>CM061350.1:9232500-14032500 GCA_030867105.1 Liasis olivaceus
AGGCAGGGTTTTTTCTTCTATTGAGTTGTTAATGAGCGGCTGCTGAGGGTGATTAGCATGTTCATTGTGTGAATTGTTCATGCGTCCTGGTGGTTGAGCTGAGTTCATTGACCTTTTGCAGGCTGTATTTTTCAGGATTGGTAGCCAGGTTTTGTTGATTTTTAGACATACCTCTTTTTTATTGAAACTGTGCTGGTGTTTGTGAATCTCAATGGCTTCCCGGTATAGCTTGGTATAGTGGCTGTTGGTGTTGTCCAGTGTCTCTGTGTTTTCAAATAGGATTTTGTGTCCAGTGTGCTTGAGAGCATATTCAGCTACTGCAGATTTTTCTGGTTGCTGTAGTCTGCAGTGTCTTTCGTGTTCTTTTATCCTGGTATGGATGCTGCATTTTGTGGTCCCGATGTATACTTGCCCGCAGCTGCATGGTATGTGGTATACTCCTGCGGCGGTGAGGAGATCCCTTTTGTCTTTTGCTGATTTTAGCATTTGTTGTATTTTTCTGGTGGGTCTGAAGATTGTTTGGAAGTTGTGTTTTTCCATCAGTTTTCCCATGCGGTCCATGACCCCTTTGATGTAGGGCAGAAATACTTTGTTGGTGGGTGGCTCTTTTTCTTCTTCAGTTGCATGTTGTTTTCTTGGTTTGATGGCTCTTTTTATTTCATTCTTGGAGTAGCCATTTGCTTGTAGGACCCAAGTAAGATGGTTAGGTTCAGAGTTGAGGAATTGGGTTTTGCAGATCCGATTGGCACGATCCATCAGGGTTTTGATAATGCCTCTTTTCTGACGTGGGTGGTGGTTGGAGTTTTTGTGTAGGTACCGGTCTGTGTGGGTGGGTTTTCTGTAAACTTTGTGTCCTAATTTGAGGTCTGGTTTGCGTATGACCAACGTGTCTAGAAATGGAAGTTTGCTGTCTATTTCTTTTTCCATGGTGAATTGTATATTGGGGTGGATGCTGTTTAGGTGGTTCAGGAACTTCTCTAGTTCTTCTTCATCCTGACTCCAAATTGCAAAGGTGTCATCCACAAACCGAAATCAGACTGTTGGGGTAACGGGTGCTGTTTCTAAAGCCCGTTTTTCAAAATGTTCCATGTAAAAATTTGGTACGACTGGGCTCAGGGGGCTTCCCATGGCAACGCTGTCCATCTGTTCCTAGAACTCCTTATCCCATTGCATTACATGAAGGTGAACATGCTCTCAAGCATACTGGCACAAAATCCTATTTGAAAACATAGAGATACTGGACAACATCAACAGCCACTATACCAGGCTATACCTTAGCCTTCGGTATAGCCCTATACCGAACCCACTGAGATTCACAAACACCAGCACAGTTTCAATAAAAAAGAGGAAAGTCTAAAAATCAACAAAACCTGGCTACCAATCCTGAAAAATACAGCCTGCAAAAGGTCAACGAACTCAGCTCAACCACCAGGACACATGAACAATTCACACAATGAACATGCTAATCACCCTCAGCAGCCGCTCATTAACAACTCAATAGAAGAAAAAACCCTGCCTAACCCCCAGGAAGATACACACATATTCTGACACCAAAACAAGCAGCCACTCGTTAACCCAAACCCCCCCCCCCACCAACCCCCCATTAGGCACCCTCGCTGATCTCTATAAATACCCACAAAAGGGTCACATCATCCTGGGCACAGAGAGAACTGCTCCTCTCTGTGCTCCTGCCCTCTGAAGATGCCGGTCACAGATGCTGGTGAAACGTTAGGAAACAAAACTTCCAGAACACGACCACACAGCCCGGAAGACCCACACCAGCCATCATGAATATTCAATTCAGTTCTTTAGCACTTCTGGGAACGATTACTTAGTTTGTAGTCTAGATCTGGAGGGGTTTGTATCAGATATAACAACCCAGACTTGGATCATTTTAGTTTAAGTCTTCATTATAAAGTTTTTTTCAGCCAAAATAGAGGAATTAAAATCTCTGTGAAGATTTGAAATAGAAAAGAGCTGAGGATTTCTATGAACGTCTGACTGAAATATGTGCCTCTCGGATGGGTTTAATTTTGGCTAGATGACATTTTATATATTTTAATAGACAATTTGGGAATAATTCTTTTGGAATCAATATATGGTATAAGTAAGAAATGCAAATATACATATAGGTGGAGATGGGGAATAGTTTCCAATACTTAGTTCATTCAAATATTCTTTTAGGTGTTTGTTTTCCAAGCCTTAAAAATGTATTATTCAAATAATATGGACTGAAACATTAAGTAAAACATTTGTATTTCCATTTTCCCCCATTTTGCTAAAAGCTGCAACAAAATAAGGAAACCAACTGTTATTTTTCCCCAGGCTAAAGATGTTGTAGTAACTAGCCAAAAAACATCCACTTCTGAGAAAACATTTGATCCCAGGAAACTGCAACGAAATATAAGAAGGTAATTGTTGTGATTTTTTCCCCCTTTAGCACCTCAATTTTATACAAGCTGAAAATAGATTATTTATTAGCAAATATGCTCAGTATAATGTAGTTGTGAGGAGGAGCAATAATTGTGATGTTGGTTGTTGTGAAGCCAAGCCTTACCTGAAGAGTGCTGACCAACAGTTTGTCCATTGGGAATGTTGTAAAATCCTCTGCTTCAGTGGCTGAGTTAAGAAAGTTCTTAACAACTGTAGGAAAACTGTTTTCCTTTCCTACAGTTGTAAAAGCTTTCTTAACTCAGCCACTGAAGCAGAGAATTTTATACACATTGTAAAACTGTTTCTTCACCTTGTTATTGATTACAAGTCCCAATTCCCTCTCTTCTAGCCAATGCTGAAGCTTTCTGGAAAGGGCTGTTCTGCAACATGCTAGGTCAGGGTTGGCAACATGGTACCCATGGGGGGAGTCAAGGCTTTCAACACTGTAAAACCAATAGCCCTCCACATGAAACAAACAAAAAAATAATTATGGTTGAAACAGGCTAACGAATGCCACACACCTTCTGCATCTTTTCCAAGTGATAGACATTCTTTGATTCCATGCAGTGCCCTGGATGCCAAATACAACAACATATATTTTTTAAGTTACACAAAGTAGGTAGAATCTCACAAAATCTCATGTGAGCGATTCTTTTAGCTTTAGCCATCTTGTGTGATTTGGGCCATTTTTAATGTTTGACCATTTATAGGTATCAGTGGGAGTTACCCAGGGGCATCACATGTGGGAGCTGCTTGGCTGATCCCTGCGAGCTAAACTAACTTGCTGTAAGATGGACTAATGGTTGCTGTATTATTTCAGATGTATTTTAATATTCTTGTATCCAGTCCTCTTGGTGCTCTCTTTCCTCCCAGTTCTTTTTGCAAAATTGTGAAAAGGAAAAGTAGTCTAAAAATATTAAAGGATCTGTATAGGAACATGCTTTTTGCATGTATAGATGAATTCTGCTTGTGCTAATTGTAACCCTTTAAAGTTCTTTTGACAACTCTAATTTAATGGAAACAATTTTGCTTGATGTAAGAATGAATCAGAGTGGTTATAATGTACTTTGAAGTGTTAAGAATGCTGAATAAATTAGAACCAAAGAGCACAGTCTTAGTAGAAGGCATAATTTAAATATCCCACTGTAGTTTTGATGGAAGATTGTCACTTGTGTGGAATTTTATAGCATCCCATAATCTGCAGAGGATAGTTCCATAGGGGCCTATTAAACAAATGCTCTGGACATGGTGTTGGCATGCTCTGATATTAGGGATGATATTCAGGGTCCCAGCTGGCATCATAGATCACTCCTAGGTGTGATTGTTTGCACCCTCAACTAGTGGGGAGTTGCCACTAGCCAGAATATTGGATATGCTGGACCAAAAACCTTTCTGTATTCCTAATTTTGAATATTGGTTCCTTACTGGTTTATTGTTACATATGCAACAAATTGCTCTCATCTGCATATTAACAGTGTAGCATTATTATCTGCTGGGCTCCAGAATAACAAACAAACAAATAAGGAGTTGAGAGCACTAAAGGGAAGAGTGATTAATAAGCTAATTCAGAGTTATAATACAGTTTTTGCAAATGTGTCAGGGAGCCAGCAGTTAATTACTTTCCTGGAATGATAATTTGTAGAACATTTTCCGTAATATTAAATTCACTTTATTAAACAGCTTAATAGCATACCAGACCTAGCTACAGAGATTAAAAAAAAAGAAAAGAGCTTCTCCCTGACTCACTAAAAGCCAAGCTAGATGTTACTTTAATTGCATGAATTCGGCAATCACTCACATTTTTATTATGTAACGCTGGGCAGCTTCCCTAGGAAAACTGAGCAACCTCTAAACTGGAGCGGAGATGGGGGCAAAGAAGAGTTGGAAAGCATTAAAGAGAAGATATTGGGGGGGAAACAGTTCAAGTGGTGGGAAGATATTTCAACATTCTTTATAATTACTATTCCTTCACAGTCTCAGAGTTAAATGAAGAACATACTTCTAACAATTCTCACTATTTGGGGGGAAGAGAAAAAGAGGGAGGCTATCACATTTATAGTACATTTCCAACAGGTAACAAATGAACTCTCTTAACCCTCAAATGTGCTGCTTGGTGACACTGTTAGTCATAAAGAGATTTTCAGCAAACTTCCCATGGGGCAGAAGATGGTGGAGTTGGGGGTGGCCACAATACAGATCTGGAGAAAGTTGCTTGTATTTCTCGTGGAGGGGAGGAACCCACATACGGGGGGGGGGGGGGGGAATCCCTGCAGGAATGTTGCAAAATAAGCAGAACTAATTATCAAAGGAATCTATTTCAAAGATGTTAAGTGTGCATGGGAACAAGGGGAAAAATTAAGAGTTTCAATCTTATTTTCTTGAAGCAGAATAAGAATCAGTTTACTTGTAAACCTGGGATCTAAATGTTTGTTTCTTGAAACTCTTTCAGTGTTGCCCACCCCCACCCTCTCATATTTGGCACAAAGAAGAAAAACATTTTTTGAAGTTCCAAGGGCTTGAGAAGTATGTGTGTGTGTGTGTGTGTACGTACGTGTACGTGTATCTCTCACATTTTAGAATTGCTGATGTGAGAAGACTAAACAGTTCTAGTAGATTGCTCAGAACTGGCAATGAGGCAGAAAATTCAAGCTTGAATGAAAAGTGGAAAGGGGATTCAGGTTTTGTTTGCAGTTTTGCAGCAGGCTCTGTAGCAAGGTTTTGTAATCATCATCTTTTAGCCAGACAGCTGTGTCTTGTGGGCATTTTGCAGTCTCACAGCATCCAGTCCATTGCAGGAAACTACACCGCATGACAGAGGGCTGGGAGATTCTGGGACCAATGGGAGAGAATAGATGTAGCTCAAGGTTGAATTATTGGGTTCTTGGTGTTATCTGAGCTTGTTTTTTTTCTTGCAGACATTTCTTTACCAGGCTAGGTAACATCATCGGGGAGAGGGAGAGTGGGGTTTGCTGGCTGTTTATTAATAGTAGCTTGCCCTGCCTGTCTTGGTTGGGGTGCAGTTTTTCCTTGGTGGTTCCTGGATTACGGTATTGTTTCTTCCCTGATTGTTTATTTGGTGCTGTTTCCTACTTATCTGGGGGAGTGTGTGTGTATGTGTTCTAGGCTATTTATTTCCTTCCTAGGCTTTTGATTGCATCATTTGAATGGTATGTAAATAAGGTTTATCTCTATGTGTGCAGTGATGACTGATTTGTCTGAATGCCAAGCTTCCAGGAATTCCCTAGCACTTTTCGATTCTGAGAATTGTAGTCCCAACACATCTAGAGGTTATCAGGTTGCAGGCCGACTTAGAGTATCTGGTTATAGAGTCAGCCAGGGACCTAGTGGTCCCCTTTCCTCAGAATGCAAGAAACATCCAGCCCAATTCAAGGTGTTTTGGAGGGGCAGAGAAGAAAAGAGACTCAGGTCCCTGTGGTAGGCTTTCCAGCACTTTGCAGTCAAAAGTTGCAGAACAATATGAAGCAAAAACAGAGCACGTGTCTAGCATCAGTAAAACCAAGAAAAAGTAATGATCTAAAACTGGAAACGAAGCAACCATAAACATCATTTCTGAAAAGTCCAGGGGAATCCAGTCATTTTAACCAAATGGCGAGAACTGGAAAGCAAGCAAATGACCTTTCAGGAAGAAGGTCCAACCTAAAGAAGGCCTTGTTGCTGCTGAGGATCTGCTTAACTCCTGGAGATGATCCCTCTGCATCAGGGGCTCATATGGGAATTGCCAGGTTTTCCTTGCTTTGCTTTGAAGACATGTGGCCTGAAGCACCTATCATACTCTTCCTCGGTCTGATTTACCTATTCCAGCACTGCAAATGGAGTAGCATAATGAACCCCAAATGTACATACAGTACTGATATCAGTCCTGGATTCAGTTTTCTGAAGATGATTAGGTTATGTGAATGGTCTTCTTGGGTTCAAGGACATAGGTGTTATAGGTTCGTTTTTTTTTCTGTTTGCATCTCTTTCTTGCCTCACAATTTTTGTTCTGCAGCAGTAATACTATTTGTTCCATTCTTAGTCCTTTGCAGACTTAATCAGTATTTTCCATTTGCCCAGAGCTGGAAGCTTAGCCAGCACTCTTATGTCATCTGCTGAAGAGCATAATCATCATGTTCTGGCCACAATGAACCATAACAGAACCTAATATAAGCAGTAAGACAGGTCACCTTCTGAGCAAGCAAAAAGTTGGATATGAACATTATGCAAGAGGGTGCCTTTTGATAGGAGGAATCTATGAGAGATTGAGGGGTGGCTGGGAAAGGAATAGAAGAAAGAGCTGATATAAACAATCAAGAGATGATGGGCAAGTCAGCTGATAGCTTATCTCATAAATGGCAACTTAGCCCAGGTGGAAAGAAATCAATCATTCAGAAAGATTCCACCTTAAATACCTCATTATAAATGAACCAGAATCAAATCTACTGTCAGCCATGGAAACTCATGGGATGACTTTGGGCCAGTGACTTTCTCTCAGCCCAGTCCACACTCTAGAGGTGGTGGTAATGACCTATAAAGCCCTACATGGCATGAGACTGGGTTACTTGAGGGACCACCTCTCCTCAGTTATATCTGCCCGTCCCATCAGGTCTGGCAGGAGCGGCATGTTGCAGGTCCTGTCAGCCAGGAAGTGTTGTCTGGAGGGACCCAGGAAGACAGCCTTTTCTGCCATGGCACCCGCCCTGTGGAACATCATTCACTGGGATATCAAATTGACCCTGACTGTACTGGCTTTTCGCAAGGCCCTAAAACCATGGTTTTACCTTCCTGCATGGGGACCCTGGAATGTGATGGAGCTGGTACAGTGGCTCTACTGATGTTTTGATGAATGGGATTGCCTCAGCTGTAAATTTTATATATATGTTATGATTTTTTAATTTGCTTTTGTATTGTTTTTTCCTTGTTTTTAAATTGTGTTGTTCTTTTTTGTTGTTTTTATGTTTGTTTTAATTGTTTGTAAGCCACCCAGAGTCATATGTATGAAATGGGCAGCTATATAAATTTGAATAACAAGTAAATAGAATTATAGTGGGGATAAAATGAAGAGAGATTCCCATGTTAGCTGCTCCTGGAGGAAAGGCAGGATATTGAGCTAGTACATTTGTTATGCAAGTTTAGTGAACCAGTTAAATGTGATAGGTAGATGCTAAGACCCTTGTTTTTTTAAAAAACAATGTCATCTGAATGGGACAGGATGCAACGTAGCATCTGCAAAATGTCATAGAAAGGAACTTATATGTTTTCCTTTCAGTGGGATGAGCAAAGTTCTGTAACAATCTGAAACAATTCTCATACCCATCATTGATCAGATGTAAACTGAATAGTTTCTTCATTGCACAGTGATAGTCCTTTCCTTTAAAAGCAGTTTGTGGTGATTTCAAAGGCTGAGACACCCATTTAGCTTCTTGAACCTTCTCCCCAAACTTCAAAAAATGCTAAAAAAGAGCTAAAGACTTTGGCACTGCCTCCTTTAAGACTGCAAAAGGGAGGGTGATGGGCCGCATGGCATCCCTGTGGGTTGCAATTTTTGTGTTCCTCTTTGAAAAATTGTGAAAGGGTTGATGACCTTTTGAGGTCAGGACTGCAATTAATATTTCCTAAAGTTCAGGAAGAATCCTTAAGAGCTGATTTCTTTAATTGATTACTGGTATTTCTATGCCATTGAGTCCAAAACATCTCCAAGCAGCATGTTAACCATTTCCAATCAGTTCCATCTTTTGATGAACCAGAACAGTACTTCATGGGAAGACCAGCTACCATTCCATTGCTGACAGTGCCCTCTACATGGTATGTTTTAAGCAAATCATCTCTTTTTCTCCTTAGAGAAACTTGTGGCCAGGATTATTCTGAAATATTAAATGGCATTTTAAGTGGCAGCAGTAAGATGGTTGAGTAAGAGTCTTTGAAGCCCACCCAAAAAGACTTAATAATCTAATTCAGAGTCATAACACACTTTTTGCAAAGAGTTGTGAAGACAGCAGTTAATTACCTTTCAGGAATGGCCATTTGTAGAGCATTTTTCTGGAATTGCCAAACCACATTATTAAAGAGTTTAATAGCATGCAAGATCTAGCCACGGAGCTTTAAAAATGGATGCCCATCAAACCTTTTGAGCCTGTATCTTCTCACTAAAGGCCAAACCAGTTGTTATGTTAATTGCATGAATTCAGCTAGCGTTATGTTAATAGCAGCTCTGGGAAAGCCTGAGCATCCTCCTGACTAAGTGGGTGGAGATAAAAATAAAAAGGTATGCTTTTCTTCTCCTCCTGGCCATCTCTCCCTTCCTCCCACCCAAAAAAAGAAATTGTCTCTGAAGGTGCTCCTTGCATTTAAATGCACTGATATTGATGGAGGGTTTTTTTTAAGTAAGTAACACCTTCGCAAAGACACTTTTTGTTGGAAGAGAGAAGCAAAGAAAGATGCTTTCCCTGCTATGCTCTCGTTCTGATGGCTGATCAGGCTTCCCCTCTTCATTGGGGTGTTTTCTTGCAACAGCAATAATGTCTATGAATTGTGTGAGTTCAACTAAACACGCGTCTTGTCTTTGTCCCTAACTCCCATGGTGGTACTGTGCCAATTGCAAGGAGAATTGCACACCACTTTGATATAAATCCCATAGATATTACTGATTTTCATGTCCTCCTCTACTCAGGCAGTTAGAAAACCTTTTGGCAGATGGTCACCATGCAGTTAAGAATCTGACCTTGGCAGCTCTCTGTGATGGGAAACTGCCAGCTTTCCAATTCTGGGCCAACGGAAAGGTGTTTAGCCCAAGTTCACGTGCAGTAGTTGACCCGGAACAGTCTCTTTGCTGTCCGCTTAAGAGAGAGAGCAAGAAATAAGCCAAGAAGAGCAAAGCACATTGATCCTTCCCTAATTCCTTTTCAGTTTTTCCCCCAGCTTTAGATTATAGCAATGTAAGAAAAAAAAAACCCTAGATTGTGTTCCTCTTGGTGCTTTCCATGTGGTCACTTCTACTAAACAATGTCCTTTGATATAGAACAGGAATGGGCTACCTGAAGTCCTAGGACTGCGCATGGCCTCCCAAACCCCAGCATTTGGGGCTCAGTTTCTGATCATTTTGAGGCAGGAGGTATGCCAAAGCTGCACGGTAAGACCTAAGCTAGGCTGTCCATCGTTGGTGCAAAGATTGTGGCCCTTCCTGCGTAGATGTTAATGGCAGTCCCTGTGTCCAAAATACTGTCCTCTCCTGGAATTTTAGGTGGTATCTGGTAGGAGCTGATGCATCATCCTCCATAGAATTGCTCTTTGTCTAGTTGTCTAGTGATCTGCCCAATATTAGGCCCACTAACTATTGACATTGCTGGACAGCTCCTTCATCTCCCTTAGAGTGCTGCTGTAATAAGACAATGCTGAACTATGAGATTTAATTCATGTGTTTTATCCAATTTAACTAAATAGTCCCATTCTTATCAGTTGCACAGCAGGTTGATCATGCAGGAATGGTGCTGTATCGATGTACACTATGACATGCTTTTGCATATCACACTTTCATATTCTATACAGAAAGCCCCCAATATATGTTATGTCCGTTGATTTACTGATCCTGGAATAGTGCTTGATACTTAATGAAATAATGGCTTAATTTTGGGTTGAAAGAAGAATTCTATTGAGATGACGATTTCATAATGATTGTGTGGGTTGATGGGTCAGCACCCAACAAAAAATCATCCAAGTAAACAGAAATGTGCAAAAGCTGCTGGGAACACAATTCCATTTAAATAGCAACCAGTGTAAATGCTTGTTAAGATAAGCTATGTTTTGGGCATATTATATTGGAAATGATAGTTCCAGTCAATTTGCAGTAAACAGAGTGTTAAAAGCACGTGTTCCTTCAAGATGCTGTTCAGTGAATAAAAACAAATAAAAGAAGACCAAATTAGCATTGGGCCAAACCTTTGAACGATGGAAAAAGTAGTTACGTTTGAAAGAGAAACATGTCTGGCTGCTTAGCCCAGTATCTTCCCACTATTTGCTTGTTCAAAATGGCTCTCTGTAGGGTTTTTCCCCTTCTCGCTTTCTCATAGAGGTCACAGTCCATACCTTTCTGCTTGCAAGGGAAAAAACACTTTTGGGGGAGGGGGTAAAGTTTTGGGTGGACAAAGTAAGGAAAGGAAAAGGGTTGAAAAAGTCCTTGTTCCTTTCTCTTCCCTCCACCTTTTCCTTCTGTGTCCCATTCCCTTTCCTAATGTTTCGTACCTTATGGAGCATAGAGGCTCTCTTGGTAGCACTGGCTAAACATCAGTGTGGCAGGGACCAGCATCCACTGCTAGCCTGGATAATGGAAAGACAGCACACACCCAGGCCATTGTGACACAAATCCTGTCCTCATGTACCTGGTGTCCCAACATCTGATGCAAGTATCAGATTACATGAGTTGCAGGGGCTTTATCACGAGGCACATTTTGTAACTCCCCACCCCACCAGATGCCTATGATGACAGTGTCAGAAGTAAATACATTGTAATGTGGTTTCAGTAGGATTTGTTTGGCTTTCATTTGTTTGTTTGTTTGCCAGCAAACTCTCATACTATCAAGGCTAAAAATCTTGGACCGAGGTATGGCTTTGTGAATGCAAGATGGGAATATAAATTTAACAAGCATAATGTAATATTACATAACATAATCTGCCATGGTAAAGTTTTAGCAAGTCAAGAAGTGAAAATGGGTACCTTTACTGTACTGTAAAGTTATAATTCTCCAGCTTCCAGTCTCTGCTTACTCAGCTCCCCCAGTTTCATCAAGCATAGCTTACATACTGTTGAAAACCCATTTTAAGCAGCATTAGCAGACTCAGGAATTAGACATCTCTTTCAACTGTCTTGATAGGAGATACAATATTAGCTTGTAGGATCCAAGCTAGCTAATTATAACTGAAGACACTTTCCAAAATTATTGGGGTGAATATTTGTAGAATTCTCTCCTAGTTAAAGGGTACATCCTGTTTTAACTCTCTTGCTATGTTTATTTACTTGGATTAAGGATGAGCTTCCAGTTAGACTTGTGAAGGATGGCCTTACTAAATAAAAGCCAACCAATCTTATCAGTGTTAGTTTCTTAAGAAGGTGAAAAGAAAATCAGGAAGTGTTAACAAACAGTAGCAAGTTTTGCCCCTTAGGAGAGAAGGCAGGGTAGAGCCTTTAGTGAAATATTCAGCTGCATACAGATCTTCTAGACCTGAAATGAGCAAAATGATAATTAGAGATGAATATCATCAAGTAGTTCACAAGAAGCCACAAAAGAATATATTTCTAAAACCCTAAGGATGTTTGAACAATGGACCATCTTGACTAGAGAACATCTAAACTTGTGCTTGGAGTTCTGAACGAGCTCTTGATAGCCAAACTCTTTCATATCCTGCCCATAGCAATAAATATTAGAAGGCTTTTTTCAACTGAAATCTGTTTTGTTCTACTTTGCAGATTAGCTTTCCTCTGTTTCACCTGTTTGTTTGCTTATTCTTGCAGACATGAGGGTCTGGAGAAGTTGGAAGTGGATCCTACCAAGTATTCCTTCCCTGATGTGACAAATATTGTCCATAAAAAGGATTGGATTGGACAAGGATCTTTAAGGCTTCAACAGCCCAAAGTTATGGACACCAAGAACGTGGCTGTGAGCTTTGAAGATAACCCAGAAGTTCCACCTTTAATTTAAAGAACTAATCCAGAGATAGCTTCTTTTGAGTTTAGAACACCATTAAGGTACATGCCTTTTATCTAATAATCTTGTTATATCTATACACACACATACACACACACACATATTTACATACATACATATACCTATTTACTGTTCTCGTCTCTGGTGGAAATTGAAATGCTTGCCAAAATTCGTGTCCAGCTCTGTTAAACAGTAGGTCAGGCCAGGATTATACGCATCTTGTTTCACACAGTTCTTTCTTCAACTCCAGTACAAGTATGAATTGTTGTTGGGGCAGGAGCATTCTTAGTGATAATTACTGGCTTCCAGTTGGTGAGCAGTCTGTGATTGACGCCTGGCCCTTTTTACATGCATGCAGTGCACACAATGTCCATTAAAATGGAACGGGGCTTTGATTGACCAGTTGCACCCACCATTTTGAAGGCAGCAATCATTTCTGGGAACATCCTTGTTTGGGGATATGAGGCATAAAGAACTTTTAATTTTAATTTTTTTTTTTTTTTGCCTGATGTTTAGGAAGCTCAGGATGAATTTAAGAATTGTATCATTACCCTGTGTAGTCAGAAGGCATCATGGTAAATAGTAATATTGAGCATTCCTCAAGATTTCCTGAACTACTGTGATTCCAACAAAACGTTGGAGAAACTTATAGACATATAGCCAAAAGAAGAAAATGTAAATGAATATGGCAAGTGAATGCCATGCTCAACTTTTCTTCCTAGCTGGTTTAAACCCTTTGGCTTGTTTCCTCACCTCCCCCACCATTTTTGCTTATCTCAGTTTTAAACAATTTCTATATATGCACCTTTCTTTCTTTTTAATTTTAGGCATGCTAACTCTAGTAGGGATGAAGGAAGGGCCATGCTCCTTTCTACGAGGGGCACTTGTTAGCTTGTCCACCAACCACAGTTGTAGTCTCTCCCCTCTTTTCACTCCCACCACCCTATCCAAGTTAACTCTTAGTAGCTCAGTAAGGTAAGCCTTTGAAAGCAGTAGTGGCAGCATTTTGTTCTTCAGATATACTTATAAAGATAAACCTTTACTGATTTATCTTTCTTGCTTGAAATTATTGGGTCTCATTTTCACTAAAATTGTATGCTTGGAGTCATCCCACTTTAAAACTACAGGTTAGGGTTCATGTTGTCAAATTTTCTTCCCAGTTATAGAGAAGGGTTGTAACCTGGTATCCATAGGTATCCATGTAGAAGGAAGTGTTGCATAGAACTGCATACAACTATACAGGACCCGCACCCTGAAGTTTGAAATGGTTTGGTTGAAACCCAGGTGTTACCACCTCAATGAAAAGCAGGAAACCCAAACACAAAGCATTCGTGTAAAGTAGTCATTCTAGATCCCAAGCAGGTGATTGCAGCACAGCTGTTCCATAGGAAATTATCTTCTATATTAGATGCCTCTGAAAATCTATGTATCCAGTACAGTAGAAACTGGAATTTATGCTGCAATAAAGATAATTTTGAGATATCACAGCACTGCTGTTCCTTTGACATTTGAGTATTCTTGGGAATTTGGGAGAGGATTTCCAGGATATAGGACCTGTCCTTTTAGCATTTTCACCCAAGGGCGATTGCACCACTTCTGAATGGTCTTCATGCCCCTCATGTCATCAGTGTTCAGCAGCTGAGCCAGTTGATTTTTCAGCTCAGCAGCAGTTCAACCCAAAATAGTGAATCCAGTTTCCAGTTGAGGAGCTGGAGCTCTGTGGAACTTAGATGATGGGCCATTTCCCCTGGTTGGAAATGCTGCTTTGTCCTTCTTCCTGGCTGCTAGTTCCGTCTCTGCACCCCTACCCCCACTGAGTTAAGCCATCATAGTATTGTACTGTTATTTTGTTGCTGTTGTAATACACTGAGCAGAGGAATGGGGCCTTGCTGATGTGACATCTGGATAGCTTTGCAGCCCCCTTTAGTTTTCAACATTTAGATGCTTTAAATACCACACAGAACAGCCAGGGACGGGGTGAGGCATTGTTTGAATGCTGGTATTTTTATTCGTTTTCTTTTATTTTGAACCCTGCTTCTGGAATTCTTTCCATCCCCTTAACAATAGCTTTGCTGTAGGTTCTAGGACCAAGAAGGAGGCAATGGAGCAATCACCAAAATTCTGAGCACTTGCCTTTCCCCTAGAGGATGGCATTGGGGATTTTTTTTCCTCTGCAGTCCTGGGCTGAACTGAAGCATTTTTTAACTTAATCTTTCTTTGCCAACTTCTCCCTCCACACCTAATTTGGCCGTGTTCATTCCGTTTTCAGAGACTTGTCCTAATGATGAATAGAATTCTGAAACTCTCTACGTAATTTCTTTTCAAGGGTTGGAAAGAATAAAAGGGATGCAAAGCAATAAATGATTCTCACAGTGTACAAATGATCCAGTGGTCCTGGGCCAGACTTAAAATGGGGTAGGTCCTGAGATCTATAAATTATCTTTGGAGGATGAAAGAATCTCTGGAAGCCATACATATAGGAGACAGATATATAGATAAATGCTTCTGATTCTGGCTGTGCTTCTCTACTAAAAAATTAGATAAGCCAGTTCAAAGATACTGTTAGGTGACTTGGTAGCCCAAGAAACATTGGCAAGAGGAAACTAGTAATTTAATCAATACAGAATTCACAATCAAAGACAGTTAACAGCCTCCCCAGGATCTGTGGTTTCAAGTTCCTGTTGGCTTTTAAGACTCTTATTGCTGCCCTTCTTGAAAGAAACTGAATACTTTAGCCAATTTTCCTGAGCCTTACAACACATCACACAAACACTGCTTTTTTCACGTCCTCACAGGAAGTTGGAACCATACCACTAGAGCCAACTGCAGGTTTTGGATTCATCTGGGAAGACTCAGGTTAAAGTCCACCCTTGATCATGCAAGTTCACCAGGTGACTTGGAGCCAAGCAGTCTCTTTCTTTCTTTCTCTCTCTCTCAGCCCAACCTACCTCTCAGAGTTGTTGTGTGGAAAAAGCACTCTCTATGCTGCCTTGAGAAAGATGGGGTATCACTCTAACAATGAAATACTCTTTAACTTAGCTGCCATCTTCCCTGTCTGGTGATGATTAGGTGAAGAGATCTACAGAATTGGACCAAGCTGTCTAATTCTAGATACCAACAATGAACGATGGTGGCCTTCGGGGCCAATCTTACTAGAAGACTGAATGAGCCAATAGCCTAAGGTGGCATGCTGAGAAGGAGAGGTGGCAAGGGGTCTTTGCTACTCCTCCTAAATTGCCTAGTGCTTCCCTTCTTTGGATGCCAGCATTTGTATGCCGCATATCCCACCCTGAAGCTCTTAAATTTATCTGCTCCCTCTGGGTTAAAAACAAGATACATTCTAGTAGACTTCTATATATGGAATAAAAGGGGGGGGGCATCTTGTTAGTCTAGATTGTTAAACTTAGTTATCCCATCTATAGAAATGACTGCTATCATATGTTATGACCACCAGTTGAGACGATTTTAACAGGAGAGTAGATAGATTCATGGAGACTGGTTCAAAGAATGGCTATTGATTTTGAAGGATGTACACTGCCTAAAGATTTAATGGTGTGTGTGTGGGGGGGGGGGGAATTAATTCTCATGTGTAGGGATCAGTGAAAGTGGGCTAGTACCTTGTTGTCTTTGTGAAGTTCCCAAATGCATCTGATTGGCTCCTGTTTGTCCCAGAATGCAGAACTACATGGACCCTTGGTCTGATCCGGCATGGCTCCTCCCTTTATCTCATAAATGTCTTTATCTCAAATCTTGGTGGGGTGAGATGAAACTTCAGAGAACCATTGTCCTGGTTGTAACAATCATGGTGCTAGAATAAAATGCCAGAAGTATGATTTCAGGGTTCACTTTGCTACATGAAAATGTAAGATGTAAGATGCTACCTAAGATGTAAGAACACCACTAGAGCTGGCCTTGTCACTGCTCTTAAAATGCAGACCTCATATTAACACACATTACACCAGCTCTGAAATTCTGCACTTTTATAAAGAAGTGACAAAAATGCATTCTAATAAAGTATCCTATAAATTTGCATCACCTCAAAATGGGGCATATCTTTCAGTGTGATGTGTCTTCTGTAGCAAGCATGAATAAAGGTCAATAAGGAATGATTTATTGTGGGGTTTTTTTTTATAGTGCCCTCCACAAGGAGCTGTTCAATGGTTCTGTATTCCCCCAACACTGGATTTATTACTGGCAGTCTGTGAGGTGACTCAGACCTTCTCAGTTTGCCCTTGAAGGGGTAATTCGGAAAGTTGGCAGGTCATTTTAAAAAAGTCCACTTAACTCAAGGAAACTTAAACGTGATTTTTATGTTAAAGGATATTGCAATCCCTGGATGTCTTCATTTTCTAAAAATAACCATGGAGTAAGAGTGGCAGGATTTGATTAATGAAACTAAGGACAAATTAGCTGACAAATTGGGGGGGGGGGGGGCATTGTTAAGTCTTATCTTGGGTTGTGTTTTTACCTAGAGAGAATCTTAGGCATTACATTAAAAGCAGAAGCATAATTGCATAAAACCTAAAAACACAATAAGAAATCTGCAAACATTAAAGACAGCCAAAATAAACGCAAACCAAGAAAAATAATAGTTCAAAAGAATACAAACCAAGAACTAAAATGTCTTCATAAAGAGCTAAAACCACTAAAGATGACATAGACAGACTAGCATTGTCTGTGCTGATACACAATTCAAAAGCATCAAAGCATCCAGGTCTACTGCAGATGAACCCTTGGAATGGTGATTGGGCACGGGTTGGAGCAGGGAAATGAGAGATTCTACAAGTTAAATGCGTGTAGAGATTTGAAGTAACAAGCAAATTATTTCAATTTTATAACTAGTTCAGTCCTGGAGGTTCAATTCAAAATGCTGCACGTGAGTTTTATAGCTCTCAAATAGAGGGAGAGGTCACCTGTGTGTTCTTAGATACTATCAGATCTATTACGTGGGCATAGATTTAGCTGACTTATGCACTCTTGATCCCTCTAAAGCAGCTTGTAATTATTTTCACTTGTGTCAACCTCAAAAGAGTGAGAATACATAGAAAAGACCATGAACCAGTCAGGGGTCCCTCCAGCTGCCTGAGAAGGAAATGCGAAGAGCAGTGTTCCATCAGAGCCCTGGCTCTGGGCAGCCCCAAATCAAGAGTAACAAAAACCCCTTCATCCCAATTCCTTGGAAAAAGAAACTGTTAGAAAATAAATCTGGAAAATAGATTTCACTCCCACCTCCAAACTGGAAGGCTGCTGGAAAAAGGAAGGTTTTCAAGCCACCTTGCCCCCATTCCTTTACCGCATTTAAAAACTCCAAAAAGGAATGACATTTCAATGGCAGTGGGGCCAATGGGAAAAAGTCTAGGAGCAGGGAGTGGGAGGAGTCCTGAGCGTGGGGAAATGAATTGCTCACAAGCTTAGCAGAGGGGCAGCACTGCAAAGAAAATGTCAGCTTTGCTCTGGTTTGAAGTAAATCACAGCAGAGGCAGAGAAATAAATAATAATAATTCAGTTCTGAAAGCCACATGATTTTGTGTGATTCCACAGATCAGTTTCGGAGCTTGTGCAAAGCCCTCGAGTAGGCTTCTTCACTACCCATACCCTCCTAGCCCATCTTCCATCTTTTTGGCTTCACTGCAGCAATTCTGGCTGGGGAGAAAGATGAAAGCCAAGGCAGTCTTCCAAAATTAGATGTTCATGGCATTACTCATCTGTTTTTGACCACCTTTTGACAGGGACAAAGACATTTGGGCAGGTAAACCTAGCAAAGCTTAAAACATGACCATGATAGATGCTTCCTATGAGTGATTCTCCATGTTGTCAGTCAAAGAGCAGCTCCACCCTTTCTTCCTTCTGGGCAATAAGGAAAAAAAGCAGAAGTGGTAGGAAAACGACAGAGTTATACATGGACAGTGCTATCCTCAGGATTCCCTCCGAGGAAACTATGGTACTTTCAAAAGAAAGCCCTTTGTGGAAGCATCTGAGAACCATTTCATAACTCTGAATAATGTTGAAATCAATCTTGTACTATTTTTTTTTTCTAACAGTACTTTAAAAATAATACATTTTCTGCCAAATGCTGCTTCAGTGAAAGAGCATTGTATTGTTGCAAAATCATAAGGCTAATTTGAAGTAGAAATATATTCCAATCCCCACTGTTTTAGCCATGTGCGATTTTCCTAATTAAACACTTCCAAGCTACACTTCCAGTGCATTGTTTTTTTTTTAATTAAGATATTAGCAAAAAAAAAAAAAAAAAGTGGTTAAGATTTTTATAACATTGTGATACAATAAGACTAGTTTAATCTGAAAAAAGGGGGGAAGGACATACTCCACTTTCAGGTTTTTTTTCCTTCCTACTAAGCACTTCTAACTTATATTTCCAATTTAAAGAAAACATTGGCAATGCAGTCCTGTATATATTTATGAAGAAAATTTCACTGAGGTCACTTTTTTTAGTATGACTGTTGCATGGATTGGGTTAGGCTGACCTCAGGCAGCATTATCTGAAAAACCAACAGAAGTAAAACCACAAAATAAGAACAGTACCTTATTATTGTGTCATTATTCTTATTTTGTTCTTTTTTTAATCCTGTGTTTGCCACCAAGAGTCGCAATTCCAAGATGGGCTATTATGATTGATTGATTGGTCGATTGATTGATAGGTGGATCCACTCATTTTTGGCCATTTTTGCTGGGTTCATGGTAAAGAAAATGCAAACATGGACAAGCGAAAAAAGACAAGTTCATAGTTGAGAGTCTGAGATAAGAATTCCAAGTGGAATTAGCCTAAACTGGCAATCCAGCTGAGAGACCAGAAGCCTTAGTCAATCTGCATTTAGATGGCATTCCATATCTAGATTGCAAAACTCTAAACAACACTAAATGGAAGCAAAGAAATTCAGAAAACTAACTCTTTGTAGCCCAGATATGAATCCCTAATTTAGGGAGCTCCCAACACGCTACTAGTAAATTGTAAATAAAGAGGATATTATAAAGTAGTTCTTGGGTCTACTTTTTAAGGTGATAATATGATTCATTGTGCCATGATTGATATCTCAGTCCTTAAGATGCCACAAGATTCCTTGTTGCTTTTGCTGAAGCAGTCATTGTTGTCCCACTTGGATGTAAGGCTGCTGTAAGTCAACTTCTCTATGCAAGAAAGCCTGTGATTTTTCCATACTTTGGCAAGCAAAATTACTTAAGATAACTATTTTCCAAAAATGAAATCTCCCACATTAATCTTCTGGAATGGAGCATCCCTTGGAGATTCTAGAACAAGAAGCACCAACCTCTTTTAAATGCACTGCAGTGGATGGAAGTGGAAGGTGCCTCTCCTATGCTTCATGATGGGTTCATTTCCTAAGTATCTGGCTTTTTATCCATCTCCCCGCCCCCCTCGTCCTCCTCCTCCTCCTCCTCCTCTGATGGCTCATTCTCACACACCTTTACCTGTGGCACAAACATGCTCTAGTAAATGTTTTTATGTGCCATGTCCTCATAACACCTTCATGGTCCAGAGTTAGGCAGTATAAAGTCACCTTTGCTGTTGGTTTCTGTCTTCTCTTTACAGTTTTTGCTACCGACATGATTAAGCATTTATTATTGATGACGTGGTTGATGAAGCAGTCATGGACAGTGTTCTTGTCAAGTCTTATTTGGACTGCAGTGGGCATGTCCTTGTCCTCCAATTGGTGAGAAATGCCTTCCTATTTTGGCTAGATCAGCAGGAGAGACCAGTCACCTGGTTTCTGCAGAAATAAGTTGAGATAGACTGCATAAAAGGCCAATTTCAACCAGGAAAGACAGTTGGGTTCTTACAGCTATGTGTTGTGGTGCGGTTACTATTGTATTCCTCTCTTGATATTAACCTCTCCTAATCTATCACCATTGACTAGCAACTGTATCTTCCATTGTTCCATTGATCTTTGCACAAAGCTTCTGACATTTCTACTGACTCCTGTTGTTCCTAGGCACTTGATTATCCAATCATGGGGCAGGGAATCATATGACTTATTGTAATCAATCCAAGCAACATCCAAGTTGGTCTCCTCCTCTCACAGTTTTCCAAAATCATCTTGCCAATTAGGAGATCATCATCATCATCATCATCTTGCAGCTGTAGCATTGGAAAAATTTTCTCCCATTTTACCACATGCCTTCTTAGCATCTGCTGGGTAGCTTTGAGAAGTGAATAAACTACCATTCTAAGCATCTGGCTAGTTTCATCCTAACCCATGTTAGGTAAATGTCAAGCCGTCTGAAGCCATTTACAATGAAAAAGCAAAAAATCTCAATCGTCTTTAACCAGATGTATGGAAAGGGAAAAACAATTAGGTTACAGAAATATTGGCAACTGGATATGTTTACTTAGCACCTAATTTATTTCTAAGTTTGCTAAAGTAGAGTTGTTTCGATCCTCTTGCTAATCACCTGTTGATGCACTTGAGAGCTAACTACCCTTTTTTTCTGTAAAGGAAGAATGTGCAGATGTTCTGCATGCGCAATGTTTTGCAAACCCTCTTTCACAGGTTCTACAAAGCTCATTACAGGAGACTGATCTGTGGCTGTTTTCCTGCCAAAAGATGACCCTTGGTGAGAAGAGAAGCAAAGCCAAGGAAATCGACCAGTTCTTTTCCTTAACTTGTTCCACAGTAATTAAGGAGAGCACCACTTCTGCCTCACTATAGTGGTGGAATAGATCTCAGCAATTAGAGAAGCCCAGTTTATGCCCCCTTGTTTTTCTAAAGTGGGCAGCCCATTAATTTTTCCATCTGGCTGGGCTTGAATGTGTTGTTCGTGCTGATGAAAGGGGCCCCTAGTGCTGTTCTCACATGCTAATTTGATAGCTCTTCTTGTTCATGAGTTTCATCACTTCAGTGCAGTCTGGCTAATACCCTTAATGTATTCCACTCCATTCTCTGTTGTTATTTCCAACCCTTATCTATGTGGGAGCTATCATTGCTATCATCTTACTGTTAATAAAGAAGACCTACATTTTCAAGTGGAGATCTGCTGGTTTTCCCCCTAGAGGAGGTGAACCTTCAAGAGCTGCTGACCTCTTCATTTGATGGGCTTATGTTACATTCCTGATACTGGGGGACAGAAGCAGTACCCCCCTTCCCGAAAAACAGTTGCTGAAGAACATTGATAGAAAAGGGCATTACCTTTCCCCTGTCTGAAGTCTGCTGGAGACATTAAATTGGTCAAAAGAAAGCCAGACTGAAGGTAACTTCATACAATGCAACAGGATGTCCCTCGTGTTTGTGATAGGCAGAGTCTGCAATATATATATATATATATATATATATATATATATATATATATATATATATATATATATATAAATAAAATAAAACATCCTCATTTATTTAAAGCATTTCATCTTGTTTTTTTAGATGACAGTGCTTCCTGAACAGCTTGGAGATCTGCAAAACACAAAGCAGTTCCTGAATTTGGGCGGATGTTCTAAAAAAAGGCATGGCACAAGAAGAAAAAGAGATTAAAAGTATTGCGCAGTCATTAAGGATGCTTCCCTTCCCCTTTCACTAGCAGGTAATATGCTAAGCAGGAGCTGGCCTGGCAAATATTTGGAAGGGAGACCAGGAAATTCCAACTATGAGAATTTGGAGGAAAAAAAAAATCCCAGAGGAAGGCTATGGCCATCCATTTCTGTTTTCCAGAAAACTCCTTGAACATGCCGATGTAATCAAGATGATTACTTATATGCAAAACATCACATCAGGAAGCAGCACCTCCTCTTGAAGAGGTTGCTCTTGAGAAGCTAAATGGGCTCAGCCCTGGATGGAACTTGGATGGGAGACACCAGAAAATTCCCAGTGGGTCAGACTGGAAAGTAAAAAATACCTCAGAAGAAAGTTTTTAAAAAAAACATGTTGCTGCATTGTTCTCAGAAAGGCAACAAAGATCCATCAATGAAGTCATCAAATGTCAAACCCTACTCCAGGGAGTCTTTATTCATTATACTTTTTCTTCTTCCTCATACGTGCCCACGGTCACTTCCATACGAGTGATTTGCAGCATTGTTGGTCATTGCTAAAGTGAAGTCAAGCCTGTCCATGTTACTGTTATTTTGGCCCAACAATACTTGGATGATCCTGGAAGATGCTTTGTATCGCTTGTGTGGAAACGACCAATGTTCACACTTCAACATATTGTTCTCCAGGGAGTTTATACCCCATTTCTGATCCCATGCCCTGAGTAGTCCCTGTTACAAACAGTGGAATGAGCCTGTCTGTGTTCTAAATAAGCACATTATAAGCTCTATTTGTCTAAGAGTAGAAATGGTTATCAGTGCAGCTTCAGTATTCCTATGGTGAAATAGTACCAAAAATACAACGAAGGGATTGTAGCTTAGCATGCGCTCATCAGGTTAGTTTCTGAGGTCTTGGAAAAGTACTACTAGTTAGAGTAGCCTTCCTGCATGGCAACTTCCAGATGGTCTTCAACTTCCAGAATTCCCCAGGCAGCTCCCAGAATTCTCAGCAATGGCCATGGAGGCTGAGAAATTCTGGAGTTGAAGGCCACGCATCTAGACATTGCCCCTCCAACAAGGCTCAAGTCTTTACTCCATCCAGCACTGAGTACCAGCTATTCTTTCAAGACTGAGATAGGAATCTTGTTCAATTCTGTCTGAGATGCTAAAAAATTCTCTCTTTCTTTTTTTGCATTTAAAACATCTCCTTTATTACTAAAGTCTTCCTTTTAAAATGTGGTTTATTTTGAATGGGATCTTAAGATCTGTGCTAGGAGGAAGCAGAAGCAACTCCTTGCTTAATGTTTGAAGTCTAAAGGAAGTAGCAAAAAAATCATTCACAGTCTCACTCATGCTCATGTTCTCTGGCAAGCCTCTAAATGCCAAATTTAAATGCCAACAGGCATCTAGCCTGGCATATGGAAGCCTTGGCCCAATGGTTAAGAGCAGGCGAAAAAAAAAAGTAAAATAAGAAACTGCTATTTTCCTCTGCTTAAAACTATGAGCTTGAAAGCATGACCGAGTGTATTTACTTGAATGGCTTTGTCTTATCAAGTACAATCTCCATCTTCTGAGATGGTCCCTGCTCATCTGCGGTCCTGTGTCGCTTGGTGGGATGATATGGCAAGTCCCTGGCAAAGTTTTGCCAGTGTTGGTTTACTTATATGGATTGAAAAAGGGGTTAGACCGAAGCATGGAAGAACAGCCACTTAATGGCTATTGATCATAACAGCTATTTATTTTATTGAATACCAGTTGATGAATTCCAAAAGTACCAGGGAGGGGGCCTATGCTGGCCAGTTTAAATTGAGTGATGTAGTAAGGTTTGTAGAGAGCCAGTTTGGTGTAGTGGTGAAGGCATCAGGCTAGAAACCAGGAGATTTTGAGTTCTAGTTCCCCCTAGGCACAAAACCAGCTGGGTGACCTTGGGCCAGTCCCTCTCTCTCAGCCCTAGGAAGGAGGCAATGGCAAACCACTTCTGAAAAAACCTTGCCAAGAAAACTGCAGGGACTTGTCCAGGCAGTGTCTGAGAATCAGACATGACTGAACAGATTAAAAAAAAGTAAGGCTTGTAATCTGAAGTGAGTTGGTTGGGTTCTTTCTTGCTCACTCAGTATCATTCCTCCAAGACATGAGACTCGTTCCCTTGTTGTTCAGACGACACTTATTTTTTTTCTCTTGCCACTTTAAAAATGGAGTCTCACTATTCCTAAACTGTGAAGAGCTTCTTCTTAAAGTCAAGTCAAGTCTTTTTTGAGTGAAGCTCAATTCTTCCTGTTGTTCTCTTTTTTAAAATTAATTTTATTAAATAATTTTTTACAGAAAACAACACACATTTAAAGAAAGAAAGTGAAAGTAAAAAAGTATAAGAAAAGTGATAAGTAAATAAGAAAGAAAAGAGAAAAGAAAGAGAAAAGGAAAAAAGATATAAAGGAGTGGTTTCCGATCTTTACAGCAATTATAAATGCATTTAAATTTTATCCTCATTCTCTAAGTTTATATCGTGGCTCCCTTCTTTCCATATTCTACCCTTTCTAATCATCAAACCCATGAATCACAAGTTCATTTTTTTCCATTTTCAGCAAAAAGTCCATAAAGGGTTTCCAGTCACTGACAAATGTAGTTCTTGTCTTTAATCAAACAAGTCAATTTTGCCATCTTTGCAAATTCTGTCATCTTCACCCACTATTCCTCCATTGTGGGTATTTCAGAGTCTCTCTATATTTGTGCATATAATAATCTCACTGCAATTATCATGTATAAAAACAATCTTCCATAAGTCTTTTCTAGTTGTCTGTCCATTAGTCCCAGCAAGAAGAGTTCTGGTTTAAGTTAAACACTGATCTTTAAAATTCTTTGTATCCCTATATGTATTTGAACCCAACATTTTCTAGCTTTGTTACAAGTCCACCAAGCATAATAAAACGACCCTTCATGTTTTCCGCACTTCCAATTCTTTGTGTTGTTTTCTTGATAACATTACAAAATGTGGGTTCCACTGCATTGAGGCGGGAGGGGTGCATGATGGCCAAAATGTTCTCTTCCAGCTCTATCATTCTTTACAACTGTGTATTACAAAATATCTTACGTGAGCACATTTCCTGTGATATAAGACTACAGAGGACTCCTGCAGCTGTAAATCATGCCTTATTCTGATTTCTCTATGTTTCAAGTTGTACAATTCTACTTGGAATTGTATTCTTAATTCCTGGGAGGACTGCTGCATATAAACACTAATAGGCTGTGCTTCTTAATCCTATTGAGATCAAAAGAAAGCTGTACTTTGATTTAGGAGCTTTTGTTCTATAGTCTAGAGGAGAAAGAATAATACTCTCTACATAGTATCATGGGTTGTGTTTGATACTGGCACATCACTTCCCCTGAAAGTAGATCACAGTCTTGATCCTTTTGCTAATAGAATTTGACAGAAAAAGACTGCTAATTTATAGGCTATTCTACTTGAACTGATGCATTGGCAGCATATGAATTGTAGTCCATCTGAACTTTGTCAAAGGATTGGTGTTAAATATTAAGGTGAGTATAATCCAAGGATTATTAAGGTGGTGCCTACAGGTGCCAGGAATGCATTGCCAGAATGCTGACAATAAAGGAAACATTAATTTAAAGCATTGGGGTCATAGAAAAGAGAATTGTAGAAGTATGGAGTTGAAAGGGATCACAAGGATCATCTGATCCAACCCTCTGCAATGCGCAAGAAAATCGAACCATCCATGAAAGATAGTTGTCCATATCCTTTTTACAAACCTCCAGAGATAAAGAACGTACAACCTCCATAAGTAGGGTGAAAATCAAATTTCGGTAGCTGTAACTTTCTCATTACTTGTGGTCCTAGTTTCTGTAACCATGGAAAATGGTTCACAACCATCTTCCCTGTTTTAGGTATCTGAACACTGATATCATATCTCCTCTAGTCTTATTTTCTCCAGGCCAAACATCGCAACCCACTTCAGTCTGTTTTTTAGGGCATATCCTCCTTTCCTGTATCGTCTTTCTCAATCTCCTCTCTATAATCTGTGAATATTCTTCCTAAAATGTGGTACTCAGAATTGTACACAGTACTTCAGATGTAATCTCACTAGTGCTGAGTAGAGAGAAATGATGATTGTCTGATTTGTTAAGGCCTTCTGACTCTATAAAGACTCTGGGTGGCTTACAAACGTTCAAATATTTAATTAAAACACACTTTTATGCAGGGCAGGGACAGCGACAGAGGAGGCACACTTCCTTGATCCCACAAGATGACAACATCTTTAATTGAAGGGACAATGCCCCAGGACCAGGTCCTATTCTAGAAGGGCTTTATAAGTGATAACCAGCATCCTGAATTACATCGGGAAGCCAGCTGGCAACCAATATAGCTTGCATAGCATCAATGACACATGAGAATAGTGAGAAGTGCCCATTACTGCTCACACTGCTGCATTTTGAACCAGCTGTAACTTCTGGATGGTCTTCAAGGGCACCCCATGTAGAGTGCATTGCAGTAGTCCAATTGCAAGGTGACCAGAGCATGAGTGACCATCTGAAGGGCCTCCACATCAAGGAAAGGCTCCCCACCCTTTGCATGCCTTTGATACAATGCCTCTTCTCATGCAACCCAAAATTGTGTTAGCCTTCTAGCAGGTGCCTCCCACTGCTGGCTCATGTTCAGCTTGTTGTCAATGACTTCACCCAAGCCCTTTCCCAATGTAGTTCTTTCAAGCCATAAACTAACCTTGAATGTGTGCATCAGGAATTGGGGAGATCATGATGGGTTGTGTGAGAGATCTTTGGGAGAAACCATCAAGACTCTTCTTTAAGAACCAAGAGGTCAAGGAGGTAAATAGTATACTATTGTTGTCTGGGGTTATGCAAAACTTTGGCACCTGTTTCTTTAATAGTGTAGGAATAACAAAATAATAAGACAAAAGGGAAGCTGGTAGGCTTTGAAGTCTTTTTTTAATTCCTCCCTTTGAGGTTTCTTTCTAGATTTGGGCTGCAGAACTGTTTTCTGGAACTCTTCTACAGACACATGCACACACAAATGCATGTACATGGAATATTCTGTTTTGGGTTTGAGGTTGGTTTGAATGCTCTCCTAAGAATTCCTTCTGTAATTTCATAGAGCAAAAGATTTTTGTAGTCATAGCAGGTGGGAGCACCTACGTGAACTTGGCAGATCTCAAAAAAGCAAAGCAGATCTGGACTGGGTTAACATTTGGATGGGAATCCACCAGTAAATCCACGGCTGAGGTTACATTGAGAAATCAAAAACCACCTTTGAAATTAACCCAGAGTGTTTGGGAGTTAGTAACAACTGAGCTTGAAGGAGGCTTTCCCTTGAAAGTTCTCTGTAAGTCCAGCTCCATGCCTTGAAGCAAAGCCTCATAATTCAGGCAAAGAGGCAATCAACACCTGTTATTGTGTTTCAGTGGCCACATAAGGCAGTTCTGGTACATATCAAATAAATCTGTATTACAGTCTTAGACCAGAAGTATGCAATAGGAGCTGGGAAAGCTAGTAAGGGGTGGAAATACTCATATATCTTCCTTCTGCTTAACAAAAGGATTGTGTGCAAGCAAAGTTTGTAGGTAGGAGGAGGTTAGCTGGAATTGGAATAGTTGTCTTTGCCCTCTGCAAAAGCCCAGTAGCACTGTGAATAGGGTTGGGAATAGGAAACTGCTGGAGTGTGAATACTGTGGACCCCGTGTCATGTTCAACATGTGCGCGTGTGAGAAGTAAACCTTACAAGTCAGAAATATGTATCTTCCAGGGCGTATCTATCAAGGACACATCTCTAGGTAAACATGGGCATCCCTGAAAATTCTCACTACTTGTAACTGGATGAATATCTGTAATAAAATTTGCTTCTACAAGTGCATAATAATATTCCTCCTTACAGACCTTTTGATGGCATGCAATTACTCAACAGCGAGCTCTTAAACCCCTTCCAAAGTCCCCCAGAGTGGACATAGCTGAAATTTTCTGTTTTTTTTTCCCCAATCATGAGTGGGCTGGGGAAGATTAAAGGTGAAATGAGTGCCTTAAATCTTGTGGAACCTCAAGGCACCCACTCCAAAGCTCTATTCCTCCCCTTCCAAGTGGCTATTTTTTTCCTGTTTGGTGGTGCTAAGGGGGAAAATTGCCACCTTAAGCAATGTCACCCTTTAAAAAAGCTCTAACACCCTACATACCACAAAAAACAATCCCCCAAATTTTGGCCCTGTTCATTTCAAGATGTCACAACCTCGCTGCTCACGTCCTTGCAGTCTCAAAGTTTTAGTGAGGTCCCCAGGCTGAAAATGGTTGTCCTTCCCTGGATAAGAGCAAGATCCCTGCTTTTAATTCATAGTAACTTCATGAAGTCTGGAGCTGTGCAATGAGAGATGCTTTTTTAAGAAATACCAACTACTTCAGCTAAACAAGAAGGTCCAAAGACCTTACTTCAAGTATCTTGTTTTCTATTTTCAGAGCATTAGTCACCACAACTTACAGGAGATATGCCCTCCCCCAAAACTTTAGAAATGGTCCTCAAAGCTCCACAGAGTTTCCTACCCCTTAATTTAGGGAGAGATAGTCCTGAGAGTTTGCTCAATATTTAGAACATACCTTTTGCATTTCACCAATAGTGCTTAATGTGTTAGGTTAGGACAGAAAAGACCCAGATTGAAGTCCAGCCTCAGCCATGGAGATTCACTGGGTGACCTGGGGCCAGCCACTTTCTCTCAGCCCAAGTAACCTCACAGGACTGTTGCTGTGAGGATAAAATGGAAGATCACCAAGTTAAGAAGCCTTGTGGTCTTGGAGGCAAGATGGAGTATAAATATATCTAGTACATACATAGGCTTGAAAGGTATAGTTGAGTCATAGAATCATTGAGTAGGAAGTTACCTTTGAAGCTGCTGAGTAAATCCTTGTTTGATGTGGTAATCTAAATTAAACCTTCCTAATAAATGGCTAATTAGCTTCCTCTTGAACTTTTCCATCAATGGGGAATTTATCACATTTTGGGGATTTTGCTTCTAATTAATTGTGCTTTTAGTATCTCCTGTTTTAGGAACTCCCATCCATCCTGAACATCTTTCCCATAAGTTTCTCCTGCTGTGAAATTGCCGCTATCACAGCTCTGAATTTATCATAGTCTGCTTTTTTTCCCAGTTTGTTTGTTTGAAATCCAAGCTGACATGAGAAATCACTCAATCAATACCCTCCTAAGATGGCAACTGTTGGGACACCCAAGATAGCGAAGAATTCTAGAAATTGCAGTCTCACTCCGAGAACAAACAAACTAGAGAGAGTTGGTTTAGTCCATCTTGCTATTCAAGGAGGATAGAGCTGGATCCTGATAAACAGGTGTTTTGCCTTGTACCTTCAACAAATGAGAGCCTTCTTTTCCCCATGTGCTGTGTTTCAAACAGCTCTTGCCCTGATCAAACTGTTTGCGTTTAGTAAAAATCTTCTTTTTCTCAGTTGCCAATCATCAATTCTTGTCTTTCCCTCTGAAGCACCAAAGGCCAAACTGAGTATATTTACTCATAATGGATGAAACCCACGTTCCTGAAAGGTCTGAAGTGGAATCCTGTTTATGTTTGCTCAGAATTGGGTAGACCATTCTGAATTATTGGGAATCCTGATGGCATGAGATCATGATTACACATTCTATCATCCCATAAACAAAGACTGACTCGGTGCCAATTAAATTAGATAGCACTGGGCTGCATGGTCAAGCCCCTTGACTTGATGAGGCAAGTTAAGCACACAGTTCAAAAGGCTGAACTCAAAATTCAATGTAGAAATGGGAGTTTTGCAATTTCTTCCAAGTTTTTATCTCTGGAAAAGAGGCTTCAGTTTTTCCAAGTTACTTTTGCAGATTTCTTTTGAATTTCCTTTTATGTTTGGAGTTAACCAGATGGTTAGAAGTGGGAGAGAAAGTCCAACTGTTGTTGAGGTCTGTAAGACATCTTTTCACCCCCCTGGAGCCTCCCTGGCTTGCCCACATTCCCTCATCTGAACCCCCCCCCCCCCATAGGCAGCATCTCCTCTTGGTGTCTTCTCTTGGGATTTAGTGGAAGAGGAAGAAGCCAAGGAAGTAGCAAATTCTATAATGAAAGCTAGAAAATTCAAATACTCTGCAGCTCCCTCATCTCAAAATAAATGAAAGACCACTATGATTCATAATGAAAATTTTGCCAAAATTCTTTTAACAAACTTTTCAAAAGCAAATCCTTTTTCATTACATGAAAGAAGAACCGGAAGGAAAAAATGCAGGTTTGTTTTTTGCACAGCAGAATTAGAAATAGTTGTGCAGCACAGTTGGGGATGCATCTGAGTTTCAAAGCTCATTTTCAGACTCCTTGGAGTGGCTGATTAAATTCTGAAAGATCCAGGGGCAAAGATTTCAGAGACCTTGGTAAGCTTCAACCTGCAGATATGTTGATCCTTGATGGACACTCTCGTTACATCTTGGCAAAAGGAAAGGAGATGAATGCAATGACATGTGTCTGGTGGTATCCAGAAGTTACCACATATGGGACCGAATGTTTACAACTGGTGGAGGCAAATCTGGCCTTCTGTGCGAAGGTGGGAATGAGGCTCAGTTTGATATCTACAGACTTCAATGAGGAATTTTGATGCAAGAATTAGGGGTGAAGTCCAGAATCCTGAAAAATGTAATAGGAACTCCCCATGAGTTCATTTAAGCAGAGTCTCTTTGAACAGTTGGAATTTCTTTTTCCCTGACCTTCCATAACCTGCTTTGAGTAAGTCATTAACAAACTCCTCTCCCATGAACTCCCATATGCCTATGGAGGGGGGAAGCCTCCACATCCATTAGAATGGGTGCTTTGCAGATAGTAGTGAAAGAGCCAACATATGTCTTAAATTTGTGCAATGCAACATTTCACAGATGAAAAATGTATATTAGCCTCATATGTCATGTTAAGTTATAATATAGTTTGTAAAGAGAGCCAGTTTGGTCTAGTGGTGAAGGCACCAGGCTAGAAAACAGGAGACGGTGAGTTCCAGTCCCGCCTGAGGCATGAAAGCCAGCTGGGTGACTTTGGGCCAGTCCCTCCCTCTCAGCCCAACTCACCTCACAGCGTTGTTGTGGGGAAAATAGGAGCAGGAAGGAATATTAATTCCTTACAAATTAATATTTGTTATTGTGAGCCGCCCAGAGTCACCCATTGGGGGAGATGGGCGGCATACAAGTTTAATAATAATAATAATAATAATAATAATAATAATAATAATAATAATAAAAAAATATATTAAGTATGTTCACTGCCTTGAGTTATTTATAAAAATAAAAAAGGCAGGATAAAAAAAAAAGGTTTTAGTCTAATGAAGGAAAAAATGGTTATTGCTTAGCACAGTGCACAAAGCCATCAACTGTTGCTGCAAACCAGGATGGATGAACTCACATAAACCTTCGAGGTAGGCCAAATCAGGAAACAGACTCTTACAAGAAATACAGGAACCCTGTTTTATTGATATAGGCTATAGTTACAGAAGCTTGAAAGCCTGATAGCATTTTCCTCCCCTCCCCTCTTCGTATACCAAAGAGAGTTAAAGTGGACTCACTTTACCTTCCTTTCTGATACCTTCTTTTTTCCCCAGGCTTAATTCATGTTTTTCTCATTGCTGCCACTGCATTCCTGCTCCAAGGTCACTTCTATGCTTCTCTACTTCATGCTGCTATGCTATACTGTAGTTAGTTCTTATTTTGGTGAGATGATATGCAAAGCCACTAATGCTTTTCCCCCAGGCACTGGAGCCATGATGTTGACAGAGCTGATACGGGATGGTTGGTGGGTGGATGTGAGTTTTATTGTGGCCTCGACCTAGTTTATTGTTTTAAATGGTGTTATTTTGTTTGCCACCCAGAGTTTCTTTCGGTTGATTGGCACTTATATAAGGTAGGTAGGTAGGTAGGTAGGTAGGTAGGTAGGTAGGTAGGTAGATAGATAGATAGATAGATAGATAGATAGATAGATAGATAGATAGATAGAGTTGTGTTTGTAAATTTCACAACCACCTAATAAGGCCACAACATTCTGGAAAAGGAGATAGAGTGGAAAGCTATCCATGCCTGTAGCTGAATTTAAACATAAATATAACCACCCTTGTTCTGCTACCTGAACTGTTCTTATCTTTGTAACAGCTGTGAAGCCAGAAGAAACACAAATCAATCAAGAGAGCAATAGAAACAAGGTAGTTGTCTTAGGGCTCTGAGCTTTCACAAAGAAATGAAACCAATAAATCGGCTGATCCATAAAATAGCTGCCAAAGATCAATACCCACTGCAGCTGTAAATTGCTGAGAACAGATTCTTAATCAATCAGGGGGTCTCAGGGGCCTGTGATAATAACCTCTTGCATTTCGATCTGACTTGCTCCTCTCATTTTTGACATCCAGTTGCCTGCATCCTGAGAAAAAAATGCAGCTGCTTTTTAAGAGTTTCGGGCAGTGATGCACGAACCTCAAGGCCTGTTGTGTCATAAAACATCGTTTAATCACCTTAATGGCTGGCTTCACAGAACGGTAAGTCACACCTGAGCAAAACGGATGATGATGACCTGGCGTAATGTTTGGACCCACCCTTTATCCACACTTCTAAACAGAGTTACCATTTGTTTAATTTTAATACCCATTTCGCTTTGGAAGGAGACAGGTTGCACAGAACAACACTAGAAAGAGTATTCAGTGTAAAAATTGAGGTCCTGCTCATAAGAACATAAGGAGGGCCCTGTTGGATCAGACTCCTGGCCCATCTAGTCCCATAGTCTATTCTCACAGCACAAGGGGACAGGTCTCAGTCCCGTGGAATTTATAATCTAATACTTGTGGAAAAGGAAACCCCAAAAGAAGAAGCAAAGATGAGCTGGAGAGGCAGCTTCTGAAGGGAAGAAGCTAGCGGGGAGATGCACTGGAGCAAAGATGTACGAGCAAGAGATGGTCAGACAGCAGAGGATGGCCAAACCAGAGAAGCAAAGAACATGAGCATGGATGTATCAGGATGCAAGGGTGAAAAGAGAAGTGGCATAGATGGTAGTATCTCTACCAACCTGTCCTCCCTCATGGTCTTGTGTACCAGTCAGGGTGTTGTTCTGCTTTGGGTGGCTTTGATAGCCATTTCTCTATCCTGCATAGTTCTTGGGTTCAGCATTACAAAAAAAAAAAGAGAGGGGGATTTAGTGGTGGCAAAGTCTTAATCATCTTGAGATAAATCAACTTTGCACCCTTGTCTCTCCAAGTCAGGTCATCCTTACGGTGTGGGACTACCATCTGTTGTTTTGATACAGGAAAAACCAAAAAGGCAAAAGTCAATTAAGACTTGGCTAAGAGCATGGGGAAAGCCAACATCGTGCTCCAATTCTCTTTGCCATCTGGCAGCCATGAGAAGCTGGCAAGAGACCAACCATCGATCTTTATGAGAGCAACAGTTCTTGACCGCTTTCTTTTCTCATCTGTGGTTCATCCTGTGAACTATTACATGCATGCATTTGATACTGCCACTTAGACATGACCATAGAAGCTGCAGTCCAAGGAACCATGATTTCTGGATTGCCCAACTCACTCCTAGATATGCTCACATAGAATTAAGTATTTTAGAGGGAAAGAACTGCTGGGTTGTAGGAGATCTTGATTTCAGTTTTGAACCTGTTAGAGACATCAAATAGAAAGGTCTGAGATATTTAGGAACCATTGCAATGCTGCATAAGTGAGCCAGTGGTCCACTCAGGGACCACTTTCACACACTCATCTGAACCACAATATGGATTGTGGCTTAACATTGTTATGAATCCAACCTTATCATAGAATTGGAAGAGACCTATAAGGTCAACAAGTCCAACCCTCTGCACACTGCAGGATTCACTACACTATCCCTGTTAGATGACTATCCACCTTCTGTATGAAAACCTCCAGTGATGATGAAGAAACCCCCCTATGCGGTAACCTGTTCTACTGACTTGACCACTGTTCCTGTCAAGAGGTTCTTCCTAATGTCTAATCTGTATCTGCATCCTTGAAGTTTCACCTCATTAATTCTAGTCTTACATTCTGGAGCAAGTGAGAATAAGTCCAAACCCTCTGCAATGTGACAGTCCTTCAGGTACCTCAAGACAGTTATCATGTGCCTGCTCAACCTTCTCTTCTGCAAGCTAAACATATCTAGGTCTTTAAACTGAAGTTTCACCATCTTGGTAGTCCTTCTCTGAACTTTGGCTCCCACTGAGCCAAGGACAAACATGGTTGGAAACTGTATCCATGCAGTAATCTAGAATATGGTCACTGTGAATAGTCAGTTAACAGGTTCTGAGTAGTTATTCAGAATTTATACCTGGTTGGGTTTCAGAACTTTCTTGCTTGCTCACAGTGGCATCTTGGAGAGCAAACTCTTTAGCCCTCATAGATTTCCCTCTTGGTCCTCTTTTCTGCAGTCCTGGGATACTGTTCAGCTAAATCCCTGAAGGTTTAGATCACCAAATCCATAAATCAGGATAACCACTAGGTGACAGCAAAGAGATACTGAAAGCTCCGTATTTATCTCTGCAGCCCCATCTGGTAGCCTTAACCAAACTACACTGTAATCCTCCTGATGCTAACTGAGCCTGACACATAGTGGTTTGTAAAATATGGTTTAGTATAGGGATGTGCAGTTTGTTCTGGACTGAGGACCTAGCTAGATTTTGGAGTAGTGTGCTAGGAGTACAGCCCAAATAATAGAGAACTGGGCCAGGATAATGAATAAATGATATAGTAAGAGCCAGTCTGGTGTAGTGGTGAAGGCATCAGGCTAGTAACTGGGAGACCATGAATTCTAGCCCTGCCTTAGACACTATGCCAGCTGGGTGACCTTGGGTCAGTCATTCTCTCTCAGCCCTAGGACGGAGGCAATGGCAAACCACTTCTGAAAAACCTTGCTAAGAAAACTGCAGGGACTTGTCCAGGCAGTCTCTGAGAATGGAACACAATTGAACAGATTAAAAAAAAAAGATATGGTTACTCTCCAGCTACATGTTTAATGCATTTCTTCTATCACAGACAGATGAGGCAGATGGCAGTGCCCCACAACCCTGGCTAGTCTCAAAAAACTATCAGAGTTGGACCTAGTTAGTTCTTGGATGGGAGATGATCAGGATTGTAGGCTAGACTGGAAAGCAAAAAAAAAATCCAGAAGACAATAGCTATTTCTGATCCACTTTTATCTTATCTTAAATTGCAATTTGATAATAATGTTTGAAGATCTCTGGAGGCTGCACACAAGGGTTTGAGGAGCCATTAGACCTGGCTGGGATGTTGTGCATTGCTGGAATAATGTGCTGGTGCATCTCCAGCCAATGGTGGTTTATTCCATAAGCCATAGTTCATCAAACTGTATTTTAGTGCAATGTGCAAACCAAGCCAGTTTCTCTCATTTGCTGAGCTCCAATGGGTTTCCCCTGTGGCCTCTTGGATGACTGGGCCAGAAAGAACACTGTGTGCTTGATGCTTAGACTTAATGGGTGACAAAGCACATTCTTGGCCTCGATTATCCTCTCAAGCATGCTTCCCAGCAACTCCATTTGAAAGGATCTCAACTAAGGAAGCTAGGAAGATCACCAGGTGCTCCAGCTATGGGCCAAAAAGAGGGAATGCTGCATGATTGGATGGACCCTGCACTGAGCATCAAGAAACAGGAGCAATAGGAGGATTCCAAGTTATAACACATCTGTTCAAAGAAAGGCAAGAATGAGGATGAAGGATGACACTTAAACTTCAATACCCCTCTATGGTTCATTTTATTGAACACCAGCTGTGTTAACCATTTGATCCTCTCGCATTTTTCTTCTGGGTTCCTGGTATGCTTTTTACAGAAAGGCAAGGGAGAATCCATCCATTTGGAATTCACTACAGCTCTTCTTTTTTATTCAGTTTAATGAATTGGTCCTCAGTTTGCTTTTGGACACAGTCACTGGAGATATGATGGGTGTGCACCTAATGCCCACCACTAGGGGGCAACGGCTAGCTGACCTTGACCGCCTTCTATAAAACAAAGCAGGTTGGTATTTGGATGGGAGACCATGAGGAAATCTCAGGCCTGTAGGCTAAACATGGAAGTTAAAAAAAAAAAATCCTAAAGTGAATGGCAAACCATCATCACGCTACTGCCAAGAAAACTACACAAATGTATTTATATAGTCTTCAGCAGCCGAGCTTGACTCAAGGGAGTTTTACCTACCTTTGTCATAAAAGGAGGCACCGCATAGCTGACCGTGGCTGGTTTGGCCAGCTAAGGAGAGCTGAATGTAGCTTGTACTTGGATGGGGGACCACCAGAACATCTCAGAGTTGTACATTAGATGGGGAAGTAAAAAAAGAAAGACGACCGTTGCTGAACAACACTTCGCCCGAAAACAACATGGATGTGTCCATGATGTCAGCAGGAGCCGATCTCCATCCAAAGGAGACATGATATTTTGACCCCTAAAAGCCTCCTCGGCAAGCGGCTTTTCCTTCCCTTCTCCTCCCGACAGCCTCCATTCCCACGATCTGCCCCCCTCCCTCGCCTAGCGGTTCCCGCCGCGAGCCGAGGCCGGGAGGGCGATCCCCCCGCAGCCAGCTGGTCGGCAGAAGGCAGACGAGGAATCCCTCGGCGGCCCTCGCCGACTCGCCCGGGCTTCCCCGGCTCTCCCCGCGCCTCGCATAACGCGCATCCTTCCTTCCTTCCTCGCTCGCTCCCCGGGACCGGGCGGGGGCGAGGGGCACGCTCCTGCTCCTGCTCCTGCTCGCTCCTCCGCGCCCCGCCAGCCCGGCGACCGCCGCCAGCCACCCTGCCGGACTCAGAGCCGCCCGGGGAAAGCGGAGGCGGCCCCGCGCTCTGGCCGCCCCCGCCGGTCCACAGAACGGCCACGCCCGACGGTGAGGCGAAGCTTGGGCGGAGCGGAGGAGGAGGAGGAGGAAGGGGGGCGAGCAGCCGGGCGGCCACGGGGGAAGGACGCCGGCCGGTCCAGGAGCCCGCGATGCGCCTTCCTTCCTCCTCCTCCTCCTCCTTCCCGCGCTCCGGGCCAGGCCGCTCGTCCAGGTGTCGCCGCTGATGCTGCCGCCGCCGCCGCCGCCGCCGCCCGCCTCGTCCGCCTCCGCGAGGCCCCGCTCCCGCCGGCGCTGATGCACCCCTCCGGAGAGGCGGGGGCCCTGAGCCAGGGGGTGCGCCGCCTCCCTCTCCCCCCCGACCCCGCCCTGCCGCCGGGGACCCCCTTCCGCCCCCGCGGAGGGAGGGCTCGGACCATGGCCTGGGGCTCCCTCCCGCGGCCGCTCCTCCTCCTCCTCCTCCTCCACCTCCTCCTCTCCTTCCCGCCCTCGCTCACCCCGAAGGAGCCGGGCAGCGGCAGAAGCGGGCCGAGCCGGCGAGGAGGAAGATGGGCGTGAAGTCCCGGAAGGCAGCGCCGGCGGCGGGGGCCCCGGCACCCCCCGGCGGGGAGCTGGAGGGCAAGCGAGCGGGGAGGGAGCTGGCCTCGGCCGCCGATCTGGAGCAAGGCACCTTGGCTCTGGGCGCCGGGGCGGACCGAGACGGGGCCCTGCTCCTGGAAGGGGCGGGCAGGCAGGGCGGGGGGCGGCGGTCGGCGCCCGCCATCGGGCTGCTGGCCAAGACCCCGCTGAGCCGGCCCGTCAAGAGGAACAACGTCAAGTACCGGCGGATCCAGACGTTGATCTACGACGCGCTGGAGCGGCCGCGAGGCTGGGCGCTGCTCTACCACGCTTTCGTGTGAGTGCCGGAGCGCCCGCGGGGGTCGCGGGCGGGGGAGTCCCTCAGCGGTGCCCCTCCCGGCCGAGCGCGTGGCCCTCGGGCAGGTGGGGCGCCTCGCTCGAGCCCGCCGGGCAGTTGGCGTCCCGTGCGAAGTACCGGAGCTGACCCGCGAGGTGGGGCCGGACCGCGGAGGGCGGAACGGGCAGCCCCGGTCGTTTTCGCACGTTAGTGACGGATGCCCGATGGGGAGCTGCGCGTTATCCTGGCTCTTGTGTAATTACTGAATCATCCTTCAGGAAAAGCCCTGTCAGATATCATGGTGCACATCTGCATTCAGACATGCTTCTGACTGACAAGTGCATTCTCCCCCCCCCCCCCCTTCTGTCTCCTCTGAGTAAGGCTGTATTTATACTACTCTAGCTTAAAACGTGGTTGGCGATGCTATGGAGTCAAGTTGTGTGAAGACTGCTAGTTTCCTTAATTTATGGTTCAGTATAGTGGGTCTGTATAGACATTTGGTTAATTCAGGAAACCATGGTTTCATTATTAAGGGCTTAAGGTGTTTTGAGAACACAGTCCGGGTATCGGAAAGATTGCATGCCCTGAAATGCATATGGCAGAACGGCGTAGGCACCTCACTGAATTTTGGCAAAGACTGACATCTCAACCTGGAATAAGCATTCTACATATTTGGAAGCCCCCCCCCCCCAAAAAAAAAAACATATTAGAAAGTGATTTGTAGTACAGATTGCAAATAATTAGGCTGCATCCTGATTGGTGAAATGCTAGTTCAAGATGTCTAAGAAATTGCATTTTTTCCACCTGGATAATGGATTGATGCCTTTGGCAATGGGAACACATGGCTTTATTTTCTTCTTAAAAGCTGAGCCCTTGAGAAATGCACAGGTGCAAGATGCAAAGGTTATGATAATGCACTGTTATTGTGGTCGAATGGAAATGGACATGTTTTCGTGGAAGTCTGAAGCGCATAAGGTGTTGTGAAGGATTTGCCATAGAAACCGGGGTGTTCAATAATCCAGCCTGTGTTGCTTTATCATTCTGGCTGAGCCCCTGGGCAACTTGTCAACAAAAAGAAATACACTGGGAATTTCTCAAGAAGCCAGGCTCTTTTGCTTTGAAAGAAAAATAATAGTCGTAACTGCTTTGCACCATCCAAAAGAGTCAGTTCTTTTTCCCTTAGTTCCTAACTAAGAAGGTGCAAATTGATGTGAATATTATCTGGTTGGGTTCCAGAGACAAATTTTATCTTGTTCCAGAGACAAAAGCTAACTGAGGAAGGTGCGTATTATGTTTATTTTAAAGGAAACGCCATCCACTGGAATCTGCAGAATCTACATGTAAATATACAGACAAAACATGAGATTTCATTTGTGGTCTGAAGCCTGCAAACAGGTCAGGGAAGCAGTTCTGTTTGTAGTTGATCTTTTGTTGGTGCACTGCTACTGTATATGGATGCCCTCTGTAATAGCATGGCTAATTAGTAATTCTCTGTTTAAACTGGGGTCCAGTTCAGGGGAGTAAACATGAAGCATTTCTGCATATTCTTGAATGGGGCACAGTGCAGGATTTGGGAGAAAGGAAGACTGAAACCAAGTGTACCAGCTAGGCAAAAGCAGTGTTTCTCAACCTTGGCAACTTTAAGATGCGTGGTCTTCAACTCCCAGAATTCCCCAGCCAGCTTGCTGGCTGGGGAATTCTGGGAGTTGAAGTCCACGCATCTTAAAGTTGCCAAGGTTGAGAAACACTGCTCTAGAGCTACAACTTTCTTCATCCCCAAAATATGTACAGAAATGAGAAAAGTTTTGGTCCAGCAGTGCCTGGAAATCCATGTTTCCAGTTGTTCTATTGTTCAGGATTTGTTTTAAGGTGTATGATAATTTTGCATCAACAAAGTGGTGTTTCACATACATGAGATATAAGGGCAGCAGATTAGCATTTCTTTTTGCGGAGCAACTTATCCCAGCCTGGAATCCATGAACATGCTGGTTACGGCTTTGGGAAATTGTAGTTCCAACATTTCTAGAGAACCCCTTTTGTGGCATGGGTTGGGTTCAGACATTGTGTTAATGCAAGACTTGTTTTAAGCCAGATCTAGTGAATGAGTCACAGTGACTAGGCTAGCAGATCAGGCTGATCTGAAATCAAGGCAAGCTACATTCTGGCTCAGATGAATGTGTGAATGCAGCCATTGAGTAGCTTCTCTAGTAGCATGAGGCATTGTGAAACAGAGAACCAGAAGAAGCAGAAAGATCAAAGAGAAGGTGGTTGGCTAGCTCACTTTAAGAAGAAAATAGCAAAAAAGCATAGCTCTGCTGTGCAGGTCCCACTGAAATGAATGGTCATTGTGCAACTGTTTGGGGAAATGGAAATTACTCATGGGCTAAGTTGCAGAACGTGCAAGGTGAGGGTAAAATTATGTTGGGCTTCGCCATAGACATAGTACAGTTCATTATGCTTGGCATATTACATATCCAGAGGAATGGCATTTTGTTATGCTGAGTAGACCTGTTGCATGAATCCAGCCATGGAATCTGTGTGGTGGGTCAAGTGCTGAACCTAAAGTGAGAAAAGCAAAATCCCTGATCTGCAGCAAAAATGACTGGGTAGCTCAGAAAATCACTTTCCACCAGTCTGCCTTACAGGATTACACAGAGCAGGGTTCTTCAACCTTGCTGACTTGAAGATGTGTGGACTTCAACTCCCAGAATTCCCCAGCCAGCATGGCTGGCTGGGGAATTCTGGGAGTTGAAGTCCACACATCTTCAAGTCAGTAAGGTTGAGGAACCCTGACATAGAGGCTAGGGGAAAAAAAAAATCACATCACTGTGTTTGTCTTGTATGGCACAGTGAATCAAGCCTGTTAAATTCCTACTGGCTGTGTTTATACACCATACTGAGCTTGGCTAGTGAACGTGGCCACGATACCATGGTGAACTCCTTGAGATAAAGCGGATACCATCATCATTCGCTGTTTCCCAAGAACAACAATGGCATGTGCATTAGCTACGAACATAATGGGTCCTCTAATCAAGTCCACTGCTGTAGAGGAGGAATGGGGAAACTTTGCAATGTGAGAATTGTATTTCTTTGGTTGTGTTTTGTTTGCTGGGGATGAAAAGCAAATGGAGGAAAGATTACCCTTTCTCTTCCTTACCCGTTTTTCTCCACACCAACCCTTTCCTGTCCACTAGCAGACCATCAGCAGAGGGACAGAAGGCTGAATTAACTGCTTGCACAACACTTTTGAAATTAGACCAAGGACTGTGTGTAACTCTACGCCACAGGTTGCCAATCCCTGGCTTACCAAATAGTCGTGATTTATTATTCTTAAATGGCATCCTTTGCACAAGTTAGAGCAATTTATGGGTGATCCTCTGCAGTTCCAGTCGTCCTGGTGCAACTCAATACTGCAGACCTCCTCAACCAGTATTGTTTGGAAGTAGTTGGACTACCTGTCCCAGAATTCAAATGGTCTTGGCCAGGGTGGCTGGGAATTCTAGGAGCTGCAGTCTCGATAATTATGTATTTTATTTGTTATATTTGTATCCCTCCAAGAGCTCAAGGTGTCATACATAGCACCTCCTCTTCCCATTTTTCCGCAGAACAATCTTATGGGATAAATTGGGCTGAGAGGGTTGGCTTAGCCCAAAGTCAGTCTTTGAGTTCCAGAGCACAGGGTGGAATTGAACCTGGCTCTTCCCAGTTCTAGCCCAGTACCATAACTACTACACCACACTGGCTCTCATTTGTGGGATGCTAGATTGAAGAAGACTGAAGTACTGTATCCTAGACCAGGAGCAGAAGGTCAGCATATTATTAATGGGAAGATTTTGGGTTCTGACATCAACATTTGCTCACAAAATTTGAATATGTGAAACTCAGTTTAACAGGTAATTAACCTAAACTTGGATTATTACCTGAACTGCACTGGGGTCCAGTGTTGGTTCTCCACTCTGCCCTTATTACCTATGAAAGAGGCAGTTGTCTAAGTGGGTTATTGGAGATGTTCCTTTAGAGACCTTCAGGCCAAGCTGTTGAGAGCCCTTCAACAGAATGGATGAATGCCCTCAATTTAAAAGAAAATTGATTAGATCCATCCAGTAAATGGGTAACAACTATATCCTAACCAAAACGTGTCACAAAAGCATTCACGTCAGAAACATTGCTCCATAAAATGTCTAAAAGTGCAGTAATAGGCAAAGTGGAGTGATAAATAGGGAATTCAGAAGACAGATCCTTCTTGCTCTTGTTTGTTAAGCTTTCCCTGACCTGGTGCCCCTTCATTGCCCCAGTATGGTTCATGGTGGCTGGGAATCCTGGGTTATGTAATGCATATGGAGGGAACCAAGTAGGGAAAAGTGATCAGGAGATGTTTGGATGTTGCTGATATTTATGACAGCAGATGGACCTTCTCTGGACCAGGAGCTAAGCAGGATCAGTCTGGGTTAGTGCTTGGGTTAGTGACCTACAAAGGAATGGTGGGCTAGGCTGGAACTTGAAAGAAATTCCTGGAAGATCACTTTCATATTTTATGCCGGGGATACTACATATATGTGTCCGTTAAGTCATCAGAAGTCTAGCTCAATTTGAAGAACACTTTACCTTGTATGACAGCGAAGCATATTCAAACAATGATGTGCACAACCAAGGCAAGACTAGACATTTCTTCCCTTTCCTTTACAGAGTTTTATTCACACTAGTAATTTAAGTGAGAAGACATCTTTGCAAGATGGTTTGCATTTCTAATAAAAAGCTAAAGGTAACTGAAGACTGTGCTGCATGAACTTAACTGTGAAATAGTCTTAATGGGTTGTTTTGGAAATCTTTGTTTTATGATTGAGCTTTTAACCAGAGAATTAGCGTCTTTATGGGAGAAGATCTATGCTCTTCCATTTTTTTAACTACCTGCTGATTAGCAGCACTTTTGCCATGAAAGTAATTAGGTTTGTTAAACAAACTATTATGTAATTGTATAAATGTATACTCAAAAATAGGGCCACTGTACTTAGTTCCTCCTTCCCCACATGTTGCAAATTCAATCTGCATCTCTGTCATATCCAAAGGGAGTCATATCACCAGGCTCAAAGGAACCCCGAAGTTGTGGGTCTGGATGAAAAAATTGGGTGAGTGGGCGTCTGCTCAGCTATATAAATTAATCTGGAGACATGCTTTAAGTTAAAATTCTAAATTTCTTATTGAACCCCTATTTTAGCAGCCATATTGCAGTTGTGCTCATTAACAGATTTAGTTTCCCTGAATCTTTGTGCACCCACAGCAAAAAATGCTATCACCACCACTACTGCTGTGTTAAAAAGTGGAATTCCTGCTGTCTGATTCCAAAAATATTGAATTAAATAAAAACCCCATTCTTCTCCTTGCTAGCAGAACAGTTGATTTATTAACATTAAATTGCTTGCTTCTGCTAGCACCTTACCTTGTGTCTTTTTGCTTCTTCCACCTGAAAAACAAAACAAAATAATGAAATCTCATTCTTCCTCCACAACAATCATGATTTATTTGTATCGACAAGTTCTTGCTGGCACTTTAACTCCTGGTTCTCTGCTTTCTCCATTCCCCAGTATTGTATAGTCACCGGAGAAAAGGACTTATGTGTTGAAAACACTACCTTGGGGATTAAACTCCACAGATCACAGCCAGAGGAGAAGAGATCTCACTCCTGGTGTGAGTTTAATCACCCTAAAGCAAGATGAGATCATGTGGATTTTGCAAAACAAAGGAGAGATGGATAGGAGAATTTTCCAGACAGTAGCTACTAATCACAGTCAAATGTAGGAGGGAAGCATCAGACATCCGAATTATCCTGCACCATTTAACCCGAAAACGCTCAAGGAGCTGTTCCCCCCAGCCCCTCACCCCTTTTGGGCTGTAATATTCTCTATATTTTACATGCATTTCTTTATTCACTGTATATCCAGGTAGTAATACATTTCAAGGTTCAGTCTTAGCTCAAAGTATATTGTTACATATGTGTACCCCACTTTTCAGTAGTAAGAAACTTCAGGGTTGCCCAAGGCTGTTTTCCTGCACTGAATCAACTGGTTGTATTTCTTCCTTCTGTGGCTTATTCACATTGTCTCGGCATTAGTTGAGCATAATTGACCCATGGAATTCATTACCGCAATATGTGATGTTCCTAACTCAAATGACTTAAAGGAGGTTGGGTGAATTCATGGAGGAGAGGTCTCTCAAGGATGTTTCGAATAGCTGTCCTGCTTTCACAAAGCTGAGGCAACCTTTCTTGCCACTGAGGGTCAGACATTTACAGACTTTGAATCCACATCTTCCCAGGGAGACAGGTTCTTCCATTCACATATGCTCAGGAGTTTCCCTCAACCACTTGCTTTTTAGATGGAGAAAAAGTTTTGGTCTGTTAAAGAGTAAAGGAAGAAGTTGGAAACTGAGGCTGAGAAGAGAAATGGAGATCATTCAGTCTCCCCAACATCCTCAGAATGAACTGACTGGAATCCCCAGGAATCTGGAGGGGAAATCTAGGAATAACTGAAACAGAGGAAAATTTGTTTTGGGAAAATGACTTTGAAAGGATAGGTAAAAAAAAGTTCAGCTAGAAATAATGCATTAGATTCATTTTTATTTTGTCTTTACATGTTTAAGCTTAATATGTTGTCTTTTATATATGTATGTTCTTTTTACATGCTCAGTAATGTTGTGTTTTATGCAACTGGGAACCTCTTTATAGCAGAGGTCCTTCTAAACTGAGAGCAAACCGTCATTTTGTGGTCCACCCCAAGCCTTATATTTTCCTTTATATTTTTGGGGGGAGACCCTTTTTAAGTCTCTGTGACGTGAAGAATTATATATTATATTGCCTTTGCTATTGATGTTTTGCTTGTGACTACTTAAAGCAACCAAGGGATTTTAACATTCTTTCTCTCTTTTTCTTTTTAAAATAAAACTTGGTTTTATTTACTACTAGTGAGATTGTTCAGTTTCCCAAAATGAGAAGGGGGAAGAAGGGGCTGAGTTCCCTAGCTGCATGTCTCAATGCTACAGAGTCAAGTGTGGCATCATAGAATTTATTTAATATTTTTTTCACTTCTTTTCCTTTTAATTTGCCAGAAAGGGAGAGTCCTATCTCTCTTCCTCACTGAGGCTAGTGAAGAGGATACCAAATGATGTGCTCTGTCAAAGATAGACAGTGGTAGCAAAAACTACTAAGATGCACACCAAGGCAGGAGGTTGAGCTAGGATGTGTAGATCCAAAAGGATTCTGGGAATGGAGGTTTGAGGCCTCTGCCCTTTCACCCTAAGGACTCAGTCTTGCTGCTACAAAGACCTGTTAGTCTCGAAAATTTGGTAATGCCTCTAGGATGGAGCAGCTTGTACTCCAGATACCACTTGCAGGGGAATAGTAGTGGGAGATATTATGCTTTGATCTCCTGCTTGTCAGCATCCAAGAGGCATCTGATTGGTGATGATGAGAAACAGAATATTGAATTAAGACAGGTCTTGGCTTGATCCAGCAGGGCTGTTTTTTCTTACGTGCCTCAAGAGTGTTCGTTACCCATTAGATGCCTTGGAAAATCTTCAGTGCTGTAGAAATTTTATTCCTATTCTGACAAATTCTTGGCTCAACTCGTCTCTTTCCTTTGCCCAGCAGAGCAGTTGATACATTGGAGGAGGCCAGACAGCCATATTTTGCAATGTTTTCATTTGGTCTCCCATATTGAAACAAAGGTTAGGCGTCATGGCCCAAATGGCTTCTTCTAGCTCAGTAATTCTTTGACTCATTTCTGCCGATCATTTATGCTTTCCTGGGTCGGCTGAGCTTTCATTGAAACCTGAGGGTTGTTGGCTATCAACTGTCCTTCGCTTCAAGGGACATTGCCTTAAGCCACCTAAATTGATCTCTATTCCTGCAGAAATACTTAGGAATTATGAAGTGCACAGCTCTACTGCCAAGTCATGATTATGCATCTCTGATGGAATTGTGATCATTGTTGTTGGCTGGGTCTATAAATATAATATTTACTGTTTTGCAAAAATGTACATGTAGGTCTATTGACTGGATAATAAATTAATTCTCTGCAGAATTATTTTTAGCTCCTTTATAAACTGGGCTTGTGAATTTTAATGGAGAAGAAAGGTGTAAATATTCTCAAAATGACAAGGAAGAGTTGCTAAGCTTGGGCAGAGGGTGACATCTGTCCAGAAGGAGAAAATCAGGGGGTACATCTAGCTGTGATGGACATGAGATAGGGCAGCATGTGGTAGAACCAGTGACTACTTCAATCCCACAATGTGCATTTTCTGTGCTTTCTGTATAGTCTCTGAGTCAAAAGTAAAACACTTTCAGAGCTATCAGCCTTCCCTGAATGTTTTAGCCATGCAGAAATATCTGGATTAAATAGTTAGGTTCCTTGATTGATTGATAATGACAAGTCAGTGTCAACTCTTAGCAACCATATAGGTAGATCTTCTCCAAGATGGTCTGTCTCCAACCTGACCCTTCAGGTCTTCCAATGCTGTAATTACATTCATCCACTTTGCTGCTGGTCGTCCTCTTCTTCTTTTTCCTTCCACCTTTCCCAGCATCGTAGACTTCTCCAGACAGCTAGATCTTCACATAATGTGTCCAAAGCGTGATGATTTGAGCCTGGTCATTTGTGCCTCAAGTGAGAACTCTGGATTGATTTGTTCTACAATCCATTTGTTGGTTTTCTCGGCTATCCATGGTATTCTCAGAAGTCTCCAATACCAATGTTCAGAAGCATCAATACTCTTTCTATCCTGCTTCTTCAAAGCTCATAAATTGTCACAGGGAAAATCATTGCCTGCATGATTCTGTTCTTTGTAAGTATAGGCACATCCCATCCCATCTGAGCAGAACCTAACCCGTAGATTCAACAGATGACAGATGGTTTTGTAGTACACTTCTTTTGGGAAATGTAACCAGTTGTATGTTATCTGTAGTCATTGGCTTTTGGTTTGGGGACATTGCTCTCCCTTCACCTGATAACATCTTTTTCCAGCCCAGCATCTTCCAGTTGGGTTGACTGAAATTCCTATATTCCAGACAGCTATACCATCTAACACCTCAACGCCCAATTGTGAGAAGCTATGAAGCATCATGCCAGAATAACTTTGGGGAACGTAAAAGCTTGTTTCCTTTCCATCTTTTCTTCTTGCTCCCAGATTATGGGCCTGTGATGTTCTGTAGTTTGTAGCCAATGGAAGGATGGTTTATACATGTTTTTGGTGACTGTTTTTACCACCATCATCCAGCTGTAGACTTTTAAATATGTATGTATTTATGTAAAAGAAGTGCATGCATTTTATATACAATAATTCTGGACAGAGAACAACAGATAAACAAATGACAAAACAACAGAATTAAAAACTTTCTCATACCACCAAGTACCATAATGAAACTCCAAAGGCCAGGGTAGCCTCCTCTTCTGACTCAGTGCCTGGGGGAAAGCCAGGTCTTCAGGGTCTTCCAGAAGGAAAGGAGGGTAGGGGCAATAAAGACTGATTATAGAGAAAAGCATGTGCTGTTCAAAGCAAAGGGATTTGATGTTGTAAAGACTCTGGTCTTTCACATGAAAGGAGAAGGAAAAGGAATCCTGTGCATGAAAGTGAAAGTCAAGTGCATCATAAATAAAAATATTGATTTTAAATGGCAAAAGTGACTCAACTGTGCAGCATACAATTAAGGGATGCGATTGGTTTCATGTTGCTTGGTGTCCTGACAGGCCTAGATACTTTTAGAAGAAGTAAGTTTTAGATAGGCTGAGTCCCTTCAAACATTTTGCAATCCCATCCGTGTAGGCCAGTGTTTCTCAGCCTTGGCAACTTTAAGATGTGTGGACTTCAACTCCCAGAATTCCCCACCCAGCATGGGCAGCATTGATCTGAGAAGATGGAAATTGAATTTTCTGCTATCTGGAACACCATCTGTCTCCTGGCTCCTTCATTAATTTTTTTAAAGATGTGTTTGCAAGTGTATTTAAGATGTTTGGTGAAATCTAAGAAATTGGGGACTGGACTGAGCAGAAGTTCTAGTGAATTTATTCTTCGGCTTAGTTCTTGACCTTCTTATTTGGAACACAGAAGCACAGGTGTCCATGAGGAGTGTGACTTATGTACTTGTGTCTGATGTCAGCATGCTAGGACAAAGATAAGGTTTGCACTGTGACATCATGACACATGCTTTATCATTTTTTGTCACTGATTCTACAAGATGCCTACAAGAGGTATATTGCATTGCTTACAATACTTGCTTCTGTTGTATGATACATATTCTGTTGTATGCCACAGTGAACTGTGAAAAAGCTGGTGCCCACCAAGACAGAGCGCTTGGGGAAATACAACTTGCTAAGTCCCAAACACACAACCTACATTATAACTTAGTGCAATTGTGAAGTGGACATTCTGGATTGTATATCCTGGTTTATGGCTCAGCATGTGTTGTGAACTTGATGTAGTTTATTCAGTAAACCATGGTTAAACCATGACATAGTGTAATATATGAATACAGAGTATTTTTATGAAGAAAAGCTTGGCTATTATGGACTGTGATTAAAGCATGTTTTCCCAACTTTTCCAGACGTTTTGGGGCTACAACTTCCAGAGCTCTCTGGCATCATGGCCAAAAACACTTTCTTTGTTTACTTCTCAGTAAAAGCCTGTGGGAAATCATGGGCCAAATGTGAAGGGCCAAGAACAACGTCGTCTTGAGGATCTCTGAGAGTTGCATAACACCCGCAGGCTGTGATTGGGTGCCTGTATCCCAGCTTTTTAATACTAATGTTAATATCAGTAGCAGTTTGCTTAATGGGGGACTCTTATGGGTATTGCCCTTTGCAGTGGGGGCCTCTGGAGAAGGAGCAAAGAGAATTTTTTTCTTATGTGTGAGCGATGGGATGGCCCCACCTGCAAACTAATGGAATTTAGCAAGGCATCTGGCAGCGCATTGGCCTCACCCTGTGCCATAAAGCTGCATTAGCAAAGACCATTTGCTAAGGGTTGGGTTCCTTTAGCTTGTTTTTAATTATTGATGGTAATACTTCAAGCCGCGTGGATAAATATTTGGCAGCGGGCTTTGTAAAAGTAATGAAGTCTCAGCAATTGAAGGCCACACCACAGACATTTTGCTAGGGAACTTTTTGTGCAAGATTGTGTGTGTGTGCATGCATGTCTGCATGGAGCGGGGAATGTCCAGATCACTGCTGGATGCCAGGTCAGATGTACAGAAGACTTCTCCACGTGATGCAGAGCATTGCAGAGTTTGAGAAGGGGAGAAGTGAAAGATTTCTGCTCTTCCTCCCCCATGTTTCCCTGTTTGTTTACTTCTTTCCTCCCTCCCCCAGTTTCTTCTTCTCTCTGTTTCTCACTGCTGGTGTACCATCTCTCTTTTAGGTTTTTTCTTGACTGGCTGGCAAACCTTCCCTTCGGGGGTCCAGCGTATGACTCAACTGCTTGTCATTCGAATTGAAATTATTTTCTCCAAAGAAAGAGAAGTAGGAGTTTGTTGACAAGAGGACAATTGATCCCATCCCCTCAGTTCTCCAATGCTTTTGTGGACAGTATCGTCCCAAAGTGGCATCTGCTTATTATTATTTTTTTTTGTATAAATTTTATTGCAAGGTTTAAAGAGACGATAAAAACTATTAAAAACTCATACAGAATAAAGAAAACAAAGAGAAAGAGAAAAAGAGAAAAGTGCAGAAGAAAAGAAATGGAAGAAGCTTCTGATTTTCTTCGCAGCACATGCAAGTATGATTCCAAAGTTATCTCTTACTCTATGGTTACCAAAAAAAAGTTCACTTTTTTCTATTATCTATTTTTTTTCTAATCATCAAAACCACGTCACAATTACATTTCCAAAGTGGCATCTGTTTGGATGAGCTTCCTGCCACTTTCCCTGGAAGATATTATTTTCAACTAACATGGCTTCTGACTTCAGTCTCTATCAGCGTAACCTTCTCCTTCCCAGGGCCTAACAACATATCCCTGCTGTTGACCATTGAGGGCAGTCAGGCTACAGGTGGACAACCCTCAAACTATATTTATTTGTTTATTAAGCTAATCTTTATGGTTGCCTGTCTATCCAAGGAATCCTGGCCAATGGACAGTATGAAAACAAGGGTTAGAGTTATGTGATCTTCAACAGCTAACTGGTGCCCCCACGGCCCTAGCTTATGCCACCAAGTTGATGGCGGCATAATTTTAGCTCATTTTTCAGATTTGGTTTGTTTTTAACATGGGAGTGGGAATGGTTTGCCTCCGGGAGGTCTCCTGCTTCAACCCCTACTCTTAAACCCCTCCCTAGAGCCCCCCCCCAAAAAGACCAAAAATGGTGCCATCAGGTGCCTTTCTGTAGCTCTCTAGAACACTGAGAACCTGAATATGTTTTCCCTCCCCAGTCCTTCAAACTCATCTGCGGGGATGTAACCTTTGGCCTGTGTTCCAGGATTAGTGGTATTATTGTACACCTGTAAAGGGAGGTGTAGTGTTTGGAGTCATATGAGTTGCAACTTACCTGTGGTTTGCTAGGTATAATGCTGTGTTTGTATATTGCTGTCATGGAATTCTTGAGCTTGGGGATGGGGACAAAATATTTCAGATGATAAATTGATGGACGTTCTTTTTGTATCTTCTAAATAGGGAGCCACTTCTCCCTTGTTTCAAGAGACAGTTAGGAAGAGGAATCAAAGGCACTATGGAGTCCCCACCTTAACACACTCACATTAAGGGTATCCAGCTTCTGAGTTTCTGTAACCCAGTTTTTTTTTTTCCTTGCAACAAATCTAACTAAGGAGGTTCTGGGAATCTAGCTTACTTGGTTATGAGCTGCTGTTGAGGGTCCAGCAATCATGCTAACCCAATTCCAATCACATTATGGATTGACCTGATCTATCAATCATGCTATTTATGTGGAAGAATTTTGAATGTATTGGAATCATGCTATTTGTGTTGAACAGACTTCAGATTTTTTTTTTCCTGGTCTGAGCATGGCCTATAATTCCAAAAATCTTTTGCATCTCCCTGCCTGGCACTGGGCCAGCAGGCCTTATTTTGCACCTGCCTGGATTTAGCTGATATAATGCTTTTGGCTAAAAAGACTTTGCTGGTCTAAGAGGGAACAATACATAAGCTTCTTATTACTAATAGCATTGCTTGACGCTTTCCCAACTCTCCAGATAGTTGGCCTTTTACTCTAGCCACCATGAGGATTTGGGAAAGGGACAGGTTTAAAATCTGTGTTGTGCTGGCCTTGGTATTATCTGCAATCTCCAGAGGAACATCTTAAACCGGTTGTTATTATCAGTTTAGCAAAGTGCCTGGCTTCAGCTCCCTTATGCAGTCTATGCATGTCTGCAAATGCCGTTTTGATGTTGGGATCATCCAATAGCAGTGTATCTGTTCATCCACCCCAAAAAGTCTGCTTAGCAAACTTGCTATTTATATTTCTTTTCCCCTCCTGGGCTCCAGTCATTTAGATCTGGTTGCAAGGAAGGGTAATTGTGTGATATTCTTAGCTTTCTCCCTTCCTTTTTGCTCCAGAGATACAGTGAATGTTTCCTTTGTCAGGCATGTAGCTGTTCTGATTATAGTCAAAGTTCTTGAACCTGGTACCTTTCAAGTGGATTTGATTGACATAATCATAGTCAGCATCATCTGCTGGTCAAGAAAGATGGCAAACCATCTAGTTGATGCCAGGTCAAGGAAATTATAATATATGATCAGATGTATAGCTGTATATAGCTTCAGAACTCAACTTTGCCATTCTTCACACAGCTGCCATACTTTATAGAGTATTTTGCAAATGGTAGAAGGGTGGGCGGGTTATACCTAGGCTCCTCCCCTCTCATTTTAGGGCTCATTCCTCTTTAAACCAGGCTTGATTTGGACATTGCTCCAAGCAGAAGATGTCCCTTGACACTTTTTCAAATGCACGATTGCCTCTATAAAGCAGAATATCAAATCCTGTAATAGGATTAATTATGTGGTTATAACTAAGTGCAGAATAGACATAGAACAAAAGCAACAAATGATATAATAAATATATTACAATAATTATGTTATAATGTGAAACAAGGAGCCTCTAAACTGAAAGGTCCATGGCGTGTGTAATAATATTAACCTCTATACATTCAAAGTAACAGGTAAAAATTATACAACATCGCTCGTAGTATTTATGAATTCTAAACTGATAGAATGTCTGTATAGTCATAACAATGATGATTTTAAGTTTTATGAATCAAAATTCGGTTAAGATTCCCTTCAGATGTGTTTGGACTGTGACCTTATTCCTTTCTGACTGTTGATCATGCTGGCAGGGGCTACAATCTTAATAGGTTTGGGGAGATGCATATTCCCCACCCCTTACCTGAATTTTCATATAAAGTTGATCACAATGACTTTAACAGAGCAAAGGGGTGACTTCTGTTCTGGACAAATGAAATGAGCTTTGTTCTCATTAGTTGCAGGAGAAAATGTGATTTTAACAGGAGAAGTGCTTTGAAACATGTCGCTTTGACTCTAAAGAGTAGTCTGAATGAAAAGTGGACAACCTCCACACCCATCCTGAAGGATACTTCTGGTCATACAGCGATACCATTGTAAAGAGTTGGACAAAATATTTTGGGATTTTTTGGGGGGAGGGGAGGTATTTTCTTTTTGAGGGGGAAATTTCTACTTCTTAATCCTCGTCCAGAATTATCACAGTGGCCCCTAATCCAAATGGCAAAATGGCTGAATTTCAGTGGTGCAGTATGGATCAATTTGTGAAGTGGAAGGACTAGTTTAAGGGTTTTCCCACCCTTGTTTTTTTAAGGGGAAAAAACTCCTCCAAACCATGCTGCCCGAAATCAGCTGTTTTGCCACTAAGTTTTGGCAATGTGATCTTCAAACCTTCAAGGTGTTGAAGGCCTCTGCAGGTTGCCTATCTGTTTTAGCTGAAATAATTCAAGTGTGTAATAGGTTTGATCAAGTCTTTCTGTTTTTTCCCCATTGAGTCCTCCCATGCTGTAAACCTCTGTTTCTCAACCTTGGCAGCTTTCAGATGGGTGGACTTCAACTCCTAGAATTCCCCAGCCATCTGACTTCTGGGAGTTGAAGTCCACCCATCTGAAAGTTGCCAAGGTTGAGAAACTCTGCTCTAAACCAACAGGCAGGTCTTTCCAGAGAAAAGCTACAATTCTTTGTGTCTATGATGTCGGGTGACTTACTGACAGACCAGTATATGCAGCCGTTTCCAGCACTTTCCTGTGAACTGCTCTAGGACTGTGGACTCTGGTGTTAAAAAAACTGATCCTGTTTTCATGCTGGAGTCGGTAACTATAAAACGGTACAATCGCTTGAACTTTTCTTCTTCGTGAGGCAGGATTGAACTTCTACGGGGAGGTGAAGCACTGGAGAGGTAGACATAGACTCTTGGACAAGTTTGTACTTAAAGCTCCAGGGAAGGAAACCTACCAGCTCATCATTATTGTCCCAAAGTACGTCTCAGTCAGGCCTGGGCCCTGGGCATCTTCAGAGAATCAGATCCTGGGGCAGAAGGACTGAGCAAATGTCTCTTGGCTTTCCTTCCAGCGTGCCACGACAGAAGTAAACTGGAAGACTTTAAAAACATTGTAAAGTCTGCCGGTTTACTTCTGTCGTGGCACGCTGGAAGGAAAGCCAAGAGGCATTTGCTCAGTCCTTCCGCCCCAGGATCTGATTCTCTTTCAGGCTGATGCTATTGCACCAATAACTTACAGCAGTACAGGGCCAGCAGGCAAGCTTGTAAGAAATTATGTGGAGGATGAATGCAATGTTGTTGCCTTTGGTTTATTAAACTCTGAAAACATAAATCCCACAGGAGCTGGACGGCCAGCTAGGTGAACAATTTGCTACAAGGCAATGCTTTCCCTTCGCCCATTAGAGCCTCTTTCGCTATGACTCTCTTTCTTGTTTGGCAACAGAAAACTGTCATACATTTCATTGTATAATCCCATTAAAGGTGCATTAGTAAGATCTTACAGTGATAAACTCAAATGGCTGGAAATAAATAACCTCACTGTATTTGCTGCTTTTGTGGATTAAGTGTGTCTTGGACACATTCATGTATTAGTTTTCCTGGCAAAAATCAAGAATTGGTTTGCCATTGTCTTTCTTTTTTAATTCCCAGTCTAGTCTCTGGCTAGGAGGGATCTCCTAGTGGTCTCCCATCCAAGTCCCCCAGCTCTGCTAAGCTTTTTTAGTACAATGAATATGCCTAGATGCTGACACCTGCTGGGACTCTACCTGGCTGCCATACATACTTCCACAAGATGCCATGATTTACTTTCTTTTAAAATCAACCAACAAACGAAAGACAACTTGTGACAATGTAGTTGAAATCGTTGGACCAGGTTTTTCTTATCATTGGTTGCGGGGTGCCATGTCCCGCAGAGCCGGCAAGACCAAGGAAACATGAACAACATGGATCTCAGGGAGGTCTTTTTAATACCAGTCTGGGACACAATCTTGGAAGCTGTAATAGGAATTTCCCAGTTTTCAGTGGGCTAATTAAAGGCTGAGTCTCTTTGAAATGCTGTGTAAGGCACTCAATGTTACCCAAGTTTCAGAGAGCGAAAGAAATCTTGAGACGAGACTTCTGTAAAAATTTTAACAGATGTTTATTGGCCAATAAGCAGCTGGGTGGACTCGATCAACACCGTGGCATGAGTGTCGAAAGGAACCAGACCTTGCAAAGCAAATATCAGAGATTTTTATAGAAATGTACAGGTGTAAAAAAATTCAAATCAGATAGTACATCCTCTCATGCCCATACAAGGGATTTCTGGGATGGTCTAGGGGAGGGGTAAAGGTGGGTCCTAAAAAGGTGAAACCAAGTTCAACTTTCTTCTTGTAATCAAGGAAATACCCTATGTCGGTACTTTCTTATCTCTTTGTTCCTCTTTGGAATTCAGGGTCTCTCTCTTGGCAACTTTTTCTACCTGGTACCAAGCTAATTTATAGCTTGTTTATTCAAAAACAGTCAGGCATCTAATGGATAGCTGTTTCTGGGTAAAAGAACTAAAAGGAAATGGGGTGGGGGAAATGCTGTGCTGTTTAAAAAGCAAAAAGCAAGTTAAATTTTTAAACGATGTGAGATAGAGTGCACTATTAAATGTATGTTATACATTATGTGAAATATATAGAGAGTATAAAATAAATACCCTTCAGCTGTTTTCTAGTTCACTTGGCACCTGGACTGGATCACCATTTCTGAGATAATCATTTGACTGGCTCTCCCCTAACTTTCCTTAAATCTCTCACACTGGCACATGCAAGATCTGTGATAGCTGATCAAGCAGAGACCCTCACAGAACTGGACCTCTGTTTTTAATCTACTGCATACCTGTACATGGTTCTCAGCTCCATTTAACTTCAAAACAGCCATGTGAGTTCAGTTAGGCTAAAAAATTGTGATTTTTTCCCCCCAAACTCCCAGAGAGCTTTTTGCATGAGTAAAGATTGGAAGCTGCTCTAATCCTTATATCACAGTGACTTCCAGCCCTTAACATCCACGGCAGTTAAGAAAAAGCTTCTTGCTCTTTTTCATAATATGGGTTGGCAGTGCATACATAATTTTACCTGTATATCTTGGTAAACTAAGAAACAGGTGTTTAATGGTATAATATCAGAAATTAGGTCAAAGTTAGTGGGGATGTGTTTGAATTTCAGGCTTCCTCATTTTATGTGGGCATGAGTGTTAAAGAAGTGGAATTCTAAACACATCTCTTCTGAGTCCTGTCAAACCTTAAAATGTGCAAGTCACTATAAACACACCAAGACTTGGGTCTTTTGAAGAGAAATCAAATATTGTATCCCTCATAAGCCTTGGAAGAACCAGTTTAATTATGAATGTTGTCTTTGTCATCGTATGATCTTTGGTTAATTCTTTAAAGGCTGTAGTTTGCAGATTCAAGGGTGTGTTTATATAAGTGCAAGTTGAAATTACATTAAAAATGCAGTGCTTTGTGTTTTACATTCTCTTTGTTGTTGTTGTTGTTGTTCAGTCGTTAAGTCGTGTCCGACTCTTCGTGACCCCATGAACCATATTGCACCAGGCCTTCCTATCTTTCACTGCCTCCCTGAGTTTGCTCAATTTCACGCTCATTGCTTCGGTGATGCTATCTAGCCATCTCATCCTCTGCCGTCCTCTTCTCCTTTTGCCTTCCATCTTTCCCAGCATCAGGGTCTTCTCCAAAGAGTCCTCTCTTCGCATGAGGCGGCCAAAGTATCTAAGCTTGAGCATTCTCTGGCTTGTTTGAAAATATTTCCCTCTTAATGTCTGATATCTTGATTTAGAGAAAATTGTAAGCTTGTTTTTCTGATAACATTACTCACATTTGTTTCATCTTGGGATCCTTGGTTACAGCAGACCCTAAAGATGTATCTTAGGTGGCTTGTCTGTGTTTTTTGGATAAGCTTCACTTCTTATAGCCTGAAGATATGAACAAGAGATTTGGGTCAGATGAGGTAAACCATATGTGTGCTAGTCCCTTACATTCCTTGGTTGATAACACAAGGTGGTAGGTTATTTACTTATTTAAACAATATGGCCGCCCATCCCACAAAAACAATAAAGGGTGGTCAAGGTGTTATTGGAGGCAGGAACTGTATCATCCAACTGTATGGTGGCTTTTGTGAAATCTTTAGTTGAGAAGCCCTCTTTGGATCCCACAGTGCCACACAATTTCCAACCAATCTGTCATTTGCTATCTTTAGGCAAAACACTTAAGGTGGCACATCTCAACTCCAGGGTTTTGGGGATAAAATGGGTCCTCCGATCCCATTTCAGCTCAGTCCCTGGGCTAGGGACAAACTTTGGTCACCCTGGTAGGTGATCTCCAGTGGAGAACTTAAGAGGGACATAATCCTTATTGATGTTGCTGTGCCTCTCCATCACGTTGGATACCGTGGATGGTGGTGTGGGGAAAATACATTTTTTGGGTGAAGGAAGTAAATTTCTAGAAACTTCAGATGAATGGGAGCACCTTAATAAAATTGAAACATAAAAGAATGTGCAGCACCTTTGAAGCTGGTGTGAACTACCAAGGCATCTGCCTTGGAGGAGGATGCGTTCTTCCTGGCATTTGGCACCTTGAACTGATTTGTTTCTTCTTCTCAGTAAGGCTATTGTTTTCCTTGTAGATAGTAGATAAACAGAGGGGCAGAAATCTAAGATCTATTACTTATTTATGTATGACTGCATCACCATATGAATATATATGTATGCTTCCTGTTCCCTTCCCCTTTCCTGAAATGTATAAATATCAGAGCATCTCTTCTGTCTGCAGGGGAGTGTCTCCCACTATCCCTCGGTGGGGTCCCCCTCTAGTACATACTGTCTAATGAACACTGCAGTGAAGCCTTGATCATTTTGCATTTGGGTCCTACGTTTTGATTCCACAGCGGTTTACTTGGAAACTGTCTGGCAGAAATTGGCTTAGAAGATACTCTTTTATACAGGTTCTAGCTCTTGCACAAAGGCAAGTTTCAGAGTGTGGTGTGGTTCTGGGAACTCATGTGTAGTCCCACATGTATAGGCCTGTGATGTTCAATCTTGTCCCATGTGTTATTTTTGATTGATTGTGTGCCATCCAGTCATTTTTGACTCCTGGCAACCACCTAGATATTCTCCATGACGATCTATCCCTCACCTGTTCTTTTGGGTCTCCCAATGGTGCACTCATCACCACTGTAACTGAGTCCATCCCCCTTGCTGCTGTTCGTCCTCTTCTTTGTCCTTCCATTTTTTCCAGCAGAGGTGCCTTTTCCAGAGAGCTGGGTCTTCACATAATGTGTCTGAAACATGTTATTTAATCTCAGGAAATTTGGGGTGTATCATCATCAATTCGTGATTGATATGCAGGTTTCTCTTCAACCCAAGAGAAACTGCTGACTTTCAAAACTGGTAAATTGCTAACAGAGATATTACTGGTCAAGAATTAGGGGAATTCAGCTTCAGAATGCAGTGGGAAGAATGTTGATGAAAGCTCACTGGCTGGACTGTATTAAGTTGGTTATAAGAGTGTTTCTGAGCACAATTTGGAGGATTGATGGTGACCACTGAACTGTGCCAAGAAACACACTTAGAACCAGCTTAGATCCAGGATACCTCAGGATCCTTCCTCTCCCGTTTTGGCCCACCCATTTCCTAAAGTTTGATGCCTGTGACACGGGCATGTTTGAGTAGGATGTAAAAAAGGACTTTTTCAGAGAGTGCACCCAAATTCTGGAATTCTCTCTCTTTCTCTGTTTTTTTTTTGGTGGAGTTCAACCAATGAGTTAAGATTTTCCTTATACAAAAAGCATTGTGTCTACAGACAATGTAAGATTTAGAAGATGCAAGCTTGCAGTCCGCCTGTTTCACAATTCGTATTAGGTATTTTTGTAATTGTTTCATAATCATATTTGTAAGTGGTTTGCTAGTGTTCTGGCACTGTCTTGTAAGCATGGAACATTTTGTACTGATCTGAAATACTGTAAGCTCTTCCGAGTGATGCATGTCTTAGAAGAAATCTCTAAATAAATTAATAAAGTATGTACATAAGTCACGGTATTTTATCCCAGCAATCTGAAAGATCTGAATAAACAGTTTAAATCCAGCTGCATTAAAAATAACGTGCAGCGTCTGTCTACGTATACAGCAACAAGAGTTGTCTTGGACCCAAAGTGAGTTTCTCTTGTTAATTTTATTTGCTGCTTCTTTGCCTTCCATTTATATTTCAAATGCTGTGCCCTCAGGTTCTCTTTTATCGCCTTAATGTTCATTGCCAGCTGCTTCAAGCACTGTTTAAAAGTAATACGTTTAATAAAAAATAAAGTTTAATAAATAAAAAAATAAAGTTAGGCAAGGATCAGAAGGCATATCATAAGATTATACAAATTCTCTAATCAAGTGGATTTGAAATTCAGGAAAGTATTCAAGGGTGTATCCTTAGGCCTATCCTGTTTGGGCTGTAAAACTTCAGATGATTACTAGATGGCAACTGTGAGATAGAGAAACCACTTTGCTGACACCTAGTGATCCTTCAGATTTTTGTAGTTCTGTATATGTAGGATCTAGCCTGAGTCTCAAAGTCAAAATGAGCTATGTTGCTCTGAACCTCCACGAGAACATGGGTTTGATCAAGGGATGTGTGATGAGGTTTCATGTTCAGTCAGGAACTTTGGGGTATTGTAAATAAAGAAGCAAAGTTCTTTTTTAAAAAAGAATTGACTAACATATTATCCTGCAAATTGGGGTGATTGTTCATGAAGCTTCCTGGTCACGGTACCTGCTCATAGCTTTGTTTCTCAAGGCTCTTCTTTAGTGGTTTATCAGTAGGTGCCAGGAGTGGGACAGGATAGGTGAAAATGGTTGTTCATATTAGTGGCATTCCTCACAATACTTGTAAGCATCTGACTTAGCAGTAACTGAACATAGAAAAGACTGTGGAGTTCTTGATGGTCCAACAACCAAGTTCAGAGAGCACCAGGAACACCACAGTCCAGCCCTGAGCTCCAGATATTCTCTTCTGTTGGATAGAAAAGACTTTCTGATATGGTCCTTCAAAGAGCAACGTGACTCTCCCTACCATTGTTCTATAAATGTTCTACACATTTCTAACAAAGTTAGAGACATATCATGCCTACAGATCACTTCTAGTATGTGAAAAAATTAAAAAAGGGAATTCAATATATGAATAGCTTTAAGTAGGATCTATATGAAGAATCATGCGGGTGTCACCTCCAATTTCATTATGAGACTACAGTTTCTGTAGCGGAAGGGTGTGTTTGCAGGAATCTTCAGAGAACATCTGCTTTAAGCATACCCTCTTTGCTCCCTTGAATTCACAAGACATCAATTTTCTCTCTAGGCATAAAGCAGTGTTATTACAGTTTATGACTTTGATTTTCATTTATTAGTTTCAGCCTAGATTTCTGGGCTTTTATCCCATCATGGCAGCAGTACCAATGAGTATTATGTCATTTGCAAATTTTGTCTTTCATTCATCATTCTGAACAGAGCAGAATCTCTCACAGGATTGATGAAGGACCACTGAACGTTTTCCAGTCAGCTGTGAATCCACCAGAAACTGCATTGAAGTTACTCTGATCCAGCCTGTTTAATCAGATTGCTAAACAAAAGATTATGGGAAACTTCTCTGAATATTTTGAGGACCTTAGATATACCATAGTATAGGGATACTAGTTGAGTAACTTAGTAATTGAATGACTGACTGACTGAGGAAAAGGAAGGAAGGAAGGAAGGAAGGAAGGAAGGAAGGAAGGAAGGAAGGAAGGAAGGAAGGAAGGAAGGAAGGAAGGAAGGAAGATCTGTATCTGTCCTGGTACAGCTTTCTCCTGGTTGCTGTGATTGCCAGACCCTTGGAGGCTGATTGCTTTATAATTTATTTTGAGTTCTTTCTCTGGTTTCAGAAAAGCGATTTATCTTTGTTTTCCTGGATGTTTCCTTCTTCCTTTTGTTTCTACATCATCTGTTGTTGTTGTTCAGTCGTTAAGTCGTGTCTGACTCTTCGTGACCCCATGAACCATATCGCGCCAGGCCTACATCATCTACATTGCCATAATCATGACAAGGGGAACATAGTTTCATGGCCTCAGCAAGAAGAAAGTGGTACAATCAAAGAGCAGGGCCATACATATTTATTTTTTTCTTAAAGCTCGCAAACATTTATTCTCTTTTCCCCCAAACTGCTCTCAGCCTAGGTGGGTCATCTGATGGAAACATCTGGGAAGAGAAGCAGTGCTGTATTCATCCAATGCACTGGGGTGTGACACAACATTTTGGCTTACTGAATCCCCTGTTCCCTAACTATATTGCACTGTCACATTGCATTAGGCACCCCAACCGCCTTTGCTAAGTCCTGATACTTGCTACTTCTGAGTGGGGTTGCCTTTCTGTTGACATTGTTTCCTGCTGCTGCAGTTTTCAAGGTCACCAACTCAAGACTTTGCATCACAGTGGGGATAAAAACAATCTTTGTGACTAGATCCTAGTGACTTTCCTTGTATCTAGGGCTGACTTGAGAGGCATTCTAGCGTGGGAGAAAGACAATAACATCCTCTATGGTTAACGCTGTCACAACATATTCTGACAAGTTGGCACATTTTTCAGCTGCTGCAAAAGTGCCTTTTGAGGTGGGCATTTTGAAGGTGGGGCAGGCTATGGTGCAGTTTGGCATGGGATAAATAATGTAGCCCTCTATAGCAGAAGTGGGAAAACTAATTTTTGTTCAGGAGGAACAGTAAATATCTTGGGAGTCATGTGCTGCTGCTGGTCAAGCCTGAATCTGAGGTGAGAAGGGCCAGAATGCAACCAACATTTAGACAGAGATTTATACCTCACTTTTTTCCAGGGGCTCAGGTATAAGGATCCCCCTTCATTTTATCCCCACAATAACTCTGTGAGGGAGAGCAAGTAGTCCAAGGTTATCCAAGAGTTTCTGTGGCTGAAGGTGGGCTTGGACCTATATCTCTCCTGTCCTAGTCCAACACCTTCACCATGACCCCTGTGACAGTTCTTTGCTTTCCAAGGAGTGGACACACCATAGCATAGCAAATCTGTAAGCAGTGCTTTATTGCAGCACACTCCTTCCCCAACAACAGGCTATTGCTCTCCACCCTTCTAGGACTTGCAAGGTGATGTTGCCATGTAAATATGTCTTTCATACTCAGTCCTTTAATACTTCATTCAAGCAAAAGTCTATAAGTCTGTAAAGTGGCATACAGCCTTCGTCTCCTTCCAAATGTTCTTGCACTAGTTGGGATGAGGTGCTGCTTCAGTGGGGTTGTTCCTCTTCTAGTTGCTACTGAGCTCCCAGCAAAGCTCCCAGCTCCAGGCAGGACTCTCACCAGGATATGCTGCTCACCATAACTTGTGGTCTTGGCAGTTGAATGGTGGTCCTCTTGCCTGCTTGTAATAGCTGCCAGTCTCCACACTCAGTTTGCTTGTCACCTTTCCTCCTCCACACACACCTCTCCACTCTGTCTTAGCATTTGCTTTTGAAAACTAAGAGCCTGGGTGGGGTGAGGCTGCCTCTGGAGGTCTGCAGGTCCTTGAAAATGCCAGGGTGTGGCTCAATTCTCACAGGCAGCTGGAGCACCGGCTGGGATGCTTGTGAGTAAAGTTGTGAGTAAATGAATGAGAGAAATGGGATGGGAAGTGTTTCTGCCTGGCTGCAGCTACTTTTCTCAAGTGCAGACAGCAACCCCAACTTCACTCCCTCACAACCCCACAAGTCCCTTCTCTCTTTCTTTCTCTCTTCCCCTCCACTTCCTTCCAGACTTCTCAACTGCTTCTTGAGAGAGAGCTTCCAGCTTCTTCCGAAATTCTGCATTTTGCCATTTCTCCTTCCTTCCAATTTCTTTCATAGCGATGTGAAGTGGGGATGAGGTGTGCTGGCACAGTGTAGCAATGTTAGCATAGCATTTCCAAGGGCTCAAATAACCTCATGTATATTATTGTGGTTTAAATGAAATGTTAAGATGATCAAAATTAAGAATGAGGTGATGAGCGTGGGGTGTCTACAATCCTCCCTGCATCACAGATGGAAAGGTTGAGGCTAAGACATTCCAGCTTCTCAGGAGAGGAAGTGTGACTTCATCCAGATTACCCATCTTGTGTAATTAAGCTTCGAGCTAGTTAAATAGGCTGAGTTGTCCATTGTTAGGTATCAGCAACTGCTTGAGGGCCTGAAGTGCATAGCAAAGATTCTTGACATGAAGAAAAGGCAGTGAATTTTAGCTGCTGGGGTTGTAAGAGGGAATTTGTACTTCCATGCAGACAGACGGCAATCAACTGTGACTTCATGCCTCTGTGCAATAAAGATTCTCATCTAGCCATATCTTGTATATATCAGAGAGCCTAGTTAACCAGCTGAAGCTGGGCTGAGCCAAGCATCTGGAGATTTCTGCCAGTGTTACTGAGATGCCTGACGCAGCCCCACTGTGATACCACATGCCAGTTACAGTGATACCTCATTTTAATGGTCTAACTGAGTTGAGGGTATGTGCATTGCTCACAAACATCTATTAAATTATGTCATCATGGTGATTTATTCCATTTGCGTGATGATGTCATTATGCAAATGGTGTGAATTGTAGTGGAAATTTGGTTTGCCGCATGGAAAATAAATTGCATCAAGGGCTGGTAACTTGAACTTTCACTGTCTAGCTGCTCTTTCAAATCCTAATTTCCAGGTGAATTTAGGTTTATTATTCCCCTTTATGCATTAAGGCAGAAGTGTGTGTGTCTATCCACACATACACACAGGAAAGTTTGCAGAGGTGTATGTCTCAGGATGTCCACTGTGGAGCAGTGGCTGGTTTTGGCTTTTTTGAAGAGGTATTGAAGACTTGAAGGATGGAAATGAGGGCGATTCACTTCTCAGTGTCTTCACCTTACATCTTTTCACTACAATTTTAGCCAAAAATTGCTGAAAACCTGCAGATGAAAATTGGCCAGTTTGGGGGTGCAATCTTAGGTTACTTTGGGGGCCACAAATTGAGAGAGGGGACAGCTACTGCCAAAGGGATATCGGTTGCCATTGTTGTCTTCAAATTTAGACAAATGCATGGAAGAAGACTTTGTACCCAGGCAACTGTACAGATGTGGATTTCCTATCACCCTGAAAGCCCTGAGTAGTGAGGATTTCCAGGCAGCTGTATTTTGGAACAGAAAACCTCAGGCTTCCAGATGTTGTTGAATACAGAAGCCCAAACCAATATCAGTAGGGATAAAGTATGTAAATTGTTGTGGTCTAGCCACTTTTCTACCTGTGCTCTATGCACATCCAGTGTGTGCCCATAGCAAATGTGTTCAGTGTCCTTGGTTCAACCTAAGCTTTTGGTATATGTGAGAAGTCATATAAAGGGCTCTATAATCATAATGTTAGAATGCAGTTTTGGGAGTTCATGGAAGGGATGTCATTTAAAGCAAAGTGCAGATCAGTCTTCTAGCTATTCTGCTAGCGTGTGATAAAATAGATAAATAAAACTGTTCGTCTGGGATACTATTTATAATTCTGTGAAAAAGTATCTGCTCCCTTTGAATTCTCTGAATGTTTGCATATCATTGCCATTGAATGTTTTCAGAGCCTTATGTGGGTCTTACTTATATATAAAGGAAGTCTGGGTGCATTCGCTCCACCATTTGCAGGAGACAGAAACAGTCTTGTAAGTTGCTCTTCCCTTTCCAGAAATGTGTGTGATGTCATTTGGCTGTGTGCTTATTGATGGAAACGTGATTTTGTTCAGTTCTGTCATACATAGAGCCAATTAAGAGAAACAGAGAAGCTACCTTATCCCAGCTGAATTCAGACATCATGCTAAGCTATAATGATGTTAGCTTGCCAACTGTGGATTATGCTATAACATCATATATGAACAAAGCCAACTGAGGCTTAAATAACAAGCAGTGGTAAAAAGCATCATGAGACAATGTGATAATCCAGTCACGGAATGAGGCTATTAATCGATCTCACCCAAGGTTCGTAACTTTCACTGGCTTCCAGTCCCATCAGCCTTTCCAAAGCATACTGAGGGTTCCACTCCAAAAGTGAGTGCGTCCAGGACCCCTTTGGGGAAGGGATTTTAGGAGTCTGAAGGCTTCTACAGGGCTTAAGGCACCCATTTTTGCTTCTAGCTCCCCCAAACCCCAAAATGCAAAACTGGAGGAGGCAGACACTCTGGAAACCCTGAAATGATTGCTGGTGGGCTACATGCTTTGCATCTGTTCCCTAGTTCAGTATGGTCTCAGTCATTCTTTTGTAACATGTCCTGCGGGTACCTTAATCTTAAGTGTTTCTTTTTTTTTTTTTTAATCTGCTTCACAGTCATTACTGACCCTGCAGTGACCGCCCCCTAGCGGTTTTCAAGGCAATTGCATCTTTCTAGTTTCGGAATTAGACTTTGCCAGAGCCTAATTCCTAGAGCGTCAGCCCAGCTGGCAGCACAGGAGGCGGGATTTCCGTTGCTTCGCGCCCCTTTTTCGGACGAGCGCGGTTTCGCGCTTTTACCGGCAACTGTCCCGTCTCTCTGTGGAGCCGCTGCCAGCATTTTCCTCCCACCGGAGTGAGAGTGCTCATTTATCTACTCACGTACGTTTTCGATCTGCTGAGTGGGCAGAAGCTGCGGGTATAGAAACAAGAGCTCACCTTGTTAACGCGAGGCTGGACTCGAACCGCTGAAGCTTTCAGCCATTTCTGGCCGGCACTTTCAGCGTCATTAAGCCGCTGCGCCACCGCGTCCCCCTTAAGTGTTTCTAGCTGGGTATTATAAAACTGATGCTTGGGCTAGACTGACTTATGAGCTCTCCAGGATTTCACTACTGGAGACCTTCTCAGTCCTTCCTGGAGAAGCCAAGGCATAAGTATGAAAACATTTGCTTGCAAAATGGAGGCTACCATTAAGCTACAGCCTGTGTGCTAACACAAGCCAGTTGCTAAAGATGTAGTATCTTTTTGCACGAGAATCAGCCATTCATGCCATCATCAAAGTGCTGGTAAACCCTGAGCACAGGTCTTTAAAAGATGGTAAATTGTGGAATTAAAACATTGTTACTCTTCATTGTTCATTTCTAATTCCCATGGAAACAGGCATTGCTTGTTACCTTACCCATTTCTGAAGCTGTTCTGGTAGACAGGAAGCCAAAATATAATAGACCCAGCTCAAATCAGAATAGTAGCACAGTTGGATTGCTCCTTGCTCTTCAGTTTTTGCCCAGTTTCTGGCAAAAAATGTCCATTGGGGAAGCTGGATTTGCTTAAAGACCACATGATTTGCTTAACGACCATGGGATTTGCTTAATGACCATGTGATTCACTTTACAACCATCATAAAAATGGTAGTAAAATCGGGTCGGTCACTTGGTGACTCACTTAACGACCGCCCCACTTAACAACCCATTTTCCAGTCCCTGTTGTGGTCATTAAGTGAGGACTACATGTAGTAGGATGAGCAGGTAGAAATATCAAGGCTCAAGTCATAAGAAATACCAAGGCTGGAGACTAGACTGGGAAGGCAATCAAATATTCTTGAAGAAGACTATGGCAAACTACTATTTTTTTGCGGAGTGGGGAGATGTTCATTAAAATTTGGTATGTGGGCTGCTCAGCTGGGTGACAATTCCTAGTTGACCTTGACTGATCTTGAAAACAGGATCAGTTCTAATTAGTATTTGGAGGGAAGAAACCTGGGGTCTTAGTCTAGATTTGGAAGTTGAAAAACATCCTTAGAATAACGTGGTGGCAAAAACTCTGAAGTCCCCAACAGCTGAGCTTGATTCAAGGGAGAGTTTATCTTTCTTCCTTTCTTCCTTTATTTGTCAGTAACCCAGGGCTGCTGATAGATGTCTTTGGCTGAATCTGCTCTGTTCTTGTCCCTGTACTTGCTATTCCCAAATTCAAAAATGCTTTTACAAACACATCTGTTCTCTCATCCGCTGTTATTTTCCCATCTCCACCCCTGTCCTTTGCTAATCCAATTAGTCAATTTCTCTTTCGATCCTCTTACCAGCATCCTTCAACTCATTTTTTTCCCTGTTTAATTTTTAAATTAATATACATATCTCCTTTTTCTCCTTGTCCACCTCCTCCTCTGACATCAGAAACACAAGCTCTGACATAAAGAGAATCCAATTTCTGCTTGGCTGATTTATGCCCTCTCTCTAATGATGCAGCTAACTGCATTTGCTGCAAATTAATTCAATCTGTAGAGACATGTTTTATTTGACATAATATACAGTTTCATCCTAAGCTTGTTTAACCGAAGTCTCTTTAAGTGTAGTGGGTTATACTAGCAATAAGCATGAATAGGGGTTACACTGTTAGGAGAAACAGCAAACCCCTCTGAGATGCTGGAGTTCCATTTCTTCTTGACTTTGATCAATGATGACATGGACAATTCTGCTCCATCTTAACATAAATTCCAGAAAGAAGCATATGTGGTAACTTGCATGGAGCTCTGGTTACCCCCATATTGGAAGGGCAGCTGTAGAAGTGGACAGAAGATGAGAACAGAGTAGATAAAATGGCCAGAGAGTGAGAATACTTTCCTATGAGGAATATGTAAAACCAAAATGCTCATTTCTGGTTACTGGCATGCTATGCCAATCATTATATAATGCCATGGTAAGATGATGTGTGGTTTCATGCCATGTGGTTGGTGCACACAGCAACAGGGGGTTGACAGTCTGAGCTTTGCCCCTTTATTTTGGTGCCATCATGTGATGCCCTGGACACTCATTCACTGCAGTTTTTGGAAAGCTGAGGACCAAGACTAATGAAGAGACTGATAAAATTTCAGCTGTCCTAAACTGAGAAATCTTGAGATCTTGCTCAGGAGGGTTGACATCTCTCAAGATTTTGGCATTCCCATCCGTAATTTCACAAGATCTGGGCTAGAATGATGAAATCTCAGAATCAAGGGAGAATTGAGCCATTTCACTTTGTTAATCCATTTTTAATTTTCTGTTCAATTTGGAGTCGTCTAGGGACGCTGTTCAGGACCGTCACCGATGCCTGCCTTCTGCGGATACCTTCTCCCCAATCCCTGCTGCAGTGGTACAATCCAGATATCAGTGGGCAGTGATAGTTCAGAGGCAAAACGGGTGGGTGGGGATATTACCATCCTACAGTATCACAGTACTAGTGTGAAATTTGTTATATTCTCCCAAGTTTGAGAAATAACCCTGATATCTTTACACCTACACCGTAGGCAGAAAATTGTTGGAGATAGGTAACAGCATGTTGTCAGGCAATTTTGCCCCACTTGCTCATGCCAATATTGCTTTCGATCATAGTCAGAGCATCGGCCACCCGTGTTGGTTTTCTTGAGTTTGGTTAAATCAGCTGATTCCAGGCCATTGGCTTCAGTGACACGGTGTGTGCGTTATCAGGCAAAAAAATGATTGGAGGCTTGGATGGTTCTGATGCAACAACATATGTTGCATGAAGATGCAGTTCTTAAATGAAGCAAAAAGTAGATGACCAGTTTGATTGAACCATGGCAGTTTTAATCTTTCTCACTTCTTCAAATAATAAGCACTAGAGTCAATCTTTTTTTTTTAAAAAAAGGGTGCTTGACATTGTGTGTGTGTATATAAAAATATATTCGTGCATATGTGAGTGTGTACACGCCTGTTCATGCCTACATGTACATACATGGCCATTGCACTGAATATGGTTTTGCCAAATAGCAGAGAAACTACATTCTTAACCAGTACTTCCCAAACCTGGATAAATTACCCAAAATTGGGTCAAAGTGGGTTTTTTTTGGGTAACAACGCACGAACCCATTTACATTTAAGAGACATTTAAGTTGACTTAAAGATTGCCAGGTGTACTAAAATATATTTGAAGATCTCCCAAAGTATTCCTGTTAAGATGAAAATCGATGAAATTACCAATGGTAATTTGTTGAAATGACATAAAGATTGTTCAACAATATTGTTTTTATAATACAGGTAGTCCTTGAGTTACAACCATTCATTCAGTGACTGTTTGAAGTTACAATGGTGTTGAAGGGAGGAACTTATGACTGGTCTGCAAAGTTACAGCCGTTGCGGCACTCCCACAGTCACGTAAACAAGATTTGGGCACTTGGCAAACCAGTTCGCACTTATGACTGGTTGCGACATCCTGCAGTCACATAATCACCATTTGAAACCTTCCCTGCCAGCTTCCCACAAGCAAAGTCAATGGAGAAGCTGGCAGGGTAGGTCGCAAGTCACTTGGGTAAATCTCCCCCACCCACCCTGGCCTTTCTTTGCCCGCTCACATGCACCACACCCTCCTTCCCCCCTTCACATGCATGCATGCACCATTCCCTCCCCCCCCCCCCCCGAGTTTTGGTTAATGAAGGAGAAAGTTTGGGAAGCACTGTTCTAAACATTCTGAAAATTGTCAGTAAACACAGCCCATACATCAGCATCAAACAAAGCAGTTCTTCAAAAGATCTTCAGTAAAGAGGCTATGACCTTCTTGCTTCTAAGACTGAAGCAAAGATTCATGATTTTGTTCCAGTCTGCTTTGTAGACCCTCTCAGCCTTTTCCCACAGGGCTTGCACTATGGAAGAAGACAGAGAGAAGCCTTCTCCTGTGGTCTTGGCCAAGGGTTCTCCCAGGCTAGGCATATCCATGCAGGCCATGGGGAGTCCTACAGCTCTTCAGGCGCACCGCCAAAAAGACCTCATGTTGCATACCAAGGGATCTCCCAGATGAGCTCCTGCAGTATAGACTGTGGGCAATTTAACAGTTTGTGCACCAAAGGGCCTTTCATGCTCCCTGAGTAACCTCCTAGACTGGGCAGCTCCTGTGCAAGCTATGTTGAATCCTGCAGTGCACCAAAATCTCCCTTCTCCCTGTTAGGCTCTTCCAGCCATTTCTCAGTTGATGAGAAGGCAACAAAAGCCAGGAACGAGAGCACAGATGCCTTTTCCTGTGGCTTGCCTTCTCCCCACCAGTTCTGAGTGATAAGTGGGTCGGTGGGAAGGAAAAAACCCTCTCATGGTGCTGGCCTTTCCATTGAATCTCCAGCTGACCAATAGTTGAGAGAGATGGGCAGGTAGAAAACACACATCCTTTTCCGCCACTCTTATCTTCAGCAGGAGGTGTGCTAGAAGCTGTAGACTAGAGTGGTACAATCTTTTGGGCCCTGAAGGCCATATCAAATACTTTGTTGGGCATTGCAGGGTCATTATGTTCTGAGAATGCACTGATTTCTGGGTGGAAAGGATTACACATGAAGCTTTCTTCCTTCCAGTGAAAGAAAATTACAATGCATCGCAGTGAGAGACTGGGAACCAGAGAGGGGAGGGAGAAATGTTCAGGGGGTGCAGGAAGAGGCAGCCTAGCCCAGAGGTGGGGCCCATGGGAGGAAACATTTGAGAGATTCAGCCTTAATTGGCTTGTTAGAAGCTGGCCTGGGAACCTCTACAGTTTTCAGGATTATGTTTTTACCCCTGACTAGGATTAAAGACGTACTTTTGAAATCTGTGTAGCTCTCGCTTCTTGAGTTTACCAACTAGATGAGGCATAGCAGGCACACAGGAAATTTGGAGAATTAGTTCACTTAATATTGCTTCATTAGCCAAAGGAACACAGGGAAATGACAGATCTTCTGCTTTCTTCCAGTAAAGGAGGTCCCTTGCAGTTTGTCCAAAAGGGGACTGTTGGGATCCCTTGGAACTTACAAGTGAGAGGAGACTCATGATGGTGACATAACATTCTGGAAACCTAAGACGGCCTGTGGCTTCTCTGCTCCTGCCTTAGACTTTGAATTTCGGCAGTGGGTGGGAGCTGCTCTTGGTCATGTTCAATGCAAACCAGTGTGTGATATGATACACCCTACGCTGGGCAGCTGAACATTGGTGCATAGTTGGCATTTAGACAATGTTTCAGTTTAACCCAGACTATTACTGTAATAGCCTTCCTGAGCTAGGGCTGAACCTAACCATATTATCTGGCCCTGCAGGTCCAAAATCCCACTGGCCTTTATTCGGCCCTTTCCACAAACAGCGCTAAACATCCATTCTGTGGGAATGCAAGCTATAATTGAGCTGTCATTTCTGTCAGTTGCCTAAATCAGGCTCCTGCATGGTTCCTGTTCAAAATTCAAGGCCATTTTTAACAGCCGCTGACAGCATATGACCCTTCTGCTTACTGCCCACCTTTGATGGAGCGTCCACTTCTTAGCACTTCTCTTCCAGTTACATGAGTAGTCCCTTCCACAGACTTGTTTTTTCCAGTGCAAACACAACAGAAAATTACAGCCACCCGCAGGTTCTGAAGAATGAGAACAGGATACTTGCTGCTGGAAGCATGGAGAAATTCAGTTATACCATGCACAATTAGCAATAGTTCAAGTAAACACTGATTTAGAAAGTGATGTGGCAGCTGACCCTTTCCCCTATTCGGCCCATCAAGAAAATCCATGGCATTTCCTCTACAGGTACCAACCTTTACTTTTGAGCCTGGGAATCTGAATATCTCTGATTGTATCTAATATCACCCTACATCCAGAAACAAAAAGTACAGCCAATGAAGAAAATTTGCATCATCTGAGTTCAAACACGCATGATGAGACCTGCTTCAGTGTTTTATCCAAAATAGATAGGGCTGGCCGGGTGTATTCGTTACTTGAGACAAAGAACTTCTCCCATTCTTTGTGAAAAAAAGCTGAGCAGAATGGTCTTTGAAGGTTATCTTGAAAAATAGAAGAGAGACTGAATAGCACACAGTTTTCTCTTCCAGATCCTTGCTGCAGTTGAGTTGATTATCCCACTCTGTATAATGGTAGCAGGCTAACTTTTAATCTGAGAATCCCAGAGTTTTAGCTTTGACAGGTATTGTGGAAGTACTCCAACCCCTTTCACAGTATAAGGTCTCCTAGAGAGTTGACCATCCAGCCTCTGTTTGAAGACTGCTAGTGTAGCATCACTGAACATTTCCTTTCCCAACACTTCCAATAAATTGTCCCAAGTATAACACTGGGAATAATAATAAGAACTGGAGAAAATCACAAAATACGAAGACCTGCAAATAGAAGTAGAACAACTGTGGCAAAAGAAAGCAAAGATAGTACCAAGAGTAATAGGCGCCTTGGATGCAATCCCCAAACATCTGGAGCACCACTTGAAGACCATCGGCATTGAGATAATCACCATCTATCAATTGCAAAAGGCAGCTTTACTTGGAACTCCCCACATCCTGCGACGATACCTTTAACCCTATCAAACAACATCTGCCTAGCCCAGGTCCTTGGGAAGGACTTGATAGGTGAATAAAAATGCCAAATCCAGTCTAAACATCTGGCTGACTGTGTGTCCAGCAATAATAATTTAAATTTATATTGCCGCCCAACTCCCAGTGACACTGGGCAGTTTACAAATTGTTTAAAAAAATTAAAAGCAAGGGCAATACAAAAAGCACAAAAAAATACACAAAGGAAAGGAAGAAAGAGAGCAGAGGTAACAAACCTGGATGAGAAGAAAGATAAGGAAGGAAAGGGGTACAGGTCATCCTCGCCAAAGGCCTGGGCAAAGAGTCACATCTTCAGGGCCCTTCGAAATACAGGTGAAACTCGAAAAATTAGAATATCATGCAAATGTTCATTTATGTCAGTATGGCAACTCAAAAGGTGAAACCAATATATGAGATAGACGCATTACATGCAAAGCGAGATATGTCAAGCCTTACTTTGGTATAATTGTGATGATTATGGCGTACAGCTTATGAAAACCCCAAATTCACAATCTCAGAAAATTAGAATATTACATGGCATCAATAACACAAGGATTGGAAATAGAACAATATCGGACCTCTGCAAAGTATAAGCATGCATATGTACTCAGTACTTGGTTTGGGCCCCTTTTGCAGCAATGACTGCCGCAATGCGGCGTGGCATGGATGCTATCAGCCTGTGGCACTGCTGAGGTGTTATGGAAGACCAGGATGCTTCAATAGTGGCCTTCAGCTCCACTGCATTGTTCGGTCTCATGTCCCTCATCTTTCTCTTGGCAATGGCCCATAGATTCTCTATGGGGTTCAGGTCAGGCGAGTTTGCTGGCCAATCAAGCACAGTAATCCCATGGTCACTGAATCAGGTTTTGGTACTTTTGGCAGTGTGGGCAGGTGCCAAGTCCTGCTGGAAAATGAAGTCAGCATCCCCATAAAGCTCGTCTGCGGAAGGAAGCATGAAGTGCTCCAAAATCTCCTGGTAGACGGCTGCGTTGACCCTGGACTTAATGAAGCACAGTGGACCAACACCAGCAGATGACATGGCTCCCCAAATCAACACAGACTGTGGAAACTTCACACTGGACTTCAAGCATCGTGCATTGTGTGCCTCTCCATTCTTCCTCCAGACTCATTTGGTTCCCAAATGAGATGCAAAAGTTGCTCTCATCAGAAAAGAGGACTTTGGACCACTGGGCAACAGACCAGTTCTTTTTTTCTGTAGCCCAGGTAAGACGCTTCTGACGTTGTTTGTTGTTCAGGAGCGGCTTGACAAGAGGAATACGACATTTGAAGCCCATGTGCAGGATCCGTCTGTGTGTGGTGGCTCTTGATGCACTAACTCCAGCCTCAGTCCACTCCTTGTGAAAGTCCCCAACACTTTTGATTGGCCTTTTCCTGACAATCCTCTCCAGGCTGCGGTCATCCCTGCTGCTTGTGCATCTTTTTCTCCCACACCTTTCCCTTCCACATAAGCTTCTATTGATGTGCTTTGATACAGCACTTTGGGAACATCCAACTTCTTTTGCAATTCCCTTTTGGGGCTTTCTCTCCTTATGGAGGGTGTCAGTGATGGTTTCCTGCACAACTGTCAGGTCAGCAGTCTTTCCCATGCTTGTGATTCCTACTGAACCAGCCTGAGAGACCATTTAGAGGCTCAGGAACCCTTTGCAGGTGTTATGGATTCATTAGCTGATTCGAGTGGGACACTTTGAGCCTAGAATATTGAATACCTTTTCACACTATTGTAATTTTCTGAGATTGTGAATTTGGGGTTTTCATAAGCTGTACGCCATAATCATCACAATTATACCAAAGTAAGGCTTGACATATCTTGCTTTGCATGTAATGCGTCTATCTCATATATTGGTTTCACCTTTTGAGTTGCCATACTGACATAAATGAACATTTGCACGATATTCTAATTTTTCGAGTTTCACCTGTACCAGTAGCGCGGGAGCTGTTTGGATTTCTTAATCTTTTGTATTTACTCTCATCCTCGTGACTTCAGAACTTTCCCTTACATGTTCCTCTGGACATAGCTGGATGTTATAAAAGATACTCTGCTGTGCCAAAAATGGTATCTTTGTATCCCGTTTGCCTCTCTCTCCCACATGGTGGCCATGAGTCATGGCACCATCAATAGCAACCTTTCTTTGTATGTTGCTTGCTTTTTTTAAAAAAAAAATCAAGGACTCACAAAGCTTTGAACTTCAAATTAAAACACAAGTTCAAGCATAATTGCTCAATCGGCATGTGTTTCCCTGGAGGGGGCAGAAGTTTCAGCTCCCCAGATTCTCTTGAAGCCTCTAAGACGTATTCTGGGTCTGCAAAGAATCTTGTACCATCTTGCTGAGTGGACCTAGACAGACCGTTCTTCAAACACATGGACTTCCAGATGGACGTTTCTCAGTTCATTTGGCATATTCAAGTCTTCCCCCCACCCCAATTTTTTTTAAAATTATATATAACCATATCTTTGGTCACCTAATGCGAAGAGAGGACTCCTTGGAAAAGACCCTGATGCTGGGAAAGATTGAAGGCAAAAGGAGAAGGGGACGGCAGAGGATGAGATGGTTAGATAGCATCACTGAAGCAATGAGCATGAAACTGAGCAAACTCAGGGAGGCAGTGAAGGACAGGAAGGCCTGGCGTGATGTGGTTCATGGGGTCACAAAGAGTCGGACACGACTTAACGACTGAACAACAACAAACCATATCTTGGAGGTTGTCTGGGGGAAAAAAGCTGAGCATTTTTTCTTTCATTTGCTAATCCTTCTGTTAGCAAAATTTGAGAGTTCTTGATTCTCCCAATCAGGATTCAGTCCGGCAGAAGATCAGACATGAAAACAGATTTTGAGATTTTAAAGTTTTATTGAAAGCAAGCCAATAGAGTCAGCTGGTCGGTTCCCTGATCTATAGTCTGAATGCAATCGTGTAAAATCGGATCACCATCTGGCTATGGTTTTGGGAGTAAGGTGGCCGGGTTTATTGTTTCATGGAATGCAGAGGCATCACCAGAGCAGCTGAAGGGTGTTCTGAAGGCTATCAGATTGGGGTCAGTTCCTCCCATATCTTTATGGCCTCGACACTTAAGGAGACAGGATGTCTGCCCAATGTCTTTCAACAATAACAGAAATGAGAGGAATGTGTGAAGGTTCATGAACATTAGTTTCCTAATGAGAGAAATGTGTTTCCAAATGTAAGGAAAAAGATGAGAGGAACTGAGAGCCCTTTTTCATAAGGTTTCACTTCCACCCCAAATGTTCCTATTCATCCATGCACACATGCTTGCCCTTTTGTCCGCCACAATATAGAATGGGATCGCACTTCTTGATGTGTGATTTTTACCTGATGTAATCATGAGGTATGAAGTGGAACTCAACGTTTTAATGAACATTCTGCCTGAAAACAATTGTATTAACTGAGGGTATGGCAAGTTTCAGATGAGACAGGCTAAAAGATTTGGGTATGCAAGAAAGGGTATTCTTAATTCTGCTTTGTGACCAGTTAGAGCTGCAGGTCCCAAGAACATACTGATTGTACAGATTTTCTTCTGGCACTGGCATATAGCTCTGAATTCGGATGAGAAAAATCATTGCTTATAAACTTGGTGGCTTCCTGCATTTAGCTAATCATGAGATTGTTATTTACATTCTTTCTTCACTCCTGAAAAAATTAAATTATGTGTTTACCCTATCAAGGTATCTATCTGACTATCTATTGATCCATCATAGAGTGGAATGGATAATACAGCCTAGGCTCGTGTGATCTCCCATCTGAGCCTTTTGTGGATCTCAGGTGAGGTGGAACCAAACATTTGGGTGCCTTTGTTGCATTTTGTTGACATTTTGGGAAGGTTTAAGGCTGAAACAGATGTTTTAAACTGTAGGAGCTTAAGACGCCTGTTCCATTCCTTAGAACATCTGAAAGTACCTTCCCTAAAGCGTTCCTCAACATGCCAGATGCAGTCCTCATTTGGATGTGCACCACCCTGGTCTATCAGTAAATCCATGCGTGCACACATATCTATCTCTACTATCTACCTCTATCTCTATCTCTGCCTCTAGCCTGTGCACGTTAGGTGTTTTTTGTGCCACTTGGGGCATCTGTACAATATCTATGTATCCGTTTGTCTGTCTGGTTTTTGGCTATAATGGTACAGTGTTTTTTTTTTTTAATTTGTGTGTGTGTATAGGATGAAAATATCTTGTTTATCTTTGCAGCAGCATAATTCATGATCCAGATATTTATATTTATGGAATGGATAGGCCTCTAAATAAAGGGAGTTGCCTGCAAGTTGCAGTGAGTGTGTGTCTGTAGCCATGCTACTCAGGAGTGTATGCAGAAAGAGATGAGCAAAGAACTATATAAAGTAAAGTCACTGTGTACTGCCTAGCTTCTCACATCTCACAAAGGAAAACTTGGCTTCTTTGGTGTACAGCTTGTTCAGCAAATCACGTTTTTTTTTTTTTAAAAAAACATGGCTTATTTTTGAATCAGGTTATGAGCCAGACCTTAGGCCTAACCAGCATAACATTTTTTTACATTGATTACCATGCTTCCCAATCATCTATGCTGTGTTTTTTCTCCTTTTATTGGAATCAGTGGGAATTGAAACTGCAACCTTTTGCTCAAGAAGCATGGGTTCCTTGACTGAGCTATGACGTACCCTGCTCTACTCTGGGCAGCCCTTAGTCTGTGTAAACAGGCACACATGGACCTGCAGACAGTTTAATGCAGTGTTTTTCAAACTTGGCAACTTTGAGATGTGTGGACTTCAACCCCCAGAATTCTGGTTTAATGTAATGGGAGTCCATGTGCACTTCCCAGATATGGTTAAAGATGGTTACATCTTGCGCTGGGAGGACAAAACTTCCCTAACCCCAATTTGAACTCATCCCTCCCCTCCCCTCCTCAATAGGTAGTAGCTCATTTTTGGCAGGGGAAATATTTCCCCATGAAATACCTAGTGGACATTTCAGTCCAGCTTGGGAGTTGCCAACCCCAGTGCGAACCTTCTCTTTTGGAATGATCGCTCACTGCTATCAAAATACAACTCTCCGCCTACACCCTTGACACTGGCTTCCCTTTGTGTAGTTTAAGCATGCTTGTTTGTTTTTCTTCATTTTGTTTTTTTGTTGGCAATTGACTCATACCCAGGTTCTACCTCTGACTCATCCATGCTTCTCCTGCGTTTGTCTCCTGAACAAGCCCTGCAAAATTTAGAACAAAATGAAGTGTGTTACATCGGGCTCCAAAACACAACCCTGATCTCTTTGTACAGTTGCATAACCAACTGAGCAAGTAGCGTTCTGAGCTGTGGTAGCAGGGGAAGAACGTTTTCACAACCACCTCCCTAGAACAAAATGTAGCTGGTCGAGAAGAGAGCAGAAAGATACTAAAGAAAAAACAGCCAGCCAAGCAACTCAGTTTGATAAATAATGCTACAGTTGGAGCATAATCTGGGCCATATGTCCTATTATGACATGTTTCCAGGCTCGGCAAAACTAGATGAAGAGTTAGAATTGTTCCTAACACCCCCTTGAAATATGTAACGATAATGAGAACCCGTATGACAGCTCCTGCACATTTGAATTCAACCTGGCTAGCGTTTTTTTTTTTTTAAATTACAGTATTTCTAATTTTGTACCACAATGCAGAGGAAAAAAAATGCACGTTAGTCAGACATTTTGTTGAACAGAATGATATGCATATATTTAACGTATTTTATTATATCAAATATTAAATATCATGCTAGAACGGGAAGGGGCTACGGAGGCTGTTGGGTCCATCCTCCTGCTCGGGGCAGGCATCTGAATGAAAGCAGTCCAGATAGATCGCTCTCTAGCCTCATCTTGAATGCTTCCAGCATCTCCTCTGGGAATTGATTCCACTGTTGAACCACCCTCTTACTGTCTGAGTGGAGCATATGAGCAGATCTGTTCTGCTGCAAGGTTAGAAACAAGTAGCCACTTTTACTCAATGTGCCCCTCTGCTCAGACCTATAACATTCAGTCGTTTTCAATGTAGGGAATTCAGGAGCTGCATTCATGTAAACCTGGTTGCTTGAACGAGCCTGTTTTCTAGACCACAAAGCAACTGTACAGGTTGGGTGTGAGCAATGTATTAAGCCACACGTAAATTTGAGATTCACGTTAACCAAACTCAGCGTGCTGGACAGATATATCTCGGAGGATGTTAGCTGTCTGGTAGAGTGTGTTGTGCGAATACAGACCATTTGTAGCATTATGAGGAAAAGATCTCTACCTTCATCATCTCAGCCAGTCTGATTTTATAAAGAGGTAGCAGAAAGTTTCTTGGACGGGTGTGTGTGGCCATTTAAATTTGACTTTTAACATCTGTAGCCTATGCTGAACCTAATGTCAGCATGCCTTTTCTGGTAGTCATAACCTAAGGTGAAAAATATGTGTGGCATTCTCTGAACTTTGATAATGTTACTGGTCTGTGCAGGATCACGCCAGCTCCAATTGCATTTAACAGGAGTGTGATTTTATGCTAATTTGCCTAGCCTTTAATGTTGACTTGAGTTCTGCTCACATACAAATGTTACCCAGTGGGAATATTGATTTCAATGTACTGTATGGAATGTAGGGGGTTTCCTTCCCCTCATTCTACATCTTCCCAACCTTATAGCAAATTGGCAATGTAATAGCATAATTACGTAAGCCACATAATTCTGCAAAAATCCAGCTTGTTAGAGCTAAACAGTGAGTTTGTGGCTTTGGGGCTCCTTAAAAGACAAATCTCAGTGCTGGTGCCAGATGGAAAATTATACAGAGAGAGAGAAAGTGAGAAAGAAAGTTCACAAATATCTGTTGTCACATTTTGGCATGTCTGACTTGCTGCTGGTGATGTTAAGAAGCAATTGATGTAAGAACAACAAATTGTTAATAAAGGAAGCCCTGGATTTAGTAGACTTGGGATACAAAATCTGTCCATACTGTCCACTGTATGCTTCTATGCATGTGTAAAATCTCATTTACCATTTTATGCATGCATAAAATACATCAAATTATGTGTATTTCACCCATGCATAACATACAGTAAGCATAACGTGCAGGAAATATACATGGGCAAAACCCCATTTAGGTCTAATGGATAGAGTATTCTGAGTTAACAGACTCCCCAGGAGGATTTACTGAAGTATGGGCAGGAAAAGCGAGACAAAATTAAGAGGAAGTAAAACAAAGAGCTTGCGTAATATGGTAGACACTTACCCTGGAGATGATACTCAAGCTCAATCATAAACTAGGTAATTTAGAAGTGGAAGAGATCAAATTCAGGCTGCTGCTCGTCTGAAGAGGCAGTTCTGAGCAGAATTAAGCAATGGCTTGACTTGGTTTTGATTTGCCTATTTTGTTCCAGTACAAGAAATGAAATATATATTTCCCAAATTAGGATTCAGAAGGACGATGCAAATCTTTCACACGATTACCCAAAGGTGCACCCTCACGTTTCCAGCTCCTCTACATTTTAATGCTGCCCCCTCATTCAAATATACTGTGTTTGTGAATAGGCAAGTTTTAATTTTAAAAAATACTATGCTGGTGAGAGATTAGATATCATTATTATTCCCTCCTCCTCTATGATGCAGATTAATATGGATTTTTTGGCTGGAAACACATGGCATGCTATAACCTAAACCTGGGTTAAGAAAGCACAATTGAATTCACATCATAGGCTCTACCCAAACCATGTGAGAGCTTAGCATGGTCAGCACGGTAGTGGCTGGATTCCCACAACACCCCAAACCCAATCTCACTTCATCCCTAAAATCAGCCCCTACATATATGCCTTCAACCTTTCATCATGCCTAGGATCACAATTGTCCACACCTGCATCATGTGACTTTGGAGTTCTACATTTCAGTGTCTGAAGCTTCAAAACCAATTAATGTATTAGTTTTTCTAACAAAAGAAAGACTGAATTAGTTTCTGAGCATTATGTTGTCCTCTTAAAAGATACCGCACATCTAGAGATTTGGGATAGCATTAATTATTTCTCAATTATGTTTGTCTAAAAAAAAAACCTCACTCCCCTTGGTGAAAAACAAAAATCCCCTTGTTTTCTATAACTGGAGCAGCTGGTGTTCCCTTGCAGGTGTCTTCTTTTATTGTGAGCTTGTTTTCCAATGGAAAAATCTTTGTACCTACTGAAAAGCAGAATTAGATTTGTCAACACACATCCAGAATTGTTTCTCGTTTAAATTTCTTCTGCTATATATTTTGATGGGAAGGTCTCCCTTTCTTATGAGGGCACAGACTCAGATCTCTTCTGAAATCTGTACAGAAGTCGATAGCACTGCAGATATCTTCTCATGTGCTGAGGCTCCCTGCTGATGAGTCACATTTAATTACATAACCATACTGTAAGTGAATCAAATTAGGAAAAAAGAAACCCTCAAATCAGAACAAAAGAACCAGTTTGCTGAACAGACAAGTTTCAGGGGTGGTTTAATAATGTAGTTTAGCTCTTCTTAAGCATTAATTCGCACATGTTGCAGATAAAGTGGCAAGCAGGTTTGGGACAGTGCTGCTTTATCCTGTAGATCAGTGTTCCTCAACCTTGGCAGCTTGAAGATGTGTGGACTTCAACTCCCAGAATTCCCCAGCCTTGAGTTGAAGTCCACACATCTTCAAGCTGCCAAGGTTGAGGAACACTGCTGTAGATGATATGGTTGTCATATCCCTTCAAAGCTCACAGGGGAAGTTGATGGCAAGAAAGACACGTTGGTAGAGAATAGTCCTATTAAGGCTGAAAGTTTCAGGACCCTGGACAGAGCACATTGTAGCCATGAACTGGCTGTTTCATTTGATGACTTGATTTGAAATGATTTGAGCAAATTTCTGAATCAGGTTGGGTTTCTGAACTAAACTAACAGTTTCATGTTGAACCACCAAATTAAATCAGATCGTAACAATTCAGTTCTATTCAGAACAATGTATGGGCCTTTTGTATGTGAACCTTTGTGTCTTTGTATTGCAAATCTATCTTGAAAGTTTGCCAAATTGAATCACTCAGTGATTGGATAGCCTCAGTGATCTGAATCAAACTGACCATTCGCATCAGATCAGACCCAGTTGCACAGGCCTACAGTTGCCTTAGCAAAATACAGAGGTCTTCTGAAAGCTGGCTGATTTGTCTTGATGTTGCTCCTGCTATCACTGGGGATCTTCTGCATTTTTCAAAGATCATTGAGGCAGGTGAGATAGTGGTGCAGATGTAGGACTGGGATTGTGGAGAGTCCGGTTCAAGTCCTCAGTCAGTCAAATAGCTCAATGGATGACTTTGGGGTAGTGACTCTTTCTTCTCAGCCCACATTAACCTACAGGATGGCTGTGGGGATAAAATGGACACATCCGTGTATACTTACATTCGTGGAAGAAAGGTGGAATATAAATCTTTTAAATAAAAGAAATAAACTGATTCTACAATGGTAGTCAATAGAGAATGTACTAAGAGCATCTGTAAAGAATGCATATGGCATTTGCCTCACCTCTCCCATCAATATTATGTTTAGCCATAATGTTTATAAATATTTATTGTGCAAACTCTCTTGTTGTACAGTCTTATGGTATAGATGCTCCCTCCATTGATTAGCAAGAACATGGACCTCAGCAATGGATGCTTCTAGTGTGACTATGGAGTTCAGTGCAGGAAATACTTTTAGCTGCATTGTGAGGACAGCATACAGGTGAAACTCGAAAAATTAGAATATCGTGCAAATGTTCATTTATGTCAGTATGGCAACTCAAAAGGTGAAACCAATATATGAGATAGACATATTACATGCAAAGCGAGATATGTCAAGCCTTACTTTGGTATAATTGTGATGATTATGGCGTGCAGCTTATGAAAACCCCAAATTTCACAATCTCAGAAAATTAGAATATTACATGACATCAGTAACACAAGGATTGGAAATAGAACAATATCGGACCTCTGCAAAGTATAAGCATGCATATGTACTGAGTACTTGGTTTGGGCCCCTTTTGCAGCAATGACTGCCACAATGCGGCGTGGCATGGATGCTATCAGCCTGTGGCACTGCTGAGGTGTTATGGAAGACCAGGATGCTTCAACAGCGGCCTTCAGCTCCGCTGCATTGTTCGGTCTCCTGTCCCTCTTCTTTCTCTTGGCAATGGCCCATAGATTCTCTATGGGGTTCAGGTCAGGCGAGTTTGCTGGCCAATCAAGCACAGTAATCCCATAGTCATTGAACCACATTTTGGTACTTTTGGCAGTGTGGGCAGGTGCCAGGTCCTGCTGGAAAATGAAGTCAGCATCCCCATAAAGCTCATCTATGGAAGGAAGCATGAAGTGCTCCAAAATCTCCTGGTAGACGGCTGCGTTGACCCTGGACTTAATGAAGCAGAGTGGACCAACACCAGCAGATGACATGGCTCCCCAAATCAACACAGACTGTGGAAACTTCACACTGGACTTCAAGCATCGTGCATTGTGTGCCTCTCCATTCTTCCTCCAGACTCATTTGGTTCCCAAATGAGATGCAAAAGTTGCTCTCATCAGAAAAGAGGACTTTGGACCACTGGGCAACAGACCAGTTCTTTTTTTCTGTAGCCCAGGTAAGACGCTTCTGACGTTGTTTGTTGTTCAGGAGCGGCTTGACAAGAGGAATACGACATTTGAAGCCCATGTGCAGGATCCGTCTGTGTGTGGTGGCTCTTGATGCACTAACTCCAGCCTCAGTCCACTCCTTGTGAAAGTCCCAACACTTTTGAATGGCCTTTTCCTGACAATCCTCTCCAGGCTGCGGTCATCCCTGCTGCTTGTGCACCTTTTTCTACCACACTTTTCCCTTCCACATAACCTTCTATTGATGTGCTTTGATACAGCACTTTGGGAACATCCAACTTCTTTTGCAATTACCTTTTGGGGCTTTCCCTCCTTATGGAGGGTGTCAATCAATGATGGTTTCCTGCACAACTGTCAGGTCAGCAGTCTTTCCCATGCTTGTGATTCCTACTGAACCAGCCTGAGAGACCCTTTAAAGGCTCAGGAACCCTTTGCAGGTGTTATGGATTCATTAGCTGATTAGAGGGGGACACTTTGAGCCTAGAATATTGAACCTTTTCACACTATTCTAATTTTCTGAGATTGTGAATTTGGGGTTTTCATAAGCTGTACGCCATAATCATCACAATTATACCAAAGTAAGGCTTGACATATCTCGCTTTGCATGTAATGCGCCTATCTCATATATTGGTTTCACCTTTTGAGTTGCCATACTGACATAAATGAACATTTGCACGATATTCTAATTTTTCGAGTTTCACCTGTATGTGCTAATTCCCTTAAGCAAAATTAAGCAGTTTTGCCTAACTGGAGTTCCCAGGAAGTTTTGAAAAATGATTTTAATTGTATGTCCAAAAAGAAGAGAAAACAAGACCCCCCCATCCCAAATTATAGCTTCTCTTATGCTAAACCATCCGTCACGTGAAGATGCTGCAGAAATGTTGCTGACATTACAAGTGATTTTTGCTGAGCTTGTTAACAGGAAGAAGCATTTTGGACTCCTCAGAGAAGATTCAAAAAGGGCTGGTTTTCATCTCTACTATACTGGAAGTAAAATACAACTGCAGGAACATTTAGTCATACAATACAGTTTTGTTCAATTAAAATTCTGTTTGGGTTTGACATTGGCAACATTTTTAACATGGTGTTTTTCTTTAAGGATTTGAATGGACTTTTGAATTATATACCACAATTTGGAATGTATCACTGTATGAATTATGGATTTATCATGCATGAACGGGGGAGCGAAGAAAATAATTATTCGGCGTTGGAAGGAAAGAGTTACTTTGTGGATTACAAATTAGCACATGCGTTCTACTTATGAACTGGAATTCTATCAGTACAGTGAGAAGACTGATGAACATTGTCTTGTGTGGTAAAGGTTGAAAATGTATTTAAAAATGAATTATATCTCTTGAATATAGTACAGTTCTGGTTTTTTCACACACACACACACACCACACATATATACTAACCCCCAGCCCCCAAATTAGAAGTAATTATTGCCTAACTCCTTGGTGATATTGTGAGACTTGTCATGGATGCCCACCCTTCCATGCTTACAGGGAACATCAAGGTTTGCAACACGATGGAGGGACAGAAATGCAGAAAGCATTTCTAAATGTTACAGGCCAGGCCATGATGAACCCATTTTCCACAAGATCCCTGTGATGGGTTCTTAAGTTACCAAGTCTGCTAAGTAAGTTGCCGGGCAAAGTTAGTACAGAAATAGGAACAGCTAAATTAGCTCTGCAAAATGGATAAGAATTCATTTCTTGCAGTAATTACATTACATCTCCCTGGGACTGCTCTAAATCAGGACTTGGTTAAGAGGCCCTTGGGAATAACTTCTAGACAGCTTTCTCTAAGTAATTGGAGCTAATGATATGGTAGCTGGAAGCCTTATACCCAAGTGAAATGCACAACCAGGCTTCTGACTTGTGTCTTCCTGATAGGGGTGCCAAGCCATGAAAGAGAACAGACAGCAATAAGGTGCAAAATTAGATTAGCGCCCTGCTCCCGGATAAGGAAAATGCATTATCAGTGAAATATGGATGTTTTACAAAAAAATAGTTTAGCCAGGAAAAGCTTGTTATGTTCAATGTTTCATAAGCTCAGCTTACAATTGCCAGTAGGGACAGCCCGGTTTGGTGAATCTGTTCATTTGCAGAGGGTTTGTAAAGGGCATTCAGGGAATTTTCTAAGGAGTCCTTTGATGAGAAGACTGGGGTGGAAGACTTCCTTAGGGTATCTCTCATGTCCTATGGTGAATGGAACCTTGTCCCCCCCCCCCCTTCAAATTAAAAAAAAAAAAGTTTCAATGTTTCCTTTGTGATTAAAATGTATTGTTTTCAATTGGCCTTCCTTAAAATGGTGCCTTCAGGACTATGTTGCTCCTTTGGCTATACTCACTAGGAATGCTGGGAAATGCATCTCCACATAGCTGGAAATTGCCTGGTATAAGTAAATAAATAATCAGTAAAGTAGAACATAGAGTGAGATACTGTTGAATGGAGGGAACATCCTGCTGCTGGCCTGGGACTAACAATAGAATTACATTTTGCTGAGCGAAATCGTTCAAGTTCTAGATGACTGGTCACCCACCGACCTTCAGGAAGCTAAATAGAAGCTTGGATCTAGTGACTAAGAATTTGAGATTTGACCATTACCTTTAATCTGGTCGGCATTTTCTATCTGGTGTCTCTAGCAATTTTTTTTTTTAATCCACACTCAGTCATGACCGATTCTGTGGCGACTGCCTGGATGAGTCCCTGCAGTTTTCATGGCGAGGTGTTTCAGAAGTGGTCTGCCATTGCCTCCTTCCTAGAGCAGAGCCCAGCTGGTGGGTGCAGCAAGGCGGGATTTCCGTTGTTTCACATCTTTTTTGGACATATGTGATTTCCATGTTACTGGCAACTGGTCCTATCTCCCGTGCAAGCCACCAGCGTTTTTCCTCCCACCGGGGTGAGAATTCCCATTTATCTACTTGCAGATGCTTTCAAGCTGCTGGGTGGCAGAAGCTAGGGATGAGACAGGAGCTCAGTCTGCTGCACAGAGCTGGGCTTGAATCACTGAAGTGTCGACCATTTCTGGCTGGCAACTTCCAGCGTCATTAAGCCACTGCGCTACCGCGTCCCCGCCTCTAGCAATGCAAGCTTCCAAAGATTCCTATTAGGTCAGAATGTGCCCATGATTGACCATAGAGCAGTCCTTTCTATATCTAGGAAGGTAAGCCTGTGGGGGCTAGTTGGCCAAATCCCTGAGCAAGAACATCTCCCTCTCCTTGAGGTTAAATAGCAAGGGAAGAGTTTGCTGGAAGTACATTTTCTCATTAGAATTCCTTTCGTCAGCAGTAGTTAGCTAAGGGGAAGAAGGAAAAGTATCTAAGCCTTCCTCCAGCTTAGAAGCTCAAATCTTCTAGGAAGGAGTCTTAGCCACCCAGACTTCTAGAGGCAGTGAATAACTTCATAGACTGGCACCTAGTCCAGTTTCTTTCAAAGCTACTCTTTCTCAGAGGCCTAATTGCCATCTTAGTTCCTTAGTTCACTCCTCCTCTTCTGAGGCCTCTATCTTTTTCTTTAAGATTAACACCCACCTGCCTTTTCCTTTGCTGTTGTGTGTGGTAAACGTGTTGAACTTTTATATTTGGAGCCAATTTGTGTTGGTGTATGTATGTGTTCTAATCTGGTCACAAGCCTCAGAAAGCCTAGAGCTCTCTAAATTGGCTATCAACTGTTGGGTTTAAGATACACACGTTCCTTGGATAGCAAGAAGATAGAAAGAAGCTTTGCTCCTATAAACCTAGCTGAAGGTAAGAAAAGAACATAGTGGTAGACATTCAACCTGGGGGCTATAATTACAGCATCATCTTGGTTCATCTGGTTGAATGGGAAGACCTAGTGGTAGAGGCCTATCTGTTCATGTGGAATATACAAATGAAATTCAGTAGGCCTTGGATCCTTCCCCTTTTGTACTAGCATGGAATTTTTGTATCACTCTGAATTCCTTGGGATACCTAGATTCCATAGTGGTTAAATCAAGCATGAAAGATGTGCAAACTTCCAGTCCAAAGTAATTGGTTCAAATATTTATGGTTATCAAATTACAACGTTACTATCAATAATTTCATTTTACAGTTTAAACCTTTTCAGGGCCTGCAGATACTGTACTTCATTTATGTTCATTTCCCAGAAACCCTGCAAGGTATTTTGGCTTTTAAAAATGATGAGGAAAATTAAAGTCAGAATTAGATTGTATCAGCAGATGCCATGTGGGTCTAATCTCAGAGCACAGAGAACGCACAGCCTAATCCAGTTAGCTTGCATGTTATTTTGTAACTGATTATCAGCTTTGACTTAGCTGGAGATCAAAATTGGTTTCTCTGTTTTGAGTGAATTTTAAGTAGGAGATAAATGGAAAGGCATCAGTAATTTTATGAAGCTTAGACAAAATTGAGGTATTTTCCATTAGGTTCAAGAGGAAGTTTAGTCTAAGAGTAGAGAGCAGGCATGCCATAATTGTAGAACCCCTGCTTCGTCTTGAGGAAACCAGTTGAATTCGAGATCCAGCTTGTAGTGTGGAGGGTTTCATAGAGTGACTCTTCAAGAGCCACAACTTTTTCAGACTTGCTGTGAACCTACAAAAAAATCAGGCTGTGTTCATGGAGAGCAGAGAGATGCAGTGTTTATGTGTTCCTATGCTTGAAGGCGTTCTTCCAAATCCTTTTTAATGTATGCCCAGTCCTAACCATGTGATGTGGGCTTTCCTTGGAAGGAAATACCGCTGCGTGCCTAGAATTTAACTTTAGGTTTATTATCTTAGTGTCAAAAAGGGAGTGCAAGAGGAAATGATCAGCAGCTGCTTTTTGTTTAGATAGGATACTGCTTTGGGATACGGTTCAGTAGCCCATCGTTGCTTTGAGACAAATCCTGCCTGCTTATGTGTTGGCTTCTCCTGCCACAAACAAATCAAACACATACAATAATTATTGCATGAATCCTCACAATGCTAACAAATCTACAGCTCTGAGTTTTTCAAAGGAAGCATGGCTCCCGTCCTTAACTTGCTTCCATTTCTTCAAGTTGCAATGACATAATTTCATTGGACCTGTTGCTAACTGTTTCTCTCTTTAAGTTCTTGTAAGCTTATGCTTGTGTTCTCATCAGTAGGCCTCGTTTCTGATAGCCTTCCATCTTTTCAAGTATTGGGGTCTTTTTCTCCAGCGATTCTGTCTTTCACATTATGTATTCAGTCTATTTGAGCTTTAAGTTTGTTGTTAGTGTTTCTGGGTTTACATTGTTTAGCACTGGATATTTGGTTCTTCTTGTGGTCCAAGGTATTCTCAACAGTTTTCTCCAGCACCAACTATGTTGCTTTGTTCAGCCTTTCTGATGGTCCAGCTTTCACAGCCATATGCCGCAATTGGGAAAGCCTTGGTGCTGGCAACCCTGTAACCAGTGTGGTGCATCTCCACTTTAATATTTTGTCTAGATGTGTCTTCATCTTTCTCACCAACAACACAAAACTCTTTGTTTCATGTTTGCTGCATCATCTGGCAATTTTCAAGCCTTGGAATATCAGATCTGTTGCTCCTTTGACTTCTTTTCCATCTATTTGCATTGGATTGGCTTTCCCTGTTGACACCGTCTTCACTTTTTTTTAAATAGTGACCAGCAGACCAACTTTTGCACTCTCTTTATTCACCTTCAACGACAGATCCCTTAAGTTTTCTTCACTTCTACCCACCAAGTGGCATCATCAGCATATCTGAGGTTGTTGGTGCCTCTCCCAACAATTGTAATATAAATCATTGAACAGTACTAATTCATTTCTTTAATTTATATCCTACTTTTTCTGCAAAAACTCAGGCACCTTATGGAGATTCTCTCTCCAAGTCAGACTGGGTTGAGAGAGAGTGATTGATCCCAAGTCTCCAATGAGTTTCTATGACTAAGTGTGGACTTGAACCCAGATCTCCCCTATGGTAGACCAACACCTTCCTCTCTATACCATGCTGTCTCTCAGTAAATTTAAGCACTTTTGAGAAACTCTTTTTTCTCTTGCCTTTTTGTTGAACATAGCACCTTCCCACTTTTTCCTTTGTTTTCTCCAACTCAGAAGAATGAGTTGTTTGCCTTATCTTCCCAACTTGGTAGAAGTCAGCTTCTTATATTCTTAAATAAAATTCCAGAGCAGATAGTCTTCAGTCTGACCTGAAAAGACATTCCTCTACACCAACATTTCTCAACCTTGGCAGCTTTAAGATGTGTAGACTTCAATTCCCAGAATTCCCCAGCCAGCATGTTTGCAGAATTTGCATTTGTTTTCTGAATCTGATGTGTTTAGTCATTTATAGATACTGATGTTCTCTTTATAATAGTATGTGGAGGAAATTGTCATGCAAAGATATCTGGAAAAGAGAGAGAGAGAGAGAGAGAGAGAGCGCGAGCGTGCAATGTAGAATCTGGTTTACAGGGATAAAGATATACCACAGTTGTAAAAACTGTGGCTTATGGGCTGCATGGATCTCCCAGCATGCCATTTGCAGCCTGTAGAGTGGGTGGGGCCAAAAATGTTGCCTTTAGGTTTTACACTTTAAACATTAAGGCACTTATTTTACACTATCCCTAAATAGGTCCCCTTTGAGTTCTGATCCTTACCATTTGGGGAGTGCAATTTTCCAAATTGTGCACAAAATTTCATATTGCCTTTGAGCTGAGGGTACATTTCTTGCACATCTCTGTGATATAACTATACTTATGAAACCTTTTAGGTGAAATTTCTCTGTGGTTAATATGGTAATGAGGAACAAGAAATGTACAGAGTCCCTGTTGCATCTCAAAACATGAGCTTTTATAGACCAGGGACTGTTTCATCAGGTGTGTTAACATTGTTTGCTAAAAAATGTGAGAACTACACTCAGCACAAGAGATTTATTGGATGAAGAGCCACGTTGCTCTTTGGTGAATATGGATTGACAGATTTGCATTGTGCCAATGAAGTCTGTATTTGGGAATTCTACATCAGAGAAGAAACTACTGGTAATGAAATGAAATGGCAAAGAAAGAGGCAAAACTTTATTTTTATTTTATTTATTTATTTATTGGTGCCTGATTTTTGGAAGTGGTTTGCTCTTGACTTCTTTCTAGGGCTGAGAGTGAGTGACTGGCCCAAGGTCACCCAGTTGCCTTCATGCTGGATTAGAACTCACATTCTCCAAATTTTAGCCTAGTACCTTAACCACTATACCAAACTGGCTCTCAATTAATTAATTATAATAATTAATGTAGTCACCCATCTCACATCAGTGACTCTAGGCAGCCAACAGAGGGTTAACACCTAAAACAGCAACTCGGTATAAAAAGAACCATCCAGAAACAAATCATATAATATATGCGCAATATCTAAAAATGATTGCACATGTAATCCAAAAACAAGAACTAAACAAATCAACCATCAGGGCTTGTTTAACCTCCTTGCCAAAAAGCCTGGGGGAACAGCCAGATCTTTCATGCCTTATGAAAAGTAAATACAGGTGAAACTCGAAAAATTAGAATATTGTGCAAATGTTCATTTATGTCAGTATGGCAACTCAAAAGGTGAAACCAATATATGAGATAGACGCATTACATGCAAAGCAAGATATGTCAAGCCTTACTTTGGTATAATTGTGATGATTATGGCGTACAGCTTATGAAAACCCCAAATTCACAATCTCAGAAAATTAGAATAGTGTGAAAAGGTTCAATATTCTAGGCTCAAAGTGTCCCACTCGAATCAGCTAATGAATCCATAACACCTGCAAAGGGTTCCTGAGCCTTTAAATGGTCTCTCAGGCTGGTTCAGTAGGAATCACAAGCATGGGAAAGACTGCTGACCTGACAGTTGTGCAGGAAACCATCACTGACACCCTCCATAAGGAGGGAAAGCCCCAAAAGGTAATTGCAAAAGAAGTTGGATGTTCCCAAAGTGCTGTATCAAAGCACATCAATAGAAGGTTATGTGGAAGGGAAAAGTGTGGTAGAAAAAGGTGCACAAGCAGCAGGGATGACCGCAGCCTGGAGAGGATTGTCAGGAAAAGGCCATTCAAAAGCGTTGGGGACTTTCACAAGGAGTGGACTGAGGCTGGAGTTAGTGCATCAAGAGCCACCACACACAGACGGGTCCTGCACATGGGCTTCAAATGTCATATTCCTCTTGTCAAGCCGCTCCTGAACAACAAACAACATCAGAAGCGTCTTACCTGGGCTACAGAAAAAAAGAACTGGTCTGTTGCCCAGTGGTCCAAAGTCCTCTTTTCTGATGAGAGCAACTTTTGCATCTCATTTGGGAACCAAATGAGTCTGGAGGAAGAATGGAGAGGCACACAATGCACGATGCTTGAAGTCCAGTGTGAAGTTTCCACAGTCTGTATTGATTTGGGGAGCCATGTCATCTGCTGGTGTTGGTCCACTGTGCTTTATTAAGTCCAGGGTCAACACAGCCGTCTACCAGGAGATTTTGGAGCACTTCATGCTTCCTTCCGCAGACGAGCTTTATGGGGATGCTAACTTCATTTTCCAGCAGGACGTGGCACCTGCCCACACTGCCAAAAGTACCAAAACCTGGTTCAGTGACCATGGGATTACTGTGCTTGATTGGCCAGCAAACTCGCCTAACCTGAACCCCATAGAGAATCTATGGGGCATTGCCAAGAGAAAGATGAGGGACATGAGACCGAACAATGCAGCGGAGCTGAAGGCCGCTATTGAAGCATCCTGGTCTTCCATAACACCTCAGCAGTGCCACAGGCTGATAGCATCCATGCCACGCTGCATTGCGGCAGTCATTGCTGCAAAAGGGGCCCAAACCAAGTATTGAGTACATATGCATGCTTCTACTTTGCAGAGGTCCGATGTTGTTCTATTTCCAATCCTTGTGTTATTGATGTCATGTAATATTCTAATTTTCTGAGATTGTGAATTTGGGGTTTTCATAAGCTGTACGCCATAATCATCACAATTTATACCAAAGTAAGGCTTGACATATCTCGCTTTGCATGTAATGCGTCTATCTCATATATTGGTTTCACCTTTTGAGTTGCCATACTGATATAAATGAACATTTGCACGATATTCTAATTTTTCGAGTTTCACCTGTAGGGTCAGGGCCATCTGGATCTCCAGGTGGATGCTGTTCCATAGGGCAGTTGCTGCAGCAGAGAAGGCATGACTCCTAGTCCTACAAGATGACACTGCCTAACTGCAGAGACCAGGAGAATGCTAACCCTGCCAGTTCTGGTGGGGCGAGCCAAGACAGTTGGAGACAGGTGGTTCCACAAATAACCTACCGTGTGCCATGCTTTATAAGTGATAACCAGCACCTTAAATTGCATCTGGAAACCCACCGGAAGACAGTTCCTCTTGCAGAGCAGAGGTATTACATAAGTGTATCATCAAATGCCCCAAACTGCCTGTACCACTGTATTCTGGATCAGTTGCAGCTTCTGAATGCTGTTCAAGAGCACATTAAAGTAATCCAACTGGAGATGATTAAGGTATGAGTCACCATGACTGGGACTCCCAATCTAGAAACAGACCAATTTGTACACAAGGCAAACCTGTGTACAGGCCCTCCTAGCTTTGGCTTCTCCCTGCTTTTTGAGCAGGAGCCATGAGTCCAGGAGGACCCCCAAATAGCATACCAGCTGTCTGGGGGAGTGCAACCTCATTCAGAGCCAAGGATGGAAAGTCTCTGAATCCAGGAGGGCTCAAAACCCACAACCACTCAGTCTTTCTAGAGTTGAACTGAAGTCTGCTGTTCTCCATCTAGACCCTCACAGCTTCGAGAAACTGGAAAAGATTCCTGATGGCATCACTTGATCAGCCTGGGATAAAGTTTAGGTATCATCAACATACGAGTGATACCTCACCCTTTTTCAATTGATAACCTCCCCCAATGGATTCATGTAGATATTACATAAGAGCAGAGAGAGGATAGAGCTCTGAAGAATCCCACAGAGCAGGGGCCTTAGACTCAAGCTCTTCCCCCACATCAACACTGACAGGAACTGGCCCAGGAGAAAGGCGAAGAACCACCCAGTAGAGTGCCTCCACCTCCCAATCTCCTGAGCCATTCCAGAAGGATACCATGTTTGATGGTATTAAACTCCACTGAGAGATCAAACAGGGCTAGGATGGCATTGCCCCCATCCGAAGGCCACTAGAAGTCACTGACAAACATGATCAATGCCATCTTTGTGCCCTAACCAGATCTGAAATGGATCCAGATAATCCACTTCCTCCAGGTCATTCCTCCAGCTCACCAGCTTTTCAACAACCATCCCTAAAATGGGAAAGTTGGAGACTGGATGGAAATTGTCCACTTTCTTGGAACCAGCGATGGCCTCTTAAGGAGAGAGAGGATAACCACCTTTTTCAAAACCATAAATAAAAGCTCTTTTGAATGCTGTCCTCACAGCTAGGGCAAAAGGGATACTCAGATTTGGAAATCTAGTCATTTCAGCACAAAGACATTTCTTTAGGGCAAAAGGGATACTCAGATTTGGAAATCTAGTCATTTCAGCACAAAGACATTTCTTTATAAATATCAGAAGCATTTAGTCATCCCCTGGTTTTGTCCCATTGCTGCAAGATTAAGCTACTGACACCCAAGATGATGCTTCCAATTAATGGTGTATCACACCAACCTATTGTGCTTCCAACGCAGCTTATCTCTGCCTTGTGGCTTTAACACCGGCATTTGCTGTTACCAGTTGCAGAGTGTTTTTAGCTGGTTTGAAAGTCAAATGCAGGAAAAATGGGATATAGCATTAAATGTGACTGGAAGCTTGCTGTCCTGTGCACACTCTGAACAGGAACAAGTATTGGCATGTGGTTTGAAATTGGTTGTTGAATAAAATGCTGTTGCTGTTCAGATTTTCACCACACACACACACACACACACACACACGTGCATCTTTTATTTTTTCATAGCTGTTCATCAACATCATCAGTGCTGAGGAAACAGCAGATTAGGGTAGTAACAAGGTGACTGATTAAGCTGGGCAGAGTCTGTAAACAAGATGAATGTATCATGGAATGACAAAAAGAACCCAGGGATGGAAGGCCACCGAATCTCACTCCTGTTTCTGCTCCGTGCAGGAATCCAAATCAGAACATCCCTCACAGATGGCTGTCTAACCTGTGCTTGAACACACGTGCCACCACCGTCCTTAGAAATTGATTCCACTGCTGAAGGGCTCTTACCGTTAGAATATGCTTGCTAAAATTTCAGTATTCTGTGCTCAAGGGATGACAGAGAACGGATCTTGTTTTTTTCTGTGAAATATTCTTTCAGGTACCTGAAAGTCATTATGATATTCCCTCTCCCCCCGCCCCCGCCCTGGCTTTTCTCAGATCTATCCTAATAACACTTAGTTTCCCATACCTTAGTCATCTTTGTTGCCCCTTTATTCTACAGACTCTCTTTCTCTGAATCTTTCTTAAAATGTGCCCAGAATTGAACACAAGGTGGGATCTGATCAAGGCAGCATAATGTTGAACTGACTTACAGTGATTTTCAAACTGTCCTTCCATTGATCCAACTTAAAACTGTATTTGCTGTTTTAGAAACCACACTGTGCTCTTGATTCAGACTCAGCTAATGCTCCAAAATTCCTTTTGCACATACTGGGCCAAACTAGGTATCCCCCAACCTATACCTATCCATTTGATTTCTGCTTTTTCTAGGTAAAGAACTTGGTGTTTGTGTCTGTTAAAGCTCATTCGGTTCTTTTCAGCCCACAACTCTATCAGGATGGTTTTGAATTGTGTTTCTGTCTTCTGAAATATTAGCCGTGTTACCCAGTTTTCATCTGGAAAAGACCCCTCTTCATTCAAATCATGGTTGCATTGTTTTCACGTAGCTCACTTGGGTTTTCGTCACCGTTTGGGCAGGTGAAATCACAGGTATCCACATGTCAACATCCTTTTTTTCTGTGGCAGGAAAAAGTCTCAACTGGATAATGGGTTTGTTGCTTCTGTTCTGAATAGGGAATAGAGTGTGCTGTTGTAAATAGTATGCGTGCAATATCCTACTGTGATTATATCTGATTGCCAAAAGCTATATCTTGGCTAAAGATTCCAAATCAATAATGCCAGGCTGTGAAAAGATGAAAATATCCCCAAGTGTCACACTGTCCTCCTGCTTAATTACTGTGACTTTAGAGCTGGTCCAACAGCCTGCTCTTCCAGTTCATTTGCATGCCAGGAGCATTACTGTTTGATGAGCTTCTATTAGGCAAATTGGAGAAGTGCTGTCAATTAATTATCTGTAGATTCAACACTGTGGCTTGCTTTATGATTAGGTGATTGTATGCGTAGCATTTTTATTAAAGAAGTCCCAGTTTTTGATCTCTGCTAGAGTTACTAGAAATGTTAGTACCTAAAGATGTATTTTTTTAAAAGAAATGTAAGCTTTTAAGATGCAAGATGGCTCCACATCATAAAAAAAGCAGAACTGCAAATAAGCTTTCCTTTATCCCTGTATTATACGTGTATTCCTGATTTTAATGCACATTGACCCTTTTCTTTAATGATGCATTGGATAGGTTAATGGACATCCATGGGATTTGTGTGGAGAGAGGGTAAGGAACATCACAACCACCACAATATCATCACACAAATAATGCAAATTACATCCCTTTCATCATTTGTATGGTGACATCATGATGCGTGAGATATCATCATGGCTTCTATCTCATTCCCTATGGATAGATTTTGAAATTGTGTTGAAGAAAGGCTGTCCTATTCCTTGGTTGGCATTTGGAGGCTCCAAACAGACACGAGGCTGTTTTTTCTCTGTCAAAGATGACATGAGGACAGCACTTTAATGTTCATTTTTACTGAACAATTTTTTTTAGACCTTCAGGAACCTGCCATTTTGACTGGAAATGAGAGCAGAACAAAGGCAAGCAATTTCTTCACCAGCCTCCCCCAACCTTCTGATGGACAACTGAGCTACAGTTTCCATCTTTCAATGGTCATTCTGCTGGGGTAGTGAAAGATGCTGCCCCACACTTCTGGAGGATATTCAGTTGGGGAAAGCTATGCTGTAGACAGTTATGGTTCTCTCACCTTGTTTTTAAAGTTGCTGAAACAATTATTGTATCTGTAAGAAGCTCCAGTATTCCAGATCAGATCATTAATCCATTTAACTCACTGTGGCCTGCACATCTGGTACCAGCTTTTGTGGATTTTTAGAGGGGGCTTCCCCAGCTGACCTGGAGATGTTAGGAACCTGAAGATGTTAGGAGCTCTACCTGGTGCTGCCTTTGAAAAGTATCTGGAAGCTTCAGTTGGCTCAGAATGCGGTGGCCCACATAGTTTTGTGCAAGCCTAGATTTGCCCACATGTCACCTCTCTTGCAGGAGCTGCACTGGCTGCCAATTTGCTTCCGGGTCCAATTCAAGGTGCTGGTTGTCACCTTTAAAGCCCTACGTGGCTTGGGGCCAAGTTATTTGAAGGACTGCCTTCTTCCAGTTTCATCTGCCCGACCCACCAGATCAGGGAGGCAGAGTATGTTACGGGTCCCCCCTATTAATGTAATGGATGGCATGAGCGGGGAAGACTCTGGAATGAGTCTTTGTCTATTAGGTGTGAGCTAATAAAGGAACTGAACTGTACTGGATTGCCTTGTTGCTGTTCTTGGGCTGAACCTGACATCAATCTCGCCAGACCAAACCCACACCAAAGCAACTAGTGGCTGCAACCTGTGAGACTCCAGGGAGGGGTCAGCCTCATCCTCTTCGTCCTCCCACACTCCTGCTGCGGGCCAGGGAGGTGCTTGCCCTGGAATGTCTCTCCCCACTCCTGACAACCTTGAAGCTCCATTCCAGAATCTTCCCCGCTCATGCCATCCATTACAATTAAGGAAATCGATCTAGTGGGACTGAGAAGAAGGGCCTTCTCCGTGGTGGCTCCCTCCCTGTGGAACATCATCCCCACAGAGATAAAACTGGCCCCCGCCTTGATGCTCTTCCACAAGGCCCTGAAGACATGGTTTTGCCAGTGGGCCTGGGGATCCCAGGCCGATCCGGAGCTCATCAAATGGCTAGTGTAAATGTATTGTTGTTGCCAGGGGGGTGGGGGGCTGTAGTGGGTTTTGTATTTGGGATTTTTATTCCTTTAAGCCGCCCGGAGTCACCATGAGTGAGTTGAGTGGCCATATAAATTGCTTAAACAAACAAACAAATAAATAAAACTGAAGCAAGGAAAATATGGGCTCTTCCACTGAAAAGGGAGCTTTTGTAAATAAGTACAGGAAGTTAGAAAGATTGTTTTTGTCCATTATTGTATCTAGCTTGGTTTGGTTCCAGTAGTTGATTCTCCATATTTGCTGCTTGCCAGTGACTTATCAGTCCAAGCTAATGAGGTGATGAGTTGCAATTCAGTAACATCTGGAGCTGTCCACCTGTCATCAACTGACAGAAGTTACTCAGAGTTTTCAGGCAAGAATCTTCCTCAGTTTACATACTGATTGGTCATGGGACTTTCTTCATGAGAAGCGTGGAATCTACTATGGAACTGCAGTCCTTTTTCACAATCTGTCTTAGTTCTTGATATGGCCGGAAAGCTGCCTTTGGAATGTCTACAAATAATTTCTGGTTGTTTGTCCTCATCCATCTGCTACTCGGAATTACACTTTCCTGGAACTTGAAGTTTCCAATTAGCTATTTTTGGCTAAATAGCTGTTGGCAGAGCTCTTTTTCATGAGTCTATCTAAGCCATTATTTTTAAAGATCATCTCATCTGGTGGTCATCATGTATGGAGCAGTAACTTTGTAACAGAGCTGCACATTGTGCAATGAAGAAATTCTCAATCATTCTCAAAGTTGTCAATCAAAGAAACCAGAGCTTGTATAAAACCATCTATTCTATACTCCTTCTCCATGAAAATTAGGGCTAACTTTCTTTCTGGCAAGGCTGATGAAACTGCTTCATTCCACTCATTAGGAGTACAATACTTGCATCCTGTTTTGTCCCCAAAAAGGAAGGAGTGTGGGTGCAGAAGTAAGCAGCCCAGAATATGGAAGCAAGTAGAGAGAGAAGATGGATGCTATTCTTGGTCAAACACTTGTCCTATCTCAGGGAGCAAGCCAGTAGAGGTCAGGATCTACCAGACAGCAAAAAACTTGCAAGCAATTGAAAGTACAGGGATATACATGCTCATACCTCAAACTAAGTCATGAAGTGATTTATTTCATTTTGGCTTTAGTGTGTTGATCACACTTTATGGTTTAATGTCATGCGTGAACCCCACTAGTTTGGCTTAATCAACCAACGGAAACAAAACATAACTTGTTACAGCTTCCAATATGAGTCATGGCTCCCATTCTCCCCTTCTCTGGAGAGATTTGAAGGACCAGTCTTTTCACCGGTCTTTTATGCATCAAGTCCTTGTCAAAAAGGCTGTTTATTGAAGATGGGTATCAGCATTTTTGAGATTGAAATTCAATGGTTTGATTTTAATCTCTCCTTTTTTGGAAAACTCATCAGGCATTCAGTAACCATATGGATCTAATTCAGATAATGACAGATAATCCAGGATGCAGGTTAGCCCAGCCCCTTGGATGCCAGTTAATTTTTTGGCATCTTTATGTAGGTCTAACACTTGTCATTTAGATCGCATTGACACATACTAGTTATCTAAATCGAGTGTCTGCTGTGTTCTTGGTGTTTTCTGAGCTTGGTTGCTTTTCTTGACTTTCGGTTATATCTTTTAAATGGTATGTAGATGTAGAAGTAGATGTGGTCAAGGAAAAAAACCATCAGCTCAGAGCATCTCCTCCATTGCAGCCAACACCCAGATAAGCAGGAAACAGCACCAGATAAACAATCAGGGAAGAAACAATATCCAATCCAGGAACCAGCAGGGAAGAAACCACTTCCCAACCAAGACTGGCAGGGCTAGCTATTATATATAGTCAATGAACTCTACTCTCTTATGCACTGATGATGTTACCTAGCCTGGTTATGAAACATCTGCAGGAAAACAACCAAGCTTAGAGAATTCCAAGAGCTGAACAGTTCAATCCTGAGCTACATATATTCCTTACTATTGAAATGGAGTGTTGTTGTTAACGTGTTTCACCTTTCATGTTCATAATATGTCTGTGATGGAATGTATCTACGAGGAGGAGAGTGATGTGGGAGATCAAGGCTATCAGGAGGGAAGGGGTGCATTCCAGCAGGGGAAAGGAGACAATACAGTCCACAGGGGGAGTGTGGGAAGCAAAAGAGGTTTAGGATAGCCAGTTTTAGAATCTCCCAGGGTATACCCACTAGTTGCTGTAGTATAGATTGAGTTTGGCAAGATTCTGTCTATAAGGTGTAAGCAAATAAAGGAACTATACTCGACTGGACTGTTTCACCATTATTCTTGAGCTGGGCCTGACAATATCTGAATGTACAGACTTAGACATGAGGGGAGAAGGAAATGGAATCAAATCCCATATTGCCCCTGCTATCAGGGCTGAGCTCTAATAAGATCTTGGATGTATGAAGGCCACAAGTTGGTGCAGTTCTTTTCATCCCATTCTTTGGCCTTCACACTTTGTGGGAATGAGATTGTTCTCTGACCGTTCACCCCAATCATTGTCCATCTAATTTAGATTGTTGGACCAAGGAAGTCCACAGAGAAATTAATCTATGTCCCAATGGGAAGTCCTATGGCTGCCAAGCCATCCCTACATTTGCGTATTCTCCTGTCCCCACAGGACATCATAAAGTTCTTTCTTGATATGCAGCTGCATTCCATCAAAAGGCTAATGACCTTTTAGTTTTCATAACTGGTAGTAACTACTTTCTTTTGGCTGGGTTTGTTTGACTTCCCAAGAAATTTAATAATCCCACAGCAGCAACTTAGGGTGGGGCAAGTGGGGGAAGACGCATAACCAAATCTGAGGAAGAGCCATATATTCACTGTGGTTTCTCTTGTACATTAATGGATTATTGATTGAAATAAATCAGCTTTGGCTGCGATGATGCGTTTTGCTGTGCTTGTGAAAATAGAACCGCTTGTGTGACTGTTAGTCTCCATAATGGATGGTTTTCCAAAAGGCATTCAAAGTCAGTTTTTTGCCCAGCTTGGGCTATCTTTCCCTACCCATTTTTTTAAAAATCAGGCCAATTGATTAGGCCAGCATAGTTAACACAAAAGCTGGACTCTTTTTCTTAATTCCTTACATTCTAGTTTTTGTCCAGGAAATTACAAGTACCATTAAATAATAAGCAAACAAACAAACTCAATGCATGGTTATTCAGAAGTAGGTTCTGTTTATTCGGAGGTGCTTATTCCCATGTATGGTTGCAGGAGGCTTTACTAGTGTATCACTTCTTCTTGATTAAAGTTTCTCAACATTTTAAGACAAGGATGTTAAGAGATCTTGTCAGATTTGTCCACTGACTCATCCTTTCACCAGCTTCTTTAGCAGGAAATCTGTTTATTGGAAACACTCATGCAGACATGGACACAAGAAAAATACTCAAATAATAGCTTTTAGAAGAAAGTAGCATACAGAAGTTCTGATGGGGAATAGAATTAGCACCTCACCTGGGAGTTTAACGTTTTATGACTGACCCGTCCCAGCAACCATCAACGTGCCCTCAATGAGGCAAGGTGATTGCATTTGCAGAGCAGAGTCATTGTTCAGTTACGGAAAGGGGAAAAATAGCTTGGTTGTCATGTCCATCTCTAGCATACACACTCTAAGACAGAGAGAAGGATAATGGTGTTGTCTAGCTGTGAAAGGGAAGGTTGCATTCAGTAACAATTAAAAGTTATCTATAAAGAATGGGAGAATCTTGGTTGCTGCTAATAAAATGGGAATAGCACAGTGGAAGAACTGATAGATTTAAGGAGAATCATACAATGGGTTCAGAAGACAATTTGTAATTCAGAAGGCAAGTATGTTGGTGTCCATGAAACACCCTGCCTGGATTGTATTTCTTAAAAATTCTTTTCAATGGAAAGCTAGCATGTTGAAAAGGAAAATGCAAGATTCCAATGTAATCTGTGTTTCCTACAACACAGCTCAATCTTCATAGGGAGCCCCTAAGCATACTCAGAAGAAGAAAAAAGGGAGACAGGACACAGTCCATTGATTTGCACTGAAGGGCGCTCACTTGTCCTGAAAGAAGACAAAGTTAAGCTAAGGTGCATGAGAATATTCAGGGAGGGGGAGCTCCTCACTTGAAATGTTAATTTTTGATGATTGATCCGCCACAGCAGCCATCAACAAGCCCTCAAAATTCCAAATTCATCTATTGGCTCCAATAGACGGAGATTGAAGGACAGGACACCTTCTCTGGTCCTATTAAGTCATCCTGAAGATGTAGCTGGACTGTGTGGGAATAAAGCATTGATGAGCACAAGTGAGCACCAATGGAGGCATCTCTTGGAGCTGATAAAGGTAATTATACAGTAGATGTGAAAAATGAAATAGCGCTAAACAGAAACCTTCCTTTGCAGCATCATGAAATACTGCTAGTCAGTATGATACCCTTTGTTCTACCAGGTAATGAACTCTTTGCCACCTAGCAGGATACTTCAGGCCCTAGGACCCCATCATGCTGCTTATTGGTACTACTGTGTCTGTCTGTCAGCAGCTCCCTTGATGCCCACCTGGCTCCTTGTTCTACTTGCCTTTGGGAAAAAAAAAGAGATTGAGAGGTCCAGTCCTTCAGCCAGGAGTGATACAGAAATCATAGTCTGGAGACAGAAGATGTGTGTCTACCGTAAGTTGGGGTAATGGTCACTAACTTGGATGGCTTTAAAAGGGGGTTGGATATGTTAATGATAGATAGGTTTACCAAGGGTTATCAGTCTTTAAGATTCAATATGCTTCCATTGACAACCACATAAGTATACCTTTTCCAGGATGATCTGTCCTCAACCCATTCCTTCAAAACTTCCAGTGATGCATACATCCTCACTGTAATTGAGTCCCTAATCTTTCCTTCTACCTTTCTCAACATTGCAAGCTTCCCAGAGAGCAAAGTATTTGCATAATGTGTCCAAAATATGAAAAAAACTGAACCTGGTCATTTGTGCCTCAAGTGAAATCTCTGGGTTGATTTGTTTGGTGATCCATTTGTTTGTTTTCTTGGCTGTTCATAGTATTCTCAAGAGTCTTCTCGAACACCAGTGTTCAAAAGCATCGATATTCCTCTATTCTGCTTCTTCAGAGTCCAGTTTTTGCTTCCATAGAGTGTTCATTGCCTGTACAATTCTGATTGTTGTAGGTATAGACATATCATGGCATCTCTCCAAAGCCTTCATTGTTATCCTGCCAAGTGCTAATCCGTGGCATATTTTCTGACTGCTGGTTCCTTTACCATTGACAGTCAATCTTAAAGGGCAGAAGCTATCCACCACTTCAGCATATTCACTGTCAGTCCTAAGACTGGCTGCTGTACCTGTTGTCGTTAGTTTGCTCTTCTTTATATTTAATCTTAGTCCCACTTTTTCACAGTGGTCCTTAGCTTTTGTTCATAGAGATTGAAGGTTATTTGAAAGCTTCAGCACAATGCAGATTATCGGCGTTTCCTCCTCCAGTTTTAAAACCACACTCATCTTCCAATCTAACCTACCTCAAGTTATATTCAGTGTATAGTTGAATAAATAAGGGGAGAGTATACAGCCTTGTCTAACTCTTTTGCAGAACTGGAGGCAGTCTGCTTTGTCACGCTCCATCTGGATTGCTGATTCCTATCCGGTGTATAGGTTTTGCCTGAGGACAATAAGGTGTTCCCATTTTCCCATTTTCCTAAGCATATTCCACAGTCTGACACAGTTGACACAATGGAAAGCCTTTCTCTGATTAATGAAGCACATATTGACTGGGTTATTTGTACTCTTTGTCTTTCTCCACCATACATCAGCGATGAGATCTCTTTTTCCCAGGCCTTTTCTAAAACCTGCTTGAATATCTGGTATCTTCCTTTCCATGTACAGTTCTAATCTGCATTGGATAATCCTAAAGATTGTTTTGCTAACATGTGAAATTAAGGATATTGTACAGTAGTTTGCACACTCTGTTAAGTCTCCTTTCTTTGTTATTAGTAGGTAGACTGACCTCTTCCAACCTGTCAGCCACTCTGTTGCTCTCTAGATTTGCCAGCATTATTTTGTTAGAATTTACTAATTCTTCTTCTGTTACTTGCCATATGTTTGCAGATATTCCATCAATTCCTGTGCCTTCTGACTTGGTGATCACCAGAGTGCTGCTCTAATTGTAGAACTAACATTTCCAGGCTCCTAGTCCAGCAGCTTGCCCACTACATCAAACTGGTTCATCTTCAGAAACTTGCACCCCCTATAACCCCCCCCCCCTTTCAGTTTGCCTTCTTCTGGGCCACACAGTTCCTATTTCCCTTTTTTATGTGCAATCATTATCTCTAAATACGTGCAGAATAGCAGCGTGATGACTGGGGACGCTTTGAACTAAGGAATTTATGGGAATACCGCTAACACCTACATCAGTTTGAGAGACACAAAATGCCAAGGCATTACAGGGCACCACATGCTGTTCTTAGCAGATGCTTTTCTCAGCTGAGGCCCAGACGAGCTTGCAGAAATTCTCAAGGAGGCATTGTGAGCTTCGCTTGTTGTGAAAGGAAACTGTTTTTGAAATAGATCTCTCCTTGTTGCTGGTGTGGGTGATGTGGGGAATGCTGCATGATGGGACTTGTTATTGGGGTCAGCCAATGAATTCATTTGCTCGTGGCACCATTTTCACAGGGAAAGCGTGAAGGAATGCAAGCCAGTATCGGGCATGCTGATTATATATACCCATATTAAATCAACTGTTTGCATGCCTATCTTTCTATAGGCAACATGGCATAAGTAGGCAAAAGGGAGCCCTGAGGTTTGCAAGAATACCCGAAAGCTATAAGATAGAAAGATCTAAGATGAGGAAATCTCAAAAATAGCCTCAGGATTATCTACGTCCAATCAATATGCTTAGATGTTGTTTTAGAGTTAAATCTTCCTTTGCCCTTTGGGGACGAAGGAGAGAAATAGATTGTTCTTTTCTGAAATGTTCTCCAGGTATGGGCTATAGAAATAGTTTTGGGGTGTGGGGATTGCAAGAATTTTCAACATTTTGTAGGATTTTTTTTCATTTTATTGTTAGTTGTTTCATTTTTTCCTATCTGCTTTTGCATTTAGGAATTTGATATTATTTGGCTTAAATTTCTCGTAAGAAAATTACTGCAGGTAGTGCTTGAGTTACAATGGCAATTGGGACTGGAACTGCCATCGCTAAGTGATGCAGTTGTAAACATGACATTACGTGACTGCATTGCTTAGGGACAGCAATTCTGGCAGTCCTGGTTGCCATCGTTAAACAAGGACTGCACTGGTCATTAAGCGAGGACCTTGAGTGACTGCAACTTTTGACTCCCTGCCAGCTTGAGGGAAGCTGGTAGGGAGTGTCGGAAATCGCAACCACGTGACTGCAGGGACACCGCAGTGGCTGGAATTCGAAGAACTGGTCGTAAGTCCCCCTTGTTCAGTGCTGTTGTTGAAGTCCACATGTCTTAAAGTTGTCAAGGTTGAGAAACCCTGCAATATACTATACTCTATTACTATTACTTATTACCTGTTACAGTTACCTGTATACTATGATCTATACCAGCATGCTGGCTGGGGAATTCTGGGAGTTGAAGTCCACACATCTTCAGATTGCCAAGGTTGAGACACACTGCTCTATATTATTACTAGTATGCATCAACATTTGTTTCTTAAATTTCTTAAATGTTCTGTCTTAAGTCCCCTCTCCCTGAGATTTCTTCTCCTTTTTCTGTTCATGGCCAGCACGCAGAGCTCTTGTACCTTTTTTTATGTTCTGCTTTGTCTCCTGGGCCTCCCTACTTTTCTTCTCTTTTGGACCATCTACTCCTTCTGAAGGCAAAACACCTTCTTTCGTTTGGCTGTTGTACTCCATTAGCTGGTGGCTGTAGAACTCCAAAACACGCCATCTTCTCCCTTCTCCTCTGGTTTCCTCCTGAACCTGTGTCAAGGTTGCAGCTTTATTGGCAACGCTGCTGTGCTGACCCTGAGGAGAAGGCTCAGATGGGAGGGAAAGAAGGCAGCCCAGGGGCCTGCAATTTTGTTCAAGCAGCCTGCTCTTCCACCCAATCAAAATGCTGGTTTTGGCCTTTAAAGCCCTAAACAAATTAGGACCATGTTACCTGACAGAGCACCTTCTCCCATATGTATCTGTCTGGGCCTTAAGACAATCTAATGGAGTGAGGTGGGCCTCTGCAAGGAAGAAAATTTTTTCTGTGGTGCCCCCCCCCCCCAATTGATGGAACTCCCTCCCTGGAGAGGCTTAACCAGCACCTACACTAATGTCACTTTGGTGCCAAGTGAAGAAGTTTCTATTTTCTGAGTTTTTTAATTTAATCATATTTTGATTCTATTTTAATTTTAATTCTATTTTGATTAGTTTTACTTTTTGAATGCCTGCCCTGCAGCTGCCTAGTTCATATGGTGTTTTTATTTTTGCCTGTTATTGTATATGTTTTTATTCAAATGGTATTTGTTTGTAAATGCATTTTATTGTAAAGGGCCCAGAGAGCTCTGGTTAAAGGCCAGTTTTAAAAATGTAATAAATAAATAAAAAATAAATAATATGTGGTCATTTTTTTGTAAATTGTCATGGTGAGTGGTGGTCACCTATGGCGCTGCCCATGTGTTTTCAAACTTATTACAACCATAAAGATTAGGAACATGTTTTCTCTGTATTTATTTTTATCTGAAATTGATTAGTTGGCAATTGTTGCAGGTGGCCAGAATAATTACAAGAACTTGAAAGGATACACCTCTGGGGAACTCTCCAAAAAGCTGGGGATAGTCAGTGCAACATTTCAAATGGAGGGTCATATTGCGAATATGTACATTGATAGATGGCGATCTGAGCTTTGCTCATGATGAGGCTTTGTGGCCAACGGTGAATGCCTTGAGCAACTTAGACAAGTCCTGCCAGGCTGTTCCATTTGCTAGATATAGTTCACTGGCAAGATATCATGGTTCAGAGAAGAGACCAGATTTTCTACATGAAAGTTCTTTTTTTCTTTGAGTAAGCAAGGAATAGTTGGAACTGTAGGAACAGATTTTATTTATTTATGTTATTTATTGGATTTCAGGTCCAACCAGACTCCAAAAAGACTCTGGGTGGCTTACAGTATTTAAAAGAATACATTATTTAAAGAAACATGACCATTTCTTGAGGGCTCTTGGGCATCAGACCGTTGTGGTGATAGTAAAAGCATTAGGATTGCGTAGCTTTGATGCTTTTCTACCCATATTTATCAGCACATGCATCAACCTGTGTTGTTCACTTGAAAGCTCTGAACCTGTGCTAGTAATTTCCATGCAAAACTAGATTGAAAGTATATCCTTTTGAGCTCAATAGAGCTTCCAGTGTAGGCTGCTTATTTAGAATTGCAGCCTCGGTTGATGTGATGGAATGGAATTATGAAGGCCAAGCTCAGGGAGACAAACAGATTGATGTCAGGCCTAGCCCAAGGAACTCCAAGAGACAATGCCAATTCAGTCCAGCTTTGTTATATAGAATATAACAAAGACTTCTTCTCATCTTAGCTTCCAAGACTTAACCACAACAAAGTTGCTACCTAAAAAAACTCTCTCAGAGAAGAGGTTCACTACTTGGTTACTAGTTAGGACTACATAACCTATAAAAACCTACATGGTTAACTGTACAAAGCAAAACACACTCTGAACCGACTGGGCATTTGAGCCCTCCCCTTATATTGCTAGTATAACACCCCCACTGAATAACTAACACACATTTCAGTAGGTGGCAGTAAAAATCATAACAAAATCACAAGATACTTTGTCATCTCAACACCTGTTTTTGTATAGCAAACGGGATGACCTTCTTCCCATGAGAAAATCCTGATATTATTAGCTACAACCTCTAGCAAGAATCTTCCCAGACTCAAACCCCAGTTCCCAAAGTCCTCCAGCCACAACAGTGTGAATTCCTCAGGGAGGTGCCAGTCTCGTCCTCTTGTTCCTCCCACGCGGTTCTGGCAAGCTAAGAAAATGTTTGTCTCCCTGAGCTTGGCCTTCATAATTCCATTCCATCACAGTTGATCAGCAGTGTTCTCTACAGCCCCTAATGTGGGTCTACAGGCAAGTCGCCATTCTGTTTTTCTAGCCTGCTGGCTCCTTTCTGTCAGGACAGATGAAATGTTGGGAAACAATATGAATCTGGGATGGGAAGAGGAACAGAAGTTCTTCTCTTGGTGAGCAGGGCCCAATCTTAGAAAATGGCCCAGATTCTCAAAGCATGTTCACATAATATGACATCCCTGCCACCCTTTAAAGAAAGAAAAGTGACTATCATATATACCAGATGTAGGCAGACATTTTGGTCCTAGGTGACTTAATTTGGCTACTGGGTTGGAGATCACACTCTTGTGGGTGTATCCCTTTACACACAGATAGAAACACATGTGTGCCCACATAGATACACTAGTGTCAGCCCCATTAGGTAGACACTAGCTGGAAATCAACTCTGATTGTTTGCAAGTCAGATTGTGCTGTGCCTCTCCCCCTTTGTATACTCCAGTGAATTAGACAGGTGTCTGTCTGAGCCACTTCCAGATGTTATTTTGTTTTTCTGGACTTAAAAAATGCTTCAGCCTCTTTTGCCTAGGGAATGGTTCCTGCATATATCCATCAAGGTCATCTTCTTTACTTTCTATAACTAGTCCCATGCAGTAATTGTCTCTAGATAGAAATCTAGAGCGGAAGGGATATTTCTACCATCATGTCCAGCCACCTGCTCAGTACAGGAGTTCAGATTAAAATACTCTAAGAAATGGTTCTCCTGCCTCTTCTTGAACATATCCAATGAAGGCGAGACCATTACCTCCCATTCTAACCGGATCCACATTTGAGCTGTTCTTACTGCTAGAAAGTTTTCTCTGACATTCCGAAATCTGCGTTCCTCACAATTATTTGTGTCCTCCCTCTTGGGATGATGCACAAAGAGGTGATGGTTTTCTTCTGGGTGAAAACCCTTCAGATCCTTAAGGTATGTGGCTATTTTCCACCTGAGTCTTTTTTTCCTAATCATACTTAGTTTTTAGAACTTCAAATTAGTCTCATTATTTCTTATCCCTCTTAGCAATTCTTCATTTCCTTTCAGGGTGATAAGCAGGACAGAAGGAGAAGGAGAGAGGCACATCTTCCTGAGTCTCTGGGCCCGCAGGGTGTATAACAGTGGGCCATAGGTTGCCTGTTTGTAATATATACTTATAAATTCAGGTGCTAAGTTAATAGGGCTGAGTAAGGGAAGTGAAAGAGGTGTTGCCATTCTTTGGAGAATCCCCATGTTTAAAAAAGTAGAAAAAATGATTAGGAAATAAGATCTAAAAGGGGAAGAGAAACTGCAACAGTGCCTGATGAAGACTGCCCATATTTAGTGGCTACTGAGTAGAAGAACTGGACCAAAGGATGGGGAAATGGCGTAGTGTACAATAGAGAATGAGAGGGGAGGTTGAAAGGAGGAGCGTATGTACATTGGGCAATAGGGACACTGCCAGCAGGACAGCCAGGAAGGAAAGACAGAAGGAATATATGTGGCAAATTCCCTATGGATAAGGAGGACATCTCAAGTTTGCCAGTAGAAGCTACTTGATGGGAACCTGATACACCAAAAATGTTGTTCCATTTTTATGGTTGCTTGACATCCATTTCTCAAACAAAAATAGTTTGAGTCCAAGAGAGGAATGGTAACTCAAACTGATTTATGGACTAAGTATCAGCAGCATTTCTATAGCAGCTATTTTAGCTGCCAGAGATGGATGATTCCCCTGTATTATATGGCAACGGTAAGCCAGGGCTGCTGCTAAGTGCTTGTAAAATTGTAAACTGGGGTCGCAGAGCTTCCTTTGGCTCAGGGTCCATACCAGGCATTGGGTAGCACCAGGCCTGGGGAGGTAGGCTGGGCTGAGAAAGATTGATTGGTCAAGGTTCCACCCAGTAGGCTTCCATGGTTGAAAGTGGAGTTGAAGATGGCTTTTGCATGTCCTAGTCCAACAATTTATTGCTACATCACACTGCGGTGAGCTGCCCAGCAATATTGGGCAATTGAGGTCTCTGTATTGGTCTCTGTGTCCCAAAAAGTATCTTTAAGATGCTTTCTTGCAGACTCAAACTTGTACCTTTTTGAAAATGCAAATGGATTTTAGTTTAAGAATGAGAGCAACAACTCTGAATTCTGATTCTCCACACGTTTCAATACATGGAAGGGGGAATACTAGAAATTTACAACTAATGAAATATTGAAGAGACCAATTACCTAATCTTCTCCTGGGAATTTGACAGATGAATTTACTGCAGGCAAGTGTTGTGCTGTCAATGGGGTTTTTTAGTTCTCAGATGAACAGTTGGATTCATATTGGGCTCAGCTGAAATGTGGTTTGTTTGCTCTGGGCTTAGCCAAATGTATGAACCTAGCCAAGAGGGTAATGGGAAGATGTCCATGTGGCAGTGTGACAGTTCCATATTGGTCAGAGGGCTGGGCTTGAAATGAGGCTCAGATATTCTCATCAGCCATATATCTCACTGGGTGACTCTGTCTAATATACTGCTCAGGACCATTATAGGCATATAATGGAGACAGGAGGCAAGGAGAACTAGGAGTCTGCAGAGAGTGTACAAAGAGTGCAGAGAAGAGCAAGAAAGGAATTGGGTATGCTCAGCCTAAAGAAGAGAAGGCTAAGGGGAGACATGCTGGTAGTCTTCCAATACCTGAAGGGATGTCACAGGGAAGAGGGGGTGGATTTGTTCTCCATAGTACCTAAAACTAAGGGAAGATCGAACAGCAAGAAGTTCTTCAGAGGGAGATCCAAACTCAAAACAGAAGGAATTTCCCGAGAGATGTTAAGCATGTCTTTTGGAGTAGTGGGGGATCCACAGTTGGAGATTTGCAAGCAAAGGTTGGGCAGCCATTTCTCTGGAATGGTGTGGGGATTCCTACTCTGGGCAGGAGTTGGATTAAAAGGCTTTCAAGGTCTCTCCCAACCCTATGACTATTCTAGCCAGAAGAGTTCTTGGATCACAATCTCCCTGAATCTAAAAAGAAGTATGGCCTATCAGTTGCATCAGCCTATCAGCTTTGCACATGGCTAAGTGGGCACTGGGCAGTGGTGTACCTCTTCCATTAAGACCATGCCTTGGTTGCAAAACTCCAAGATGGCAGCAATTAGATACAATTTCCGCCATTAACTCTTTGTTGTCCCTCTAGTGCAGTGTTTCTCAATCTTGGCAGCTTTAAATTGCGTGGATTTCAACTCCCAGAGTTCCCCAGCCAGCATCTTAATTTCTGTTAAGACTACTAAGAAAGCTGCAAAGATGTAGCCCCCTGGAGTTGTCCTTTACTTCAGGACATCTCTTTTTTCTTTTAGACCCTCTGTTATTTGAGGTCCACTCGTTTTTTGTGGGATTGCTTTCATGCTGCAGAAAACAATATGCAGTCATACAAGAGCAGCGTCTTGTCCCTCCATCTCCTAGTGGCCCGTAGGACATACCAGGGTCAAAGCTTCATGGAAGAACATAAAAACAGGAATGACATCATTCATGAACAGCATCAGTATTTTAGTAATGAATAGCTCTTAATTACCACCCGCCTGCTTTCTTCTTGCCCTTCCTTCTGGAAGACAGTCTAACTTAATTTTTAAAAAAATCTAATGTCAGAGGCCATCTATGACCTCTCTAGCTCATGAAGGAGAGCCTGCAATTTCCAGCTTTTAATCTTGTCTCAAGGTTCCTGCGCGGGCCACATGCAACTACCATGACAGGCTTACATTCAGAATGTCTGGGGGTTTTTTGCCTCTGATCAAAAAGGATATTTGATGGTCTATTTTATCTTCAGCAATTCTTATCCCTCTCCAGTTCTTTGCATGTGCGAGTGGGGGCAGGAGGGGGTCGGACTACACATTATCTTAAAGCCATTGCTGGCAGCTGCATCTTGTTCTTGTTTTGTTTGAAAGTAAATATAGGGGACCCTGAAACAGGCAAAATTAGCCTTGTTCTGATTGTCACACTTAAACCCGCCTTCTGCCTGTGTTGTGGTCCTAGGGTGAAATAGATCCCTGCATGTATTCTAGCATAAAATAAAATATAACAAGATAAAATAAAATAAGCAATGCCAGCTATGCTTTTCTTCTATTGGCTGAGTTCCTCAATCCCATCTATATTAGGTTAACATGGAATTGGGTGGTTTGTAATTTAGGGTGTGGTGGGAACCCAGTCATTGTCTTTGCAGGTTGTATGAATCTGTTCAACCTTTTAAACCATTATGTGATGTATTTATTTGGGGACAACATGCATGAATACAGAAAATGTGTTTTGTTATCTTGGGTTTAAACTCTTCAGCGTGTTGGGTGAATTTGGGCATCATTTCTTACAACTGTGGTCTTAATCTGGTTAGCTAAAGACAATGGCTGCATTTCTGTTAGGGTTAGATTTGCTTGCTTTTGCGTGTGGGATATTTTCCTTGGGCCTAGCTTGTTTGTTTCATTTGTGGTTCTCTAGATTGTACACATCCAGAAAATTGGTTAATTTAGTAGCCAGGTCAAGGCTTTGGGAATGCAATCTTTTTTCCTTTTTAATTTTTTTTTTAATTCCTTTTTTAGTATTGTTTTAATGCTGGATGCTCTTTTAGTATTGTTTTAATGCTGGATGTATTTGTGTTTTAGATATATTTATAGTTAATGTTTTTTGTAAGTCGCCCAGAGTCCCCTATTGTGGGGGAGATGGGCGGGGGAGAAATCCAACAAACAAACAAACAAACAAATAAATAAATAAATCTATGTAATGTGTTACTCTGCAAGCAAAGGAGGCCCCCAACTTAGTGTCAGATGTGAGATATTAACATTGAAAAGTAAGCATATGCAGAGACCAATGGATTTGGGGGCTAATCTGCAGATCTGAACACGGCCTTATCCAGACTGGATGGTTCTGGAAGTATTTTGACATATTCATTCAGAAGAAGTAGGAATGGGTTATAATGGCCCATTTTAGGTTTCTGAAGAGAGCTAGTGTGATGTAGTGCTGAAGGTGTAAAACTAAGACCAGGGTGCACCCAGTTCAAATCCACCGTCAGCCATGGAAGGTTACTGAGGAATCACTCTCAGTTCAATTTGCTTCACAGGGTTGCTGTTGTTGGGTAAAATTGTGGGAGGGAGTATATATGTGCTGTCTTCAGCTCCTGGAAGAAAGGAAGATCATAAATCTAGTGAATAATAATAAATATATAAGGTTTGAAAGGGAACGTCTTGCACCTTTCCCTACTGAAAAGAGGTTTTGTCAGCTAATGCATCACGTACCCCTTTTGGATTTCTACACTATTCTGCAAACAGGGAGAGAGACAATTGCGTACACGGATCACGCACAACGTGATCTCATTTTGGTTCTGAAAGCACTGGTGATCCATTTTGTTCCGGTGCCCGCGTTCCAACATTTCAGCATAATTTAATTTAATTTAATTTATACGTCAAAGCAGAGGGCAACAGATTAATACAGTTGGGGCACCACAAAGTGAACAATAATGCAACCATTAAAAATGTTTAAATATTTTAAAACTTAATTGTGCATGTATCACAACCACATACTGGCTGGATTCACATACTCTTTGCACTACAATGTAATGGTTATTCCTACACTGATCATGATTCAGGGGAAGATTCTATTCATTCATTCATTCATTCATTCATTCAACTTGTCCCCACCCATCTCCCCCCAGTGGGGGACTCTGGGCAGCTCACAACATATTAAAACAATAAATAGATATACAATTAAAATCTATAACAGTACACGTTTACAAAAATAAAAGGAAAAAACAAAATCCAGGAGGCTGATGGTTCAAGGCAGCAACACCAGGCCTCTAGGGGGCTAGCCAACCCCACATTTGATGACCTCCCTCCCTACCCCAGGCCAGATGGCAATATTATTGTTGTTGTTGTTGTTGTTGTTGTTGTTGTTGTTGGTCACACAGTCAGCTAGATGTTTAGACTGGATTTGGCATTTTTATCTACCTATCAAGTCCTTCCCAAGAACCTGAGATAGCCAAGGGTGTTGTGTCGCAGGTGCTTATCTGTTTGAACTCTAAAGTCCCAGAGCACTTTAGCTTGTTCATTTTCTATTACTTTGTTTTGTGTTATTGTTGTTATTATTATTGCCTCCTCAATCCCATAGACTCTGGGCGGCTTACAATACAAAACAATAAAAGCAATTAAAAACACAATATCATGGGCACCCCAGACTAGAACAACCCTAACAATAACAAACCAGACCAGGGGCCCCGCAAACACATCAACCCCAGGCCTGAGACCAAAGCCAAGCCTTACTGTACATACTCACGGATAAGCCCATCTGCGGATAAGCCGTCCTCAATTTTTTAACCAAGACGCACTGCCTGTGGATAAGCCAACCTGCATTTTTCATGGTATTTTGGTTATAAATTTGAGGGTCTGCTTATATACAGATGGGCTCATACTCCAGTATATATGAGAAATACAGGTACTTTAAAAAAAAAAAATTACTGTATATACTTGTGGATGAGTCCATCCATGGATAAGCCAAACCTAATCTTTTGACATCTAAAATTCTCGGCTTATCCACAAGCATATACGGTAAGTGCTTTTCAGAACCCCAGGAGAGAGGGCACCGTCCGTATCTCTGGGGAGATGCTGTTCCAGAGGGTGGGGGCTGTGACAAAGAAGGCACACTTCCTTGGTCAATCAGATGACAGCATTTAATAGAAGGGACCTGTCAGGTTCAGCCCAAAGAACTCCACGAGACAGTGCAATACAGTTCTGTTGTGTTTATTAGCTTCCACCTCAAGACAGAAATCTCTCCAGACTGAACCTAAGTTCCCAAGCCAGCCAGCCACAACACCGTGAATTCCTTAGGGTGGTGCCAGTCTCATCTTCTTAAACTTCCCATGCTCCTGTTGAGGGCTAAGGAAATGCTTATCTCCCTGAGTGTGGCCTTCATAACGCCATTCCATCACAGGACCTGGCGCACACCCACTCTGCCGGAACATACCAGGAGGGCAGAAACAATTGGAGATAGGTGATCCCTCAGGTATCTAGGCTCTCTGACAGGTGGGATTTATAGGTAATGACCAGCAACTTGAATTGCACCTGGAAGCTGACTGGCAATCAGTGCAGCTCGCGTAGTAGCAGTGACTCATGAGCATATCAAGAGGTGGCAATTACTGCTTGTGCCAGTGCATTTGTACCAGCCATAGCTCCTAGATGGTCTTCAAGGGCAGCCCCCTGTAGAGTACATTGCAATAATGCAGTTTTTTTCCCAAATAACTTTAATAGATTTTAAGATAAGAACAATAAAAACTAACAAAAAGTAATATTAAAGATAAAGAATGAAAAGGGAAGGAAAGAATGAAAAAGAGAGAAGAAAGTCAAAAGTGCAGGAAAAAAAAGAAAAGAAAGGAAGGAAGAGGGAGGGAGGGAGGAAAAAAATATTAAAAGGAATGACTTCTGACTTTCCTCACAACAGATATAAGTATCAATTTACACTAAACTCTGTGTAAGTTTACAAAATAACTTTAAGTTTTTCTATTGTCTACTATTATTTCTAATCATTAAATCTATACATCATAATTTAAATTTTTTCAGTTTCAAGCAAAATTCCAGAAAAGCAGTAATCCAGTTGTGAGGTGACCAGGGCCTGAGTAACTGAGGCTATGTCAAAAGTTAACTGCAAACTTTTTCGGTTTTGGTGAAAGGATCTCTTTTTGCTAAATTACAGGAAGGCTGTTAGAAAGAAAATCAAAAGTCTGCATGTACAGAATGTACATGGGGATAAATGGATTCTAAATGGGAACTGGTTTAATTGCTGGAATTCTTATAACTCCATCCTTTTCTTCTCAATAATCATGGAAACGGAGCTCTGTGAGAATCATGTTTGAAAAAGAATCACTTTCCGTTTTAGGCAGATGCGAAAGAGCCTAACATTCAACAGAGTTTCCTTAATTGTGGTTTATGCACTAAATCATAAATAAATTGACTGAATCCACACAAAACACTGAATGGAATCCATGCTTTGCCAAGCACAGTGGCTGATGTCAGATAGCCCACTAAACTGAAACCAAACTGAGCATGATTTCAGGCAGGAAGAGAAGCAAACCCACTCATGTTTAGCCCCAGATTAGATGGGCTAGTCTTAGGTGAAAGAAAAAGAAAGGGAGATAAAAGTTGTGGAGTTCTTAGTGCTCTCTGAGCTTGCTTGTTTGCTTCCAGATGTTTCATTACCAGACTAGGTAGCATCATCAGTGCAAGATAAAAGTTATCAGATGTCCTTTTCCCTGAGTGGTGTTTCCTGGGTCTGTGTAAATACCAGACTGCTTCAAAAATAAGAAAAACTTGTTTTAAGACACTCCAACATCAGGATACTTAAATTGTACTGCTTGTGGTTGATCTCTTGTCCATTAGAAACCGGGAAGTTTTGAATTGTACAGTGTTCACAGATTTGAATAATTTTTTCACATCCCCGAATCCTTTATTTTCAAGTTGCTGTTTACAAGAAACATCTCATAGTTATATGACAGACTTCACTACTGTTGTCTCTTTTACTTTTTATTTTTTATATGAGCAAACATTTTGCCTTGTTTAAATAATCCAGAAAGCCCTAATCAAAAAATGGGAGCAAAAAAATATTATACTGTGTATAGCTGATGAAAACAAGAGATTTGGGTCCAGAAATCATATGAGAATATGTAAAGTCACAAATCCAGAATTTAAATTGCTTCATTTTTTTCCCATAGCTCTGCAGAAATAAGTGAGGAAGATCAATACCATTTTATTGTGCATGGAACATTTCTGGGAACTGACTGGCAAAGTTTATAATTAGCTTCAGTTTTTCCAAAATCATGACATGCTACCTGAAAAACATTACAACAGAGATCCAAGTATAGCATTTGTCTTCTTTTCTGGATTTTACAATTATTTTTAGTAGCGTCTTCAATATTTTCACAGTCACCAAAACAACTAACTTGTAGAGATTTGAAAATGTAAAGAGTGATAAATGTGAGTTGGTTTTAGGATTAAAGAAGATCCTTTTGAGAACCAGCAAACTGGGCACTCCATTGAATCAGCACTTCACACCCTTAAGCAACCTTTTCTTCTCTAAGTCAACAGAGGTCTAGATCATAACTGAAGTAAGTCATAGTTTGCTTAATCATGGTCCATTGTATAAACTACAGCTGGTTGGATTCACACAACAAGTTTTGCACAAGGTGCAAAGCCAAAACAAAACAGATCAGAGTCTGTCACATCTTGCTAAGCCATAACGTGCTTTGTTTGATTTTCGCTTCATAGGTTGAGTGAAGCCAGCCATTTCAGTTTGAAAATCCTGATTTATGGGAAGTATCTTATAGGATCTGGACTGCAAACATCTGAAGGACCACTAGCTGGCAGCAAAGAGATACAGCAGTGCTAATTCTTAGCTACAATCTGTTTATCTGGAATTTTGCAGCCCAGATTGGAGAGCCCTAACTAATTCTGCTTTGTATTAATGGACCCAAGATTTAATTTTTTTCTGGCCTGGTGAACATTAGGACATCAATACCAAAATGGTAAATTGCAAGTAGCATCTAACTGGGTTGAATCTACTGGGATTTGCAGTAGGAGCCATTAACTGAGCATTAAGAGACTGCTGACTCTCTAGAAATTTGGCTTGCTCAGCGTTCTCCGTAGAGAGGGGTGGTTGTGTAAGTTGCAAAGGATAGAAAGTACAAATTAGATAAAACATTCTGTCTCACAGGGGCATGAACACTGTTGAGTTCTGCAGAAATCTCCAATAAGTGGGTTTGGTGAAGCTTTGCAGGGCGCACCTTCTTGGCCTTGGTCTGATGAAGAAATTAATATTTTGCCTCTGTCATACCTTCCCATTTTCATATCTGCATTCAGATCTTTGCTTTACAAGCTCCGTTAATGAGGAGGAGGAGGAGGAGGAGGAGGAGGAGGAGGAGGAGGAGGAGGAAGAAGAAGAAGAAGAAGAAGAAGAAGAAGAAGAAGAAGAAGAAGAAGAAGAAGAAGAAGAAGAAGAAGAAGAAGAAGAAGAAACAGCAACACACAAGATGTCAAAGATGAACCTGCGTCTTTATCTTCCCCTATGATTCTACTCATTAGTTTCTCATTCCTGCTGTTCTCTCCAGCTGCTAGTTCTGAGAAGACAGTCTGATGTGGATTTGCATTGGGACAACACTTTCAGGGGAATACAGTCTCACTTTCTGTTAATTTTTTTTTTCTGAAAAGTTTTTTCTTCCTCCTGTTTCTCCCTCTCTTTTGTCAAGTGGGTCAGCTAGATTATTAAGGTTGGTTCATAGTTCCTTGTTTATCATATGATGCCTCCAGTATTGTAGTCCTCCTTGTATTATCTCTGCTTGGAGAGCAGCAAAACTAGCCCAGATCCACTTCTGGTTTGGGGTAGCATCCCGTGGCATCCTTTCTTTCCTTAAATTTTAGGTGTTCCTCTGGTGAAAGCTGTAGTCCAGATCAGCATCTTTGTTTCTCCAAAAGTCCTGTAGGGTCAGGCGAAAGGAGGAGGAACTGAAGAGGACTTTTGCTAAGCATCTGGCAGTGCCGCATTTCATGGCCCTCTAAGCTATGGGAACCTGGATTTCTGCCTGGAAGTCCAGCCTTACCAGCAGCCACACTAGTTATAACTTATATTTATGAATGGGCTTTCACAGATATAATGTCCTGGAAAGAACCACGGTATTATTTTGCACACTGCTTTCCCACAGAGTTGATTCATTTCACACTTCGGGTGCCAGTCATCAAGCAAATTAAGTAGTGTGGCGTATAAATTTGTGAATCGGCCCTTAGCGGTAAAGAACAGTAATAAATTATTAGTTTTGCAAAGCTCACCTTTGTTGCAGACTTTGTACCAATAGAAATCTGGAAACAGCTCCCTAAGTTTAGCTTTCATTAGTTTCTTAATCTTGTTATTTTCTTTTTCAAAATCCATGTTTTTTCCCCCAAAACTTGCCTGTTTGTTTGCTTAGATATTACGTTTTCATACTCCTGTCCATACAGTTGCAAGTTAAAGTGATTTACAGTGAAAACAGTTGAAATACAGTAATAAAAGCAACATACATACATCCAACCTGCCATTGTCTTTCTGCAGGTAGGTAGAGAAAGGAAAGGAAAACATAAAGCAGAACCGTTCACCCTCCATCCATACAGGAAGGGTCTGGGTGAAGAGACAGGTACTCAGCAGATGCCTAAAAGAGACAATTGTAGGGATTTTATGTATTTCAGAGGGGGAGAGCATTCCAGGGAGAGGACCTTCCTGCAAGTAATCACCAGGGGGAGTATTCATCAGATGACTCCACAGTTCTTGGCCAACAGAGCAGGTGACCTGCTCTGGGTGAGAGCAGGTGTTAACCTGACCTAGCACGGCACAGACATTCTGTAAGTGATGCTGCTCCAAAATTATTTGTGGCCTTCTATGTCAAAAGCAAAACTTGAAGCAGGCTCGGTAGCTAGGTGGCAGCTAGCATGCTTGCTTCAGTGGAGGTGTGAGATGTATATGGCTGTCATGTTCTGTCAAGCTACAAGGTTGCACAGTGAGTGCAACTAAAACCACATAGAGGATATGACTGGACATGAGGGGACCATTGCATCAACAATAATAGTTGGGCTGTCCCTGTGCAGGAATGGGCGTAATTGCTAGACCAATTAAAATGGTTATAGGTACAGGTAGTCCTCACTTAACAACCCTAATTGGGGCTGGCAGCTCTGCTGCTAAGCAAAGGTCACTAAGTGGGAAATCATGTGATCGTGACTGTTTTCTGGCTGGAAAGAGACAAAACTATTCAGTTTCATACCTTAGGCTTTTGTTTGCCTGCTTACTGTCTTGTACACATTGAAAGCAGTGCAATCGCTTTGTAGCCTGGGGCTGGGGGGGGGGGGGGGGGGCTGGCACGCTACACAAACAGCTTACTCTCTTGAAATCCCTTTCTCTCCAGTCTCTCCACTCTGTGGGGGTGGGGGAAAGGTCAGACAACGGAGAGATTGCCTACAGAAATCGCTTGGGTTTTTTTTCTTCCCCCTCCTTGCAGAGCAGAGAGATTGGAGAGAAAGAGATTTCAAGAGAATAAGCTCTTTGCTCTGCTGCACCTGAACAGCAATGCGATTGCGCCAGCAGTGAGAAAGAGTCAGGCAAAGGAGAGATTGCCTACAGAAATCACTTGCTTTTTTCCTCCCCCCACCCCCGGAGCAGAGAGATTGGAGAGAAAGAGATTTCAAGAGAATACTGTTAGCCTTTTGGGTAGTGTGCCTATGGCTCCTAGCCCCAGGCTGCCAGCACGATTGCATTGCTTTTGATGTGTAGAAAAGCAAACAGCTTATTCTCTCGAAATCTCTTTCCTCTCCAGTCAATTTGCTCTCTAAGGAGGGAGAGGGGAGAAAAAACTACAGGTCAGGCACAGGACAATGCATACTGACTACAATGGTGATTATGAGACTGAGGGATGCTGTGAAGGTTGTAAATGGGCCAAAAAGTTATTTTTTCAGCCCTGTCATAACTTTGAATGGTCACTGAAAAATGGTCAGTAAGCAAGGACTACCTGTTGCAGAGGTTACTGAGGTCTCTAATAAATGTGATGAGTTTTGGAGCACCTACAAATTGCACACCTGTACTTTCAGGGGGAGTACAATCTCATGAGATCAGGTAGACTCTCCAATTCTCACATCTGGGAGCAGTCTGTGCACAAAGTCCCTGTTTTGCCAGGGTTCACATTGCTTGTCTACAAACAGAACGCATTTTCTTTGTTGACATTGCTATCCTCTACTGTACACATGTGGATTTATGTATGTTTCATAGTAAATATTTATTGTTACAGCTTTCAAAATTGCAAGTTGTGGTGCAACATTCTGAGTTTTTGATGCTTAAATGAGTTCCAGTTTGTGGACAAATAATTTGACCCTCAAGTGATTTTTTTGATAATCAAGTTTTTATTGCTCAAGTGATGTGAATTTTTGATGCTCAAGTGAATTCCAATTGAGTTTTTGATGCTCAGATGATATCCAGTTTGGGGACAAGTGTGGGAGGTATAAATAACTGAGAGCCAGGGTAGTGTTGTGACTAAGATAATAGACTAGGACTAAGGAGACTGAGGTTCAAAACAATCTCACAACATTTCTTGTTTTGTCTTTTCTTTGTTTGAATAAGGAATAATGGAAAAAGAAGAGTAATATGTCTTTCTAAGTTCCTGGATAAGAGGTAGAATATAACCTAATTGCATAAATAAGATAATGAAAAAATCAGACCATAAAAATGTGTCTTCTATTCCTACTTATCAATCTTAAAGGAAATCAACTCTGATTGCTCATTGGAAGGATTGATAATGAAGCTCAAGCTCAGATACTCTGGTCACCTAATGCGAAGAGAGGACTCTTTGGAAAAGACCCTGATGCTGGGAAAGACGGAAGGCAAAAGGAGAAGAGGACGGCAGAGGATGAGATGGCTAGATAGCATCACTGAAGCAATGAGCATGAAACTGAGCAAACTCAGGGAGGCAGTGAAAGATAGGAAGGCCTGGCGCAATATGGTTCATGGGGTCACGAAGAGTCGGACACGACTTAACGACTGAACAACAACAACAATTCCTACTTAATGTAACTGTTGTGCAGAGCGCAGCAAAGCTCTCAAAAAACTGTGCTCAGGAAACATACACATCAGCATGAGAGCTTGCAAAATGCAATGTCCATCTTGTGTTCTCCCAAGAAAATCCAGCCAGAAAATATATACTAACTGGTTTTATTGATAAAAATGCAAAATTCCATAAAATACAAGTTGCATACAAAATATAGGAAACAACAATGCTTCTTCTCATAAAACTTAGCATCCAAGACTTATCCACTATAAAGTCTTTAGCTAAAAACTCTCAGAGAAGAGGTACACTACTTGGCTATTAGTTACAACTACATAACCCATAAAACCTAACTACATGATGGCTAAAACTATACTGAAAGGCTGGGCATATAGCCCTCCCATTATATTGCCAACATGTACCCCCCCACTGAATAACTATCATACACACGCCAATAGGTGGCAGTAAATAGCAGCATACGTGCACAACACACAATAACAGGGTTTGTTTACATAAGCTACATAAGCTATATAGACATAATAATGTTGTACAGATAACAAGATGAATTTCTTCCCATGAGAAAATCCTGACAGTAACATGTGGGTTACTTGGTAGGTCTGAAGCCCTCTGAGGGAGGGAGACAAGAACCAGTTGATTTTAAACATGCCATTGCTGTAATGCAACTGCTAGAAGTCTTGAAAGAGCAGGTTAGGGACAGATCATCATGAAGAACCTCTATCTATGCGGTCACTAAGAGTGGACAATGACTTGATGGCACATAATCAATAATCAGTTGTTGTAATGCAGCCTTCCCCAACATGTTTTTCCCCAGAGTTTCCCCAGACTCACAAGCACACTTTACTAGTGTTAGATCTCCAGTTAAGGCAATCTCTACTGCAGAAATAAACAATCCAAGATGGGAAAAGAAGACCTTTCTTGATGGAGAGAAAAGAATGGTTAAAATTAGCTTAGTCCATCTCTACTGAACTTGTAAGGTTCCATCAAGCAATTGCAGTTCCTCAGCCTTGCTATGAAAAGAAATCATTTTGGAAGACATGCTCGCTGCTTTGATCCTACAGTACACCAATGGCCATTGTCCTCTCATCTCACCTGTCAGCACTGAATTGCTTGCGAAGATTCCTTGCAACTTGGAAGAGAATCAAAGCAGCAATTAATGTGTCACAGCAGGTCACAAAATTGTCCGGCTGGGACTGAAGATTTCATTTTCCCAAGGCAAATTCTTTTCTCAGATATTGCTCCAGGCTGGGGCCTGTCTATCTTCTATTTTCACATGCTTTGTTGATTATCCATGGTACATTTCTCCAGTAAATGTCCATTGATTCTTCTTCCTTGTAGGCAGTGCTAGATGCAGGGGAAAAAAAGAGCAAGAAGACAACAATTTCTTCCTTCTGTTTCCTTCCTTTCTGTTGATAAACTTTTGTAGTTACCGTATTTATCCAACAATAAGACGCCCCCATGTACAAGACGACCCCCATTTTTCCAACCCCAAATTAAGAAATCAATATTTTAAAGATAGTGCAGAACACATTTTTATTTAGTAATTAGTTAACATTGACCTGATACACTCGGTGGGAGGAGGTCCAAACCGTCTCTCTGCAGCTCTATTTCCATGCTCTTTTGCATAACTGATTACATTCAAGCATGAGTGAAACTGCTGATAGCTTCTCTCTGCAAACAGCCTTCTCTAATTGGTTTGTTCAGCATCAGCTGACGTCAGTTACATAAGGCTCGTGATTGGAGGAAGTCTGTTTGGGAGACAAGCTATTTCACTCGTGATTGGAGGCTAGCAATAGGAGGAAGCCTGCCTGCAGAGACAAAGTATGAGCAGTTTTGCAACCGCGCGATTTTCGGCTGACTTCCTTGAATAAGACACCCTTCAATTTTTAGGGTAAGGATTTTAGAAAAAAGTATCGTCTTATAGTCGGAAAAATACGGTATATGAAAGTAAAACTCATCAGATTCAGTAGAAGAGACAAACACTTTCAGAGGTTGGTTTCATATGGCAGGCAGAGTCATAATGTGGCTTGTTTTATTTTGGGTTATCATGTCATGCAAACCTAGTCTGTTGTGGTTTATTCGGGAAACTATGATTAACAATGTGGTTTTGCAATTCCCTTCCTGGAATACTTGCTTGTTTGCTTATGTATATGGTACTGCTTTTCACCAATGATTTGGAAGTGATTCACAGTAGTTATAATATATGCTATAAAACAGGTTAATGACAGGAAAGTCAATAGAAGGAATGGATTTTTAAAGTTGCCGGAAAGGTAGTATACCAGAGATGATTATATAGGAGAGGTGCCATAATTGATTTCCTGCTTGGTTATTCTTTAAAACTATTTAAAAATACTTATTTTTAAATTCCTATCTGCTTTCAAAAGTCGGTGCTAGTTTAGAATCTTATACTTAATGTTTCCTGCTCATAAAATTGAGAAGTTTTCTGCAGCTGCCTTGGCTTTTACTGCATTTTAGTTAACTTTATCAGGCTGGTCCATTCTCTTGTTGTAAAGGGTATTTAAACAGTCTTGTTACACCACCATGGTAGATTAATTAATAGATCAATTAATTGATCGGTTAATGCACGCCTAGGCTACCTTTCAGCCAAAACAGTAGACGGACCTAAGTTTGGTTGTTTCCTGGCTGACGTTTCATTGCCAGGCTAAGTAGCATCAGTGTGAGGGTGTGATGGAATGGTTTGATGAAGGCCATGCTCGGGGAGATAAGCATTTCCTTAGCCCCCAGCGGGAGCGTGGGAAGGTTAAGAAGATGAGACTGGCAGCACCCTAAGGAATTCACGGTGTTTTGGCTGGCTGGCTTGGGAAGTTTAGATTCAGTCTGGAGAGATTCTGTCTAAGAGATGGAAGCTAATAAATGCAACAGAACTGTATTTGCACTGTCTCGTGGAGTTCTTTGGGCTGAACCTGACAGAGGGAGAGTGGGGTTTGCTGGCTGTGTATATACAGTAGCTTGCCCTGCCAGACTTGGTTGGGGTGATGATTCCTGGATTAGGTTATGATTTGTTCCCTGATTGTTATCTGGTGCTGCGTGTCTGGGTATGGGTTGCTAGGAAGGATAAGTTGTGGGCTGCATGTTCCCTTCCTTCGACCTTTGGTGATATCTTTTAAATGGTATGTAAATGGGGTTTTCCTCTGTGCATCCTTGGACAGCTGATTCGTCATAATGCCAAGCTTTCAGAAATTCTCTAGCATTTTCTATTTGGCTTGGTCCGAAATAGACCAAGTTTCCCAGTTGAAACTGTGGTTGAATTTGTCTATGTGTTGAGAAACTCCCATACACTGATGATGTTACCTACCCTGCTAACGAGACATCTGCAAGAAAACAACCAAGCTCAGAGAACACCAAGAACCGAACAATTCTACCCTGAGCTATATATATTCTCTATCATTCAGAAAGGTTTGAATACAGGTAGTACTCCCTAACTGCCTGCGATTTAACAGGTCTTTACCTGATCAATACGTACATCTAAACTAAGGTCTTTTTTTGGGGGGGGGGGAGCACAAAATCAGTAAGATGGCAGAGCTGTGTTGTGATGCAAGCCTCATCCCTTTTGTAAGTGAAGGCAATGTTGACACGTATACGGGGGGGGGGGGGGGGGCTTGCCTTATCATGTTGCTCTGCCATCTTGCCAGTTTTTGACCCTGTGGATCCTACTGAATCGCTCAGCCTTTCAGACATTCACAACTGCTGTATTGGAAGGGTTCCCCGCTCTCAGTGGACTCCCCCTCCATTTCAGCAAAGGGTCTGTCTTGCTGCCTCTTTTATTGAAGTGAATGGAACAGCTCCTGGCAGGCATGTTTAGCAGACAGACCAAATGCCCACATTTAGAGACAACTGTCCTCTATTTAAATGGTTGTCAGAGGGCATCATTGTTGAAAGGCAAATGCCATTTAAAAGCAATACGCTCTAAGGGAGAGTAGGGAGCAATTGGCTGCCCATCAATGCAGGAAAGCAGATGAAGTAGAGAAGGCATAAAAGTCAGCACTATAATAAATTGTATCATATTTCTCTTCTCTTCTCTTCTCTTGTCTTCTCTTGTCTTCTCTTGTCTTCTCTTGTCTTCTCTTCTCTTCTCTTCTCTTCTCTTCTCTTCTCTTCTCTTCTCTTCCCCAGCTCCTTTCTTTTCTCTTCCTCTAGCTCTCTTCTCTTCTCTTCTCTTCTCTTCTCTTCTCTTCTCTTCTCTTCTCTTCTTTCCCATTTGCTAGAGCTACCAGATCTGCCCTACAGAAATCCATACAACCACTAGATGGAAGCAGAGAGATATAGAAAATGCTAACTTGTTACTGCTGTCCAGATTGTAGCTCTAAAATGTTTATCTGTACACACATGAAAATTTCATTCACATCTGTTTTGCTGTTTTTAAAATGCTGTCGGTGGGTGGGGAGTGGGCTGTTTTGGCAGCCAATAATTGGATACAGTATGGCTGTGCTCACACAGCCAAACATGCATAATGAGATCAGACAAGATGCTAAGCTTAGTTAGCTTTAACTTTGTTTAGAGTTTGGTTGTTGGTTTAGTGTATTGTGTGAACCATTTGTTTAGTTTTCTGCAGATCTAGAAAAAGGGTTAATTCAGTAATCAGACTAATCATGGACCTAGTCCAAGTTATCATGTTGTCTGCTGGGATTAAATCTTCAATGCTCCTGGGCTGGAATGGTTGCATCTATAAAGTATATTGTGTCTTCAGTCTACGATGTCCCTGCAGTCCCATTCAGTTATATAAAGCAAAGGTGAAGAACTGATGGACCTCCAGATGTTTTGAATTCCCATCTTATCTGCCCATTGCCCATGATGGATAGTGGCAGCCAGGAGTTGTAGTTCAGTATCATCTGAAGGGGCACAGGTTCTAATCCCTGTATAACATCTTCTAGAGTAAATGCAATATCAGCTCTTGTTTGTCTGTTTGGTGGCACATCATCTGTTAATCACGCATGCTGTGATTTCTGTTTTTGTACAAGAGAAGAAACAGATGTTCCTTGACGCAATGAGAAAAATGGTTTTCTCTGTTTCTAAATGTTGCAAATGAAGCTATAGCAGATCCTTTTATATCTGTGGGAAACACTGCATTTCAGAAGCTGCAGAATAATTGCCAATTTATAATGAGGTCTAAATAGTATAATAATAACTATGCCCTGGCCTTGCATTACTTCTTAACTGGAGAGAGCAGGTCCAGGAGTGCAACACCAATGCTTTGGTTGCTGAGTTGTCTACCAGTTTGCTTCCAAGTCCGTTCAAAGCACCTATACAAGGCTCCTTCCAGATACCTGCAGGACTGTCTCTCCTGGTCAATCTTGATCTATCTTGGGAGAGGATATCAAGGATCCCACCCAATGTGAGTTGAAGGGGTTGGAGACCCAACCACAATCCTTCTTGGTAACTGCCTCCATTCTTTTAGAATGCCTTCCCTCCTAAGGTTCCTGATCTCCTTAACCTTTTGGCCTTTCAGAAGGCTCTAAGGCCTGTTTTATTCTAAAAGGTATATGGGTGCTAATGGTGGTAGGGTTGTTTAATGGATTGTTTTCATTATTTTATTCATATTTGCATCCTCCCTCCCTCCCTTCTGTTTTTAGGCCATTTCAGCTGTATGAATTATGCCACATACAGCAGTATCTTCAAACAATATGTATCACTTAAAACCAGATCAATAAAACCACAGCATCTTCAAAAATATACCACATTTAAGCCAAAATTGATAAAGCGGCAATGTCGTAATAGTGCAGTATCCTATCCATTGTGGCATTTCCTACTCATGCCAAGAGCATCATTATTTGCCTAACATACAGCCCCTCATTTCTACCATCCCAAATGATCTCCAGAACAACCATGTTTCCAGCAGCTTCCTAAAGGTCAGCAGGAGGGCACCACTTACTCTGATGGAAACTGTTCCATAGGTAGGCAGTTGCTGCAGAAAATTTTACAGAATTGTAAATTGTCTTGAGTGGTATCCACGTTTTTGTATATAGTCAATAATAATCTTAGGAGTAAAACTTGACTTGAAGAAGTCTACCTTTTAAAGCCAAAGGAATGCAGAATGAAGGCTGGATTGCAACGCTTTAAATAAGTTTTGGGGTTTTTCTTTTTCTTGTTGAAAAATAAACATACACAGTAACACTGCAGATATACTCAGTTTGAAGTGATATAGTCCAATCCTCTTGGATTCTATGTATGGTGCAGGCTATAGCATGTCTTCGATTGTACATTGTTTCTAGTTTTATTGGGGAAATTTAAAATGAATATTCCAGATGGAAAGCCGCAACAAGGCACAAGGTAAATAAAAATTCTAAAATCCCCAAATACCGTATTTTTCTGACAATAAGACGCCCCCATGTACAAGATGACCCCCATTTTTCCAACCCCAAATTAAGAAATCAATATTTTAAAGATAGTGCAGAACACATTTTTATTTAGTAATTAGTTAACATTGACCTGCTACACTCGGTGGGAGGAGGTCCAAACCGTCTCTCTGCAGCTCTATTTCCAGGCTCTTTTGCATAACTGATTACATTCAATCACGAGTGAAACCGCCAATAGCTTCTCTCTGCAGACAGACTTCCTCTAATTGGTTTGTTCAGCATCAGCTGACGTCAGTTACATCAGGCTCGTGATTGGAGGAAGTCTGTTTGGGAGACAAGCTATTTCACTCGTGATTGGAGGCTAGCAATAGGAGGAAGCCTCTCTGCAGAGACAAAGTATGGGCAGTTTTGCAACCGCGTGATTTTCGGCTGACTTCCTTGAATAAGACACCCTTCAATTTTTAGGGTAAGGATTTTAGAAAAAAGTATCGTCTTATAGTTGGAAAAATACGGTACTTTAACTCTTTGGCAGAGTTTGCCCTCGATCAGTTTGGTTGTGTCATAATATGAAACATGAATCCACCATGTTGTAAACTGTGGTTTATAGTGTAACATGTTATGTGAAGCAGCAGCATGAACAAACTGCAGGTTAGCATAATGTTTGAACCCACCTCTGTTGTCTCAAAGGAAAGAAAAATCACTTGTTATCGAAAATATATTACTGCTGTTTTCTTCTTCCCTTGAAGCCTCTTCTATTTCTCTTATGTTTTATCTACTGGTGGCTAGTAGTAGAGGATTTTTGCTTGGTTTGGGAAAACTAAAAACTGCAGAGATGAATGATCCAGATGTTTGCTGCAAAAAAGGAGGGACATAAATGATTATGGCAAAATATGGTTTGGATGTGGTTGCAGTCTTGGTTTAGAATTTGGAAACCTTTCAGAATTGAAGGAATGTAGGGAAACCACTGAGCCAGCGTTCCTAACCCTAATCTGCTTGCAAACACTATATTATTCGAACTGTAGTTTATAAATCGTGCCTAGGAAGGAAATACTTCCATTACAGTATTTTTGTGTTATTATTGTTCCAAGAGTTTGCTCTGTCTCTGTGTTCTGTTCTGCTGATCCTCTGATTCAACTCCTACATTTTATTTTTCTGAAACTAGAAAGTGAATAATTTGCAGTAGTTTCATATTCCTTCCTTTTCTCTCCATTCTGCAAAATTCATTCATTCATTCATTCATTCATTCATTCATTCATTCATTCATATATTCATTCAATTTGAAGAGCTGCCCATCTTAAACCAGTGACTCTGGTTGGTGAACAATAATAAAAACAATTAAACAGTTAAAATGCAATGCAAAAAAGAAATTAAATACAAATAGCAGCCAAGAGATATTATAATCCATTGGTGTCAACTTAACCAGAAAACGGGGCCCTTCACACCCTCAGGACCCCAGGCCTGGGCACATAACCAGGTCCTCAAGGCCTTCCAAAGAGCCAGCAGGGTTGGGGCCATCCTAATCTTAGGAGGGAGGATGTTCCAGAGGGCAGAGACCAAAAGCAGTGTGAAAAAAGTCATTTTGGTGGGAAAACATGGAAAAAACACGGAGCATTAATATGACAAGGTACAGCGGCCTCCACACAAGGCTCAACAAAGTCAAGATGGTGGTGGTGACCGTGCAGTTGAATCCCCCCTCCTTAAAAAAACGGGGGGCTTCAGTCTCACAGTCACAGCTGTTGTGTTGATGTTTATGACCACCACTACCCCACCTCCCCATGAGAATTCTCCTGGCAAGGTGTGCATGTGGGCAGACTGAAAGCATGAATTCTGGAAATAAAATATGACTGAGGCTATATTCCAGTGTTTCTCAACCTTGGGAACTTTACGATATGTGGACTTCAATTCCCAGAATTCCCCAGCCAGCCATGCTGGCTGGGGAATTCTGGGAATTGAAGTCCACATATCGTAAAGTTCCCATGGTTGAGAAACACTGCTCTATTCTGTGAGGATGGGGGATAATTCAGAATTCAAAAATAAAGTGGGGACAATTAGGGAGGCATTTCTGGATATTACCTCTTATGAAAATGTTTAGTGGGGGGGGGGCTTAGAAAAGCAAAATGTTCTGTATTGTATTTTTGTTTTTGAAATTGAAGAATACGAAAACATGCTGCCTCTCTATAAATATACAAAAAGTGATGCACAAGGAAAGTATAATTCAATATAAAAACAGGATCATGCCACTGAAATCAAGAAGCTGTATTAAATTAGAGAGCCATCCAAAGACTTCCTCCAAGACTTAAATCCATATGTCTGTCAAACCTAGAATTTTTTTTAAAAAACAACCTAAAATTATGGGGAAGAGAAATTACAGCAATTATCCAGACCACAATTTCGGTTGCCTGACATACGTCCCTCCTGTGGTTAAGTCTTAATGCTTAACATTGATTGCTTAACGTGAATCAGCAAGATGCATTTCTTTAAAGTTGCTGCTTAAAAGCTGCATAATAAATTAACATTTATTTATTTAAAAACCCATTTTTTAAAACAGCGAATGAGTTTCGGATTTGGGCAAAACTGTGTTTCCCGTCGAAGTTGCAGTTCCTTTGGGAAGGAGGCATGCGACAAAAAGAGGCGGGGAATCTTTTGTGAATATCCATTTTGCGATTGATGTAGTCATAGCAAGCTATAGTGGCCTTCAGCCACCTTGTCTGGAGAAGTAGATCTTCTCTGGGGACATGATAGAACAAAGGCCTCAGTCCTTGGCAGCCTGGTGGCTCAAGATGCAATGGACAGAAGTTGTTGGGAGAGGACATTGCAAGCTTTAGCCAGGCTGAATTCACTCAAAATTATTCTGCAGGTCTTTGCCTGGACATCCATGGGGGGTGGGATTAGGAAGACTGATGTCATACGCATCATGACATCATTGTGCAATGATAGGAATCAGGTATCGCATGTTCTTGCATCATTTGCATCATGATGTCACAATGTGTCTGAGGTCAGCATAGCTTCTGCTGCATCCCTGCGAATCTCTGCATGAAGCTGTTTGGTGTTCAGGGACTTGATCCACATAGCATGCTAATCCATAATTTTGTTTGATTTTGGCTTCACGTTGGTAAACCATGGTTTACGGCTTGGTGTGTTGTGTGAACCCAACTTATTTTAAATCATTCAATAAATCATGATTCAACAAAGTCTGGTTGAGCATAGCACATGGACACGGTGATTCTGCAGAATATATTATGATTTAGAGTACCAGAAATTCTATAGGTTTCTACCTGCATGACTCCTTATTCCATTTTCTTTTTTGGACTCTCATTCATTAAACAAATATATGTAACAACTTCCCTTAACTTTTGAGTACTCACAGCAAGGGGAAATTCTCAGCAGAACTGAGTTCTGGTTTGTTTTGTCATCCTAGTTTAACCCCTAAAGCAAAGGATGCCAACCAGCAAATGCTGTATTTGAATAATGAGAATATGTTTAGCCTCAGTCGGCCTATTACAATGGACCTTCTGCTCATTCTTTGCTCATTAGGTCTTTGGACTTTAGCTACCATTGTTTACATTCTTGGCTGTTCCAGGGCTTGGGGACAAGATGTTTGTTCTCCTGTTCTTGCTAACAAGGGCTCTTTGGTTGTGTCAGACTACAACTCGCTTCTCTAGCTTTCTCGGCTGTTGATTATGGGAGCTGCAGTGTGAGACATCTGTAGGGTACCAGGCTGGAGAAAGCAGAGAAATCTGAAAGGTAAGCTGTTGCACACACAGTGACGTTCTTGGTACTTCTGACTGCATTTGACCAAGCAACGGACTGATGTATCTGCACTCCCTGCTGTGCTGCATGAAATCAAAACAGGCATTGCTGCCCCCAGTGAATCCTCTGGAGCCTGGAGATGCTCAGCCTTTGGCCAAAACAAACAGTCTCTAGAACTGTGTCATTAAATCTTTTCCATTGCTGTAGGGAAGGATCATGAGTTCGCATAGCCCTTTGCAGTTCATGAGAATTAATTGGTATGAATAGAACAATTGGCAACTGAATGCTGAGAAAATGTCTAAGGTCAGCGTGTCCCCTCACAAGAACCTGGCAGCTGTGGTCTGTTCAGCACCGAGGGAAGCTTCTGTCAGATGATTGGGCCTAAGGCCCCAATTAAAGTTCTGCATTGTGGCCTCCCAAACTGTGGATCGACTTGATGCTAATACAAAGGGCAAATAAGATGGCTAAATGAACAGCACTGAAGACAATCTGTCTATAATAAAAAGAGGGAATTATCTCAGGCATAGGGCTGTTGGATCAGCACATGGGATGCACTGCAGGCAGTTCTCCTGCATGTGTAGAATTGATTCATTACTCATTCTTGGCTGAAGGAAATTTCTGAGCAATCATACCCATTTGTTAGCAGAGCTTCTCCATATCCAGGCCAGCTTGTTCCATTTTCTCTGTAATGGAAGGGTCAACCTGGGGTTGCAGGATGCTTCCGTCATCACTCTGCAGAAAAAAGCCCAAGTCTCACCGCTTACCATATAGAGGAACTGTCCCAGAAGGTTTGCCGAGAACCGATGACCCAGTTGATGCCGAAGCCCAAACCTGGATACGATTAAGGAAAGCAAATCAAAATGATTCAACCTGGTCCCTTTCGGATGGGTTGAACTCCCAATCCGAATCCCCCTTTTTAGGGCCAGTGGTAGCCCGAGGGTCTGGGAATTACAGTTCTTCACATCTAAAGCTTAACAGGTTGGAGTAAGCTGATCTAGTTTAGTTTCATCTGCTCTGAGAGAAGTTCTCCAACATCTTGGGGAGAAGTTATTTTGGAGCTCTGTTTCTGTTAAGTTTAATGACCCAAGTTTAAGAGATTAAACTTGGGTCATTCTCAAGGACTGAATTGTGGAGCGTAGGCTTTGCATACAGAAGTCCGGTCCCTGAGACCTTCAAGGTAGTGTAATGATTAAGGTGCTGGACTTGAACTGGGGAAGCTGAGGTTCCTGTCCAGTCTCTCTCTCTCAACTCAGCCTCCCTGACAGGATAAGTCTTATGGGGACAACATTGTTGGGGAATTCTGTGTGCATTTCTTAGAGCTCTGAGAGAAAAGGTGTGTCACCAGTACAATAAATAAAAGGTCTGGTACCATAATGCCCCCAAAGATCTGGTTCACTGAGCACATTTGAAAACATGTCATGGGTATTCTCTCAAAATGGCTGTCATTTTGTCTCTTTTGTCTCAGCGCACCACCTGCTGAGGGTGTGGTCAGCCAATCTTCTGGCTCTAGAAGATGCTCTCTTCACTTTGGATCACATTTAACATTTTTCTGGGCAAATGAACACATTTGGACAAAGCACTGGGCATCAGTCACTCCTGTTTATTTCCTAACAATTAAAAAAAAATTGGAGACATTGTTGGAAATTAAAATAAAATTGGGAGAGGCATGGAGGCTAGCCAATTGATATCTGTACATTGATATCCTCAGTACCAGTTTGGGACTCCAGGAGATAGTGGGAAACATAAAATGTTATTGGCTAATTAGGTGTATTAGTCATGGTTGATTCCTGGTGACTGCACAGAGAAATGTCCAACCACCTTGGCCTGACTCCAGCAACAATCCATAGGTGTTCCAAAAACATTCCAGTAATGTATTTGATCCTGTCCATCTACTTTATTCATTGAGTTCTCCTCCTTCTCCTTCTCCTTCTCCTTCTTCTCCTTCTCCTTCTCCTTCTCCTTCTCCTTCTTCTCCTTCTCCTTTCAACTTTGTCAACCATAATTTTTTTTTCTTGAGACCATCACCTCACTTCACATGCCCAAAGTATATGAATTTCTGTTTGCTGATCATTGTCTCAAGAGAGCAATCACCTTTTACGTGATCCAGGATTAGAAGACTTTTTTACCAGGCCATCCGTGGTATTCTTAGTATCCTTTTCCAGTTCCATTGTTTCAAAGCATCTGTCTTTCTATTGCTGTTTTTCAACACCTGGCTTTTACAGCTGTACATTACCATTGGAAAAATCATTGCTTTAACTGTTATAAACTGAATGTGAAAAGAATTTCATGCCAAAGCAATGGAGAAATTTTTCCATTTCTTTAAAAAGCTAGGCTAGATGACAAAAAGGGGAAAAATAGCATGGTATGAGGGAGATTCCTAACCTTCCATGATGGTTTGAGATTATGGAAATTGTCACCCAACACATCTGAAGGGTCTCAGGTTGGAGAAAACTGTGTTAAAGATATGTTTCATTTCAGTCCTGCTGCACTGGGAAGTCGCAGGAAGTGGCTCATACTCTTAATGCTTAGATAAACTGCCCTTCACTTCAGTTGACAATATCCATTCAACACCAGAGGTGGCTGCAGAGAGAGATTAAAGGGAATCTGGAGAACAGGGAAGTTGTGAATGTCATTTTGATTTTTATCATGATTCCCCGTTATAAATGGGCTATTTATTAGCTAAACACTATTAGTAGATGAGGCTAAAATGGGAGTGGGAAATTTCTGGTTGAGCGTGTTGTGGGAATCAGGACATTGCTTTAAGGCATAATATTGTTTGGAATGCAAACCCGGGAACTGTGTTGGGTAACTTAGTTTTAGGGTTTAGCAACTGGAGCGAATCCAACCATTGCTCCAGTAGCTCATATGAACTGATTATTTAAACATCACTCAAAACAGAATTCAGCTGTGAGGGTTCTTTGCTTTCCAAGGACTGGACACACCACAGCGTAATAAATCTGTACAAAATGCTTTATTGCAGCACACATTTCCCCAACAACAGACTATTGCTCTCCACCCATCTAGGACTTGCAAGGTGATGTTGTCATGTAAATATGTCTTTAATACTCAGTCCTTTAATACTTCATTCAAGCAAAAGTGTATAAGTCCGTAAAGTGGCATACAGCCTTCGACTCCTTCCAAATGTTCTTGTACTGGTTGGGATGAGGTGCTGCTTCAGTGTGGTGGTTCCTCTTCTAGTTGCTACTGAGCTCCCAGCAAAGCTCCAGGCAGGACTCCCACCAGGATGTGCTTCTCACCATAACTTGTGGTCCTGGCAGTTGAATGATGGTCCTCTTGCCTGCTTGTAATAGCTGCCAATCTCTAGATGTTGCCTCCATTTCCCTGTCTGTAGGCCATTTGCTTGTCACCTTTCCTCTTACACACACCTCCTCCTCCACTCGGTCTTAATGTTTGCTTTTCTAAGTGAAGAGCCTGGGTGGGGTGACGCTGCCTCTGGATGTCAGCGCATCCTTGAAAATGCCAGGGTGGGGCTCATTATCACAGGCAGCTGGAAAGCTGGCCTGGATGCTTGTGAGTAGTCAGGGAAAGAAGGGAAATGGGTGAGAAGTGTTTTGCCCGGCTGCAGCTTACCTTTCCCAAGCACAGACAGTAACCCCAACTTCACCCCCTCACAAGGGCATCTTTGGAAACTAACCCTTTCATTTAAGTATAAGCTTTTGTGAGCTGAAGCTCACTTCATCAGATGCAAATAATCAAACTATTAATTTCAAAAGGTGCTCCAGACTCTCTGAATTTTGGCAACGATAGACTAACATGGGTGTCCTCCTACATTGCACCCAAAATCACCCAGGAGGAGGAGGTATGTTGGCATAAAATTTGCATGTGCTGATTTGTAAGTGGAGCGTTTTGAAGCAATGGCTGTGACACAGTACATCTCACTTGATTGGAGAAGATTGAGAAGAGGTGTGGTGGGCTAATTTGCTGTCTGTTGACGTGGATGGATATTGTCCATCCCTCTCTTATATTTGCAATGAGCTTTGGGGTCTATCTTGAGATGCCCTTTAAATGGAGGGTGCTTCGGAATAGGGAATCATTCTCTAGCAGGCATCCAGGTGGAGAGTCACTCATTCTACAGCAGAACACATGCTCTCCAAGCATATAGTTTTGCCCCATTAAGAACCTGTATTTGCTGATTTTTTTTCCCAAGGCTTGGGAAGTGCTTAGTAAGAGGTGACCCTCCTAAATTCTGCAATATGGACAACCCAAATTCTGCGCTGAGAAGGATGCAGCAGCGCCTAAGCTGGTCCTCCTTTCATGCTTTTGTAACTTGTTCTGCAAATGTTTACTGATTTGCAGATTTTCTTTTTTTTTTTACTTCTCTTCATTACAGCAATCAGAGGAATTTTGGGGATAGTGGGCACATTGGAAAGTTTGGGAGAATGTTGTGGGCACTCTCAGAAGAGGGTTGCCATGATGCCAAGTGCAGTCACAAAACACCTATTTATCAGACAAGCTTGTGAGGATTTTCCAAAAGCATTCTAGCCTCTCTGTGTGTTTTCTACCACTTTATATTTCTGTATAGATGAACACATTTCCAAACAAAACTCTGGGCTGGGCACACCCAGTTTTTGCATTTTTTAAGGAATGCCAATGTGGGACTCAGGGGCATTCTGTAAAAAAATAATGCTGGAGGATGATACTTTGCAGCATACCACCCGCTCCATTAAAAAAGAGAAAAAAACTTATTTGGAATAGAGACCTTGACATCTACCAAGTTGCTATTTCTCTGTTAAAAAGGACAGCAAGAAATTACTTGGGCGTTGAGGAAACTCTACTCGTAATTTGGGAGAGATGTTGGAAGCTCACCTATGGATACGTAATCCAGGCTTCAAGAATCAGAAATCTTTGTTAGATTGCAACAAACAGGTTGCATTTGCTAGCATGTAGTAGCTGTCTACAATTTTGCAACCAGATCTGGTAGCCCTCCCCTCATTTTCACAAGTTCATGAAGCTACAAATCTGGGTGGTATATCAATAATTCTATCAGCTGCCCTCTGATGAAATTATTACGAATCTGAAGATTTTTTCTCCATAAGACTGTCTTGCTTCTATTACCATGAAAAATACATTTTTGAAAGCTGCTTCACATTCTCTTGGTCTGTGATTTCCTTTAGGGGGGTGGGGTGAATGTAAGTTTTGAAAGATGAGGCAACGTGTAGGAATAGTGATAATTCAGAAAGCATTTGCAAAATGAAAGCAAGAATTGAATTCCTGTATTTCAGTGGATTACAATTATTATTATTAATTCATACATTGGCTCTTGATTAATTTTACTGCATTTTTACTGTAAAATTAAAGTGCTCAGTTTAAGCGAGTATCAGGGCATAGGAATGCATTTTTCCTGATAAGTTGGTTCAGCCATTAGTTAGATACTTTAAAAAATAGAATAACCCCCCCTGCCCCCCCAGCTACAGTTGGCATGCACTAAATTTCCCAATCTTGCTTGAAGTTTGAAAATGCATTTCACTCTGGCTGGGAACCAAATAAATCTGACCCACTTAAGACTGCTAAGTGATGGAAAAACGAACTGTTCTTTGCATATTTCATTTTTGCTTCTATAGGTGCAGATTTTAAAAGCTGAAATGCACGTATTACATATTTTTTTGTGTTTGGGAAACTCTTCAGTATTCCATCTGCTTTTGGAAAGAAGCCATATCATCTCGAAAAGTCTGGAGTGTGAGGAAACAGCCACCCAACGCCAAGCGTCTGAGAGAGATTTTTAATTTGTTCATCCATCATATTTTTATTTGGCATTGAATCACAAGGAAGTCATGCTGAGCTAAAATAGTCATAGGATACTAGAACAATTTGGCCTCTCTCTGTCTCTCTTTCTCAGAATGTAAGAACACCCCACTTGTTTTCAGTTCTTTCAGAAATGTAACCCTGACATTTGGACAATGTACAGGGGTGTTTCAATCAGCTGACTGGTACTAGAGAGGAAAGAGTTAATCCCATATACCAGGGGTACAGAAAGAATACCCTGTGCTCCCCAGAGATTCCCAAGCCAACATATTTGGCCAGATGCTCTTGTACTTGGCAGGCTCAGGGAGATTTTAAGAGGCAAAAACAGGGAACCCATTTAATTCAATGTATTTTATTTGAAGTCTTGCACATCGATAGGCTCAAGGCATCTATTTTACCCCCAAAATGTTAACTTTTCTCCTAATTTGGGCTGATCTTTTAGGTGTGGCCATTAATATGCTGTATAAAACCCGGCCCAGTCCTCCAGCTGATAGAAACTGCCCATCCGTGCTGCATAGATGTACCTCTAGAACAGTGTTTCTCAAACTCGGCAACTTTAAGACATGTGGACTTCAGCTCTCAGAATTGAAGACAGCATGATAGAATTGGTGCGATTTTGTAACGTTCTTTATACATTAGGACAGTGTTCTCAAACTTGGCAACTTTAAGATGTGTGGACTTCAACTCCCAGCTCTGCTGGCTGGGGAATTCTGGGAGTTGAAATCCATCTTAAAGCTGCCAAGTTTGAGAAACACTGTAAGCTATGCAAGGGTAGTACACTTCCTCCCCCCTTTCTTCCCTTTCCCTTTCCCTCTTTCTTTTTTTCTTCTTTCATACTAGAGAGTTTTGTGACTTCCTGCAAGCTACTGACAGCCAGGCCAAGATAACTAAAGCTAAATGCACTGTATAGTCATCAATGGCAACAAGGCCAGTGCATTCAAATCCCATTAAAGGGTTGAACATAGAACATCTAGCATGGAAGATGCCTACCACTGAAGAGTCCCAATAAGGACAAACCTGGGTGTGTAGTGCTCCTGCTGGTCAATAGCTAATATAACATCATACTTACCTCTGTGTGAACCCTACCCCATGCCAATTGGCCCCATGTCAAAACTGGATTTAGGTTCCTCTGTGGGAGCACTTCTCTGTCCTGACTAATTAACAGAATGTCCTAACTGGATCATTGGAAAATAAATCTCAGTTCATGTTCTATTCCAGTGTTGTCCAAACTTGGCCACTTTAAGATGAGTGGACTTCAACTCCCAGAATTCCCCAGCCAGCCATGCTGGCTGGGGAGTTCTGGGAGTTGAAGTCCACTCATCTTAAAGTGGCCAAGTTTGGACAACACTGTTCTATTGCCTGATATTCATCTGAAAAGCATGGGGTCTAGCTGCAATTAATCTTCTTGCAGGCTTCTTGTTGGTAAACTACAGTCTTTGGGGGGAACAAATGTTGAGGCACTGGGTATACTGCACCTTGGGGGGGTGCTATCTTTGCCTATTCCCTTTTGGTACCATTGAAAAACATTAGCCATTCCATAGATTCAGAGCCATTTTCCCTGCACAGAAGCATGAGTCATGTTCTACACACAGCCTACATTCTCACATCCTGCTGCATCATTAGAGGCTGATATTAACCCAGCCATTGTGACCTGTAAATCATGGTTAATGGTTTAGCATTTTGCATGAATTCAGGCAATTGGGGATTATTTATCAAGGCAAGGTTGGTAAAATCGTAACTTAATGTGATGTGGAGACACAATAAATTAGATATTCTCTAGCCTCCAATAGAAGCAAAATGTCCCTGGGGTATGTTACAAATCTCATAGCGAGACTGCACTAAACTGGGGATTGCTTCAACTCAATTTATTAAATAAAAAGCAATTGAATAAGGTTACACAGCGTACTAAGCCAAAATCAAGAAGTGCCCGTGACTTAGCATAAGACATGAATCCAGACTAATTCTTTCCTGCTTAAAACTATTGATTCTTTCTAGAAGGTAAAGTTATGCAATCCAGTACCTTCCAGATGTTTTGAACTACATTTCTCCCAGTTCTTTGTCTTTGGACATGTTGGCTAGAGCTGATGGGAATGACATCTGGAGGATACTAGGTTGACCAAAACTGCCAGAATCCAGTGGTGTCCTTTTCTTTCTTTTCACTTATGGGGTGAATTCAGCAAAAAATCTGGTGCATGTCAAAACTAATCTATTTCTTTAGTGGACTTAATTTCGAGATAAACGCACTTTGGCAAATTGAGCAGAACCTCATGAAGTACAGATTAGATTGTCTTGCCTCAGTGGGTGCACACAAGATGATTGACATGTCATGCCAGCGTGGGACATATGCTGCCTGGCTGAGTAACTGGCATGAATCATATGCTTGGGTGTTGTTTCTTGCCCAGGTGCTCTTGGGAAAAGAAGAACAATTGTTTTAGGAATGAAGCTATCATAGAGAAGATTTATGGGCTTGTTTATTCATCCACTAAAAATTTCAGGGTGTGCTTCATTGGACAAGTTCTGCAGGCCAATTTCTTAATGATATACCAGAAGTACTTTTGCTTCCTTTTGAGTTATATATGCAGTCTGAAAAATGAGGTGAATGAAATGCTCAAATATCAAAACATGCAGATACCGTATTTTTCCGACAATAAGACGCCCCCATGTACAAGACGACCCCCATTTTTCCAACCCCAAATTAAGAAATCAATATTTTAAAGATAGTGCAGAACTCATTTTTATTTAGTAATTAGTTAACGTTTACCTGATACACCTGGTGGGAGGAGGTCCAAACCGTCTCTCTGCAGCTCTATTTCCAGGCTCTTTTGCATAACTGATTACATTCAAGCACGAGTAAAACTGCCGATAGCTTGTCTCTTCAGACAGACTTCCTCTAATTGGTTTGTTCAGCATCAGCTGACGTCAGTTACATCAGGCTCGTGATTGGAGGAAGTCTGTTTGGGAGACAAGCTATTTCACTCGTGATTGGAGGCTAGCAATAAGAGGAAGCCTCTCTGCAGAAACAAAGTATGGGCAGTTTTGCAACCATGCGATTTTCGGCTGACTTCCTTGAATAAGACGCCCTTCAATTTTTAGGGTAAGGATTTTAGAAAAAAGTATCATCTTATAGTCAGAAAAATACAGTAATTAAAGGGGAAAATCCATAAATTCCATTTTAAGCCACTAGATGCAACTGAGAAGAGATCCATCTTTCAGAGCAGTCTTGGAGCAATGGACTTTCACAGGTAAAGCTGAGACCTCTAGCTAAGTAGGTTCATTACTCAAGTTCTTCAGGAATGCTCCTTTGGCTCCATCCATAAGTGGTTCAGCAAATGACTGTTGATAGAGAGCATTGAGAAAGATCTTTGCATTTCCTTTGCCGCCACCTCACCCTTGTATCCTAGTTGGGCTGGTTAAATTTAAGCATAAAGTGATACACATTGGGACTTTACATCTTGGATCATACAGGTAGTCCTCGACTTATGACCGCAATTGGGACCAGAACTTCCATTGCTAAGTGATGCGGTTGTTAAGTCGCACCTAATTTTATGAACTTTTTTGCCATGGTTGTTAAGTGAATCATGCTGTCATTAAGTGAACCCAGCTTCCCCCATTAACTTTGCTTGTCAGAAGCTAGCTGGGAAGGTAGCAAACAGCAATCACATGACCCTGGGATGCTGCAATTGTAAATACATGCCGGTTGCCAAGCACTGGAATTTTGATCACATGACCATGGGAATGCTGTGACAGTTGTAAGTGTGAGGACCCATTGTAAGTAATTTTTTCAGGGCAGTATAACTTCAAACTGTCATTGAACGAATGGTTGTAAGTTGAGGACTACCTGTATTGTTCAATGAAGTTCTTGATTTAGTGTATGAGAGCAGTGAAAAGGGCAAATCCCATGCTAAGGTTTATAAGAAAAGGGACTGAAAATAGTCAATACTGTAATACCCTTATACAAATCTTTGCACTATCTGCTTTGGTAAGACTATGAACTGCTCTGGTCACTGCCTTTGAAAAAGATCTGAAAGTAATGCATAAGAGGACATCCAAAATGATGATCAAAGGGCTTGAATGTCTTCCCTATGAGAAAAGACTAGAATACTGGGACTCTTGCTTGGAAAAAGGTGTTTGGAGGGGGAATATGATTGAGATATATAAAATCAGGCATGGCCTGGAGAAAGTAGATAGGGAGGAATTTCTCTCCTTGTCTTAAAACGTGAGAAATGAAGGTCATCCAGTGAAGCTGATTTGCAGGAGGAAGCACTTCATCAGACAGCACATAATGAACCTGTGGAATTCATGACCAGAAGATGAAGTGTTGGCTATCTTGGATGGCTTATCAGAAGATCTGTATAGATTTGTGAAAGATAGGTTGGTCAAAGGCTTTGACTCACCTTTACCACTGGGATGGTGGCAACATGCCTCCAAATACCAGCTATAGGAAAATAATAGCAGAAGAAGGATATGTTTCCATCTCCTCCTTTTACAACCCTGGGAGCATCTTGTGAGTGCTGAGGAGAAATAACATGCTGGACTGAAATGAACCTTGCCCCAGCCCAGCAGAACTCTTCTTATGTTCCGATGGGTGCTTTATATCAAAATGGCTGGAAAAAAGATGTACATTGACTTCCTAGGTTGAGGATTGCATCTGGACTGAGTTTTGAGACTTTGAGCCAAGAGTTGAGGTTTCAAACATATGGCTGGATCCAGGAGAAAAACTGTATCTCAATTCATTTCTATTTAATTGTAATTAAATATAATAGAATAGGGTTACTTTTAAGTCAGATCAGAGGTGTCTGCATTTAGCCACAATGATGCCAAATTAACAACATTTTCTGTGCCGTTTTGTACTTTCATCATGATGTCACACGCAAGTATCTAAGAGGTACAGTGTGGATCACATCATCATGGCATGTGCTTCCTCACTTGCCCCTCTTACCTTCCTTCTATGGAGACCCATGTCTCATGCCTCTGATATTTATCTCCTGGTAACACATTAAACTTTACTAATTGGGTAACAATTTTTGGAGGTATTGAAGGATCATATTTCTTCTGGGAACTGCGTGCAGGCCTCGGTACTCACCTCTGGCTTAAAACTGCATCCCTTTTTTTCCAAATTCTGGAGAAACAAAAACAGTTGCATTGAACATCGCCCAACAGCATTTGAAAAGATTATATATTTTTAAATCTCACTATAACTTCAACAGGGAATGAAAAAACACAGACTAATGAGCCTTCCTTGAGATAATGTGTTCTTCATATGTGCCTTAATCTGGGGTGGCCACTTCCACATTCCTAAACTTTAGGGGTATAACACTAAATTGTCTCCAAGTCCCTTCATTTGGAGGATCCCAAGAATATGGTAAGATCTTTCTTCCAGTCTGTGGGTCCTACTTGACTCTAAACATTGTGCTGCAGGGTTGCATTCCAAAAGGTTGGCAGATCCAGGGAACAGAATTAGGCAGGGTCAGGACAAAACCTAAATTTGATATAATTTATTTTCAATGCAAGTTTAATTAAAATGAAAATAAAGCATTAAAATCATGGATATGAATACTCATGCATACCTAATAGTTTTCTTTTGACACATGGAACTATACCTTAGGGACAATTCTGGAGGTACTCCAGGACCACACTGAAGACTTGAGAAGGAACCATATGTTATGTTGGAATGTCTGGTTTTGTACGCCTACCCAAGAGGTACATTCAGTCTGTCCAGAGGTATGGGATGGGGTCTCTTCAAACCCATTTTGCCAGAGCCATCAAAGCATTCATTGACAAAGGTTAAAGAAAAGAAGTTTTTCTACCATCTCTAAATTGAACAGGAGGGCTTTTGCTGCAGTCAAGGAACAAGTGACATTCTATCTCCCAAACTTTAAGCTGTCCATGGTCTTCATCTGTGTCCATTTCTGCTTCCAAAAACATTTACAGGCAAGAGAAAAGAAGCAAAGTTGTACCCTCAGGACAAGGAGGTTTGAGAGGTTGTAGGGATACAATTCAGGTTGAGGGCAAATATCATGGGATCGCCTGGTCCTCTTCCCATCTCTCTGTTTGCAAGCTCTGTGCAGGGCCAGAAATGTTGAACGTTTTGATTCAGTGATTTTAAAAGGAGAACTTTACCCTCTCTTGTTTCAAGGAGATAGGATGCTATGTGAAATGTATGCCAAAAACAAACAGACAAACCCCAAACCAACAATACTTAAACCTTAAAAAAAGTCCTGACGTGTTTGGATAAACTGAGCAGAAGAGAGATGCTCAGTGGGGTGTCTTCATCTCAGTACAGCCTGTTCTGGAAGAGCTGTCACCCATTTCCTAAGAGTTCATAGCCTGTAACTGATTTCCAGCATGGAGAAGCTGCTGAACTGTCCAGCTCCTACTTAAACAGTCAGAGCAGGGATACTTTGAATGCTTTGAAAATAACAGTAGGCAACTATGAGTATGGTTTACAATCCCCATTCTTCCAGGGCACTGGCTAGGCTGATGGGAAGCCATCACCAGCTTTGAGTGCTCAGTTGGTCTGGCTTACAATTCCCATTTTCATTGGCCATTCATGAGAATGGGAAGGAGCTGATGTTACTAACCTTGGGTGACCAAGTGGCTCTGACTTGCAACTCCCATTCTTCCTGGCCAGTGGCCAGAAAGTCCCAGGTTCAATCTCTGGCCATTTCTAGAAAGGATAGGGGAGGTGGGAATTCTTCCTGCTGAGTTGCGTGGCTGATGCAGCAATGGTCAGCTATGGTGTAAGATGGCTTCCTAGATTCCAAAGACACATGCAGGACTCAAGGGATATTTTAGGTTTTGTTTCTAGCTGATTCTTGCCGCCAAATAAGACTTGCTGAGTTTTGAGCGTTATTTTTAAAATTCCTGGAAAACCTTTCCCTTAATTTCATTTCCTGAGGAATTGCCTTAAAACTAAATACAGTACATCTCAGAAAGACGCAGAATGTGTCCTTCAAATCTATCAATGTTTAAAAAGCAATTAGAAAGGAGGAATCTGTGAGAGGTCTGGAGTCACTGTGGAGTCTATAGCCAATATATCACAAAATTACAGCGTTGCTCTCTTTTTATCTGTGAAGTATTGTGGGGGCTTACTTTTGACTCATGAATAACAAATGCATCCTAGAGCATTCCTTGAGTGATGCAGGAGGAACAAAATGAAGCTTTGTTTGGACCACATATCTGACTGAATCATCTCCCTGAACAATAAATTCCCTCTCCCTCAGTGATCCAACCGGTCATGCATTTATTTTCAAGTCCCCCCATCTGTTGAAAAGGAGGCTGGAAACAGTCACCTCCTGTTCTTTCACTGTTGCTGTTCTTCTGGTTGTGAATGGGAATAAGAATCTATGGTGGCACAATGGGTTTGACACCATGGCAGACAGAGTTAAGGTGGTTAAGCTATCCTATCTCTTTCCATCTTTTTCCAACTCCTCCACATAGGTGTGGAGATTGATTATGTGCCATCAAGTCATTGTTGACTCTTAGCAACCACATAGATAGATTTTCTCCATTATGATCTTTCTCTCACCTGGTCTTTCAGGTCTTCTAACAGTGCCACTCTGAGTCCATCCACCTTGCTCCTGATCATCCTCTTCTTCTCTTTCCTTCCACCTTTCCCAGCATTAGGGCCTTCTCCAGAGAGCTGAGTCTTCACATAGCGTGTCCGAAGTAGGATACTTTCAGCCTGGTCATTTGTGTCTTGTGTGAGATTGTTGTTCAGTCGCTAAGTTGTGTCTGGCTCTTCATGACCCCATGAACCATATCGCGCCAGGCCTTCCTGTCCTTCACTGCCTCCCAGAGTTTTCTCAATTTCATATTCATTGCTTTAGTGATGCTATCTAACCACCTCATCCTCTGCCGTCCCCTTCTCCTTTTGCCTTCAATCTTTCCCACCATCAGGGTGTTTTCCAAAGAGTCCTCTCTTCGCATTAGGTGGCCAAAGTATCTAAGCTTGAGCTTGAGCTTCAGTATCAACTTGTGTGAGAACTCTGGGCTAATTTGTTTGATGGTCCATTTGTTTGTTTTCTTGGCTGTCCATGGTGTTCTCAGGAGTCTTCTCCAGCACCAAATTTCAAAAATGTAAAGCTGTGGAGAGGGAAAGTAAAAGACAGAGACACCAGTGCACCAGTAGGCTGTCTTTGGAATATGAAAAACTATTGGCAAGCTGTTTGGCATCTACCTAAAGCTGAAAGTGATTATTTTCCAAGCATAATTCCCTTTAGCAAGATTTATTGAGAAGAAATGGATGGGGTTACAAGAATTCTGGCAACTGAACTATTTTTTTTTTTTTTTTTGTCTAGGACCAATATATCCCAAAGTACATCGAAACAGTCATTTTCTTTCTTTCTTTCTTTCTTTCTTTTGTATATTACTTTTTGTGAACTAGCATGCTGGTGGATCCTTTTGATGTAGAATTGCAGTTGGTTGTTTATATAACTGTTCCTGAATCCTTATTAGTCTGGGAACAATCCATTACAGGTACACCAGTTTCTGTGTGCATGCCTACAATAGATTGTGCTATCTCAAAATACATGGCTGGAGAGAATGGATTTCTTGTGCATTAAGCTAAATTTTCCATCTCAGATTTCTTCTCATTCTTAGTAAAATCATCTTTGCTGCTTGGCAAAACACTTTCATTTTTAGGTCCCCAATTACGTGTGGCCCATGGGTTTGTCCACCCAGATTTCTTTTAGTGGTCACCTGGCTCCTTGTCTCACCTGACTTCTCTTTAGCTTCCTTGAATTGAAAAAGAAAGAGAGAAGCTAGTGTGCTGCAAAGCAGAATGCCAACCTTAAATATAATCTGTGTTTCCAAGAAAGATTTTGGCCCTATTCTAGACTCAGGGAGCAGTCTTAAAATATATATTTAGAAAGTGATGGGTGATAGCAGTTGTGGTTGGTTTGGAAATGGAAAAAGGTAAGCTGAGAGTGGTGGGAGAACATCTTTGGAGGTTGTGGGAGCAAGGCTATCAGCTTGCCATCTAATGTATGGGTATGATACACTTTCAGTTGCTTGGTGAGAGTACTGGTAACATGTTTTTAAAGTTCTGAATGCACCCACCAGTGTAAAAAGTGCAGTGAGGCCACTGGTAGTCCATTAGTATCTTCATTTCAACTGTCCAAGCTACATGCTCCATCAAGGAGAGCCACCTTGATTTATGGCCCATTTGGACAGTATAATAAATAAAGCTGCCCAGCTTGCTACAATAATACTCTCTGCTGGAAGTTTGATAAAATGGTCTGCATTAACAAATGTCAAGATACCAAGAGAAGGATGCAGTCTGAAATACTAGCATATCATCTGAGAGAATAGGAACATCTTATATTCTGTTGAAAATCATTGTTGCTCAGTCCAGCTAAATGTTTCAAGAAATGAAGCAAAGCATTTTCTGGAAAATGCTGATAGCTTCTGCTGAAGGCTTCAGCTTCTAGTTTCCTGTAAAATAGTGCTTTATGTACAGATGGCTGTCCTGCTTTCTGTGTTGCTGATTAATTGCTTACAGAAATATAGAATAAAAGACTTTTTTTTGTCTAAGTACAATAAATCCATTGTTACACTCTGCGAGGATAAATTAGAGTTCTGATGACATGAAGACTGATGTATTGTTGATCCAAATTCACCTTCAAGGTGTGAATCATCTGCTATTCATCCACTGCTCATAATTCCCATTAAAAAAAAGCAAAGAACCATCCATGAACATATGGTGGAAAGCTATAAATCGGAAAGTAAACTAATTAGTAAGTCTTTGGTTGGCTTCTTCAAGTCACATTCATCCTCCAGTTGCCCTTCTCATGGTTCCAATATATCCTACAGATCTGCCTTTGCAAGATTGTAAAGAGTTATACCCATGAGAACCAGTGTGGGGTTGTGATAATGGTGTTGGGCTGAATTGGTGAGACCCAGTTTCTGATCCATCCTCAACTATGAAAGCTGTCTGAATGATCTTCAACCAGTCATTCTCTGTCAGCCCAACTATCTCACACAGTTGTTGTGGGGAAAACAGGGGTGCATGCTGTGTGTCACTTTGACCTCCTGAATGAAAGGTAGGGTATAAATCAAATTAATAACAGTATTGTAAGGGGCCAATACTACCATTTAAGTGAAACAGCCATTCAGGCAGAAGTTCACCCTCTACCATGGAAGTTCATTAGGTGGTTTTTTGATGCTCTCTTTGTTTCTTTCTCTCAGCCCAACCTACATGATGGTTGCTGTTGTGGGGATAAAATAAAGGGAAATCCCCAGATCAGCTCCTGGAGAAAAGGCAGGATATGAATCTGATAACTAAAATAACTTGACCAACCTAGAACCTGTTGCAGACTATTGTCGTAAGGTGTGGCACTATGTTCAAACGTCCTATGTCAATATGGTCCCTTTCAGTATAATAGGATAGGATCCTAAAAGAATAGGAACATGAGGTTATTTCAGATGTTTCTTGAAATATCTGAAGGGCTGTCACATTGTAAGGTTTTGGGCTTATTTTCACCTACTCCAGTGGCTAAGGCTAGAACTAATGGGATGAAACTTGAAGGATGTAGATACAGATTCAACATGAGGAAGAACTTCTTGACAGGAGGAGTGGTCAATCTGTGGAATAAGATACATGGAGGGGTTTCTTCCCCTTCACTGGAGGCTTTCAAACAGGCTGGATAGTCATCTAGTGGGGATGATGTGGTGAATCCTGAAGGGTGCAAGGGGTTGGACTCGTTGACCTCATAGGCCTCTTCCAACTCTATGATTCTACAGTATGATTTAATTGCTTGCAGAAAACATCTGCAATCTGGCACCCTCCCAATCAAGGAGAAAGCCAGGTTAGGAAAAGGCTAATATTTCAGCCCCAAATCAGAGTTTTGCTATTATAGAAGTGGGTATTAAGGGACACTTTCTTTACCTGAAGCGGTGAAGTCTCTGCTCCTTTGAAGGACTTCTCTCTGGCTTTGGAGCCTAGCATTTTATCATTAAAAAGATTTGAGTAGAATTAGACTTTAAGACTGCATTTTAGGTGGATCCTGATTGAAGGGCATGGAGTTCCTATTTGGGGAACTTAAGTTGTCTCTGTGGTTGGGAGCTAATGATCTGGATCAGATGGCTACCACAAGGCAGGGTCATGAAATGCACTCACACAGTTCACTAGGCTGGACAAAGTCTGGGGTGTAGTAGTTTGTGGTTCAGTGTGTTGTGGGAATCCAGCCATAGTCTTAGCAGGTTTTATGAACCAGGCGACCACGTAAAATGTAATATAACTTATTGGCTTGGACATAATCGTGTGTGTGCATTATGTTGCCTGAACCTTGGTTTCAGTGTGTTACATGAACCCCACAATTAAGTGAAATGTAATATACTTTTCTAAACACTGATTATTTATGAGCCAATACGGGTTTTTCTTCCATTTCTTTTTCTGAAGGTGATCTGTTGAATAAGCTAAGGTATTGTAGTCCGGGCAGAACACTAAGTAGGTAGGTTCCTTTATATATGATACCTGCAGCAGGATTATTATAGGCACAAAGATGGAGAAATGTTGAAATACCCGCAATGGAGGAATGGGTGGTGAAGATGGCAGAATTAGCAGAGATGGCAGAACTGGTCAGGGACAAGACAGTAAGTACTTCTATAAAAGACTGGAAACATTTTATGGATTGCTGCTGAAAATGGAAAAAAGTGAAATGGTGATTTCTGGATTTGATGATTGAGAAGGGACTGAATAGAGGGATGAAGGGATTATTGTAATGTTAAGGAGGGAGAAAGGATAATGAGTTTGCTGTTAAGAAGGGGGGAAGTTGCTTCTTTATTATTATTTCTTTTTTTACCTATTGTTTTCTGCACTTTTTTCTCTTTTTCTCTCTTTTCTTTATATAGTTCTGTCCTTGTCTTTTATCTATGCAAAAACTCTTAATAAAAATTATGCACACACACACACACATATATATATAAACAAATAACAACTATGTATATGTATATATGTATGTATGTATGTATATATGTATATGTATATATATAAAATAACTAAGTACAACTAACTAACAACTTGGCTAAGTTCAAGCGTTTAGCCAAGAAGGAACAAACATATAGTGACTTAGTGCAACGAGTGAACCTCCCCACTGAAATTTGGCATTCCATGGGAACTAGACAACAATAGTGGTTAAAGACACTGAACTAGAAACCCAGAGATGGTGAGTTCTAGTCCTGCCTTAGGCACAAAGCCAGCTGGGTGACTTTGGGCCGGTCCCTCTCTCTCAGCCAGAAGAAGACAAGGGCAAAGCACCTCTGAAAATGCTGCAAGAAAAGTGCAGGGACTTGTCCAGGTAGTCACCAAAACTGACACACGGACGCAAACCCAGACACAAAAAACCCTAACTATAATTTATGTACTCACCTATGCACACCACCCAAAGTTCCGTCAACCAGCTGAAAGTTCTGGCATTTGCACGTGAAGACATTTCTGAAAATGGCACACAGGTCAAAGATGAAAAGGAAGAAAAAATAGTGGTTGTCACCCCTGTTTGGTCAGCTAAGCAGTTTCACCAGACAATAAAGCCGATCTTGATGGCTACTGCTTGGTGTCTCATGCAGACGTTGAGAGTTTCACCTTGATGTTTGGAAAGGAGGGGAATAATTCAGAATGTCTCCTTCCCCATGCGCATTTCAGGGGACAGCGGACAAAATGTGTGTGTGTGTGTGTGTGTGTGTGTGTGAGAAAGAGAGAAAGCTATTAGAGTGGTTTCTGGAATCCACCTTTGTTCTCTCTAAAAGATGTGACTTTTATGAAACTTCATTAGGCTGAGACCACACTCAATTTCATTTCATTTAAATGCAAAATTAAATATGATAAGGATATTGTCCAGGGGTACTCTTATCACATTAAAAATAAATAACTTTCGGAGGTCTTGGACAGAACCCAATAGCTAATTAGTCCATTCTGAACATAGATGTTTGCTGCCTCCCTGTGGTTAAAATGAACCGTTTCATTTTGAACAGAATCCTTGTATGAAATGAGAAAAATGCAGTCTTTTGTTTTCATGGTGTGTTCCTCTCTTCCATGCATGACTGAAGATGCTAATAGTTCTTTCTAACTAATAAAATCCATTCCTGCTCATAGCCTGCAAATTAGACAATTATAAGCCAAGTAGAAGAGCTGAAGTGACCTATTTCTTCGGGCACAATCAAATCCTTGGCTTATGACAACCTTGCCCTCAGGATAAAACCTCTCCTTCTCTCTCCTTCTGCCCAAAGCCTTTTAGATAATTGCTTGTGGAAAGAATACCTGACAACGTTTTGTTTTCCCTCTTCTGTCTTCATCCAGATTTCTGATAGTCCTGGGGTGCTTGATTTTAGCCGTCCTGACCACTTTTGGAGAATATGAAAAAGCTTCTGGATATTGGTTGTTGCTTTTGGTAAGTTCTTGATAGTATCACTGTTCCATCAAGGCAAATCAAACAGTTTCCTTCCCTTGAAGGATTTCTTTTTTTTTTTTTGTAGTTTGTCAAATTTATATGGCTGCCCTTCTCACCCAAAGTGACTCTGGGCGACGTACAGTACAACCAAGAATTAAAACATTTTGCAAACCCATTAAAACACGGATGAAACAAGACCATGAGAAAGAAGATGTTTACATACAGTATAGCCAATGTGCAGGTTCCCTATTACCAGGGGATCCCCAGGCTTGCTGAAAAAAAAACATGTTTTGAAAGCTTTACAGAAGGCCATGAAAGTTGGGGCTAACCACCCCTCAGGTGGAATGATGTTTCAGAGGGCAGGTGCCACAGCAGAAAAAACTTGTCTTGTAGGTCCTGTGGACCAGACCTGCAGCATGCCTCTCCTGCTGGACCTGCTGGGACAGGTAGATGTAATAGGGAAGAGGCGGTCCCTCAGGTGACCTGGCCCCATGCCATATAGAGCTTTAAAGGTCAAAACCAGCACCTTGAATTGGACCCAGAAGCAAATTGGTAGTCAATGCAGCTCTCAGAGCAGAGGTGTAGCATGTGTCCATCTAGGGACACACATAACTGCTTGTGCCACCGCATTTTGTACCTGCTGAAGCTTCCAGATACTCCTCAAGGGCAGCCCCATGTAGAGCACCTTACAGTAGTCCACTTGGGAGTGACCAGGGCATGAGTGACTATGAGCAGAGCCTCCCGGACCAGGAACAAGCACAACTGGTGCACAACACGAAGTTGCACAAAGGCCCTCCTGGCCATGACTGCCACCTGCTCCTCAAGCAGGAGTCATGGATCCAGAAGGACCCCCAGATTACACACCAGATCTGTTTGGGGCAGCATCACCCCATTCAGAACCAAAGATGGTAAAGTTCTGGATTTGTTAGGCCCTAAAACCCAAAGCCCCTTGGGTTCTTGCCAGAGTTCAGCTGAAGATTTTATGATCTAGTATAGGCAGTAGAGAGCAGCTCTAAATGGTTAGCTAGTTTGTTTGTTTGTTTGTTTATTAAATTTGTATGGCACCCATCTCCCCCAGAGGGTGACTCTGGGTGGCATACAAATTTAATAAATAATAGAAGTGTTTCTATCTGCTTCAAGAATCCATTGATTAAACATTGTTTTAATTAATCATTCCGACACAAGACTTTCCAAGCACTAGATGGTATTTAGTGCTATAGAAGATACAGAATCATGAGTGAAACCTTTGCATGAATGGACAAATTCACATGAGTGAGCAGCCCGTAAAATTGGCTATGTAGAGTTGCTAAAGAAGCATCCCCATCTAAGAGAGGTTGGTTGTGTAACTGGGATCCAGTAGACAGTCCTGTGATGGAATGGAATTATGAAGGCCAAACTCAGGGAGATAAACATTTTCTTAGCTCACCAGAACCACGTGGGAGGAACAAGAGGATGAGACTGGCACCTCCCTGAGGAATTCACACTGTTGTGGCTGGAGGATTTTGGGAACTGGGGTTTGAGTCTGAGAAGATTCTTGCTAGAGGTTGTAGCTAATAAACATAGCTGGACAGAATTGGCATTGTGTCTTGGAGTTCCTTGGGCTAGGCCTGACATCAGTCTTCCCAGACTCAAACCCCAGTTCCCAAAGTCCTCCAGCCACAACAGTGTGAATTCCTCAGGGAGGTGCAAGTCTCATCTTCTTGTTCCTCCCATGTGGTTCTGGCGAGCTAAGAAAATGTTTATCTCCCTGAGCTTGGCCTTCATAATTCCATTCCATCACAGCCCCCTCTATGAATGAATGTGGGGGTTAATCGGTCATTTTAAGAAGAAAAGAAATGGTAGGGGCATGCTGTAATTGCCAAAGGTCCACTCTGCAATCACTAGCCTCTCCAGCTGATAAGATCAGATGGTCACCTCTGCTCATGACCTTGGAGAACTATTGCATTAGAATAGACAATCCTGGGCTCAGGGGACAAATGGTCTTTTTTGATGTGAGGGAGCTTTCTTGGTTTCCAGTAGAAGTGGACAAAATGAATCAAGATCAAAATGTCCCAACTGCAAAAAGCTTGTTCCAGTCTTGCTGGAAGTTCTCCATTATTGGAGGAAGCATTCCAACCTTACTGGAAGTGCTGTGGGGTCAGAATCAGTCAATGCAACCTTACAGGAAGTGTTCCATTGTTGGAAACTTACTGGAAGGATTCCATTGTCAGAATGGGCCATTCCAACCTTGCTGGGAGGGTTCCAACCTTGAAATGGGCTCTTTTGAGACTGGACCACTTCTGCTGGGGTCAGAAGTGACTCTTCCAATGAAGCTCTCAGAGCTTGGAATAGAATATTTGGGGGTCAGAATGTTTCCAGAATGTTAAGATGTTTTGCAGAACTTTAGTTTCCAATGCTAAATGGATTTATTTTTCACAGCAGGCTCACGGGCTCCAGCACAGTCTGGAAATGAGCCGTCTTAGCATGAGTCTCTGCAGGAGGGGACAAGGAGGGACAAGTGACAAAAAGTGCATCATTGCCCTTATGTATTTGCATGTGATGTTACGATGCATATGCAAAAAAGTGGAGCTTGCATCCTTTCATCGCAAGTCATATCTTGCTCCTTTGGTGTCATTGTGTCTAGGGCCAGATGCCTACGAGTCTAGGCATAGGAGATGTGATCTGTGATGGATAACGGGTGGGGCAATGGTGTAATTATGCCTTACATCTTCTGGACATGTGGGGAATCCTCAGGGGTTGGATTTGCTTTAAAGAAGTCTTCCCCAACTTGGTATCTTCTAGTTCTGCTGGACTACAGCCCCCACCAACCCGAGCCAGTGCATCTGGATTGACCTGGTTGTGCAATATTCTCCTTGCCTGAACAATGTCTTTCAAGCTCCTAGAATTGTTTTATCCAGGGATATGCTCCTTCCAGAATTGTGTTACTGCTGTTTCTTTCTTTTCTTTCCTTTTTTCATTTTCTTCCTTGTAGGAAACCTTTGCCATCTTCATCTTTGGAGCAGAATTTGCCTTAAGGATCTGGGCAGCTGGCTGCTGCTGTCGATACAAGGGATGGCGTGGGAGGCTAAAATTTGCCAGGAAGCCTCTGTGTATGTTGGGTAAGCGTGGGGCTTTGCATCACTGCTTCTCTTACAAGCAGGAGTAGAACATAAATCCGTCACCGACTTCTTTTTGCTCAGGAATGCCCAAATAGACTCTGCCACAGTTATGAACACCTGCCATCCATCACTCTTAACTAGAAAAGTTAACACAAAGTGTATTGAGGTGGAAAACCATGTGAAAACTGGATTTTAAAAGATGATTCTATAAATAGAAACATCAACTGCGTCTTGGGTGCTGCGTTGACCGTGATGCCACTAGATGGCACTCAAGGATCTCCAAAGTTTAATGAATAATAATCTTTTAGAATGGCCCAAGTCTGATGAGACAGTTTATGTCTTCACTAGATTTGTATTCTAACCTTTTTCCAGCTGGAGATAACATGCACAGCACTCTTTCCATCAGGGCTTCTCTACCCCACCACCACAACAGCCCTGTTTGGTAGCATGGAAGGACAGACTACCTGAGCAGATGATAAACACCTGTGCTCCTTCCTTCCCCTCCCTCCTTGGCCCTCCCCCCTTGTCAGGACCACCCAGCTGCCAATCAAACAGCAGCTGTCAATCAAGCAGCAACGTCGGGCAGGCAGGTTAGAGGGAGAATAGAAGAAATAGAATAAACAGAGCCCGAAGCCCAGGAGTAAAACTAAAGAATAGACAGAATAAACACAGCCGAAGCCCTGCTGATGAAGAGTCAATGGGAAAGGAGGTCACAGCGGGAAAAATGGGGGTGTGAAAAGATTCCTTTCTTTCTTCAGCTGGAGTCAATCTTTGGAGAGTCCAGAAGCCCAGCCAGAGATGCGCAAGCAGAAAGGGTAAAGAAGAAGCAAAGACTTGGACAGAACAGAAATAGAACACAGAAACTAAAAAAAAAGATAAAAATCAGCTTGAACTCCAGAGAAACGGATTATAGTTCTATAGAGAGTGACAATAGGGATATATAGGGTTTCTGACAAAAGAAATATAGGGGTCAGCAATAAACAAATACAATAGAGGTAAATGCAGTGAAATTGGACTTTAAAGAATATAATGTAGATCAGTGTTTCTCAACCTCGACAACTTTATGATGTGTGGACTTCAACTCCCAGAATTCCACAGCCAGCATGCTGGCTGGGGAATTCTGGGAGTTGAAGTCCACACATCATAAAGTTGCTGAGGTTGAGAAACACTGGTGTAGATAAACAGCCTATAGAAGATCAATGGCTAGAATATAGCTTTAGTATTAAGATATTAGTTTCTGAAACAGTTGAAGGCATTTATAATTTGCAACTCCTGTGCTTTTGCAGGGATGGCGGGTAAAAGGTAAGCTTTCCTTGTTTAGTAACATAAATGTTTCCCCCAGTCGTAGAGGGAGATACAAATAAAAAAGAAAAAAAACCCCAACCAACTGTCCAGGTTTCCAGTTCTGTGTCTTTACTAAGTCTGGGTCAGTTTCATTATTTGTAGTTCAAAGATAAAATGAACCCATGACAAGTAGGTTGAGCTGAGAGAGTGGGACTGACCCAGAGTCACCCAGCAAGCTTCCAGGGCTCAGTTTGGACTTGATCCTAAACCCCCTGCCCACCCCCCACCCTCCTCCTGGGCTAGCATTTAATAACCACACCAGCTGTGATCTTACAAAAATTCTGGGCTCCCTCTTGAAATCCAGTGAGATTTAGGTGTTTCCATGTGTTTAGGCTGCTTGCTTGTTTCTTCAATCGTTAACTGCCTGCACACTTTGGAAAATATTGCAAGAGTGCCCACTGATTAAAACCCATGCTCTAAAATATTATTATGGTGTGTAGGAAAGAGTGTTGTGTACATAAAGTTGGGTTAAAAAAAAAAGAAATAAGGGACCTGTGTGAAAAAAAAATTGAATCCTTCTAACTACAACCATGCTGGTTATTAAAAACATCCTCTCCTTTTTTTCACCAACTGGAGGAAAGACGGTAACATTTTATTAGATTTTACACTGAAAGGGCCTGAATGGGAAGACATAATCAGTATCAAGTGCAATCAGTTTAGATTTCACTCCAATTTGTAGTGGAAAAATGAAGCCACTTCAGTTCACATTTGCGCTCTGATTCATAGGGTTGAGTTGAATCAATTCACTTCAGATTTGCATTTTGGATGGTCAAAGTAATTCTGTAAAAGGGTGGGCACTCCTGTGCAAAATTTCTATTCGATCATCCAAGGCATGTCAAAGGGCAGTGGGAATTCAGTGACATCATCATGGCTGCTGTCCTAACTTCTTTGATCCTCAAGGCACCCAATTTAATTTAGTGTGTGAAATGTATTCAGAAAGTCAATTTGAAGATTTGAGTTTGAAGGAGTAATTTGATCAAATCCAAGCTTTACGCGGTTTTAGTAAGGAGTTGCTGTTTCATGTAATTGATGGCTGAGGTTTCACACCAATATTATTGGACATCTTGGGAAATTAATTCACAGGTAATTTCCACTGCCCTAGAGTGTTCCATCAAATGTTAATATGGATGCATCAGGGCCTGGTTATCTACCTTCAGTTTGAGCTCATTAAGTCTCTCCACATCCGATTAAGCAAAATCCAGTGGCTATCTAAGATGACATTTGCTGAGGGACAACATGGAACACATAGAAGACTCAGCCACATGGTTGGCCTAATTCCCATAGAGTATCTTGTTGATGACAGGACGATGCAGGTGTTCTCCAGTTTGACAGAAGATTCCCTTGGCTGCCCAACAACTCTGGAGTTAAGGTAGAAGAAAAGTCCTATGTCTTACATTTGAGGCTGTAGTGCACTGGCATTCTCCATTTGGCATTACTTGCAGTTGGTGGAAGAGTAGTCTTGAAGGTGTGTAGGTTATGTGATCATTATCCTAAAACAATGTATGCAGATAAAGCTGCAAACAAGGAAATTAAATGAACCTGAAACAGATTTTTTAAAATTCCCAAAGATGTGTAGAAAGCCTGTTGTTATTGTTCCTTATGGATATCACCTAGATTTTCTAGACCTCAAAATCAGTCTTGGTTCTTCATCCTTTTTTTTTTTTGGTCAAGATTTGTTCCCCGTCCCTCTCCACAGATATTTTTGTACTGATTGCCTCTGTCCCCGTGGTAGCTGTTGGCAACCAAGGCAATGTCCTGGCTACGTCGCTGAGAAGTCTCCGTTTCCTCCAGATCCTGCGAATGCTGCGTATGGACCGGAGAGGTGGTACCTGGAAGCTTCTGGGATCAGCTATTTGTGCACACAGCAAGGTAAAGAGCGGAGGCTAGGGAAGCCAAATGGGATGAAAGTGATGCAGCCATAAAGGATAGACTGTTCACAGAAGCACAGCTGCGGTGCAGTTTGGGTGTTCATAGTAGCTTTGGGATCATTGCTAAGGCTTGATGTAAGCATGGACCCACGCCTCAAGGAAGGGTCTACTGACAAGAAACCTTTGGATCTGCTCCATTTGGTTCTTTGCCACTGCAGCGTGCTCATTCGCTAACCTCTCATGCCAGCTTAGACAGCAGAGGTAGAACTGAGCAGGAACAGTAGATGCTTCTATTATCAGGGGCAATCAAGAAGGGAGGGCCTTGTCATTGTGTACGTTTAATATTACTTGGAAACCTTCTTTGCACTTTTTGCAAGACACAGAAAAAAAAAGAAATTTTGTTGTATGGATTTGATGATTAGAAATAATATGGATTAATGGAAACAAGAGAAGTTATGTTTTAAACTTAGAGTCATAATAGAAATATAATACATATATAAATAAACTTAGAGTAAGAGTTGGATGTGTATTATTACTTATACCTGTTGTGAGGAGGGTTGGAAGTCAATTCTTTTTTTTTCTTCCAGATCCTTCTCTTTTTTGTCTCTCACACTTTCTAATCTTTTATATCTTATTTCCGAAATTCTTTTTTCTTTCTTTCTATAGTCTTCTCTTAATACTGATTCTTGTTAGCTTCTTTTTAAACAATTTTTTAAAATAAAGTTATGATAAAAAAAAAGAAGGGGAGGCCTGTCATGCAAAAGAGAATGAGAATCAGTTAGCAACAATGTGGGTGAGAAGGTAGACTCATGCAGAGAAAGGGGGCTTTCAAAGGTTCTTGCCCAAAGCAAGCCAAACTCTTGGGGCAGCCCTCAGTGGTATGGCTTACTGGTCAAGATGTGATGGAATGTATCTACAAGGTGGAGGGGGATGTGGGAGATCAAGGAGGGAAGAGGTGGATTCCAAGAGGGGAAAGGAGACAAGAGACAATACAGTCCACAGGGGAAGTGTGGGAAGCAAAGGAGGTGCAGGATAGCCACTCCCTAGAATCTCCCAGGATATATCCACCAGTTCCTGTAGTATAGTTAGTTTGGCAAAATTTTGTCTATAAGGTGTAAGGAAATCAATGAACTATACTCGACTAGACTATTTTACCATTGTTCTTGGGCTGGGCCTGACACAAGGTCTTTGTAGCTTAAACTAGGACTCTCATGGCCAAAGCCCCACTGGCTTGGTTGGGTGTTTTCCCTTTGCTTATGGCAATATATTTCTCCTCTTAGGAACTCATCACTGCCTGGTACATTGGGTTCTTAACCCTTATTCTCTCCTCTTTCCTGGTTTATCTGGTGGAGAAGGATGTGCTTGAAAAAGATGAGGACGGGAAAGAGACAAAAGAGTTTGGAACCTATGCTGATGCCCTTTGGTGGGGACTGGTTAGTATCAACAGTGATCATGCTGATTTGAGATTTTGTTTCAGATCTTTCATCTGAATATTGCAGAATCTTTCTAGTTTATGGGATTTGTATTTATAATTTTATGGATGGATATTGTTTGCATGGGCTGTGTTCATACCACATCGCTGAACCAGGTCAGTTACTCCTAGTTGTACAGTCTGGTATGCCTGGCTAGTATTAATGTTGATGAGTGTGGGTCTATGTGTGGGGCAAAACCCAGCCCACTTGGTTGGCTTATGGTTTGTCCTATGGTGGATACCCAGAAAATAGGTGAATTCTTCAACCAAGTATGTCCTGTAGACTCAACCACTGGGTGGCATTAGTTGTAGGGAGGGAGGGAGGGAGGGAGGGAGGGGAAAACATTTTGCAGTCTTGGATGAAAGCAAAATTTGTAGAGTGAATTTCCTGCACCATATTCCAACAAATTGAAAATCTTATGGACAAGCCTGGATAATAAATGTCCAGTGCTCTCGAGGGCATAGTTCCTCAGACTTACCAGTACGGTGAGATGCAGCGTCTGGGAGTGGAATGGGGCATCTGAAAATGCCAAGGAATCATTCTTCTTGCCCATTTGCTTTGTCTTTCTTACAGACTGTCCCAAACATTCTCCCCACAGATTACACTAGCAACAATCGGCTATGGTGACAAGACGCCTAAAACATGGGAAGGGCGTTTGATTGCAGCAGCATTTTCCCTCATTGGAGTTTCATTTTTTGCCCTTCCAGCTGTAAGTTTCATCAGTGACCCCATGAGAGATAATGTGATAGAGCTGGTGCCAACTTGAAATCTTCCTTGCAATTTCTCAAATTTTCTTCCTCTGCAAAAAAAAAAAAGGCACCAGTTTTTCTAATAGTGCTTGAGAATTTCTTTCTAAATTCTCCTCTAAACATGGAGGTGGTGAAGGGGGCTACTGCTGGTGTTGCTGACCTCTGTCATGTGTCTTTCCATCTCTCTGGAGCCCCCCAGCCTGCCCAAAATTTTCAGTCTAACAAAGCCCCAAGAGATGGGGTCTTTCCTAGCATCATCCCTTGGGATTTAATGGGAAGTCAGAGAAGCTGCAGACTGCTGGTAGGATTCTGCATCCTATGGCTACATTGAAGTTAAATAAGTTCAAGAACACCCTCTCCATTAATGAGAACTCCAATGAAATTTACTTGTCTTTTGAAAAAAAAATAAAAGGAAATCATTCCCATCACACTGAAGAACGTATAGGAAATAAAACTCAACAAAAACATGCCTAACACTAGATGACGTGGTTGGAATAGGAGGCCACATATCTCCCATTCAGCCTGAAAAGTTTTCCATATATTTTAATTAAAATCTCCCAAATCCTACAGATGAGGTGCCTGAGGTATGACCTTGTAGGGTTATCTGGAGCGAGCTGAAGTCTGTGACTCCTGAGGAAGTAGACAGGGTCCTCCATTCTGTGAGCTCTGCCACCTGTTTGTTAGATTCAGGATGGTTAAAGCTGCCTGGGAGGTGACCTGTGGTTGGGCCTACTTCGCTGAGGGAGGGGATGGTCCCCTCAGCCTTGAAGGACTTATGGTGCTCCCATTCCTTAGAAGACCATTGCTGGGCCCAACCATCCTGGACAATTTTCATTCATTCTCCAACCTCCCCTTTTTAGGGAAGGTGGTAGAGAGGATAGCCAGGCTTCAACTCCAGAGGACCCTGGAGGAAAAATTATCTAAATCCATTTCTTTCTTGTTTAAGGCCAGGATTCAGTATAGAGACAGTACTGGTCATGCTTGTTGATGACCTGTGGCAGAGCAAGATGGGGGTGGTACATCCATCTTTGGACTCCGTGATCTCTCAGTGGCTTTCGGTACTGTCAACCATGGCATTCTTCTGGATCAGATCTGGGGATTGTGAGTGGGAGGCACTGTTTTGGGGTGGCCAGTTTGAATTGGTATTGACAAGAGGGGAGAAATCATGCCGTGGCCCCTCACTTGCAGAGGGGAAAAGGAGGAGGCAAGACTTCACTCTATGAAGCGGGGAAGACCACTGTTATGAGGGCCAGGAACAGCTATGGGTAGACTAGTCAAGCCATTGTGAGAAGTGTACTACAGGAATCCCCAGTTTAAGAACAAGTTCCATTCCCAAGTTCTGTCCTTAAGTCAAATATGTATGTAATCCGGAACAGTATTACTATATAATACTGTATAAGTAGTAGTGTGCAATTTACTCGAACCATTGTGTATTTAACTTGAATTTTGCTACAGTAGGCTCTGCTCTTAACTATGGGTCATCCATAAACCAGGCATTCTTAACCCGGGGACTACCTGTAGAACCCTGGTGCACACTTCCGGGACATAATGGAAGGCTGGTCAAACTAAGCTATCCATTATTTATCTATGTGGGAACTTCTAGAGGAGGACAAACAAATCAGAGCATTTAAAGTAACTGCAAAGTGAAGGAGGTAGGGGTGCAAATAATGTTCTCATCCCTTCTTCCTGTTGATGGTCAAGAGACAGGAAGAAAAGATGGGATCATGGAAGTGAACAACTGGGTAAGAAGATGTTGTCAGCCAAAAAAGATTTGGATTCCTAGTCCAGGAACTATATTCCTATTGCTGGAATAGGAAACTGTTATGGAGGAATGGATTGGATTCCATAAGGACAGAGAAAAATGTGTTTGGCAAAAGCCTTGTGAGCCTTACTAAGAGGGCTTCAAGTGAAGCCAGAAGCAGGAGAGGGACACACAGAATGAGAGAGAGAGACTCAGGTAGAAAACTGCTGGACATTAGGAACATGGATGCACATGATGATGGAGGAGGAACAGGAAAGTGTATTCAAAAGTTCTCAACACATAGTAGTAATGAAGACCAGTAAACAATGACTTCCCCAGTCTCCAGTGTCTATATATCCTTACACAGGATATGGGTAATAAACAGGAGGAACTAGAAATCCTAACACAGGAAAGTGAATGTGACCTGATAGGTATCACCCAAACCTGGTGAGACGGGAGCCATGATTGGAACACTGAACTTAAGGCATACTTGTTCAAAGGAAATAGTCCCAAGAAAAGAGAAGGCAGGACAGAGTGAGAAAATTCACATCCCTGAATGTGGAAGCATCCAGAACAGCAGATGGTGACAAGGTTGTCTCACATGGCCCATATTCTCCCCACATGCTCTGTTAACTGCAGTTTTTACGAGCATTCCTAGCATCATATATCACTTTCTCCAGGGTTCATTGTACCGTATTTGGCTCCTGCTCTCCTGAAAAATTAGGAGGAGCCTGATTCTTACTCCGTGTTACTTGGGTACCCAGAGGAAGAGCTTTTCATCCCAACATTTTTGATGAAATATCATTTCAAGCATTGATTTGTTCATCTTGCCTTACAGGGCATTTTGGGTTCAGGATTGGCCCTAAAAGTCCAGGAACAACATCGCCAGAAGCACTTTGAAAAAAGAAGGAAACCAGCAGCAGAACTCATACAGGTTTGCACATCCTGCTTTTCCATAACATGTGGTTGGAAGCATGCACAATGCCCATATTTTTGAATCGAGCAGACTAATCTCAGATCTCTTGGCTGGGAAATCACAGGAGGAGCTGTACGCATTTCAGATCCTTCTTTTAATGGGTTGCTACACCCTGCAAGAATGCCCCTCCCCCCCCAATCATTGTAGAGGTTTTTTTTCCAAGATCGAGGAAAGATGAAACAAGGGGAGAAACTGCATTCTTCCTCTGGATTCGTTTTTGGGTGGAGATATAAGGAACTGCACTTGGGAGCAGAAGCAAAATGTATTCTGGCTTCTTTTGGTGGCCACCATGATTCTCTCTTCTAGAATTGTGTAGTGCTAAGTCACATTCTGAGAGGGTCCTATCTTTTGCTAGTACTTGAGCTCCAAGCTCAGGAGACGAGGCTTTTGACTCAGCAGATAACCTAATATCTTATGCATGGTGTGCCAGACAAAGTCATATATCTGCCCTACTTTTCACCAAAGTACTCTGAAGCCTCACTTTGCTCTGCTGGTTGGGAAAAGGGTGATTGCAACAACTTTCAAATGCAGGATGGAGGATCAGTAACAAAACCATGTTTGCCTCTTGACTTGCTCAATACTTACATAGAAATCTATAAAATTTCCCCCGTGCCATTTGCTTATTAGGCGTACACATACATACACACACAAGGACCCACATTTCTCTGAACAGGTCACTTCTCTTGTGTTCCATAGGCTGCCTGGAGGTACTATGCTACTAATCCTAATAGGATGGATCTTGTTGCCACATGGAGGTTTTACGAGTCTGTTGTATCATTCCCATATTTCAGGTAAGTTCTGTGCATTGGGACATATTTGGTTCAATGACTCAACTTTATTTGAAGGATTGTCTAAGTCAAACTGGAGAGGAGGGCATGTGGAAGGACCAGTTTTGTAATGGAGAAGTGGGGGAAGAGTATTGTTATCCTGTAAAGACCCCTTTTCCAATTCCTCCTTGCTACCTGAGGATTATGGGAGTTCAGGTCTAGCATGTCTAAGGGACCTCAGCTGGGAAGATATTTTATATTCTAACAGTGAATGGGTTCTTTGTATGAGGATCCTTATGTAGCCGAAACACCATGACAGCGGGATTGTGGACTTATATGGTTGAAGAACTATAAAAGACAGCTTCGGCATGAAATCTTCCAAGCAGGAATCTCAAAATAAATCAGTGAGCTATTAGCAGTTTGGCCATGGAGTGCTGATCAATTGGCATGTGTGGAGGAACCTTAGAGAACTCTAGGTGTGGGTTTGTGTGTAAGGGGGAGGAGGAAACAGATTAAATGCCCTCAGAAAATGCATCTTGGCTGGCTGGAGCCTCAAAGAATAGACCTCCACAGAGCAGTGTTTGCTGCGGGACTCTCCTGTGGATGCTTTTAAAAAAAGTTGCACAGTTTTGGTGAGCAACCCAAATCTGGAACCTAACAAGAAGTGGACAGTTTTCAGAAGTGAGATACGAACTAATGATCTCAGGGATCTGTTATTAGAGTATTACAAAAGGTCACCCTGCGGCTCAGGAGGTGAATGGCAATTGAGGGGAGTAGTTGAAAAGGCATCTTTGTGATAAGGGAAGAGGGTTCAGATCCTCAGCTTAACATAGACAAGTCTGTACTGTAAAATTACATCCAGTGGCAGTCTTGATCCTCAGCAAGGCACTCAGATCACCTAACCAACCCACATACCTATATTGACTACCAGGGGATAGTATGTGACCAGTTTTGTCCTATGTGGGACTCTTCAGATATATGTAGGCATGTAGAACCCGCATGTGTGTGTTTGCAAGACGAAACCTGTGCTTTAGATCCCTAATAGTTTACTCTCATCTCACAAGACTAGAGTAGGAGTGAAATGGAGCTGTATTTCTTTACTTCACATATTTCTCTTTGATCCTTCCATTGGCCATGGTCCCATTTCCAGGATCACTGGGAAAGGGGGCTTCTCCACAAGTAGGAACCTCAAGCAATCAGTGTTCTCCTCAAACAGAGGACAACGGTAAAAGTATAGCAGTAGAACTTGTGTACAGAGAAGATACCAGATGTGATGAGTTTCCCAACCCTGGACAAACTCGTAAGATTCTTCCCATGCCTATGCTTTTATGATTTCATAGAGTTACAAAGATAAAATGACCCCACAGTGGCCATGCACACAGCCATAAGCTGCTTGAAGGAGGGTGAGGTATCACCATGATATATAAGGACAGGGGTCCCCAGAATAGAGCAGGAGAAGATGTATGAGTAGAATCCTTATTAGCTGTGTTTGCACAACAGGCATAATAAAACCAATGAAAGATCTAAGAGTGGCATTTGTGCAACATGCAAAGCTTGGTTAGTTTTAACCTGGTTTTTCTTTATTGTATCTCAGCCTATTGTGTGAACCAAAACTGTTTGATTAATTCACAGTGGAACATATCATTCAAACCCAGCAAACGTTTTAATCCAATAACCAGGTTAATTATGATATGCAAATGTAACCACTAAGCGTCAAAACCAATCGTGCTAATTTTCCTTGAAGTTTAGCATCCTACCAAGCTTAAGATCTCATCTTTTCTCATTGCTTTTCTCCCACTGTTTTCTCTATTTTCAATCTTCCCGAAGGAAAGAACAAGTGGATGGAACCAGGTATGTATTTCATATCCACAGTGTAGTCACTATTCCTTCTAATACAGCAGCCTTTTCTAAGGTGGCTTTCTTCAGATGAGTTATTAAGGTCGGGGGAAGCAACATTTGAGACTTGAAACAGCCTTCACAATCTGTCTTCTCTCCTCCCTCCCTGCCAGTTTATTTGGTGCATTGTCTCGTTGCTCAACTTTCTTTATAAGCACTGGACACATTTTTCTGAGAGTATCACAGTGATTATTTTAAACACAAAGACCCTGTCTAGGGTAAAACAGGCTTAATTTCTTCCATGTTCAGGGTTTAATGAATTACCTCTTATACCAAAAGTTAGTAACAAGTAACATGAGGTCTATTTATTCGTTATTTCTTAAAGAATTTATCATAAAAAATCAGTAAACAGCATGCATTTGTAAGAATTGAATATTAATTCACTTTTCGTCCCCCTTTTTTTAATTATTCTAGTAAAATTCTAGTCAAAAGTAACTACAGTGGTACCTTGCGTTACGAATTTAATCCGTTTCGTAACTCTGATCGCAACTCCATTTGGTCGCGCCGCGAGGCAAATTTCCCCATAAGGTTCAATGTAAATACATACGGCTCTGCATCTTCTTTGGAGCCATGCTGACAAGCACACCAAAAACCTTCCAAACACCACAAAACACACCACAAGCCTCACCGAACGTCTCCTTGCTACCGCGATCTCGCCCACAGGAAGCCGCGACCGCGTGGCAGCAGAGCAAATGGCCGCGGATCCGGTTCGTAGTGCGGGGCGGAGGTCGCACGGCGAGGTAAATTTTTGGGGCCAGAGCTGATCGTATCGTGAAAAATTCGTAAGGGGGGGCGTTCATAACCCGAGGTACCACTGTATTAGGGCATACTGCTTGACAGTCCAGGGATGGGCCCCTAGTGAAATAGAAGTTCATGGCAGTGAGATTTTAAACTATTTTTTATTTATCCCCCCCCCCCCAAATTTAAGAGAAATTATGGCACTTCTGACTAAGTAAATACTGTTTCACTAGTGGCCCATCCCTGCAATCTCCTCCCCTCTGCCCATTTATATGCGGCTAGTTTTTTGGTGCCTAATCTTTCAGCAGAAAGATAAGATATATATTGTAAGATCAAATGATGCCCTGCAAGCTGAATTCAATCCACCTATTATGTGTGAATACTAACGCTGTGACATACATCTGGACAAAATGATGGTGGTGTGGAATACAACTGAACGCACAATCTCAAAGCACTACTCTGTCTTCCAATTAGTTTTTCCTATGGCTAAGGGCAATTAATTATTAAATCCACAGAAGAAAAGAAACTGGTTAAACATATTCCAAGTCTAAGGGGACCTCCTAACATGTTTGAGAGTATCAACAGTCTTTGAAGGTTGGGGCTGTGAAGTCTGCATACTCCAGGACACCTCCTGGACCTCTGCAAAGCTAAACTAAACTAATATTAAAATTGTCCAGCGAGCTTGTGAATTCAGTAGAATTCACAAGTGAATTCATTTAGAGCTTACATGACAATTCTGAAACCTTTTCTGATTGTGGCTGACTTTTTGGAATTCTTTAAAATGTTAGTGAACCATGTTAGCTAGTTTCTGCAGCATCTGAAATAAGGTATGATATACCAACCATACATTACCAACCATACATTATCTTAGAGACTTACCTACTAAAAGACAGTAGGTAATATTACTGGGCTATTGAAGCCTGTGCTCTGATTTAGAATGAGCTCATAACTTTCTCCAACTGGATTCTTTCTGAGAATCCTTACATAAAGGATGGATAATTCTGGATTGAATCCCAAGATAATTTAATCATGTTATTTAGAGTGTCCTGCTCTGACATACAGCCCACAGGCAGCAATTGTGGGGATGAGCGCAGGGAGAGGCCAACCAAGAGGAGTCAAGAACGTTCTCTCATCCCCCGAACAGCGAGGGAGAGATAAGGGGATGAGACTGGCACCTCCCTGAGGAATGCTAGAGATGTTTATGGGTTGACCCTGGGAACTACTCTCAGTCTGGGAAGATTCTCTGTATAGGTTGAAGCCAAATAAACCTTGCTGGATTGAATCTGTATGGTATCCTGGAGTTTCATGGGCTAAACCTGACAGCAATAGACTTATTTTATCTGGATGAATTACTTTTGGCCTAGCTGGCTTGGAGTTCTGGGAATTGTCTTCCCAGCATGTCCGGAAGATCCATATTACAGAAGAGGTCATAGAGAACACATGGCTTGAGGGAATCATTGTGAGGCATGTAGTTATGGGAAAAGATTAAGTTGAATCAGAACTTCTAGTTTGGGACAGTTACTGACTGTGGGCCATTTTTATACCTGCATTAGTATCATAGTTCTCATGGTGCTTTGCGGTTCTAGTTGGTGATCATACTCTCTTGGGACATCTTTGATAGATTCACCTGATATATTTAGTGGGATGTATTTATTATTTGATGGGTGATCTGTCCTCTCCCATTGCTTTTTCCTTCCAGCCATCTTTATCCAATTCATCCTCCCCCTATCTAAACTACAGGCATTTATACAATGGCCTACTGATTTTTCCTTCTGACCCATCGTCCTCCCTCATTGTTATAAAAATGTAGCAATATCATAATATTTTAGTACATTGGAATACCGTTGTTTAAACACCATGTCTAACATAGCACATTTAGAGAACAGTGTCCTAACCAACAATGACCTGTGACTTTCTGTAACACTTAGGGAGACTTTCAGTGTTCAGACAATAACAATACTTCCTTCGTATTTGCACTTGGCGTGTTATATGTAAAGGGGGTAACTTGGGCATCTATCACTAGTGAAGTGTGAATTTGGTTGTGACAGGGATTCTCACTAAATCAGATAAGAACCTGAAAGACAGATTTCCATTAAGTGATTGATGAACAGGTTGGAATCCTCATCTCTTCTGCCTATTGCCTACTGACTTTGACCCACACTCTTGTCCCCACTGTGACTTTCTCCATCCCATTGATCTTTGTAGCTTTGCTGTCTGTTTTCCCTTAAACTCTGCCTCCACTTCTCCCCTTGTCTCCCCAGCCTGCTTTTTGTTTCTTATCCCCTACTCCATTTTGTGAATCTAATCCCTATTATATCCTGAAATAAGTTGCTACAAGAGTCACTTATTTTTTAAGTTAAGGTGAAGTCTCCCCCAAGTCCAGCTTAACTCTGAGGACCTGATGGACATGTCTGTGTTGCTTTCTTGACAACAGTATCAATGTGGTTTGCCTCTGCCTTTTTCTACGATATTTTTTTTCCAATTCCTGATCTACCCTACAGCCCTAGGATACTAACCAAGTCTGACCTGCTAAGCTTGTCCAGAGTTAGCTAACTGCTGCCATCTGTTGGGCCTTTTGATTATAATTGTTATTATAGATATTAGACCAAAGAAGTTTCTGAGGATTTCTCTTCAGATGAAAACCAGTAATGCCCAAAGGACAATCAATTACCTTTCTTTCTTCTTGATTTTTGTTCGTACTTCTACAACCCAATAAAACCATTCAGGTGGAATTGTGCACAACTTTTTGAGTTGCACGTCTTTGCAGCATGACTATTTAGGAGTAGTTCTAGGCGCCCAGAGCATTGTATAAATGTGTCTGTAAGCCGTTTCAAAGAAAGGTGCAGTTCATATTTGGGGATCTCAGCAGGGTTGAAAAAGAAAGTCCCTCTTGCTAATGGAGTAAAAATTGGAGCAAGCATGTTCTGTTTGTGTTCCCAGGCTGCAAAGGAAATGTGAGCCTTCAGCCACTATGTTATGGTTCACTTACTATGCTTCTTCCCTCTCTCACCTTCCCAAAATAAGAATAAATAATTTAACAATTTGAGGGAAGAGACTGGCTTTGCTTGGCCTTTTAACTTAATGGCTTGATGTTTCCATTTATTACACCCAAACATTCTTTGGTTACAACTTTCAAAACTCAGTGAGCATGGGAATGCTGGATCTCCATGTGAAGAGTAAATCGGGACTAGCTTCTGCACATGTAATCTACAAGTTTATTCAAGTCTAATTGGGCTAACACTTTGGAGTCAGGAACTTGGCACCCATCCCTGATAGTCATATTTGAAATACATTGTGGAGAAATGCCTATGGAAGATTGTGTAATGTTTGTTTCAAGGAATGGTATTTTGACAGAAATCAAAGGTCCCCAGTCTGAGGCTCCAAAACTCCTTTACTCATTAATAAATCCTGCTAAAGAAAACTCTATGGGAATCTTGCCTTTTGTTGAGCTGGCTGCCAAGAGCCTGACATAGGCTGCCATCTTTGCTAACAAACGCTGTTTATCTTAATGTGATTTCCTCTTGTAAAAGTAGGATGGGGCAAATCTTCAGTTCAGCCTTCATACCTTCTGTAGGATGTCGTTAAGTGGCAAACCACCACTGTCTCTCCATGGGCTTAATGAAATACTGAAGTTAACACTGAAATAACTGGATTTGTTAATGCAGAGAATTGTGAGAATTCATTAGATGTCTTGTGTATTTAAGGTTTGGTACACTTGGTATTGAAAACAGCATAAGAGATGGTAAAGCATTCTGCTATTTGAAGCATTTATTCAGATTATATGTTAATATATTACTGTTCTGTGTTTTGATTGAGCATCACTCATGAAAAGCTGTTTTCCTTCCTTTGGCTTTCTGACATGCCAGAATAATTACACTGTTGATTTTTTTTTTCTATTATATTTTCCATTTGAAGAGGATTATTTTGCATATTCACTTTCCGGTTACCACATTGTTCATATTGCTCATGGTCACTCCCACCTTAGTCACTTCCTGATTGGATTATTGCAACATACTGTACATGCAGTTGCCCTTGAAATCCACCTGAAAATTACAATTGGTCCAAAATGTAGTGGTGCAGATGGTTGGCATTCCTCTCTACATCACATGTCACCTCTACTCTTTGAGCTGCAGGGGCTTCCAGTAGACCTCCAGGTGCAATTCAGGGAGCTGGTTATCACATATAAAGCCCTTACATGGTATAAGACTGGGTTATTTGTGGGACTGCCTGCTGCCAAGGAGATCTTCCCATCCCAGACACTGCATCAAGGAGAGCACATTCCAGGTCTCCTTACTGAAGCAATGTCATCTTGGGGACCCAGGAGGCATGGCTTCTCTGTGGCACTCCCTTCCTTTTGGAAAGATCTTCCCCTCGACATATCATTGGCTTAACCCTGCAGATCTTTAGAAGGGCAATTAAGACATGGCTGTTGAAGGCTTTCATGGCCGGCATACGAAGGCTGGTGTGGATCTTCCGGGCTGTGTGGCCGTGTTCTGGAAGTTCTGTTTCCTAACGTTTCGCCAGCATCTGTGACCGGCATCTTCAGAGTGCAGGAGCACAGACAGGAGCAGTTCTCTCTGTGCCCAGGATGGTGTGACCCTGTTGTGGGTATTTATAGAGATCTGAAGGGGGGGGGGATTGGGGGGGTTTGGGGGGGCTGGGGGGGTGGGTTAATGAGTGGCTGCTTGTTTTGGTATCAGAATATCTGTGTATCTTCCTGTGGGTTAGGCAGGTACCATGCAGCTGCGGGCAAGTATACATCGGGACCACAAAACACAGCATCCATACCGGGATAAAAGAACACAAAAGACACTGTAGACTGCAGCAACCAGAAAAATCTGCAGTAGCTGAACATGCTCTCAGGCACACTGGACACAAAATCCTATTTGAAAACACAGAGATACTGGACAACACCAACAGCCACTATACCAGGCTATACCGGGAAGCCATTGAGATTCACAAACACCAGCACAGTTTCAATAAAAAAGAGGAGAGTCTAAAAATCAACAAAACCTGGCTACCAATCCTGAGAAATACAGCCTGCAAAAGGTCAACGAACTCAGCTCAACCACCAGGACATGCGAACAGCTCACACAATGAACATGCTAATCACCCTCAGCAGCCACTCGTTAACAACTCAATAGAAGAAAAAACCCTGCCTAACCCACAGGAAGATACACAGATATTCTGATACCAAAACAAGCAGCCACTCATTAACCCCCCCACCCCCCCAGGCCCCCCCCAAACCCCCCCTTCAGATCTCTATAAATACCCACAAAAGGGTCACATCATCCTGGGCACAGAGAGAACTGCTCCCGTCTGTGCTCCTGCACTCTGAAGATGCCGGTCACAGACGCTGGCGAAACGTTAGGAAACAGAACTTCCAGAACACGGCCATACAGCCCGGAAGATCCACACCAGCCTAAGACATGGCTCTTTTTTTGAGCACCTTGGTCAAGATAAGTAGAGTTCCCATTTGGTGGGATATCACAAATGTTAGCCTCTGATCACCCTATACTTGTTTTACTGGTCTTAGTTCCATGTCCTTATTTTTCTCTTGTATTTTTGATTTGTGGTGGTAGAAGGTACCCCTCCCCCCCATCTGCATGTAAGCTACATACGTATGAGATGGCCCCCATACATGCCCCTGTAATAAACATTCACAGCAAGCTGAATTTGGCAACCAAGAGAGAAATCAGACAGGGACCAGTGGCCTATTAAACCAAATTGTTTATATTCATTGACTGTATCTCAGAGATAGTATAGCTAGCCTGCCGACCTGATAGGAAGGGATCAAGAAGGATAAGGTTGCACAGATGGATTTATCAAAAACATTTCAACGTCCCACTGGATTGTACATTGTGTCTGCCTTTTTCTTTCTCCTGAAATGTAGTAGGCCAAAGGTATATAAGCTGTAGTTCTGCTTTTGCTCAGGGCTGTACACATGTTTCAGTGTACAGTGTTTTATCATTTGCATGCTAATAAAATTATGTTGCATCTTCAAAGTGAGTTGGTTGCTTTAGGTGAGCCAGGTTTGGGCCACAATAGAGTTTTGTATGCCACCCAGAGTCACACTGTTTCAGCTAGGCAACCATATAAATGCTATTAATAAATAAATAAATACATAAATAAGTAAATAAAGTAAGTTGCCTAACCAGATCTGAACGTAAACCCATGTTTGATTCCATTTTCAGAATGCTTTTGACTTGAATGACTATAAAAATCTAATTCTCTGAATGTATGAGAATATTGCAATCCATGGAGCACGTGTGCTTTCGGGCTAGACAGCCTCCATTTGCCATTTAATGGGCATTCAGTTTTAATGGAAAGCTTCTCCCCCTGCCATTAGTCAGTTTAATTGAGGGTTTATTGTAGTAACAGAATATTGGTCAGTGGTCAGGTTGGCTATAGTGAAGAACAGGGGAAGGGAGCTGAAAAGGAGAGAGACCTTAAGCTGCCCAGAGTCTGTTGGAGGGGGTGGCTATAATAAATTTAATGAAATCAGCACCGCCATCATCCTCATCATCATTGGACAGGCATGGCTTAATCCATTTATAGGGAATTTCTGCTCTGAATCCCAAGCATTGCCAATTCAGATGTGTGCACCTGAGAAAAATGAGGGTGGGGTGGGGGGACAAAGATGGCCTAGATTTATAAAAGAGAGCTAGGAAGGGATGAAAAAAAGGGAAAGGGTTGGGGCATCTGGCTGAGTTGGTTAATATCTTTGCATGAAGAAAGCAGTGCTGCAGAGGTTCATAGCTCTGAGATGGGTCTCAGTCTTCTTAACTTGATTAACAAGCAGATTCCAAGTAATGGCCAAGGTATCATGGCTCTGACAACATACTTTATTCAGAAGTGCCTCTGGGTAACCTGCCATTGTTTTACCAAGATACAGCAATGGGTGATGCAAATGGGAAGAGGCTGAGTGGATATTTGTGCAAAGAAGTATCAACCCAGTGTGTGCATTCTGGAAGTCCAAATATGAGACTATAATTAATCACCAACAAGTACAGTTTATAAAAGGATATTTGGGCTAACAGCAATCCAGAGCAATCAAATCATCACTTGCTATTCCATAATTACCATTCAGATTTTAGTAGCTAATCCAAAGGTTTTCAGATAGACACATCTGTAGAACGCAATGGCCTACTGTGACTTTAGAAGAAATAGGAAAACGTGGGGATAAAGGAAGGTTAAGAGACAGAAAGGGGAAGGATTTTGCAGAGACTGAGTTCATGAGGATAGAAAGAGAGAGGGGAGGGTTGCTCTGATGAGGAAGCATCTTCCACTGTTTGGCTCAGCTATTTTTATCCTTTCCTTGGGGAATTTAGCAAATTAGAACAACCAAGTTCTCACTTCAGGATTTGAGAAATCATCAAGAAGATGTCAGAAGAAGATGGGCGGGGGGGGGGGGGGATTTGCATATACTGTCTCCTTGGCTGAAGAGAGAGGGAAGAAACAGGAGATATTTTAGCATAGTGATCAGTGAGAGACAGGCTCTCTAAATTGTAATGCAGACCAAAATGCCTTACTTAAGTCATCAGATTTGGCAACATTACCAAGGCCTGTTGAACCTGGATGCTGGAATTACAGATTATCCCAGTGTCTCAAAAGTAGCCTATTCCTTTTACATCCAACATCAAATTCTTATTTTGAAAAAGATAAAGCCTAAACTGAAATCTGACAAGAATGAAGAGAAGCATAAGTTGAATGGTGACTTCTTGGAGGAGATACATAGTAGTGCTCAGTGGCTTGACGGGTTAACGGCTTTCTTGCTGGCAGGATCAAGGGTGCCAAAACGCTTATATTTGCTTATTTTCTTGATGCATAGAGGCAGGTATCATTCTATTATATCAGCTGTTGCTTGACTAGGACCTTGCAATTCACAATACTAATGGAAAGAGATTGGGGGCGAGGGGGCATATATGCACAACATAGCTGTTTGGGAGAGTCAGCATCTGGTCATCTTAATGTCATTTTATTCCCTACTGAGCAGAGACCTGTGGAAGGGTATCTTTGAGGATGTATTGCTCCACTGCCAGGCTAGGATCCCAGGCAAGGATGACAAGCCACCCAGACTTGCCTCCCCCTTCCTTTTAGCAAGAATGAGTGCTGTGAACAGTATTTCAGCCCTTTTACCTTAACCAGAGGATTCAAGCTGCTCAAACAGCAGGCCAAGTTAGCAAATACAATTGGAGGAGGGGGAGCAAATCAAGTAACATTTGGCACAACCTTGTATGTAGCTGCTTGCGAAGGTCAGCCTTGGGTCACTTTAATATCATTTTATTCCCTACTGAAATTTGCTGAAGATAGGGGTCACGGAAGGAGTCTTGGGGAACATCACACTTCTCTGCTGGACTGGAGTGCCTTTGCAAGCTGACCAGACATGCCTGTTTCTTGTCTTCTGGTGGATAAGGATGTTGTAGGATTGAGCAATTTGCTGCAAAACTGCACTTTTGGCTCTTTATCTCGATCAGAGAATAGAGGCTGTGCAAAAATTGGGCCAAAGTAGGGAATATAATTTGGAAGGTAGGAAGAAATTGTGTAACACCACTTACCCGTCCAGTGGCCAGTTGAAATTACTCTGTAGTACGTGCTGTTTGTATTTCTTGCAGAAGTTTTTAGTATTCTGCTAGAAGTACTGTAATGGCTCACTGCTGTGAAGGGAGGTTGAGCCACTGAATTCATTCTCTGACATTGGAGGACCAGAATGTCATTGTGCATCCAGGCCACTGGTGGGGAAATTTTGTTGATTCCTGTAACCTAATTGTTTCCTGACATTGTCACTGAATGTAGACACCATAAACCATGTTTAAAGCACTAAACCTTTGTGGATACACATTCTACTGATCAATGTATATGGTTATGTCCAGTCAATTGTGTACTGAAAGCCTCTAGGGGGTGGTGTTGATTACTTTATTGAGTGGCTGGCAAAGATCTAAGTTATGCATTGGCTTCACCAATGTTGTCAGCTATCATGGAATCCTTAGTGGTGTTCTTCATATATCTCTGCTTAGAATCAAATGCACCATGTACACCAGGCATGGGCAACCATTTTTTGTGGGCTGGATATCAGAATGTGCTCCCCCAATCAGCTGGCCAGACACAGGCTAATTTGGGCAGATGTGATGATGTCACAGGAAGGGCGGAACCAATATTCTGGCCACTGTTTTGTCTTTTTGTTATTGGGCAAAAATGGAAATGAGAGTAGGAGGTGTCTGGCATGCAAAGGACATCTATTTCCGTCTTTAAGCTGAGCATCCCCGGAATAGCAAAAATTATGCTGCTGAAATGTTGTAGGAAGTGGCAGAATTGGGGTGGTGTGATACTGGGGTGGGAATTTTTGGGGAGGGGCATAAAAGACATGGGAGGGATGTGCCTCCCAGAGGCCTTCTCATTAAACCCCCTCCCTTCTAAAGAAAAAAAGAGAAATGCTCCCCCACCCCCAGACCAGCCATTTTTGCCATTGGATTTCAGTGGCCCAATTTAAGGGAGAAGCTTGTAGATCACTGGCTGTGGTTGCCCACACCTGAGATACACCTTGAAATGCAAACCTGATTTAAAATGAGGGAGAAAAAAATGATTCTTTTCCTTATCTTTTTAGCCAAAAGCTGGGTCTCTTGGATCGGGTTCGTGGTAGCAATACTAAAGGAAAGCTATTTACTCCTCTGAATGTAGATGCGATTGAAGAAAGTCCATCTAAAGAATCTAAGAATGTTGTCTTGATTAACAGAGAGCGTTTACGCACTGCATTCCGAATGAAAGCTTATGCATTCTGGCAAAGCTCAGAAGGTAAACGTGTGTGTGTGTGTGCGTGCATCTGTGAACTTTCTTAGACTGTTTCACAAAGCATCTGCTTCATTTTTTTTTTTTTTTTTTGCTGGCTTTCCTTCTGAGTTGAGTTGAAATGGACCATTGCACTGTTTTTCTCATACAAGAAAAATATCTGATGCCTAGTTTTTAATACTAGGACTTTCAGACTCAAACTTTTACGTCTGAGGAATGTTTTTCAGAAAAACATAGCCTCATTCATTGGTGGCTTTAGTTCACTCTTGGCTTTTGACATTCAATCCACTCATTAGTAACACAATCATTCTATTGAATATTGACGCCTTGGAATGAAATTGAGGAATCACATTCAGGATTCAGTTCTTATTTTCAGGTTCAAATACTGGCATGACCTTTATATCCAATTTAGGGGACTCTGGATGGAAAAAAATGTATAAAAAATATGGGGCACATGGTCCATTACCTTCTTAAATATTGAAGTGCTGCTGTGAAAATGTCATGCGCGTGAATGAGGAATCAGGCCATTATTAGAAAGCCATTTTCAAAGTAAATGGCAACATTCTGTATTGCTCCAGAAAGCAGGACCAAACCTAATGGTCTTAAGTAAAAAGGCTATTTATTTTGATTGAACATGGAAATAAACTTCTTGATAGGAAGGCCAGTTTGACAACAAAGGCTTGTTTCGTAGGAATGTGGCTGGTTCCCCCATCCTGAATGTTTTCAAGTAGAGATTGGAAATGTCATCTGTTGAGGATACTTGGGTTCTCAATTTTCGTCACTGAATGACTGGTTAGATTAAATCATGTAAGAAGCTTAGAGTCTCTCTCTCCCCCCCGCCCATGTTGCTGACTTCAACTAGCATGATTAATGGCAATGGATCCTGGGCTTTGTAGTTCAGCAATATCTGGAGGGCTATTTGTTCTCCACCCCTTAATTAGATGGATCACAGTGTTTCCAATTTTAGGACTCTAAACCATCTCACATTTCAATAAGATACAGAACAAAATGCATTTCAATATCTAGTCTTAAGACCGATACTCAATAATGCTACTTTATATGCACATAAGGAATGGGTGGGCTTGACTGTGCTTTTGAATATTGTTTCCAAAGGAGCAAAAAAAAAAATCATTGGTGAGGTGAAGAATTCTTGCGCTTACTTTACTACTGGTCAAAGAGGGTGTGAGTGTGTTGGTCTCTCCTTGTAGTCTGCAGTCCCATTAGCCTTGAACAGGAAGACTTGTTGAGAGTGAGACACTGAGCCTCATGAATACAAAGCACTTCTGTACAAATGTGTAAAGTGTACAAAGCACTTATCTTTGAATCTTTACATTGTCAGCCTCATCTTCCAGGTTCATGGAGCTGAATTGTAAGCTGTTTCTGGCTGCCTCTGCACAACCACAAAAGGAAAGGAAAGGAGACAGCTGAATGCACCTTATGAAGCAGCTGCATGATTCTGAAAAAAAGTGGAGGCTGCTTTCAAGATCCAAAGAGAGGTCTTTTGTATGCCTATTGCAAAACATCTCTGTTAAAGGATACATAGTATGTAAAACATACAGTACCAAGAGCAGTACCTCCTGCTTTCTTCAACAATAAAAGTAGTTCTAAAACACCAGCAAGAAAAAATTTCAAGCACTTTAGGAATAAAGTGGAAAAACTCAGGAAGTCATCATCACTCAGATAAGCAAAGGTCACCACCAGGCCCAAAATCAAGCAGCAAACATATGCTAACCAAAGAACTACCAGAGGAGCAAAACAGAACCCCCACCCTTACCAGCACTGGCAAGGCAGGCCACAGTATATAAATAGAGAGCAAACCCTATCCCATTTTAGCACTGAAGTTGTTACCTAGCCGGGTAATGAAACGTTTGCAAGAAAAGAACCAAGCTCAGAGAACCCCAAGGACTCCACAAACTCAGGAAGAAATTCTTCAGGAAATTGAAAGACAGATTTTGACATAATATTAGCTTGATTCTATATAAGTGAAATGGTGGTACCCAGGATAGGTTGGCATATTGAATCCAACACATCATTTATTTTTTTTAACTTCTGCATCTGTGAATTGGAGAAACTTCAGGATCCACGGGCTTGGTTTTTTTTGGTGATTCCAACCTGAAGAAGACATAACAAATATTGTGTGAGCGACCTCACATTGTTCTAATCTCTTCCGCATCTGGTTTGTCTATGTGGATCCATCTGGTCCACGTTTTAGATGCTGGAACAGGGGATCCTCTGGCAGAAGACAGAGGATACAGCAATGAGCTTCTCATAGAAGACCTGATCCCCACATTGAAGATGGTCATCCGAGCTGTTAGGTAAAATTTGTGCTGCTTGCCAGTGTCCGTGTGCATGTGTGCTTAAAATCAGGTTACAGTTTTGAAAAAAAATCACTGCAACTTATTTTTCACGCAGCTTGCAGTCAAGGCAGATTTGAGCATCTGAGCTCAAAATAGGCTATGTCACGCCCCACACCGTGCTTGAACCATAGCAAAACTACTCCAAATGGCTTTGAATGTAGTCCAGATGCTTCCAGCAATGTTTTGAAGTATGTTTTGAACTAGAAACAGCCACTTTGGGGCACTTCAAGCTTGAAACATTTTGAGTTCAAAATGTCTTGTGCAGCTTTTGTGACATTAACTACTAATTTCGTTGCTTTAAATAATTAGTTTTTATTTTTAAATGGCTGTAGTGATCATATTAGCTGATGTCCCCTTACCTGCTTCCTGCTAAGAAGAGCTAGTTTGGCGACCATAAAGAGAAGGATTTTTAACCGTAATCCATTATGAATGGAACTTATCAACAACTGGGCTAGACTTAGTATCATTGTTATAGTCCATTAAATTAACTCACATTTATTCTCAGTGGGTTGTAGCAAACTGCTTATGGAGGCTGCACAAACCTTGCTTTGAAAGTTTGATTTGAAGAGGATTTAATCAAAGCACTCCTTTGAATCAAATGTTCAGATCTATTCAGTCCATCAAATCAGATGCTTTTAGATTGATCTGACAGCTGATGCACATTTCTGATCAGTTAGCATTACCCATTCAAATCAGCAATGTGAATGAATTGTCTCAACCTATCTCAGCTGGAATAAGATTTTGGCTTATATGTATTCCCATATTCTTACTGCTTGATTGGATTATTTATTACTAACTACATGGGAATTCTTTGGCTGGTTTTCATTTTATTATCTCTCTTAGTAGTTATTAATTACACTTTCATTTAATATTAATAAGGCAGCTGTTCTTAGTGTTCACACTAGTTTTTCCTCTGAGAGAAGTCTTAATGTTTGATAAATATTTCACATAAATAGTTACTGTTAGAAATGGCTGTTTTTTATTATTTTACATGGTTTTAGGATTATGCTGTATGTTTTGGGTGTTTTTACTAAAACAGCAGAGTGAAGATTATGACAGTTAGTTTATTGGAAACTCCATTTCAGCAGTTAACAACTGAGAGAAACAGAACCACAGAAATCAACTTGGCACAGTCAGGTAGCGATTTGCCTAGGGATGCAGAAATCAGGAAGTACTTCATCCACCTGAAGCAACTATGCAAAAGTTGCTACTAAGCCAGTGGTTCCAGGTTCACATTTATTCATTCTTGGAGTTCTAGCATGCTTGGGTTTCCATGGGCTTGCAGTCATCTCCAGCTTGCACTCAGTTGAGGTCAAGATGCATCTTTTCTGTAATTATTTCTTGTACCAGGATACTACAGTTCCGCCTGTATAAGAAAAGATTCAAGGAGACTTTGAGGCCTTATGATGTCAAGGATGTGATAGAGCAATATTCAGCTGGACATCTTGACATGCTTTCCAGAATCAAATACCTTCAAGCAAGGTAAGATGGCCTTGGTTCCGCTAGTGCACTAAATGTGGGGATTATATTGGGAGGGATGGACCCAGAGTTTGGCCTAGATAAGGTGATAAGATGGCCTATGCAAGCACCAGGGAGAGCTCTGCAGCTGTAGTGTCAGCTCAGAGGGTGTCACTTTTATAAGAAATTGATGGCTGTGCAACAAGGGCATTTTTACACAATCAAGAGTCTGATTTTTAAAATCTCAGGTTAGGTTATGTTTTGTCTGTATTCACATAACATATTTCATCCCACCAATTATAAACCTTACTTAGTTTAGTTAGTTTTATTCTTTGTGGGCTTCATGTGTTTGTGTGTGTAACTTAGTATTTTGCATACTCAGTGTGTTATGCAGGCCCAGAAATGGGTTAATTCAGGAACCATGTTAAGAGTGCCACGTAGGCAGGACCTTATGAAATCCAGTGACCCAGCCACATATAACTGGTTATGTGTTGCATTATTTATCTATTCACTATATCATTCACAATAGCATTATTTATCTTGCCAAGGCCACCCAGTGAAGTCAAGGCAGAGAGAGGGAGGGAGGGAGGGAAGGAAGGAAGGAAGGAAGGAAGGAAGGAAGGAAGATTTTTGCTGATGGTGATGTCTTTCTCTAAAGAAGATCATCTCTCTTTAACCTGGTGCCTTCATATGCTCCAAGACATCTTCTCTTAGTCATATTTTAGACAACATGCCCATTAGCTGGAAATTCTGAGGGTTGTAATTCCAGCATATTCAGAATGGCTAAAGTGGGGAGGAGTTATAGATGTTGGTGGGGAATGCAGGCATAGGAAGCATCTTTTCATCAGATCAAATGGGAGATGACCTAATTGACAGGTATACTTATATTTATCAGACCTACTGGCCAATGATGAAACTCCAACTTAAAAAATAAGTCCTTGGGACAGGTTGATGGGTTATACAGTATATAATATGACTAGACGTAGGAGTCCTTATGTTCTATTTTTATCTTCTTTCAGAATAGATATGGTTTTTGCACCTGGACCTCCATCTACTCCCAGACACAGAAAATCTCAAAAGGGAGGAACATTCTCTTACCCTTCACAGCAGTCTCCAAGGTGACATTTTTTGGGGTGCCACTCACTGAAAGCCACATTTACATCATTTTTCCCTGGTGCCATCATTTTTCCCATTTCCACTAAGTGCCAGTGTAACGTGGGCCATAGATGTGCTGATACAATTTAAACTGAAGGATGTCCATTGTTACAGATATTTAAGAATCAAAAATATTTCATCAACTCTTCATCCAAGGATGTTGCTTTTCACCAATAGACTGATCTACTGAGACTGATTTACTATCAGATACAAAAGCAAACTTGGGACACCATAATCCGTAACACTGAGGTTGCATGGTTGTACACTGTGTAGTATAAAACCGTGTTCACTTATCTTTGGCTGTTGTACAGGACAAGAACACACAGTAATTCTGCAGAATAATAATGCTTCGACATGGACAGTGGTAATTGTTATATCCAAACTATGGGTGTTGACTAGCATTTCAGAAAACCCTCCTTTGAAATGACACTGCCAAGAATCTGCTGTGTAAATGCATTGTAAAGTAGAAATATCTGTAGGAAGGATTTGGGTGGTTTTGCCTATGTGTAAAATGGAATCTTATCCCCTTTTAGGAATGAGCCATTCATAAGTAAAGCATCCACAGACGATCCTGAAGACCAAAGCATGATGGGCAAATTTGTCAGAGTTGAAAGACAGGTATGAAGCACTCAGCAATTTGTGTCCATGTTTTTCTCCTTCATAACTGAGATATTATAAAATGTTGTGCTGTTGATTCATTTGTGATACAGTGGATAACCTTTAAGTTAAGATTCAGTTTCTATCTAGTTCCTTCAGCCCTCAAGAATTGGTTTCTTTCTAGACGCATAGTTGCTGTGGTGATCAGAACTATCAAGAATCAGTAAAACTGATGACTTCACCACAGAGTTGCCTATTCCAGGCTGTGTGCGATGGTGTCTCCAGCAATGACCGCTTGCTCTAGTAACTAGTTATAGAGCTTACCAAGTTCTGGGACAGCACACCATTCATCAGTAATTACTGGCATGACTGCAAGCAATCGAGAAAGCAGTGGCAGAAGACTCTACAAGCTTGGCTTGTGGACTTCTTGGTGACAACTGTTCAGCCATTTTAGAAAACAGGATGCCAGATTAGTCAGACTTTTGCTTTGATCAGCAGGCACTTCTTAAGTTCTTGTAAGGACCCAAACAGAAGAGGACTGCCTTTTGGTGGGTGATCTGGAGGAGGCAAACAAAGAGGTCTTCTGCAATGATGCCAGTACTTTTTGTGAGAAGCACCTTTTCCAGCAGCACTTGGCTAGTGCTGCTGGAGAAACCATGAAGAATGTGAAGTTGAGCAAAATGAAACAACATGGTTGCTTTGCTTCACTGCTAAAAGAAAGGGGGCCATTCTGGAAGCAAGGAGGCCATAAGCAGGTTCAAGTGAATACTAAGCCTTGAAAAACCAAACCAAGGTTAACACTAACTAGAAGGATATGATATTTAGATCCAAAGGGAGCAAAAGTTCTTCAGACCTGGTATAGGCACCCTCTCTGGACCTGCTAGAACGCCTTAAAGGACTTACACCTTTGTCATGCCTCTGTCATGCCAGTGAGTATCCTGCACCCACACGGCTGTCATGTAGACCCAGGAAAAGGCCCTGCTTCTTTCAGACCTGCCAGCAGAGACAGAAAGGTGCCCATGCCAGATCCAAGGCACTTTTGCCCACTTTGGATCCCAATATTTATTTATTTACTTAATTTAAAGGCCCTCCAACTCCTAAACAACAAAATATGTCATACTTTGGATGTTAACCAAGCTTAATATGCTCCTAGAAGGAGCTGGCGGGCTCTTCTAGGGAAATGGATATAGGCAATTTGGTGCCCAGCTCCTTCTCTGGCTCAGCTACCTCAAAGTGGCTAAGGTGGCCAGATTGCTGGTGGTTGTGGCATTAGATTCCTTCTGGTAAATGCTAGAGCCATGTTTTTCCATGACTCTATCATAGATGAGTGTCGAGACCCAATATGTATTTCTGAGACTTTGAAGTTTTGAGTCTAGCATCAGCCACAATTCTAGGATGGGAGAGGCAGGTAAAGACAGCTATACATATACATGACAATTTGGCAGTAACTAGGGTTCTTGCTTTGCAGGTGACATGTATGAATGCTTGTTTGTGAGTTTGGGTCATGGGGATAAGCTAGGGATCCTACCTATGCACCATCCACCTTGCCTCACGGCAGGATCCTTCCTGTCCTCTCCAGACTGCTGGTAGGGTATTCTTACCTTTTAACACTGGGGGACTTTAACCTCCATGCCCTGTGGGAAGTCCCTGGGTGAGTCCAGAAATTTAAGGGCACCATAGCAACTATGGGCTGGTCCCAAATAATTTCATGCCCAGGACACACAGACATCTTACGATAGAGCTAATGTTTATCTCTAAGCAGTTGATATGTGATCTAAAATTGGAGGATATCTGGGTTAGTCTTCTGCTGTGGCCAGAACACTGTCTGGTTGCCATCACTGCTGAAGGCTGCAGCTGGATAAAAGACCAGTTAGGATAGTCCAACCCAGGCACCTGATTAATTCAGATGGATTCCAGAGAGTGCTTTGGGATGTTCTCAGCAATCTTGCAGATAGTTTTGGTCAGAGACTGGTTGATCTCTGTAGTTTATTGGTGACCAGAACGTTGAATTAATTATTTAATTTAAAACATTTGTATAGCTGCCTATCTTAAAACCAAATTCTGGGTGGCTTACAACCCAAGGATAAAACAATATATACAACAATAAAAACAGAAAACAGTACAACCAAAAACAGAAAGACCTGGTGCCACCACCATACTTCCCTGAGGCAACGCACATTTTCCTCCCACTCTGACCTCACCCTATCCCAACACCTGAGGAGAAAGCTAACTGTTAAATGCTTTTCGGAAGGTCAAAAGGGTGGGGGACCTGGATCAGGGTCAGATCTCAAGTGGGAGGGTGTTCCACAGAGCAGAGGCTGCAACAGAAAAGGCACCCTTCCAAGAACTCACAAGGTAGCAATGTTTAGGGAAAGGACCTGGAGCGTGGCTACCCTATCTGATCTGGTGGAACAGGCAGATGTCCTCAGGGATCATTATTATTATTAAATGTTTATCCCACCTTTTTATATATAACTGAAGGCGGTAAACATACCTAGTACTCCTGCCTCCTGTTTTCCCCACAACAACCACCATTGAGGTGGGTTTGGCTGAGAGAGTGACTGGCCCAAAGTCACCCAGCTGGCTTTCATGCTTAAGAGAGACCTAGAACCTACAGTCTCCTGCTTTGTAGGCCAGTATCTTCACCACTGTGCCAACATGGCTCTTGATGAGATCATGTTTGATGAGATCACAGCTAAGCAGGTTCTCCAGGCACACCACTCCCAGGAAGCTTCTTGATTTACTGAGGAACTTAGGGAGAGAAAGGGACAGCAGAGATGCCTGGTGCTTATGGAAGAAGACCGAGACTGAGTTGGGGTGGACATGAGTAAGAGTACATGTTCAAGCCTACACCATGGGAATAAAGACAACAAAGTATTCCCCTTTTGTGCATTTATGGCCTATTTAGGGCGATCTGTGCAATTTTGTGAGTCAGGAAGATTTTTTGGAGACCCAGAGTGAGATTTTGGGGAAGCACTTCACAGATACCATTGTAATCAGCTCTGGCCTGGACCCTGCGTGGGCGTAATTGGGGGAGGTGAATGGGGTAGTAACTTGCAAGCTTACCAGGTATTTGTTTCAGCTTGTTGACTTTGAAGAAATAGGGTGATCAGTGGTATGAGTTCTACTAAATGTGGGCTAGATCCATGCCTCACTTGGTTCCTTTAAGAAGCGTGGGAGGGTGTGAAAAATTGGATCTGGGAGATAGCAAAGACCTCTTTGAGAGTAGGTTATACCCTCTGCCGTAAAAAAGATGGTGGTGTCTCCCCCATTGAAGAGACCCTCCCTGGATCTGGCAGGACTAGTATAGGCAGTATGGGGTTAGTAGTTTGACTTGAGATAAGTCACTTTTCAGTTGGCCATAGTTTGCTCTTATTTTGGAAAGCCAACTATTTATTCCAGTTGAATTCTGATGACTGTTGTCTTCTAGGTCCATGACATGGGGAAGAAGCTGGATTTTTTAGTAGATATGCACAAGCAGCATATGGGACAGCTGCAAGTCCAAGTCACCGAAGCATGTCCTTTGAAAGAAGCAACATCCCCAGCTGATGATAACCGATTTTCTGAACTGAAATCCATCATTTACAAATACTCCAAGCCTTCCATTCATGAGTTGTCTCCAAGCTTCCACCATGTTCCTGTGAACAAAGTTCCTCCTTTTGGATTCTCAACCCAAGACTGTGGTCATAGTCCACTTTCATTACCACTGAGTGAGCAGAACTCAGGCAGATGGCAAGCCATGCCATTCTCAACTACATACTCAGAAAGGCCCACAGTTCTACCAATACTGACTTTCATGGACCCTCATCTTTCCTTTCAGTCCCCGCCGAGAGAGCTCTGGAGCCCCCATTCAGACAGAATCTCCTCAAGGCAGAGGCAAAGCATGACAAGAGACAGTGACACCCCCCTATCCCTGCTCTCTGTCAATCACGAGGAACTTGAACGCTCACCAAGTGGGTTTAGCATCTCTCAAGACAAAGATGACTTCCTTTTCGGACCAAATGGAGGAACAAGTTGGATGAAAGAAAAACGCTATTTGGCTGAGGGTGAAACGGACACAGATACTGACCCTTTCACTCCAAGTGGTTCTATGCCTCTGTCCTCAACAGGGGATGGGATTTCTGATTCAATATGGACTCCTTCGAGCAAGCCAATTTAAACTTCTCTAAGGGGGTGGGGATGGGGAGGGTGGAGACACAGGCTGGCTTTTTCTTGTCATGTGAACTTAAACTTTGTATATCTTATTATACATGCCCAAAGCTTCCTTGCGCAAAAGCAAAAACAATCAACCTCACCCTCCCTCCACCACCAATGGCTGTCATGCATGCTGGTATTAGTCGACCTCGTTCTCCGCCATTTCACACAGTTGGGTGATGCAGTTCTCCTCATGCTGCCAGAACTGAGGGGCTACGTTTTGCATGACTTTATGCTCTAAAGGGAACAGGGGATTTCTTCCATGATTAAAATCGTGAAAAATACTATTGCTGAATAAGCCAAGGGTCAGATCAGTGCCAGAGCAAAAACACTGCAGATATGTGGAGGGACGCAGGCTGCATTTTTGTGAGCGGAACAACACTCATTTCTAGAATGATGCCCGTTTGCAACGGGTGCATGCTTTCGGATCGTTCCTCTTTGCAATTTTAGCTGTTTCACTCTTGGTTGTCCATTTTGTTCTCTCCCATGTCACCCTAGTAGGCTGATTAATTCTGTTCATTTGACATTTGGCAGATGACCTCCCTGCCCTCCCACCACCTGCACTTGCATCTATGTAAGAAGCCAGAGAGTGTTATACATTCCAGTACCCAGAGAACTGAAGTGTTTTTCTGCACAACTCGCATGTTGTTGATATCCGTGGAGCTCAGACACACTTAACATGCTTCAGAATATTGTTTTCACTCATTAACTCCAAAGTCCATGGGCCAAATGAGTGAAGCATCATTTCTCCTAAGTTTCCTTGAATTAAGCAAGTTTTTAACCCAACATTTTACCCAGTGTTTGCTGGCCTCTGCTTGTCCCTTTATGCTTGTCCCTTTACGGTGGTAGCCATATCTGTAGCACAGAGCAGTAATCTCTTCCTGAATCACGATGAGAGATGGGTCTGTTAAGACATGGCTTGATCGCTTCTCAGTTGCTCATAGCATTACACCTATGTGCTGCTCCTCCTCTTGTTCCATAAAGAGTCACCACTTGAACATTGCAGGGAACATTTCCTTCTCGATTTCAGTGGAACTGAAATCTAATCCAGGGTGTTTCAACGATCAGCGAGTATCCCAGATGTCTGCAGGGGTCCATTTTAAGTAACTCTTAAAAAGGTTGCATGCATAAAAGAATAGACGGAATTTCCCACTTTCCCTTTCTGGATGGGCCTGTTTGTGCATATACGTAAAGCACTTTGAATTCAGCAAATAGTTGAGTCTTTCCCATTTTATTATTAGTTGCCTGCACATTGTGGGATTCCTTTATGTGATCATTGGCAAGGAAGTGATGCAAATCTTAGGTTTTCCTTCACGGGAGCTGGCGTACTTGCTTGTAGAGAGGAGTAAAGTCTGGCTCAGAGACCAAGTGGAGCAGAAATGCAGTTCCCAAAGTATAGTATGGTTACATGGGATAGGCTTCCTTATTTGTTGAGGGAACCCACATCAAATGCATAGGTTTAGGATGGGGACATTGCTTGCTCAATAACAGCAGGTGTGAAAAAGATCTTGAAATAGTCCTTGCCTGCAAATTAAATATTAAATATATAATTCTATATTTTTATATTTAATATTAAACGTTACAGCATGTGATGTGGCAGTGAAAAAAAAGGCAGTTTTAGGCTGCATCAGAAGAAGCCGTGACGAAGTCATGTGTGTCATGATATTGTTGGAGAGATGACATGAATCATGTACTTGCCCCATTTTGCACCACCATGACACACAATAACTGCCTTGCCTCCCCTATGGATGCCCCTGCATCAACTAACTTTAAATCTATTTTCCAGTCCTGGCCATCGACAGTTTCACTGTATTCTGCTTTGAACTGACTCCTCGCTTGAAGGACTTTTCCCAGTTCTTGACTCATGTTATGAAGGATTTAGTGGAAATGGAACAAGGGCAGAGAAGGCCAAGGGGATGAACAGGGACTAGAAACTAAATCCTATGAGCAGAGATTGACGTAGCTACACGTGGTGGCTGCAAAAATCTCCTAGAGAAGGTCAAGACGTGGCGTCTCTCATCCAAGAATGGAGAAAAAGGAATAATGGATATAAGTTACAGGAAGGCTGATCTTGACTGAGAATAAAATTTCCTAACTATAAGGTGACTTTGAAGGTAGTGCCAATGACCCAAAGGTGACCTTGAAGGTAGTGCCAATGATCCAGTAATATGCTGGGCTCGCCATCCCTGAATATCCTAGGAAAAGTACAGCTGCCTGCCTTTCAGCGTTACGGGGAGGTGCAACATTCACACTCCCACGAGCTCTGAGACACCTTTCTGAGACTGAATTTGAAGTACTGCACCACCCAAATGGATAAAAACTGAGTCAGCCGTGTGACACAACCACTAAAAAAGGGAAATGTGTTTTTAGGTTGCATCGAGACAAGGGGGGTTTCTAAATGATGGGAGGAAAATATTTCACTCTACGTTGGTCATGTTCATCTCGAGGAGAGGTTGAAGGACAGGGGTTGGTTTAGCCTTGTGAATATCAGGTTGAGATATGATAGCACTTCCAAGTACCTGATGGGGGTGCCTCACACAAAAAGGTTCCTTTTCTATCTTTCCAGAAATCAGGATGCAAAATAATAAACATTCTGGTTAAATTTCAGGAAGTGCTTCCTTGCTGTACAATGACCCAGAAACATAACAGTCCCCCTTTTATTGGAAGTGTTTAAGCGAGGTTAGAGGGCCATCTCTTTGGGATGCTTTAGTTTGGAATCCTGTGCTGAGCAGATGTGGGACTTCATCCATGGCCCTTTCTGTTTTCTATGATTGCAGTGCAGAGAAGTATGTGGATGTCTGCCTATCTGCATCTAAAATCCTCTTTTTAATGTGGAAGCCATCACAGATGATGAGAGCCACACACAAGTCACTGTCATCTCTAGGGATGTAGACAGCTCCATCTAGCCCTCCATGGATTCATCTGTCTTGTCACATCTGTCCTATCATCTGCCACCATGGTCATTAGGGGCAGAAGTGATATCTCATGCACCTTGACATCATTGTGCAAATGATGGGACTGATGTACTGTCTATGTCTGCTACTGGAACCTTTTAACTGGAGATGCCAGGATTGGACTTACTCTATGCAAAACAGAAGCTCTATTATTCAACTAGCTAGATAACTGGCCGACATGTCCCTGATCTTACATTGCCAGCGTAGTAAGAGATTGATGCAGACTTTAATCTGGTGGCAATCAGACTATATTGCAAGGTAAGAATATCCCTTTGCAGCATTTGCACAAGGATATTTATTTATTGAGAGCCAGTTTGGCATAGTGGTGAAGGCATCAGGCTAGAAACTCAGAGAAGGTGAGTTCTAGTCCCACCTTGGGCACAAAGCCATCTGGGGGATTTGGGGCCAGTCACTTCCTCTGAGCCCTAGGAAGAAAGCAATGGCCAACCACTTCTGAAAATGTTGGCAGGAGTCAAGACTTACTTGAAGGAGAATATACAGTATATATCATATATATAATACTGCCTTTCATTCAAGAGATCAAAGCAGCATGGATAATGTTCCCTTCTAGTGGTCCCCAGAGCAGCAGCCCTTTGACATAAATTGGGCTGAGAGAGAAAGTGACTGGCCTGGCATCACGGCGAACTTATGTGGCTGAGGTTGGATTTGAACTTATATCTCCCTACTTCTAGTCCAGCACCTTAACCTCTATACCACAAGGGCTTAGTTGTGGCTGTGATGTTTCTTCCTCAGGCCTAAGAAAAACCATTTGTGAAAGCTAGTGATGGAAAAACCTCAGACAATCTTGGTTATACATTCCTGCTCCCCCCCCCCATGGATTTTGTATATTGTTGTCTTTTATTATGCAACAATGGTTATTTTCTTATATTATCAAAACACCTTCAAAAACCCAGTGGCTGCCTAGCATTGTGTGAATATCTGATGCAAAAACTTGATGCTAAGGCAAGTCACTCAAATCACCCTTCAATTCAAATTGCCCCATTGAACTGAGCTTTTAAATCAATTGAGCAATTCATTAGACTTCTGCATAATGTGCCTGCTTATTGTCAAATTCATGATTTCAATTAGCATGTTGAATCAGGCTAAATCAACAGTTTCAATCAATGAATCAACTCAAGCCATCCAGTCAAATCAATGATTGGAATTAGATCTTAGTTAACTCATGCACCCCTATGAGATTTCATTTCACCGCGTTTTTTCCCCCACAAAGTCTTTCTAACTGTGCATTTGAGGAACACCATTACATCTATAAGAAATGTTGCTCCATTTTGAGAGGGGCCAATGTTTCTCACCCTACAAATTTGGAAACAGCCATTTTTAAAATTGCAAAGCGTTAACTGCTGACTGGAGTAAACAGTTTATGACTGATCAGAAGTAATACAGGTTAGTCCAGACTCATGGTGAGAAGGTAACTTAAAATAGTTAGCAAGCCTCAAAACAAACAAACAAACAAACAATGAATAAATAAGCATGAAGCCCACCCTTTTCCAGTATACGAAAATATACCCACTTTGCAATTCTAAACAAAGCATCAAATTGCTGTTGCTCCTCCTGTTTTATTTTGTAAGAATGCCAGTGTCATTCTTAAAAATATATTTGGCCATCAATAAAGATCATGCTAGAGGCTGGGCTGGACCTTGCAGTATGTCAGTTTCCCATTGAAAAAATGTTGCTGGGCAGGGTAATAGGGAGAGCTTGGGAAGGTCCCATGCTTTTATCTATAGACCTGGTAAACCTATATAATTTAGGATTAGCATACAGTGCTTAGAATGGCTGTTTTGGACAGCAGTAAATGAAGGGTAGAATGAAGAAAAAGGAACTATTTTCAGAATCAGAGTAAACAGAACAAGGATGAACATTGATTTAAGCATCAGTAACCTTTACTGACAAGGTAGGTGGGTTTCAGTTTATACAAGGTTGTTCTTGTATTTTTATCCAGAAACTGTGGGTTGGGTCTATTTCTAGCAATGTGGAATGAAAGCCACCAATGAATTGATGGGGTGGTGACAAATTTCCATCTCTGGCCCTGAATGGGGTCAAACTACCCCATTCAGATCTTGTGTGCAATCTAGGGGTCCTCCTGGAATTACAGCCCCTGCTTGAAGAACACATGGTAGTTGTAGCCAAGACGGCTTACCTTGCGTGCCAGGTGCATCTTTCTTTGGAAGAGGAGGTTCTTCGGGTTACTCATGACGTGGTCAGCTTGTGGTTGGACTGTTGCAATGCACTATTGGAAACTATTTTGAAGCTGCAGCTGGTGAAGAACACAATGGCATGAGCTGTGATGGGCAGGCCATGTCCTGCTCATGTAACATCCATGACCCATGAGCTTTACTGGTTTGGCTTCTGGGTGCAATTCAAGATGCCAGTTGTTACTTTTAAAGCCCTACATGACATAGGGCCTGGTTATTTGAAGGACTGCCAGTTCCCCTCCCATGGTTTTGGCCCACTCCGCAAGATCTGGCAGTGCCATCTAGCAGGACCTAGGAGGCAGGTCTTCTAAGGGAAGGGAGGGGACTGGAGCAGCAGGAAATCCGGGTTTCAGTGACTGCAAAAAGATCTGAAAAAATAGGAGATACGTTTTTCAGCATCCCTTTAACTCCTTCCCTTTGTTTTTAAAACCAAGATGCATGATTTAATCTGGACTTCAGATTGTTCTTTCAGTCCTTTCAAGGTAGATTCCCAAGTTACCAAATTGTTTCAGAGTCTGATGTGATTGAAATGCATTCAGTCGCTCCCCCCACCCCCGCTTGCTTTACAGCAACTTCCTAGGTTGGGAGTTCAGCTCCCCAAATTTCCAGACAGTCAGGCTTTTGGTTGTCCCATATTCAGGGAAGGAGATCAGAGCAGGCTCCTTCAGGGACAGACTGCCTATCCAGAAAGATTGCAGATCGAAAAACCAACACCAATTGCATTTTTAAAAAATTAAATGATTGGTTTAATGGTGTGTTTATTTAAGAGATTTATAGAGCCACCTGTCTTACACAACATAACTCTGGCTGGGTTCAAAAATAACAAAACAAAAAGATGAATGTAGTGTCAAAGCCTTGCAATGTATCAACCCATAATTGAATCCCTTAGCTTCAGTTGAAGATGAAAATTAAACACCTAGAAGTTTGGAGCCTTGTATCTTTAGCGATCTCCAGTTTCTTTTTATCTTCTGTGAATCCAAGCTCAGGCAAAGGGCTGCAGACTGTTCATTTTGTCATTTGTTTTATTTCTAACGTACATACAGAACAATGAAAACTATCCTCCATCACTCTTACCTTCAAAATCACTGAGAGGAACCCTTTGCTAGGGCATGCCTAGACTCAGAATGGGCCATTGGGCAAAACGAATAACATTGCTAAACTTTCAGTCACCGCGAAGTCCAAAATGCAACATCTCTTAAACAAATACTGGTAAAGTATTTCAAATACTAGCGTCTTCAAACAGCCTTTTCTAAATCATTCCTTTTCTATTGCATTTGCAGGTCCTTAGGGTTTAAATGGCCAGCTTTATTTCCTGAATTTCCAGCTTAGACCCCATCATAACTCGTATTTTTGTGCCTTGCTCACTCAAAAAAATTTTTCTTCATGCTACAGAGATGCTTCTCAGATTTTGGCTGACAAGGGAACATAAATTGTATACAAGTGGCCTTTAGTACTCTTCCTAATATTATTCCATGGAATTTTGAAATGGTACGTGTCATTTATATTCCAGCACTGTTCAACGTTTTAACTTTAATCAGTTGATTTCAATGTATGCATTTAGATAGCTATATTGTGCGAATAACACTTCTTACCTGCTTTTTTAAAAAATTATGTTCTGCTTTTAAACAAACCTGCACCGATGATGAATAAATCAATAGACATTTCAGTTGCTTGCCGTTTGGAGAGATTTTATAAATATTATAAAGCCAGGGAGGGAAGTCCTTGAAGAGCTGAGCAAACAGAATTCTTTCTAACCCATTTACTAGCAGTAGCTTTCAGAGGTATTTGCATTTTCTTCTGTGTAATGAAGTTATGTGCTGCATCTGTGTGTACTTTCTGTCCAGGGAATAATCAAGCTATGCACGTTGCCTCTCCCTCTCCCTCTCCCTCTCCCTCTCCCTCTCCCTCTCCCTCTCCCTCTCCCTCTCTCTCTCTCTCTCATTCTCTCTGTGTGTGGGGGGGGGGCAGGAAAAGTCTAGTCAGAGTGGAGCACCCATTTTTTGTGGGTATGTCTATGTCTTTATTCCCTCTTAGTATTATGTATATGCGTGCATTGTGAAGCGTAGGACAAGCTGTATATGTGAGCAGTCCTATGCAAAGACCACTTTCCATGATTCCTTTCCAACATTCTGTTGGGTTGAGTTGGGTTGGGTTGGGTTGGGGAGCCCATATATTGCCAAGGGAACTTCATTTACCTAGGCTTGCAACTCCTTTATATTTATGGAAGCCTTCAGGTTTGTACACTGAATGCACTGAAAATATTTTATGATAATCCACAGTCATTGCCATGTGAAGATTCCAGCCAGGGAGAAGAATTCCAAAGTTATTTATGGTCTTCCCCATCTATGGAATATTTTAAGGTTTAATGGAAGTACAGATATGGGCATACATTTTTAATAGGATTCTGAGCGGATGAGAGTCTCTCAGGACATCTTTGGAGTTTAAACTTTGTTATAATCCCCAATCATTCAGTAGCACTCTGTACACTTTTTAAACATTATTTTTACTTTTACAAAATGAAGATGCGGAACGTCAACAGGATCGGTACTGTCCAAAGAGAATAAAAACAATACCAAATTGCAAAGCTGTGAAAGATAAAAACAGAAAATAGAAATACTTATGAATTGGGAGAAGCTGAATATATCATACGTAAGTGAACTTGAAATATAATCATTTTAGTCATTCATGCTTAACTGTCAATCCGTAATAACAATATATTTAATTTTAAATGTATCTCCTATCTCCTGTCTATTAATTGGCTTATAAGGGGATCTCCATTTTATCTCCACCACCAACACAACCATGAGAGGTAGGCTAAACTGAGAAACAGTGAGCTTCCATGGCTGGATTTGAATCTGAGTTTTCTAGGTTTCAGACCAACATCTTAACCACCATATCTCACTGGCTACACATTTGTCTAGCTCAGGGTTGGCTATTAGGCTTGGACACATTATGCAAAGACCTATCCCTCTGGAGGAGGCTCTGATGCTGGGAAAAGTGGAAGGAAAGAGAAGACGAGGAAGACCAGCAGCAAGGGGGATGGCCTCAGTTAGTGGCAATGGTGCACTATTAGAAGACCTAAAGGACCAAGTTAGGGACAGATCGCCATGGAGAAAATTGTGTGGTCACTAAGAGTCAACACCAACTTGATGGCACATAATCAATCGAACAAACAATCAAATCTATTAGGACAACCTATAATATAGACATGGTGATCAAATTTCAATGCATTCATCTGTCATTGCAGATTCTTTTCACAATTCTTTATTGTGCCCACTTCTCTACTTCCTGCTATCCTCCCCCCCCCCCACTTTTGAAAACCATTAATTCAGTGAAAAATGTATTTTAGTTTTGCCGTGCTTTGCGAAAATGTACGTTCACCGCTAGCAGCAAGAACATAATCAATTTCCTTTGTTACACTGATTTATATGCATTAAGGAACATGGACAGTGAACCAATGGCAATATTTATTGTAAAAGATTGTTGTGTAATCTTCTCGATTTCTTCAGAACTGTCAGTCAAAAACACTGAATAATTGGGCACTGCCACCAGAGATAGTAATATGTACAAATTTGTTTGCACACCATCCTGATACCTCAACTGCTGAATCTTTAGAAAACAGAATATAGAATACACACACAGAGAGAATGACAAACACAAACGGCTGAGATGGAAATCCAAGATTTTTTTGCTCCACAGGGATATCCTGCTTCTAAACACGGCACTTCATTTCCTTCCTTGATTCATTTGTTCTTCCTCTAGCAATTGGTTGAAACATCCCTTGTCCCTTGAATTAAAAAACAGGAAAGCTAAAAATTATAGCCCTGAGAAAGTGCTCTGTGCTCATTCATTTGAGCTGGGCTGTCATAGAAAACGCGCTGATCATCTTATGAAGCTTTGTGGTCCCTGCTTGGAATCAAACAATACCGTAATTTAGCAAAGCATCGTTTAGCGCTAAGGTGCAGCTGTCGTGGCAAAGCTGGGGTGCGGCTGGAAATCCCGCTGAAAGTCAAATTATCTCCTCATCCAAACATCAAACAGTTAGAACAAGGGTCCAGAGAATGTCTTTATGTCTCAGTTATAGGGATTCATAATTATCCTGCTCACTTTCACTCCACCGGAGAGATGACAAAGCAGGCCATCAGTGACAACTAAAACCTCCAAGGGGGTATTTTAACAGTGATGGATTCAGCTTCCGAGGCATATTTTAGGCAGCTAAAAACTGCTTGATCAAAGAATATTGTTTGGTCTGAGATGTCGTCCACCCTGTCAACAAGGGTAAATGGTGTAAGGGAGCTCTGAATATGCCAAGAGTCTTGAGCGGGGGGCGGGGGGGGGGGGATTAATTTAAGCAACCAAATACAACAATGGCCAGACTGGACTTCATGTTTGGCACTTTTTTTCCCTTCTAAGCTCTGAACCAGGAACAAGTCCTTACTCTATTGGAAATGCTTCCCCCCACCCTTCAAAACCATCTTGGAAGGTAGAACTACTGCTACGCCCATTCTGCAGCTAGGGAAACACTTCCCCCCACCCCCCTTCCTGTTTCAGTGTTTTTAATTGCTAAAAGGAAGCAAGGAGATATATGGAATGTAAATTCCACTCTGCTTGAGTCTTATATGTCAAGCTACTCCTTTGCTTGGGGGCCACAGTAGCCAGGCTGGACCCTCCCCTCACCCCCATCTGACACAGAAAACCCCAGTTAAGAGTTTGTCATCTTGGTTCGAGCCTTAATTGGATCAGAATTGAGGTGGAGCCAGAAATAACTGGACCCCTTTGAATAATTACATTTTCAACAGTATTTCATAGGGCTTCTCACACTTTGCAGATCCATGGCTGCCCCCTGCAGGCTGGCATAGGCATAGCAAAGAACAAAGCTTGGAGCGGGTTTTGACAGTGGTCCTGCTTTGCCTGCATGGGTAAAGCAGAAAGGGGGTCGAAACATGTTCTTGCTTTGCAGGGCTGGCTTCCCCAGTCAAAACAAGGAAGAAGCCCCAGAGGGGAGGGTTGACAGGGCTCCCACATTGCTGATGCAAGCCTGATCAAGTTTTCTAAAAATGGTGCAATTTCTCCCAAGTTTCTCATGTTCTCCAGAGGATCCCAATCCCCTCTTTGAGATTGATTATCTGCCATCAAGTCATTTTTGACTCCTAGCAGCCACCTAGGTAGATCTTCTCCATGAAGATCTATCCCTAACCTGTTACTTCAAGTCTCCCCATTGCACACTCATCACTACTGTAACTGAGTCCATCCACCTTGCTGCTGGGTGTCCTCTTCTTCTCTTTCCTTCCACCTCTTTGAGAATGGCTGCCTTAACCATTACACCAGACTGGTTTTCCTTCCTTTTTGGAAGCTGGAGAGGGTGGTAGATTGGTGTGTTAAGCCTAGTCAGAATCATGACTGTACAAAGATATGATGGATTATTTCAAAAGAAAATAAAGGCATAGCACTGCAAAACCCTTTTCCCAAGGTCACCATCTAGCTGTCCAATGTGATGACACTCAGGGAGCCTGTCTCTTTAACCAGTGGGGAAAAGAAGCCACACAATTCTATTTTTCAGGGAAAGGAATTTCTGCCAAATGTGGTTTCAGGTCCCATTAAGGGAGTCACTCAGGTTGATGCCACAAGCACTTCGCTTGCTGGCAGGTGCCTTCCAAAACTGAGTCTGCACCCTTTTGGGATGACCATTTCTGTTCTCAGTGACTTCCTCTTTTTCCTTTAAAAGAGTATCAAACTTATTGGTTTTCAGCCTGTTTATCTTTCGTCCAAAGAAAGGTGGTCGCCCCACTGACAGAAGACGTGTGCAGGAATTTGTCAACGCCAGCTCCCAGCCGCAAAGCCAGGTAAGTTGAAACTAAGAAGATTTGGAGATACGATAGAACAGCAGGGAAAAACCCAAGCTAGCGTGATTTCAGAATGAACATAGCTGTGTCCTGAAAGTTCCCCAGATTCTAAATATGTCCCAGGGAGATGCTAAGTATATCAAAACTTATACTTGTATAACACTACATTCTTAAATTTTAGGATTGCCTGAGCTGAAATAAAATAGAATCATGTTCTGCAGAGGAGTTTGCTTTCCATCTGGTAATACTTCTTTCCATCTGCCTTTTTTGAAATGGACCTGAATCGTGGGCTGGTGGCCTTTTTGCAGCTTAGAATCAAAATAAGACAGGAAAATTGGCAGAGAAGATCTTTCTCACTGTGATCTTTACATTGACTGTAATTTCCTTGCTTGTTATAAGAGATAAAGGGGAAGACAAATGTTATTTCATTCACCACTTCTAGCATAATGTTACCACTGAAGCATAGTTAATGCGTTTGTTAGACTGACCTGCTTGTTGAGTCAGAACAATGAAAGATCAATACATCCCAATTGAAATTAATCTCTTTATCTCGATTCAAATAGCTAAAGAGATTGCTGAAGGGATAGAACTGGATTAAAGCAAATTCATTCCTTGATGAAGTTCATGGGCAAAACTGTCGACTCGTAAAAGTATTAGAAGTTGCCTAAAACAGGGAAGGGGAAAACACGCAAGATTATGGCACTCTAGCGTCTAGTTTACTTTTTAAACTAGAACTGCAACTAATCTCAGAGCCAAGTGTAAAAGAAAGTGGGTTGGAAAAGGAGGCTGTAGTATATACATAGCATCCTGCAAGCTATAAGTTGCATGTACAAATGGACACTTGATTCTGAGCTGCTGAATCCGGGGTTCTCAGGCAAGATGCAAAGTCCAGCAATTCACACTCTTCAAGCAACGAACATTGGAACTCAATGACTGGCAGACGGGCAACTGCAGCAAAGCGTTCTTCATATTTATTTCCATTTCCCCTTGCTATACTTAAACTACTGTGAGTTAGAAACTCCTGAAGATTATTGAAGATTATATAGAGGTCCACCAGTATTTTGAGATCTACTTTTTATCCATTGTTTTTTAAGACTTATTCCCCCCAAATTTCATCTTGGAGGTAAAATGATAGAAAGCCATTGAAACCCAGTGCATATCAAACCATCTTGGCATATTCTGTTCTAACTGGGTGGACTAACTGCTATTTCTGTAAGGAGACTGGATGTCAAAATCACCCTTAAAAATATGGATCAAATTTATATGCGTGTCTTCTAATCATTAATAGCTATTAAAAAAATATACTTTGAGAAGTTTGGGCTTGAGAGCACAAGGTAGTTTACTGATGCTGAATTAAAAGATGAAACTTAATCATTACTTTGAAAGGGAAATTGCTGGAACTTGTATGTATAAAGAACAATATATGTATTGATATATTTACTTTCTTTCTGCTTCTACTGCATGCTATTTATTTATTTTATTTATTTATTTAATTTTTCAACCGCCCATCTCCCCCCAATGGGGGAACTCTGGGCGATTTAGCTGAGGCCGTGGAGGTCTACATTCAAAGGATCAAGTATTAGCGGCCAGGGAAATTGTTAAAAAATCACACATACCCTAAGCCAATGTTAAAGGTTGATTTAACTAAAACAAACAAAAAATAAAAATTAAACCCAAACCTCTTCTTGCATCTTGTAATAATGCTCTTGAAATAAAGAATTTCAAGAAATTGAATTGGAAACCATTTTAAGAAATCATTTTCTTGAAATAAGCAATACTGCTTCTTGAAATAATTTTAAACCGGTAATAAGATGGGCAGCCATATAAATTCGGTAAATGAAAAATAACCTTTATGGAAGGGTTTTGGGGGGGAAAGTAGCAAATTCTTGAAGTCTTGGAAAAGCTTTAAGCAGAAATATGTAAAAATCGTTGTAGTGCATAAAATTGAATCTCGCTGGTTAATGGATAGCTCATTTATATACAGAAGTTGGAAGAATAAAAGGACTGTTGCCCACTTTGTCCAGGATTAACAAGTTGAAGAATCAGTTGTACCCATTTCTGAATAAATGGATCTGAGTAAAATAATTTCTGTTTGATTCCCTATAATAAAATATGGACTGAACTGTGGCTTAAAGTGTTTCTCATCTAACAATAACACCAAAATGAGATGATGTGGGTATCCACCTTTAAAATCTATGTATCTTTACTAGGGGAGTAAAACAGGTTCTGCATTCAAATAAGAACATGCAACTAGCCATTAAAAGAGCAAATGGGTATGCACTGGACATGAAATACATTTAAGGTGTATGTCTGAAAAAATATTGTATAGTGGATCAGAAGTTGTCAGGTGCAAGGGAGTCCAAGCCTTGCGCTGGGTCACATACTCACTTAGTCTAACTCAGTGTTTTTCAAACTTGGCGACTTTAAGATGTGTGGACTTCAACTCCCAGAATTCCCCAGCCAGCATGCTGGCTGGGGAACTCTGGGAGTTGAAGTCCACACATCTTAAAGTCGCCAAGTTTGAAAAAAACTGGTCTAACTCCATAAGAACTCTGTAGTTTATATTACTTTAGTCTATATTACTATAGTTTATAGTTTGTATTACTATCCCCCTCTGTGTTTATAGCTTAATCAATAATATGCCAGTTCAGGATAGATGAGCAGAATAGGAGGCAGATACAGTATATAGACAGTGCTAATATGCAATGGAGATAGTGGGACGTCTGATTTAATGAAAGAGTGTTGGAGAATCTGCCTAACACAGTCGCAAAATTGACTGACATTTCTTCTTCTAGCTATCACGGCATGATATAAGGGTGCCCGACTTGTCGGTTTGCCTTGCAAGAAGCTGTGGTTGTGGCCACGAAAGCCTATCTTTCTGTAATGTTATCGCCCTTAATGTAAATTTGCATTTAAAGCAAGTTGAACCCTCATTTGTGCCTATCCTTGCCCTGCCTACTTTTTGGAGTACACCTTTGGCATACCGCTCAAAAACCAAGTACAGATTTCTGTGTGCAAAAAAAAAAAAAAAAGACTTTGCATCCTCTTTGTATTATTACAGTTATTTATATATCCCTCTCCCTTGTGATATGATGAGATGGCCTGTGGGCATGACCTTGGCAGACAGGAGGAAGAGACACAGCCTAGGCAAGGGTCTGATAAATGAAATTTGAATCCGAACAAGGAAGGATGGGGAAAGTGTTCCAGAAGGGACCCTCCCTAATTTTTGGGAGAGTAAAAGTGAGGGACAGGAAGGGTACTTTCAGAGTTGCAAGATTCTGTTAATGTAACCTTACAATAAAGATAGAGCTAGCACTGCTGTGCTTCTTGTCTGGACTACCTCGCAAGGCTGACATCGGTGTGAGCATCTGCTGCTTCTTCACTTTCCCCATCCTTCCTTGTTCAGATTCAAATTTCATTTATCAGACCCTTGCCTAGGCTGTGTCTCTTCCTCCTGTCTCCCAAGGCCATTCCCACAGGCCATCACATCATATCACAAGGGAGATGGATATATAAATAACTGTAATAATACAAAGAGGATGCAAAGTCTTTTTTTTTTTTTTGCACACAGAAATCTGCACTTGGTTTTTGAGTGGTATGCCAAAGGTGTACTCCAAAAAGTAGGCAGGGCAAGGAGAAGCATGAATGAGGATTCAACTTGCTTTAAATGCCAACCAATGCAACGATATCTCACCTCGTCAATTGCTTTTGTTTAACATGTCATTCAGTCCTGGCCTTCCCACAATGCCCCATGCTATCCCCCCTTCCCCCTAGTTTTCCATTTGATTCCCTTAAGAGTCTCACACAGTCATGGAGTATTTTCAATCCTCATTAGGCAGTTATGGTTTTCTCTTTTTCAGGAGCATCCATGGGTGTGTGCAAAAAAGTCAAGAGGGCTGCCACTACTGCATATTCAAAGCCCTGCTGCTTTTGATGCATGATGTATATGAAAAGGGGTGGGGTTTCATTGCACGGTCATAACCAGCATCTTGACCTTTTTGACCCCACCCCAAGGTTCCTTCGGCTTTTTGACCTTTTATGGACTTTCCCTGAAAGACTTCATTCCTCCTCCTCTTCTCTGTTGCGTGTTTGTTTCTCATGTTATTCTTTTGATTTATACCCCACCTTTTGGCCCACTGGGCATTTAGGTTAATTCATAAAATAAAATATGGATTTTTGAAAACCAAATAAAAACAGGCAACTGAAGAGGCCTGGTTGAAAGGTGTGGGCTTAATCCTTTCCTGAAAATGTAAGAAGTGCGGATTAACTCTACTTCCCAAGGAAGTGTATGGGAGCACTGGGGGAAGAGGCCCTCTGAAAATGGGATCATTCTTAAAAATACTCTCAGCCTGTTTTAATGCACAATTCATAATATTTAGAACCTGGGAAATTGTTCAGACAGATCAAGATGCTTGGAAGCAGGCCGGAACATGACTTGAATAGATGAGAAACATCTTCTGACAGACTGATTCATTTTCCTTGCTAAAGAACTTCAAAGGCATTTTGCTCGCCCTTCATCTTTCATTCATTCCAAAATGCCCCAGTAATGCAGAGACCTGGATAATTGTCCAGCCAAACAGAGAGGCTATTTTACAGCAGCTGGAAAGCAACCTGACCAGGGATTTTATTTTAATCATGCTTTTTGATCTGTGAATCCATTTTGGCCTGGTGATAGCTTAAGAGCATCTTAGCTGCTTTTGGATGTGCATGGATGGAGATGATTGCTTTAGACCTGAAACTGATTCATGCAGAATGTCTTACCCTAAAGTGATTATCTTCCTTCCCCTCCTTCCGCTGGGGCAATTTTGAGTCTGTTTTCAATCTTTTGCCATAAAAGGATTATCTTTGGTGTGTAATGAAATTAGCAGAACTGTAGTTGATGTCTTAGCCCTGGTGGGTTGTTTGTGATTCTGTGCTCCGCATGGCAACTTGTGAAGAGATACAGCAGGAGGTCTTCTGTGTTTTGTGGACTGGGAGGGGTAGGATTCCCAGCTACCTTTGGAGGCAAATGCAGAGCAACACAACACGCACAGAAGCAGCAGGTAGCCTCCTTTCTGGACGGTGTCTTTGATTTCCAAGGCTCATTGGCCACTAGCTTGAGTCGACCATTCTTCTGCTCCAGGGTTTGGCTCCTGCTGAATTGCTTAGAATAAACGTCATTCCGTTGCGCATCATCAGAGGACTTCTTTCTCCCTTCCTGCACATCATGTCATGGGCTTATCTTGAAAGGGAACAGAGCAATCGGTTTGCATGTATGTAGGAAACTGACAACATTGTTCGTGATGCTGATGGGTCGTGAGATCTGAATTACAGTGGGTTTGCTTTGGCTCCTGTACCTCACTGTGTTTGTACAACATCTTATGTGGTTACCAGATTAACCCATTTTCTGGTTCCCACCAGGCCTTTAATTAAATGGATTGGATTTACGTAAAATGCAAAATCGTGAAAAATCTCACCACCACTAAGCAGATTGTACACATGGAGCCAGTAGGTTTTTAACTGCTCTGGTTAAGCATGTGTGAATGTCACCATGAAGTCATCATGTGGTTTGGCCTTTCAGTTAGCCGTTACCATTTGTAAACTTTGATTGATGGCTTATCATATTGTTGGATTCCAGATGGTTGTTTTAACAAATCATGGTTAAAGAAATCATAGCTTAGCACAATGTGGGAATCCTGTCTGTGTATATGGAGAAGAGAGAAGAGGGCTGGATTGTCTACTTGCTGTCCGTAAATGGCCTGTGATAACTCTTGGGATATTTATCAAATACAAGATAGTTTGATGGAAAGCTTTTGTAGGAAAAACTCATTAATGGGTGCTTCACCTCTATGTTTTACAGAAACTATATCATGCTTGCAGCATCCAGTGGCAACTCATTTACAGTGTTCTTTTTTTTAAGCTCAATTTCACAATAACATATATGTAGAATATTTTGGGTCAAAGAAAGGAAGGGCAGCTTTTACCTTCATCATTTACAGCTGTACAATAGATGCACCATCTGCATGTCTGTTGAAAGCACACACATCATAGAAGCATAATTCCTCTTCCACCACCACCTTCTCTTCCTCCTCCTTCCTTTTGTATCAGGGCCATGGAATAAAGCTAAGAGTTAGAGTCAAAGAACAGACTAAATCAGGAGGTTGCCTTTCCTTGATTAATTGTGCCCACCCTATTCAGATAATCATAAAAGGCCTGCTCAGGGTTCCCACCTATCAAGAGGTATGATGGGAGATGACCCAACAGCTGCTGTTATCTGGGTGGTCTCCTCTCCTCTGGAGCAGCTTACCCTCCAAAAGGAAGACTGCCTGGACATTTATGGCATTCTGGAAAGTTGAAAACATCTTCCTTTTCCAGGAGGCCTTTCAGAATTGATTCCAGAGCTGATGCAGGACTTAAGTTATAAATATATATTGAGATACTGTGTTTATATATATTAATACTATCATATTGCTTCTATTGTACTTTATGGCATATATTGTAAACTACATAGAGTGCAATTAGATTGAGGATGGGGTACAGGTATCAATCAATCAATCAATCAATCAATCAATCAATCAATGCTAGCCAGATCCAGAAAGGCTGTCCTTGCTGTGACGAAGTTTTAGTCCTGAGGAACTCCACTGTTTACACCAGTGATGACAAAAATTTGGAGAATGCTGGTGTGTCACACACACACACACCCCAAACCAAAGAGAAACAATTCTTTACATATTCATTTATTTAAAAATAATACAGTCTAATCATGTGTGGTACTATGTATTATATAACAAAACATCAAATAATTACAAAAATGGAATACGAGTAACACAAACCCAGTTTCTTTGGTAACTCAAAAAGGGAGAATAGTTGCTGGGTGTAGTGAATGCTGGCGTGTCGCCTCAGACACGCATGTCATAGGTTTGCCATCCCTGGTTCATGCAAATGCTATAAACTACAGCTTTCCTGTCTCAAGACATGGACCAGTTATACACAAAAATTAAGAACTACAGTTTATCCCAGTGGATCTTGACGTTAGGACACCTGTGGTCAGTGAAGAGTTTGCAGTGCAGAGAAGAGTTTGCAGTGTGGAGACCTGAACTGCTGACCAGGGAATTCTGGGAGTTGATGTCCACACATCTTAAAGTTGCCCATTTTGAAAAATCCTGGTGTAGGCATCTCTCTCATACATATTTCTTTTCATTGCCATGATCTTTTGGCTAACAGAATAATAAACAAGAATGAAAAGAACCACTTGGCTTAAGTGCTTCTGCTAGAGTCACCGAGTCTCATTCCCCCACCCCTTCTCTCTCTCCAGGCAACTTCCCAGAAAAGTCAGATTCCAAAATGCCATGGTTTTCCCTGCACGGTGGTGTTAATGTATCCGTCATCTTTTTATACTTCTGCTTTGTCTCTAGCTTCGGTAAGTAACAAATTATGACTGTGTTTTCACAATGCACTTACGTTCTGGACTCACACAAAATATTGAATATAAACTAGCCAAAAGGGGTGGGCTAACACAACATGCTACGCCAGAAAAAAGCTAACCAAGATTAGCCTTAACTAATCTTTGAACATTGGGCAAATGTAGCTGCTGAGTCTTTCACTTACCTTGTGTAGTGTTGGACTACATATTCAGACTCCTTCAGATCATCAAGAAGTTAATCTTCAACCAGTCAGTGCAAGACTAATGATAAAACAGATGACAGACTACAATATTTGCAGTTGATATTTAATACATAATATAGATCGGTGTTTCTCAACCTTAGCAACTTTAAGACGGGTGGACTTCAACTCCCAGAATTCCCCAGCCAGCATGGCTGGCTGGGGAATTCTGGGAGTTGAATTCCACCCATCTTAAAGTTGCTAAGGTTGAGAAACTCTGATATAGATTTTCCCCCTAAGCTGATTATTTCATTCAACTATCTTTGGCAACATATATCAATTCAGCAGATACAATTCATTTTTAAAACTAGTTTTTTTTTATGAAGTCAAACACACAAAGTAGAAATAAAAAGGGTCAATTGCATCCCCTCTCAATTCATTTCTTTTTTTCCAGAAAATTGTATTATTAATCCCATAATTTTGATTCAGCATCTAATAAACCCTTTATTGTTTTCTGATAAGATCTTTCATACATTATCATTATCATCTTTTTTTTTTCAATAGAGAATCACATAAAGGATACGTTTTTTCAGAGATCTATTTCTTAAATTGCTATTATTTTCTGCAGCTGCAAGCACAAAGGGAGAAAAGAAGAAAGAAGAGAGAATGGTTGTAATGGCCACTGCAGGTAAATTCTTTTGGAGAACTCATTTTTTTTTCCCCCTTGTGTTTCTGCAGATTTGTTCTGAATTAGAAATGGCAGAATTGTCAAACGGTAGTGTGTCTAGATAATAATTAACAATGGCACTGTAAAAAAAGTATTATTCCCATCGACAGTGCAAACAAACAGTAATATTTTTCTACAACTGCTTATCACTCTAATTCTTGTCTCTTCAAGAATTGCTATTACTATGAATTACTATGTATTACTATTACTATTAATTACTATTCTAGTCATTCAAGGCAGTTTAGCGATGGGGATGCCTTTCACATGAGCAGTAACAAAATTTATTCTACTAAATTGATTATGGTTAACATCTGCCAAAGTGACTCCTCAGAGACACGCAGCCAGATTTGCAAAACCTTCTGCTTCTATGACCTGTTTTAAGTGGGTCTCAGTTATGTCTGCTTTTATACATGTCCATTCATCCCTTCACACAAATATGTGGTGCTTGTGAGTGTATGAACTAGACCAGTGATGGCGAACCTATGACACGCGTGTCAAAGGTGACACGCCACAACAGTTTGGGTGACACACCAGTGTTCACCAACACTCAACAACTATTCTCTCTGCCTGAGTTACCAAAGAAACTGAGTTTGTTTTACTCATATTTCATTTTTGTAATTATTTGACGTTTCTTAATATAATACATAGCACCACACATGACTGGACTGTATTTTTTAAAATAAATGAATAAGTAAAGAATTGTTTCTCTTTTGTTCATGTGTGACATGCCAGCAGAGTCAAGTTAGGCATTTTCTGAATTTTTGACACACTGAACCCAAAAGGTTCACCATCACTGAACTAGACAGTCAGACAGACATATGATAACTGCATAATACTAGCAAGAACATGGTGACACCTATTGTTTTCACATTCCTTTCTCCATATACGGCTCTATTCTTTGTAAGATCTCAAGCAAACTTGGCTAATGAGAGTAATCAGTGCACTATATGCATATTCTTCCATCTCCCTTTTTCAATATGGATAGATATCCTGATTTATTCCAGACAGGCAGATATATGATAACATATGGTGACAACTATTCTTTCGACATCTCTTTCTCCATGATGGTTCTGTTCTTTATATTCCAACCTCTAGGCCACACAGCCTTGTTTTTCTATAGTCTTTCCATCTTCCTTTAATCTGATCTGCTTCTGCTACAGTAGTTCTCTTCCATATTACTCTTGAATATTCCTGCCTCATCTGTCAATTTTCCTGGCATTTCTCTGAACCTAAAAAACTGCTCATTTTCCTTTTCTTGGTACTTTCTTCTCCTTGCTGATATTCTTGATGAAGGCATGTTACCTTCTCCTTTCTTGCTCAACATTGCCTTTATTTATTGTACACCATTCTTGTTGCTCAGGGCTGTTATCCTGTCTTTCTTCAGTTATAATGATAACTTGTTCTGAAAGCCGCTTAGACCTTTTCCTCTTTGAAAATTTGGGAATATTTTTCCAGGTTCATAAAAATTCATCCCTTCCCATAGCTCCTCAAGTTCTTTTGTCTATTTATAGCTTAGGTTAAGCATACTTAATCTGTTTCCTACACTGATGTTATATCCTGACGGCATGTTCTTCAAGACAAATCTTGTTGGCACACCTATTAGGTTGAAACTTACAAGTTTAATCTTTTATTTGACAACAATATGTCTTGCTCTGTTCCATGGTCTACACTTGATGTGTTGTGACTGACTGAACCTGATGAGCTTTTTGAGGTCAGCCAAGGTCAGTTAAAATACATAAAGGTAAAGTTTTCTTCAAATTGAATTGACTTGTGGAAACTTCATGGACACGTTGCTTTCTTGGCAAAAATATGAAGTGGTTTGCCATGATCTTTTTGTGAATTTTTGTTTTTTAGTTTCCAGTTCTAGCCCTGGAATGTTCCATACAGCCCTGTAATGTTCTGTGGTCTCCCATCCAAATATTACCGAAGTCAACCCTGCTTAGCTTTTCAGCCAAGGTCAGCTAAGTGCTACAACATAGCTGGACTATGAGATTTGGTCATTTTATAAATCCATATTGTTCTTTTGTAGGCAGCATAGGGGTGGGGCAACCTCCTTCCATATGCATCTCTGGTTTGCAGTGCCATTTCATCTGAAACAATGCATAGCCATGGCTCTTGTGTCACATGGGAAGGAGTATGTCCAAACAGCAGACAGAAGCAGAGATTTGTGCCTTGGGAATACACACTCCTTATGGAAAATTAGCTTTCTTCTTCTTCTTCTTCTTCTTCTTCTTCTTCTTCTTCTTCTTCTTCTTCTTCTTCTTCTTCTTCTTCTTCTTCTTCTTCCTCCTCCTCCTCCTCCTCCTCCTCCTCCTCTTCTTCTTCTTCTTCCATCATCATCATCATCATCATCTTCATCATCATCATCATCATCATCCGTAGACTCCTCCTCCTTTTGCAGAAATATAGCTAAGAGTAGAATGGATGGCTAACCCACTTGCAAGAACAAACTGGACAAATTTCTCTGCTGTAAGAGGATTGTTTTGAAGTTCCTCTTAGCTAGATAGGAAGTGGGTGTCTATTAAGTCAGAACACTGCCCCAATAGGCAGCAATGTCTCTGGAGATAGGTAAAGGGGTCAGAGTAACGCAAATAGTGTTGCATAGTCATGATGCAAACCCTTTTCTATGTGCATTGTGACATTGCATGCATGCCCCAAGTAGGTGCAAAGGTGCTATACTGCTATATACTGCAGACACTGCTGCATATAGCCCGATATTGACAAGACGGTTTCCTAGCAGGTCTCCAGGGTTTTAGGCAGGACATTTTCCAGCTCTAATGGGAGTGCCTGGAATTTTCCCATGCTAATCAGGAACTGTCCATATTCATCCTGTGTGCTGTTGCCTGTTGAGCTGAGTCTTTAAATCAAAGCTGAGAATTCAGGCCACCTTGTTCCTTTCTGACAAAGCATCTCTGTTCACAGTGCCTCTGGGGTGTGGTTCAGCAAGGTGGGAATTGGATAAATAGGTCTTTGTTCTTGCAATTCTTCCATCCAAGAAAACATGGTCTGTGCATGATGGGGCATGGGTACAACTTAGGGTGTGACCTTATGCACACCCTAACAATGTGTACAACTTAGGTACGACTAATGATGGGTACAACTTAGGGTGTGACATTATGCATACCCTAAGATGTTTGGTAGTGTGGTTAACACTGAATGTCAGCATTAAATAATGTCCTTTTTCAGAGCTGCCTGCAAAATTGGTTGATCTGGCAGCGATTAACTTGACGGAGATGGTGAATGGAATGCTAAACACAGCCTTCAAAGGTAGTTTCTCATTTGATTGTCTTTTCTTTGGTGAATTACATTCAAGTGGCAGACAAGGGAATAGGGAAAGAGAAGATGCCTAGGAAGTGAAGCCACGAGACAAAAACCTGCTCTAACCTCTACTTGGTTGTTCTTATGAAGAAAATATAATGTGGACTAAGTCCCAAATCATTGTAGAATAGCTCTGTTTTGAAATCCAGGGGTCTGATGGCATCAACAGGAGCATGACAATATCTAAATGGTGCACCTGCTCCTCCTTCAGGCCCCACAAATATTTAGTTACAAGCATCCTTGTCCTCAACACTTTCCCCCCAACATTTACCCAGCTTTGAATCCTACCTGCCAATTCTCCATCCTTTTCTGGGTTGCTGACAAGGCGGCATCTTTCTTCTTCAGTCACCAGGGATTGCAGAGAATACATTTTCTCAGAACCTCAGGGAATAAGATGAAATAGGGGTTCCCATGGTGCCTAAATATTCATGAGGTGTTTTAGCAACCATGAGTTCCATACATAAGAGGTATAGAAAATTAGTTTCCTTACACCCCTGTTAATTATTAGTAGGATGATTGCTTTTAAATTATATTTCCACAGGCACTAAAGAATTCTTCTCTTTGTTGAGCATTGTATCTTATAGCTCATATGCCTTCCACAAAGTTTCCATTGTCATCTACAACAGTAAGTTATCTGATAATAAGGACCTACCCGAGTTCCCTTGGCCAATAAGATTCTGTGTTCCATGTCATCATGATCATCTTTTCTTCACAGTATCCAGCTTAAAGAACATAGATCCTGCAAAGTTCTCCATGAGGTACTGCTATTGCTTAAACAACAGGACTAATGACTTAACAGGCAAGTAATAGAATAGGAGAAATTCAAAAGAGACCTAATCTCTCAGTCTTTTGTTCCATACAGGCAATATGTTGACACTAAGAGGTGGAAAAGTAGAATGAGAATGTTCTTCCTAATTGTTTTTTGTCCTATACTCTCAGTAACTGTTAGCATTTTTTTTTCTTGTTAAGAAAAGGAAGACAATTTCTATAAACAATGTATATGAACTTTAAGGTTGTTAATATTTGATTACTTGAAATCACTCCACCACCACCACCACCAAACCTTCTCCATGCAAAATACATTTTCAGATGATCCCTCAGGGAAAAGAACTTTAAGGGACATTTTATGTGAAGATCTTCTATGTCAGGACAGTCCTGCCTGAGGTTTAGGAGATCCAGTTCATAGCCTGCTATCAAAGTCAATTAAAAAGAGAAAAAGTAGGAACTTTTCCAACAGTAAAACTGTGCTTATACATCTCCCTTCCAAGGGAATACCACATTTTTAAGCAGCCTTGAAAACTCAAAAACAAGTAGAGGGTTCTGAACCATGTAGAGTAACCTTTGAGTTCAGTGGTCCCATGACAGTTTATCTTTTAAAGTGAAGTAGCAGGTTTAGTCCATAGGTTTTATGAAAAATTGTTTATTGCAACTTGTCTTTTGGGTCTTTGTATCCATGGTATGTCTGCTTTTGACAGTGGAAAGGAAAATGTGGAGATCTGGATGCTCTCTCAGATTGGCTGTTTGCTTGCAGATGTTTCATTACCTAACTAGGTAACAACATTAACACTGATAATGTACCTAGTTGGGTAATGAATTATCTGCAGGCAAACAGCCAAGTTCAGAGATCACTAAGAACTCCACAGTTCAACCCTGAGCTGTAGAGACTCTCTTCTATTGGAAGATAGGACAATATTGGAATGTCAAAATGCTTCTCTTTACTTTCTTAGATTTTACAGCGCTGCTGGTGGATATTGTTGGAAACTCCACCAGTTATCTTACTGAGATTTTCAAGTCGACTTCCATTGTGTCAGGTAAAAATGGTTGCTGTTTCTCTGGCTGTTCAATCTAATACCCCATTCATTACACGTGACTAGAATAGATAAAAAATGAGTAGGAAGTGAAGGTAGCTCAGGGAAGAGCATTTACCACACAAGGCCTCACTTTCAGTCTTTGATATTTTCTGGGAAAGGTAAGAGCAACTCAGATTTGGATTGCTGAACTGTTGAGATAGTTGGTCCAGACCAGAGGTAGCAACTGTTTTGCATCGGTGGACATGTTTGGAATGTTGAGGGCATCTAAAATGTGTTTCTCAACCTGAGGAGCTTAAAAGTTCCTCAGGTTGAGAAACACTGATCTAAAAATGGGCATGCTCCAAAATGGTTCTTATGGTGCACATGATGAGGCACACAAAAGTCCCTTTAACCTGAAAACAATGGACAAGGCTTCTCCCCACATTCTCTGAAGCCTCCTAGAGGCTTAGCTTGGTCTTCCTTTCTGGCAAATGGGACAGATTTCTAAACAAAGGACTGGGCTCAGCCTCTTACAATTTGGATTGTCTAATGGCTCTTCCCATGGCCATGTAAAAAGTGCTTTTCTCTACTCCTTGAGGAGTTGACAGTTACTGTTGGCATGCTTTGCGGGATCTGATGGCTGAACCTATGTATTCCGCCTTGACAATGAGGTCAGAGAGGGGTACTATCTTTATGGTTTTAACACCAGGCAAGTTAAGGTACAGAAAATGATTGGTGGATTCCCCTTCTGTGTTTGTCCTTCTACCCAATGTCAACAGCTGGTCATAAAGCATCCATCAATCACTCTCCTTAACATGAGCTGAGGTTGGGAAGAAGTTAAATTTTGGCAGGTAGCTCGACAGCAGATTTAGCCATCTGTCAAACTTTGTTCTGGTTTTGCACAAGTGTTTTATGTAAGTATCTACCAAGAGTAGCTGAATAGCAGCTGATAGATAAACTGACTAGGGTTGAATCCTGAATCCTGTTCGTCTAGAATAGCACTAAACCTATGTCCAGACAGAGCTTGATTATCAGCTGAAAGTCAGGCTCCCTTTAAACACAGCTGTACAAACCTTGATTTTTGTGCGGGTGTTGTGTTTGTGGTGGGCAAACAGTCTGCCTCTCCTGTGTCCCAAATTCTTCTAATGAGCTGGCATCCAGATAAGAACTTACTCAAGAGTAAGCCTCTTTGAATTCCATGGAGGATGGCTTTCCACAGTAGAAACAAGCCAGCAATTTCCATTCCATAGCTCAGTCCTTTAACTATAGGACCAACTAAAGAAGGTAATTTCAGGAAAATTTGGCTGGGCGTGAGCCCTCTGCCAAAGCTTTTACTTTTGCATTTGGGAAATTATAAATAAGCATTTGTTTCTTGTTATCCGTCAACATTAGCAGCATTTTGATGTCTTGATTTTAGAATTTCAGAGAGTTTGGTTTTGATTTTAAGGGTTTTGTTACTTCCTTCACAATGTGAATTGAAAACTAATTTCTGTTTGGATTTTATTTCCAGTTTAAGGGACCTTAAATAAGTTAACGAAATAACTCTCTGTCTTTCAGTGAGCCAGAGTAATGATACAAACTGCATCTACATTTGTGTCATGTCAGGACGAATAGGTAAACCTGAGACGCTTCTTCATTTCAGGAATGTTTTGCTTTGAGCTGAACCCCATGTATGTAGGTATCTTCTCTCTCAATCTATCTCTCCTCCCCACCCCAGTTATGGACTGTACCATTTTACACAAGGTATAGCACCAAAAGTAAAGAAGTCTTTTTAAATGTGAGAGGAAGTGTTGCACAAAATAGCTGCTGTAGTGGAGGAGGACAGCCTTAAAACATTCATTTGCTAGAACAGTGTTTCTCAACCTTGTCAACTTTAAAAGGTGTGGACTTCAACTCCCAGAATTCCCCAGCCAACCATGCTGGCTGGGGGATTCTGGGAGTTGGAGTCCACTCGTCTTAAAGTTGCTAAGGTTGAGAAACTCTGCTAGATCCCCTCCCTTTTCCTTTTGCATTTTGTTTAAATTCTGCAGAGGTCATGACATTTCCTGCTCTGGATTAGGGGAGTCCAAATTCTGCAATCCTGTCATGCGCAGGTTCCTGCTGCAGATAATCTCAGCAATCTTCTCTGATCTTCTTTAGAGTCCTCTGCTCTTGTGATTTCACCCCCATTCTCCAAGATGATTTTTCACCCCTTCCTTTTGGTGAAGGGAGTCAGGACAGCATGTGGTAGAGGCCCTCAGCCAGCATCTTCAAGCATTCCTTTGAAGCCTCTTTCCTGATTTGATTTTGGTGCTGCCTGACTCCAACTGACCTTACAGGAAAGGAGTATTGAAAACGACTGCTTCTTTAATTCTGGGGGAGAACAGGAAGTTGCATATTTTCTTGGCTTTTCCTTGCCACTAGATATAGTGATCATTGAACCCAAAGCAATGACTTTTTCATCTCCCCACATTTTTTTCTTCACAGGCAGAAATCTTTCAGACCTATGGGAAGCAATGGAGAAGTCTCCTATAATCAACTACACTTTTTCCGGTAACATATCAGACTTCTTGGGTGAGTCTATCCTGAATATGTTAACACAGAAGGATGAGATGTTGAGCAATGAAAAGAGGGATCAGGGTAGGCCCACGGCTATATGATCCTTGGAGCCAGTTCTGACATTAAGCAGAGTGAGACAGCTCTGACAGTTGTTGCGTGTCATGAAAGATTATTACAACTATTTTTTTAAAAAAAAACTATCAGGGATATACAAAAGAATCTTTTCTTCCTCAAATGTTGAATAGTTTGATCGATCTCAGTATTTTGCAATCTGACTTAGGTGAAATAAGGTCAGATGGTGTCATGTGTCGAAGTCCTTCAAGTAATAAAATATCTCAGGCAGGCCTGGTTTGCTTCTGCGTCAGGTCCTATAATCCTGCCGAGGTACTGATTTCTCAGGAGGTACAGTTCAAATGATGGGCCCATATGACACTGAATATGCCTCTCTATTGTCCAGAAACGCCCTTTTCTGTTAGCCAAGTAACATTTAAAACATTTACTTGCAATTAAATCCAACTTAGAAATGGTCCTCTGTAGTGTTGATTATAAGCTTCCTGCTTGCAAGTTCGGCCCTTTTTAGTTCTCCCTATTCAATACGGTAGGGAGTAAGTTAAGAGCCCTAAAGTCATTTTTCCTCTTGGTGATGGCCATTACATCTTTTCTTTCTTTTCTGAAAGATTTCAGCTTGATACGGTATGGCTTGATTTTTTAAGGGAAGATGCTGACAAAGTCTCAGAAAATATTACAAAAAAAAAACAGGGACATTCCATAGTCCGGATTCAGTCTTTTACTAGAACAGTTATCCACTTAAAGATCAGTTGCCTAATCAGATATTTTTCAATGGAGACTTTTGTTAGGGTAATTGGATAACTTGAATGAGTAACTTTCTTAACACTAGTAAAAATAACTACATTGGTGACTCCCAGGCTAATATGAAGTGAATTACCCCACCATTGCAAGTAGAACATCTGGCTCAAACTCTGGAAAACCTATTTTTAAAGAAAAAAGATTTTTTAAAAAATGCCTCAAGTTTTTATCTATCACAAAAGGAGGAGGAGGAGGAGGAGGAGAAGGAGAAGGAGAAGGAGAAGGAGAAGGAGAAGAGGCTTTGCTGACAGTTCAGAATGCTTTGGAATCATTGCCTTACAGGAAAGAATAATCATTAACAGCAGTGTTTATGATTTGAAGTTAGATATATTATACAAAATTCCACCTGCAGCAGTATGTGTAAAATGTTATTGTCTAAAATCCAAAAGCAGAAAGGGAGCCAAATCCATCTGTAGTGTAACAGCTAAGCCTCTAGGAGGAAAGGCTGGGATCTCAAATCTCTTCATGAATCCTTCTGGATTTTTGCTATCTCTCTCCCATTTTGAGGTAGCAGCCTGATAGTTCCTACTGCCACCATCCCTCCTCCAGAGAGTGCTTCATCTGGTGTTCTCCTAATTTCAGTGTGTGTGAGAGATAAGGATCTCAGGAATTGGTGTAATGCAGTCTCCTGGTCATGTAGCTTAAAAGCATGTGGCTAGAGGTTTCAGCCCTTTCTTGGAAGGCAGCCTAATCTCACAAGAGATGGACAAAATCAAATTTATATTTAGGGGAAAAAACCCAACATAAAATATATGAAGCCTATTTTATTGTAAAATAAATTTACAATGCAAATGCAATGTTGCTCACAAGAAGTTAATAAAGAGATAAATAAATCTTCTTGGACACAGACTGAGTTAGGAATAAAAAGGCTGAGATGACACACAAATCTGTATTATTCCTCTGAGACAGAGGAATAAGAAGAGGGAATAAGGAATAAGGGCAAGGAATAAGAACAAAAGACAATAAAGCTGGCATCACCCAGAAAATGAATATTCTGGGCTAAACTTGCCTATCTTTACAAAGATGATTTTCTGCAGCAAAAGTTCCTTGATTTTCCCTTAGATTCCTAGAAAGTTCCAGCTTTAATCAGAAGCTATTTGAGGGTGATGGTCAGCTGTTTTCATTCCACACTAGGTCCATAGTTTCTTCCTTGGTTTCCTCTTGAAGATATGTTCATATTTTAAAAGGACTTAGCTCTGATTGGGAGGAGCTGAAGGAATTTGATTTTTGTGTACATGACAGAGGCCACCTCTACTCAGGAAACGTATATCCAGATTGAGAAGCTGGCTGACATGTAAGCTGATGTGAACTGGCCAGCTGTGAATATGAGGGTTTGCACCCTCCATACTCACAACAGCATGTCAAAACTCAGCTTGCAGTCACTGTTTTTTCATGCTCCGTTTGATAACTCCCCTAAACTTTTATCTATCTATCTACCTACCTATCTATCTATCTATCTATCTATCTATCTATCTATCTATCTACCACTTTTCAATAAAATCCAATGCCTGTGTTTTATGTTGTGATTTATGGACTATGGATATTCACAAGATTGCTGATCTAATGATGGTGGAGGAATGGGGAATGGGAAGATAACCCCTGGATACAAGCTAGTTAAATAACAAGCTAGTTAATGTGGTTAGCATGATAGTCTTTCAGTATTACATTTTGTTTTGGTGCTGAATTGTTTGCTTTTTGTATTTTACCACACCAACATTCAGCCGTTGAGCATGTCAAGCTTGTGTGTTTGAGGCTGATAAACAATACATTTATTTCACGAACAATAATTATGTTTAACATCTTTCAGCTCCAAGGTTGCCTACATGGACACAGACTGGTACCTTGAAAGAGGAGATGTTGTTGACAAAGCAGCCAATATTGTTGAAGACTGGAAGAGCAGAAGGACTAGAGCTTCCACTGGTACAAGCTTCCTTGTGGCTGAAGACCAATGCCTCCAATGAATCTGGTCCTTCATCTGCTAAAACAATGTTGGCAAGGTCTTCTCCTTCTATAGAAAGCTACAGCGCTTCATCAAGATTTCTGCCATCTCATAGTGAGTTCTAAAGCTTCAAAGGGTATATATCTGTGTAGTATGAATATGATGATTTCAACCAATCAGTCATAGTTTTCTCCAAGCATCACTGCCTCTGTGGAGCATGACATTTATTTTAACTGATTTTAGTTGCTTAAGAGGATTTTTATCCCATGCTTCAATTTTTCTAAGTTTTTCCAAATTGTGTGTCAGTATCTCCAAACTGTCTTGCAAGGTCATCTCAAGTTTAGAGATCGTAGCTTGCATGAACTACCATGAGCATGAGTTAAAACTGGGCTTGGTTGTTTGGTTGTGGTTTACTGGCCAAAATGTGCCAGAACTAACACAGTCTATACCTTCTCTATCTTAGTAATAAGTAGAATGAGAAATTGACCAAAGTCATGATGGATGGCAGAGGTTGATGTCTATGGGCCCATCTGGTGATGCCCACGGCTTACAAAAAATTGCAACTTGGAATGTAAGAGGAGTAAATGATAGAGTATGTATTGATGAAGGAACTGAAAGAAAAAGAGAAAAATTATCTTGTGACACTAAGTAAAAGGGGAGAGATATAATAGATCTGAATGAAGGTGGTCTGATCCTGTGGAGTTGAGTTACACAATACTGGCAGGGAAGTGAATGTGTATGTTTAATTGTGATATGACCATGCATTCAAACAAATGTGCCCCTTTCCCCCCCTGAAAGTTATCAGAAGACAAAAGCAAACCACATTTTACTCTAGAAGATGCAGGCCACTAAAGATAGATCACAAATGTTCCATTAGGAACTCTGTTTATGCATGCTCTTTTCTTTTCTTTTCTTTTTTCCCCAGCTCCAAAGATACGTTTACAAGCTGGGACCATTGTTGTGAAAGAGGATGAAACAGTCCCACCACAGTTCACAACATGGCAAAATACTGCTAGCTTGAAAAGTTCTGCAAGTCCTTCAATCCAGATCTCATCTTGGCTGCAGACAAATGCTTCAATGGGATGGGAAATTTCTCCTACCCAACCAGCTCTATCCTCTCTTCCTTTGGTCCACTCGGACTTTCTGTCTAGGACCCAACCAGTGCCAAGTGAGCTTTCAAAGTGTGGGAAAGGGCGTGCTCTTGAGCAAGACTTTTGTTTTAAATTGAGAATGGGCTCTGTTTTTTAAACTTAAGAAACATTTGGGAAAAAATGGTCATTGTTTTTCTTGGCCAGTTTTTCATCATTAGTTTTGGAAATAACAGAGGAGTGTCTCTCCTTTGTGACTGAGAACAACGTAGAAGGGACTTATGGTTTAGTTTATTGTTCATATATTCACCATTCACAATTCTGTTGTGTAACTGCATTAAAATAAGGAATAGTTGGTTCAATTAACCTTGATTTAGTATCTAGTCTAAACTAGATCCACGAATGGTAGAATTAGATTTAATGGTTTGAACATATATCGTCTCAATCGTATCTGAGGCTAACCATAGTTTATTTGGTTGGGAGAATAAATTGTGGTTATTAGAAATGTAAGCGTCAAGACTCTGCCTCTCAGCTGTTTCATGGGATGGTAGAAATATATTTCCAGATATTCAACATTTCCACTCTTTTGTTCATTGCCAAGTTTCCCAAGTCTCGTCTCTTCTCTTCTCTTCTCTTCTCTTCTCTTCTCTTCTCTTCTCTTCTCTTCTCTTCTCTTCTCTTCTCTTCTCTTCTCTTCTCTTCTCTTCTCTTCTCTTCTCTTCTCTCCTCTCCTCTCCTCTCCTCTCCTCTCCTCTCCTCTCCTCCCCTCCCCTCCCCTCCCCTCCCCTCCCCTCCCCTCCCTTCTCTAAAGTTTTCTTGGCAGCATTGCCATTGCCTCCTTCCTAGGGCTTAGAGAGACTGACTGGCCCAAGGTCACCCAGCTGGCTTTCATATCTAAGACAGGAGTAGAACTACAGGTCTCCCAGTTTCTAGCCTGGTGCTTTAACCACTACACCAAACTGACTCTCTTTCATTTGGTTTAGTGTCATCCATTCATTTTCCTCTCCAACCACTACTGTTTTTTTTTTTTCTCCTGAATATTCACATTTGCGATCCTCAGCTATCAGGGATTGCACAATAAATGGAACAATACCATCTGTAGCAACAACCATGTTTAGTTATGCGATGACATCTCTGAATTGAAATGGCCAAACTTATGTTAATTAAACCAAGAAGTGGGGGAATTTAATTCCTTTAAAAACATGGATATCAAATTAATCTCTTGATAGTACTTTAACACCAAAAGAAGCATGAAGACACCAAGCATAGAATGTGAAAGTAAACTTTCCATTCAGCCAATTCTTGTTGATTTTTTTCTTTTTAAGTAAAGCTTTAAGCCCTTAGGAATATGCACAGAAAGCTTTTTAAGAGCGGCTTAATTTCATGGAAGCAGAAAATCCTTTTAAAGTACCCAAGTGTAAGAACCACACACCCTATTTAGTCCAGATTTTTTCCCTTACAGTTACCATCCCCTAGAATTTAAATTTCATTTTGATTAACTGAGATTCTTTGGGAACACACCAATAATTTTATTATTCAACATTTGCAGCCATGGGTGTTCCTTCTCCATTGGCTTCTCCATCTACAGAAGAAGAGCCAGATGCCTTGAAGACCCATCCTCCTTCCAGTGAGTTGCAGCTGTTATGTATAATACAGTGCAGTATTGTGTTTAGTCCACCTTAACAAAGGATATTTCATGCTTGAGAAAGTGCAGAAAAGGGCTGCTCAAAGGGCTTGGGCAATTTATCTATGAGGAAAGACTAGGGAAAAAGGGGCCAGTTCATACAGAAAGATCTTGATGGCTATCAGTCATGGTAATTATGGACAAATGCCAGGTTCAGATATAATATGCTTCTGAACAGCATTTGCCGGGACTATGGGTATCTACTGTAAAGGAGGATGTGACCATAACCAGTCCAGTTTGTGGACTTTTCATCTAGTTGGCCATTGTGACAAGACTGATGGACTCAATAAGCCCTTGACCAGTTGTGGCACCCCATTTCTTATGGTCTGTTCAAAGGATTCCAGAAGGCTATCCTTTTGCAACAACACTTAAAAATATGGTATAAGATTCTGTAGGACAGAGCCTCTTTTCTCTGATGTCTCCCTGGCATTTATTTAAAATTCTCAAAGCATGTTTTAGAATGAGGAGAGCTCTGATTCTAGGGAGAATGCTGGTCCTTTCTGAGACTTGATTCATAAAAATGGCTGGGGAATTGCATGTCATACAATATACAAAATCCCACAAAGTTCTTCTTTTCAACACAGAATGATAAATGAAACCACTAACAACTACTCTGTCTTCATGGGACCTCCAATTTGCTACCTAACAGTAGGACCACCCTGGATGTGATATACAAATAGTCCTCACTTACCAACAGTTTGTTCAGCAACCATTCGAAGTTACAACAGTGCTGAATAATGAGACTTACAATCAGTCTTCAAAGTTGTGGCCATTGCAACATCCCTGCAGTCACGTGATTGTGATTCAGGCACTTGGCAAATGGTGTGCATTTACGACAGTCACAGCATCCTGCGGTCATCTGATTACCATTTGAGGCTTCACAGCTGGCTTCTGACCAGCAAAGTCAATGGGGAAGCTAGTAGGAAGTCTAAAGTAGCAGTCATGTCATGCCTCATTTAATGACTGTGGATGATTCACTTAATTACTGCAGCTGGAACTGATGTTGTAAGTCAGCGCAGTCACATGCTGTTTCATTTAATGACCATGTCTCTTAGCGACAGAGTTGCTGGTCCCAATTGTGGTAGGTAAGTGAGGACTACCTGTATTTCTGAAAAATCTTTTTCAAAAATGAAAGAAACTGATATTATTCATTTCTGCTCTCCTGTGGTTGAAATCTGTCTGTACTTGGCATGGCCAGTTTCTTCTAAAGCAAATTCACCCCCTCCTTAAATGCATACAAGTAAACTGGTCCAAAATATTGGGGGGAGTGAGATAATTTACAAGATTTCAGTGTACCTTCAAATTTGAGTATTTCTTGATGATGCCATATCGCTAATTCTGGGATAGCCATCTTTATCCTCCTTGTTCATCTGTTCAGGAAATGACCCAAAGGCAGAGATGAGATGAAAGGGGACATAGATAGAGAACATGGTTCTGCTCCCTGTGCATGAAGGACGGGTGCAGATTTCTTGGCTGTACTAGATGCAAATCAATGCCATCTTTCTATCCTCTTCTGGTTTTCTCCAATGGCAGCTACATAGCAGTTGCATTTTCCTGGTCTGATCCAATGCAATTGTATGCATGAGATAGCACATGTAATCACATGAACAGGGCAGGTTGTGTGATTCTTTGCAGGGCATGCCCATTGCATGGGAAAAGACTGTAGAAGCACTATCTGCAAAGACTCAGGTGATCTCCCCTGCCTGCATTGTTGATCACAGAATAGTCAAGTCCCAGATGAATGCTTAGGAAGGTACTTCTCACACTGAGCAGTTGGTAGTATAAAGTTAATGTAGAAGAACATGTTAAGAATAACTCTTCATCTATCTATCTATCTATCTATCTATCTATCTATCTATCTATCTATCGATAGCCATCTTTATCCTTCTTTGGATAAGGAGATAGATAGATATAGATTATGTACTTTTCTCCATGACAATCTTTCAGCCCTTCCAATAGTGCAGTCATTGCCTGTGTAACTGAGTCTATCCACTTAGCTGCTGGTCATCCTCTTCTTCCCTTTCCTTCCACCCTTCCCAGCATTACAGCCTTCTCCAGAGAGCTAGGTCTTCGCATAATGTGTCTGAAGTAGGATAATTTGATCCTGATCATTTGTGACTTAAGTGAGAATTCTGGGTTGATTTGCTTGATGATCCATCCTTTGTTTCTTGGCTGTCCATGGTATTCTCAGGATAGAATGAATGACCCAAAGTCAGCCAGCTGGTTTTGTGCTTAAGGTGGGATTAGATGACACAGTCTCCTGGTTTCTAGCCTGCTGTCTAAATCCACTCTCCTTTCCCAATATGCTTATCTCTAAAAATGTTGGATTTTTCTTATAATCCATAGCCAGTTTGGTCACTGGCCATACTGATTGGGGAATTATAGAAAGACAGTCAGGGAGCCTCCAGAATAGTGGAGAAAGCAACCGCATCTTTCACCAACAATAAAGAAAACTCAATATTTACCACCAAAGACTTTTGAAAGAAATTCTCAAACATTCCAAAAATGGGGTAGAAAATCAAAATCACAGGTGAAGACAAATTTCAGGAAGTGGGAAGACACATTTTGACCCAGCATGTTGAAATAAAAATACTTGCAAGCATTTCTCTAAAAGTTTTTATTGGGACAGCCTGTCCTTTTGTAGGTTTCTTTGCCCATCACAGCTTACTTGGGACTTAGCCTCTTCCTACTTGTGTCATTCCAGATGTGTGGATTTCAATTGCTAGAATCCATCAGCTTAGAATGGTCATTGCTGAACATTCTGGGAGCTGAAGTCTCCACATCTGGAGGAGGTGCAGGTTGGAGAAGTCTGGGACAACAGAACTGAATCAGGAACAGAATAATCAGGAATAGAATAATCATCAGGAATAGGACTAGACAACTTCCTGACCAGAGCCATCCTTAGATATTCTGACCCATAGCTACTCTGCTAAAGCAGTGTAATGCATAGTCCATTCTTGCTAATGTGTTATCTTCTAATTCTCTTTTCAATGACAGGAATTACACCCTTACCTGCCCTCGTGACATTACCACAAAGGCCTGGGACTGACAGCTTATTAAAGGTGCATTCCAGTAAGTACTTTTCTTTCAAGCAACAAAACATGGGATACATCTGAATGACTATTATGCATTGTTTTCACAGCCTCCATGCATGAAAAATACATTTTTATGCAGAAAAAATTGATTGCTACAGACACCCTACCTGCTATTTCCACCTCTCAAATTCCAAATGTTTCATATTCATTCCTTTTGTTCTGAGTTTCATATTCATTCCTGCCTCTTTTTTCTTTTGTTCTGAGACATCATGTGGGAATACTAAAAATGTTTCAAGCTTCTAGTCCTGATGCTAATTTATTTATGCCAGTGATATTACTTTAAATTGGAGAACTATGATTGTTTGAGATATAGCTGTGCTTCATTGCCCTTCAGCTGCGGAAGAGAAATGAAATTTTGTTCTTCATGGAATTGACCCAGAAATGGCATTTCCACTCATTTTGCTAACCTGATCAACAGGGTTTGAACAAAGCAGATTAAAAACTTGCTTAAAAAGGCAAAATGTATCAGGAGGCCTGGTCCATGTTATATTTCTGAAGCAGAATCATTGGTGAAGGAAAACAGAAGAATGAAGATAATATGCATAATATGATAACAGCTTAGCAATTCTTTCAGCCAAGTTCTTACAGCTTGTTAATATTTGGGGCACAGGCTATTGCTCAAGGATACAGGTAGACAGCTTCAAACCTTGATGTCTCAATTGGTGAAATCTCAAGCGACAAGTGATGAGAAGTACCCTGACCAATAAGAATGGGTTGAATTGCTGCAGCTGGATGAAGAATTGGAACAAGCACTAAACAGTTTTTATGTTCCCGGTCACCTAACAACAACAATAATTAGAACAATTCCACTATTTCAGGTTACTCTGCAGCCATTCTAGCTTTGCAATTTGGGGAAGCAGAAGTCTGATTAGATCCCTGCCAAAGGCGAGGTTTCAGTCACCTGCGACAGATTATTCAGGTCCAGTTTAATAGCTATACATTTCAGAGTTACGGGGATTATTTTGGTAGCAAAAAACTTAATATTTTCAGGCTGTTTGGCTGGACCCATGTCAAAATGTGGAGTCTTGGAACAAAATCTGAAAAGCTCTGGAGCGTGAATATTTCCACTGTATATGACTGTTTAAAATAAATCACATCAAAATCAAATTGGGGGAGGGGAGAATTGACAGATTATTGTGGAAGAGAAGTTGAATGGGGGAAAATCTCCCCCCCCCCCCCCCCATGCTTCTTACATTGCCAAACTCATTTAATGATGCCTGGCTTGGATCTCTGCTTTTAAGACACGGGAAAGGCAGTGCTCCTGCAGGTTTGGTGAGAGGCTGTCTCATAGCCCCACAGTATTTGAGGGAGATCTGATCAAAGAACAGAGGAAATTAAAGGAGTGGCTCACAAAACTTGGTGCGTCTCAGCATTCTGGTGTCTTCTTACTACGCTCGCCAGCAAGCCATTGTTATTGTCAGAGATTCAGCGCACGAAGATCCATAGGCATGTCAGACACTCATGTGCCAGTGCATATCTGCAGAGCTCTAGCAAGATGTATCCTGAAAAATTGGACAGGAGAAATGCACAGACATCAAGCAAATGCCTTCCCCACATAGCAAGCTAGGATCTCAAGCTTAGGTTGAAATTGGTGGAATCGGCTGAATTCTCTGGGCTGAAGAGTGGAGGCCAGAAGGTTGGGTGTCGATTCCCTCTGTAATTGCATTCTTGAATCCTCTGAGCCTAATAGTTCATATTCCCTTGAGATTGTCTCTGCAAGGTTGGGCCCTTTAAAACGGCTCCTTTGAGTAACATCTTCTCCCATCCACCTTCTCATCACAAAGGGGCCAAGTGTTGCCAACAAATCTACAGCCTTAACCTGGAAGATTCTATTTCAAGCAACTGACTGACTTGTAACCTGACCCTTCTTCTGCTTTCCTTGTTTCTGCTTTTCTTGGAAAGGCAAATATCCCATGCATAGCTGCATAGCAGGCACACAGTCAAGTGGCGCAGCTACCCTGTCAGCTAGTACAAAGCCTTTCTCAAGGTCCTGCCCTTGCTCTACTGAATCACTTGCTGGGAATGTGACTCCCAGCATGATGTTCTACGCAGCACATAGCAAGCAATCAAACAAGCACTTAGGCTGGTGGACTCTATCTCACGTGCCCATTGCAAGAAAACTCAGCACTGCAGGCAGATGGACCCATTTTTAGGACTAGAAATAGGGTGACTAATGGAGATGTTGAAGCCAAGCAGGGTGTAATGAAATTGGAGTCTCTAGACATGTTTACCTTTCTGTAAAAGAAGTGTGGCCAGCTGTAACAATGTAAAACAGGCTTTTTCCAACCTAACAGCCCTACACATGAGTGGACTTTATCTCTCAGAATTCTTGGCAATGGCCGTAGCTCAATTGGAGAGTTCTGGGAATCGAAATCTACACACTTGGAGGGTATCAGGTTGGGGACAATTAATTTATAGGAACTGTCATGTGTCCTACAACCAACAGGTAGGCCATCTAATTGATTCTACTATTGCATAATATTTATGCAATAGATAATATGTAATGTGTAATTATGTTGAATGTAGATATTGAAGATTTAGATTAAAGCACACATCTGTCCTGCTTTTAGCATGCTCTACTTCTTTTGCACTCAGTGAGCATCTAGCAAAATTACCTGTTTGAATTTGTTAAGGGTTTCCCTCTCTTCATATGATGGATGCTATGAGATGTTTATGTGGTGGTGGGAAACGGAAAGGTGGCTGGATCTGGCAAGCTTATCCTTAAAATTGGGAACCAACAATCCATCAACAAGAGTTGATCTTTAAAGGGATTTTAAAATCATTCAGAGCTGAATTTCTAATGAGAAATTTCAACAGTCTTCTATTTAGCCTTGGATTTATCAGAGTAAACAGCCATCTTTTCTGCCAGTACAAATAGGAATGCACTATTCATAGTCTTTGGAAAAATATTGGGTGTGAATTAGCACTATTAAGGCTGCAATAATATTCCACTTCCCTAAAAATTAGCTCCACCAAGCTTAAGGGGATTTCTGAATAGAAGTACATAGAGGATTCTATTATTTTGCAAGGCTTAACTTGACTAGATCATGCCTTTTATCCATGACTGGATTGTTGCATGATTTACAGATTCAATGGCATGATTTATGGATCTTCACTATGGATAACTAACTTGTGGAATGGAACGTATGGCCCAAATTGATAGAAGCAACTTGACAGAAGCAGAAACAGTGACTGTAGCAGTTAGACTAATTCTCTCGTATTGTTTTACTATTTGCTTTCAAGCTTAATATACAGAGTAAGCATCTTCCAGTCCTTGGGTTTCATCCTGCCCCAGCCCCTTTCTTATGACCTTTGAAGCTCCTCAAAATTACAGGTCAACAACCAATAGTGCCAATCCTGCCCTCTCCAGTGATGTCAACTCCAGGCCTGCTGTGGATCTGAGGCCACCATTCTGGAAGTACAACCCTTGACAGAAGTAAGGTCAACCATCACTGCAGTAAAGGAGAAGCCCAAAGATTGGGGATAGACTTGTTGCTCCCCCTCACCCTATCTGGGATTTCACAGAATGTTACAATCCTAGAATTGGAAATGCCATTGAGGTCATTGAATTCAACCCTTTGCTCAATGCAGGGATCCAAACTAAAGCATCCCTGACAGATGTCAACACATCCATTGTAGGGAGTCCACCACTGGTCTGGATCATTGGTTCCACTGTTGAACTGCTGTTAAAGCTAGGAAGCTTTTCTACATTCAATCACATCTGTTTTCCTGTAATTTAAATCTGATATTCTATGCCTTGTACTCTGAAACTATCAACTGCAGTCAGCAAGGGATTGTGGGAATTGTAGTCCAAGACATATAGAGTTGCCTGCTCCTGATCCAGAGAGTTAAACAGACCCTACAGATTAGGTGGATGTCATTTAAAATAATAGCAAGCTCTCTTTCCACATATATTTATTAAAAAGAAGAATGAAGACATGCATAATGAAAAGCAGTGTAGGGGAGCTAGTCACAACCCAAAAGGTCAGCTATGAGGAAGTGGTCTTAAAGGGTTGACCACAGGGAGATGGCCAATGGGATAACAGAAAACCAGAGTGAGCTTCCATTTCTGGCTTTTGAAGATGTTGCCTCTGAGACTTCCACCAGGACCAAAAGGCTGGTCAAACCTTGGAGATAAAAACAGGAATTGAGAAGTCTTCTAGGTGCTTGGACTTGATAGCAGGTATACATTTTCTTCTCAGCTATTTCCTTGTTCATTTTGGCTTTCTTCCACTGAAGGATATAACTTGCTCATTGCTGGCACCTGACTTTTTAATTTTAAACAGGCGATGAGGGATGGAGAGTTGGAAAAGAATAAGTCCATTGTCCCTGGAAGGCAGCACAACCACACCTGACCATCTCACCCTCCAAATATGGGGAAATGATTTTTTCTGCCTGGCTTCTGTTCAAGAATGTGACAGAAAAATGGAGCAGCTGTGGGAACAGACATCTCCTCACCTACAGGATAAAGCTGTCTATTTCTTTCCTTTGCCAGGAGATATTCTTCTAAAGGGTTGAGAGATAATTTACTTCTTCTACCCAAAGACCCTGTAGGCTTCAGATCTTTCATTGTGACCAAACAAAATTCCATCTTGGTAAGATATCACCCCAACAGAAATGATTTTGCAGGGTTTGCATTCATAATGTTTCGCTCATCATATTAAAACAAATAAAATCAGTGCCTTTGTCATCATTTCAGGAATGACTGGCTTTTATGATCTCTTCTGAATGTATGTCACGCATGTTTGTAAGAACTAAAGGCAAATTGTATTTGGGTTAAAAAATAGCAATGAACTGCTCATGTTACTGAATGTTTAAAATGGGACATTTGCAGTAGAAGAAAAATGGAAGTTATGGATATCTATTTGCTTCAAGAGAATGAGTGGCTAAAACCTAAACCTTTTGCTTTAGCTTTCTGCCTGCAGTTTGGACACAAAATGATGTTCTCCAATTCACATTTTGATGCATTTCCTCAGACAAAATTAAAAAGAAAAGATTCTGTCCCTGGTTTACTTCCTAGAGCTCAGTTCATTCCGTTTAATTTTTGCAACAACTCTCTGAGATACATTTATCCAAGAAATGATGACCCAACCAAGGTCACACTCTCTGTTCTGTGACAGAACTGGAATAATTCTAGTCCCTTCCCTTGATAGCTTGTCAAGTATTGTATGTGACTCTTTGTCTTGAATCTGGTTTTACTCTTCTGCTGTAATTAGATGCCATTTTGTATTAAATTCATGGCTACTTCTGACAGCTCAGGCATATGTCGACAGCACTTCATTACTTGGGGGTACACTCCCTCACCTCTCTGCTCATGTAACAGGTTCAAAGTCATAAAGAATGCTAAGCATGAACATGGGGGAATCCAATCTCCCAGCCCAAAGAGATTGCACCCAAGAGGAAAGTTGAGTTTTGATAAGGTAGATGTTTAACCCAAGCAGTTCCAAGGGTACAGGGGGAAAAGATTCGTGATATGAGGAAGAATGTCAGGTTCCTCCTACACTGAAGGAGACATTGTTTGTATTACCAAAGGGATTGTTCATCAGGAAATGATTTTCTTTGGAAAAGATCAATTAGCCTACAAAGATGGGAAATATGGCTGCCATCAGTTGCATGCTAATTTGGGAGGGAGCCCCAGTTAGTTCAGGGGAATTTATTTCCATTTATTGTTAATAGGACTAGGCTCCTTTGGGAGAAAGTATACAATAAAGTCCCCCATCACCATCATCAAATTCATCATCATCTAATAAATTGGCTATGTACCAAACTGCTAAATTTGTTTTCCAGATTTGTACCATCTTGGGATACTAAATCTTGGCTCAAATCAGCATTCTTTTTTGTGGCTCACAAAGCCAGCTAGAGTGAGGTGGTGTAATGGTCTGTGGGAATGACCTTGGGAGACAGTGGGTGGGGGGAAGAGATGCTGCCCAGGGAATGCCCAGATAAGAGAGGGCATAGCCTGCAGCTGCATAATGGGAAGAGAAAGAAACTCAGAAAGGAACGTCCCTAACTTATCAGGCCGTAAGAAGAGATGGTGGGAGATTTATACTTTCAAACTTGCAAGGTTCTGTTAATGTAGCCTTGCAATAAAATAGAATTAGCTCATCTGGTCATGTTTCCTGTCTGGTCTACCTGGGAAGGCTGACAGGTGGATCTAAAAGTTGAGTCCCCTTTTTTACATTTTGGGGGGCTCAGGGAATTTAAGAGCAAAATGGGTGCCTTAGGGCTTGCAGATGCCTGAGCCATCCATGTTACCTCTTAAAACTCTTGATATCGCCTCCCCAAATAGATCCTGTTTCTTTTCACTTTGGGAGTGTGTCTCCTGATTCCCCCTGCAAAGACTGATTCAATCCTTTATTAAACTTTAAACCTGGGATTAAAAAAAAAAAGTTACTCTGTTCACTAAGATGCTATGTCCAAAGAAATAAACCATACAGTATGCTGATCTGGATCACTCAGCACACTAAGGAGAGTGCCTGGGTTCCCACGACACATTGAACCATGAACTCCACAATCCCATTTTACCCTGTTCCAGTCTGTTGTGCAGACCCAGTCATTCAACCATCAGTGGGGGTGATATCACAAGGGGCAGCCAGTCAGCACCCTGCACAGTCAGCTTCAATTTTGTATTTGTAATATGTGTTTATATAGTACAACATTTTAATCCCACCCCCATCCAAAAGCTCTGTTTAGCAAAGTAGTCATGTTTGTATCATTCCACACACCCCACTTAAACTGAAGAGGAAAGGGTCCAAGTGTACAAGGAAAGTGCTTCCAGAGAACAGCCACTGCCATAGAATGACTATTAAAAAAAAAAATCAAATCAGTTTGGAATTATGAAGAAATCACATTTCTTCATTCAGTTCCCACAGAAGCCATAATGGAGCAATTTCACAACTTAGTCCCAAAGGTTTTCACTTAGAAGGTATGTGAAAAGTTGAGCTCCCAGAATGGCTGTATGGTATGGGGTCATCCACTTGAAATGATCTCCAGAACATTGATCTCTGAAAAGGCACACTTTTTCTTTTTAAATGAAAGTACTTAGATGTACCAACAAATGTCTTATTCGACAGCAGTCAAAATATCAATCCCATGGGCTACTTTGGGATTACGTACTTTTTTTCTCTAGAATGCCCACAGGCCATCAAAAGAGGCAAATTTGTGACCATGTCATCCATCGCAGTTCAAAAGCTGAATCCTTGTGTGATGGAGCTGTGCAAGTTTTATCAACAGTGCCTTTGTACCAGGGACCGGAGGTACTCAAGGGATCGAGTTATGAGGTAAATCCAAAAACTATCTCACCCTGGTTCTTAGTCAGGAATCTAGTGATTACAGCTGGGCAGATTCTCGAAAGGGTGCTTTGTTTTGATGAAGAATTGAGTGAGGCACTCCTTCAAAGCTGCTGCATGAAGCAAGAAAGGTCCCAAGCTTCTAAGAGTGAACCCATATTGCACGCTCATTGGAACAGAATAGTTTTTATAGCCTTGCAAAAGGGGAGTAAATGGGATAGGATACTTGAGGATTCACAACAATCTCCCCATATATTCAAAGGACATGTGATAATGGGTACCTTGTTCTCCCCCACTTAACATGCCTGGCAAATATGTCCCCTGTCAGCCACATTCTGTGTGCAACAATCAGACATCTTGGTTCTTGTGTGTGAGAGATTTATCGAGGAGAAGCAGCTGGTGATGGGTGTTCACTACTCTCCTATATCCCATTTGAATACATGGCTGAACCTGAGCCTGGGAGAAACATAACTAAATTTTGTTGCAGGGAGCTGTAAGGCAAATGGCCCCATTGGTTGCTTCTCCCCTATGTTTTTTTTTTCTTTTCTCCCTCCTCTCAGGGGATGCAAAAACAGCTGCTAAGTTTCTGAATCCAGTGTTCTTTGGTTCTGAATTTATCACTGGATAAATTTATCATGACTTTAGCAGGGAAGTATCATACTGATTTTCATCACAGTAGAAATAGAATGAGGGGAGTTCAAGGTCTCTGAGAGAATCCAGGAAAAATAAGAGGGACTTCTGTTCCAATAAAATCTATTGGGGAATGAAAAGCAAAGGAAGAGCTGGTGCTGTGGGTTCAGTGGTCTAGAAAGAAGAATTTGCTTCAAGAAGCCCTGAACATTTTGCATTTCCCATTGCTCAGTATTGAAAACAATGTTGCACTCTTCCTTGCAAGATGAGTATGTTTGTCACTTTAGTTACTAGACATCAGTTAAGGACTTCTATCCATAAATACATGATTTTATTTTATTTATTTATATTTCAAATTTGTCACTGCCCATCTTGCTCCAGTTATATATTCTATTCATCTTTTGATTCTGGTTAACATTTTAGGTACTGTATTGAAAACTATCCGTGGTTCTTTAAAAATGCAGCATATATTTGTGAAAAAGTCAAGAGATCAGCTTATTCCAAGAGTAAGTAGACATTCCTGCCTAATCTATTTCAGTGGCTTTTTTGATCAAATATAATAGGACACAATTTATTTTGGGTTCAATGTGTCTTGGGTAGGAATGTAGCCATAATACAGGTAGTTCTCAACTTATGACCACAATTGGGACTGGAACTTCCATCACTAAGCGATGTGGCCATTAAGTTAGTGGTGCTTGATTTTATAACCTTTATTGCCATGTTTGTTAAGCTGGCTTCCCCCATTGATTTTGCTTGTTGGAAGCCCCCTGGGAAGGTGACAAATGGTGGTCATGGGATCCCGGGATGCTGCAACCATCGTAAATACATGTTGGTTGCCAAGCACCCAAATTGTGATCATGTGACCATGGGGATGTTGCAATGGTCATAAGTGTGAGGAGCAGTCATAAGTAACTTTTTTCAGCACCATTGTACCTTTGAATGTTCATTAAACAAATGGTTGTAAGTCGAGGACTACCTACAGTGAATCCTCCTAAGAAATCTACTACTAGGGTTAATCCCAAGCTTTCCTTCAGTTTTTCAACTTTCCACCACCAAGTTTTGGCAGAAGACTGGGAAGATGGAAGGGAAGGAAAACCAATCTTACCTTCCCTGATGATTGTTTATTGGCCCCTTTACTGCACTTTCCACATGCTCAAGTCATTCAAGTCATTCTGCAGAGGGAGGAGGTGGAGATAAACAGTAAAACCAGGGATGGTGTGATTCATAACAGATCAGTGAATATGACCTTCTCAAGTACAATGAAGTTCATAACAGGTCAATATGAACTTCTCAAGTACAATGTATTGTCTGCATTAAATTCCCCCCTTTCTTTGTTTTTCTAGCATTGAAGCAAAAGTGCCTTAAATATATTTGTAAATCAATCTGATTCTCCAAGAGGAATTGTTGAGAACAAGGAAACATGCAAGAAATTCATAGGTTATTCCATTGTCCGGTGCAAGAAACCACAAATATATATTACTAACAGAGGAGGAGGATTTTCCCTGGATGACAGAATTTTCTCACCTGCACGCTGATTGAAGAAAGTTAATAATGAATAGAAGGTGGAATTCAAAAGGAGAAGCTTACCTGAAATGAAAAGTCATAATAATTATTGTTATGCTTCATAAAGAAGATTCCCTAGTTTGTTAGTGAATGTAAATCATCAGATTCTTAATTGTTTGAAACAACATTGAACCACATTTGAATTAAAATGTAAGAATTACATTGCAATTCTGTCTTCACTTAAAAAAAAGAAATATATGCATTTATTTTTCAAATTTAAGGCTCTGTCTTACTGATGAGTAAACCAGTTTGGCCCTCCATATTTATAGGTCTACAGTACAGATTGGTCTTATAAGCTGGGGATGATAAATGTTATACACCTGTAAATTACAGCCTGGAAAAAGCTAGGGTAGATAACACTGATTTTTTGTTCTGAATTTTCTATTCTAACTTTGCAAAGTCTGACTTTCCTATTCTGTTCTCTAGGACTGTGCTACCTTCCCTTCAGCATCCTGAATGATGCCCCCCCCCCTTTGGAAACAAAATAGGTTGTTCTACCTTGTTCTTGAGGTCCTTTTGCATGTATATTGCATTTTTTTCCCTGGTGGCATCTTTAAATTTACCTGATTTTTGCAAGGTAACTGAAAATGCTTTTGTTTGCAACATTCCGTCTACTCGGCAATATTGTTGGCTGTTGTGTTTTCACTCTCTGATCAGGAGAAAGGCCCAGGTGAGAAGAGTTCTACCATGAAGTCTTGTCCTAGTTCAAGGACAGTCAAACATTTGGTGCCTGGAATAGCAATTTTTGGGGAGAAGTTTAGTTTTACCAGCGAATCACGGTAGTATTATTACAGAAAAGAAGGACAGACAGTCTAGAGTTGCAGTCCTGGGGTTAGGAAAGCAAAAGCACAGAATTAACTGAAGTGAGTGAAGGATAATCAAAAGGGGCTCCTTTACAGATGCTCAAAATTAAAGGAAAATTAAAATAGCAAAATGCTGACTGGTAACAAACAAAAGGCTTAACTTCTATAGTGGTTTAGTCTTCAACAACAACAACAACAACAACAAAAAAGTAGTTGGTCCATCAGGAAACTATGAAGAGCAGAATGAAGAAGCAGGATTGAAGACCAGGACTCATAGCAATGGGGTCAGGGAGTACGTCCTTACTCTGAAAGAGTTTAAACCTTGAGGGCCAGATCAATCGCATTCCATGGTACTGAAGGAATTAGCTGATGGTTGGGCTGAAGCCTTGTGCATTACTTCTGAGAAATCCTAAAGAATGTTGAAGTATCACATATCCAAGGAGAGGAAGTATTGTTTCTTTGTTCAAAAAAGGGAAAAAGGAAGATCCAACAAATTACACATTAGTCTGTCTGACACTAATACCTGTGAAAGGTGCTAAAGATTGATCCATAAGCATATTGAAAGCAATGTGGCAATTATCAGAAGTCAGCCTTAATTTGTTAAGAACAAAGTTTATGATATTAACCTTATCACATTTGTGGATCAGGTAAGTTTCTTAATAGAGTGTGGAATGCTGTGGACACCATGTAACTTAACTTCTGGAAAGCATTTGACAAGGTATCCTGTGACATGCAGATTAACAAACTAGCTAGGTCTGGGTTTGATGGTATAGCAACTGGATGGATACCTAACTGTCTCAAAAATCATACTGAAAGAGTTCTCATCAATAGTTCCTCATCAAATTTGAAGAAAGAAACCTCTCGGTCCTTGGATCTTTACTGTCCAATATTAGGTGGGATAAGTAATATCCTAGAAGAGTCAAATAAAATTCAAAACAATTTTAATAGGCCAGAGTAATGGGCCCAAAGAAACAAAATAAAATTTAACAGAGAAACAAAAAAAGAAACAAAATCAAGTGCAAAAATACAAGTTGGAAAATACCTGGCTTGGTAACATTACTTATAGAAACATTACTGGAACATAATAAATGGTGTGCCTGCAAAAATGGCAAATACAGTTTTAGACTGCATCAACAGAAGTATAATTTCCAGATCATGAGACAAAAGTGTTTCACTTTATTCTGCTTGGATCAAACGTTACCTGATCTGGGTACCACACTAAGAAGGAGAAGGATTCAGAGAAATTAAGGTAGGTACTGAGAAGAGCAACATTGATGACCAGAGGACTAGAAATTAAATCCTATGAGAAAAGATGAAAGGGATGGATATGTTTAGCCTTAAGAAAAGACACCTGAGGGGGGATATGATAAAAGTCCTCAGGATTCACATAGAAGATCAAAAGCTGTCCTCTCTCATTCTAGAATGCAGGACACTGAATATTGGATCTAAATTATATACAGGCAGGTAGATTCTGCTTGACTGTTGGGAAAAATAAACCTTCCTATTAATACGATTGTCATGGAGAAAATCTATCTATGTGGTCACTAGGAGTTGACATTGACTTGGTGGCACATAATCAATCAATTATAAGAGCAGCCAACAGTGGAACCAATTCGACTAAGATGGTGGTCTGCTCTTCACTAAATGGGTTCAGATGGAGGCTGAAAAACCTTCTGTTGGGACTGTTGCAATCTAGATTTCTGCACTGAACAGGACATTGGGCTCAACGGTCTAAATGGCCCTTTCCAGCTCTAGAATTCTATGTCACACAAGTGATTTGGTGGTTTATTTTTAATTATTTTCTTGTGTTTGTTTGGGTGTTGTCTTTGCTAATTTGGATCAGATAGCCTGATGCATATCCAGCTAGGCAATAGAATCCAGTTGATCTTGAGGAATCTCAAACATTAGGAAGAGTCAGCACTGGTTGGTCCTTGGAATGGGAGGCCACCAAGGCTGTAGGGTAGACCGAGAAGTCAAGAAAACATTCCAGAAGAAGGTAATGGAGAACCATTTTCATATTGCTGCCAAGAAAAATCCATGAACATGTCCATGAACTGATCAGGAGTTGGGCTCAACTTGAGGATGACTGTACTTTACTAAACAGCTTAGATTATTTTAAACTTGTGCAAATCTTATTTCCTCTGAAAAAATGCTGGGAAATGCAATTTCCGGTTTTTGGCAATGTGATCCTGCCTTAAGTTTTAGTTGAAGTGAGGGCAGCTGGGAATGGTCTACTGTAAGAGCTCACCAGAAGAATTTCCACAGTGAAAGATGGGATGCTTGTATGCAACCTTTGGCCTTTTCATAACCCAGGTGAGTGGGAGAATTCTGCACTTCATAGGGTTTCATTTCACTGAAATTGTCCTCTGCTTTGAAATTTTTTGGGAAGCAATTTCTTTTCTATCAAACTTACTGGAAATGATTTTTTGTGGGGTGGGGGTTGGGGGGAAACACAGGATAACTTTTTGGATGGAACAGTTCCCAGAATCATCTCCCTCAGTGTTTCTCAAACTTGGCAACTTAAGATGTGTGGACTTCAATTCCCATGCTGGCTGGGGAATTCTGGAAGTTGAAGTCCACACATCTTAAAGTTGCCAAGTTTGAGAAATACTGCATTAGGAGAAACAAGAATCTGGAGAACAGATGTCTGACAGAGGTGAAAGGGATGGGGTGAAAGGGATGGGGGCATGAAAGCAAGCCTTGTTAGTCATAGTTCCCTTGTTATGAAATTTCCCCCCTTTCTTCAGCATTTGAGGCCCCTGAGCAGGCCAAGGTCTTATGGGCTGGCTTTGGAATATCCTTCTCCGCATTATAAACTTTTTCCTCCTCTAAAATACTTTACGTTCTTCTGCAAAGTTAAGAGGTCCTCAGGTCTGTACACATGCTTCTGTTTTGCTTCCCTATGGCACTAGAAGCGCATGAGTTCACTGTTAGGGTATATGCATTTGAGTACCCTTACAAGGATCCTCACTAACATATACAACTTGTGGGTTCCCATGATTCTTTTGCCCGCCTTTCAGGAAAAACGTCCTGATGGTAAGACCTGTACAACAGTGGAACAATCTAACTATGGATAGACTGTGGGTCCTCCATCCGTGGAGGGTTTAAGAAGAGGCAGGACAGAGAATGGTTTAATTGATTTTCCTGCAGAGAGTTGGCCTAAATGATCTTTATGGTCCCTTCCAAAACTTCCCTGTTCTGTGATTCCATAATTCTGTGCAAGACCCTTTCAATTTTTTTTCAAGCCCTCCTGAGCTTTTCAGCACTCAGAAATCGGGGTCTGTCAAATTGTCTAAATTTTCACCTGTCCCTCAACAAGGAATGAAGCTGCTTATTAAGTTCTTACTCACAGCGGTCATATGACTTAGCAAGAAAGGGATAACAGAAGGACAATTGTTCCATTACAACAAGGCCTGTATTAGGGTAGCTTTCAGGCCCCTCGGGGGGAAAACCCTGACTGAATATAGCCTTAAGCATATAAATGATCTATAATGTTCACCCTTACTGCTGCAGGAATTGTGACCTGCTGAAATTTTAATGAAAGGGACAATTGAGAAAGGTTGAGTTTGGGTTGATGAAGAAAGTGGTCACATGGTCAAGGGGGAGGCATAGCCAAAGAGGTATAAATCACAAAATTCTAACCTTCTTAAGGCCAAGTTCTTCCTACTTATCTTCTTTTGAGAAATATCCTTCAAGGTAAGCAATGTTTGCCATGCTTCAGGGTGGAAGGGCTTCTTAATTGACAGTGAGTGAATTACTAACCAGTTCTCTGATCTTAAACCTGTGAACCTGGCAGTAAATTTCAGGAGAAATGGTAGTGCTAGGAAATAGCCAACAGCGTACTGGCCAGGGCTACCAAAGCTGTACTGGAAAGATCTCCATGACCACTGGATGGTGGCAAAGAGTTAGAGTTTTCTTCATCTCTTTGTTGCCACCTTGTGGTTGTCTGGACTTTTGCAGGTCAATTCTGGTGTTAGCATTGTATAATACCAGAATAAGTCCAGTTGTTCAAAGAGGTCTTTTCCCAGATAAGCACATGTTGGGTATCTGTTTGCAAACCCAGAGTTGAGCTAGGATTCTAAGCACCCACCTGGCACCACCTCCTGCTGGAAGCAAGCTAATGTCCTGTGGGTACTTACAGCTGGGTCAGAAGTTCATCTTACACAGTGGATGACAGGGTAAAGATGCAGTGATTGGATCAGTGTGAACAAAATCCAGGTACTGCACTATGGCTAAAAAGGAGCCTGACATTTTTGTAGAATGCTACCAGTGTATCTATTTCAATATTGGGTTATAACTCACCTAGGAAAGGGTACAGGGTCTTCCTTGGTGTCAATGGAGTAGACTTCTAAGAGTGGTGATGGGATCAGGGTTGTAGAGAAGATAGGTTGAGTTTTGGTGCAGTATGGTGGCTTAGAGACCTATTTAGGAAGCAGGGGTCTTTTCTGAGTTTTAGTCAGTCATGGGCAAAGCATGTTCACGTAATCTCAGATCTGTCTTGCAATCTCTATATAGTAATACTGAGCAACCTTGCAGAGCCCATTGCACATCTTGGTTAGAGGGATGCAAAATCTGTCGAGTATCCAAAATTTATAGAAATGCTAATGATACCTGTACAATGATAGCTATACAAAAACTTTATGTGGCATGAGTTTATGCCATTTGATCATGGGCAAAAATAGCCACCATTTTGGGGGGTAATTTTTTTATGCTGCAGACTGAATGCTGCAATTTGAAATGTGTATTGCCCAAATGTCCTGCCCTAAGTGTTGAATTCCGTGCAACACTTTTTGCAATTCTACGATGCAATCCTACTTCTGCAACCACCTGAAAATGTGAAATCTCATCTGAACTCAGCTAAGCAATTTTCCCTTCCCTTCCCTTCCCTTCCCTTCCCTTCCCCTTCCCTTCCCTTCCCTTCCCTTCCCTTCCCTTCCCTTCCCTTCCCTTCCCTTCCCTTCCCTTCCCTTCCCTTCCTTCTAAAAACTAAATACTAAATCAGGGCAAAGAACTCCATAAATGGATTTTACATGATGCAAAGTATTCTTTCTCTCTCTCTGTTTGCCTTTCTTGAAGCTATTCAGCAGTTCACTGAATGATCTGAAATTCTAGCAGGAGAAAGGATGAAACATCTGTTCTCCCTTTCTCTGCACAGCTGTCACAGTTTCAAAAGCTCCATCAAGATTCCCTCTTGAATCATTTTCTCCTCCTCTAAGCCGGGAAACCTCCAAATGTCTGTCTTTCCTGGTGTGAGCTGGCACTAGGAACATACAGCTCAAAGATTCTTCTGCTGAGGTGTGTTCCTAAGATCCCTATTCTGACCCTACCTAAAAGTGTTAGATTTCAGTTCTCATAACCCAGTAAGACTGGCTTTGCTGCCTTGGAATTATAGGACATAAAATCTAGCACACCTGGATGGAATCCGATTCTGGGAGATGTTTCAGAATAACATCTGCTTTGGTAATTACCATATGGTTATACAAGAAAACCAGTTCAGGAAGCATTAATAATTTGATGTTATACCCTGGGAGAACCATGCTTCATTATCTTAAAAGACATTTATATAAACATTTTATTTAATTCACCAGGCAAGCTTCCTGAAAAATAATGGTGATAATTCTATTGATGAATATGTTGATGATTTTACATAATGGTGGTAAGTGGAAAATTATTCCTGTTACTGTTTCGTATTTTTCTACTTCTCTATATAGGCAGTTTGCTCAAATAGCCCCCTGGGAAGTCTTTCTGCAGATGGGACAGGTGTTATTGTTATTAACATTATTGATTAAAGCACAGTAAAAGTAGACCCACAGATTATTAACTTAAATCCCATTGATTTAATTTGATAATAATGTTGATCATTATTGATTTTATGACAATTGGGAGTTGGGCGGCATACAAATTTAGTAATAATAATTATTATTATATAATTATATAATAATAATAATTATTAATTATATTATATAATTATATAATTATATAATAATAATAATAATAATAATAATAATAATAATAATAATAATAATAATGTAGTAATAACACCAGCAGACTCCTGGAATCAAATGCTGCAGACACATAGGGACCCATGCCTGGGTAAACTATTTTGACTCAATAGGACTGTTAAGTAACATCAACGTGATCAGGTTAGCAGTAGAAAACATAATTGTTTTTGAACGTTAAATGTAATGACTTGCTCGTGGTGGTCACTCTATGCCTTGATTTATAAATTAGGATTGCTCTGTTGATAGGAATAATACTAGTATTATTATCTAAGAATTATTGTCTAAGAATTTATATAACTAGTGATAATATTAATAGTGTTAACTAATGATACTAGCGTTAGACAAAAAGGCCTGTTGATTTTTATGAGATTTCTAAATGGCTAGATGTAGAATTACAGCTTTATTGCTTGCTCTCCTCAACACTTTCATTCTGTTTGTTGGTTGACCTATTTTTATACACAAAGCAGCTCCAAAAGAGGGGGAAAAAACATTATAGTGCCATCAATTGCAAGTAACAGAATAACTATAAATGTAGCAATAGGAATTCCCAACCCCTACAAGTTTAAAGTGCCTTATAAAGTCACCCGGCGCCCAGCAACTATTATAGAGTTCTCGTTGAGAAGAAATGCACGGAGCTTCCATGCCACCATTACAAAGGCTCTACTAGGCATTTATTTATTATGTTGGTATAATGCTGTAGTCAAGCAACTCCTGGTGGTTTGCAACCATTAAAATGTCATAAAACATCCAGTCCTCAAGTAAAAAACAAATATAAAACTAGAAGAATAAAATAGCAGGCTCAAAATGCCAGTGTGGCACCATGGTTAAGGTTTTGGACTGTACTGAGGAGAACCAGGTTTGAATGCACCTCCAGCCACACAAGCTCACTGGCAAATTTGGGACAGTCCTTCTCCCTCAGCTCAGCCTACCTCACAGGGTTGTTATAGTGGGGGAAAATGGGGAGGAGGAATGCTACGTTGGTCACTTTGCACTCCTATACTGAAGGTGGAATATAAATCTACCGAAAGAATGAATAAATCAGGGAGGCATTTCTTGATCTCAAAAGTTATTACGGAATGGAACAGCCTGTCTGAAAAGGAACTCAGTAAACAAAGCTCTCATGAAGAGGGCATGGCAGCACTGACCACAGGGGGAAGGGGCATGCCCACCCCTCCCAAAACACAGCCCCGATCATGTAGTCAAGGTGCTCTGATTCCACCTCCAAGTGATGCATGTTAAAAAGGGGCGTGGCCTTGACCACATAGTCACAGCTGCCATCTTGGATCTCCTTGCCTCCAAGAGAAGGGGTGATGCCATGTAGCAGATTTTGCACCCCTCTTGCTGGATGGCATCTGACAAGGGGCAAAAGTGACTTTTATGCAACCAATCTCAACCCATGGCTGCTTCATTCACTGGCTGCCAATGAGATGAAGGCAAAGCCCTGAGGACGAGAAGGAAATAAGACATTGCCGGAGTATAATTTTGCTGTGGTTATAATTCTGCAAGGGGCAGAGGAGGAGAAAGGGCCTAGATTTTGCAGGGAGAAGTGCAACTGATCCTCTTGCTGTGCAAAATCTAGGCCCTTTCTCACCTAGAGGAGTTCTCAAACTTTGCCATATGGTAACTTCCCAGAATACTAAATCTACTGATGTTACATACCCACACACCCTATAGAACATAATGATTTCATTTATGTTAGGGTTGGACAAAAAATAAAGATGTCACTTATGGTTCATAATGTCTATTTTAATGTCTATTCAATTTTCATCCCAGGCAGAGGAGTCTGCAGGTATGGTTCCCAAAGTCAAGTTGGTGAGATCAAAGCTCTGCCTGTGTTTTGTGCCCACCAATGTGGCTGCCATCTTGACTTTGGGGACCACACCCTATGGATAACCCTGATCACAGAGGTTCTCAAACTTTGAGGTTCAGCAACTGCACCCTGCAACTTTGTGTGGGCAAAACAAAGCCCAAAGCCCAAGTGAGCTTTTCCACTGCAAGCTTTCTGAATTGCTTCTGACACCTGGGTTGTCCTGACCTGCAACTTGAGAAGCCCTGTGTGAAATGATAAAGGGGGGAAATCAGGAATGTCAGCAAATATTCATTTGTTTGCATTTGATCTCCTGAGTAGCTCTCCTCAGAAACTGAGATCTGGTCCCAAGTCTTTAGCAAGGATATTCTTGTGGGGAGGGAGATTCAATCTGTGTTTGTCCCTTGTAATGTGTGGAACGCTTTAAGGATGCTAACCTGACCTCAAGAGCTAATCTGATTTCCCCTTTGAATGGGTGTGTGTGTTTGCTTTCTGGATGGAATGGGTGACGCAGGTACTCAAGGATCAGAGACAGGAGCTATTCCACTGGACCTTCCGCATGCAGCAGAAAGAGATCTAAGTAAGACATTCTTTTTAAGGCAGCCAATTTTTGCAAACAAGGAGTTGCAAAGCCCTGGCAACTCTCCATCTTCTCTCCTAAAGCTCCAGCTAATTCCCACATAACTGGAAGAGGCCAGAATAAAGGCAGATGTAAAGGAATACAGAGATGACCATGGAGAAGATCTGCTGAGACCATTAGCAAAACATGAACTTAGCTTTGAACAACGAGAAAATGGGAGAAAGAAACTCAAGATTGTCCCACCATGACTCACTCTAGTATAAGAGAGAGGAAGGGGAAATGCTGCCAGGTTTTCAAGATTCTGTCAATAAAGTTGACTTCTAGTATTTCTTGTGGTGCCTGTTTCCTGACCTACCTCAAAGCGCTGACATCAATCTTGAAAGCCTCATAGTGTTTCCCATTCCCTCCTCTTTTTTTTACACCAAAGAATCAAAGTTGAACTATTGCAAGTTTCTTTCTCATACTGTCTTGTCTCTCCAGACTGAGTTCATGGTCTGCTAACAGTCTCTGAAGAACTTCTCCAAGCTCATCTCTGTCTTCCTCTACAGCAGCTGAGCAAAGTAGATTAGAAAGATTTCAGCTAGAAGGTCTGTGATTTCACACTGCTCAACTTTTGGAATAGCATGTCTCCAGAGATTCATACAACCCCCACCCTACTGCCTTTACGTAAGCCTTAAAACCCAGCTCTTCCCCCAGCCCTTGGATTAGTGTGGGGTTGGGCCTCTTTATATCATAAAAGGGGGGAGTGGGGTTTTTTTGGATTTGCTCCCTCTGGCTGGTTGCTGTTCTTATATGATATTGTTGCTATATTTTTTAATTGCAAAGTTGGTTCTGGAGTCGGGTAGCCTAGACATTTGACAAATAAATAAAATAAAATAAATCTACCTTCTATGTTGGCTCTCTACTGAGATGCTCTGAACTGGAAATAACAAGAAGGAAACTTCTGAGTTTGGCTGGCTGGGGAATTCTGGGAATTGAAGTCCACACATCTTAAAGTTGCCAAGTTTGAGAAATACGGCATCAGGAGAAACAAGAATCTGGAGTAAAATTTGACTTTTCCACGTTAACGGAGAAGGTGAAGATTTCTGATCAGCTGAGGGCAATTGCAGCATAGCTCTCAGTCTGGAACTGCAGGCACAGAATTCCCAAACTAATGGGGATTGTAGCCCTGTTTCAGTCTCACTTCAGATTCCACTCCATACATTCATTTTTCTTAAGATCTGAAGAACATTCATGTCGGTGTAAAGGTTTCCTTGAGTTCAGCTCAACTCTTTATAGCATCATAGAAGTGGTGTCCCCTCGCCTTCTTCTGGAATGGTTTTTCAAATTCCCAGGCCAACTTACAATCTCGGGAACATCTCGTGGTCTCCCATCCTAATGATAACCAGGGCCAACCCTGCTTAGCTTCTGAAATCAAGGGTGTATCTTAATATTTTGAAACTATTTACGTTTTAAAACTGTTTCCTCTCAGATAACATCACCTTCTTCAACGGTGTCTTTGAAAATGTGGAAAGTGTTGCTTTGTTTTTTGGTAAGTGGGCTTTTATGAGTTTGTCTGTTTCCACTGGAGGTAAAGGTCCCCCTTGTCTATATCTGTATTTCCCGTGAATTATTAAGAAATGTGGCTGCCTCTGAATGCAGATAAGTGCAAACCCAGGAAGAGCTGGTCTGCTGCATATCATGAATGCACAAGTGGGACAAAGCACAATTTGTCAGAGCTATTCTGGTCTGCTTTGAAATACAAAAAGCAACATGGATAAAGCACACGGCTAAGCATACATGGAAGGGGACGCGGTGGCGCAGTGGCTTAATGACGCTGAAAGTTGCCGGCCAGAAATGGCTGACGCTTCGGCGGTTCGAGTCCAGCCTTCGCGTTAACAGGGTGAGCTCCTGTTTCCTCCCCAGCTCCTGTCAACCCAACAGGTTGAAAACTCACGTGAGTAGATAAATGGGTACTCTCACTCCGGTGGGAGGAAAAATGCTGGCAGCGCCTTGCACAGAGAGACGGGACCAGTTGACTGCCAGTAAGCGCGAAACCGCGCTCGCCTGAAAAGGGCGCGAAGCAACGGAAACCCCGCCTCCTGCGCTCGCCAGCTGGGCTCTGCTCTAGGAAGGAGGCTCTGGCAAACCACTTCCGAAAAACAATTGCCTTGAAAACTGCAAGGACTCGTCCAGGCAGTCACTGCAGGGTCAGTAATGACTGAGCACAGACAAAAAAAAAAAAAAGCATACATGGATGATAGTTTGCCCATTCATCTGTCTGTACAATATCCACATCATTTCTCAGCAGAGGTGTTCCACAGCATCTCAGGGCTCACCCCAAACAGTTAACTACTTAACTACTTTAATCAGTTAAAGGGAAGACCAAGCAGATGCATTTCCACGACCTGCTGGGTTTCATTAGTGCTAATTTTCATTGCTGTTGCTTTTTATTAAAAAAAAAAGGTTTAGTGTGTTTTGTGAAAATATTAATACAGGAACTGGATTAAATTTGTGGTGTGAAGCCTCTTAGAAACAAGAGGGAAAGGGGAAAATACTTTACCAAACTTTTGGGTGGTCCCCAGAAAACTATCACCTGAGTCTTTTGAAGCTTTGCATTAGATGACATGAAGAACACTGTGATACTAGCATGCACGGGCATCTTTGATGCAGAAAATGTGGAATTCACTGTGTGGTTTCAGCTTTTTGAATTGGACTCAGATCTCCAACAATGTTGAAATGAAACTTAACATTGACCTTAATCAGATCACAAGTGGCTATGAGTGAAGTAAAATTTGAGGCAAATCTAGTGGAAATCTCCATTGGAGTCACTTCATTTACATCAGTGTATGAATAGAATCAAGCCCCTTATAAGTATCTAGAGCCAGATACTAAAGATCCAAAAGGACAAATCAAATGTAAGTTACATATTTTGTTAAACATTTTAAAACTTTCTGTCATCATGACAGAAGGAAGGAAGGAAGGAAGGAAGGAAGGAAGGAGAGAGGGGGAGAGAGGGAGGAAGGGAGGAAGGGAGGGAGGGAGGGAGGAAGGGAGGAGGCAGGCAGGCAGGCAGGCAGGCAGGCAGGCAGGCAGGCAGGCAGGCTGAAGTGGAAACCTTTAGAATTTTCCAATCAGGGAAAAGCAGATTAGAGACAATGAGAGGAACAAAGAAGGAATCCCTTCCTTATTATTTTGACCACTGATCCTCTACTAAAAGATGCCATAGGGTTAAAGATGCAAAAAGTGAATTCTTCTGGAATTTATCTATCATGAAAGAAAAGGAAGTGCATCATGGAGTCAGAATTATAGAGGACACAGATTTTCATAAAACTTCCAGATGCTAATTAATGTAGATAGAAGCATAGATAGAATATTAATGAATATAGATAGATGCATGACTCTACTTTAAATAGAAATGCAGCACATTTTACCATAGTGGAAAGACTGTGACCAAGTGACTTGGGTGCTCGCTTGCCTGTAGGATGTGCAAGTGCTGGCTGCTATTGATAGTTATAAATGTAGACGTAATTGCTTGGTTCGATAAGCACGTGTGAGCTGTGAATAGGCAACCTCTAGCCCTCTGCCTTCTCCAATTATGGGTCACCTTCAAATCAGGGGCCTTTCAATTAGAAGAAGGATTCCAATAGATAAGTGTCTTCTGACAGATCTTTCTAATAAAGAGCTTTGACTGAACCCTTGTCGAGAACACAAAGGTCCTTGGAGCAGGGCTACCATATCTGGGCTGCAACACAAAAAACAAAAAAACCGGAAGACCACCTGCCCAGATATCCCCAGGCTCCTACATTCCAGAGCATGGAGGACCATTTTTTGCTGGGGGGTATGTTTCCTGTGCCTCCCAATCTACTGAATTTCAGGGTGCAATTTCCCAGGATTCTTCATTCAACAAACTGGGTCAGGAGGCACAGGAAACTTCAGATCCCTTCCCTCCTTCCCTCCTTCCCTCCCTCCCTTCCTTCCTTCTCCAGCTAGGCATGATGCTACCTGGAGCTATTCACAATAAAGACTACAAGCTTTACCTAAACTGCATTGCCTACTTCCACTCACCAATTCCTCCTTGTTTTGCAAGAGTCTGTTTGCTTGGGAATCAAGAGGTTTGGGAGACGACCCTCCATGGATGGTCCCAATGGGTTTTTTTGGAGTGAAGGGTGAGCTGAACCCGGAGAGGCTCACCCGTGGCAGTTGCCAAATTTATCCTGAGCTTTGCTTCGGTGTCAGATGCATCCGTAGCTTCTTCTCCTCTTTGCAGACTGTTTGGGCTCTCACTTCACTTGGCTCCAGTCCATATTCACAAGCTTTCCTGCACTGCTCAACTTTGTGAGCAGAATGAAGTGCGTGACTGGCATTTGCCCAAGAGACTTTGAAGACTATGGCTGTGCCTGCCGATTTGAGATGGAGGGCTTCCCCGTGGATGAAGTCGATGGGTGAGCTTTGGACTTTAGAGATGTAGAACCCTACATGATACCAATCCAGGCTGCAAATCCTGGGATGGCCATAGGATGGCAGCAGTGAGTTAGCGTTTTCTGTATTTCTCTGCTGCCATCTTGTGGCCTTCTATTTCTTGGGCAACCTAGATGTGGTAGCCTTAGCTTGCCTCTTCTGCACAGCCAGAATTGCAAGCCAACAAACTGTAATGACCCACAATTATCTTGATCACACCCATTGTGGGAGTGTGCAGAAAGCATGCTCTCCTGCCTGTCTTTGTCTTGCTGTGCTCACTTGCTGTGAGAAATCCTCCGTCCAGTGTACAATAGGAAAAAAAACAACTCCATAGCCTGGTATGAGGGCATCACAGAGCCATGGTGGGATCATAGCTGAGGAGAGGACCAAGAGACACAGAGCTCTGAAGTGAGGACTGGAAACAGTCCCCATCAATGGGAACGTGGTCAAGCCCAGAAAATTCAAGTAGCTCCAAATTGTAAAATGGAAGTTTTACCATTTTTTGGAGCAGAAGATAATATGCTTAGCTGCCTATTGGAGAAGTTGATCAAAGACCCAGGACCAGAGTATGATGCAGTTGTGAGGACCATGCCAAAGCCCTATATGAAATTGCCCTAGAATTGCAAAAACAGGCACATCATGCACTACAGATCAAACAGGTATGGTTCCAGAAACAACAGAAGAGTCCAATATCTGTTTTTGTCTATATATCCCTGACTTTGCTGAGGTGAAGTAGGAAATAGGACATGACCCGGCTGTCTCCTCTATCTTACTTCTTCATCTTACAGTTTGATCTGGGTCTGTTTTGTAACTATGTCTGGGGCATTTTTGAGTCTTAAGGACGTAAAAGAATGTGGCCACAGATTCTGTGCCAAGTGGATCTGAAAATTCGTCCCCTACCAAACTTCATAGGGCTATAAAGGAAGCACATCTGAAAAGGAGGTACGCTACTCAACGTTATATACAGACAGTGGTGATTATTTTAAGATAAAGCTTACCTTGGGGAAATTTTACCAAATAGAAGCAAGCAACAGAGAATGGAAGCAGGGTAATTTGCATTAAAAGGGTACTTTGGAAATTTATGTCACCCTATGTAAATTAAAGAAACATCCATACAAAGGCTCCTTCTGTTAGCAGACAATTGAATTATGAACTTTACATATCTCTTAAAAAGCCAGAACTGATTGGATTTTGATTGCCCTGTATATACTGAGCATCTTCTGTGATACTGAAGGATGGCCCTTACCTGTCCAATACCTCCCACATCAGTGCTGTTACTCTCCTGACCTCAGGGACGTCCAGGGGAGGTGGGGGTCCCAAAATCTCAAGATGGTGGCCATGCTGCACGTAAAAAGGGGCAGGGCTTTATTCACATGGTCACAGCCACCCTTTTGGCTCAATTCTAACAAATAAAGCGGAGACACAGTTAATATCCTATTTATTCCAAGGAAGAAGCTAACATTGAAAAATAAATGTAAATTCTTGAAGTGATCAATGGTGAGACTGAAGCCAGACCAGATGCCCTGTTCAACTCTTGATAAGTCTTTCCACTCTATAGTTTGTTGTTGTTCAGAAATGCTTGAAAGTGAATGTTTTTAAAGTAGTTCTTCCTGATACTGAATCCTCCAATATGTTCCCAAATAGTCTCTCCTAATTATGCTTTTATTTCCTCCTCTCTCCTGGAATCAGCTGCTGTTTCCAACATCGGAAATGTTACGAAGAAGCAACTGAAGAAGAATGCATGTGGGATCCTGCCAAAATCATCATGAACGTCAGCTGTCTAACCAAAAACATCACTTGTGGTGAGGTTGAAGTAGAAGAGCACTGCAACCAACTTTTATTCTGTGATTTTCTTTCATTAGTGAAATATTCTTCTCCTGACTTGAAAAAAGGGCAAAGTGGTTCAGGGACTACCTGTACCCACAGTGTATTAATAATCCAGTATGAATAATACAGTGGTGTGCTGAAAAAGAAGTAGTGAAGTTACTCTTTCACAAAGTGATAAAAGTAGTATTGCAATCAGGGGCATCTGCAGAGGGGGTCAAAGAAGTCAAGATGGCCACTGCACAATTGAAGTCCCGCCCCTTTTTAATGTGCATTGTGCTGCAGATCGGAAAAGGCTGGGTTTAGACTGTGTGGATGAGGCTGCCCTCTTAAGGTTCTTGACCCCTCGTTGAGGACACACCTGGCTGTAACTCAAATACTTATTGCCTCTGAAGGGGGAAGGGCAACAAAGTCAAAAAAGTCAAGATGGCACCCATGATGGTGTGATTGAACCAATGCTTGTTTTTATGTGTGTTGAAGCGCTTGAATCACCCCACCGGGGCCACCATCCTGACTTTTTGGACTATATCCTGTGGGCACCCCTGCTCTGAAGAAGGCCTTTATTAAGGCTGAAGTCTTTTTATTCATTTCAGAAAAGACAGTAGCCAATGCAGACAACCCAGTTAAGGAGTCCATATGTGACACCAGCTTACCCTCCTCTGCATGTAGTTCTTTGAACACAATCTCAACCTTATCACATTGCCCAGATCCCAAACATCTGGAATCTTTGGAAATTGGAAGACTTTAAAGTTCCAAACTCCAGTTTCTTATAAGCTAAAGCTAAGAGTTTGGTTAAAGAGCCATGCACTGTGAAAGGATGGCCATGTTTGTTCATCCCTAGCCAATCCTCTTTAGCATGCTGGATAAAATCAGGATACTGTACAATATTTAGCCTCTCAGGTTGATGTTTCTCCTCCTCTCACCCTTGACATCCCCATTTTCCATTCAGACCCTGACTTTTTTTTTTTTTTTTGCAAAAAAGTGTTGCTTATCCCAATCATTTCTCCCAGGTGGCAGATTATATTTTCAGAGAAGCAGCTGGATTTTATCAGAGCAATTCTCTGATGAACATTCTGCCCAGCAGATCAAGACTTGGAAGAAAGCATTGTACAAAGGGGTGAATTTTCCATTACGTTCAACTTACCGCTTGCTGTGAAATGAACTCAATCATGCTTTCCTCCTGTGGTGATGAACTGTGTCTGGGCCCAGGATATGGTTCCCCACCTACAAAATGAAATGTATTTCTCTGGGTTAAAACCTTACAGAGAGTCAGCAGATTGCAGCAACAGATATCTCAGTCCTACTTTGTAAGTGAGCCTTTCTCTGTCTTTATATGTTGGTTTTTCTTTTCATCCTCAGGGTCTGACGATTCTTGTGAGCGTTTGCTCTGCAACTGTGACAAAGAAGCTATTGAATGTTTCTTGCGTTCTCCCATTAACTCTTCCTTGAACAATTTGGACGCTTCCCTGTGCCCCTCTCTGGTGACAGGTGAGGATGTTACGGAAGTTCAGTTCTTCGGTCCTGTTCTGATGCTTCATTTCCTTGCTCAGTACATTTGTCTTGTTGCTTGCCTGGTGTCAGAGTTGAAACAAATCAACATTGCCTGGTTCTAGCACAATGCAAGATTTATCCTAAGGGGAGATTTTGACACTGCTTTCTGAACAGTGGGCAAGCAGGCTTTGAAAAAGAGATGGAAGACCTTCTCAACATATGGATCTTCAGTGTGAGCTGAGTGAGGGGTTTAAAATGTCTTCCCCACTCTGGGCCCTTTTTTCATAGCTGATACTAAGTCATTCTGCAGAAGACAAGAACCTACAGAAAGGCCCCTTGCAAGCCAAGATACCAGAGCACAGTTGGTACAAATAATGATCCATGGTCTAGAGTAGTGTTTCTCAACCTTGGCAACTTTAAGACGTGTGGATTTCAACTCCCAGAATTCTCCCAGCCAGCCATGCTGGCTGGGGAATTCTGGGAGTTGAAGTCCACACATCTTAGTTACTAAGGTTGAGAAACACTGCTCTATATTCCTCCTGTCTTTTTATGCAGTCCCAGGACTCCTTCAAGACCATACTGTGTCATGTGGACCATATTGTGTCAAGACCAACCTTGTCATGTGGTGCCAGGTCCCTAAATTACTACAGTGGGATTTCCCAATGAATTTTGGTGCCCAAAGCAGTAAAGAATCTGGCTGACTATCATCCAACAAAATCCCCCAACCACAAAGAGTACCAACTACCAACCTCTCCTTCAGTGACGTAATGATGTCTTCTTCTTGCCCTTTGGTTGACAATTTCTTAAATAGCAAACCCTGGCCACTCCTGGTTTAAATAATAGATTTTGGGATCAGTATCAGCAGAAGCTTTCTCCCCACTCCCCTCCCTCACAAATGGGTTATCCTCTGGTAAATTTTGGAGATTTAAGCCCAGGATTGTTTAGGGCAAGTGGTTAGAGGCCATCCAAATTGAGAGATTTGGAAACTGGCAAACATTCAGGCAATTCAAACCGTTCCTGGCCATCAAGGGTGTCTGGGGGAAGGGAGGAGGAGAGTAAAGAAAGTCAAGATGGCTGTCGTCACCTGCCCCATTTTATACGGAATGGCTTTGATGGCATCATTGCGGCCTCGAATCGGACTTTTTTGAACCTGCCCCCCCCCCAATTGACTATTCTATGACCTATTGAGATATAGAGGTGGGGTACCGTGGACTTTTGAATTGATACCATAATTTTCTTGCCAACTCACCCTAAAGGTATGGTTTTCATAACCCCCAAAGGCAAACAGGCCAACAATCTGGAGCAGTTAAATGATAAACTGAAATGCCTTTTTTCATTGCAGGTTGCTAGCCCTTAGAAGTCCAGAAAAAGGGAACATCTACTATGCCTTTTTTCATTGCAGGTTGCTAGCCCTTAGAAGTCCAGAAAAAGGGAACATCTACTATGTTTTGTAATGCGTGGATTAGGAAATAGAGGATGCTGATGTAATAAGTATAAGTTATGTGTGGTATAATAACTCCATGCAATGACCACATGTGATATAATAATTCTATGTTATATATGCACAAACTTATGATATATTTATATTACTGGGCACCTGTTCCCTCTCTTTTCAGAAACATCTAGTGTGAAAATTCACACCTCAGTTCCTGCTTCAGGTATACTTTGTACCTACAAAAGATTTGTTTTATTTTTTTAGTTATTTAGTTATTCCTCCAATTTATAGGGCCACCCCATTCAAAATGACACTGGGCAGCTTGCGACAGATTTAAAGTCTGATAAAAACCAGAAAAACAAAAGAAAAACAATTGGTAACTGTGGACAATTGCTCCATAAAACGCTTAAAACAGTGTTGTCCAAACTTGGCCACTTTAAGATGAGTGGACTTCAACTCCCAGAATTCCCCAGCCAGCATGGCTTAAAACCTCTCTCAGCCTGGCCTAATGCCCACGGGAACGGACCGGTCTCCGGGCCCTTTCAAAAGACCATGTAGATGCCATGATGGAAAATGTGTACTTCTTGAGTCCCATCAGATGGCACTGCTTGATGGAAGGGACCTGGAAGAATGAATAGGACCAGAAATTCTGCAATGTATCCCCCTCCAGAACTAACACAGCAAAAATATTTACTAGGGATGGTACAGAAAACAACTATTTTCCCTGTTAAATAAGCATCATGGCAGATTCTCTGTTTGTATTCAGTACAGCTGCTGATTTCCCTCTTCCAAGTCTACAGTGGCTAAACAGGTTTCCCTACAGCTAAACTTCTTCCAGTGGGCATCATTCTATCCTTCCCAAATCCATAAAACTTTGGTTTCATTTAACAGAAAACTAGATTTCTTCCCCCGGCCCCCCAGGGCAGGAATTACATTGATAACCTTACCAAGAAAATAGTTTATTTGTTGAGATGCTGTTCTGCACCCCTTCAATGCTTAGAGAATGGCTGATATGGTTTAGAGCAGTGTTGTCCAAATTTGGCCACTTTAAGATGAGTGGACTTTAACTCCCAGAATTCCCCAGCCAGCCATGCTGGCTGGGGAATTCTGGGAGTTGAAGTCCACTCATCTTAAAGTGGCCAAGTTTGGACAACACTGGTTTAGAGTGTTGAAGGCCTGTTTTGAAAAAGGAAGAAAAAAATGCCACTGTAATTTGGGGGTTTGCCAAGTCTGTTTCAGCAGTGCAGTATTGATTCCTGGGCTGCAGAAAAGCCACCAAAATGCAAAACTTAAAGAATAGCACCCTTTTAATTTTTCCACAGAGCTTCAACGCCAGAGGACCGAAGAGACTCAGTTAACAGGCACATCTCTAGCAGACGGTTCGTGTCTTCTCCTGTTCTTGTTTCATATTTCTCTGATCAGAATGGATGCTTTCTCCCAAGTTAAGAGACTGCTCAGCAAGGGAACAAAGGGGTCTATAATACTATCAATTAAGGAAATGTGCGTAGATTTTTATATCATTCCTTTTTCAAAGGACTTGGCAGAGTTCCTCCTTTGTAGAAGCAATGAAGCATGTAAAGATGAAGTTTCGGATGAAGAGGTGGAATGAATGTTTTTCAGGTTTGCAAATGATTGCAAAGCTGGGTGGGATAACAAAGACCTTATGGACAGATGTGAAATTCTAAATGATGCTGGTGGGTCAAAATTTTGACCCCAAACTGGTCAAAAAGAACAGAATGAAACCTAAGAGGGACAAATGCAAAGTTCTTTATTTTGCAAGAAATAAGCAGTGATGCAGTTTTCTCTGCATGAATGGTAGATAGATTTTAATTTTATTATACTGTATTTATTTCCTTATTCATTTCCCATCCATCTTAATGGCAACAATTTACAGGAATTGTTTAAAAGTTGTTTTATTTGTTTTCAGACTTTCAAACTTCAACTGCTTTGAAATATTTTTATGGGAAGCAGTGTATAAATGTTTTACAGAAATAAACAAATGTGCAGGGAAAAGAAGTCAAATGCTGAGGAAAAGGGTGGGGAATATTTGGCTTATTAATAGTACATGTGAAACATTCTTGGAACTGTAGCTCATCACATGGTGAAATGAATCCACAGGGTGATACACTGGGAGCCAGTTTGGTGTGGTGGTGAAGGGGTTGGCCTAGAAACCAGGAGATGGTGAGTTCTAATCCTGCCTTAGGCATGAAAGCTGGCTGGGTAACTCTGGGCCAGTCACACAATCAAAGCCCAACCTACTTCTCAGGGTTGTTGTGGGGAAAATAGGAGGCAGGAGTATTAGGTAGATTTGCTGCCTTGCATTGAGCATAAAGTGTGTGTGTGTGTGTGTGTGTGTGTGTATAAAAAACCACCTGTTACCACCATAACTCAAACCAATGAACTGGTATACATATACAGTGGTACCTCGGTTCACGAACTTAATTCGTTCCGCGACTCTGGTCGCGACCCGAATTGGTCGTGACCCGAATCAAATTTTCCCATAAGGTTCAATGTAAATACAGTTAATCCGTTCTGAACCATATGTTGTTTTTTTTTAAACCACAAAAATATGACACAAAGTACAGTATGAAGAGAGAGAACACTAACCTTGTTTGAGGCGACTTCTGGCGGGGAGGACAGGAAGGCGGGTGGGGAGGCGGTTACTGCTTGGAGGGAGAGTCCCCCTCCCTACAGGAAGCCGCGACCACGTGTCACGGGAGGGAAAATGGCTGCGGATCCTGTTCGTCACCCGATGCAGAGTTCGCGAACGGAAGCAAAATTTTGCGGACAGTGCTGTTTGTGACCCGAATTGGTCGTGAACAGAAGCGTTCGTAACCCGAGGTACCATCATATATAAACCAATGAACTGGTATATGTATGTATGTATGTAGGTATATGTGTATGTATGTATGTGTACACACACACATACATACATACATACATACCAATATATATTCCCCATGCCGGCTGGGGAATTCTGGGAGTTGAAGTCCACACATCTTAAAGTTGCCAAGGTTGAGGAACACTGTATTAGAGCTTTAAGTAGCTCCTACTAATAAAGAGAGAGTCTGAGTGAACAAATAACACTAAAATTTGGTGCTTGTTTCATTCATTTCATAAACAAGGTCATCCAAAATATGACATGGCAGTGTGAAAAGTAACCACATCCTCATTCAATGTAACCAATGCAAGGGAGAACTATGGTTGACTCGGTTCCGTCCTACTCTATATAAACCTCACAAATGTTGGGTCCTCCATCACTGTGAAGTTATCACCAAAGAGATTCTAGAGCCATTTCATGTCCTATTCAGAAAAAAATTCTTAAGACCTCTGTTCAAAAAAAAAAAAGAGTCACTGAGGTTTATGAATCTGGAAAAGATTATACCACCATTTCCAAAGCTCTGGGTCTCCAGTGACCCACAGTTCATTCCCTCAAACAATTTTATTCAGTTCCTTCTGGCCTTTGATGCTGGGCTAGACAGTGATGGAGTGAGTTGATTAGAAATATTCTGCAAAATTTCAGACAGCACCCAGCTTTTCATCTAGCGTGGGAGCAAAAATAGCTTGTTGCTATGAGAACAACCTTTTTTTAATTAGGATTGCAGTTTGTGAGGATCCAGGCAGAGAGAGAACTGAGGTCACGTTTTTGAAATGTTTCGGTAGATGGTTAATCTGATTATATGGGAAAGTCAGATGCTTCTAACTGCTTCTATCTGCACAAAAGCTATAATTGTCGGGGCTGACATTTTCATTAAAATGTTATTCAAAATAAGGTGTCTTCAGCTTGTGTAATCTCACAAGGATATCTTGTTTTATTATGTATCTTCTAGTTATTCCCCAGCCCACTATTGGCGCACCTGTAATAATCCCTGAAGATGAATGTAAGTGCATCTGCATTGCAATTATTATTATTATTTATTTAATTTGAATTATTTAATTTGCTTAATAACACCAATTCGTTTGAATGGTTATTTGTGATAAACAGAGCTGTGATCAAATCTACCTTCCTGTCATTGATAGCCTTTTGTTCTCAACAGTTACTTCAGAAGTAGAAAACAATGGAGATCTCAATTTTCAAAAAGGAAGAGGAGGAGGAGGTACATTTTTAACATTGTAGACGTTCAGAAGATCACACGAAAATATGAGCTTGGTAATATATATATCCTGCAATTTCACTGAAAGAAACACTTTCAGTACCAAAAAATGTATCATGATAATTCAGGAGCTTCGATTGGGGTGCCGTATTGATCGTGGTTGCCACATTGATTTTTTTTACTCCTCCCCAACAAATGCCCTGTATCTATTATTCATGCTATCCAAAGTCATAATTTAAAGACAAAAAATATGAGTTTCTTTCTGTATATTTAAACAGAGGAAGACAACTCTTTTTTAAAAAACCACTTGTATTGATTCTTGGAGTAAGTTACAGAGCAGGACTTGTCACAGAATCTAGTTCTTAATTTTTTTTCTTTGACAGATATTCCTGAAGAGTCCAGTGACCTGTTTCTGAAGAACCATGGAAGATGTAAGATAGTACATTCTCCTGGACTAGTGCAACTGTTTTTTCCTTGTCATTCTTAGATGATCAGAATAACCAAAGATATGATGGATAATGAACCTTTTCATTAACTTTTTCTTCATTACATTTGCACAGCAAGGTGCAAATGGCTGAGTTAGGATTTGAATTTAGATTTTTCCACGCTCGATCCCTCACTCATTAGACCAGGACATCACAACAACCTTCTTAGGTTTTGCAGGCATCTTCTGCATCAATGCTTATCAGAAAAAAGGAAACTGAAACAACTGTGCAGTTAGAAGAATAAGGTGGAATATCTAACTATGTACAAATGTTACTTCTTGCCCTTTGTTTTATGATCATTTATGTACTTACATGATACAGACCAAATATGTGAAGACAAAGGAGAGGAAAGAGAAAAGGCTGGTGAGGAATCCTGTTCAAGGTAGATCTCATTCAGTTTTGCTAAAAACTGATGCACCTTGATTCTTCATAGAGGTTCAAACCAAAGCCGTTTTCATCACTTGATTCCTGGTAGGCCCATGATGGCCTTTGGTCCATGTTAGAGGTACAGAAAATGCCAGTGTTTCACCATGGGGTCTGTAATAGAAATTGCTAAGAGCCTTTGGCTTGTAATAAATTTCACTCATATGGATTCCTTCAAACTAACAGATTTTTGTTATAAATGATTTGATGATAATTGTTTGCTTATAAGAATCGATGCACATTTTTTTTCCACCCAATATATTTCTTTTTCTTTCAGTTTCTTCTGATGTAGAAAGCAGTGGAGTCTTTGAAACCTTCAGAGGAGGAGGTACTGTAGAAGTCTTCATATAAAATTATGAAAACATGTATAAAATGTATTTCAATATACATTAAACATGGGGGGAACCATCAGCCATTTCAGGAAACATCAATAAGCCTCGTTTTCAACCCACAAATGGTCCTACTGTACTTCTGAATTATGTTCAGACTTGAGGCACATGGCATTTAAGAGACAATTTTTAAAAGGTTACTGTTTAAAGATAACATCCAGTTTTATCTTTCCATTCCTGAATGTTATATCTCTTGCCAGTCCTACAACTTATATGATATTCTGGGGTCCCCTCTGAAGTTCTCATCTTTCTTTTGAAGTCTTCCTCTCCTCATTCGCTTCCCTTATTGTAAGGATTAATAAGCACACAGGCACAAGCATTTCCATAATATAAATCACCTAATAATTTAAATGTTAAACCTTTAAAAGTGGCCAAGATCTCCCAAGTATGCCACCGCTCATGAGCAATTCCATTTTCTTCAAAAATCTTGAAATCTCATGAGAGTTCACTAGTCTCACACCAGGAGGCTCAAGACCTCAAAGGTGAGATTGACGTAACTCTTATAACAATCAAATAAAACAAATTCTTAAAAAATTAAAAGGTGAGATCAACAAATCTTGTTAATTTATTGTTGTTGATATTATTGTTGATACTATTGTTGTTATTCTTATTACTACTTCTACTATGGGGCACCAAGCACTTGAAAAGGGGGTGCAATCTGTGCCTTATTCACTGACAATATTGCTATCTGGAATTTTTGAGAAATAATTTTCCTACCATAAGAACCTTCTTAACTGGCACTTTGATGATTTCTAAAGAACAAAGTGGTGGAGTGTTTTAGGCTCTTTCTCCCTCTCAGCAAACCTATTGCTTTTTATATGGCATAATTATTGGTTGGTTTTCTGATATTTTCCTCCCGTCAACTTGTTTGTAGTTAATATTGTGTCCTACACTGCACAATTTTAATAAAGTGTACTAGTGTTACTTTTTAATTATATCTATTGGATTCTGTTAGGCACTGCTAAATCTTCTATACAGAGGGAAACAGTAGGATAATAAAAAGAAATGATTATCACTTTTATAGTGTCATCAAGGACCACATAGTGCAAAGCATATAATAAATAGAAACTAATTTTTCACAGCATTACCTGAGTGGCAAATGTGTTTCAAATATATCTTACTCAAATATAAGGAATTCTTGTATTTAGCAAGAGCTTACCAGGGCAGATTTTGAAATACCCCACGCTAACTTGATTTCTCCCTCCCTTCTTTCTTTTCTCCTTCCTTCCTTCCTTCCTTCCTTCCTTCCTTCCTTCCTTCCTTCCTTCCTTCCTTCCTTCCTTCCTTCCTTCCTTCCTTCCTTCCTTCCTTCCTTCCTCCCCCCCTCCCTCCCTCCCTCCCTCCCTCCCTTCCTTCCTTCCTTCCTTCCTTCCTTCCTTCCTTCCTCCCTCCCTTCCTCCTGGTGACTGCCTGGACAAGCCCCTGTAGTTTTCCTGGCCATTTTTGGAAGTGATAGATGTTTGCTTCAGGTTATTCACATAAGCATTGGGCCTCCATTTTCATCATCTGTAAAAAAATAAGCAGTAGGAAAAGTATTTGACTGCTTAAGGAGGCACGTTTTGAAACTTTCCTGATCAAGGAAATTACAAAAGCGTAAACATTGTCTGGTATGGTAACACAAACGTTTCTCTTTTGTGTCGCTTTATAGCAGTAACCCAGAAAGGTGCAACAGTTGCTTTTGGTAATTCCATACCAAGAGGTAAGTTGGTTCCTGTAGTTTGCTCCAGGGTGAACAGGTCTTCAGTTTGACTTGGAAACTTTTTGCTTAATTTACAGTTATTGGAAATACGTGTCTTACTTTTATCCTGGTCTTTAAAAAGTGTGCAGCTGAAAGTAACCTGGCTTGCTAAGATACCACACACAGTTGCACGCAAAAGACTAGTCACCCCTTCTCAAATTGTATGTTTCAGTGAAACCCTAAGTAAACAGAAGCTGACACCTCTCTACATGGTACAAAGTTAAATGTAACATCAGGTGCAGAAGCTTGAATATTCGTTCAGTCAGTACTTTGTGAGACTTCTTTTGGCAGAAATAACAGCTTCCACACATTTCCTGTAGACTGGTAAGAGCATTTACAGTCCCAAGATGTGAATATTATTGAAAATCTGTAGGGAGATCTTGGATGTGCAGTCCCTGCAAGAATATTTCAGAGCTAGAAGAGTTCTGCAAGAAACAGTGGGAAAAATTCCAGAATTTTCCCACTGTTTCTTGCAGAACTCTTCTAGCTCTGAAATATTCTTGCAGGCACCGCACACCCAGGATCTCCCTACAGATTTTCAATAATATTCACATCTTGGGACTGTAAGTACTTCATGATTTATTTAGAAGTTTGTTCCAGATCATTGTCTTGCTGAAATACCTGATTTCTTTTCAATTGAGTGATTACCTTTTCTAAAGCTTTTACTGATGCCCTACCAAAGGCTGGACTGTGGCATATTTCTTGACTGCTGGTTCCTTTACTGTTCATAGTTGATCTCCAAAGATTATCCACAATGTCAATGTCTTCATTGTCAGTTCTAAGCCTGGTTGCTGTATCTGTGGCTACTACTTTAGTTTTCTTTCATCGTAGTCCCAATTTTTCACTGTGCTCCTTACTTTCATTGCTAAAGCTTGCAGATAATTTGCATTTTCAGCTATCAGAGTATGTCATCCACATAGCACAAATCATTGATGTTTCTTCCTCCAATTTTAAAATAATCTTAACTTCTTCCAGTCCAGCCTCCTTTAATATATATTCAGTTTGTTTGCTTGTTTGTTTGTTTATGCCTTCAAGACAGTGTTGACTCAGTTTTCTTGGCAAGATTTTCAGACTGGCCTAAGGTGACCCAGCTGGCTTCATCCCTAAGGTGGAACCATAGCTCATAGTCTCCTGGTTTCTAGCCCAGTGCCTTTAAAAACTAAACCAGACTGGCTCTCATATTCAGTATATAGGTTGAATAAATAAGGAGAGAATATATAGCCTTGTCTCGTTCTCTTGCTGACCTGGAGCTAATCCATTTCACCATGTTCTGCCCGGATTGCGGCTTCCTATTCTGTATATAGGTTTCATATAAGGATAATGAGATGTTCTGGGATTCCCATTTTCCTAAAGACATTGCCCAGCTTGACATGGTTGACACAATCAAAGGGCTTTCCACAGTCAATGAAGCATACATTTATTTATATTTGGTATTCTTTGGCTTTCTCAATTATCCAGCCTGCATCAGCAATAATATCTATTGTTATCTGATTTTTTCTAAAACTAGTTTGAATATCTGGCATCTCTTTCTCCATGTCAGGCTCTTATCTGCATTGGTTAATCCTAAACTTTTTTTTTTTTGCTAGCAGTAAATTAAGGATATTGTGTAATAGCCTGCATATTCTGTTAAGTCTCCTTTTTTAGTATTGCTATGTAGTTTGACCTTTAGTGTCCAATTCCAGTCCATTTCAATTCACTGATGCTTAAGATGTCAGTGTGATGTTGATTCATTTCATCATTCACAGTGTTGAGCTTTCCCATGTACATGCTTCATATGTTCCATGTTCCCATTAGCTTTGGATTCTCTTTTCCTACATGGCAACATCTGCAATTAGACATACCAAAGTCTTTAATCCAGCAGCCTCATAAACACCATTAGTACTCCAAAAGATCCTCGGCTCTTCCTCAGTAGCATGTTGAGTACCATCTGACCTAAGGGTCCCATCATCCAGCAGTACATCATCAAACACTTTGTACTGTCTATCCATGTGGTTCTTAGTAAAATATAGGCATAGCTGACCATTGCCAATGAAACTATGCTTTTGCCATTGTCACTAAAGCATCTTCCTATATTGCTGCTACCCAACAGAGGTACCTATTTGATTTAGCTGGAATGACTTCCATGCCTTGGGTGACCTCGTTAGGAGTATATATACACCTTACATCCTTCACTCATTCCTGCCAGGAGTGTCCCTCCACCTCCCCCCATGATAAGGCAGTATAGCAAGACTTGGGGTGGGATGAACATGTTTATACTTAAATTAATATGAGGTTGGATCTCCTATTAAGAAGTAAGGGATTTAATCATGCATCTTTTCCCAGGATTGTCAGTGAGCTATTTTGCTACAATAAGGGCCATGCCTGCTTCATCTGGGATTAACTCCACAGAACCAGAATCCATGCCAGCTTCAGAATTTCCAAGATCAGCAAACAGCGGTAAGCAAAACTCGTATTGCCTTAATAGTTGGAGAAAAGGCAGTGCAAACACATCTATGAATGAGTTTCTTAAAAAATGTATTAAAAGGGTACCTCTCCCTTTTATATCAAAAAAATTGTTTTCACTGAGATTCATGGAAGGATGGCACAGTGTTTATTTCTTTTCTTTTTTTTCCATTCAAGAACATTGTAGGCCCCCTCTGCTTTGTTTTTGTTACTTGTTTAATAGATTTAGATGGATCTAAAACAAAACAAAACACCCCTTTAACTCAACATCCAGGAAATCTCTTCAAGATAGGTGGGGAGGAACCTGTGACATTTTCCACAATGATGCCAGAAGAGTCACCATCTCCTGGAGAATCTTATGGAGAAGGTATTAAATGCTTTCACTCAACCCAGCAATTTAACTGGAAGAAGAGAGGGGAGATCTCTCTTTTAGATAGTTTGAGAACCTTGTGTTGTGCTTTAATGAAAAAATGTAGGTAGAAAAGAAGCTGCCTACCAGTGTATTAATTCTTTAGGATGTTCCTTTCTTTCTTTTTTCTTTTTAATGGTACAAATAAGCTATATCAGAAAGTGCCATTTGCTAGTGGAGTGGACAGTTCCATAAAAATAGGTTCTTTATCCCAATTCACCCTTATCCTTCTGATGCCTAGATCTTCTCTAGAAGGTTGAAAGATTCAAGGGAGAAAATTTGGGGAATGTGAGAGATGCAGGTGGAAAAGGGAATCCCATGGGCACGTTTCTTAGATACTTGTATCTGTAGTTAACAGAGTAGAACTGTGACATGTGTATCACTTTTCTACAGTGTGTGATCGTTTCTTCTTTCTGCAACTGAGAGGCAATGGAAAACTCAAACAAGAGTTGCCACAGTTGGGAGAGATGCTCTACTGCTTGACCAATCGATGTCCAGAGGAGTTTGAATTATATGGCTGCTATTGTGGCCAGGAAGGAAGAGGACATCCAACCGATGAACTGGACAGGTTACTTACATAAAAAACAAACAAAGGAATCACATATGCTCCTAGAACACCATGTGCTTTGTTAATTTAAAAATTCTATCCAGGCATGCGGGTCCTAAAGAAGTATTGAAGGTAAAATAAAATGGAATAGAGAAAAAAAAATCTTCCCCCGTTTCTGTCAGCCAGAGGTGTTGGGCAGGACATTGGATATGCAGGTTCACTTGCCTTCATCTGTCAGTGAAAGATCAGGCCACATTGCTCTGGAAATGCAACTACGTCTGGATTTAATGCAAGGACTGTGTTCATACAATCCACTAAGTTACAGTTAGCTATCACTGCTTATTGAATAAGCTACCATTATCTGGGTTTATGGATACACCATAAAACATGGTTTACAAACTCCATGAGTTCACAAAAAATGCTAAGCTACAAACAACATATTGTGTGAACCATTGCAAGTCAAAGTAAATCTCTACATTGCACTAAGTGCTCTTATGTTGGGATGGTGAGTTGCATCCTTCAGGAAAGATCTGGAAAAGAATTTTGCTTCCTGATTTGGCCACAGTGGTTTCAGATAGAGAAAGCTCCTTCAAAATCCTCCTTCCCTCCCTCCCTCCCTCCCTCCAGTCTCCACCCAACGACTTTGGGCAGTTTAACATATACAAAACCATATAATCAGCAATGAAACCCAATAGATAATGTCATCTGAAGGGACCAGAAACCAAACTCTCTCCCCCACACCAGCAGAGATAAAGCCAGACATAAAGGGCCCCCAACCGTATAACCCAAGGGCTGGGGGAGGAGTCATGTCTTTAGTGCTCTTTTAAACACCAGTAAGGTGGGAGTCGTGTGAATGTTGCTCCAGAGGGCAAGTATTGCTCCAGAGAAAGCCTGTTTCCTGGGTTCTACTAGTTGCATTACTCAACTGACAGAATCCAGATAGAAGCAACTCTGTCAGATCTTACAAGATGGGCAGAAATCATAGAAAGAGAGGGTCCCCAAATTACTGGGCCATGTAGGGTTTTAAAAATGACAATCAGCACAAATTGTGCCCAGAAGCCAACCGGTAACCAGTGATGCTCATGAAACATGTTTGTTACATGGCCATGACATGCCCTGCCCATCACTTCCCATTAAAAGAAATCTCAAAGAGGTTTCATCTTTGCTGCAGACAGAAGCCAACTATCTCTTGGTTTTCCACCTTCACCCCATCTGCAACCGGAGGGCTGAAATAGCAGGCACAATTGTGGATTGAAGGTCCCCCTCGTTCTATATGTGTTGACAATGTATGCATATATGAAGGGGCAGCGCTTCAGTCTGTGACTGTGCCCACCATTTTGGCCTCTTGCCCCCACCCCCACTCGTGGATGGCTCTGCTTCATGCCCATGTCCCATCTTTGACCTGAACTAGATGATGTGACAAAAACGAGATAGAAAATATTTTTTAAGAATATGATGCAAGCTAGGTTCATACCAACGTATGGAATGCTGCACTGTACGGAGGTGCAAAATGGTTTTGAAATGTTAATTCTGTTATCTTCTCTGTCTAACAGATGCTGTTTCTCCCATCATTGCTGCCTGGAACAAGTTAAAAGACTGGGATGCCAGCCAGAAAAAAAATCAAGATCTGAAGTTGTATGCTTTGATCGCACACCAACGTGTAAGTTTGAGATAGCAGTGTTCAAAAATCACATCCCTCTTAAATGAAACATTTTTAAAAGAAAAAAAAAAATCACTTATCTCCAGTAAATACAGGAAAGTCTTCAGAGAAGGAATTTCAACAACAGAGTTTCCTCAGATGGCTGGAAATTCATCTCCCCTGCTCCATTGTTGAAGGGGTATCTTGCAGGGGGGAGGGGGAGGGCTAAAATTGTCAAAATGGTGGATATGACCAAATAATCAAGTCCTGCCTCTTTATAACATGCATCGCTGCACTGCATACTCTTAAAAAGGGGTGGGGCTATGATTGCCTGGTTGCACCTGCCCTTTTGTCATCATTGACTCTCCACCCCATGGACAACACTGCTATGACGGCAAATACTTCCTGCAATCATGGCCTTATTATTTCCACCGTGAATTTTGGTACAGAAGCTTTTCTCAACCATCTTCTTTTCTCTCAGGTGTTGGATGGACCATGTGTGAAAAGCTCCTGTGTTCCTGCGATAAGGCTGCAGCTGAATGCATGGCTGCAGCCCCTTTCAATGACAGCTGGAGGTTGCCCAGCAGGCAGGCATGCCGAGAGGACAACCTGGCTTGCCGCTGGGCAGGGCGCGAGAGGCCTCCAAGTAGCCCTCCAATAGGTGCCAGGACTTCTAGTGAAGAAGAAAGTAGCAGTGAGGAGGCAGATCCAGCCCAGCCCCTCTTGAGACGGGGAAAAAGAGCAGTACGGCGTGGTAGAAGAAGATCCAGAATAGTCCCATTGCAAACAAGATAATCTCTACCTCTCTGTCCAACTACAAAGCTACTGGCATTGTTATTCAAGAGGCAGCCAGTACTGTATCCTATCTTAGAAGACATAAGGATGTAAATGTGAGAGATCTGACCTTCTATCTATGGGAGGATCTGTAAATGTATACTGTCTATCAATGGTGAGGAACCTCAACTTGTGTCCTAAGATTACACAGCCATAATGCCTATTTCATTTTTAATCTCATATGGGTAGGAAGAGGGTTGTACAAGGCTAGGGAGGTGCAGAGATGAAAGATTCCTAGCTGCTTTCAATACTATCCCAGGATTTTTAAATCTCTATTTCTTGAACAAGCCAAAGTGACCTGATTCTCATACCTAACCCTAATAAATAACACTGCACACAACATTAAACCAAAACAAACAACTTCTACTTAATATTATGGCTTATCATGACATGTAAACGAAAGTTCCTAATAAAAGCTTGACATTGCTTCCTCCTTTGTCCTCATTATTAGGAACAATTTAACATTATTATACAAGTTAAGTATGCAATCAAGACCTGAGATGATTCTTCTTCAGGACTTGCATTAATACTTGCAATACTTGCATTAATACTTGCAATCAATCATGCTTGACTTTTCCTTGTCTTAGTTTCTGGTGTTGTCAGTCATGCACTTGTAGCTTCAGATGTTTGGATTGTCTCAGAATCCTTATGACAGAAGGTACCATTAAACTGAGATATAAGTCCTGCTAATGCAAGAAGGAATAGTTAACACAAGAGTTTGCTTAATGTGTTTATACACTAGTTGGAATTGGAGATAAAACAGATCTGGATGTGAACTGGATTAAACTATTTTTCTGGGGGGAGAGTGGAAGAATTCTGCTTCTTTGGGGCCATTTATAATATGTTGAAAAATGCCCATGATCCTCATGTATCCTAATCCTGTTTGAGACAGTGGTATGTTTTAGGATGTTTCCACACAGGATTGTTGTGCTTCTTCAAAATGCACACTGGGCCTTTGGGTTCCCATGCTCTCATTGGACAACTGAACTGATTTACTGCTCCTAGCAGCATGAATGCAAATCTTCAAATTGAGACCCTAAAGCTGCGGAAAGCTTATGGTGGTGGTGATTTCCCATTGGCAGAAACTCTCACATCATTTTGCCTCCAAGCTCCTGGAATCCATTCAGTTACTTTCCCCTCACCCCAGATGTTCAATTGCTGTGTCATCTTCCAGAGATGATATTATTCAAATGCAAGAGAGAGAGAGAGAGAGAGAGAGAGAAAGGAGATCTTAGCAGCTTAGGAGCCATCATCCCGTACCAGAAGCTGCTCAAGGTGTTTATTTATTGATTTTTTTTTGAGAGAGAGAAAGAATTACCAGGCAAATACATACAATATGCAATAAAATCACATGGAAAGGGGAGCAGTTCAATATATTTACAGGTTGTTTTTGTTTATTTATTTTAAAAAGCTCACCTCTTTGAAGTAATCCCCAATTCCCAGTAAAAGAAAGATGGAATTTTGCCGTAGAAGTCCACAGATGGCCCGCTGAGAACATTCTAATCTAGTCTTTGGTAGAAAGATGTCTATCATAAAATGGAAATGTCTTTGAAGTTGTATTTATTTATTGATACAAAAAAATTTGTCTAGCCGCCCACCTTATGCAGCATAACCCTGGGAGGCTCACAAGCAATAATAAAAGAGGAAGAACAAAGCCAGCAAGCCCCAAACACAACATATCCAAACAAATTGTATTTTCCTAGGCTTCAGCCTCATACTACCCCAAGGCTTGTGGGGAAAACCCTGTCTTTACCACTTTTTGAAAAGCTAAGAGGGTAGGGGCTTGCCAGATCTGGGGGAGGGGGTTCCAAAGGGCAGGGGCCACTACCAAGAAGGCCCACCTGCCTAGGTCCCACTGGGTGGCAACATTTAAGGGAAGGGACCTGTAGGGCTCCCATCCTGTTAGATCTAGTGGACTGGGCAGATACACTCAAGGAGAGGCAGTCCCATAAATAACCTTGCCCTGTGCTATTCGGGGCTTTAAAGGTGATAAGCAGCCCCTTGAATTGCACTCAGAAAGAAACTGGAAGCTGATGCAGCACATAGGCAAATTGTGGGCACCCAAAACCGCACGTGACACAGCGTTCTGGGCCAGTTGTAATTTCCAAATGGTCTTCAAGGGCAGCCCCACGTAGAGCATGTTGCAGTAATCCAACCAGGAAGTGACCTGTGTGTGAGTGACCGTGAGCAAGGCCTCAGTTGTGATTTTACCTGGATTTAGCTTGGTCCAGGGGAGCGCATCCATGAATGCCAACTAGCAGTCAGAAGACATGATAAAAACTCCTTAATCTCACAACACATGGACAGACTTAACCATCATTTCAACTGGAAAACTGTGAGCATCCTAGACCAAGCTAAATCCAAAAACACTAGTGAATTCCTGGAAGCTTGGCATTCAGACAAATCAGCCATCAATAGACACATAGAGATAGACGCATTTACGCACCATTTGTAAGAGACAACAAAAAAGCTAAGAAAGAAACAAAATGACCATAAAACATCTCCTCCAGCAAACCAACACCCAGATAAACAGAGATTATAAATAGGGAGCACACCCCACACTCACTAGCACTGATGATGCTACCTAGTTGGGTAATGAAACGTCTGCAAGCAAACGACCAAGCTCAGAGAGCACCAAGAACTCCACAGTTCAACCCTGAGCTACAGATGTTCTCTTTTATTGTTTTGGAAGTCAGTGGTTGCCATCTAGTGCCTGCAAGTAGGCACTGCATTGCTATCCCAATACAGAAGCTATAAACTAATGAAGTTGCTTAAAAAAAAGAGAAAAAACTAAGAATCCTGGGTGCCCAAATCAATTCTAGTCAAGCATCATCTGATCAGTATCAGCTATTAAAAGTAAGAGGTCAATGTGAAGCTACAGCCTCAGATGAATGAACCATCAACAATATACATAGATACATACGCCATAATCATCACAATTATACCAAAGTAAGGATTGACATATCTCGTTTTGCATGTAATGCATCTATCTCATATATTGGTTTCACCTTTTGAGTTGCCATACTGACATAAATGAACATTTGCACGATATTCTAATTTTTCGAGTTTCACCTGTACAATTGAAGTCTTCTACAGATCTCCTGGTGTCTTCATGGACACACACATGTTATTTTCTTCCTGACCACATGGAAGTGGTTTGCCACTATCTTCTTTCAAAATATTTTTTTCCCCCAAGGTCCTTGAAGCTGTGGGATTCCCTAGACCTCCCCTGTCCAAATACTGAGACCAGCCCTTTGTATTGTCCAAACCCAGCCAAGGTCAACCTGCTGCTGCCACCTTCTGAGACCAAATAATATGCCAACAAAGCAGGACAAATAAAGGAAAACAAACAGCACATTGGCATTCTATAGCTGTGACCACTTACAGCTACAAAGAGATTAAATGTTATGGTTTAGATCTACTTTTGGATCTGATCAGCTTTTATGTGGCTTTTGTTAGATAGAGATAGGACTACATTTCAAAAGTATGCATGGAGGGGGGAGCTTTAGGACGATGTATGTAAAAAGAAAGTCTCCTTCATGTCACACTTGGCTCCTAGGTAATTTAATGGACACATTAAATGTAATTTTCTTGGCAGGCCTTGAGTTTGCTGTGGTTAATTGTTGAGATTTTCTTTTTAGGTTCCCAGTCCAGCCCACAGTCCTAGATGTCTCAGATGGTCCCCCATTCAAATACTAAATTTGGTCAACCCTGCTTTAGCTTTCTAAGATCAGCCAAGGTAGGTTAGTTGTTACCACTTAGCTAAGTTTAGGATTATGTACCAGTTAGCAATAAAAAAAGGAAAGGAAAGGAAAGGAAAGGAGAGGAAAGGAGAGGAAAGGAGAGGAAAGGAGAAAGAGCAGGAAAATCATCAGTATATTTTGTTTCTCAGCATAAATATTTTTCTGAGGATGAAAAGTCCTGGGAGAAGCTTTGGATTTTAATTATTTTGCTATGATCTAACATGCATTTGAAATACTGAATGCCTTGTGATAATGGCAAGGGTTGGGGATGAAAGAAAGGAGCCAGCTTTTTGGAAAGGAAAATCAAAGTGCTGAAGGCGGAACCCTGAGCAGCTCCAAGCCTTTGTAACTCCCCAACCTTGAAAGCAATTGAAATCCATTTGTACAACACAGGCCTTCATTCATTCCATGGGGCCTCCAGGATCAGTGGAAGCTGAGTCAATCACAATGGGTAACAGAGCTAATATAAAAGGCTTCTGAAAGCCTATAAAGAAGCAGTAGAAACACTCTTGGAAAAGTAGCTTTTTTTGATTATGAACATAAGCTAGCATCCTACCACAAGATAAATAATTACTTTCTTTTCTGCCTAAGACTAATTGAAGCAGTTCTCATCACAGCCTCAGATTTAACAGTTGGGTCCAACACTGTTATTGAAGAGCCTACAAATGGCAGATGCCAAAAACTAATCTTGGAAGGTTTTGCCTACCAAAAAAGCTTTACTACAGACTTAAGGTCATTAATCATTCCCCAGCTGGTGTAAAGCGTCCCCATACATCATGACTGGGAAATGTTACTTCAGTTGGTCAAGGGAGGCACCAGGTTACAAATGTTGATGATAACGTTAAGTATACAGATGCCCACAAGGGGGTTAAGGTGGGCAGAAGATGATGAAACAGGTATCATGAGCAAATACTATGACTTATATAACCTGCATCAGGCATGAAGGTGCAAGTAGGCAAAGGCCAGACTTATATCACTGAATCATACAGTTGGAAGGGATCTAAAAGGTCATCAAGTCCAACTGCAGGTTTCACTGCTAGGTGACTATCCAACCTCTGTCTGAAAGCCTCCAGTGAAGGTAACCTCCATAAGGTAACCTATTCCATCTCCTCCCGTCAAGAAGTTCTTCCTAATGTCGAATCTATATCTACGTCCTTGAAGTTTCATCCCATTCGTTCTAACCTTATTCTCTGAAGTAAATGGGAATAAGTCCAGCATGGCATCACTGCTCAGATGCCATTCTTTTAATGTAAACTTGGTTAGCTGCAGACATTTAAGAAAAACAAGTTTGATTTGTTTCAATGGAAACAGCCGTTAATAAGACATGCTAAAATTCCCAGGAAGTAGACACTGCTTTAATAGCTTAATAATACGTTTTCTTTGTTAACAATGAATAGCTTAATACTCTAAGTAATACTAACTAATTAATATTAAACTATTACACTTTAATTCCATATAAAGTATAATGCATATATGAAGTATACAGGGAGGTGATCTGGTGACTGTTTTTCTGGTGACTCACAAAACTTATGTGTATTGAGCTATAATTTTTCCCCTAGAACCTTTTTGTAATCTGCAATGTTTTGTATGCTCTCTCCTGTATCTTTCTGGAGATTCTGGTAGAGACAACTGTATTTGTTGCAGATCATCTCCATCTTGTGGTTTTTCACATTGTATTTCATTTTGGATCCCCCCCCCCCCCTTTTTAAACCAAACTGCTAGTTGTTGTTTACCTGTAATCTGAGACTTTGGGCAATTTGTCTTCTTCAACACTGAATATTTAATATGGAAAGTGAAAAAATGTTTTCTACATTCTATTATTTTTAAAATAAAGTTTGATTTTCTTAATCTCCTATGAGATTAGTTTATCTCCCAAAAAGGAGATGGGCAGGTAGATCTTCAGACCATCTCCCCCAGAAGGAGATGGGCAGGTAGGCCTTCAGTAGACTTTATCTTCATGGTGAAGAAGTGGGGCTATCTACATTGTTTCACTTTTTGATTTTTTACCATTTAATGATCAGAAAGGCAGAACAGGGTGCAAAATTCTCTCATAACAGGGCTAGGGGGGGAATGCCAGAAAAAGGAAGGTCTCCATACCCTATTTATGCCTTCTTGGTCCAAGGATGTAATCCTTCCATCAGGCAAAATCTCAGATTTTGACCTTTCCTTGTTTTCTGTAATTTTCCATCAATACAGGAGGCTCCATACCTTCAACAGGAATACATGGAAAAGCCTTGGAATCTTCCCTAATCACACCTATCCAAACACCTTTTGGAAGACATGACAGTAAACTAATTAAGCAATTATTTTACATATTTGCAGTAGAATAATTGCTATATGTTTATGTTTCATGTGTGCTTTCTGTATGTTACATGTTTTTACATTACTGCATTTACATTACTGCATTTTTACTTAATGCTACCCGGAGATGCATTGCATGGCCTACAATGTACTTCACAAGTGTTTTAAATAAAATTAACAATTGATTTATTTCTTCCTTGTTTACCTTTTGGAGGAAACTCACATCCTGGTTTATTGTTAGATCTGACACATCAGGTATTATTCTAGGAAAAGAGAAACCAGGCTGTTAGTTGAAACAGTGGTAAGAAATAAAATTTGTAAACAGCCTACTTCTCATAGGATGGGACTGGAAAGCACACTGTGAAATATATTTAAACAATGTAGACGACTATGAAGCAATTTCCATTTTAATTACACCCACATTTAGCAATGACAATCAATTTTCTGTTTTAACAGGAGGGAATCATAAGTAATTATGAGTTAGGAGTAGGAATATTCCATTTTATGTTTTTTATAAACCTTTTTGTACAAAACAAAAATATAATTACAAGTGCAATTAAACCAGGAGTGATTTGGAAGAACTACTTAACATTCAGGGCAATTGAGATGGAAAACAAATTCATCCAGCATGTTTGAGTGGTTACATTCTTGTAAGTTTCTTTTTTCTTCACTAACAAATTGGAACAGGGCTAATTAAAGAAAGGTGGAAGCAGTGAACAGCATAGATTGACTGCGGCCGAAAGAACCATTTGTTAAAATAAATTTGTCCCTTCTACTTAAATTACTTGCCCATTTTCAGTAGGTGTCATGCCCCACATAAATGGTCAAGATCAAAGAAGCAAGAATTACACAGACTTCAGTAAAAGGTCTGTCATGCTAGTCTTGGAGTAAATATAGAATCTTGGAAACTGCATACTGGTTTATGAAATGTATCTCAAGAGTTTCTAAAATTCATATTTCTAAGCCTGGAATCATTATTCTGTAGCTAAAACATCTGCAGGAAATTGAGGAAAGAATTTAAAGCCAAATGGCCTTAAAATGGGAGAAATCCATTTAAAGAGGGGTTGTTTGTTTGCTAACTTAAGAGTCTGGTGTATCATTCCAGATGACTAAGATAGACTCTCATCATGGAGTGTCTCCTCTTAACTCCTTCCCTAGTTGGTAACTATGGGAGTTGGCGGGTACCATCTAGGGGAGGTACCCTAGATTCCATTCTCTTGGAAACACCAATTCAGAAGCCCCACTTGTGGATAGTCTAGTTAATGATAATATTAGCTCTTAGAAGTACTCATACATACTACAGAAGCTAATCGTACTGATAAGGGATTCAGGATGTTAACATGTCCTGAGTAAATGTGGCTCTGAGAAGGAAGAAGCAGCGTGCTGGCCTTGTCTGGGCTTAGAAACTAAATTAGGTCAAGCTTAAATAATACCTGGAGGGGAGATTTCCAGGAAATCTAGGGGTGCCAAAGTGACTTGGATTTCAAAGATAAAATCCACAGAGTCACTAGGAGTTATGTTCAACCCAAAAGTTATTTCTTCTAAGTAAATGTGGAAATTAGCAAGCCAGAAGTTCCTAGCATTTGTTTTAGAGAAACAGTAAATAAAATATCCTGATCTATCATTTGAATGTAGAGGAATCTTTACCCCCAGTAAGATGGTCTTGCTGACTTTGTTTTAAACAAATTCACACTGATGGAGTTTTGCTGTAATCTTCCTTTATCGCTTGATCTGAAAATTGATTTTCCCAGCCTAAAGCTGACCACGTCTGAATTATTCATGTGTTTGATCAGAAATGTCTACATCAGTGCAATTCTTTTTGAGGAATGATGCATTTCTGTGGAACTCACTCCAGGGGTTGAGACCAAAACAGTCAGATATCTACTACAATAGCTGGAAGGTTAAATTTTTACAGAAAAGTTGAGGCTCTTCCAGTCAGCCACAAAAGGTTGCTAACCTCTTTCTATGGTTAAAACATTCCTTCACAAATTGCAGTGAAAGCAAATTAATTAAGCAATTCGAAGAGGTTAACCTAAGAATGGCTGAAAGGACCCTAATAAATCACCGAGTTCGCCCATAAAAATAATGTTTTTGTCTTGATGTAAAAATAGGCTATTATTCTATAATTAAAACATCCTCCGTGGACATTCTTGAACATTTATTTCCAGCTGAATGAAAAGACTGGTCAAACAGGTTAGATGTCAAATGACACTCCTGGGAAAGTTACTGTTTGTTGCTGTCTTTCAAATAAGTTTGCAAAAGTTAATAGGCTGTGATTTCCTTTAATAGCCTGCCTACTCCAATTTAAAATAGGTTATGAATCTTTTTAATAGCCTGTTGGTCCCCACAAGAGGAGGGGAAGTTTTTACCAATCACAGGAACATAGAGAAATAACTATTGACCAATCCATTTTGATGCACTGCAGATGGGCTTATATTTATGTCAATTATCAGATTTATGCCTTGTCATTTCTCCAAAAGTGCAAAGTGGCCTTCATGGAGGATCTCCCTTCATTTGATAATTAAAACAACATCTCTGTGAGGTCATCTGGGCTTCGAGAGAGTGACTGGCCCCAAACACTTTCACCAGCTTCAATGCCTATTCAGATATAAAACTAAATCGGAGAGCCTCTCTCTGCCAGCAGGGGTGTCCACAGGGAGGGGGTGAAAAAAGTCAAGATGGCAGCTATAACCATGCAATGGAAGTTTAATGCATGTAAATAAGGGGCAGGACTTCAATTGCACGGTTATGGCTGCCATCTTGACTTTTTTCACCCCCTCCCTGTGGACACCCATCTTCCAGTAGCATTTTGTGCTTTATCCTGCCATGATCAGGAGCATCCTTAGAAGAGCTGTAGCTGTACAGAGTATAAGAATTACAAGATTAGGCAGAGGGGAAAGATTGCTAAGTTGAAGACGTGGAGAAAGAAGAGCTTCTAGAGCAGTGTTTCTCAACCTTGGCAGGTTTCAGATGGGTGGACTTCAACTCCCAGAATTCCCCAGCCAGCAAGGCTGGCTGGGGAATTCTGGGAGTTGAAGTCCACCCATCTGAAACCTGCCAAGGTTGAGAAACACTGCTCTAGAGAGTAACTCCATGAAATGGGATACAGCAGAAGGAATACAGAAACTGCATTCATACAACTTGACATGAATAGGGATGTTGCCCATTTCCCCCCTTTTCAGAGGCAGGAGTTTTAGCACAGAAGGTGAAGTCCCCTTTGAGTTGAGTTCCTCCCTTGTGTTCCAGAGGTTGGAGAGCATCTTACAAAGCCCACTGGCAAGGGTGCGGGTAACCCAAACTAACAGGGCAGGCTGGATCCCTAAACCACCACACCCTCTACCCTACAATGGTCCAAACCCCATCAGCAGGGAAAGTAGGGATGTTAAAATCATAGCAGCAACTGTGGGGTGGCCTATAGAGAGAAGCAGCCTGGTTTCTGGCCACACAACTGCCCGAATCCTCAACCTTGTTGCTAGAAAGTGAGCGTATACATTAACTGAAATAGTTAATCAATGTTGTAACATCCCCTCAGGCAGCTGCCCTACGGTGTTTAGTTTTTAGGGAAGGTTGAATATTTCCACACTTTTCTAAAGTTCTAGCCTGATGGCTTGCTTTGCTTTTAGTTAAGCCCATTAAAAAAGGGAAAAGTAACCCTGATTGGTTGTCTCTTGGATGGTGTGACTTTGGTCTCATCTTTCATTAATCCTCTAGGATCCTGGGCAAGACATCGTCTTTTTCCCTTCATTTCGGGAAACTTCAGAATGCATTTCAAAATGGAAAAAAGATGATACTGATTGGCCTGCTAAATTATGTGTGTGTGTGTGTGTGTGTGGTGTATTTTGTTTGTGCTGTTGTGCATTGCTAATGCAGTCAGCATCAAAACTTGGCTAGTCTTCTTTGTAAGTCTGTTTGAACATGGTGGGATTTTTTTTTTCCACCTGTTTGCTGCAGTTTTCCTCATGCACTTGAAGTGTAGGATCATTTTGCTGAACAACAGTGTGTTCATGACTCAGTAATTTTACTACTGTGTATTGTAAAATTCTAATATATATAATGTACTATGATGCAATGCGAATGTAATTTCAGGACTGGTGTAAATGCTGGCAGCTATTTCCCAGAGTGGGGACTCTCTTTGGGACAGCCCTTCCTTCCTTCCTTCCTTCCTTCCTGCCTGCCTGCCTGCCTGCCTGCCTGCCTTAGTTTATTCTTGTGTGTGAGGGCAGCAGTGACTTAGAGGAGGTATATCATGTTTTAAACTAACCCCTTAATGGACTGATTGGAATTAATTCAGAATTTTCTGCTATGATGCCTTCAGGCTTTAGAGGAGGTAATTGATTGAAAGAGTTGTGCCTTGTGTGAGAGCTCAAAAACCCACAGCTTGTCCATCTCTCCTCACCTTCCTTTCAATTAGGATGCCCCCAGGGCACATGGCTGCTCAAAGCTCAAGAAGGGTTAAGGCCAAAGCTATTAGGTGGTGGTAGCCATGAGGTGGTTGCCTAGAATTCGGGTTTTCTGTATCTCATTGCCATTTTTGCAAGCAACAGTCTGAATCCTACTCTTCCCTATACCTAGAACATCCAAACATCCAGATGGCCCATACCTAGAACAGGCACTGTGTTCCAGATTTGTGGACCATAGGCAGCCTTGGACAGAGGAGACAGAATTCACAGAATGAAATGTTCTGTTCTGTGTTTGAAAGAACATACTATTTCCATTTCATGCAGGCCCCTACCTTCCACCATTTTAGTTAACTCATTTTGGATCTGGGTTGTATGAGAAAGCCAAGGACATAAAAGAGAGTTGATGTTAACTCTAAGCATCATATTTAAAAATGTAATGAATGGCCAAGTGCATTTCACATGCATCCTGTTTTACCATAATGACAGGTAGATTTCTCCAATGCTATCCACAGCCCTGACTCAAAAAGTGAAAATAGAAAAATACATTGTTCAGAATGTATATATAAATATCTGATACCTTCTCACAAAATGAAAGAAGGTGCCCTTTATCTGAAGGTTTTGCTACTTTCTAGTATTTATGCAACCATGGATTATTATATAGAGACGCCTAAGAAATCTTCCCCCCTTCATGGATCACTGCCTTGTCGTGGTGAAGGGGCTTGTGTAACTCAGTGAAGCCATGAGCTATACCGTGCAGGGCCACCCAAGACGGACAGGTCATGACAGAGAGTTCTGACAAAATGTGGTCCACTGGAGAAGGAAATGGCAACCCACTCCAGTATCCTTGCCAAGAAAACCCCATGGACAATGTTAAAAGGCTAAAAGATATGACGCCGGAAGATGAGCCCCTCAGGTCGGAAGGTGTCCAATATGCTACTGGGGAAGAGCGGAGGGCAATTCCAAGTAGCTCCAGAAAGAGTGAAGCGGCTGGGCCAAAGCCGAAAGGACGTTCAGCTGTGGATGTATCTGGAAGCGAAAAGAAGGTCCGATGCTGTAAAGAACAATATTGTATAGGTACGTGGAATGTAAGATCCATGAACCAAGGCAAGCTGGATGTGGTCAAACATGAGATGACAAGATTGAACGTCGACATCTTGGGAATCAGCGAATTGAAATGGACGGGAATGGGTGAATTTAATTCAGGTGACCATTATATCTACTACTGTGGGCAAGCAACCCTTAGAAGAAATGGAGTTGCACTCATAGTCAATAAGAGAGTGGGAAAGGCAGTAATGGGGTACAACCTCAAAAACGACAGAATGATCTCAGTGCGTATCCAAGGAAAACCATTCAACATCACGGTAATCCAAGTCTATGCCCCAACCACTGATGCCGAAGAAGCTGAAGTTGACCGGTTCTATGAAGACCTACAAGACCTTCTAGAACTAGCACCAAAAAAAGATGTCCTTTTCATCATAGGGGATTGGAATGCTAAAGTAGGAAGTCAAGGAGTAATCGGAATAACAGGCAAGTTTGGCCTTGGAGTACAAAATGAAGCAGGGCAAAGGCTAATAGAGTTCTGTCAAGAGAACAAGCTAGTCATAGCAAACACTCTTTTCCAACAACACAAGAGACGACTCTACACATGGACATCACCAGATGGTCAATACCGAAACCAGATTGATTACATACTTTGCAGCCAAAGATGGAGAAGCTCTATACAGACGGCAAAAACAAGACCAGGAGCTGACTGTGGCTCAGATCATGAGCTTCTTACTGCAAAATTTAGGCTTAAATTGAAGAATGTAGGGAAAACCACTAGACCACTCAGGTATGACTTAGATCATATTCCATGTGAGTACACAGTGAAGGTGATGAATAGATTTAGAGGATTAGATTTGGTAGACAGAGTGCCTGAAGAACTATGGACGGAGGTCTGTAACATTGTACAAGAGGCAGCAACTAAAACCATCCCAAAGAAAAAGAAGGGCAAGAAAGCAAAATGGCTGTCTGATGAGGCTTTACAAATAGCTGTGGAATGAAGGAATGCGAAAAGCAAGGGTGAAAGGGAAAGATATAAGCAACTGAATGCAGATTTCCAGAGAATAGCAAGGAGAGAGAAGAAGGCCTTCTTAAATGAACAATGCAAAGAAATTGAAGAAAACAATAGAATGGGGAAGACTAGAGATCTCTTCAAGAAAATTGGAGATATCAAAGGAATGTTTAGTGCAAAGATGGGCATGATAAAGGACAAAAAAGGCAGGGACCTAACAGAAGCAGAAGAGATTAAGAAGAGGTGGCAAGAATACACAGAAGAACTACACAAGAAAGATCTTAATGTCCCTGATGTCCATGCTGGTGTGGTCACTGACCCTGAGCCAGACATCCTAGAGAGTGAAGTCAAGTGGGCCTTAGGAAGCATTGCTAACAACAAAGCTAGTGGAGATGACAGTATTCCAGCTGAGTTATTTAAAATACTAAAAGACGATGCTGTTAAAGTGCTGTACTCAATATGCCAGCAAGTTTGGAAAACGCAACAGTGGCCACGGGATTGGAAAAAGTCAGTTTACGTTCCAATTCCAAAGAAGGGCAATGCCAAAGAATGCTCAAACTATCGCACAATTGCACTCATTTTACATGCTAGCAAGATTATGCTCAAAACCCTACAAGCTAGGCTTCAGCAGTATGTGAACCGAGAACTACCGGATGTACAAGCTGGGTTTCGAAGAGGCAGAGGAACTAGAGATCAAATTGCCAACATTTGCTGGATCATGGAGAAAGCACGAGAGTTCCAGAAAAGCACCTACTTCTGCTTCATTGACTATGCAAAAGCCTTTGATTGTGTGGATCACAACAAACTGTGGCAAATTCTTAAAGAGATGGGGGTACCAGACCACCTTACCTGTCTCCTGAGAAATCTGTATGCGGGCCAAGAAGCAAGAGTTAGAACCGGTCATGGAACAACTGATTGGTTCAAAATAGGGAAAGGAGTACGACAAGGCTGTATACTGTCACCCTGCTTATTTAACCTATATGCAGAGTACATCATGAGAAATGCCAGGCTGGAAGAATCACAAGCCGGAATTAAGATTGCAGGGAGAAACATCAACAACCTCAGATATGCAGACGATACCACCCTAATGGCAGAAAGTGAAGAAGAACTGAAGAGCCTCTTGATGAGGGTGAAAGAGGAGAGTGCGAAAGCTGGCTTGAAACTCAACATTAAAAAAACTAAGATCATGGCATCTGGACCCATCAATCCCTGGCAAATAGAAGGGGTAGAAATGGAAGCAGTAACAGACTTCATTTATTTGGGCTCCAAGATCACTGCAGACGGAGACTGCAGCCATGAAATTAAAAGACGCTTGCTCCTTGGGAGGAAAGCTATGGCAAACCTAGATAGCATATTAAAAAGCAGAGACGTCACCTTGCCGACAAAGATCTGCATAATCAAAGCTATGGTTTTTCCAGTAGTATGGCTGTGACCATAAAGAAGGCTGAACACCGAAGAATTGATGCCTTTGAACTGTGGTGCTGGAGAAGACTCTTAAGAGTCCCCTGGACTGCTAGGAGGTCAAACCAGTCAATCTTAAAGGAAATCAACTCTGATTGCTCATTGGAAGGATTGATAATGAAGCTCAAGCTCAGATACTTTGGTCACCTAATGCGAAGAGAGGACTCTTTGGAAAAGACCCTGATGCTGGGAAAGATGGAAGGCAAAAGGAGAAGGGGACGGCAGAGGATGAGATGGCTAGATAGCATCACTGAAGCAATGAGCATGAAATTGAGCAAACTCAGGGAGGCAGTGAAAGATAGGAAGGCCTGGCGCAATATGGTTCATGGGGTCACGAAGAGTCGGACACGACTTAACGACTGAACAACAACAACAACAACAACAAGAAATCTTCCTGGATTTTTGTTGGAGTTTTTGTATTATTTTAAATGATATGGCTTGAGAAGTTACCTGGATAGAATATCTAATTTTGAAAGTGGAGAGAGTGAATTCACTGGCATTCCAGAGTCTGTGGTATTGAATAAAACAAAATGCAATAAGTAAACAAAAGAAAATGAAATGAAACTGTCATCTACACCCCAAGTTAACTGTCTTTTCCCTTATTATTCTTAGACCCAATGAGTTTGACATTTGTTAATTGTGAGCACACATGTGACAGCAGGCAATACACTGATATCTTATGAGCTGTGAGCCACCAATGAGCTGTGTTCAATTATGGAATATAAGTTCTTGGCAGTGGTTCAGGTGGGCACCAAATTCGCTACAGAACGCTCTACATCCATTTGAGAGATATAGAAAGAAACCAACAGACATCATTGATGATCTGGAATAACGAGCAGGAGGATGCAAATATATTTAACCATTATCATCAATCTTTGATGGGTGGTGTATAGTGTTATTCTTGATTTCACCCAACATGCTAAACTTAGGAAAACTCGATGCTTCGAACCAATGTAATGGCTTAAAAGAATGGGCTTGCTTATGTAGCATACTAAGAAAATGCCTGCATTCTCTCAACTTGCTGATTGGCAAACTACCTAAATATTTTAACCTACTTAATGTGTTGGGCAAAGACAGCCATTTAATTACAATGAATGGGCGTGAATCTGTTTTTTACTCATTATTTTATTTTGTACCATTTTATACTGCCCAGCTGTATATAAAATAGATTTTTGAACTTTAATATTTCAGCTATTTTTTCCCAGTGCACATAAGGGGGAATGCTTTTCAGACTAACAATTCCTCACGGGCTTGTAAATTAAGACTTGAGATCTAGACTGACTTAATTCATCCGGTATCAGAAACGGCTGTTTCCCAAATAGCTGAACCATTAATGCATACAATTGCTACGTGTCCACCATGCCTCAGTTAAAGGAGACATTGGATCATTTTTGGCTAACAGGTGACAGTTGCAAATTTGCATTCACACAGCGGTGCCCACATAGGTGTAGCCCTGCCCTTTTTGTACATATGTTGATGTCACACACACGTATAAAAGAGCAGGGCTTTGATGATAATGTCCATCTTGATCATGTGACTCCCCTATGGAAGCCACTACATATGCATGAAAACAGAAGACATCCAGCTATGGAAACCAAACTAAATAGTGATTCTCTCAAACAGAATGTTCTGTGCTATCTTCCAACAACTCAAGGAGGTTGGGTAGTGTAATTCTAAGCATGTGTGCTCAGACGTACAGTATATCCCACTGAATTCAACACCTACCCAGTTTAACTTAGTCCCAACAAAATATATCCAGGACTACAGTCTGAAGCATGCTGTTGTGCATCCGTGTGGCCCAGATACTTCCAGTAATGGAGACCAAGTGCTTTTGCATCCAGAAAAATCTGTTTCTTGGGAGGTGGGGGCAATAAAAATGTCATCTGCTTTTCACGATGTTCTGTACTATAAAATATTGATTTACATTTTCATTCTGCAATGATTGAGGTCAGAATGCCTAACATATTTCTGGGCCTTAAGACTTTTTGAACAAACAATAATTACAATGTCAAACGTCAAAACCAAATCACATCAAATCAAATCAAGTGACAGCCCAATGGCTAGAGCAGCTTTTAACAGTTAGCTATTTCCCAAAATTACAATGTTGAATCTATGCATCTTCATGCAAGGTCACATTATTTAGAAACTATGCAAGCAATCCATCATGTAGAGATTTCATTTTATATAACAAGAAAGCACATTAACCACCTCATCCTCCTGCACAATTGAAGAAAGCATGTGGGAACTATATGTTGTAGCATAGACTACATGTTTATAATAGATGCGTGCAACATTTTCTAGTGGGGTCTTTTGTTTTACTACAAAGTAGCCTCAAAAATCTGCACTAAAGAGCCTTATTCTTCAGTGATAAAATACATGGACTGCATACAAACATCCCAGGTTTCAATCTGGATAGGACTCTGAAAAACTCTTGTCTGAAATCCTACCAATTTCCACAATTTCCCACACTGGCTCCTTACCCTTTGTGCCCCATAGTAGAAGACTATTTGACATTTAGGATGCTTTCCTACTAAACAGGACACAAATGGCTTTTCAAAATTCTCTACCAAATCTGAGTACAGAACAATTGGATGGGTGATTCTCTGGAGGTCTCCAGAAGAAGGAGAAATCCTTCAATGATTTCTTGAGGGCAGGATTCCAGGTTGATACTAGCACCATGACTGAAAAAGGCCCATGGGGGAAAGTTCTCCTGGTGTCTTCCCTTGGGATTGCATAGAAGCATGGGGAGTGTAGAAGTTGCTCCCCACGGAAGAATGAAAGACAAAGATTTCATGCCCAGCACTTGGCTGCTTCGTAACCAAATAAATCCAGAAACAGCACGAGCATTTTACTGAAATTATCTTTGCCTCCGAAAGAATGTCTAAAGCCAATTTGCTTTCAACAAATTGAATGAGAAATGGCTTGAAGCAATTGCAGCATTTCTCCACATGGCACTAATTATGACTAAGGCATTGACTCAAAACAGGCTACTCAGAACTGTAAGTGGTTAAGAAGACACATAGCAACTTATTGCTATTGGCAGAAAAAAAGTGTCCTTCTCGCTTAAGTTGGGTGTGTTCTTAACCATCCCCAGCTAATGTTTTCTCCTACGCGCAGCCATCTGTCTGAACCATATGTGTCTTCCACCCACTCCTCAGCGCTATGTCCATATGAGAAGAGTCACAATATCCAAAAGGAAAATAAGATGAGAAACTTATTGCCTAAACTGCATGAGACCAACAGATCAACAATCCATAAATAATGTCTCCAAGCTCAACGATCTGTGTATCCAGAGGGTATAAATGTTAGTCTTGGGGGGCAAATGTTCTCTTTAAGATTTGAAAGCAGTTCAATTTCCAATATCTCCCAGATGCTTAATTGTAATGGGACTGGTACTCAAACAAAAAGAATTAGCCACCTGTGTTTTTATAGAATCATCATTCAACCAGAAGCTTCACATGGATTTGCAGGGGACTAAAATAACTGTTCTAAAGAAAGAGCAAATTCAGGTCAGGTATGGAGAAAATTTGTGTTACAGATGTTACTGACTTATAGCACCAGCGCTTAAGCCAATATGGTAAAAAGCAAAGAGTTCTGGGAGTTGTAGTTCAGTGACCACCAGGGAACCACAAATTCCCCAAACCAGATTTAGATGGCTTCTAGCAGGGGTTACCTTAACGGAGGAGAAATGCCTCAGCTGCCAATTATGCATATTTTGCTCCAAGAAAATACTACTAATATTTTGTTTAATTTCCCACCACTTGACAGCCTTCTATCCCCCAAATCAGCAATACATGAGGAGAGCAAGCTCTAGTCTATTCCGTTTTGAGGGTTATGCGATTGATACTTAGATAGCTTAGCATACAATGAATTTACGGAGCCTACCAAACCAGAGAGATCATCAACTGAATTTCCTCCTTTGTGGTCCCTTTCTTTTAAAAAGCAGCAAGGGAGGATTATAACTATGACTATTGCTTAAGTCATGATCTCTGCAGAACATTTAAGTGAGGTCCCAGAGTCCTTGAGATCCTTTTTTTTATCACAGACAAAGCTGTCTATTGAAAGTCCTGGTCTCATAGAACCCTTCTCAGCTACTATAATGTGGACATTTTTTTTTACTGAACAATTTCATTTTATCTGCCATATTTTGCTCTTATTATTATTTGTCATCAACTCTTAGCTTACAATACATTAGCTGCCCATGGTATAAAAATCCCACAATATAGAAAAATAAACACACAAATAACAATAAAGAATGGTATAATGACAATACAAAAACCATCAGCTCATATGTAGAGAGGAAGGGAGGTGACCTTGATAGAAATACGCAAATTACAGAAGCAAAGAGGGGCTGAAACATTCTTTAAATCCTGGGAAGGCAGATAGTATTCCTCTCTGATTCATTGAGATATAAGGAGGAGAGGTAAAGGACAATCAGGCTTGCAAATCAACTTCACAGGAAGACTAGAACTATATTGTATTGAGATGGGCTTTAAGAAGAGAATATTGCAAGCTGACTGTGCTTTATCTCCCCTGCAAGATGATCTCCCTTCCTTCCTTCCTTCCTTCCTTCCTTCCTTCCTTCCTTCCTTCCTTCCTTCCTTCCTTCCTTCCTTCCTTCCTTCCTTCCTTCCTTCCTTCCTTCCCTCCCCCCTCCCTCCCTCCCTCCCTCCCTCCTTCCTTCCTTCCTTCCTTCTTTCTTTTTTAATCCATTCAATCGTGTCAGATTCTTGGAGACTGCCTGGACAAGTCCCTGCAGTTTTCTTGGCAAGGGTTTTCAGAAGTGGTTTGCCCTGGCTTTCTTTTTCCAAGGGCTGAGAGAGGGACTGGCTCAAGGTCACCCAGCTGGCTTCATGCCTAAGGCCGGACTAGAACTCATGGTCTCCCGGTTTCTAGCCTGGTGCCTTCACCACTACACCAAACTATCTCTCTCTTTATTTCCCCTGCAAGATGACCTCCCTTCCTTCTTACACCCCAGTAAATTGGGGAGGAGCCTACCTGAGTCACTTCTAAATACTATCTTTCTAGACTCCATTCTAAAATGAAAATTTATGTTTTTATCTTGCTGTTAGGATGATGGGTACAGGATATAAATTTATTAACAAATACTGTATTGTATTCCCTCTTTTAGTATTCACAAAAATGACTGAATTAAAATCAATGCATGTAAACAAGCCTCAGTGCAGCCAATGTTTTGAATTCTCTATATGGTTTTATATAAGTGACATATCTGTTCGCTAGAGGGTGCTAAAGACCAGAATACATATTATTAGAATGAGGCGTGTATAAAAATAGTCTAGATTTTTTTCATCAAATATTTGTGTGCAACTATTTAATTTCAGGTTAGTGCATCATGCAGTATTTGTTTCATGGATTAAAAAAGGTTTATCTATGTTAAATCAACTTGCAAAACCAAAAAAAGTCATTTAAATCCATCCAAAATGGAATGAGAAGTCACAGACGACGTTCAGATTTTGTGATGGCAATGATTTTGTGTTGAAACACATGTGTACCTGTTAGAGACGAGAATTTAAAAGGGTGCCCCCATACTTACGACTTTCCAGGATAAAACTTGCATATTTAATGTTACAGAATACGGAATACAAAAGGAATATCATTCCTTTTTTTGCTGCTATCCAAACGCACTGTTGCTCTTGCTGTTCGTCACCGAAGACAAATTCCTTGTATATATTTTATACTTGGCCATTAAAGTATTCTGTATTCTGTATTACCACATTTGGGAATTGTTTCAGCAGAAAACCAGCCAGCACAGCATTTGAGGTGGTTAATACTTTTGCTTCTATTGTTAGCAGTGTTTGCATTCTGAAGGCAGACTCAAGATTCCAGCCCCAGAGATTAAAAACACTGATGTCTGACCTTTTATTTTAGGGGGGAAAAAGATCTCCATAAGTTGAAACAATGAAGAATAAAACTGTGTTTAGAAGCAAACTGAGCTTCATTAGCAGCCTTTTCTATGTCATCTGGGAAGCTATGGCTGAAGAGACAGGGGTGCTCAGCACCCAAAACCTGCCAGAGCTTTCTAGAAGATTTCAGATATGCACCTCAAGCACCTTTTAATGTGGGACCATAAATACAGCACAGCTGTATTTTTTGTATCCATTGGTGGATCTCACACGATGAGTCCAATGTTTTCTTTAGAAAATTTTCTCTGTTAAACCTTTAGCACAAAGGCTGTTTTCTCAGCTTGGTACAAAAATCTCTCTCAGTTAGGAAGGGAATCAATGGATTGATCATTGATTGATTAAAAGTGGGACTAGGCTTGAGTCTGGTGTAGTCCAGCCTTCCTCAGTCTGGTGTCCTCCAATTGTGCTGGGTTTCAAATGCTTGTCTTTCCAACCCAAAGCCTTTTGGAGATGGTGGCTGGAAATCTGGACAACTGAAAGTAGACATCTCTGTACGATATCAGCTTGAGGAAAGTCTAATGCATGGAACGATGTTTACGGTGGTCAGTTTGGCCCAGTAAGAAGCATTGGGCCATACACACAGAGATATCCTTCTAACATTTACAGTATGGTGTATCTCTGCTGCAGAATGAAGTGGTTAAAAAAATCGAAGGAAGCAGAGAAGTGAAAAGTACCATTTTTAGACAGTGTGGGTAGCCAACCTTTCTGAAGCTGGAGGTCACACAAGTATGAAAAAAAAAAAAAAAATCAGACTCTGATGGTGATACGACATCACCAGAGGAAGTAGGATTGGGAAAGATTTGAGCTTTTCATTTTTAAATAAAATAGTTGTAGTAAGCCTCTCAGAACCTCAGCCCACTTACTTTAGTGCTTTCTGTTTCAGAGAAGTTCTCAATAGCGTGTGGTTCTCTTGCACTTAATAATGCAGTGGCCAAGGGGTCTTCACGATTGGGCAATCTTCCACTGTACTATATCATTATCTCTTCAGTTTCCCAGGCTTCTCCATTCACATTAAATCCCTCCCAGACACTGCTACTACTCTTGCCACTAACAGGGAGCCCTGTCCTCGCAAATGTCTCTTTTCCCTGATGAAATTTAAGAGAACCTGCGCACCCAATGATCTCTGCTCACAAATTTCATGGGGAATTTGGAAAGGCTGTTTGTGCCCAGCTTTAATCAAAACAGCTTGTAATAAATGCACATCAGGGAGAAAGTGTTTAGCCCGGCTGGTTCCTGCAGTACTGGAAGCATCTTTAAAGAATGAAAAGATAAGGTCTACCATCTCCTTCCAGAGTTCTACCATGTAGGTTGCTACATATATAGACCAAACTCAAAATAAATCTCAACTCACGCCATGATGTCAAAGCCTCCCACATTTCCTGAGAAGCTACAGTCTCCATCATCACCTTACTGGGCAACAGTACAGAAGTAATCTGCCAATTTTCTGGGATAGTTATCTCACTTCCTACTTGACAGGTCTGGAATGACCTGGTAGAAGTTCATCTAAGAATTCTCTAGACCTGATTAATACCAAATGCCTTCTGCAACTGTCAGATGCCCCCGACAAGAAAGGTGTAATTAACCTGAAATGTAAGCCTCTTGAAAAGTTAGGGTTTAAAATCGTATCTGTTATTTCAGATCAACTTTTTCTGAATAAACTTGTGCTCCAAATTTTATGATTTCAGAATCTGTCAAGCTGCTATGGAGAAGATATATATACAAATGGGAAATTACACTGTCACGTTGCTGAAATACAATGAAAAGCACAGAGCAGACTGGAAACACAATAATTTTCTGTTGGCAGCAAGAGAATAGGAATAAGAGAGATTGCTTTCTACTCATAAGAATATAATTTAAACCCAACAATTCAACAACAAAAATCTCAAAACAGCCTTAACTTTCCTTTGTTGACTCCAAGTAGCTCTAAACTGCAAAAGCACGTTTTGAGAGACTTCCATGATTGAGTCAAGCTGCCTCTTCCACTTGGTAGAAATGCCAATCTTGTGATCCTTCAGGTGCTGCTGAGTTACAGTTCCTAGCAGGACCAGCTGCCAAAGTCTGTAGCAACGGAAGCTGAGAGTTGGAATCCTCAGAAAGGCTACTGATTAGCCACCCTTGAATTTGAAGGTTGTTAAAACCTGAAATTTGATGTTATTTCTTTACTTATTTTGCTAGTCTTACATGCCAACCAATGGAGTTTGGGGGATGGGTGGCCAAGGCAGAAAAGATGTGGTTGTTGTATCCCAGTCAAAGCCCTTCTTCTTTGTATGTGTGTTCTGTCAATGCAGATACAAAAGGGGTGGGACTTGGATCACAATTTCATGGCTGCCATTTTGCCTGATTTGACACCCCCCCACCTCTCCATGAATGCCACTACCCCCTATATTGCCAGCTGTCTGAGTGGCTTACATGTTCAGCATCCATAAAGAAGATTATGACAAACAATACCACACTGTACTGAAAAGCATCCTTTTCATTTATCAAGGAACACTGAAAGTCTAAATGACCACTATGGGAAAGATCCACCTCATACCATCTTAACCCCCAAGGCCTGCATATTTAATGGCTTTTCTAAATTCCAGTGGAGTTGATGGTAGTCGAGTCTCAAGGGGGCTGTGAATGAGAAGATCCACCTCCAAGATCTCTTCTGGTGGCATTCCTTGAGAGGAGGAGCTGGATGGAGTTCACCCTTCCATCATTCTTTTACCTCCCACCACCCCACAACCAACAGCTATACTGCTAAGGCTACATTTGAGCATTGTCTCTTACACTTCAATGACAATATTCAAACCCATGTTGCTCCCAGCAATCCCACCAACCTTCTCCCCTCACAAATTTGCCTCCCACATCCTGCTCTCACTCACTTCCCAGTTTTTCACTAAGGAACTTGCCCCTTCAGGCCAGTCTCCTAATTGAACATGGACCCTTCTTCCTCTCTTCCCAACTAGCACTCAACAACTCTGCTCTTTCTATCTTGTGTTTTCACTCTTTACTCTTAATGACTTAAGAGAAACCAGTTCCTGCCAGCAGACCATGTCTCATTGTTCTGTCCTCCCAAGACCAGGTCTTTACTGCTGGGAACTCTTCTCTGTGAAGCCAATGACAAAATGGTCCCAGATGCTTCCTCATCTGGAGGCTGCTGGGAATCAAATGGTGGCAGCTCCAGAAGATATTTCCAGCCATAGTAGTCACAGGGCTTGGATAACTGAGTTACCTCTCCCTCAGAAGCTTGATCCCACCCCTACTGCCCATAATTACCTGCTGAGACAAAGCCCACCTCCAGCAGTCAATACCAATCCAGCCCATGTTCTCCATTCTCCATTATCTTCTAGCTTCTCTGACTCTGTTCTCACTTTCATCAACACCTCCTCTAATAAAGCAGGCCAAACTGTACTAGGAAAAGGTCTTGCAGCATCCTCCTTCAGCCCTAACCTGTTAGAGTGTGCTCTAAGGGGTGCCGGTGGGATCCTTGAGGCATCATGTAGGCCACAGACTGTGGGTTGCCTACTTTTGATGCAGACTTAATGGGCTGCAAATAATCCTGCTTCCACCCACTTGCTCACAAGATCCCCAAAAGAGTTCATGACAAATTAAAGCATTGGCACAGCACCAGAATGAAAAGAAAACATTGGAAAAAAAATGTTCACCCTTAATTCCTTCTAGCTAGTGGCAAGCTCAAGGGCAGCTTTACAGATTTGTCCGAATGCCAGTTTTCTTGGAGAAACCTCAACATGGCTTAATAATGAGTTCTCAGTGACCTCTACCAAGTACTGATTGAACCTGAATCTTGGTGGATCAATTTGTTACAAAAAGAATGGACACACAAGATGCTCCGCTGTGTAGCAAGGTAAGTCCCTTCTAGCAATCAAACTATTTCTAAGGGTTTCTCTTGGTCCATAAATAACACTAGATTTGGGCTGATGTTTTTGTCTTTGGTTTATTTAATTGCTACTCTTTCTACCCACAAGTTGACAGATTTAACATTTTAATTGAATGTCACTGAAAGCAATTTGCTGTAAGTGCAAGCAATTTGCCTTTTGCCATGGTGACCCATGGAAGGAGAGTTGACCTCAGCCATATTCTTGTGGTCATTTCTCTGACCAAGCAGGGGCAGAAAGTCCGGTGGATTGCCATCTCCTGCCAGGAATTCACAGCTGGTGAAGAAGTTGTCTTTGCAATCCCAATGATATAGGAGTATACAATTCCTTGTAGCCAAATGCCACTCTTGCCATCAACACCCTTGCCCTCAAAGGGGCATTTTGCCAAGTTACATCATGACCTCATATGAGTCAATAAGGTTAAATATGGCAATATACATTTGGCTGGGATGGGGTGGGGACCAAAAGAGTGCCTTAAGAGATGCAGAAGCTTCAGGCAACCATTCCCTCCAAATGAGAATCAGTAGTTCAGGGTTGTCTGGTATGTGTGTGTGTGTGTTGGTGGGTGGGTGGGTTTCATAAAAATCAAGCTGGCAGCAAGGCATTGATCATGCAAAACTGGATGCCATCTTGCCTTTCTTGATCCTACATGTGGACTCTTCTGAGTAGCTCTTGGAAGATGTAAGAGGTGACAGGAGCAGCCATACCTCCTCTTAGATTTCTCAATCCCTCAATATCCACCAAAAATCAGTAACATTTTATCCCCGCAGCCTCCAGGGTGGTGGGCCATGAGTTGCTGAATTAAAATGTCCATCATGTGGCCAACAAGCTGGGGGAGATCACAGAGGAGCATCCACTTTGCATACCAGAAGTCCAAGATTCAATTCTAGTTTCTCTAGGTTGAGCTGGAAAAACTGTAGACTGAATTCTTGCCATTACCTCGAGGTGGCAATGTGGGGGCACAGTAAGGCAAGGTTTTGATTCAGTATAAGGCAGTTTACTACATTGCTCTGCAAAAGTATGGGATAGGGTTTTTTTCCCCATAGAGGTAGGGTTTTTCTCTCTTTTTTCACTGAGTGTTTATTAGAACATAAGCATAGTGTGGTTTCCTGGAACATAAGAAGGAATCTTTCCTGTATGGACAGTGGGAATTCTAATCTCAATACATATGGAGGGTATCAAACTGGGAAAAGTTAGTCTAGAGCCCCCCCCCCCCCAACTTTACAGCCCTCAGAATGTCACTATGATTGAAGAAAATGATGGTATAGCTTCCTACCTTTTTAATATTGGAAACACAAACAACCTATAGTAAAAGCCTAAAATAGGCCTACTGATTTTGATTATGTGCTTTCAAGATGGTGTCAACTCTTAGTGACCACATAGATAGATGTTCTCCAGGATGATCAGTCTCCAACCTGGTCCTTCAGGTCTTCCAACAGTGCACCCATCACCCTTGTAACTGAGTTCATCCACTGCTGGTTGTCCTCATCTTTGATTTCCTTCCACCTTTCCCAGCATTATAACCTTCTTGAGAGGGGTAGGTTTTGCATTATGTGTCCAAAGTAGGATAATTTGAGCATGGCCATTTATGTCTCACAGATGTAAAATTAAGCGGATCCTTCAACATTCATAACAAAACCAAACTCCGACATGATGTGGCCCCACTCATTTGTGGTCCTCTCCCTGCTCCCAAGAATGTTACATTTGCCCATCTCGGATCTAGACTTCTGTACAAGTTAGGGAATATGCAAATGTGTCTAGTTTGCGAGCTTTGAAACTCATTGGATCATTTTGGCATAGCTGATATCAAACAGGACCATGTGGGTGGGGGGATGTAATAAACTATGCATACCATATGCTATCTTAATCTCCTTGCAGAAAAGGCAAGATATAAATATTTTATAAGTAATGTTTTTTTCCTATAAAATACATTATTATGGAGAAATGAAATACATTTACTGTATGGTATGTGTTATTTCCAATAGAATTAAACATTTTTGTCAAATGAAGTATTAATTAAAACCACAAAAACAACAAAGATGTTCCCAATGGGCAAAGTTAACCTGTGAAAAGTCAGGATGTATGAAAATGATCATAACTGAACACCACTTTCAGATGGAGTTTTCAAAAACCTGAATGAGTCATTAGAAATTAAAATTTTAATTGAATTTATTTCTGAGGCCACCCCAACTAAAAAACCAACTCTGGGTAGTAGCCAGTCAAAATCCGCACAATATCTGAAAACAAAGCAAAACACCTCCCCCAAAAAGAAGAGCACATAATAGGGGGAAGGATATTTTCACAACCAAAATTAACAATATGCAAGAGAGAAACACAATTGACTTACCACCCCAGAGCTTGGAGAAAAAGCCAATTTTTTAAAGAACATCTAAAGCCTTGCAGGTGGTTCAGTGCTCTGAACCTCTAGGATGATGCTACCAAGAAAATTGGAGAAAGTTACCCTGAACCTTAACTCTGAAGCCATCCATCATTAATAGAGAAACTGCTTACACCTAAAGAACTGTTAAATAATGAGGAAATTGCTGGAATTTATTCCTAATTAAAGGGGGTTTTTTCCTTCATGCAACCGGTGCACTTTGATTAAGCTGATGATGAAAAGAAGTCACACGAAGAGAGAATACAATCACCCCCGACTCTTCATAGAACAATGGTCAGACTACTAGAGTTTTAGATAAGGTTTCAGCAAGTTTATAGGAGGTTCTATCAAAGTTATTGCAGTGCCACAAAGTCTATGAATGTGTACATGAGCAACAACTCAGTGCACACTAGAACTGGAACACAGAATTGTAATGAGTAATGAGAATGGAATCCTTCTGCGTGAACATTTGTTCACCTTCATAAATCTGCAAGAATTCAGATTGAAAAGGTGGGCAGGGTTTTCCTTTTACCGACTGTAGTATATGCAAATTTTGCTCCTTAGGATGTGAATTCTCTTTGGCCAATTGGCTCATTCAGCTGGAGATACTTGGCATGCTTAGGGAAAAAAGAAAGTTCTGCTTTGGAATACAGGTGAGTTTTCACTGAGATTAGTGATGCACTAAGATTATTTTAGACTATAGATGTAATAGCCTCCTGAGGTGATTAAGGTGTTGCACTAGGAGTGGGAAGACTCAGTCCAACCTAGGTAGGGTTGTTGTTTGCCTAACTTCTATCTAAAATCAAGCTTCAATTTCTTTGCAAGCATTTTTATATAAAGAAATCCATTCATTCAAACATCGCTCAGATTACTGTATTTGTAAATATTTATTTTAAGTATAGTCCGGCTCATTCATGTTCATCATGATTTCTTTACCAAAAATACTGAAAAAAGGGGAATATGTTCTCAAGTAATGCTGGCAAATGTTACTTCCTAAGCTTTCTTTAACAAAAGGCTGAGAAATATGTATATCCTTTGGTTTTAGCACTTGGTAGAGCAGTTATGAAAGCCTTGGAAAAGATATTCAGATGCCAAGATGTGTCTATACCTGCAAAGATCAAAATCGTGCAAGCCATGGAATTCCCTGTGACACTCTATCGAAGTGAAAGTTGGACTCTGAAGAAGCAGGATAGGAAGAATATTGATCAATTTGAAATTTGGTGTTGGAGAAGACTCCAGAAAATACCATGGACAGCCAAAAAAACAAACCAATGGATCATCAAACAAATCAACCTAGAGTTGTCGCTTGAGGCACAAATGACCAGGCTCAAATTATCCTACTTCGGACACATTATGAGAAGACCCAGCTCTTTGGAGAAGGCTCTGATACTGGGAAAGGTGGAAGGAAAGAGAAAAAGAGGACAACCAGCAGCAAGGTGGATGGACTGAGTTATAGTAGTGATGGGTGCACTGTTGAAAGACTTGAAAGGCCAAGTTAGGGACAGATCATCATGGAGAAAATCTATTTATGTGGTCGCTAGTAGTCGAAAATGACTTGATGGCACATAATCAATCAATTTGGTTTTAACGGTGTTGCAGTTTTTGCTGATTTAATTTTCCATTAAAAGTACATAGCCTCAGCTAGATCTGTTTTTCCATTTTCTAAAAAATGTCCAATTAAAGCAGAAGGAACTAAAGATATAAGACAGTATTATAAACTTATACATTAGATTTGGAAATGCCACTTTCAAAAGTGCTCAGTTCAACAGTATGATATTGTCTCCTTCCTTCCTCCCTTCCTCCCTTCCTTCCTCCCTCCCTCCCTCCCTCCCTCCCTCCTACATTATAAATATAAAAATCTCTGAAACACTGACATTTTCAAAGAATGCTGCACTTTCATCTCAAGGACTTCTTAAAAATAATTTGTCACAACTAGGGGCAACAGACCCTGCAGAAATCAAGATTGGAGGCTTCAGTTCTTGAAAGGTTTTCAGAATGAACATTTTCCTATGTGACATTTTCCATCTGGGCTGCAATCAAAGCCACTTGGCAGGAGCTCCTGTGGTTTTTGCTCCTGGACACTCCTGCGCACGGTGATGGGCGTATTCAGACGTCAAGACAGGCAAAATAACTTCAGTAATGCATTCATGGACAATCAGTTGCTCCTACCTTAAGCACATTGAGCAATAGGAAGAGACAGAAAGAACAGAGGTATGTCTCAGCTCAGGGAAGAAAATGCTCTTCAGCTCATCCTCCTTTTAAAGCTATTTCTCATTTGGCTCATTATGAAAGGAAAAGACCATAAAGTTCCATCTGCATGAGAAGTTTAGTTTTCTTGTTTTCCTTCCTTGTCCATGTGCCTTTTATGTCATTTCTATTTTTCTAGGTCAGCCAGAGGATAGGGAGGGTTTTCAGACAGAAATATAAGCCACTCTCGGAGCTTTTCCATCTGAAAATTAAGATTGAAGGTCCCTTCCGTCTCTATGATAGAATTACGGTATGTTTTTATATTCCTTGAATTCTCAAGTTCAACTCCCTTTCACTGCTTCTTGGGGGCTCAATCAAATGGGCTGAATGAATTTTAGAAGAGAAATACACTTGGTAATAAAATGTTTGTGTGTGTGTGTGTGTGTGTGTGTGTATACATATACATATATATACACAAACACAGAGAGAGAGAGTGAGAGAGAGAGAGAGAGAGAGAGAGAGAGAGAGAGAATTAGCCAATAGGGAATTAAATGAATTTTTTAAAATATGCACATGTGCATGTAAAATAATGAACTGTATGGAATAATCTTCCATACCCAATTTTTCTCATTATAAAGAATTAAATGTCAAGAAAACAGTTCTTGACAGGAAGAGCTGTCAATTAGTGGAATGAGTTACCACATGGAGTAGTTCTTCACTGGAGGTTTTTAAACAGCGCCTGGATAGTCATCTGTTGGGGATGGTGGAATACGGTGTTTCGTGGTCTGGGGACACCTGAGGGTCCCCCAAGACCCTCACAGTGGTCTGCAAAATCAAGATTACTTACAAGATATTAAAGATATTTGCAAAAATTTAATTCTCTTCTCATTTTTTAAATTCGTAAAATACAGGTTTTTTTCATGAAAAAATATTTTATTTAGGTTAGTATCTTTGTCACATGATTCAATAAATAACTATTGTACATATTGTCCAGAAATTCCCTAGCATTTTCGGATTTGGCATGATCTAAAATGGTGGCAGTTTCCCAACTGAAATTGTGGTTGAATATGTCAAGAGATTAAAGAATTTTCATCATGTTTTCTGACTACCAGTTGATGTTCATGGATGTGTTCTGCCAATCTTCTACCTGCCTGTCCTACATTTTGGACAGACACATAGAGACAAACCCCATCTACACACCATTTAAAACAGTGTTTCTCAACCTCAGCAACTAAAAGATGTGTGAACTTCAACTCCCAGAAGACTTGTGGACTTCAGTTCCCAGAATTCCCCAGCCAGCATGCTGGCTGGGGAATTCTGGGAGTTGAAGTCCACACATCTTAAAGTTGCTAAGGTTGAGAAACACTGATTTAAAAGATATCAGCAAAAGTCAAAGAACAAAATATGCAACCTTATTCTTCCTAGAAAACACCAACAGAAGCAGGAAACAGCACCAGATAAACAATCAGGGAGACAACAATACCCCAACCCAGGAACCATCAAAGAATAAACCACAATCTGACCAAGATATACACAGCCAGCAAACCCCACTCTCCCTCGCACTGATGATGTTACCTGGCCTAGTAATAAAACATCTGCAGGAAAACAACCAGGCTCGGGGAACCCCAAGAACCCAATAGATTTAACTGAAGGGTGGGAAACCAGGAAGGCTGCAGGACGCCTGAAAAATGAACATTCAAAGAAAAAGATATTTATGCAACCTATGGTTTCAGTACAAAAGGAAGTACAAGAATCCTGCCTGCCCCCTTTAAGAATTTGCCAACTGCTGTCCTCTTTGGGGGGGGGGGAGGAAATCAAAAGCTGTGGTTTCCCCCTCCATTCTAAAGATAAGAATAGTTTAAAAGGGCTGAAGAAATACTGCCCTGTGTTAAATTTTCCTGCACCGCAGATGAATTGCTAAGAACAGTCCCATGGCATGGCAGATGTTCATGGACTTATATCTACCTCTGCATCAATTTTTATTAAGTAATATATATTTAACAAGAATTCAATCTCTCCTCTAGAAGACCGTAAAATCTAGGTCACACTTGCTATTGTTAAACATTTTTAAAAATGTAATAGGCTACAAATTGACCTAAAAGTGTGTATCAAAAAGTTAAGATAGCAGCCACAATTGTGTATTGAAGGCCAGCTGCATTTTTTTAATGTGGTGTATCACATGCAGGCTGCATACAGTGGCAGCTGCCATACTGACTTTTTTGACCTCTCCTTGCAGACCCCCCCCGCCCCAAAATATGCCTATGTCTTAATCAAGTCATGAAAAGAACTCAAGATTGTTTTTACATAAATTAAAAGGGGAAGAAGATAAAAAGAGGAGGAGGAGAAGCACATTCAGACTTGAAAGATTCTGTTACTAGAGCCATTCTAAGAAAAGTAGCTTTAGGCCTACATGGTGTCTGATTTTTGGTCTGGTTTACCTTATAAGGTTGATACTTCCCTTTATGCACTGCTGGCTCTCTTTATTTACATTATCTGATTAGAATATGTTTTCTGTCCTTTGATTGTGTTTTGCCAACTAAATCCTTCCTTCCTTCCTTCCTTCCTTCCTTCCTTCCTTCCTTCCTTCCTTCCTTCCTTCCTTCCTTCCTTCCTTCCTTCCTTCCTTCCTTCCTTCCTTCCTTCCTTCCTTCCTTCCTTGATAACCTCTCTGGACATGCTCAGAAGTGCTTGGCTTGAAGCTCCTCATGACAGTTTGAACTTACTGAATAAAGGACTGGCCATTTTTCCGCAGATGGAAAAAAACTGGGAACAGTGAGCAAACTATCTTTCAGGGAATCTTGTTTGCCCAAATTGATGATCTCGCTAGGAATGTTAGAAGGTTCCTCATCAATTCCCATTATCCCCTGCCAGCCTGTTTCTGAGAGACCTTTCTCCCTTTTATGAGAAGAGCTTTATCATAAAAAACTAATTTCTCCCAGAGATAAGACAGCTTTTACTGGTATTGCAGTTAAGAGACTGAAAAAGAATAATGTGACATCTAGGAAAAAAAAAGTAATGACACAATGAGTCTGATCAAAGTCATGGTAACAAGATGGCTATTTTGCACTATTTCCAAGAACGTCTGGGGATTTCTACAAAGTACTTAAGTTGGCTTCAGCGTGTCTTATCTTAGAAGATGCCATGATTCTTTTTCCTGCCTCACTCCCCATAGGTGCTCTCACTCATGCATTTGCCTTATAACTACAGACACTGCTTTGAACACATCTTCAGAGCAATCTAGTATTTGAGGTGGCCACCATGACTGGTAGTTATAGACATCACCCAACAATGTATTGACTTGCAGGCCCACTTACAGGGAAGGCTTTGAGGTAATAAGCCATTGCTGTAGCCTTCCAAGAGAAGGTAGGAAGCTGTGAGTGAGGATATGGTCTCAGGTTGGTCAATGGTCCATCCCTGGAAGAAGCAGCCTCATTTCACCTAACGCTAAGGCTGACCTTGTTCTCCTGCTGCTGTTCCTTCTTTTTCTTCTCACCTGAAGAGGACAGGGAAGCAGGCAGTGGCTGCAAAGACAGACATGGCCAAGGGGATTTAGAGGTCACTGGTATCCCTTTGCTGGAGGGTAGTAATAGAGCTTTCTAGTTGCCCAACACTACCAAGCCTTCAATCCTGGCCCTAATTGTATCACCATCTTTTGGTTATTCTTCTACCGCCTTGTCCATACTCTTTGATTCTCCTTTCTCCATCCAGCCAACAATTGCCATGGAAATTTTTTCTCATTTCCACTCTTCCTCCCACCCCGCCCTGCCAACTGCTTCTTGTACATCAGCATAATCTGATAATAAACAGGCACCAGCAGAGTAAAACAAAATCGATTGTATGCAACACCAACAGATTGTCAATAGGCTGGACTCAATGTTTTCCTCGGTTACATAAAAATGTCATAAGCTTTTGGGGAGAAATACAAAGATTGTTTTTCCCCCCTTCTTCTTCTTCCAAAATGTATTATTGGACCTGCAGAAGACTGCACCCAACAGCTGTCACCCACCAGCTTTTACAACCTACACTAAATTCAAATATTCTTTTACTGAGAGTTTAAAATAAAATATATTTTTTAAAACAATCTGTCAAAACATTTTAAGTAGTTCAAGGATAGATTTTATTCAATCTAAGCACCCAGTAGTGGAGGAGAAAATCTTGGAGTCTGTATTGTTTTCAAGCCCCAGACAGTGAAAACAGAACAAGAAGAAGTTGACCTTGGGGCAATGAAGACCACATACGTAGCTGAAATTCTGCATTCCAGCAATTTTATCCCTGAGGCCAAAAAAGAGTCAGGAGAATTATTCAGCCATGATTTTCTCTCATAGCACCAGCCCCTGTGACTCTTCAGATGTTGAGAAAGCTGAGTTGCAGCCTCAGTTCTTGCAGTAAGCCATGCGGACTAGCAGCTTTTTAAAATACGAGAGCTGAAATTGCTTAAGCGGTGATTAAGGCCTTCTACTTCCTCCTCTTTTTCATGTTTGTAGAATACAGGTAGTCCTTGACTTACGACCATTCATTTAATGACTGTTCAAAGTTATGAAGGTGCTGAAAAAAGTGACTTACAACCAGGCCTTGCACTGACTGTCGCAGCATCCCCACAGTCACATGATCAAAATTCAGGTGCCTGGCTACTGGCACATATTTACGACAGTTACAGCATCCCGGGGTCATGTGATCACCATTTGCAATCTTCCCAGGGGGCTTCTGACAAGCAAAGTCAATGGGGGGAACTGGATTCACTTAACAATTGCATCAAAAAAAGTCACAAAATTGGGTGTGACTCACTTAAAAACTGCATTGCTTAGCAATGGAAGTTCCAGTCCCAATTGTGGTTGTAAGTCAATGACAACCTGTAGTTACACAATCAGTGTGATGCAACCACTGTTGAAGCAGTGCCAGCAGACCTGTAACAGGAAATAAGAGATGGATGACTCCAGATACCCAAGTAAAGTTTCCCACCTCTTACTGGTATGGAGTCAGCCTAACCCTCTGCAGTCATTGGGTTTTACACCCATTATCAAGTGAGAATAGAGGACACCTGGATCTACAGAGGCCTTTGCCACATCTGTTTAGCCCAGAGCCTGTAAATCAGAGGATCACTTCTGTGTATTTCATCGGGAAATGGGACTACAGTGGTACCTCGGTTCACGAACTTAATTCGTTCCGCGACTCTGGTCGCGAACCGAATTGGTCGTGAACCGAATCAAATTTTCCCATAAGGTTCAATGTAAATACGGTTCATCCGTTCTGACCCCTACGAATTTGGTCGCCAAGCGATTTTTGATCGCGTCCCGAATCAAATTTCCCTATAAGGTTCAGTGTAATTACGGTTAATCCGTTCTGAACCATATATATTTTTTTTTTAAACCGCAAAAATATGACACAAAGTACAGTACGAAGAGAGAGAAAGCTAACCTTGCTCGACGCGACTTCTGGCGGGGAGGACAGGAAGGCGGGTGGGGAGGCGGTTACTGCTTGGAGGGAGAGTCCCCCTCCCTACAGGAAGCCGCGACCACGTGTCACGGGAGGGAAAATGGCCGCGGATCCTGTTCGTCACCCGATGCGGAGTTCGCTAACGGAGGCAAAATTTTGTGACCGGAGCTGTTCGTGACCTGAATTGTTCGTGAACAGAAGCGTTCGTGAACTGAGGTACCACTGTATTTATATCTGCCTTCATAATGGAGACAGTGCCTGTTTATTTTATGCTCTGATATTTATACCCGTATAGAAAATGTCAAGTTCAAAACCACCCACAGCGTTCAACAAACAGCAACTGCTTCCTTCATTTGGGCACAATCATTAGTGAAATGTCTCTGTGTGGGCACAGGATTAATACTGAGGAATACCTGCCAAGTTCATTGGAACTTACAGCAGATGGCGGCGCTAGTTCACTGTGGTTGAGCTCAAAACGCAAAAGCAGCCTCGAGCCTGGCTACGCTGTGGAGTGGAGACCACTAAGAAAGCCCAGGGCTGTAGGCTAGACTGGGAAGTTGAACAAAATCCCAGAAGATAATGCCAAAGCACCTCAGCACTGCTGTTAAGGAAATGCAGACCAGTTTGTCACTGCAATAAACCCTTTGCCCAGACGGGAAGCGTGCAAGCTTCACAGGCTCCCTTTATCAGATGTCCCCACCAATGTCAAACTAGTGCCAAGCAGAGAAATTCTGATGCATTTTTACAAGTACTGCATATACTCGTGAACAAGCGGAGAATTTTAGGTGTCAGAGTGCACTCCAAAAATTGGGTTCAGCTTACCCGTGGATGGGCTTATCCGCAAGTATATACTTTTTTAAAGTACCCGAATATCCTTATATACTTGCGGATAAGCCCATTGATCGATAAGCCGGCCCTCAAATTTTTAACCAAAGTACCATGAAAAATGGATAATTTGTGGTTTACCCACAGATAAGCCAATTGTGAAAATTAAAACATGGAAATTTTGAGGGTTGGCTTCTCTGCAGGTGGTGTGTTTTTCATGTTATTTTTGGTTACAAATTTGAGGGTTGGCTTATCCATGGAGGGCTTAAACGCGAGTATATATAGTACTTCTTTAATCTGATGAAAGAAAATTTTCACCCTCCCTTTTCTTCCCCTCAAAAAAGAAGTTTGGAGAAATTCTTGTGGGCTGAATATGTGTCAAAGTTCTGGCTTTGATGATGCAATTCTGCCTCCAGCCACCTGCGGCCTCCTTTGCTTCCCAGGCTTCAATTAAACCCCCAAGGAATGTCCCCATCCCCACCCAGCTTTTTCTTTTTTTTAGGAGAGCACCGTCCTTGAGAAAGTGTTGGAAAATTTCTCCTTCCCCTGGAGAAATTCAGGCCTATTCAGTTTCTCTGCCGATAAATTTGGTGGAGAATTTTAAAAAGACCTTTCTGCACAGTATGGTGTGAGAGAGGAAGGGGGATCCAGATACAGGGAGTTTGGCCTCCCTCAGCTGATATTTGAAGAAGCAGGATAGGAAGAGTATTGACCCTTTTGAACTTTGGTGTTGGAGAAGACTCCTGAGAATGCTGTGGACAGCCAAAAAACCAAACCAGTGGATCATCGAACAAATCAACCCAGAGTTTTCACTCGAGATACAAATGACCAGGCTTAAATTATCCTACTTTGGACATATTATGCAAAGACCCAGCTCTCTGGAGAAGGCTCTGATGCTGGGAAAGGTGGAAGGAAAGAGAAGAGGATGACCAGCAGCAAGGAGGAGGGACTCAGTTACAGTGGCAATGAGTGCGCTGTTGGAAGACCTGGAGGACTCAGTTAAGGACAGATCATTATGGAGAAAATCTATCCATGTGGTTGCTTGGAGTTGAAAACAATTTGATGGCACATAATCAATCAAATCAGTCAGCTGTCATAGACTATTCAGAAAGGATTGTTTGCTGCACACATGTTGGTTGGGTTTTATACTTACACTATCACTTCCTTACACCCTGAGTAGAAAAATCCATTCTGGTTTGGCGGGGCAGCCACAACCTACTTAAAAAGCAATACCCAGGTTTGGGACATGTGTTATAAGAACAGGAGCAGAGAACAAACTTTACAGATGTGGATAAACATTAATTCCAGGTTTTCTCACATTTGGTGGCTAAGGCTGGTGGGCATTGTAGTCGGGCATCATCTACAGGAGTGTTTTTCAAATTTGGCAACTTCAGCTCGCAGTATGCTGGCTGGGGAATTCCGGGAGTTGAAGTCTACACCTCTTAAAGTTGCCAAATTTGAAAAATACTGCTCTAGAGAGCCATGGGTCTCTCACCCTCTGCTTTATAACGTAAATGCAGAATGCCATAGGCTTAATTTTTACCCTGTCAGCAAAAGCCCTCTCAGCATGGGAATTTTCCTTTAATCTCTGTCTAACTACCTTATAATCAATAGATGTATTCCCCGTTAGCAATTTCACAATAATGGTTTCCACAAACTGTAGCATTGCGGCTAAATTTGTAGGCTTGGACTTGCTTGACATTTCACTCCCCCCCACGCAATTAGAAAGCTCTGCATTAATTACGTATTATGTTTAATATCTTAAACACACTGCTGTATTACAGTTTCCTTCCAAAGAGATCCTCTTTCGTGGCATCTTTTAAAAGTTGTTGCTCAGAACCAGAATCCAGCCTCCCTGAAATTAGACCAGATTAGTTTCATAGCAAAGGATTGTTATGCTATTCAAATGGATATTTTAATGATTAATAAAAACCACTGTCGTAACATTTGGGCAGATGATTATTTGAAGCTTTATTTAAATGCCACACAAACTCAGAAAATGTCAGGCAGGGACAGGCTGAATCATTAAAAAGATTTTCTCCCATGTTTAACTTCCTGTTAACATTTATATTAAAGTTAAGATTTGTCAAAACAATGTAGCTTAGATTAGAAAGCAGTGGGCAACCTGCACCCCCCACAGCATGTTTGCAGTCCCAAACCTTCCTCCAAGCGTAATTACCCAACCAATCCTCCCGAACACCCCAAAATCCAGGAAAACAAGTTACAGAATCCTCATTCTGCCCACAAACATCGCTCTGCCCCATTTTCATCATTGCTCGACCCACTCCGAAGGGGAAGCGTGATCCCAGCTACCACTGCCTTAAGGTAAGTGGCAAGATGTCCTTTGAACGTGTTGCGTGTCAATTCCCACAGCAAAAGTCTAACACATCTAGACAGCACCAGTGCGCACCGGGCCGCCCTAGCCGTCGCTCTCACGTTTGGTCAGTGGGATTTTTGCAGCCAGCTGTCTGCCCATTCCCCACACTACCAGCACGGCAGTGACTTTGTTACTTTTCCTGTGCTGAGGCTATCTGAGAGTGGATCCCATCGGCAGGTGGATGGGATACCTCCAGGTAATACTTTGGATGTAGGCTAAATAGGGAGTTTGAAGGTGCAACGGCAGTGGGAAACTTCTGCAGAGATGTGTCCAGGGGTCACACACCCAGCCTGAAGGAGGCCTTAATTTTACTACTTCCACACCCAGAATGGCCTAGTGGTGACGGCACCAGGCTAGAAACCAGGAGACGGTGAGGTCTAGTCCTGCCTTAGGCTGGAAGCCAGCTGGGTGACCTTGGGCCAACCCTAGGAAGGAGGCAAGGGCCAACCACTTCCAAAAAACCTTCCCCAGAAAACTGCAGGGGCTAGTCCAGGCAGGCCCCAGGAGTCCACACTGACTTGAAGGCACAAGAGCAGCTACGTCATGAGCGCTTCCGAAACAGGCTCTCCAAATCCCAAACGTGTCCACTCCTGGGCCAAAAGTTTGCCTGTTCCTGCTCTAAAGCTGAAGGAGCCAGGAGCGAGGCGTTTATCAGCGACCTCCCTTTTCCCTTCGATTGACGGTTATGGGCCAGCCAGTCGTCCTCGACTCCGAGCGACCCCAAAGATCGCTCTTCTCCACGACGATCTGTCCCTAACCTGCGCTTTCGAAAGGTCCGAGCTTCCACCTCCCAGGAGCGGGGTTTGCACAGGGGAGGCTCCGGGAAAGGGAGGCGATCTCAGACGCAAAAACGCAGCTTTCCGCACCGGTCTTTGCGCCCAGCCAACGGGGAGGGAAAGCAAGAAGAAAAAAAGCCGCAGGGCCTTCGCCCGGCTGTGCCCTCCGCGGTCCGGACAGGGGCGCGCAGGGGCTGCCGTGGGCGAGATGCCCGAGCCGCCCTCCCCACCTGGAGCCCTCGCGCTCTGCATTATGGGGGCTGTAGTTCCCCCTTCCCCTTCATGCGGTCTCCTCACGCCGCGAAAGGGGAGAGCTTCAAACTCGGGGCTTGCCAGCCGTGCTGCCATCTAGCGGTCGTCCGGAGTTTTGCAGCCCTACCAAGCAGCTCCTCCGTTGTGTCCTTTGCAACGGCGCGCTACCATCCGCTGCCCCCCCGCCCGCAAGGGATCCGAGAGGGAAAAGGAGGGCGGGAAATCCTCCCCCCCCTTTTTTTATTTGCACCCGGGAGTTGGTCCGGTTTGGCTGGGAATGCGGGGCTGCAGCTGAGCCGTTTCGGCGCGCGGGAATAACGTCTGGAGAGGTGAAGGTCTTCTTCTCAGATGCAGCTCTCCTGAGCTTGTGCAGAGGGCCTTTCTCGGCGGGCGGGGGGAAAGGTGACTTGGGTTCACCAAGCATCCCCCAAAGGAAGAAAAACATTTTGGGTCATTTTCCAGGGTGTGGTGCTAAGAGAGGCCATGGGAAGTTGGCATCTCCTAAACCACTATGCTGGCTGGGGAATTCTGGGAGTTAAAGTCCACCCAGCTTAAAGTTGCTGAGGTTGAGAAAGCATCCTAAACACATTATCTTAACACCCCTCCAAAAGGCGGGCGGGGGGGAAACGGTGGCGGAGGTGGAAAGACTTCATTCAAACTCCTCCTGATGATGCCACATCATCACCAGTTGGTCTCCTTCGGCTCTTCGGAAGGTCACATGGCTCTTCAGAAGGTCCACCCCATCCAAGGTTGCTCCCCTCTGCTATATTAGAATACACAATCTGCTTCCCTCCAGATGCTTTGGCCTTCCTTTCCCACAATGCCTTCCCATGGGCTGTGGTGGCAAGGGCTTATGGGAGTGGAAGTCCAAAATGTTCAGAGGACACCAGGCCATCTGTCTCTGCTCCAGACCCTCAAGGGTGTGCTTTTTAGTTTAGTCCTAACCCCAAGTCAAGGGGGAAGTCAACTCCAAGCAGGTGGAACATTTCCTGATCACTGGAAAGATCTCAGCGCTGGACAGGCTTTCCAGTTGCCTTAAATTGCCACTCGGTCAACTCTGCATATAGCCCCCCAAACTTTCAGGACAATCTCTGAAAGACCTCCAACAGTTTTCATGGAACTGAACTGTCGTTTTTAACAACAGAAGGGGGAAATTCTTTTATACATGAGTGGGGAGCAGGATCAACTCTGGGGGGCGTCAAAAAAGTCAACGTGGCTGCCATGACTCTATGATCAAGGCTCTTCCCTTTTTAAAGTGTCATGTGATGTGCAAAAAAGGGAGGGACTTGGAACACATGGTCCCCAGCAACCATCTTGACTTTTTTCCCACCCATCCCTCATAGGTGTATCTGCTGGGGAGCCATATTAATTATTTTCATTTTAATTATAGTGAAATAAAAATGAAATGACATTTAGTTTTTGCATTGGGTCTACTCCCGGCTTTCTGGAGTGTAGCCCCCAGTATGTGGTTGTAGAAACCATATCAGCTGAATGCACAAAATGCAAGATTAACTGTCCGATTTACAGGGCTAAGAAATTCGAGATGATCCTCTGTGCCACATTACATTTGCAGACACTCCTTTGTTTGAAGAGCTGTTAAGCCCCGGGATAGTGTAAAGATAAAGAACCTTAAAGAATAAAGAATTCCTTGCTATTGTGAGATTTCCTGTACGCTTCCATGATTGCAATAGTGGAGAATCTCTGCAACTCGTGGTTGAATTATTTGGGTGCTTGGTGTTTTTGGAGCTTCTCGCAGATGTTTCATGACCAGGCTAGGTAACATCATCCATGCAAGGGGCGAGTGTAGTTCACTGGCAATTTATATATGGTCGCTTGCCCTACCAGCTTCGACTGCTGTTTGGGCTATTGTTTCTTCCTTGTCAGTTCCTGCTTATCAGGGAGTGGATTAATAGGCATGAGATGAGGAAGGACAGCTTAGAGCTGTTCGTCACTGTCTTTAACCTTTGGTTGCTTCTGTTTTGGAATGATTTGTAGATGAAGCTTATCTCAGAGTGTCTGTTAGTGGCAGATTAGTCAGAATGTTCCTCTGGGAACATTCTTGCATTTTGGGATCTGCCTTGATCTAGAAGGTCGACTGTTTCCCAACAGAAATCGTGTTTGAACTTGTCAGTGTGTTGCAAAATTAAAGCGTTTTCAGCATGTCTTCTGACTGCCAACTGATGTCCATGAAGGTTCTTGCCAATCTTCTCCCTCTCGGTCTACAGATTTGTTTTCACAGTCCTCGCGTGGAAAATGACTCTTGTTCTTTGACTGCTGGGTGTTTGATATGGATCAGTTTTGTTGGGTTATGGACTATCGTGATGCCAAGTCACCTGTTGGTAGTTTCTGAGATGTTTTTGATATATGGCAGTGTTATTCTTTCTATGGGTTTTGTTGTGATTGGTTGCATGACTAGACACTTTTTGATGAAGTTGCGTGTAGCCATTCTGCTATGAAAGGTGTTATATAGATAATCTATATCTGATTCTTAGAGTTTGGGATAATTTTAGTGCATGTTTGCTTCTATGGTTGTTTTTAAATTTGCATTTTTTCATTTCCAGGATTCAAATAAAAATGCATATTTTCAAAACACCAAAATATCTGTAAAAAAAAAATCACTATATAGTAAATACAGTAACATATAAATCAATGAAATAAAACCAACATAGACATTTCTGTGCCCATTATTAGCTGTCCTTCAGCTCCATGCCTCCTGCAATATGAAAATTGAGAACATAGATCTGATTTCTTTCTCCAGTCTCGGTGTGATTTGTAAATTGGACTCCCCTGGACTTCGACTGTTTTGAGTTTTAAATACAGAAATGTACGTAATTGCTTTTTAACAAATCCTTCGGGTAACAACATTATGGAAACACACAAAATACTTTTCCTGGACTCTGAGCATTTTTACACTACCTGGGAGGGGCATGGAAACTGGAAAACAGCTTTCTGTCCTTCTTAACACCTGAAATCCAAGTGAGACACATTATTGCTTACCTATATGGCTTACAAAGAAATGGGGAACTATATTACAACCTGAGATATTTCTACTAAATTTCACCAAACTATATATTCCTTCAAAATTCATGGAACTAGCGCTGTATATCTTAACGGCTGTACGGCTTTTATATGCTTTATGTTGGAAAAGATCTTTGATTCTTTTTTTGGAAGAAGAGCTAATTAAATTGTGACAGTATGCTTTGATGTCAAGAATAGCTTCTTACATAAAAAGTAAATCGGATGCTGAATTTAATTCTACTTGGAAACTATGCTACATAACCATGTTATATATGGGTTTGCACCACATCTTTGATTAAGTTCTCTTCTCCATAGAATCATATTTTAATGATCTAAATTTTCAGTACTGATTTAATGTATTGTTTTCTGTTTATTGGTCTGTTAGGGATTTGCACTATAGATTTGTAATAATTGAATAGATTTGTTCAGTTTAACGTTCAATAAGGATAATTATCTGTACCTTAACTTTTGTTTTCTTACATTTTAATATCCTTTACACACACACACACACACACACACACACATAAAAGATATATTTATAATTTTTAAAATATATATATTTAAAAAACTATATATGTAAATAAATTAAGTCTGCTTATTCTAATTTACAGTGCACTACAGTAAAAAAAAAAAAAGTTAGGATAATAAGGAATTTAACCTCTGGATTGGGACTTGAAATGGACTGAGGGCTAGCATTGGTATGATATAATGATCTGCATGTGTATTTTAGAGCACTTTTTCTCAAACTTGGCAACTTTAAGATGTGTGGACTTCAACTCCCAGAATTCTAGAATTCTGGAAGTTAAAGTTCATACATCTTAAAATTGCCAGGTTTGAGAAACACTGTTTTAGATAAATATGCCATTGAATAGCCAAACTAGGGAATTTCAAAACTGAAGACTTCTTAAACCAAGTCAGTCCAGAATCTGCCAGTCATTTTTTTTTTTCTTTCACACTGACTAGCAGAGTTCTCAAACGTTGCCAGAAAAAATTCTCCAATCTTATTTGGAAAAGCTGAGGGTTGAACCTGGGATCTTTTCCATGCATAGCAGAGGCCTTGCTGCTGAGCTATAACCCTCGGTATTTTACTTGGATGTTCAGGTATATATAAAGGAATGTAGAGATGATCTTGGGGAAGGAAAGAAGGAAGGAAGGAAGGAAGGAAGGAAGGAAGGAAGGAAGGAAGGAAGGAAGGAAGGAAGGAAGGAAGGAGAGGGGAAGTCAGTCCTGAGATAATGGAAATTATAGAAAAGAAACTCAGAAGAACCATGTTTTGACTTGATATTGCTGTAGGCCAGGTCAAGAAATAGACACCATGAGGATTCCTGGAAGATTTCTTTATTGTTGTAGGGTATAGTTACAGAATCTTGACAGCTTGTCAGAGTTTCTCTGTACTATCTCTTACCCCAAGAGAAGTCAAGGTGGAGTTATTCTGACATGCTTTTGTATGCTTTCCATTTTTTCAGGGCTGAATTTCTCCTCCCTTAATGGTATAATTATTCCTCCCCCAAGGTCGTCTCTACATTTCTTTACAGGATGCAATAGTATCATTCCTTCAACATGCATAAATCTGAGTATCAAAAATATGGCCCTTGGATAGGAGAGATGCTGCATAGAACTGATGGCAGAATTAGAAGAAGAGCTGGGAAAAGACTTCGTTTGAATAGAACCATGTGGAAACACAGCCATAGCGACTTGGACGAATGAATAATCTTTTTTTTGAGTTTTTGGAGAAGATGTAGGCAAGATGGGATCTGAGAGGCACCAGTATGCCCGCTGATATCTCCCTGCCCTGCCTAGCTTTAATTTTTTAAAAATATCTTTTAATTATAACCACATAACTAGAAAGCTGGCATTCTGAAAAAGCAGTGCTGTGTTTAGAAGTGCGCCTGCCCAGAAAAAAAGACAGAGAAAAGCTGAGATTTAACTATTATTAGATTTTTACCCCACTGTTGTCTTTGGTCCACACAAAGTAGCACACATAACTATTCAGCTGGTGCAGAATACAGTGGCGGGGGCAGTTAATGGCATCGGTTTTTCGCCACATGTGACATCACTGCTCCACAAGCTGCATTGGCTTCCAGTATGTTTTCATGTGCAACTCAAGCTGCTGGAAGTTATCTTCAAAGCCCTTCATGGCTCGGGGCTGGGCTACTTCTGTGTTCTTATCTCCCATCTTTCCAAAACAACAGTTCTCTGAGATGAGATGGGTTGGGCTGAAAGAGGAACTGGCCCCAAATCACCCAGCCAGCTTTCATGCCTAAGAGAGGACCAGAACTCATGATTTCTGCTTCCTAGCCCAGCATCCTAGCTGCTACACCAAACTGGCTCTTCCAAAATGGAAGAGAGAATCCTGGGATGCTACCAGAGGCTTTGAACTTCTGATGTATCACTATAAAAGGATCACACCTCCTTGGAATAAGCTGGGCTCCTGTTATTTCATAGTCATGTCCGTGCAACTCTGATTACCTTTTTCTGGGAAGTTTTTCAAGTTCTCAGTCTAGCCTACAGCCCTAACATTTTTTGCTAGCTTCCCATCCAAGTACTAACCACGGCCAACCTGGCCTAGTTTTTGAGATCATCCAAAATCACCTCTTTAGGTATATAAATACTAACTTTTGTCGTTACTGCACACTTGTGCAAGTGTTACCATATTAGGACATGTTCTGTGGACCTACAATTCAGTTTTATTGAAACACAACCCCAAGCAGCAACATCCTTCTCTCACAGCTCTGTTGTGCAGTCATCTTGATTCATGTTCTAAATTATTTCCCTATTCAGGAGTGTACATTCAGTGTGCACTGTGAACTCAGAAGAATGTGCTGTTTAATGGGGATGTTTCTGGCATGCTATTAAAGCATCACAGCAGCTTACTTGCTTCTAAAATCTGGAGTTCATTATGCACTACATCCATGGATACAAAGCAATTCTGTTAAGAAGGTTTAGGACCAATACTAAAAATGTGGGTTTCATAACCTCCGGTTTATGCATTGCTAATGTCAACCATGCATAATTCATAGTGGAAGGGAAGAGATGTAAAAGACGTCATGCACATTAGCCTTTTGGTATGCATGGAATGGCAAGAACCATTGGCTGTGTTTGCATAGCTTATTTAACCAGGTTAGTTAAAGATGCTGGGCTGCATTTGTATAAAGCTTGCTTAGTTTTTTGCACCTTTGTCTGTCATGCAGTTCTGAATTTGGGAAGCTTATGGTATTTGGGAAGCATATTAAGTGAGTACTCAGATGCAGTCCCTTTCTCATGAGGAAGACAAGCTTGCTGCTCCAGACAGCAGGATGGGTGGACTTAAACAAGGTAGGTGATGGTCAAACATTCTTAACTCTAAGACCAGTTGGACAATGAATCTAATTTTCATTAGTGGTGGTGGGGGCATAGCCTCTCCCTTGCTGGAAAGTTTCATGTTTGGCCTGAAAAACTCATCATTTGAGGAGAGTCAGACTCAAGGCTGTTGCACTGAGCAGAAAGTTGTACTGCCCCATAGATGAGCAGCTTGAGGCCCCCAGAATGTGGCCCTCCAAAACCTGCCACCAAATTGTCGTTTAATAAATTATTAACTAGGGTAGAGCAATCGTATGAATGGTCTTAACTGAATGAACATTAAATCCAATTTTGTTTTTGTCCTGACCCCACTCACAACTTTTTTTTTTATTCTGACCTTTCTTTTGGATTATGGCACGACCTTGAAAAAGTTGTGTGCCCTTGGATTACATTGTTTGCAAGGCTTCCTCTAATGCTGCAATTCTCTGTGCATGGATATAAAAATCATCCAACCATCTACCCCCTCCTTCATTCATCTGGCACAAAATTGGTCACTTGAACACTGAAATCACTTTATTTGGGATATTGTGTGAATTGAGAAGCAGTCAAAGCACAAACCATAGTATCCAGCATATCTGAAGAGTCATAAAGCAGCCAGTAGAAGATGCTCAGTGATGCTCCAATTGAAATGGCATTTAAATTGCTATGCTGCAAACTATCTAAAAAAGAATTCATGAGAGTCATCGGCAGGGCAAAGAGGAAAACAATGCCTACAACGTAAATTCCCAAAGCAAAATAGAGTCATTTCAACCCATTAAGAGAGACAGAACATTCCTCTTCTAATTTTCTAAACAGATGGTCCGACACAGTTGGTAATGTTGGAAGGTGCAAATTTCATCTTGCTGATTCCAACATGACTGGGAATAACAAAAAAAGGACATTTGCTGGCAGGGAAGGAGAGGACAACAATGAGAGCTGAACAACACAGGTATGGGAAAAGTCATTCAGGAAGAAGAGGAAGAGGAAGAACCCAATTGACTAGACTTGCTACTAAGCAAATGTTGAGGTAATGTTGCTCTCTCCCTGGCCATTCTCTATCTCAGTGTTTCTCAACCCCAGCAACCTTAAGATGTGGACTTCAGTTCCCAGAATTCCCCAGCTGGCATAGGAATTGAAGTCCATGCATCTTAAAGTTGCTGAGGTTGAGAAACACTGTTCTGTCTGAAGGCATCCTTCATTTTAAATGCTGCTCAGTCAGCTCCAATGTAGGAATAAAGAATCATATGAAAGGGAGCAAGCATGGTTTGAGGGTGCCACAGGTGTACCTAGATAGCAGACTACTCACCTAGTCATCGTTTTTCCTACTATGGATTGCTTTTAAATTACAGCTATAATTTCTAAATAGCATCTAAATTGATGTGTTAACATTATGGCCCACCAGATATGGTTTGTCATTCATAGCTATTTGGCCAGAGGTGAGAGATTGAATTCCAGCAATATTCAGGGGTCACACATTGTTTGCATCTGATCATGCCAATAGCTGTCAAGCCAAGGTTTCCTGTTCCAGAAGAAGGTGTGCCAGATTAGTCCCACAAATGGTACCCTAACTCTAATCTTCTCTAGAACACTCAGAGTTGGGTACAGCCCAACCTTTCATGTCTGGCCAAGATAATTGAGAATGGAGTATTTTCTCAGCTACAAGCAATCCTAGACGACACATCGTCTGGATCTATCTCAGACTAATTTGAGAAAGGATTAAGGAAGTGAAATTGCTTTGGTCAGCCTGACAGATGTGATTGGAGAGAAACAGAGGGATGAAGGAGAATACATTAAATCTGAATCCTGAAAAAAACAGAAGCACTTCTTGTGAGAGGTCATTCTTCTAGGTCTGTGAGGGATCTATCTGTTTTGGATGGGGTCACACCTTCCCATGTAAAGTGAGTCCACAACTTGGGAGTAGCTCTGAATCAGAACCTCTCCCTGGTTCTTCTCGTGGAATCAGTGGTCAAATAACTTTTTATCCACTTTGAGTGATCAGTTGACTGCATCCCTTACCAGATAAAAATGCCCTAAAATTATATTGTATCTATTGCTAACCTCTAGGGTTGACTTTTGGAACACTCTCTACATTGATCTGACTTGGAAATATCAATTGGTACAAAATGCTGTGAGGGGTTGGGCTCTGCACTGTCCCGTAAAGACCACATGGCACCACTTTTGAAAAGTGTATTGGTGGCCTATTTGGTATGGGGTATTGGACATGGTCTGCTTGTCCCTTTTAAAGCTCTGGATTGCTTGGGTTGGGTCACCTAATGCAGGGTTCCTCAACCTTGGCAACTTTAAGATGGGTGGACTATAGATGGACTTCAACTCCCAGAATTCCCCAGCCAGGCTAGGGAATTCTGGGAGTTGAAGTCCACCCGTCTTAAAGTTGCCAAGGTTGAGGAACCCTGACCTAATGGAACAAGTTTCTCACTGCTCATTTAGCTCATCTGAGATGATCTGTCTCTGCTGGTGGGGCCACATACATGAAACTCCTTCCCCGATGAAGTTTGGGGACTGTCATTCAGAAGAAGTCTTCAAAACACTTTTTTTTTTATTTGGCCTTTAACATAGATCTAGTTGTGAGTGAAATTTTTAATATGAATTTTCAAGTGTGAAATAGCAATTCAGTAATTTAATTTTACTGTGGGAGCTGCTATTTTAGTATGTTTGAATTGTGTATGCTACACAAAGACTTTGATAGCACACAGTCTAGAAATCAAATAATACACAAACAAGATTATAATAAAAACTTCTTAGCATCTTAAGGACAAACTGTTACAGTATAAATTTTGGACTAGACTCCATCATTGGATGCATGTACAGGTGAAACTCGAAAAATTAGAATATCGTGCAAATGTTCATTTATGTCAGTATGGCAACTCAAAAGGTGAAACCAATATATGAGATAGACGCATTACATGCAAAGCGAGATATGTCAAGCCTTACTTTGGTATAATTGTGATGATTATGGCGTACAGCTTATGAAAACCCCAAATTCACAATCTCAGAAAATTAGAATAGTGTGAAAAGGTTCAATATTCTAGGCTCAGAGTGTCCCACTCTAAGCAGCTGATGAATCCATAACACCTGCAAAGGGTTCCTGAGCCTTTAAAGGGTCTCTCAGGCTGGTTCAGTAGGAATCACAAGCATGGGAAAGACTGCTGACCTGACAGTTGTGCAGAAAACCATCATTGACACCCTCCATAAGGAGGGAAAGCCCCAAAAGGGAATTGCAAAAGAAGTTGGATGTTCCCAAAGTGCTGTATCAAAGCACATCAATAGAAGGTTATGTGGAAGGGAAAGGTGTGGTAGAAAAAGGTGCACAAGCAGCAGGGATGACCGCAGCCTGGAGAGGATTGTCAGGAAAAGGCCATTCAAAAGTGTTGGGGACTTTCACAAGGAGTGGACTGAGGCTGGAGTTAGTGCATCAAGAGCCACCACACACAGACGGGTCCTGCACATGGGCTTCAAATGTCGTATTCCTCTTGTCAAGCCGCTCCTGAACAACAAACAACGTCAGAAGCGTCTTACCTGGGCTACAGAAAAAAAAAAAGAACTGGTCTGTTGCCCAGTGGTCCAAAGTCCTCTTTTCTGATGAGAGCAACTTTTGCATCTCATTTGGGAACCAAGGACCCAGAGTCTGGAGGAAGAATGGAGAGGCACACGATGCATGATGCTTGAAGTCCAGTGTGAAGTTTCCACAGTCTGTGGTGATTTGGGGAGCCATGTCATCTGCTGGTGTTGGTCCACTGTGCTTCATTAAGTTCAGGGTCAACGCAGCCGTCTACCAGGAGATTTTGGAGCACTTCATGCTTCCTTCCGCAGATGAGCTTTATGGGGATGCTGACTTCATTTTCCAGCAGGACCTGGCACCTGCCCACACTGCCAAAAGTACCAAAACCTGGTTCAATGACCATGGGATTACTGTGCTTGATTGGCCAGCAAACTCACCTCACCTGAACCCCATAGAGAATCTATGGGGCATTGCCAAGAGAAAGATGAGGGACATGAGACCGAACAATGCAGCGGAGCTGAAGGCCGCTATTGAAGCATCCTGGTCTTCCATAACACCTCAGCAGTGCCACAGGCTGATAGCATCCATGCCACGCCGCATTGCAGCAGTCATTGCTGCAAAAGGAGCCCAAACCAAGTACTGAGTACGTATGCAGGCTTATACTTTGCAGAGGTCCGATATTGTTCTATTTCCAATCCTTGTGTTATTGATGTCATGTAATATTCTAATTTTCTGAGATTGTGAATTTGGGGTTTTCATAAGCTGTACGCCATAATCATCACAATTATACCAAAGTAAGGCTTGACATATCTCGCTTTGCATGTAATGCGTCTATCTCATATATTGGTTTCACCTTTTGAGTTGCCATACTGACATAAATGAACATTTGCACGATATTCTAATTTTTCGAGTTTCACCTGTATATTATCATGAGAGCATAGAGCATCTACACGAAGTGAGGTCATCCAATGGTTTGGGGTGAGGTATCACTAGTATGCTGATGATGCCTAGTTCTACATCACCACTCCAGCCCATCTGAGTAATGCCCTAGATGTCCTGTCTTTGTGCCTACAGGCTGTGAGGGCCTGGATGGTGTACAAGAGGCTTTGGCTCAACTTAAGCAAGACCAAGTGGCTTTGGGTGTTTGGATCTCCTGATACTGGGGAGCTTCCATCTTTGGTTCTGGATGGGGTGGCACTGTCTCAGACCTGGTGTGCAATCTGGGGATTCTCCTGGACTTGCAGCTCCTTCTTGAGGAACAGGTGGCGGCCATGGCTAGGAGGGCCTTTGCACACCTTTGGGTTGCATGTCAGTTGTGCCTATTCCTGGACCAGGAGGCCCTGCTCACAGTCACTCATGACCTTATGATGTCCTGTCTGGAGTACTGAAATGTGTTCTACATGGCGCTGCTCTTGATGAAGATTTGGGAGCTTCAACTAGTACAGAATGCAGTGGCACAGATAGTTAATGGCACTGATTATTTGACACATGTAACACCACTACTTCGTGAGCTGCATTGGTTGCCAGTGTGCTTCTAGGCACAACTCAAGGTTCTGGTTGTCACCTTTAAAGCCCTTCGTGGCTTGGATCTGGGTTGCTTAAGGGACTATCTCTTCCCAGTTGTTTCTACCCATCCCATCCAGTCTAGCAGGATGGGCAAGGTCTGCATCCAGTTGGCTAAGGAATGCAGGCCACTGGGGCCCAGAAAGTGAGCCTTTTCTGCCATAGCACCCACCCTTTGGAACATTCTCCCTCCTGAGATTAGGCTGACTCTTGGCCTTTTGTAAGGCCCTAAAGACTTGGCTCTCTGCTCACGCTTGGGGCCCCTCAGTGTGTGAAGGGACCTTGGCTATGTGGATGATGGTTTGTTTCTTTTGGCTGCTATGCATTTTAATTTTTGTATACATATTTGTTTTATTTTTATTATTGTTCGCCACCCAGAGTCATTGTCGAGATGGGTGGCTATATCAATGGAATGAATGAATGAATGAATGAATGAATGAATGAATGAATGAATAAATAAATAAATAAATAAATAAATAAAATACTTAAATACAAATCCATCATTCTGTTCCCTTTTGGATTAAGCAATATTATGTAGCGGACAGAAATACCATTCAGATAAATGCACACTGAGAAGTATATGGAATTTTAGGCAAAACTTTTCAGTACACTCCAACTTATATAGAAACTGAACTTCAGATCATAATATATGCATATATTATGCTATTTTCCTTTGGTGTAGGCAACATGGTGCACACTGCAGAAGCAAGTAAGCCAAAGAGACTAAAAGCATGAGATAAGAAAATTAATATAGTTAAATTTCATTTATGCCAACACAACCATACTGGTCCATACCCTTTGATCCTTGAAAACAATCTTTGCGTCTACCACATCCATACATTTCTTCATTCATTGCCTTTGGTTCTTTAAAATTCTCACCTCTTGATGCGATCCTCACCTTTAGAGAATCCATGAAATCCATGACACCAAAACTTCCTCAGTCCTTCCCTTTCTCTTGTCTGATTCACTCTCCCTTCATGTATCTGTGCTGTGATTCAGTCCTCATTCATTTTCTCTGTGTGACCAAATTGCCACACTATACTTCTTCCATTCGGGTCACTCCCTTTTATACTGAATGCACATTCATTCAACACCCATTCATTCTTGACTATTTGCATTGACTTTGTTTTTATGGCAAGACCTCTTAAGCACTCCAATCCCACTACATTCAATGTTGATGTCACCCAGCTCTGACTTCCATGTAACGAAGTCTGCAGAAGCTCTTCATATGCAACCGTTTTCAGTTCATTCAACAAACATTAATTCCTCACCACAAATTATATATTACTCACTTGTGTTTCAACAGCATTTGCATGTTTTACAATTCTCCATTGATTTTTCCATCTTTATTAAATCTTCTACCAAGAAACATATTTTCTTTTCCTTGCTCTAGTTTTTCACCATTAATATATAACTTGCATATAACTTGCATTCGGTAATTTCATTTCTCCTGTTAAACACAACCACCTTGGTTTTTAATACATCTCATATCCATATTCCTTGTTCAAATCTACCTAACGTTCTCTGCAAATCATTCAGGTCCCCAGTCAGCAAGAGTGCATCACCTGCATAAAAGATGACCCACACATTCCTTCCCCAACCAACACACCTCTACTGTCACGTTACACAAATTTATTTTGGAATTCTGACTAGCCCTATTGTTTTAGCAGTCCTACTTCTAGCCAAACACTCTCTCTTTCTTCTTTGAGCGCATAACCAGTCTCCTCTCACTGGCTTTGACCAACTGTTCATAAGTGACAGTGACTGGGCATCAGGAGCTGCGTTTTGCACAATTCAGGTGAAGAAGATGGTAATTTATGAAGGGATGACACCCTCATAGCACTCAGTGGGACTTGTCTCCCTATTTTCCCTTAAACATCAATTAGAAACTAGAAACTTTTAGCAAGTTATGAGCACTCAGGGTTTCATAGGTTACAAAGTTTTATTGAAATAGAACACTGTTTGCCCTGACTTTCACTCATTCACTCATTCCTCCAACCACTCACCTAGCTCTTGCTACCAAAGTTGGCCAAATGTCTGGCTCAAGAGCATGGAGATCTTCTATCCAAATAGATAAGCTCTGTGGAATCTTTTGTTTTAGGTCTTTTATAGTCTTACCAGTTGTTGTGGTATTTCCTTACACAACACAGATTTACAGGCTGTCATTTTGAATAAGCAGGATAGGAAGAGTATTGAAGCTTTTGAACTTTGGTGTTGGAGAAGACTCCTGAGAATACAGTGGACAGCCAAGAAAACAAACAAATGGTCCATTGAACAAATCAACCCAGAGTTCTTACTCAAGGCACAAATGACCAAGCTCAAATTATCCTACTTCAGACACATTATGTGAAGACCCAGCTCTCTGGAGAAGGCTCTAGTGCTGGGAAAGGTGGAAGGAAAAAAGAGGACAACCAGCAGCAAGGTGGATGGACTCTGTTACAGTGGCGATGACTGCACCGTTGGAAGAGCTGACAGAGCAGATTAGGGACAGACCATCATGGAGAAAATCTATCTATGAAGTTGGTAAGAGTTGACGCTGACTTGATGGCACATAATCAATCAGTTAATCACTTTAAATATTCATTTCTCCAGTTAGCATCCTCATTCTTCCAGGATCTATTTTTCTAATCCCAGGAATTTACTTGCCTGTTGTCAGGAGTTTGGTATGCCAAGTGTCTGATAGGATGTGGATGTGCCCTCTCTCTTCCAGATAATGGCACCTTGAACTCTCTTTGATTGATGCTGGTTGTCTTTTGTAGCCTTCTTTTAAATTTGTCACACTCAGTAAGTGTTTCTTACATGTCTATCCATAGTCTCTGTAAGTAAATATCATTGTAAGCACCACATTTACTCTCATACATGTTTCATTTCCCTCACATACTGCTAACACTGCTTTAAGCAACCCATCTCATCTTGGTGCATGTATACGAGTGCTCCTGGGAGTGGGAGTGACTAGTGAAGTGGGTTTTATAACTATTACAGAAAAGAGATTTATTTTAAAAAATGCATGATAGGAAAAGATAAAGTCTAGCACACAGTGAACTGCACCCTATCAGGAGAGCCAAAAACATGGGCACAAAGGCAGTTGGAAGTTGCACCAAGGTTAGCAATTTCATAGACAAAAAGCAGGCAGACTCTAGGCAAAGTAAGGACACAGACTAAATCTTCTTCTGCAATCCACTGCTCCTTGTGATCAGTATGTTGTGAGATAATGAAGAATCAGCGCCACTAAAGTTGTATTTGCAACTTCTTTAACTCCATATTTGTGCAAAACGTTCTATAGTTCAAGCCTATTCTCTTTACCAAATGCCAAGTGCACCATAAACCATCTTTCTCATACTAAAACATTTCTCAATGATCTGTTGAAGAACAAAAATCTCGTCTGCAGACACCCCCCCGCCCAGCATTACGGTGCCCTGCACTTCTAGCATTTTGTTCATTCTCACCTCTTGCACCCTTTTGATCAGAATTGCACCAAACGCCTTCCCAGGTACACCTAACAGACCAATTTCCCTCCATTTTTGCATTCACTCTTGCTACTGTTCCCATTGTATAGGAGAACAATAATGACATTCTTCCAGACCTTGGTGTCAAGTCCCTAATCGCAATGCAGGACCAAGGAAGCGAAATTCGCACAGAGCTTCACTGATCATGTTTAATGCCATCATTAATGAATTCCTTAGGGCAGGGTCTCTGGGTAGCATTGAAAGTTCTTTCTCCCAAATAAGACTGTAATATCCATCTCTTCTTCTGAACTCCCCCCATTTCTTTCTCAGCCTCCAAGTCTTCTCCTACAGTCAAGCAGAGCTGTAGCCTTCACACACATTGAACAAGTTGCACAGCCGCTTCATAAGCAAATCACATCCAATTTTTAATGTGTTGCCCATTAATTCTTTAACCCTTGGAGACTTACTCTTTTTTTTTATGTACTCAAGCATCTATCAGCAGTGTCCACAGCAAGCCACAATGATGCCAAATTGACAACATGTGCATGTAGGGGATGTCATTCCTGAAGGCTACAACTTTTGTATGTTTGGGTATTTGCTCCCCCCTGCTCCCTGGGTCCACCCATGTTATTTATGACTTTCTTCTATTTTTTTTTTTGGAGTGGGGAGAGAGAATAAGATTTCTGGCATCTGTTTGAATTCCGCCCTTCAAGATATCACTATCTGTGATGGAATGGACTTATGAAGACCATGCTCAAGGAGATAAGAGTATTCTTAGCCCCCAACAGGAGCATAGGAATTCAAGAAGATGAGGCTGGCACCTCCCTAAGGAATTCACGGTGTTGTGGCTGGCTGGCTTGGGAACTTGGGTTCAGTCTGGTGAGATTCTGTCTTGAGGTGGAAGCTAATAAATGCAACAGAACTGTATTTGCATTGTCTTGTGGAGTTCTTTGGGCTGAACCTGACATCAGTCTCACCAGACTGAACCCAAGTTCCCAAGCCAGCCAGCCACAACACTGTGAATTCCTTAGGGAGGTGCCAGCCTCATCTTCTTGAACTTCCCACACATCTGTTGGGGGCTAAGAACACGTTTATCTTCCTGAGCATGGCCTTCATAAGTCCATTCCATCACACTATCTTTCCCATACCAACCACTAAATACCCCATCCTGAGTTCCCTCCAATTAGTTTCATACCCAAGTATGTGATCACTTTAATTCCCTCCACTCTGCTGGAGGCTCCTTGTTTAGCCTTTTGTAGACCCCCAAAACCATGTTTAACAATTTCCATCAAATTTGCTTTGTGTTTTCTCTGCCTCCTTTATTTTTAACAGCTCCATGCTTTCTTTGACTACATTCTTTGCTACTGTATTTTTCTTTCTATATTACACAATTATTTCCCACCATCTACATTTTTTGTTGCAGTCATTCACATATGCCCTCTTTCGTATTCATAGCCTCTTTCACCATCATGCCACCAAGCATCCTTTTTCATCCTCATTCATTAGCATAACTCCATACCCTTCTGTGGCACTCTGTGACACAAATCTAGGCACTCTGTTCAAGCAGCTTCCAGACCTAACCATCCAATATTATAGCTGTAGAGAGCTATGGAGATGGCCTTGAAGGAAATATTCGGAAGCTGTAACAGGAACAAAAAGGGCAGAAACATTTGTGGAGCTGTGGGAAAGGAGGCAGTATTAGGAGGAGACACAGGCTGGTTCCTCCCTGACTCCCTGGGGCAGTGTTTCTCAACCTTGGCAACTTGAAGACTTGTGGACTTCAACTCCCAGAATTCCCCAGCCAGCTGCTGGGGAATTCTGGGAGTTGTCCACAAGTCTTCAAGTTGCCAAGGTTGAGAAACACTGCCCTGGGGTATAAGAGGGAAAGGAGGAAAAACACAATCAGTCTTGCAAGATTCTCTTTCTATAGCCTATCTCAGTAGGGTTCTTAGGGAGTTTGTTTCCTGATCTGGACAACTTAAATGGGCTGACAAGAGCTCAGCAAACTAATGTAAAAAGTGTGCACATATGTGATTTTGGCAGGACTGGACCCCATGGGGGAATTACCTTTTCCCTGTATTGAAGGTGGTAGTGGTAGTGGGACACTCTGGACAATTCATGCATTCATACATTCATACATTCAACATCACCTCTTTCCATTCTTCTAATTTTGCTCTAAATAACTACAAGGAGAAAGGGCATTACAATAGAAGAGTTGGGCCCTGTGAGGTGGCATAAGGATTTGCAATTCCTTTCTTGTGATCAGAGCAATCATTTCTAAAATAATTCTTTTAAAATTCTGATTAAGGAGATTTCTTAGGAACTGAACAATAGCTGCTTGTTCTTTTCCCAATTCCTCAACCTGTGGAGAATACTCACCCAGCACTGACTGAATTTTGAGTCATGAAGCTTGACTCATTATTCTATATCATTGTTGATATTCCCTAAAGTGAGAGCTAAAATGCCATGTGGGCATATCACTAGTAAGAGGTTGACAAACTGATATTAACATGACTTTTAAAAAATCAGTTTATGGTGGCATTTTTACAGAAGATATCTTGAAATATTCTCCAAGGTGTGATATTTTTTCAGATCCGAAGAAGTGATTTCAGGAAACCACTTCAAACTGGGAATAATAACCCCAAGTTTTGATATATATTATGAGGGTTTTTCTTTTCACGAAGAATGCCCACGTAAAACTGTTATGTGGTAGGAAATACTGCTTTACAGATTTTGATCTTCTGCTTGCATGCAACCCAATGAATTCCACCACAAGAAATGAAAATGTGTGCATGAGAGAAGAAAGCTGTGCATGAAAAGATAAATGGATTTTAAATATTATTTAGGGAATTTGTTTACCCCTGTTTGATTGCAGTTGCCATTCTTACTCTGTTACCAGGCAAACAGGCTTGCTTAAAAAATAGAGGGTTTTGTAAACTTTGCAACTATCCATTTCTGTATTTGTCATGGCTTCCCACAAAGCATCCTGGGAACTATAGCGCAATGATAGAGCTTAGAAGCTGCTTTTAAAAAAACCTACCCGGCCTTGCTGAACTACATGGTCCAGGTTTTTCTATTACTCTGTATAGGAATCCTTCATTCTGGCTGTACAGTCCCTAATTCAGACCAAAACTTTATGATAAAGCTGCATGCTATTTTAGCAACCGTGTATTTAACAATTAAATATCCTATACAGCCATCCTTGAACTGGTACCGTTCGGATGTGTTAGACTTCAACTCCCAATATCCCCAATCAGCATAGCCAGAGGCTACTATGGCTTAGATATACTGTATGAGCCCAAGCAATCTTTAAGATGAACACATCCAAAGAATGTAGCAAGCTGGGGAAGGCTGTATTGGTAGCTTTCACCTGGAGACGGTGGTCACATTACAGAAGCATTCCACTTAGTGGCAAGGTCTGATTGTCCAAAAGCCAACCCCTCCCACTCACCATCATCACCACCACCATTTTGCCAAGATACATAGGTTAGAGAAACCTTAACATCTTACCCCATCCCCAAAGATATCAGGGTTGCTTCAACAGAGAGGATTGCCATTTTAACCAGAAACAAGCATTCAGGCTTAGCTTGACGTTGCTAAGATGGTAACCCAAAATAGAAGACCATAAATGCACATCATTTTTACTTATCTCTTTGCTTGTGCATCCTTCAATTTGGCACATTCTTTACTGTTAGAAGCACAGCATTGAGTCTAATTGCCTGCCCAGAGCAGGAACTCAAATTAAAGCATCCAAAACATAGGTCTACTTAGCTTCTGCTTGAGCATATCCTTCAAAGGGGAGTGCCCCACTCCCCTAAGGAGCTAACTCCATTTTCAAACTGAAGTGTTTCCTACCTTCAACTAAAATGTCCTTTCTTGTTAATCAAATAGTAGAGGAATATCCGTATCTTTTTTGCGTTCAATCAACCAATACACTTATGTGACCTTCAAGAAGCAAGTAAGTAAGGAGTTTCCACGGACAGTTAATATCTGGCCCTTGAAGGGAGGAGCCCTGCAGGTCATGTTACTGGTTGCCAAAAGCTGGTCCTTCTACCCCTTGCATAGTGTGAAACTCCCAATACTATTGTTCTCTTACATGTTCCTTAAGGTAGTTAAATGCTGCAGAGTCTATATCAGTGTTTCTCAACCTTGGCAACTTTAAGACCTGTGGACTTCAACTCCCAGAATTCCCCAGCCAGCCTTGCTGGCTGGGGAATTCTGGGAGTTGAAGTCCACAGGTCTTAAAGTTGCCAAGGTTGAGAAATGCTGGTCTATATAGTAGGCTCTGTGTCATGACTTACAGAGTAAAAAAGATGTGCAAACAGGAATGCTAAACTCTTGCTCCCAAATAAACCTGGAAATAATGAGCAAGGAAAGATGAATCCTATGACTGATTGGTAACTGGTTCAAGGCCAGGCACTAAAGAAGACAAAACGAATGCAAAAGCAAAACATTATGACAATATATGTTTCCCATAAAAGGTAAACTCCCCTTAAGTCAAGCTCAGCTGCTGGCGATTTCATGGACACTTCCATGCCCCTGTCTTGGAATAGTACAGAATTGTTTCGGCCTTGTTGTTTTCTAGGATTTCTTTTTTTTACTTCCCATGTCCCATCCAAGGATTAACCAGGTTCTGACGATGCACAGCTAAGAAATGCAGACTATGGTGACCAGAGACTGCCCCTTGTTAAGACCTGCTTTCCATGTCTAGTGAAGCAAAAGTCTTCCTCTCTTCCCTTTCCCTCAATACTGCATTTTTTAAAGTCCCTATAATTTACACTATGATTCTCCCATAGATAAGCAACAAGGAATTAAGCCCCGAACATCTGATTTGAGATCACACCACCATCTAAAAATAGACACAGCCGAAGTTGCTGCAAAGAAGTCTTGAGAGGCATAAGTCGATTGGCTGTCTGTCGGATGCTGAAACAGAGTCACCAATTGGCAGATCAGTGAGCTGTGCCCGGCCCTCTATGCGCATAGTGCACAGGCAGCTGTGCTTAAGTCGAGCTGGCTGCCACATGTTGACAGGAGATAAATTGGGGCTGAGCCAAAGCAATGCAAAGATTTTCACAAAAATCATTTTTAAAAAAGGTTTCAGCATGACTAATCCAGGAAAGGAAGAACAAACTAGAGGAAATCAATGGCTCTGAAAGAGCACACCTTAACCGAAGAAAAGAGGTGAAGAGGAAAAAGGACAAATATTGTGCAATAGCTTTCATTGCACAAAGGGACGATTAAGGGCAATAAAATATTATCAGTAAAGCCTCACAGAAGACAAGTCTGATAAAATATAGAGGAACATTATCCAAAGGCATTTTAACACCAACATCTTTATTCATGGCCATACTAGCCCAGCACACATAACCAATCTAAAAATATAATTAAACCCAATACATCATTTAAAAATGCATTAAAATAAAAGCTAGCAAAACTTACCAATAAGCTTCAAATCCAATATACAGATGTTTAGAAGAAGGAAGAGGAAATGACACTCGGGCCCCTAGTGTAAGTAATTGTCCTAAACAAACTGTTTTTGGAAGTTACTAATTTAGTTCAAAACTGGACACCTTTTGGCACTCCCTAAGTACAGTCCAAACTGTTATGGCAAAAGGTTGAGAGACTGAGATGGACAATGGATAACTTGTCCTTCTTGTTTTGGGATTTCTCTCTATTATTCTTTACTCTAAGCCTCTAAAACTATCAGTCTTGGTCCCAACACCTGCCTATGGCTTTTCTCTGAATGAGTCTTTTGTATAGTAGCACATAATCTGCCTTTTTTGGAGTCAGGAAGAATCTTGTTTATTCTCCCAGGATCTTTAATTCTCATCATTTTTGCTTCCATGCGGTGGTTTTATTTTTACCCTGTGCTGCAGATAGCAGTTGTTTTGATGTATTATTGTTTTATGACGTCTTTGCATTTATTTTTAGATGTGTTCAGTGCAGAGCAAAGATACTGTCTGGAGTATTATATCAGAACAAGAGCTGAGGTGTTAGCAAACAGTCTGGAGACAACCAGATCTTTAAAAAGGCTACTAAATCCTAGTCTAAGTCATTCCATATCTGATGAATGCTGACTTGATTCCTAAATGGCCCATAGCTGTTTTTCTAATCTTAGATTCCTGGACAAATTGAGATGGAGGAAAAATTATGGGAGAGTGAAAACCAAGTTTGAGGGAAATTCTTATATCTCAGGCCAGAAAGATTAGTGACCATCCTTTCTTAGAAGGATGCTGTGCCTCCTAGTTTGAGATGACATCAGTTATTTTTTGTCATCTGTTGACATCACTAAAGGCAGATGGAACCTATTTTGAATTATGGAAGTGCATCCTGTATGGGTCACAAGATGATCCAAACTAATAGGATTAGAACAACCAGCAATTTTAGATGCTTTTTATTACCATCCTTGATAAAGCACACATACAAACAGAGCGACTGATTCTCTTTCAGCTCAGCCATAGTTTGCATTCTGGCCATTCAGTGTGATCATTTTTAGCAAAATTCAAGGCAAGGACAGAGAGGGATAGAAAATGTAAAAGTCGAAATTCAGAGTGTCTTGATCAGTGTCAAAATTAAGCTACTCGACTAATTACTGCTCAGCACATTTGTGCCTATGGCGATTCCCGTCTCCTGAAACATAAACCAAACATGGAAATCTGTTGTGAATAGGGGAAAATACTGCACCTTGAACTTAGTCTGATGAGAAATTCAGCTTTGTCATGGTTTGTAACACAGTGCGGAGATTAGTAATTCTGCCTGAGGGTTTGTGTCTGCAGTGGGAAGATGAACAAACTACTCTGACTTGGAGAGCCGATGGATTGTGAAGGAAACAGCTCCAGCCAATAGGCTCTCAAGTATGAAAAGCTTTGGTGCTAAATTTACAGCCATTATATAATCATGCAGAAGAAGCCCTGTAGGTTTTCAATTCAAATTGAACCCTTCTCCTTCTCTTTTATGCATGAAAGTGGCTGTTCTTTGACATTCATGGAAATGATTAGCATTGCTGAACAATTCTTACTGTACACTTGCTAAGTTATGAGACTTGGACAAGGTGCTATGCTTTGCCTGACTGAATCATAGCAATGTTGTGGTGGTTCACCTCGCTGCTTCTCTTCCCTTCAGCTGTCTTCTCGGGCATAACTTGTGCCTGGAGGAGATTTTGCCTTATGTTTTAGGAGGGGGGTGTTGGGTTACTTCACAGAGCAGCTTTGGAGGGTGTTTCACTTTAGCACATGGGATAGGCTTTGCAAGATTATGCTTGGGCCTCTTGTGATGTATTTCAAGGGTCAAAGTAAGGAAGTAAGAATGTCCAAGAAAGGAGAGGCCAGGAGACTAAAAGATGAGGTGAGGGAGATAAGGCCATGTGTTGTCAAGAGAAGAAGTGAAGTGAGATATGGTCTTCATTTCATGTAATGATTGACAATAGGCTGCCAATTGTTTTATAGGCAGTTTCTTGTTCTTTAGAAAGCAACCCTTTGTCCCACCAAGTGCAGTATCTCCTATTTCTCCACTAGATCCCAAGAAGGAGAACTGTATAGGACAGTGATGGTGAACCTATGACACGCGTGTCAAAGGTGACATGCCACAACAGTTTGGGTGACACACCAGTGTTCACCAACACTCAACAACTATTCTCTCTGCCTGAGTTACCAAAGAAACTGAGTTTGTTTTACTCATATTTCATTTTTGTAATTATTTGACGTTTCTTAATATAATACATAGCACCACACATGACTGGACTGTATTTTTTAAAATAAATGAATAAGTAAAGAATTGTTTCTCTTTTGTTCATGTGTGACATGCCAGCAGAGTCAAGTTAGGCATTTTCTGAATTTTTGACACACTGAACCCAAAAGGTTCACCATCACTGGTATAGGAGAACTAAGCAAGACCTCTACCTAGGACCTTAGCAACTTGCCACCAGTTAGAGTGGAGTCATGGCTTTCTTAGTCCCAGAAGAAGGTGGAAGAATAGAAGCTGGGTAAAGAGTCTAGGAATCCTGATTCACTGGTGTCAGAGCCTAGTGTGAGGAAAATTGAGATATTACTGGAACCTCCATCCAGTATTAGACTTCCCTGACAGAGATGCATCCTCCACAGTGTTAGTACTACCATCTTGAGAGTCAAAGTGCAGAGAGATGAAGGCATGCCAGGTTGCTTGAGAAAGCATCTTAAGTAACTGGTGGAGATGGCGAAGCTGACTACTTTGTTTAAAGAGAGGACATTGTCTAGCTTTGTTTCTAATTGGAAACCACTTTGGACTTTTTGGTTGACAGTCAAAAAACAAAAAATGCAAGTTTGATTGTGGGATTCAATAATTGATGTTATACCTATAGAAATATCTTGTACAAATCATATGTATTGTTGAAATAGATTGATTCTATGAATTTTTTTGAATGTTAGACTAAAAATTATTTTTATTATGTACATGTTTAGATACTAGAATAAGAGGTGAATACATTTTACACTTATACCTGTACCAAGGAAAGTCGGAAGCTATCTTTCTTTTTCTTTTTCTTTTCTTTATTGATTTTCCTTTTCTTTCTTTCTTTCTTTCTTTCTTTCTTTCTTTCTTTCTTTCTTTCTTTCTTTCTTTCTTTCTTTCTTTCTTTTCCTTTTTGACCTTCTTGTATTTTAACCTTTTGGAAATTTAATAAAATTTATAAAGAAAAAAAAAGGGAGAAAGCATCTCAGCAGATACAGTCTACTTGGAGTAACAGTTATTAATACTGCCGAGCAACCCATTGATCAAAGCAGTTAGCTCTGATCAGTACCAGCTGCATTTGGGTGGAGGCCAGAAGCTTTCAGATCCTTGGCCTCTGCCCAAATTAAATCAAACATTGAAACAATGTCCATGATAGCCTTCTATTGTCCCTGAACTTTAAGTTACACACAGCTTCCTGGAAATGCTGGCTTTTGGATGGACTTGATTATGTTTTGCTGCCAAACTGAGATCACCAACATGAAAACTGGACTAGATCTTTGCTAGGTTATAGTCTCCTGCTAGCCCTAGACTTTTAAAAGATGTCTCTTTCGCATCCTGAACACCCAATCTGAGGACCACACAATCCAGAAAATTGTCTCCAGAATGGGTAAGGTTGAAAAAGTCAGACCTTTTTGTTAGGGGGAGTTTCATGGGGAAATTGCAGGCATTTAAGGCTACCATGTCATATCCTAGAATTCCCCAATGCATTCCTCAACACAGATTTTTCTCTGTGACCGTTAAAGGACAAATGTTCCATTTCTGTTACTTTATATCTTTTCCCCAAACTACCAGAATAGCCCAAAAATACAATCTAAACAATGAGATAGGGATCTCTGATTGTCATACCAGGGCAAATGGTTGAAGCTTCAAGGCCTGAAAATAAGTGACCACATGGTAATGGACTTGAAAAAGGTGGAGGAAAGAAGACCGTGATTAAAACCAGGAGACTGAAACATGAAAAGGGAAGAATTCCTGAATGTTGTTGGATGAACAGGCTCCCAATCACTCATGCTCTGGTAACCTCCCAGGTCGATTACTGTAATGCGCTCTCCATGGGCCTGCCCTTGAAGAGTATCTGGAAGCTTCAGCTGCTGCAAAATGCAGCAGCACGGGTAGTTATGTGTGCCTCCAGAATGGTACACATTACACTTCTGCTCTGCAAGCTGCTTGTTTGCCAGTTTGCTTCCAGGTCCAATTTAAGATGCTGGTTATGATCTTTAAAGCTCTTCATGGCATGGGGCTGGGTTATCTGAGGGACTGCCTCTATCTGTCCATCCCATCAAGTCTGGCAGAAGGGGTATGCTGCAGGTCGTGTCTACTAAAGAGTTACATTTGACGGGACCCAGGAAATGAGCCTTTTCTGACATTTCATGGCAGCCGCCCTGTGGAACATCATCCCCCCTGAGGTGAGATTGGCCCCTTCTCTGCCATTCTGGAAGTCCCTCAAAACATGGCTGTGTCAACAGGCCTGGGGTCTCAAGGTAATGGTGATCTGCTGAGGTGGCTCCACTGTTTGCAATATCCAGTGCTTTCGCCTAGCCTCTTTTGAAAATAATATCAATTGTTTTTTAATGGTAGTGTGTTTTAATATGGTTATTTTAAGGTTTCATTGTATGCTGCCCAGAGTCATATTCTGTGAGATGGGCGGCCATATAAATATGATAAACAAACAAACAAGCAAACTTATTGCATTTATGACTTTCTAAATCTCTACAATACATCTCCTTCTCCAACCTTCCTGAGGGAGCTTGGGGAAACAGAGTGAGAAGAGACTCTCACTGCTGTTCCCTGCATGAAGCCTTCATGGATGATATCACAACATTCCTTTCAAAATAGGAAGGGTGTTCTTCAGGTTGAAAAAGGTCTGCCCTTGCTTTACTTGGTAAACCTTGGAATGGGACAAATAGACAGTGCTCAGACAAATGTCTGACTTGGCATTGTTGCTTAATAATGGAAGAAGCCATAGCTTGCCAATAAAACTGTATGCAGAAGAACAGTTCCCACAATTGCTTGTCAGCAGAAGGTTGAGAAAACAGCTATAGGACACTCGGAAGACCATGGGTTTATCTTTGACTTGATCACAAGACATTCCATATGAGCTTTTCCATTGTCCTCTTATTAAATCAGGATTCCGTCCATTAAGTACGGCTGGCAATAAATCCTCTGTTCATTGCAACGGCATTTGGATCTGAGCTTTGGGCAAGCTTTCTGCCAGTCCTTCCCTCTGCTAGCAAGTTCATCATTCGGTGATTGCATTGGCTTTCCGGACTCATCTGCCAGGCGAGTCACTGACCCTCGGCTTCTCCTCATTTGACACAAATCCGAGCTTTTAACAGCCCACTACAAACCCATCCATGGCAAGTGTCTCTGTGAGACACAGCAAATAAATCACGCATGCTTTATCAGACAAGCACATCACAAAAGAAATCGGAATCTGCTAATGGAACCCTTTATGGGAGGCTAAATATTTTATCAGGCTAATAGCATCCTCTCTTCTGACAGATATGGTTTAATGGTTCACTTGGGCTCATGGAGTTAAGACCTTCCCACACACTGTTCTCTATGGGAGCATTATAAACAGGAAGGCTTGGGCAATCTTAGGGTTTTTAACTCTTGGTTCCTTTCGTGAGATCACCTTCATTGTCCTATGCAGCTGTCATCACCTCTTTTTGGAAGGGACATTGTTGGCATTTGATGAGATTTAATATTCTTAGGGTTAATAGAGGATGTCTCTGTGTGTGTGTGTGTGTGTGTGTGTGTGTGTGTGTGTACCTTCAAGTCAATGTTGACACCTGGCAACTGCCTAGACAAGTCCCTGCAGTTTTCTTGGCAAGACTTCAGAAGAGTTTTTCCATTGTCTTCTTCCAAGGGCTGAGAGATTGTGACTGGCCAAGGTCACCTAGCTGGCTTCATGCCCAAGATGGGACCAGAACTCATGGTCTGCCAGTTTCTAGCCTGATGCCTTCACCACTACACCAAACTGGCTCTCCATAACTCTCTAGGTAGCTGTCATCACCTCTTTTGGAGAGGAATTCTTGGTGTTTGATCAATTTAGATGTAATATGCTTAGGGTTCATTGAGCAGGCACCCATATTTCCATTGGGGAATAAGCATGATTTTGTTTCAGAAAGCAGTCCTATGTTGTAAAGTAAAACTGTAAAATAGACCTATCTAAATATAGATAGGTCTATAGTTAAGCATATCTATAATTCCTGAGCATCAAATATTAAAGGAGAAGGAGAAGACAGTGTGGCAAACAACAGGTACACTGAATATTCAGAGGCTTTTTTTGATGCTGGCTTGTATTCTGAATTGTGGCTTCATTTAGCAAGTAGTGTCTCTTTTTGGCCCATAGATTCTTTTTCTCAGAATCTTTTGGATGCTATGTTATTATGGAAGGAAAATGGCTACCACTAGTAAGGAACAATGTTCCCATCACCCCAGCATTTCTTGGCATGGCAGAGTCCAGAGTCTCCTGAGAAAAACAGACGAAAGCCTCCCTGTCTCCAGAGAAACTTTTGACAACATCAAATGCACTGTTACAATCACATTGGTTCAAGCTTTTCATATGTAAGTATTACCACCTTCTCCCCCAGAGGTGGAAAGATCATGGGCCAGATGCTTAGAAGGCTTCACTTCTTATCCTGGATCTAAATTCTCTGAGCCCTGCATGGCATCTGATTTTCAGAGCTCAATTGCTATGATTTAGTCCTCTCAAAGGTTTCTTTGTCTCTTCTTCAACTGATCTTTTTTCCCCCTCACTCCTGTGAGGCCAGTAAGTACCTCTTTTTCTAAATTTCAGCTGAATCAAATATTTGCTGAGAAGCTTACAGCTTGGGAGTAAAAAGAGAAAAAAAAAGAAAAAAAAAGTAAGAAAGAAATGAGCTGAAACCCAAATAGAGACATCAAATTGTGGCTGCTGGAGAAGTGAGAGGAAACTTCTGACCTTCTCTTGCAGTAAAGGTTTCTCAGCATGGTGGTTCTTGTTTCAGCAATCCAGATTTCCATTTACAAAATCCCAGTGAGATAGCAGCTGTGGGAGGGAGAGATAGAGAGAAAGAGAGATTGATTTAACAGTTAACAGCTTGGAAACAAGTGCAAATGCTTTTGATTGAACTTTGAGCTGCTTCCAGAAGAATTAGGTCATATTTGATAGTGTCAGTTTCTTATCCAGGAAAGGCTAAACTAGTGGCAGTGTCAACCAGAGTACTTCTGCCAGATGGAAGTGCCAGCTGGAGATGGAAGTGCAACTGGTTGAACCAAATTTGCATGGTGTGATGAGGTTAACTAGTAGTATTTGTTCCATTAGAAAAAGGAATGGCTTAAAATGGATTGGGGGACTGACCTCTTACTGCCTTTTGAAGAATATCGCAAAGAATGGATGACCTTTAGTTCCCCTCAATTTCTTATTTTTCGTTATCTTAAGCATCCTGAGTGGGTAGGTGTCAGGCACTGTATGAATCTCTGAGTTGGTGGGATGTGGGCAACAGTATGTTGTTTGGCAACGTAATCTCTGGATTACAGATCTGAGCTGTCAGACGGATACTGGAACAAGGAAGCTTGCAGGCAGAGATTAGAGGACACAGCTTTTGATAATTTTATTATAGGCACTAAGAAGGCCTTAATACGAAGAAAAGCAGCTGCAAAAACATAACGGGAGAGAGTGAATGTTTGCTGAGTGAATGTGTGTGTATGTAGTGAAATTAAACCTTGCCTCTCTTTCCATGCAACAGGCTAAGAGACATTTGTTATCGGGTGCATTCTCCTTGCAATGGACCAGATTGGCTTCATGATCTTTGCTTCTGGACTTGCCAGATCTCGTCCTTAGTGCCAAGCATGCTTGGGATAAAACTATACTTTGGTTGTGCTTGTGCCCTGCTGGCTAAAATGTGTGCAATCTGAGTGGAACTGTCCTTACCATTGTGGCAGAGGTATGACTAAGGCTGGGAGTCTAGGCTACACCATCTGTGTATTTCTAAAAAGCACTATACGAATGCTGTGGTAATGAGAGTTAACAATGAACAGTGGAGGTAAATACCTACAGGCCCATCTGTTGACGATCACGTTGTATGGAAAACTGTTCCTTGGAACGTCAGAGGAGTAAATTGCAAAGAGCACGAATTTGTGAATGAAAGGAAAGCAAGAAAAAATAGGTACATTGTGTATCTAGAACAAGAAAAAGGATGGAACAAGGTAGCCTGATCTTGTGGAATGGATTGATGAATACTTGTAGGGAAGCAGCATAGGTTCAGTTATGAATGAAAGGGCTAAATGTACAACCCAAAGTATGAACTGGTGTCATCTCAGTTGTGTGGATGAAAGTGAGAAGTAATAGGCTGATGACAGTTGCCCATTACACGGAATGTGACAGTGGAAGAACCAGAGAGGTTTGTTGGGGAAAACTGTACAGTAGTCTAGATAAATACAATTCAGAGGAAAAGTATTTTGCTAGGTGACATGAATGGATGGGTGGGAACAAGATGAGAGAGTAAGAAAAAGGGATTGTGCCTTCAGAGACTCTGGAATATATTAGAATGGTGCCTGGTGAGCATCTGCTTAGAAGAAAATCTTTATTTTGAATATGTTGTTTAAGCCCATTCATATATAGACAGGGCAAAGGAATGAATATAAGCCTAAAATCATGATTTATCATCATATGTTTACGATGAAAGACTGAGAGAATCACTGAAGGAGACAAGTTAGATGAAAGATTTTCAGTATGGTCCATATTCATGCAAGAGTAAAACTTCAGGAAAAGTGGACATGGAGGGAAAGGAAGGAAGTGAAAGAATAAGAATGAAAATAGAATTACTGCAAGAATAGGAAATCCAAGTCATTCATTCATACACACACACACACACACACACACATAAGATAGATTAATTTTCCAACAGTATGAATGAAAAATATATGTTAGGATAGAGGATCTAGAAGCTGCTATGAACACATTGAAAATAATTATGTTACAGAGTGCCAGAGGGTATGGAGTTATGCTAAATATGAAAAACTGACATCTGGCAGAATGATTATGTGAAAGAGTTTGACATTAAGGAAACATGCATATGATGATGATTGATCTTTATGTGCCATCGAATTGATGTCAACTCTTAGCAACCACATAGACAGATTTTCTCCAGGAGGGTCTGTTCTTAGCCTGGTTCTTCAGGTCCTCCAATGGTGCACCCAACACCACTGTAATTGGATCTATCCCCCTTGCTGCTGATCATCCTCTTCACTTCCCTTTCATCTTTCCTAGCATTAGAGCCTTTTCCAGAGAACTACTGTAGGTCTTCACATAATGTGTTCAAAGCAGGATAATTTGAGCCTGGTCACTTGTCCCCGAGTGAGAATTCTGGGTTGTTTGTTCAGTGATCCATGTGTTTGTTTGTTTGCTTGACTGTCCATGATATTCTCAGGAGCCTTCTTCAACACCAAAGTCCAAAAACATCAATCTTTCTATCCTCTTTTTTCAAAGTCCAACTTTCATTTCTATAGAGTGATACATAGCCTGCACGGTTCTGATCTTTGTAGATATGGACACATCCTGGCATCTAAGTATCTTTTCCAAGCCCTTCATAGCTACTTTACCAACTGCTACTCTGCATTTCTTGACTGCTACTACTTTACTACTTACTTTTTTAGGTTGAAGCTGTCTACCATTTCAATATTTTCATTGCCTCTCATCATTGCCTTTCATTGCCATTGTAGAACAACCATTCATAAAGCTGGTTGTTCTACTTGTCAATAGTTTGGTCTTTTTTATATTAAATTTTAGTCCCATTTTTTCACTGTGCTCTTTGACCTTTAGTACTAGGACTTGCAGATCCTTTGCAATTTTCAGCTATCAGGGTAGTGTCATCAGCATAGCACAGGTTATTGATGTTTCTTCCTCCAGTTTTAAAACCACACTTATCTTCTTCCGATCCAGCTTCCCTCAATATACATTCCTCATGTGGGTTGAATAAATAAGGGGAGAGTATACAGCCTTGCCTCAATCCTTTACCAACCTCGTACCAGTCTGTTTTGTCACGTTCTGCCTGTACTGTGGCTTCCTGACCTGTGTACAGGTTTTGAGAGAAAGATATTGAATAATAGAGAGAGAGAGAGAGTTGCAAACAATGCAGTTAAGATAGCATGGAACAGTTATGATTAAAAGGGGCAGAGAAAATGCAGAGCAATATTAAGGAAATAAGCATTGTTTTGGAAGTGGGAAAAGAGGGCTAAACAAGGAGTCCTCTCCAAAACGGATGGAATTACAAATGAAGAAAATGATTTGGGAAGAAACTGAAGTGAGGGAATGTATTTTACATATTTGTATGCAATGTATCCCTATGAAAGATAGTGATATATTGAAGGATGGAATTGAAATGCATGCTTTATATAAAATCAAAATGATGAGAGTCATACATATAATAATGTATAAGACTTCAGATGTAGATGGTGTAACTGGAGAAATATTAAAATATGGATGTGGTTTGCTTATAGAGTGGCTGTGTGACTTATTTAATGCATGTGCAAGAATTCCATCTATGCTTAACAATAGGAAGAATATCTCTATTGTTCTCTATGCAAAGGGAATAGTAGCAAGAATGAATGCAAAATATAGAAGGAAGTGTTTGTTATCTAAGCCAGAGAAGGTGTTTATCAGAATTCTTATTGAAAGTGTATGAGAGGTAGCAGTGAACAAAATTTCACTGTGGGGCCCAATGAGTTAACACTCCCATTTCTTCTATTTGATACTGTTGCCTCAATTCCTTGACAAGAGCAGAGGGGGGAAATATCACTGTATTTTTGAGGAAAAATCAGACATAAGTTCTCTTCATGATGACTGTCACTTTTAACATTTGCTTTCTGTATTTCACATTTCTGGAAATGTTGTTCTTCTATTCTTTTCATAATGGAATAAACCCTGGTGCTTTCATCTGAGTGCAGTTAGTTAAATCAAAGAATCTGACACTCACTTTTGTCTTGATTGTGTTGAATATATGCATACATACATACATACATTCTTCTGAAAGCAATGGAATGGTTTCATTCTGTTATTCATAAGTTCAGTTCTGTACTCAAGGGAGAAGGGGTTAGCATTCCAATCCCTTTTGCTCTTCAGCCTAATGGCACATGTTCCCTGCAGTTATTATCAAACACTAAGAATTCTGAAGAAGGAACTAGTTGTAAAAAAGCTGGAGTTGGATGGGTGCGGCTTTTCGTTCCTTATCTCCCCCACTTCCCATCAGCTAAAAATGTAACTATAGTGGAAATGGGAAAAATACATTTATTCAGGAAAGTAGTGATGTAGTTGTATTCCAATTTAAAACACAAGGGGTGTTAGGGCCACCTCCAATCTTGGAAGCCTTCTTTATCCAGAGAGAAATGAGGTATCACTGCTATTGCTTGCCCTCTTGGTGGACAGATAAATTCAGATGCCCAGTGGGTTTTTTTTTTTTTTTTGCCTGATTATCAGCTGTTCAAGGTAGGCAAAGGCAAGAAAAAAGGCGGGCCAGGGACTCCAGGAATTCTGTTTATTATAGTAGGATTGAATAACGGAATCTTGTAGGCCTGTCTAAGTTTCTCTTTCCCCCTTTTTATGCTAAACAAAATCAAGCCCAGGTTATTTTGCATTTCTTTCTCACCCTTTCCTCTTTCTCAGGACTGAATTATCTTTTCTCAACAGCTCGTTCTTTCCTTACCTATTCCCAAAGTCTGATCCACATTCCTTCACACTGGGGACCATACTGAAAATTTAAAGAACTTGCTGTGGGATCCTCTTACAAAATGGCAGCCAGGGGGCATTCCTATTCACAAAATGGTTGGCATAATAAGTATGATCAGTGACAGAAATATTCATTAAAAGGAAAAAATGATTAGATTACATTCTACCCCATTCCCTCCTTCCCCCGATCCTCTTTACCATTCAAACTCACCACACTTCACAGTTACAGGTAGTCCTCGCTTATCGACCATTCATTTAGCAACCGTTTGAAGTTACAATGGTGCTACAAAAAGTGACTTACAACCGGTGCCTACAACTGTCATAGTGCCCCTGCAGTCATGTGATTGAGATCCAGTGCTTGGTAACCAGCTTGCACTTACAACAGTTGCTGTGATGGAATGGTGTTATGAAGGCCACGCTCAGGGAGATAAGCATTTCCTTAGCCCCCAACAGGAGCATGGTAAGTTTAAGAAGATAAGACTGGCACCACCCTAAGGAATTCACGGTGTTGTGGCTTGCTGGTCTGGGAACTTAGGTTGAGTCTGGAGAGATTCTGTCTTGAGCTGGAAGCTAATAAACACTACAGAACTGTATCTGCACTGTCTCGGGGAGTGCTTTGGGATGAACCTGACAGTTGCAGCATCCTGGGGTCATGGGATCGTCATTTACAACCTTCCTAGCTGACTTCTAGCAAACAAAATCAATGGGGAAATCACATCATTCACTTAACGACTGCTGCAAAAAAGGACATAAAATTGGGTCTGGTCACATGATTCGCTTAATGACTGCATCACTTAGCGACCTAAATTCCAGTCCCAGTTGTGGTCATTACTGAGGACTACTTGTAGTTGTTTTTCCCTGTTGATTTTACATATAACTTCTAAAGGATTTGTAAACAAAATACTGGTACTTCTGAAATTGAAATCTGGGGTACAGCGTCCTTTAAATTACTCACAGGTGTTTCAGATGTAAATCCATGGCTATGATAATAAACAGAGATTAGCAGAACTCATCTGCATGCTGGACTCTGTAATCATTTATAATAAGTTTTCTCTCTCTCTCTCTCTCTCTCCCTCTCTCTCTCTCTCTCTCTCTGTATATATATATATATATAATTTTTATTAAAGATTTTCAAAAAATAAGATAAAAACTAATGTAAACTAATGTAAAGAAAAGAAAAAGAAAGAGATCATAGAAAAAGTTAAAAGTGTAAGAAAGGGGAAAGAGGTAAAAGAAAAATAGAAAGAAAAAATATACAAAGAAGTAGCTTTCAATCCCCCTTCATGGATCACTGCCTTGTCGTGGCGAAGGGGCTTGTGTAACTCAGTGAAGCCATGAGCTATACCGTGCAGGGCCACCCAAGACGGACAGGTCATGACAGAGAGTTCTGACAAAATGTGGTCCACTGGAGAAGGAAATGGCAACCCACTCCAGTATCCTTGCCAAGAAGACCCCATGGACAATGTTAAAAGGCTAAAAGATATGACGCCGGAAGATGAGCCCCTCAGGTCGGAAGGTGTCCAATATGCTACTGGGGAAGAGCGGAGGGCAATTCCAAGTAGCTCCAGAAAGAGTGAAGCGGCTGGGCCAAAGCCGAAAGGACGTTCAGCTGTGGATGTATCTGGAAGCGAAAAGAAGGTCCGATGCTGTAAAGAACAATATTGTATAGGTACGTGGAATGTAAGATCCATGAACCAAGGCAAGCTGGATGTGGTCAAACATGAGATGACAAGATTGAACGTCGACATCTTGGGAATCAGCGAATTGAAATGGACGGGAATGGGTGAATTTAATTCAGGTGACCACTATATCTACTACTGTGGGCAAGAAACCCTTAGAAGAAATGGAGTTGCACTCATAGTCAATAAGAGAGTGGGAAAGGCAGTAATGGGGTACAACCTCAAAAACGACAGAATGATCTCAGTGCGTATCCAAGGAAAACCATTCAACATCACGGTAATCTAAGTCTATGCCCCAACCACTGATGCCGAAGAAGCTGAAGTTGACCGGTTCTATGAAGACCTACAAGACCTTCTAGAACTAGCACCAAAAAAAGATGTCCTTTTCATCATAGGGGATTGGAATGCTAAAGTAGGAAGTCAAGGAGTAATCGGAATAACAGGCAAGTTTGGCCTTGGAGTACAAAATGAAGCAGGGCAAAGGCTAATAGAGTTCTGTCAAGAGAACAAGCTAGTCATAGCAAACACTCTTTTCCAACAACACAAGAGACGACTCTACACATGGACATCACCAGATGGTCAATACCGAAACCAGATAGATTACATACTTTGCAGCCAAAGATGGAGAAGCTCTATACAGACGGCAAAAACAAGACCAGGAGCTGACTGTGGCTCAGATCATGAGCTTCTTACTGCAAAATTTAGGCTTAAATTGAAGAATGTAGGGAAAGCCACTAGACCACTCAGGTATGACTTAGATCATATTCCATGTGAGTACACAGTGAAGGTGATGAATAGATTTAGAGGATTAGATTTGGTAGACAGAGTGCCTGAAGAACTATGGACGGAGGTCTGTAACATTGTACAAGAGGCAGCATCTAAAACCATCCCAAAGAAAAAGAAATGCAAGAAAGCAAAATGGCTGTCTGATGAGGCTTTACAAATAGCTGTGGAAAGAAGGAATGCGAAAAGCAAGGGTGAAAGGGAAAGATATAAGCAACTGAATGCATATTTCCAGAGAATAGCAAGGAGAGATAAGAAGGCCTTCTTAAATGAACAATGCAAAGAAATTGAAGAAAACAATAGAATGGGGAAGACTAGAGATCTCTTCAAGAAAATTGGAGATATCAAAGGAACGTTTAGTGCAAAGATGGGCATGATAAAGGACAAAAAAGGCAGGGACCTAACAGAAGCAGAAGAGATTAAGAAGAGGTGGCAAGAATACACAGAAGAACTATACAAGAAAGATCTTAATGTCCCTGATGTCCATGCTGGTGTGGTCACTGACCCTGAGCCAGACATCCTAGAGAGTGAAGTCAAGTGGGCCTTAGGAAGCATTGCTAACAACAAAGCTAGTGGAGATGACAGTATTCCAGCTGAGTTATTTAAAATACTAAAAGACGATGCTGTTAAAGTGCTGCACTCAATATGCCAGCAAGTTTGGAAAACGCAACAGTGGCCACGGGATTGGAAAAGGTCAGTTTACGTTCCAATTCCAAAGAAGGGCAATGCCAAAGAATGCTCAAACTATCGCACAATTGCACTCATTTCACATGCTAGCAAGGTTATGCTCAAAATCCTACAAGCTAGGCTTCAGCAGTACGTGAACCGAGAACTACCGGATGTACAATCTGGGTTTCGAAGAGGCAGAGGAACTAGAGATCAAATTGCCAACATTCGCTGGATCATGGAGAAAGCACAAGAGTTCCAGAAAAGCACCTACTTCTGCTTCATTGACTATGCAAAAGCCTTTGATTGTGTGGATCACAACAAACTGTGGCAAATTCTTAAAGAGATGGGGATACCAGACCACCTTACCTGTCTCCTGAGAAATCTGTATGCGGGCCAAGAAGCAAGAGTTAGAACCGGTCATGGAACAACCAATTGGTTCAAAATAGGGAAAGGAGTACGACAAGGCTGTATACTGTCACCCTGCTTATTTAACCTATATGCAGAGTACATCATGAGAAATGCCAGGCTGGAAGAATCACAAGCCGGAATTAAGATTGCAGGGAGAAACATCAATAACCTCAGATATGCAGACGATACCACCCTAATGGCAGAAAGTGAAGAAGAACTAAAGAGCCTCTTGATGAGGGTGAAAGAGGAGAGTGCGAAAGCTGGCTTGAAACTCAACATTAAAAAAACGAAGATCATGGCATCTGGACCCATCAATCCCTGGCAAATAGAAGGGGTAGAAATGGAAGCAGTAACAGACTTCATTTATTTGGGCTCCAAGATCACCGCAGACGGAGACTGCAGCCATGAAATTAAAAGACGCTTGCTCCTTGGGAGGAAAGCTATGGCAAACCTAGATAGCATATTAAAAAGCAGAGACGTCACCTTGCCGACAAAGATCCGCATAGTCAAAGCTATGGTTTTTCCAGTAGTAATGTATGGCTGTGAGAGCTGGACCATAAAGAAGGCTGAACGCCGAAGAATTGATGCCTTTGAACTGTGGTGCTGGAGAAGACTCTTAAGAGTCCCCTGGACTGCTAGGAGGTCAAACCAGTCAATCTTAAAGGAAATCTGATTGCTCATTGGAAGGATTGATAATGAAGCTCAAGCTCAGATACTTTGGTCACCTAATGCGAAGAGAGGACTCTTTGGAAAAGACCCTGATGCTGGGAAAGATGGAAGGCAAAAGGAGAAGAGGACGGCAGAGGATGAGATGGCTAGATAGCATCACTGAAGCAATGAGCATGAAATTGAGCAAACTGAGGGAGGCAGTGAAAGATAGGAAGGCCTGGCGCAATATGGTTCATGGGGTCACGAAGAGTCGGACACGACTTAACGACTAAACAACAAGAAGCTTTCAATCTTCTTTACCACAGTTATAAGTACAATTATAAATTTACGTCTTACTCTGTGGTTACAACATAACTCTCTTCTTTCTTTAATCTATTCTGTCTAATCATCAAAACTATAAGTCATAAGTTCATTTGTTTCTGTTTCATGCAAAAAGTCCATAAGGGGTTTCCAGTCAGCAATAAACGTAGATATTGTCTTTTTTCTGATCAAAGAAGTCAATTTAGACATCTCAGCAAGTTCCATCATCTTCACCAACCATTCCTCCATTGTGGGTAGTACCAAATCTTTCCATCTTTGTGTATATAATAATCTTGCTGCAGTTATCATGTACAAAACAAAGTTTCCTAACTTTTTTCCAACAGTTTTCCCATCAATCCCAAAAGAAAAATCTCTGATCTCAATTTTATGTTAGTCTTTAAAATTCTCTGAATCAGTGTTTGTATCTGAATCCAGAATTTTATAGCTTTTCTACATGGCTACCAAATATGATAAAATGTCCCTTTTGGTTGTTCACATTTCCAGCATAAAGTTGAAGTGTCTTTATATGCAAAATACAATTTCAAAACCTCCTCTCTCCTTTGCATCTTGTAATACCTTATATTTAACTCATGTTTTTTTCTCCTGCCACACAACTTTAGATATATCCTTCTGCCACTGTTTAAATGGTGCATCAGTTATCAAAACAGGTATTGCCTGAAACAAAAATACCATTCTAGGCAACACATTTATTTTTATCACAGAAATTCTCCCCAGCAATGACAGTTGTAATTTTTCCCATCTTAACATGTCTTCTTAAACTTCATTCCATGTCTTAACATAGCTATTTTGAAATAACATACAGTTCATATTTGTCATAGGGATACCCAGATATTTTACCTTCTTCTCAATCTTAAAATCTGTTTTATTCATCAATTCTGTTTGATCTTCTATTTTCATATTTTTGTTAACATCTTCATCTTCTGTTTATTAATCTTGAAACCTGCTAATGCACCAAATTCTTTTAATTTGCCCATTAAAATTTCAGTTCCCTTTAAAGGATCTTCCAGAACCAACCAGAAGTCATCTGCAAAAGCCCTTAACTTATAAGTTTCTTTTTAAATCTTTACTCCCACAATCCTCTCATTTTGTCTTATATCTCTACTCAGTATTGAAGAATTGAAATAAATGAGAGGAGACAGTGGGCATCCCTGTATTGTTCCTTTTTGTATCTCACAGGGTTTGTTAGATCTCCATTAACAATTATTTGTGCTTTCTGTGAATTGTAAGTCAGTCTTACCCGTTTTATAAAGTTCTCTCCAAAACTTGTATCTTCCAAAACCTTGAATAAGAAAGCCCAATTCAAATTGTCAGAGGCCTTCTCTGCAGCTAAGAAAATCAGTCTGGCTTGTTTTTCATTATGTTGCTCCAAATACAGGTGAAACTCGAAAAGTTAGAATATCGTGCAAATGTTCATTTATGTCAGTATGGCAACTCAAAAGGTGAAACCAATATATGAGATAGGCGCATTACATGCAAAGCGAGATATGTCAAGCCTTACTTTGGTATAATTGTGATGATTATGGCGTACAGCTTATGAAAACCCCAAATTCACAATCTCAGAAAATTAGAATATTACATGACATCAATAACACAAGGATTGGAAATAGAACAATATCGGACCTCTGCAAAGTATAAGCATGCATATGTATTCAGTACTTGGTTTGGGCCCCTTTTGCAGCAATGACTGCCGCAATGCGGCGTGGCATGGATGCTATCAGCCTGTGGCACTGCTGAGGTGTTATGGAAGACCAGGATGCTTCAATAGCGGCCTTCAGCTCCGCTGCATTGTTCGGTCTCATGTCCCTCATCTTTCTCTTGGCAATGCCCCATAGATTCTCTGTGGGGTTCAGGTCAGGCGAGTTTGCTGGCCAATCAAGCACAGTAATCCCATGGTCATTGAACCAGGTTTTGGTACTTTTGGCAGTGTGGGCAGGTGCCAAGTCCTGCTGGAAAATGAAGTCAGCATCCCCATAAAGCTCGTCTGCAGAAGAAAGCATGAAGTGCTCCAAAATCTCCTGGTAGACGGCTGCGTTGACCCTGGACTTAATGAAGCAGAGTGGACCAACACCAGCAGATGACATGGCTCCCCAAATCAACACAGACTGTGGAAACTTCACACTGGACTTCAAGCATCGTGCATTGTGTGCCTCTCCATTCTTCCTCCAGACTCTGGGTCCTTGGTTCCCAAATGAGATGCAAAAGTTGCTCTCATCAGAAAAGAGGACTTTGGACCACTGGGCAACAGACCAGTTCTTTTTGTCTGTAGCCCAGGTAAGACGCTTCTGACGTTGTTTGTTGTTCAGGAGCGGCTTGACAAGAGGAATACAACATTTGAAGCCCATGTGCAGGATCCGTCTGTGTGTGGTCGCTCTTGATGCACTAACCCCAGCCTCAGTCCACTCCTTGTGAAAGTCCCCAACACTTTTGAATGGCCTTTTCCTGACAATCCTCTCCAGGCTGCGGTCATCCCTGCTGCTTGTGCACCTTTTTCTACCACACCTTTCCCTTCCACATAACCTTCTATTGATGTGCTTTGATACAGCACTTTGGGAACATCCAACTTCTTTTGCAATTCCCTTTTGGGGCTTTCCCTCCTTATGGAGGGTGTCAATGATGGTTTTCTGCACAACTGTCAGGTCAGCAGTCTTTCCCATGCTTGTGATTCCTACTGAACCAGCCTGAGAGACCCTTTAAAGGCTCAGGAACCCTTTGCAGGTGTTATGGATTCATTAGCTGATTAGAGTGGGACACTTTGAGCCTAGAATATTGAACCTTTTCACACTATTCTAATTTTCTGAGATTGTGAATTTGGGGTTTTCATAAGCTGTATGCCATAATCATCACAATTATACCAAAGTAAGGCTTGACATATCTCGCTTTGCATGTCATGCGTCTATCTCATATATTGGTTTCACCTTTTGAGTTGCCATACTGACATAAATGAACATTTGCACGATATTCTAATTTTTCGAGTTTCACCTGTATTCCAAAATGTCCAACACATTTCTAACATGGTCCTTTAACTGTCTTTTAGGTAAAAACCCACATTGATCCTCATGAATAAATTCTTGCAAAATTATGTTCAGTCTATCAGCTAGAATCTTTGTGAACAACTTGTAGTCATTGTTCAATAATGCTATCGGCCTTTTAAGCTCTATTTATATATTTTATTTTTTATTTATATTTCAAATTTGTTGCTGCCCATCTCACTGTGGGGTGACTCTGGGTGATTTACAGTAAAAATAGAATAAATATTGATTAAAATAGATAAATATTAATTAATTAATTAATTAAAATATGTTAAAAACACACTCCCTTTATAATACTTCCAAGAAGCAGATGTTAATTAGGTGTTAATAAACTCAGAGCACATCGTCAAGGTGCCAGCCATCCCCAGGGTCAATTGTACTGGCCTCTTTCCAACTCTCTGGTGTCTTTCCTCCCTGTAGGATAGAGTTCATCATAGTTTGCAAAGGTTGTAAAAGTACATCCTCAGAACATTTATAATAAGAACCTGATAATCCATCTGAGCCAGGCACCTTTCCTGGTTTAATCTTTTTTATAGCTTTAGAAACTTCCCTTATTGTTACCGGTCTGTTCATAATATGTCTCTGTTCCTTGTAATCCTTGGTCAATTTTTTTTTCTTTAGATGTTCTCTAGATTTTCTCTAGAGATATGTCACTTCCTTTATACAAATTGGAATATTAATGAAATGCTCTTTGTATGGCTGCATTGTCCATTAATATAGTATCTTCCTCTTATAATTTCAATGTTCTTTTCTTTTCTTTTTCTTTTCATAATTTATATGCCAGCCACTTCCCTGGTTTATTTGCAAACTCACATTTTTTGCTTTACATAATTCATTTTTATTTCCATTTCTCTTACTGTTAACATAGATAATTGTCATTGTAAAAGCTTAATTTGTTGAGAAATACTGTCTTCTCTGGAAATTTATTTAATTCTTCTTCTTTTCTGTTTATTTCATCCAAAATAGCTCGTGTTTTTTCTTCTCTTCTTTTAAGTTCACTATCATGTTGTATAAAATAATTTCTAATAAAAGCTTTACTTGCATCCCAAACATTCTTAAATCAGTGCCTTTACCTAAATTATTTTCAAAAAATTATTTTAATTTTTTTTACAACCCTCCACTACTGCTTCTTTCTGTAGCAACATTTTGTTTAGTTTCCATCTAAAAGAATTAGATTTTCTTTTATAAACCAAACTCACAGGATTACGATCTGAAAAAATCTTTGGTAATATCTCTACTTTAGAAAACTTAGTAGCCAAGTTCTTTGAAATCCAAATCTTTTCTTGAAAAGGATCTACATCTTTCAGCAAAGTAGGTATACTCTCTTGAATTGTCATTTTTCTGTCTCCAAATATCAACCAGACCTAAATTGTCCATCAAATCAAAGAAAACTTTTGGTAATTTGCCTTGAGTGATTTTAATATTTTTCTCAGAAGTTCTGTCCAGTTGTGGGAAGATCAGTCCATTCCAATCCCCCACCAAACACCAATTTTCATAAGAGAAACCTATTAATCTATCCATAAGTTGTTTATAAACAATATTTTGTCCTTATTGGGGGCATAAATTCCCACTATTAAAGTCTTAGTTCCATGCAAATTAACTTCCACCCCAACAAATCTACCATGCTCATCAGTCAATACAACTTTTGGCTTTAGATGATGATTTATGTACAAAACAACTCCGTTTCTTTTGTTTGTTGTTATTCCTGCTGAAATAAATTCTTCACCTACGTTTTTATAAATCAAACGTTTTATGTCCTTTTTTTCTAATACGTGTCTCTTGTAGGCAAATTATATCTTGTTTTAATTTTTTCAAATAATGATTTTTTTTCTCTTTTGAGGAGCATTTGCTCCATTTAAATTCCACAGTAAACATTTGTAATCCATAATCAAGCCAAAACTTTAGAAAAATCGATACCTGTATTCCTAGTTCAGTATCATCCCTTTCAGTTTCCTGATGCAGCTATTGAAGTTTTTGTGTAGTCTCATCTGACACCTCCATTTGAATCTCCTCCAATTCCTCTTTGAATTTTTCTAGAAATTCCCTTGCCTTCTGGACAGAATTCAGTCAAAACCTCTGCTGTTTAAAAGTAAAAATCACACCTTCGAATTTGTCCCATGCTGGCTGGGAAATACTGGGAGTTGAAGTCCATGCATCTTCAAGTTGCCAAGGTTGAGACACGCCGATCTAGACAGAGGAAGCAATGTATAGCAAGGAGCTGTCTGTGGTGCTGAAACTTCACTTTGGAAACTTTGACATTTGTGAGCTGATAGAAGTTCTCTCGCAGGATTTGTCATCTTCATATCTGTGCCATTAAAGTCTTTTATACTGAGCTTATATTTTTCCACTGCTTTCCATCATGATATTCCCTCAACTCCTTGTCTCCCCTTATATCTGTTCTAGCAATATGATTTTAGCTTCTTCCGTACAGAAAGTAGTAAAGGACAGGACAAGATTACTTCTGAACTGCGTATGGCCAGAATGCACGTAGATGAGGATTGCATGTTGTTCAGCTCAAGTTCTTTGAAGACTGAAGAAGTTGGGTCCAGAAGGGTATTGCTATGTTGAAATGGAAGAGGAAGGATATTGGAATCCTTATATTGTCACCTGTTAATCTGGAGGCTAATGATTTCAAGATGAGGTATGCCTCTCTCCCTTCTAGCACTGGAAAAGGAAAATGTGTTGAGTTCATAGTTGCTCCCACAGCAGATTCACCCCTCCGTGCTCTTTGACAATTAACAGATAGTTTTCTTTGGATGATAGTCTGCAACTGGAAGAATTTCATACATCCCAGTAGGTACATGAGATATCCATTGATCATCCATCAGACACACACACACACTCACACGCACACACATACACAAAAGCAAGCTGTGTAGCCTTGTTCTCCAAGTCTCTACACCCCTTTATTCCAATTAGAAATTTCCTGTTTGCAGTCCACCCTTCTTTCTAACAGCAACATCAGATTTCCTCCCCCACAACAGTACTGTAAACCATATCAGCCCACCACAAACAAGGTGGGGTGGGTGGGGAGTTATCAGTGCCTTCAGAGGGAAGCCAAAATGGACAGATATACAAAAATACAAAGATTAAGAAACAAAAGTAGAAAATGTGAGAAGAGAGAAGACATTTCTCCTATCAATAATGTCTAGTGAGAACTGAACATGTTATTTCTCAAAAACAACAACAACAACAACTGCGCATCAGTTGGAAAAGAAACATGGAAGATCAAAGGGAGAGATATGGGGTATCTTCAGGGAAATCATGAATGGCTGGCTAGAATTCAGAAAAGAACCAAAGAGTCATAGCAACATTTTGTTTCAAGTTCCACATGTCACTCTGCATCACTTTTCTCTCACATGTACACTTTGATCTCACAAAGTTCTGCATTATTTTCCTCTCCCAGATAGATTTTAAACTATCCAGGAAATTCTCCAAATGATTGCGGGGGCGTGGGGTTGGCTCTGTGTCTTGATCTACAAAGATCAAGATGGACAAACCTACAGCACTGTATGTATTTATCCTATTCAGAGATGTGGTATTCAGATAACAACCCTTTCAAATGATAATAGGATTTGCCAATGCAATGGATAAGTAAAGATCACAAGAGGATGCATCTCATCTATGAGCAACATTTAGAAAATTCATCAACAGCCATCTTGGGATATTGGAAGCTAAAGTGCGAAGAAAGGACTATAAATAGTGGGGTGTGCAAGGAGTGTTGCTTAGCATTCTGAAACATGTGAATAACGATGAAAGTGTTGCTCTCACCCCATCCAAAGCAGACTGCACTGCTGTCCTAACATGGAAGAGTCATTAATTCTTAGACCAGATTACTCAACATTAAAAAAAAAAGTCCCCCCATCTTTCTCTTTCTCTCACACACTGTAAGAGGAAGAATGGGAGTCAGTCAAGGCAGTGGAGACCGATGGCATGCGTGTAGGAATCATTCCATAATCTTTCAGGGGATATTTTTGTCTCAGCAAAAAGAAGATACTGCATGTTCAGGACATCCACTTTTCTGCAATGATAAGACTATTCTAGATTAATTTCTATATGATTGCCCTTCCTCTCTGAAAATGTTAATCGACTGGTCGTACCCTTCTTTAAAAATGCAGCAGAACTACAGAAAAAGTGCTAAAACAACTGATTAGAAAATCAGGCTGAGAAAAGGGGGAAGTAATTTCCTGTAGCTTCAGCTACTTCCTTGGTTTGCTGTACTTATATAGAGCCAATTGCCTAAACTAGAAGTAAAGGATTACAACCTTATTCTGCTTTGTCTAATCCATGGGTAGCAACCTTTCTGCAGTTAAGGACATGTCTGGAAAATTGAGATGTTGTGGGTGCTTTCACAAAATGGCTGCCCTGGTGGGTGTGGCCAATCACAATATGTCCGTTTACCAGGCAATGTATTGATGCACTTGCTTCCCCCCTCCCCCTTTCTCATCCCTTTCTGAATATGTTCTATTATCCCATGTCTTTTTTTCAGGGGAGATAGACTGTCTTACAAATAAACCACAGAGCTGTATATAATTTTTAAAGACATATATGCAAGAGGACTGTCCTTTGTTTTGCAGTGTTCCAGCTCTCCATTTTTTAAAATTAAAATAATTGAAAACTGAAAAGTGAAGTCAAAGAGGCAGGGAGTCTCAGCCATATGGGAGGTGTTTGCAGATATGTTAGTGTCCAGGGGCTGTATGTTTCTATATTGTGGTTTTATTTCTGAATTGGGAGCCAGTTTGGTGTAGTGGTTGAGGCATCAGGCTAGAAGCCGGGAGAGTGGGCGTTCTAGTCCTGCCTTGGGCACGAAGCCAGCTGGATGACCTTGGGCCAGTCCCTCTCTCTCAGCCCTAGGAAGGAGGAGGCCAGGGCAAACCACTTCTGAAATCGTGCCAAGAAAACTTCAGGGACTTGTCCAGGCAGTTGCCAGGAGTCAACACTGACTCAAAACAGAACAAAACAAAACAAAACAACAAAAAAATAAATCTGAATTGCACCAAGGTGGAAGAATGTAGATCTGTCCAGCTCTGCCTGGAAAATATCACCTTCTTTTTTTCCTTCTTGCTAATGATTGCTTTGTATTTGGGGTTTGATCACCCAAGATTTCATAAGACTAGAGGTCAGAGTTCCAACCCAAGTCTACTGTGATCAAGCATGAAATGTGAGTTGCTATGGCAGAAATTTCCATTTTTGCAGAAAAGCTGCTAGCCACCATACAGAACAGCTCAGCAGGCTGTTGTCTGATGCTAAAGCTTCAGATTATGGCACCACTGAGAGTAATTTTGTGCTTAAATAAAGAAAAGAAAGTGGAGTTTAACTGTTAAAACACCTGCCTTGTAGGCTATAGCAAGCAAAATGGTTCATCCCTAGCATTCTCCAAATTCACCTCTTGACACTGTGCCAGCAGCAGATTTGTGGCTGTCTTCCCAGGAGTGAAAAGATCAGCAATGCATTTTTAAAAAGAAGTTCTCATTCATTTATTCTTTGGGGAAAAGGTGTAATTTCACTGGGAAATTGCACATTAGCCTGCACTTCTGCCCCACATAAATATATACCAGATCAGTTTCTAAAAGCTTCATGTGGTCCTTTCAGTTGTTTGTGAACAGAGAAATCTCTAATCCTTTGCCAAGAAACTTGCAATCCTTTGTGATGCTAATGATGCATATTTATACAAATTAAGGCAAAATTATGCAATGGGCAATGCCCATTTTCTAATTGTACATTTTGTTTGGCAGAAGTGTACACATTGCTTAGCTAATTATGTAGCTCTTGCTTGACTTGATAAGCCTTGGTTAAACTGTGATGGTTTAATAAAGTTAAGAACCCCCAAATCTGAGTCCTTCCTTATTTAAGACATTTTTTCTTATCTGATTTTTCCTCCAAGAAATGCTCTGTCGACCTTACAAGGTAGATAAAGGAGGCGGAGAAGATGGTGATTTATAGAGGACAGTTTATAGAGGACAGATCTGAAGACAGATTTCTGAAAATCCGATTCTCCTCTCCCTCTGCTGAGGGATATATTCTCTCAAAGTTAATCTGTCAGGCAATGACATGCCATTGGAGGGCACAACCAAAACCAAAAATGGGCTGCATTTGTTGAAAAACCAGGAAAAATTGTTTTGTTTTTATGATTGTTCGCCACTCAGAGTCACTTGGTTGAGATGGGCAGCCATAGAAATTTAAATAAACAAACAAACAAACAAACAAACAAATAAATAATGTGTAGGCGGTGAAACCAGAATTAAACAGACAGGGATTGAGCTCAAACAGCAAGGCATTTCAAAGTGAGTGAAATCTGAAACCTGGTGGAATTCTGCAGTGATTCCTTATGATGTAGGTTCTCTCTTTGTTCTATAACTACTATGGCATACTGCTTGTCAGCTATTCTCTATGAATATTTGGGAATTTCCAGAGAAAGGGGCTGATACTCTGCTCTCTCCTGCATTGCACAGCTGACAGTGTTCAGGAGCTGATCCTACAGCTGTCTATTTAGATCCTGGCAGATAACCCAAATGGGCAATAAAGTCCTATTTGGTTTTACTAAGCTAGTGACTCTGACCTGATTGAACAACTTTTTGCTTGATCCAGATGGGGTGGGTGGCCCTCCCTTCCTCAGGTTCCTCCTTCCACATATTTGAACTCCCTCATATTTCAACTCCTGATGGACACATGATGAGGGAGGATTCAGTTTTCTGAATCTGGAACTATATCATTATGCTTACCTATTGTCAAGTATTAAATACTGAAAGCCAACAATTGGTGTCAATTTTCTGGCTCGGGCAACTTTGGAATATACATATATAGCACCTTTAATTGGATGGATAGCATTAGGATCAAAATATGCTAGAATTCTAGTATTTCTAGAAATAATTGTGTCAGAAAGTTATGGAATGTGATGTCCAATAAACGAAGATTTGACCCCTTTTCTCATGCTAAATTGACTTTATGGGGAAACCCAACTCTAAACATTGGGGAAAAGATGGTGATATGAAAAAATTGAATGGAGGTGGAGATATTAACTTTGGACCAACTGATAGGTGATGAAGATGAATTTTTAACATATGCTGTGTTAAGAGATAAATATCAACTATCAGATGTAGCCCAATGGCAAGATTTACAACTACAACATTTGTTAACAACTTTGGTTGGGCCAGCAGCATTTTCAGCTTCGGAGACACCTGAGATACTAGAGCAACTTGTTAAATCCTTCAAAATTTTTTTTAAAAAACCCTACTATTAGTTTTTATAGATATTTGTTATCAATAAATCAATTTGATATGCAGATGCTAAGAAATGATTGGAATAAAGAATTAGAAGTTTCTATATTGCCTAGACAATGGGAAAGTGTTTTAACTTCTATACCAAGAGTGTTAATGGACTTTAAACTAAGACTTATACCACAAAAAATAATATTTAGGATTTATTGGACACCATTATGTTTGAACAGAAAAGATCTAGGACAGCATTTTGTTGAAGATGTAGTAAGGATAATGGTTCTTTAAAACGCATGTTTTTACAACATCCTATACTTACTAAATTCTTGGAGAAAGTACTGGATTAAATATATATGTCTATGTGACAAAAATTTAAATTTTCAGAAGATAATATTCTTTTGAATTACATACCTATTACATGGAACTTGACAACTGGACAATGTAATTGGATTCTCCGTGCCCTTACTATGGCCAAAAGACTGATACTGCAGCATCAGAAAGATAAATGCATGGCCCCATTCACTCAATGGATTGAAGACCTGATTGCCCTTGCCACCTATGAGCAGATTGCCAATAGATGTAGACTTTGTATGGACAAGTATAATGAAATATGGGACTCATTTATACAAAATACAGTAGGTTAAAGATGAATGATAGTTATATACATGTATTAGGAATAAATATATATGTACTTGAATTATATTTACATTAGATAAGTATATATAGAATTGTATATCTGCCAATAACACTTTCTGGAATTCTACATGTAGAAGCAGAATCACCCCAAATTGTCCTTCTAAATCCAACCCTACAGAACCATTAAGATATTATAGCTGACAATACCAAAAGCCATTGAGAGATCCTGAAGTTGCACTTCCCCTGTCCTTTTCTTAAGGTTGACCACCTATCAGGGGCACCACGTACATGCCAGTTCTATGCTGAAACCCTATGCTTTGATTACCTGCTTCTGATATGGCTCAAGACATTTTGGATAGATCAAGAACATCCCAATTCAATAAATTTATTCTGTTGAATTGATGGAAGTCCAGGTTAACTGATTTGATTGGGAATAATAATCAAAACCATACTGAGTTACCTTGTTTTTCCCCAGAACATTTTCAACCTGTCAGAACCTGCATCACCCAACTATTGTTGTTTTACATTGTATTGCATTCGATGGGAGTTGGATTGATTTGTTTCTGCCAATTACAACTAAGGGGGGGGGGGTTGCTGTTGAGGGTTGTAATAGGAGTAGTACGGGAGGTGGGAAGGAGCTTAACCATATATGGGCAATTTAGACTGGCCTGATTGCCGGCAAGGCAGCTGGGGGCCAAAGAGCCAGGAAGGGGCTCAAGTAGGAGGGGGAGGAAGGAAAGAGGTCACCACCAGGTGGAGAAGAATCTAGATGCCAGGCAATAAGGGGAGGGAGGATAAATAGAGGGAAGTTTACCCAAGGCTTTAGTTTTAGCAATGTTCTGTTTGCAAGCTACATGTACCCCATAATAAAGAAGTATTTTTCTGAACCAAGCCTGGTTGCGTGAGAATGCTTCTGAATTGGGTTTTGGACATTGTGGACTTGACACAACCACCCATAGCACTAACATTTCAAGATTGTGGCTATTCTCTTCTAAACTTTAAAACTACTATCTAGATGGACCTGGTGAAAGCCTGACACATTTGTTTTGTGAACTTGGTGGCACTTATTCATTTTTCTCTTTTTAATTTTTCTCAGCATGGCTCACTTCTTTAACTGCTCCCATCTATTACTACTCCTGCTGGTCTATTCTATTCTGTCCTTTCTCATCTTAGAAGCACTGGAAAAATTCTCCACCACAGGTATTCTCAGGTGAGAGGTATATTTCCAGAGACAAATACTCTGTTGTCTTCTATTCTCTCCTGCTTTATAACTCACACCTCCCTTTCCTCAGCAAAACATTGCTGATGTCTATTTATAGGAGTGCTTTTGTGCAGGTCTGTGGAAGCATACATGTTCAATCCTTAGCAAGGTGCAAAATTGAAGCAGGGGACAGAGATGTCATTCAAAGAGTTGCAGAAGTGAGGAGTTGAAAGAGACCGTAAAGATCATCTAGTGCAAGTTTTGGCAATGTGCAGGAAAACCAGTTAAATGATCACTGAGAGGTGGCTGTCCAGCCTCTTCTTGGAAGCCTCCAGAGATGGCAAACCCACAACCTCCATAGGTAGACAGTTCCACTATTGAACACATCTTACCGTCAGGAAGTTTTCCTTATAGTTAATGAAATCTAAGTAACTGCCAATGACAGGAGTCTACTTTAGAGGTTGATAAATCTGTCTCTCGTTTTAGAACCTTTTTTGATGAAAAAGTCATTCCCTCTCTTGCTTTGCAGGTTGCCAATTTTTATATATCAAGTCCACCCTAAAACAATTTGCATTTTATAGGTGTTAATAGATGCATTTTTAACATATTACCCCAAAGCTTATTTCAATTGTTTATGATTCAAAATACAGGTAGTCCTTAGTTTAAGAACGAGTTCCATTCCCAAGGTCTGTCCTTAAGTTGAATTTGTATGTAAGTCAGAAGAGTATTATTGTATAATACTGTATAAGTAGTATTGTGTATTTAATTCAAACCATTGTGTATTTAACTCGAATCATTGTGCATTTCACTTGAATTTTGCTACAATAGGCTCTGTTCTTAACTATGGGTCATCCATAAAAATGGGACGCGGTGGCACAAGGGCTTAATGACGCTGGAGTTTGCCAGTCAGAAATGATCGGCACTCCAGCGGTTTGGGACCATCTCCGCGGGACGGGGTGAGCTCCTGTCCCTTGTCCTAGCTCCTGCCCACCCAGCAGTTCAAAAGCTATTCCATCTGTGAGTAGATAAATGGGGACTCCCGTTTAAATGGGAGGAACCAGCGGTGCTGCACGGGGGAGCAAAATACCAGTGCTGGCCAAACTCCGAATGCAGCCGGCACGAGCGACGATTGATGCGAGCGGCGAGAAAGATCTACAGAGGAGGAAAAAAGCCCGGATGACCCCCTAGCGACCCCTGCTGGCACATAGTGTAACAGCACTAATTGTAAGATTTCTCACTGTATCTCACTGTTAGGTTTATATATATACTTTGTGAGCCGCCCAGAGTTCCCCATTGGGGGGAGATGGGCGGAGAATAAATCGAATGTATAAATAAAATAAAAAATAAATAAACTGGGTGTTCTTAACCTGGGGACTACCTGTATTTTATGTTGCCTTTCATCATGTACATCCAGATCCAGATAGCAGAGTACAAACTCAAACAAACAAATAACCTATTCATTATTAATGAAAACAGGTATAACTAAACATCATACAGTCAGTGAAACCCATTAAAAAAAAAACCCACAAGCAATTCAAGTCAAATGTGTTGGGTGATCCATCTATGACCTGAGGTTGCCGTGTTAAAAAACCAGTCTCTGAGAGCTATATGGAGCAAGGAAATGATGAGATGTTGTAGAAGAGGCGGAGCTGAATTTTTTGGCCTTTCCCAGATTTTTTAAAAGCTTGATTTTTTAAAAAAGAAAAATTAAGAAAAGAATAAACACACCAGACAGTGAACGCACCTGCTCTGCTTCTTACTTCAGTCCATTCTTTTTTTAAAAAAATCATGCAACTGATTTTTTTCTATTTTGCTCCAGATTTTCAGCAACAGAATCCTGCAGTAAGAGGAGCTTGGTTTGCTACATCTGTATTAAACCTTTAGATGTTAAAATATTAGATGAATGCAGAAGGAATTCTGCCTCTCAACTCTTTTGCTCTCAGGATATTCCTCTCTTGTTTATTCTGGATCACCATGTCCTGATCAAGTATTATTGGCACAAATATATCATTGCAAGTGTTTCCATGAGTGGGGAGAAGCCAATGCTATTTCAGTTTCATCACTCTGTTCTGGAAGAGGACAATTGTGACATCAAACTACTTAAGATCCTGGTCAATAACTTGGCAGATCATTCCAGCTCTTGATATAAATGAGGCGGAGATTGTCAAATGCAGACATACTTCAGGAGAACTGGAATTAAAGCTTTCTTCTCTGATTACAGAGAATTACAACTTGTCTTGCCTTAGCCTTAGAGTATGATTATGGGCTTGTTCTTCAGCACTATGCCCACTGAGAAGACGTTCTTTGTTCAAAAATTATCTGACCCTGCCCTTGTGTTCTAAGGGGATTTTTTTTTTTTATTTTCCTTGAGTGATAAAGATAAATGAAATCTCTCTCTCTTTCTCTGGGGGAAGGGGGGTTGTTGAATGGGTAAATGACTGGGAGACAGACAAACTTGCAACAAACCTTCTCTGCTGATTTTCCATGCAACTGCTTGAACCATTGTGCAGGACCTCAAGGGCAAATTTGTTTCTGCAATCCAGTCCTGCTTGTTGGGCATCCTACAAGGGCAGATGTCATCAAGAGTATTTGGGGATTTGAAGTGGTATTAAAGTGATATTAATTATCAGAGGAAGTAAACTCAGCATCCACAGTGTACATTGGTACACTGGGTATTTCTCCTATTTGCTATAATATGTTGGCTTGCAAGGCAGTCTCTAGATTGGAGCTGTTAGCTTTCATGGAACAGCATGAGGATGTGTGAGGTACAACATTGGTTACCCTTGTGACGTATTAGCCAAATGTGCCACAACTGATTGGTACTCTTCTTACCTTTAACCGAGAATGCTGCATGTGGCACAGGTATGATTAAGGCTGATAATCTAGTTCAAACTTTCTCTTTTTGTAAAGGAATTTAGAGAGGACCTTGGGGCAGGGATGCAAAAGCTGTTAAGAAGGGATGTGGAGAAGCAATTACACAGTCCAGAGATTGAAGCAAGCATGAGAAAGAAACTCATAATAATCTTACCTTGATTTGAATAAAACATGTCTTTCCTTAACATTATTTTCTCTGATTGGCCTTGTAGAGATTGTTTTATTAGATTTCAAGATATTAAGTAGTAGAGAGCTTGTGGCTGACTGCATGGTCAGGAGTCGGAAAAAGGGAACAGGCAGCTACAGAGCTCTTGGTTTAGTTCCAATTTATACCCAAGTGAGCTACTAATAAAGTGATTGGCAATGCAACTACATCTAATATGAACATTTGTGGGCCTTAAAGAGGCTGTGCTTTAAAGGTGGAGGAAAATGTTGTACCATCTTTTCATGAGAACTTATCAACTTAAGATTATTTCTCATCACTCAAACATGAAAGAAAAATTATTCTCCAGTTGTACCTCTTCTGCAATGCAAATCACCCATTTTTTCAAAAATATTGATTCCCCCCCCCCAAAAAAAAATTATCCAAATGCTTTGCATTAGGGACAACGGTTTGTGAAAACCAAGTGGATTCAACAAAATGACAAACAAAACTGCCTGAAAGTGTGCCAAAACATACACATTTTACTACAAACTTGAAAACAAAAATCTCAGCTGTGACAAACCAGGCTTGACAGATCTGCAGAACCAAGATCTGGGAAAGAGATGAAGCTGCATGTGCTTTAAATGAGAACTGGGGATTGTATTCAGTATCCAGTATTATATGTGCTAATTGATAGTTATAGCTGCCAAAAATAATCAGTAGAATTTACTGAAACAGAAGTACAATAAAGCTCAGCCTGATGGAGAGGACTTACCAGCTGACCTGTGTTGTTTATGACATCTCCTGTCCAAACAGAAGGGCAATTTCAAAGCTTCTTTTTTCTCTTCTTACAGTCCTTCATCTTCAGACCATCCAAGCAGAAGATGCTTTCAATCAAAGACTTCCTTTGGCCAATCTTTGAGGCCAATCTTTACTCTCTCTAAGAAGAAACTTCCTAATCCCCCGTGTAATGTTTGTTTTGTTTGGTTTTTTATTCATCTAGTTTACTAACAAGATTCCTTGTCACTTCTTAACTGGACTTTGAAATAAAACTCCAGAATCGTGATGAGGCTGATTCCAACCCAACATCATAAATAGGTCCTTTAAGATAAGAAGAAGAGAGTGAATGCTTGATAGGAAAGGAAAATGAATGGATAACAGTAGCATCTTTTTCTAAAACCAAAACTATCCATGGAATGACAATAAGCAAAAAATGAACTAGGCAGTTCCTCAACAAACATGGAATTGGACTTGAGGCTATATTCCTTGATAAAGCAAAGCAAAGTTTGGAAACACAGTTTTAATGGTCTTTGATCCCTAATAAAAGGGAAAAGCTGTATAAATAAGGCAACAGTCTGTTGGAGTTGTGTAAAGGCATCCTAGAAGAATAATATGAGAGCCAGTTTGGTGCAGTGTTTAAGGCCCCAGGCTAGAAATTGGGAGACCATGAGGTCTAGTCCTGCCTGAGGCATGAAGCCAGCTCGGTGACCTTGGGCCAGCCACTCCCTCTCAGCCCTAGGAAGAAGGAAATAGCCTATCACTTCCAAAAATCTTGCCAAGAAAATTGCATGGACTTCTCCAGGTAGACACCTAGTGTCAAAAATGACTTGAAAGCACCACCAACAACAAAAGCATAAAAAGAGGAATATTTGTGTAAGGTTTTCCCCATTCATCTCAGAGAAACTCTCATGACACGTGTGTTCAGCAAAGAAGTTTACTGAAGCGTAACGTAAGTAAGTACAGACAAAGCCAGGATTGGTTTGGCACATCTTACAATGTATTTATTAGCTTCCCCGTTCCCACGTTTTGCCCCATTGCTAGGTTACAGATTACCCACAGTAATCCCCCCTCGCCCAAATGGCAGATTCAGTCCGGTGCTTTTGTCTTGCTGATTGCAGTCTATGGGTTGTGCTGTTGTTGCCTTTGTTGTGCTTGCCGGGTTGCGTGCAAAGCCAGGAGTTCTCGATCGCTCGTTGATTGCTTCACTCCCGAGCCTCTGCGCTTTCCTTTGTTTGCAGCACCCGAGGCGAGCCGCACTGAGACAAAGTATCCGCTGGCGGTTTTGAGTTAAGCGCCGCCACCTGTCCGTAATCAGCTCGCGGGTTTCACTTCCCCTTTTCCTCGGCTAGTGCCCGGGCAGTGAAATTGACCAGGCGCGGCTGAGCAAGTCCCTAGCTGTGCCGCGCCGGCTGAATCTGACAATTTGGACCTTCAAAATAAAATCAAAGACTATGAGCTTTCTAACCATCCAGTATCTATCCTGCTGTATGGTTTAAAAAATGAAGGTAGAAAATGTACAAATGAAACTGATTTTTTAAAAAAAATTAGGAGGTTTTTTTCTTCTTCTTACCCAGAGCTAGTAGAACAGTAACTGCTAATTGGAATGGAGACTCTGCTCCAGGAACTAATGAATGTTGACTGGAATCTGAATGTGGTAGAAATGATGACAATTGCTAATTAGATCTGAGCTAAAAGAAATGTATTGGATTTCTGAGAACTCTATCAAATGGATCTTTTTTCTGCATCATTTGAATGATGTATAATGATAGTCTAATAGTTTGTTTCCCCAGTATAATGTGACTTGAAATTGTTTGCTCTTTATTTTATATTAAATCTCATCCCTTCTCCTTGCTTTGTTCATAATGCATCCAGGCATAATGCATCGCATGCATCCAAGCGATAGAAACTCCCTCTCCCCTTTCTACTTTCATGACAGAAACTCCATCTCTCTCTCTATTTCCACTATTTTCTTCTCTATTTTGAGTGCTTTTAAAAGATGAGGTGGGAGCTAGAGGAGGAAACTAAAGCTGTGAACACAGGCTGGGAGAAACACAGGACACAGATTATTCCATATACTCTCAAATTAAAGTCTGAATTTTCCAGGAAATTGGAGGATGTCCAGGTAACTGAGACAGAGGGAACACTTGTCTTCAAGGGAATTCTAGTTCTGGATAGGTAACATGTCTAGACAGGACTCTCTATTAGGATTAATCTTTTTGTGCTGTGTGAGCCTAATCTTATTTTGCTATATTGTGTGAGGAAATTAAGGGGGTAACATCAGCCTTGGATTCCATCCTTCAGGCTAGGCAAGAAGATATTAATCTTATTTATAACTCACTGATAGTCTGTAATCTTAAATTGCATATCTCCTGGATCAGCAGGGAAAAAAAAAACATTGATAGCAGACCATCACCAACTTGTGGCCTGCCTGAAACGTTACGTGTATTTTTGTAAACTTCTTTTAAAGTAAAATAAGTTTCATATATCTTATTTTTAAAAAAATAAAGTTTGATTTTGTAAATCTCTTGTGAAATTGGCTTATCTCCCAAGGAAGAGCTGAACCCTTTAGCTTCACATCTCTAAGTTACTTATCCAGGAGGTTGCATTATAACAATCATTCCATTTTTATCTCATTTTCACTGAGTGGATTGCTGCATCATCAATATATAATGTTTTCAACAATCAATAATATTCAAAATATTATATTAATAACATTAAATATCATTTTAAAACGTTCAAAATAATAATATTTTAATGCCTCTTCACTTATTTTTTGTTTTAGTTTGTTTTTTAAAAAAATGTTTTTTATACTTTTAAATGTATTTAACATAGAAATAAACACATAGAGACACATAGAGAAAGAGACATAGAGATAAACAGCATCTACATACTATTCAAAAGAGACAAAAGGCCAGAAGATCGCCTCACCAGCATTCAATCACCAGCAATCATCTCCAGCAATCATCACCCAGATGAGCAAAGGTCACCACCAGGCACACAATCAAGCAGGCAACATACACTAATCAATGAACTACCAGAAGAGCAAAAAGGAACCCCCACCCCACCAGCACTGGCAAAGCAGGCCACAGCAGATAAATAGAGAGCAAACCTCATCCCATTTTAGCACTGAGGATGTTACCTAGCTGGGTAATGAAACGTTTGCAAGAAAACAACCAAGCTCAGAGAACCCCAAGGACTCCACAAATGTATTTATTGTTTTTTAATCTTGTTGTACACCGCCCAGAGTTGTTTGGAAAAAGTGAGATGGGCAGCTAATAAATTGTGTAAATAAAATAAATAAATAAACAAATAGATAAATAAATAGAAGAACAGAAACAGATCTGTTGCTAGGCGAGGTGGGGTGAAACTCAGGTTCTGGCAAAATGTATTAGTCTGGGAAATGTAGATCTATTTTGCACACTGCAATAAGTTGCTTCTTGTTTGTTTGTTTGTTTGTTTTACAGGCGATATTGATTTGCAACTTTGCTATGTAGCATACTGATGCATTCTGTGTGTTCAGTGCTGAGAGTTTTCCACCCCCTCTCCTTCCAAATTCACAGTTCATATCACCCAGTATCTTCATTAAAAGCATGGGGATAAAATGAAACCTTGAGGGTCCCAGCAACTCAAATTCCCCTCCTGCCCAACCTCTAATAACACTGATAGTGAAGATAGTGAGATATTAGTGGTATCAACACCTGCTACAAAGTCAAGAAGAATTGATAGGGTCACACTCTTGAAAGAGATCATTGATCAAGGTAACCAAGACTCATTAGTGTCAAATTTTAATCTAAAACCATACTGAAAAATGCGTCAAAAATTAGCATTATTCCAAACCATCTGGAATTGGACCTCTGTCTCCTCCAAGCACATTATCCAGGAAATGATATTTGTGTCTGGGGAACAGTCTGTTTTATTGCAAGCTTTCATTGTTATTGACTCAGTAACACATGCCTTGATTACTACTTGACTGGGCTACTACAATACACTCTATATGGAGCTTGACCCAAAAGCTGCAGTTGGAACAAAATGCAGAGGCATGATTACTAGGGGGACCACCATGCCAACATTGAATTATACCTACATTAAGGTCCTGCTTTGGATCCAATTCAAAGTGTTGGTTGTTACTTTTAAAGCCTTAAATGATGTCGCATCAAAACATACTAGGCAATTGTCCAAGTGGGATTCAGTCCATCCAGTCTGGTCATCAAGAGAATACCTGTTGAAAGTTCTCTCTCCTCATGGGGTCTGTGGGTTGTGGGTGAGATGACAATCTTTCTTTCTAAGAGTCCCACCTTACAGAATACTGTCCTCCCAGAAGTACTGAACTCCACAAAGTTCAAGCTGTTGCTATCTTGGGTTATATTTGGGGTTTTATCCTGGTTTTTTAAATGTAATGTTATTTTTGTTTGTTTGTTGCATATTATGTGCTTCTTTTGTTTGATGCTATCCACTGGCCAGAGTCTTTTGGAATCAGGGCGAGTGGTAAGTACTGTAAATTAAACCAATAAATAATTTTGTTCCTTTCCAACATTTCTACTTTGCTGTAACAAATGTTTTAAAATGCAAGCATGCATACATAGACATTGATGTTACTAATCCCTTTTGCGGTGGAAGACAAAGAAATTAAAGGCATGTGATAAGAAAAAGAAAAGGAAACATAGATAAACCCAGTTTACTCCAACACCATTCATGATATCTCCCTATACTGTTCTATACTCAAAGCTATCCTTGCATCCCTTGTCCATTCACTACTCCATACATTGCCTTTATGTTCTTTAAACTTCTCACGTCTCCTTTTTGAGAATCTCATGGATGCAATCCAACCATGACTTTCTCAGTTTTTGCCTTCCTCTTGTCCTATTCACTTTTCCTTTGCACACTTTGTTTTGCAATTTGATCTACATTCATTCATTCTTTCTTTCTGGTCAAACTCTCATAATGAGCTTCTTTCATACTAGTCACTCGCTTTTGCATGCTCATACTTATCTATGCAAAGATCTCCTACCTAGAGATCTCTTGCAAAGCAACATATTGTTGCCTGCAGCCCATCAACAGTTGCTGTAGTCAACAGAACATCAAGGAGAAAAACAAACTAGACCATCAAAAAAAGAAGACAAAACGTTAAACAATGAAAGGGGGTGAAAAACAGTTTTAGAGGGTGTTAATGCTATCTCATATCCTTACAAACACAAAGGTTCTAAACACCTATATGTGAAGTTGCTGTCCAGAAAGACATTTGTACTGATGAAGTTAATCAGTTAGGAGGTTTTTTATTCAGATAGATCATCAATAGACAGCAAAGCTGAGTAAAACAGTTCTTCATTTAAGGATTCATTAAGGCTCTTTGCTTTGTTAATTCCTAAACCAATGCTATTTCCCATACTTTTAATTACATAGCTTTGACTTAAAAAAAGATGCACTTTAGTTTTCCAGTATTTTGCAACAGATAATGTGGCACCTAATATAAAAATTAAATTCATGTCTTCTGTTGCAATGTTTTTGGAAATATGGACAATAAACCTAGGGTCAGACTAAATTGCCAGGTATGGTTATTTTGCGTCTGCATTTGATTTATTTTTTAATTTAAGCCAGATGAAATTGAGTCACTTTTGTTTGGGTTGAACATCTAAGAAGAGATGTTTGGAGCTGCAAATTGTTTAGGGTGCCTCAAGAAGGTGAAGCATATTTGGGAATTTGCTACACGATAGGCAGGTGATAAAGAGGAGCATCTTTGCACAATTTAGTTGTTGTGCTGATGAAAAGATTTCTTCATGAAGGAGGATTTGGTTACAATTATGCATACCTTGATCATATCTACATTAGCTAACTTTAGTGTACTTTGTCTTAAATTCCATTTGAAAAATACCCAGCAATTCCAGCTGGTACAAAGCAGAAAACTCTTCTTCAAACCTTAACTTTTCTATGCTTGATCTTTCATTGACCTAACTGATTAGTGTGTTTCCTCATAGCTCTTGTTGCTGTGTGATTGCTCATTTCTTCTAACCATGAGTTCATCAGCTCTACTGAGACATCTTCTATACTTATCTCTTCTTTTCTGACACATTCCTTGTAAAAAAAAAAAGTTTCTCTCAGCTACAAGAAACTTTCTTGACTATCCAAAAATGTCTCTAAACTAAATTTAGCCATAGCACAAGCTGTTGGGAAGGGAGGAAGACAAGAAAGGAACCAGCAAAGTATTGAGAAAGATTTTGTCTGGATCATTTAGTTCCATCTGAAAGCAAAAACAGATTCCATTAGATGATGCTTCCATTGAGACTTTGCCTGTGACGTCTCTTTTTACCTTTATCCAGCAAAATATAGGGAAGACTCTATTATTTCAGTGAAGCATGATGGATTCCTAAGTCCTAGAACTTAAGAGGACTTAAGTAGGCAATCAGGTGTAATTCTATAACTGATGCAGAAAATCTTAATCTATAGCAACCATGAGAGGTGACTTTCTGGGATCTCTCTGAAGGCCTTCAGTGAGGGAAAACAATCAAATAACTAATTGTAAGCATTTTTCTTTCAAGCAAAAAAATGTAATCTGATCTTCAGTCTAAATCTACTGTATTTTTTTTTTTTTATCTGCTTAACAGTCATTACTGACCCTGCAGTGACCGCCCCCTAGCGGTTTTCAAGGCAATTGCATCTTTCTAGTTTCGGAATTAGACTTTGCCAGAGCCTAATTCCTAGAGCGTCAGCCCAGCTGGCAGCACGGGAGGCGGGATTTCCGTTTTACTTTGTAACTTAAGCTTATTAAATCTAGTAGAGATTTGGAACTTCAGAGATCCAATATTTGCCTTCTTCTATGGGACAATCCCTTGGATATTATGTTAAGCTGCTGGTATTGCCTCTTAAAAGCAAAACAAATGAAGTATAATCTGAACCTGAACCTGAACCTGTCCTTCTGGACAGAGTTTCATTAAAGCACAGTTAGAATAGCCTCTCCAACCTTAAAAGTCTATTGGTAGAACATTTTTGGAAAATAGTGTTGTTTTGCTGAAGCATGGAGCACCTCAACCATTGCAGAAAGAACAGTCAGGGACTAAGAAAACAAGCATAACATTGTTGGAGGTAAAATTGGGTTATTTTCTTTTGAAATATGGAACAACATCACAGACCTATGCCTAGCTACTAATAGGAAAAGGGACTCATCTAGATCATTGTGTCCTGCGCTGAAGGAAGACATAAAAAGAAAAACAACCAGAGCAGCCAGAAAAGTGATTGGGTCCATTATGCAAAGAGGGTGCCAGACAATTTGGATACAAATTGCTTCCATTCAGGAGGCCATCAGGATTAGGAACAATTTTCAGGTCTCAGCAGAAATCTATTTCTGGAGAGAGGCATCACCTAGTGGAGGAAAGAAAAGATTCTAGTTATCTGAAGAATTATGTTCACTTTGTCAACTAAGAATAGTAATGTAAGTGACCTCCTTCTGGTAAGATACCTTGGTAAGATAAACTATAGTTCCCCTCTTTTCACCATCCAATATTTTCACAGGGAAGAGAACATCAGCTTCTATTTCCCTTTTAGGTTAGCGGGGCATCTAAAACCTAATCTGGTTATTCTTGGCTATGGCTGGTATACTTTGATTGATGGATTGATATTGACTGATTATGTGCCAAGTTGGTGTCGACTCTTAGGAACCACATCTATTTTTTCCAGGAGGGTCTGGCCCCAACCAGATCTTCCAACAGTGCACCCATCACCACTATAATTGAGTCCATCCACCTTGCTGCTGGTTGTCTTTTCTTTTCTTTCCTTTCCTTTCACCTTTCCATCATGGACTTCTCAAGGGAGCTAGGTCTTTGTGTCCAAAGTAGGATAATTTGAGCCTGGTTATTTGTGCCTTGAGTGAGAACTCTGGGTTCATTTGTCCAATGATCCATTTGCTATCTTTTGTATGGTATCCATTTGTCATCTGTGACACCTAACCAGCTTCATAAACTACATATTGAAATTAGCCTGGTTTCAGACATGCTACCTGATTAAGCAGTGTTAGATCAAGTGACATCACAAGCCACAATTAAATACAGAAATAGCATTCCTCCAACTCTTCTTGTTGCTGCCATAGAAGAGGTAGAATGTGCAAGTCAGCTTGCTCTGGTAGAATTGACAGTGACTGTGGTTCAGTGAGGGGCAGGAAACAGACTGAGGAAGAGAAAGAGCCAAGTCACTTGGGTCCAGAACATTTCAGAAGACCAAGAGGGAAATAATGGCCTGGGAGTTTGGTTTCAATGGTCTTCACAAAGTTTTATGAGGTTTCCACTTCAACAGGCATCCACATTTCATCATATCAGCTAATTTCAGTGGCATAGCTTTCAGACCAGCACAATTTCATCTTTTGTTTGGGCTGAGCCAACCCTAAAAATATTTCTTTCACTTATTCCTCTGTGGCTGTAGCCACAGTGGAACTCACTGGCTGATTACACATCACAGCAGGCAGACCGGGAAGCATTTTAAGCAAATCCTTCTAATTTTCTTCTGGGTCAGAACTTGTCATGGTACATCATTTAGAGAGAAATGACTACAGGTATCAGGAAAAGCTTCCTTGGAAGAGATATTTCTGCTTCTCGTAGACAGAGAGGGGGAAAGGGATTTGTTGGCTCATGCTGTCTGGATAGAAACTGTGAGTTTCTTTATATAATTTCAATTTGAGAACTGCATTCGTGCAGCATTCTTAATCAGGCCAGTGAAAGACCCAGTGCCTGCATTCATATATGCTCAGCTTGGTTGGTTTTAATCTTGCTGGGATTGTGTGTGTGTGTGTGTGTGTGTGTGTGTGAGAGAGAGAGAGAGAGAGAGAGAGAGAGAGAGAGATTTGGGGCATGGTACAAACTTCCCCAATTTGTTTAACATTCAATATACACCCCTAAAAAAGGGTTAATGCAGGAACTGTGCTAAGTGTGTGGTATGAACACAAATGGTGTTTGGCAAGGGTTGCGTCTCCCTCTCCTTCTCTCTTCCCCACTTGTGTGCATATGTGTTCTAGCTCATTCATTCATTCATTCATTCATTCATTCATTCATTCATTCAATGTATATAAGGCAGCTTGACTCCATACAGACTCTTAGTAACATACAACACTAAGCCAGCACAGAACAGCAGCAGCAACAAGAAGAACATGCACATCCAGAATAGATGGACGGAGATGGACATGCACAGAGTCATACCTGGACTTAAAAGGGATCACCCCATTCCATAGGATTTCATAATTGATCCGGATGGAACAAAGCAACCGTACAGGTGCTTAGAATCCAACAGATCTATTTTCAGTTCTTTCTTTTTTATGGAAAGGGGGAAAAAAATACAGCTAGGAAAACCATGGAGGAAATTGCTTCATAGTAGAGGCCACAGACTCATCCTCATATCCTGCTCACAGAGATATCCTCCTCATGTGGCCTCTGCTCATCCCCAAGCTGCTGTAGAAGCAGCCTGAAGTCATCTTTAGTTGTTCCAGTGTCAGAGGGATCCTTTCTCTTCTCAACACAGGTTTTACCAATGATCTACATTGCCTTAGGGACAAAGCAGGCAACACCATGTTCAACGATAGGATCTGCCCAATTCCTACTGGCCACCAGAATCTGACTTTTCGCACCAATGGTCTCTTCCAGAAAGAGCTTTCTAGAAACCTGCCTTGTAATATTTCAAAAGTTTGTTTCCTTGCAAAAGGGTTTCTACCATTTTCGCATCTCCAGTTGGTGGTGGTGGTGGTGGAGGAGGAGACGGTAGGAAGTGAGTTACTTCTGATATGATTGTTTTCTGCTACACATCTGTCATTTTGATTGGCTGCCTCCAATCTATAAAAAGCCCATAGGAAAACCTCCCTCATCAGCTCTTCTCTTGAGATTAAATTCAAGTGTGGGATGCCAGGGAGTGGGTGTTCTCCATCACCTCCTGGAGAGTGGATGATACAATAAAAGACAGGACACTTAGCCGTGTCCCTCAGTCACCTTATTCTTAAATCAGTTCAACACTACACTGCACATTATGGTACAGGTAGTCCTCATTTAATGTCCACTCATTCATCGACCATTGGAAGTTATGATGGCACTGAACAAGGGGTATTTATCATGGGTCCTCATAGTTGTGGCTGTTGCAGTTTCCCCACAGTCATGTGATTGTGATTTGGATGCTTGGTGAGTGGCTCGCAATTATGACGTCACAGCATCCTGCGATCACATGATTGCCATTTGCAGCCTTCGCTGCCAGCTTCTGACAAGTGAAATCAGTGGGGAAGCTGGCAGGAGGTTGCAAATAATGATCACGTGACCATGGGACACTGTGACCACACAGGATTCATCTGATGGAGGCACCCGAGACTGCCAGAATTGCCCTCGTAAGTCAGTGTGGTCACATGATGTTGCATCTTACAACCACATTGCTCAGCAACCAAGTTCCCAGTCCCAATTACCATTGGTAAGTGAGGACTACCTGTAATGTCAGTGAGAGGCTGGGAGGGCTGATCCATCTACAATAAAGCCTGAATGGGATTATTCATGCATGCATGCACACAGAGAGACAGAAATACACACACACCAGAAATTCCATGGCACAGATGTGCTACAATGAAGACTTACAGCTCATTTGAGCCAAGTCCCTAAAGACTTCAACTCAATGTGCAACTGCTATTAAAAAGAAAAAAAATGGTAGGATGCCTAGTCACATTTCCTGAGGGGTGAATTTGAAAGTAGGCAAAATGATGCTTCTATTTGTTCTTAGAGGGTTCTTAATACAGACTTCAGAGGAAGTCATAACTCAAAACTCTTTAATATGGAGCAATTTTAAACAGAACAATCTCACCATTCTCCATTACACCTCTCTCTCTCATTCTCTCTCTCTCTCTCTCCCCTACTCCTTTCCTAACTCCTTCCTCTTCTTGTCTGGTTGCAATGTTTCCTGGGATTTGTAGTACTACACTGCAATGCTGGCTTAATTTACCAAAGGAGATGCAAGTTAGCTTTTGCTGGGACAAAGCAGACTTATCCCTCTAAAGAAAGTAGACCTTTTTCAATAAGGGATGCTTAAGATTGTTCTTGTTGTTGTTTTCATAAAGTAGCATGCAAGGAATATTGTCAGAACTTAAAAAAAAAATCAATCTTAATATTTATACTCAAAAAACGGGTTTACCAATCAAGAGCAGCTTGATCTGCAGAAATTACCAGATGGCAAAACTAGAAAGATGCAGTTGCCTTGAAAACCACTAGGGGGCGGTCACTGCAGGGTCAGTAATGACTGTTAAGCAGATTAAAAAAAAAAAGATTAGTAATCTTCAGGATGCTATGGACTGTCATGATCTTGATGGACAGACTATTTTGGGAACTAGACAGAGGACATGTTTCTGTTGATTAGCTGGGATGGTCAGGATTTTCCATGAAATTTCTCAGAAGTTCTCAGTCACCTGTTTGTAATAGGAACTGAGAGCGCTGTTTTATGGTGGCACTTGACCCTTCTGGAGAGACTGTTTCAGAAGATGGTACTAGGAGACTCCTTTCTGACCCTATAGCTTTTGAGTTCTGGTGTCCCTCAATCTTTCAGATAATATACTGTTTAACATATTCATGCAAACATTGAGAGAAGTTAAGTGGAGTTGGGAATTTTAATGCCCCAAATATGTTTGTGGCACTCCACTCTTACCTGTCTTTTTCATTGAAATCCAAGCAAGTTCAAGTTCTCAGTCAATGGCTAAGTTCACAGCCAGATCTAATCTGATTTGGTTGATTTTTGCCTCAGGGTGCCTTAGGAATCCAGCCTCAGTGTTTGCAAACCATGGTTCATGGCATACAGCATGTGATGCATGAACCCTGCTAATTGGGTCTATTTCAACAAACCATGACTAGAAAACTAAGGTATAGCATACTGTTTGACCAAGTCAGTGTCTGACTGGAAACTGAAATTTTATCCAGACCGGACAGCTTCAGGATTCAAGGCAGAGTTTCAGCCTCTCCTATTCACTGCTACACTCTGAATGAAAACTTCACTTTCAACCTACTTTTGAACTAAATCCTAAATCTAGATGATGAGATTTTGATGGTGGATTTGCCCAGAAGAAAAGTCTCATGTAGTTGTTAGGGTTTAAGAGCCTTCAGGACCGCATCCTTTCATATTATCTGTGGCATAACAGCTGTGCTTTCAAACCCCATAGTTCCAGTATGATGAATTTATCTCTCCATGGGAACAGGGAAGGTCCATTAAATTAGTTTGCTCCCCAAACTGTTGCCAGCTGCAAATCCGTTTTCTGACTTTCGAGATAAAAAAAACCCAGTCTCACCAGAAGTTGTTGCTGAGACTGAAGAAGTGGCAGTTCCCAAATTGCAGCCTCTAAAAATAGAAGTGAGGCTCAAGAGGAATTAAATGCACTTAGACAAGTTTAATTAATCATCGCACATACACAAAGAATGTAATTCATCATATTATTCTGTGGCACAAGAGATGCTACCCAACCCCAGATCAGCTATGGGATGGACCACCAAGGATTTGTGCAGAAGTTTTTATGCTAATAATCTGGTGTTTAAAGAAAGTAACTACTTCATACAGTTCATGAAGTATATCTATATGCCTACACACACACACACACACACACACACACACACACAAATACAGCCAGAATTATGGATTCAACTGATACATGTTTGCAGATGTATCAAACAGTTGATCATAGATCTCTAGAGTACCTTCAGTTTGGATAAGTTTGGGCTTGCTACTAGCCAATTTTGTAATAATACTTCAACTGTTGCTACTTACACTATCTATTGTCTACTAAATATCTGCCAGCTACTCTCTACTAAATCTACCGTCTCACAGAAGACGACAGCATTTGATTGCCTTCATTTGAGCTTGGAAGGTAAGCAGAGTGAGTTCCAGTCCGCCATCAGGCATGGAAATTGGCTGAGTCAATCTTTCTCAGCCCAACCCACCTCACAAGGTTACTGTAGTGGGGAAAGTAGGAGGGAGCATTCTCTCCCTCTCTGCCTCCCTCCCTCTCTCATATTTTGCAAATTTATGTAGCCATCCATCTCACAAAATGTGACTCTGGATGGCGTATAAGCACAGCAACAATTAAAATAATATAACAAGCTTAAAATACTGAAACATGAATAAAAGTAAAAACATTTAAAAAAAAAACCCAAGATTGTGGGAGAATAACAATCACCTAACATCATACAACCACCTTGCAGGCTCTTTGTATGCCACCTTGAGTTGCAAAACGGCAGGATATAAATAAAATAAATGGAAGCCAGTGAAGCTGTAGACTGCTGGACAAAGGACTGTGCAATGAAAGGAAATTTACACATACCCAGTGGTTACCTCCATCCTAAATAAGTGCACACACACTATCTCCTAGCCATGAGAATTTTTCCTAAATTCCTTCACCTTTGAAAGTATTTCTCAAGCATATTCACTTTCACCTCTATGAATAAGATCTGTAGAATAAGGAAATGCAGGAGAACGACTGTGCCTAATACTATTGCAAACCTCCAGACCATGATTGGCATTTTAAGGGCAGTTCAGTCTGCTGACATCACTTGGCTGTGATGATCTTCTCGCCATGAAAAGCTTCTGTTGTCAATTTTGTTTCTTGCACCAAACTGTGCTTGTTACAGGGACATAAGCAAGTCAGCTCAAGATTCTATGCATTTGTTTTTGGCCACTTAACTGCCTCACCTCCAACATGGAAGATCTGCCACTTAATCTTAGATGTCTTCCAATAGACTCCAGTGGGTAATAACTGTACCAGAATTTTGCATACAGCATGTAATACTGGATAAACAGAGCTGACTCTGAATTGCTCTGAGTGTCCATACAAGTAAATTCTGATTCTTCTGGTGAATGTTTTCCAATCAGCTTGAAGATCATAGATTGAATGGGTCACAGAATGTGTCTGGGCCCTTTCTTACCCAAAGCACCATCATCATCTACAACTAAAATCCAAGGCTGGCTCCATCACCAGGGAAAATCAATCAGTTGTAATTTGCAGTGTGGAGCTGGCAAAAATCCCACATAGGTGATTGTTGCATCCATTAAGGTCTTAGTATTATAAAACTCAACAACCACACCAGGACTCTGTCGAGTATAAACAGCAAATGAATAGCAGGCATGAAGCATAATTGCTACCGAGAAGGTCCAACAGACTTTCCTAAGTGATTTTATGGTTGAACAGCAGCCGCAACCCTTGGGAGGCCTTGTAGCCAGTGAATCATATACTAAACTGGTGACATCTAAAATGTCTTGGAAAGGTGTTATTTTGCTTTTATTGTTTTATAATAATTTCTTCTGTGATTTGCTGAAAAACTAAATAAATAAATCTTATGCTAGGACATTTAAGGCACATGGCAAAAAATTAAACTGTCAATATCATAATGCCTTTATGAAGGGCAATGTTCTGTTCATCTCTGGAACACAATACAGTATGCAGTTCTAGATGATGGTTTTTAATGGAGGTTGCAGAAGCGAGACAAGTTCAGAAGGGGACAATCAAAATGATTAAAGAGCTGGAAGAATTTTTCTTCAAGGAAACATAAGTTGGGGGGCTTTCTAATTTAGAAAGTGGTTTATAAAATGCTTGAGGTAAAGAAACTGAGTAAGGAGAAACATCTGTCCTCTTCTCATCTAACTAGGAGAATCAGGATTGACATAAAGGGTTGAGTCTTTCCAAAAATTTTGTAAAAGGTGGAATTCCCTGCTTTCAGATGTGGTGATGGCCATCAATGTGCAAGGCTTTAAGACCTGATTAGAGAAATTTATGGAACATAGAACTACCAAGGGCTATGAAACATTATGGCTGTTCCTCACTTTCACGATCAGAACTAGCATGACTCTAGCATGCTACCAACTATACAGGAATGACTGTAGGATAATCTGGTGGTTATATTCTTCTTGAGGTCTTCCCTGGAGCATGTGTTCAGCCCTGTATGAAACCAAATAGTGGCCTAGAGAAGTCTTTAGTCTGGAAAGGAAAAATTAGATATTCATTTTTTCCTAATCTTCTGATGCCCTGGAGGTAAGAGTTTTCAGCAAAGAAGGTATTGTGGTTTTCCTCATTGTGAGCAGCAATTCTGATAACACAGGATAGATTTCATTCTTGACTCACAAATGAAAGGTAAATCTCAAGTCCTGGTGGCTTCATAGACATCTCCATACACCTTTCTTGGCAAGAGTAAAGAAGTGGTTTTCCATTGCTTTTTTTCTGGGATGATTTTCAGTTTCCCATCTAATTTACAGTGTTGGGATTTCTTGTAATCTCCCACCCAAAGATTAACCAGGCACAACCTTGCATAGCCTCTAAACCCAGAGGGGGTTGCCCTATAACCCATGACATTGCTTTGTCATCTCTTCCTTTTAGACTTATGCATATGCATTAGAAGAATCCTTGGTTTTTATCCTTTTAACTTCCCTCCAACATGGAGCCTGCTTTTATTGTTTTATAATCTTTTTTTATCTCTACTCTTCTTGCTTTTCCTTGCCTTTAACTTCAGGACTGGCCCTTCCATTAAGAAGAATGAACAATCATCCCAGGTTACCATCCTTCTTTCCCCCTGAAACCCAAAGCTGTTGTGATCCTCCAAGATGGCACTCTGCCCTCAAAAGGTCACTATCCTATCACCAGCACTGAAGTGAAATTCAGCAAATAGGTCAGTCAGCTCATAGATGTGGAAGCTTTCATAATTTGGGTTGATTTTGCTCCTTTTTAAACAAACAAACAAATTAAATTACTCAGATTAAAAGCAGTAGGGCCACCACTAGAGTTAATCTACCTTGCACAGATGTTGAACTTAATCTTCTAGATGAAACTCAGCCACCTAAAATCCTAGACAACAGATGTCATTTTCCTTGGGATATAACCAGAACACTGGGGAAAATTGGGCAGAACAAAGGCACTAAATTCAAAGTTCAAATTGCAGGGAAAATCAGATAAAGATTTTGCAAACCTGTCTCCTTTCCTGTTTTGACTGATAAACCTACAGCAGCATCGTCCTTAAAAGAATTGCATTTTGATCCCATGGGGGTAAAAAGAGAAGATTTCTGTTGAAACTGGAAGCGGTTCTTCCATTCTAGTAGCACGACTCCAGTAAGGGAGAACATTTCAAATGTTCACTGAAGGTGGAATAAAATCAGATTTATAACAAAGGTGTAATTTAATAGAGAGGATAGAAGGGATAATACAAATGGAGAAACAAAGCTTTGACTGATTGATGAGCCCATTTATAACCCCAACATTGAATTACAGCTCTCAGGAACTGATCAGCCATTACCTGATTCATCCATTTTATGATAGTTGAAAGAGATTTACAAGTTGCCTGCTTTATTTTTCTTCCTCAGCCTGCTAAGGCATGGATAGATGAGTGTGTCGGCCACTCTTAAAAAGCAACCATCCTCAGCTTTTCTTCTGTCTTCCATTATAAAACAAGTTCTAAAAATGCACGATTTTCACTTTGGAATGATTGAAAATGTAGGTCATAGCAGAATGAATATAGGTTTTCAGATCTAGTCTTTTATGTCTTCAGTATATGAATAGACAATTCCAAATCAGTCAGATTATTGATGGGTGCACCATATTCTTTAACTGCTTAAGAAACAAAATAGTACTCACTTCACTGAAAAAGTTATTGTACATCTGCCAGAATGGGTACAATTCAGGAGAAGACAGCTTTGCTTTTGAACTAGTTCAGAATTCAAATCAAACAGACCACTTTTAAGCTTTTCTAAATGGAGTCTCACTGACCACGTTCAGGGAGCCAACCCAGGGAAATGTTCTTGAGATGACATCCTATCTCAGTCCTAATTTTGGTGGGGAGAAGGTGAAGCTTACTTTATTGTTAACATGAAGTTCTAAATCCTTTTTTAAATAGCCTCATCCATAAATGAGTTAAACACTTATTTGTACTTCAGTTGGGTTTGTCCCTCTGATTTCACTGGGATCAGTCCACCCAAATTCAATTATTTGCAATCAAATAGCTGTGGTTGTAGAACTGGCTTTAATTCTTATATATTTATTTCACTTGCTTCTATAAAGGATAATGGTGTCAATATCAAGAGAACTGTTTATTCTGGCTGAAATTATAGCTGTAAAGTACAATCATCTGCTCATATAAATACAAAATCTATCCTGGTTAATTTTAAACACTGGTTGTTTCTAGCTTCACTGGCATCATGACTCACACTTTTAAAATATGTGCGTCTGACACTTAGGGTAAAATCACACAAAATCTAAACCCAGATTAACATGCCCAGGTTATGGTCCTTCACAGCCAGACTTGTGAGGTAGTCCAGACAAGAAGCACAACCAGGAGTACTAGCTCTATCTTTATTGTAAGGCTACATTAACATAATCTTGCAAGTCTGAAAGTACATCTCTCCCCCCTTACCTTTACAGTCCAAGGAACTAGGGAGGGTCCCTACTGAGTTGTTTGCCATGCTCCCATTATTTCTGTGGGCTCAGCTGCCTCTTATCTGACCATTGCCTTGCCTTATCTGCGGCTCTTCCTCCTGTCTCCCAAGGTCATTCCCATATACCATTACAGTAATTGAGTCCATCTGCTGGTTATCCTCCCTCCCCCCACTTTTGTTCCATCTTTCCCAGCATTATGGAAATGGAAGGGAAGAATGTGTCCAAAATATGATAATTTGAGCCTGGTCATTTGTGCTTCAAGTGAGAACTCTGGATTGATTTGTTCTATAATCCATTTGTTTATGTGGTCAAGTCTTCTCCAACGCCAACATTCCAAAGTGTCAATACTCCTTCTCTCCTGCTTCTTCAAAGTCCAACTTTCGCTTCCACAGAGTGTCCCGGGGAAAACCGCTGCCTGCATGACTTTGGAGGTATTCCTGGCACCTGAATAACTTTTCCAAGGCCTTCATGACTACTCTACTAATGCTTGTTTGCAGCGCATTTCTTGACTGCTGCCTCCTTTACAGTTAATAGTCAATCGCAAAAAGCAAAACCCACTTACCATATCAATATTGCCAAGTCTAAAGCTAGTTGCTGTACCTGTTGTCATTGGTGTGGTCTTCTTTATATTTAATCTTGGTCCATTTTGTTCACTGTGCACTTGACTTTCATTACTAGAGCTTACAGATCATGTGCATTTTCAGCTATCAGAGTAGTATTATCAGGGCAGCACAAGTTTCTTCCTCCAGTTTTAAAGCCTCACTCATCTTCTTCTAGTCCATCTTCCCTCATTATCAATTCAGCACATAGGTTGAATACTTAAGAGGAGGGTATACAGCTTTCTCTCAGTCCTTTACCAATGTTGAGCCAACCTTCTTTCACCATGTTCCATCCGGTCCTGTGCATAGGTTTTGCACGAAGACCATGAGATGTTCTAGGATTCCTATTTTCCTAAGCACATTCTACAGCTTGACACGCTGGATGCAATCAAAGGTTTTTCTATGGTCAACAAGCACATATTTACTTCTTTGTGATATTCTTGGGCTTTCTTAATTTACCAGTCTGCATCAGCAATAATGTCTCTTGCTTTTTGGCCTTTTCTAAATCCAGCTTGAACATCTGGCATCTCCTTTCCATGTAGGGCTCTAATCTGTGTTGAAAGAATCTAAGGATCATTTTGCTTATGGGTGAAATTAGGGATATTATATGATAGTTGCACATTCTGTTAAGTCTCCTTTCTTTTGTACTGGCATGTAGATTAACCTCTTCCAATTTGTTAGCCATTGTATCATTCTCCAGATTTGCTGGCATTATTTGTTAAAACCTTTACTGATTCTTTTTGTGTTGCTTAGCCTATTTCTGTAGATATTTTATCAATTCCTTTAGTTTTTCAATTTGGTAATGACTGGAGTGCTGATCTAACTCCCTTTTGTAGTTCTAGAGGTTATTGTTAGTATGGAATATATTTTAAGGTATTTTGGAAGATAAGAACTCTTCTGTACAGATTTTCAGTATACTCTTTCCATCTTTGTTTGATCTTTGAATCAGTTGCTTTCTGTCCAATGATATCCTTTAGCATATCAATTTGAGCCTGGAAATCTCCTTTTGAATTTTTAGATCTTCTGAAAGATTATCTCAATTTTTCATGTCTGTTTTCATCCTCAGTGTCTTTACCAATGTTATTGTAATACTGCTTCTTGTCTCCTTTAACAGCTCTTTGAATTTTTTTGTTAAGCTCCTTCCTGAGATGTTTGTATTTCTTGCTTTGGCTGCTCTTCCACAGTCAGGCTCTGGACATGTCTTTGCTGTGATAACTAAGGTTTTCCGCCTCCTTGAACCAATGATATAGTCAGTTTTTTATCTGGTGATGTCCATGCATATACTGTAGGTGCTATTTTGGTTGTTGGGAGACTTAGCAATGAAGAAATCGTTGATTGGTAGAAACTAAATCATTCTCCTGCTTCATCTCAGTTTTCTAGGCCATACTTCAATTGATATTATTTGCCACTGATTGCACTGGACCCAAGTATTGCCTTTGCTATATCCTTCCTGACTACAAAAACAACGCCATTCCGCCTTTGTTTTTCATGCTGTAAGTAGTAAATAGTATGATCTTCTGACTGAAAGTCTTCACTTCCAGTTTGTTTCAGTTCACTGATGCCTAAGACGTCAATGTGTAGTAAATTCATTTCATCTTTCGCTATGTTGAGCTTTCCCATGTTCATGGTTCTTGTGTTCCATATTCCCACTATAATTCTGTCTTTTCAGCTTTGGGTTTTCTTTTCCTGCATGACAACATCAGTGACTAGATGTCTGGAAGGCTTTAATTTAGCCACATCATAAACACCATTAGCACATCAAAAGATCCCCAGCTCTTCCTCAGTAACATGTTAACTGCTATCCAACCTGAGAGGCCCATTATCTGGCATTATATTGTCAGATTGCTTTATATTGTCTATCCATGTGGTTTTCTTGGTAAAAATGCAGGAGTGGTTTACCATTGTCTTCTTCCATGCAGTATGAATTGATGCCTTTGACAGTGTCACTGAAGGGATCATCTACCTCCAGCATCTTCCTATATCGCTGCTGCCCAGCAGAGGTTCCTGCTTGCTTTATCTGGGCAGCTGGGATGACCTTCACCCCTTGGGTGACCCTGCTGGGAATATATACTCTTGGCATACACTCCTGGCATTCCTTGCTCATCCCTCCCAGGAACACCTCCTGCCACGATGAAGCAGCATAGCAGGAATTAAGGGGGAGACCTTACATTGCACACTATGAATATGGTACCTGCAATGTACAGTATTGTACAATGTACAGACAGGCTCTGCTCACGGTCACTCATGCCCTGGTCACCTCCAAACTGGACTACTGTGATGTGCTTGAAGAGTATCCAGAAGCTTCAACTGGTGCAACAGCAATATAGGAACATGGTGGAGGTGGATGATTGAAGAGTTTGGGCTGCCCTTGAAGAGTATCCAGAAGCTTCAACTGGTGCAGAATGCAGTGTCACAGGCAGTTATGCTTTTTCCCAGAAAAGCACATATTATACCTCTGCTCCGCGAGCTGCACTGGTTGTCAGTTTGCTTCCGGGTCCAATTCAAAGTGCTGGTTTTAACCTCTAAAGCTCTTCATGGCATGGGACTGGGTTATCTGAAGGACCATCTCTCCCTGACTACAGCAGCCCATCCCATTAGATCTGGCAGAGAAGGCATGTTGTGAATACCATCTGCTAGGGACCTGCGAGATGGGCAGCATACAGTACACATTTAATAATAAATAAATAAATTATGGAACATTCTCTCCCCTGAAGTTAGGTTAGGTCCATCCCTGTTAATGTTCCAGAAGTCCCTCAAGGCCTGGTTATGTCACCAGGCCTGGGGGTCCCAGGGAACTGGAGACATTCTAAGATGGCTCCACTATTGTGATTGATATATTCACTGTCTCCATGCCTTGTGCTTTGCATATTTTTAATTTTAATAATATTTTCATTTTTAATAATTTTTTAAAATATTTTTATAATTATTAATATATAATGATTTATATAGTTGTTTTATTTGGTTGTTGTACGCTGCCCAGAGTTACTTCCTGTGAGATGGTCAGCCTTATAAATTTAATAAATAAATTTAAAAAATGTGAAAAGTTCAGTGTTCTAAATAGAATTGGAGGAATATATGAACAGTAGATTTATCCTTGCTCTCTTTCATAGCCATGTTTTTGGCAGTTTTGCGCTCATCCTGTAATTTGTTTGCACATTTATGTCTTTTTACCCAGTATATTTCTGTTTCCCTGATACCTGTGGCTAATTAACATTGAATTATTTCAAGAGTGCTTAACTTTTTTTTAATGTGTTAATTGATTGTATTATTCTAGTGTCAGATTTTTTCACGGCCTTTGTAAACCACCTTAAAAAACATTTCAGTGTAAACTCTGGGCAAGAAAGAAATGATTCCTTGATTGCAGTTTATGGTCAGTCTTTCAAATTGCTCCTTTTTCCTGCTGCTATTGACAGCTGCAGTATGTCAGCCAGGAAACTGTACTCATGTACAGCGATTGCTCAGAGCAAACCCAAACTGGAAACATTTGCGTCGTACATATTTTAGTTTTGTAGAGCTACCAAGTATATGTCAGGTAGTTAGAGAGTCCTTGAGACAAATAGCTAACCGTTATTTTTTTTTTCTTCCCTGCTCTGTGCAGGGAAAAATAGGAGTAAAAATAAAGGTAAAAATAAACAGGTTGAAATCCAAAACCGTTCTACGGTTTGAACAAGATGTAAACGTCATCAGACCTAACTGCTATTACCAGGAAAGTTCTACTGAAATGTTTTAGTTTCATTTTGTGTCAGAAAATTAGATCGGTGCTTTTGGAAACGCATTCCTTACATCACCAGCAGTGCATTTCTATGCAGGTTTCCTCGGGAGTAGGACTTGTTATGTCCTGAGATGCTTATTGAATCATATTTTGCTCCTAGTGACCGTGGTAAATTCAAATTATCTGCACCTGCTTTTAGTAATAACTCTTCCTAGGGCATTCCAAAAATCTTGTTTGATTCCACCCATGCATGTCATCTGTTGACTTCTCTCAAACTTGCTAAGCAAAATGGTTTTTTGTAGTCCATCATTGGCTCATATTATATGCCCAGCAGCTTCTGTCTGCTGATCATTACCTGAAGGGAAAAGTCCAGTTTTAAAAGTGTGGGACTGATGGATTGGTTCCTCTCGCAGTACATTGTGCTCTTTGAAACCATCTCCAAATCAACAATTGCTTGCTGTTTCTCAATGACCTGTTTTCACACTGGGAAGACCATTGCTTTGACTCTTCTGACTTTTATAAGCTTAACCTTAATCATCTCAACCTTCATAATCTTGTCTCGGTTTGTCATTTTCTTCCTACCTAAGGATAATCTCTTTACTTCTCCAGTAGAATTCCCAACTAATTCCAATCTCCAATCTCTGAGATGAATTCCACCTGCCGTAACTCCACATAAATGCATCAAAATATTCTAATGAGGGCATTATCTTCCTTCTAGCTCTTCCTCTCTATTCCCTCACCAGGGAGTGACTGGTCCAAGTGTTGTGGGAACATGCTATGCTAGTCCTTTCCTTGATTTTCCCTCAACTTTGATTAAAAGAGTAAGTTGGAAGAGCCTCTGGTTCAAAGCACTGAGCTATTACCTCAGATCTTCACTTACCCCTTCAAGGTGAAACTCAAGCAAAGCTAATTCTCTGAGATGTTATTACTTCAAGGTAATAAATCTGCATTTGTTTCTACATGTTCTACATCAAAAGAACAAGTGGGACTGGAAGTGTCATAAAGACCCTCTTTAAGACTCTCTGTGTGATGGGAGTCTCCAAAGGGCTTGGCTAAAGCTAATTGCATGCTTAAATTATCCCTAAAGTATGGAATTTGAGTCATTTTTCCATACAGTGAGTCCTTTGAAATGAAATTAGCACAAAGCTTCCATGATTTTAATGTTTTAAAACATTTAAAACTGTAGTATAGAACACCTTTAAAATTTAGGGTTAGACCAACTTGACCTAAATCACCCCAAACAATTCAACCCCAAATCATCCTTGGTCCAAAGATCTTGCTTTTAAATGTATGGTCAGGCTCCTTTGATTCCATAGGATGCAGGTAACTCAATTCCAGAGGATAGGTACCTGTAGTAACAACTGCAAATTCGGATTTGCAGCTTGAAGTCAGAGGCCCACAGCTGCAATGTAAATAAAAATGATACAATGAATATAGAAATTCATTCCCCATCTTCTTCCAGTTCAGCCATGCATATTTATAAATTCATTTTATCTTTGAGGTGATAAAAGCCCATAATTATAATATAGCTTTTCCCACTAATATTTTACCTCCAAACTTCTTTTAAATTGGGATCCTGTTTTTGCAGAGCTAAACCGAACAATTTCAAGAAGTAACACATTGAAAAAAGGTCTATATTCCAATCCTATATGAATCTTTAATTTTATTTATTTTATTAATCAAATTTATATGCTGCCCATCTCACTTTATAAGTGACTCTAGTGGCTTACAAGTAAAATTGTAATTTTACATTTAAATTTTAGCCATTTTACTAAAATTAATAATTTTAAAAACTACACTAAAATGTAAAGGCTACTTAAATACCTTTTTAAATTGTCATTTTATCTATGTAATAGGTAAATTTTATCTGTCTAATTTTATCCATGTAATAAGTAGGCAGATAGGTAGCTAGGTAGAAATTTGTATATGTGTGTGTGTGTGTAAGAGAGAGAGAAAGACAGTATGAGGGAGTTAAATATTTGGAAATTCAGAGTTTGTATGTCTGTGAATATAAAATGTGGAACATAGAATCTAAAGTAAGTAGGTAGGTCAATTGAAATCTTCACCATTATCAAAGAAATGCAGTTCATTGTTGGAATCCACAATCAGTATGTTTATTTTGTAACTTACATCCTATGGGCAGCTCACATACAAATCCAAAATCAACACCAGATTAATAAAACCACCCCCCCCCTAAAATTTAAAGTTACATACAATTTAAATTACAGTAAGTTGAATTGAAAATTAAAATTAAAGCTGAAAACAGCTAGCCAATAACAGTTAAGCCCCAAATGTGTGATGGAAAAGCAGAGTCTTCCCTGCTCTCCTAAAGGCGAAGACCCCGGGGGGCCACGTGGAGCTGGGGGAGGGGCTAAGCTATGCCAAAGAGCTGGGGCAACAGCAGGGACCTCCTCCCTAATTCTCACCCCTCTACCATCTTGAGACGGAAGGATCCAAAGGAACCCTTCCCAGGTTCGTTGTACAGGATGGGCAGAACCTACTTGGAGAAGTTAGTCTTGGAGACAAACTATAGAAGGTTTTGTAGGCCCAAACTTTGAAATCTACCTGGAAACTTCTATGCAGCTAATGCAGCACCCACAATACAGGTGTTCATTCTGCTGAAACAGCCCTTATCCATCAGCAGGGGCGGACGTGTTCAAGGTTATGGACGTTTCCATGCTGGTAGTCTTCAGAGGCAATCCTAGGTAAGCACATTGCAATACTCAAACGTTAATAAGGGGTGAGTTACTGTTTCCAGAGACTCCTGCTCCAAAAAAGGGCACCATTGAAGCTAGGAAAAGGCTTCCTTGGATATGCTGATCAAGCAGAAGCTGTGACTCCAGGAGAATCTCCAGATCCCTGACGTTTTCCTTCAGGTCCTCTGGCATCCTTCTTCATTAGGAGTCCTTCCAGGAAAAAGACAACCAGGGACGTTGTCATTTCTGCCAAGTGTTGCATCCCATTTTCTATCAGTTATACATTCAGCAGACTAAATGTCTGCTTCAGCCCCATTTTTAGATTGAGGACAATTGCTTAATGTGAATTGTAGCCTTCCTGTTATAAAGGCCTTGGGTTTGTATGACAGCTCCTCATCTGGTGATCTGGCTTAGCGACACTGTGTCTCAGGCTGCAAAGACATCGTGATGCCGCAATGTGGGATGAAGTGAAAACTGCCCTCTTTTCTCTCCTTTTCCATTTCTGAGTTATTTATAAATGGTGGTAATTTGACCGTTTATCGTCCCGTCTGTCCTTTTAAAGCTGCCATAGTGTAATGCCTCTGTATCAATCTGGAGTGAAGTCACCCTTAGATTGTTGTGGACAGTTCACAGAAAAGATCTTGCAAAGCTGTGAAAAATGGAGAAAAAGATGTCCAAACAATTCAAGGGGCTCGAACCATTCTCCTACAAAGAGAAGTTGCAATATTTTTTAGCCTAGAATAAAAATAAGTAAGAGGGGAGAAGCAGTTTTCATTTGGAGTTTTTCTTCCCATTTTTAAATGCTAGAACAGCCAGTTACCTGATCCAGATAATATGTTGGGAATTCAGGAGAGAATAGACAAGAGAAATGACTTCTTCTCATGAATCTTAGCTGAACAATTGCATTTTTCATCACAAGGTATGGGAACAGTTCTTGGTTTAGAGTCAGAATTACACATCATGCTGAAATCAATTAACTACTAGGTAGGATAGCAAATACTGTAAAAGACAGAAACAACATTGAAAATGGCCATCATAGATTCAAAAATAGACTGACAATAACAGCATGAAATAGAAATGTGAAGTTCCTCATCTAGCCAAAAGAAATCAGATGCAGAGGCGCAAAAATCAGGGATGTTTGGCTTAGTAACAGTAGTAAGGATCTTTGAGCTGGCATTGATCACCAGCCAAATATGAGTGAGTGATATGGCAAATTGAATTTTAAGGTGCAATAATAGAAGCATAATGTCTAAATCAAGATAAGTATTAGTCCCAATCTATTTCCCATTGGAAGAAATGGACTCCGCCCCCCCCCCCCCCCGCCTTGAGATCCTGAGTCCAGTTCTGGGTACCAGACTTTAAACAAAGATTTAGACCAGCTGGGAAGGGATACTAATAAGGTGAGATTGAGGGAGGGAGGTATGTTTAGCCTTGAGGAAAGATGTGTGTGTGTGTGTGTAATGATGTTAGCACTCCCCAGGTACCTGAAGAAGTTTCACACAGATGAAAAACATGATACATTGTTCATCATCTTAAGAATGCAAACACCAAGGCATTTTTAGTTTCAGTAAGACATATTCTGGTTGATTGTTAAAGGAAAAACATTCTCATGGTAAGAGCAGATGGATAGTGAAACAAATTACCTAGAAAGCTAGAAGGTTTCCTTTCTCTGGAGGTCTTTAAGCAAAAATTGGATAGGTGTTTGTAGATGTTTTAATCCGAACACCTGCATTGATCAAGGATTTGGGCTTGGTCTAAATTCCAGTTCTGTGATTTTATATTATGTGTTTGCCTTTGTTTTATTGGGACTAACTGTGATTGGGACCATAGCAGAAGTTAACAGCATACAACAATAACAGGAAAACAAAGTTCCCCTTGATGTTGGTAGAACTTCCCCACCTCAATCCCCACGATTCCATGCTGGGCTAGTGATGAGTTTGTTTGTTTGTTTTTTAATTAGAGTGCAGATAGCTGTAAAAGCACGCCCCCTCCCCCCCCCCCCCCCCATTTCAGCAAATCATTGTAAGATCTTTTCATGTCATTAATTAAAGGGGAGGGGAAACTACAGAGGGAGCTGCATGCAAAACATTTAGGGGCTGATCCCAGGTGGTTTGAGAAGGGGGAGTTGATAAACTTGTGGAGAAAGGGTGGTACCCATGAGTTATTAGAGTTATGTTGTATCAATAGCCTGAAAGATAGTATTCTGCTGGATTACCAAAGGCTGAGAAACAAACTATTGTCTTTATATACTGCTTATTGGCACCCCATGAACTTCTACTGTAGTTGGTCACTATGTGAAACAGCATCCTGGGCTACTCAATTTCTGGTATCACCTAGGATGGCTGTTCTTAGCTGTATTCACCACAATGTGCTAAAGCCAGGTGAAAACCAACACAACTGCTGTGTGCACAATAACATGCTCGGCCTGAACAAGTAAACTTCATGATGGCTTAACACAATAACCTGTGTTAATCAGGTCATCCTGGTAGGCCATCATAAAGTTTTTTTGCTAAATCAATATATGGGTTCCCCCGACATACTCAACCACAGCCTCATTTTAGCCTACTTTAGCACTTTGTACAAGTCTAGACCTTATGTTCTGATGTAAGGAAAATCTTTACTGAACAGTAACAAGCTATGATGGAGAAATGACAGTGTTACCTAAACTAGTGTGCTCTTGATGTGTGGGACTAAAATGCTCTTAAATCTCAACCTTTGACCATATTGACTTGGAATAGGTGGATTATGGGTCAATGTATCTGGAGGACCCTAAATGCTTATGCTGCTAGCTACATATTTCTGTTGATTTTTATACCTTTTGTTGATTAATAAGGAGAGCTGAGGATTTAGAGATGGGTTTGTAGAAAATGGGGTGAAGTATGGAATGAAGATGTATTTAGTAGTATTTTAAGAGACAGTGATAAGTTGTTAATGTTGTATATACTTGCTGGGGATGAAGGGGAACGTTTCTTCTTCTTACTACTTTTTTTTCTTGGTGGGGGGATTTTTTTTTTCTTTGCACTGTCTTATATTTTTTAACCTACTTTTGTATTTGATTTTTGTACCAGTTTTATCTGTTTTATATAATCTTCAATAAAATTATTGAAATCTGTCTGGAGGACCCTTGTATCAGGAAAAATGGTCGAAGGTGGTATATTTCTACATGCAGGTCACTGAAGACGACTTCTTGAGACATTCTCTATAGGTTTCATTTGTAGGATCTCCATAGTCATCTGTGGGCCTTATGGGTCTGAGCACTGGAAAGGACAATCCTTGTCTAACTCTGTGGGGAAGAAGGCTGAGGATTCAGAGAAGTTACAGTCTCCAAAGGGATGGATGGCTGAGAAATGAAAAGCTGGATGTGGATTAGCTAAAGAAAGACATAGGAAACAGGATAGAATGACTTGCTTGTACATTATGAGATCTTCATGGACATTCCATGGTATTCAGTTGTCTTACATGGCTGCTAATCTGTTTTCAATAAATCTTTGTCCCAGCCATCTCTATCATTCCTTGAGAAAGCATCTACGACCAAGCTCCTGAGCCAGAAGATCTAATGCTATGGGTTTTGTAGTAGATCGACCTTTGAGTCCTCTTATAACACTGTGGTATTAAATGAATCACAGTTTAGTTATAGTATAGAGGTGTTCTAGGGCTATGTGCTTTATCTCACCAAAAAGTCTTGGGCGTAGCATTTATAGCTTTTCAAGATTCTGATCAATTATATTTTTAATATGAGAAAGGGTGAGAATTATTAAATACAGATGATGTAATTATATTACTCTTATTTACTTTTTATCCTGACCCCACCCAACTTTTGAAGTGCAGCCCTTGAACTAAAAAAAAGGTAATTGAAAATAAGGAGATGGATCATGGACAATGCTTGTTATGAGACAGAACATGGACACTGCAGTAAAGATTACTGGGTCTAAGAAATGTTTTTAAAGAGTTGTAAATTGCTGGAAACGTTGGAACAAGTTATGCTGGTAGCTGAAGACTTGGATGAACTCCAGTATTTATTCCACTGAGAGAAGGAGATTTCCCAAATATTATTTCTGTGATTTGGGAACAAAGCTCATATGGGCTTGCTTCATCATCTGTAACTAGAACTGACTGAAACAAGAATTACAATGGCAAGTGACTTTTTAAAAATTCAGCTTCTTTTTTAATACATGCAAATGATCTGGCGTTTGCCAACTTGCATTTGTGTCACGTTCAACATTCATTTTTGTACAGGGGAAATAGATAAATTAAAGAAAGGCAAACTGAATTAAGGCCAGACAATATAAAACCCAGGCAAGGAATGACAAATCAAGTTGAGCCCGTTTAAAACTAACTTCGTGGGAATCTTCTCCCAAGGTGATAATCAATATGAAATGGGTGGATGGGTGCTGGTGGTGGTGGTCATAGAGACCCCTCCATGAAATGCGTATTACACTCTTGGGGGAAATTCAAATATTTCACAAAATATGTATTGTCGAAGGCTTTCACGGCCGGCATACGAAGGCTGGTGTGGATCTTCCGGGTTGTGTGGCCGTGGTCTGGAAGTTCTGTTTCCTAACGTTTCGCCGGCATCTGTGACCGGCATCTTCAGAGTGCAGGAGCACAGACAGGAGCAGTTCTCTCTGTGCCCAGGATGGTGTGACCCTTTTGTGGGTATTTATAGAGATCTGGAGGGGGGGGGGTATGGGGTGTTAATGAGTGGCTGCTTGCCCAGGTGTCAGGAGATCTGTGTATCTTCCTGTAGGCCAGGCAGGGTCCCTTCTTCTATTGAGTTGTTAACGAGTGGCTGTTGAGGGTGATTAGCATGTTCATTGTGTGAGTTGTTCGCGTGTCCTGGTGGCTGAGCTGAGTTCGTTGACCTTTTGCAGGCTGTATTTCTCAGGATTGGTAGCCAGGTTTTGTTGATTTTTAGACTCTCCTCTTTTTTATTGAAACTGTGCTGGTGTTTGTGAATCTCAATGGCTTCCCGGTATAGCCTGGTGTAGTGGCTGTTTGTGTTGTCCAGTATCTCTGTGTTTTCAAATAGGATTTTGTGTCCAGTGTGCCTGAGAGCATGTTCAGCTACTGCCGATTTTTCTGGTTGCTGTAGTCTGCAGTGTCTTTCGTGTTCTTTTATCCTGGTATGGATGCTGCGTTTTGTGGTCCCGATGTATACTTGCCCGCAGCTGCATGGTATGCGATATACTCCTGCGGTGGTGAGGGGATCCCTTTTGTCTTTTGCAGGAGTATATCGCATACCATGCAGCTGCGGGCAAGTATACATCGGGACCACAAAACGCAGCATCCATACCAGGATAAAAGAACACGAAAGACACTGCAGACTACAGCAACCAGAAAAATCGGCAGTAGTTGAACATGCTCTCAGGCACACTGGACACAAAATCCTATTTGAAAACACAGAGATACTGGACAACACCAACAGCCACTACACCAGGCTATACCGGGAAGCCATTGAGATTCACAAACACCAGCACAGTTTCAATAAAAAAGAGGAGAGTCTAAAAATCAACAAAACCTGGCTACCAATCCTGAGAAATACAGCCTGCAAAAGGTCAACGAACTCAGCTCAGCCACCAGGACACGCGAACAACTCACACAATGAACATGCTAATCACCCTCAACAGCCACTCGTTAACAACTCAATAGAAGAAGGGACCCTGCCTGGCCTACAGGAAGATACACAGATCTCCTGACACCTGGGCAAGCAGCCACTCATTAACACCCCATACCCCCCCCCCTCCAGATCTCTATAAATACCCACAAAAGGGTCACACCATCCTGGGCACAGAGAGAACTGCTCCCGTCTGTGCTCCTGCACTCTGAAGATGCCGGTCACAGATGCTGGCGAAACGTTAGGAAACAGAACTTCCAGACCACGGCCACACAACCCGGAAGATCCATACCAGCCTTCATTTCACAAAATACTTCATGCCTCAACAGATGTCAGGTCCAATTCACTCATCCATTTATTCCCAATATAATACCATTTAGTAAATCTTTGTTGTAACTCTTATCAATGTCTCTAGTATGTTCTCACGTTCTTGTAAATAGTATTATTACTAGTAACATCATTCACAGATAAAATAGTCCAGATCTCAGTGAATTTATAGAAGCATGCCATTGTCAATACACTATTGTCTAATACAGCTGAGCTCTTGGACTACTTAACCCACTATCCAAGAAGATCAGAGAAAGGGGAGACATTCATTTATTTCACATTGTACTGCCAACCAACTTAATTCACACTTTCTGTACCAAAGAACAACAACTATGTAATTATTAGGCTGTAATTATTAGTAATACTTGTGACAACCCTAGTGTATAGACCACACATATTAAGAGCAGAGGGGGAAATGCCATGCTTTCAGTTCCATCAGCACAAATGGTACTATTCCTGTAAGGATACAAACAGAGCTATGCTCTCCCTAAAGATACTTAATCTCATATCTCTATCTTATTTCTTTTTTAAAAAGTAATAAATTGTTTCATTAGTTCAACATTCTTTTCTGGGGGTTAAGGAATACTTGTCTTACTTCTGTCATCTTTCATCTACTTTATGGCCCACATTGCCAACTCTTCTATATTTCTATTTCATTAACTGTGTAAATTTCTGGAGCTCGGAAGCTTGGTAGTTCTCATTAGCAACTCATTTCCAAGGTTTGAAGGGAGAATTTGCTAGGTATTCTGTAAGGAGGTGAGGGGGAGAGATATCTGGTGGATATCTGTGGTCATTAATAGCGTCCTTGGCTTGTCTTCCAACACCTACAGACAGCAAGAATATTGGTTAGAGTTTATCCACATCTGTGTTGTTACTTCACCCAGGCTTTGGTGAGGAAGAGTGAGACCCCTCGCTTCATTCCACCTGTCGATCGTGCTTGCCATCTTTTATCTTTTGTCTTTATTTTTTATTGATTTTATTATAACTTCTTTCCTTGATTGCTGTGAGCTGCCCAGAGTCTTAAAAGTCAAGTGGCAGACAAGTTTAAATAACAACAACAGTAACAACAACAATAATAATATTAAGTTCCTTAAAGATTGGCCAAATGGGTGAGTTTTGCAGTTCACTAAATTGCAAAATTTAACTAACTAAAATTTAACTAACTAGGATCACCTACTTAGCTGCTGCAAGAAGATCATACAGACTGACTACAAACAATGGCATGGCAAAGTAGCAACAGGGGTGCACTGGAATATCTGCAAGAAATACCATTTGCCTCCAAGCAAGAACTGGTGGGACCACAAAACAGGCAAGATCATAGAAAATGAAGAAGCAAAATTGCTCTGGGACTTTAGAATTGAAACAGACAAGCACCTGCCACACAACACCCCAGACGTAACAATTGTTGATAAGAAAGACAAAAAAGTCTGGATAGTGGACATTGCAATACCTTGAGACAGCAGAAGAGAAGAGGAAGAACTGGAGAAAATTACAAAATACAAAGACCTAAAAATAGAACGACTGTGGCAAAAGAGAGCAAAGATAGTACCAATAGTAATAGGGGCCTTGGGTGCAATCCCAAAACATCTGGAGCACCACTTGAAGACCATCGGCATTGACAAAATCACCACAAGTCAATTGTAAAAGGCAGCTCTACTTGGAACAGCTCACATCCTGCAGCAGTACCTTTAACACCATCAAACAACAACATCTGCCTATCCCAGGTCCTTGGGAAGGACTCAATATGTAGATAAAATGCCAAATCCAGTCTAAACACCTGGCTGACCGTGCAACCAACCATAATAATTTCCTTAAAGATTGGCCAAATAAGTGTGTTTTGCACAGTTCCCTAAATTGCAAAACTCAGAGTTCTGGGAGCCTTTAAAATCACCTCCTTTTGTTATTTGCTCATTTGTTTGGAAGGCGGAGAAGAGTTCTTTCCCCAAAGTTAAATTACATGTATAGAGAGTTTATCATTTTTGTTCAGTGAAATGTTCCCTCCCCCTCCCAGAAGAAACATTTGCCTTATACATATTAAACACTCCATCCACCTCTGTATTGTCTTTATTGACTGGAAGCTAAAGGTTGGACCTGAGATTTTTGGCATGCTAAGCAGGTGCTCTCTTGTGCCTTGAGATCAGAAAGAATCGAGGAGCTTCAATAACTCTGCTTTCACAAGCAGGACTAGGCTGAAGTACAATTCTTAAGCATTTTGATCTTGAAAGCTGTCATGAAGAATCCCACTAGAAAAAAACTTGCATTCAAGTTGCATGTGAGAACTCACACCACTGAATGCAGAATAAGAGCCACGCTGGTTCAGATCAGAAGCCTACATACTTCACATTCAGTTCCTATAGGGATAAAACTGAAGTCTATATAGAGATCATGTGCTGATCTAATAGCATTGTTCCCCAGCAAGTGGCATTAAGAGGCATACACCCTCTGATACAGAATGTAAAATATATCTGTCATGGTAAATCAGCATTATTATTAGGCTGATTCTACAGAAATTACTTTAATCCCTTTTAAACTCATCTGCTGAATGAGCTTTCCAAAATGTGATGAAGCATGTCCTTTGGCTATATGGACAAAGGAATATGGAATAGCTGTTCAGAGGTTCTGACTCCTGAAATGAAATGGACTTTCTTCTTAGAAGTAGCTACTCCCAGCTGAAGACATAGTTTCTTTCTTCAAAAAAGGAAGAAAAAGAAAGAATGTTGAACATTGTTTAGATGGCATGTACACATATCTTTGCCTTGTGAGTTCTGGGAATTTCTTTTACAATCTCATCACTTCCACCCTTGTCATGTTTTGTGTCATGTCCAATCTATCAGATTTCATTTATTGCATTAAATGTCAAATTCCCTTAAGAACACCTTGTTCGACAGTAGAAATCCATCGGTAATTCCATAGGCACATTAATAAGTTGAGGAGTGTCTCCTTTTATTTTATCTCAGCTGAATAAGTGACCTACATTTTTTCCCTCTAGTACGCAAGTATTTTTGAAGAACAAGTGTTCTTGAAGATGTCACTTTGGTTCTCAGAATGAATATAGGATGCAGATGATCTCTGAAGTCAACACATTTGTCCAACACCTGGTTCAGATCATCATTCTCAATTATTATCACTGAGTAGAGCTGTTAGTCATGCATTTGTTTGTGTCCACAACTGGCAAGACTCTTTGCAGACATTGAACTAATTAGAAGGAAGGCAATTAGACAACCATGACTTCAAGTAATTAAAAGGATTTTGCCCCTTATGCAAAGACAGAGTGGAGTATGGAGTTACATCTGGATCACAGCATTGCCCTGAGGATGATTCAGACATGAATCTTATCCCATATCACCTGGCCTTATCACTGAGATGGGGCCCTTGAAATCCTTTCTTTGGGATTCTGAAGCTTCAGTATCAAACATGGCTCTTTTAAGAATTAGAGAGAGAGTTCTGGGGAGTGGAATCACTTGAAAGTGAATCATACACAGCTTTCTTAAGTCTCCAGATGACACCATTCTTTCACTGAGAAGAAGCTCCCCCAGGGCCTGATTCTGCTCTTGAGAATCTGCTATAATTGTGCAAGTAATTTCCTATGATCTGACTTCTCCTACCTTGATTGACCTGGCTGGCTTGATTGGACTTGACCTATTTTAATCTGAAACAGCCTATCACTTCTTTTTTTGGACCTTTTTAGATACATGAGAAATTGTTGCATCTGGTGGCTTATTGGGTGGTGGGGTGGCCAGACTTTTAATGGTGGACCAAACATAATTTCTGGAATGGTAAAGGATAAATGGGTGGGCTGATGATGCAAAATAAGTGGGGTCATATTGTAGATATGGGCAGAATCAGGGTTTTATGGATTCTTTACTATTTTGGGGTGGGTAGGGAGATTCAGTATATACCCACTCACACACACACATACATATACATACACACACAATCTCTCTCTCTCTCTCTCTGGATTATGTTACAGTTTTTTATTTCTTGCCTTAAATGGTGGGACTCTGCTGAAGTTTTTGGTAATTGTGATTGCAGTGGTTTCTGAAGATCTTAAAGAGCATACAGCCCTAGGAACTTAATTTACCCACTCTAGTGTAGAGGGTCTGCTTACATAAGTGGATAATATCAACAATGTTTCATGAACTTACAGATCTGTGAAATAAATGTTTACTTCCTTTTGAAGTTTCTGAATCTTTGCCACTGAATGTTATCAAAGCTTTACATGGGTCCCACTGGAGTCTGAATGAACAAATAATGCCAACCTTTTTCATATTTCATTTATTTCATAAACAAGGTAATTTAACATGCAATTATGTATGTAATCAGTCCCTTAGATTCAGTAACTGATAGTACCACTTTTAGCTATATCTGCGATCAAACACTCACTTTCTTATTACTATGTAGGAATTTTGGCCGGTCCTCCATGATGAACTGTTTCCCCTCAGTAACATTTGAGGATTTTCTAGCATGAACTGCTAGAAAGTCAGTTTTGATGGGGTTTGACTTAGACTTGGCCATTTCAAAACACTTAATTTGTTCTTCTTCATTCATCATACTATGATTTGCACGCTTGTAATCCTCAACTTCTTGCCTGAGTCAGTTGCACTTCAGCTTACAAACAGATGGCCTGATGTTCTCCAAGAAAATACTCTGATACCAGAGACAGAAAGAAAAGGGCCTATAGATCCCTGGATGTCATTCTAGGTCCTTTGTGACCTTCTAGACAGTTTTATTCTGTGCTCTTGGAGGGATTTTGAGGGGAGATCCTGAATCTTCTCCATTTCAAGACTATGTCTCTGAGTGTGGATTGGTGGAGCCCAGGAGCTTTATAAATATTTTGGTAACCTTTTCCAGCCATCACTTCCTTTTTATGGAAGTCTTCAGAAATTTCTCTTAAGCAAGGCATAATGTGCCTCTGCAATCTCTATGGTGAGATCTTCACTGTATTGAGGGGAGCCAAACTTTGTAGATATATATAGGAAAGGGCTGAGTCAAATCAGCTCTGATTCGTTGATGATGCATTTATATAACTGGCTTAGTTATCCCTTTTACTAAACAAAAGAAACAAGGTAAGTGATTATTCCTTTTCTGTATCATTAGGCAGACTCATGTGGCCCATGTGCTTCAGTAACATTCAGTGGCAGACATATGTGAACATTCAGGAAATTCAAAAAGGTGTGTGTGGAGGGGAATGCTTTCCCACAGACCTATACATTCTTATGAAACCAATTGTCCTTAGCTGTTTGGCCCATCCTTTTATCTGCACATGAGTTATTTCAACTTTATTTTGCTACAACCCGGAAGAACACATATGTGTGTGCATACACACACTTGTACATGGAGGTGCAGCTGGGTTAGACAGTAGGGAGAGAGAGAGAAACAGAAAAGAAAACTCTTACCCATTCAATAGTTAGTTTTCCTCCTGTATACCAGCTTTCCTCATCACAGGGTCCTCCAGATGTTTCAAAATACAATATCCTGACTCTTGGCTTTAGCAACTGTGGCTATTGAGAGTTGTTAGGCAGCCAATTGGCAAAGATTGCTTTGCATTATACCTTTTATCTCTATGGATGGCAGCTCTGAAGATTTCTATTTTCAGCTTTAGAACAGAGAGATAAAAATACCAGCCTATGAACAAAGCAAAGGAGGAATCCTCAAAGCCAGTAGAAGCTGTGATTGTAAGTTGGATAATTTACAAGACAGGCTTTAGAGCAATCCCACCCACACTCAGAATGTATGTATGTATGTATGTATGTATATATATATATATATATATATATATATATATATATATATATATTCATCCTCAACAGTATCATTTGGAAAATAATGAAATGACCTCCAAAGATTTAAAATACTAAAAGCTAATGAGGTTTGATGGCTAGAATAATCTTGACTCATTAAATAGAGAAAAGAATATCTTTTTCCCCTTAACTCTTTTCATCAGTCCTATTATTAAGGGAACAGATGCAAAAGGTGATACATTATCAAATCATGACACACAAGGGAAGCCAAAAAGAGAAAGGCTTGGTGGCAAATCCTCTTCCTAAAGGAGTCCAGATAATCAGAAATACTGCTCCCCCAAACTTCTATGCTTGTAGGTTGCTCTAGTAGAGAAAAAATCCAGTCTTCATTCTGTTTGATCAAGAACATTTGTCTTCAATGTCCTTTCAAATGAGAAATGACATTCTCATGGGTGAATCTGGGTGTCCTCGCACTTGCATCTGACATAGCTGTAGGTTGGCCCAGATATGGCCATGAATACTCTGTTCTTTCTTTGTCCAGTCTCTCCAGAATTCAGCAGCCTCCCTGGCTCCTCTTGCTTCCATGCAATCTCAAGAGAAGACATCCAGAGGGAATGCTGTTCCCCCCCCCCCCTCCACTGGAGAAAGGTGGACTTGGCCAGAATGCTGCAAGAATGAAAATGGGACCTAGACTTACAAGCAAACTCTGCTCACAAGGGCATAATTGAGCATCCCTGTTCATGTTCATGGAATGTGGTGCCTTTTTACAGGTCAACCCTGCACTGAAAAGCTCAATGAAGTTCTCATTCCCTGAGTGGGTAAGCCTGGTTTGTTTGTCCCAGAAAGGCTGCCAGAATTTCCTTCTTCGGTTGGCAGCTACTGTTATTGAGTTAGTGATGGCAGTGAGGGTTTCAGCAAGACGCAGACCGCTTTCCAGGCTGAGTTTTCTTCCGTTGGGTTTCTCTAACTAGTCTTAATTAATTGCCCTTTAACTGATGGCTGTTGTGGTTCATTCTAACTCAGTTTGAGTGTAAAAGAAAGTGCCCTATAAATGTTTTCAATTAATAACCCCACTCCAATCAATCAATCAGTCAATCAGTTCAGTTCAGCTTGGTTGAAAATCCCAGCATTATAATTCACCTCCTGTTCAGAATCCCTTTGCTTGGTGGCTGAACATTAAGTTTTTATGCAAGAACTCCTGGGAAAACCATGTCACAGATCCACTGAAATGAAACAAAGTGTACATCATTATCATGTCTCTATTTGGGATACTACAGATAAGGCATCAGCATAAAACAGCAGAACATGTTGTAAACCTCCAGCATTATTTAATGAAAGAGATGCAAACGCAAATTTTAAAAGGAATCAAAGAGGCTTTTTTGGGAGTGGGGGAGAAAGGAAGTGAAACCTTTCCTCCTCTACCCAATTAAGATGTGGGAAATGGTGTGATAATCATATTTCACAAGTTTAAAATAGAACTTTTCTCTGCCTTGTAGCATGGCCCCAGTACATTGCATATTTCAGGCACCAAGCTTCTGCAGAATTTCAAATAGTGCACTATTGTGCACTACTCCCACAATATATATTTTATTTATTTGTTGGATTTTGAATTGCATTCTTTCTTAGAACAGCCATAATCTGGAGGGGGGTGTCAATAAAATTTGGCACCCTCCCTTTCTCAATGCTCCAATGTTTGGGAGGTAAACACTAACACTGGAATGGGGAATGAAGATATTTTCTTTTGCAGAAGCTGAACAAAAACTAGAGAACAGTAGGAAGCCTAATTCTGTATTTCAGGAAAATTCACTGAGTCAAGGACATTTTTCTCACAGTTCCATTCATGGATGCATGCAATTAGAAATTTTAGGATGGTGGGGAAAAGCATGATCCATAAGAATAGTCTGGAGCAAATAAATACTTGTTGGCATTAAGCGTCAACTGAGTGCGATTAACAGTTTTGCACTTTTCCCTTAAAATGTATAAACTAAACAGCACGTCTTGCACATAAGATGGGTGGCCTACATATTTACTAAACAAACAAACAAACAAATAAATAAACAAATATCCATGAATTAAGAATGCCAGGTAAGGCAATCATTCTGAAAACCCTTTTCGTACAATGCAATAGTGCCTCTTAAAGTAGGGGGTAAACTGACACCAAACTGAGCCATAAATAAATAAAATTCAGCTTTGTCTCACACACACACACACCTTTCCTGTGTAATTCCACTTATACAATGTATAACTGATGAAAAACTAAAGTGCACCATGAACATCCCACCAAGGTTAACAAGAAGGCTGATGTAGCTATGAGACAGAAGCATAAATAGAGCTCTACAGATCCCAAGGCAACTTTGATGGGACCACCCATTCCAATGTTAGCCTACAGTTAAAGTGCTAATAGATACATGGGGCGGAACAGGAATGCAGCAGCCGGGGCACTCCCTTGGAGGAGGGTGGAGCAGTGCTTACAGGCTATGTCGGTACTAGGTGGTATCTGGCTCAGCGATAATACTTGTGGGAAGGATCTGGGTGCCCTGGTAGACTAGAGATTAAGGGTGAGCCAGCAGTATGTTGTAGCTGCCAAATAAGCCAATGCAATTCTAGACTACATCAACAAGATAAAGGAAGTGATACTTCCACTCTGTGCTACACTTACAGACCACATCTGGAATACTGGATCCATTTTGGTTGCCCTAATATCATCATCATCATCATCACCATCATCATCATCATCATCATCATCATCATCATCATCATCATCCCCCAGTGAAGCAGTACTTTGATGTGGTTGTGGGACTTGCATGCTCTGAGGACGATGAAAGCTATGCCAGAGGTTCAACCATACTGGACAAGTCTCATTAGAGGAGCCAGATAAAGAGTATCTCTCCCATAAACAATATGGTGAGATGTAATTTACAGAAACATGTACTCATCGCCTGGGTCAACAAGGACCTCCATAGGTGTTCTAGTTCCTGGACATCTGGTGACAACTGGGCTACAGGACTCAGGACTGTTGGCTGAGCAACCAGGGCCAGCAGCTGCAGGACTACTGGGAGGAAAGTTGTTTACCCGTCGGAAATATACAAAGACTGAAAACAAAGAAATAATGATCTGCTATTACAAATCAAGTCCAACAAGAAGAGGATATCTGAAAAGAATGCACCACTTCTGGAAAAACAACATCCAGAATCAGAAATAACAGAACAGAGGCTAGCAGATCAACATCAATTTATAAACACGAAATCAAGTATTCACAATACAGAAGCTAGTACACCATGAAGGCTTACTGAATATCAAGGAAACCAAACTGGCCTATAAGAAAGACCAAAGAAAGAATAGAAAGGAGACATGGCAAGGCAAAGCATTACACAGCCAGTACACAAAAAAAACCTAGCAGCCAAAGCAGATAACATGAAGACCTGGCTATAGCTAAGAGCAGGAAATTTGAAGAAAGGGACAGAGGAGCTAATTCTGGCTGCACAAGGCCAAGCCCTAAGAACAAATGCATACAAAGCCACACTTGAGAAGACAGCAACAGATAGCAAATGCCACCTCTGCAAAGAAGCTGAAGAAACAGTGGACCACCTAGTTAGCTGCTGCAAGAAGATCGCACAGACTGACTACAACCAACGGCATGACAAAGTAGCAACAATGGTGCATTGGAATATCTGCAAGAAAGGCCAACCATAATAATAATAGGATCCTGAGGGACTGGAAACAGTGCAGAGAAGAGAAACAAAGATGGTGAGGAGGTTGGCATCTAAATCCCATGAAGAACAGTCTAAAAAACTGGGTATGCTTAGCTTAAGTTGATAAGGTTGAGACCAGATATGAATGTTTGAAGGCTGTCATAAGGAAAAGGGTGTGGTTTTATTCTCGAGAGCATGTGAGGGTAGGACAAGAACCAATGGGTGGAAGATTTATAGAGGGAGATCCAAAGTTGAAATAAGGAGGAATTTTATGACTGAGAGAACTATTAAGCAGTGGAACAGCTGGCTTGTTGGAGTTGGTGATGCTCCATTACTGGAAGTTTTCAGAGATAACCTTGAAGAAAGTATATGGCAGCTGTTACACAAATATCAGCTTAGCCCAGAAAGACAGGAAGGGGTGCCAAAGAAACTTAAGTTTGGCCCACCTTGATGTTCTTGGGTGTAAGAGGGAAGGAAAGAGAAACTCTATTAGGCTTTCAAGATTCTGTTCTTATAGCCTAGATCAATAGAGTAAAGATTTGTTTATTTATTTAATTAATTTTGTTTAATTTAGTAAATTTATTTATATGGCCACCCATGTCATAAATGCAACTCTGGGCAGCTAACAACACATTAAACACAACAGAAAACAAAAATTTAATAAATAATAATATTTTAAATATTTTAAAATAATAAAATATACAAGTAGTCATCACTTAATGACCATTCATTTAAAGATTGTTCAAACTTACAACAGCCTTGGAAAGGATGATTTACAGCCCATAAGGCACTTCTGGCTGTCATAAAATGTTGCACCATGCCCCCTCCCCCCCAGTCACGTGGCCACAATTCGGGCGCTTGGCAACTGACTCGCATTTACAACCAGTTGCCAAGTGTCCTGCAATCATGTGATCACCATTCGCAGTCTTTTCTACCTGCTCCCCTGGAAAGTCAGTGGGAAAGCTGGCAGGGAAGGTTGCAAATGGAGGGGAAGGAGGGGAGCTGAAGTCCTTCTGCAGTCTGCAGGAATGGAGCTCAAATCCTAAAGATTTGAGCTCTGTTCCTCCAGCCCTACAAAGTATTTCACCTCTGTGTACAGAGGGGAGGGGAAACCCTTCGGCAGGGTGCAGGAACATTTGAGAGTGAAAGGGCTGCCTGCTGGGAGGATTTCAGCTCCACGTGGAGCTGAAATCCTTCAGCAGACAGTCCTTTCACTCTGTCCATTTAACGACCCGGGAGATTGCTTAATGACTGCAACTGGGAGCGCTTGGATTGCAGTCGTTGAGAGAAGCAATCACGTGGGCATCTCGCTTAATGACTGCTTCACTCCACAATCAAGATTTCGGTCCCAATTGTGGTTGTTAAGCAAGGACCACCTGTATATAATATGTATATAATAAATAATAAAAACCTACAGTGATTGCCAAGGATAAACCCAAATAAAACAATTGACAAAAACCTCCCAATGGGCTATCTAACCTTCCAACCCCCAGATTCTGGAGCACTTCCAGGTCTTCAATGCTGGCAGGGTCAGGGCCAATCTAACTGGGGTTTGTGGTGTTCTAGTCATTCTTATGGTGTCTGTTTCCCAACCCAGTCTACCTCAAAGGACTAGCAACAGCCATTTGACTGGGATGGTCTGAAGATACCTGCCCTGGACAGGAGGTTGGACTGGAAGATCTCCAGAGTCAATTCCAACACCATGATTCTACTGGGACTACCAGATCTGGCCTGCAAAAATTGGGATGACTAGCAGAGGGCAGCAAAGAATTAGGCTTTTCTGTATCTCTTTGTTGACATCTACTGATCATCCAGGTCACAATGCACTGAGCTGGCTACAAGTTTGCATCTGCCACTCTGTTCCTACCAAACATGCCACCTTGGGCAAATGCCTAGGCTCCTTGGAAGGTGTTCACTAGCCTTGCAGGAGATCCTTGTTTAAAAGTGTAAAGGCCTTTGACTTATTGATGCCATTGCCATTAGATACCCTTTTATTTGCTAGCTAGACCCAAGGGATCCAAGATGGAGCATCTTCCTCCCTGTGCCAAAGAAAGAAATGAAAGGGAGGAGGAGAAGGAGGAGAACATCTAAACAGGAGCCCCAGTTGCTTTCTATTTCTCTCTCCAACCATCTTCTCTGCCATGAACATATGCTGAAACCCAAGAACTTTTTCAAGGAGCTAAGAAGTAATTAGTTTACCTGGGCCAGAGGCCTCCATCTCAGATTGTCACAAGTGCCACATGAGAACCAGTTCATTAGCCTGAGGGCAGCAATACTGAAGTCTTTTCATACGTAGACTGAAGAGTCTCTAGAGAGTCAAACAGGAAGAGAAGGAAGAGTGCCACATCATGCCATCAAGCATAAATTTATCACATAAAAGAACTAACCCTCCTCAAAGCTAGCCTCACATTCTGCATATGAAATCCAGATCTGAACTAGATCTACCCCCCTCCCGAATCTCTTGACAAATTCTCAGATTCAGAAAGCCTATGTTTAAATGCAGTAAACAATGCACACGTTCTACTGGCTATATGAGTAAAGATGAGATTAGGGAAGTTAGGCACCTATCTTAAACTCCAATGGCTTAAATACTGGCTGTTCTCCCAGGCCAGTGTTTCTCAACCTTGGCAACTTTAAGATGGGTGGACTTCAACTCCCAGAATTCTGGAATTCTGGTAGCTGAAGTCCACCCATCTTAAAGTTGCCAAGGTTGAGAAACACAGTCCCAGGCTATAGGCTAGGGTGGATAGAGCCCCAGGTTGCTTATGTTTTCTTCTTCTTTTTTTTTTTTGATTTGGCTGGATTGCCCATCCTGTCATTTATTGTGTATTCCATTTTTCATCTCATTTTGTCATATTGTCAGCTGCCCAGAGCTGGTCTGGAGTTGGGTGGCACCACAATCAAAATGAATGAATTTTGGAACATGTCTGCATTTCAGTTTGTGTTTTCATCAGTTTTGCATAACTCTTATTTTTCATCACCAGTTTTAAGGAAGGTTTTGGGGAAGAGGCACCTCGATTAATGGGCCTTTTGCATGGACTGGCATCCACAAAAATGTTTTTACCTGTTGTTTCTTGGGGGTGGGGGGAACCCCTAGGAACTGGAAACTGCTTGATGAAGAGCTGCTCCTGCCTTTGACATCATATGAAAAACTGTGAGTCTTATCTGTTCAAGGTTGCTTAGGAACATTAAAGTAAAATTCATAGAATAGTAGAATTATGACATTGGGAGGTCCATTTGAGCCATTGACTCCAACTCCTTCCATGGTTCAAGAATTCATCTTGAAGTACTCCCAATATCTACCAGCCTCTGCTTGAAGACAACTAAGAAATTAAGCTCATGCTTTCTCTTAGGGTTCCTTTGCCTAATTGCTTTTGCTTTCAGGAAGTTTTCAACTGGAACTTGTTGTATTATTTGGGGTCCTTTACTCTGAGATACTAGGGAACAGATCTTGATCTTTGGTGTAATACCCCTTCAGACCCTTGAAGAGGGCTATCATAACTTTCTAAAGGCTAAACATATAAAGTTCCTTCTCTTCACAGGACTTAGTTTTCTAAGCCCTTTATCGTTATTCTTATGATTATTTCCACCTTCTTTGAATCCTTTTCAAAGTGCGGTGTCCAAAACGGGACACAATACTTGAGGCTGAGGCCAAGCAGTACACAATAAAATGAAATTATTACTTCTCTTGATTTAAGGTCCATATTTTTATTGCTAATGACTAGAATTGCATTTGTCACTTCTGCAGTCCTGTCACCCTGCTGATTCATATTCACTGCAATCCATTACAATTCCAAAATCCGTTCAGCTTGTGAGCAACATTTCCAAAATCCAGGAGCAGCTAACCAGACTGCTGATACCAGCATTTATGCCAAATGTGCCAGCAAAGTTTTATATGGCTTTAAGTAACTTTGTATGGCATAAACCAGAGTCCAAACTGCTACTCTAATATGTGATACAAGGCTTTGTGATCAAACTGGGCATACATTTAGTGTCCCTAATAGTATGGCTCTTCTTTCTCCAAAAAAGATGGTGATGGTGATGGTGATGGTGATGGTGATGGTGATGGTGATGGTGATGGTGATGGTGATGGTGATGGTGGTGGTGGAGGAGGAGGAAGAGGAAGAAGAAGAGGAAAAGGAAGAGGAAGAGGAAGAGGAAGAGGTCAAGCCACCACAGATGGGCGAGGTCAAGCCATCACAGATGTGCAAGATCAAGGAAGCAGACTTCTTTACAGACTTCAGTAAGGTATTTTAATGGTAGCTTGGGGGTAAAGATAGAATCTCAGAAACTGCAAGAGGAATTACATTATAGTGAGTTCATTAAGGTCAAGCTTTTTGAATGATTTGAAATGCTTCTTCCCAGATTTCTCAGCACATGGGCTGAATTGTCATTCATAAGGTAAGTTATCACGGGCTCACCTTGTATCACTTGATGTTTATGTTGAGTTTACCTTCTATTCCTTTCCCAGCCTCCCCACAATCTCTCACAGAGGAGGAAGAGGAGGAAGGAAGAAAGAAATGGTGCTAGTATTTAATAGCAGCATATGCAGAGAGCGCTAGTTTGGTGTAGCGGTTAAAGCATCAGGTTAGAAACCAGGAGACCATGAGTTCTAGTCCTGCCTTAGCCACCAAGCCAACTGGGTGACCTTGGGCCAGTCATTCTCTCTCAGCCCTAGGAAGAAGAAGGCTAGGGCAAACCACTGAAATCTTGAAATCTTGCCAAGAAAACTGCAGAGATTTGTCCAGGCAGTTACCAGGAGTCAACACTGACTTGAAGGCACTCAAAGAAAAAAAAAGAAGAAGAAGTATATGGATTTAGTTTAATATCACTGATGTCACACATTATGAAATCCATGGAGTGATGGATAAGCATAGTGATCCATGATAGCAGTAGACTTTGATCTCATGTTATATAACCCAGATTAACAGAGCAAAGGGATTTCTGAAGTGATGCCTTGCAGAAAAAAAAAATCCATTTTTTTCCTTACAGGTTCTCATTCATTTTGATAAAATATTACTTGCTTTTAACATTTATTTGCAAGAAGAAGATAATTTTGGAAAAATGTTCCTGGAGCGTGTGATACTCTTGCACTTATTTAATCACGAGGCCTTGGGTATATATGAATGTCCTTCCTTTTATAGCAGAGTCTTTGTCCTCATGACCTGCAGCTTCCTTGGCTTCCACACTGCTATTAAATTCCAAGGTGAAAACATGGGGAACTTCTCCCATGAGGCATTTTCAAGCTGAAAAGGATGGGCAGGCCAGGATGCCTGTGAGTCATGTCACAAAAGAACATTATCAGCAGTATCACCTTCTGCCACACACAATAAACTCAACTCAAAGACACCAACCAGAGAAATTTAAAGGAAATTCCTATTCCCAAGGATATGGTAGGGGAAAAACATCTTTTGAAAGGGGAAAGAAAACGTTTTTGAGAAAGTCAAGGGAGATTTCAATAGGGTGTTATTCTGAAGACCTAGAAAGGCCACCTGATGTGTGGCAATGCCCATAAAAGAGTTGTGTTGATTTGCAGTTGGTGGCTTTGTTGTTGTTGTTGTTGTTGTTTTGTATCTTAACTGTGTATTATATTGTTGTCTTTATTGTTCTATGTTATTTTATGTTGTTTTTAATTGTGGTCGGCCACCCAGAGTAATGAATTTGAGATGGGCAGCCTTATAAATTGAGAAAATAAGTAAGTAAGTAAGTAAATGAGAGAGAGAGAGAGAGAGAGAGAGAGAGAGAGAGAGAGAGAGAGAGAGAGAGATGAGGAAAAAAAAGCTAATAGCTTCTCCATTACATACACTCATGGTAAGCCTTCCATTTTGAGTTTTCCACCTTCTTAGTCATAAGGACCCCCTTATTATTCTAAAAATGTTGCTTTCCAGTCTACTGCATGCAAAGTGACTTCATTCCAGGAGTCCCTTTCAGAGGTCAGTAACATAATCTAGGTTATTTAACCCTAGCCAAGCAAATGAGTACATGGTTAAAAAGATACTTTACTCCATAGCACAGGGCAACTCTCATGGTTAAAATGCCCCTCTAACCTTTACATCATTCCTCTGTGAAAGTTCTTCCAATGAAATGGGGAAAAGATACAAGCATATTTTAGGAATGAATCTTGTCATTGTGATTTTTATGGTTTGGGGTTGCTATGATTTGTTTTCTTGGGAGTAAAAGTAATTTTTGAATTTAATCTTACTTTAGAGCTTTATAGGACATAGGAATATGCTACCATATGTGACAAGTTTGAAGCCTGAGATTTCTATTAGTTTAGGGAATCTGTGGTTTTCCAGATTCTGCTGGACTCCAACTCCCATCAACCTTAAGCAGCAGTCACTGCTTGGGAATGATGGAGACTGAAGTCCAAACACATCTGGAGGCCACCCTTTGCCAGGGGCATCTGTGGGAGTGGATGTCAAAAAGTCAGTTGTGACCAGATCCCCACCCCTTTTTCTTATATGATGCACATTAAAAGGGTTTGGGGCTTTAAACATGCCATCATGGCTGCCATGTTGACTTTTTATTGTGTTGGTTCCATTTGGAAACTGGTTATTCAGATCAGCTTATTTCAGTTTTTGACCTAGCATAAAGTATAAAATCCACAATGCAAAATTAATCGCAACATTAATATCATGCCATAGTGCTAGGTGTTAATAACATAAAATATATTTACCATAAAATATGAGGTGACAGTCTATAAACTGAGAATCACAGTGAATAAGTCTATGAGTCTAAAACCTATAAATAAATAAAATAGATAGTCCTTCGGATTTGAAGAAGACACGTTGTTGTGCAGTTCACCTGTGGACATGGAGGTGGCTCTGCAGTCCCAGTCTGGAAGCACAGAGTCTAGCACAAGGTGGACACTGGAAGTCCATTGTTACAATAACCGTGGGTGTTCTTCTGTGATGCCACTCACAATTTTCCATCAGTTTTTGGCAGTACCTGTCTTCAGAGCTGGTGTAGGCTTCATAGCACAGGGCTTGTCGGTGGGGTCTGTCAGCAGTGCAGCTACTTGTTCCCTTGATTGGATGTCACAGTGGTGTAGGGTTTCCTTCACAGCATCTTTGTAACACTTGCATTGATGATCTCAAGGTCTCTTTCAGGTCTCCCATTCACCATACAGCAACTGGCGAGGCATATGGCAGTCGTCCATTCTGATGACATGTCCCACCCAACACATCTGGGCTCTGACAATCAGGGACACAATGCTGGTGGACTCCACGTGATCCAAGCCCTCCAAGTTGGAGACACGGCCTTGCCAACGAATGCCAAGGATGCCACCCCAGAGCCTGGCTGGTCCTATTGATCCTGGAGTCAATTTCTTTGTCCAAAGGCCCATGGCTCAGGATGTTGCTTCCCAAGTATTTGAAGCTGTTTACATTTGTCAGCTGAGTATTGGAAACAGTGATTTTTGGTTCTATGGGAATCGTATTTGGCATGGGCTGATAAAGTATTTTAGTCTTGTTCAGGCTGATAGTCAGGCCAAAGAGTGTAACAGTGTCTGAGAATCAGCATCAACTGTAGATCACTGTCTTTGTGCGCCAGGAGCACACAGTCATCAGCAAAGAGGGTTTCCTGAATGACTGTATGGAGGCACTTCGTATGTGCATTCAAGTGATGAAGGTCAAAGAGAGAGCTGTTCATTCAGTACCTGATGTACACTCCCTCCTTCAGACTTTGGGCAGCATGTGACAATGCAATGCAAGCAAAGAACAGATTGACTAGGACTGGAGCTATCACACAACCTGCTTCACCCAATGGAAATGGCAAATGCAGCTGACGTGCCACCATTGTAAAGAACATGTCCTGTCATACTGTCATGGACCAGCTGAATCAACTTCATGAATTTCCTCTGGCATCCATAATGTCTAAGGATGATTCAGAGAGTCTCCCTGTTTACTATGTCAAATGCCTTTCTCAGGTCAATGAAGACAGAGTAAAGAGGCTTGTTCTGCTCAATGCTCTTCTCCTGGACTTGCCTCATGGCAAATACCATATCTTCTATACTCTGTTCTGGCCAAAAGCCACAATGCACCTCTGGGAGGTTCCTTCTGAAACAGTGACAAGTCTGTTCAGAAGAATGCAGGCAAAAATCTTGCCTGCGATGGACAGCAGTGAGATACCCCCGTAATTTCCACAGTCGGATTTGCTTCCCTTATTTTTATAGAGAGCCATGATGAGGGCATTGTGGAAGTCTTCAAGGATCTCCTCTGTGAAGCAAATGTCTTCCAAGATGTCTTGGAATGCCTATAAAGTGTTTGGGTCTAGTGCTTTGTAGATCTCAGCAGGAATACCATCCTGTCCTGCTGCTTTATCTGAGTTCATCTGTGAGATTGCTTTCTTGATCTCATTAGAAGGGAGCCAGTTCTAGGGCATCCAAGACTGGCTGCTGAGGGATCTATTATAAGACATCAGGATCAAGTGTTGACAGCCTATTGAGTAGGTTGGAAAAATGTTCAGCCCAGAGGTTTTTCAGTCCTTCTTGGTCTTTGATCAGGCTTGACCCATCAGATGACAGCAAGGGGGAGCATCCTGATTTACAAAGAATGTAAACTGACTTTATGGAGCTGAAGAACTCTCTAGTGGCATGCACCTGCTCAGCCTTTCTCTGCCACCACTCGTCCTGCATTTCTTGCAGTTCTGCCTGTACTTTAGATTGCAGGTGCTTAAACTTGTCTTTCTTTGAGACAGATGATGGATTTTTTTGCCAGTCTGCATAGGCCTTGTTTTTGGCCTGAAGGGCTGCTGAAATGCTCTTGTGGTTTTCATCACACCAGTCTTGATGCTCTTGGTTTTTCAGTCTGAGCACAGTTTTTGCAGTCTATATGATGACATCTTTAAACCACATCCACTTTTCAGAACAGATTCCCACAAGTGGTAAATTGCTGGAAAGTTTTTCATTAAGTACATCTTGAAAATGTTGGGCTTAACCTAGGTCTTGCAGTTTGCCAATGTTGAAGGACATTCTGACAGTCCTGGTTGCTTATGAGGTAAAGGGGCTATGTGCAGGTTGAGGACTGACCAAACCAGCCTGTGACCTGTCCAGCACTCAGCACCTCACATGGCCTGGGTGATGGTGATGTCTTAAAAGTCACGCTGGTGTACTATGACATAGGCAAGTAGGTGCCAGTGTTTGGACCAGGGATGTATCCTGGTTGTTTTGTACTTATTTGCAAGTCAGAACATTGTGTTAGTGATGCACAGGTTGTGTTTGGCACACTTGCTGTGAAGCAGCAGGCCTTTACTGTTTAGTTTTCCTACCCCATGTCTCCCAAGGACTCTGTCCCAGTTGTCGCTGTCTATCCCCACCCTAGCGTTGAAGTTGCTCAAAATGACGAGTTTGTCACTGGTGGGGGTTGTCCAAATAATCTAGTCCAGGTCCTTGTAGAAACCTTCCTTGTCTTTGTCTGGACTCACGAGAGTTGGTGTTTAGACGCCGACAATGGCAATATACCAGGACTTGCTAAGAGGGAAGTGGAACTTCATAATACATTTGTTTATTCCAGTGGGTAGAGTAGAGTCTATCAAGCAGCCTGTTGTCCAGAAATGCCCTTCACAGTCTCTCATACAAATCCCTCTCCAAAACATAGCTTCTAAGTCTGCTTTTACCTGTAGATCACAGTCACTTCAATTTGCTCAATAGCAAATACAATCGGTGGTAAACCAAGCTAGTGATCTACCAGAGACAATAACATTCTGATTTTGCAAGTCACATTTAAAGAAACACACACACACACACACACACACATGCAGAGATTGTGATGACAAATGGTTCCCTGGAAAATAACTGGCCTAGCAGGAAAGAAGAAATAAGTTCCAAGATAAAAACAAACAAACCAGCACACACACCCCTCCCAAGCTACTCTCAACTTATTTTGCTCCAAACAGTGGAAATGTATAATTGAAAACATTGTTTTTTGGAGGAGATGACCATCTTTTCCATTTGGAATAGAAGCAGTAAATTAGAGGAATTTCTTTCATCCTGACTCTAAACATCTTCCTGGATTACATGTGGATTGAATCTCTTTCAGATGTGCACCAGAAAGTGGTAGGAAAGTCTGGATGATCCCAGAAGAACTCTTGAGGCTCACAGGAAGGCATTTTTCTTGAGCTTTCAGTTCAGTTTGATAAAATAAGACAATGAGTTCTTGATTTTCTTTTTTCCACTGATCTTGGATCATTTCCAAATTAATCTGAGGCGAACTTTGAACATCTCCTGGCATTTTATTTTCAGAAGGATATGTTTAGTTCTTACATAAGTTTCCAGGAACTCTAAGGAGAGAGGATGACAATGGCATCCAATTACTGAGGACTGAAGTTGCTGAAATGGAAGAGGAGACATTTGGGGAGTGTAATTAGGAAACCGAGTTATATGAGAGTGGTGACAACAGGCGACAATTCTAATGGCACACTAGGGAGAAATTGAGCTCCCAAAGTTGGTCCAAACTAATTAAAAAAAGATGTCAAAAGGAACATAATGAGGAAACAGCATCTTCCAGGGAAATCATTCCCCCTGAGGGAGAAAAATGGGGAGATCATTTGTGAGGAAGATGGTGGTGATAAAGAAAGAAGAGGAGAAGAAGAAGAAGAAGAAGAAGAAGAAGAAGAAGAAGAAGAAGAAGAAGAAGAAGAAGAAGAAGAAGAAGAAGAAGAAGAAGAAGAAGAAGAAGAAAGCTTTGATCTTACATGAGCCTGCCTCCAGTGAAAGGCTTAGACAAGCCTTATGGCACCATGCTTTATAGTTATTCATTTTAACCATGGTTTATTGAATCAACCATCATTGGCTGGCTTCACTCAACTCCATAGCAAAAATCAAACAGAACTACATTATGGCTTATCATCTGGATAAACCAGCTTTCCAGCACTGCTGCCTTCAGCTCCTTGTCTCCCTTTCATAAACCAGCTAGAAATAAAGTAGGTCTAAGAAATCCCTCCCTGCACTTTAATTCCTTCTTTTGTTTTGGGCAAAGTAATACTGATGTCTATCTGGACCATTTGCCACAGCTCTTGATTGGTGGATTCTCCTGCTTCTTTAGCTCTTGTTGGCTAGTTAAAAAAGGAAAAGAAAGCACCACCATTTGGTCCTTTTGCTGTCACTAGAATTAGAAAGGGAAAGTGACAGAAATCTTGTCAACTTCACTTTTTTTTTTTTAATGGTCCACCCTTGTATAGTTTTCACCTTTCCACTGGTGAATCTGTAAAAAACAAGATAAAAACAACACTGGCTGCGGAGGGCCATAACCAGTGACAGGAGAGAAGAGGACATTCCTATCACAGTAGCCATGAGGTAGTAGCTTACAAGCAACTGATGTGCCGCACCATGGGTATCTGCAATAAGGGAGGGGGAGAGTAAAAAAAAGTCAAGATGGAGGCCCACAATGGGATTGAAGCCCCTCCCTTTTTTAATGTGCATCACAATGCATGTAAAGAAGGAGCAGGACTTCAATAGCATGATTGTGGCTGCCATTTTGAATTTTGAGCCCTTGCAGACCCTCCCCTCCACTTCAGTCTTATGCAGGGTTTGAGTTTGCACAAAACTGAAATCCCAGCTTTCGATACAGGGCCAGAAAACATGGATAGAGATTGCATTAGCTGCTGGCTGTGGGTGGGTAGAGGATGATGTCATGCGATGGTGCCATCCAGCGCTGGGGTAAGTTGGAAATGTGGTTCTGCCTTGAGTCACAAATCACAGTTTGCAAACTGCAACAGCTTAGCCTAAAGACGGGCAACTGTGAGGACATAATTTACCCTCCCATCTACTCACAGGGCTGCAGGTGGCACAACCAGAAGGGTGGGGGTTACTTGTTCTGGCAGGGCAAGGGTCAATGTTGGTCATAGCAGCAGGAGGCCATCTGGGCTGCTTTTGTAGCTCAGAAGGGTTTTCGTCAATGGGGAGGCAGTGATTTGCTTCCAAGAAGCATCACATTGACCTCTATACCCTTAAAACCTAGAAAAGCTTTTAAAAAAACAACCCTGACCAATCAACTTTTGCCTGAAGAATGGCTGCTTTAGGGTTCGGAAAGGATTTCAAGAATGGAACTAGGAATAGGAAGACCTTTGGAGGCAAGCGGTGAGCCTAATCGGGGAGTGTGAATCCAAGCATCACTCGAGGATGAACCCATCCAGAGCAGTGCATGAACAAGGAAGTTGTGGACTCTTCTCTAGGGTGATTGAGAGAGACAGAGTGGGGAGCATTGTTCCCACTCCTTTGCCTTAGGCAGCAAAAGATCTTGAGTTGGCTCAGTGAAAAGTAGATGCTGGCTTCAGGTTAAGGCCACTTTATGTGTTGACATGCTCTTTACTGTAGCATCCAGTTTGGCTTCTGTGAACCAAATTACATGGTTTATCTCCGAAGTCACCTGGATCAAGCACAGTTGTTCCATTACAATTCCCTTTTGCACTATATAGTCTTGAGCACTGAGAACATATAAAGTTTAGGAATCAAGGACCAGCAGAGTGCAGATGTTCAAGGAAGGGAATTACGGTATATTTCAGCACATCTTTTATTGCATGCTGGTGTAAACCTTTTGCCTTGACTGGTTTTATGTGGCTATAAAGGATGGCTAGCATAGGAAATCAATTCCAGTTTTGTTTTGTTTTTAAAGTTTCTAAGCCACTACTAATATCAGGCCAAAATAATTCTTCCTGATGTTTATGTTTCTTCACAAGGGATGAATCTGAGTTAACACGTTGTTGTCTGCCTAGAATCAACCTCTTTCCAACAAAGGCACAGAGTATACCAGCCAAACACCAATTATGATCCCCTGCAGAAACTCACCAACTGTATAGGAAAAAGGGTGATCAAATCAGAGGAAGGCAGAGCCGAAATAGTGATTACAGGTGCACTATCTCATGGATACCAAGACCAAACCCCACGGCTTAGAAACACCCTGAGTATCCTGGTCTCGCTGTTGCCCATAGCTCTGAAAAATAAAATCAGCAGAGACCATGGCCTACATCTCTATTTTTCCTCCCACTCTGAAGAAAAGAGATGGCATTGGGGGCAGAAAAAGAACACAGGAAGTGGGATGGGAAATCAGGGAAGATATAAATTGACAAAGGGCATTAAAATTCAGGAGTAAACTCCATGCATTGGGGTCATACAGCTCCTCTTGTTCAATAGTCCTTCAACCTTGTCAGCGTCATTGAGTCAAAACAGGGGCCAGGCCTTTTAGGATTACATGTTGAGACAGAAACAGACTGTAGACTATGGATAATTCCTGGAAGGACTGCCATTCATAATTTTGTATTCTTTAAAGTGTCCAATTTTGTAAAAGCCAAACTATATTCAGCTATTTTATCCCTTTGTAAGGACTTACCATGTTTTCAGACAGTTAAACCATGACAAAGGTCATGATCAGAGCCTTGCACAGGCAAAGCCACAGGACACCAACTTGAGCACTCTTTCAAAACTTGCCATTGTATCTGCTCCAGATAGAATTCTGGACTGACATACAAAATGGGGACCATCCTGATCAAACCAGAATATGTGACTGACCTATCTTCCTGGGGAATAGGATGAACTAGCCCTTGCAGAACTGTGTGTGGCCACCCTTTGTGGGAAGCTGCAGAATTTCAGGTAGCAGTATCTGTCTAGGTCCTAGGCAGTGATAGCCTCTCAGACCTTGAACAGAGTTGGAACCAAGGAGCACCTCAAGGGCCAGATGAAAGAATAGGTAAATGATAGCTGAGGAACAAGCCAGCTTTCAGAAATATGTGACAAAACAAGAGTAGAGACAATAAGAAAGTATGGGCCAAAGAATAAAACTGAAGGATGCACAAAACACAGGTACATTCCCAACCCAAAGAGGAAGTCAGTTGTAGTCCACTTCCTGTCTAGAGACAGGCTCTGTTCAAAGTCTGAGATATCATCACTGCAGAGGATCTAGCAGATACTGCAACCTGAAATTCCAGGATGTCTTACATAGAGTAGCCATGGACAAGGTAGTTTTCCATCTGTAGTTTCACTTTTCTTATATGTAAGGTATAGGTAGTCCTTGTTTAATGACCACAATTGGGACAGAGATTTAGGTTGTTAAATGATGCTTTTGTTAAGCAAATCATCACATGACCAGACCCAATTTTACAACCTTTTTTGCAGTGGTTGTTAAGTGAATCATCATGGTCGTTAAGTGAATCACATGGTTGTTAAGTGAATAACATGGTTCCCCATTGATTTTGCTTGCTGGAAGCCAGCTGGGAAGGTTGCAAATGGTGATCACATGATCATGGGATGCTGCAACTGTCATAAGTGTGAGCTGATTGCCAAGTGCCTGGATTGCAATCACATGACTGTGGGGGCACTGCGACAGTCATAACTTTGGGTACTGGTCGTAAGTTGCTTTTTTTAGCACCATTGTAACTTTGAATCATCACTAAAAGAATGGTCGTTAAGTGAGGACTACCTGTATTTCATCCTCTTGATCTGGCCAGTCATTTTCTTCACTGCTTTTCTAGCCCTGCTCAAACTAAGAGTCTGAGTTAGTGGTGCAGCTCTGAACTGTATATTTTAACATTCAATCTGTCATCCTCCAGATATATTGGGACTATCGTTCCCAAGATTTAATTTGATGATGCTGGCAGGAGATACTGGGAGTTACTGTTCCAACACATCTATAGGGCACCGGTTTAAGTATCTCCTGCCAGCCTCGTCAGATTAAATCCTGGTGGTGATAGTCCCAATATATGTTAAAGAGGTTGGCCTAGGCCATTTTGGATCCTGAACTGACCAGCATACTCCAATAGATTAGCAGCATTTCCCAGACAGGAATTAAGATGGATGATTTTACAGTTCAACATTTCCCATAAAGTCCAATGTTCTTGATGTAGCTCCACCCATGCCTCATTCTACAACATGTTCCACCCACAGCAGGTTTGTTTTTCTCCTCTCCAGAGTATAGCCCTTGGCTACCCAACGGTTTCCAACCCTGGGTAGAATTGTGCTGGGAAGACATGTTATTTCTGCCCAATGCCAGAGTTATTCAAGAGAAAGATTGGTTTCTTCTGTGTATTTTCCACACTTTCACAACCTGCATTTTCTACCAGTTACAGATGAATTTTGGATAGAAATGGCAAGGAAATCTCATTACATCAGCCACTCTATTGACCTTTTTTCATGATCAAACATACACAACACACTTGCCGTATCACACAGGGGTCCTGAAATGCTGGATGGTGGAGGGAGCCAGTGTTCCTTCTGAATAGCTAATGGGGGGAACACCAAAGCCAGAAGGCATTCCTGTGTTTCATCTCACTGCATTTGCTTTCCACAGCAAGGGGAAATAATACTGCAAACATGAGACTGCCAAGGGAGGGGCCAAATGTTGGGAGAAGTCCAGAAGGCAACCTCAGAGAAAACAGGTGGGATGCGATGGGGGGTCTCATCAACTGGAAGCCACCCAAACCTGTAGCTCCAGAAGTGTTGCAAAACTGTCATTGCCGTAACCATGTCTTCTGGAGTTCATTAGCTCAGTTTTCATTCAGTTTTCAAAGCCCCCGAGACACTCCCAACTGTCCCAAAGGCTCCAAATGCTTTTTACCATGGAAATAATGTATAGCTATCATGACAAGTAGTCATTGCTAGACGGAGCTTCCACGATTTATCTGATCTCCTTTGACAGCCTGTCCAAGTTGTTTGCTCTGACTATGTTCTTGGATGATATATTCCAAGCACACAACGTACTTCCTTTTGCCTGTTCTGATTTTCCCACCATTCACCATCACTGAATAATCCCAGATCCTAGTATTATGAAAGAGGAAGAAAAAAAGTTTTCTCTTCCTGATGTCCATACTATGAATGGTTTTCCCTAACTATCCACCCTGTTTTGTCTTTAGCTTTACCTAAGCTTTCCAAGCCTTGTCCAGAATATTTTGTTAACCAAGATAGAAAGAAAGAAAGACAATTATGGCTGTAGGGTATGTGCATGGGGGTATGTGTAGAGAGCTGTAATGCAGCATGTTTCAGGATTACCCAGACAGAAAAGACAAGGACTCTAAGGCCAAGCCACTACTTCTAGACTGTTCTAAGGTTCTCATTTTACCCCACTTTAGTGATGGAGTAAGCTTAAAAAAACCCAAAAGCTTGGGCGGAAAACATGCAGAAAGTGAGTCAGCAGCTAACAAATTATATTGATGAGTTCTTGTATACAACAGGGGATAAAGAATGAATAAGCTTTGCTCTTCACAATTTACTGGTTTTGTAACACCCTTGAATTTTTCAAGGAGAATCATAACTTTTCACATTCCTAATAGAAACTGTCACAGAACTGGTCAAGATCAGAGTTGGTCCAAGTTCAGTGGGACACAAATAAGGTCCAGATAGCTACGGTACAGCTCAATCTACCTGATTGTTTCAGATACAGCATCATTCTATAATAATCCAGAATATATATATATATATATTGCTTGGAGACCTTCAGGATTTGGTAGAAGCTGTTTTCATTGATTTATCTTAAGGTAAGCCTCTACCAGGAGCTTCAGCCAGTATAACATCAGGGATGTGTGGGTGGAATCCACACACACCAATCAGTTTTGGCTATATGATGGCATTGTTGAAAGAAAATGAGGACAAATGAGAAAGTAGAAAATGCTTCCATGTTCTCTATTAGTCAGAGCATGCAGTGAATGGGATAATGACAAAATGCAGGGCAATCAACCGGATTAGGGAATTGAATGATGTCACTGAGAAGTTGTGGAGGCAACCAAAAATAAAAGCAAACATAGGCATTGAAATTAGTTCTCTGTTTCTAAATTAAGACACCCCTTCCAAAAAAAAAAAAAAAAGATTTCAGTTCATCTTTATAGGAGAGATGTGTCAGGCCTTTGAATGTTTTGATTAACCTTACCTTTCCTTTTTCAGATGGGCAACTGGAATTAATTATAAATGCCAGTCTGTCTACCCCAGTAAGGTCATTGCGATACAGGGAATCCTGTTCCATTCTCTTTCCTAATAGCTGATAGGATAGATTTAGCCATTTCTACCACTTCTGCAGACGGTGCTGACATTTTCATTGAGGTATTCAACATGGCCTCAGCCTTGCTTTTCGGATTAGGCATGGTGAGTTCGGATCTGATGGGATTTTTAAAGTTAGCTCAAATGTGCATATTTTTAGCATAAATGGACATCTTCTCTCTGTGTGTCTGTATGTGTGCATTTCAGTGTTTGTGTGATTTCAGATCAAATCAGCTTAACTCTTTCAATCAAAATAGAATTTCAAATTGACTCAAGTCTTCAAAGCAAATGGCACATTTGAATACTAACTTGGCTGATTCAAACAGACTACAGATGCAGGCATGAATAAAATATCTGTCCTTTCTTTCCCTTGTTGTCTTACCTCCTAAGTGCACATGTGTGACCAGTTATGTGTGTGTGAATATGAATCTGCCCCTATGTGTGTATACTGGGGGGTGTGGGGGTGGAGAGGGAACAATTCACTTCCCTGTCTTGCATACATCTCTTGGACCAAAACATGGCCCATCCTTGTCTGAAAGAGTCCTCCTTTACCTTCTTACCATTGCTAAGCTCAGCTTTATTGCACACTCTTCAGCTGAAGACTGACCACATAGCAGTTTGGAGAAGTCAATGTCAAAAAAAGAAATGGGGCTATTGCAGCTACTGCCATATAGCCCTTATTTCTTAGTAGTAGAGAAGCATGTAGTAGAATAGTAGTAGTAGTAGTAGAGTAATACTTAGTAGAGTAGTAGAGAATATGCCAGACTTCTCCTTCTCTTTCTCTCAACCAGTAATATAAGCCCAGACACTGAAAACAGAGCAGACTTATAAAATAACAGAAGGTTAACCCTTAATAAGGAGCATTAGTTAATAGTGTATGTATGTATTTATTTATTGAAATTTTTAACAACAATAGTAAGAACTAATACAAACTAAAGTAGAACGAGAAAGAAGAAAAAGAAAAGGAGAAATAAGGGAAAAAGCTGAAACTGCAAAAATGAAAAAGTAGAAGGAAAGTAGGAAAAAAAAAAAGATATAAAGAAGTGGCTTCCAATCTTCTCCATAGCAGTTATAAGTACAATTATATTTTAACCTCTCTAAAATTACATCATAATTCTCTTCATTCTATAATCTATCCTGTCTAATCATCAAAGCCATAAATCACAAGGTTTTTTTTAAATGCAAAAGGTCCATAAGGGGTTTCCAGTCACTGATAAATGTAGATGTTGATTTTTCTCTAATCAAACAAGTCAATTTAGCCATTTCAGCAAGTTCTGTCATCTTCACCAACCATTCCTCCATTGTAGGTATTGCCAAATCTTTCCATCTTTGTGCATACACTAATCTTACTGGAGTTATCATAGATAAAAACAATGTTCCATGGCTCCTTTCTAACTATTTATCCATCAGTTCCAGGAGAAAAAGTTCTGGTTTCAGTTGAATATCAACCTTTAAAATCCTCTGAATCACTGTATGTATTTGAGCCCAAAATTTTCTACATTTTTTACATGTCCACCAACCATGATAAAATTACCCTTCTTGTTGTTCACATTTCCAACATAAATTTGGAGTTAATAGTTAATAGAATGTTTGTAAGGTTCATTAGTGCTTGCTAGGACTTGAAAATGACTTGATGGCACATCATCAATCAATCAATCAAGGTTCATTAACCAAACTGCAGAATCCAAACTTTTAAAATTATTTTAAAAATAAATATTCGGTCCAGAAATTCTTCTTAGGATAATAAACTACTTGACATTCAAGAAGAAAATGTTGTTATTGTTACTGTTATTGTTCCAGTGCTGCACAGATCAAACAGATATATAAGACAATACTAATCTTGCTGCAGGTTCCTTTCTGAACAGAAAGGAATTATAAAATTGTCCTTATATTATGTGAATAGTTTTCAAGAGGGAAATAAATCATCATCATCCTTGGCATGCATGTATGCATGTGTGTGTGTATGTATGTATGTGTATATATATATATATATATATATATATATATATATATATATATATATTGCAAAACCTTCAAAATATTAAGCTTCCTCTCTTTTTAATTGACATGACACAAATGCTTTCCACTTTTATTTCGTTTTTATCTCACCCTTTTTCTAAAGAACCCACAGCGAAACACACAATCCTCCTTTCTTGAATTTCTCATAATGGGCCAATGAGGTTGGAAAGACTGAATGATTGGCATGTGACACACTGTGAATCTTGATGAAAAAGCCAAGACTTGCCTTTATTGGTTGCCTTTGATCACTATGGAAACCGGTATTCAGGAAACACAGCTGAAGGTAAGATCTGTCTCTGCTGGGTCTAGACCAGTGTTTCTCAATCTTAGCAACTTTAAGATATAGGGGTGGGGGAATTCTGGGAGCTGAAGCCTGCACATCTTAAAAATGGCTGAGGTTGAGAAGCACTGGTCTAGATTAATGACCAGCTCTGGACTGTAAAATCTGGCTAACCACTAGATGGTGGCAGAGTTAGAGCTCTCTGTATCTCTTTGCTGCCATTAACTGGCTATTCAGATTTTTGCAGCCCATATCTGGCACTCTAGTTGAGGGGGGATTCTGTGATCGCGCCTTCAAGGGTTGAGTATTGAAAAGACTGCAGCTTGAATAAGACTAAGGAGTCACAAGAAAGAAAAATTGGAATAATCTCTCTCCCTCTTGTAGTTTGGAACCTCTAGTTGGGCTATTGTCCTGTGAGCCCAACTACTTAAAGGAATGATGACACAGAACCAAACTAGTAGATGTACATGAATGTATATCTCACAGATCATCAAGCCCCATGTAGTTTGCACACCAAGGAAGCAAGGACCATGTGGATTTCTGGAAAATATATTCAATGCCATCTGGGGTAAAAACAGAATTTCAGCAACTCTGAAGAGTGAATCCCCAGCCACAGTTACAGTGATCTAATTAAAGCAAAGTCTCTTTGAAATATTTTCTTCCCACCTTCTCTCACATGGACTGACTGGGTTGAAGGCAATATAGTTGATTGGATGATGCAAGAGACAATTTGCTTTTGGAACTGATTGCAAAGGAGAAAATGATGAAGTCCTCCTGGGCAAAATGTGGGGCATTTATTTAGAGATGAGGTGACTAAGGTGTGTGTTGATGTGTGTCATGTCCTTTCCTGTATGATCTTGTCTCTAGCAGTCTATAGCCTCCCTGGCTTCTTATGTGTCCACTCATACCCAGTGAAAAATGTCAGGGAGAACGTCTCCCATGGAACCCTTTCTAACTGGGAAACGTGGGCCCTCAGGGAGATTTCAAAGTGAAGGGAAGAGGTCTCCAGCAACAGCAAAATCAGCACTGTCCCCCCTGACACCTCCAAGAATTCAGAAGCCCCAAAAGAAATTCAGGATAAATTTTCAGCCCACTGACAGTAAGGTAGAAAAGCAGAAGCTGCTTCACAGGGAAAGAAAATGGAGAAATTGCAAAAAACAATTTTGGAACAGCGTCAATCATTTTCTTTTGTCCATATTCTAGAAAATGCTTCTGAATCTGGAACTAGCAATGCAAATGCAGAAGCTTCCTTTTGCTCATGGATCTCCTGAGCTCTGGTTTTACTTTTTGGGAATTGCGAGTCTCCAAACACGTACAGGATACTCACCTACAGGCTTAGAAAGGCTGCTTAATTGAATATCTGAGTCTTAAAATCTGCTTCCCAGTGTTGTCTTTGTGGGTTATCCATATTTTAATTTGAGTAAAATTAACAGATGCCTCAATGACAATTGACAGTTTTCAGGTGGAGAAATCAGTTGCAGGGCTTTCTGCTCAAAACCCCCCTAGCATTCAGGGCACTTTGTTTTGCTTACCAGAAACATGGGTAAAAAGGAATTAAGATGCCCCACATCTCTGTTTAAATCTTTTATTGTTCTTATTTGTTTTGTTTTTCTCCTCAGAGCAAGACCTTTTGTCCCAGATACTGAAAATTAAAGCTGAGCCTGTCGAGACTGATGACTTTTCCATGCATCAGAAAAAGCCTCCCCATTCTCCTCCAACAAAGGAAATAAATATTACTGAATCTCCTCCCAAAAGGAAAGCTTTATTACTCTTTCAAAAGCAGAATCAAGAGGAAGATCTGCAGAAGCTGTTGGCATCAAGGAATGCAGAGAAATAGGAGGAACGATGTGTCTTTCACAAGCTCTCAGCAAATGTCTTTTGCCCAATTGATGGCTTTGCCTAGTGTACTGTGAATAATTAGCAGGTCTGTTCCTAATTTTGTTTTATTTATTTTGCCTGCGGTCTGTCTGAAGCACTATTCTCACTTTCTCACATGCATACATTCACACACGTGTACACAAACACACTCTCAGACAGGAACAGAGGGAAAAGGATCAGTTTATTTCAAAGCCATGTCACTTGTGTATATGTGGCCATTTATCTGTCTATATCATCCGGTTTCCATATATCAATCTATCATTCTGTTGGGGTAGGGAAATGCCCATAGGAAGGCTGAAGTTCTTTCTAATAGGGCTTTCTTTTTTATAAATACTTATACTCACTTTTTTGTACAGAATGATGGATGGATAGATGGATAGATGGATAGATATAGATGAGAGAGAGAGGAAGGAAGGAAGGAAGGAAGGAAGGAAGGAAGGAAGGAAGGAAGGAAGGAAGGAAGGAAGGAAGGAAGGAAGGAAGGAAGGGAGGAAGGAGTCTTAACAAAATCCTGGATGGATGGATGGATGGATGGATGGATGGATGGATGGATGGATAGATAGATAAATAGATAGATAGATAGATGATAGACAGACAGACAGACAGACAGAAAGAATCTTGAAATATCAACTATGTCTTGTGCTCAGTCCTGGGACACCAAGTTGTGAAGATTAGGCTCAGAGTTCATGGCCATGTTAATGGTCAATATTGATGGAGAAAAAAAGTGAAGACTTTCTCCAGACAGGCATAACTCTAGGAGGCTGAGTAAAGGATATTTTGCAAAACTGGAAGCCAACACCCTCTCTCAAGCCAATTAGAACTTCAAAACAAATGATTTTTCCTAAAGTTACTAGACGAAGTGAACAGGCCATGACTAGTTATGCCACTGTCAAGTAACAGATTAGGATTTTTAAAGTCTCAGATTGCCTCTGCTTCCAAAATTCATTTTCCTGAAATTAGAAAAAGTAGGGCATCATTCAGAGGTGTCTGCAAGGGATGGGCTCAAAAAACTCACAATGGTGGCCATGACCATACACTCGAAGCCCCACCCCTGTTTCACAGGCATCACGACACTAAACACAAAAAGGAGGTGGGGCTTTGATCACATGGTTGTGCCACCATCCTGACTTTTTGACCCACTCGTCCCCTGAATCGACCCTTCTGGGATCATCTCACTTTCATTCTCATGTCTGAATCATAGGACAAAGAGCTGGCAGTGTCTGTGGATCTACAAATCCATATCAGCATCTAATGAATTCAAGTATTTGTCCATTCTGACATATTTCTGATGAATCATTAAGTACACACACACACACACACACACACACACACACACAAGCTTCCCCCACCAGACCAATCTGCTCTGCTGGTTGGGAAATTATGGGAGTTGAGAACTAACATAGCAGAAAACCATCTGTTGGAGTACAGCTGCTGTGCAAAATCCACTCTTGATGGTCATTTGATGCAGTAAACACTTGCTCAATGAGAGAAATCAGGAAAAACAATCCTATTTTGTTGGTTTCTTTGTCCCAAATCTTTTTCTCTGAGTCACTGGCTGGTAAAATATATATTACAACTTTGCATAGCTGGAGCCTCCTCCTCCCTCCCGCCCCCCGCCAGAATTCTTCCTTTCTTAATATTGTGCTATCAAATCACCTTTCAGTCTCTGATCGATAAAAGTGGCTTCTGCCATGCATGGCTAATCAACATTTCTTCTTAATTGAGGGTTTTAACCGCCAATCTATATCTTTGTCTGCACATTTGGCTCACTTCGATAGGAAATTAGCAGGCTCTTTTAATTAAAAGGAGCCCTAATAAGACAGTAATTTATTTATACGATAAGTGACCCCCTCCCTCTGATCAATCAGAACTGTTCCATTTATTCAAGCAACATATTTTTAATCCTGTGATTCCATTAAATAATATAAAACTCAGAGATATCAGAGACAGATCATACAGAAAAGAACAGCATTAAAGAACAGAACCAAGCATTAAAATATGCAGAAGTTTGAGGGAGTTTTACAAATTTAATCAAATTTGTCTTTAGGAGCTTTGGGAAAACATCAGCAGAGACCAGGTCCCATTACAGTCTCCCATCAGCTGCAGATGTCAATGGGTGACACAACAGGACATCTCTTCAGAAACCAGAAGGTCTAATAGGATAGGAAGCTCCCCCCCCCCCCCCCCCCCCCCCAAAATCTGGATACTACTCAAATTAAACCCAGAAATGGAATAACATCCTGTAAAGGTGGTGTCACACTAGGGCTACCAGCTCTGGGCTGCAAAAAACAGCTGACCACTAGATGGCATCCAAGCATTACAGAAAATGCTCCTTTCTGCCATCCAGTGTTCATCTTAGGTTTTGCAACCAGCAGCTGGTAGCCCTATACAACACTGGAGTTATGTGTATCCCCCAAATCCCTTTTTCTGGTTACAAGCCAGATGCTAGTTCAGGTCAAAGGTCCTAGTCTAACATTCTTTGTAACCAAGAAGATGTACTCAGGAAGCATATAAACATGGGCAGGAGGATAGTAGGCCTGTTCCACTCTTGCTCCCTATCTATTAGTATTTAAGCCACAGCATACTGCCTGTGTTTTGGACATGGTAAATAGCCATCAAGAGTAATAGTCATTGATAGCCGGGCATCCTCCATATCCATATCCATTTCTATTTTAATGCTATCTAAAGAGGTGGCCATCACAACATCAGAGAACTGTAGTTTTAACTATCCATTGTGTAAACAAGTCCTTTTTCATTCACAGCAATACAAAGAAGGACTCTTACAACTTGTGGGTAACGTTATCACACAGGGAGGAAAAGGCAGAGCCTGAGCTGCGATGTCATTAAATTGAGCTAACCAAGAAGAAAAATGGTGTAGATAGAATTATGTCAACAATGATGTAATACGGAATTCAAATTAAAAGGAAAAAAGGGACAAGGTAGGAAAAGCCTTGAAACAATAGCACAAATAAGACATTACCTCCCCATTTGTCCCAATTGCTTAGAATTACAGAAGTCCATTTCCCCAATGAAAGATGGCCATAGGGTTGCTAGATTCTGCTGTTTAGGTGCAAAGAGACTCATTACTTTGTGGAGCTGCTCCAAAGAGATGCTATGGATGATAGGATGACAGGACCTTCACCAAAGGGTGATATAGACCTTCACCAAAATGAAACACCCCCTTCAGGACTTTGCCTAGTAATTTCTAATAGGACAAAAGGGAGAAGTTAATGAATAAGAAAGGAGTAGTTATATTAGCTGTGTATGATTTAATTTGAACTAAATTAAATTTAGGGTTGTTTTTTCTCCTGGACCTCACCTTGTCCTGACCTTGTCTATGTTTTGGAGTGTAGCCCTCAGTCATTCAAAAGCTGATCTTCATTCTATATAGACCAACATCCTGTTTCCAGTATTGGACCAGCCGGTCAAATTTCATAGACTAGCATGAAATCCAAGTTTCTGCCCCTGAGGTCTTTGCAAATTAAATTTAATGCAGGTGGGGGAAAAAGGGAATTCGGTAGAAATGAGGAGAAAGGAAGAAGTGGCAGATCTAACAAGAGCTCAAAGTACACTTGAAGCTCAAAGATTTATGTGCTTCCAAGAAGTTTTTTAGGCTTGATATGGAAGCAGACCACCTTTCCTTTTTTCCACATGGGCTTCAACTTCCCAGTGTAACCTGCTGTTCTGGACTTCAAAGATGTCTCACCATATTTCTTTTCTTTTTCTTTATTATATTTTTATTTTTTCTTTCTTTTCTATTTTTCTTTCTTTTCTGCCCTTTCTTTTTCCCCCCTTTTTTTAGTTTATATTCATTTTTACCTTTTTAATTGGAAGGTCTAATAAAATTACTATAAAATAAAAAATTCTAAGGCCACCGCTTCCCAGAACACTCTGGATATTGCCCGACCTCTGGTCATGTATCACCAGAAGCCCCCTTGTCATATGTATTGAAGGAAGCTGCCATCCCCCCCCCCCCCCACAAGAATGCTACAGACCAAAACCACATCAAGGGGATCCTGACAAACAGAAGTGTCTGCAGGAGAGTGAGGGTCAAAAAAGTCAAGATGGTAGTCACAGCTATGGAATCAAAGCCACTTCCTTTTCTTACTTGTCTCACATGTGTCACATGTAAAAGGGAGGCTATGATTATTCAATCATGCTCCTCACCTTGACTTTTTTGACAAGTCCCGTTTGTCCCTATTTGTTACTCTTTCCATTTGTTTAATCACACATGGGAAATGAATCACAGGGGTCTCACCCGATGAACTCTTCCATTCCTGCTCCAATGATAGCACGTAACTGAAACGGGGTCTCTTAATCACTCAAAGCAATGAGCCAGCAAGCTCTGGAAGCTTTCAGAGAATCAAAGGGTGTCACCTCACTTGCCCTATTCTACTTGTGCACTGACCATAGGACATGTTTTCCTTCTTTCCCGTGGGGGTGGAAGGACTGTATAACAGCTTGCAGCATTCCTGGGTATGTGTCAGCCCTTTGAGGAAGACCAGGAAACAGACTCCACAGGAAGATTAGAACTACGTTTTATTGAAATAGACTATAAAAATCTTGCAAGGCAGATTGTGCTTGACCTTCCCTCAGAGAGAAGCCTGCTTGAGTCTCTTCTGAATATAATCTTATTTCCCAGGACTTAAGGAATGTTTCAGCCTTCCTTCCTTACATAACAGTTCTTGCCTATTTCTTTCAAGGTCATCTCCCTGATTCTCTATACCAGGGTTTCTCAACCTTGGCAACTTTAAGATATGTGGACTTCAACACCCAGAATTCCCCAGCCAGCTGGGGAATTCTGGGTGTTGAAGTCCATGCATCTTACGTTTGCCAAAGTTGAGAAACATTGCTGTACACCATGTCTTTGTTCATCCCCAAAGATAGGAAAAATGAAACCAAGCAAACAAACAAATAAAACTCCTTAACATCCTGGAAAGCTGCCTGGAGTTGTCTGCAGGGGATGGTCAAAAAAGTGAAGATGGTGGCTGAACTGTTGCAATTGAAGCTTCGCCCATGCTTGGATTGCACACCAACGTGCTTAAAAAACATGCAGAGGTTCAACTGTATCATCATGGCTGTCATCTCCACTTTTTTGACCATTTCCTGCAGACACCCTTGAGACCTGCTATCAAGGAGTGTCTATAATACTGGAAAAAGCTGGACCAGTGGTCTAATTTAGCATAGAATGAATAGGTGCAGAGTATTGGCCTGATACAATCAAGTGAGTCCCAGAATTTAGGAATAGGCCTGTTGAATCAGGCCAACAGCCCATTTTCATCCAGGGTTTTGTTTCTTACAGTGACCAACATGACGCCACTGGAGACATATCCTTCTCCCATGATTGTACCCTCCAACTGGTATTTGGGGGCATGCTGCTTCCAAGTTGGAAGTGAGTGTCATGCCCATAACAGCAGAGTACAACTCAGAAAGAAAGATTTACAGGAGTCTCATTAGTTGGGTTTATGGTCAAGAAGGTAAAGCATCAATATAGCAAATCTCGGAAATCAAGACTTTAACCCTGCTATTAATGAATTCATTAAGCTGGGATCTCTAAGGGCTATTTGAACTTTTTTCCCCCCAGAATGCAAGGCTGAAGGACTAACCATATTTTTTCCAGATAAGACTGAGCTTGAAATACCCATCTGGTTTCATTAATTATGTTCCGAGATGCTCCTGCTTTTCTCCCAGTCCCAGAGATCTCTCTTACATTAATATCTTACCCATGATAGACCCATCCTCCATAAACTAAAGCTGTCTAAGTTAGTGACTGTTATTGCATCTTACAGTAATGAATTCCACAGCTTAATTATTCACTATGTGAAGAAGTGTTTCCTTTTCCTTTTTCCATGTCTCCCAGTCAGCTTCAAGGGATGTCCTCTAGTCCTCTTTTTTTTTCATGCAATGCATTTTATGCACCTCAATCATTTCTCCATTCATTCATCATTTTTCTAATTTGAAGAGTCCTAAACATTCTAGCCTTTTCCTGTAAGATAGATTTGAGGTTCCTTGATCATCTGGTTGTCCTGTCCTGCATTTTTCCAGCTTCATGGTTCCCCCCCCCCCCCCCAACAAATATAGTGAACAGAACTGTACACAGTATTCCTGATATGGGCACATGAGGAACACACTTCGCTTCATTTTTTTTTTTTTTTGGGAAGAGTTAAGGTGAGGTCTCAGCAGATCCAGCTTGCAAATAAAGTTGTGTGATTACCCCACTCTACTGAATTGACATGGGAAGCCACTTGGCTTCCTAGACATGACTTAAAGGGTCATGTCGCTCTGTAATATAAAATTATACTGAGAGCTGCCCAGAGTCTGTTGGAGTTGGAGTTGGAGTTGGGTGAAGGCTAAATTGAACTAAATAAAATTAAAAAATAAAAATATCTGATTAATAGCCTTCTATGTTCCTATCAGCCATCCTTATGGCTGAGTATCTACCTAACATCTACAGGTCATCAACTGAGTGCCCATTGAAAACTCTAGACCCGGTACATATAGTGCAAAACTTACTTCAACTGGATATTTAGTTGGATACATGGAAACATTACAGGCATGTTTATGATGCAATAAACTTTTTAGGAGCAAAGGTCTGCATTATTAAAAAGCCTTTCGAGCCATGCCTTCTTTAGCTTTTGGTCCTATAGCTCCAGCTGATGTCACAAACCACACTGTGTCCTACTTGTGATTATGCCTTTATTCTACCGGCTTATTGATTGTATTGCAGCAAAGGAATATTGCAGCAAAGGAAGGTTCATCTCTGTCTTCATCTCTTCATTGCCCTCTACTCACATATGACAACAACTCCTGATAAAACCAGTCCCTGTGAACATAGTACAAAAAGCTAAGCCTCCTGCAGGTTATATGTCTATTTCATTCCATGCATGCAAATATTTTCTTTCCTGAAACATCATGGATATCTAAAAGAGACTGATGTCATCTGAGTAACATATGCAGGAATGGGGCTTATCAGGAGCCTGATTTTAGGAAACATGTCTACAGCTAGAAGTCACAAAGAAGCAACTGTAGAGTTGAGGCAATCAAGTTGCCAAAAGGTCATAAAAGTGGTATCTGCTCTCACTGCCTCACAACGTGGATCCTTTTTTATGGCAGCAACAGACTTTGCATGTTCTTAATTTCTTAGCTATCAGCCTTAGTAGAGAACCAGTGAAAAGAAGAGGAAGAGGGAACATTTCTTTTTCAGCCCTGAAATTCTGCACTTTCCCCTGTTTCTTTCTGCTGCATTGTGCCTTTGGAGAGAGAAAGCCCCATGATAGCAGTGAAATAATCTCTGATTTTTTTTTTTTTTTTTGGTACTGTTGTGAATCATGATACATTATATTATTTCAACGCAGATTTTGATGCAATAATGTTTATACGATCTGATCAAAAATTATAAACATTCTATTATTTTAAAACCTTAAAATATTGAAAAGAACATTCTAAAAAAATTCTATCAGTACTAATTAGGATGCCGGTGTTACCAGCATAAAATTATTTAATTTTTCATCCAAAGCTGAGTATAGGATGAAAGAGGAAGAACCACTGCAATTCACCTTAAAGTATTAGTTGTATGATAATAGTTTCAGTCTTGAACTAATTACTTAATATTAAGATCTCCGTTATATTGTTACTTAAAGTATGTATGTATGTATATGTCTCTGTGTTGATGCGATGATAAAAGGAAATAAAAAATAGACAAAGCAAATTTAACAAAAGTTAAAATACCTGAGTGTTAAAATACCTAAAAAGTAGGAAAAAAGAGAAAGTAATCATAATAGTTAAAAAAAGAAAAAAAGAACTGTTGATTTCTGTCTCCCCCCTTTTTATACGTTTTCTCCTGATTGTTTTCGAATACAACAGGAGACATTTATCCAATCTCCTTCTTTTGAAATACCCCCATTCTTGAAGCCAGAAACAACTGCCACTATGTTATAACATTCCAGGCCTGTCTGAAGCATTTGCACTGGTCAACCTGGAAAGTGATACAATGGTAACAGCTGCCCCATCTGTGCTTATGCCATGTCACACAGCTGTACTCCATCCCCAACTGTCAGCCCCTCTGACCTTCATTTGTCAATGGGCACCTGGTTCCCAGGCTCGAAGGGATGTGGAAGTAGTGAAGCTGAAGCCAATCCTTTTTTTTTTTCCCCCAATGGGAGCAGGAATGGCCAACAACTTTGATCTTAAAGCTTGAGATTGTCTTAGCTAAACTGCTCCCACTGAGCTCTCACTAACCTCTATCCATGATATCATTTCCATTTTCCTGCCATTTTAGCCTGGGGAAATCTGGCTCCAGAACTATTTGGCAGAGACCTGTTCCATCAAGGACTGAAAACTCATCCCAGTGGCAAAACTTGAGCTTAACATAACTGCAGGAGGACTCTTTATACAGGGCATAGATCTCTGGTATAAGTTGGAAATGTCACCATCTATCCATAAAACCAGAGACACAGAACTGGAATCTTGAGCTATGAAGAGTTAATGCTAAAGTTATGTAAAGGATGAGTTCATGCAACTTGCAAGACAAGTCTAAATTGGGGTTAGGTAATTATGGTCCAGTGATTTGTGGGAACCCAGACACTGACTTAGCACATTGGGTGGGCCAGGGTGGCATAGAAACCAAGAACAGTTTGGAAATGCACAGCACTTTAAGGGCAGTTTTAGCAGCTTTGGGAAGGTGATTGGTTGTTGGCTACCTTGAGGTTTCATTAAGCTAATAAATCAATAAACCAATAGGTCTAAGTGCTGCCACTCCACAAATTAATCAGCTCTCCTGCAAGAAGAAGCTACTATTTTCAATCTGATTAAGTAGGAAGAGTCTTGAAATTATGTAATAAGAAACTTCTCATAATTCCTGGGATATGTTCATAAGTTATTGCTAAGAAACTATTTCTTTGGGCCAGCATCTAAATAAAGTTTGTTATATGATGGGGCTTTCAAACTTTTTTTCTGCTGGATCTCATGGCACTAGCAGGAATAATTGGAGACAAGTGATCCCACAAATAATTCAGCCCTGGGTCCTGAAGGGATTTCTAGATGATGATCAGCATCCTGAATTGCACCCGGAATCCTACTGAGAGCCCGTACAGCTTGTGAAGTAGTGGGTGAACTTGTGACTATCAGCACCACTGCATTCTGGACATCTTGTTCTAGATGGTTTTCAAGGGCAGAGCCATTGCAATAGTCATACTGGGAGGTGACCACAGCATAAGTAACTATGAGCAGGGCCTTGCAATCCAGGAATGGGCACAATTGTTGCACAAGATGGATTTGTGCCTGGATGTCCAGGCTATGGCTGCTGCCTACTGTTCAAGCAGGGGTCAAGAGTCCAAGAGGAGCCCATACTTATGCACCAGTTCTGTCTGGGGGAGTGTAACCTCATCCAAAAGGATGGAAGGTCCAAAGATCTAGAAGTCCCCAAACCTGCAGCTACTTGATCTTACTAGGATTGAGTCAAATACTGTTCTTACCCATCCAGATTCCCACAGCCTTCAGACACTGGGAAAGAACCTTAAGGGCATCACTTGGTTAGCTCAGGGTAGAGTTGTATAGCTGAATATCTTTACCCTGTCCTGACACATGACTTCACCCAGTGGCTTCATGCAAATCTTAAATAGGAGCAAAGAGCTCCTAGAGCTAAACCTCTCCTCCCTACCATACAGCTTCAAACCAGCCTAAGAGGAAGGAGAACCACCACAACACTCCTAACTCCTGAAACGTATCCAAAAGTATTCTATGATCAACAGTGCTAAGAGATCAAGGACGGTCAGGATGAATGCACCACCTCTATTCCAGTCTCACCAGATATCATCTACAAATGCAATCAATGCCATCTCAGTACTATAGTTTGAAACCCAACTGAAAAGAGTCCAGATAATCCATTTCCTCCAAGGTCCACTGGAGCTGCATCCTGACCATCTTCTCAAGAACCTTTTCTAAAGGGGAAAGTTGGAGATGGATGAGAATTGATTTTCTGAGGAAGGGACTGACTCTTTAAGAGCTGGCACAACCACCCTTCCTTGCGGATACACTTACACCACCAGGATCAAATTGCACATCATCTCCTAGACGGCCTTGCCCAACCAGGAGGGACATGGACCTAATGCATGTCCCTCTACTCCTAGGTAGCCAGCTGCCCAACAAACCATACATAACTTACACAAACTTACCCACCCACCCCACTCGCACCACAGAAGCTGAGGTCTAATTACATCCACAAATCCTTCCAAAGTTGTGTAACTGGGGGTCACCACTGCCCCCATTATCCCCTACCCAGAGGGAAATAACATACGAACTCCAGTTGGCTCCAGCTTATCAACACTGTCCACTAAAGTCCTTTCTATCAAAGTTTGCAAATCCAGTTTGCAAAAACAGCTGATTCTTCAAATCAGTTAGACGGAAAGCTCTGTCCCTTTGAGTCATGGTTTGATGTACAGGAGGCAAGATGGCCGCTTCCAGCATGGCAAGCCTTGTGAAGGATGAAAACTGGTTCTGTAGCCAGCCCTCTGGTCCCCTCCCACTACTGCTGCCACTTAGTGCCTGTGCCCTCTGAAATGCTGGGGGTAAGGATACCCAGGTTGTCATGACTCAGTTGGGGGAAACAGGCCCAACCAGGTACCCTGCTGGCACGCCACCTGTGCAGTCAGCTGTGGAGCCCAGTCCGGCCTTCAATCACATTAGCCGCAAAACAGCGCCTCATCCTTGGTCCCGCCCAAAGGCCACTCTGCAGACTCCATTTGTCACCATCTCCTGCAGCCACCACAAACCTCATGGTGCCAACTCACACCCCAAAGGGTTTCCAAAGACCCTAGAGTTCCTTGTCCTTAAGACCACACAACTTCGACAGAACAACAACATGTTTATACCAACAACTCCTATGGCCTGTCGCTAGCACACATCTGGCCTGATCTTGATACAAGCTTCAGAGTCAGGCTGTTGACTGACAAAGATTGAATTCTGCCTTGGCATGGGTGCACAACTGTGTGCAGATAGGTTGTCAAAAAAGTCAAGATGGTGGCTGCAACCATGCAATCAAAACTCCACCCTTTTTTATGCGTGCCATCTTGACTTTTTGGATGTCCCCCTGCCCCCCCCAGACAGTCAAGGAGTATATTGTTGGAGTTGTATGCAGTGGCAAAAGGAAAGGTAAGTTGGTGTCCCAGTGTGACAGGGTTCTCTACCATAGCCATTCCCACCCTTCCTCTCTGGGGTCTTGGGTGAAGCCACCACCTGTGGACAGCCAGGTGCCTCCTTCCTGTTCTTGGGTCTTGGGTGAAACTCTGGTCCTTCTGGGACAAGATGCCACCCCTGGACCTTTCTTCTTCCTTCCTGTAATGGTATGTGGGAATGACCTTGGGAGACAGGAGGAAGAGTCACAGACTAGGCAATGGTCAGGTAAGAGGCAGGTGAGCCCACAGAAGGAATGGGGGCATGGCAAATGTATTAGAAGAGACCTTCCTTAGTTTCTTGGACTGTAAAGGTGAGGGAGGAGAGATGTACTTTCAGACTTGCAAGATTCTGTTAAACAAGCTTGAAATAAAGATAGAGCTAGTACTTCTGGGAGTGCTTCTTGTCTGGACTACCTTGCAAGGCTAACACTTTCCAACCAGATACTAACAACTGCTTATCTTCTCTCTCCAACCTTTCTCTCCAGCCACTCCATGCCCAGAGCGCTCCGCTCCGCTCCTCTCCGCTCCTCTCCTCTCTCTTTCTCCATTTTTTAGGTTAGCCTGGCAGCACATCCCCCAGCAACTGAGGAAGTGGGTGTCCCCCCAGGGCTCTAGTCCCTAACACCTCTATACAAGGCTGGACAAATGGAACTGCTGTCTGAAAATCTCACCATGCCAGCTCTGGCTGGCACAGCTGCCCTTAAAGGCCAGAAGTAAGCTTCTTTTCCCCCTTTTATTCACTCCACATACTAGGTCATGCCAGCAGAACAGCAGCCAGGCCAAGCCACTAAAGCCCATATGCCGCAGTTGGTCAAAACACAAATGAACATTTCAATATGAAAAGAGAGCCTGGGAGCCAGGAAGAGGGGGTACATGTTGTGCCCACTCCACAGTTTGGCTATGTATCTGCTAGGAGCTTCTTCACGATACAGAGATGGTGAAACCTCCAGAAATTTGAAATCTAGAATTTCTCAAAGTGGAGCATAAAGTTGAGATAATGGTTGTAGCTACAGCTAACTTTTCCCCATACTGAATTTCAGCTAATTTGATGCCTAGACAGGTTTTTATTTCATCTTTCTCCTTTATCGGACCTCTGAATTATGAGCCCCCCCCCTTTTTTTTTTTAATGAGCTGAGCTGGCACGTTCCACTCCTGGCTGGCTCTCTACCTAATGATCTGTGGCACCATGAGTTGGTTCCATCTGAAAAACTATTGAATCAACAAGCTATAAATCGCGCATAGAAGGCAATTTTCAGCCTACAGATACAAGGGCTAGACATTTACAACAGCTGCAAAATGATACCTTGGTTTCCTTGACCAGGATTTGAGTCCTCTCCCCACTCCCGAAGCATGTGTGTATGTGAAGAAATGCGCCACTTCCCTCTGTGCAAGAAAATAATAATACGATAAACCTTTCATGTGCAAATTTGCTCTTTTGCCCTTTTCTTGTTTTGTTATGACATGCCAGGAACACTTCCCTGTCTCTCGAAAGTGTCCAGACTGGGCCGTTGTTGCAATTACATCATCACTGCTTGCCAGAATGCAGAGCCTGAAGCTGGCAAGAGCTTTAATTGTTAAAAATCATGCCTTCTTTGCATAACAGTTCAGAATCATGGGCTATGAGATTAAGATAGCTACACAGGCTTCATTTGAAGAAGGAAGCCCTTAATTAGATTTTGGTCCTGTTAGTTCTGGCACACACCAGTGATGTCATTTCTTACAGCATGGGCTGAAATCCCAGGGATGTTTGAGAGATTAGTTGTCCCAGCATTTTCACACAGATGATTTTAGACTTATCAGATGTACTGAAGAATCCAACATGGACGTATACGCTGAATTTTACAACTCAGTGTCCATGTTAAAGACAAGTCTACATAACATTGCATTTTACTGTGGAAAAAGAGTTTATGATGTCTCTAGTGGGGGGAGAGTACAGAAGAAAATGAAGACAATATTTTCGTGCAGACTTTCATAGATCTGTTCATGGAAACAAAGCCACATGAAAACTGTACTTGGTAAAATTAGGTAGGCAAAATTCAATACACGGATATGAGCAAAACAGGGCTAAATCACATGGAAACATTCACCCAGAGTTAGGGTTGAAATGTTTGACCTAGACAAAATTCAGTTCTAACCCAGATCGTATAGCCCATGTCTGAATCAGAGTGAGCTGGAAGTATGGATCCACAAAACAAAAACGAAAACAAACCTTTGTTTTTTGAAACTCACAGGTTTGCACATCTATTTTGGTTGTTTCCATTGAATTTTACTGCTTTGTCCCTAATGAAACTATCACTATAACTGATATTTCTTGAACGTTGTCCTATTGAGATATTAGTGGTCTACACTGAGATGGACTTTGCTTTGTCTGAAAACTCAGAATTTTTAATTTCAGATTCTACAGCTTTATTCCCCAGAGAAAAAGTCATAATTCTTTCTGTCATGGCAAGATGGATGCCATCTGTTGATGATTCACTTATAAAATCTAGAAATCCCATTGAGTCATGAAAAATTCTGCACTATGTGATGATCAAGATTTTTGTCTTAGTGCTGAGTCAGAAGTAGATTTTTTAATGAAGGACAATCCATGGATTGTCATGTTGCCATTAGCCAGAGAAAAGCAAAAATCATCACTGTGACATTACATAATTTCTTCAAGCAACTATTGATTACATTTAATGTTGAATTACCACCTTTCAGGGCCAACACTGCGCTTGCCCAGTTGAAATAGTCTCCTACAAAAGGAGTCTTAGATGCATTCACACAATGTGACAAGCAGTTAGTTCTTTTGCGACTCAGCATGTTGTGTGAATCTAGCCCATTTACTTTGCATTGTACCAACACAAGAAATGGGTTAATTCAGTAATAGGCCTTGTGGTAGAGTTAATTCAGAACTCTACATCCAGATCTCTGCCTTGTATCTACCTGGCAATTCTAGCTCTTTTCTTGGCCAGGTGTGAACCAAGAATGCCATGGGGGTGTCTTCCTGGTGCAGCAAGATGATCCTAAACGGGGAGCTGCCATGAAGGCTACAGCTTCCCACCTCCTTGGGTGAAACAGGAAGTCCTGCTTCTTTCCTAACTTTACCACATTTTTTGTAAAAAAACACAACCTGTTAGGTTTAGTTCATTTCCAAGGAACTTAAAGGAGCAGCCTTCCAAAGGGCTTAAAAGACCAGTTCAAAAAAGTGGTTGGTAAGTATTTTAGAAGCCACACTCTGCATTCTTTCCCTGTTTGGTTTAAATCAAAATTAAGGCCTAGCATGCCTCCTAAAGGATTCTCATCTTTAAAAATGAAAAAGAAAACGGCACAAAAAACAGATGATTTGTCACTAAATTTACATGGGCACAGGAGATCCAAAATCTCCAAGTTGTTCCTTCCTGAGATAAAATCTATGTAACAAAGAAGCTTTTTAGAATCCATCATTGACAAGATAGATTGAGATTATAACTCTCAGAATTCATCCATACTGGCTGGCAAGTTTTGGGAGTTGTTGGTCCTGCACCGTTCAGAGGACATCAAGATGAGGGAAGATTTCTGCCATGGCAGTTGCCTTTTGGAACATCATTCCCCCCAAGGTGAGATTGACCCCAACTCTATTGACCTTCCAGAAGGCCCTTAAAATCTGGTTTTTCATCAGGCCTTTGGATCCCATAGAAGTATGGAGCCAACAAAATGGTTACACTGTTTGTAAGTTTCTGAATGCACTCTCTTGTGGTTTTGTTTTATTATAGCTTTAACTGTTTTAATTATACTTCAATGGATTTATTTTTAATGGTTTGATTATTTGGTTTTTGTTATTTTAATTTTGTGCACCACTAAGTGTCACATATGTGAGATGGGTGGCTATATAAGTGTAATAAATGAAATAAATAAAGATTAATCTAAAATGTTTATACTCCAAAATTGTATCCACTGACATTTTTTCTGTTGACACGGAGCCACTAATGACAGAGTGTGTCTCAAGAGACCAAGAAGAAATCAGCTGTAAGTTTAATAAAGGCCTATATATGCTTTTGGCTTGGTTTCTCCTCTACTTTTCATTAATGTATAAGCAGTGAGAAGATTGTGGATATAAAGCATTTCGCTTCTCTGGAAGGTAGTAAATTCATTCCAGCGCAATTCTGGTGCTGAGGGAGGTATGTGTGATATGGTATGTCACTAACCAAACAATCCATGATAGATGATTAGGTGAGTGGTGATGTGCTGCAAGCACCTGCCATCTCCATTCTACTCCAGGACTGAGAAGGATGCCTGCAGCCTAGAGCTGTGTTTTTCAAACTTGGCAACTTTAAGATATGTGGACTTCAATTCCCAGAATTCCCCATCCAGCATGGGAGTTGTAGTCCAAACATCTTAAAGTTGCTGACTTTGAAATACACTGGCCTAGAGAGATCAGCAATGCATATAAGAACAGTGGCTATTGTGAGTCCTCTCCCCAACTCCCCATTCCAAGTTGGAAATGTGGCTCTTCCCCTCATATTCACCCATTATCACGAACTTGCTGTAGAATCCCATCCGGGTTACCAAACATCTAATGCATTATTCCTTCCCCTAGACCAAGCAAAATGCCCAAGTGAGACCTGACACATGGGCTCTCTGCAGCCACAGCAGTAGTAATTGTCAGGGCAACAATCTGATTTTCTGCGTCACTATAGAGGTTATTGGAGATAAGGACAGTAGTCATTAGAGTGAGTAATGGCATTCTAAAAGAGCTATTTGGTTTCAGAATATAGAAAACATGGGAGGCACAAAGAAGATGACCCTCACTGCAGATGATCTGCTGAAAATCAGGACATACCACTGGTCACCAAACTTGACACTACAAAAGACATGGGAACTGACAGATAATAATCATGGTCTTCAAAATCAGATATTACCCCACAGACTGCAGTGGCTAGAATGAGAATCTCCCCATACTAATTTTTGGAGTGAAAACATGTTTCAATTATTCTTCTGTCTTGCGTCAAGAGCAGGGCACAAATGCAGCAATTAATTTAATTCCTAGGCAATCAGAACAAATTGGATTGACTGGGTTAGTAATACTTTTGGGGGTATGAGACTAATTTTTTTACCTTTATCATTCCAAAGTTCATTGGGGGTGCTCATAAGAGTTGCTATCCAGATCAAGGAACATAGTTTGATCATCTGTTTACTGGTGTCTCATGTTTTTCTTCTTTGGTCAGTCACTATAAGCTCAAACTCCATTATGGTCTATGTGAAATGAGGAGGAAATAGAAGTTAAGATTTCTGTTTCTGACTCAGGGGGCATACCTTGACTGTCTACCCCTTACACTTGAAAAGCAAGCTCCTATTGGCATAGATGGAATCTCTTACCAGCCTAACTGATTGATGAAGTTCTGATTTCAAGCAGGATATTCTAGTACATGGAAAGGGAGAAAGTCAGCCCTTCACCCATGATCCTTCCTTCTAACCTTTTCCCCTTCCAAAGTTAATAGGCTCTTTAAAATGTCCATTAACGTTAATGGAGGAGGCATTTGATGTTTGGTTGTTTTTTTTTTTTTTTTTGCTGAAAAGGGCTCCCCTCCCCCGAGATTAGCACAGCAAGCAAGCAAGCAAGCAAGCAAGGGAGGGTTAGCCCTTCTCCCTCCAGATATGACCCATTCGCTGCAAATATACACAAGCAGGGATGTTATCTAGCTGGTTTACTCCAGTTTGTGAATATTGGATGCTATTTTTTTTTCCAGTTCTTCTTGGGCTTCTTCCTCAGTCCCGGTGCTGAACTTGTGTGAATATTCCAGACAGTCCGAGTGCTGGCTCTCCTGTGTCTCTTCTACTTCTTGCAGGAGGACTCTTCATAATGGGTGGCCAGCATGCTATATAGTTTGGAGTGACTGTGCTTTTATTAGGTGGCAAAAGGGCTTTCAGTCCCTTTACTGAAGTGTGTGGCTAGGAAATAAGCTCTCTATGCAATCTTCTGTTTCTTGGGATGGGGCAAAAAGAGAGACAGGGAATGGACCGACTTCATTTGGCCTGTGTGTAAATACTTAGGTGAAATATTATGGTCCCATTGCAAACGAGGCGGCCAAAGAAAGAACAGAAGCTGAAATTGGTGGCTGGAACTGAATGTTGCTTAATTTAGATAACACCCCTGCTAACAAGCCAATATCTATAATAACACCCATGTTCACAACTTTACAAATTGTTTTGTAAGTGACAGAGGAACAGTTGGAGGTTTCAAATATTTGAAAGTGAAGAAAATGAAATTGAGAGATTCACAGGGTAGAGGTGCATCACTTGAAGTTTCAAGGTAACCATTGCCCTCCTGAAAGTCTTGGGTGGCCACCAAACTTTGTTATTACCACACTGTAATTCTTAATGGGAAGGTAATTAAATGCATCATTAGAATAATTGTATTTAACATATTTGATTTTAATGCACTTTTTCTCCTGGCTTCACCCACTTTCTATGGAAATGATGGTCCTGGAACATTGCTCAAAGGCCAATCCCACTTTCAGTGCCCCAGAAGGTATCCCCTTTCCCCAATCCACAGCTTTGCAGGCTTTGATCTTCAAAGCTGAAGATTGAACTGTTGTGTATTCTCTCATCTTCCTAGTCCAACACGATAAGCTGCTGGGATAGATGCATCTATGAATCTAATTAGTGAGAGGGTTGGTTGGTTGGTTGGTTGGTTGGTTGGTTGGTTGGTTGGTTGGAAACAAGCATTTAACAAAATGTGATTACCTACCTCATTAATACGACAGAAAGAACATATTTTTTAAAAGAAATGGGAAAGAACAAATGAACGTTACTGAAAATAAGGCTTAGAAAAGACTTGAAGATCAGTCTTTTAGACTGCTCACAGGATTTCTCTGTCATGCATGAAATATGGTTTGAATATCAAAACAGGCAAGAAGAACTGAAACCATATTCCCCTACAGTCTTCTACTCTATTCTGTTCCATCTCATTTTTTTTCCCCATGATCATAGATTTCTCCATGATCTTAAATTAGATTGCTGAGCCAGATTTTGATGATCAAGAGCCTCTATGAAGAACACCTTTTGATGGAAATCCCTCTTTTACCTTTTTGGGGGGCAACCACCTCTCACACAGATGCTGAATTCACACAACACCCTAATTCCTGAAACTGGGTTAACAAAATATAATCATTGTTTCCTGTATCATATAATGTCTCAAGCAAATAAACCATATTATGGTTTAGTATTATGACCTCGTTCACACACCATACTAAGATATTGTGGAACCACAAACTATCCAAAGTCATTTTAGTTTAGTGAATTATGCAGAACCAGCCAGAATACGGCTGGTAAAGCTTTCTAATCCTTTGTGGTTCAAGAAACTCTTATGTGCTCCAATTACTGTGTGCAAGGTGGCTTTTAAAAAGGGTGGGGAAAGCTGGTAAAAATGTAAACTCTGTTGATCTTGTACAGGTTGTTGGTTAGCTATTTATGGAATAAATTATGCTTAGGGATTCTGAGACAGTTTATATTTTGCTTGCATATTATCATCTTGTGCAATCCCCATCTTCAGCCTCATTCACTTATTATCTTGTTAGAGCTTTCACTTGAAGTGGACTTGATGAATTGGCTTCCATGACATTTTGTGCTGCAAGAAATCATAAACCCATTGTTCCACTGAGAAGGCTGAGACTTCATCTGAGGAAAGAAAGAAAAAAAGACTGGGCACATTTGGGAAGAGTTAAGGGATTCTGTGATGTGTGCATGAAAAAAGTGGTGACACTGGAGGAATATGAGGGAGGGAGTGGGACGGTGATTGGGGACATGGCCAGTTTCTTAATCTTCCTCCTACTGGCCATAAGATCTATTTTAATTAAGTTTTCAGTATCTCAATCTCATTATTGAATCAGGTGTTGAAACAGGTGGTGTTTTTGCCAAACCAGCTTGCCTGACTCCTTAACCCTGACAGCTTTTCCTTAACAGACAGAAAGGTTTCTCATTCTATCTGATTGAAAAGGGAGAATAATTCATTTTCTGTTCAGCTGAAGGCAGGTATAGGGTCACTCTAGTGCATTCTAGGAAGTTGTGGGGGACACAAAATTTCCCCAGTGCTAAAATGCTGGGCAGCTGGATCTACAAGCCACTGTTCTGTTTTTCAGAAGCATTTTTGAGAGATGAGTTGGGTTCGCAGGGGAACAGTGATAAACTGAAAGCGCTGCCACCATCACTGAGCAGTAAAGCCAAGGATGCCTACTGAAATAATCATACTGTCCCCAGATAACGTAATTTACAAGCTCCCTCGGACTTGGAGTTTTTCCTATCAGAGAAATGACTGCAGTAGATTGTGATATGGGTGCAGTGGTAGAGGTCCAAAAAAGTCATCTGATCTGAGGGAAACAGCAGCAATGACTACATAGAGAAAGAATTAGCTGGTTTCCACTTTGCCATATTGCTCACCAGAGAAGGCTACCAGTAATGGATGAGTTTCCACCACTATTAAGTAGGATAAAATGTAATAAGCCTTCTGCAGTGAGTATCTCCCTTCTCGATGGGTGTCCTCTCTGTCCTCCCTTCATAGCTCCTCTGAAGCAAGTATTTTCAACATGTTGGAGTGTAACCACCCAACATGCTCTCCTAGAACCCTATTTTCTCATGATCCCCTGCTTCCAGAAGCACTCCATGAGAAGGGGAGAAGGACCTTAAGCCTTGGACAAAGGAATCTCAATGAGATATTGATGAGGCAGTTAACCTAACATTTTGGGCTAGATTCCAATGCATACTAGAAAGTTAACTTTATCTTAGATGTTGCTTAGCAACATTGTCCTATCCCCAAGTTATATTCAGCATAAGTTGTTCAATAATACTTGGAACATGATATTCCGGATCTACGTATTCTGTGAACACTGGACTGAAGCTGCTTTCTATCTCTGAAATGATTAAGTCTACTTGCTAACGTTCCTAATGATTCCTTTACCCCAAAATCAATGTGGGTTGAAATACGGTGTTAGTGCCCCCTCCAGCACCAATTTTTTGGTTCCTAGAATATCCCTGGATTGGGATGGATAAAACTTGGAGACTTTAGGGTGGTGCTTTTCTCTGGTTGTTGTTTTTTTTAATTTTTGCACTAAACAAGTACATGGGTGAAATGAAAGCCTTAAGGCCTGCAGAAGTATATGCCACAGTTTTGGGAGGGAAGCTCAGTGGGTAAAATGGATGTTTATTTTCCCCTTAAATTCCACAAATATGTGTCAAAACAGTATCTCTACCCAGTCCTTTCATGTTATGAGAACATTGGCCACATCCTCTGCAGGGCTGCAAACATTTATCCTGCCTCTGCTACTTCATGAATAAGTAGCAAAGAGTAGGATTCTCTTGTGTTTGTCATTCTCAGCTTATCTCAGTAGGTGATTGACCTTGTTTTGGTTTAGAAATTAAGCACAGTAGGAACTATTTAATACATGATCCTCCCAAGGAATATCAGGGCTAATGATAGACTGGAAAGTATGAATGAATGAATGAATGAATGAATGAATGAATGAATGAATGAATGAATGAATGAATGAATGAAAACCCTCAGAAGGGAATGACAAACTGCTTCCATATTGTTGCCAAGAAAACTGCTTGGGTAGAGCCAGTCGTTAGGAGTTGAGTGTCACTCAAAGAGAGCTTCACCATTGTATTCCCTACTGTATTTACAAAATATTTGAGAAGCACAAATCCAAGGAAGAATTTACATGTAGGAAAATGAAATCTATCGGTACAATTACATTAAAATATGCCTTAAGGGACGTTGTATAGAAAACTCAGCATATTATCTGTACAGCCATAAAAATAGCTTTGAATAATGTCCCCCCCCCCCCCCCATTTATTTAAAAACAATAGCAATATGCATGTTTTGCCCTCCCACCCTGGTTGCCTTCCAATTGGTTTGGAAGGCGAGGAAGAGGCTGTAAAGGAGACATCAAACACCCATAGCACTGTCACTTTTTAAGCCACGCCGCACACATGATGGCCAGATGGAAACCAACAAAGCTGGCTTGGTCACTTAGGTAGGAAACGCATTCTGCCCACTACAGAGGAGAGAGTGTCAAGCTATCAGCTGAGGTACGTTCCTGAGAGTTGATCAGGCTAATCCAGCAAAACCTTCTGCACAGGGAAACCAGGCCCCAGCTCCTGGTTTGAATTCCTGCTGTGAGCCTGAACTAGTTAGTCCCTGCTGGCCTGGGACTCTTTGCACAGGGTTCTGATTTCAATTCACCAGCCACCCATCTCCCTGGGATAAATATTACAAGGCAGAGAGGTGTGAAAGGGAGAAATCCTTTTTTTTTTTTTTTTATTGTGTTCATCTGATTTATACACTCTCCTTTTATTACTGCTTCCATAGCCTCCACCTTGTTGTTAAAGATGTTTCCCTTGCATCATTTTCTCTAAAAAGTTAGTTAAAGATTGAAGAACAAATGTTCCTTGGCTGATTGGTTGAAAATGCAACTAGGATTGAACTGCCAAAGATCAGCAAAGAGGGTGGACATATCTAGCTTTTGCCCTAATATTTTTGGTGCATGGTCTGTTACACATATTGGAGAGATTCTTGCTTGCATAATTTGAGTAAGTGGCATAAAAGGGAACTCATCTTGTAACTTATGAAAGTCTACTTAAGAATAGGACATCTGTGTTCGTCTGCACCTCCTTGGTGACACCCACATTAGGCAATGTCAGGGTCCAGTTAAGACCTTTAGGTGTGGGGGGAAACAAAGAGAGGAAACAGTGCTTTACTTTGATTGGAATAGTTGTAGGATGTGTATCAGGATCTAAGAAAGGAGAAGGAATAGGATACAATTCAATGTAGAACATATGTATATGCATATATGATTGTAAGAAAGTCATTTTTCTTAGATGCACAAAATTCTCTGTTGGAAAATGTTCTCTTCCACCATAAGAACATTGATTGAGGTTTCCTCCTCCCTATTTCTGTTGACTACATGGACAACTCATTGTTGTTTCCTATAATCCTGTCATTTCCTGTGATCTCCCATCCAAGCACTAATCAAGTCTGATCTTGCTTAGCTTTTGGAGACCATTCAAAGGTTGATAGTTAAAGTATTCTATATATGCATGTGAGTGTTCCTGAGACCAGCAGTCTGATCTAAACTATGATGAGTGAAGCAGTTTTAAAACTATAATGGGTTAGAAAGACTGATTTACAAGAAATACATTCGGAGGACAGGCAAAGCCTAGCACCTAGCTAGCTCCATTCTACCAGGAGGAGTTTCAACAAGCATGCACTCTACATATGCATGCCAAGCAAGGCAAGGGGAGGTGATGTCAGATTAGCAATCTCATGGGCAAAAGGCTGACCAAAAGTACCCAAAGTCCTTGGACTATAGGTCATTCACTCTTGCCCTAAATGCCTGCGAGATCCAGATTGTGGATTGTGCCTGGATCTTGCAGAAGAAATGATTAGCTCTTCCCTTGCCCCCTTTGAAGGATCACTTGTCACCCACTGATTATGATTTTACTCTTCCCACCATGGAAAGTGTGGTGTGCAATTGGAACATAACATTTCATCTGGCGATTTTGCTTCATGGATGCTGCTACCAGCTAGAGAGTAAATTTAATAATGTATTATTAATAAACCAACAAATTATTAATTTATTATTCATAATAATAAATAAATAAATGCACATGAATACATCACCATTGCAGCTGGGGGAAGGAGATGGGTAAGGTCATTAGATGTTTCCCCGCTGGAGTGCAAAATCTGGAAAGAAAGTTTAATTTCTTTCTGAGTTGGCCGTCTGTCAGCCCAAGGAGAGCCACAGCTGAGCCACAGCCACAGCCAACAGGGCAGAGCAACGACGCCACTGACTGCATCGCTGAGGCTTTCCTACCTGAGGTGAGGTGACCTGCATGTGGCAGTACTACAACTCCCAACATCCCCAGCCTACCTCTGAAGTAGCTTCTAAAGCTTTTATTCCTGAAATCTCAAGCAGGAGTCTTCTTTTTGAAAATGTTTTAAACTAAAAATATGGCTTTTTTTTCCCTTTTAACATGTGAAATCTGTGCAGTTCCTCAAAAACGTGCTTCCCCTGCAAAAGAGGCTTCTGTTTTCTAACATATTTTGAGGGTTCTTGTGATTTTCCTCTGGATTTCTCTTAGCTGAGATGTTGAGCTTACTTGAGTACAGAGGGGGCAAAGGTACATCAGCTGGTATTGTTACAAATTTCCCATCACTTTGAAGCCTCCCTCTGAAAAAAATTGCAGGAGGAATTCTCTTATAATACCTTTCCTTAGCATTTAGCAGAAACTGAGGAAGCCAAACAGGCTGTAACGACCATTGGAAAAAATGGTCTCACAGTGATAGTTGCATATACCTTAACCCTTTCAAACCAAACAGGTGTAAGAACACACTTCATGCATGAAAACCTCACCAACATTCACTTTCTCCTTCAGAAAGAAATACTGAAAGCAAATTCCCTTTCGGTAAACTGAGCAAGTTGGGGGGCGGGTAGGAGAATTGTTTTGGTATGGTAATTTTTAAAAAATTCTTTCCAACTCAATGAATATTGGCAAGAAATTATGTAAAGGTGCTTGAGACCGTCTGCGATCGGTCTGTCAACAGGATAACTCTTGGAAAACTGAACAGAAGGGAACCAAATTTGGTGTGGTGGGAGGAGCGGGCAAGAAGAAGGCCCAGGTTTGAAAATGAGCTGGATATTCCTGGGGGCTACCGCAAAAAATGTTCCAACCTAAATCCTCCCAATGCATTCCTATGGGGGAGGCAGTTGGGCAGTGACTCAGGATACTGCCAACTCCTCCAGTCTAAGCAACCCCCTCCTGGTCATATGACCCAAAGCAAAGCACCTGAAGTCCAACCGTGCTTCCAGGGCACACATACCCATAAACCCAGAGAGATGCAATGTGAGGGGAGTCAGAAATGTGAGTAGACCCAACACAGTAAGAAAATACAGATGCCCCCTATGGCCATTGCTGGTAAAGGGAGTGGAAAGAACTTCAGAAGTCATGCTTTGCACATTTTCCCTACCAAGTTGGTTTTCTGTGTCCAAGGATGATGGAGCTAGTGAGGCTGCAATGACTTTCCTAGAGTAGGCAGGGCTGTAATTGTGGCCTTTGGGCAGGTAGATTTACCCAGCATGATGTGCTACACTTCTGGGAGACGTTAGATACCTAATTTAAACTATAACTCATGAAAAAGAGAATGAAATTGCATCAATGAAAACTGCTATTTTGGCTGCTGACCCTAAGGACACAGGGGGGCTAGAAAAAGTTGCTTGGGGCTTGCATGCTCCTGGGGGTTGCCACCCTGATTCAGAAGAGCATTGCTGCTTGAGAGTTTAGCAACTAATTAATTCCCTTTTCTGCTTCTGGAGCTTAAAGCCACAATGGCTTCATTCTGCAACTACCATGATTTGCTTTTCTGGTTTCACTCCAGAGCAGACAATAGATGAGATTTCCCTTGAGAAAACTGCAAGTAACAGATAATCATTAGATCTCTACTGTTCAGCCATATACCCCTTGGATGAATCTATAAACTCACTGCACACCGAGATTGAATAATAGCATAGCTCGATGCCTAAATTATGTGTATATTTTATGTAACTTTTTTAAAAGTCACTGCATGTTCTTTTCTCATTCCCTGCTTTCATTCTTAGTTCCATTAAAGAAATGGAAACAATATGCCATAAATACAATAGCCAATATTAATAGAGGGGAAAAGAAAGCTACACACAGTGCTGAGCTGAAAAAGCCTTTTGCTTTATTGTTTTGGGGTATATCTGGATGATTCTGAATGTTCCATTTATGAATAGAATTTCTGAGATTTTTTTTTTCATTTTAGCAAAAAGTTATACTCTGTAATAATGGAATAATTATCAACTATATACACTGATCATAATCCTGTAGTCTGCCATAAGGTAGTTACAAAATCAGTTCCTTGTGTTTTTAATAAGCCAAATAAAAAATGAGCTTCATTTTTATTTCCTATTCAGGCAACTAGGTCAAAGATGGCTTCAGAATTAGAATTCTGAAGTCCTACAGGTTCAGAAGGATTATTTATTTATTTAAATGTATTAGCCACCCAACTCCAGTGGAGGACTTTGGTGTGGGAAATACTAGCCATGATGTGATGGGAAATGGCCATGATGTCCAATGTGATTTTTAAAAAGAGCCATGGCAAAAAAAAAAAAAAAAAAGCTGTAATTCTACCAAGATGGTAAGGGGCCTGGAAGAAAAGTGTGTAAGGAACGATTGGCAGCAGAAGGATCTGCAGGAGCCAATACTTCTATCAAAATGATGAAAACAGCATTCTGCTGTCAGGATGTGTGCACTCCCCCACTTTTTGTATGTGCGTGTGGCATCAGGGTGCATGTATCAAAGATGCACAGATTGCATTGTGTTGGCCCAATGCTGTTTTTATCATTTGACCCACTTTGATACCCCTTCCAGAGGCCTCCGGTTGCAAGCTTCGGGGTACGTTTAGCCTGGAGATGAGAAGACTACAGGGGGACATGACAGCAGTCTTTAAATTATCTGACATGTCATGTAGAATTGTTCAGAGCTGTTTTAGAAGCAGGGCAAGAAACAATAGGTTTACATTATTAGGAAGTTGGTAAATTGGACTTCAGAAAATTCCTAAGCGTGGAACAGATTACTTCAGGACTCTCTTTCACTGGAGGCTGGATGGCCATCTGTCCAGAATACTGTAGAATTGGAATTCTAAACTGGGCATGGGGTGGGAATACATGTCTTAAGGTCCCTTTTAATTCTTATATTCTGTTTTTGTTCTTTGGAAGGTCATCTGCAAAAGGTCCTAGATTTAATTACTGATGGAGGGTAGTCTACAGAAGCAGAAATATCCTGTTTCTCTTGCTTGCTTTTCCCTATTAATTTTCATCTGGAACCACGTTGGTCAACAGAGATGAGAGTGATTAATACCACCAAATAACAGTGCATGAGCCCCCCTTCTCTCAGGTCTTCTTCTCCCGTCTCCCTTAACCTCCTTCAGCACATCACTGTCACAAGTTTGAAGCAAGAAGGTGCAAAGTGATGCCCGTTGGAACAAAGTCAGATCTTAGGAAGCAGAAGATGAGAAAATTGTCCTGAGAGTTCTATTGCCAGCAAGGGTACACTGTACTGACCTTGATAGGTATACCATTAATTTCTCATGTTCCTAGAAAGAATAAATATGGAGACTCCTTTTCCAAGTGGGAATGGGCTTTTTTAATCCGGTGTATAGCAGTATTTCATTGTGAGTAGCTACACCTTTACATAGAAGAGTTTTCCTTCAGAGGTGACCAGTTCCTTTTCACAAACCAGGCAATGTGGTCCATCCCATTGTCTCAAGCATTGGGACTATCACAGTTGGAATATCAGCTTTCATGCACTCTCTAATCAGATTTTATGCCATCAGCATTCCCAGCTACTGTACATAAGAGACATCACAGACTTCCCAAGAAGGCCAAATTCCCTAACAACATCATTTTAGCCACCATGGATGTTAAGGCACTATACACCATCATCCCTCACAAACATAGACTTCAAGCCACTCAAAAAATCATCACTGATGCCAAAATAGCATACCTTGCCACCAGACTGTGTGATTTTATATTCACCCATAACTACTTAACCTTTGGAAATAATATGTACCTACAAATTAGTGGCGCAGCCATAGGCACATGCATGGTTCATCTTGATGGCCATGTGTGTGCCTATGCTAACATCTTGATAGCCAACTTAGAACAATGCTTTCTTAAATCTTATCCCCTGAAGCCTCTCTTTTACTTGATACATTAATGATATTTTCATCATCTGGAGCCAAGGGAATGTATATTTCACCAAATTCCATCATGACTTCAACATCCACCCCACCATCAACCTCATCCTTGACCTATCTAAGAACAAGTCATGATAAAACCACACAACGGATGCATAAGCATCACATTGTACAAGGAACTTACAGACCATCATGCATACCTCCATGCTTCTAGCTTCCACACAGAACACATTACCAAATTTGTCATCTAGAGACAGGTTCTGTGCTGGGGCAGAATTTGTTCTAATTCATTTGGCAGAGATGGTCAACTGATGGAATTAAGCTAGACATTCAGGAGACTGAACTATCCATACAACAAGATCAATAGATAAATAAATAGGGCTAGATTGATTCACAGGGAGGACCTATAAAAACACAGATCACAAAAACAGAACAGAACACCACTGTTTGTCCGCTACAGCTCACAGCTCAAACCACTCAAGCACATGATTAATAACCTACTGTATAACCCATGCCACACAATCTCACTGAACTTTCTCAGGTACTGAACGGCAGGTCCATACATGCCTACAGACAACTACCCAACCTAAAATAGATTCTGATAAACAACAAAAAATAACAGGACAATGATGCTAAGAGACCCTGCAACGAACCTGGATGTCTACTTTGCCCCCACATCTATATCAACAGCACCATCACAGACCCAATATCTTCACACACAAGTTTAGAAGCAGTTTCATATGTTCTTCCTCTGATGTGATATATGCCATCATCTGCCAGCAATGCCTCTCTGGATTCTATATAGGACACATTTTGTGCAAAAGAATGAAGGGACACAACTTCAACCTCAGGACTCAAAACAAGGACAAAATAATATCAGAGGATTTTGTCCTCCCAGGAAATTCCATGGCAGACCCCAAAGTGACTGTTTTGGAAAAATGAGACTTTAACTCCACTATTGAGTAAGAAGTTGCTGAACTCATATACAAGTTTCAGGCTATCTCAGAAGGTCTCAGCAAACACAATATTTTTTTTAACACATTACAATTGTTAATTGAAAAGGTGCTTCTGATCTGTCTCGTATATAACCTGCAGCTGCATAACCAACTTGTCTTTTCTCCCCTCCCTCCCTCCCTTCCCCCACCCCACATCCCACTGTAAATCCCACATCAATCTAGCCACACCATGCTTCCAATAAAGTGAACTGCAGCTCAAAAGAGCTTCTGCCTTTTAATAAAACGTGCTAGTCAGAAAAGGGGCTACCAGACTCCTTCTGATCCTTCAGAGGAAGGAAGATCAGGTCACAGGACAGAGAATACAAGTATTAAAGAATTCTCTCACAAAGTCCAAATGTATCCATATCATGGTCTCTCCTTCCTTCTGTCTGAGAGGATTTTGAGAGGAAGGAGAAAAGTCCCTGGAATGGGAAAGGCTAAACACTCCATTGGCCTCCCCAACATGTTTGTAGCTTCAGCTGCAGTAGGGTCAAAAGACCACACATATTGAGACAGTCCGTGTGTCTTCTGTGCACACCCAGCCCTACTTTGAGAGGTTTAATTTGCAGGTTCTTTATTTCCATGCACTAGAGAGCATTCCCCAACCCTTTTGCAGGCAGTTGGGACCATTATGTTTTTATTTCAAGGACATACCGTATGTACCACTTCAATCAATCTGACTATAAGCAGGCTGACAGCAAAACTTCCTAATGCAATACACAAATTAAAATTAAAACAAAACATCATCAGTCCCATAACATCTAGCTCCAATTAATAATTTTAATTATCAATGAATTATTATCAATTACAAATTTTAATTATTAATGCATTTATTAATGATTCTCCCCATCTCCTGTAATTTAAATTTGGGTCCCACTAAACATTTTTTTGTGGAGGGCGAATTTGCAGTTGTAGCTTAAGATACTGAGAAAAAAAAGAAAATAAGGACAGATCTGGGCAAAACAACCCCTGTAGAATTTATCCTCAAGGGACAGGAGATCACAAAAAGGAGGAAATAGCTGAATTACACCGTTCAGACTTTTAGCCCTAGGTTGATGAAGGTATTCTCCGTTTATCGATTGCCAGTTGCCTTGCGTGCTCCAACTGAATAGGAACACAGCATACCAATCAAACAAGTAAGTAAAATATATTTGACTATTCTTCATGGAAACCAGAGAAATTAAGGAGACAGACTATAAATAGCCTATTTCTTGTCTTCTTATTTTCCAGCCAGCAGGAAGCCTAGGCATGTTCCTAATAGAATAGAAAAATACAGGAGCTTCATTTGGCATAGACGTAGCTCTAAATTTCTTTTGATCTAAACCTCTTGAGGTCGGACGATCATTGGTGCATCTAGAAATCTTTCCAGGGATGCAGAATTTTGCTTATGTTCTTTAAACCCTTAAACTTTTCTCCTCTCATTATCTGCTATGCACCAAATGCAGCCACTTTCATCAGTCTGGATAAATTGGCAGTATCTGTGTGACTTGTTCCCAACAAGGTTTCTTTCTTTGATTAATCTTGCTTTCATTTTTTTTTTTAACCTCAGTTTAATCAGCCACAAAAGTCAGGTCCAAAGTTTTCACTTCTTGATTATATGTTCAGAGTTTCTTTTAGACTCCCTGTCCTCTTATTTCTCCTTGTGATATTCATTCTGCAGAATCTCCAGACTTACAGGCATGCGTACATTCATTCAAACTTATTTATTATTCAAATTTATATACAGTAGGTGCCCATCTCATATATATGGCCCTGGGCAGCTTACGAACAATTCACACACACACACACACACAGACACACACAAAGAGTAATGCAACAATTTAAAAACAAAAAATATATAAAAGCATATAAACAACCATAATTTTAAAAAATCATAAAATTCGTAGCCAAGGTAACCACATCTAACAGTAACCTTTAAGGCAACCTCGGTGCTGGCTCTGCCACATTCTCTGGTCCCCATGCCTGTTGGCCAAACCATGTTTTCAGGGTCTTTGGAAAGACCAGCATATTTAATAATTAAATCTAAATGCCCTACATGGCATGGGGCCAGGTTACCTGAGGGACCGCCTCTCCCCCACGACTTCAACCCGTCCCACCTGCCTTTCGGAGGGACTTGAAGACCTGGCTCTGCCATCTGGCTGGGGTGGGGAGGGAAGTCATCAGATATGGTGGCAGCCGTGGCCAGGAGGGCTTTTGCACTGCTCCGGGTTGTGCACCAGTTACGCCCTTTCCTGGATTGGGATGCCCTTTGAACAGTCACTCATGCCCTTGTTATCTCCTAGATAGACTACTGCAATGTGCTGTTTATGGGGCTATCCTTGAAGAGTATCTGGACGCTTCAGCTGGTCCAGAATGCAGCCGCGTGAGCTATTTTTGGGGTCCGAAGAAGGACCCATATAACACCATTGCTCCATGAGCTGCACTGGGTACCGGTTTGCTTCCGGGTCCAATTGGTTATCACCTTTAAAGCCCTACATGGCATGGGGACAGGGTACCTGATGGACTGCCTCTCCCCCACGATTTCAACCCATCCCACCTGATCACACAGAGAGGGCATGCTCCGGACCCCCTTGGCAAAAGAACTCCGACTAGCGGGGTCCAGAAGGTGGGCCTTCTCTGCTGTAGCCCGCGCCCTTTGGAATATCTTGCCCCTGGAGGTGCGACAAGCCCCCTCACTCCCGGCCTATCGGAGGCACTTGAAGACCTGGCTCTGCCATCTGGCCAGGGTGGGGAGGGAAGTCATCAGCTATGGTTTGGCTAGCCCCCTAGAGACCTGGTGTTGCTTCCATTGGCCTCCTGGATTTTTCCTCTTCCTTTTACTCTGTGTAAATGTGTCCTCTTTAAATTTTAACTGTATATTTATTTATTGTTTTAATATGCTGTAAGCCACCCAGAGTCCTCCATTGGGGGGAGATGGGCGGGGACAAGTTTAATAAATAAATAAATAAATAAATAAATAAATAAATAAATAAAATCTAAATTTTATTTAGATTTATACGGATTTATATTATATTTATGTTATATAAATAAATATGAATAATTAAGTAAAATGTTAAATGTACATGTAATATGTATATGTATATGTGGGTTTTGGAATTGGTTAGTCACTCCATCCCATCAGAAGTTTTTAAAGAATCTTTTAATTTAATTTAATTTAATTTAATTTAATTTATGTATTTATTTATAATTTAATTTTTTAATGGGATGCTGGGCCCCTGTGAAGCAAAGCATCAGCTCCTCACATCCTTTCTATCTGCAATAATTCTTTCAGGCCCCACAGCTTTCTGTCAAAATGATAATGATGGTTGGTGCTTTCTGGGGTCAGGGTATTTTTTGAAGACTCTGAGAAGCCCAGAGGCAAAATGGTCTTTTGAGCGCTTCCCTCAACCCAGCTTCCTCCTTGTTGCCTCCTACATCAATGGCATTTTCTCTCTCTGTCTCTGTCTCTGTCTCTGTCTCTTTCTCTCTTTGTCCAGAGAAGTCAGCAGCCTAGAAACGGGGAGTTGGTAGGAAACCTGTAGTACCAAATTAATTCTTGCCCTTATACATGAACACTGGGAATTGCACTGCCTTGAATGAGTTTCCCATTTCAAGGGGTGCACTCAAGAGGCCACTACACAAGCCTGACTTCTGATCGGTGGCTTTCAAGGCTGCCCATGCCCATCGCTGCGTCCTGCTTTTGAGCATCAGAATTGAGAGAGTAAAAACAATGAGACATCCATAAGAACAGTGCTGAAGGCACCTTCCCCAGTCTTTCTTTGATATTCAGACAGGAGCCTAATTATTTGTGTCAGGAAGAGTTCTTGGTCGAAACGTTCCAGTTGCATTTTTCTTGTGGTGCCACCAACAACTGAGATGGAAAAAGGTGACGTGGCACCACAGTCAGCTCATATCCTCCCTGACAGCACGTTCCACACTAGAACACTGTTACTGAGGAGAATGTATATGTAATGTTAATACCTGAGATGCTGAGGAGCATAGCTTTTTTTCTAATTGAGGACTCTGACATTTGAGCAGCAGGCTGGAATATGTACAGGTGAAACTCGAAAAATTAGAATATTGTGCAAATGTTCATTTATGTCAGTATGGCAACTCAAAAGGTGAAACCAATATATGAGATAGACGCATGACATGCAAAGCGAGATATGTCAAGCCTTACTTTGGTATAATTGTGATGATTATGGCGTACAGCTTATGAAAACCCCAAATTCACAATCTCAGAAAATTAGAATATTACATGACATCAATAACACAAGGATTGGAAATAGAACAATATCGGATCTCTGCAAAGTATAAGCATGCATATGTACTCAATACTTGGTTTGGGCCCCTTTTGCAGCAATGACTGCCGCAATGCGGCGTGGCATGGATGCTATCAGCCTGTGGCACTGCTGAGGTGTTATGGAAGACCAGGATGCTTCAATGGCGGCCTTCAGCTCCGCTGCATTGTTCGGTCTCATGTCCCTCATCTTTCTCTTGGCAATGCCCCATAGATTCTCTATGGGGTTCAGGTGAGGTGAGTTTGCTGGCCAATCAAGCACAGTAATCCCATGGTCATTGAACCAGGTTTTGGTACTTTTGGCAGTGTGGGCAGGTGCCAAGTCCTGCTGGAAAATGAAGTCAGCATCCCCATAAAGCTCGTCTGCGGGAGGAAGCATGAAGCGCTCCAAAAATCTCCTGGTAGACGGCTGCGTTGACCCTGGACTTAATGAAGCACAGTGGACCAACACCAGCAGATGACATGGCTCCCCAAATCAACACAGACTGTGGAAACTTCACACTGGACTTCAAGCATCGTGCATCGTGTGCCTCTCCATTCTTCCTCCAGACTCTGGGTCCTTGGTTCCCAAATGAGATGCAAAAGTTGCTCTCATCAGAAAAGAGGACTTTGGACCACTGGGCAACAGACCAGTTCTTTTTTTCTGTAGCCCAGGTAAGACGCTTCTGACGTTGTTTGTTGTTCAGGAGCGGCTTGACAAGAGGAATACGACATTTGAAGCCCATGTCCAGGATCCGCCTGTGTGTGGTGGCTCTTGATGCACTAACTCCAGCCTCAGTCCACTCCTTGTGAAAGTCCCCAACACTTTGGAATGGCCTTTTCCTGACAATCCTCTCCAGGCTGCGCTCATCCCTGCTGCTTGTGCACCTTTTTCTACCACACTTTTCCCTTCCACATAACCTTCTATTGATGTGCTTTGATACAGCACTTTGGGAACATCCCACTTCTTTTGCAATTACCTTTTGGGGCTTTCCCTCCTTATGGAGGGTGTCAGTGATGGTTTTCTGCACAACTGTCAGGTCAGCAGTCTTTCCCATGCTTGTGATTCCTACTGAACCAGCCTGAGAGACCATTGAAAGGCTCAGGAACCCTTTGCAGGTGTTATGGATTCATTAGCTGATTAGAGTGGGACACTTTGAGCCTAGAATATTGAACCTTTTCACACTATTCTAATTTTCTGAGATTGTGAATTTGGGGTTTTCATAAGCTGTATGCCATAATCATCACAATTATACCAAAGTAAGGCTTGACATATCTCGCTTTGCATGTAATGTGTCTATCTCATATATTGGTTTCACCTTTTGAGTTGCCATACTGACATAAGTGAACATTTGCACAATATTCTAATTTTTCGAGTTTCACCTGTATTCCCGAGAGATGAGGACAAAGTTGATGGGGCCTACAAAAATCCAAATCTGAGGTAATTGAAATTCAGTTCGAATCAAATGAATTGCATGCAGATAATACAATTGTTGGTGTTATTATTAACAGGTTCTCTCTTCAGTTGTATTAAATATTAAAACTCAGCAGCTTCGAGAGAGGCTCTATGTTTATCCTTCTAAAAACAGGCTTTGAATCCTTACAATGGGATTAAGAAAGTTCCTTCATCCTGTTCAAATGCATGTCAATATAGGAAGGCCAGCAGGTACAGTCAGAATGTGATTAAGTTCATACATCATATTAAATCATGGTTTCTGTTAACCATGGCTCATTGAACAAGCTGTTGCTACCTTAATTTATCAACCTCAGAGGCTGGGTTTAACAAACCATGGCTTAATAGAACCCAGAAACCCAGGATGCAGAGATTAGGTATGTGAAAGAGAGTTTCTTCTCACACTGCTAGGAATGACGTTTATCAAAAGAGTGAACTGATGCAGGCCGCCTCAGCTTCACAAAACAAAACAAGCAAACAAACAAACAAAGCAGGTTTTCAGCCCTCTCCCTAGAAAAAGCAGAAGGAAATAGCAAGAGTTTGGCCTCTCTACATCAGTGTTTCTCAACCTTGGCAACTTGAAGACGTGTGGACTTCAGCTCCCAGGATTCCCCAGCCAGCATGGCTGGCTGGGGAATTCTGGGAGTTGAAGTCCACACATCTTCAAGTTGCCAAGGTTGAGGGACACCATGCTAGAATAAAAGTGATGCCATGTATGGTCATGCAAATGGAGATTTTTTTGCTCAGTGCATATTATACGTCTATGGCCTTGGTGTCACAGTCAGCAACTGTGCCTTTGATGGTGACATTCAAAGCCTCCTGGCATTTCAGATTGAGACAGAGTGATTACGAGAGAGAAGGTTTTAACTTGTATCTCATTTTTATTTATCATAGCACTTTGCTGAATCAACAGCCCAGTGTTATCCTCGTGTTTACTCAGAAGTAAATCTCACTGGGCAAGTGATACAGGCTTCCAGTGTTAGTCATTCTCCAATTATAAGACTGATTCAGTACTTAGTGAGTATATCCCTTTGAGATGACTTTAGACAGCCTTTATGAGTAATGAAAGGAGAGCAGGAGAATTTTTCCAAGTTGTTTCATATATGCCACTCACTAGCATGCGAGGCATTGCCTGGAAGGATAGGCAATATTTTGCTTTATGTTTTAATAATTTTGGGCCCTGAGCTATAACATAGCTTGGTTTGGATTATATAAATTAAGGGTCTGTATACTTGGGCAATAGTCTACTGAAAGAGAGAAACTGGAACCAGGTAGGGGTGATGAATTTAGTCCATTTCGGTTCCATACAATTTCTGCAGCCACCAGCAATTTAAACAAAAACAAGAATGCAAATTTGCATTTAAGTTAATACACATTTCTCTAACCTACATCATTATTATGCTCAGTCTCATCTGACATTTATTTATTTAATTCAATTAAAAGGTTCACCACAAGCAACTCTGGGCAGTGAACGGAGATAAGAACATCAATATAATGATAAAAAGAGACAATACACAACAAAAATAAAAAGAATGGTAGCTGCGAATAGCCATTGACAATTATAACAATAACTCACAGGCTCATCTAACCTCCTGACCCCCATGCCTGGGAGAACAGCCCAGTCTTAAGGGCCTTCTGAAAGACCAGCAAGGTTGGGGCCAACCTAATCTTGGGTGGAATGGTTTTCCAAAGAGCAGTGTAGCAACAGAAAAGGCCTGTGTTTTAGGGTGCAAATTTGTATGCACAGGATTTTTTCCCCACAAATTTGAAAGTCAGAATTATGGGTGCATCCATACCACCACCATTTTTACTCCACAGTCCCATACAATGCAGTCTGAAAGTAATATCAGACTGTCTTTACATCTGCTGACCTTGAAATACAGAGCACGTCTAGATAACATCGTGGGCCTCAATCAGTGTACTCCCTCTTTCTGCTCAGATGACCCCTGATGAACTACCAACTGTCAAAGAGTAAGAACCCCCCTACTTTGCCCCAAAATGAAAGAAAACAATTTGCCAACGCGTTTGCCGTCTATGTTTTTCAGTATATGCATTTGTCTAATGATTCACAATCCCCTCTCCCCGCAAATGTCCCAAAGTTGCCCAGACTCATTACTAACATTCATCAGTTGCATTTAAAAGCCTCTGTAAGTTGTGAAAGTGACATAATAGCGTGTTTACAGTTTTGCGACCAGGCACTATTATCAGCTGCTGTGACCAGGGTGGCATGTTGCTACGGTGGGCGAATTGGGGGAGGAAGAAAATATGTTCTATATAATGAATTCAGGAAGAGATGAACTCCATTTATAGAAAACCAAGCCTCTGTGGGTGGGGGGAAATAATGGTTGGCTTGAGCCCAGGAACAGGAAGGTGGGATGATACAAAACTGCCCACTAATGAGAAAATGGACTGCCTACAACGTCTGCAGAGCTGCAGTGATTGCGATGAAATTGCCAGCTTTGTTCCAGTTTCCAATAAACTGGAGCAGAGTCAGAACTAAATTGACTCAGCTCTCAGACATAAATGATATTGTGAGATCAATTATGTCCAGTGATTATCCTGAAGAGGTGCAAAACATTGACGTGGAAATGTTCTATGTCACAAATTTAGACAACAATGTAACCTGAAGTCTGCTGTCTGAAGGAGAAATATGTACTGTATGCTAAAAATTAGGAGCAAAAAAATGTTCTCCCAACCTTAAGTGCAAGCAGAGAACCATATTTTGCAAGTTAACTTATCTACCACTTAACAGCTTTTAGCAATAAAGACTTCACAACTATGGAGCAAATATGCCCTGATACTTTTCCGTCATGAAGAAGGATTGCAGACATACATGGGCTTCTGAAATAATTCTCATGAAAAGTTGTTGCTGGAGGACCTTGGTCTTTCAAGAATATGTATCAGTAAAGTCAAACCTGGGTGCAGTCCACAGGTAGGTGCGATGGACAGGAGGCTAAACTGCAGTTTAATATCAACCTGCATAAAGCTTGCATTCATTTCTGGTTGCCTTTGCTATCCTCTTCTGATACAACAAAGATGAGATCAGAAAAGTTTGCTTCCATTTTCAATTAATTTAATTTCAGAGGTATATACAAGACTCATTAAGGAGAGGGTGGAAGACAGGAAAAAGTAATCTCAGAGAGGGGTGTCTGCAGGTTATGGTAAAAAGAAAATCAAGATGGTGGTCACAGTGGGGAGATTGAAGCTCTGCCTGTTTTTTATATGCGATGCATATGATCTCAGAAGTCTGCTTAGCTGGATTTTTCCTTCCCCCTCCCATCATTATTACTGCTAATTGTCCTGTGGGACAGGCCCTTGAAGTTCTTCTGTTCTTCCTTTTAAAATAATATTTATTCTATTTTTCATTACAAGTATGTATATTGCTTATGAGCCACTTTAAGAGAACTGTCATCCTGAATGTGGGATGTAATAAATAAATGAAAATAAAAACTGCAATGGATTGAAGTTGGCTTGTTTTAGTCAAACAGAATCATGATGATGCCCCTTCTCTAAATTCAGGCATAAAGATAAGCCATGGTTATTTAAAAATAGAGGGGGGAAAACCCTTCCAACCTAGTCCTCATGGTTAAGCCAGAGGAAAAAGATGGAAGAGTACTTGAGGCTCTTTAAAGAATGTTAAACCATGGTTTAGTGTTACATCAAAGACCAGGGCCAGGACATTTTGTTTCTGAGGCCAAAAACCTTGTTGCTTTCTCAAGCAAGGGGTCAGATATACCATATTCCCATGGAAGAGGAATGACATCTTTATAGAATTGAAGACAAGTATTTACAGAATACCCCTTCATGGATCACTGCCTTGTCGTGGCGAAGGGGCTTGTGTAACTCAGTGAAGCCATGAGCTATACCGTGCAGGGCCACCCAAGACGGACAGGTCATGACAGAGAGTTCTGACAAAATGTGGTCCACTGGAGAAGGAAATGGCAACCCACTCCAGTATCCTTGCCAAGAAAACCCCATGGACAATGTTAAAAGGCTAAAAGATATGACGCCGGAAGATGAGCCCCTCAGGTCGGAAGGTGTCCAATATGCTACTGGGGAAGAGCGGAGGGCAATTCCAAGTAGCTCCAGAAAGAGTGAAGCGGCTGGGCCAAAGCCGAAAGGACGTTCAGCTGTGGATGTATCTGGAAGCGAAAAGAAGGTCCGATGCTGTAAAGAACAATATTGTATAGGTACGTGGAATGTAAGATCCATGAACCAAGGCAAGCTGGATGTGGTCAAACATGAGATGACAAGATTGAACGTCGACATCTTGGGAATCAGCGAATTGAAATGGACGGGAATGGGTGAATTTAATTCAGGTGACCACTATATCTACTACTGTGGGCAAGAAACCCTTAGAAGAAATGGAGTTGCACTCATAGTCAATAAGAGAGTGGGAAAGGCAGTAATGGGGTACAACCTCAAAAACGACAGAATGATCTCAGTGCGTATCCAAGGAAAACCATTCAACATCACGGTAATCCAAGTCTATGCCCCAACCACTGATGCCGAAGAAGCTGAAGTTGACCGGTTCTATGAAGACCTACAAGACCTTCTAGAACTAGCACCAAAAAAAGATGTCCTTTTCATCATAGGGGATTGGAATGCTAAAGTAGGAAGTCAAGGAGTAATCGGAATAACAGGCAAGTTTGGCCTTGGAGTACAAAATGAAGCAGGGCAAAGGCTAATAGAGTTCTGTCAAGAGAACAAGCTAGTCATAGCAAACACTCTTTTCCAACAACACAAGAGACGACTCTACACATGGACATCACCAGATGGTCAATACCGAAACCAGATTGATTACATACTTTGCAGCCAAAGATGGAGAAGCTCTATACAGACGGCAAAAACAAGACCAGGAGCTGACTGTGGCTCAGATCATGAGCTTCTTACTGCAAAATTTAGGCTTAAATTGAAGAGTGTAGGGAAAACCACTAGACCACTCAGGTATGACTTAGATCATATTCCATGTGAGTACACAGTGAAAGTGATGAATAGATTTAGAGGATTAGATTTGGTAGACAGAGTGCCTGAAGAACTATGGACGGAGGTCTGTAACATTGTACGAGAGGCAGCAACTAAAACCATCCCAAAGAAAAAGAAATGCAAGAAAGCAAAATGGCTGTCTGATGAGGCTTTACAAATAGCTGTGGAAAGAAGGAATGCGAAAAGCAAGGGTGAAAGGGAAAGATATAAGCAACTGAATGCAGATTTCCAGAGAATAGCAAGGAGAGATAAGAAGGCCTTCTTAAATGAACAATGCAAAGAAATTGAAGAAAACAATAGAATGGGGAAGACTAGAGATCTCTTCAAGAAAATTGGAGATATCAAAGGAACGTTTAGTGCAAAGATGGGCACGATAAAGGACAAAAAAGGCAGGGACCTAACAGAAGCAGAAGAGATTAAGAAGAGGTGGCAAGAATACACAGAAGAACTCTACAAGAAAGATCTTAATGTCCCTGATGTCCATGCTGGTGTGGTCACTGACCCTGAGCCAGACATCCTAGAGAGTGAAGTCAAGTGGGCCTTAGGAAGCATTGCTAACAACAAAGCTAGTGGAGATGACGGTATTCCAGCTGAGTTATTTAAAATACTAAAAGACGATGCTGTTAAAGTGCTGCACTCAATATGCCAGCAAGTTTGGAAAACGCAACAGTGGCCACGGGATTGGAAAAGGTCAGTTTACGTTCCAATTCCAAAGAAGGGCAATGCCAAAGAATGCTCAAACTATCGCACAATTGCACTCATTTCACATGCTAGCAAGGTTATGCTCAAAATCCTACAAGCTAGGCTTCAGCAGTATGTGAACCGAGAACTACCGGATGTACAAGCTGGGTTTCGAAGAGGCAGAGGAACTAGAGATCAAATTGCCAACATTCGCTGGATCACGGAGAAAGCACGAGAGTTCCAGAAAAGCATCTACTTCTGCTTCATTGACTATGCAAAAGCCTTTGATTGTGTGGATCACAACAAACTGTGGCAAATTCTTAAAGAGATGGGGATACCAGACCACCTTACCTGTCTCCTGAGAAATCTGTATGCGGGCCAAGAAGCAAGAGTTAGAACCGGTCATGGAACAACCGATTGGTTCAAAATAGGGAAAGGAGTACGACAAGGCTGTATACTGTCACCCTGCTTATTTAACCTATATGCAGAGTACATCATGAGAAATGCCAGGCTGGAAGAATCACAAGCCGGAATTAAGATTGCAGGGAGAAACATCAATAACCTCAGATATGCAGACGATACCACCCTAATGGCAGAAAGTGAAGAAGAACTAAAGAGCCTCTTGATGAGGGTGAAAGAGGAGAGTGCGAAAGCTGGCTTGAAACTCAACATTAAAAAAACTAAGATCATGGCATCTGGACCCATCAATCCCTGGCAAATAGAAGGGGTAGAAATGGAAGCAGTAACAGACTTCATTTATTTGGGCTCCAAGATCACCGCAGACGGAGACTGCAGCCATGAAATTAAAAGACGCTTGCTCCTTGGGAGGAAAGCTATGGCAAACCTAGATAGCATATTAAAAAGCAGAGACGTCACCTTGCCGACAAAGATCCGCATAGTCAAAGCTATGGTTTTTCCAGTAGTAATGTATGGCTGTGAGAGCTGGACCATAAAGAAGGCTGAACGCCGAAGAATTGATGCCTTTGAACTGTGGTGCTGGAGAAGACTCTTAAGAGTCCCCTGGACTGCTAGGAGGTCAAACCAGTCAATCTTAAAGGAAATCAACTCTGATTGCTCATTGGAAGGATTGATAATGAAGCTCAAGCTCAGATACTTTGGTCACCTAATGCGAAGAGAGGACTCTTTGGAAAAGACCCTGATGCTGGGAAAGATGGAAGGCAAAAGGAGAAGAGGACGGCAGAGGATGAGATGGCTAGATAGCATCACTGAAGCAATGAGCATGAAATTGAGCAAACTGAGGGAGGCAGTGAAAGATAGGAAGGCCTGGCGCAATATGGTTCATGGGGTCACGAAGAGTCGGACACGACTTAACGACTAAACAACAACAACAACAACAAAAATTTACAGAATACAGGGAAAACCTTTAGAAGAACTATCCATACAGTGATGCAAAAGATATTGTGGACTAACATCACAATGAATCCAGAATCATTCCTACCTGGTTTTATGGACAAGGAATTAGAAAAGAAATATGGGAAAGTAATATTGTATATGGTAACTGTGGCAAGATTATTGTAGGCAAAAAGTTGGAAAAGCAACGAAATACTTACAGTGGAAGACTGGGTTATAAAATTAACTGAGCTTGCAGAAAAGGGGAAGCTGACCAGCTTGATCAGTGAAAAAAACCAACAAAGATTACGTGGACTTTTTGTTGAAAGAAGAAAAGATCAAATTGATGATTTGGGGATTTGGGGATTAAAAAGGGACAAAGAGGTTGCGGAAAAGTTTAAGATGATAACTACTCAACAGAAAGAAGGCGTAATTATGTATTTTCTCTTTTTTTTTCAATTTCCTTCCTTTTTCTCTTTTTCTTACTTTCTTTTTTGTTTGTTTTGTATACTCTTACTATACTGAAAAATCCGTATGAATTTTCATACATCTAATTCATATATATATAATATATATATATAATATATATATATGAATTAGATATATAATTCATCTATCTATCTATCTATCTATCTATCTATCTATCTATCTATCTATCTATCTATCTATGAAAAACCTTAAGAAGAACTGAATCCAAAGTATTGCACGGTCATAATATATAAACAAATACTATTACTCAATGCAAAGCTGTTGCAACATTTTTTTTTTTAGCTTGTTCATAAATGCCCTGGAGTTATGGGCTAGCCTGCATGGTGATCAAGATAATATCAAGTTATTCAGGATGATCAGCTCAAAAAGGGATTTTGCAAAGAACTTCAGAGGGATTTTTCCCAGACGGACGGAATGGACATTAAACTGTCAAGTGCATTTCAATACAGGCCCTTGCGGAGGGAAGCATGTTGGAAGAATACATCCAAATTTCATATATAAATTAATGAAGTCTAAGCTTGAAGTACTTGAGCAGGAAGAGGATTTTTGAGTCATGAATGGTAGCTGGATGAAAATGTCAACCCAGTTTGTAACCGGTGTTTTTTTTTTTAAATTCTATGTTAGGAATCATTGGGAAGGATACTGAAAATAAATATAGTAATGCCCTTTAATAAATTGCTGCTCTTGATGCATGGTTCTGGTCACTTCATTCTATAATATGTCACAGCTGGGGAAGAGGCAACTAAAATGATTGGGGTGGGAGATGGGAGGGGGGTCGCTAAGGACTTTTTAGCCTGGGAAAGATACAGAAAGGAAGGAGGGGGCATGGAGAGAAAGTTTTTTTCTGTCTTTCAGAATGTTAAATTGGGGTTCATTCATGAAAACCAAATATAAAGAGATTCAGAGACAATTTGACTTGGTATTACAATGCACGGCTAAAGCTATGGATTTCCCTGCAGTCAGATTTACAATAGTCATCATTTGTTCTGTGTTGCTGTGTGTGTGTGTGCCTTCGAGTCAGTTTTTGATTCCTGGCAACTGCCTGGACTAGTCCCTGCAGTTTTCTCAACAAGCTTTTTCAGAATTGGTTTGCCCTGGCCTTCTTCTTCCAAGGGCTGAGAGAGAGGGACTGGCCCACAGTCACCCAGCTGGCTTCATGATTAAGGCAGGACTAGAACTCATGGTCTCCTGGTTTCTAGTCTGATGCCTTAACCACTACACCAAACTGGCTCTCTAGTCATCATTCGAGATAGCTTTAAAATGAAGATGGACACATGCATGGAGGATCGAGCAGTCTTCCTGATGGCTGTTCACTATGTGTGCTATGCCTTAAATAACAGATAGGGTGGAAGAGTGAGAAAGGAGCATCTTCCTGCCCATTTGTAATAGTATGTCGGAAAGACCTTGGGAGACGGAGTGAAGAGATGCTGCCTAGGGAATGGTTGGATAAGAGACAATATAGCTTGCAGCTGGATAGTGGATGGGGCAAGAGGCTCAGAAGGGACCCTCCCTAGTTTCTTGGGCTGTAAAGGAGACGGTGGGAGTATTGTACTTTCTGACTTGCAAGATTCTGCTAATGCAGCTTTATCAATAAAGTAGAATGAGCTTATCTGGTTGTGTTTCTTCTCTGATCTACCTGGTAAGGCCGACATCAGTCTTGCAAGTCTGAAAGTACAATTCTCCCACTGTCTCCTTTACAGCCCAAGAAACTAGGGAAGGTCTCTTCTGAGCCTCTTGCCCCACCCGCTATCCAGCTGCAGGCTATGCTGTCTCTTATCTGACTGTTCCCTTGGCAGCATCTCTTTGCTTCATCTCCCAAAGTATTTCCCACATACCATTACACCATTTTTGGTTCCTTCCTGAAAGCATCTGGTTGGCTACTGTGTGTGGTACAGAGTGCTGAAGTAGAAAAGCCTTTGGCATGATTTAGTATCTAGGACTTTCAGCTGGTCCAAGATCCAATTGCCTGGCTTGTAACCAGAGCAAGGGATTTGGGGTAACTCCAGTGTTATCTAGAGCTCTACTGCAAAACTTCTGAGGGCCAGTAGATAGCAGAAAAGCCATTTCTGTAACCCACTGCTGCCATCTAGCAGTCAGCTGGTTTTTTGTAGTCCCCATCTGTAAGATTGCACCATCTTACTCAATTCCATTTCATTCCTGGATTTAATATGGATAGTGATAAGCAGGATTTGGGGTGGGGGGTCTTCCTTTTCTGTTAGAATTCCTGCTCTCTGAAAAGAAGTCCTGTTATGTCCCCCTCTGACATCTAAAGCTCAGTTGACGGGAGGCGGTAATGGGGCCTGCTCTGTTGATGTCTCCTGAAAGACCTCTGCCACTCTTGTTCTAATTACATATTTCATGAAATAAGCTCCTCATTTGTGTTATTATTCACTGTCTCTCTAATTTTACATTTCTTGATGGATTCACCTTTTTAATCTTTTTTTTTTTTTTACATTTTGTACATCATCTTAAATGCAGGATAAAAATACTTTACCTGAGTAACAAATAAGATGAATAGTGCCAGCCTTTTAATATAATCTGATCTGCTACCAGGCATAAAGGAGGCTGGGATTGGAGGGAAGATCCACCAGGAAATGCTATAGATGCTAAGATGTTAAGTTTCTTCACTTTTCAAGACCACGGGAAACTAGTGGGTTTTTTTTTTTAATTGATAAATTGCTATGATGATTTCTCTAAAAATAAAGGAAAGGTAAAGGAAAATTGAGATACATTGTTTTAATAACATTCTTTATTTTCCATTGTATTTAGTATAGGAATGATAAATCTTAATATATGGTCAATTGAGCATGCATTTCTCTGGCTCTCCCTTCCTTTCCATACCACTGATTGACAGGAGAGATTCACATTAAAATTACATTGCAACATCAGTAAAGGCATAGAAATTAAAGGTAGGGAATTTGTGCCCCTCCAGCTATTGGATTTCATCTCCCATCAGATCCAGATGGCATAAATATAGAGGAATTGAGTTCAGGAACATCTGGAGGTCCCCAGACATGGCCTAAATAGCAGTACTGGGCTGCCATATTCTAACCTAATCCTAACCCTCAGTCATGGCAAGTCCAACATCTCCTTCCACTGTGAAAAGTGCCCAGTCAAAGAATAAAAATGGAGCCTTTAGGCTCTGAACTGGAACACATTTCCCATGACAATTCAGTGTAATCTATTTTTTTTCTCCCTAGTGTTTTTCCCGCAGGTGCAGGGCCTGCTTTTTTCCAGATAAACCAAATGTTGGTCCATTGGTTGTGACAGGAATTGACCAGCCAGCTTGTCACCTGAACCTGCTGTTGGGGTCTAAGAGAGTGGGACTGGCCCAAAGTGACCCAGCTGGCATTTGTGCCTACGGCGGGACTAGAACTCACTGTCTCCTGGTTTCTCTCCTGGAGCCTTAACTGCTAGATCAAACTGCTTCTCCTAATTCAATGTCATTATGCCAATTCAAAATAATTTTAAGTAAATCATTTTGTGCTGCTCATTGCAAACCTGCACATTTGGGAGATCCGTTCTGTGGTGTTGAACAGTATTTATTTCTACTGATAAGAAGCACAGTGTCATATCAACAGACAAATAAAAATGGAATCTGAAAGTTATCTCCTTATCTCAGTCATAATCTATATGCTGCTAAAGTATTCAGCATGGCCTACAACGTTAATCAATGGTGATTTGCAAAGAAATACCTATCCCAAGGATATACGAATTGCAGTAGCAATTAGAGTTGGCATTATTCCTAGATTTTGGGGTGGTTGGGGAGCTGGAATTATGACCATCACTCCCACTGCTTCTTTCAGGCAAAGACCTCACTGCAAATAATTGAAAACATGAAACACATTAGGCTAGGTTAAAATAATGCTGTGATTCAGCAACTGTGTGAATCATCTTGTGGTATGAACCAGGGCATCACACAATATAATTTCATTTGTTGGGACACAACATTTTATTTGAACAGAGACTTTATGTCCCTAACCTACTCCAGAAAGACTAGTAAAATTTGTAAAATTGCTATTTCAGACTATTTTTTTTTTCTCTCACATCTCATTGACAACTAACTTTTGACACGGAGCCTTTCAATAGTTTGGAAGGACAGTTTTCGATCCAGCTTATTTTCTCAACAAATTACTTCTTAAATCCAAGCAAACCATAGTTCTCTCTTCTTTATTAAAAATAGTAATGGGGATTCCATACATCTGTGGCCTTATATATCCTTCAGATGCCCAGAACATCTTGTTGTCCTTCTATGAAACTTATGTACAGGTCAGAAAGCCACAGTATGGGCAGAACATGGTGAAACAGACTGGCTCCAGGTTGGCAAAGGAGTGCGACAAGGCTGCATACTCTCCCCTTAGTTACTCAGTCTATATGCTGAGGGAAGCTGGATTGGGAGAGGATGAGTGTGGTTTTAAAACTAGAGGAAGCAACATCATAGTGCAATAACCTGCAATAGGCTGATGACACTACTCTGATAGCTGAAAATTCAAATGATCTGCAAGATCTAGCAGTGACAATCAAGGAGCATGATGAAAAAATGGGACTAAGATTAAATATAAAGAAGACCAAATGAATGACAAGTACAGCAACCAGAACCGTCTCAGAACCGACAGTGAAGATATTGAAGTGGTGGGTAGCTTTTGCCTTTTAGGATCAACTATTAACCATAAAGGAACCAACAGTCAAGAAACTACACCACAAATTGCCCCTTGGTGTAGCAGCAACAAAGAACTTGGGAAAGATATTCAGATGTGTTCATACTACAAAGATCAGAATGGTGCAGGTAATGGTTTTTCCTGTGACGCTCTATGGAAGCAAAATTTGGACTTTGAAGAAGCAAGATAGGAACAGTATTGACATTTTTGAACTTTGGTGTTGGAGGACATTCCTGAGAACACCATGGATACTCAAGAAAACAAACACATGGATCATTGAACAAAACAACCCAGAGTTCTCATTTGAGGGACAAATTACTAGGCTCAAATTATCTTCAGACACATTATGCAAAGACTACCTCCCAGGAGAAGTGATTGCATTTGATGGCACATAGTCAATCAATATCCTTCAGATATTCATGTCTTGGACTGCATCTTCGCATGGCCAAGAACAGGATGACAGAGAGCTGGTAGAAATCCAAATTGGTAGAATGATTCTGTTAGAGGTGGTGAAATCAATTTGAGAAGATTCAGGTTGTTTAGCAACTCTTCTTAGGGATGTTAGCTGTCAGCTGCAGTTACCTACAATTTCACTGCCATGAATGACAAAATCTACAATAGCAAATAGCAAGCCATAAACATGCATAGCTATTTTATGGGAATACTAATAAGGGTACTAACAGGGGAAAAAACGGGGCTGGGAGGACACTGCATGAGAAATCTCAGTTTTAATAAGTGTTATTAATATTAATGGGTCCTTGAGTGTGGTTTCTGTTTATGTAGGATACTAAACATTCTGTCCACCTTGCAGTTTCAGATAACAGTGGGAAGGATACAGAATGAAGTTTTTGACATCATATAAATGGAGACCTAACAGAAAGAGGGTTGCACATTGTGGAGAATGACACACTGACAACATAATAAGACCCTCATTTCCTGCTTACTGTTTGAGAAAAAGTGTTAAATGTTAAAATTGTGAGTTAATTAAAAATGTTGGAGGTCATTGTTAAGGCAAATGGCAGATCAGGGTGTGCAATACAATTCCAGTTCATCCAGAACTCACATTTATATTATCAACATTTCCCATTGTGAATTCATGCTGGTCACACCTCCTGTGGTTAGTAGCAATCGCTGGCTATGTGGAAGGAATTCAGCTCAGCCACTGCAATGACAGGATGGCTTGCTGTGCATATGAATTGAAAGGGGATGATTTTTTACATATCAGTGGCTTTCACGGTTTCTGCATTTGGCACAAAGAATCAGCCCAATGAGTCTGCCAAGATTGCTCTGCAAGAAAGCAGGCTTGTAAAACCACTGAGAGTGTCAGAATGCACTGCCTGGTCCTAAGGAGCCTTCTGAGTTGATTACTTGCTGCAAACTGAAGAAGTTGGTTGCTTCTCAGTCAACTTGCAGATCACAGTATGTGGATGTTCCCTGACTGAGAACTGTGGTTTGCAATAGAGATGATGTGTCAGTTGGTCAAGAAAGCTTTTGAAATACCTTCCTGTCCCCCCTTTTCCCTCATCATCCATTCTCCACAGCCTTTTGTGATGTGGTAAACATGTTCAGAGCTATAGTGACATGAGGTAGCACTGTGCTTGAATTACAGGTGGGCCAGGAGTGAGGCTAACCCATTTACATTTTCTGCAGTGCCCACCTGCAAATTTCTGCTAGAGGCATACACAAGAGCAGGCAATTTGGCCAAAACTGAGAAAATGAAAGGGTGAGATTTCCAGATTCCAGAAATCCATTCTATCACTCCTGCAACCTAATTTGAACCATGGAATAATATTATCTGAAGCAAAATGGATGAGTCTTCCTCAACTGAGAAACATGTATGCATGTATCACTCTACTCTTCCCCAGCGTGGTACCCTCACAATTCTGCCAATGGTACGGCAATGCTGGTCAGTTTGGGGACTCAGTATTTGGATTAGAATGTGGATTCCTAAGGAAAGTGCTTCATTATGAAGTGTCTGGAGTGAGAGGTGATTTAGCATGTCCTATTCTTGTTAGGTGACACTCCTTCTGGTTTCTTTCAGGAAGAAAGCTTTTGAAATACCAGCTGGGCCTACGTCTGGTCTAATTAATACTTCAACCTACAGACCTTCACTGGAGTTTAAATTTAGATTTGTTTGTCCTGAATGCACTCATCCATAATTATAACATGTTGATTTAAAAGAGGATGTCAGTTGACAGCAAATAATTAAAGAAGAAAGCAAAGTTAGAGAGTTTGTATACAGCTTACATTTTGGAAGAAGAGTCCTGCTGCTTTGGGGCATTCCCTGCTCCTGCAAACATTTTAAGGAATATTAATATCTGTGCAGGGGACCTTTCCTTGTTTGGGTGACTTCTACCATTTGTCAAGCTTGTTTTCCTTCTTTCATTAATTCCCTGAGATGTTCTGAACTACTACGGTGGAACATCTTGTCTCTTATTTCCATTATCCTGCAAAAAGGGGACAACACTTGCTTAATAATGGAGCTGTAGACTTAAGAAGACACTGTTGGTGGTTCCATAAGGTTCTGAAAACCTAGATCTTCCCCTAGACCTTAGGCCAGAACATGGGATGAGCACACCTAAAATGAAATATCTTGAATGAGATATGCATTCATTGGTCTCAGTACATTCTGCTTGTGTAATTTCTATTATTCCGTTCTGTTCTGAAGGTTATTGTATTTAATTTTCTTGTTTTTTGTTTTTATGCTCCTACACATTGTAAGTCATCCAGAATTGTTTTTTACAAATTGGGTGGTTATATAAATGTAACAAGCAAATGCACAAAAAAAGCAGCACATGCTGTGGCTGATCTTACCTGTTCTAGGAAGCTAAGCAGGGTTAGGCTTGGCTAATACTTAGATGGGAAGCTTCCAAGGAAAAGTTAGTGTGGCACAGTGAAAGGCTAAGTTTTGGGAGACTCCGATTCAATCCACTTCAGTCAGGGAAGCTCACAGGGTGTCTTTGGACCAATCACTCTCTATTAACCCAACCTACTTCACAGATTGCTTTGTTGTGGGAAAAAAATGGGAGGAGAGGTTGTTAAAAGCACTGATCAGGGCTCTGAGAGGAAAAGCAGGGTATCATCTAACAAGCAAACAAATAAATAATAATCCCAGGAAAATCCAAGTTTAAAAGATCCAAGCTAAGAATGTGTAGACAGCACTGATGCCCATGGGGTAGGGGGTGGTCAGAAAAGGCAAGATGACAGCCAGGGCAAGGCAATTGAAGCCCACCCACCCACCTCCATTCTATGTGCATTGTTGACCCATAGACAAAGAGGTGGGGTTTTCATCATACTGCCATGATCACCATTTTGCCTTTTTTGACCCCCCCCCCATGTATACCGATGGTAGAAAGATATTACTGTACAGATATAAGTCAGTGAAGCCTCACCATGTTTAAATGCATGAGTGGTGTGCAGAAACATTTTCTTTGCTTTCCCTTTTCTCTTTCTTTCTCTTTCTTTCTCTTTCTTTCTCTTTCTTTCTTTCTTTCTTTCTTTCTTTCTTTCTTTCTTTCTTTCTTTCTCTTCCTTCCTTCCTTCCTTCCTTCCTTCCTTCCTTCCTTCCTTCCTTCCTTCCTTCCTTCCTTCCTTCCTTCCTTCCTTCCTTCCTTTTTTTACAGAACTATTTCTCAGTCTGTTTCATACAAGAAAATTTGTTTTTGAAATCTGCTTTGGGGATTATGGCTGCTATTTAGCCATTTAGCATGAGTAACATGGTCATCTTGCAGACCAGCCGTTTCTGTCTTGAAGCAATCAGCATGAAGGTCCTCTCTGCCCGGTGGTAGGTGAGCTGATTGCTGAAACACCTGCAGTTCTCCTTCTCTGCTCTCCCTGGATGATCTCCACTTTTGCATCTTGACAAAAGAAACAGATGGGGTTTTTGGTTCTGCAAATGGTTCAGGCCTTCATTGAAAAGTAGCTGTGAAGAATACATCCCCTGGAGCATTTCAATAACTTTTTATTTCCGTTTGAGAAAGGGTTTCCTCCTGCACCCCCACCTCCGGAGAGGTAGACAGCAGACATTCTGCGATTGTTTGCTTCAAACAGCAGCACCATTTGAAATTAAAAAGGAGTTTAAGAATTGCATGTTGGATTGTATCTAGGGGAGTCTGGAATTCTCAAACTGGAATGCAGTATTTTTTCTCCTAAGAATAGTAGGCAAGAATCAATTTGGTGTAGTGGTTAAGGCACCATGCTAGAAACAGGAAGATTGTTAATTTAATCCCACCTTAGGCATGAAGCCAGCTGGGTGACCTTGGGCCAGTCCCTTTCTCTCTTCAGAAAGATGGCAAGGGCAAACCACTTCTGAAATCTTGCCAAGAAAACTGCAGGGAGTCTCCAGGAGTCAACACTGACTCAAAAGCACCAAGGAAGAAGAAGAAGAAGAAGAAGAAGAAGAAGAAGAAGAAGAAGAAGAAGAAGAAGAAGAAGAAGAAGAAGAGGAAGAGGAAGAGGAAGAGGAAGAGGAAGAGGAGGAGGAGGAGGAGGAGGAGGAGGAGGAGGAGGAGGAAGAAGAAGAAGAAGAAGAAGAAGAAGAAGAAGAAGAAGAAGAAGAAGAAGAAGAAGAAGAAGAAGAAGAAGAAGAAGAAGGGAGGGGGAGGGATAGTGGGCAGGGATAGTGGGCAGGGGGTGGGTGGGATCCCAATGTAGAAAACAAAAAGATTTTTCTTTGCTCTCTTACCACATTTACTCACTCTGATTATGAGCTCTCAACTACCTCTCCTTTTTCCAAAGAATGATGGCTGGGACTAAGCTGTTGTCTGAGGAATGGGACTATCCATCAGGAAGGTACCTGATCAGCAATCAGATGAAGCTATGGGCTCCTCCATCTCAGATTGTATGCTCAGCAAGCAAGAAGACATCCCCACCCCACTCAACCAGAAGAACCACACTCAGCTTCACCCAGTTTCCCAGGCAACTCTCCTTAGGGGCTCTGGAATCTCATTGGCTCCCTTACAAAACTCCCCTATTACTGTTTGTCCTCCTGTTTGCTTGTTCTGGCCATGACCTCCCAACTGCCTCATCTGTTTCCAAAGAGTGCTAGCTGTCACTTAGTCCCTAGCTGAGGAAGTTCTCCAGATCAATTCTATTTAAATAACCATAAAAATGAACAGCAAGGACAAAAAAACCATCTGTAAATTCAAGCTTCACTACAGAAGAGGAGTTGGGCTCATGCAATAGTAAAATGTATTGTTATTTATAGTAATTATGTCCAAATTTGAATATATTGATATAAGTTAGCACATGAACATTTTATGCACATCTGTTCATAACATCTGATGGATTGATTAATTGCAATGCATTTCCTCTTCTTTGGCAATACAACTGCATCCATCTTTGCAAGGGGGAAGATGAGATCAATACCTATCAGTCTTTATGAATATCATTCTTGGATCTCACAAGGAAAACATAAAGGCAGAAGTCACATATTGCACTAAGTCATCATATGGTTTAGTTGGTTGGTTTTGCCTTATCCTTGCATATAAATCTAGCCACTCTGTCTTGTAAACCATGATTCATGGCTTATCATGCCATATTAGCCCAATTAATTATGGTTTCTTCAGCAAACCATGGATGAATGGGATACATGATTCCAATTTATGGCAGGATCTCCAGGGTCCTCCAGAGGAAATAACATACAAATCTCTCTGGATTTTACTCATCACATTAATGCTTATCACTTTAATTACTTTCCTTGTGCTACCTGGCAACAGATTTCTCATTGTCCTTCAGGCTGAAACACAACCACAGCCAAATCTGTACACACACACACACACACACACACATTAAATCCACATAGACCAAACACAGCTTTATCAGAGAAGCAGAAGTACCCACAGGATGGCTAATAATATTGTTTCTAACCTCTATTGCTATCCGGCTTGATCAGATGCTATTTCTTGACACCCATTTATCCTGTCCCAGCATTTAGGCAGCTTGTAAAATGAATACAGAGGCAATTTCATTCTTCACAGAATAAAAAGCCAGCAAAGGACAAATATTCCTCCGTACTGTGGCTACATATTTTATTTTGGCAAATTGAACGTATATTTGTTTTCCCTAAACACCATGGGAGTCCCCACCTTGTCCCAACCCAAACACAAACAAACATGCCAGGATCATCCAGTGAAAACCTTCAGATCTATCTTGTATCTTGAGGGTTATTGTTATTTCTCGTAAGCTGTCCATGATCTTGCCTGATCTAGAAAAGCTAACCAGGGTTGGGAGACTATGAGGAAATCCAAAGGCTGGAAGCTCGACCGGTATCTTGAAAAAGCATCCAGAACAAGGCAATGGCCAGACATGGACATGTAGTGTCTCTTGTTTCTTGACCTTTTCTAAATCCACCTTGAACATCTGGCATTTGATGATAGTTATTCCATCAATTCCAGTAGCCTTCTGACTTGGTAATGGCTGGAGTGCTGATCTAACTTCACCTTCTAGTACTAGATGTTCCCTCTAGTAAATGGGGAATATCTTCTAAGGTATTTATGCAGTTGACAGCTCTCTGTACAGATGTTCAGTATACTCTTTCCATCTTTGTTTGATCTTCTTTAAATTAATTATTATATTCAATTGGCATCTTTTATTATACCAACTTTGGTTTGGAAATTCCTCCTGAGTTCTACTGGAAGAGTTGCCTTATTTTTACATGCAGTTTCCATCTTCAATGTCTTTACAGAAGATGTTGTAAAACTGCTTCCTGTCTCTTTTAACAGCTTTCTGAAAGTCTTTAAGTTCCTTTCTGAGTTGTTTGTCTTCCTTGGCTTTCGCTTCTCTTCTAATTTTGGCCATTTCCACCATTTGTTCTGACATCCAGTTTTCTTTCTTCTGTTTTGGGTCTTTGGCAGTCTGTTTTCACATTCTTCTTTAACAATTTCTTTGATTTCATGCCACAGTTCTTCTGGTTCCCTCACCATGAGATTTAGAACTTCAAGGTCATTCCTGATGTTCTCCTTAAAGATAATGTGTGTATGCTCAAGATCATAACATGGAAAGAGGTTGGCTTGTTCTTGGTTTAGCTTGACTTGGACCTTGCACATGAACAGTTCAAGAACTGTTCCACAGCCAGTCTCTGGGCATGTCTTTGCTGTTATAATTGAGCCTTTCCACCTCCTCAAACCAATAATATAGTCAATTTGACTTCTGTGTACTCCATATGGTCATGTCCATGTATACAGACATTCTTTGAGGACTGTCTTAGAAATAAAGTAATCATTGGATTGGCAGGAACTGATGTCATTCTCCTCCTTCATTTCTGTTTTCTAGGCTGTACAATCCAACTACATTTTCCTCCTTAGTATTGCCAAATTTGGCATCCTAGTGTCCAATCACAAGAGGCATGTCGCTTGCAAGTTCAGTCAGATGGCTGCCCATCTCATGAAAAGGTGACTCTGGGCAGCATACAATAAAACTATAAAACAGTAATATATAAAAAAAAATCACAATCCAGAAAATTAAAAAATTGTGATTAATTGTGATGTTGTAAAAGCTAAGAGAGGGCAGCAGATATCGACAGCAATGGAGCCACCTTAGTAACTTGCTGGTCCCTTGGGGCCCTCTGGCCTGATGCCATAACCAAGTTTTAAGGGACTTCTGGAAAATCAGCAGGGTTGGAGCCAGCCTCATTTTGGGGGCAGGATATTCCATAAGGTGGGTGCCACAGCAGAAAAGGCCCACCTCCTGGGTCCCACCAAGTGTTGCTCCCTAGCAGATGGGACCCACAGCATACTTTTTCTGCCGGATCTGATTGGACGGGCAGATGTTCATACTTTTATGTTCCATGTTCCCCCTGTAATTGGAAATCCCCCCTTGGATTTTCTTTTTCTGCATGGCAATATCAGCAGCTAGACATCCAGAAGGCTTTAATCTAGCCACATCATAGACACCCTTAATACTTCAAAAGATCCTCCACTCTTCCTTAGTAGCATGCTGAGTGCCATCCAACCTGAGGGGCCCATCATCTGGCCCTGAATTGTAAAATACTTTATATGCTATCCATGTAACTCTTGTATTCTTACTAAAATACAAGTGTGGCTTTCCATTGCTTTCTCCCACACAGTATGAATTGATGCCTTTGACATTGTCACTAAAGGGATCATCTACCTCCAGCATCTTCCTATATCACTGCTGCCCAACAGAGGTGCCCGTTTGCTTTAGTTGGGCAGCTGGAATGATCTTCACATCTTGGGTGACCCTGTTGGGAATTTAAACTCTTGGCATGCACTCCCAGCATTCTTCACTCATAACTAGAAAAGATAGGACAAGATAGATCATCGCTGGTTTCTATTCTCTAGATTTTCTGCTGACATGGTTTATTGCTGCAGTAATAATAATGAACATGATCCAGTTTCTCAATTTAATTTTTAATTTCACTCAAGATCTGCCGTTTTCCTTGGTTCATTTTTCAGCATTCCTCCAATGATTTATTTATTAAATTGTTTAGCTCCCTGCCTCACATAACAAATTCACACTCAGCAGAGTTTGCTTTATTCATATGGTAAAGATGCTCACTATTAAGTCATCCTGTAAAAAAGAGTTTGCTTTTATTCAACCAGTAAAAAAAAAAAAGGTCCCTGTCTTTGTTAACAAAAAGACAAGTGTCTTTGGCTTTTCTACCTCTTTCATGTTTCTTTAAAAAAAGGAGCAAGGAGATTAACTGTGTTGCTGCTGTAGATTAAATATACCTTGATACTTTCAATATATTTTATATGTTCAGATAATACTGCAATTTAAATTGAGCTGAATTCATCTTTGATGCCATCTGGTAATAACTTTTTCCTGGCGTTTTATTAGCGTGTGAAATAAGAAGTGTCCTCTGGAAATAATATAATGGCATGCTGATCTTTTCAAAAGAGCTTTTTGCTTCTATTAGAAGAAGAATGGAGTTTGTAGTTATTCCACAAAACTGCCCAATTTATGAACCTGCTTGGTTTCATTTTTGCAGAAGGAGAGATCCTTTTGAAGACATCCCTGATGCCAAAAGCTTGACTATGGGGTATATGAGAGAGGATCACTTCCTGTGTCTCCCAGATTATAGGTAGTTCTTGACTTACGACAGCAATTGGGACCTGAATTTCTGTCGCTAAGCGATGTGGTCATAAAGTGCAACTGCATTGCTTAGTGACAGCCATCTCTGCAGTCCCAGTTGCTGTCACTAACCAAATCCCATGGTTGTTAGGCAAGGCAACTTCCTGCTGGTTTCCCACAACCAAGTCAGTGGGAAAGCCAGCAGGAAGTTGCAAGTCCTAGGTGGCTGGCAAGCAGGCTGGCAGGCAGGTAAGTGGCTGCTTCTGGGGAGGGGAGGGTGCAAGGGGGTGCATGAGGGTGCAAGGGAGGTGTGGTGAGGTGTGCAAGTGGCCAGCATGGCATGAGCAGAGAGGGTTTAGTGCATGGGTGGGGGAGACTTACCCCAGTGACTTGCAACCTTCCCTGCTGGTTTCCCCATTGACTTTCTGGAGAAGCCAAAGGGAAGGTTGCAAATGGCAGTCACATGATTGTGGAGCACTGCAACCAGTTGTAAGCACAAGCTGGTTTCCAAGTGCCCAGATTGCAATCACATGACCTCAGGGGTGCTGGCATGGCTGGAACTCTGAGGACTGGTCGTAACCACCTTTCACTCCCTCAAATCCAATGTTTGAATCAAATTGTCAGTCTGATTCAATGCATCAGATTGAATTAGGCGTCCTCCAGTTGATCCATAGATTAGGGCTTTGGGACATTCATAGACTGGCTTCTCACAAACTGTAACTTCGAATGGTTATTGAACAAATGGTCGTAGTCAAGGACTACCTGTATAGAACTGCCACCTAGGTCAGTGTTTCTGAACCTGAACAATTACAAGATGTGTGCATTTCAATTTCCAGAATTCCCCAGACAGCATGCTGGCAGTTGAAGTCCACACATCTTACAGCAGCTCAGGTTCAGAAACACTGACCTAGAGAAGTGTGTGTGGCTCCCAGTCACCTAGAATTTAAGGTGGCAAAAATGCATTTCTTTCATCAAGCATTGATTGTTGAATATTTTAAGGATCTGTTTAACATTTGTTTTTCATTTTAATTGCATCTGTATTATTATTGTTGTCAGTTGCACAGTCAGCCAGATGTTTACACTGGATCTGGCATTTTTACCCACCTATCAAGTCCTTCCCAAGGACCTGGGATAGGCAGAAGTTTTTGTTTGATGGTGTTAAAGGTATCGTTGCAGGATGTGAGCTGTTCCAAGTAAAGCTGCCTTTTGCAATTGACTGATGGTGATTTGTCAGTGCCGATGCTCTTCAAGTGGTGCTCCAGATGTTCTGGGATTGCACCCAAGGCACCTGTTACTATTGGTACGACCTTTGCTTTCTTTTGCCACAGTCATTATATTTCTATTTGCAGCTCTTTGTATTTTGTGATTTTCTCCAGTTCTTTCTCTTCTATTCTGCTATCTCCAGGTACTGCAGTGCCCACTATCCAGACTTTTTTGTCTTTCTTATCAGCAATTGTTAAGTCTGGGGTGTTGTGTGGCAGGTGCTTGTCTGTTTCAATTCTAAAGTCCCAGAGCCCTTTAGCTTCTTCATTTTCTATTACTTTGTCTGCTTTGTGGTCCCACCAGTTCTTGCTTGCAGGCAAATGGCATTTCTTGCAGATATTCCAATGCACCATTGTTGCTACTTTGCCATGCCGTTGTTTGTAGTCAGTCTGTGTGATCTTCTTGAGCAGCTGACTAGGTGGTCCACTGTTTCTTCAGCTTCTTTGCAGAGGCGGCATTTGCTGTCTGTTGCTGTCTTCTCAATTCTGGCTTTGTTTGCATTTGTTCTTAAGGCTTGGCCTTGTGCAGCCAGAATTAGCCCCTCTGTCTCTTTCTTCAACTTTCCTGCTCTTAGCCCTTGCCAGGTCTTGTTGTTATCTGCTTTGCCTGCTAGTTTTTTTGTGTACAGGCTGTGTAATGCTTTGCCTTGCCATGTCTCCTTTCTATTCTTTCTTTGGTCTTTCTTGAAGGTCAGTTTGGTCTCTTTGGTATTCAGTAATGTATTCAGTGGGCTTTGGGACATCCACATATAGGTTTTTAACAAATTGTATTCTTGAGTCAAGTTGATTGGGTGATCTAACTCTAAATCACAAATCCAAAGCTAATCAGATAGGCCATTTGAATGTGAACACAGCTCTGAATCAGAAGTTGACTTATTTGCACACTCCTAGAAAACCTCAAGAGGGAACTTATGGGGGGTTTCAACCAGCAAGTGAACCTGTGCTCCTACACACTTATGCACACCCATATCATGTAGCAGTCCTTTTGCTGACTGATAGGACAGAAGCTGCTTCACTTTGGCTTTGTATTATCAGTGCAACTGGTTGTTAGACTACAGTATTCTTTCCAGCAGTGGAGAAAGAAGGAAGAGGAGGAGGAATTAGGCCCTTTCTAACCAAGCCATAAAAGAATGCAATCAAACCCTTAATAATCATCATCATCATGAAATGAACATCATGCAAAAGAGCAGACTGACCATCAGGTGGCATGCAAAACACAAGTGTCAATCTCTCTAGGCATCTTGGAACAGGCATGTTTTAAGAAGAAAAGGATAATTACATTGGGGGCCAACCCCATCTCATAGAAGCAGCTTGTTCTAGAGGGTTGGGGCAGCAGGGGAGAGGCACTGTTTTCAGCCCCCCTCCCCTTCCCTCAAGCATCCCTTCTTCTTCAGACTGAACAGTCCAGCCACAGTCAACTTGGAAGAGATGGTCCTGCAGCTATACTGGGCCAATCCCTTGGAGGCCCTTATACATTAAACCTATGCCTTGAATTAGAAACCCATTGAAAGCTAATGCAGAGCCTGCAATATAAGCATAATCCTAGCTGCAGTTCTGAGGTAGTCTTCAAGGGCATTCCCAGATAGAGAGCATTGCAGTAACCAAATCTAGAGGTAATAAGGTCATGGCTGATCATCAGCATACTGATGACATGTCACCTTGAACCAACTATGTCTCCCTAAGCAACTTCACGTAGATGTTAAAGAGCATGGGGAGACTGCAGAATCCTGCTGTATGCCATGTAAAAGTGGCCGTGGGTTCAACGGCTCACCCCTACCACTATTACCTAGTACATTCCACTCAGGAAAAAGTGAGGACTAGGAAAATGCAATGCCTCCAACTCCTAATCCTCATGGGCAGTTCAAGAGGATGCTGTGGTCAATGGTATCAAAGGCTGCTGAGAGATCACACAGGACATAGACAGCTGCGCTTCCACCACCCAGGCCCCAATGTAGATTCTCCACAAAATCAGTCAAACTAATTTCCCTCTCACACCTGGACTGGAATGGATGATTTGGGGCATTCTTGCCCAAGACAGTGTGGCATCTTGTGTGGAGGAAAAGAAGAGATCACCAAAATATTGTGAGATTTTGGTCATTCTAATTATTTTATTTTTGGCACCTGTGTGTCACATGAGGTCATGAAAAAGTATGGCTTATTTAATAAACCACATTTGGCTGCACCCATTCTATACACAAGACATAATCTACAGTTTACAAACACAGTATGACTTAGTGTGTCATGTTGACTTAGCTGCAAAGTATTCAGTTCCCCTGCTATTCCCACCTTTATATTGTGGTGGGTTGATGGCCAGATTGCATTTATTACTTGAAAGGCTTAGTTTCCATGACACACTAAACTAGGCTATAAAGTGACTGGGCAGTTTGGAGTTCAGTGGAGTTCACTGCCCAACCATGGTGGATTGATTTGCCAAAGCATGTTTTGCAAACCCAGGAATTGTGTTTTCTTGATCTGGGTTTAGAATTAAATGTATTGTGCAAACTCACCCAAAGTGTAGCATAGTGAAAGTTTTTATGGCTCTACCTACAGCAGGTGCTTAACAAGTCAGAGGAAGGCAGCAAAAATCAAGGCCTGAGTATAGAAACAAAGTGTTTTATGGACAGCAGTCCAGAGAGCTAGGCTAAGAAGGAAGATGATAAATGGGGCCTGCTTCCTTCTTTCTCCCTCATCTTCTTTCCAGAAAGAAAACTGTGTAGGCAGAAGAGACTTTATTTGGCAAGAGTTCTTCTGTGTCTTTGTTTTTCACTTGCTGCTAAGGGCTCATATCAGTGATGACAAGGTCAAAGACATGTCCCTACCACCAGAACTGCATAATAATTTTGCCTGTGCTGCTTTGTGGGAAGCTGCCTTGAATGATTGGAAGCTGACTTTTAATGATAGTATTGGGTCATCTGTACTGTCTAAACTGGAGGTGGGCAAATGTCAAACCTCTACTGAAGGCAGGTCTTGGCAAAGAAGGTGGCAACCCTACTGAATGCTCTACTCAGCATTCAAAACCTTAAGAACAATCCTATAATCCTGAAGTGAGCCTTTGTGCCTATTAGCTTCATTTCAAAAGCCCTTTGCTCTAGTATCGCCTGGGTGGGAGAACAGAAGATTGGATGTAGAAAGCTGAGGTTCAGGGCTGTCTGAGCCACATGGAAGTTGGCCCTGGAAAAGTGGGGGGTCCTAAGCCCAGTGGTAGCTGAATCAAGCTATGAGATTCGAAAAGTGAAGAGGCCACAGCTATCTATCTGCTTCCATTGCTTGTCTCTGAGAGACACCCCCATACTCACTTTAAGTCAATGAGATTTTCAAGCAGGAAGGTCTATCCTTTAGTTTATGGCTGGAAGAGGACAATGGGATTTGGGGGGACCAAGTCAGCTCCATGTGAGTCAGCAAGTAGATTAGGCCCTTGGAGAGACACTCCTGAGCAGAATCATTGCGTGGTGAATGTGATGTCCAATAGGTTTCTTTTCAATATAGCTTTAGTTTTTAGTTCAAATTCTGAGGGCATTCCACTTTAATACATAACTCATTAATATCTCATTTTGCACAAATCCATTTGCAATGTTAACCTAGGCTTGTATGTAGGGAGCCCTCCAAACCTAGTGTTGCAGTGAGCTCCCCAATTTCTTCAACTGGTTCTGGACAGTTTGCAGAGTCTAGCAATGATCCTAGACGTGATGTGTCATAAAAGTGAATTTGTGACATCACCTGTTTGAAAGCAAAGCTTTTTTTAGCCCTTTTTTTGTTTGTTTGGAGTAGTGATGGATTTAAAAAAAAAAAAGTAAAATAAGTGTATTAAGCCTATCAGAGGTTCAACACTTTGTTTTCCTTCTCAAATGTAAACAGAACAAAACAAAACCCCCAACAGCAAATTTCAGGGGCTTCAGAGGCTGAATCTGGGTTTCCAGGACCACCAAGGAGGATTTGGGTAGCTCCTTTCAGGTCGCTGGTTCCTTTAGAAAAAGAAGCCCTTCCAGTTAGAAGTGGACTATGGAGATAATCAGGATCAAATTAAATAAAATGCAATGTTTATTCCCTCTTGGGAGACCGATGGTGAACCAACGGAGTAGACGTGATAGCACTTCTCTTTCCCCAAAAAATGTTCCTGACAGAGTCACACACTCCCTGGTGTTTGTTAAGCAACATATTAATAGTGCTTAGAGACTGATGAAAGAAATTCTAACACGGCATATGTTTCAGCAGAGGCCGGTGCAATCAGGAATGAGGTAATGTAGCCGAAGCCAAACGTGAACCAGGCCTGGTCACAAAAAGAGACTTACTTCAGAATTTGTTCTTTAGATTTTGGGTGCTGAACAGATAATGCAGTAAGGCTGCTACCTTACTTGCAACACTGCTCTGATATGTTAAACGGTATCCTGATTTACTGGAATAGGGAAAGTTTATTTCTCAGTTTTATCCATGACGCCGGACTTGATCAAACTGAAGTTGTAAAGTCTTCTGTAAGGGATGCTGTATCTAGATCTCTGCACTAAGCAGAGGACCACGGTGGCTTCTTCCAACTGAATGAGTCTTTCAGGTTGCCAACTCTGGTCATTGTGGGACTTTGAGACATGCCTTCAGTAGGATGAGCAGGTGAGCCCTCTAATGCAGCCAGCGTAGCTTACCACAGTGTGTGTATGTGAGTGCAAAAATGACATTTATGAACATCTATTTTGGGTTTCGATACCCCCTGAGAAGCACTGGCTTTACGTGTCGTTGGAATCAATGTCCCTGATTATTATGGGCCTTATTCTCCCTTATTTCCAGCTGTTTCTCTCTCCTTTGTGAATGTAACTTCACAGTCATTCATGCCTTGGTCACCTCCCAGTTGGACTGTTGCAGTGTGATCTACAAGGGACTGCCTTTGGCAAGCATTTGGAAACTACAGCTGGTCCAGAATGCAGCATCTCAAAGTTAGGGATGCATCCTGATCCATCCATATAACAGCACTGCTGAAAAAACTGCACTGGTTGCCTTCAAGGTGCTATTCAAGGTGTTTCTCAGCTAAGCAGCAAAATATTTGGGGATATTTTGTAGTTTGTCTTAGTCTCCATGACAATTGACTGGCTGGGAGGGCTGTATAAAGGTTCAAAGAGAATTTTTTTTTTTTGACACAGCTTCAAATGAAGCCTCTTCTTGAAGCCACTTCATAAAGTAATGTGCTACCAACACTTCTAAGAGTGAGGTGAAGCAGAATATGTTGCTTTACCTCTTGGCTTTGCCTCTCAGTCTTCTTCCACAACACTGATCAATTTCATTTCAGGATGGGTAAAATTCTTAGGCATGATCTATGTATCTTTTGTCTGAGGGAGTTTTAAGCTTGGACTGAGCTCTATGCCCAGGTCAAGCCTACTTCTTTTCTTGCATCTCTCATGCTGAGTCGTTGTTCAATGATCTTCTCAGATTCCCTCCTTGCAATCAACTGAGGCAGAAGAGGGATTCCAGAAGTAAGAAGAACTAAGGGGCTCTGCTCTCTTTTTATAACCATGTTGAAGGAGATCCTAGGATTTATAAATACTTTGGAAAGGTTGCAGTGCTCCATACGTACCATATGTGAAGGCAAAGTTAAGAAAGTGCTTCATAAATTAAGGCACTATATAAAGGCAAACTAATAACACTTTTAAAATATGGATCCAGAAAGATGAGAGTGATAAATTGGCATCTGTTCTTCCACCACTCTTTTAGACAAACCCAAATATAGAAGGTGCAAATGTTTGACATGTGTTTTAGCATTAAGAACATATATAGAATTGCCCTGAGAGAGAATAAGAGGAAAATGATTTCTGATCCTGAAATCTGAGGGAAAGTTCACACTTGGTTAATTAGCACAATAATAGGGGATGGGGCGGAGGCAATTGTTTCAAAAGGAAAAAAACATACATAATTGAAATGCTTTTTCAAACTTCATCCTAGCAGCTAATATGCTTTCGGACACAACTAAATGATAAGGCATGTTTTACGGCTAGCTAGCCAACTTTTCCCCCCAAACTTCATGACTTCATAGTAATAATCTGAGATGATCTGCCTGCTGTTCTGAGACAGTTCAGATTAACACCGCATCTTAGTTTCTTACAGCAAAACATGAGAACAGCCATCTTTCCCGAGCTCCTCGCTTCTCACATCAGTCATGTCAACTTGATGACTGCTACTCTTGGAGACCCACAGTGGCCTCAAATGGATCCAGCTGGGAATAAGCATGTCAATCGACCTTGTTAAGAACCTGACGTGCTAGTTGGAATACCATCATTTTAATGACCTTTTTGGTGAGGTGCAGAACACGGTCTCATTAGGGACTGATTTAATAATGGTCCCCTGCCCCCACTCCCCAATGCAGCAGGATATATGAAAAATAATAATAAATGTATCTAGGCAGGTCCAATTTAAAACATATAACGTGGTTCAGAATTGTTTTTTTTTTTCCACACATGCATGCAAAAGTAACTGTGTGTGAAAGGAGCTCTATGAAATGCAACACAGTTCTGGAAAAGGAGGTGGCACCCTGTGGAGCTTCAAGAATTTACACGGAACAGAATCTTAAAAGTCTGGTAGGGCCATCTTTCTACCCTCATTTTTCACCTGAGCCTCCTAATAAGGTTACTGAGATTCATGGTTCGAAGCAGCTCTCTGTACCCAGAGTTTCTTAGACTTTATTCCAAGTCGATGCCAGGAAGCTGAAATCATCAAGGAAGAGGTCTGCAATGGTGGGGAGATAATTGGCTTGTTTCTTTCATTATTTACTCTCTGTTGAATTTTTCTCCTGCTTTTTCTTAGCAGGCTTATGGGGGAAACTTGCTTCATTTTATCCCCCCAAAAACAACCCCTTCAGGCCAGTCTGTGCACTACATGCATCCATGAGCCCCAAACGTTTCTACATTCCTGCTGTAGGTAGTTTCCTCCACAGAATGACAAGTTCAGTCGGAAGAGAACAGAGAAACAGTGAGCTAGATTCAGGCTGCATAGCAGGGCTGTCTAAAAGAGCACTGTTCTACCTTGATGCACTGTTTGCATTGAGAAGGTCTCAGTATTCCAATTCAGCGCTTTCCTTAATTTGGGGAAGCAGGTTGCTTTCCTTCAGTGCCTTGAATCAGTATTAAACAGAGCCTAATCAATTCAGCTAGCCATTTGCTCTAGTTGAAAGCTGATTGTGGTGGAAAAGGGACTCTGCAGTCACAGAAGCACTTTTTGGCATGAAGACTGAAGCAACACCAAAAATGGAAGCACCACATGAATCCCAAGTGGCACTCCAAGGACTGAAAACTAAAATGGCAACAGAGATGGAGTGCCTAGAAAGGCCTCACTTTCGAATAATAGCTTGAATGCAACAAGGGAGTTAGTTGACTGGAGAGATGTAGACTTAGCTCCAACTTGGATTTGTTTGGGCTAAGTCTACATCTCTCAAGGTTAATTGTCTGTGTCATTTAATTGGGCTTTCCAGTTAACCCCCAACCCCATGATCCAGTTAAGATGCGTTTTGGGCCTAAGTGTGTGAGCCCTAAATTAAGACTGGGAATTCTTGGAATTGTAGTTGCACAAAATTACCAGATCTGCACTGCAGAAATCCAGAGGGTAGCAAAGACAGACACACACACACACACACACACACACACACACACACACAAACAGCTACTGCTGCTTTCTAGTGGGCCTGTGGGTTTTTGCAGCTTAGATCTGGCAGAGCTAAACTGCAGCACATTTGGAAGGCACTGAGTTTGGTTAAGGCTGGATTCACCCATTGCAATAAGCAATATTGGTTGGTTTTGACTTAAGCTATGTATTGAACTAGTCACTAATTGAAATGAGATCAACACACTACTAACAGTTTGCATTAGCTCAAAGAAGATGCTGAAGTGTTGGTTCACTGTCATCTTCCCCAATCTAGTGTATTCCAGTGTTCTGGATCAACAGTTCCTCCAATTCTCAGGTTTCAGTCATACTGGCTGTGAATGTTGGAAATGGTAGTTTTAGCACAATGGAAGAACACCAGATTTATCCTCCCTCACTGTCTTCACTATCCTTTCTCCCTGAAACTTGTTTTTTGATCCTCATTACATTTATCCTGAACTGAAAAATCTCAACATCACTTCTATTTTTTTTTTTCTGACGAACAGCACACATTGTGCTTGATTTGCCACAAGGAAAGGTGTAATGATCATAACGGTTAACTCCTCCATATTGCATGGGCTCAGGAGAGAAATCGGCTCTTGTATCTTGCACAAAGAAGTGCTCATAATATTACCTTGATAAAATGAAGGGATCATTAAAAAAAAAAATCTGCATGAACTTTTCATATGTATTTTATATTTCCCCAAAGTTGCAGAAATCTATATAAAATTGATGCCCTTTTTGTGGATGGATTGGGAACCCGCGTCATAAAACATGAGAGGTAGCCGTATTCTAGTTCAGACACTTGTTTGGGATTTGTGAATTGTGCCAGTCTAAATGGGAACCAAAAGTGAACCAAGTGGCAGAGGTACTTCTGTTTAAGTAGTTGCTGGTAGCTGCTCCCAGGGAAAAAATTGACTATTCCATATACAGTAAGGCGGGCAAACAAATCTGGGCTGCAAAACTCCATGCCACTAGAGGGCAGCAAAGAAATATCACATTTGTGGCCAGCTAGTGACTATTGGTCCAGTAGTAATGTATGGCTGTGAGAGCTGGACCCTAAAGAAGGCTGAACGCCGAAGAATTGATGCCTTTGAACTGTGGTGCTGGAGAAGACTGTTAAGAGTCCCTGGACTGCTAGGAGGTCAAACCAGTCAATCTTAAAGGAAATCAACTCTGATTGCTCATTGGAAGGATTGATAATGAAGCTCAAGCTCAGATACTTTGGTCACCTAATGCGAAGAGAGGACTCTTTGGAAAAGACCCTGATGCTGGGAAAGATGGAAGGCAAAAGGAGAAGAGGACGGCAGAGGATGAGATGGCTAGATAGCATCACTGAAGCAATGAGCATGAAATTGAGCAAACTGAGGGAGGCAGTGAAAGATAGGAAGGCCTGGCGCAATATGGTTCATGGGGTCACGAAGAGTCGGACACGACTTAACGACTAAACAACAACAACAAGTGACTATTGGTATCCCAAATCTGGTAGCCCTACTCTGTGGACAACTCATTAGACTGGATATAAGGAAACCTCAGATGTCATCAAACGATGTCATTAAACAGATTTGGTTATGTGTTGACATTTCCAAGAAGCTGCACTGGCCTCTTTCTTAATCAGAAAGCAAACACCCATGTGCCTTTTGAACTTGTGCATTTAGCGAGAGAAGGCAAGCTGAAGCAAAATTCAACCAAAGATTCCCTCTTCCAGATAACTGTTTTATTTTGGAAGAAAGGAGATAGCAAACTGGATCAACAGCTGCTCATGATTTAACTTAAGAGCTTGCCGCCTTCAAATTTAGGACTATCTGGAGTTCAGCCTCCTTTAAAATGTAATTGGCTTTTTAAATTGACTCAGCTTGTAAGCAAACTTTTCTCCAATTTTTTCAGAGCCAGCGTTCCTTTATTACATTTCTTCTCTGGGGCCAACCATGGGATAAACAGCACCTAGGAAAAAGTGGGTTCTGCAACAAAAGTACTGAATTGCATGGAGAACTTTGCAGGCATCTGCTGACACCTTAACACAAAACAGTACCTGGCTGAACATGGTTGAGCAGAAAGACAGCTAATATGAATCCAGATCCATCTTCCCTAGGTTCTTCTCAGTGGGACAATGTTTATAACGCTTGCTTGATATGCTGAAGGTTCCCTGTTTAAGACATGGCAGAAACATTTTTTGTGAGAGCCAGCATGGTGTAGCGGTGAAAGTGTCGGTTAGGAATGGGAAGATTTTTCCTCTTGGGACTGATGGATAAACAGTTGGAAAAAAGTCATGAAATTGTGTTTTTATATATGATAACCACAGCAAGATTATTGTATGAACAAAGATAGAAAGGTTTGGCAATACTTACAATGGAGAAATGGTTGGTAAAGATGATAGAACTTGCTGAGATGGCCAAATTGACCTGTCTGATTAGAGAAGAGACAATATCTACTTTTATTGCTAACTGGAAACCCCTTATGGACTTTTTGCATGAAACAGAAAAAATGAACTTATGATCATTTTGGTTTGGATGATTAGATAGGATAGATTATAGAAAGAAGGGGGTCATGATACAACTTTAGAGAAAGAGGTAAATCTGCAATTGTACTTATAACTGCTGTAAAGAAGATCGAAAGCCACTTCTTTGTATCTTTTTTCTTTCTTTTCTATTTTTCTTCTACTTTTTCTTTTTCTTTTTGCACTTGAGTTTCTCTTTTATTTCTTCCTTTTTCTTTCTTTCTTTCTTTCTTACTTTATTTTAGTTTGTATTATTTAAACTAAAATTATTTGAAGCCAAGCCAATAACATAGCTTCTTTATGGTACCCACCTGGGCCCCTTCTCCAATTTTGCACCATTAGAACTTGTACAATCCAAACTTCTAAGATCAGCCCTTCAGGTCCCAAAATGTGTCTCCAATGCCACCCTGAGGCTAGAGATAGGCCTTATGAAAGTGGATGACCATACTCAGTTATTGGCTCAGACTATCCTTTTTTCCCCTTGGCCTTGCCCCATTAACTATCAGGGATGATTTTCAGTCCACATGGAAACAGGAAATGGCAACGAAAATCTCATCTTTGGGCTTCTCTCCAGGTCTTCTACTCAGCATGGGATATGACCAGGCTAAAGCACTCATTAAACAGCGTGTAGCAGACAAAGAGCACCAATTGGATCTAGCCAGGTGCCCAACCTTTATTGCCAGTGAATCCAACAGGTACTCTGCCTCCCCATGGCATACTTAACTAAACTCAAAGTACCTAAACACTGGAGGGCCTTTACTCTGGCATGATGCCATGCCCTCCCCTCAGCTGTCCTTGAAGGCCAATATAGGAAGATTCCTTACCCGGAGAGACAATGCCCCTGTGACTCTGGACACGCAGAAACAACAGAGCATGTGCTTCTCCAGTACCTGAATTAGAGACATTCATATTAGCCTCATCTCACCATTCCTGCATAAATACCCAGGGCGCACAGGACAATTCTAGACCTCCCTGCTGCTTTCAGATACCAACCCTGCTGCAACATATGATGTTGCCAGGTTCTGCGCAGCAGCGATTACAATTTGTCAGATGATGACCTGTGCCATAAACTAGTCTAAATGAGCATCTCGTTTGCCATACTAGAGTGCTCTGTAATTTGATAGATATAGTCTGCCATATGCTACCCTTTATGCTCTCTTACACCCATCTAATGCTTCTACCTCTCCTTTTAGATTCTTTTAGACTCTTGTTTTTATATACACTTTCTGTTTTAATACATATTTTTTTTATATCTTCTAGATTTTCATAATTTTTCTTTTAGATTCCTTTTAGATATATACTTTCTATTTTATAACTTTTAGCTTTTTATTATTATTTTTCTGATGTATTTTCTATGTTTTTTAAATTGACTGTACCCTGCTCTGCCTATGCTGGTCTTTGACTGTGACAAAGATTTGATTAGTTTGTATTAATTTTTACTTTTGTTTTCAAAACTTTCAATAAAATTATATTAAAAAAAAAAGGGAGGAGGAAATCCATGTTGAATCCTCCTTCAGCCATGGAAGCCCATGGGTGACTTTCTCTCAGCCTTGTCTACCTCACAGTGTTTATGCTGGAGAAAAATAGGCCTTCTATTACGCTTAGTGATAAGCACATAACAAATAAAAATACTAAAAATGCATGATTAGTACTTGGACGCAGGATCCCTAGGGGCTGTAGGCTAAACTAGGATGTCAAAAAAAGATCTCAGAGTTGTTGCCATGGATAATGTGCAGACATTCAGGTAGCCACCAGGAGCTCCATTTGATGCAAGGGAGTCTTCATCTTTTACTTATTGCAGTTGGGTCCTTTATGAGGAAACCCCAGTTCCCAAGGAAGACAACATGGGGTGAAAAGAGCTACAGCTTTTGTCCTTCACTTTCCTCATGTGTAGAGCTGACATATTTCCTCAGGTTATCTGAGGAGCCATCTTGCCCCTGTTATGTCAGCCCGCCCCACTCAGTCCGGCAGAAGGGGCACGTTGCGGACCCCACCAGTCAAGGAATTTTGACTGGTGGGGTCTAGGAAGAGGGCCTTTTCTGCCATGGCCCCCGCCCTGTGGATCAGCTTACCACCAGAGGTGTGGGCTGCCCCCACACTCATGGCCTTCCAGAAGAGTGTGAAAACATGGCTATGCCAGATGTCTGGGGGCCTGATGGGGGCTCGCATTGCTGGAACTGGCTGGTGGAATGATCAGTACTGCTCCTCCTCCTCATCTTGAATTGTATATAGTCTTTTTATACAAAATTATTTTTAGCTAATTTTAATATGGATATTTATATTTTTACTGTTTTCACTGTTTTGCATTTTAATTGTGAGCTGCCCTCTGGGGGGGATGGGTGGCTTATAAATTTAACAAACAAACAAACAAACAAATAAATAAATAAAATATTAGAAGAATGCGTGAAGGGGACTAGCATTTATAACAGAGGTTGGCAGTTCATAACCCAGATGTTACATATAAGGGCAGACCCATTTCTGAAGCCCAGACATTTCCTAAGGTCATACTAAACCAGCCTGATGAACCTGACCAAATTTTAAGTTCAGTGATTTTTCATCTTTTTTCTTGGAAATATAAGGGCTAAAATAGACGTTTCAGGCCTCTAGACAGCTAAACTGTCTTATTTTGTTCTTCAGCCTCCCTCGCTCTCCTTCATACACACGCTACATGGTCGCGCAATAAGTATAACCATATTAAGTAAAAGCCTAGCAGGTATAATGATATAATGCTTGGCATTTATCTTGATAAGATAAAAAAAATGGATAACCAGCTTCAATCAGTGTGACATTTGAAGGCAGCCAAAGTATCCACAATTTCGAAGCCTGCCTACTTTGAACCGTGTACAGTATTCCTTGTATCCCATGTGGCTGTCCGAGAAATGGGCAGCTCTTGGCTGCAAAAAGATTGCCTTGTTTTATAGTCTGTGTATTGCTTATGCTGCTAGACAAAAATAATACCGTGGGAATCTGGTAAACTCAGCGGGAATACGAGGCCTGCTTGAAATACCCACTCTGGGTCATAATGGGAGCACGAGTTCAGTTTTGATGGACTGAGTTTTCATTATTCAACTAGAAACTGGCCATAACGTTGCAGGTAAGGACTGGGTTCATCTTCTGTGAAAGAGGGTGACATTTTACCAGCAACCCTACCATTAAACTAACACATTATATAAACACATTAAATTAAGCGTGGGTCCTATTTCCCCCAGCTGAAGGACTTTCAGATTCATCCCATGAAGCAGAACAAAGCAGAAATGGGTCTGCCCTTATATGTAAGGCTGCTGTGACCTTGCGAGTTATAAGACTGTATTGAAGCAGCCTCTGAATGGAGTTACTCTGTCTCCATTCTCTTGAGCTCCAAGTTCCAAATTGTGCCTCTCAATCAACGCCTAATGTTACCTGTGCCTGTTCTGTACTGAAGCCAGTTGCCCTGTTAATATTCCTTGTCTTCACTGACAGCTACACGTTGTTATGGAAACCCGAATCACTGCATTCATTCATTAGTGACTCTCAACATAGGGCTTCTGAATGAAATCTTATTCTAATGCCAAGAACTGAATTACCAATTTATTCAGCAGAGAATAACAAAAGGATCTGATGCCTGCCACATAATATCAAAGATTTCCTAATCTCTCATAAAACTTCAATAACAACATACATAACACCACATTGAAGTTCTACCCAAAGGATCTGTGGCATGTATAGAAGTACAAATTAAAAAGATTCTTCCTTCCTCTTCCTCTTCCTCTTCCTCTTCCTCTTCTTCTTCCTCTTCCTCTTCCTCTTCCTTCCTCCCTCCCTCCCTCCCTCCCTCCTTCCCCTATATCCACCCTTAATATTTTGATACACTCACAAATATTTCCAGACATCATAGCTACCCGTGCTAATGTCACACTAAACTTTAATTTATAGATGTTTGGTTTTGATTTTTTAGATGTGCTTATACACATGCATACAAACCTATCTTACTGGAACTTTCAGAAGAATAAGGAAGGCCACTAAACATTATTTTGTACTATTTTTATTTCTACAAAACAAAAGGACATAATTTTTAAAAAATGCATTTTTAAAAGTAAAGCATTGAAAGAAAAGTAAATTAAACTTGGGATTGTACATACATATATACAGCGATAAATATAAATATGTGACCTTAAAGAAAAATGCAAACATTTAAACATCTAGCTACTACTTCCATGCAGAATGACATTTATTTTGAGGAATGTAGTGTATTAGGAAAAAGATTGTCAAGACAACCTATGAATAGCAACCCAATTTAAATGCTTTTGTCCTTCATTGTGAGGTTTGCCAAACTCTTGGGTATGTCAGATTTTAAGGCAAAGCAATTTCCCACACTTTCTCTGATCCAAATGAAAGTATAGATTAATTTTACAGTGTTTTTAATAAAAACCAGGCAGCTAACATCAGAAATTAAGCCAATACTTGTATTATATCAATGTATATGTACTAGGAAAAATGGGCAATATATCAAGAACAGGATTTATTAATAAAGTAGTGATTTTTCCCATTTCTTTAAAAACTTTCAATCACAAGGGGTGACTTACTGTAAAAGGTATTTACATCTTCCCATTTGCTTAGAAGCCTACCAACATAATCTAGAAACGTGATGCAATTTTAGTTGTATTTAATAATAACATTTATGGATTATCTTCATTGTCAATTCTTTATACCTTGCTGGAAGAGAGTTATAAGGAATTCAGTATCACAAATTCCAATGAAGCTCATGAAGTTCAAATCTCAGATCATCAAGACAACTTTCGAGATTTTCCATGCTTAATGTAAGAATTTTACATATTTATTTATTTATTTATTTATTTATTTATTCGGCTTGTATGCCGCCCATCTCCCCCAACGGGTGACTCTGGGCAGCTCACAATAAAAACACAGCTCTCACCGAGATGGCTAAAAACTATAAATAATTAAAAACATATTAAAAAACCCTAAAAAACCTCCTCTGGTTTATGGCCCTAAAAAACCTGTAAGATGCTGGGGGGGAAGACAACCCATCATCCCACCAGCCATCTCCACAGGTGCGGGCCCCCCTCTGGCCCCCAGGCCTTCTGGCAGAGCCAGGATTTAATACCTTTCCTGAAGGCCATGAGGGAGGGGGTACACCGGACCTCAGGAGGCAGGATGTTCCATAGGGCGGGCGCTACAGCAGAAAAGGCTCTCTGCCTTGACCCCCCCAATCGAAATTCCCTGACTGGTGGGGTCTGCAACCTGCCCCTTCTGCTGGACCGAGTGGGACGGGCTGAAGTGACCAGGGCGAGGCGGTTCCTCAGATAACCTGGTCCTGTGCCATAAAGGGCTTTAAAGGTAATAACCAACACCTTGAATTGGACCCGGAAACAAACCGGTAACCAATGCAGCTCGCGCAACAGCGGTGTTATATGTGCCCTCCTAGGGGCATTAAGAACTGTCCGCGCCGCCGCATTCTGCACCAGCTGCAGCTTCTGGATATTCTACAAGGGTAGCCCCATGTAGAGCGCATTACAGTAGTCCAACCCAGAGGTGACCAGGGCATGAGTGACCGTGCGGAGGTCCCCCTGATCCAGGAAGGGGCGTAACTGGCGCACCACACTGAGTCGTGCAAAGGCCCTCCTAGCCACGACTGCCACCTGCTCTTCGAGCAGGAGTCGTGAGTCCAGGAGAACCCCCAGATTACGCACCGGGTCTGTCTGGGGTAGTGCAACCCCGTCAAGAACCAACGATGACAAGGTCCTAGATCTTGAGGCTCCCTGTATCCACAGCCACTCCGTCTTACCATATTGATAATGCTGGTGAAATTCTCTTGCATTTAAATGATTCTTTGAATGCCATTAATGGTCAATTAATATATTTATATATTTATTTCAACGCAGTCACAAATCTTTCCAAACAACATAGCTACCCATACTAATTATATTTATATATTTTTGGAGGAATGATTAAATCTGATTTGTAAGAAAGGTTGGGATCTGTGATGATGGTTTTTGAAATAAATATATTCAGTAGTAAAAGGGGCTCCACCTATAGTTTCTAACTGTACAGATTTATCTAATTTTTTAAAATGTATTTATCAATGTATACCTACCAATGGTGTCTACAGGGTGGGGGTTTAATTGGGGAATACGTCAGTTATTACCCGTCCACCCCAAAGATACTGCTGTTATTTATTCATTGTTGCATTTGTACCCCCTTGTTTTCTGTCCAAATTCAAGGCAGATTTCATGCGGGTATCCCCTTTTTCTCCACAACAACAACCCTGTGAGGTAAATTGAACTGAGAGAACGTGATTGGCCAAAATTATCCAGTGAGTCTATGGACATTGCCCAATGGAGCTATGTGGGATCCCCAAAGGCATTCTGGGAAATAAAGATGATTTGGGAAGCTGGCTCTTTGAATCATGTTGACTTCCTCTTTAACTAAGTTAAAAACATTAAAAGTAGAATGTGGTAGGGGGCTAAGCAGACCTTCTAAGCCCATTAATATTTACAGGCATCACACTGGGAACCTCAGTTTTACTGGTGAGCCCACAATTGGACTTCTGTACAAAACATTGTAGTGACGATGATAGAAATATGGCAAGGAGACTTAGCAGCATTAGGGAATGTGAGAGCCATGTCGATTTAAGGTTGCTTTGGTGGACTGGTGGGGTGAGATTGTGCTGGAGAGAAGAGCATTTGGGATGGTTTTCCTGGCACAAATTGTTCCCCCTCAGATGCAGCTCAGCAACAGCAGCTGCGACAAAGCAGCAGTGGGAATGACAGAAGCAGTTGGGTGCTTATGGTGAACTGTACAGAAGATGCTCCAAGGACTGTGGATTGTTCATAGGCTTTTTAAAAGGATGAAGAAGCAGAGAGAGATTTCTGCCAGGGCTGCTCTTGGAAGTTGTCCTCTGCTGGGGAGAACCTCAAAAGAAAATTTCACATGCTTTATAGAGACTGAGGTGATCAAATTCCATTTTTGGCACTCTCTTTATTCATGCTTCTCGCTTGATGCAATCGTGTGATTCATTGAATTACCCTTTGAGAAGTTGAACATGTAACCTTTTGACATTTTATGGGGAGAGCCATGTTAATCAATGGTGGCAAAAAATCAGGAGTCTGGTAGCACTTTTTCCAACTAACAAATTTTATTAAAAGGCATAAACTTGTGTGAGTTGCAACTCACTTTATCAAACCATTTCATCTACTCAATGCAAAAAAGCTAAGCAGGGTCCAACATGGATGGCAGACCACCAGGAATATCCCAGGGCTATAGCATAGACTGGGAAATTGAACATTCCCAGAAGAAAAACATGGCAAACCATTTCCATATTGTACTGAAGAAACGACATAGACGTGTCCCTGCAATCATCAGGAGTGAGCTCTTGACCTCCTTCTACATGACCAATGATGCCTTGATATTAGTCCTGAACCCAACACTATCTTGGAGCATGCAAGGTTTCTGATACTTTCCCCTTTAGGCTGAGTGTCTTCTTTGGCCTACCAAAGTTACAACATGTGTTCCAGCAACAAGCACACACAACCGATTTTGACTGTTCTACCTAGCAGCCCTCCAGCTAGCTATACCTGAAGTTTTCAGCTCTTATTGGAAGACAAAATGGGACATCATAGTTATGTGGTAGTTTGGCATTACTTGGACTGAACTCCCAAAAGCCATGTTTTCTAATTGACAATACTAAGAGTCAACTACCCCTGAAACCCTCCAATGTGCTAATTTTTCTGTTGTGATATCACAAATCAACTTGCCAATTCTTCCGTTGCTCTTGTTGTTTTCAATGAACTTTTAAAGTAACCTATTCCTCCACTAAGGATTCTATTGTGTTAAAAATTGTATTTTGCCAAGCATGATTACAGTCCTCTAGCAATACACAGGCACCGGGGAACAAAAGTTGGAAAGGTCAGAATGGGAAACAAATCTGGCTTGAAGATGAATGTTGGAGCAATGGGGGAAAAAAATCCAAGATATAAGATTTGAACAGCCAGAGGCCCTTGTCCTTTATCAAGTTTTTGTGTTACCCTTGTTTCAGCAAATGGGATCGATGTTTTTTTTTTTTTCAGAACAGAAGAAAAATGGATATCAGTTGCTTTTGTTCATGAGGATAGCTAGAGCTTAACTCATTTCCCACTCTGAAAATTTAGAATCAATGAAACCCAATGCTACCCTCAAATCAGTAGTCCTGTTCAAGCATTCAACAAACATATGAGGGAAGGGGTTAGATTTTCCCATCCATATTAGCTCCATCTCTGACTTTTCCACATCTTCAGCCAAATGTATTCAGAACAATGGAAGGTCACAAATGGGCAGGGCTGATGAGCATGGGGATTTTGAAGACTAGGTTGATGCATGCAGTTGGCTCCTACATTATTTTCCTGCTCTGAAAATAGGGCTGCCAGAGAAGTGAGCTTTCTTAGAAAAAGAAAGCTCACTTCTCTGGCAGCCCTATTTTCAGCCCTATTAGGTGATAGCACTCAACTATTGATTGATTTGAAAAGTGAAACTGGGGTAGACCCAGTGCTAGTACTTGGATGAAAGTCTATTAAGAACTCTCTAAGTTTTATGCTAGACTGAGAAGTAAAATAAAGTTCTAGAAAAAGATAACGGAGAAGCCACAATTCAATTCAAACTTAACCTGAAGAAGATTTTATTTCTTTTGTTCACATTGCAATCAGAAATGTATAGATAACCTGATGTAATATCATGCAAATGATGAAAAAAAAAAAGTATCAAGGCTTTTCAGCATATGAAACTAATGCATACCAATTAAGCTCAGAAGATGCTTTCATCCACTTTTCAAAAGTTCCTTTAAGAATTTTCTGAATAGCAGGGCAGTGTCAGGTTTGAGATGGTCCCTGCCAACTTTGGTTGATCTTAACACAAGTCTCAGGAGGATTGGACTTGATTAGTATTTGGATGGGAAATCATCAGGAAAGAAGAAAGGAGAGGGAGAAGAAGAAGAAGAAGAAGAAGAAGAAGAAGAAGAAGAAGAAGAAGAAGAAGAAGAAGAAGAAGAAGGAGAAGAAGGAGAAGAAGGAGAAGAAGGAGAAGGAGAAGGAGAAGGAGAAGGAGAAGGAGAAGGAGAAGGAGAAGGAGAAGGTGAAGGAGAAGGAGAGGAAGAAGGAGAGGAAGAAGAAGGAGAGGGAGAGGGAGAGGGAGAGGGAGAGGGAGAGGGAGAGGGAGAGGGAGAGGGAGAAGAAGAATTGAGTTTTCCATTTCTAAAATTGGCCCAACTGGCTAACAGGACATGAATGAGTTCAAAAGCTGAGCAGGGTTGGACTCGGTTACCGCTTAGACCATTGGGAAGTCTCAGGGCTGAAGACTAAACTGGGAAGTCAAAAACGCTCCCTAGAAGGCATGGCAAACCACTTCTGTAAAAAAAAAAAAAAGAAAAAACCTTACATGGAGATGTCCATGAAGTCAGCAGGAGCCAAACATAACTCAAAGGAGACTTTACTTTTGTTAAATGATTTGTTGCCCCTTTCTATATTGTTTCCCCAATTTGGCTCAATGTTTTTGCAAATTTATCACTACAGTCAAGCCAACAGGTCAAAAACACTGTTTGGAGGGAACATTTCCCCTTTTCTGTCACATGTGACTTCCTTATGCACTAGCTGGAACCTGGCAGACATATTTAGTTGGGAAAAAGACTCCAGTTTGAAGAAAAGCAGGACGCTCAGTGTACAACTATTCTAGAAGCTACAGGAAATAAAAATGTTGTTAAAAAGGACCTAAGGATGACCTTTCAAAACTGAGATTTCACAGACATCCCCCTTCACCTCCTCCCTTTTGCACTGCTGATGGCTAAGTCTCAGTAAACAATGGCAAAAATAGCAAAAAGATCTCTGTCTAAGGCAATGTGGTTAGAGTCATGAAGTCCATCTATGTTGGAGTTCCCATGCCACAGTACTGCTGCTTCCCACTGATGCAAAGGTCCTCTGTCCCTCTTTGTTTTGGGGGGGGGGGGGAAAGTAAACAGAAGTACTGGGCATTGTGCAAAGCCGAACACCAGTTTGCAGTGGCCTGTCAGCTTCTCTTTCTCTTGATATCTCTCAATCTTGGTTTAAAATAGGAATCTTGGTTTTGATGCACCGTCCATTTGTGAGGAAGCTAGGAAACACGTACATGTATATAAGATAAGACAAGGTTTAGCGTCTCAGATGCACGCTCCTACCCAACTCATTTCCATGGCAGCCAGGAACTGGGCACCTGAGAAAGCAATGTGATTTGCTTTGAAGATTAAGGGATTATTGAGTGAAAGTAGGTACAATCATTTAGGGCAAGATTCAGAGTCCAAATTGCAAGCTCTAATTCGATCCATTTTAAAGAGGTCTGTGTGATTTGTCGTTTTGTTTCTTTTTTTAAAAAGCCGAGATAACAGTTGCTGTTCACATCCAGAAACATATTTGCTATCACTTTATGAAATCACTGTATATTTATTTATTGAATTTCTATCTTATTTTCCACTGATAAAATCATCCCCATGCAGGGATTGGACAGCTACTGAGACCCCCAGACCCAGGCTGGAACTTCAGGTGTATCTGTCTAATTTCCCAGGATGCTGTCAAGCTCCATTACAGGACATGTTCAGGGTTTTACAAGGCAGCTTTTCCTCTGGATTCGAGGGCCCGCTGATCTCAAATGACCTGCCTTTGACCAACCCAAAATTTTCCTTGGGTCAGCGCCTCAGTAAGCATGAGCCTAGCTTGGCTCCAGCATCTGTTCGTTGGTGAGGACATGAGAGGACAGCAACTCTATTGTCACTCTCAAAAAGATAAAACCTTGAAGCCAGAGTGGAAGTAGAGTGAACACTACTCAGTGTTTTGGTATGAATCTTGGCATGATCCTGCATGCCTTCAAAGAGGGGCCAGCCTTTCAAAGTAAACCCCCCACATCTTGGAATAGGTTGCCTTGAAGAATCATTGACCCAGATCCTCCTCACATTTAGAAAGGACCTCCATATGGGTGTCTGTGGGTGGTGGACAAGAAGAACAAATAAGGAAAAGCGCATTAAATTGCTCCCTCTTTGGACCTGCATTGTGGCTCATTGGGAGCCCATGGATGCCTCCTAGTTATGTGTGGTTAGTCAATTCATTAGTTGCTTTATGTTTCTATTAGACCATTATATTATTCTTTTGTTCTGTCTTGTCTGGCTGTACACCAACCAAAGTCGCATGGTTGGAGCAGTATTCAAAAATGGTGAGTGAAATAAATAAATAATGAGTGGGGCTCAGAAAGATATAACACATCAGCAAGGTATTCTTGAGGGGGTAAGTGTCATCTCATGTGTGACAACACCCTTGGACAAATCCTCCGGATGGTCAATGCCACCACTTGTCTACTAGATCCATGTCCCTCTTAGCTGGTTAAGGCTGCTCGGGAGGTGACGTGTGGGTGGGTCCAGGCGATGGTGAATTCATCCTTGAGGGAGGGAGTGTTTCCAGATGTCTTTAAAGAGATGCTGGTGCATCCCCTCCTCAAGAAACCATTGCTGGATCCCATTGTATTGGACAATTTTTGTCCAGTCTCCCACCTCCCCTTTTTAGGGAAGGTGACCGAGAAGGTGGTGGGTTTGCAGCTCCAGAGGATCCTGGATGAAACGAATTATCTGGACCCTTTTCAGTCAAGTTTCAGGCCTTAAACAGCATCGGTCACACTCATGGATGATCTCTGATGGGAACAGGATAGGGGTAGTGCATCCATCCTGGCTCTTCTTGACTTCTCAGCGGCTTTCGATATCATCGACCATGGTATTCTTTTGGGTCGGTTTGGGGAGATGGGAGTGGGTAGCACAGTTTTGTGCTGGTTCACCTCCTTCCTCCAAGGCCGGTCCCAATCAGTGTTGATTGGGAACAAGAGATCCAGCCTATGGCCCCTCAGCTGTGGGGTGCTGCAGGGTTCAGTACTCTCTCCGCTCCTTTTTAACATCTACATGAAACCACTGGGTGAGATTATCCATCACCATGGGATGAGGTATCATCAATATGCAGATGATATCCAATTATATATCTCCATCCCTGGTGACTTGAGTGATGCTGTGACCACCCTTTTGCGGTGCCTGGAGGCTGTGGGGGTCTGAATGCAGAACAATAGGCTTCAGCTGTTGGATCTGCTGCACAGCAATAACCAATTACAATATTTGGTCATCATCATGATGTCTTCATATGCCATATTTCACTCTTTGAGTGCTTACAAGCATTTAACACCTTGGTTCCAAACCACATTTTTTCTCCCTTTGCACTTCAGTTGTGGTCCCTAAATTGCCAATCTGCTATGGCACCATAACAAACACTGTAGGACTCGGTAAATAATAATAATTACCAAACCCCCTGAGCTTCCATCCCACTTAAATTAACATATCTTTTAATTAGCTTTTGGCACCGAAGGAACATACGTTAACTATCCTGTAATGCTCACATCCTTGGAGGAGGTGGTTAATTAGAAGCGCTCCATGATCTTTTTCATGTTATTTCCATTTGTATGGTGGAAAATGAAATCTATAAACTTCTAAAATATCTTTTCAAGAGCTTGATGGCTGCACATTTCCCTTGCAATGAGTTACCACAGGGAAATTAAAAGATGAGCGTTCTTGAATCCCATGTTGGTTGGAGAAAGAATGTGGTGTTCAACAGCCCCACCTACTGGAACCAAAGTTCAGATAAGTTGAAGAGGGATGGGGTGGAACAATTTGTATCTCACATTCTCCACTGTTCCAGTCTCCATCACACTAGGGGCACTTATCATAAGCAACGGCTTTACAGCTCATTGATGATGAAGAAGCTGATCTCATATCCCATCGTTTTCCTTTGGGTTTCACTGAGAAGTTTATTTATAGCTCTGTACATTCTCCATCTTTGTCTTGAGACTTAGCACAACCTTTTTCCTTATCTATTCACTCAGCAATGGGTTTGTTAAAAGAAGAGGAAAGGAAAAGACAAGAAATGAAGAAGGAAATGAAGAAACCCAACCAATACTTAAAAAAAAAAACCCCAAAACTTTGATAGTTTCTCCACTCTGCATAGTATCACACATGCAAATGTGTTCTCATGGAAGATCAGGTTGTTAATGGCTACTAGTTTTCATTGCAGGCAGCAGAACTTGAATAAACAGCCGCTGGGGTGAAAGAGTGGAAGATATTCCTCCATTTTTTCTTCTGAGCTTTCATGTGCATTTAGGGGGAGGGGCAGGCAATCCTGGACTGATTAGTCCATCAGCATGACCCAAGAAGCTCATTCTTATAGACTTAGGAAGGAGAACAGGAAAGAGGTTCAGGGTGTGTCTCATTTCACCAAGGCCATTCCTGAAGCAGAAACAGGAGACACCATGAAAGGTGGAGGACAGAGGAAAATCCTGGACTAAGTAGGATTGTTTTTCCCCTAATCAAAGTGGAGATAAACTCCAACCATATAACCTGGGGGGGGGGACTTTAATTTGCAATAAATCGACTTAACAATGAAGTGTGATGCAAGCTGTAGGCATACATACATGCTTGCTAATAAGTAGGAAGCAACATATAAGCATGGCAAGGGGACCAAAGAACAGGCATGGTTAGATAATAGATTTATCAGTCTGGGGTACAAAAATCCATATTGCCATTGAATGGCTGCAAAGAATACCAGAAAATGCTAGTTCTGTTGGTCATGTGGATTTTTGCAGCCCAGATCTTGTAACCCTAAGACTGAAGAAGACAGATGGTGATAAGAAATGGGTTTTATGGCTGCCCTGATCAGAGATGGAAATTTAGAAAATAAGGAATTGGGTAGTAGATAGCTTCAGATAACAGACTCATAATAATGTACATTTTGCCTGCTTGCAATATTCATTTTATTGTAAGATGTGTCTCCACATCCTAAATAATAGCATCCCACACACAAAGCATTACATGAGAGTTGATTTCCTATTTTTCTGCCAGCACAACCAGTCATTCATCACATAAGACAGCTCTTCTGAGATTAACACCCACTAGACCCTTTTCTTTTGCAGAGAACCTAATAAGAGATGCACATACCACAAAGACAGGGTACCTGAGTGTGCAACAAGTATGGACTATCTCTGTATTTAAAATCCTTCTAATACATCAAAACCAGGAGCAGATCCACTCCATTTTTTATTCAGGAGGATTTCTGCTGTTGGTGGTAAATGCAAACTTAAGGACTTCAGTCTAGAACACAGAAGTCCCACCTCTAAACAGGTGGCTTCCAAACACCCTCACTTGCCATATTTACTCCTTCCTGTTTAAACACTAGATAACCTGCTGGACTCCCTCTGCAGAATCACAGCTTGGATTTTAAACCACAGTGGAAAACAAGGTCTTGCAAACTCCAGGTTCAGGCTTCATCTGGGAGTTCACTGACTCCTCAACTTCAGCAACCAGACAGCTGAGTGCTTTTTGGAAAATGAAGCCAATAAAGAAAGGAGCTGTATTTGCTAGCACCTGCCACCGCTTTTCAACTCTTTGAATTTCAGATTGCCCTGTGCCATGGGGCTGGCTGGAGCTCATGGTCCTGGGGGAGAACATAGCTCTTAAGCAAGTGAGCAGATAAGAATGAAAATTCTCTGCAATAGTGTGGAGTTACTAGACCTTAGTGCTGGAGCAGTACATTCTTTCTCACCTTTAAACCTGTGTGATGTATCTGTGTATTACATCTATGTAATGGTACTTGGGAATGACCTTGGGAGACAGGGGGAAGAGCCACAACCAGAGGAACAGCCAGAAAAGAGGCAGCTGAGTCTACAGAAGGAATGTGGGCATGGTAAATGTCTCAGAAGGTGTGATGGAATGGTGTTATGAAGGCCACGCTCAGGGAGATAAGCGTTTCCTTAGCCCTCAACAGGAGTGTGGGAAGTTTAAGAAGATGAGACTGGCACCACCCTAAGGAATTCACAGTGTTGTGGCTTGCTGGCTTGGGAACTTAGGTTCAGTCTGGAGAGATTTCTGTCTTGAGGTGGAAGCTAATAAATGCAACAGAACTGTACTTGCATTGTCTCATGGAGTTCTTTGGGCTGAACCTGACAGAAGGGGACATTTCTTGGACTATAAAGGTGAGGGGGAGAAATGTACTTTCAGACTTGCAAGATTGATGTCAGTCTTGCAAGGTAGTCCAGACAAGAATTATGCCCAAATGAACTAATTCTACTTTATTGTAAGGTTACCTTAACAGAATCTTGCAAGTCTAAAATTACATTTCTCCCCCTTCAACCTTTCCAGCCCAAGAAACTAGGGAGGGTCCCTTCTGAAACATTTGCCACATCCCCATTGCTTCTGCAGACTCAGCTGCCTCTTATTTGCCTGTTGCCCTGGCTTTGGCTCTTCCCCCTGTCTCCCAAGGTCATTCCCACACACCATTACAATCTCTGTGTATGTGTATAAAACATACAAGGAGAGCTGGCAAAGAAGGCATTTATACAGCACCAAGTTGTAGTAACTTCACCCTCTTACTTCTTTGTCTGCCAGCCTATGTACTTCTTCCTTTTCCCTCATCTCATGTTGACTTCGTTTCCCAAATATCTTGAGCTTGTTCATGGTTGACCTCAAATCCTTGGGAATCAATTAGTGAACTGATGCCACTACAAGGCCACCTCCTCATAAGTATACCCCCCTTTTCTTTGGTGGCAGGCAGCTGTTACCCACTCTTCGGGGAATGAATCTCTCCTTGAGAATGTGACTCATTATTAATATATTGAAGAATACAATTCCATCAAAATATTGTAACTCTAACTTTCATATCTGATTTCCTCTTTTTTTTTTTGCTGATGCATTAGGGGAGCCCACGCTTTCCTGAGCATTGATAGATGTTTTTCTTTTCTTTTCTTTTCTTTTTCCTCCTCCAAATAGAGTCTCTGAACCTAACTTGATTTCAAATCTTATTGCATTGCTTAGCATGAGAAAGAACAGTTGGGTTTTGAAAACATTAGCAGATGCATTCTCTCTCCAGCCTAGCCTTCCCTAATCTGATATCCTCTAGCTACGCTGAACGATAACCCTCAAATATCCAGTCAGCAAAGGTGGGGATTCTGGGATTTGTAAGCCAAATGTATTTGGGGGAATGCCAGGTTTGAGAGAGCTGCTGTCTTCCTATTCAGATGTGGTTTAGGGAGTCAGCCTAAATGCCTTTTCATTGCAGGACTCCCCTCCCAGAGATCATGTAGAGGGTAGGAATGCAATAGGGGAAGAAGGTAACAGGTAGAGCCCCTTTTCCCAAAGGGAAGGACACCCAGATTTAGCTAATCAATCTCTTCGCGTGCATCTCTTTCCCATGCAGAGGCCAACTTCAGATTTACAAGGCTCCTTTAATTTTTACTGAACCAAAGACCAATGAAAATCAGTCTCTAACATCAATCTCTGATGTTAGAGTCAATTATCTTTTGCAACCCATGAGTTCTATCTTGGAAGGATCACCACAATGAAGTTCAAGTCCATAACAAATGTAGTTCAGATGAGGAATTCTAATTTTTAACGTGTGTGGTGTGTGTATGTGTGTTTAAGCACACTTATGTGTGTACGGTGCTTGCGTGCCCCAGTACACTTTGCAAGGGATTTGGTTCTCAACAGCCTGAAAACAGCAAAAGGGATATCAAGCCATCGGGAACCAAATTCCTTGCTGAGCTGTACAAATCTTCCAACTCATTGTGAGCTATTCGCTCCCTGCTTCAAATCATTTTTCTTCCTTAAATTCAAAAGGGGGAGAAATCCATCGCTTTCATGTTCCAGTCATATTTATATTTATTCTACTTTTGATTTAAATGTCATATTCCTGTTCTAAATGAGCTTGCAGTTTAAAGCAAGAACCAAGTACAACTTTCCTTGGATTTGGGGTTTGTGCTGTTGTCTCCCCTCTTCCATGAGATCTCTTCCTTGCCTTAATGAGGGTTCACATGTTTGCAACTTTAACAAGCCAATTCCGTTGCAACAATAACAATGTTGCATTGTGACTGTGGGACTCATCCACTAAATCTAATTTATTCTAAGTTTTTCCATTTGTTTTGAGAAGCAGTTCCTTTAAACTGTCACCATCAGCGTATTGGTGTAGCAAGCACTTTCTTATTGAATTTTCATGTGTGCATATATTTGTACTATGAAACCGGAATGATGGACTGCTTAGAACAGAGCAATAAACTCTATTTTTTCCAGGACTCTATATTTGATCATCTTGTATTTTTACTTTAATTTTACAGAACATTGCACAGTGTATCTGTTGCTGCAGTCTTGCAAATGACTGATCAAATTTAAAAATTGTGAGTAGAGTTTACTCCTGGGACAAACTAGCCAACCTTGGCTGGTCTCAAAAAATTAAGCATGGATGAGCCTACTTAGTATTTTAATGGCAAATTGTCAGACTGGACTGGGAAATATTAAAAAAAAAAAATACTGGAAGGCAGCAATGCCAGACCATTGGCACTCCATACAATGGCCAAGAAAACTGCATGAAGGTGCTCCTGAAGAAACCAGAATTCAACCTCTATTTGAGGAAGATGTTAATATATTTAAAATTGCTCTGGGTACTTTGTGGGAAGCAATGGAAATTGTTCAATAAATAAAAAGACCCAGAACAGAAGAGGCAGGGGAAAAAACTGGGCAGAGATCTTATCAAAGCGTATTAAAATCCCCAAGCATTCCTAAGGAGAACTTTGAAATTAAAATAGCGACATTAACACAAGATTCATTAAAGAAAAGTAGCAAAAAGTTCCTTAAAGTTATACCTGAAAGCATTTATTCTGAAAAACAAAAGAAAAGAAAATCCCTCAAAGGAATAAGAAAAAAGATAAGCCTCATGAGATAAGGACTTGTTTGAGTCAAACTCAACTTCTAGTCACTGCTTCTGAGACGCCAGCCTTAAATACTAAATGGCTTTGGGTTACTCATGATGCTAGATGCCATCGGTTGTGGAACTTCACAGGAATGGCAGTAGGCATTGTCGTTCTTAGCTGGTTCTGTCATTCTTGGGAGGTGGGTCCTACAAAGTAATGCTAGGGGTCTTTCTCCTCTTTGGTCTCTGTTTTGGCCCTGAGCCTTTTGCTTTTGTGACCTTTCCAGGTCAATATGCCCCCATTTCCATTGTGTTTTGAACATTTGCTTGAAGACCTTGGATGAAAAGATCAGTCAGCTTGCTTCAGTTATTTTGTCTAAATCAGAGGTGGACAGTCTCTGACCCCTGAACCAATATGGCTCCTGAGTTCCATTTCTGGACTTCTCAGAAGCCCCTCCAGCTGCATTAACAAATTTGGGTGGCATGATGGGCAAAGCCCTTTGGACCGATTTGCTACCATCTTGAGATGAGAAACATCATAATTTTAATGTAAATTCCCAAGGGGCATTTAGCAAGACTGTGGAGTCCTTGGGGTTCTCTGAGCTTGTTTCCCCAAGGACTCCACAGTTCAACCCTGAGCTACACATATTCACCTCTATTTAGCAAGACTCTTAGTCAACCCTGAACCAAAAAGAAAGTTGCAAATACGTAACCTAAATATTCTGTGCCATGGCATCTCAAACATAATAACAAATATAAAAACAAATATAATATTTTTTTTAAAAAATCAGACATCTATATATATACATTCTTCAAGGGTCATAATAAGTCAACAAAATGACTGCATGACTAGTAAAATACCTGATTTTTTAAAAAGCCGCTTGAAACAAGTGAGTTTTCAAAGCTTTTTAAAGGGGCTAATGACATATCCCTTAATGGGGACTGTGACATCTATGGGAGGGTCAAATAAGTCAAAATGGTAACTGCAGCTGCACTATTGAAGCCCCAAGCCCTTTTATGTACCTTGCATGTCAAGAAGGGACAGAGATTTAATTGCACAGTCATGGTGGCCAACTTGAGTTTTTGCAGATACTCCTAGCAGGAAGATCTGTAATGCAACAACCTCTTCTGGTGAAGCCCTGTTTAAAGAATCTGATAATCTAACTGATTTTAATGGCAGACAAGTTCACAGGGAAATTCTTAAGCATGAGTGATTTACTATGGTTGGAAAGGATCATTAGATACAATACCTAGCCCTAAGCTGAAGGGCAGGCTCAAATGTGGAAGGAAAGAAAAGTAGATGATCAGCAGCAAGGTGGATGGACTCAAGTACAGAGACAGGGGTACAGCATTGGAAGATCTGAAGGGCCAATTGGAGACAGAGTGTCTTTGAGAAAATCAATGAGGTTGTTAAGAGTCAACACTGACATGATGGCCCATAATCAGTTGACCGCTGAATGTTAAGGCATTAGATATGGTAGGGATAAAAATGGAATGGAAATGAATAAATATGGTTGGCTGAGTGTATATTAGGAGGTCCTTGATCCACCACCATTGTTGGAAAGCCTAGAATACCTTTTACATGTATTTGGCCACATGTTAGAGCAAGTCTATCTCTAAAGAAGACTTTCATGCCCATGTAGGCCCCAGACTGGATTCTTAGGCTTGGGAGCTATAAAAATATAATGACTCAAAACTCTAATTTGGCATTTGGTTAGGTCATGTGATCCACATGAGTAAGAACAGAGTCAACAGCATTAAAACTTAGCAGATGTTCTTTTTGAAGTTGAAATGTTCAAGGAACACTTTGGAGGTTGAATATTCATGAGCAAGTTGACAATGATCACAGATCAGCCTGGACTAAGGCAAAGAAAACACACACTCACAAACCCAGAGACACGTTTGAGAGAAAGGATATTGCAGCAATAGGAAATGAGCCATAACTTCATAGTAGAGTGTATATTTTTCATGCAAAAGTCACATATTCTGTTCCTCACATCTTTAAGTTAATTTGGGAAAGGTTCATTTCTGAAAAACATGAAAAGTTGAATATAATCAGTGTGGACAATACCAACCTAGATGTACCACAAGACTGACATGACGTAAGACAATCTTCATTTGAGCTTCCAGAATGAAGGAATTTCTAACCAGGAGATACTGCATAAAATATTGAAAATGTCAAAGGCCCTACTCTGACTCAGAAGGTAAAGGTAAAGTTATAAATGGAATGGAATGGAATGGAATGGAATGGAATGGAATGGAATGGAATGGAATGGAAGGAAAGGAAAGGAAAGGAAAGGAAAGGAAAGGAAAGGAAAGGAAAGGAAAGGAAAGGAAAGGAAAGGAAAGGAAAGGAAGAGAGAAGGAGGGAAGGGGGAGGGAAGGAGGGAAGGGGGAGGAAAGGAAAGGGAAAGAGAGAGAAGAAGAGAAAGGGAAGGGAAGGGAAGGGAAGGGAAGGGAAGGGAAGGGAAGGGAAAGGGAAAGGGAAAGGGAAAGGGAAAGGGAAAGGGAAGGGAAGGGAAGGGAAAGGAAAGGAAAGGAAAGGAAAGGAAAGGAAAGGAAAGGAAAGGAAAGGAAAGGAAAGGAAAGGAAAGGAAAGGAAAGGAAAGGAAAGGAAAGGAAAGGAAAGGAAAGGAAAGGAAAGGAAAGGAAGAGAGAAGGAGGGAAGGGGGAGGGAAGGAGGGAAGGGGGAGGAAAGGAAAGGGAAAGAGAGAGAAGAAGAGAAAGGGAAGGGAAGGGAAGGGAAGGGAAGGGAAGGGAAGGGAAAGGGAAAGGGAAAGGGAAAGGGAAAGGGAAAGGGAAAGGGAAAGGGAAAGGGAAGGGAAGGGAAGGGAAAGGAAAGGAAAGGAAAGGAAAGGAAAGGAAAGGAAAGGAAAGGAAAGGAAAGGAAAGGAAAGGAAAGGAAAGGAAAGGAAAGGAAAGGAAAGGAAAGGAAAGGAAAGGAAAGGAATCTGTTTCCCTCCATCCCATGCAGAGTGACCTGCTCTTCCTGTAAAAGAACATCTCTCAGAAATGTACCTTGATTATAATAAGGGGCAAGCAACTGGTGAACTTGCACACTGATTATTAACATAGAATAAATTAAATTAAAATAATATAAGCACAGTATGTTCAGCATTTTGGATTCAAGGCAAGCAGATGTTTCAGGGAGCAGGGGAATGCCAATAATTTTGACATGTGCATGGATAATACCTGTCTGCAACTCCTTCAATCAAATGCATGTTCTCCCAGGTCTGTGCAGCCGCCCTCTGTAGCTAGAGCACAATCCTGGGGAAACTTGCATTTGGTCTGAGTTGCAGCAGGCACTATGCATGCATCCATGCTCAAGCTAAACTATTACCTTCCTTCTGACAGAACAGGCAGACTCCCCAATCTGTATATCCAGGAACCACTCATTCACAAGATTGCCAGGATTCAGTCACTGTTTCATGGCATTCATCCACACCATTGCAACATCCAGACCTGGGTTTAGTCCTCTCCTGATTCAGATATAATAGAGAAGGACAACTGAGTGTCAACAGCGCTAAAGATACTTTACTCCCAAACTTTTGATGATACAGTACTTACTGATTCCAAATCATGGATATCATCCAGGAGAACACCATGATAAATGTTATGAAAAAGCACTGGGAGTTTAATGAAGAGGACACAGTTGCATTCCTCTATTGTCTTCTGCAAAAGGTCATATATCAGGACTAAAAAACAAGGCCTGAATCTAGATTGAAAAAGGTCAGGTTAATCAATATCTTCCAAGAATGTCTGCACTGGAAAGCTATTAGCTGATAGTATTTTAAGACAAGTTACACTATTTGTCATCTTTTTCCCATATTGTCTATGGTGAGGTACACAACTGGAAGCTCCAAAAGCCCCAAAGCCCTTCCAAAATTTAGCACTAATATGTAATTTAATTGTCGAAAAAGATTCATGGTATCAATTATATTTGATTTAATGTCATTTAAAGTACCTTTAAATATAAATTGAATCCAATTTAAATCTTGTCCTAGTCTTCCTTGTGTCATCATCTTAGCTATACCTAATTTGGGGAGTGCAGCCCTTTGACATTCACCCAAAGCTGAATACACACACACACACACACACACACACACACACACAGAGGGTGTTGTGAGAATGTATCTATTGTCTTTGGAAAGCTGTTTGGCAGCTTCATCAGTCAAAAGTAATTTTTCTAAGGAAGGTAGAACATTACAAGAATTTCAGCAGCTGAACTCTTTCCAGCTTAGAACCAATTCATTTCCCAATACATTAGGGTAAAGACTTTCTTTCTAATTGTTTCTTATGAAATAGTGAAACTTCAACTTTTTTCATGGATAATGGAGGAACTTGCAGGTGGCTGTTTATAAAACTGTCTCCTGAATCATATATCAGTCTGTGAACAGACCATGACTGTCTTAGCAAATATTGTAAATTAGATAACAAATTTTAAGCCATATTGTGGTTTAGTTATTTGAGCAAACATGTTATGCAGCAGAAGAGGGTAACCAAAATGATAAGGCTATGAGAAAAGGCTAGCATGTTTGGGCCTCTTATGGTTTAGGGAAAAAAAGTGACTGAGAGGAGACATGATCAAAGTGTATGAAATCATGCAAGTCACGTAGAATGTGGACAGGGAGACATTTTTCTCCCTCTCCCAAAACACTAAGAGCAGGGACCATCCTATGAAACTGATTGGAAGGATTATCACAAGTCATGATGATGGCCACTACCTTAGATAGCTTTAAAAGGGTTCTGAATAAGTTCAAGGAGGACAAGTCTATTAAGCATGATTAGCTTGAAGAGTCAAGTGTTAACCATTTTGGGAGCAGCAGGCTTCCACAGATCAGTCATAGTGGAACAATGGCAAGAAGGTGGCATCTCTTACTCATGAATACTCTAGAGGCATCTAGTTAGCTGTGGTGAGAAACAAAGCAGGGTGAGGAGAGGAGAGGAGAGGAGAGGAGAGGAGAGGAGAGGAGAGGAGAGGAGAGGAGAGGAGAGGAGAGGAGAGACAATGTCTGATACTTGAAGGGCTGTCCCAGAGAAAAAGGTGTGTATTCATTCTCCATGGTGCCTAAGGGCAGGAGAAGATCCAGTGGGTGAGTCTTTACAAAAAGAAAGCCAAACTCAAAAGGAGGACTTTCCTGACTGTGAGAGCTATTAAGCAACCGGCCTCCTGGAGTTCTGAGTGCTCCATCACTCTAGTTTCTCAAATAAATTTGGATGGGATGGTCTAAGGATTCCTGCCCAGAGAAGGGAGTTCTAACCCTATGATTCTATGCTTTTATGATTCTTATATTTTATTTTTTGTTGATCTGGAATTAAGGTTTAGTGTGCCTTGTGAATCCAGCAACATGAACACTTCCCAGGCACAGAGAGCACAAACACAGTTATATCTGTCCTTCCCACCCTACTTCTTCATACAGTATTTCTATACCTGCATAGGAATATGATTTTCAGTCTCTTTTCAGTGGGAAAAAAGGAGAAGACATGAAGCTTAATATTTTAGTGAAGATGCCAGAGTTTGAACCCATCACCTTCTGCATGTCAGGTACACATCTATCCTCCTTCCTTGAGAATGAGGAACCCCCAGATTTCTTCTGCCCCAAGTAGCCAGCTTGACATAACTCTTTGGACTTGGTTTAATTAGCATTTACCTGAGCCACGGTAGAAAAGCATCCTTTTAGATTTCTATTTTTCCCAGCAAGATTTCTTCCCCACCATTTATGTTATAAGAAACAAAACATTCTCCTTTGCTCCACCTCTCGTGCTTAAATAATCATCTCCAGCAAATTGCAGTTGGTTTCCTTGCCACCAGGGACGAAGGAATCTAAATAGAACTGAGGTTCCCACCCCCTTGCAGATTTAGCGTTTACCTTAAAACTTTACATTTGAGTGTTGCCGGGGTGTTGCTTCGGTTTTGCATGGTTTTATTTTGCTTTGCTTTGCTTTGCTTTGCTTGGTGGCGATGATGCAAGGGGGCTGTTTTTTCCAACAAAACCTGGCTACCAATCCTGAGAAATACAGCCTGCAAAAGGTCAACGAACTCAGCTCAGCCACCAGGACATGCGAACAACTCACACAATGAACATGCTAATCACCCTCAACAGCCACTCCTTAACAACTCAATAGAAGAAGGGACCCTGCCTGGCCCACAGGATGATACACAGATCTCCTGACACCTGGGCAAGCAGCCACTCATTAACACCCCATACCCCCCCCCTCCAGATCTCTATAAATACCCACAAAAGGGTCACACCATCCTGGGCACAGAGAGAACTGCTCCCGTCTGTGCTCCTGCACTCTGAAGATGCCGGTCACAGATGCTGGCGAAACGTTAGGAAACAGAACTTCCAGACCACGGCCACACAACCCAGAAGATCCACACCAGCCTTCTGTTTTTTTCTTATTTACAATAAAATGAGTCCCTGGGTCTATATTGTGTGAGACACACATCTCTACACCCTACTTTTCCATATACCACAAATATCTCCTTTGGGAACACAAAGAGCTAGGAAAAATGTATCAGTGCTGGGAGAACATTTTTCCTCTGCGACTTACTTTCTATTCTGCCAGAAGACATGTTAATCGCTGCCTCTCTGGTGATAGAACTAATTCAGAGTTGAGTATGTTCACTCATGTCAGGCAGAGAAATCCTACAAGTTCTCCTTTCATTTGATGAAGAACAATTTGTTTACGTTTTTATTCCCAAAGCTCATGGACAGAGTGTGGTGCACTGATTTAGCAGGACTGCGCAAAGTGCACATTCTCCAGCGTAGCTCCCAATGCATGTGCCACCACAACATGTCACTGTGCAGGGGAAGCATGGCCCATAAAAGCACACACATGTTCAGAGAACCTAGGAAAGCTTTGAAAAAAGCTGGAGGGAGGCTTGGTTTGAAGGAGGTGCATTTATTCACACAAGCCTGCTTTCTACATACTTCTTTGAATGCTTCGAATGGCCCAATTCATAGAGTGGGCTATGCATAAGACTGTTCTGACTTTTCTTGTACAATCATCTCTCCAGCTGCCTGCAGCTTCCCTGACTTCCAGAAAGCTTGAAAGATCCCTAAGAGAAATTCAAAAGAAATTCTCAAGCACCCTGAGCATAAGTTAGAAACAGATATTTTAGAGGGAAAGGAAACTCAGAAACTGTAAGATAAATTAGTGATTTAGATTTATTGTTAACCATCCCTGAGGATTGACAGACAAAATATACATCTCCTAAATCAATAAATGTATATATGCAGAAGAGTGGAAGAAGCCCAGTTCAGAGTCTTCTCCTTTATTTGAACCTCAATCATTTCTACCTCTACATGAAAGGGCCAGGAGCTACAGGACTACTGGAAGAAAAGTTGTTTACCCATCACAAATATATAAAGACTGAAAATAAAGAACTAATCATATAATATAAACATCGATTTATAACATGAAATAAAGTATTCACAAAAGTAGAATTGGAAGAACTGCAAAGGTCTACCCAGGGCAAAGAAATCGAAGCCTTGCTAGAAGTAGCTCAGACAGTAGGGACAATCCAAGGGGAGTCAGCAGTAGAGGAAGCCAGCATAGCTATTGAATCATTTTCATTCCCAAACCAGGCACCTTCTCCTCTGCCTTCTCCCCAGAAAGAACAAAGTCTTCTAATTAAAAACAAGAGGAATTGAAACAAAGAATAACTGAGCATGTAGAACAGGACAAAAGAACTGAATAAGGTTGCCTGCACTGAAGCTTGTTACAAAGAAACAGCATAAGTATTAAAAGATGACAATACTGTAATATCAAACGTAAGCACCAGCTCACTGCAAGAAACAAACCAACTAATGTACAGCATGGCTGCAGTTATAATTGAATACCTTGGATGCAAAATCAACAAACAAGAAAAAAAGCCAAACAGTGCACCAGCAAAATGGAAGATCAGGTTGGAAAATAAGATCAGCATGCTAAGATCAGATGCAAGCAAGCTAGAACAGATGAAAGAAAAGATGCTGAAGAACAAGAAGACCAAAGAATATCTGATCAAAAAATATCATCTAGAAACAAGGGAGATCAAGGAAGCACTGGAAATAATAATGCAGCAAATAACAGCCATAGCCAAGAAGATCAGCAGATACAAAGCATGAATTTTACACTACAGGCAGAATCTCCAATTTCAGTCGAATCAGAAATGTTTGTACCAATCCATCAATGGAGGGACTGCAATGAACCAGTCAACACCTGACAAAGAAGAAACAGTGCAGTTCTGGGCACAGCTTTGGGACAACCCAAAGAAATACAACAAGAATGCAGCTTGGATAAAGGAGGTGGGTAAGAATAAAAACATAGCTGAAATGAAAGAACTGGTAATAACAGCAGAAATGGTGGAGAAAGGGGCAAGGAAGCTCAAGAATTGGTCAGCACCAGGTGAAGATGAATTGCATGGCTTTTTATTGGAGCATCTGACTGGTCTGTACCCTCTCATTGCCAAGCAGTTTAACAACATACTGCAAGGAGGTGAAACTGAAGATTGGTTAACATCTGGCAAAATCTGGTAAAACCTACCTGATAATGAAAAATCCAACAAAAGGGGCAGCATCAGGCATCTGCGGGCCAATTACCTGCTTACCAACAACTTTTGCTAACTGGTGTGGTAGCTGATGCAGTCCAACACCATCTAGTTGAAAACAAGCTCTTTCCATCTGAGCAGAAAGGAAACTGCCCAAACAGCAGAGAGACAAACGATCAGCTCCTGATTGACAAGATGATTTTGGAAAACTGCAAGGGAAGGAAGGCCAACCTGAATGTAGCTTGGATTGAGTACAAAAAGGCATTCGACTCCCTGCCCCATGATTGGATAATCAAGTGCCTAGAAATAACAGGAGTCAGTAGAAACATCAGGAGGTTTGTGCAAAGTTCAATGGCACAATAGGAGACACAGTTGCTGGTCAATGGTGATAGACTGGGAGAGGTTAATATCAGGAGAGGAATCTTTCAAGGACACTCACTATCACCACTACTATTTGTCACTACATTGATCCCTCTGTCAAAAATACTGAACAAGTCAAGCCATGGCTATCAAACATCAAAAACCTCTGCCAGGCTATCCCACCTCCTTTGCATCGATGATCTGAAGCTGTATGGAAAAACACCATCTGAAAAAGAATCACTGTTCAACACTGACTAAATATACCCCCAAGATATTGCAATGGAGTTTGGACTGGACAAATGTGCCACGCTTACCATCTACAGGGGAAAAATAATGAAAACTGAAGGAATCAGAATGCCCAATGGAAATAACATCAAGAATCTGGATGAAGAAGATCACTACAAGTACCTGGGCATCCTTCAAGCTGACAACATTAAGCACACTGAAGTCAAGAAGAAAGTTAGGAGTGAATACATCATAAGAGTGAATAAGATCTTAAAGTCCAAGCTCAGTGGAGGAAATACCATCAAAACAATTAACATCTGGGCAGTTCCAGTCATTAAATACACAGCTGGAAGAGAGGACTGGACTCAAGCAGAACTAGAAGCCCTGGATAGGAAGACCAGAAAAATAATCACAATGAATCATGCCCTTCATCCACGTAGCGATGTTGACAGACTCTACTTATGAAGGAGCATAGATGGGCATGGAACGTTGCAAGTACACAAGACAGTTGAAGAAGAAAAAGGGGCATTGGAAGAATATCTGAAGGACAATGAAGAAGATGCACTGAAGCTAGTACACCATGAAGGCTTACTGAAGAGACCAAACTGGCTTACAAGAAAGACCAAATGAAGAACAGAGACGAGACAAAGTATTACATGGCCAGTACACACACACACACACACAGACACACACACACACAGACACAAAACCTAGCAGGCAAAACAGATAACAACATAACCTGGCAATGGCTAAGAGCAGGACAGTAGAAGAAAGAGACAGAGGGGCTAATTCTGGCTGCACAAGACCAAGCCTTAAGACCAAATGCAAACAAAGCCAGAATTGAGAAGACAGCAACAGACAGCAAATGCCGCCTCTGCAAAAGAGCTGGAGAAACAGTGGACCACCTAGTCAGCTGCTCAAGAAGATCACACAGACTGACTACAAACAACGGCCTGGCAAAGTAGCGACAATGGTGCATTGGAATATCTGAAAGAAATACCATTTGTCTGCAAGCAAGAGCTGGTTGGACCACAAAACAGACAAAGTAATAGAAAATGAAGAAGCTAAAGTGCTCTGGGACTTTAGAATTCAAACAGACAAGCACCTGCCACACAACACCTCAGACTTAACAATTGCTGATAAGAAAGACAAAAAAGTCTGGATAGTGGGCACTGCAGTACCTGGAGATAGCAGAATAGAAGAGAAAGAACTGGAGAAAATTACAAAATATAAAGACCTGCAAATATAAGTAGAATGTGGCAAAAGAAAGCAAAGATAGTACCGATAGTTATAGGTGCCTTAGGTGCAATCCCAAAGCATCTGGAGCACCACTTGAAGACCATCGGCATTGACAAAATCATCATCAGTCAATTGCAAAAGGCAGCTTTACTTGGAACTGCTCACATCCTGCGACGATACCTCTAATGCCATCAAACAACAACATCTGCCTATCCCAGGTCCTTGGGAAGGACTTGATAGGTGGATAAAAATATCAAATCCAATCTAAACATCTGGCTGACTGTGTGACCAACAATAATAATAAAGATTACAGGGTAGTTTTGCCATATATTTAAATGGAGAAAAACAAATGCACTTTATTTTCTCAGCAACCTAAGAGGCCGTGAACTGAATGGAGTTTTTGGGGAGGGGGGGCGAAATGAATGAAATTCTGCAGCTCTGGAGGCCGACGTCAGCGATGCTGGGCAATAACTCTTCCCCCATCCCTGAATCCTCCTCCTCCTTCTACTTTTTTTCCCTTAATCTGTTTTTGCTTTTGGACTGAGCAGGCGGGAGAAATGACACTGCACTGCAGCATACCTAGGAAATTGTAAGAATGCATTTATGGCTGCTCAGGAACTCGGAGCTGAAGGGGGACTGAGGGGGTTATTCGGTGCAAAACACAGGACTTAGAAATGAAGTCATGCTTTGCCTTGTAGAACATTTGCCCTTGGGATCCAGCCTTCCTTTGTTCGGATGTTTACGGAGCACGAGTGAGGTCCTCCATTCAGATTCTTCCTCCCCCCCCCCACAAATATTCCAGGGAAGCTAACTGTCCCTGTGAGTTTGTCACTGCTCCCCAAGTCCTTTCTCTCTTCCAGTACGAATGACCTAGATTCCCCGGCTTGTTTCTTCCTGCAGTACATGACTATCCCCACCTTCTTCTCTCTGTTTTCTATGAATGAGGGGAAGGAGGGAGAATGCTTGGTGGATGTGTTGGGGCTAGCAGGTTTTAGGGAGAGAGATGCAAAGGTGGGACGGGTTTAGAAGAAAACAAAAATCTATTCATCCTCGTTTGTCTCTCCCTTTCCTCTCCTGCCAACTTTTCCAATCTCAAAATTAGGTGGTAAATTCCATGAGAGCTGAACAGAGACCTGAATGTGATCCTTTAGAACAGACCACGCAGAGTGGCATTTGTCAAAATGATCTTCTTTTCATGGGTGTGCCTGCAAGGTTAGAATTCCTTTCCTTGAAGACATCGCATTTCTGAAAAGAATCCATGATGGGAGGGGAAGAGGGGGAAGGAGGGGTGGGGGGGGAGGGATGGAGGAAGAGGAGGGAAGGAAGGAGGGAGGGAGGGAAAAGGGAAGGGTGGGGAGGGGAGGGAAGGGGGAGAGAAAGAGGGAGGAAGGGAGGAAGGGGAAGGGGGAAAAGAAAGGAAGGGAGAAAAAGGGGATGGGACAGAGATAACCCTGCTTCTCTTTATTCCTTTGCAAGCATGTCTTACCTAAGATCCAAAAACTGCACTGTTAATCTTAAATGAGGTACCAACTCAAATTACACCCAAACGTATAAAAGTGTAAGTAGGAGCATGACTAAACAAACCACTACAATACACAACTGAACAAAGTGAGGAAGGTTAAAACTCTTAAGAGCACAAGATGGAATGTACTAGTGGACTAATGATTTGGTTAAGGCTTTCTTTCTCTTGTGCCTTTTTCATAAGTAGTCCTCTTTTCATTAAGAGGTTTGTGCTTTTCAGTTCCCACCTTCACATTTAACCTTAAAGAGAGAATTGTACTGGGTATACACTGTAAAAACAGACCTCATCAGGTTCAAGGAAGATGCTGAATAGCGCAATCTTCTGTGATTATTAGCACATATTCAGTTCTGTCTTTGCCTATAGTTCTGCCTTGAGGCACACCTGGTCTGAAGGTTTCAGAACTGTATTTCTGTATGTTGTAATAATATGCTACAGTCAACAACTGTACTTCTCAGCTCTTACAGTTCAGGAATGATGCTGTGAATGCAGAAGTTATTCCTGCCTAAAGTTCCTGTAAGTAAATCTGAAAAAAAAAAAAAGGTTTTCTAATTGTATTACAGGTACATGTGCAAGAACTCAATTTTTCTATGTACCTTGCTATTTTGACACAAGGAAGCCATAATAAGCTATGTAAGGAATAAAATAAACTTACCTATCTTTTTCTTTCTTTGACAATGTTACTGGCATGCCATTATATCTGAACTCACTTACCATGGATCTGACATTCACAGGCTTGATTTCATGTCCTTGTTTATTGCTCTAAAAGACAGTTTTTGAAAAGGGGTACCAGAAAGTCCTTATTAGTACATTGTTTCCTGTGCTGTTTAGAGTTTTGATCTTCTACTTTTTTGTACAATTGGGTATTGTAATGGCTTACTTTACTAATGCTTTACACTTTTATAAAAGTAAAGTAAGCCATTACAATATACAACTGTATGCTATGTGATACTGGCTGGCATCTTACTCCAATCCTTCCATTTGTAATTGTTCCAGTGGATCAAAGATCAGTATAAGCAACACACTTAAAAAACAGGCAAAGCTTTGATTGCACTGTTGTGGCACTCAACTTCTCTGTAGACACTCCTGATTCATATTTTTCTTTTGTTGTTACAATGCTAAATAAGGAACATAAGCAGAGTGCACATTTGGGAGTACCTCTTTTTAAAAAGAATTGGGTGTGAACATCCTAAATCATTCAGACATTTCATAAATTTGTTTGAAGCTGGCAAACATCTAGTTCCTTGAACAGCACCCCAGGATTTATAGGAACGTTTGGATTTCCTGCCTTGAGGGTAGAGGAAAAACTCCAGTCTCAGAGGAGAACATTAGACATTAGATTCTGAGGCTGGGTAAAGCTTCAGACAGAGATTAGATTGAAAGATAATTAAGTTGGATCTCAATGTTGGACTATATCTTTAAATCAAATCACCAGATCAGTTTGATACATCCAATGGATTTGGGTGCCTTTGAATTTACTGGTTGGCTCTATGGGCTTTTACAAATCTGCCCCAGTTTCTTAAATCAATAAACTGAAACAAATTCAATGGAATTCAGTTTAACAATTCAGATTGAATTGACTTTTTGAATTGACTTGATTCATCACATTGAAAGGCAGCAACAGTAGCTGGAGGAGCCTAGAAAATCTTGGACTGCTTTGGGCTTACAAACAGGATTGTTCTGCCTCTGCTTTAAAATGAACAGGGGGACAGAATAACTTTTTTTTTCACTCCTTCTTATTATTTAGACATCATATATTTAGATACTCCATTATGAAAAAGCACAGCCATTTTCAGCATTATTTTTATTTATTTCTTTGAATTTAATCTATGAGTCTCTTGTTGACCATGGACATCTCTGGACCTGACATCTTGCAGCTTTCCCTGTCACAGTAGACTGCAACTATTTTGTGAAGTTGCAGTCCAGCAAGGATGCAAGGGGGAAAATAGTGATTGTGTAGTTGTGTAGCATAAATGGAAATGATTGGTAATGGACAATGGATGATTCTCCATCGCTATATCAGCAGTTATCTATTGTTTCATTTTGCTAAACTCACTTCCCTGTCTGCTGAAACCCATCTCACCTGCACGCCACTTCTGCTACGATCTAATTATCACATCTCCCACTAATGACATGCTTCTGGCAGCAGCCTTCTGCTTAAAAAGGAAATTATTGCTTTCAACCAAAAGTTTTAAACCCAAGCAGTTCACCAAGGATCAGATCACCAGCACATCAGGTAGGCTACGAAAGAGGGGAGGAACAGCAGTTGACCTCATTTTGGAGCAAAGGTATGAAACTCACAGTCCTAACCTATCCTAGCTGATAACAGTTACATCCATGTGATGAGCTGATTCAGAAGAGAGGAACACCAATAAAGTGCTATGAGTAGCTGACTTTTCCAAAGGCATGTGGGCAAGGGAGGGAGAATGGCAGGGGAAAGAATGTTGGTCCTCTTTCCAAATGCCACATACAGAAGTATTTCTGATATGTCAAGCCTGGCAAATAAGAAAGAAAGATTCGACTACAGAAAAGCTTAGAAGCTTTTCTTAGAATATTTTAATACATGTTAACACATGTTAAAATATTCTGGTATGGTAATTAAAGGCTAGAATAGACTTGGCATTTGTCATTCATTCATTCATTCATTCATTCATTCATTCATTCATTCATTCACCCATCTGTCCATCCATCCTTCCATCCTTCCATTCATTCATTTTATATAGCCACCCATCTTACATTCATGACTCTGGGTGGCTTACAATTAAAACATAATCCATGCCAAAAACTAAAAAAATAAAACAACTATATAAATAAATACAAAATGTTAAATCATAACATAAATTAAAAACCATACTATATAGTCACCGGAGGAACACAGTAATTCAAAAACAGTACAGCCATATTATGAGTTCCACACCCTTCACTGATCCCCAGGCCAGATGGCAAAGCCATGTCTTCAGGCCCTTCTAGAAGGCCATCAAGGTTGGGGTGAGCCTGGCCTAAGGGGGAATGTTGCTTCATAGGGCAGGTGCAGCAGCAGAAAAGGCCCTCCTCCTCCATCAGATGACACTCTCTGGTGGACAGAACCCCCAACAAGCCTCTTCTGCCAGACCTGATGGGATAAGTAGGTGTCATTGGGGAGCAGCAGTTCCTCAAATAACCCAGCCCCATTCCATGTAGGGCTTTATAGGTCATCACCAGCACCGTGAATTGAACCCAGAAGCATGTCATGTGCCTTGTCCTATCATTTGTCTGTAGATAAAGTGGTCAGTTGCAGCAGATGGCAATATCTAGCTGATCTTGCTTGATCTTGAAAAAGCTGAGGAAAGTTGGATCTGATTGGTAATTGGATGGGAGACCATCAAGGAATTCCAGAGCTGTGGATGAGAGTGGGATGTCAAAAAAAATAAAAAAATCCCAGAAGGTGGCAATGGCTCAGTTAAATTAATGTAGGGCCTGAGGTGGATTAGGACTCAACATAAGGAAGACTTGATTCTGCTCGGGGCTACAGTGGGGGCCAAGAACTAAAGGCATACTTCTATCACCCAGGTTCCAATTCTATTTTGTCTCACTGAATGAAGCCAAATGGCAATAGATGATAGATGGACGGATGGATGGATGGATGGATGGATGGATGGAAGGATGGATGGATGGAGATAGTTGATAGATGACAGAGAGAGATGACAGATGACAGGAGGAGATAAGAGAGAGAGAGAGAGAGAGAGAAGCTCCATGGTTCAAGTATTAGGTCTCCAGCTGAGCCACAAATGCACTTTCACTTCCTTCTTCAGTTTAGGTCCAATCAGAATGAAAAAGCTTTCAGTGTGATGGACGTATTGTTTCTATCAGTAGGCATTCGTCCTTCAGCAGCAATGAGAAGAACACTTAGGAATCACCAGAAGCATCCATTCTTTGCACACCTTATACTATTGACATGAGCTGCATTAGTAATCAGGATAGCAAGCAAGGGACTCTGACTTTGCCCCTCTCTTTGTCTAAGTTCTACTTTCCTCTGACTGGAAGATTCTTGGGATCCCCCCTTCAGGCTGCTTCCTGGAGGAAGACTAGAATCTTTTCTTGGTAGACCTCACTTGTCCTTTGCATGTTGAGTGTCTGTCTCTAGATACTCTTAAGGAGCTTGGTTCTACATGTACGCTCTGCTAAGGACTCAATCCAGCCAAGGCCACCTCAACATTTTCCCAAATGGAAGGAAAAGATGTGTTCAGTACATGGAGAGTACTCATGAACTGCACTGGTTTAATTTAGCTGAACTCTGATTTATTTAAGTCCAGTTTCACTTTTGACTTAGCCTCACTTGCTTCTTCATCCCCACCTCACTTGTTTTTTTAATGATTCAGTCCCTGCCCTGCCACTCAATAGCCTCCATCCTTCTGCCTCAGGTGAATTGATGGGAAGGAAGCTATACGGCATACCCAGAGTGGCTGTTGTGGTCATGAGGTTCCTGGGGAGATGAGGGGAGTAATTGAAGCACTTTTTTCCTACTAACTGACTCTGAGCTTGGTCTGGTATGAGTAACACAGTTCTTTGCTAGCAAGCATCCTACTGAATAAGGCACACTGATGGGTATAAACTATTGAATGCATTATATTCCCATACAACACATTGTTTGTTTATGGTGCAGAATAGAGGAAAGATCACCTGGTGTCCTACTTTCCATCTTTATTCTGCTGCCATTATGGCCATTAAAGGGTTAAGGCTGGAAAAAAGGAATGGCCTTTCCCTTTGGACTGTTCATACGGATTATGCATAGATTGTTTCCAATGGCTCTGGAAATTGATAAAGTAAATTGTTGCCTGTTGCTCATGTCTCTCTCTCCTGGCTTTTGCTGGCTTTTATCCTTTTGGGGGGCACAGTTTATTGTTTTTTGATGCTTACTGGTAAATAAACATCAAGGTATATTTTTGCTAGCTGAACAGAGGGACGTGCACTTGCTCTGATCTGGATAGAGGGATTGGCTGAGTGCGTGAGGGATGCCATCAAAACAGGAAATTACGCATACTAATTTTTCCTACATAAACAATGCAAATCAATAGGGCTGTACAGTTTTGGGGATACAAGCACAGCATCTGTGGGCAACTCCTTAAAGCAGCTGTGTTGTTTTTCAGAATTGCACGTCTATACTCTGCAGCTGTTGTGTGATGCAGAAGAAAGATCCAGACGGTGCTGGGACCCCCCTGTGTGCTTTGGCTTTGAATCTCAATACTTTTGTTAAGGGTGTGCTAACTCAGGCTTAAACTCCCCCATTACAGATGTTAAAGGGTACTGGTAAAAGGTTCTCTGGATGGAAGTATTGACTGGGTCTGTCCTTAGCCCACTCCTATTCAATATCTTTATATGTGACCTAGAGCAGTGTTTCTCAGCCTCAGCAACTTTAAGAGGTGTGGATTTCAATTCTGGCTGGGGAATTCTGGAAGTTGAAGTCCACACTTCTTAAAGTTGCTGAGGTTGAGGAACAGACCTAGAGAATGAAATAAGAAGGATGTTTGTCACACTTGCAGATGACACCAAGCTAGGGAAACTGCTAACACCTAACAGGGCAAAATCGCAATTCAAAATAGCCTCCCCAAGCTTGAACATTTGGTCAAATCCAACAAGATAATGTTCAGCTGTGAAGAATAGGTGGGTAGGTGGGTAGGTGGGTAGGGAAAATCAAAAGGATTGGGTAGCAGCAGTGAAAGAAAGATCTAGGAGTAGTAGTGGACAATTAACTGAACATAAGCAACCAGTGTGACACCAAAGCAACCTTGGGCTACATTAACAGCAGCGTTGCATCTGGATCGCAAGAGCTAACCATTCCTTTGTACTCTGTGTTAGATGGGCTGCGTGTGGAAGGCCCCTTCTCTTCCCAGAGAACAAGATGCACAAAAAGGGTTAAGCGGTGCCATCTTTTCCTGTTATTAATCCCACATTTCACAACAGCCTCCTTGATTCCTTTAATTTGACATACCCCCAGTTCCCTTCTTGTATATTCTTCCTTCCTCACCAACTTCTTCTCATCCTGAGCTTAGCCTTCCTTACTCTATCCTTAAAGATTTGCCCTCCTCACGACTTATTAGCCCTTGCTTCAATTTCCTACACATCTCCTGCTTGCTTGTCAGCGAGTTTACAGTTCATCCCTGCAGACCTCTTAAAGCTTTTCCCATTCTTATGAGGATCATTTACACCCCTGTTTCTTTCTGTATCTCATTTTCAAGGAACTCCTACCCTTTTCAACTTGTTTATTCGTTAGGATTTCAAATCATTAACGCAGATCTGGCAAATGGCTCCTGCTTTAATAAGATGCTTGTGATGTATGGCGTGGAACATAACATTGATTTTTTTGGGTTTGTTTGCTTTAGAGTGCCTTCTAAACATTATTTAAAAGCACAATTGTTAAATTAAAAATGGAATTGATGTTCCGGCTACACAAATAACCCACTAAAAGAGATTCTTTCCTCCCAAAGCAAAATCAAAACAACTTTTCTTCAGAAGACTACTCAAAATATAATTGCAAGATCTTTTATTGTGCAATTTCTCCTTAGCCCTGCATTTTAGAATATTACTGTTGTAATGAACTTCCATTCTGCAAGCTATAAAGTATTAAATGTAACAATTAAAAAGGGGGGTTGAAGAAGGGGGGGGAATCCAACAGTCTTTCATGATTGTTTTATTTTCACACGTCTCTTTAACTACGATGGTTGAGATTCGAACATGAGAGTAAGAAAATGTGAAAGGCAAAAATTGCAGTGGCTACAGGCAGATTTCAGCCCATGATGGATTTGAAACAGGATTTATCAATGTAGCATTTGGTAAGCGAGAATCAAAGTGAAAAGTGGACGCACCAAATAGTCACACAGTATCTAGATCAGTGTTTCTCAACCTTGACAGCTTTAAGATGCGTGGACTTCAACTCCCAGAATTCCCCAGCCAGCATGCTGGCTGGGGAATTCTGGGAGTTGAAGACCACGCATCTTAAAGTTGCCAAGGTTGAGAAACACTGGTCTATACTGAAACATTTTACCATTCAAATGGAGCATCAAGTTCAGATTACATTTCATGAATATCCCCCATGTACAGTTTACATTTCAAAAGTCATGATTTAGATTCTTTCTCAAGCCATTCCTATTTCATGCTGTTCTAAATAACTGTTTTGATTAGCAAAGCCTCTTCTTTGCTACTGCTTTAAAAACTTTAACATTTCCTTCCTGATTGCCTAATCCCATGCTTCATTCCATATCATATTGAGGAATTCCAGCCAATCGCATCCTAGGTTGAGGGACATCACAAGCCTATGGAGCCCATCAGATTTAGTTCCATATTGATGCCTCTGAAGTGAAGTCTATCAGAAGGAGAACAAGATCTTCGGCATCTGCTATCTTTAATAGGACAGTTACAAGATGGCCCCAGGTGCCATCTGAAGATCTTCCATCTCCATCTCCTATCCCTAAATAGGTGGAATCATTGTCTCTCAACAGCTGTCACTTTAGGAACAAGAGTTTGGTGGACTCAAGGACCAGGGTGTAGTGTATTATTATGATCTACAGGGAGCCCAATTTGGATTGTGTAAAATTGCATCTGGATGACCCAGATAGTCTTAGTCTGGAGGCAGAGCTGTTTCAATACATTTTGCTGTCTGAGGCAAAGTTGGTATTCCCTCTAGTTGTTGGAAGAGTACTGTGGATAATTTCCAGTTTAACAGGCACCCAGCACACTTCAATATCCAGATCAGAGCAAGCACACACAGCACTCAGTTCAGCTAGCAAAAAAGATGGCTTGATGCTTATTTACAGTATGTAACATTAGCAAACATCAGACACACTTAATTGGCAAAACTGGGATAAAAGGCAGGAGAAAGCAGGGAGAGGTACATGAATAACAGGTAACAATTTACAGTTTCTATCTATATCTCTCTACCTACCTGTCTATTTATCATCAGTAATCAAAAGGCACAGAGCTTTTCAGTGGCACTGGAAGCAATATTGTGTGTAATTAGCCTGGATGGCTCCAAAGGGTTAAGGCCTTTGAGTTTTCCAACCTTCACCCTTTTATGCACGTAGCAGGAGCAGAATAGAGATGGAAAATAGGACACCAGGTGATCCCTCCCCTATTCTGCACCTTGAAGGAAACAATTTGGTGGATGCGGAAGATGAATCCAAAACACAACTACAGCTATTTTATTTTATTTTATTTAAATTTGTTATAGCCACCCAACTCCAATGGACTCTGGGCAGCATACAAAACCAAAAAAAGTCCATAAAGACAGATAAAATATAAAACCACACCAGCAGCCCAGACTAAAATGATCTAAAAAGTAACATAAATCAGGCCACAAAAATACAATAACCCCAGGCCTGGGACCAAAGGCAGGTTTTAAAAGCTTTCCAGAACCTCAGGACTTGATGAGTCAGAATCTTTTTGAAGAGGGCAATCTAGTTTAGAGGGCACAGGGCAGAACAAACAGCTCCCTCCTTCTGCCATAATACCCAGCGTCTGCTAACTGGGATAACTGTCTCATTGTGCCAGGAAGAAGAGAAGTACAACTCTAAAAGGAAACTCACTGGTCTGAGTAAAGTGCAAGTTGGCTTCAAATACCATGCTAACGAAACATTGTTTAGTTGACAATGTTTTATTGAGATACCACAATTGCTGGGGTTCATACCACACACTAAGGCACACTCCATGGTTTCCAAACCACAACGGCTGAATTCACAAAACATAGGAGCCTGGGCTGGGAATCCGACATGAGACCCTCCATTCTAGCCTCCGTGTTTGGCATTTTCCTAGCAAAGTTCCAGAAGATGCTTTGCTGGGTGCTGAACAGAAAGTAGGGTGGGTCTAGCACCCTATCACACTATCCAGGAGGAAAAGGCTAACCATTGGACTGGTGTAAATAGAGGATTTTTTAAAAAAAATCAAAAACGAAGTCAAGGGTAGCAAATGTTGCTGGTCTTCCTTCCACCCTCCTGGCCAGTTGATGGCAAGGCTTTGAGCAATTCAACATGTCTGACATCAGATCACTCTGATTTCCCAAAAGGACTGCCCCAGCCCCAGCTTTCACTGGAAAGTTCTGTATCTTTTCTTGAACGCTGGAACACTGGAAAAATCTATTCCCCCCTCTTCTCCATTTGGCATTCTTTTCTGCAGGATCACAACCTGAAATGTCAGGCTTTGCCTGTGAAAATCGTTTGTCTAGCAGGAGAGAACTCATGACCTATTACTGAAAGAGAGGGCAACAGTACATTCCTGGCACACAGGGATGTCAACAGAGCTCTCAGAATGGACTTCCTAACAGAGCCATAACTCATGGGCTGTGGCCCATCTCCACCTGTGGCAACTGAATCCAGCCAGAAGAAAGAGGCAGAGAACTCACATGGTGGCTTCTTTTCCAGCCTGAGCCCTGCATGGCTGTCTCTTCACCTCCTCAGTCACCACAAAGCATCCTTTCTGCTTCCTCCTGCTCTCATGCCCCCACCCCATATAGACAATCCCTTTCTTTGGTAGATCGCATCTGGCTTGTACCTCTTGGCTTCCATCTAGGGTATCTCTGGTGTTTTGTGCTCCAGATACAGTATGCCCTATTCTCCCTCCCCTCATTCCTGCACAAGCCAGGATGAGGTGGGAGTGAAAAGATAGCAACTAGCAACGATGGCCAGAAAAACCACCAGAGGCCACCAAGCACCCCGTTTCCAGCACGTATTGCTATTGCTGACTTGGGAGCAGCAGTGGTGGAGGACTTTGGATCATCAGTGGTGGCAGCAGCTCTTTCCTCTTTTGCTCGCTCCTGCCTTCCTTCCTTCTGCAACATTCTTCTGCTCCATGTTTAAGCTACCCTATCTGAGATGCAGAGATATTGAAAACTCTCTTTCCTGCCATCTAGCGTTTGTTCAGATGTTTGTAACCCAGATATGGTAGCCCTACTCCATGCAATTAGATTTGTTGAAGATATAGGGCAGGGAATGGGCAGTTGGTGGAGGTTCCTGTGGGTCCCAAGGTGGCTGCCTCTCCCCCTTTTAGTATAGTTCCCCACATGAAAGCACAGTGGGAGATTCTCAGTCCCACGTTCCAGTGCTACTGTTAAGTGGATTGCTCAGCATATTTGTAAGTTTATTGAAAGTGGATAGGAGTTAACACACCGTGATCATCTGAAGTATATGTATATGTATATGTACATGTATATGGAGAGAGAGAGAGAGAGAGAGAGAGAGAGAGAGAGAGAGAGAGAGAGAGAGATGGATTTTCTGTTCTCTATTTGAATGATAGGAATAATCATTTAACCAATCATCTGAAACTAAAAAGGAACAGACAGAGCACTTCCAGGACAAAAACACACCAAATATCAGCATTGCCCAAATATAATGTACAGGAAAGCATAAAGAACATAAAAACTACCCTGCTGGAGCAGAAAGAAACTAAGATCAGTCAGCATTCAGTCAACAGATGTCTTGAAAAGGTAATAAGCATCCTAGTTGGTGCTCAAAGTATTTACTATTTTAGTATCCACATGATACAGTTCCATGAACTCTCTTTCCCTCTGATAGCAAATTCAGATAGTGTGAGCTAACAAAATGGGGTTGAAGTGACTCATGGAGAAATCAGAGGGTGCTAAGGGGTGGAAAAGGGAATATCAGGTCCCCACTCAATCTGAAGCTCCCTGAGTGACTTTTAGGCAGTGACAAATTCTCAGCCTAACCCATTTCACTTGGCTTACTTGTTTTTGTTTTTGTGTTTTAATTGGTTAGATTTCTGTCCCGCCTTTAATTGAGGACTCCCTTCTCCAATTTTTCTCGAGAACAGGAACCCTGTGAAGTAGGCCAGTTTAAGCAAAAGTGACTGGCCCAAAGTCACCCCATGAGCTTCTGTGGAGGAGGGCAGACTTGACCTGAGTCTCCTCACAGTGGCTCTTGTTTTTTATGAAACTAAAAGAGGGTAAATAAATAAAATAGATAAAATAAGAGGAGAGAGAGCACACTGAGTAAGGAAGAAGATGCAATAAGTATATAAATAAATGTGGAAACCCCAACAGTTGTAGAATTGCAACTTACAAACCATTTTTCATATATCTATAGTTATATATATGGAATATGCACATACATACACTCATACATATACATATCCCAACTTAGTATATCCTTCTGGACAATTGCATCCCTATTAGAGCCTGCAGACATTCTACAGCAAGTTCAGACCCTCTGTTGCATCCCTGTGATTGCCACTGATAAATATATTTCCTAACAATTAGTCAAATTCTCTCTTTCAAGTCACCGATGCTCAGATGTCAGCATCTTAATGAGTTACACATTAGTGGTGAATTTTGCCAACAGAAACATTCCATCTACTGCTTAGCCTGCTACCAATCAACCTCAGTGGGTCATCTCAGAGTTTAGCATAATTACAGCTGGGAACAAATATAAAGCATGAAAAATTCATGCTGTCCGTCAGGTATGCTGAATCCAGTGAGTTGCCTGGGAAACATACAAGGTATAGTAAAAAAACGAAATAAAGAGAGCAAGAACATCATGCCAAAGAAAATGATTGTCACAACAAAATGAACAAAATGACCATGGGCCAGGCACGAGTGCATTTTTCATACCTCCATTCATAGGACATCAGAGGAAGCTTTTGCTAGCCAATTAATCATTATAGAGTCCCAAAGGCTTTGGAGAAGGCAACTTCCCCACCCATTAAGAGGGCTTAAACACTCAATGTCAGTAGTGGAAGCTTGATTTGACACAGTAGGAAGTTCTATCCAGTTATTCTAGGGGCTAATGAGGATCTGGAACAATTATAGTGATAGTTGAGGAATGTTGGGTGTCATTCCTCAAGCAAGAAAGTATCTCAACCATCTTTCCCCAAATTAGCATAGGCAAAGAACATTCTGTGAGTTGTAATTTCAACACATCTGGAGAACAGGGTGGAGACAACCGGTCTAGCTAGAGTATTTTTACAAACCTTGAGGAATCATGTGGCATCTGAATGCTTTGTGTGTGGTCCCAGAGACCTCCAGAAGTTGTTACCCAAATGTGATTTTTAGAGTGACAAAAGTGGGAAATTATTAAATATAGGATTGGGAAATAATCATGTTAGACATATGTGTTAATGAAAATTAACCAGATTTAGTTTTGGTCTGGTCCCACATTTAACTTTTTGGGTATCACTCAAAGGCTGAATATGGCCCTCAGCCCAGAACATTTATATGGCCCTGTTCTATAGTTAGTGCAGCCTGGAGTGATCCCCACTGGGTCCTTTCCTTACTCAAAAATCAGTAGAAATAAAGCATACTGGCGGGGGAGAGGGACCATCAGAATCATCAGCCTTGCTGGTGCCCCACCCACATCCTCATCTGATAGAATGCCTTCTCTTTGAAGATCAGCCCAGGTACTCCTTGCCAATTTAAGTTCAAAAGTGGTGAATTTAAATTGGATGAACAGACCCTTTTGGCAAGTTGAACTCTGATGCTGATAATCTCCAGGTTCTCAGATTGATAGCTGTAACTTTATGATATATCTGAAGTTGAATTGTGGCATCACCAGCAGTGCATTTGGGATAATACTGAGTATTCCCTATATCAGCTAGGAAACATAGTGACTTTCTTGAATATATTTCACTGTGAGACAGGGACAAGTCAGGAGCCATTGCCCATTCATTGGGAGAACTTTGAAGAATGTCTGAGAGATACTACAAACAAGGCTTCAAACTTACTCACACAGTTTCAGCTCCACCTAGTGATAATTTGGATATGGATACCAAAGGTCCATAGTTATCAGCCTGCCAAACATTTATTCAAGAGGTCACTCCAGTCATACTAATTCTTGCAGTGCAGACTTTGTGATACTGGGGTTAAAAATGAGTAGAACTGCTAGGTATTTTTTCTGGAATAAGTTGATTCCAGTTGGCCAAAATGGTAGAATAACTTGAAGAATCTGCATTGATTCAATTTACTATCAGCTTTAAGTGAAGCCTGGAGTAGTCTTGTACAATAAAACTTAACAAGACCTAGAGCAGGGTTTTTCAGATTGTGTTTTGCAGGACTCTAGCCTTCCACAAAAACTTGATGAGGTTCTGTGACAGATAAAGGGGAAAAAACACTTGAATCCAGCCATTTTTCTGCCTCTAGAGCTTTGCCTCTTGATCAAACTTTCCAGGATCTGTTTTAAATTAACAAGTTCTGTTTCTGTTGGCCTGAAAAAGTTTGAAAACTCCTGGCCAAGAGACATTGTCCAAGCTTTAGTGTTCATCAGGCAGGCTCCCTGAGTAGAGCAGCAGGCATTCCCCAATACTTCTATGTGATTATCCTTGAGGAACAGTTATATGATGAGTTACTATTAAGTATATAACATAACCAGAGCAAATGCCCTTAGATATCTTTTTAACATACAGTTTCATTTGGACTGTATTTGTAGTACATTCATTCATTACTCTAATACCCCATCTCTCCTCATGGATCTCAGGGAAGCATACAAAATTCCTCATTTTATTCTCACAAGACCCCTATGAGTTATGTCAGGTTCAGAGAATGAAGTTCATCCTGGATTTTAATCTGGGTTTTTCCAGCTTTTGCTGGAAATACTGTACATTAATCATTTTTCCCACACTGGCCAAAGAATTCCTTCAACCTGAGCTATGAATCTCCTTGTAATCATGAATTTGTTTTTGTGCCATATGAAATATCCCTCCTTCCATCAAAAGTTGGAATGATGCCCTTTCTTCTTGGAACTGGAACAGGATTTATCCAGTTTGGAAACTTGATCCTCTGACCCTCAATGTGGGGTTTGGACCCAAGTTCTTGCCAAGGTCTTAATTGGCAATATCCTGAACCTGAAGTAATGATCAGAAAATGCTATCAAATGACATCAGCGCAGGAATCCATTTTTATTTCACCTACTTTTTGAAAGAGAACCTCTTGCTGATGACAGCTAACACATTTTCAGCAGAAGGTGACTTAACTAAATCACTAGCAATCATCAAGTTTGAAAGGTTCCCTAACTTCCCCAAACTTCAACCTGGATATCTAATGACTTTTTGGATCTCAACCCTGGATCTAGAAGCTTAGGAGACTCATAGCGTTTCCTCACTGATGAATTGAAATACTTTCTATCCATCCTTGAGTCAGCATAAAACTATACTGGCATGAAATTGATTGTCCCCATTGCTAAACCCTGGCCTAACTAGGTAATAGGTGACAAAACCTCACAGATTTAACACACCTTGAATTACCCTTGAATAAGAGAGAAATACTACTTTAATAGCTAAGGTATTTAAGTGTGTTTCACTCCTGGGTTGAGAATGAGGTGAAGCTAACACCATAAGGACATAGCAGAAGTAAAAATGTGGCTAAGGTACGTTTGTTTCCATCTAAGATCTCTGCAAATGGGGATCTCATTAGGGAACCTTTGACATTTTATGTCTCCACATTTCTTTGTATAAATAACAACGAAGTCTGGAAAAGTAGAATCAAGGGCAACTTGGGACCTGTCTAAATGAGACTGTTAGAGTCAACTAAGACAATTTATTTCTCTTCAGTTTTACTTCATGACTTTACAACAGTAGGAAGGGGAAAAAATAGATGGAAAAGATAGATTGGAAATTATTTCCCAGACAGCTGCATAAATGTAGATGCAGTAGATCTCATGAATTATGATTTTCTGAATCCTGGGTGTTATTCACTTCTCTAAATTTCTTTGCCATTGTAACTCTACAGTAAGCCCATTGGCAGGCTATAGAATCATAATCTAATGCCTGTGCAGACAAAGCCTCCAATATACCCTGGATCTAAGCAAGGTCACTCCTTTTAAAGCTATTAGGTTCTATGCATGTCCCTGGGAATAAGTCTCACTTCAGTCTGGAGATGCAGATCTCATTCTTCATGTACTGGTTACTCAATATTTTCTCTCTGCATCTCAGAAAGCCAGCCTGCAAGCAATCTGGCCCTGCAGTAAAAGCTGGGTCTCTTCTTCCATGACCAAATGAGAGAAAGTGTAGCCTACTGGTTAAGATGTTGGATTGGGAAAGGGGAACCCCAGGTCCAGGTCTATCCTCAGCCAAGGAAACTGACTGGGTGACTTTGGGCCAGTCAGTCTCCAGTCAGCTCAACATAAACTCACAGAGTTGTTGGTGTAGGGGATAAAAGGAAGAGAGATTTTTATATAATCCAACTTCAGTTCAAGATGAAACATGACCATCAGTCATCTCCATCGTCATCACCACCACCAAGATGAAGTAAGATTGTTGAGAGGGTTCTCAATGGGTGATCTTAAAATATAGGCAAGTTTTTATGGAAGATGGTCTTCTGCCTGATAATAGCTCCTAAGAGGGAGTCTTTAGAAAGGGCAAAAAGAGTAACTGTCCTAGGTCCTACACATGAAGAAAGGCCCCATCCAAAGTGTGGTGCAGTAGCTGGAATGATCAGATGGTTATTTTAACATCTGGTTTATTTCAGCAAGAGGTATTTCAGCACTGAATGTTTTAGCACACATTGCCATTTACTGGGCTACTGACTTCAATAGTTAAAAAGAAGAAAGGAAAAAGTCGCTGATATAAATGAGAAGAAAGGAGCTTGAAACTGCAGCAGTTTTGACAATGCTAGAATGATTTTGGAGAGGAAAATGGCTTCAGAGTGTAGGGAAGATCTGTGTGGAGACCTTGATAGGTCAAATGGAGGAGCCTTGGAAGTTGTATTTGGCCTGAGGGCCATAACCTTGAATTCTTCTTTGAAGAACAGAACTCTTGATTCTTTTCATTCCTTCCTTCTCTAAGAGCCATTAAAATGGTCTACAGTTTTCACTGATAGCTGATATAGTTTTCTTTTGCTGATGCAGAAACTTATGCTGACATTTTATGGCTCCTTGTTCAGTGTAGCAGAGGCCTTTGACGTCAGAAAAGACTCTTAAAGCGTCAGCAGAACTACGCAGCCGGGACCGCAGAACACAGCCGAAACAAATTCAGCATAAAGAAATCCCAAAATTGTTGGCAATCATTTATCTTTCAGAACATTTTGCCAATTCATTCCCAAAAAGAAATTGATCGAATTGTACTGAACAACTGATGGGGGTAATACTTATTTTGTGCAACTTGCTGTCTGTTCAGAATGTATTTTACCAGAGAATTGCAGGAACTGTAAAAGGCACTGGAGGTAGCAAAGGAAACAGCCAGCATATAAGTGGGCTGAGGAAGAGAGGTGACTGCAAAGAAGTTTAAACTACATCTCTGTTGTTTCCCTTCCTTCAGTAGCTCTTCCTGCTTGGCAGAATGATTCAGACACCTACAACCAAACTGGATGGCTAATTAATGCAAACTTTTGGTGGCCATTTAAGGACATGGGGGGGGGGGGAGCAGGACAACAAAGGATATGAGGATATGATGCAATGCACAGTTAAAGGCTCTCTATTTTGCACATAGGAAGGGCCAGGACTTTCTCACCACCATCACCACTACTACCCTCAACCTATTTTCGCAGGGATGTTTTTTCCTTTTTTTTTTTTAAGGACACCATCATTTTCCTAGGTTTTCCCCATTTGGGCAGGGAAAAATTCAGTTTTGGTGGTAGAGTTGGAAGGGGTTGCAAAGAGAGAGTTGAGGAACAAATGCATCTCAGTCTAGCATTTGAGGATGGAAGTGCATATTATGGCAAGATGCAATACTGTCAATGAAAATGGTCACAATGTTACCCTAGATCTTAGAGGAGTGGTGTCTTCAGCAAAATGATGCTATTACTCCTGACTGGGGTAGGGGAGAGAAAGAGTTGGAAAGAGAGAATGCAAGTGGATGAGCAAATGAGCTGAGGGCAACATTTCATAATCTAATCATAGGAAGCTGCTAGGCTACCCAAGATGGACATTCTGATTGACAGCAGCCTCTCAACATTTCAGGAAGTGACCGTCCAGCTCTGCTAATTGATCCTTTTAAGATTGGGACAGGCAACTTTCTTGTGGCCAGAAGCTGCACTTGATTTATTTACTTGGCTCCTGAGGGCCTCAGAGTTTGTGGATGGTAACATCTTAAAACCCTGGAGTGGAAAGAGCTGACTTTTGCAATCGTTGAGGGGGCGGGGGGTGTTGGGAGAGGTGAAGGAGTGAAATGAGGAGTTTTAAGTCTTACAGTGTCTTAAGGCATTCATGTTGCCCCTTAAAACTCTGAAAGGGAAATTTCAACTTCAAAAATTTCCAAAAGGTTTTAAGAGATAAAATGGGTACCGTGAGCTGCTGCAAACCTTCTCAAATGACCTTCCCAAACAAACAAGGAGTTTGATCCTCCCCTACCCTGAAGATGCCTTGAGGATACATTGGAAGATGCATAAGTAATTTGCCCATCCTTGCTTTAAGGATGCCAAAGAAGACTCTGAATCAATCAAAGAATCAATCATCAGCTTGACTGATTATGTGCCAACAAGTTGGTGGTGTCTCTTAGAGACCACATAGATAGATTTTCTCCATGACAATCTGCCCCTACAGTGCACCCATTGCCCCTGTAACCAAATCCATCCCCCTTCCTGCTGGTCGTCCTCCTCTTCTCTTTCCTTCCACCTTTCCCAGCATTAGAGCCTTTGCCAGAGAGTGAGGTCTTTGCATAATGTGTCCAAAGGTAGGAACATTTGAGCTTGGTCATTTATGCCTTGAGTGAGAACTCTGGGATGATTTGTTTGATGATCCATTGGTTTATTTTCTTGGCTGTCCATGGTATTCTTGGGAGTTTTCTTCAACATCAAATTTCAAAAGCATTTATCTTGCTTCTTCAAGGTCCAATCCTTTGGTGTATAAATATTTTATATAGGCCATGGACTCTGAGAGTCAGTTTTTGAGCTTCCCCTTAGGCTGTTATTAACTACAGTGATGATAATTTGAAGAAAGAACTTCCAGTCTATATTTTTGTTTGAGTCTCTTTCACCTCCTGTGGGTGATTATATGTGACTATCTCCTTTGGAGAAACAGAGCAGGGAAAAGTTAAGCATCTTCTTCAGCTGTTCAAATCTTCTTCCTTAGTAGTTCCAGTCTGTTCTATTGTAGAATATTATAAGACCGTTAGAACGTTTTGTAAAATTTAATTTGAATCTGCTTCCCAGTTATTTTTAACCACTAAAGGGTACAATTTGGCAGTAAGTCTGGGAGCCAAACCCAGGGCACTGGGAACCACATTTGTTTATTTTTCACTACATTATAATCCATAAAATACAAACCACATAATGGTTCTGTGGTCACAGATGATGCGTCCCTGAACTACAGAGGGTCAAGAGTGTAACGGTATGTGAGAAGGACCTTGAGAGATAGGGCAAAGAGATGCTGCCTAGGGAACAGTCAGATAAGAATGGGCATAGCCCGCAGCTGCATAGTGGATGGGGCAAGAGGCTCAGAACAGACCCTCCCTAACTTCTCAAACTGTAAAAGAGATAGCAGGAGATTTGTCCTTTCAGACTTGCAAGATTCTGTTAATGTAACCTTACAATAAAGTAGAATTAGCTCATCTGGTTGCGTTTCCTGTCTGGTCCACCTGGGAAGGTTAACAAGAGTGAGAGAAATGGCATTAAGGCTATCCACCCCCAGGAAGGGCCCTTGGATCACCTGGAACATCTTCTGTTATGGATCTTGAGGTGCCACCTTCAGAATCACGTGGCTCCTCAATTGTGAGAGCAGATTCTTGGAGGCCCTCACTCATCCTGCAGGAGAGCGACCCAAAGATGTTTGAGCAGCAATGAAACCATTCATTCCCCCACCCCCCTCTTTTGCAAGGGAAATGTAACTATGCCGGCATTGAAATTTTAATTGCTGCGTAGTACAATTATCAATCTCCTAGAGAGAAAGGACATATGAGTGAGTAGGTGGATCTGGTAAGGAACAATAGCTGAGAGGCTTTTTGTATCTGACTCAGACCTTTGATCTCTCTTGCTCTGTACTGTGCACTGTGACAGCAGCAGTTCTTCGAAAACTTCAGGTAGAAGTCTTTTCCAGTCATACTGGTGAATATGCTTTAAAGTTCACCCCAGGAGTGAGAAGCTTTAAGCTTCAATCTGCATTCCTCAGCCTCAACTGCAGTGTTTATTATGAGAATGAAACAATGAAGGGTTAGTATGCATCACTGCCTGAACTCTTTGTTGGAAGGGCTGAGTAAATATGATAAACTCTCAGCGTCGAGGCAACGTGCCCCTTTCTCCAAATGTCATGGACTGTCATGAGTTGGAAAGGGCCGTTGCTCTGCAAAAGGTGATCTCCTTTTCAATGGAAAAGAGATCACCTTTCACATTTCAATGGAAGTAGTCAGCGGCCATCTGTCAGAATGGATTCACACACACACGAAGGGGCAGCAGTCAAGAGAATCCACTCGTGTTTGCTAAATACAAAATATGTATTTTGAAAAAAAAATGGGTACAAAGAAAACGGTATATTAGAAAGAGTTGCTATTTTAAAAAGTGCGTACTGGGATGCATTTTGTTGGGAAAAAATATACATGAGGGAAGCTGATTAGTTTGCTTGACCTCTCAGTTGCATTTGATACCACTATCCTTTCGGGTCACCTGCGTGGTTAAAGATTGGAGGCAATGTTTTGCAGTAGTCCTGCTTCTTCCTAGGTGGGTTATTCCAGTGGGTGTTGGTTGGGGAGAAGAGGTTGAACACTGGGGCATTTTAATGTGGGGTGCCTTGGGGCTAGTCCATCTCCCCCATTCTGTTTCATAACTAATTGAAACCACTGGGAAAGGCCATCCATTGGCCTGGGATGACATATCATCAATGTGCTGATGATACCCAGTTTTACTTATCTATCCCAGGTTGAATAAGAAATGCAGAACTTCCTGACCTGGTGCTTGGCAGGTGTAGGGTCTGCATGAGACTGCACAAACTGTGCTTGAATCCCAGCAGGACTTCCTGTTCATGCAGAAGCCTTCTAGTTCCAGGGTAGTTCCATCTCTGGCTCTAGACAGGGAGGCAGTACTCCTGAATGAAGATGCACACAATGTAAGAGTCCTCCTGGTCTCACAGCTCCTGCTGGAGCAGCAGATGGAAGTCGTGTCCAGAAGAGCTTTTGTCCATCTTTGGCTAGTTTGCAATTTGTGACCATTCCTAGACCAGGAGGTTTAGCAATGGCAACTCATGTCTTTATCATCTCATGCTTGGACTACTGCAATTCATTCCACATGGGTCCGTTCCGGAATATAACTTGGATGTGAAAACTGGGGCAGCCGCCTTCGTGATGGCACAAAGGGGAACCAGAGAAACCTGGTACAGCAGGATAACACTAATCATGTGCAAGCTCCATTGGCTATCAGTAAGGTTCAGGACCTTTATTGAGTTAAGACCAATAAAATAGAAGCCCAGAAGCAAGCTTTCTCAGTGGTAGCCCCCTTGCTCTGGAACAGTTTGCCCTCTTTCTCAAGTGGAATGGCTCCTTCCTTATTATTGTTTGGGGGGGAGGGATGGTAAAAACAGACTTTTTTTTTCAGAGAACTTTTAGGGAAAACAGATAGGACTGGTGGCAATAAGTGAATCAGTGGGTGAATGATCAGGTACATTATTTTGTTTGGGATAGATATGCGTTATAGAGTCCTTGGTGGTCTCTGAGCTTGGTTGTTTGCTTGCAGACATTTCATGACCCGATGTGGGGATATGGGAAGATAGAGGCCAGGTTCGGGGGGTAAAGAATGTTCTTTCATCTCCCGAACCCCGAGGGAGAGATAAGAGGATGAGACTGGCACCTCCCTAAGGAATGCTAGTGATATTTACTGATTGACCCTGGGAACTACTCCCAGTCTGGGAAGATTCTGTATAGAGGTTGAAGCCAAATAAACCTTGCTGGATTGAATCAGAATGGTCTCCTGGAGTTCCCTGGGCTAAACCTGACACCTGACTAGGTAACATCATCAGTGCTAGTGAGTGTGGGGTTTGCTTCCTGTTATTATACAGTAGCTTGCCCTGCCAGTGTTGGTGGGGGTGTGATTTTCTCCTTGGTAGTTCCTTGATTAAGGCTTTGTTTCCTGCTTGATTGTTTGTCTGGTGTCAATCCCTGCTTATCTGGGTGTTGGTTGCTGATGAGGGTGTGTTCTGGTCTTTTTGTTTCCTTCTAAGCTCTTTTATTGTCTCTTTTGACAATGGTGTGTAGATGTGGTTTATCTCTATGTGTCTTTTGATGGCTGATTTATCTCAATGTCAATTTCCACCCCCCCACCAACCCTGGCAGGGCAAGCTACTGTATGTAAACAGGGAGCAAACCCCACCCTCACTGTGGTACTGATGACGTTACCTACCTGGGTAATGAAATGTCTGCGAGCAAACAACCAAGCTCAGACAGCACCAAGGACTCCACAGTTCAGACTTGAGCTATAGATATTCTCTTCTCTTGGATATGTGTTAATGCTTTTATTTTATATATTCATTTTGTGATAAGCCATCCAGAGTTATTCAATGAGGTGACATACAGATATGGTAAACAAAGACTACTATTGTGCCAGATCATTGCCAAAAGATTTTTTTTTTCTCCCTAGCAGGAAGGGAGAAGAAGAAATGTTCCGAGGTAAGTGAGATGGCCACTGAGATGGTTGGTTGATGGAAGATGGAATCAGAAACAGAAGGGACTACTCTATACAAGACAGAAGAGAGCTATCCACCCTCACCAATGGTAAAGGTAATAAAAATATTTAATTTACATTGTTTTATTTGTGACAATCCTGCTCAGTTCCTATCCCACACTGCAGGAATATCGTCTTTCTTTCCAAGATCTACCTACCTTACATTTTAGCCACCTTATAGAAAACAGTGAAAACGTGTCCTACAAGCCTTTGGAGACTACATTAATGTTTTGCTTTCTAACCAACTGGCTGCTTAAATTTTACTCTTTTTTAAATATGATTTAGGACATTTACGGCTTTTATGGTTTTGATGATCTGATTTGTAACCACCTAGAGATGTATAATTGTGGTGATAGAGAAGGACAGGAAATCATTGTTATTTGGATATGGTTTGTTGTATAATTTTATGTTGGACTATATGAGGACACACAACTTCCACCAATTTGAGGGATGTGCTGGGCTTTGTGAAGGTTGTCAAGGGCCAAACTCCAAAAGTGAGCAGGTCAAGGCTGAATCCAGGAGTTTTAAGGGAGGGAATGGGTAACGTAAGCATCTGCACACCAGCTTTGACCCTAAATATTGTTCCTCCCATCCTCCACCCAAAACTGCAAAAAGGGGGGGGGGGGCAAATATTTCAACCATCCCATCCTCAAGGTCACTAGGATGTTGTTGGGCCTTTTTTTTTTTTTGGTTTTTTTTTTTGCAGTTTTGGTTTGTATAATAAATGTTGTGCTTTAAAATAATGTTTTACTACATTTGCCTGAACTGCTTATGGAAAGCTAGTTCCATGAGTAGTATGCATCAGGAAGGCTCAGGCAATAATTCCAAATCTGAAAGTAAAAATGTACAGTGATCCTATTTTGCCCTGAAGGCAAAATACAAAGGCCAGCAAAAGTGAATTCTCCAAAATTAGAAGAAGAATTGGTAGAAACAAATAATGCATTATAACTAGAGATACTGAATTAGATTGATTCACTCAATTCTTCTTTCCTATAACATTTGTAGGCTTCTGAGTGTCAGACCACTATGAGGAGAGTATGGAACTGGTATGCCCTCTGTTGTGATCCCACTATTTTTTTTTCTTTTGCTTCACAATGGCTGCTTAAATCCAGCAATTACAGTATGACAAACACACAATTGTTCCATCAGATATGTAAGGAAACACTCAAGATACCAAGCGTCTTCTGTTTATCCCAACCTTCTTAGAAAAACGACAATGAGACGGAATATTGACCAGGACCTGTGGGGAAGGCAAAGAGACATGAGAAGGCTGGTGGCAACCAATTCATTTCATCACACTTTTAAGGAAAAGGTGTCCACAATTTGGAGGAGAGCTTCATACCATCCGTCAACCAAGAGGAAGGTGAGACCTAGCCTTTTCCAATCTTTTTTAATGGCAAAGGAAGAATGTACTTAAATAGCATGGCATTTTGATTTGTTTTTCAGTGAAGAAGTAGATCCTAAAAACACATTTAAAAACCAAAAAAAAAAAAAAAAAGCATATTGAACAACTTAAAAGTGAATAAATGACTGGAAATACTTTGGGACACTAATCCTGCCAAGATTAAGCAATGTATGGCCCACTTGAAAAGGATTAAGCATCTGCTAAATTTTCCCAGAGAATTCAATGGGACTGTAGTATGTCAAAGGTAGGATGGAGTGAGTCTGGGGAACAACTGGAGTATGTCCTATGGAAATCATACTACAAGTAATTTGACTGAAGCAACTGCATTCAAGTGATGCTTATTTGCAATAGGTTTGATTCGTTTACACAATTTGTCCTTATTTTTTTCAGGAACGGTCTCAGCAGGTGGCAGTATTGGGCTGACCTTATCTAAACTTGGAAGATAAGCAAGGCTGGGTTGGTTAGGACTTACTTAGAAGACCTCCAAACAATCTTAGGATTTTAGGCTAGACTGACAGGTCAAAAAACATCTCAGAAGAAGTAGTGACAAATCTCTTCTGTATTATTACCAAGAAAACTACCTAGAGATGTCCAAGCGGTCACCAGGAGCCTAGCTTAACTCAAGGTTTTCTCTTGGGGTCATGGCATGTCAACTGGCAACTGTATGCTGGCAGACCACCATTATGCAATTTCAGTAGCAATGTCGGTTCACACAACAAAGAGGAATTCCATGTCCCTTGTGGCCTTCAATTGACATTTGAAGGCCAAATTTCAAGTACAGTAAGGGAAGTTCAACATAGAGGAAAAGTATGATTTATCTGAAAGCAGGTATCACCACTGACATATATGAAAGAGTTCAGGTAAATAGTAGTTTCTACCTACTTGAATCACCAGTTAATGTTCCTGTTTGATGGTTAATATCTAGATGGATAGTTGTACTACTTATTCTGTTATGTAAATGTTATGCTTGATTAAGCACTGAACATTTGGAAGCACCAGTTCATAAGGTTCATCCCTTTTATAAAGTTACATTATTAAGCACAATGACCTTTAATTGTTAATCAGCTTTTTATTAACAAGACTCATTTTATGCTACAGAAGCACACATTGTTCTTTTATACCATGCTGTGTCAAAATTTGGCATTGTAATATCTCAAAAAACTTCTTCCCCTGTGAAAGAAACATATTTTTTCTACTTATTCTCAGGGTACTTGAGAACTTCTTTCAAGTTTTTTTTTTTTAGTTGAATTTTGGAATGTATTGAATTCATGGAAGTGACGAAAATTATGTTCATAGTACCAGCTGTCCAACCTTTGCTTGAAAACGTCCAGTAATGGAACCCTCACAACCTCACGAGCATGTAGTTCCACTGTTTAATCTCTCTCAAGGTCAGTAAATTCCTTATTTCAGGTTGGTTCTTCCTCTGTAAAACTTAATCTTAGGATTTAGATATTAATTTTCCATAGCTCCCAAGGGCAGGGCAAGAACTAAAGGGTTCTTGCCCTGCCCTTGGGAGCTATGGAGAATTAATCCACACCATCAGGGAATTGCCTGAGGTTCATATTCTTCCCCTGAAGCCAGAATCAGTGATATAAAGGTAACAAAAAATGGGTGGAATCCAAAATGAGGCTTCATTCCTATGTGTCTTCGGACAGAGAAGATGATATAGGGAGAAGAGAATTTAAGCAGATGTCCTCCTCCAAGGTCAGAGACAGGGTTCTTGTCAAGGTTGGGTTTTTTGGTTGAAAACAGCTGGAAAGAAGGTGAAATGGGATTTCAGCAAAGGGTGTATAATGAAAGGGATTAGGAATCCAAAGCTGTTCCCCACATCTCCAAACTTAAAGAAAAGTCAGATCGGTCACTAAGCCCCTCTAAATCAGGAGTCAGCTACATAACACACATGAGTATCAAGGTGCCCACAGGCATCCTAAACAGTATTTATGGGCTCCCAAATTACACACACATATATACACATATACATATATATGAAATATCATAAGATCATAAAATGTTGTGGTCTAGATTTAGAAATTTAATTTAGCATGGGAAGTTACATTTAAACCTACAGTAGCGTTATGTATTTTTAAAAACCTAGATGAAAGCAGAGAGGTAGGGAAGTTTTAGTAAGATTTTATCTGGTCCAATCTAGATGGTTTGCTGAAGCAGCTTTTCAATGTCATCCTGCATCTTGATAGTTTCAAATTTCCTGCTGTAATGTTTGAAAGGCACCCCATCACAACCAATGAGGAACTTTTCAAAATTTCAAGCGATGTCACTGTGGCCCACAGGAGACCAAATTATGAACTTTGGATCAGTCATCAGAGACACAGGATCATCATGTGGGAAAGGCAGTGATTCTTTCAGTAACTTGAAAGGAGGGTGAGCATTTTCCCCATTGACTTCACACTTCTCAAACACAGGGAAGTTGGGCTCATATCCATTGCCTGGGTGGACATATTTCAGGGATTTCAGGATCTCTTCATTGGTGGCATTTTCCTGGTGACCAGACTGGTTAGAGGGGAAAGCCAGCATGATGAGCCCGAGGACCAAAACGCCACTGCAGTTCATGGAACTGAGTGAAGTCCCGGGTCGTCGTGCCTCAGAGCGAAGCCATGTTGGAAATCAGCAACACCCTTCCCTGCAGCGAGCCCAGGTCAATGGGCTCCAAAGCCCCCAGTGGCTGCGCCGCAATGCTGGCCAGACCGTACCTCGAGGCAGCAGCCATTGCAACGGCGCCAAAGAACCTGCAGGAACTGCTATAAAATGTTGTGAAATTCTGATGATCTCATATGAGATCTTGCAAGAATTTGTGTAGGACTATAAAAACCTTCATCAGGTGATTGGATTGTGCAAAATTACATGAGGCTTCCTGGATCAGGCCATTTATGAACCTTGGTATAAATACATTTTGTCACATTGTTTGCAAAGGCAGAGAGAGGAACTCTCACTAACATCCCCCTCCCAAAAATATTGGATTGGAAAGTATGGAATTGCTTTCCCTAATCATAACAAAATAAGAACATTGCTTATTTATTTATCTATCACATTTCTACCCTGCTGCAATTAAATGACTCTCAGTGACTTACACAGAATATAAAACAAGTTAAAACTTCCACAGGCTGATTAAAACCTGAAAGAGGACATCCACAACAGCATTAAACAGAATATAACAATAAATAGGAACAATAGAAAATCACTGAAGTAAATCAAGTTTGTTGCTAATGTTGATCACATAGTATACTATTAGCATACTATGCACACTAATTGGTTGATGTAACAATAAAAAAAGCTGGCTTGCATCTGGAAAGAGCCTTCATAGTCTCTAGAAACAAATGTCAAAACCTTTTTATTGTGCTTCTCTCATATGCTTTGAAGTATTATAAATTATAAATCATTGGAAACAATGGGATTATTGCAAAATCACTGAATTTCCTGTAACATGCAGAAAACCTCTAACAAATTTTGCTGATTTTAATTTGTTTAGAACTGTTAGGAAGAAAAAGCTGATACTGGGGGTGACAGATGCTGGCTACTTTGGGGCATGCCATATGAAAATAAGATCTTCTAAGCAGTCTCACTAGGGAGTCCTTGGGGTTCTCTGAGCTTGGTTCTTTTCTTGCAAACGTTTCATTACCCAGCTAGGTAACTTCTTCAGTGCTAGAATGGGATGGGGTTTGTTCTCTGTTTATATACATTGCAGTATATAAACAGAGAGCAAACCCCATTCCATTTTAGCACTGAAGATGTTACCTAGCCGGGTAATGAAACGTTTGCAAGAAAAGAACCAAGCTCAGAGAACCCCAAGGACTCCACAGTTCAACCCTGAGCTACATGTATTCGCCTCTCAGTCTCACTAGGTCAGGTTTGTCAACCTCCAGACCTAGTCACCAAAAAGACAATGGTGGTGTATTGCCCTTTCTTGGCCACATTGTCTTAGTGCCCCCCCCCCCAAAAAAACCAGGGACAATGGCAATTATAGCAAATGAAAGCTTGTGTTCCTGGGGGTAGTCGTGGCCTACCGATGTGGATCATCACAAACAGCAGCAGATTAGCTAATCTGAGTAGAGGTTTCATGGGAAAAGTTTACAAGATAAAGGCATTTCAGATATATGTTGGAAATGTGAACAACACGAAAAGACATTTTATCATGCTTGGTGGACATGTGAAAAAGCATGTTTTCGTGTTGTACGAATACATACACTGATTCAGAGGACTTTATCATGCTTGGTGGACATGTGAAAAAGCATCTTTTCGTGTTCTACGAATACATACACTGATTCAGAGGACTTTAAAGATCAATATTCAATTGAAGCCAGAACTTTTCCTTTTAGGATTGATGGATAAACAGTTAGAAAAAGCCATGGAAGATTATTTCACTATATGATTACTGTGGTGAGATTACTATATGCACAAAGATGGAAAGATTCAGCACTATCCACCAGGGAGGAATAGTTGGTGAAATTGACAGAAGTTGCCAAGATGGACAAACTGACTTCTTTGATTAGAGAAAGGACAATATCTACATTTATTGGTGATTGGAAACCCCATATGGACTGTTTGTGTTAAAATGAAAAAAAAAAAAATGAACTCGGGATTTATGGTTTTGATGATTAGACAGGATAGATTATAGAAAGAAGAGAGTCATGATGTAACTTTAGGGAGAAAAGTTAAAATATAATTGTACTTATAACTGCTGTGAAGAATATCAGAAGCTACTTCTTTATACCTTTATACCTTTCTTTATATTGTCCTCTTTTTTTCTACTTTCTTCTGTTTTCTTACTGCACTTTTAGCTTTTTCTTTTATTTCTCTCTTTGTTTTCTCTGTTCTCATTTAGTTTGTATTAGTTCTTATTATTGCTCTTAAAACTTTTAATAAAATTATATAAGAAAAAGTTCACAAGAGCTGTCCTTCAATTGCTGCTTTCAAACCTTTCTGATTTCTGTCCCTGGAAGAAATCTCAGCAGCTAAGCAGTCACTAACAGAAACTTGGATTCCTAAAGCCCAAATCTCCCCTTTTGCATTTTCAGAGCTGGCTAGGTCACTGCAGGTGGGGCAAAGTGGTGGCAGTTGCGACATGACAAACTAACAAGACCAAACCGAAGATGGCCTTTGCTGCAGTCCTGTTGCTGCTGGTTGCATTTCTGATCTTCTGACTGACTGAAAAAAGGAAGGTGGCAGATATTCCAAATCTGCTCTTTTCTTCCCTTAAACTATGTAATATTTGCTTGCTCCTTTCTGAGTATCCAGTATGCCAGATCAAATTGCTTTCAAATTATTGGGGGGTCTGGACAAGGTTCACTGAGTTATCCACGATCACTTTCCCACTCCTCCTCCGCAGCCATCTTCCTTCCCTTCCTTCTCTTCCCCCAACAGTAAGCCCTTCCATCACAACCACTGGCTTTTTTTACGTATGCCTAGTAGGCTTTCTTCATATCTTTTTACTGCCATACTTGAAAATGTTGCACCAACCAGCCCTTAATGTTGCAGACATGCTATTTTAGCCGATAGTCTTTTGTAGCATTGCAGTGAACTGGCCCAGTTAAATACTGGCTTGGTGGCACTAATGCATTAAAAGACCCTCAGCTGTCTAATGACTTCATTGATCATGTATCTCCTAGAGGAGTGTCTGTCTGAGCTAACTTGCTCTTTTGATTTAAAAAAAAAAAGTATTTTAAAATGGCACTTCTCTTGCAGCTTCAGTAGGTTGGCTTGCACGCTCATTTCCTTCATATTACAGGCATGCGTTTGCCACTCTGGAAACTGCAGACTCTCCCAGACTGCAGAACCCGAGATCTGTCCCTTGGTCCAGTCACAGTGGTGTCTGCAAAGCCCTTCTGTTTTCCAGCCCCTATGCATTTGGTTGTCTCACTGATTATTGATTATGTGACATCATGTTGGTGTTGACTTTTAGCAACCACATAGATTTTTTTCCCAGTCTGTTCCCAATCTGGCTGTTCAGATTTTCCAATGTTGCACCCATTGCCACTGTAACTGAGTCCATCCATCTTACTGCTGGTCATCCTCTTCTTCTCTTTCCTTTCATCTTTCCTATCATGGACTTTCTCAGGGGAGATGGATCTTTGCATAATATGTTTGAAGTAGGGTAAATTGAGCCCAATCATTTGTGCCTCGAGTGAGAACTCTGGATTGATTTGTTCAATAATCCATTTGTTTGTTTTCTTGACTGTCCACTGTATCTCAGGAGTCTTTTCCAACACCAAAGTTCAAAACAGTCAGTACTCTATCTTCTCTCTTCAAAGTCCATCTTTCACTTCCACAGAGAGTCACAGGGAAAGCCAGTGCCTCATAAGGCTGAAAAAGAAAATGATTTGGAGATTTGATATGAAAGTCAGTCAGACAAATCACATTTGAATAAGCTCTTTAGATTGAATTAGTGAATCAGATGCATCAAATCAAATGCCTTCAAATCAATTGGAGGATTTGAATCAAATCAAATTGATTCAATTAAATGATTCAGATTGCAAACCCAAATAAAATCTTAATCAACCACATTTTCTAACCCAGAAAGGGAAACATTGTTGGAAGGAAGGAAGGTCAGAATGGTAAATCTTCATTGTCGTACATCAGTTCATACATACATCTGATCAAGGAATGATCTACACAAGAACAAAACTTCATTTAGACCAATTAAAATGGTATATGAGGTTAAAGAAAACTGTGGGTTTTATTCAAGATGTGCCTAATTTCTACTTTGTTCACATCCAGTTCTCCTCTTGCCTCTCCCAGATACAGTTCCTGGAATATTCCACAGGACCACACACAACCTTCCATCAAAGAAGTGGTTCCACCACTAATTTGATTTTGTACCATTCAAAAGCAAAACTAGCAAGCTATAAAAAGCAGAGGGATGCATCTAACTTTCTTTCGACTTTGAAGGGCTGGTGGATTATTTAAAATATATACAGGATGTCATCATCACTCATGCCTGTCTGTGAATGAGTATATTTGTCTCTAGTTGGTTTGCTAAGTACAGATTAATCTGGTATTTATTTGTCATGGAGTTGCATAATTATTTTCCCTCATCTAACAGCTGGAAGGCTTAAATCAGCAAAGCATACGTGTCACAAATAAATCTATTCTTTAGTGATAGGGATTCAAAGGAAGCAAAAACGCAATTAGTTGAGCTGAAGTGCCCTGGAAGTATTAATGTAGCATGCAGAAGGAACATTTTTTCTCTTTTTGACGTTGCCTCATCAAGATCAGTTGTGTCAGTAATGTAAGAATGACAGATTTTGGTAAGGCTCTGTTATTCAAGGACAAACATTTGATCTTTGGAAGATTAGTGGTCAGTGCTGACCAAGAGAACTATTGGCTTGATCAAGAGCAGAAGGTGGGAACAGTCAACTTGGGGAATACACAGCAATAGCAAAACTAACAATATTCTGTATACATACAGTACAAATTTAACTAAATTTAAGCAAGAATGGTTGCCGTACACACAACCCATCACTCAGCACAGCAAATATAGTCACCTACAGTTTGGCTTCTAACGGGCCTAAATGTATACCAAAATTGCAAATTAGCAGATGTATAAAAAGGGGGAAGTCAGAAATTTAATAGTTCTTTTTTCGAAAAAAAAATCTTTTTTTTCCCTCTTTGGTATTTTAATTTTGGTTAAACTTGCTTTGTTCATCTATTTTTCTCCTTTCATTAACATGTATGTGTGTGTGTGTTTATGTATGTATGTATGTGTATGTATGTATATATATATATATATATATATCAAGTAACAATGCAATGGAGATTTTAATATTAAGCAATTTAGTTTAAGACCAAAACCCTTATTAAATAACAGATACCTTGATGAAAGTCACATGTTCTTTTTTTATTTATTACTTCCCAATGTTAACTTTCAATAAAAAAGCCACATAATTTAATGCTCAAAACAATGATATCCTAAACTGTAGCTAATATTGTATATCTACTTTCTTTTCTTTATTTCCAATACTCTTTGTTGTTCAGTTGTTAAGTTGTGTCCGACTCTTCGTGACCCCATGAACCATATTGCGCCAGGCCTTCCTGACCTTCACTGCCTCCCTGAGTTTGCTCAGTTTCATGCTCATTGCTTCAGTGATGCTATCTAACCATCTCATCCTCTGCCGTCCTCTTCTCCTTTTGCCTTCCATCTTTCCCAGCATCACGGTCTTTTCCAAAGAGTCATTAGGTGACCAAAGTATCTGAGCTTGAGCTTCATTATCAATCCTTCCAATGAGCAATCAGGGTTGATTTCCTTTAGGATGGACTGGTTTGACCTCCTAGCAGTCCAGGGGACTCTTAAGAGTCTTCTCCAGCACCACAGTTCAAAGGCATCAATTCTTCGGCGTTCGGCCTTCTTTATGGTCCAGCTCTCACAGCCATACATTACTACTGGAAAAACCATAGCTTTGACTATGTGGATCTTTGTCGGCAAGGTGACATCTCTGCTTTTTAATATGCTATCTAGGTTTGCCATAGCTTTCCTCCCAAGGAGCAAGCGTCTCTTAATTTCATGGCTGCAGTCTCCATCTGCGGTGATCTTGGAGCCCAAATAAATGAAGTCTGTTACTGCTTCCATTTCTACCCCTTCTATTTGCCAGGAATTGATGGGTCCAGATGCCATGATCTTAGTTTTTTTAATGTTGAGTTTCAAGCCAGCTTTCACCCTCTCCTCTTTCACCCTCATCAAGAGTCTCTTTAGTTCTTCTTCACTTTCTGCCATTAGGGTGGTATCGTCTGCATATCTGAGGTTATTGATGTTTCTCCCTGCAATCTTAATTCCAGCTTGTGATTCTTCCAGCCAGGCATTTCTCATGATGTACTCTGCATATAGGTTAAATAAGCAGGGTGACAGTATACAGCCTTGTCGTACTCCTTTCCCTATTTTGAACCAATCGGTTGTTCCATGACCGGTTCTAACTGTTGCTTCTTGGCCCGCATACAGATTTCTCAGGAGACAGGTAAGGTGGTCTGGTACCCCCATCTCTTTAAGAATTTGCCACAGTTTGTTGTGATCCACACAATCAAAGGCTTTTGCATAGTCAATGAAGCAGAAGTAGATGTTTTTCTGGAACTCTCATGCTTTCTCCATGATCCAGCGAATGTTGGCAATTTGATCTCTAGTTCCTCTGCCTCTTCGAAACCCAGCTTGTACATCCGGTAGTTCTCGGTTCACGTACTGCTGAAGCCTAGCTTGTAGGATTTTGAGCATAACCTTGCTAGCATGTGAAATGAGTGCAATTGTGCGATAGTTTGAGCATTCTTTGGCATTGCCCTTCTTTGGAATTGGAACATAAACTGACCTTTTCCAATCCTGTGGCCACTGTTGCGTTTTCCAAACTTGCTGGCATATTGAGTGCAGCACTTTAACAGCATTGTCTTTTAGTATTTTAAATAACTCAGCTGGAATACTGTCATCTCCACTAGCTTTGTTGTTAGCAATGCTTCCTAAGGCCCACTTGACTTCACTCTCTAGGATGTCCGGCTCAAGGTCAGTGACCACACCAGCATGGACATCAGGGACGTTAAGATCTTTCTTGTATAGTTCTTTGTGTATTCTTGCCACCTCTTTTTAATCTCTTCTGCTTCTGTTAGGTCCCTGCCTTTTTTGTCCTTTATCATGCCCATCTTTGCACTAAACGTTCCTTTGATATCTCCAATTTTCTTGAAGAGATCTCTAGTCTTCCCCATTCTATTGTTTTCCTCGATTTCTTTGCATTGTTCATTTAAAAAGGCCTTTTTATCTCTTCTTGCTGTTCTCTGGAAATCTGCATTCAGTTGCTTATATCTTTCCCTTTCACCCTTGCTTTTCACATTCCTTCTTTCCACAGCTATTTGTAAAGCCTCATCAGACAGCCATTTTGCTTTCTTGCATTTCTTTTTCTTTGGGATGGTTTTAGTTGCTGCCTCCTGTACAATGTTATGGACCTCCGTCCATAGTTCTTCAGGCACTCTGTCTACCAAATCTAATCCTCTAAATCTATTCATCACCTTCACTGTGTACTCATAAGGAACATGATCTAAGTCATACCTGAGTGGTCTAGTGGTTTTCCCTACGTTCTTCAATTTAAGCCTAAATTTTGCAGTAAGAAGCTCATGATCTGAGCCACAGTCAGCTCCTGGTCTTGTTTTTGCTGTCTGTATAGAGCTTCTCCATCTTTGACTGCAAAGTATATAATCAATCTGGTTTCGGTATTGACCGTCTGGTGATGTCCATGTGTAGAGTCGTCTCTTGTGTTGTTGGAAAAGAGTGTTTGCTATGACTAGCTTGTTCTCTTGACAGAACTCTATTAGCCTTTGCCCTGCTTCATTTTGTACTCCAAGGCCAAACTTGCCTGTTATTCCGATTACTCCTTGACTTCCTACTTTAGTATTCCAATCCCCTATGATGAAAAGGACATCTTTTTTTGGTGCTAGTTCTAGAAGGTGTTGTAGGTCTTCATAGAACTGGTCAACTTCAGCTTCTTCAGCATCAGTGGTTGGGGCATAGACTTGGATTACCGTGATGTTGAATGGTTTGCCCTGGATACGCACTGAGATCATTCTGTCGTTTTTGAGGTTGTACCCCATTACTGCCTTTCCCACTCTCTTATTGACTATGAGTGCAACTCCATTTCTTCTAAGGGTTTCTTGCCCACAGTAGTAGATATAATGGTCACCTGAATTAAATTCACCCATTCCCATCCATTTCAATTCGCTGATTCCCAAGATGTCGATGTTCAATCTTGTCATCTCATGTTTGACCACATCCAGCTTGCCTTGGTTCATGGATCTTACATTCCACGTACCTATACAATATTGTTCTTTACAGCATTGGACCTTCTTTTCGCTTCCAGATACATCCACAGCTGAACGTCCTTTCGGCTTTGGCCCAGCCGCTTCACTCTTTCTGGAGCTACTTGGAATTGCCCTCCACTCTTCCCCAGTAGCATATTGGACACCTTCCGACCTGAGGGGCTCATCTTCCGGCGTCATATCTTTTAGCCTTTTAACATTGTCCGTGGGGTTTTCTTGGCAAGGATACTGGAGTGGGTTGCCATTTCCTTCTCCAGTGGAGCACATTTTGTCAGAACTCTCTGTCATGACCTGTCCGTCTTGGGTGGCCCTGCACGGTATAGCTCATGGCTTCACTGAGTTATGCAAGCCCCTTCGCCACGACAAGGCAGTGATCCATGAAGGGGTCCAATACTCTAAGGTATTTAAAAAATAGAAGGTCAAGAATGCGTAATTGTATCCTATAAATATCATTGTACTGAAATAACATAATGGATCACGGTTTGTAACAACACAATAGTAGTAGTAGTAGTACAGTGGTACCTCAAGTTACGAACTTAATCCGTTCCATGACTCTGATGACAACTCGAGTTGGTCGCACCACGAGGCAAATTTTCCCATAAGGTTCAATGTAAATAGGGCTAATCCGTTCCGCCCTCCGAATTTGGTCGCACCACGAGGAAAATTTCCCCATAAGGTTCAATGTAAATACATACGGTTAAACACTTGCCAAGCCTGCTCTGCATTTTCTTTGGAGCCATGCTGACAAGCACACCAAAAACCTTCCAAACGCCACAAAACACACCACAAGCCTCACCGAACATCTCCTTGCTACCGCGATCTCGCCCACAGGAAGCCGCGACCACGTGGCAGCAGGGCAAATGGCCGCGGATCCGGTTCATAGCTCAAGGCGGAGTTCGCATGTGAAGGTAAATTTTTGGGGCCGGAGCTGGTCGTATCTCGAAAAATTCGTAAGGAGGGGCGTTCGTAACCTGAGGTACCACTGTAGTAGAAGAAGAAGAAGAAGAGGAGGAGGAGGAGGAGGAGGAGGAGGAGGATGGATCTATATAATTTGCTGTGCCTCCAAAAAGCAGCGTGACACCCCAGACTGCTAGCAAGACGTTTATGGGGAGAACTAGATAAGATGCACACTGAATTCCCTTCTCTGTATGAACCACTCCGTAATTTCCCAGCTGTTATTGTGTCTTCGGAGGCAAACACTGAGCAGATTATTCACTGCTTAGATATGTCAGCCCCGTGAGGTAGTCCAGACAAGAAGCACCAACTGTGAGTACTAACACTACCTTTATTGTAAGGCTACCGTAACAGAATCTTGCAAGTCTGAAAGTGCTTCCCCCTCCCTCGCCTTTACTTTCCAGACAACTAGGGAGGATCCCTTCCGACATGCTTTCTCCACCCCCATTTCTGCTGTGGGCTGAGATCTCTCTTATATGACCATTGTCCTGACATCTTCCTCCTGTTTCCTGAGTTTATCCTCCCACCTTGTGACATGATATGAAAACAAGCTGTACATTTGTAATTGTCAGGAAGGAAGAGAGTTGGCTGTTTGTTGCTGACTAATAGCAGCAATGATTTCTTTTAGTCTGATCAGACATCGGCAAACCTTCACACGTATTAAATACGGTTAGTGAAGAAAAAAAAATTATTTCATCATGGGAAGCAGAGGGCAGGACAAGCATTCTCTTGGTGGTCCTCCTTAGCTATTGTCCATTCTCTGGTCAATTCACAATCTCGTCCACTGTTTCTCAACCTTGGCTACTTTAAGCTGTGTGGACTTCAACTCCCAGAATTCCCCAGCCAGCATGCTGGCTGGGGAATTCTGGGAGCTGAAGTCCACACAGCTTAAAGTAGCCAAGGTTGAGAAACACTGATCTAATCTGATCAGCTAGCCTGATAAGTCTATGTAAGCGACTTGGCTCAATTTTCTTTGCTTATATAGTACTTACATACTTATATATAGTAGCTTTTAGTACTTATATATAGTAGCTTTTCACAGTAGCATCCCACCTTTGACATATATTGTAATTGGCAGCGCATAGAAGGTGTAATCGCTTTAGAAAGCACTTGGGCTGGGAAACCAATGAATTTTTAAGGAAAAATACCATCAGGGGAACGAGTTGGTACATATGTCATGCTTAGGAAAGGCAACCAGCACACTGAAGGCGATAACACTATGCAGCTGGCATAAATTACATTAGGCGTGAATCATGTTAAGTCTTATTTAGTATACCCAAGTATCTTTATTTTGTGTTTCCATAAATGTATTCAAGTCGGCATTCAGAAACTAAGATCAACATTAAAAACAGAAAACTAACCTTAAGAATAGAAAGAGTCACCAAGAGCCACATAACTTCCTGAATGGCTAAAGCAAGAGAAAGGGGATTTTATGATTTTATCACCAAGTAAATAGGTCCTTATTATTTTCTAGTCTTTACGTTTGTCCAGACTTTTAGATGTTCCTTTCTACTCATATATTAGTTATATAAGCCTATAATATAAGTAATCATGCCATCCTGGGATATTTCCTTAATTCAGAAGTCAACAAAATATGATAGCTGTAGTGGTAGGTGAGAACTGTTAAGGTAGTTCAGCTACACTGTTGATTATAGGTTTAAAGCTTGACCTTGAAAAGCTCACAGGAAAGCAACGTGAATTTTGCAAGGCCACTGAAAAGCTTCATCCAAAACACGTTTCAGTTGTTCCAAACCTTTCCTTTGTGCAAGGAGCACTGCTCATGTTATTCTTGGCTTTCTGAAAAAGAAGGTAAAGAACCTACATCTCATTCAAAAGCCTGTGTACAAAAGAAGATGGGGAAAAAAAACTTCACAGCGCAGGCATGAGGATGCATCAAATGTCTTCCCCCTTTAGAGTAGAGAAGGACACAAATGTAATCCAAGGAGTTGTGAAAAGCGCTCTCAAGCAAAGTCATTGAAGATAAGCTCCTCAGTTGCTATCAGACGTGTGTTCAGAAGGAATATCTAACTGAATGATAGTTGCTGAGAGTCACAGCAGGAGACCATGATTATTCTTTTCTGCATGCAAACATTCCAGAGCCCTCTGGTTGCCAGTATTATAAGAAATGGCTGCTGGCTTGATGGTCCTCTGTTCTGCAGAAGCACACACACAAACAGACACACAGAAAAAGATCACAATGTGACTGTTTCACTGCAGAATTTAACTTCCTAAGATTCCCAGACGACAGGCCTTTATCTGGTATCCCACTGATTTTACTCCCAAAGTAACCCATTCTAAAATCACATTACTCTACCTTTTACAGCCCTCTTGGTTGCAGAGCAAGCTATTTTCTGCTGACCCACTTGGTGCTCATAGTAGAAGAATCCTCCATGGCAGCTTTCTGCTCTAGGGTAGCTGGGGATAGGCACCAACATGCCATCGTAACTCCTCCTGAATGTGGCACAAGCTGCATAAAAACATCTAATACCTTGACACAGAAAGAATGATTGAAAATAAAAATTCTAGTACGCTTAGAGAAAATAGCATAACCATCAAGCCTATGTATACAAGGATGTGTGGGATGACCTTCATGTGCAAATACACTGTAGGTGACATTTGCAGTTCTGAATGCCACAGTTAAGGAAGGACATATTCAATAAATGTAGATAAGAGTAACCATGATAGTGAAAGTCTGGAAAACAAGTCATATGAGAAACAGAAGACCTAGGAAAGCTTAGTCTGACAGAGAGAAGATATAGGATCACGGATTTAAGATATCTAAAGAGTTGCCATGCAGCAGATGGATCAAGAGTGATCTCTAGATGGGAGGACTAGAGCCAATGATTACAAATTTGGGGGCGGGGAATAGGAAGCAGATCTTAAGAAACTTCTGCTAGACATTAGGAAACAATTCCTAATGATGAGGTCTGGTCTTTGTTGGAGATATTCAAGCAAAGAGTTAGCAGCCAAATATGAACTTGTAGCTCTGGCTCCAAGATTCCTGTTCTGACCTGAGGTTGGGCTAGGAAATCTTCAAACTCCCTTTGAAGATGTTCTAGCCCAACATTAGATCAGTATAGGGATCTGGTATAGGAATCTAGACTCCTTTGGAATTCTAGCATGCAATGATTCTGTGATCTTGCCTCATCATTAGCATAGGGCTTATCAGCCAAGTCAATTACCCGGTTTAGTGGCCAGTCATAAAGCAGAGTGCAATCAAATAATGTACATCTAGGACCTAGGTCTAGGGGAAAAACATCTCTGGACTAGATAAAGTAGGTTAATGGATGCTCCTATCTTATAGCAAGGGTTGGAAAAAATGCACCAAGTCTTCAGATATTTTCTAAATCAGTGAATAAAAATTGTGCACTGCTAATAAACGATTTGTTGATTTCACACTGTCATTCTGAAACCCCAGCCTTGGAGAAGTGGATCTTATTTCTCAAAGTAAGCAGGAGAATCCTATTCATACTATTTCATGGTTGCCGACAGAAAGAAAAGCTTCCATTTTTAGTCAAACCAGCTGCAGCCAGACAAGGGGTATAATAGCAATGATTAAGATGGAAATTATTTGACTCTTTGGGAAGCACACTTTTCCAAGTTGATGTCAGGGGATCATTAAGGACATCATGTTCCATCATAAAGCATGGCCAGGCACTGAAGATGTAGGCCCAAACAGCTGAGCCATTTTACTGAGCATTCCTAAGCAAAAGTTCTCCAGCTTCTGACCAGCTTGCACAGAATCTCTCTAATATAACCATGTAAATGTATTTCCCCTTTACTGTACAACAGATAAAGATTTCATCAGAGATCTAAACAGTTATCTTTTAGAACAGTGTTATCCAAACTTGGCCACTTTGAGATGAGTGGACTTCAACTCCCAGAATTCTGGGAGTTGAAGTCCACTCATCTTAAAATGGCCAAGTTTGGACAACACTGTTTTAGAAGCATGGAAGATTGCAGCTGCAGCAATTCCAGGAGAAAAAAATCAAATGTCCCCATCTTTAGTAGGGAGAATAAACACAAGCCTGCTGTATAACAAGATATCAAAATAATTCCCAAGGAGGTGGTTACATATGATACTAGTTGAGATTTCCATTTTACTGTAAAGCCTATGTAGATATAAAGAGACTTGAGAAATCTGCCCATGGATTTCTCTTCCAGCAAAGTGGAAGTGATTTGTTAAACAGAATTCATTGCGAAGCTGCCAAGCATTTATGGACTAAGGCCCATTGACAAAAATATTCTCAGCTCAAAAATTGGAATACAGCACTAGAAATCTTGCATAAGCAAGCGTATACCTCTGACAAACTCGTGCATAGAGAAAGATGCTTGTCAGGTATCTTATAAATACAAATGTAGACGTTTATTTTTAAAAACATCGCCAAATTATGTAGTGCTGATTGAACCGAAAAATGGTTGAATACACCTATTATAGGAATCTTCCATTGTGGCAAATGCTGTGAACAGATTCTCCAGACCCGAGGAGGAAAGAAAGGACAGAAATCAGATTTCCCAGGGCAAGTGTTGAAGAATGAATTCCTTCCAACTTCACACCTGTGCTGGCTAATCCAGGATGATTGGCATCTGTATATATTATCCATCTGTCCATTCATCCATGCCAAAGATAACATGGAGGATTTCTACCTACTATTCTCATCTGTCAACTTCTCTCTTTTGAGAATTGTGAAGCTGATAAATCAGAAGGAGGGTCTTTTCTTCACTGGCACCATATATCTGGAATGGATTGACAAGAGCTTTGTCAGGCAGCATCACTGCCACCTTTTCAGGCAATTCCCACGATGGGTGGCCTTGATTGGTTTCATTTCTGTTACGATTTTATTACTCTGAAATTGAAATTGATTTTAGTATTTACTTATTTTATTTATTTATCCAATTTATATGACCACCCATCTCACGCAAAGTGACTCTGGGCAGGGTGCGATAAAACCAGAGATTAAAACAAAAAATCAGTTAAAGAATAAACATGGATAAAAACAAAATAAATAAAGGAAGATCACAAGAGGGGAGATATTACGTATAATATCGTCAGCGTGCAGGCTCCCTCTCACTAGGATGTGGGGATGTTGCTTCTTCTGCCGCTGCTATTGTTGCACTAACATGTTATGTTTATTCCTATTGTTAATGTTCATTGTATGCAGTTTAATTCTTGTATAGCCATCTTGGCAATGTTTTTGCTTAATTTTTTTTTTAATTAAATGAAATATCCTATGAGGACAGGGAGGCAGACAGGCATCCAGCCAGCCAGCACTACAATTGAAAGCAGAATAATTTCCCCCAGCATCATAGATGGGCTACACTTTAGATCAGTGTTTCTCAACTTTGGCAACTTGAAGATGTGTGGACTTCAACTTCACGTTGCCAAAGCTGAGAAACAAAGCTTTCACATCTTCACGTTGCCAAAGCTGAGAAACACTGCTTTAAATATTGCTCTCTAGCTCTTAACCAAAACAAAACACACCATTAGACACTTCTAGAGAGATATCTTCTAGATATGAGCTAGGTCTACCAGATCTGGGTTGCAAAATTCCAGAAAACCACTGAATGGTATCAAGGAGTTAGACTTTTCTGTATCTCTTTACTGCCTTCTACAGGTTGTTTGCATTTCTGTAGCCCACACGTGTTAGCCCTTTGTGAATGTCCTTTGGGTTCAGTGGACACATGAGAAGGTGGAAAACATGTCCTGGGTACTCTCACAGAATGGCTACCTTGAAGCTTGATGGCCCACAAGATAGCTGCTTTAGTCGGCATGCCACCTTCTGTAATGGGCAGTAGGAATAACCTTGAGGAACAGGAGGAAGAGCCGCAGCCAAGGCAACACTCAGATAAAGGAAAGTCCGAGGCAGAAATGTAATTTGCAAAAGTGTCTCCAACTTGACCCTCCCTAGTTCTCTTGTAGATAAAGGAAGGCGGGGGGGGGAGCACATTCAGACTTGCAAGATTCTCTTACCGTAACCTTATAATAAAATGAGCATTCATAACTTTGGTTTCCTAGTCTGGTCTGCCTCAAAGGGCTGACAGCTACAAAGCTCCCACTTATCAGAACAAAAAGTGAGGGAATGCTTCCCATTACCTAACGCTATATCCCCACCCCCACCCCTGCCTCTACTACCCCCCATCTTTCCTTGGTCTTATTTTCTAAGAAAGTGAGCAGATTTCCAAACTAAACCCTGGGCTCTGATCATCCTTTTTTTTCTTTTTTAAAAATTTCTAGCTGATGCTAGAAGGTGGTACCTTGCACATCAGCTTCCTTTACTTACTTACTTACTTACTTATTTATTTTAGGATTCTTTTGAAAAAGATGAGCCAGCAAAATTGGTAAGGCAACTCTCTTACCTTACCTTCTCATGCTATAGGATCATAAGAATTATGACTGCATAGCCTGAGACTCGAATGAAAAGTTCCAACCAGCTGGACAGAGGGATAGAGAGAAGAACAATGCTTTTGTTGATGGGCAATGCTTGCTCCCACATGAAGTCATCCTTGAAAGTAAAATTCATCTGCTCAAGAAATGGCTGTGACAAGGCAATTTATTGGAACGTACCGAATGCGACGTGTCCTTCCCTTTGTTGATTCTCTTTCTCATCATGCATTAGTATGGAATGATTGGGGATTGCCAAATAAAATTGACAGCAGAAGAAAGCCATGATCACTTCATTAAAAGAGAGAGAGAATGATGTCACTGCTCTAGCTGCTCTAAAAAACAAACTGCAATATTTATTGATTGGCAAACACAGGGTGCTTTTTTTAAAATTATCAGTTGCAAACACTGTGTTTGCAATTAAATGACATTCTGCCTATAATGGGGAATGATTCTTAAGCACAAGCACAGCCAAATGAGAACAGAAACCATAAAAACCTTGTACATGTACTTCCTTATATGTCTTTATTTCTCCAAGTACCTTTTTATGACATGATTGATTGCTTACTGGATTTTGAAGATCATTTTGTTTCCCTTTATGGTTCATACCAATGACATTTGATAGCTCTGCATGGAAAAACCTAAGGAATCCAAGTTTTTAAAATTATAATTTAGTTGTATTTGTTACGATTGGGAACCTAGCTGCTGATCTACAATTACAGAAGAATAATCCCCAGTAGGATTATGTTATGTGCTCAAGGTTTATGCTAGATATTTGCAAACTGTGGGTCATGATCACTAGGGGTGGGTGGTGATCAACTTTGAAAGGTACACATTTTTTCTAAAGCTGATCAGGTTTGAATAAGCAAGCAGGAGGGCTGTCAAAATTCACATTTTACCTGGATACGTTTGCAGCAGGTTAGCATTGACAAAGTGGTAAGCAGGGATACCTAGGACTGCAAGATTGTGCTGCCAAAATCTGATGGGAAAATCACTGAATCATAACAGTGTGTTGGTAGTGGTGGTAGAGATGACAATGATTATGTTACTACCTCACTCATATCAATATGGATTTTTTGAGGTTTTCTAATAAAACAGCAATATATATGCTATCAGCATATGTTGAAAAACTCTGTTTTACTTTTGCAAAGAAGACCCCAACATGAAAAGCCATTTCATGCCATACCTTTGAGTGCGTATGTTTTAGGGAGCAGGGTACAACAGAAATTAGTAGTGTCATCCAGTGCGTGTTTAATTAGAAGTAAATTCTATTGAGTTAAATGGGATTTACTCCCAAGAAAACAAAAGGAGAATCAGCTAAAAGTGGTCTTATTTGGGGGCCTCTATTTTCAACTTCCAAGCGTTGCAGTGGATCTATGATATTGACGCAATGATATCACTGGGGATGGATCTAATGTTTGGGCTGAAGAAGAATTTACAGAAAACCCATTCAACCTCCAGATGATTTAATGCCTGTATTTGCCATTTTCAGCTGAAAAAAAGCAAAGACAGCAAGAAACGCTGGGTTGCCCAGCAGTTTAAAATTACAGTGGGGAGGATTTCTTCATTCCCAGTGTTTGTTTCACACAATCTAAGTGAAGGTGGGAAGCTGGTGGAGGGATGGAGAATGGCAGAACTTGTTCTTTGGGAGGGAATTAGCTAAAGGAGGTAAGCAAGAAAATTAGCTTTATTGATTTAACTAAGCTACATTTTGTCATTTACGCCAAAGAACTCAAATAGTCTTAAAGTCAACCCCATTTTGTTTTCTTTATATTTAGTGGTTTTCCAGATATTTAAAAACCCCAGGCAGGAAGTCATAAGAAGCAAATTTTATTAAGCTCCTGTTGCCAAAATTTGGCTTGGTGTGGCACATATTTAGGCCTGGATTATGAAATGGATGTAATTTGCCCAAGGCTGTCTCATGAACAGCAAACAAAATCTGAATTTGGATGTTCCAACTCTTGACACTCTTTTCACTGTACTGCCTGAGATCTTAAACATCCTGGAACAATGGTTTGAGCTGAAATAACCTGTTCTAACTGGAAATCTAGTTGGATCAGTTTTCCTCAATCTATTGCTGTGCAAGATGCCCTGAGTAAAAATTCATTTATGGCACATTTGAGTGTGAATTCCTCTAATTTCATGTTTGGGAATCAGTGCACAAAATGTAACTTTGTTAGCAATCAAAATGCTCAGTTTTCTGAGATTTACCATGAGAATTGCTAACAATGTATACAACAGAAATGTATGAAATGGCAATGTATGTTATGGAAAAGTCCAAACAAAATAAACCATTACATTCATGAGAAAATGTAAAGAAGTGAATGTTAAAACAATTATGTGCAAAAACAGTATACATCAGGCAACATTGTAAATAAGAAGGCATCTCTTTGGAAAAATGGGCACCACATTTTAGTGTATGCTTCCACATAAACATTCTCAAATTTGACAAGCTAAATTTGCAAGGAGAAACTGAAAGAGGCTGAAATTAACAATTGCCCATACGGCTGTCATTCCCAGCACATCTACGCTAAGAATTCTGGGAGTTGTGGTCCAAATCTATCTGGATGACGCCCAATTGGGGGACGCCACGTTGCTGTTGGGAAGAAGAGAGTGTGGAAAATAAAAAGGATTGAACCCGTTTTCGCAAAGGCAGACGAGAATAGCAAAGAAAAACAAAAAGAGTTGGATGAGTTAAAGCAAACAAGGTGGAGGAAAATTCATTTTGTCGGAAGCTCTTTTGTGAGCAAGAGTAGTGAAGGAAAGGTTGGAGAACATGAGCTACTGACGTGCCACATTTGGGGAAAGAGTGACAGTGAGGGATGGCCTTGGATTGAGAAGAGGGAAGCTGCTGGAGGGGTAGACAGTGTATCTGTTTCCAAGACACAGCTAATTAATCTGCAACAACATGGCCTTAATAGTTTGTATTGAGCTGACATAATTGTCCCCAAGGGATCATATTAAGGACTTATCCGATTAAAATATATGAAAAGAAGCCTTTAAAAAGGCAGATTCTATCCGTGGGGTTAGAGAGAAGAATGATGAGACATGATTAATCTTGACATGCTCAATACACCCATCCATGGCTACCAGCTTGTCCCAATCTGGCTTCTTCCAGCTGATGAAGATGATAATTGATGACATTTATATCCTGCCTTTCCTCCGAGAGCTCAAGGAAGCTTGCAAGGGGATCTCCCTTAAATTTCTTCTAACAACAACCTTGTGAAGTAGGCACAGGCAACTTGTTCCAGCCACGATGATGTCACACACAACACAACAGGCTTGGGCTGAGCAAGGAAGGCCACATCTTACAACTTGTCTGGCAGAACAGAGATTGGCTGGAAGTTTGGAATGGGGTGACCTAGAAATTTAATCATAAGATAAAATAAAGTTAGCCTCACGAAACGCAACGGAGCTAATGTCTGAAGAACCAGGCACAGAACGCAATGGAAGGATTTTAAATATGGAAGGGGGGCAGAAACACAAAACTTCCCTACCATCTGTGGACTTTCTGTATAATCCAAACCCAAGCAGATTTTGTTTCATGCCTGTATTAGGTTAAAGATCTGGGGGGAGGGGGGGTTTCTAAAATGGAGTATCTGCTCCTCCCATAGACTCATTTTACATAACTAAGGAAAGCATTTTCCCCACTTAAAACTCCCCAATGATGAGTAAAAGGGGAGGTCAAGATCTCCAAAGGAGAGGGGAAATCCCTGGGCATCTAATCCTTCCTTCAAGTGCTATATTTCAGGATTATCGCATACTATTCCATTTGATCCTCTCAACAACCCTGTGAGGTAGAATAACTTGAAAGATAATAACTGCATATAGACACACCACAACATCTCCTGCTATGCAAAGACCCTACTTCACTTTTAAGTGTGCGTCTGAATGCTCCAACCTCAGGAGAAGAGTTGATTGCATCAGGGGTGTCTGCAAGGAGGGGTAAAAAACGTTGGTTGTGAGACGCATGTAAAAAAAGCCAGCCTTCAATCACACAGTTACATCTGCCATCTTGACTTTTTTGACCCTCCCCTGCAGACTTCCCTGGATTGTATCGTTCTATTGGTTCCTCACAGAGGAGGTATCTGCCAATCTAGTTGAAGCTGCGGAAAAAACTGTGTTTGTTTCTATTATATTTTTATAAGAACAGGAGTTCTCTAGGCAGTGGTCTATGAATTATAATGTTCTGTGAAAACAAAAACAATATACAAACGAAATAAAACAACATAAGAACAGTATAAAAGCCTACAGAGAGAACAGTAAATAAAACAACAATGAAGCACCATGAAAATATCTACAATAAGTATAAAATGAAATCAGGCCTGTTCTAAATATGCTTCCTTGGGTTTCGGGGCAGGAGAGGATGGTGTGAATATTAAAAGGGGTCAGTTGACCCTCCCAACAAACCTGCAGGGGTTAAACTTAATTCCAAACAGGCTCAGTCAAACATAGGGTTAAACTGACTCTACTCAGTCAGCCGTGTTGTGTGTACACTAAAATCCAGTTAATTAACCCATTTTGCTTCCCTAGCTCTCTATGAAAAACATCTGGAGAGAAAGAACAGTTGAAAAAGCAAAGTTCTCCATTAAATATGTTGTTGCCGACAGCACAGAGCACATTCCCCGAACACCTGCCTGCCTGAATATGGGAAGTGAACTAGTGGTGACCTTTGGCCTTCTTGGCCAAAGGACTATTGGGCTATCAGGCACCAAGTAGAGAAAGATGGCAGGCCCTTGGTCTTCTCTAGCTGGTGACTTTGGTCCCAGTTGGTGTGATTGTGTGCTACCAGAACCCAATGTAAGGAGATGTGTCTGCATTAGTGGTTGACCAGGTTGTGAGAACAGGGCCAATAAAGAAGCAAAGAAACCCTAACATGTGGGATCCTGGATGCTCTCTGCGCTTGGATGATGGCTTGCAGATGTTTCATTACCCAACTAGGTAACATCCTCAGTGCATCACTAGCACTGATGATGTTACTTGTTGGGTAATGAAACGTCCACACTGATGATGTTACCTAGCCGGGTAATAAAACATCTGCAAGCAAACAACCAAGCTCAGAGAGCACCAAGAACTCCACAGTTCAACCCCGAGCTATGTATATTCTCTTCTATTGAAACCCTAAAATGCCAACATTGATTTTTGATTATGTGCCATCAAGTCGTTGCTGACTCCTAGTGACCACATAGATAGATGGTCTCCATGAGAATGTCAACATAGCTTTTTTAAAAGCTTAGGAAAGTTTTTTTTAAAAATCACTCTACAGTTGCCCCAAAACATGTAATATATCTGATGGGTAAGCAACTCCAGGGAAAACATTCTTCAGGCAAGGAGCTTGTAGGTAGACATTTGCTTACTGACATATGAAAGCCTTCCTAGGACTTTTCTGGTACAACGACTTGAGAAAGTGCCCTGAGAGTCTCATCTCCCCCAGAATGGCCGTGACTGACCCAATGAATATAAATATGAAGATCCAATGAATATGATTCCAGGTCTGGTGGGAAGGTGCTATAATTAGATTAGTGGTTGAGCGGATTAAGTTTGGGGTATGCTTGTTTTCACTGCCCTCCAAAAATTTAAATAATACTAATATTGTCCACAGTTAAGCTACTGTTTTACCTTAGCTTCTGACATTTGTTTGGTGAAATTGCAAGGAATTTAGAACTGAGGAAAGAGCATTACTGGTATTCAGGACTGTGTTCCTCAATTTATTTGTGGCTTTCTCTGCTCTTTAGGGATTTTAAAGGTTTCTAGAGCCTGAGAGGGGGAAGCGAAAACTGGAAGGAAAAAAAAAGAAAGAAACAAAGAGCATGGGAAAAAATAATTAAAGAGCTGTTGGTTTAGGCTTGGACGCAAAGGAAAAATGAAATATATGCCACCTGGCTCAGTCTAGATTGACAGGTGGGAAGGCAGCTGTTCTGATTCTGAGGGTGTAGGAAGGAAGAAGGAAGAAGGCGAAGGAAGGTGGGTGACACAGACAAAAAAAAAAAAATGAAACACAAGACAGTTTCGAGGAAAGTTGAAGGCTGTCTCTTCCCTCGGTTCAGCCATCAAGTGGGTCTTGCATGAGACATATCTTGACGTTCAGCTGATTCACACAAGCATCATGCCATCAACTGGCTGGGCTTCAAAAATACCTCCATGTGCAGGAGACAGCTGTAATTTACTCCTTCTTCTCCCATATTGCAAGGCTCTGTGGAGTCTGGCACCCCTGAAGAATTCGTGGAAGTGATTGTGAGGCAGCATTTATATCGTGCAATGATGGGACTGCCAACTGACCAGCTAATATGTGTTTAGGTCCAGGTGTCTGGGGCTGGGAACTGAGAAAAGAATAATTGTGGTGCTAACCCCATACTAGGATGGGTGTCTATTAGCACTGACTAGAGCTAATCAGACTACAGCATGGAGGAAGTAGAAAAAAACAAGTTTAGAGTGGGTGATATTCCCTAGATCTGATGGAATATCCAGTAAAAATATCTACCACTGAACCCTCACATCCCTGTTTGGAGAGAGGGAATCAGAAACATACTTTCCCAGACTGAATCACAGAAGGGCAGAAAAGATAAAGATAACAAGGTCCTAAAGATAACAAGGACCTGAACCTTAAAGATCATCACCAGCACTTCCAGTTGTACTCAGAAGCCCATTGGGATCCAATGCAGTATCTCCAGGACAGGCGTTATTCTGTTGAAAAGGTCCTCCCCTGTCAACTGTACCAACTGTAGTTTCCAAATAATCTTCAGAGGTATTACAATAATCCAAATACAAAGTGATGAAGGCATGAGTGAACAATGCCAGAGCATCTTGCTCCTCAAATGGTCATATCTGGATATGCTGGCTGAAGCTGAGCAAATCTTCTCCTAACCACAGCTTCTACCTGTTGTTCAACCCACCCAGGAGAACACCCAGATCTGTGGACCTGCTCCTTCTGAAGGAGTGCAACCCCATTAAGAGCCGGGGGTGGAACAACTGTGCAGCCAGGTGGCTTCTGGACAAATCTTGCTAGGCTTTAATCCAGGCCTGTTCTGTCCCATCCGGTCTTGCATAGCCTCCAAATACTGGTTTAGGACCTCCTCTGAGGGAGAGAGCTGATATCAACTCCCATCAACCCCAAACCAATTGGACCCACCAGCAGAAGCAGGAGCAGAACCACTGCAGCACAGCCCTTCCCACCCTGAGCCCTTGCAAGCATCCAGAAAGATATCATGGATAGTACTGGATGCCACTGTGAGATCTAAAAGGACCAGAAGGGTCACACTCCTTCCATCCCAGTTATGTCTGAAATCTAAGTGTAAGAAACCTAGATAATCTGCTTTATACAAGATTCTCTGTAGCTGAATCCTCTTCTCCACAACCTTTCTAAAGAAAGGAAGGTTGGAATCTGGGCAGAATCCAATGTAACACACTGGATCAAGGGATGGCTTCTTCAATAGAGGATGCACTATCACTTTTTCAAGGTGGTTGGCACAAGCCCCTCTCTCAAAAATCATTTACCATCACCATCTGAATCCAGCTGCCTGTCTTCTGCCTGGCAGCTCAGACAAGCCAAGAGGGCAGGGATCCAGTTCACAGGTGGCCAAGTTCACGCTACAGAGGACCTTGGATTCCACAGGCTTGAAAGAATCCCAGATGACTTCTCAAAGACATTGCCCAAACATCTTATTGGATTCTGCACAATTCTGAGTAAGTATGAGTAGTTTTATCTGCAAAATGCCTTGCAGCTAAGTCACAGGAGCCTGGAGAAAGCTCTTCTTTTCCACCGTCCTCCACCAGGGTACATTCCTGGAGAGAGCTGCTGCATGGGGTTCCATAGATGCAATAGTGGCAGAGCAGCACTTATGCTTCACTGCCCTTACCACCATGGTGTGGGTCCAAACCTAGGTCCAAACCTGTATCTAGCTACATACTTTGTTTCCTGTCATCAATACTCTAGGAGCACCTTCAATGACTCCACTTCCTGGAGTTCTTTCATGAACTATTGGAGCACCTTTAGATCAAAGGAACAGAGAGAAGATATGAGGGATCTAATGCCCTCATTGACTGTATGTGTCAATTCACACACACACACACACACACACACACACACACCCTTTCTAAAAAAGGGAACAATACCAGGTTGGAGGGCTGTGTATACAACTGTTGCTCAATTATAACTTTAGAATTAGATTCACATGTACACAAGACTAGACCAGTTGGGTAGTTATGAGTCTCTAGCCATTGTTTTAGATGTTATGTGAGCCAGACCATCACATTTAAGCCATAATATAGTTTGTTTGGGCAAAGCGTACTGTGTCAAGACAGCAATTGTATTTTTTTAATACGAGTTAAGGTTGTCCTGGTTTGGTTTAACATTTATTCATACATTTGTTAATGTATACATTTGTTATTTGGGAAGGAAAATATTGAGGCCACAATATGTGAATGTAATGTTGAACTAAATATGAAAATGCTAAATGTGCTGATTAATTATGAACTTGGGATTTATGGTATAGAGGGTGTAGCGACAAAACTTTTTTTTTTTTAGATTTTTCCTTTCACCTTTATTATTTTTGTAAATAACTCAAGGCAGCAAACATACCTAATATTCTTCCTCCTCCTATTTTCCCCCTAACAACAACCCTGTGAGGTGGGTTGGGCTGAGAAAGAGGGACTGTCACTTGACACTCCCTGTCACTGCAGAAATTTCTGCAGCTGTTACTTCTCTCTCGGGCTTCCAGAATTGGTGGTGGCAAAAGAATTGGAGGAAATCTAGTTCAGCCCTTTGCAACCATTTGACAGGAAAAGAAAAGTAGAGAAGCAGGCACTGAAAAGGGGAGGCAAAAAACCCCCAGCTTCCTCCCTCCCCTCCCTTTTTTAGATTTTTTTAATCCTGACTTTATTATTTTTTATAAATAACTCAAGGTGGCGAACGTACCTAATACTCCTTCCTCTTCCTATTTCCCCCACAACAACAACCCTGTGAGGTGGGCTGGGCTGAGAGAGAGGGACTGGCCCAAGGTCACCCAGCCGGCTTTCATGCCTCAGGCGGGACTAGAACTCACCGTCTCCTGCTTTCTAGCCCGGAGCCTTAACTATTAGGCCAAACTGGCTCTCCATCCCATTTTGATGGAAAGGTACTGCTATTCTGGATTTAAAACGTTGGTCTGAATATGTGTGTTCATCCTCTGCCTGTAAGCTGGCTGTTTACTGATGAATTAGAAAGCTGGACCAATATAATTTTTTTGTGGCCTTTCTACATTACATTGCAGAAAGAAATAGACAGAAAGCAAATTCAGTTATTTTTCTTTCTTTGTCTTCTTTTTCTAACATTTTGTGTTGGCACCCTATTTTTATACTTAAACAATAACATTTTATAAAACAATGGATTTATAATTCGGTATGTTCTATAACCTCATGCAGGAGGTGACAAAAGGAGAAAACGATCAGCTAAATGGCTGGGAAATAATCATAATATCTGAAAGGGATTCGTTTCTTTTAAATGAAGTTCATGTGTAAATGAAATGGAATCAAATTCAGGCTTTCCCCCAGACCCACCCCCTTTTTGCAGAAAAGTCTATCACTCAAAGGCCTCAGCCTTGAAAAAAATTGTACAGCCCTGTTCTTGAGCATCCCCAAATATTCCAGAGCTGACTAACCATTGGGTGTAATTAGAAGCTCAGCCGTTTGACTCTATCATTATGTTATTATACGGAGGGAAGGAAATTAAAGCTATTTCAATAGCAAACCACTGCTCCCAGATTCTTTACATGCCATAAAACTTATGTATTGATTGAGGAATGCACTCTGCCCATGCTTAGTGGTACTTTGGTTATAATTACAGTATGTCATCTCTTCTGGGGATCCACATCGGTCTTCAGATTATGCTGTGGAAGCAGGTGAACACTGAAATGGAGTGCTTTGAAAGTGTCAGTGTGATTTCCGCCCCCCCCCCGCCCCCCCGTTCCTTTTCCAGCAAGGAGCAAAAGCTAGGGCGGAGGATAGGAGGGAAGATTGGTTATAAATTGCCTTGAGGCCATAGATGTGGTTCTTGCTAGATAAAATAAAAATAAATTGGAATCCCATGCCAACTTCACATGGAAGCTGGCCCAAGCACATCTCAAGGTAATGTTACTTAATTATGTGCATGGAGGAAATTGCATAGTGTCTTTTCATCAAAGGGGAGGGGGGCTAGTCCCCTCAGTTGGTTACTTTAGTTCAATAATGGGTTTCTGCATACGCACAGAAGTTTGTAACGCTCAAGTACACCTCTCTTGTAATTGCATCTGCATTTCAGCTGTTCTTCAGGGTTTCTAGCCGTTGTGCAATCAGCAACGTTTGCACAATGGCTAAAAGCACAGAACAGCAGCAGATGCAACCACAAGAGAGGTGCACAGCTTTTGACCTCAGAGTGCTGAGGGACTATCCTCCCTGAAATAGGTCAGCCTGGGAGAGAGCAGCAAGCAGGACAAGGGTAATATCAACAGGTGTTAGATGCACTTCCTAACAGGGCTGGACAAAGCATTCAAAGGGGCACTTAGCAAAGCACATGGCAAGAATGACACACCCCTGCAAATACTTCGCAAAGGCCTCTGTACCAATAACCCCTTCCGTGGCATGAATAGCTATAATTCAGAGGCAATTTTGGCGGACGTTTCAGAAGGCCTCATGGAGACAAGGCTGCTAAAGGGCTCTGGGACTTTAGAATTGAAACAGACAAGCACCTGCCACACAACACCCCAGACTTAACAAGTGTTGATAAGAATGACAAAAAAGGTCTGGATAGTGGACATTGCAATGCCTGGAGACAGCAGAAGAGAAGAGAAAGAACTGGAGAATATCACAAAATATAAAGACCCGCAAATAGAAGTAGAATGATTGTGGCAAAAGAAAGCAAAGATAGTACCAATAGTAATAGGTGTCTTGGGTGCAATCCCAAAACACCTGGAGCACCACCTGAAGACCATCGGAAATGACAAAATCACCATCAGTCAATTGCAAAAGACAGCTTTATTTGGAACAGCTTATATCCTGTTATCCTTTAACACCATCAAACAAGAACATCTGCCTATCCCTGGTCCTTGGGAAGGACTCAATAGGTGGATAAAAATGCCAAATCCAGTCTAAACATCTGGCTGACTGTGTGACCAACAATAATAATTTATTGAATTTATATGCTGCCTGACTCCCAGCAACTGTGGGCAGTTTAAATGTTAACAAAGGGACTACGCTGTTCCATGGCCTCCCATATTTCACCTAGTCATGCTAATTCAGACAGACAGACAGACAGACAGACAGTAAGAAAGAGAGACTTAAAGAAACAGAGGAGAAAAACCAGACTTCCAAATGAGGAAGAGGTAAAACAGTGTCAGCAAATCACAAGATGGCCTGTAGTGATTGAGAGCAGTGCCTTCTCTTGACCTTCAAATCCCAAGGAAGTTGGTGTCTCTGGCACTGAAGGCAACAGCCTGCAGCTGCCATCATAAACTCTAAATGATTATTTTATTCTATGAGTATTGCTTAAGGCAGGGGTACAAAAACTGGGGTTCACCAGCATCCTTTTCATGGCCCTTGCTGCATTTCTATTTGGGGAAGTTGGTGAGATCAAGGTCAACTTGAGTGTCTTAGGTTTTCATGCCTTCTCCCAACAGCCTGGCCTACATTTGAAGGGTAGCCCTTGATATGCTGAAGACAATACCCAGAGTTGATGGAAATTGTATCTCTACAGGTAGTCCTTGTTTAACAACCACAATTGGGACTGGCAACTTGGTTGTTAAGTAAAGTGGTCGCTAACTGAAACCATCTCTGTGCTTACGATCTTACTTCAGCTTTCTTCTGCTTTACAGACTTGTGAAAGTCATAAATGCAAGGATTGGTCGCAAAGTTCTTTTTCATCACTGTCGTAACTGCGAATGGTCGCAAAACAAGGCAGTTGCTAAATGAGGACTACCTGTATTGCTTAAGGCTTTGTGACCCTGATTATTGTGTTAACTTCTGTTCATGGGCATATATCTGGGAGTGTGAATGAATTGTCATATATTTCATCATTAGCCACCTTGAATGCCATTTTCTTCAGTGCGAAAACAGGAGCAAAATCTAATAAAGAACGAAAGAGTTAAGGATGTCTGTCATGTAGCTTTCGTGAGGCAGAAAGCAGCCCGTCCATTGCATGCGCTTTCACAATTGCTCTGCTGGTTTTTATTTTATTTTTTGGGTGAGGAAGGAGGGCGATTTGGAATGATTTGGAAAGCAATTTACCAGAAAAAAAGTTTTATGAAAAGCAAAAATGCTCAATCTGGCACTGGAGAAGTCCTGCTGCTATTAATCAGTACCTCACTCTTATTCCAGGATCTTATTCTGTGCATCTATTATTCACCCACTGGAAATCTTAATGATGCCACTTCCCACTTGTACATTTCAGCTCACCTCCTACATCCCAGCATGAAATGCCATGGCCAGAATGAAATATGGCTACTTTCTGTCAAAGTCTGAAGCTTGTTGGATGCTTTGTCTGATGCACCGGGGAGCTATCCTGAGCAAATGATTGTTTTAAATGGGTTAATCAGCACAATCAGCAAGTGGTTCCTTTGGAGTTAACTCTCAAGGCAGGCCAAAGATCTTTCTCCTGCGCATAACGGCCCCGGAGCTGGAGGCAAACCTCCTCTGAAGGCCTGCTTTCTAATCCCTGGCAGTAAAAGGGACATGAATAATAATAAATATCGTCTCCAAATTTGGAGATGAAATGGGTATCATTTTTACTCAGTGATGGAGCTGGTTGTTCTGAGATAACAAACTTGTGTCTGGTGGGGGCCCATTAGGCTGAATGTTCAGCCATGAGGACAGGGAAGGCTGAATTTGATAGACTGATGGATAGATAAACGTTGCATTATCCAAGCAGAACCTCCACATTGAGGGGCAATACAGTACATCACAGAATAACGGCTGCGGGGAACATACAATGGGGAAAACATCTCACGAGGTGGGTTTCCTGGAGGCATCAGGGGCTGTCACCCCTGCCAGCATCCTGACTGAGACATTCATCCTTACAGATCAGAGTTTGTATTGTGTCGCTGTTGCTTAACAACTGTCAGAGTCGGTTCCAAATATGAATCCCAAACAGGGTTGTGGCAAAGCAGCTTCTTTGAAATTCTGCCATTCTGGTAAATGAAGAATGAACAACTCTCATCTGAACAATCTGTCATAGCGACCAAACAGAAATAATTATGATTCACCACAAAAATCACACAACTAGAAATACGACATCCAAGTCAAAAATGTTAATATGGAAAAAAGATGTTCTGCTTCCTTCCTCCCCTTTCTAATTTTCATCCTTACACACACAGACACACACACTAAAAGCATGCAGCATTGGAAAGCCTTATCCAGTTTTTCTCTCCGAGTCTCAGATTAAGTAACAACAGGGTAAATTAGTCTTAGCAAACTTTTGTACATAGAGTAACAGTGATTTAATCACTCCAGATATATTTTCTGTTGCTCTGGGACTGCAGAAGTAGCTGTCATGCAACGTTTAGCCGAATACAGGTAAAAACAATGGCTGATTCTCAGCTGACAGCTTGCTTTTTCCCCCTTTTATCAGTCTGTTTAAAAACAAATGCAGAAACTGTGTGCCAAAAGAACAAATGCCTGAACCGAGAATTTAACGGGAATGATCAGCTCAAGGAGGAGAACTCATAATTTGCAACTCTCTGTGTGTGCAGGGCAACCTTCCCCCTCCCCCGAAAAAAACAAAGAGAATTCAGCAAAGTAGCCAGTGAATGCTCCTGAATGTGGATTGTTAGTCTGTGTCTTCATTGTGCATGCCGTCCAGAATCACATGCAAGTGAGATGGGTGGCCATATAAATTTAATGGCTAAATAAATAAACCATGGGCTGCAAAAGAAACAAGGCTGTCAGAAGAAAAGAAAGCCCATCTTGTGGATTTCTTTCCAAGCCTTTAGTAGTAGTTCTCCTGGGTCATGTGACCAAGAGAGAATAAAGTTGCTTACGATGAAAGGGTCAGCAACATTCTGAGCGGCTGCCCACCTCTCTCTTCCACATGGATACTTTGGGGGATATTTCTAGATTTTTTTTTACTGCAGCCCGCAGTCAGATCTGGTCCCTTGTCAAACACCATCTTGCTATGGTGGGCTTCTCCCCTCACACCAAATTTGCTCGTTCTCTTCAGTTTTTAGAAGGTTTCCCTACGGACAGACCCTTTTTCCCAAACCCTCTTCTATAACTGCTTTCCAACATTCCTTTGGGCTGGAAAGAATAAAAAGACAGGAAAACCTGCAGAGCGTGGCTTCTCCCGTTCTTTAGCAGCAGTGCCCTAAGAGATGTTTGTGTTAAAAAGTCATCTCTTGCCTCTGCGCGTGCTTCTGCTTGCCCTTGGTGTTACGTCTGACTGTTTCTGAACACGTGTGCTGTGGGAAGCTCAGGTGGGGCTGCATAAACGCTGCCCTGGGTCACACAACCAGGAGATCGGGAGGTTACGAATGGAGCAGTCAGCAGCAATCTGAGCCGCTACCCATCTGCCTCTCCCAACAGGAAACCCTGAGGGTATATTTCTCCACAACCCTTAGCCAGATCCATTCATTTGGAAACTCAAATCTTTCTTGGCCAGCTTTTGCAGACAGACAGAATTCTTTGCAACATTTAAAGGGGTTGGAAAGAGTAAAAAGGAATTCCAAGCAAGAGAAGAACGGAAGGGAATACTGTAGAGAAGGTCATGGCTGCCTGGCAGGCTGTAAAGCTGAACCGAAGAATGCCTGTTAGAAGGTGAGGGTTAGATGTGTTTGTAGTATCAGAAGACTCCAATTAATAATTTGGAAGTGCCTTTCAGTTTTTTGGTGGATGCTGCACCATTAGGAGACTTGAAAGGGCAGGTTGGACATAGATCGTCATGGAGAAGATCTATCTATATGGTCCTTAGGGGTTGAAAATGACTTGATGGCACATAATCAATCAATCAATCAATCAATATCCATGTAAAAACATTTCATGGTAGCAATTTGATAGTTTTATTTCACAGATCTAGCTACACAAGTCCAAGCAAATTGGTGTCTCGTGTCTTGTCTAGTGCATAGGATGATGCAAATCTGTTTTCTGGACAGATCTATTTTAACTTAATGCAACAGGCAACCAATCCCTGTTACATGCATAGAAATACTTCCTTTTGTCTGCCTTGAATCTTCCCCACCCCCTAATCCAGCTTCACGTAATGATTCCTGTTTTATGAGACAGGGGAAAAAAATTGTGTATATATTTTCTCCACAAGCATTCCAGAATCAGCCTTTTGCACATATTTGTAAATTTTATAAACATCTATCATGTCTTCTGTTCTTGTTCATAACATTCAAAGTGATACATATCTCTGTTTCTACCTCTATTTATGTCTTGGTCTATTTATCATATTGATTCAGTTTGAGAAATCAATCCAATTCAATTCCGACATCCAAACTGAATTATCAAATTGATCTGAACTGATTTTCTTAAAAACTTCCTGCACCTGCCTATAAATCAGAAATCTTTTGGAAGCATCTTGTTCAATTCAACAATTGAAATTGATTTCCCAATTTGACTCAGAGATTTGATCAAACCTCCTTCAAATTGGAGCTCCAAATCAAATATCTGCACACTCCTAATATCTGCATTTTGGTGATATGGCTGTTAAGAAAAAAAAAAAAAATGCAATTTTAGGCTGCATCACCAGAAGCGTAATTTCCAAATGATGGGAAAAATAATTGCAATTGATCAGATCCCATGGTCCCATCTTAAATCTCTTGTCCAGATTAGACACCCTACTTTGACAAAGATGCAGAGTAACTGGAAGAGATGCAGAGACAGGCAACTCTCATGATGGCCATATCCATCCAATAGTAAGAGTGGTTCAACAGTAGAACCAGTTATCCAGAGAGATGGTGGGTAGACTCCCTTTTGCTGGGCATATTCAAGTAGAAACTAGGCTGCTGTCTTGTGTGAATGCTGAATTTGGGTTCTTCTGCTAAGCAGCACGTTGCAGGCAAAGGTCTAAATAGCTCCTTGATCAGCTATCCTTGATCAGCTCAGGACAACAGGGTAGAAAGCTTCTTCCACCTAAATAGATAGGGTTCAGAGTTCATTTGGGAAGGGGGGAGAATGTTATCTTGCAATGTCCCCCCTTTTCTTTGGGCCAGATTCATGGCTTAGTGGCAGAGATGTGCCTTCTGTACAGTTGTGAAGAGTAAGCTGTGTCCCCTAATCCTAGGGGTAACCTTTGTCTTGTCGCGCTTTGAAGGATGTCACTGCTCATATGTTGGCCAAGAGGACTAGCTCAGGCCAAAGTGATCCTCTGCTCCAAGCAGCAGAATAAAATTAGGTATGCTTTTAACATACTGTCATTGATTCTATCGCTCTGCTTTGTTTTTAATTTGTAATATGCGCACTTTGTTTGCAGAGTTTACATTTGAGCCCACTGTCTTACTGAAATGGCTCTGCTAATGGTAGAACATCATTTTGGAATTGCTGGAGATCCACAGTTTCTGGTGGCACTTTCACAAATGACAACCAAATGAAACTGCTGCTTTAATGCTGGAGATATATTGCTTGTGAATATGCAGGTTAGAAGCAGGAGAGAGCCAGGGCTAAGTCACTTCCGATCCATGGATTTTATTTGCAAATTATGCAGAGGGCTAATGCTCTTTAAGCACCGTTTGTGGAAAAGCAATCCTTGCCAAATTTGAAAAGGTGGGTATGAAGCTAAAAGAAGGGGCTTATTCTGAAATGAGACATCTGAAGGAAGTATTTTTACTCTGCCAAGCCAATAGAAACCTGGGAGCTGAGACCAGCTTCGCTTTAGCTAAAACTCTTTATACTGGAGGGAGTAGAGAGGGAATTAATCTGGTTTGATATTTTTAAAGAGATTCTGGTGGTCAACATTGGCTATAATCAGTTTGTAAATCATTTTGCTAAGCAACTTTGTCTGATCTCAGAAGGCAAAGCAGAGTCAGACCTGGTTAATACTTGGAAGAGAAACCACCATGATATCCCAAGACTGTAGTATATTCTAGGAAGAAAGCAGCAGCAGACCCTTTCCATTCTGTTGGCTGTAAACCTACACAGCTGGATGAACCTGAGACTACCTAAAACCATTTTGGAAAAGTCTGAAGCTGGAAAACTAAATTAACTCCTAAACAACCAGCCCCATCTCTCTTTCTCTCTCTCTCTCTCTCTGAACCAATCTCTCCCCACCTCTCATGAAAGGCAAAGGCAAGGAGGGGCAGAGGAGAGGCAGTGCATGATCTTTGCAAAAACGAGAACCCGCTGGGTTCTACCTTGCTGCAGTGGTGAGCAGAACGTCTGCCAGCTGAACTCTTCCTTCTCCAGTGGGGAGGAGCACAGCCGATGGTTGTCCCCGTGTTAAGCAACTGCCAGGCTGCTTCCCTGAGGGCGATCATCATTCTACTTCACTTTCCAACCTGAGAGAGGACAAGTGATATTTGCAGAGGGAAAGTCTGGAACTCTGTAATTAGAATCCCTAATGACTCCCAGTCCCAATCGGTATTCACCCAGCTCCTCTAGAGTTTTCTTCTTCTTTTCTTTTGGTGCCTTCAAGTCAGTGTTGACTCCTGGCATCTGCTTGGACTAGTCAAATTTTGCAGTTTTCTTGGCAAAATTTCGGAAGTGGCTTGCCATTGCTCTCTTCCTAGGGCTGAAAGAGAGTGACTGACCCAGCTGGCTTTGTGCCTAAGGTGGGACTAGAACTCATGGTTTCTAGCCTGATGCCTTAACCATTACATCGAAGTTGCTCTCTCTCCAGAGTTACTCCTTAGATTTATATCCCTCCTTTATTTTGTATTGCTCACATAATACTCCCCACCTCCTCTTTTCCCCCAACAACAACCCTGTGAGGTGGGTTGGAGTGAGAGACAGTGACTGGCCTAGAGTCAGCCAGCTTTCATGGCTAAGGGAGGACCAGAACTCACAGTGCCTTAGCCACTACACCAAACTGGCTCTCAGTTAGGGGGTTGAAGGCCATCTGTTGGGGGACTAGTGGGCTTCCTTGTGCAGTTGAGTGGCCACTGAAGAACAGACTGCTGGACTAGATGGACCAAGGGTCCAGTCCAGCAGGGCACGGCTTGTGTTCTTATGATCTAAGGCCAGCCATTGAGAAGAAAATGAGCCACCTTAGCACTCACTGGCTATCTTTATGGTTCTCCCAAAGCCACCCACTTTACTTGCTTGCATCTTAGAAAACTGCATTATGGCTTAGGTGCATTGCAGACACAAGCAAATGTGCCTTAATCAATAATCAGCACGGTAAACCAAACATGGTTTATCGAAATGTATTCTTCATTGTTCGTGTCTGCATTTTCACAACAACTGTAAACTTGTCCTGGCTATTGCTTTGGGGGTGTGCACTGGCCATAAAGATGGAAACTCTGAAAACCTAGTTTCCTAGAGCTCTGAGGGGCATTTAGGCCATAAAGTCCAAAACGTGCTCAGTGCAAGAAAGCAAATTAAAGCATCGTGGACCGGTGGCCGGCCAGCCTGAACCCAACTGAGGAAGGAGAGCCCACCATCTCTCGGAAACTGGTCCCAGTGTCAAACTGCACTTCCTGTTGGGAAGAATCTTCTAACCCTCACTCAGAACTGGCTTCCCTGTCATTTAGGCCCCGATTCCGCGTCCTCTGGGGTGACTGGGGTCTTGGCTGTCTTTTGTGTGAACGCACCTTCAGGTACCAGAAAAACTGCGGCCTTGGTCACCTTTACTCAGGGCTAAACCTACCCGGTTCCTCACTCTCTGTCCGGAGCGCATCGTTTCCAGGCTGCCGGCCGTCTTGATCGGAACCGGTTCCAGCTCTTGCTCGACTTTTCTTTTCCCCCCTTCGCTGTAGCTCCGCCAGCCGTTCGCTTCTGCAGCCTCTAAAATCCGAAGGACGAAGTTTGCGCGCCTGCGCGTTTGGCAGCCTCCTCGCGGGCAGAGCCTCCGAGCGAGTTTCGGCCAGCAGCAGGTGTAAGGCGCGGCGAACGGAATCCCGCAGGCGCCGCTGGGCTCGGGCAAGCCCGGCTTCTTTGCTGGGGGGCGGGGTGGGGGGAAGGAGGCTGGTACTTCTTTAAGTGGGCGCCCAGGGGAGCCGAGCCGAGAGCCTGACGTCACCGGGCCATCAGCTGACCGTGCTGGGTTCTGCCCTTCCCAGGCGAAGCCCGGCCGAATCGCCCTCGCGCCGGCTCGGATTCGCCAGCGAGGGAGCGCCGCCCGGAAGGGGCTGCAGGGGCTGCGGGCGCTGCGGGCGCGGCCGGCCGGCAAGCGGACGCGGCCGGCGGACGGAGCGGCGAGGACGGAGCGCGCAGCAACTTTGGGGAGCAGGGGAATTGGCGGTGGCGGCGGCGGCGGCGCCGACGAAGTCCTGCCTTAGCGAGGCAAGTGTTCCGGGGGCGAGTCTGGCTCGGCCGTCCCGCCCGCCTTGCCCGGCGCTCCTTCGGCTTCCCTGCAGCGCCCTCGGCAAAGCAGCAGCCCGGCGCCGAGGCTCCCCGGCGTCTCGGGAGGCGTGCGTGGCGGCGTGTGACGGGGAGCCCGCTCGCCGGCGGCGCGGGGCGCGCAGGGAGGACGGCCGTCGGAGCGGCGGGCGGCGGGCTGCCGCAGCCGGCGAGGCACCCCCCGCCAGCGGCTCTCCGGCTGCGGAGAAGGCGGCCAAGTAGCTCGGAGCGGATCCGCTCCCCTCGCCCCGGCTTTGCCCGCCCCCGGCCATGTCTCGCTTCAAGTCCCCGCTCTCCCGCGAGGGAAGGGAAACTCTTGCCCGCTTCCTGCCCGCCTCGTGGAGCGGTTGCCTTGCGGGGCGTGCGCGGCAGGGCGGTCGGGGCGCGCGTCCAGAGAGGATGCTCCGGGCCCGGGAGAGTCAGCCCTGGGGCCGCCTTCCTTGAGCGGCTGGCCTTCGCCCTCCTCCTCCTCCTCCTCCTCCGTGGCGGGAAGGCGCCCAGCTCCGCGAGCCTCGCTTGGGCGTCTTGCCTCCGGTTCCCGCGGCCGTCCTCCCTCGCCCGTGGTCCCCGGCGCCGCCCCTCCGGTCCCCAGTCCGTTCTCCCGGCTGGAGCGATGCGCCGCTCGAGGAGCGACAGAGAGCCAGCGGCAGCCGCCCGCAGCTTTTCCAGCTGCGCCTGCAGCGATTCGGAGGTATCTCCTCTGCCCACCTCTCTCCTAACCCAGTAACTTCCTGCTCTGGAGAAGTTGCATGTGCTTCCTGTAACCGTTCTCTCTCCGCGTGTGCTTACAGAATACTCTCCGTCGCATATATATGGGATTGCACTTTCTCTTCTCTTCAAGGGGCCACGTGTCTTGGATCCCGTCGCCGCCTCAGTCGAAGCATCTCCGGCTTCAAGGGACTTAAGGGATGGGACATCCTTCTGCCTGAGACCTGGAGAGCTGCCAAGAAAACCGTGGACCTGAGGTGGCTCAGAATGTAGGATGGGAACTGCCAAGCTGTCCTCCTTTGGGATTTTTGCCCCCTAACAACCCCAAGGGTGCCCAGGTGGCTGTGGCCTCCTTTTACCTTGTGTGTAGACTCCATGGAGGCTATCAGTGAGGACCTGGGGGCAGGTGGCTTTGATTCCACCTAACCAGACTTCCAACCATTTGCAAGACGCCTTCCTGCTCCCTCTTCATCCTGCCCCGCTGACCTGGAAGCCGATGGGGATGCAGCGAATGAAGCCCGACATTGCTGCCAAGGTATATCCAGGGCCAAAGGAGGCATGGGGAGACCCTTGTCTTCTGCCATCACTGACTGACCTTTGATCCCCCTGCCAAGGAGGTGGGGGGGAAACAGCTGCCTTTCAATGTGACCGGACCGTCCTCCTCCTGCCCCAACCCCCGCAATGGAGCTGTCCGAGGTACGTTGCTTGAGTGACAGCGATGAGTTGTACACCATCAACCAGACGCCCCCTAGTGGCGGCGCGCGCTCCCAACGCCTGCTGTGGCAGACCGCCGTGCGCCACATCACGGAGCAGCGCTTCATCCAAGAGCACGGCAGTGGCAAAGCCCTGAGCTCAGAAGAGTCCTGTTGCCCCAACCACACCCATCCTTCCCGGCGCCAGTCGGCAGGCAAGAGCCTCGGTGGCCACAACAATGGGGGCACCAAAGTCTTCCCTGAGCGCAGCAGCAGCAGTGGAGATCTGGGCTTCCTGCACCTGGATTGCGCTCCCAGCAACTCCGATTTCTTCCTTAACTGGGGCTACACTTACCGGGGTGTGATCTTCCCCACCTTACGCAACTCCTTCAAGTCTCGGGACTTGGAGCGCCTCTACCAGCGCTACTTCCTGGGCCAGAGGCGGAAGTCAGAGGTGGTGGTGAACATCTTGGATGTGCTCACCAAGCTGACTCTTCTGCTGCTCCACCTCACCCTGGCCTCAGCCCCCATGGACCCCATCAAGGGCATTCTCTTGGGCTTCTTCACAGGCATTGAAGTGGTCATCTGTGCCTTAGTGGTGGTCAGGAAGGACACAACCTCTTACACCTACTTGCAGTACAGTGGCGTGGTCACCTGGGTGGCCATGGCCACCCAAATCTTGGCTGCAGGCTTGGGTTGTGGTCTCCTGGGCGATGGCATTGGCTACGTGCTCTTCACTCTCTTTGCCACCTACAGCATGCTGCCTCTGCCCCTCACCTGGGCTATTCTGGCTGGCTTAGTTACCTCCCTCTTGCAGCTCATCATGCAGACATTCATCCCCAGGCAGGCGGTGACCTCCATCAACCAGGTATTTCTTGTGGGTTCATTCTCCCCCACCCCCCCCCCAATTTGGGCAAGATTACCAGTAGTTTGTTCATCTCCTACTCGGGGTTAGTCAGGGTTAGTCGGAAGCAGTACCAGTTCATTGCTAGGGCAGAACTAACCAGGACCCACTGCTGCGTGTCCTGCCCAAGATAGGCAGGGCTCTGAGATCTTTATCTGTGGTTATGGTGGGGAGAGGAAGAGATCCTTTTGCAGAACATGACAGAAACATGGTCTTTCCCCTATGGCATGGGTGGTTACTCCTGAAAGCAACATCCTTTATAAAAACAAGTGTGGTTGGTAGCACTAGTTAAGCCAGAAGGAAGAGGTCATGTGGGTTAGCATTCCTCATGGTCTCATTTTTCCTAGCTTTGTGCTCTCCAGCTATGATGGGAGTTGAAGTCTGGGACTGCCGCAAAATACATTGCTATCCCATTCTTCTTTTACAAATGCCTGAGAAAATATATACAAGGTCACCCCATTTTGTGCCTGCTGCTTCTGTATGGCCAGATCTTTGGGGAGAGAATCCCTTTAGTTTCCTTGCTGAGCACAGTATTCCTAGCTTCTTGAATCTGTGCCCCAAGATGTTGTGGGTATTCAAATCTCCCTATACTTTCCCTCTCCAACTATTCTTCAACGCAGCTGTGGCCAGGAGGGATCTGTAATTGCATCTGAGCATGTACAAATCCAGACTTCTAGAAAGGAGGGAGGTTATTTCGGCATCCTTGGATAATGTCACATAATTCCCTCTCCTCTAAGTTCTCCCCTAGTGCTGCATTTGGTCCCTGAAGCTATTTGATCAATTATTCAGCAAAGTTCATCAAGTAGAAGAACTGTTTGAAGGGTAGCTTTATAGTACACTATACTTTTATATGACAAGTACAGTCATCCCCGTTCAATTGATACTTTTCCCCATGTGTTCGCCTGCTCCCCTCCAGCTGTGTTGTACTTCATCCCCCATGTTCTCTTGCCAGGGCTGGAGTTAGACATGATGGGGCTTGAACACATTTAGAATCTCCCAGGCTGGGAGAAGTTGGTGTATAGGACTGCTACCTTTGTAACATTCTCCTTATACTTCCTAATTTTTGTTGGTTGGCTATTGTATTTTTTTAGTTGGGATCACTGGCCACTTATTTTTTGTAGTGAGAGGTCATGAAAGTTCAAACACGCATATATTTACCTGTGGGATCCATAGGACTTTCCAATCTGTACCCCAGCCCTTGAGTGTAGTTCTGATGTTTATAAAATGACAAATTGAATGTGGTTAGGTGGCCAAAGCCATCTGCTAAATCTGTGGCTGAGTGTCCCAGGATTATATTGATTCCTCTGTCCATTAAACCAGGCTAGCTGAATTCAGTGTTGTTCTGCTATTATTCATGTTGTTGTTGTTCTCAATGTCCTGAAACGTTATTTAATACGAATGAAATAGAGTTTGATACAATCGTTTGGCTGGTGGTCTAGTTCTCCCTGTTGTGATTAACTATGGGGAAACAGGAAAAGATCATAGCTCAGTCATTTATTTGGCAAATTGGTGACCCATGGATTGATTATGCTGACTGCTTTGTGTTTTGGTTTCTTGAAGCTGAAAAAAATACTGGGGACTGAAACAATACAATATAATACAATCATTAATTTTGATTTCCAGAAGGCATGGAGTATTTGTTTATTGATATAGTTATTTATTTTATGTGAATACCTATTCTGGGAAAGAAATAATACCCAAGGTGAGCTCTTGTTTCTATACCCGCAGCTTCTGCCAACTCAGCAGATCGAAAACGTACGTGAGTAGATAAATGAGGACTCTCACTCCGGTGGGAGGAAAAATGCTGGCAGCGGCTCAACAGAGAGACGGGACAAGTTGCCGGTAAAAGCGCGAAAACCGCGCTCGTCCGAAAAAGGGGCGCGAAGCAACGGAAATCCCGCCTCCTGTGCTGCCAGCTGGGCTGACGCTCTAGGAATTAGGCTCTGGCAAAGTCTAATTCCGAAACTAGAAAGATGCAATTGCCTTGAAAACCGCTAGGGGGCGGTCACTGCAGGGTCAGTAATGACTGTGAAGCAGATTAAAAAAAAAAAAAAAAACAACAATGTCAGGTCCAAAAATGAGAAAGCTCTAATCCAGTTTAGAGATTGTTTTTGCCAGGAGGGTTAAAGGTTAGATTGACATGTATTAGTTGCATCCACACAAAATGCTTAAACAGGTCAGTAAATGACTTAGCAGCTGCATTTTACAGGGAAGGGAAAAGCCACCATTCTAGATCTATTTCCTGTTCCAAAACATTTACTTCCAGAAAAGGAAATTCTCCCAGGGGGACCAGAGCAGGAAGAAAACAGAATGTTCTGGGAGAAAGCAGAATATTCTGTCCTTGGAACTATGAGATTTGCACACACCTATTGCATAATAGGGTAAGCTTGGTTAGTTTAAAGCTTGAATATTTTATTTTATTGTGGTTTTAGTATGTTATGCAAGCCCAGATGACTTATTTAGTTTATGGCTTAACATATGTTGTTACAAACCCAGAAGAGATGAATTGAGTAACCCAGCTAGCAGGTCATTAAACACAGTCATAGTGTACTTGCCGGTGAGGTGGAACAATCCCTTACATGTATAGACTTCGTTGCTAGTTAAATGCATTGGATTCTTTTAGGAACAAAGTTCTCAACTTTTCAGCTGACTCATTAACCGTCTAGAAGCTCGTGATCTGAAAAATTGCTGCAGATACCTATCAGGTCTGAAGTCTTTAGTTGAGGTCTTCAGCTGAATGCTCTCTTCATTGGGTGACATCCAGTGTTGCATGGTGAGCATGGACCTGCTTTGGGAAGGCGTCCAACCCTCTGGAGCAGATTTTGAAGGCACACACAGACAACTGTCCCTTCTCTGCCAATAGGAGGGATTAATGCAGCCAAAGCGAGCTACAAGGGAAGTTCTGCTAGAAAGTGCCTTCTAATACTGCAAGATGTGACGTGCCTTCTCTGAATAATGTTCTCCCTTGTGTCTTCTGCTCCCCTTCCCAAGCTTTTTTAAATGCTTTCTAAAACTGGCTTAAAGTTTTGAAACATTTTAATCTTCATAGCTTATTGGAGCCACATCCTGTCTTGAGTCCAGTGAAGGTATAGCTCCCAGTCATTTTGCTTTTGGTTGAATAAGTTTATCTCTGCTCTGTTCTGCTGCAGGATTTTAGAGTGATGCTGTGATCTGATTGCTGTTTTACTGGAGTCCTGTATTTCTGAACTACTTTAATTTGTTTGTCACTCAGTGAAACTTGGTTATGGGGTATGGAATAAGTGGAAGAAGGAAATCAGTAATCTCTGACAGGAATTGACTAGGAAATGTATTTCCAGGCTGGAGAGAACAATTAATATTCACAAACTCTGCACGTGCAAGGATTCTGTGAAAAGTAGGCATTTCTGTCATTGAAAGGTAAAGGAAATAAAACGAAATCAGGCAGAATGAAAAAGACCACACAACATTCTTTCCCTTCTTGGTAGGGATGGCATCTTCTGAATATTCTCCAGGGCAGGCCTGCACAGCCTGTAGAGGGAAAGAGGCCACATTAAGGAATTAATAATCCTTTTGGGCTGCAGATTAATACTGGGCACACCGATCACCTGTCTGGTGGCTAGCAGAGCAGCAACGAAGCTGGTGGTGGCAGTGAGGCCTGGAGGCGTTGGAGGTGCTTGGCAGCATGTCTTTTGGGGTGGCAGTGGTGGCAGTGGATTTATTGACTTTTTGAAAAATGCCTCCAAGGCTGATTGATGGGCCACATGTTGTACAGGCCTGGTTTAGGGCAGTAGGGAATTCTTCAACAATTTTGGGGATGAAGCAAGAAAAGTCTCTTCTAGGAAGTATGGGGTGTAGTCAGTGTAACTAGGCCACCAATGGATGAAAAGAAGAAGTGGCTAAATTCACAAATGAAGCCACACTTTTTCAAGTTTCCACAGTGCTGCCTCTACATCTCCTTTCTCACAGAAGACACAAGGGAGATTATGAGCAATCCATACTTACTTTATCTTCCCTTGTTGGCCATAAAAGCGGTCAATGGTGGGTGGTTGTCAAATGGCCAGTCACAAGAGCAGATAAGCTAATGGGGATCAATCAGACCTCCTCAATCTGATGCTTGGAAGGTCATTGGCTTAGACCCTCCCTCTTCCACAGGCTGCATAGCCATTTGTTGTGCCGCAATGTGGGAGGGACGTTATTGTTTGATATCTGCACAGAGCACATGATTGGGGAACGATTATCCACCTGCCTAACCTTGGTTTGGTAAAGAGTAGCTAGGCTCACATAACATGCTAGTCTAGATTGAAGTGGGATTGGGGAGTTTGTGTTCGGCATATTATATGAACCTAGCCATTGCAGTAAGCCATCATATGTACCCAACAATTGTGTTTTGTAAGGTGTTGTGTGAATCAGTGATTCACAGCTTTTGTGCTATGGCTCTCCTTTATTAGAAATAGTGCATATATTTTATTGTGTGTGTATGTGTGTGTGTGTGTGTGTGTGTGTGTGTTTTATTTATATATATATTTATTTCATGGAGAAAATCTAAGTTGTTGATAGAAGTCAAAAATGACTTGATGGCTATATATGTAGCTATCAGGTTGTTTTTGACTCCTAGTGACCAATATATACCTTTCTATTTGCAAGATTTCTAGATGGAGCCAGAGAATTCAGCTTGGTGACCTCAGAGCGTCCTCCCAACTGAATTTCCATGAGGCTGTAGTTTCAGAAGATTTAGGGCAGAGCATTGTAACCCAAAGACATCATCTCTTTGGAATCATTTATGTATTAACTTGCACACTTTGTGCCCTAACTTTCTGCCCAGCTGCTATCGCCATTAGAGGTACTGGGAGAAAATTACTGAGTTGTAATCCAAAGCATCTGGATTGCCCTGCATTAAATTAGACCCAGAAACCAATTGGAAGCCAGTGCAGATGGCACAGACGGTACAGAGCAGAGTTATCTCTGCCGAGGGGCCTGCCCCCATCAATCAATGTCCATTCTGAACCAGTTAAAATGTTCAAATGATCATCAAAGGCAGCCTCGCATAGAGCACATTTTGCAATAAATCTATCTGAGGTGTCTCCAGATCATGAGTAATGAATTCAGAGTAGGAACAGACTTCTTGGTTACTGCATGTGTAACAAGCACAAGCATTTTCTGTCTTCCGATGCTAAATGGAACGAAGGAGCTTCTGTCTGGCATAGGAGCAGGGAGACTGTTTGAAGAAGTTACAGGGGTAAAAGAAAAAAGAAAAAAAACCCAGTAATTTGGATCGGCAGGTAGATTTCCCTGAGCATAGGTCTCCATTCATTTGGAGAAAAGTCTGTTCTGCTAATGGAAGATCAATGAATAGGGGGTTTTTTTGCTGATCCTTCTGGAAGTCCTGAGCTATTTTGGAACAAAGGCAAATACAACAGAAAACTGTTTACTTGGCCTCAGTGCTCCTCCCCTTTAAGGAACATCTTGAATATTAATCTGAAATATACTATTATTTCTATTTAATTTAACACAGGGCACGGCTCACTCACAGAGATATACAATTTGCCTAAATATAGATTATGCTATTCAAGCATAGTAGGATTAAGGAATGTTCACTGCAATTGTGTCTGTGTGAACAGCTCCTTATCTGCATAAGGATTTCATGGGATATAAGATCTTACTAGCTCACGGAGTCTCATTTTCCATCCTTTCTCTTATACAGACACACAGACACACAAGAATACAATAAATACCTTTAATATTTTTCACTCCCCCCCCCCCGCTAAAATTTTGTCACGGACATTGCTACACTTGATGCTGCTGCTAAAGTCACACTTGAGTCTTTTTCAAGTCAAAGTTGATTCTGTTAAAAGTTCACGTGTGTGTCATTTTTCAGCAGGATGCTTTTCAATCTCTTACTCTAGCCTACGGCTCTGGGATTCCCAAGTGGACTCCCATCCAAGTACTAACCAGGCTGGATCCTTCTTAGCTTCCAAAGACAGATAAGGTCAGTGAGATGCTGCCACTTGATAAGCCATGAAAATAAATTCTATTGAATACAGTAGGAGTTCCATTTGAGGAAGGGCTGTACTGTTTATATTTCATCTCTTTTTTATGAAAAGATTCAAAGTGCTATTCATAAATTTCTCAAGCAGCACCACTTTGAACTGACTAGACCAGCTTTCTTAAGATTTGCAAGGCTAACCTTTCACTTTCCTTCAGTTCTGAAATGTGCTGTTGAAGCATGGAACCCAGTCAGGGAGTAATAAATAGGATGTTGGTAACATAGGGTGACTTTGAATTTTGAAAAAACGCTGATTGAATTTCATAGCCTGGTTTGAATTAATGGACAGTTCAACAAATTCAGACAAATTCAAATTCAAACAAAAATAGCAGACAGAAAGATTGGAATACAGGTTTTGGTCCTGAGAGTTCCCAGCCGATATTCTAATATGGCAAATTCAGTCTTAATTTCTAAAATAATATGGCCAAGAATAGATGATAAAAATTTTGTATTCAGTGAAAGAAAGGTAAGAATTGTCATTATCTGTCTACTGTCAAGTACTCATAATTTTGTTTGTAACTCATGGTTGACCACAGACTCTGGAGCTGTCCCCCACTTTGGGTGCTGAAATCTTATCTGCTCTAGTTAAGTTATGTTAGAATCGCAGCATTTTCATTTGGCTCCCCCTAGTGGGTTTTATTTTTATTATTTTATTTTTTAAAAAATACCACTTAAGAGTACCGTTTTTAAATTGTTTAGCTTTGGTACAATCTTTTTTCAGTTAATCCAAAGATGCCTCCCAGAAGGTTAATTTCATTTCAAGTCAAACCTCTCCAGGAACAAGCCTGATTTTCAAAATTCATAGGAGAGACTAACATGAGAATTATTTGGGGGGGGCGGGGTGCTGCTTCTCAGAATATTACTAAAGAAAAGAATGAACAATATTTACTATATGCATGAAGTTCTTGCTTGGATGATTTTCTCCAATGCAATAATATATGCACTTTCTATGCATAAAGTAAACACTAAAGTTGTATCTATTACAATTGTTCTAATCAACCAAAATTAGGTTTTCCAGCAATTGCTTAAAACTATCAATATTGGGACCCAGGTATTGAAAATTTTATATTCTGATTTTATATTACTCTACTTCTTTCCAACCAGGAAAACAGAAATATGAAATATTGATGAGAGACGTATCAGGAACAGTGTTTGGAAAACATTGGTGAATAGAATTTTTTTCAAAAAAAAGAACTCCTTCTAATAATATTTTGTGAGCCCTTTTTTAAAAACAAAACACACCCACCCACTCAAAAAAGTGCATCAACCCTTCTGCAGCTCCTCTTAAGAGTTTGCTAGGTCGAAGCTACAGACTTCCCTACACAAATCTAGACAAGTACCGTATTTTTCCAACAATAAGACGCCCCCATGTACAAGACGACCCCCATTTTTCCAACCCCAAATTAAGAAATCAATATTTGAAAGATAGTGCAGAACACATTTTTATTTAGTAATTAGTTAACATTGACCTGCTACACTCAGTGGGAGGAGGTCCAAACCGTCTCTCTGCAGCTCTGTTTCCATGCTCTTTTGCATAACTGATTACATTCAAGCTCGAGTGAAACTGCAGATAGCTCATCTCTGCAGACTTCCTCTAATTGGTTTGTTCAGCATCAGCTGACATCAGTTACATCAGGCTCATGATTGGAGGAAGTCTGTTTGGGAGACAAGCTATTTCACTCATGATTGGAGGCTGGCAATAGGAGGGAGCCTCTCTGCAGAAACAAAGTATGGGCAGTTTTGCAACCGCGCGATTCTCGGCTGACTTCCTTGAATAAGATGCCCTTCAATTTTTAGGGTAAGGATTTTAGAAAAAAAGTATCGTCTTATAGTCGGAAAAATACGGTAAGTGAAAGCGCCTGGAGGCCAGAATGCAGTAGGAAAAAGAGTAGAGAATTAGGAAGAGCTGCAGTTCATTGATCCAGCTAATACTTCCTATGCAGAAAGTGCCCACGGTCTGACTTGTAGAGACCTTGCCCGCTCTATATCCTCTGTTGACCAGCAAGTTGGGCAATTTGAGCTTCTACAATTTATGTTGTGGTGTACTGCATACCTCTCATAGGGGTCAACATCACATAGCTCCATTCTTAGATATGCGGTGTGGTTTGAGTGGATGTAGTCCCAAGAAATTCACTAAACCATCAGATTCTTTATTCCTTGGAGCGGCTTTTGGAAGACCAAGCTTAGTAGGCTCTCAATTATAGAAGCTAAACAAAGCTGAGTTTTCTGTTCTACCCTCCATTGTTTCCAATTAGACACATTATAAGAAAGATACAAGGCAATTGCTCTTGCTAATGAGAAGCCGCTCTTCTCAAAAATGCTCGGGGAATTTCTCCTCCCTTACAACAACTCAGTGAAACAGTTCACCCCCAATTCTCTACCCACAAATAGGATGGACAATTCTGCAGGGTTATTGGTATCCACTTCTAACAAGTTGCCTAAAGGTTTAAGAATTTGTTCCCTCCCCTTTGTGGGCCGATTCCCATATTTCATGAAGGCATGCATTGTTCATTCCTCTTGCTGACAAACTTGATGGACTTCATCAAGAGAATGGTATTTATATCAGGGACCTCTAGATCAAAATTAGCTCACATTTGTATGTGTTGACTTATGACTCAGCATTAACTGAAGATTTTCCTTTAGGAAAAACAAAATGCAGGGCTGTGTTTCAGGGACAGCTGGTTGTGCTTTATCATCCAAGGACTACAAAGCCTAAAATCATAGTAAGCCTTTCAGTTACATTTTTCTTAGTATTGCACTGATAAGAAGAAAATTGCAATAAATTGCAACCAAACTGTACCTCTTAATGCTGTAGGAAGAGAAGAATGGTAAACAGATGGGACCAATTACAGTCATCAAATAACATTAATTTGATTTTAACTTTAATTGAAATAAAAATGACAGTGAGTTTGGTGTAGTGATTAAAAGCACCAGGCTAGAAACTAGAAGACTGTGAGTTCTAGTCCCACCTTAGGCACAAAGCCAGCTAGGTGACCTTGAGCCAGTCACTTTCTCTCAGCCTTTCAGAAAGTACTTCAGAAAATGCCACTAAGGAAATTCCTTGAAATTGTCCATGTAATCATCAGGAGTCAGAAATGATTCAAAGGCAGCGCATTTTTTTTTTCAGGCGGGGTGGGTGGGGGGAAATATACCTCTCAGCTTGCCATCTAAAGGGTAACTATGACCTTTGAATCAAGAAAAGTTGTACAAATCTTGTTTACTATTTATTTGAAGGAGTCCCATTTTAGTGTCATTTTGGCCAACGAAGATTGCCTATGGCTTCTTTTGAGTTCTAATATTCACTCTTATTCATCCTAAAGAATCCCAGATGTGTATAGATTCCACAAGATAGGAATAATAATCCAAAGAGAAATAGGACAATTCACTAGGTATGCATTTTATTTATTTCTTTATTAAATTTTGATGCTGCCCAACACGATCTGTCTCTGGGTGGCTCACAGAAGAATGATAACAACAAAGAAACACAAATAAATTAAACCAGAACAAATAACAAGATAACTACAAAATAATCATGAAATTATTATACAGCGGCAATCCATACAGCATATCCAAAAAAAAAAAAATCACAAATCCAGGAGACCCATCCGGCCTATCCCAAGCCCTAGGAGATCATCCAGGTTTTCAAGGCCTTCCAGAACATTATAAGAGTGGGACCCATCTGGATCTCAGGGGGGACCTCACTGCAGAGAGCAGGTGACACTTCAGAAAAGGACACTTCTCAAGAGGACGCTGCTTAATCAAGGAGATCTGGAGTGCATCTGTTCTGCTAGATCATACTGGCCAAGCAGAAACTGTGGTCCTTGGGCTACATGCCATGTAGGGTTTTATAACTCATATTGGGCTACATGCCATGTAGGGTTTTATAACTCATAACCAGCATCTTGAATGACTTCCTGCAGCACACTGGGAACCAGTGCAGCTTGTGAAGTAGAGGAGTCACGTGTGTGCCAAAGAAAGCCCATCACTGCTCACAGTACTGCATTCTGGACACAGTTGAAGGTTCCAAGTGGTCTTCAAGGGCAGCCCCATGTAAAATGAGTTACAGTAGTTGAGTCATGAGGTGACAAAGGCATAAGTGACTGCCTGGAGGGCTGTCCAGTCCAGGAAAGAGTGCAACTGATGCAGCAGGTGGAGCTGTGCAAAGGCCCTCTTGGCCACAGCTGCTACTTGCTCTTTGAGTTTGTGACTCAGGAACTATGAGGTTAAGAGAACTACCAAGTTGCACCCAAGTACAGCCCTATCCAGGAGTAAAGATGGAAAATCCCCAGACCTAGGTGGTCCCAACAGCCACAGACACTCAGTCTTGGTAGGATTGAGCTAGAGTCAGTTTCTCAATAGATAAAATTGGGTATCATCAGCATACTGATTATACTGGGCCCCAACTGGTGGATGACCTCACCCAGTGGTTTCATATACATGTTAAAAATGAGGGGAGAGAGAGTAGAACCTTGTGGTACTCCACACAAGAGGGGCCTAGGGAGCCATCTCCCTCCCCACCACCAACACCAACTGGAACTGGCCCTGGAGAAAGGAAGAGAACCACCATAAAATGGTGCCCCCAATCTCCAACCTATGGAGCTGGATCAGAGGGTAACCATAGTTGATGGTTTCAAAAGCCACTGAGAGATCAAGGAGCACAAGGATGGATACACCACCTCCATCCCGCCTCCCCCATAGGTCATCAACAAGTGCAACTGGTGCTGTCTCTGTACTGAATCACAGATTGAATCCCAACTGAAATCGGTCTAGATGATCTACTTCCTCCAGGGTCCTCTGAAATTGCTGCCTGTCCACCTTCTCAACAAAGTTTCCTCAAAAGGGAAGACTGGTGACAGGATGATAGTTTTCTAAAATAGTTATGTCCATGGTGGCCTCTTGAAGAGTGGGTGTGCCACAGCCTCCTTCACCCACCACAGCCTCCATCAGCTCCACTACTCCCTCAAAGAGGTCCACAACTCTTTGCATTTTACATGAGAACAATGGCCATTCACTAGCATTTTAATGAAAAGGGCTGAAGTTATAGTTAACAAAAGAGACTCTTCTCTTGGCAAGATGATGCCAGCCAGCAGAGATGCTGCTGCCCTGATGGTTAATTAGTCTAATGTGGTATAAAACAGCTTCTTACATTCCTATAGATTTCCAAGAAAATATTCATTTGAAATAGCTGAGTTTCTGGAACATCACTACTACTTTTTATCCATTATGAAGGGAAATAAAAGTTTCTTTTGGTGCCATTATGGATGGGAGTTAGTCCTGATTTAAAAACACCAATTATCCTTTGCTTCCATTAATACTGGTGAAGATGTGAAGTTGAATTTTCTTTTCTTTTCTTATGCTTTTTAAATTTGCTAGAAAATTAGACTTTTACAGAATAGGAATTAAATGGCTAGAAGATTGGTTTTGCATCTGAGAAGACATTAGGAGTTAAAACTAAGTTCACTGCTGAATAATTCACACACTGATAATTTCATTTCTAAATTCAGCACTTGACTGTTCAGCAAAGCAGTGAAGAACTAGAGGCCTATGTTTGAGATTATTTCTAGCCTATATTAGCTTACACATATTTCAGTTTTAAGTCTCTGTGGCCCAATTTCTGAATCTCTCCGTTAAACAATACATCTGAATCTTAAGATTTATTTTCATATGTAACTTTCCCTAAGATGTGTATTTTTGAATGCAACATTTTGAAGCAAGAGCTGCATTTCAAAATTTGGAGATCTTTATGGTCCAAATGAGGCTGTATTTAGTGATCCTTGTTATTGTGTTGGATATTCAGTTAAGATTGATTCAGTTTAAAAAAGTAAAACAAAAGAAAGTTGATATTATCTCTTTGATTGATTGATTGATTGATTGACTGACTGATTGATTATGTGCCATCAACTCACTGTGAGCTCATAGCAACCACACAGACAGATTTTCCCCATGATGATCTGTTCCTAATCTGCTCTTTCAGGTCTTCTGATGGTACATTCACAGATGCTGTTAATTTGTCCATCCATCTTGTTGCTGGTCATCCTCTTCTTCTCTTTCCTTCCAATACCTTGGAAGATATTCTCCCAGTTATCTCTTTGGGGAGACATAAATTGCTATATCTTAAATCAGATAATTCATTTCTCTAACAGCAACTTTCCAAGTGTTTCCCCAGAGGCCTTCCTGAAGATATCAGAAATTCAGTTTTTTGCACGCAAGGCTGGTGCCATTAAAAATTAAAAGCACACACACTAGCTATAGCAGAACCTGAAATCACAACAATTTTGGTTCAAAGCAGAGCTTATTAATTCTCAGTTGGACATAGCTATCATATTGTAACCAGCAGACATTGTTTCCAGTGTTTTCATTCTTATAAGATAGGCAATGACCATGAACAACATATTTTTAAGGTCTTACATTCCATTGCTAGAATAAAGCCTTTTACCAGTTACATTTTCAGACTGCACCAACTGAATACTAGATAAAATAAAATGCCAGTAGATTTATTTATGAACTGATGCAACGATAAGGAAATTGAATTCATTGCAATTCATTATATTCTGTTGCAATACATGTTATTCTATATCCTTTTTTGTAAAAAGAAAAAGAAAACAGAGTGGAATTCCAGTGAAGTTTTACTGTGGTTTACTGTGTCCTTACGTAAAGCCTATTAAGAATTATTTCTGGCTGGCCAATTAAAGATAAACATGTAACTCATAAAATAGAGTGGGTTGCTGTTACGGCTGAACAAATTAGAAGCAAAAATGTATAATCAACTGTATCATTTCCTCATGGCGATCATCTATTTGCAACTGACAGCTACTTAAATGGATTCCTTCATCCTTGTTGCAACTTATCTTGCTTGGCCATTTGACGTTTCCTTTATTTCTTGGTAGTTGAACGGAGTTTCCACATGGCTTTTCATAATTGCCAAGGTCCATTGCAAGTTGCCGTGGCTCTTGTTTTGTAACACCTTCAGTTTACAGCTGAATGCAATAGATTAATTCCTGATACATCATTCAGCTGATGCCATTAATTTCAGAAGCAACAAGAAATGTAGCACTGGTCATGATAAATGGCTTTTCTCAATATAAACACCAAGAGATGTGTGTGCACGTGCACACTCAGGGGAAGAAAAGCTACCATATTAAGAAAGTTTCCTAACACACAACACCTTTGTACAGACCAAGGGTATCTACATAGTATGATAAGTCATTATGGTGGCCATGTTGGTGTGATTGAAGTCCTACCTATTTTTTATGTGTTGCATGCACAACACTTACAAAGTATGATTATGTCATTACAACCGCCACCTTGACTTTTTTGACCCTAGCCTCTGCACAGTGCTGGTGTAGGCTGAGGTTTTAAAATAGGGTCTCAACACTCATGCATATGCAAACAAGTAATTATTTTCCTCTCTTATTATCTGGAAGAAAATCCAATGCAGGCAACTAGGAAAATCTCCTAAAATATCCAACAAGAACAATTAACAACAGATTTCATGGAAAAAATATGAAAAGCAAAAGGACCCATAGCTTGCTTTGGAGTAGAACCATTAACTCCATCCATCCCTTCCTTTTCCTCCCTCCCTCCCCTTCCTCCTTCCCTTCCTTCCTTCCTTTTCCTCCTTCCCTCCCTCTCTTTCATCCTTCCTTCTCTCCCCTCCCTCCCTCCCTTTGTTAGGTTCCATGCCCCTTCCATGGGAAAGTAAAGTGACAGCTCAATGAGGCCACTATTGTTGCCATTAAAAGGGTGTGTAGCAGGGGTTGGTTTGGTGAAAATAAGGATAGGAGGCCTTCTTGCATATGGACATCTTCTCAAGTTTCTATTTAAACGTGGATCCAATCTTGAATTGATCAATGAAGTATTGTTCCAGTCAATAGGGACTGCCAAACTATATTGACAAATCTATCTTACCAAGTATTATTGATTGGAAATCACTTTTTAAAAATGTATAGAAATAGCCAGTGGACATTGAAAACAGATAAGCATTTCATGTACAGGATGTGGGCATTTCTGGCTTAAAGTCAATATGACTAATGGCATGTAAATGCCTCCTTAGGTTATGGAGACATGGTAAGGCAGTTATGAATAGTTTGTAACAGTGTATGTAAGAGTGATAGTGCAGTATATTATGCCAGAAAATGGATCCAGATAATGATGAAATAAATTCTGTCCCCAGCCAAGCAAGGACTCGTGTGTACATAGAAGTAAGTAGCTGTATTTCTCAAGAGACTACAACTCTTCTTATGGTTGGAAGAGCAACCTTCATTTAGACAAGGATTTCACACAGTTGGGGTCCTGTGGCCCTTTCAATGTGGCTGAAGTACAACTTTCATCTTCCCTGAGCACCATCTGGAATTTGGAAACATCTGGAACACCACAGGATCCATATCCTTTCTTTGAACATAAACCCAAGGTTTGTAAAATAGTGGATCCTGATCATTTAATGGGGAAGATTTTTTTTTTGCACTGCCCCCCAAAAGAAGCAATGCATCATCAAAAGTGTAGCCAAAAGAGGACACAGATTTGACTGAAATGTGTATGTTTATGGATAGATGCAAATTTGGAAATGACTGCTTTCAGTTAAATGAAAATATAACCCATCTCGGCATGGTGAAAGAAAGCTGCTACTGGTAGGTAGATGAGTCAAAACTCTATCCTTTCTTTTTCCTTTTCATCCTACATGGATTGGATCAAGTGCCTTCAAATAAAGGATTGTCCTCTGTAAAGCAAGCTTCGTGGCCATCCTAGCAGAGGGTTTCTTCAGCCCATCCTTGGTGACGATAGATCATGCCTCTTGGAGGCATGGCAAGAAATCCTTTGAATTTCTCTAACAGAAGGAGGAATTTTTCTACAGTTGCTCAAAACAGGGTTTCCACCCACCAGCCTTGCCCCCACCAGGACCAGCAGCACTGAAAAAGACTAATGGGTAGAATTCTTGTGAGGTCTTCTGTTCAGATTTAAGGGAAGCCTGGAAGCTTGTGCAATCCTGGAGAGAGTCATTGTAAAGTCAGGTGTTTGTACACATAGCTCTTTGCAAAATAAATAAGCTATTTTTAACTTGCTCAGATTATTTAAAAATATTTAATATACTGTGCAAATTTAGCCTGTTTAGTTGGTTTAGTTGGTCCAATGTATTGTATGAACCCAGAAACTGGGTCAATTCAGAAGCCAAGGTAAGCAACTTAATGGCCATTGGCTGGCCCATAGCTTTCTAGTAAATAGCTGAATGGGGTTTTGAACTCATATGTCCAAGTTTCACGTCTGTTAAATTCTGTATAGAGGTTAAACAGTAAGCAAGGAATGTGGGTGATGTATATATTCATACACACTTTCTGCTATTTCAGTGATCTCATTGTTTTGGACATCTATCTTAACCCCCCCCCCCCTTTTTTTTTATGATAAGCTATCAGGCCAGTGGTTTCTATGTAATTATATTGCTCTTTGTCTTGCATTGACAGATAATAAGCAATAGGTTTCATTGTGAGAGCCAGTTTGGCATAGAGATTAAGGCACCAGGCTAGAAAATGGGAGACCGTGAGTTCTAGTCCTGCCTTGGGCACGAAGCCAGCTGGGTGACCTTGGGCCAGTCCCTCTCTCTCAGCCCTAGGAAGAAGAAGGCAATGTTGCAAACCACTTCTGAAAATCTTGCCAAGAAAACTGCAGGGACTAGTTCAGGCAGTCTTCAGGAGTCTTCCCCACCCCCTCAAAAAAAACCCCACAATTCATTGTGCTCCTCTAAGTACTCATGTTAATAATATCTGTACAGCCAAGTACAAGAAGAAATGAGTGAAATTATTCCCTGATCTCCAGGATTTCAGACAAAAGGTAGAGGTGCCCATCTGTAATGATTGTATTCCCACACCGAACCAGGGTTGGGCTAAGACATTTTGAGGCAAAGGATACAACAGCACCCTTCTACTCTGTGTAGAAAAAAAAACATATGGACTGGCAGTTGTATCATTTTCAACATCCTGCACCATTCCTGGTCAGCCTAGAGGGGACGTAGTCTATCTTAGACACCTAATTCTCTTCCAATACATTCTGGTCACTTCCTAGTATCTACTACCTGAGACACAGGATTCATTTAAGAATGGGAGGGATGGCCCTGTATTAATGGTCACTTCCTTGACCTGCATCCATCTCTCATCATGCCTGGTTTAAGATGTTCTTTCTGAAGTAGTATAGCCCTTCCTGTAGCCTCTCCTGCGTAACATCTTCCATTCATCCTGCAGCAGTCGGTCCAGTCTTCTCTGTCTGCCTAGACAATAAGGAGGGGTTCTCTCCCTGCTTTTTGGCTAAAGATATACTGGAATCATAAAATTTGTCCTATAGGCTGTTCCCCAGAGTTGACCCTAAAGCTCACCAGTATTCAGAAAAGCAAACTTGGCATTCATCATACATCAGTGTTGGCTTTGTTGTGTGGTACACATGTCAGACAAACCCCACTCAAATCAGTAGCTAAAATAAAGTCCCTTTAATTTGAATGAATTACACTAAGTATGATTTTGCTTAGATATGCTAGACCACCACTTCATCCATATAATATTGTGGAATGACTTTTTTTCTTCACTTCATTCCAGTACATACAAAGTAAAGGCAAAAAGTGTAGCCAGCCACATCCATGTGCACACCTGCACACCCACACAAAAATACAAATTGAATAGTGAAATATTAATGGATACAAATTTTGAATCTATATAATAAGTTGCTTCCACTCTGAGAATTTAGAAACATTATACCAGTTCCAGATAGTCAAAGGAGATTTAGGGAAGGTACCTCCACACTTAGAATAATCTACTGATTCTGTTAGGAAGCATTTAAGTTTGCTGGTTTACCTTCTCTTTTCAGCCAAGGTCCATAATTTGATTGAAGATTTTTGGGCAGCAATGAATCACCAATGCCCAGACTTAAATGGAGAGGTTTCTCTTGCAAACACCTCATTTAGCCTATGAACATTTGGATTCTGACATTTGAATATTTTTCCTCTCTTTTAATGGCTGACATAAGAGAGGAAAATTGCTGTCTATTATTTAATGCAATGTGGATGTCTCTCATCCACCGACACATTCCACATCAGGAGGAAACATTTTGAACTATGCAAGTTGTTCTGAGGAAGGAAGGGAGTTAAGTTTAATTTAACAAAACTTCACGGTCTCAGTTCTCTGAGCGTTTTTTCAATGTTTCTGAAATAGCAGTGGGTGCGCGGAAGGCTAAATATAAATGTTTATTTCTGTTATATTACAGACACCTCTGCATTTCATTTGAGAGAGATCATCTCTGCTGGATGTTCTAGCCCCATTCTGATGCTGCAAACTCTGGTTTTGCACCTGTGATCATACTGAAACAAATTTCTGTAAATCCAGCTGCAAAAGCATTAGCTTCCAAACTAGCCTGAAACCCGTGCTCACATGGAAACCAAGGAGCATTAAATAATCAGGACAGCTGAATGAGCCGTATACAGAAACATCTATTCCAGGGCCACATCACAGGGTTGGAGGGTTATTGCCACTATTCACAAGTGACGTTTGTGACTCCAGGATAGGATTTATATATATATATATATATATTCAAAGTCAGGAATCCATAGTTGAATGTCATGCCTGGCAAAATCTGGGGAGCACCCAAGTTCAGATCCTTACTGAGCTATGACAGTCCCTAAGGCCAGTGCAGCATGTTCTGCTAACCACAGGGACACAATGCCAGTCAGTTTCAATGCATTGGGCAGTTATGCCACCAACTCATACAACTGATGCCCAGTTTTAGCACAAACATACTCTTGCTATTCTATGCAGGCTAGAGACCATTTTGTGAGCCAACATCTGGTTACCCGTATCCCACCAACTAGGAATTATATGCTAGCATGAGAACAGTCAAAAGAAAAGGTTGTAAGCAAAAGACATTGAAGATAAGAGGTACCAGAAAAAAAAAATCTAAATCTACTTTGTTCCATCACCACCATATCTACTATCCTTGCAGACCATCCTTGCAGCCATCATGTTCATGCACAGCTTCATATGTTGATATTTTTTTCTTTTAACTTCTCACCTCTTTCTTTTTTTGAGGATCTCATGAACTCCATCTCTCAGTATTTGCTTTCCTCCAACCCATTCCTACATTTCTTCTGTAACTCAGTCCTCGTCCATTCCCTCTACATGACCAAGCCATCTTCAATGAACCTTTTTGATACTTGTCACCCACTGTTAGATTTGGTCTATATTCATTCAGCATCCGTTTAATTTGGATTCTCTCCTTGTTTTACTGCCTATATTCCTTAAGTAACCCACTCCCAATATAGTTTTGTTTCTGCTGACATACCTGTTTCCAATTGTCGTATACAAAACGGGCAAAAGAATGCACTTCCACATTTGCTTCTTTCAACAAACACGGATTCCTCAGAACACTCCTTACTCCTTTCCTGCTAGGACTTCCTCAGTGTAACATTTCTCCATCCATCCCCCCATTTTTAGTAAACATTCCACCAAGTAACCCAAATTCAGCTCCTTGCTCTCAGTTTTCACCATTTATATATAACTTGCAATTGTTCACTCCATTTTCCCTGCTGTTGGCCTTTGATACACTAATTTTCAAGTCTATCTGTCTAATATCCATTGCCCTACGAGGAACAATTCAAGTATATTTAGCCAGAAGAGAAGAGACAACTTAGGGCAGTATAATAGCAATCTTTAGATATCTGAAGGTTTGTCACACAAGAGGGAGTTAATTTATTCTCTATTGTCCCAGAGGGCAGAATTAGACCCAATAAGTTAAAACTATAAGGAAGGAGAAAGCTAAACATCAGAAGAAACTTTTCAACTGGCGGAGTTGTCAGACAATGAAACATACTGCCCTTTGAAGTGGTGAGTTCTCCTTTGTTGGACATCTTCAAACAGAGTCTGGATGGTCATCTGTTAGGCACCTACTAGCAGATCCAGTGTTAAGCATCTAAGGCCCTTTCCAGCTCCATGATTCTATTATTATCCTGATTCTGAACTAAAAATACAGCGTTATCTGCATATAAAAGTATATATATGCTCACTTTCCTAATAATATACCTCTAATATCACCATTAGCATTTCTTATGCATTTACCTATACATCCAAGCGATTTGATAATATTCCAGGATCTAACTGTTGATATTTATTTTTCTCCAGCTCCTCATACCTTATGAGAAGCTAGACATTTATATTTTGCTTAACATTAAGGACTTACAGCTCTTCCCCATGATCAAAAAAGACTTACAGCTCTACCATGTTTTCATTATTAACCCATATAAGTAGAGTTAGGTCTGATTAGATGAATTATAAGCTGAGTGTAGCTTGCATTGTTGTTAAAGAAATAGCCTAAGTGAAGCATTCATTTTTCCCCAAATCTAATGGAAAACAAAAACAGTATTTGCTGGACTCTTCACTAAATAAAATACTTGCTATTTTAACTGAGGTGTTAATGGGCAGCATGTCTTGAATATGTTGTAAAGAGAAAAAAACACAACTTCCTAAGACTCTCCACTTTGAACCAAAGCCTGTTGCAAAAACAGAAGAAATAAAGACCGAGGAGAATCAGCATAGTGAAAGAAAATTAGTTCTAAATCTTCTCTGCTTTGGCATTGGGGAAAAAGTGTTCCTGGCTCTTTCTCCTTACTAAATGAATTATCTTCTGTTACATTCCACTTGTAATTTTATTTAAAGAGTATATAGTTCTGATTTTTTTTTTTTTAAAAAAAAGCTTTTTATTTTCCTACTGGTGTATACAGTAAGAAAGGGGAGTTAGGGATCCTACCTGTATGCCAGCCATCCTGTTACCCAGCAACATCTCTAACCAAGCTCCTAAGTGTAATCGTGGGGATGGTCTTGGAATCCCCTCACCTGTTGATATTGATGGACTTCAGCCTTCATACTTGTGAGGCTAGGAGGGCTCAGGAGTTCCTGGCCTCTATGAGAGCCATGGGCTTGTCCCATATACTCTGTCCCAACATGTAAAGGCTGCACTACACGAGATCTCATCTTCATCTCGGAGCAGATGACTAATGATCTGGATATGCAGGGCGTTAAGTTGAGGCATTTGGCATGGTCAGATCATTTCCTTGTCCAGAGACTGACTGTCACCTGTGACCCTTATGGGCCTATTAGAATGATCTGCCCCAGGCACCTTATAGATCTGGGGTAATGCTAGCAGGTACTTGGGGAGCTTCCCAGCAATCTGGCAAGACTTTCCGTGGATTGCCTAGTGAACTGCTGATAACATGATTTGACCCAGGCTCTTGATGTGCTTGTTCCTATCTGTCTTTTTCTGTTTATCCTGGTTGAACTGCAGAAGATGAAGCAGCAGAACAAATGTCTAAAGTATTGGTAGAGGAAAACCAGAAGTAAGTCTAACTGAGCAAGGGTATGAACTCACGTTTGAGCCTACACTGTGATGATAACAGTTGCAAAGCCAAGCAAGGCAGAGTTGCTGGTTATTTATCACAGCTTTCTGATCGATTGCATAGATTCATCTTGTGTGCCAGGTGCACCCGTTCTTGGATTGGGAGTCCCTGTTCAACTATCGCTCATGGCTTATGCACTTCCCAACTGTATGACTGTTCTATATGGGGCTGCCTTTGAAGAACACTCAGAAACTTCAGTTGGTCCAGAATGCAGCAATGCATGTATTTTGGGGCACACCAAAGTTTGCCCGGTCGACACCACTGCTGCATGAACTGTACTGCTTTCAATATGCTTCTGGGTGCAATTCAAGATGTTGGTTATCACCTTTAAGGCTTTGCATGGCAAGGGCCAGGTTACTTATAGGACTACCGATCTCCAAGGGTTTCTGCCCGTCCTACCATATCCAACAGGGTGGGCATGTTCCAGGTCCTCTCTAATAATCAGTGCCATCTCATGGGACCAGGGAGACATGCTTTCTCTGTCTTGAAACCTGCCCTATGGTACAGCGTCCCCCCTGAGATTTGGAGGACCCCAATCCTCTTGGCTGTGAAGACCTGGCTTTCCCCTCAGGCGTTATGTTAGATGGATGTTGAACACCCCAGTATACATGTTGGTGCTGTGCATTTGTTAGATGGTGTCTTGTTTTCCTATTGTATTAGATTAACTCCTGTATATCTTCGTTTGCTTATAGGTTTAAAAAAAAAAATTTTTTTTGTGAACTGTTTTTTAGCTGCCCAGAATTATGTATTTAAGATGGGTGTCTATAATATCTTCTAAATAAATACATACATAAATACACCTGTTTTTATTTTCTAAAAAACCTGATGGTGCTTACGTGGCCCTCAGATGCTAGTTGATGGCACTTGCTTTGTAGCCTCCCAGCTTCTTAATTTTTAAAAATTAATTGAAAGCACTTTTAAAAAGTCAGATGGGACAAGAATACTGGCAGATGCCAAGTAAGATGTCTGCAGATAATACAGTGGGGACTCCAGCTGGAGACAATTGCCTACTGAATGTCTGATTGACTTATGCCTTGTAATAGTGCTGCTTAATTTAGCTTCCCAGATAAAGATATATCATCTTACATTCACCCTGTAAGCTGTTCTGGCTTAGCCAAATCATTGTGCATTTTGATTTCAGTTCTGCAGTGGAGGCCGTGATCTTTTTAATGCATAAGTAGTGCGTAGCCAATATTGTGTCACAATATCCAGCAAATTACATTAACATACTACTAAAATCAGTGATGAGAGAGATCTCAGACTACTTCATTCTCTTTGATAGAGGGGGCATAAACAGCAGTATCTCCATTTAGTTGAATAAGAATGATTTCACAGAAGAGAGATCTTTTGCATCGAGTACTAAGTATTCAGTATTCCATTATGATATATTTTAAGGGAGTTGGTGGGATTTAACAAGTACCAACAATCCTTCCTTCCTTCCTTCCTTCCTTCCTTCCTTCCTTCCTTCCTTCCTTCCTTCCTATCTATTGGGGAAGGCCAGAAGGAAGTATTGTGCCTGCCTGATACAGGTTGTTGCTTTTCAACTGGGAGAAGTATTTGTTGAAAGAAATGTTTAAAACATTAGCTGCTTTTTTCTGTCAATGAATGGGCTCAACGCTTTAGGGCTGATTAAATAACTGAAAATATATTTCGTTTAAGTAAGAAGAGGTAGTCTCTGGGAATATTGCAATTTAAACTAATGGATTTTTCAGTGATTGAGACAATAGTTCTGTTCCCCTAATTTCCATCTGGAGTTTAATTTTCAAAAATATTTTTTAAATCATCCCATTAGCAAATTTTTCTGCAACTTGGTAGGGTAGGGGCAATCAGTATGGACTACAACTCTCTTGTGATCCGCAGCTGAAAAATGACCGAGCAAGGTGCTTGTTCTGAATTCCCATTGTTTTCAATGGGACCACCCCAAGCATTTCCAGTTTTGTCTTATCCAGAACAAGGAGCACATATGCTATTTTCAAATATTTTCAAATCAAAATGCACAATGAATTGGCTAAGCCAAACGTACTATTTTCAAATACTGTTCTGTTGGAATACAACCATGGAACATTTTGGTGGATTACTTTGAACTGGGGCTGTTTTGTTCCAAGCTTGAAACAATGCATGTGTTCTATTACATGTATATTCTTAATTGGCTGTCATATTTTTCTGTCCAGAGGACTATCACAAAAAAGCTGCTTTGAGTGATGGTAAATCTTTAAATGAAAACAATACAATTTCACCCACGTTGCATCACACACACAAAATACTAGTTCAGTTTTATATTTTCAACAACAGATAGCCGAGTGTCCTTAGAAGGGAAAAAAAAAAATAAGAGTCTGGAGACCTACTTGTTTATTTGATTTTTTTATTCAGAATATTCCTATAAAACAGGTTTGCTTGGCATTATTTTAAAATAAAACAATAATGCATTTTGAAATATGACAAAATACAGTTTGAAAAAGGCAATTAAAATATAGGTGCAAAAGAAAAAGAAAATCCAGTATATAACAATCCATAGTGATGGAATAAAGTAAAATGTTGACATAAAACCAGCAAGAAACAAAGCAAGAGTGAAAAATCATAAGTATCTCATAGGAATTATAATAGAAAAAACAATAATAAAAATTAAAAAGTAAGGGTTTGGGAGAAATAACGAAGGCTTAAAAGTGATGACTGGGGAGGCAGGGAAACCAGCAATATTTGGTGCAAAAATTGTACCACACACACAGCTTAACAATTGAAGACCACCTGTCTGCATTTGCACAATATGCTAAGGCTTGGTTAGCTTTAACTTTATTTAGATGTTGTGTCTCTGTGTGTGGCAAACTCAATCTCAATAAACGTGATTCAGTTTATTGTGTAACTACCACAACCACCCCTTCAATGGGTTAATTTGGCAACATAGTCAATATTCTGCTCTGAGTAATTTTGCATATTGCAAGAAAGCCATCCCATAGAGAACCATGAATGGTGGCTGGCTGGCAGTGTTAGCACCTTGTTATGAAAGCCAAGCAAGACTGATGAGATGCTAAGCTTTCATAGGCCATACCTCAATTCCCCTTCATCAGAGACATCAAGTATTAGAATCTACTGGCAGAAAGATAGATTAGGTAGGTAAGTAGGAAGGTAGGTAGGTAGGTAGATGGTAGGTAGGTAGGTAGGTAGGTAGATAGATGATATAGATAGATAGATGATAATGATGGATGGATGGATGGATGGATGGATGGATGGATCATAGATAGATAGATACATACATACATATATACACATTAACACATACATACATGCACATACATAGATGACACAGAATAAAAAAGAAATACAGTTAACTGGGAAATTTACTGTAATTTTGAGTTTACTTGGCACCCAGCATACTTCCAATATCCAGATCAGAACAAGCGCACACAGCTCTCGTTCAGCTAGCAAAAAATATGGCGTATTTATGAAAATCAGCCAACATCAAACACAGTTAACTGGCAAAAATGGGATAACAAGCAGGCAGACACAAGGAGAAAAGAATAACAGGCAAAAGGTAAAAGGGGAGAGGATTTTATAACACGAATCTGCATTCTCAATCTCTATCTAGCATCTATCTATCTATCTATCTATCTATCTATCGGACAAAGACTTTTCCAGGGCCACTATGGAGTAATTAGCATGGACTATTCCAAAGGCCGTGGCCGTGGCATATTTCAGCTTTAACTCTTTTATCTACAGAGCAGGAGCTATGGAAAGGAGGACACCAGGTGATTCCTCTATTCTGTACCGTTCTATTTTGTACTCTCTGTTCTGAACGAAACAATTTGGTGAATGGGGATGATGGATCCAACAGTAAGGAAATACAGATTACATATACACATGCTACTTGGGGAGCGATTATGGACTTTCCTCTAATGAATGTGTCCATCTGATGACATTGCAGAAAACCTGTTGGTATATTTTATGATACCAACAGGTTTTCTGCAAAGTCATCAGATGTACAAATTCATAAAATACTTAGTTGTCGAAAATGTTTGCAGAAAATGATAATAGATGTATTTGATCCTATGTCAGCTCGATAATTTTTGTTTTGTTTTTTGTGGGTCTTCAAGTCAGTCTTGACTCCTGGCAATTTTGGGGATAGCATTTTCACACGCGATTTACCATTGCCTTCTTCTTCCTGGGGCTGAGAAAGAGTGACTGACCCAAAGCCACTCATCTGGCTTCATGGCTAAGGTAGGACTAGAACTCATGGTCTCCTGGTTTCTAGCTGGTGCCTTTACAGTAATCATTGCAGCAAACTAGCGCTTAACAATGTTACTTTGGTGCAATTAGTGAGATTTCTGCATTCAGTAACTGAAATAATGTGATGGGGCACTCATATCACCTCAGATGAAGGTCTTCATATGCTCCTTCATTGATCCCTGAATTTTAGCATGATAGATCCTCGTTTAACAACACTTGGCTTAACAACACCTTAAGACATGTGGGCATTGCACATTTGAATGATAGGATCAGAAAGACAGCAGAAGAAAATTTTACAATGCTGTGATGTATAATAAGAACTAAAAATTGGCACTCAGGATGCTTTTTTTTATAAATTGAAAGGTTAGAATTATTAATTATTGAACCCAATGGAAAAACTATGGAGATATCCTGTTTGTATTATTAATCAAGGTTGTGGAACTCTCTATTCTGGACATGAACTGTTCCCTGGAACAGTCTGTCTTCTTCACTGGTCTCCTCCACTGCTCCAGGGGTGGTTTGTCATTTCTGGAAGTAAATCTTTTAAAGAAAAAAGTGGCTTACAGTGTTCCAGAGAAAAAGAATATCTTATCGGGATCATCAAAATTTTCCATACTCCCAAGTTTTGTATACAACTATTCTCAGAGAAGGAGGAGGAAGGGGGGGAGGAGCAGGAGGAGAAGGGGAAGAGGAAGAGGAAGAAAAGGAAGAAGAAATAATTTATCATGAGATCCTATATCACTTACATTAGCTTCCAGATAATTTCCAAGACTGGTTCAGAATTTTTGTCTTACAAAAATGACCAAGTTTTTTCTAAGACTTCAAAAAATACCAGGATACCTTACATTAGATAGGGCTCCATGAATACCAGCTGAGTAAAACATAGTAGATACAACTTCCAGTACCATCTAAAGCATTAGGTATGAAATTATAGCTCATTGCCGGAAGTCTGTTGGTTATGCAAACTCTCATTCGTGTTTCTTGAACGCTGGTTGCCTGATAAACCTTCCTTGATCTTCACTTTCTTTCTTTGCCCTTCTAGAACCTTGATAAGATGGACTGTTCTAGCTTTGGCTTCTGATTGACTCCTCTTCTATCTATCTTTCTCACTGTGCATACTCCTTTTTTACAATTTAACCTTGTGATGTGCAACTATGCCATTACCTCTCCCTACACCTAATCCTGATCCAGAATGGATCATATATTCCCTCAGAAATAATTTACATGTGTCCATATGATAAGCATGATATGATAGGTATAACCAGAGCCAAAAAATGGGTGAAGCTAACACCCCCTTCCTCCCCCACTTTCAGGCGCTTTCCTTCTCTTTCCCAAACAACAGTATGCAGGGAAGGGGCAAATATTGTTTATCCCTTGAAATCTGTTACTTCTGTTTTGTACTTGCTTTTGAAATTAGGCCAAGGATGTACAAAGCCACATTTTTCCACTTCTTGTGCCTCTTGTGGCTTATAAAGACTTCCTCAACCTTTCTTGACTCCACCTTGCATGGAGGTGTTTAGTCTCCCACTCAGATTTGGCTCAGTCACTTCCTTCCTCTTTCTTCTTCCATGTAGGGAAAAGGCACTTTAGAGAATAAATATAACTCAGGGTTAAACTCTTGGGTTCTTCTTAGCAGCTTGTTTTGCAAGGTAGTGGCTGGATAGTCCTCTGTCAAGTATGCAGTAGAAGTGGATTCTTGCACTGGGCAGGACTGTCAGGGCAAGCTACCATATATAAACACACAGCAAACTCCACTGTCCCATGTACTGATGATATTACCTATCCTGGTAATGAAACATCTGCAGGAAAACAACCAGGCTCAAAGGATACCAAGAACCCAAGGGCATTTGAACTTGCTGCTGTCAGTTGACAGGACTAATGCTGAGTTTTTCATCTATGCTGATGGTGAGAGTCAAGAGGGGAGTGCTCTTCTATTTCTCTGTCTCAGTTATTATAATCCAAGCTTGAATTTACTTTCTCTGCAATATGAACATCTCCAGCTTGAAGTGTCAATCAATTAGCAGCCACTCCCAGTCAAGAAAGCTAGATTTTCAGAGATTTATTAACTGGATTTATTGAAGGGGGAGCAGGGGGGAGGGGAAGAATGAAGTTACCAATGAATCTTGGCCACTTGATCTCATTTGCTTTTGTTGTTGTTCAGTCATTAAGTCGTGTCCCACTCTTTGTGATCCCATGAACCGCATCGCGCCAGGCCTTCCTGTCCTTCACTGCCTCCCTGAGTTTGCTCAGTTTCATGCTCATTGCTTCAGTGATGCTATCTAACCATCTCATCCTCTGCCGTCCTCTTCTCCTTTTGCCTTCAATCTTTCCCAGCATCAGGGTCTTTTCCAAAGAGTCCTCTCTTCGCATTAGGTGACCAAAGTATCTGAGCTTGAGCTTCATTATCAATCCTTCCAATGAGCAATCAGGGTTGATTTCCTTTAAGATTGACTGGTTTGACCTCCTAGCAGTCCAGGGGACTCTTAAGAGTCTTCTCCAGCACCACAGTTCAAAGGCATCAATTCTTCGGCGCTCAGCCTTCTTTATGGTCCAGCTCTCACAGCCATACATCACTACTGGAAAAACCATAGCTTTGACTATGCGGATCTTTGTCGGCAAGGTGATGTCTCTGCTTTTTAATATGCTATCTAAGTTTGCCATAGCTTTCCTCCCAAGGAGCAAGCGTCTTTTAATTTCATGGCTGCAGTCTCCGTCTGCGGTGATCATTTGCTTTAGCACCCCATTTATCTCTAAGATTATTAGAAGCAGAACTTTCTTGATCTAGTTCGTAATCACTGTTGATGCACTGGGGAGGTGGCTACCCATTTTCTTAATAAAGGAAGAGTAATTCTGGCCCTGCAAATTGCCATCTTCTTTCGTGGACTCTGAGAACTCCACTACATGAAGTTGTCAACAGCATTACAATCCTGAGTGCTATGTTTCTAAGGAAATCTGCAGCCTGAAAAATCAACCAAGTTTCTGCTTCATAAGAAGCCTTGAGAAATGTACCAAGACTGTTCCCTGGATATGCTATCCTAGCTAACCTTAAGAATGGAGCCTTGAAGTTTCAAGAGAACCAGACATGAAAAAAGCTCTATCAGGGAAGGCAGGCTGTGGCATTCCAGATGTTCTTCAGCTGCAGTGTTGTTCAGCATCCCTCACTATTGGCTCCTCAAGAAGGCAGGGAGTAGCAGTTCAGCACAAGCTGGAGGGTCATAGGTTGCTCATAAGAGAAGGGGAAGAATTACGTATTAACCTTATACCAACAAAATGTAGAGGATGGAGAGATAGTGAGTAGTTAGTGGAAACTGAGAAAACAACAGGTGGCTTTTAGAACTGGGGGAGATTTTCAGGCTTGTTGGACTAGCGAAAATAACACCAAGAATATAGGAGAGCTTATCAAGGTTGTAACTAGGCTCAAGAAAGGAAGGCTAATTTCATGGCACATACATACATACATATATACAGATTATATCCATCATGTTGTTCTCTTTGGGAGTCAGCAACATTATACAGAATGCAGAAATGGAATAAGAAAGAGTAAGGCAAGAGAGAGAGAGAGATTAAAGGCATGAGATTAAAAAAAAGAAAAATAGCTGAGACTAATTTACACCAAAACCATTTGGTAGATCTCTCTAGACCTTTCTATACTTGCAAACCATTCTCATTTCCACCATGACTGAGGGCATGTGCAGGGGACACTCAGAGGCCAAGATGGTGGCCACAGCTGCGCAATTGAAGCCCTACTGGGCTTCAATCATCTTGACTTTTTTCACTCCTCCTGCAGATGCCACTGAATGTCCATGCACAGCATTATACATTGCCATTTGTTCTTTCAACTTCTTACCCCTCTCTTTTGAGGATCTCATCAATCGATCTACTCTCAAGGTTTTTTTCTTGGCCTATTTCTTTCTTTCTTCCCATAGGTGTTTGGCATATGGATCCTCATTCATTCTTTCTCTATGACTAACCATCTCAACATACCTCTTTTGTACTGCTCACTCAGTTTAGTTCACTCATTCATTCTTGACCCTTTGTCTTCTTGGTTCACCACACCCACTTCTTAAGTATCCCATTCCCACTGCATTTATATTACCGTATTTGTCCATCTATAAGACGCCCCCATGTATAAGACGACCCCCACTTTTCCAACCCAAAATTAAGAAATCAATAATTCTAAGATAAAGCAGAACACATTTTTATTTAGTAATTAGGTAACATTTACATGATACACTCAGTGGGAGGAGGTCCAAACTGTCTCTCTGCAGCTCTATTTCCATGCTTTTTTGCATAACTGATTACATTCAATCACGAGTGAAACTGCCGATAGCTTGTCTCTGCAAACAGACTTCCTCCAATTGGTTTGTTCAGCATCAGCTGACGTCAGTTACATAAGGCTCGTGATTGGAGGAAGTCTGTTTGCAGAGACAAAGTATGGGCAGTTTCACAACTGCGTGGTTCTCTCCTCAGCTTACTTCCTTGCATAAGATGCCCTTCAATTTTTAGTGTAACGATTTTAGAAAAAAGTATTGTCTTATAGACAGAAGAATATGGTACTTTTATGTTTCTCCCAACATACCCAACTTTCACTTCTGTATAACAAAGTGGTAGAAGTGTGCTCCCATACACAGTATTTTGGCTTCTTCTAGACCAGGGTTCCCCAAAATGGTCAGTATTGACTCCTGAGGGTCGATGGGACTATCCGAGGGGCTGATAAATAGCTGGAGGTCAAAAGGGGGTCAGTAAATGTCTGGGGGTCAATAGGTGGTTGATAAATGGTGGTTGATTGGGGTTAATTAATCTTTTGGGGTTTCTGTAGAGCTCCACGCCAGCCCTGAAGGTAAGGTGGATAGTGGTGAGACAGTGTTGCCCAGGGTTGGATGGTCAGCTGCCAGTGAGAGCGGCCTTGAGGTGTCGTCGTCGTCATCATCATCATCATCATCATCATCATCATCATTTAAAGTAGTATTTATTAAAGTATTTTTATATCATAAATGTTTGAGGCTCATGAACAATCTGAGACTTCATGTAGGGGTTGATAAGTTGAAGAGTTTCAGGACCCCTGGTTTAGGCCAATGTTCATTCTTTGTATGACAGATCCCGTGCCACCTTTTACCTTTCTGCGAGGGCTGAACCTGTCAAGGAAATCCAGAGCCTAAGGCCACCCAGGCATGCTATCAAATCACAGTTGATATGCTACCCACATGTAAAACTGAGAAAGAAAAGCAAAAATAATTAAGATTTAAATACAAGGGCTATTATAAAGGAGGGAGGGAGTTGCTTGCTTGAGTCTATAGTCGTTGATTTTCTTAATCAGAGTGTCTTATATCAGCAGTAACATCCCTAATAAAGAAGATCGGTATTGCTCCAAGACTTATCCTTGATTCTGCTAACAGTGCTGAGTGCTGGCTGAGTTGTGAGAAAAATTATTGCTGTCCCCTGGGTGAAGCTCTGACAGTTTCCACCAGCATGTCCTAAAATTTCTCCATCCATTTCCTCCTCTTTAATAATAAATGATCTACAAGTTTTGTTCCAGCTTTTTACCATTTTATATAACTTGCAATCGTTCGCTCCGTTTTCTCTGTCAGGCACAACTGCCTTGATTATCTGGACTCGTTACAAGGGGCTGGGAGTAGAAGGGACTGTTTTTCGGTTATTCTCCTCCGAGGCCTCCTTTGTGCAGTTGGTGTTGTTGGGACTTGGAGGCTGGGGGGAGAGGTCCAGCCCTAGGGCCCAGCTTTGCGGGGTGCCACAAGGCTCAGCTCTCTTCCCCTCCGATTTAACATGAAACTGCAGGGTGAGGTCATCTGTTGGCATTTGCTTAAGTACCATCCATATGCTGGTGATTCTCAGCTGTACATCTCTGCCCCAGGCTGCTCAGATGATGCTGTCAGGGTGCTTTCTCAGTGTCTGGAGCCTGTACAGGCCTGGATGGGGAAGAATCAGCTTCGGATCAACCCTGGCAAGACTGAGTGGCTGCGGGCTTTAGAGTCCCCTGTATCTACTGATTTGTCATCTTTAACTCTGGCTGGGGTGACACTCCCCCAGGCAGAGCTGGTGAGCAATATGGGAGTTCTGGAGTCCTGTCTCCTGCTCGAAGAGCTGGTGGCAGCTGTGGCCAGGAGGGCCTTTGCACAAATACATCTGGTGTGCCAATTGGTCTTTTTCTAGTCACCATCCAAGTGGATTGCTGCAATGTGCTCTACATGGGGCTGCCCTAGAAGAGCTTTTGGAAATTGTAGCTGGTCCAGAATGCAGTGGTATGGGCAGTAATGGATGCCCCTTGGGGGGCCCATGTAACACCACTGCTATGTGAACTGTACTGGTTTCCAGTAGGCTTCCTGGTGCAATTCACGGTGCTGGTTGTCACCTTTCAAGCCCTTCATGGCATGAGGCCAGGTTACTTCTGGGCACACCTATTCCCAATGGTTTCTGCCCATCCTACTAGTTCTGGTAAGGCAGGCATGATTCAGGTCCCCTTGGTGACGCAGTATGGCCTGGCGGGGCCTCAGAAACATGCCTTCTCTGTCATGGCACCTGCCTTGTGGAACAGCCTTCCCTCAGAGACACAGATGCCAGATCCCAACCCTGTTGAGCATTAGGAAAGCAGTGAAGACCTGGCTTTTCCTTCAGGCACTGGGGCCAGGACGTTAATAGAGTTGGCATGGGGCTGTTGGTTGTTGATGGGTGTGAGTTTTTTCAGGGCCTCAATGTAGCTTGTTGTTTTAAATAGCTGTTGTATTGTGTGTTGTTTTTATTTTGTTCACCACCCAGGGTTCCTTTTGGTAGATGGGTAGTTACATAAATTTGCTTAATAAAATAAATACATATATAAAAACACCTTTGGTACATTATTTTTTAGGTCCAAATTCCTTGTTCGGCTGCATCGTATAATGTATCTAACATTTGCTGCAAATCATGCAGGTCCTCAGCCAAAAGTACAATAATATCCGCATAGAAAAGGACATGTATGTTCACATCCTCAGTCAGCGCACCTCTAACATCACAAGGATTTCTTATACATGTATCCAAAATACATTAAATAACCAAAATACATCCTTCTCCTCCTCCGTGCATAGTGGTGAACCCATTTGCTAAATATTCCATTTATTCTCATGGATGTTCTTGTTCCACCATTTATTGTTTTATCACATTCAGAAACCACGATTCAATTCCACATTTGCGCAAAACCTACATAGGCCAAGCCTATTCACTTGATCAAATGTTTTCTGTCAATCAGGAGAGACTTTATTTTTCACATTCTTAAGTTTGTCGGTGACCTACTGAAAGGGAAAAATCTTTGTTTCATGGGGGGCAGGGGGGGCAGGCTGTGAAAGAAATTTCTCACATCCCTGTTTTTAATCTTGTTCTTTTTGTGAATAGCATATGAATAGCCTATCTTCCTTTTGCCAGAAACTTACTGCTTTCTGACTGATTAAAATACATATTGTAATGTCATCTAGCAAAACTCTTGCCATATACTGCATGACAGGCTGCAGATAAAAAATGAATTACACTGAATTAAAGTCCATTTCCAAATACGAAATTATCTTACCCCATTTGACTTTGGTTTACTCTTTTTGTGTTGACTACAGTGGTGGTGGATTTTGTTTAATATTGACTTTGTTAAGTGCTTCAAGGTCCCCATATGAAGGATATCTTGTAAATATAAATTTGATTGAATCCGTCATTGAGTTTGTTTGTGGATTCAAAACAGATAAGTGCTCTGAGCCTCTAGAAAATTGATAATGTGACTTAATGTAATCGATCTGTTTAGTTTCTGTTGGTTCTCTGTAGAGAGGAAGACAAGTGTTCGCAAACTGATTACATCTCCTCAAGATTATGATAAAATACGATTAGGTATCTGGATTTAGCTAAAAGGGGTTTAAATTGGTCAGAGAGACCTTGAGAGAATATGACATGTGTTGTGTTGAGATGACTTGGTGAACAAGACACAAAGAAGCACAAAACCTGGCTGGTCAGCATCTCAGAACTACAAATAACAAGAATACAATGTTTTGAGTGATTAATATTCAAGCAACCTTTAAATATTTTTTTTAGAGAGCCAGTTGGTATAGTGGTTGGGCACTGGAATAGAACACCAGGAGACCATGAGTTCTCATCCTACTTTGGGCACAAAGCCAGCTGGGTGACTTTGGGCCAGTTCCTTTCTCTCCACCCTAGCAAGAAGACAATGGCAAACAACTTCCAAAAATGGTACCCCAAAAATTTCTCCAGTAGAAAGGGGTAGTACATAGAACCATTAATAGATAGATAAATACCCATGGTGGAGACTGTGGAGGCAGTAGGAGGAATATAGACAAACAAAATTCAGAATCTCCCTTGAGGAAAAGCTAACTTTAGGGGTTTTTCAATCTGCTTTGTCTCTTTCTGCCTTTCTTCTCTTCCCATTATGTGTGCAGAGCAGAATCTCAGACATGTTGTAATAAAGAACTATTTATAACTTCTGTATCTCCATACATGTGTCAGAGCACTAAATTAGGGGGAAAGGAACAAGTTAATATTTATTTGAACAGTTTAGTGGTGGGGGTGGCAGAAGAGGCATTCAGCAAAGATGTCAGAGAGATTACAGTTGATGAACCCATTTTAGATTTAACAAGGAGTGCTTAAACCTGGAACATGATAAAACAGAATAACCCCAAGAGTGGAAAAGCTGATGCCACACTTTCAACCTGTTCTACCCAATCTATTAAAGTTTTTTTTTTCAGTGTGTGTTTTCCAGTCTCCCAAATCTCTAAAGCACTTCACCAAATTATTTCATACCCTCATCTGGAATTATGGATTTCTATACATATGGGAACAAATCCCACATGGGAAACATTAAGCTAATGAATTTGGTGCTTGCTAAACTTGGGAGAATGGAGAAAGCCCCTGTGAAGGCAAAAGCAGGACAGGATTGGGTAGGCTTGCTATAATAAAATGGGAATGAATTCAAATTGAAATTGCTTGTAGGCATGTAATGGGAATGCATTTTTGTACACCAGCCTGTCCTAGCCTGGGGCTCCACAGATGTGTTGGGATGGCAATTCCCTAAATTCAGGGTCTATGGCCATACAGTACTGGCTACAAATTCTCAGTGTGATCGTCTTCAAATCTGTAAGGAACAACAGGTTAGCCATAGCTGATAACATCCATCTGACATCCTCCTTTGGCTGGACTGTCCCAGTTTTCATTCTCTTCAGTTGATGTGTAAATAATAAATCAAAAAACAAATTTCCATTGCCAAAATCGTGGCAGGGATAAGGGGTACCAGCTGTGTAGTACAGAAAAATTTGGGGTATATTTGTACTTGGTGGGAACCATGTAAGATACTGTTGTGAGAGCTCAGATTAAGCAGACAAAATATAGCATGCAAAGGGTTTCTCGTGATCCATTTTTATTTGTTTGTTTGTTTGCTTTTATTCTTAGCATAACAAGGGTAAAAAGAGCTTAGAGCCTACACTAACTTCATCAATCAATCAAGGGTAAAAGGCATCAGTTGCTTTGAAAGCCTGGCTTTTCCTGTCAGATACCTAAGCAAGTCAGATTCAGCTAATACATATAAATAAACTTACAGTTCTCTCCTCTTACTTGGCATCTGGCTTCAAAGGAGATTGGAATGTAGAAAATTACTTTATGACCTAACTGCTCTACAATTCAGAGACTAATTATCTGTCAACAATCATACTGCTTCTGCTAAACTGACAGAGTGCCTATCCTGAAATGTAATTGCTACTAAATTTCCCATAGGAGTTAAGGACACCATTTAAAACTTGGCTGGCAACTTTTTGAGGCTAGCAAAACCTAGATTTTCTTTCTTCTGTCTTTGAATCATTTTCCGTCTCTGGGTATCGTGCACAGGGTGGATAGATTCCACACTGTGTTGTTCTCCTTGCTGATTCTTTTTTGGTTATCTTGAGTCACCTTGAAGCCTGCATCGGTTCAGAATCCAAGACAGCTTAATTCCCATGTTGCTTGCTAGCTAGCCATCTTCATTTTTCCTCCCCTCTCCAACATCCACACCTCTCCAACTTTCTGCCAGGTTTTCACCCATTTTCATGTCTTCCCCTGCTATAAGAGACTATTGCTATGTGAAAGTGCTTATCTGTTCTTCTCTCAGCTCTTTCCCAAACTCAGGTTATCATGCACAAGTAATTTTATGTCTAGTGCTTACTTGACAGAACGGCAGACAGTGTTTACCTTCTTTATTCTGCCATAGATACATTATTAATTATGACTGTGAAGTTTGTCCCCAAAGAACACTGGGGGGAGGTGTGCTTTTATTTATTTATTTTTTTATCTGCTCAGTCGTATCTGATTCTCAGAGACTGCCTGGATGGCAAGGTTTTCTTGACAAGGTTTTTTTTGGCAAGGTTTTTCAGAAGTAGTTTGCCATTGCCTCCTTCCTAGGGCTGAGAGAAAGTGACTGGACCAAGGTCATCCAGCTGGCTTTGTGCCTAGGAGGGACTAGAACTCATGGTCTCCCAGTTTCTAGCCTGATGCCTTCACCACTATGCCAAACTGGCTCTGGAGGTGTGCTATACAATATTAAATTTGATAAGTGAGTACTGTATGTTTATTTTGCTTCACTGGAGTCAGCAGTGTGGTATACCTGAACACCGGCACCACTATTTGAACTTCAAATGGTATCCTGAATGCTCCAAAATGGGACAAATGTCTGCCAAAAATCTCACACAGCCTTGAGTGAGAAGACCAATGTTTGTAAGATGTGGTGTTCTTGCATGTGGCATTGTTATAATTTGGCCATTTCTGCTGAGATGAATGTGCGCAGGCAACAATATGAGGGGGCTCAGTGCTAGGAAAGATTGCTAACTTATGTGGGTCTCCAGTGATTTTTGCATTCCGGGACCCCCCTTTATATTTTTGCTTCATCTTCCAATGAAGATAGTAAAGGAACTGGGAGTAAAGAACTGCATTCCAGTCTCTGCATATCACAATTTGACAGCTTAATGAGATCAGTGATCCGAGTGGCCATAAGAGCACAGTGCTCTTTGATAATTGCTCCTTTCAGGATGAGGGGTTTCCTCCACGACAGGGGATGTCAAAAAAAGTCATGATGGCAGCTATGCAGCCAAAGCCCTGTCTCTTTTTAAGTCATGTTGTGCATTTTATGTAAAAGAGGGGTGGGACTTTGACTGTATGGTCATCATTTTACCTTTTTTTGACTCCTGAAGACACCCTTCTTTAAGACAATTCTTTACGGGCAATTTATCCATCAGAGAATTTGTTTCATGTTTTCATCTGGCTTCCTGGTTCTAGAGGTTTTAGTTTTAGTTTTTAGTCATCCTCTAAAAGCAGGATGTGACTGCTTTCAGAGCCAGTCTGGTGTAGTGGTTAGAAAGCAGGAGGCCATGAGTTCTACTCCTGCCTTAGGCCCAAAGCCAGTCACTCTCTCTCAGCCCTAGGAAGCAGGCAATGGCAAACCACTTCCGAGATCTTGCCAAGAAAACTGCAGGGACTTCTCTAGTCAGTTGTCAGGAGTCAGCAAGGACTTCACGGCACAAAATATGCCTGCTTTCAGAGTTTCAGTTGCTGATTTTTTAAATTCATTCTTGTTTTGGATGACATCACTCTTCCGGGAAAGAAATTATACTTTATAATTTTATTTGACCTCCGAGCATTGGGAATCATGATATCCATGAAAGGGGAAATGTGCTTCAACGTCTATTGTGACATTCCGATGCAAACTCTGCCCCTTAAGTGGTGGCATGTACCCCAATAAACAGAAGAGCTTGCAACCTGCTACCATGATGGCATTGCCATATCCTGCAAAATCCCCTTCCTCTTGTATGTACAGTTCTGAGAAGACCTCAGTCCACGTACTTTAAAGCATACCTTTGCAACAATGCTGTTTAGAAACTGGCATTATTTTACAGAGCAAAAGGCAAAATGTCCAAAAATGCTAAATTCGGTGGCCAAGATCTACTGCTACAACTCTGGGGCACTTTTGTATAACCAAGGAGAACCCAACCCTTATTACGCCCCCCCCCCCCCAAAAAAAAAGACTACTGAAAAGAACACAATAAGAGAGGTGGTTTGAACAATAAAGCCTAAGTATGAACTAGCCCAATGATTTCATTCTGTGTTCATTATTCCCCAAAATAAACTGACAGCAATAACAACAGTGGCATGCTGAGCGTGATGTAAGTTTTCCCTGATCCCTCTTCTCTTATATTACACCAAACTGCAGAACGAGTCACAAGATGTTCTGTGAAAATAAATAAAATAAAAATATATTAAGAATGGCTAATTATGTTTGCAATCAGTCCTGACTCTGACACGGTGACTCATACCTTGCAAACATCGTTTGTGGTTCAGTGAGAGTTTAATGCTCCCAAGTGCTGCATATCTTTCTTCCTTTTTTTTGCCTCCGCGCAGAGTCAGCACCCTATGTTTTAATGGCTTTCATCAAAATCCAGGAGATGATTTGCTGTCATTTCAACTGCTGCTCTTTCCAGCCAGTCCTAATTCTTTGTAGCCCAAATGTTGACTTGGTTTTTGATTTTGCCCCATCATGGAATGGGAGGGATCAAAGCACAGCAAATTTAGAGCAGAGAGAGAATCTGGGATTTGAGGTCTAAGGGACTGGATTGATTATCTTGCTCACCAATGATTTTTTTTCTATATACTTTGAACACTTTAAAATGGTCCGTATCAGTTGCAGCAAAGCAATTCTTCCTCCAACTTCCTTATTTGGACAATGCCTGCCTTGCCACCAGGCTCAAAGCTCTCCATACCATTCAGGGGACAGTTGGCCAAATAAGGAAGATGGAGGAAAGGGGTATTTAAAAGTTTCTTTTTTTAATAAAAGACTACCAGCCACCCAGCAGCTAAGGGAGAGAAGCTGTCATTCTCTTTTCCTTCCTAATTTTAAAAAGGCCTCACTCATGCCTGAACAGCAAGAAGAAACTCCTTCCTTTATCCATATTCTGATGTTCATCAACTGTTTGTGTAATATTGCACAGTCACCTGACGGTTGCAGGGTTATCTGATCATTGTAGGGGGGAAAGTGGATAGAAGCAAGGGGAGCAATCTCACCACTGTGCTGTATGGGGGACATTTTAAAGATTAAAGAAAGAAACAAAAAAAGGGTCATTGGTTGTGTGATCTCTCTTCCCCCTTAAATTGTCCTTGGAATTTTACTTTCTCGTGGAGTTAGGAATCCTGCAAATATCTGGCCCAGCATTAGTTTCCTGACTAAATATCTGTGGGATATCCATGAACAAGTAGCTGTATCTACTAGGGTTCAGGATATGGAAGTGTCATAACTAGGTTGTGCACCACTATTGAAGGCAAACAGTGCTTTAGACCAGTGTTTCTCATCCCCAGCAACTTTAAGAGATGTGGACTTCAACTCCCAGAATTCCCCAGAATTCCATGCCGGCTGGGGATTTCTGGGAGTTGAAGTCCACACCTCTTAAAGCTGCTGAGGTTGAGAAACACTCCTTTAGGCTGTGTGTGGATCTATAAGCAGCATCTCTCGGCAGCTACCTCTTTTCCCATCCTCATGTGAGTATCCTCTCCTGCTCCAGCATGATGCAAGAAAACGTGCATTTGATTTAAGGAGTTGCAGGTCTTAAGGAGGGTATGATCGCACACACTTGGTCTTCTTCCCTGTGAAAGAGAGCTCTGTTTTATTATGCTATTAATTACTATGTTTTATTACTTCGCTGTTGGGCTGCTGGAGAATTTATTTCAAGTTTCTTTATGAGGTTACTTCAATGTGGCAAAATCATGACGGTTCCGATGGTTGATCATTGTTGCACCCCTCTCCATCCTCCAGCCTCCCCGGCTGCCCCTCCTTCCTTCTCTGAAAAAGCTTCACAGAGGAGTTTTTTTATGGTATCTTCCCTAATGATTGGGCTGAAGGGTAGACGCAATGGAGGCGGCAGATTGTGGTAAGGATGATTGCGCTGTGAAAAGCCGTCTCTTCACATGGACTCTACTGCCAGTCACCTCATAAGGAAATAATTGCAAGAACCTTGCACCCCGCCAATGAGGACCTCACCATTTCTTTGCCATCAGATTGAATGAGGTGAGGTGAAAAGATAGACAGAAGCAGAGAGGTCCAGAAGGGGAGGCTGCAAAGGAAAAAATGCCAGAAGCTTCACCCGCCTCTGGACATCACCCTTTTCTGCCTGCGCCACGATGTTCCATGTGCGCACAAAAGAGGTAGAACTTGCATTGCAACAGGGTGACCCTGGCATCACCTCTGAGCAGAAAAACTGCTACAAGAAGAGCACTAATGATAACTTTCTTTTCAAGCTAGAGATGGTTATTGCATCTTGTTTTCTTTTGCGCCATGTTTTCAGGCACTACACAAGTGAGCCATTTTTAACAGAGAGACAGATATAGGGCCTGGGTTCAAATTTATTCAGGAAACTCACTGACTAGGTTCACCCAACATGCTTCCTAAACATGGTTAATGAATTAATTCTGCTTCTCAACGTACATGATTGACTGAGCTGTAATTAACCAAATCGTCTAGGTTCAAATAGCATGCTAAGCCACCAAGCAAAACAAGCTTAGCAATTTTGGTGAATAGAGCTGCAGTGGGCACCTTTGCAATGCAAGCCTCTAGAGATTTGTGTTAGGTCAGAATGCACCCACGATTGACCATCGACCAATGCCTTCTATATCTAAAGGGTAAGTCTATGGGGGCTAGTTGGCCAGATCCACGAGCAAGGATAGCTCCCCACTCCTTGAGTTTAAATAGCAAAGGAAGAGTTTTGCTGGACGTACATTTTCTCATTACAGTACAACTTTCCCTATGAGCAGTAGCTAGCTAAGGGGAAGAAAAAAAAATAATCTAAGCCCAGCCCTCTATTGTGGGCTGAAATCTTCCAGGGTGCAGAAAGAAATCTAATTTGTCTGGACTTCTAAATGCAAAGAGTAACTAGATAGAGTTGTATTAGGGTGCTCAAGTCATGGCAGCTGGGTTTATGTTAAAAGCTAGCATTTCCTTGAGACCTAATCATCATCTTAGTTGGACCTATTCATTGTTTCGTTGATCATACTCTCTCTTTGAAGACCTAATCCTTTTCTTTCGGCTGAACAGATCGGCTGCTCTGTATTCTTTTCTTGGAGGATTTGCAATCTGGTCACACACTTCAGAATGCCTAGATTTCTCCTGATTGACTACCAGACCCTGAGCTTACATACATTTGTTTCTCTATTAGCAGAAAGGGGAAGGCATTTTCCTTCTTTTGGCCTTGCTCCTATGAACCTTGCTGAAAGGAGGGAAACAAGGTAATGGCAGCAAATACCAGCTGAAGGCAGTCACTGCTGAATCACCCTGGGCTTTCCTGCTTGGATGGGGAAGACCTGGTAGTAGAAAGAGCTTTACAAAAACTATAAGGACTGTAACTGACCTAATTAAGTATAATTTGCGAGGTCTATGACTTTGATTCATCACTCCCTCATATTCAGACCTGACAGTGATCCAAAGAGAGTTGGTATGTTCATATCTCATTTACGGAAGGCTTCTTCAAGTCACTCCATTGATTGCCAGTTTTGATAACAGCAAGCAGTTGTCCCTTTCCTTCCCCGCCCCTCCATCTGTATCTCTCCTGAAGTTGCATGCCGGGTAGAAGAGGATGACCATCTCAAATAGGAGGAGCATATTGTTCTTTGGTCCAGGTATACAATAGTTGCACTCCTCTGCTAGAACTTCCAGACAAACATAGATTAATATGCAAGATGTATTTCTTAAGTAGATGAATTAACTCCATCCTCAGTTGATTCATCTGTGGGTGTTAGTGGGATCAATTAAAAGCATGTGTGTTTGCAATTCCTTAATTATTTGGGATTCTGGTATGTGACTATATTACAGCATGAAATGAGTGGAAGCTAATTACTCGAACTGTGAGGGGTGGTTTTCATTTATGGAAGTGCTACATCTTACACTTCAATATCTCAAAAAGATGCCCATAGAGTAGTTTGGGGAATGTCCAAATTGATTTCAGTTCATTGGTTAAAAGACAGATGGTTGATCCCCTAAGTATTATTTTAGATATCCATAGCCTGAATTTATAGATGATGGAGAATGTTTGTGCTGAAGTTTAACACAGGCGTCTCATTTATGATCACTTCCTTTGCCTCCTACAGACAGCAGCTCAGGCGGTTTTATTTATGTGCATGAATACCGCTGGGATCTTCATTAGCTACCTATCTGATCGAGCTCAACGCCAAGCCTTCTTAGAGACCCGAAGGTGCGTAGAAGCTCGACTGCGGCTGGAAACCGAAAACCAGCGGCAGGTAAGGCAAGCGAGCACACCTGGAGAACTTTCCCTATGCGTCCCCCACCCTGCCATTGACTTTGCAACATCTGAAGACTTCTGGCGGTGTCTGGCAGAAGATTGGTTCTGGCAGAAGATTATGGAGGCCTAGCCTATGTTCCATTAGGATGCAAAGCTTTCCATCAGATCCCCAGGTCTAGGATTATCCCTTCAGTTCTTGTTAGAAGCTTAGTTTTTCTTGCCCTAAGGTAAGTTCCATGCCTTATAAGAACCTAGCAATAACACATAATATTCATTTGGACTGAAGACAAAAAGTGTTATTACTGCTGTGATAAATGACTTTTTAAAAAAAACTCTTGAGCACAAAGTGTTTTGAGAAGATAGGTGCTTTCTCTTGAATATCCTTTTATGAGCTTATCAGTGGCCACAGCCATTCACTCAGCTGAAGACCTCCAGATGCAAAGGTATGATTCATATTGCTTTAAGCTAAAAATGCAGGACCATATATAACTATTTATATTCTAACATTCAGGCACAGAACAGGAAGTTTAATTTCTCCCCTCCCTCAATGGAATGAGATATATAATAAGCACTGGTCCAAAGGAACAGCAAAAACTGAGTCTGTACTACCCCAGGCAAAGTTTTTGTGATGAGAGAATGGATCTTGATATAAAGACTTTGATGTGTGAAGTGACTTCTCTCTCTGGAGCCTCTCCTCCAAAGTGATGTGTACTTCAGCTTTTTTAAGCCAGAAGACAAGGCAGTACAAATACAAGAGAGCAGAGGAAAATCTGCTAAAATGCACTGATCATACTCATTTATCTATTATTAATATCCCACTGTTCCTATTAAGAGCTCAACTTCAGAAAAGCAATCCTTCTACGCTGCATTAAGAGAAATACAGTTTTCTAATTATAGCAAGTAAAAGGTGTATGCAATTCTGCATTCATCAACTATTGAGTCCAGTTCTGAGTGCTACATGAGGATTCAGACAGTCTGAAACAGGGTTATGAAAGGCTGTTATGAAGGGGGAATTGGGAATACAGCACCAAAACTAGAGTTCAAAGTGGGTCTGGTACACTGAAACCAACATATCTTTTCACTAATAATTGGCCTGCAGACCAAGCAGTGCTTGCGGCTAAGTATCAGACTCAAACAGGAGGAGCTCAAAATGGTGGACTTCTCCCATTCAAGAGTCTAGCACAATGTTTCTCAACCTCAGCAACTTGAAGATGTGTGGACTTCAACTCTCAGAATACTGGGAGTTGAAGGCCACACATCTTCAAGTTGCCAAGGTTCAGAAACACTGGTCTAGCACCATTTTGAGTCATATCAGTTAGGTCTGATGAATATGGAGATCTGTAACTGCCTCAACCATTCCCCATTTCTCTTTGCCAGGCTTTCCTTTCTCCAACCCAAAAACAACAAAGAAAACCTTACTTTGAAGAAAAAGATGGAGGAACAGATAACGAGGAAGGCTCACAACTTTGGAGAGCCTCTACTTAAATTCTTAGAAATCTACTTAGATTCCACTTAGATTCTACCTGTATTTTTCAGATTAAAAGCTCATGATCCCTTACAGGAAATGATTACTCAAGTCTAGAGTAGCATATTGTGGAACACACCTATAAAACTGTTGGCATGTTAGGTTGGATAATTATCAAACATCCACTTACTAGAAAGTTTAAGGATAAAATTGATCCCTATTGGCCATTCTGGACCACAGTGATACCATGTGCTTCAGTAAAATGCTTTCCATAATCTATTTCCTGACTTTTGAACACACTTCCAAGCATAGCAGCCAACCCCATTTTTATTTTCTAGAATGTCTGCTAAGTCTGGAAGCATTCTTGAAAATAAAAGTAATGCTGGCCCTTCATCTTGCAATCATCACCTTCCTCTTCCATTTATTTTCATAACAAGAATGTTTCTAACAACAGAGTGGTAATGTTAGTTTCAGACAAGGAGAACCTCATGACTCTCTTTCCCAATCATTTTACTTCTTTCACTTCTCCAAAGGAAAGGGTGAAGGGCAGGATGGGTTTGAGAGGGCCAGTGCATATTGGGCCCCAGAAAAGGGAAGGGGATTGGCAAAATGTCTGGCTGAAATCGGCTATGAGTTTGAAGCAAGAGCCAGAGGCTATAGATTCCATCGCCCTACCTGTTCCTAAGGCGGGTAGATGCTCCTAGATGCTAACGCAGTTAATGGAGTCATTTTAATAAGCAGTTTTAATTCACAATGATGTTTCTACCCAATATGTTTTTTCTGGAGACATATTTAATTTTTAGTTTAGATTCTGTGTTTACTCCATTTTAAATACAAAGTATTAACATCTTGTTTTGCAGAAATCCATCTGCAAGGTTAATCAGTGGTCCAAATCTGGTGGACCCCCAGAAATAGGGGCCCAGAAATCCAACATGGAAGGAAACATGCTGGAATGTGAAAAGCTATGTTTCATCCATTAATGTTTTTCAGGAGTCCCTGGCAAAAGTTTTAAGTGCATTTTGAGGGATCATAACTTCATGCCTTTCTCTAAAATGCTTGAAGAATCCAAATTGTCTTCTGGGCTAATTTGACATGAAGGAGGGATTTTATATTTCTTTCCACTGCCAGTTGATCTGGAAAATCCAAAGTCTTCCATATCTCCTTTTCAACAATGTTCCATGCACATTGTTTTTAGAAAAAAAGAGAGAAAATAATCCAATGCATTTCAAAAGGACAAACAAACTGCATTACAAATGGGAGATTCAATTATTGTATCGTTATTTTCCACCTTAATCAACAGATAGGCTTTCCCCAGCCTTAAAACATCTGGTGAGGATGGGGTTTTGTTTTTGATTTGGTTTGTTGCAAATTTTATTGGTTCATTAAATCCAGAGACCATTCATCGCTCTCTCTGTTCTTGTTTGTTGTTTCAGGAACGGCTGGTTCTATCTGTGTTACCTCGATTTGTTGTGCTGGAAATGATTAATGACATGAGCAACGTGGAGGATGAGCATTTACAACACCAGTTCCATAAGATCTATATTCACCGTTACGAAAATGTCAGGTGCGTCTCTTTTTTCAGCATTCATCATCTCTTCTTCTGCCGAATACCATTTGGGGTCTTGCATGCTCACCTTTCATGATCGATTTGGAAGGTTGGGAGATGTTGCTGGGTTGCTGGGTTTCTCTTCTCATCGTCGTTTTTCTCTCATTCTTCCTTTCTGAAAACTGAGATGTTCCTGTCTCATTTCTCAGACTGTCTCAGCTCTCTTTTGCTCACCTCACATTCTGATGCAAATGAGAGGGTTTTATTTTGTTTTGTTTTATTTTTATTTGATTTCATGTTATATGTTTTCTATTTTATTTATTTTAAGTGCTCCAGCTTTCCATTGCAGTCCACTGAGCCTGCCATCTCAAGCATGATAACTTCAAAGGATGTATTACCAGAATTGATGGGACTTGCTTCCCTGTAAACACGATTAAGCTTCAGCTGTGATCTTTTCGGTTACTCCTGTACACGCAGGCAGTTGCACCGATCACACAGGAGTGCACAATTCAGGAGGTGGAGGGCTGATTTATCCCTCGCTGGGCAGCTGCCAGGAAACTGGGAGAAAAGCAGGGAGAGGAGACCATGGATGGGGAAGGAACAATCCTCTTGAGTACAGCAGGGTATCCTGAAACCCAGTTTAGCCTGTCCTGCTAGCTAGAAATCCTGCCAGTTGAAATCATGCCTTTTTAACTATTCAGTTAAAATAACTATTCAGGCCTGCATAGTTTATTACACATAAACACAATTCTCCAGTTATCTGTGCCATCCTGTTACAAGCTTAGTAAATCAATCCCTCTCCCTCTCTCTCCTTCCCCCTCCCTCTCCCTGGTTAGTAAAGGGCCATTGAGTTAGGTTGACTTTGGGTGACTGCAAAGTCAAATGCTTGCCAGCTGAACTATCCCCAGTATTAACTCCTGTTCATCCACCTTATCTGCTCTCTTTTCCCTCTTCTGTTTCCCTCAACCTTGCCTCCGCCAAGGTTTCTAGTCTACATCGTTGGGAAACTGAAGGATCAGGTTGGGGACCGATCCTTCTGGAGAAAATCTATGTAGTCACTAAGACTTGATGTCACGATTAATCAACCATGAATGTCCCTGTATGCAGCATTGCTCCTTCACTTGCTTGCTCTGAAAAGCCATCCTATAGCCATCCTAATCTGATTGTTCATCTCCTTTCTGTGTTCAGCATTCTTTTTGCAGATGTAAAAGGATTCACCAATCTCTCTACAACGTTATCAGCTCAAGAGTTGGTTCGGATGCTGAATGAACTCTTTGCCAGATTCGATCGCTTAGCCCACGTGAGTCCAGCTGCTGATTCCTTTTTTCTGAACTTTAATAGAGAAGCATGATGAAGAAACACACACATGCACACACAACACAACACACATCTTTTTTTTGTCTTGAATCAGATTTGCGCAATTGGCAACTCACTATGCCAAATGCAAAAATTTTTGTTTGTTTAGCTCCTTGACTTTACAGTCTCAGGCAGGCAAAACTAACATGTGCTTGGCAGGCTGTTGCAGAGTTTTGAAATATACCTGATTTAATCCTGCTGTATTAATCATTTCTTCCACTTGTTTGCCCAGCCAAATTGCCTTTTTGTTCTTAAGCAAATGTTTCATTCCCATTCCATATTTTGTGAAATGAGCTAATGATCCTTAAGAAACCTACTCATTTTCTCAGGGAAGGTGGCAAGTTGTATTTTCCATTCCTGCTGATGCACCCAAATCTCTGGAATCATTAGTAGGAAGTAAATGCTCTTAAAGTTGCTGTCTATTTGCATAGTTTTTAAAAAAGGAACTGAGTTTGATTGGAGGAAAATCTTTCCCTCAATCAGGACAACTAGATGTGAGGGTCGAATCTGGTGAAGAGGTTGAGACTAGACAGGTTGTTATCAACAGATGGTGCAGGAAACCTCCATGTCCAAGGCGGAGAAATGAGCAACAGGAAGTCTGTTACTACTAAAGGGCAGACGAAGGAGTCACAATGTTTAAGCCCTGGGACTATTAGAGGACTTGATTGCTTGATTCTGCTGTAGCTGATGTTCATTATTAGGGCTTCTTGCATATGTTAGCCCCTCTTGCTGGTTGGGTTTCTAGAGGAAGCAATATTACCTTGCCCTGGGTAAAGCTTTGACAGTATGGTTAGCTTCACAGGAGGAGGACACAGCCGCAAGACTCCAGGATTAAACATGGCTACCAATCCCTTAACCATGGATCAGGTCACCAGCATCTTACTCCAGAATTAAAACTGCATGGCAGTTCAGATGGATGAGTTAACTCAGATGATGAATCAATTAGCCTAGTAAGTGGAGCAGAATCTATCCCCACTAGTGGCTTCTGCATACACATCCTCCCACCCACCCAACACACCAGGAACCAGCTTCTGGAGCAGCAGCAGTGCTGAGTGACACTTTGACACTAGATCTTGATATATCTTTTCCAAATTGACATGTTTTCTTACTAAATAAGAAGCTGGTAGGAGTCAGAAAAGTTGGGTTCTCTTCTGTTTGGGTAGAAGGGAAACATTGTTTATTCCTTTTTCCTTGTTAACTGACTATGAAGACACTCCTGAACCAAAATCATCATCATCATCATCTTCTTCTTCTTCATCATCATCATCATAGCCAGTACCTGCCAAGTGCATTAAAAAAAAAAAAGGAATCCAGTGCTTAATAACATGGGACAGCACAGGTTATGGAGGAATAAAAATGCAAATTCTCTTCCTGTTTTCTAAAATTGATTATATTTTCTTCTTTCTTTAGCCTTGTGCTGGCAACTCCAAGAGCTTCTAACACCTTGCAAAATATGTCTGAACTGATCTGAATTTCCACTTGTTTATTTAAAGAAATGCAGTACCAAGCCTAATATAAACTATCCTGAAATGGTTTACAAAATATCATGAATTCATTGCAGAATAAAACAAAACAAAAGCGGGGGGGAAACAAAGTACAAAACAATTCGCTAAAAGGAAATGTTGGGGGGAGTTTGTAATTGGGGAAGGCCAACATAAAAAGGTTGTGTTTTGAAGAGAAGTTTGAATGAGGGCAGCATGGTGGCCTCAGAAAGGAAGTCATTCCATAACACAGAGGTCACCAAGAGAAGGCCTGTTTGCCTCCAAGTCAGAACTGTCACACCTGTATATTAGTCACTGCATCAGTGTATCATGATCTCCATTCTGAAATACAGACAGTGCTTTACATCTGAAGGATAATTGCAAAAGGTAGATACAATCACCATATGTATGGCTTAATTCAGAAACTCAACCGTATACATGGATGCATAATGAAGCAGCAGGAGAAGGGGCCACTGCCGGGTGTCTTCATCCGGTGAAATGTGCCAGTGATATGGGGTTGGGCAAGTCTCTGGTGCAAGTATTTGCAAACATGTTGCCTAGTCAGGATAATGCATCTTTCAGGTACTTGGGGGAGAGGCAACTTCTAGATATTTGCAAGAATATCCCTTTGGCCAGTTCTGTATTTAGGTGTATTTCCCTCAGTTTCTCAAGGGTTTGTCAAACAGGCCTTCCCCAACCAATCTTGCCATCACACCTGGGAGACTTTCACAGATGGTCACAACCCACATGGCAGCTGGGAAGGGAAGCCAAACCAATTGCCCCAATAACGAGACAAATGAGCTTCTCTGATGTCAGTCCAGAAGCTTGCTTGCTTATTTACTTTTTTATGTCCTGCCTGACGGTGAATCTTTGCGAGTGAGAAGAAAGATTTAATGCCTTGACCAAGGAGATAGATGTTTTAGTGTAATCTAGTTCTTCCAAAATCGTTCCCTTGCCCATCATTTTCCTCCCACCTATCCCATCCTTAAAGCCAATACTGGCCATGATATTGCAGCCTTTTCTTGTTCTATTCTCTCTTTGTAGAGTAGATGATTGGCATGCAGGAATTCTGCGAGAGGCATAGAAGCCCAAAGAGATGTTCAGATTGTGAGGACAATCTTGAAAGGCAGTTACAGCCCCAGCTGGAACAGGGGTATAAGCGGAGCTCTCTGGGGCTCAAGGAAAACCTCAGTCCCAACATCAGTTAAAGAACTAGTGGCTACATTCAAGGAGCCAGGCTTGTTCTGGTGCCCTGGGGCTGCTTACTCATAAGCTGCTCTTGGGGAAGAACAGCAGCAATGATGTCTCAGGGCAATCTCTCAGAGATGGAACACCAGCAGGCTGCATTAGTCATAGAACAAGCATACCTGAGCTGCAATACCTCAGGTGAACATTAGATGTCAGCAGAGGATACTATTTGCTGTGTTTCTTTGCTACCATCTAGTGGTTGCCACAGTCAGTAAGCCAGTGTTGTCCAACCTTGGCCACTTTAAGATGAGTGGACTTCAAGCTGGCTGGGGAATTCTGGGAGTTGAAGTCCACTCATCTTAAAGTGGCCAAGTTTGGACAACACTGCAGTAAGCACTGAGGCTGTCAGTCATGCTCACCTGCAGCCGAAGTCCACCGGCTGCTCCGTCCCTTGTCAGCTTGCCTCCCTAGGGAAATACCTAGATTTCTGAATGGGACTGTGCCATCTCTGCAGAAGACTATGGCCAGATTTAAGTTGTTTAAAGACTGAAGGCTCAGTCAGGACCTTCTAACCCTTCAAGCTCCCAAAGGCATCTGCCTTCCCTATCTTGACTTCAAAATTTGCTTCCTCATCCTTATCTAGCCATACCAAGAAATATTCTCATAAGACCCTGGCTATGCCCCCAAAGATGCAGAGAGTAAGGCATGAAGCATTCCCCTGCTTGGATGAATCCCACAGTCTGAATTTACCCGTTGCCTTCACTTCCAGTCTTGCAATAGTGTTTACCTAAGTCAATTTGGAATTAACCCATTTTCTCGGTTTACTCAAGACATTGAGTAAACCATAAATTAACCAAATGGATGAGATGGCAAACATGGTAGGGTACAAAGCAGAACAAAACAAAAACCCTAGCCAGGCTTGGCACATAGAAATATTGCCAAGAAGTCTTGAGCAAAGCTCGTTTTGCAGAGTGCATGAATACAGCCATTGTCTGTATGACTCGGCTTTGTTGCTTAATATTTCCTGTATTCAGTAGATATATATCAGTAGGCCTCTTTATGCATAACTAAGGATCCGAGCCTATATATATATATATTCTACCTAAGTGCCCACAGTTTGCAGCATCCTTGTTCTGTTCTTACATATGGATTGAAGAGAACCATGACATAGAAAGAAACAGCTCAGACCTTATCAGTTTGGAGAAGACCAGGCTGACAAATAAGTTGTCCTGTTCTCCAGTTCCTTTGGAGATGAGGTATCCACCTTTCTCCATTTGTCTTCAGAGCCGAGTTTCCAAACTGAGATTAATAGCTTGCTCTTAGCTTCTGCCAAGCACTTGCCATATCAGTCCTGGTTGAGAGACTTTGCAAAATTGATAACATGGCATAAAATATAGGAAAAATAATACATTATTTCCTAGCCTGGGGAGAGAGAGAGAAAAAAAGAACTTTCTGATAGGTGTCTTGGAGTGAATAAATGCTGCAGAAGCTCATCTCTTTGGCTTTATTCAATGTCAATTTTTCTTGCTTACTTTCTGCTAGACCATGCTCTATTTTTGCTATATTTATAAAACAAAGTTAAGCTTGCTTTAAATCATGCATGGGAATTTTGTCATAGGTTATAAGAACTTGAGAAAAACCCTCCTAGATTAAGCCAAAATTTATCTAGTCCTTTAATCTGTCTGTTAAAGCGAAGCTCAAAAATAGGACATGAATTCAACTATCTCTTACCTGCATTCATGTATTCTGAATCATCAATGATTATCAAGACTAATACTGTTAAAAGATTATTCTTCATAAATTTGTCTCATGCTCCTTTGAAACTATTGAAATTCTCTAACACAAGATGTGCAGCACATCTTGTGTTAGAAAATTCCACAATTTAATTATACAGTGCTCTGTGTAAATAAGCCTTCTTTTCATCTGACATGTTATCTTCTAGCATTCAGGACTGTTGAACTGCTCTTACCGGCAAAATGTACACTAAATGTCTGTCTCAAAACAGTTCCCCAGCAAGGTGGCACCCTCTCCTTGCTGAAACTTTTCATACAGAGATGAGATGTTCTCTTTTGCATTTTCTGTGTCAAGAATAGGCTTCAACTAAATGGCCCTCAAGAACCCCTCCACTGATTCACGTTTCATCCTCATTCATGAAGTAATGACATGAGTGAGCTATCACTAATCGGTCACATTAATTGAGTAAATGTTAGATGAATGAAAAACATCTTGCCGAGTCATCAAGGCATGTATCTGCCATAGATGAACTGGTTTCAGTGGGTTCAAGGTGGCATGTTCTCCCAAGGTTAGCAGCCTACTTCACTGGCTGCAAGAGAACATGATATTCCCTCCCCATGTTCTGCTTACATAAGGGAAGACAGAAGTGCACAAAACTGTATCGTCAAAAAAAGGACATTTAACCCCTACCGTTTTCAATAGGAAAGCCAAACAAATCCTCTCTTCTATTTTTACAGGCTTTGGCGGTGGTGGGATTTAGTATTTTATTACAAACAATGTGATTTTACCATTTATACCTGGCGGTCCTTCTAGTTTTTTGCACTTCTATTATTTTACACTGAGCACATCTTTGAATTTCATACTCTGAATTTGTTCCTATTGTGCTTTGATGGCATTTTAGTACTGTATGAAAGTACATATGTCCAGGGTATCTGGATTATATACTAGTCAAAAGTTTTCTTTGGGAATGATAAAACCAAAACACATGAAAACTGGAGGACAATCAAGTTAACAAGAGAAAAGAATTTCTAATTTCTTGGGCCATACTCTGATAGAGATGGATATTTTTTTAATTCATCCCCATTTTTATGAACTGTGCCTTCATGATGTAATTCTTATGGCCCTTTTTCAAGCTGCCGTGACTACACATGGTGCTGAGACCATCTGGAGAAACATCAGATCACAGATGGAACTCTGTCAGTGTCTTTTCATCCTGCTAGGCAGCCAAATTTCCAGGGATCGTAACCTATTCTAGGGCAAGCTCACAGACACGCACACTTACATTCTCTTTCTCTGGAAGATATCCATTACACTTAGACTAATTCAACTTCTATTATGGTCTAGCAGGGGATAAAGAGAACTGTTCTAATTCTTCCCAGGTCGCCACTCTTTCCATATTATGAAACACACATCACGCTTTGAAATTAACAGGGTCATGGAGACATGATACAAAATACGATTACTACTTTTTGGGCCTCTTTCAAAGCTTTTTAAATTTCTTATCATGTTGTGGAAAAAAAGCATTTTTTTTTTTGTGTCCTTTGTTTCTAGACTGCCAAGGAACCACTGTTTACAGTACAGTGAGTGCACTGTAGGGAATTTAAACGGCAATTCCCAGATGACCTTGACTAATTTACATCATCATGGATCATCTTCATTATCACCTTTAGATAAACCAGTCAGAGCCAGCTTGCCAAAAGCTTGCTCCAACCAAGAACTGCCCTCCAGTGGGATAACTATAGCAGTTCTTCACTGCCCAAGGAGATCACCAGTTCCTTGTAATCTGGGAACTCTAGTCTGCATTCAGATCGCCATCTCCTTTCTTGTCCAACCACTGCATTCCTCTTATTATAGTCTAAACATGGGGAATTTCTCACTTTGAGTTCTGATGTGAGTAATTTGGCAAGAGTCTCAGATCTTGGAAGCCATTCAGATGCTGTTCTTTGTGGGAAACAGCGGGGCTTATTTCTTTCTGGATACATCCTGCAGAATGTCACATCGTCTCCCCAATGTTCATCATATCCACCTTCTTTTTGTATAAAGAATTCAAAGCTGCTATTCTTTTCTGTTTTTGTTTTTCTTCTCATCTATAGGAACATCATTGCCTTAGAATTAAGATCCTGGGAGACTGCTACTATTGTGTCTCTGGGCTTCCAGAGCCTCGGCAGGATCATGCTCACTGTTGTGTCGAAATGGGACTCAGCATGATCAAAACCATCAGGTAATTGGTGTTTAGTTTTATTGCTGCCCTCACACTGTGCTACAGTCTGTGGTTTTCCAGCTCTTACCTTGGCCCTGTAGAATATTTTGTAGGAACCTTCTCTTCCCCACTTGTACCCCCTTTAAAAAACGAAACCAAACCTAGATCCGTTGCTCATTGCAAAAGACATCTGGGCAGAACTGAAGAAATTTGGATTCAGGAATTTGTTCTGAATTCCAGAATTGACTGGAGTTTATCATTCAGCCACACACACACACACACAAATATTTCTGGTTACCATCAAGCTTTCTTTGCTGCTGGGATGTAGTTTAAAACAGGAACAGAGGCAAATTTTGTTCCTAGAACAGGGAGCCCATAATCCTTGCTGATCCATGGGATGAAAGTGGGGGGAGTATTTTGACCCTTGTTAGGAGCAGAACAGCCTGACTTGGAACAATCCATCACATCATGCTTTAATTAAAAAAAAGATACCTATTAAAAATGGAAGTGACAACCATTTGCTTCTGCCTATCTGCTGTAGGGATGTTTTTAGTATTGTTGTTGTTGTTTACGCATGATCTACCATATAGCTCTGTCTGAATTTAGTACTTTTGACTATCAGATTCTTCCCAAGATTCTAGGATATCTAAAGACACTGTCGTAATATACGTGTTGTTCAATGTAATGCAACTTTTTGTAATCAATGCATTAGGGTTCTGTCCATTCCTATTGTGCCATCTTGGGGTGGTACCCAGTACACCAACCAGTATTAGCATCACTACAACTTTCTTTTTCCACATTTGCTAAATATCTATTTGAAGGTCTTTATATTTCCCTGTTTTTTCTAGTTCTGTCTTATTAACCCTTCTATCTCCAGTGTCAGTTATCCGTACTTGTTCCTTTGTAACTGCAGCTGATGTTGTTGTTGTTGTTAATTTGTTTTAATAAAGTACAGAATATAAGCAAAATACCAAGATACACAACAATAACATGTTTCCAAAAGCCAATCATTAATATCTGGAATCATATCACTTTTCCAATTTCTCACTAATATTCTTTTTACCACTTCCCATGCACGGTACAAGTATAATTCCTCACAGACAGTCAGATTCCTGAGCTTTGGTATATAATTCAGCATCACATTAACATCTTCAACATTTAAAGAGTTTCCCATAGATCGACTTATATTCATTAAAATACTATTACAGAAATGTGTCAAGAATTCTTAGGACCATATCATATAGGTCAATAAACCCTCAAATTTTTACATCTCCAACAGACAATATCTGTTGTCCATCCTTTCAAGTACATTCTTCAAGGAATCCAATACACTTTAAAGATTTCTTGCAGCCTACACTCCTCAAAATAAAGCACCTTTTCTCCTATACAAGAACAAGTTCTTTGTTCTAAGAACTTGCTATGACCGCAAAGGGAATAAATAATAACTTTCCAATGTAGGCTATAAAAGACATTCCAGTAAATTGTCATTCCACATAATTATGGCTGATAAAATAAGCCCAAGGATATTTTCACAAATCAGATAACTTAAATTCGCCCTCCTCAAATGATAATCTCAATTTAGCTAATGAAAGTCTCAGTGGCCTACTATCTCAAATAAATTTCCTAAATAACCTAGCAATGTGAAGAAAATATGTATTAGGTATTAACATGAGGCTACCTCTAAGGACATAGATCAAATGAGGGACAATATTCATTTTAATAACATTAATTTAACCCCATAGGTATAATGGGATCTTAATGCCTCTATTTATATCCAATTCAATCATTTCCAATTCAATTCAGACATATTTTCACATATTTAGAAATGTTTTGGGGAATATAAAGTATTTAATATAATCAGTTTAGAATTGACAATGAAGATATCAAAGTGGTGGATAGCTTCTGCCTTTTAGGCAGATCAACCATCAACAGTAAAGGAAGAAGCAGTGAAGAACTATACCACAGACTAGCACTTGGTAGAGCAGCCACGAAGGCCTTGGAAAAAGTATTCCAATGCCAGAATGTGTCTATACCTACGAAGATCAGAATCATGCAAGCCATAGTATTCCCTGTGACATTCCATGAAAGTGAAAGTTGGACTTTGAAGAAGCAGGATAGGAAGAGTATTGACACCTTTGAATGTTGGAGAAGACTCCTGAGAATACCATGGACAAGAAAACAAAGTGATGGATCATCAAACAAATCATCTCAGAGTTCTCACTCAAGGAACAAATGATCAGGCTCAAATTATCCTACTTCAGACACATTATGTGAAGACCCAGCTCTCTGGAAAAGGCTCTAATGCCGGGAAAGGTGGAAGGAAAGAGAAGAAGAGGATGACCAGCAGCAAAGTGGATAGACTCAGTTACACAGGCAATGAGTGTACAGTTGAAGACTTGAAAGATGAGGTTAGGGACAGTTTGTCATGGAGAAAATCTATGTAATCACTAAGAGTTGACAATGACTTGAAGGCACATAATCAATCGATATAACCAGTGGAAATCACAAAATTCGACTTTTTACTTAACTGTGTGGATAAGTTAGAACCTAAGGAAAGTAAGCAAGAATTATTGCAGTTAATAGCCAGAGCTCTTTCCAAAATACTGTACTACCTGTATGAAATTAGGAAGAGAAGTAGAATACATATCCAAAAGTGCTAAAATAGCATTGACATACAAAAATAATTTGTACTTACACCCTGCCAAAGTAATACTCATACAGTCCAATGATTACAATAATAGCTAAAGGTTCAAGGATCAAATTGAGTCAAAGTGGGCAGTCTTGCCAAGGGCCACATTGTAACTCAACAGACCCTGAAATTATTTGGTTTGTGATGACTAGTGCAGACTTGCAAATACTAAACTCAATCCGAAGAACAAAATCGCTCAGAGAGCCATATCTAATGATCACCTGCTTTAAAAACCTAATCCAAACCAAATCAAAGGCTTTTTCTGCATTTCAAGATATTAATTCTATCCTTTCTACCCTTATATCAATTAATAATCATACATTGGCTGCTGCTTGTAGATTTTTGATAACCCCCTGACTGGGAGGGGTGGGTTATATGTGATAAAACCTTCTGCAACCACAAAATCAACCTCATATATGCCTCATAAATAACAGAGGCAGTTTACCTACAACGCCTCAACCATCTCTTCCTTTTTTTTAATGGGAGGGCTGGCCCTCCCTTGACCAAACTCTTCACTTGTTGGTTTTTGAAGAGGAAAGCAACAACAGAATAATGAGTTGCATGGAATGGGGTGAAATGAGAAGGCTTCTTCATTAAGCCAGGGTTATGACTTGTGGCAAAAACTCAACTTTTCGGAGAGTTTCACTCCACCTTTGATTCACTCAAGCTTTTGGTGCTTCCCTTTAAGAATCTTTGCTAGGTATTTTTCTTTAAGCTCCTACTTAATAGCAGCGGTGTCCATGTCACTGAACCATGCAATGCAATTAAGTGCTCCTGAGGATGATTCACTCTGCTGAACTATTTTATGGTCACCTGCATTTTTTTTCCACAAATAATGCTATTACAAATAATATCTATTTTCTATTTTTAATTAAATTTTTAAAAGTTAATTTAATACAAATATCTATATACTTATAAGATGACAATTTTTTAAAAAAAACTCCTGTCATTAATCGTCACTGTTCCAGGCTATTGCTTTTCACTTGTGTTTGAAAGTGCACTTCTACGCTTCTCAAAAAAACAAAACAAAACCGAAAATTAGACTGGAAACTTTAAGAAAATCCCAGAAAAAGAAAATGGTAAACAAGAAAGAAGGAAAACAAGAAAACGACATGAAAGTGTCCCTGTATGAAAGAAATGCCCTTGAATGAAAGTAATTCATTCAGACCTGGAAACCTCAAGGCTGAAAATGGAGAAGACATCCCAGGAGGAGACTGTGGCAAGCCGAATCTGTATTGTTAACCAGAAAGCAAAGTGGACACGCTGAGGATGTCACCAGAAGTTGAGTTCAACTCAAGGGAGTTTTTATCTTTTTATTTATTATTTATTTATTTTACTTACACATCACATTTATATACATTATATATTTGAATGTAATCTACTGTATTTCAAAATGATATATTAAATGTATGTATGCACAAAACGAAGGCCAGCCCCAGCTGTCTTTCAGTGTAAGAACTGACTTGGAGTTGTGTGTTACCAGAAAAGGATTCCAGGGTTAGGAACAGAACAGAACAGAACAGAACAGAACAGAACAGAACAGAACAGAATAGAATAGAATAGAATAGAATAGAATAGAATAGAATAGAATGGAATAGAATAGAATAGAATAGAATACTTTATTGGCCAAGTATGAAAACATACAAGGAATTTGACTTTGGTGCAAACAGCTCTCAGTGTATTTCCATAGCATCAAGAATAAGAATAATAAAATAAAAATAAAAATAACATTATATTAAAACTATGCAGTCAGAAGAGGAGAATTAGAGGAAAGATAGTATTGTGGCTATTAACTAATGTATATTCATTTTTTAAAAAGGAGAATCTATTATCTAACATATATTCACATTTACAGAGCATTATCAGTCACATCTTAGCAGTCATATCTTCATGCAATGTCAACCAGTATACCATACTGCATTAATTAGGTGTTCAGCAGAGCAATGGCAAGAGGAAAAAAACTGTTCTGGTGTCTAGATGTTTTAACATACAGTGCTGTATAGCACCGTCCTGAGGGGAGAAGTCGAAACTATTTATGTCCAGGATGAGAAGGATCTGCAGATATCTTCTCCACCCTCCTTTTGACCCTCACAGTATACAGATCTTCTATAGAAGGCAGGTGGATTGCAATTATTCTTTCTGCAGACTTAACTATCTGTTGGAGTCTGTATCTATCCTGTTTGGTTGCGGAGTTGAACCAGACAGTTATAGAGGAACAGATAACAGACTCTATGGTTCCTCTGTAAAACTGTACCAAAAGCTCCTGAGATAATTTAAACTTCCTAAGTTGACGCAGGAAGAACATCCTTTGTCATGCCTTTTTGATGATGGTTCTGATGTTAAGCATCCATTTCAGGTTTTGAGAGATTATAGAACCCAAGAACTTGAAGGACTCTATTACTGATACTGGGCTGTCGAGTATAGTAAAGAGAGGGGAATTAGAAGAGTTCTTCCTAAAATCCACTATCATCTCCACAGTTTTAAGTGTATTCAGTTTCAAGTTGTTATGACTGCACCACAAGGCCAGTGGTTGAACCTCCCATCTGTATGCTGACTCATCACCATTTTGAATGAGACCAATGACAGTTGTATCATCTGCGAATTTCAGAACTTTAACAGAAGAGTCTTTTGAGGTGCAGTCATTGGGAGTAGAGGGAGAAAAGCAACAGGGAGAGCACACATCCCTGAGGGGTGCCTGTACTGATTAACCGAGTACTGGATATAGTTTTGCCTAACCTCACGTGTTGTTTCCTGTCTGTCAGAAAGCTGATTATCCACGTCAGGGGTGATCATGAGGGCTGTTGCAGCATGTACAACTGTACTGGACCCCGGAAAGGTTTTCTCCCAAGCAGAGTAGCATAGGGAAGCAGATTATGGGATGACAATGAAAGCAAAAAGTCTATGGCTGACTGCATCCAGTTCTTCATCCCCTTTTGAGAGCACCTCATGTCTGCTTTGGGCCAAGAACGTTCAGATGGCCACATCCCCCCGTAGGTTAACACTATTCCATGTTCGCCAAGGGCCATTCTCCTAAGCAGAATGTTTCTGTATAGTGTTGCTTTTCTGTGGACTGACAAATGATCTGGGAATATTTCCTCTAAAGCACCCCATCTCTTGTATTGTCGAAAGCTTTCACAGCTGGAATATGATGGCTGGTGTGGGTCTTCCGGGCTGTGTGGCCGTGTTCTGGAAGTTCCAGAACACGGCCACACAGCCGGGAAGACCCACACCAGCCACCCCATCTCTTCTTGCTCCTCATCCTCTACCTCATTTTGAGGAATCCATCTGCAATAATAGTCTAGGCTATTGGGGTGGGGCTTCAAACCTGACATTGTGTTGGAGCCACAGGTTCCTTAAAGTAGTCCTGATGGTCAGGAAATCCTTTCTATATATGTCTGGAATCCCAGCTGGTCACATCAATGGCCATCTCAAAAACTTATGAAATGTACATGTCAGCCAACTCCCAATGACTCTGGGCTTGTATCAGTCTTAAACAAAGACTGTAGGTCTTTACCAAGGTTATAGGTATCTCACAAAAGTCTACCATGTGGTCCTGGAAACTTTCCAAAGTGCTTACCAAATTTTAATTTTTAAAGTGATGGAAAAAATTATTATATACATGACTGTAATCATATTTGAATTCATTTTTTAATACTGACATTTGATTAAAATTAAACATAATTTTTATCCTGACACCAGCCACTTCTCTACAGGTGTATCCGTGGGTGGGTTTGGGGGTGGGAAGGAGGTAAAGAAGTCAAGATGGCATCTGTGACTGTGTGATTGAAGCCACACCCCCTTTTTATGGGCATCACCTATGTGACACATGTAAAAACGTTGTGGGCCTGCAATCACATGGCCACAGCCACCATCTGTCTTTTTGGAAGACAGCTTCAGCAAGCTGCCCAAACAATCCATGTGGTCCTTGGTCCACAAATGTTGTCTACTTATGATCTTAAATATCATGGTGGAACTGCAATTTTAGACTGGATTCTCTCTCCTCCCTCTCCCTATCTCATATAATGTAATTGAATCCTTTTTTTAGATATGTTCGGTCAAGGACAAAGCATGATGTGGACATGAGGATTGGCATACACTCTGGATCTGTGCTATGTGGGGTCCTGGGTCTGCGAAAATGGCAATTCGATGTGTGGTCATGGGATGTAGACATTGCAAACAAACTTGAGTCAGGTGGAATACCCGGGTAAGTGGAATCTGGTCAAACAGTGCCATTGTGTTCTAGATTTTGAGTCCTATCTTTGCCGCAGGAATACTAAAGTTTGGGCTTTTCCAATGCCCTGTCTGTGTGGAATAAAAACTGCTGCCTCTCTTAAACCTCTCAGTTACAAGCACTGTTTTCTTGGATCTGCTCATCATTCTGATAAAGGAGTTTCTCAATCAGGCTTTATACCAACAGTGGTATACTGGGAATGTGTTGGACTCATCTGGGGAAGATCCAAATTCAAGTCCACTCTCAGCCCTGGAAAGTCACTGGGTGACTTGGGGGGCAGTCATTATGTTTCATTCAGCCCACATCACAGGCCTCTAGTTGCTGAGATAACATTGAAGGAAGGGCGTGCTATATACATGGCTTGAAGTTCCTGAGATCTAGCCTCTTCCTGGCTCCTCTTGTTGAACTCTAATGACTTTGGGTATCTGTACATCACAGAGGGCCGTGGATTTATTAGACCTCTTTGTTCATCAGGGAAGTCAGGGGTTGTCACTCTGTAGAAGACTACTAAATAATCAGTAGTGCAGAATTTGCAGAATCCTCTTTAAAATTCCATGCTGCAGAATCGAAAACATGACTCTGGTATAAAATTCATCTGAGTTTGCAGTGCAGAAACAACCTTTGCTGCAAGGGTAAACATACAATTTTATACTTATGCTCTGAAGTATAATAGTGCCAAGACATTTGACTGCTTGATCTTCTGTTCAGAGAGATATCCATTTTTCTTTCTGGCATTTCATAATTCTGGACAAAGCCCTTTATCTCTCTGCTGGCCAGACTCAGCTGCATGTCACTGATCTCTGCATATCAGAAATTCTGCAGTCATTGAAACAAGGATGCCTTTCTGCAAAAGATCCTGATAGCTTAATAACAATGCTTTCTACCCAGGGGGGAAGTTCCGACATGCACAAAACTTCATAGACCTCAGGCCCATTTCAACATTACTGCTAGTCATGCAGGCATAGGTAAAAAGGGGTTCTTTTCTACCTAGTGTTATAATATCAGAAGATCAACACCAAGTGGGAGGATCCCACATCACGGTATCTTTTCATGCCAATTTTTATCTAGTTTCTCAGAGCCACATTTAGATCACCTTACACATAGGTAGAAAATAGTAGCGATTCTGGAAAGGAGCATTACTCTGAGAAACCTACAGGTCTGTTCTATAGAAATTCCCCATATGACCCACAAGCGTTTCAGGAAGGACTCCATAATCTACTCTTAAATGGCTTTTTGTCTAATAGTTTAGCCCTCTATCACCAGGGAAAAGTTTTGTTTTTTTCTGAAAATCTGACATCTATCCGCAAGACCATTGTGCCAATGGAGTCTGTTTGGAAGTTGGCTTTTTTTATTCCCCCTATGGGAGAGGGTCCTTTTGGGGTGACATTGCTGGAGACTGAAAGGCATAATCATCCCGAGTGTTATAATCATTTTGAAAAATTGTATTGCCTTCTCATTTTTTTTTTCTCAAGAAGTCCCAATTTGCTCTCCCTTGGGATGGGGTGAGGATTGTGTTGAGAACGTTCAGTGTCCACCTCTGAAATTTCAGAATATGGCGGCATCCTACCCAAATGTTTTCTCCTATGTGCCTCTGATAACATCAAGACACAAATAAGGTTCTAGTACAGTGTTTCTCAATCTTGGCAACTTTAAGATATGTGGACTTCAACTCCCAGAATTCCCTAGCCAGCCATGCTGGCTGGGGAATTCTGGGAGTTGAAGTCCACATATTTTAAACTTCCTAAGGTTGAGAAATACTGTTCTAGCAGCTTCCTTTTTCTATCATTCTTCAGACTGAACCCAGACATATTTCAGCACCACAGCTTATCCAACCCATGGATTGCCTTCTACATGTGCATTTTAATGGAAATCAATGTCTCTTTTTTCCCTGTCTCTGTTTAATCAAATGAATAGGCCAGTTAAAGTGCTGGTTTGATTTTCACCAACATGGAAGCTTATATGAGCTCTCCAAGCCAGGGCAACATTCTTCTGAATTAAAATGGACTCAGGTTTCACTTCTTTTGAATTATGAGGATAAATTGGACTCAGGGCAGAAAATTCTGGACAAAAGTAGCATAGAAGCAACTTAATTATCTTTTCTGATCTTGCCTATCTCTCCATGCATCTGGAATGAGCCTAGACTCTCCTACCCACTCAAAAGGAGTGATTCCTTGGTCAGTCCAGGAAGTGCTGTGAGGGAAAAAAAACATATCAACCTTAGTATGAGAGGCCTTTTTGCTGTTAAAAGGAAGAAAGCTTCCAAGAGTCCCCACCTTACCCCACTCTAAGCACTTTATATACTTGCAAAAGAAAGTTTGTTTGTTTGTTTTAGAGAAAGATTCATGCTAGCTGGATTTTGTTCTGCCTAGTATTGCTTTCAGGCTAGAAACTGGGAGATGGTGAGTTCTAGTCCGGCCTTAGGCAGGAAGCCAGCTGGGTGACCTTGGGCCAGTCCCTCTCTCTCAGCCGTAAGAAGGCGGCCAGGGCAAACCACTTCTGAAAAACCTTGCCAAGAAAACTCCAGGGACTAGTCCAGGCAGTTGTCAGGAGTCAACATTGACTTGAAGGCACATCCACAGAGTATTGCTCTAGCCACAGATTCACTGAGAGCTAAACATGCAAATTTACTCCCAACAGAAACTGGAGCAGAGCCTTTTCCAGCTGCAGAAAGCGTTTTGCAACATTTTACCTTGGTGTTACTCAGAATTTTACACTCGCACCTCATTTCCATCCATTCCATTCCTTCTTTACATTTCTTTAGGCGAATCCATATATCGAAGGCTACTTTAGATTGCCTAAATGGGGATTATAATGTTGAGGAAGGACACGGCAAAGAACGCAATGAATTTTTGAGAAAGCACAACATCGAGACGTACTTGATCAAACAGCCTGAGGAAAGCCTGCTGTCGCTACCTGAAGATATTGTCAAAGAAGCTGTCACTTCTTCAGACAGGAGAAACAGTGGAGCGACGTTCACTGAAGGATCCTGGAGCCCTGAACTGCCTTTTGATAACATCGTGGGAAAGCAGCATGTAAGTTCAACATTCCTCCTTAATATCACCTGCCACATAGGTTTGACTTCATTTCCATATCTAAAGCCTGCTTAGCCTTTCTTCTAACTGGCAACAGCTAATTAAAGAATCTGCTGCTGGGCAGAATTAACCTTTGTATCAGAAACTGTCAGGGCTCCTCTTCTCTGAGCGTTAGCTGAATTGGAACCATACCAGAGTTCATTGCTCTGTTCTACAGAGAGACCAAAAATGGTGCCCGAAGACTTGTAATTCAAGACTGTGAGATGGGATGTCCTGTAGATTTTGGGCATTTTTGAAGGTTAATAATTTTTCAGTTTGAGGGTTCCATGGACACCAAGTAGGATCATGCCTGACAGTTCTTCATTGAGAGAGAGAGAGAGAGAGATGATGGATGGATGGATGGATGGAGAGAGAGAGATGATAGATGGGTAGGTAGGTAGACAGGCAGACAGATGGATATAGGATGGATGGATGGATGGATGGACAGATAGCTATATGATAGAGGATGGATGGATGGATGGATGGACGGAGAGACATGGTTAGGTAGATAAATGATGGATAGATGAACAGATAGATACCAGTTGCAATTGCCTATTAAATGTCCTAAAGCCAGCCTTAATGTTCCTAAACATCTGATGAGGTGGGCAAGTGGTGATTGCCCTTGAATGCTCTTCACATTGCTGGTGGGAAACTCCAATCCCTGAATGCTTCTGTGTACAGGTAGTCCTTACTTAACGACTGCTTAACAATGGTTCAAAGTTACAATGGCCTCGGAAAAAGTGCTTTATGACCTATACTCACGCTTACAACTATTGCAAACCATTGCACCACCCCCCACAGTCATGTGATCGTGATTTGCGACCATTTTTACAATGGTCATTAAGCAAATCACATGGTAATTAAGTGAATTCCAGCAAAAAAAGTCCATTGGGGAAGCTGGATTCACTTAACGACCACATGATTTGCTTAACGACCACTGTGATTCACTTTACAACCACTGTAAAAATGGTCATAAAATCGGGCCTGATCACATGGTGACTCGCTTAATGACCACCCCACTTAATGACCAATTTTCCAGTCCTTATTGTGGTCTTTAAGTGAGGACAATTGATGAAATGTGCATCAGGATATTGCCTTGCAAACTCCACCCCTTTCATATTTGTGTTGTGATGTCACATGCAAGTAGTAAGGGGTGAAGGTTGCAGCAGGACAGCATAGCACATTTTCTCATTTGATTTATTCATCAAATTAATACCCATTGCAATGAACCAAGTTTCTCAACTGTTTCTACTAATTAAGAATGGTTCTGTTCTGTTAAAATATTTACAGTAAAACTAAAAACAAGCCACCGCCCTCATTAAATATAAAAGTAAATGTCACTTTATCCTGGGTGTCCTGGCCCTCACATCAGGCCCTTCAGAACAAGTTGGCTTTCCTTGTTTCTGGAGGCCCAGCCTGATTTCTCGGAAGGGTCACCTCTGTGCAATATATGGGTTATTTACATTGTCTCTACATACAGAAAATTGGGGGGGGGGGGAATTAGATTCTGTTTCTCCCCCTCATGTAGAGATTTATTTATTCATCCCGTCTGCAAAGAGAGGGGTTCATTTCTATTCAGTCACCTGTGAACACTTCCTCTCCTTTGATTTTGCCAAGTCATGACACAATCAATTGCTTCACCTGATTTATGTTACAAACAAAACCATAATCCGACAGGGAAAATATGGGCCGGGTTTGTGCAATATGCTAGAAACGCCTTTTCTGTCGCTCCGCTGCCCTTTGGAACAACATTCCCCCTGAGATGAGGTTGGCACCAACGTTGCTGGTCTTTCAGAAGACCTTAAGACCTGGCTTTTCTCCCAGGCATGAGGGTTGGGAGGTTAGGTGAGGCTGTGAGTTATTGTGATTACTGTAATGGTTATTCTCAGGTGCCGTTCTTTTTATTTTTCCTGTGTATTGTTATTTATGATAATATTGGTATTTTTATCTCTTGTTTGCCACCCCAAGTTGCTTGGGCAAGATGGGCAGACATATAAATTGATATTATTATTATTATTATTATTATTATTATTATTATTATTATTATTTAAAATGGGACTGGATAGTTTGTGTTTGGTCATGTTGTGGAGATCCAGACTCACCTTAGAATTTGGAGTGAACTCCAAAATATGGTTTCATTGTTTGGGCATAACTTATTCTTTGAATATAGCATTTGTGCTTTGTGAATCCAGATTTACAGTTTAGTATGCTGTGTGACCCCAGTAGTTGTGTGCACAAGAGTCTGTTAACCACACTGTTCCAGATGGTTTACTTTCAAATTGGATGAAGGACTCTGGAATATTTAGACTGGCTCATCCTGGGTGGGAAAATTTCTCTGGAATATTTTGGGAAGAGGCTGTGCTGTTTTGAACATCCCAGCTAACTACTGTGCTGGTATCTCAGAGTGCTTATTACAAATCAAAATTAGGGAAGAAACTTAGAAATTATATTTCAGCAGTATTTATTCCTCCGTTATATACCTCAGTGAAAAATGTATGCATGCCTACTTGATAAACACAAAAAATATTAATAATACTATTTTACTTAATGGAAATTCTGCTCCCCTTGATGCCAAAAATGACCTTCAAGATAACTAAAAATAATAAAAATATCAATAAAAACAGAATTATAATTAAACATAATCATAGAACGTAAACATAGAAATACAGAAGATTGACTCTAAAGATTGAAACAAAGAACAATGATGTTGAAGTAAAGGATGGTTCCTCCTTCCAATTTAAGTCTAGACAGCAGGATTCTAAAAGTTATTTGGAAAATGAAGGATAGAAAATGGCATTTTCAGGATCACATCACAGAGCATTGCTTGCAAACTGACCTTCTAAAGCTTTTGCCCATGGATTTATCACCCCCTGAAAGTAAAGCCATTGCTGTTTCTTTTTCAACCTTCATGTTTTGTCCAAAATATGTCATTGAGTGGGTATGGGGGGTTGGATAGAGTAGAGCAATGAATTGAATGCTGATGGTCCTAGTTGGTTCCTCGCTATCTTTTGGGAAAGATCTCAGATTCCATGTTGTTGTTGTTGTTCAGTCGTTAAGTTGTGTCCGACTCTTCGTGACCCCATGAACCATATTGCGCCAGGCCTTCCTATCTTTCACTGCCTCCCTGAGTTTGCTCAATTTCAGGCTCATTGCTACAGTGATGCTATCTAGCCATCTCATCCTCTGCCGTCCTCTTCTCCTTTTGCCTTCCATCTTTCCCAGCATCAGGGTCTTTTCCAAAGAGTCCTCTCTTCGCATTAGGTGACCAAAGTATCTGAGCTTGAGCTTCATTATCAATCCTTCCAATGAGCAATCAGAGTTGATTTCCTTTAAGATTGACTGGCTTGACCTCCTAGCAGTCCAGGGGACTCTTAAGAGTCTTCTCCAGCACCACAGTTCAAAGGCATCAATTCTTCGGCATTCAGCCTTCTTTATGGTCCAGCTCTCACAGCCATACATTACTACTGGAAAAACCATAGCTTTGACTATGTGGATCTTTGTCGGCAAGGTGACATCTCTGCTTTTTAATATGCTATCTAGGTTTGCCATAGCTTTCCTCCCAAGGAGCAAGCGTCTTTTAATTTCATGGCTGCAGTCTCCGTCTGCAGTGATCTTGGAGCCCAAATAAATGAAGTCTGTTACTGCTTCCATTTCTACCCCTTCTATTTGCCAGGGATTGATGGGTCCAGATGCCATGATCTTAGTTTTTTTAATGTTGAGTTTCAAGCCAGCTTTCGCACTCTCCTCTTTCACCCTCATCAAGAGGCTCTTTAGTTCTTCTTCACTTTCTGCCATTAGGGTGGTATCGTCTGCATATCTGAGGTTATTGATGTTTCTCCCTGCAATCTTAATTCCGGCTTGTGATTCTTCCAGCCTGGCATTTCTCATGATGTACTCTGCATATAGGTTAAATAAGCAGGGGGACAGTATACAGCCTTGTCGTACTCCTTTCCCTATTTTGAACCAATCGGTTGTTCTGTGACCGGTTCTAACTGTTGCTTCTTGGCCCGCATACAGATTTCTCAGGAGACAGGTAAGGTGGTCTGGTATCCCCATCTCTTTAAGAATTTGCCACATTTTGTTGTGATCCACACAATCAAAGGCTTTTGCATAGTCAATGAAGCAGAAGTAGATGCTTTTCTGGAACTCTCGTGCTTTCTCCATGATCCAGCGAATGTTGGCAATTTGATCTCTAGTTCCTCTGTCTCTTCGAAGCCCAGCTTGTACATCCGGTATTTCTCGGTTCACGTACTGCTGAAGCCTAGCTTGTAGGATTTTGAGCATAACCTTGCTAGCATGTGAAATGAGTGCAATTGTGCGATAGTTTGAGCATTCTTTGGCATTGCCCTTCTTTGGAATTGGAACGTAAACTGACCTTTTCCAATCCCGTGGCCACTGTTGCGTTTTCCAAACTTGCTGGCATATTGAGTGCAGCACTTTAACAGCATCGTCTTTTAGTATTTTAAATAACTCAGCTGGAATACTGTCATCTCCACTAGCTTTGTTGTTAGCAATGCTTCCTAAGGCCCACTTGACTTCACTCTCTAGGATGTCTGGCTCAGGCTCAGTGACCACACCAGCATGGACATCAGGGACATTAAGACCTTTCTTGTATAGTTCTTCTGTGTATTCTTGCCACCTCTTCTTAATCTCTTCTGCTTCTGTTAGGTCCCTGCCTTTTTTGTCCTTTATCATGCCCATCTTTGCACTAAACGTTCCTTTGATCTCTCCAATTTTCTTGAAGAGATCTCTAGTCTTCCCCATTCTATTGTTTTCTTCAATTTCTTTGCATTGTTCATTTAAGAAGGTCTTCTTATCTCTCCTTGCTATTCTCTGGAAATCTGCATTCAGTTGCTTATATCTTTCCCTTTCACCCTTGCTTTTCGCATTCCTTCTTTCCACAGCTATTTGTAAAGCCTCATCAGACAGCCATTTTGCTTTCTTGCCTTTCTTTTTCTTTGGGATGGTTTTAGTTGCTGCCTCTTGTACAGTGTTACAGACCTCCGTCCATAGTTCTTCAGGCACTCTGTCTACCAAATCTAATCCTCTAAATCTATTCATCACCTTCACTGTGTACTCACATGGAATATGATCTAAGTCATACCTGAGTGGTCTAGTGGTTTTCCCTACATTCTTCAATTTAAGCCTAAATTTTGCAGTAAGAAGCTCATGATCTGAGCCACAGTCAGCTCCTGGTCTTGTTTTTGCCGTCTGTATAGAGCTTCTCCATCTTTGGCTGCAAAGTATGTAATCAATCTGGTTTCGGTATTGACCATCTGGTGATGTCCATGTGTAGAGTCGTCTCTTGTGTTGTTGGAAAAGAGTGTTTGCTATGACTAGCTTGTTCTCTTGACAGAACTCTATTAGCCTTTGCCCTGCTTCATTTTGTACTCCAAGGCCAAACTTGCCTGTTATTCCGATTACTCCTTGACTTCCTACTTTAGCATTCCAATCCCCTATGATGAAAAGGACATCTTTTTTTGGTGCTAGTTCTAGAAGGTGTTGTAGGTCTTCATAGAACCGGTCAACTTCAGCTTCTTCGCCATCAGTGGTTGGGGCATAGACTTGGATTACTGTGATGTTGAATGGTTTTCCTTGGATACGCACTGAGATCATTCTGTCGTTTTTGAGGTTGTACCCCATTACTGCCTTTCCCACTCTCTTATTGACTATGAGTGCAACTCCATTTCTTCTAAGGGTTTCTTGCCCACAGTAGTAGATATAATGGTCACCTTAATTAAATTCACCCATTCCCGTCCATTTCAATTCGCTGATTCCCAAGATGTCGACGTTCAATCTTGTCATCTCATGTTTGACCACATCCAGCTTGCCTTGGTTCATGGATCTTACATTCCAGGTACCCATACAATATTGTTCTTTACAGCATCGGACCTTCTTTTCGCTTCCAGATACATCCACAGCTGAACGTCCTTTCGGCTTTGGCCCAGCCGCTTCACTCTTTCTGGAGCTACTTGGAATTGCCCTCCGCTCTTCCCCAGTAGCATATTGGACACCTTCCGACCTGAGGGGCTCATCTTCCGGCGTCATATCTTTTAGCCTTTTAACATTGTCCATGGGGTTTTCTTGGCAAGGATACTGGAGTGGGTTGCCATTTCCTTCTCCAGTGGAGCACATTTTGTCAGAACTCTCTGTCATGACCTGTCCATCTTGGATGGCCCTGCACGGTATAGCTCATGGCTTCACTGAGTTACACAAGCCCCTTTGCCATGACAAGGCAGTGATCCATGAAGGGGCAGATTCCATGTAGGATGAGATTTTTGCAGAACGGCAGCCATGCATAGGAGAACAAATATGGACTGTTGTTTAACTCAGCAGAAAATAGCTTCCATTGGTATAAGAAGTGCTAAAGCTCACCCCAAGGTCCTCACAGAGGTATTCTTGCTCCCCAAGAATAACTAAGTGGCATATTTGGGACACAAATTACATTCCCGCCCCCTCCCGCCCCACCTCAAAGAACTCCAATCTGTATTTGGGCCTTGCTTAGACCAAACTAAAATGGAGGTGAGTAATTTGTGGTTCAGTGTGCTTTAGCGACCAGTTTTTGCTTAGTATGTTGTATGAATCAAACCATGACATTAAGTCAATATCATTTATTTGTTTGGCCTAACATATGAAACCCAGGAACTGAGTTTTGTTCATCTGGGTTAGGGTTTAGCACAGTGTTTTTCAACCTTAGCAACTTTAAGATGTGTGGACTTCAAATCCCAGAATTCCCCAGCCAGCATAGCTGGTGCACATAAATGAAAATAGGCGAGGTGGAGGAACCTGAAATTAATTTTACGGCAGAGGAGTTTTCTGTACATAGAAGGCAGGTGTGTTCACTCAATCTGTCTGTTCACCACATAGCTGGAAAATCATCCCCAGCATTGCTGGCTGGGGAATACTGGGATTTGAAGTCCACACATCTTAAAGTTGCTAAGGTTGAAAAACACTGGTTTAGCATGTTGTACAAACCCAGCCGTTTGTCCCATAAATTTGCCATATAAACTGAAGTCTTCAAGCTTTCTCCAGATGAAAGTTGCATTTTGCTGTCATTGAATGGTCCTGGGCCATGGCAGTAGGAAAGAAAGATGATTTTCTAGCTATGTGGTAAACAGACAGATTGAATGAACACACCTGCGTTCTATGTACAGAAAACTCCTCTGCTGTAAAATTAATTTCAGGTTCCTCCACCTCGCTCATCTTCATTTATGTGCACCTGATAGAGATAAAAATGTTGTTTATTGCTATGGTTGGGTAGATCTTTGTCTCTATTTTTTACCCAAACTGAAGACATCTTCATTTGTCTTCACTCTGATTTGTCTTCAAACCTAGTTGCATATCTAAATTTCACTGGCTAAGCAACCATAGAACAATATCAGAAAGCATAGGATTGCTAGATCGGGCAGACAGCTTCCCCTGTTCCCAGAGAGAGAGCTTTGTTTATATAAGTGCTGGCTGAAAGACTTTTTGATTCGGCTTTGAAGCCGATCATCGTGATGAGCAGGGAATCTATGGAAGAACTTCTTACGTGGACGAGTTTCTACAGGGCAGGGATAAGGAATCACGTATGTGCTGAAATGCGCATCGTTACATCATAACATCATCTTTGCTCCTTTTGTATATGTTCTTCGTCCATTGCATGGACACACCTAAATGGTGGATCTTGCCTTATAACATCATGACATGTTTTCTCATTTTGAAGAAACCTTTGGGTTCGGTAGATGATAACCGAAAAGAAACAGATATCTCAGAAGACAGCAACATATAGGGTGATTGAAACAGAAGCACAGTACTTTGAAATTCCACAGGGAGGGAGAGAGATAGTAGGTCTCTTCAAGGCAGCTTTTCATCTCTTTGCTCAGACCTCTCCAACACTGCCTGTAGCTCACTGGAGGTGTGGGTTGTGTTTCTTCATGAAGCATCTTCAATGATTTGTACAGCCCAGATAGAGAAATGATTTCTGAACTCATAACTAGAAACTTTGGCAGCTTAAAAGATGTGTAGGATGTGACTCTCTGTCTCTCTGTCTGTATATGAGCTATGTCATCAAAATCACTTGTGAAGGCTGTCTAGAGAAATTAAAGCAGAAAAGGTTAAAATGCCCTAAGACACCAGTCTTTCTGCCACACTTGTAGGACTGATGAGTCAGTCTGGAAGAAAGTCAACCTACCACCTCCTCCTCTTTTGCTAGGGCAAATCCAAAATCACACAAAATCAGTTTTCCTTCTCTACATGAACTTAGTCCTACTTTTTTTGAAATGTCCCCATGCCTTAACATTAAAGCTTTGTCATGTAAGCTATCTTGCTTTGCTCCTTTGGATCCCATGCCTTGGCTCTAGAGTAATAAACCTTCACAGCTCCCTGAAGAGGAAAGAAGAGTGTCTCCCTAGAGCTGGTGCTAATGTTCTCTTAATCTGTAAGATCTTTATTTATTAGATCTCTATCCCACCTTTCCTTGAGGAGCTCAAGGTGGCACGCATTCCCTCTCCTACTTTTCCCTACAAAAGCAACCCTGTGAGATAGGTCTCAGCTAAGAGGGAAGAACTGGCCCCAAATCATCCAGGAAACTTCCATAGCTGAGAGCGGACTTGAACCTGGGTTTATCCCAGCTCCATTTATCCATTCCAGGGATCCATTTGGATTCATTTTCATTCTATGCACGACCAGTTCTCCTTACTCGCTTCCTGCATTTAGCCTGGTTTACTGTAATTAGAAGTTATAAAAGTGGACAAAATTGAGAACAGATTGCTGGGCAATTTTGTCTGCAGAGATGCAGACACCTTCATTTGCAAGGCGTCAGATGAAATATAAATGCTTTGTGTTAATTCTTCCTGCTACTGGTAATCCTACCTCTGCCTGACCTATTTATTTTGTCTCATGGTTTTCCTTTTAAGACTTCAGGCTGATAAAATGGGGTCTCCTCTTTTTATCACAACAGCCCTGGGTGTTAGATCAGGCTGAGTTCTTCTTAGGCATTATGTTGTTGGGTAGCAATGGGATCATGGTATTATCCCTGCCTCTGTTTATGTGCGTTCATTTGAATGTCAGAATAGAAGAAATACATCTGCACGGGATGTGCATCGCTTTTGCTCTCCATGTGATTAGCAACACAACAAATGCTTTTCCAGAGGCATAAAAATGCACTCCTGTATCTGTGATGTAGCCACTGCCTAAATCACAACCCATAGCCTGCAGGACATGTGTGGCCCTTAGCAAAAAATCAGCTGCGATGTCTAGTCACCACGCAGCTTCTCTCCCCATTTCTAAACCCTACTCACCTCCAATCTTTCCCTACCTAAAAATCAGGCAACCAATTTTTATTTTCCCTATCCAAGGACCCTGTTCCTTGGAGCAAAACTACTCTTTACTTCCTTTCCCTGTCTGCTGAGATGGTCCCCAGACCACCTACCTGCTATCACACATGGCACCCTCCCATGAGAATTGCTATTATTTTAAAAAGTATTCCCAGGCCACCCACTTTTCGAATTCAGCCCTCTACAGCTTGCTAGAAGACTGATGCCACTGAAGCTGATAGAGGGTGTGAATTCCTGGCTTAAGTTCAATTCGCAGATTTCTGAGGCTGCTCAATGCAAACTCAGTGGTAGAGCCATTTCCCCAGAATAGCTCTTGTCATACTAAGCCCATGTCCCAAGTGGTAAAGACTCTAAGTGCTGAAGACTCACTTTAAGAAGAGGCAGAGTTTAGGAAGACCACAGTGATGGGGAACTGTAATAGTATGTGGGAATGACCTTGGGAGACAGGGGGAAGAGCCACAGCCAGGGGAATGGTCGGATAAGAGGCAGCTGAGCCCGCAGAAGGAATGTGGGTGTGGCAAACATCTCAGAAAGGACCCTCCCTGATTTCTTGGGCTGCGAAGGTGACAGAAAGAAATGTACTTCCAGACTTGCAAGATTCTGTTAATGTAACCTTACAATAAAGTAGAATTAGTCCAACTGGTTGTGCTTCCTGTCTGGCTATCTCGCAAGGCTGATATCAATCTTGCAAGTCAGAAAGTATATTTCTCCCCCATGCCTTTACAGTCCGGGAAACTAGGAGGGTCCCTTCTGAGACATTTGCCCTGCCCACATTCCTTCTGTGGGCTACGCTGCTTCATATCCGACTGTTCCCTTGGCTGTGGCTCTTCCTCCTGTCTCCCAAGGTCATTCCCACATACCATTACAGAAACAGAGTTAGGATGCAAGCCACCGTAAAAAGGTTTCCCCTTTTTTTGCAAGGGGGAAAAATCCACTTTGTAAAAGTAGATGGATGCTGTTATAGGTGCTTCCAGGTTCAGCTTATGTCACTCACTCACACACGCACAGCCTGTTGAGGCACACGAACCTTGTAAGCCCCCCTTGCTCTCTACCTGGGTTTTCCAGATAGGTGCGGCTGGAGCAGAAAAGACACAGAGCCCTGGTCAACAGCTGGGAAGTAATTAGGGACACACGCAAATCATTTTCAACCAAACACTGAGGTTCCACAGGTTCTTGGAATATACAGAGACCCAGTGAATTTTAAATAACACAAATGGGTACAATGTACATTTGCTTTCTCTCTCACACACACGCACACTTATCCACACTTATCCTCGTCTTCAACTAGGCTGTGTGAGAGTCAGGACGAGAGGGATCAAGAACGTGCTCTCATCACCAGAGCAACGGGGAGGTGTTAAGAAGATGAGACTGGCCCCTCCCTAAGGAATGCAAGGGAGGTTGGGAGGGTGACCCTGGAAATTACTCTCACTCTGAGAAGATTTCTGTAACGGGACTGAAGCCAATAAACCTTGCTGAAATGAGTCTGTACTGTCTCCTGGAGTTTCCTGGGCTAATCCTGACAGGCTGCTAGGCACTAGCTAGAGGGATGGAAGCCACCAAGTCTGGATCCAAAGATGACTCAAGGAGTGGGTGGGCTTCAGGACCCCTTTTTATCCCCAAAAGTCCTTGCTAGGATTGGGTTTTTTCCCCATGTGGTCAGGCCCAGCTTCCTTTGTCTGGTTTAGGTGACATTTTTTTTCCTTTGTTTCATCAACTTGTTTCCTTCTTATCTGCCTCCCTGAAGGGATTTTTGGACAAGATTCCTAGCTTTTTGTCCTCTCTGCTTACGTGCCTGCTTCATCTTTTAGTTATGGCAGCCTCAGGCTACTCTCACAATACCCAGTTGAAAGCAGGAATATCTTCAGCAATTCTGATAAGATACCAGCATGAAAGAATAATCTGTGTTCGAATATGATGTTCATATCGAGTTCATTGTTATTCATTATTCTGCTTTAAATGTTCATGCTTGTGTAATTTATGAAGCATAAACTCCTCGGGGTGACCTGATGGTAGTGTAGCAAATTTGATTGAAATCAGGGTTAACGGTTAGTGGCAAATGGAGCTCTAAGAGTAGTAGTGATAGCTTGCTCCAGTAGTTGTTCAAGGACATCCCTTTATAGCAGGTCTCATTTTGTGATACATGAAATCTGTAGGGTGTGTGTGAATATGTAGAGGGGCACAGTCTTTGTTGCTATGAAGCATAACTTTTTAAGGTTGGGAGTGAAAAAAACAAGGAACTAGGCCCTGTGGAGCACAATGAAATATTCCAAGGAAGTATTGCATTGAAATTACAACACTAGAATGGTGTGATTTTAGGGTGATTGTTGTTGTTGTTGTTCCTGTGGTTTGAATGTCAGATCTCATCATTTAACACTTTTGGTCATGCTGGCAAAAGCTGTTGTGGGTTGGAGTTCTACAACATTTGAAAGGCCATGGGTTTTACAACCTTCATTTTGAATGAAGACAGTTAAGGCTTATGTTGGAAGATGATATAATGAGGACTGATAAAGAGAAAGAAGGGAGAGGAAGTGGATGGGAAGGAATTCCATGATGGAGACATTACCATGTATTGCCTTCAGCCTCTGCACCCAACACACAAATGGGGGAAGAGGCTCTGTTCCTCTTCTGCCATCCCTGAGCAGGCTTCTCAGTTTTGTGGACTTGTTTACAAGCCTGACATATGGAGTGACTTCCCCCTCATCTAACACTAGGGCTTGAGGTCTCTCAAGTGAAAGTACCATGCAAGGGATTCGCCACAAAATAAATATTTATTTTGTTTCTCCATATAACATACTGGTGGAATTATTGATGGAATTCATTGCCAAGGGATGTGCTGATCATTAGATTAATGAGTCACAAGATGCTTAGAGAGTAGATCTGCTAGAGGTTTTAGCTAGGATGATAAATAGCTTCTCCATATTCAAGGACATTCTTTCTCTGAAGGACAGTTGCTGGAGGGCAGGCAATTAAGGAAGGCTTTCTACTTGCTTATAGACTTTCAAGGGACCATTTGTGGAATCAGGATGCTGTTGGATACTTCAACCGATCCAACAGTACTCTTCTGACATAGTTATGGCCAAGATGCATTTGAAATCTGCTTCTCTGGGAACCAGTATTAGTTTTGTATAGTCAAAATTTGTGGAAGCAAAAATATTTTAAGGTGGGATTCTTATACACCCTTATTTGGAAGTAGGACCTGCTGAACCCATGAAGCAGCTGGAAAAGATTAATCTGTGAAGTATTAAAGATGGTGTCAGAGTAGAACTATTTTCCTACCTTGTGAAGTCTCTCATTCAGAGTATCTTCAAATGGATGTCACCACATGGAGCAAGGAATATATTAGTCTCTGCAACATCCTGCCTTCAAAAGATAGATATTAATGAATGTGGGAAGGAAATATGTGCCCCTTCATACCATTCCTCCAAGTCACCACTGGTAGCTGTCATGCCCTGCTGCTTGAACATTTTGAAGCAACAAAATCATGCTGTATGGAGCTTTTTGAAACATTAAATGTGATAGCTCTCTCATTTTGTAAGGCTATAATGCTGTTCTAGGTTTTTTTACAAGCTTCTTTCCTCTCCTCTCCTCTCCTCCCCCTCCCTTTTACTTTTACTTTTTAATTTATTTATTTGCAGTTACATAGAAGTCAAATGAACAAAATAAAAAAAAAGTTATGTATGGTATGGAAATAAACTATAGCCAGAAGAATGGCTTGATGCAGAATAGAGCAGCGCACTTTTAATAACTGTGTAGAATGGGGAATTTCAGCAGGCATGACTTTGCATAATTAGTAGAGAAGTGCAAATCAGCCCTCATCTAGTCTGAAGAGTTCATCTGATTCATAAAATCAATATGATTCAATTCAACACTTCAAACCGATTCAGAAAAGTGGTCTGATTTGGACGTCCAAGTCAAACCATCAAATTGGATGGATTTGATTTTGATTTCTGAATAGATTTTGTATATTTGTATGTATATATACTGTTGTGAGAGTCAGGACCAGCGGGGTTAAGAATTTACTCTCGTCGCCAGAGCAAAGAGGAACTGATAAGAGGATGAGACTGAACCCTCCCTAAAGAATGCAAGGGAGGTTGGGAGGGTGACCCTGGAATTTGCTCTCACTCTGAGAAGATTTCTGTAACGGGAGAAAGGCCATTAAACCTTGCTGGATTAAATCTGTACTGTCTCCTGGAGTTTCCTGGGCTAATCCTGACAACTGTATATATATCAGTAGATATGCAGCCCAGCATCTAATTCTTTGAATCTAACCAAAAGGGATCCCATTTAATTTGATGATGCAATTCAGCTTTCCAATTCAATTTGATTTAGAGATTAGGCTGAATTGCTTTCCAACTAAACTCTCTGAAGTTCTACATATCCCCAAGGCTCCCCCCACAAGCTTCCATCTGCAAAAAAATACTTTTGGAATGCAAGTATTGAAAAGTGCAGGGGCTGTGACTACTTTTATAACTGTCCTCTCCCCCATTAAGAATAACTCTGGTTATTCACATAAGAACATGAAGAAGCTGTCAGGTCCCAGCATCTCCAGTTACAAAAAAAATCAGGAAGCAGATGATACAAAAAACCCTCTGCTTGAAATCTTGGATAAATGCCACATGAGGTTTAAAAACATGGTTGTAGCAAATACATGCGTGCTTCCAATGCACAGACACCCACCCACACTTGCACAGAAGGTTCCTGCATAGATCTTTGTGCATTGCAGGGTGAAGTTCTGGATAAGGTTTCACGGTGCATTCAGTAGAAGGTGTTGAGACATTTCTACAGGTCGGGAACTTCAGGAAGGTGCCCCAGTGCAGAATATTTGTAAGCACTTTTCCTTGATCATGTTATAACCACTCTAGAGACCTAAGCAAGCCATGCCCAAAGATGCATTAGGTCCAGGAGCATGTGCCCACCCATACACACTTCTGGTACATGCTCCCAGAAAGCAATAGAAGAGGCACCATTGACTGGATGGGTAAATCAACTAAAATGGTCAAAAGCAGCCCATGATTCACAGCCCTGGAAAGCATCGGCTTGCTGTGCAATGAACATGTGCTCAGACATATTTCTTGTCAAAGCTAAAGGGCGTGTTTGTCTTTGCCTTGTTTCAAGGCTGGGGGTGCACAGAAACAGCTTCTCTGCTTGGGATGGGCTCTTCTTATGCCTGGCACAGGGCACAGCTGCCTGCAGACGCATCAGCTTGGATCCCTCCAAATGCCTGAGCACACAGGCATGGTTCTGATTTGGGGTGGAATAGCCAGTTCTAATGCAAAAAATAGTCCTTTTCCTGCTGGGGCCATGTGTTCTTTTATAAGTGGATAAGAAAAAGCATGTGTTGGGTCTCCTGCTTTGGACAATATTTTAGTGAGTTTTGTAGGTTACCCAACTCCATTCTAGCTTTTAAAGGGATGAATGGCAAGATCCGCATTAAGCAGACAAACCAAGAGGCTCGAAGCCTCTTGAAAACATGCCATCCAGACAGTTTGCTTGTTCTCCTTGGATGCCCTTTGCTAGCTGAGGCTTCTCCTAAAACGTTCAGACGGCTGGATGAATGAACTGCATGGGACGCTGTTTAACAGTTTGCAATGCGACGTGATCATTGAAAAGAACAGAACATTTGCATTTTTTAACCCACAAGGGGACTAGCAGGTTTATTCTTTTTGCATGTGCTTTCCCCTAGACTCTGGCTGCCCTAACAAGAAATTCAATAAATCTGCTTCCAAACCATCTTGCACAAGCTTTGCATGTCCAGTCTGGGCCTGAGGAAATTAACAAGCGAATAGAACACACCATCGACTTGCGGAGTGGCGATAAGTTGCGAAGAGAGCATATCAAGCCTTTTTCCCTGATGTTTAAAGACTCTGGCCTGGAACATAAGGTAGCTGGGTCTTGATAGATGACTTTTGCCAACTTAGATTGACTTGCAATGACCGTTGATTGGCAAAGACAAAGTTGCGGTGGGTTTCATTTTCGAATGTCCCTCCCTTTCTTCCCACCCCATCCTTCAAAGATGGAGCTACTAAGGTACCCTCAGACGCAAAGGGTGCATATCCTGAGATCTGAGGTCCATGTGCAACTCCTGAAACCTTTGCTTATGCCACCCCTGAACTCCCACAACAAGTTGACCCCAGTCATCTTGAATGGGATCAGAGAAGGAAAACTGAAATATATGGAGGGTGTTGCAGTCATAATATTTAATTAACTACAGTATAATTAAAGTTTAATTAAATCAGTTTCTTTTTTCCATGGACAACCTTCTTTCTTTGTCACCCATTTGTTGGGAGCGTAGCCACTGGAACATCATCCAGAGGCTAAATGTGGCTCTGGAAAAAGTTGCATACACTTAACTAGGTCAGGTAAAGATTGAGGAGATGCCTTTACACAACAGGCTAAGATAGATAGATAGATAGATAGATAGATAGATAGATAGATAGATAGATAGATAGACAGACAGACAGACAGACAGACAGACAGACAGACAGACAGAGACAGATAGATGATAGATTGATCGCTAGATGATTGATTGATAAATGAGATAGATAGATAGACAGAAAGGCAGACAGACAGAGACCTATTGTGCAAAAGTATAACTTATTTAGTTACTTTATAGTTTAATCTATGGTGTGAACCCCCAAAATGGAATAATTTGATAACTGAGTTGTGTGTTGTGAGAACTCAGTCATTCCGTGTTTATTAGAGTAGTGTAGGTAGGATTATATCTTGAAGAGTCAGACAATCCCTTCGAAAAATGGCAGTAAAGCAGTAAAGACAGTACTGTAAAAGCATAAGAAAGAAAGGGAAAGAGAAAGAGAGATTTATTTTTAAAAAATCTTCTCTGCTTTGCTACATATTGCATTACAATACACTAATGTGCTTAATTCTGCTATACTGTCTTGGGCTGAAGTTTTCAGATGTTCATAAAAATTCACAAGGCAAACTATGCATTAGACACACCAGTGCATAAAGTTGCAGCTTGATGCCCTGTTTTGAAGAGGACAACCTGTTTCCTAAGGAAGCAGTATAGGAAAAAGCAAGATGGGGATGAAAAAGGAAGGGCAAGGAAATAGTTCAGGACCTCCTCCATACTTGTTGCTTTCTCACTGCAGATTTGGGGGGAAATTGCAACTCTGTGGTAGGTGGAAAGGTTGCTGGTTCAATCCCGATTTGAAACCCCCCATCTGGAATTTTGGAGAACCACTGCTAGTCCTGCCTTCCTCAATCCAAGGGGTGCTGGAACCCCAAACTCAGCCATTAGGATGGCTGGGGATGTTGGAGTCCACTGCATCTGGGAACCCCAGGAGAAGACAGGATTCCTCCTACATTTGCATCCTTTATAACTTTAACAATAAATTCTAAGAGAATGAAACTGGCAGTGTGCTATACTTGAAGGCACTATCAGCAGACCAAGAGCAATTCATTTAGATGAGGCACCAAAGCTCATCCTGGCTCTAGGGTAAAATGGCCAGGTGTGACTCCAGGACTCCTGAGTCTTTGGTGGTTGTTAGAAGAGGGAATTTCACTGGGTGTAATCTGCCCTGCAAACTAAAATGGTCTCTTCTATGCCATTATTAAAGGTCTGGGAGTGGTCTCACTTTTTGACACCTGGCCATCCCTTTCTGGTGACTGGAGGAGCTATATGGACATGGTAGGGCAGGTTGGAGGATCAGCTAGAAATAAGGGAAATTGTAGAACAAGGCTAAATGAGAGGGAATGAGCTTCAGGGAACCAAAGGCACACCAGATGAGTCCAAGAAGTAAAGAAGAAATGAGGAAAGCATAAACTTGTATGTTTGGGGTCAGGGAATGGTTACCCAAATGATACGGCAGAGAAAGTGTAATAGTGGCAAGGAGAGGGAAGAACAATGTAGTGTGTCAATGTTTAAGGATGCTACAAGTTCAGATAGTTGAATGACAAAGAATCGGTTGGCCTGAAAAGAAGACACCAAAGGATAATATGAGTGGGAAAAACTGGTTGGGTTTGCATCATGTGCTAGGTTAGGCTAAATATATGGACCAGCTTATTATGGGAAACCAGCCATTGCTTAGAACATGGGGAGAACCAGGCTATCATATGAAGTTGTAATTTATTTCTTTGGGCATAGCATGCTGTGTGAACCCAGGATGTATGTTTTGTTTACCAGGGCATGGGGTTTAGCAAGTTGTGTAAATCCAACTGCAGAGTGATGAATAAGGGAACAGCATTCTGGGTACCACTTATATAGAGCTTATTAATTATTGGGATAATGAATAGTAAGAAACCAGCAACCCGAAGCTATGGGGTTCATCTCCTGATCTCCTTAATATGGGATGAGTCACCTGGGGCTCAGGGACACAGGTATCCCCCCCCCCCCCCAGTATTGATTCTGTAACACCCAACACCCTAAGATGTGCTGCTGAAATACAGTGCTGAATGGCCCATTTTCAGCTTTTTTTTTTTTCCTTTTTCCCAAAATAAGGATGAAAATGGGAGGATATTATCTCTTTCTGGTTCACGCATTAAAGAAGGTTCTGTGGACACCATCTTTTTGCTATAGGACAGTGCCCCTGAATGATTTTCTAACTGTCGTACAAATGAATTATATTCCTGGTGGCTGACTTTGTCTGTCTTGTTATTAAAAGTTGCTGAGATCTTAAATCCACTTAGATCAGGGGAATTATTCCATAAAAAGGTCTTTACTGGAATATATTGTTTTCAAATACAATCACAACATTTTTATTAATGATGCAGATTTTCTTTCAAGGTCTGTATCCTTGAGAGGTATGTTCACTGACCACCTCTCCATTGAGGTAGGGGAAAAAGGGACAAGGGACTATTTTAGTGCCCCTTCTTAGGTGACCAGACAGGAGTTGAATTCAGGAAAGAAGTTAGAACCTACCTAAAGGAATTGGGTTCTGTTTCTCCTGGGAAGGAAGAGCTTAAACACTTGGCTAGGAATTATTTAGAGGAAAATTTTGCCTATCTCATTGTTGGATTCCATCAATCCCTGGTTCAGTCAATGGCCAGGAAGGGTCAGAGCTAAGCCAACCAATTTCCAAGAATCAAGGCCTTTCCCCTTGTCTAAGCTGAGATGCTCTTCATCCATCCTTGAGTGGGTTAAAAACCAGACCAACATGACATTTCCTGCCCCCATTACTGTACTGATTTCTACCCTGCCTCTGTTGTTCTTCTCCAATCGCTGCATACCTTGACTGGGTGCCAAAGCTTAACAGATTTTACATTCTGGCTGCCCTTGGATGGCATTGATATAAGGGGGGAGGCGGGAATTACATTAACTACCAGTATAGCTAAGGATGATTAAGCCTAGCTCACTCATGAGTTGAGATGAAGGCATTGTCCCAGAGACATGGCAGAAAAAAAAGATGCTGCTAGGAAGCATGTGTACCATGGTTAGGTGCAAGTGTGGGAAGGTGCTCAAAGATTCCCCAACTCTGACTTAGATTTATGAAACTATTCCCCAGGAAGCTTCTATGCCCAGGTTCCCTAATTGCTGGTCCATGAAGACCTGAGACCAGCTTGCCAAGACCCTGGGATATAGAACAGAGTCAGCTCCTGGTCAGGAGACTCAGGCAAAATTCACTTCACAAGAGCTTTCTTGCTGCTGTCATCTTACCCTTTGCTTAGGCTTTCTTTCCTAAACTGCACATCAACCTAAGAAGGAGAGTAAAGTGTTAGTGGGGGTGGGGGCCACATCTCCTTCTGGACAGGTGGACAGGTAGTGATATCAAGGAGTTAGAAAAACAGGGGACCCCCAGGGTTGCCAGTGGATTCTTTTGTAAGTCATGGGCCTTGGTATTTACCAATAATGCCAACCTTTGCTTCTACGGTATATCTCAAAAATCTGCTTCTGGTCCTAATTCAAAGGATTTCTGCTCCATGGTTCTCCGCATCAGCAGCAGACATATCTAATTTAAAGCTTTTGAAATGGATGGGTAATTTATCCGACCAAGAACTGCCATCTGCCTCTTGTGGCCAAGAGCCTGTTATTTCCAGGTACTCACAGCATCCTCTTTTGAAAGCACCTTCCAGCATCGCAGGCTATATTTATGACAGCTGAGCACCCTCCAAGGGCATCCAAACCACTTAAATTCCATCAATTTGTGAAGTACTGTACTGAAAACAGAGTAGGCGAAGCCATCTTGATGGAAATCAACTAACTCCTTTTTGGGGAACAGCAAATGATTTCAGACCCATAAACATGTCAGCTCATCTAACTTCTTCTTTTTTCTTTCTTTTTTAAGGCAAAAAGTATCAGCTAAACGGCTGACGGGGTGAACTTTCTGTCACAACAGCTTTCGTCGATGCGTATTTTTAGATCAAAACACAATTGCATATCAGAGGCAGTACACCCAGATTTTATAACATTGTAATCTTTACTGTATGTACCAGTCACATTAAGTGTTCAGTGTGTGGAAGTGTCCCAGCCCATCCTGACACACACACACACCCCACACCCCTTTAGCCTCTTTTTTGGAAGAGCTAAATACATAGAAGGGGGAAGCATTTCTAATATGGAGATCAGTTCATTCCTCATGCACACATCCACAAATTGCCCTTGTTCTGTTCTGTTATCCATCCATCCAACCATCCAACCATCCAACCATCCAACCATCCAACCATCTAACCATCTATCATATATCATATCATATCATATCATATCATATCATATCATATCATATCAATCTATCTATCTGCCTGTCCGTCCATATCTATCTATCTATCTATCTATCTATCTATCTATCTATCTATCATCTATCATCTCTCCCTCTCTCTCTATCATCCATCCATCCATCCATCCATCATATCATATCATATCATATCATATCATATCATATCATATCATATCATATCATATCATATCATATCATACCATACCATACCATACCATACCATACCATACCATACCATACCATACCTACCTACTCTACCTATTTAGCACTGCATCTTCTAAAAACACCCTGGGTCCATCTAACACTTCATCGTCTACTCTGATTACAGTGGCTGTCCAGAGTTTTCCCTTCTGAAACTCTGTTTCTTTCCCTGTCCTACTTGGAGATGCCAGGGGAAACTATTATTTTCTTTCAAGCTGGGGTCCTTTAGGATGAGATGGGTCTCTAAGCTGGGTGTGTGTGTTAAAGTGCAAAATATGTGTTTTAAGTCCCAGAGAGGTTTGATGTCAACACTGAAGCTGGGAGGCAAAGTAAGAGTAAAACATTTACAGTGCAGAAACCCTACAGTATGATCTGGTAGTATCGTGAAGGCTGCAAAACCAGTGCTGGTAATTGGATGATCAATCCCTGTTTAAAAAGAACAGTGGATAGATAAATGTTACATTAAGCTAAAGTTGGTTTCTAAGCAGTGAAAGTAGCAACTAAATGAATTACATGAACCATTGGCAACAGTACACTATAGAAGGTGTTTGCCCTTGCTTTCTTGGCAACAGTACAGTATAGAAGGTGTTTGCCCTTGCCTTCTTCCAGAATGGTTTCCAGTCTAGCCCAGAATGTCTCCCAAAAAGAACTAATCAGGCTCAAACCTGCATAGCTTCAGAGCTCAGACAAGGTTGGGTCAGATGCTACTACTTTCTGCAAAAGATATTACACAGCATCACATAGGAATAAATTAGGTCATAACAACTTGTACTAATTTAGGAAAGGTCTCCATTAAGCTTGTGCTGATTTGACCTATCATGTCCATCACCCTTCCATTTTCTATGCAGCAAAGTGTCCCTTGGAAGATCTGATAGCTTTAGACTCCATATATAAGTCTAACATGGAGCTTTCAGCAAAGATGGAACCCATGCACAGTGCAGGCAAAGTATAGGGTCCATCACTGAGTAGGATTCATCACTCAGATCAATGACAAGATATGCTTTTCCTGCAGAAGCTCCTCTCACCCTAGCTCAACACTTTGCATCTCCAGTTCAAAAGATCGAGGGAACAATGGGGTGATGAACCCTTGCCAAGAAGGTGGAAATTTCACACAATCAGAATTTTGGACCAGAAGGACAAATAGTCTCAATGGATGCAAATTAAATTCTAGTGTTTTCTACTAAAGCTTATGGTGGTATCATCACATCCCCCCCACCCCCCCGCCAATGGTTACTAACAAGGAGGGGGGATGGATCCTACACATTGCAAAGGAAGGAGGACAATTTGACTTGAGAAGTTATGTTCAGCACCTGCCCTATATCAAGCATTATTTTATAATTTGGCTTTGGGGAAAATAGGGTTGTCTAAAGGCAGCTATATTCAGCTTCTGTCAGCTTGAGAGCACAACTGAGTATGGTGGGGTAAGAGCAGCACTTGAAAAGTGCCAGGAATTCATGTGGGGCCCATTTCTTTCAGCAATGTTAAGGAGTGAAATAAAAGTCTAAAGCACCTACAAAGTTTAAGGCCCTCATATTAGCCTTTATAACCAACAACCTACCCCCAAATACAATACAAGGGGGCTGTAGTTTGTTCCAACCCTCAATGGGGGACTCAAAAAAAGGGATGCTAGTAAACTCTACTGGGCTTATCGCACCCCTGACTGAAGGAAGTTCTGAGTTCTCAAGGTCAACAAGGCTTCCAGTATAGCTATGGACATACTGACCACTCCCCAATTGGTACTGGTTAGGCACCCTCCTCCTCCTGGCTTGTAATTTTGGGGGGGGGGGGGGAAGAATCTTTAAAAAAGAAAAAGAAAAGTTGGCATGCAGTAAAGCAAAGTACTAGCCTCCAAGATCTTCTGCTCATTTCTCTAGGCTCCAGCTAGGCTGAACAGGCTTTCTTGGAAAATAAAACATTTTGTAAGTCGCAGGTAGGGGCATCTACAGGGAAGGGTCAAAAAAGTCATCAAGGCAGCCATGAGAGTGCACATCAAAAGGGGCTATTGCTGACTTTAGTGTTAGGGTCAGATACCGAAGAAGGAAGACACGGGGAAAAACACCAAGATGATTGCAATTATTAAAGATTTATTAAGTCCAGATATTTGCTACGTTGGAGAGATCCCGCCTTGATCATCTGCACAGAGCACATGGAGTAGCAAGCGTACAGAGTGACAGACCACTCACAAAGGGGTGGCTTTTGTTCAGCAGGTTTTATAGCTCTTCAAATTCTCTGCCCCACTCCCACCCCCAAGTTGCTTAGTTTAAGCATCAGCAAGGGAAGGCTACGGATTAGTGAGGATTAACTACATCGTTAAGTGTTTAGCACAGTGTTTCTCAACCTTGGCAACTTTAAGAGGTGTGGATTTCAACTCCCAGAATTCCCCCAGGCAGCATGCTGCTTGGGGGAATTCTGGGAGTTGAAGTCCACACCTCTTAAAGTTGCCAAGGCTGAGAAACAGTGGTCTAGCAGGTATTGATAACCTAGTTAAGACCAAAGTGGTAAATACTTATCTTACTGGGGTCAGAGCTGGGAATTTGTTATCTTGCAGCTTGCACAAAGTGAAGAAGTAGCTTGCTGGTTTGGGAGTCGTTTCAACGAGATGGGCGGTAACAAAATTTATATATCGCAGTCTCTCTTCCTGATGTAAATTAAAAATGTGGGTCAATCACAGGATGGGGTGGGGCTTCAATCATGTATTCCTGGCCACCATTTGGACTTTTTTGACCCCGTCCCTCCACAAATGCCCCTACCTATTATGCTTTCCTGCCCACCAAAGGAAAAATATATGCAAGGATAATAAAGTGAGGGATATTTGCAATAAGGGGGTGATAGGTAGTATTTTGAGAAATCAGTGCTATGTTACCAGTTATGTCCCCCATATCTTCTCAGCAGTCTGACTAGGTTTAGCACCTGAAAAAGATTAGCCCCCCTGTCTTAATGAGGGCGGTGGGTGATTCAGTGGCTAACCAAGCTTGATGAGCCCAGATGATCCTGATTTCTCAAGACACATTTGCCACCTATCGGACCTGTGCATAATAATCACAATCGATGGGGTTACTGCTGTAATTGTGTAATAAGAAAAATGGTTGCTGTCTTAACATGTAATCACCTGATCAGCTGTTACAGAAGATCTCTGGACAAGGACCAGGCAGCCCTTTGGAAATGATTCTGAAGAAGTGCAAGAGAGTCAACGTAGTCCCTGTGTGTGACTCTTTAAAGCAGCTGTGTCTTTTCTTGGAATGGCGCAGCTCCTGGGAAAAGACACTGTTGTTTTCAAGTGCTACAAATGTACCAAAGAACCTTTTGGCAATCAAAGCTGAACTGTTGCAAAGCCTGACTGTGGACATTACCCATCCATCCTCAGGAAACACAGAAGTTCAACCTTTATAACCAGAATGCTTTGTGCATTTGTATTTCAAATGTCCAAGTCACTCACTTCAATGGAATACCTTTCATTGCTTTTATTTCACTTTTTATTATTTTTTTTAAACTAAAAATTGAACAGAATTTTTCTGGGGTTCAGCTGAAACTTTTTCATATTTAGAGCAGACCTGTTAAAATCAGTAGGAATTAAAGCAGTCATTAGTGAAGAATATTCCTCCCCAGTGTTGGGAAAGTTCAGAGGTTCAGACAGAGTTCAGACAGAGCCTTGGGGCCAAGTGTTAGGGATCAGGAGAAGGAGGAGGTAAGGTCCTGCAGAAAGCAAAGAAACGATCACCCATGTAGTAGAAGAGGTTTAGTTCACTCTGTCTTCCCAATGTTTGCATATTTTTTCCCCTCCAACATCTGTAATAAGGCCCCACCCACTTTTCAAAATTTCCCCTCCTCTGCGGACCTTCCTCTCCCATAGAAAAGCATATGGGGTGGCCTCTAAAAGGGTAACCTATCTGTTTCACATCTAAAGGGCTGCAAACATTCATTGTTATTATTATGGTTGGTCGCACAGTCAGACAGATCTGGCATTTTTATCCACCTATCGAGCCCTTGCCAAGGACCTGGGATAGGCAGATTGTATTATTGTTGTTGTTATTGTTATCATTTAATATGAGACTCTGTAGAATCCAAGCAAGACATAGCCTCCTTCTAAATATATTCACATTAGATGTACTTCTTCTGATTTAGCTATCCATGTTTGTGGAGCAACATCTCCCTTCAATGGTGCCATCTATCCTTTAAAAAATTGGGCATGTGATTAGGTGACCAAGCAAGCCTAGTAAAGCTCAGCTCAAAGATGGAATGACTGCTGTCCTATTCTTTAATGGGTCTTGCACTGCCTGTGTCTTTTGATGTGATATTTCTTTGTATGGATTTTAAACAATATACTGAATACATATCATCCCAGGAATATACTTCATATACTGAGCTGTGTGGCTCATTTCCCAGAAGTCTCATGAACCTGCCTTGCTCTCTTTCAAGAGTTGCTCCAGAGGCTTCACTTACTTGGTTCCCTTCTCTCTACTGTTTTCTATTTTAGTATTCCCAAATGAGGGATGAGGTGTTCAAGTCGAACTTGGTGTGTGCATTCATCGTCCTGGTGTTTATCACTGCAGTCCAAAGTTTACTTCCTTCTTCGAGGTAGGTTCATGGCTGATTACTTGGAGTCAGAGGAAAGGTTCTGTCTGCCTGGCATTTTCCAAAGAATAGGAGAAGTGGATTCCTGCCCACAGTTAGTTATAATTTAGCACCACATTGTAGCGATTGCAGTAAGGGCCAGTTTGATGTAGCACAGTAAAGCACTGTGCTAGAAACTGGAAAATGAAGTTAGTTGGGTGACTTTGATCCAGTCACTCTCCCTCAGCCCTAGGAAGAAGGCAGTGGCAAACCATGTCTGGAAATGCTGCTGAGAAAATGCCATGGATGGTCCATGGGGTCATGAGGAGTCAAGACTGACTCAGAGGTACAAAGCAGAACAAAGGTGGTTTCATTAAGCTACAAAAGGATTGCCAGGAGTGGGAGCTATTGGCTAGCCTCCTAAAGATCATCAGCCCATGATTCTCAGTCTCAAAGCAGCATTATGTCTATTTTTGTAATGTTCCTTTATGGGCATATAATGCATTTTGTTTTAGAGAAAACACCCTGTCACATAAGAACAGGTTATATTTACTCAGGTCCTCTACAAGTGTGTTGCATGCACATACACAAGAGTAAAAATTGATTAAGTGCCATCAAGTCAGTGCCAACTCCTAATGACCATATAGGTAGACATTTTCCAGGATGATCTGTCCTGAGAAGATGAGATTAGAAGATTGAATGAAGTCCTGAAACATTTGATTATACTGTCCCTATAAATGTAGGAGAAGGCTGTTTTTCCCTCTTAAGTGTGTGTTTCTGTCTTCCTTCTCCAGAATGATCCCAATGGTTGTTCAGTTTTCAATTCTAATTATATTACATTCAGCTCTCGTGCTGATAACCACTGCAGAGGATTATAAATGTTTACCCCTGGTGCTCCGGAAAACTTGCTGCTGGATTAATGAGACCTACCTGGCCCGAAATGTCATCATCTTTGCCTCAATTATGATTAATTTCCTGGGAGCCATCATCAATATTGTAAGTATCTTCTTTTTTTCCAATAATTTTATTAAGAACTATAAATGAAAAGAATAAAAGCCAATGCAAAGTACAACAAATACAAACAGAAAAGTACAGAAAAAAAGGGGGGGGGCTGGAAAAGAAAAAAGAAAAGAGAAAAAGAGAAAGAGAAAAGAAAAAACAAGTAAAAAGAATTTTAGTAGCTTATAACCATCTCTAAGTGCAACATAAACTCTCAAAATCCAAATGCTTTGTCAATCGTTCTTGGTCAGCAAAAGTCCAGTAAGGGCTACCAGATATAACTATTTTCCTCTTTGAGCCCTGATCAAAGAAATCAGCCTTGTAGTCCTTCCTGAGTTTTTAAAAATATTCTTTAACCCCTTCAAAGAGAGTCCCAGAGATAGTTTGCCAGTCCTCTGTATCTCAAGGCACAAATTTTTCAAAACTTTAACAAATTTCTTTTGTATATCCAGTAAGTAAACTTTATCTTTTTGCTTGTCACTTGTAATAAAGTCCTTCAAAACCCTAACAGAGCTCTTTTGTATATCCAGTAAGAAAAATTATCCAGTTCAGTTTCCTGGTTTGGTATCTGTATATCTCTTTTAGGGGATAAGTCATCCATGAGATCCATTTGTGTTACATTTAAGTCCCCCCTTCAAAGTAATTTCATAGACATCCATTGCAAATTGTTCTTGTTCCATAACTTCATTACAACACGCCCTGTCCATCTTATCAAGCAATCATCCATTCTATCAAGAAGCTTGGTAGAGAGATATTCAAAAATTTGCAATATAGATTTCTGCTCCATATTCTTTATCCTCTAGCTCCCTCTAGAGTCCAACCTTCAAGGTCTCCTTATTGTGAAAATGCCAAAACAATCAAAGGCACTCGCCATTTTCTCACGAGAAAAAAATCTTCCAATTAATTCAAACCTATAATTCCAAATTCTCTGGCCCCTTAATCTGTTGTTAACTTTCCAAAATCCATATACTAAGTACCCTTTTGCTGCACAGTCCCCTAAATCATAGATTTTCAAAGCTTTTAAAATCAAATTTACACCATCAGCTTCTAAGGAGGAGGAAACTCACTTGATGAATAGAATAAAACCTTGCTGATCTGAACAATCTTAATCTCTCCAGTAAACAAGGAAAAAATGATAATAATCCAAAACGTTGATTAAGAAATGAGGTTCAGTCAAGCTTAGTGTCCATGAAAAGCTGCTTTGAGAGTGTGAGCTTGATCAAATCCCAACTCCCAGCCTCTCCACTCATAAGCTGACTGCAAAAAGGCAGTTTCTGAAGTCTACTCACAAGCAGTGGCTGTCTGGAGTCACATGGATAATCTCAACAATCTTTCCTTCTTCTGGAGAGATTTCGCCAGTCCGGATCCAGCATCCAGCCGCCATTCCCCTCACAAATGCCATCCTGCTAAGAAGCAGGATGTCAGCTCACCAGAAGTCCAATATTGTAAGTACCTAAGGGGGACAGAGTTGTCTGCCCAGACAGGAATGGGGAAGGGAGCAGAAAAAGCATAAACAAGTGATGAAAACTAACTTTACTCAGCCTGATGCCTTCCAGATATGCTAGACTACAAACCCATCATAGTACTCTTTCATGCTGGCTGGCTATTATGAGAGCTGTGGTTCCAAACTTCTGCAAGGCGAAAGATTGGGAAAAACTGACTTCCCAGTATAGTAGCTTCTGACATGTATTTTGCACCTGGAAGTATTTAAATACAGGTCCCTTATCCCCCTGAAAAAATGAGGGTAATCAAACCCCAGAGAATTCAGTCTGCCCTTTCAGGGGACATCGGATGACATACTGACCACTTTGTCCTTTGGGAAGATTTTATTTTCCTAATTGTGGTTTCGTTCTGTAGAATATGTTGAAATTTCCAGCTACACATTGGTCAGCCATGATAGTACTTCTCAAGGACTAGTATAAATATAACCCAAATCAGCCGAAATTGGCAGAGCCCTAATTCTTTGTTGCTCTACACACACCTATTTCAGAATGTGGTTCATAGGGAGGCAACCAAATTACACATTACGAAAACCAGAAGTATGAAACGTGTTCTAGGGCCTTAAAATGCTTCCACACACCTCTGGTGGTGCCCACCAGCCTCCTCTTTCAACTTACTTAAAACAAAACACTCTTTGAATATGATGGGGTGTTTTTTTGTTGTTTTTCTGGTTTTGGTTTTGAAATATTAAAATAGAAAGCTGGCATATTGCAAGAGAAAATCCCAGCCTTAGAACCATGCAAGCTGGTAAGGATGCCTTTGGGCCCCACAAAAGTCCCACAGGGATAAAAGAAACTGGGAACTGTGATATAGGCTTATTTTTCTACTTTCCTTGAGTAGTTCTTTATTCTAGAGTATTGTCACAGAGTTGGAGATATTAACACTACTGTCATCTCCTTCTTCCTCCAATCAAGAATTCTTCTTCCTCCCTTTCTCAACAAAGACAAAGACTCTGCAAAACAATTGCATTATTTTTCTTCTTTTTTCTTTGTCCACAGCTTTGGTGTGACTTGGACAAACCACTGCCTTTTAAGAATCAGACTTTCAACTCTTCAGAATATTTTACAGACATTTGCTCCTACCCAGAGGTAATTCTAAGTATATCATTTTGCATAGAGAAAAGTCAACACAATATATTAGGCTATGCAGTGCTGTGTGATATCAAACTATAGGGCCACGTGAAACTTCAAAGCCAAGCTTTGTTTCAGTGATGCCGCGCTTCACTTCAAGTGGGCTTGAATGATTCCTTCCAAACTTCCTCTAACTCAACCATTTGCATCCTGGTATCCTCCAGATGTTCCGGACTACAAATGGTCTATTGTCAGGGTATATGGGGAGTGTAGTCCAAAACAGCTGGAGGGCAAGAGCATGGATATTCCTGCCTTAAAATGCAGGAATTCTCCTATATAATTCTCCTATATAAGAGACAAAATCTAAAAATCTGATTGCTGGTGATGAATGATTCCATTGTAGTAGAAGACCTATTGGGCTTTGACTTTTAGAGCTGATCCAGTAACCTCAGCACATTCTCAAGAGCATTCAAAAGGTATCCAGGTGTATATAGTAATGCTAGGCAGAGAAATTCCCCTGCATTTTTTTCCTGCAAATTCTCGTCCAGGCTGATGTCACTGCTTTCAACACTCTTCTGAAAAAAATAAATTGGTGGAATTCTCCTAAATGGATGTGAAGCTCTTGCAATTCTTAAGTTTCAAGGTAGCACAGAAATGTGCGTGAATATCCTGTTTTTCACTATATTGTTCTCTCTTTAGTGATATGTAGTCTCCCTGGTTTCCCATCTTTCTATTAAAACCCAAGGGGAGACATCAGGAGAAATCTCCCATAGACCTTTTTTTTCCAGTAGCAGCAACATTGTTCCTGCTAACGCAGTGTTGTCCAAACTTGGCCACTTTAAGATGAGTGATCTTCAACTACCAGAATTCCCCAGCCAGCCACGATAGATATTTGTGCATTGGAATGCTTAAAGGAGCTGGGTGTATTTAGCTTGCAAAAAGAAGATAAAGGAGATAGGACTGTTTTGGAAAAGGCAATATTTTCGACTAATCAAAGGATACAGCAATGTATGTTACTATGGCAGATATTTTGTGATATTTTGTCAATGAAACCATCTTCCTAGAATTGTGGTAGCCTCCAAGGGTGTCCTCAACAGGGGGTCACATTAGTCAAGATGGCAGCTGCAATTGTGCCATTGAAACCCTGCTGGTTTTTTTACGAGAACAATTTTCTATTGAATATATTGATTTAGGTTGCTCGGCTGAATGGTGGTTTTTCTCCCAATTTTCTTTATAAAGTATTTCGTCTTTACTGGCATCCTGGCTATGGTGACCTGTGCTGTGTTCCTCCGTCTCAATTCCGTCCTCAAGCTGGCCGTGCTCCTCATCATGATTGCTGTCTACTGCTTCCTGACTGAGACCATTTATGCTTCCCTGTTTCTCCAGTACGATGACATCAATCATAATGGAGAGTAAGTCCTTACTGCAGCTGAAGGGCTTGCTGTTTTTAATCAGAACTCTTGAAGAACACCCAACAGACGCTGCTTTGCTCTGCATCGTATTCCTTATATGAAATAGTTCCCCAAAGTGAACTTATAACTTTCAAAAATGGGGTAATGACAACTTCCCAAATCCCCCAGGCTGCCAGTCATTTTCATGATAGTTACCTGCAGCAAAAGTCCCTCCAGGTACAGTTATTATACAGGTAGTCCCTGACTTATGACCATTCATTTAGCAATCTTTTGAAGTTATGACACTGCTAAAAAAAGTGACTTATGACTGGTCCTTGCACTTATGATCATTGCAGCATCCCTGCAGTCATGTGATTAAAATTCAGGCACTTGGCAACTGACCTGTACTTACGATGGTTGCAGCATCCCAGGGTCACGTGATCACTATTTGCAACCTTTCCAGCTGTCTTCCCACAAGCAAAATCAATGGGGAACCATGTGATTCACTTAACGTCTATGTGGTTCACTTAACAACCACATTATTCACTTAACAACGAACTGTGTGATTCACTTAACAACCACATGATTCACTTAACAACGAACTGTGTGATTCACTTAACAACCACATGATTCACTTAACTGTGATTTGCTTAATGACCATCTCAAAAAAGGTCATAAAATTGGGTGTGGTCACTTGATGCCTCACTTAATGACTGCCCTGCTTAATGACAAATTTTCTGGTCCCTATTGTGGATGTAAGTTGAGGACTACCTGTAGTAACCTTCCAGGGAGAGGTGGTGTCTGACATGCTAGGTTTCTACATGTGGGGAAGTAATCTATAAAAAATGTTGCAACTTGTGGTAAGATGCTGCTACTGTATATATCAGTATGCAGCTCCTTCTTATTTCTTCAAAACAATGGAATAAAAATTGCCTCGACAAATAGAGAGCCTTACCTGAATCATTTCATATCTAGACAAGATAATTCTGTAGCAATGCTAGAAATATCTCATCAGCTGGAAAAGGGCTGGCAGAAATGAAAGAGGGAAACCTTATTATGGATCCCCAAAGAGGAAAGCAATATCACGGCTGGTTTAATGTGTCAATCTTTTACTGTCAGAGGCTTTCTATTGACTGCCATCTCAGCAGGAACATGGAAATGAAGACAGTTTTTAGCATCGAGTGCAAAATGTGCACAGGAGCCACAGCTTGGGCAGGGTGTTATCATAGAACAAATGCAGAAAAGTGTCTGACTTAATTCCATGTAGAATATTTTGAAGTGAGAAATAGTTGAATGCTGGAATCTTGTGAGATTTGTTCATGGAATGACAGAGTTTGCTAGGAATAATTACATCCACTTTCTGGTATCTTCTCCACATATACTCTAAACCCTATTCTTAACCCCTTCCTTCCTCCATTCACACATAACCAGACAGGAGCAGTTTTCCTCCTGCCTATCACCTAACAATGTTAGGTACAATGTCAATGAACTAGGGAATGCAGGAAATTTAATTCCTGAGGGCCCCTTTCCCTAGGCCCTGAGAGTCCCAGAGACATTTGGGAGAGCAGAAATGTCACTGAAGTTGGGAAAGCTGGCTGGCATTAGGAACAGGGGTGCACCCTAGAACAAGTGAAGCTTGATTCAGAAGGGGTTACGTTTGCCAATCATATTGGCAAGACAGAAACTTTATCTCAGAGATTTTACTAATCTCTATGAGGTCAGCAAATATTGTCTGTTGATTGGTTCATAATGGATGCAGCTAGTTTACTGCAAAAACAACTTTTAAAATGAATGCACATGTAGAATCTAAGCCAGATGCAAAAGAGGTTTTGCTTTCTAAAGCAGTGTTTCTCAACCTGGGTAACTTTAAGATGTGTGGACTTCAATTCCCAGAATTCCCCAGCCAGCATGCTGGCTGGGGAATTCTGGGAATTGAAGTCCACACATCTAAAAGTTACCAAGTTTGAAAAACACTGTTCTAGGACATTATCTCTGAGTTAACAGTAAAGGAAAGGACCTGTCTGGGTGATGTAGCTGCACCCAAGTTGTTTAATTAAGCACTAACCCATATCAGGCCTATTTGAGGATAAAACTAGCCCCAGCGGGGACTGGATTATGGGGTTTGCATACATTGTGAACCTTCCCTGGGCCCTGTTATGCACGTTGTGCCCAGAGAGCCACTGACTGAAGCACACCTCAAGTAAAGCCAAGAGCCTGGTAGTTTTATGCACACAAGATGCAACTTTCTTGGGAATGGCATAGCAGCGGCTTGCTGTTCCTTCCTTCCGGACTATTTTTCACCTTCCAATCTGGCCTTGAGCATTAGCGTTTCTTGGTGCTCTCCCATCCCAAGCATTCTTTGGGTCTTTGTGTGGTGACCCTGAACATTGACGTTGATGAATAGAGAAACAAAACAACCGGTGGGGGGGGGGGGGGAATCATGTTTTATTTTAACCTTTGCTGTTCTTTTCTCCTTCTTCTTTTCATCACCGCCTCCTCCTCCTCCTCTTCCTTTCCTCTTTATAGCACAGATTTCCTGGGGACCAAAGAAGCCTCGTTGCTCCTCATGGCCATGTTCCTGTTAGCTGTGTTTTATCACGGCCAACAGGTAAGGCAGATGTTTCTTTCCCATTTATTGCCCCTTCTGCCCCCAAAGCAGAAAATATCCACAGTTGCTCCCCTAGAGCCTGCCCATCACAGCTCCCATTTGGAGCAAATAATTAAATATCAAACGAGAATATTAGACGGCCTTCAATAATGGGAGGCCTAATTAACCTTAGAGAAAGGGCAATTAAAGTGAGCACACGGCCAGTGTGCAGCCTTTTTTTTATTGCGGTGAAAATATTATAGATAGGAAGCTGTTTCAGAAAATCTTGTCTCTCCTTCCAGCCCATTCTAGCACAACCAAAATCCAAACCAAGGTACATAGCTGCTGTGAAAATTTCATGGTGGGGATTTGTAGGAAAAGAATAAAAAAATAAAACTGTCAGGAAGGTAACACCTTATCCCATATGGGATTGGGGTGTCTACAGGGAGTAGGTCAAAAAAGTCAAGATGGCAGCCACAATCATGCAATTAAAGCCTTTTTAATTTGCATTGCATGGACTTCCCCACAGATAGCCCTGCATGAGATGATTTGTACACCATAGATTTGCTTCGAAATTCTTGGAAAGTTAGAGAAGATGCAGAGTTTCAAGAATGAACTGTTTGGAGTGACTCTTTTTTGAGCAAATGTGGCAATGCTTGGGGCTTTTTACTTAGAAAATGTTAGGTCAAGAATATACAGTAGAAGGGGTTAGATTTACCCACCCTATTTAGAAAGGGGACATATAGATGTCCAGTACAATCTTCTGTTGATCACATTTACAAGCCCAGCATCTAGCCAACCTTGGTTGACCTCAAAAAGGAGCTGACCTGGCATTGGATGGGAAACCATCATGAAATCCTCAGGCTGTGGGCTAGACCAGGAAGGGAGAAAAATTCCCAGGGGAGAGAGAGAGAGAGAGAGCAAGGGCAAATGATTTCCATAACACTGTTCAGAAAAATCAGAGGACAGATCTATGTTGCTGCTTGACTTGAGGGAGTCATTGTACAAAGGAGATGTTTACCTGTATCTTTTTCCCCTCTTGTGGAAAAAGACCTGGACGAAATGAGTTTCTCACTGGAGAAACAGCCAGAGGGCAAGAGCGTCTTAGACTGCAATCCATCCTGAGATTTCTTTGAGATTATCTGAACTTTTAACTACTGAACTTTATTGTACGCTTTCAAAGCATTCTTAAATGGAACAAGCAAGTCCTTTGGGGAAGAAAAGTCATACCCGTAATTCACAATAGTGGTTAATAGCAAACAACTGTCAGACTTCCCACTCAAGCTGCAGTCTTCCTGTGGTACTTTATACAGTCCAGTATTTTTATTTCTGCTTCGGTTTCAAGTTCATCCTTAATGAGAAACTTGTAGGCTTTTAACTTAATTTGTCACCAGAAAATCCCTAGACTGGGACTTTTTTTCCTAGATATGTCTCCCCTCCCATAGTCGATAGGTCTGGATGATGTGTTCTGCAATGTCCCCAATTTATATTTTAAAAAAAATTCTAATAAGGAGTCCATTAGACATCTTGAGCATTATGGTAAATCAGATTCTCTTTGAACAGTCATTGAGAAATAGAAGCAATGACTTCTGAATTTAAATACGATATGCTCCTAAAATCATTTTGTTGGGTGTTCAGGGGCATAATGAAGTTACAGTAAAAGAAGAAGGAACTCGTAAACATACAACGTTGTTTCCATGCCAAAAGATAAGAAGGAAGCTTGTTTAGTGCAGCTAGCTGGCAGCATCTAGCAGATCTTAATGGATCTCAAAAACCTAAGAAGCTTTTGATGTGGTCAGTACTTGGATGGACCCAGGCTGGTAGACTAGATGAAGTAAAAAAAGGAAAAAAAATCAGAAAAGGGCAACTTCCATGTTGCCAAAAACAAACAACATGGACAGGCCTATGAAAGACATCAGAAGCTCAACTTGAAAGAGAGTTCATTTTGTTTAAACTTTGTTTAAAGAGCAGATTATGATCTGCAATAGCGTCTGCTAAAATTTCCATTGCTCTTTAAAGAAAAAAAAAAATCCTTCCATTTACTAGAAAATAGCATACTTGGATAAAAAGCCTGGTTACTAAAAATCCAAAGTCTGGACAAAGAATGAGGTGCTATTTAATCCTATTAATCTATCTGCAAACATATCTTAGGTCAGTGTTGTCCAAACTTGGCCACTTTAAGATGAGTGGACTTCAATTCCCAGAATTCCCCAGCCAGCATGGCTGGCTGGGGAATTCTGGGAGTTGAAGTCCACTCATCTTAAAGTGGCCAAGTTTGGACAACACTGTCTTAGGTCAACAGTATAAACTTTTTGTTCATCTGTGTGTGTCTTCAAATCAATCTTGACTCCTGGTGACTACATGGACCACATGAAGTTTTCTTGGCAGCATTTTTGTAAGTTGTTTGCCCTTGCTTTTTTCCTAGGGCTGAGAGAGAGTAACTGGCCCGAAGTCACCTAGCTGGCTTCATGCCTAAAGCAGGACGACAACTTGGATTTCTACACTCCTTGTCCAACACCTTAACCACTAGACCGGTGTTTCTCAACCTTGGGAACTTTAAGATGTGTAGACTTCAACTCCCAGAATTCCCCAGCCAGCATGGCTGGCTGGGGAATTCTGGGGGTTGAAGTCTACACATCTTAAAGTTCCCAAGGTTGGAAAGTGCTGCATTAGACCTATATTTTTGCAGCTGTATAGTGAGATACATTCATTAAGCTGTAGCTGTAATTTAACTCTGCTTAGGGATCAGAAATATAACATGAAAAGGGATGGTATCCAACATAAAAGAGGAAAAGACAACCCGAAATAGTCCTGACAATATGTCTATGGAACTTAATAATATACCCAGAAACTCCAGATAACTTTACGAGTGAAGTGTCTTCATGTTTGGTGGTATACGCTCTGAGCATCTACCCGCCTCCCCCAATAACCCTTGTTTATCTTCAGCTAATTTTGTCCAGTCAACACCTAAGATGAGACTCCAGTACAAAAGGTTACTTTAACATGGAGCGCAGCAACAGTGTAATGATGCCCATGGGGATTTTGTCAAATTACACATCCAGAAATTCAAAGGACACATTGCTGGTGCAATGACATTTATAATTCTTTACACTGGAATTGATTTAATTTATTTTTAAACTTTGACTAGATGGCTATTCTTAAGGACAAACTACACATTACATTAATTACGTATTGTGCAACTCCTTCTCTATTTTTTATTTACTTCAAAGTAGACATGCAGCATGCTGATCCAGATCAGGAGCTTTTCAGACAGGGAGAGGGGTTTTAATCTTTTCCTCTCCAGCTCATCCCCAGGTAACATTTTAAAAGAATATAAAAATCGTCTCCATTGATTCCAGTGGAGGACTTTTACTTTAGAAAGAAAGAAAAAATCCATATGGGAATGGCTAATTTTTGGAGGAAAGAATTAGCACATCCTTTCCTATCCTCCAAGATCCCAAGTGTTTATTATAATATAATAATAATTATATTAAAACAGGAAGTTCCTCTCACTGCATAATTAACATTAACATGTTGTTTCACTATTAAACAGGGGAATAAGTATGCCTTTCTGAGTTCAGTGATGGAAGCCTGGAATAAAAGCTAAATGAATGACTGTTCTCAAGTGTAAGGACATTCCTAAATCTAATGGATCATTTTCCAGCTTGATATCCCCCAGATATGTTGGACTTCAAGTCACACCATCATCAACCAGCATATATGGGCGGACGGTGCTGTTAGAATGGCCAAAGGCCATATTGTTTAGTGTTGAGATTCAACCCATCTAGAGGATGCTTGGCTGGGCACGCTACCCTACTGGAAAGTTCTCTCAAATATCCAATTTTAGTCTGTTTGTTGTACTCTTTTTGAAGAGGCTTTTGCTAGAGGCATCTACATAAATATTCCCATTAGATTTATAGTTGACTTTTCTCTCTTGGGCTGTTTACAACTTCAGGGTGAAAATCCATAGTTAGTATTGACAATGTTGACAAACCTGTCAAAATCTATTGTTGATTGTGATGGTATGTCTAACAGATTTTGGGAACTCAGAGGAAGCAGCAAGACAGTTAAGAGAGGAAACGGGACTATTACAGAAGTGATTATTGAGTTGGAGCTGTGGTGGAGAAAGGAAGCATGAGAAAGCATAATTCCATCTTAATTACATTAGGCATTATGAGTTGTGCAGAATAATTACTTTGGTAGGTTTCGGTAGGTTCTGTTAAAGTTCTTTCCAGAAACCCGAGTGGTTCTTGTTTCTTGGATTTGCCAGTCTCACAGGGCTTAACATAGACTAAGTCTTTACATTTGCTACAGGCATAAAAATTAAAGGATCTCTCTTCCCATGGGGAGACTAATTTCACTTGACTTTCAGAACAGTCTGACAAGGTCACTGAAATACTATGAAATACCACAACAAAGCTTTCCTTAATTTTTAGCCAGTTATACTCTGGAAGCATCCTATTTTGTTTGCCATCTTGCAGTGTACTAGACCTGTGTTTGTCCTTGAAGATAGCCCACAAACCACCACCCAACAGTCTAGTATTGTTAGGCCCAGCCCAAGAACAACAGTGAAACAGTCTAGTAGAGTATAGTTCCTTTATTGCTTACTCCTTATAGACAGAATCTTGCCAAACTAAATCTATACTACAGCAACTAGTGGATATACCCTGGGAGATTCCAGGGAGTGGCTATCCTGAACCTCTTTCACTTCCCACACTCCCCCTGAGGACTGCATTGTCTCTTGACTCCTCTCCCCTGCTGGAATGCACCCCTTCCCTCCTGATAGCCTTTATCCCCCACATCACTCTCCTCCTCGTAGATACATTCCATCACAAGTTTGAACATCTCTGGACAGGGTTTCATTAACTGCCAGACTATTTCTAAGCCCAAATCTGAAGGCTGGTGCTTCTCCCTTTCTACTGGGTCCCCCTAGAATTGATTTAATATCTACCCACTCTTCTCTCAGGTGCCTATTCTTAGGGATGGACTACATGTTCAATTAAAAAGAAACTAAGAGACTTCTCTGTCATTGCAGCTTGAATACACAGCAAGGCTAGATTTTTTGTGGCGTGGCCAGGCCAAAGAAGAAATCAACGAGATGAAGGAGCTAAGAGAACACAATGAAAATATGCTACGCAATATTCTGCCAAGCCACGTGGCCCGTCACTTCCTGGAAAAGGACCGAGATAATGAAGTACGTAAGGATTGGTTTCTGCTTTCACCTAATAACGGTCACTGCAAAAAGGAAAGCTTCATTTTAGAGTTTTCCTTGTGATTTTTAATAAAAGTTGGACAGCTGTAGAGAAGAAAGGATATAGCCTTGAAGAATGTACATAGCACCTCTTACAAAAACATCATCGTAGCCCAGAAAGACAGGAAGGGATGAGGAAGAAATGTAAGGTTGCCCTTTCTTGATACAGGGGTGGAAAATAGAAACTCTGTCAGGCTTTCGACATTCTGTTATTATTCCCTAAAAGCAGATCCACATTCAAAAAAAGGAGGAATCCTCTGACACTGTTAAGTATTGGAATGGCCCATCTTCTGGATTTGTGAGGGCTGCATCACTGGAGGTTTTCAGGCAAAGGTTGGACAGTGGAGTCCTTGGTGCTCTCTGAGCTTAGTTGTTTGCTTGCAGACATTTCATGGCCCGACTAGGTAACATCATCAGTGGTAGTGAGTGTGGCGTTTTCTCCCTGTTTATACTCAGTAGCTTGCACTGCCAGTGTTGGTGGGGGTCTGGTTTCCTCCTTGGAAACCAAGGAGAACTACCAAGAACTACTAAAAGGTTGGACAGCTGTTTGTCCGGGATGGTCTCAGGATTCCTGCCCCAGGCAGGGGATTGGATTAAGAGATTTCCAAGGTCTGTGATATTAAGAGCTAACACTTTCCTGCCCCCTGAAATAGATATATAATGCAAAGAATATCACCCGCTTCCTAATGCTAAGCCACATCTGTTCTCTGCAGAGAAAGCGTACTTGCCATTTGCGTGAGTAATTCTGTAATGCTGTCTCTGATCTGCCTCCCCCCACCCCCAACCTCCCAGACTCTCTTCTCTCCTGCTATTATATTGAATAATCATACCTGCAGAGGGTTTCTGCATCAGCTGCCTGGATCATTCAAGGTTCAATACAGTAAATGCTTATTTACGTAATATGCTAACCTCCCCCTTCTCCAGGAAAGGGAATAGGGAGATGAACGCTTTTCTTTGTGCACAGATTGTCTTAAGGGTTGCCGTACAAAAGCTTCCAAATGAAGAAAACAAGCAACTGAAAACAGATTGCATTACAGCCTTTCCCAACCTGGAGCTCTCCAGATGTTTAGCAGCTCCAGTTTGATCCGCAATAATGTAGCGGCGTCACATGTTTGTGTGTGGGTAGGGTGTTAATTCTTGGACTCTGCCTTTCTGGGAACTAAAATTAGATTTGCAGTTAATTATTTTATTATAATGCTGAAAAAAAAATAATGCTCCTCAATAGGGGAGCGTTTCAATGCCATTGTATGTATGTATGTATGCATTTTTATATTTGACCAGAACGTTTGATCTTGGGAGGAGGAGAGGCTGCATAAGATATGCGGAGCACTCCGGCCCAGGTTTCTGGTTAGCCAGTTTGGCTCACAAAGCAGAGATTAGGGTCTGGGCCTTCTTGAAGGGGGCGCCGATTCTAGGATTTTTCTACCAGATCAACCCGCAGCTGGCCCAGTCTGAAATGATGGCTGAAGACGTGCTTCTTCACTGAAGCATTTGCAGGCTAATAACCATTCCAGGGTCGGTCTGCCTTTCAAAGGAATTGCATTTTTAAAAAAAAAAATATTGCACAGCTTTAAGTTATGTTTTTATTGGCTTTGTGATCTCTATCAGTTTGTTTTATTGTTGCTTGTTTGATTGATTGGGCTTTGATTTACTAACAAGCAATTGTTTTATTGGAAATCATTTTGTATTTTATTTCCTTTGGGCTTGTCTTGAGGGAAGAGTGGCATGTAAATGATTGGGGTGGATGTCTTTGAGTCAGTTTTTTATTCCTGGTGACTGCCTGGACAAGTCCCTGCAGTTTTCTTGGCAAGGTTTTTCAGAAGTGGTTTGCAACATTGCCTTCTTCTTCCTAGGGCTGAGACAGAGGGACCGGCCCAAGGTCACCCAGATGGCTTCATGCCTAAGGCAGGACTAGAACTCACAGCCTCCTGGTTTCTAGCCTGATGCCTTAACCACTACACCAAACTGGCTTTCTAATGAATCAATAATAATAGATAGGTATCCTACATACTCCATTTTCTTCCTTCTCTCAACTTTTCCTCCCCAGTTCTTTTCTCCCATTCCCCAACAATGCATGCCCACACAACATTCAATAGTCATTGTGCACACTCATTGGTGTGTTTGTGACCTTCTCCTCTTTGAGTTATTTGCTGCTGGTGGTATGGTATACAACCTCAGGTCTCCAGCATGGGTTGTTTCCTTAGAGGGTTTAATTGATGAGCAATTTAAATTAATGGCCTCTCTTCTGCAAGAGACGTGGTGCCATATTTTTCTTGGTTCCTGAGTCTGCCCTGTGGAACACCTTCTCCTGGAGATCTGGATGACTCCAACTGTTGGCCTTTTGTAAAGTGTTAAAACCTGGATGTCCCCACAGGAATTTGGGCTGGGAGGTTGAGGAAGCACCGCTGGTTGACTGTTTAATTATTGTTGTACCCTCATCCATATGCCTGGTTGATGCCATTTTGTTTACATAAGGATCAGCACACCAAGTACAAGCTTACTATCAATAGGATATAAATATAGATGCATTTGCACTGGAAGCTAGCAGCAAGTTCCCAAAGTGATCTTGGTCAAGAAACGGGAGTGCGAGAAACAAATTGTTCTCCTCCAGCAGCACACCTCCAGAGAAGCTCCAGATTCCTCCTGGATGCTTTAAACATGTGTTGAGAGATTCAGCCTCAGGTCTCCAGCATGGTTTGCTTCCTTAGAGGGTTTAATTGATGAGCAATTTAAATTAATGGCCTCTCTTCTGCAAGAGATGTGGTGCCATATCTTTCTTGGTTCCTGAGTCTGCCCTGTGGAACACCTTCTCCTGGAGATCTGGATGGCTCCAACTGTTAGCCTTTTGTAAAGTGTTAAAACCTGGATGTCCCCACAGGAATTTGGGCCGGGAGGTTGAGGAAGCACCACTGCTTGGCTGTTTAATTATTGTTGTAATGATGACATGATTTTTTTCAGCCCCTGACTATATTTTGTTTTTTTAGTATATTATTTTATAAACAGTACTATTGTTCATTTGGTTTTCATCTTTGTACACCACCTAGTGTCACCTTAGTGAGACGGGCAGCTATGTAAATCAAATAAATAAACACATATTAAGGGCAAGAAAAGAAGTGCCAGTTTTATCACCAGCAAAATGTCACTTCCTTGCATATTTTTTTCCTCTGCCCTTCACCGCATCCCTAGGATCTCTACTCTCAGTCCTACGATGCTGTTGGCGTCATGTTCGCTTCTATCCCTGGCTTTGCTGACTTCTATTCCCAGACCGAAATGAACAACCAGGGGGTGGAGTGCCTGCGACTGCTGAATGAAATCATTGCTGACTTTGATGAGGTAATTTTGGAATCCTGGGACCCAGAGATGGCGTGAGATTTAAGGAACAGGTAGCCAAGCCAACAGGCCTGGCATTTTGTACCTACTCAGCCAATCTATTACTTTGACCTCTGCACTTGTGCCATTTTTATTTCAGACTTGTGGTTATCTGCAAAAGATTTTGGAAGGTAGAGAGATCATTGACAATAGTTGATGTAGCAGCCCATTCCTTTTTTTGCTTTAGGGTATGTAGGTGCTTTGTGATTGGCCTAATCAACCATGACAACCATTTTGTGAGAATGCCTACAGTCTGCTGTTAACATTCTGAACATGCCCACTGAACCATAATGCTTGCAGACTTCTGACTTAGATTCTTCAGAAGAGGCACAAGACAAGGAAGGCAGCTGTAGGAGACAAACAGGCAAAGGAAGGGTAGCTAGTTGACAGAGTAGAATATCAAGAAAAAACAGGGAGGCATAGGATGGGATGGTTAAGAAAGAAACTGATAGGGAGGACTCGGCCAGAAGAACAATGGTGGAAAAGAACAGAGCAAAGGGTTTGGGAGAGTCAACCTTGTGTGGCCATCTTGTGATATAGATTGACATAGTTATTATAATACAACAGAACGACCCTGGGCTAGAAGATACAGAGGGGAAGAAAACCCAAATATTGATAAAATTAGAAAAAAAACTAACATAGATCAGTGATCAGTGTATGCTTTCGTGTGTATCTGTGTGTGTCTGTCTGGCCAAATGCAATGATTGTCTCCATTAACTGAATTTGCTAGCCTGCATCATGCTTGGTCTAAAGGAATGTTTCTTTAGAACGAACATTAAATGAACATCTGCTCCATGACTACACTGGATTTATTTCTGTGATATTTTGATATATCCATTATTGCTTTTCTTTGCTTCTGAGTTGCTGTGTCTCGGCAGAGATGCACCAAACCTGGCAAGGGAACAGGTCAAGGAGTAAAGATGTCTTTCAGAACAGTAGCCAGGATCACTTATTTGAGGACAGATTTACTCACAAGGAGGCATCCAAGCAAATTTGTTCTTCAGCATAGACCAAGCTTGACCAAGCTTCTCTCAGCCAGAACCCTCCAGGTGTGATGGAATATAAGTCCAATTCCATTATGCTTGTTGGGAATGAATTTATTTATTTATTTAATTTGTAGGCCACCTCTTCTCACATGATTTATTTCTTCATTTGTCTCCATTTGTAGGCCACCTATTGTTATTGTTATTTCAATATGCATGTTGCCGCTAAATCATTCCAACTCCTGGCAGCTTACAACAAATAAAATAAAAATATCCACTGTAAGAAAGAAAAATACATATATTTGAAGAAAAGGGTAAAAATATAATCCACTCTGGTTCACAATGCCAGAGCTCCCAGAACAACAGTAAGAATAATAAATGAAAACTATAATAAAAAAATAACTAATGATGGTGAAGGATTACTTCTCAGATGACCTCCAGAAAAGTTCAGCCGTCAGTAGCTTCTGGAAGGCCATTACTGGGGGAAGGAGGTCTGCTTGTACAGAGAGGCTGTTCCAAATTATAAGCTCCATAGTTGAAAAATAATACTTTCTAGCCTCAGCCTCTTTCACTGTAAGCTGATTCTAAGTGGTTTACAGGAAATAAAGCTAAAAAACACCCATAAAAATGGTCATAAAACCAGTAAGCAATTAAAACCATTAAATATTGTTAATAAAAACTACATCCTACAACTCTGGAAGATCTTCCTACTTGAATGCCCTCCAGAAGAGGTCTATCTTCACCATTTTACAAAACGACAATTGAGTAGAGGCATATCTGACCTCAGGGGCAAGCTGATCCAGAGAAAGGTCAAGCCGTGGCCCTCCGACTGGGAAAAGCAATTCATCCCAGAGGCAAAGATAATACTGCTAAAATTCTCCCATGACATTAAGTGAGAAAGAACTGACCTCACTGAGAATGTTATGGAACCTCACTGAGAACCTTCTCCTGTCCTTCTAACACCTTCTTCTTGATTAACAAAGGATCCACTTAGGGATTGGCTTTGTGACTCTGACGTCTTTAGGGACACTTGGAGCCAAGATATAGCTGAAGTGACACAAGTCTTTTTGCTAGCAGCTAATCTCTTCTAAATTCTGAGGCACAGTACATTGATTTCAGCGTGGAGGTGTGTCAAGCTTGAATAGATGAAAAAAAGCAACTGGGACAATCTAATTAAGAACAGTAATATTGGGGGGAGCCCAGAAAACAATGCAAGGAGGAGTGTATTGAGAACTGGAAGCAGAGGGATTTGGACATGCGAGAGAACTTCTTGGAATTATTCTGAAGAGCATTGCAAATAGATTTCTGCTTTGATTTTCCTCACTGCCTGCCAGTTACCATTCAAATACCATTTTTAGATAGGAAAAAAAGCCTAGATTGAAAGATAAGAGACAAGTAGTGGAGACAATTTTCTCAAGGTTAGGAAGGATATGATAGGTCTCTCATCCTTCACCAAATACTATCAAAAAGTTACAAAGTTACAATGGTGTCATAATTTAATGACGCTACCATGGTTAGATGTCCCCCAGGATCATGGAAAAGCCCTCTGCCATCTCTGTTCCGTTTCCCCAATGGTTATTTATTTCTCTTGCAACCCACATGGGTTTATGAGAGGTAAAAGCATAAAAACTGCAGCTCAATTAAAACCAGGCAATAAAACCAACCAACAGAATAATTAAACTAAAATCATAAGCAATAAAATATAGTAGCCACAAGCACCCATTGTAACCATGAGCAACATTAATATTCAAAAGCCTCATGAAAATCTTCGTTGTAACATCTTTGTGGAAAGATGGTTGCTATACAAGTATGCACATACACACACATGTTTATTGTTATTACTTTTTTCATGATCAGCCTGAATCGGTCAACCCTAGCTTGAAGACTTCTTCATTGAAGATTGTGGTCCATGATCTATCATTCTGGTCTAGTGTGAGTTGGTAGAACTAGAACACATGATATCCAATCTACATCAAACTGACTTTCACACCTTCACTGGGAAAAGAGAAATCCCCACTATTGCTTTCAGATGGAGTGGGGATACTGGGCACTGTGTAGCAGTTTGTGTTAATAATTATTTTTAGCTATTCTTCCCTTCATGAAGGGTGTGGGGGATTATTCAGGATCACTGATCATCTTCCTTTTGGGTAAATGCAGTATTATCTCTTACTCAAAGCCTTCCTCAGTGAATAATCCATAGGCTGAAGGATGTGAAATGAAATAACTTTGGCAAGTGCATACAGTATCTGATCATCATGACTCAGAAATCCTTTTTAGTGAGGAAGCTGGAATTAACCAGCTCCCTTGTTTTCAGTTACTAGGTGAAGAACGATTTCAGGACATTGAAAAAATTAAAACCATTGGAAGTACATATATGGCAGTATCAGGATTATCCCCTGAAAAACAGGTAAGGAGTTAATCTGACTTTCTAATACATATTTGTCTGTTTTAAGAGAAAGACATGGGAATCTGATTTTGTGGTGAATTTAACTCCCAGTAAGTCTAATTTTCTCAAGTCAAGGCAACTTTTCACAATTTCTGCCTCGTAGGTTGAAAACTATTAACTTTGAGCCCATGGCTTATGTGCCAACTGAATGAAGAAGCAGAACTGTTGTGGTTAGTATAACATAAATACAAGCCAACTTATACTACAGCTATTGTAGATAGTATAACATAAATGTAAACCAACTTTTTTCTGCATCTCCACCATCCCAAACTCCTTGGGATCCAGAGGTCAAGAACTGGCTATTTTCTCCTTATCTCTGTTCTAAAACCTTCCTGCCAGTTAGATAATTAAATTCTGGACAAGGTGAACCAATGTTCTAGCTCCAGATAAGGCAGGGATTTTTTTTTAATATTCTACATTTCTACAGTGATTGTTCAGTGACCGAGAATATGATTTGGATGCAGGAGATCTCACATTCAGTCCTTAGCATCTCTAGATCAGGCTGAAAAAATACCGTGCTTTTTGGTGTGGACAGTAAGGGACCAGATGGACCAGTGGTCTGTCTCCAGTTAAGTCAGTTTTCTCTGCTTCTTCAGAAATCTCAGAACAGTCAACACTGAGGTTCAAGCAGACTCCAACCAGGGTGGGATCTGTTCAGCTATAACTAAGCAACAGTCCTGAGTGACTTTGGATTGTTGGGTTCTTGGTGTTCTCTGAGCTTGGTTGTTTTCCTGCAGATGTTTTGTTACTAGGCTAAATGAGGTCCTCAGTGCATGGAAGAACTGTGTGTGCTGGTTATTTATATATAGTAGCTTGCCCTGCCATACCATTTAAAGGACATAACCACAAATGAAGGTTAAACAAACAGCCCAGAGCACCTCTTCCCTAGCAACCAACACCCAGAAAAGCAGGAAAGAACACCAGACACACAGTCAGGGAAGAAACAATAACCTAATGACGGAATCATCAAGGAAGCCACACCCAACCAAGACTGGCAGGGCAAGCTACTATATATAAACAACCAGCAAATTCCACTCTCCCTCTCACTGATGAGGTTACCTAGCCTGATAATGAAACACCTACAGGAAAATAAGAAGCTTAGGGAACACCAAGAACCCAACAGTTCAACCCTGAGCTACATATATTTTCAACTATTGATTTCAGATAGTTTTCTATAGGATGCATTTTTTCCTTTTTTCATTTCTCACTTCTTCATCACCAGTATAGACAGAGAAGAATGAAGATGTGTAAGGATATGTGGGGTAGAGCTGCACATTTTATTCCCCTGTCCCATCTCCACTGTTTGCCATCTTGGGATCCTAATAAAGTCAAGTCACAATGTGCAGAGGGTTGGTTTGCGTCAATAACTCTTCAAAATGTCATTCTCAGTGAGGATGGGAGAGTGAAGCCAGAATGGGTAAGACATGAACTGAACAGGGATAGAATCTTCCTATATTTCAAAGAAAGCTCTCTTTGTTGTGATGTGTTCAAGTGGTATTCCCAAAACAGAAAAGCTTATCTCCTTGCTAATATTCTGCAACCTTTAAGTTCAGCTCTCATCTGTTGCAGAATTTTATTTATTTAGCAGCTGACCAGCCAACATACACCGTTGATTCTGTCTTTCATTCCTCAGCAGTGTGAAGATAAGTGGGGCCATTTATGCGCCCTGGCAGATTTCTCTATTGCACTGAATGAAAGCATTCAAGAGATTAACAAGCATTCTTTTAACAACTTTGAGCTCCGCATTGGTACGTATCTGCTGATCATTTTAAGTGACCTTCATAGTGTCCCAGATGAGCAGGCTTCCCACCAACTGAAAGGAAAACCTTTATTTATTTCATCATTTCAGTGCTGCTTGCCATAGGTAGAGATGTTGCCAAGCATTGCACGTGTGTTCCTTTGAAAGCCTAAAGTCACTTCTTCCCTGAAGTGAGCGAGTGAGTCTTCACAATGTGGTGATCTTATTTCTCCAATATTTGAACAACTTGATGAAGGCTGAACCATATGTTAATAAAGCCATGCTTCCATTTGCAACATCTGCTGGCATTCTTTCCAACCCTTTAAACATTCTAGATATATCACACCACTTTTTCCATGGCTACATCAACTTCTTTTAAGTTATTAACAGTTAGCAGTACCTTGGAATTCTCTTACTATTCTAGTTCCACTGTGTGCATACATGTATTAACTATATGCCCATTGTATGTTAAACATAGGAAATATACAGTATGTTCCTTCTTTTAGTTGAGCAATGGACAACATGTGGTCTCTAAGATGTTGTTGGACTTGCACCTCTTATATTTCACCATTATCTTTGCAATATCTATGGGATCACACCTTGTGCACCCAAGTGGCAAGGCTCTCTCTCAGTATGTGAGAACTGGGGAAAGGCACAGGTGAATTTGGAGAGGAACTGGATCTAGTTAGATTCACTGGAGCCCTCAGATTTAGTAGGATTGCTCTGTTCTGTGATTGCAATTTGCTTTTCTCTCTTCTTAGGTATCAGCCACGGCTCGGTTGTAGCTGGGGTCATCGGTGCTAAGAAACCACAGTATGATATCTGGGGCAAAACTGTTAATTTAGCTAGTCGAATGGACAGTACTGGTATTAGTGGCCGAATGCAAGTGCCTGAGGAAACATATCTTATCTTGAAGGACCGGGGGTTTGCCTTTGACTATCGGGGAGAGATTTATGTCAAGGGCATCAGTGAGCAAGAAGGAAAAATCAAAACCTACTTTCTTCTGGGAAGAGTCCAGCCCAACCCTTTGACCTTGCAACCAAGAAAACTCACAGGACAGTATTCCTTAGCTGCTGTTGTGTTAGGGCTTGTACAATCTCTGAACAGGCAAAAGCAGAAGCAAATTTTGAATGAAAACAATAATTCTGGCATCATTAAGGGTCATTACAACCGGCGGACTTTACTAACTTCGGGCGGACCTGAGTCAGTTGCCCAGGTGGAAGCCGCGGACAAGACGGATTTGCCATAAGCCTGCATCTTTCTTGTGATTTCTTTTCTTTCTTTTTTTTTAATTTCTTTTATATATGAAATAAATATATAAATAAATATGTTTTAATTTTTTTTAGCACCAGCTCTTTTTTTAATTGATTCACTGTACCCATAGGTCCACATCCTCCACCATTTCCCAGCTGCAAATCATGGGATGTTGCTTTAGCAATGCTTCAAAGGTCTTCCTCCAATTTGGAATCCAGGTTCTGATCTTGGAGATGGGACATCTGATATTTCATTCCCTCCCTCATAGTTCCATGCTAAAAAAGAGGTGTGGTGGGGATTAGGCATAAGCTGAGTGGACTAAGCTTTGAATCCAAAAGATCCTAACTCCTTTTTAACTTTTCACCAAGCCTTGATTGGAGAGGTTAGATGTTTTTCCAGCCTCTGAGGTTTCAACATACATAAATACATCATGCTATTCCTTTCTGGAGTAAGACATACTACGCAGAGCTTAGAACGTGAGTCTTGAGTGTGTGTCAGCATACTGCATAGACCTCCTAATTGTTGGGATGGAAACAATAGTATGTTGGCTTGTAAGGTAGTCTTTAAATGAAAGATCCTAGCTTGCACAGAACAACATGAGTATCTTGGGGTAAATCTGGATTTAGCTGCTCTTGTATACTGGCCAGAATGTGCCAAAACTAACCAGTACTGTTTTTATCATAAATGAATACATGTGGCATGAGCACAGCTAAGGCTAGTAACCAAATCCAGGTTTTTTTCAGTTTTTGAGTTCCATGGGACTAAGGGAAAAAAAAATCTCAAGGGCTAAGACTCAAGTGGAAAGGGTGGGGCTGATTTTCAGAAACCCCACCCCTTTGATCAGGGTTCTGGGACTATTATTGCTGTTGTTGTTTTGCAAACAGGTTCCACTGCCCAAAAAATCCTGATAAAGCAATAGATCAGTGATTTTCAAACTTGGCAACTTTAAAATGCATGGACTTCAACTCCCATGTGTGGACTTCATGTGTGGACTTCAACTTCCAGAATTCCTGGCTGGGGAATTCTGGGAGTTGAAGTCCACACATCTTAAAGTTGCCAAGTTTGAAAAACACTGCAACAGATGCCTCTTTCCGTACCATCCACCTGAATTTAGATCGCTGTCCCTTGGAGGCAGATGGACTCAGACTGAAAGGCACAAATAAATCCATGAGATGTTGTCATGCTTGAGTCCACCTTACCAATACCACTGATTCTGGACAAGCTACCAAAACCGTATTTCTTCCGTCAGAGCCACTGAGTGAGCAAAACAGGGCTCTACATGGATATCTTGCATTTAGCTGGTATCATGATCTTTAGACAAGGCAGTAATCAAACAAAATAATCAAAGCTCAATTTAGTGGAAGTGAGATGAAACCAAATGTTCTCAACTGGCTGTGTTCATACAGTAGTAGTGACCTGGAAAGTGACTCATCTGAGTGGGCCAGCAGCGCGATAGATCGTCATGTAGCAGCCATTCTTCTACTCTTCCCCAACTGGTTGTCATTTCCTTCCCCAACTTCCTGCCACTTTACCTTAAAATTACATTTTAAAATGTGGTGGGATTGGAGATATTGGACTGTAGACAGACTTGGGGAGCCTAACCCAGCCGTACTCTTTTCTGCCCCTATTTTTAAATCCTCCCTCCTCCAACAGCCAAGGAGAGGCTCTTTTTTATATGTGAGATGGGAGTTGTTTGAGAGGTCTCCTTGTTTCCTTCTGCTTACTCTCCCCTTAATAGCTCCCCCCCTTTTTTTTTTTTTTGTGCCTTTGAGGCACTGTTGACTCCTGGTGACTGCCTGGACAAGTCCCTGCAGTTCTCTTGGCAAGATTTCAGAAGTGGTTTGCCATGGCCTTCTTCCTAGGGCTGAGAGAGTGACTGGCTCAAGGTCACCCAGCTGGCTTTGTGCTGAAGGCAGGACTAGAACTCACAGTCTTATGGTTTCTAGCCTGTTACCTTAACCACTACACCAAACTAGCTCTCTAATAACTATTTATTTATTATTAATCATTATATAGGACACATGCAACTTTTTCTGCCATAGCATAAACCTTCACATAGCTTTTTGCCATGCCTCAATGGATTGGTGTCCTCCTTCACGTACATGTTGCCATTTAGTTTGCTACTGCAACTCCCACCATTCTTCTCAGGAGCAGATCAGAGAGGGTGCTAGGAGAGATTATATGGACTGCCCGAGCAGTTTCTTCATTCCAGGTCCTAAGCAAGTCATCAACACATCACTGATGAGACCTACCACAGATCCTTTCAAAGCCAACTTGATCCTATAACCTTTCCAGCTAAGCCATTCTAATAAAACCTTTTTCTCTACAGCAGCAAGACATATCTACTAATTCAGTCATAATGAGGTGATGGTCCTTTAGTTACAATGGGGAAGAACTGAGGTGATCCACTCACACTTTTCTGATTAAAACAGTTGAATGGATCTAGTTTTGATCTAGCTAAACTGTATTTCTAGTTATGGGTCTATCTCACTTAGTCACAGGAGATGATTCACAGTTTCATATCTGGTGTGGATTCTAGAACTGTGCTAGAGAAACCAGCCCCAAAGTTGTATGGAAGTCACCCAACACCATTAGCCTGAGGAATTCCAAAACCAGTTCCATCAACTGATAGAAAGGGGAATTGTTCTTAAATTGCTAATCTGCTCTCCCTTGTAATAAACCACTGGCCTATCAACTTCTTCTTCTACTACAACTTCTAGATCCAGATGTGCCCACCCCGATCACTGAACCTGAGTCCTTAAAAAGGATATATCTTTAAAATATATTGGTGAATCTCTGTTTTCAGAATCACAGCAAGATGGCTGTCAGGTGTACCTGCACGGAAAATTCACCATTATAAGGACTGAATGTACTGGTGTTCTCCAGAAGTTACACTTCAGAATGCACCAATCTGGCCATACCTGGAAGTGGTCCAGTAATTTTCCAAAAGTAACTCTTCCAGATCAGGAAGCAATTGGCAGGGCCCATCACTGTCTGCATACCCAAAGCACCGTTGTGTTATCACCCACTAAACAGAAGTGGATATATTTCCTAAAATGGCAACCAAGCTACCACCCCACATCCCACCAGCAGTCCCACTAGAGTTTAGATTCCCCCTCCCAGATATTCCTGGATTTCATCCAGGAATAGCCTTCATCTCTATCTATGCACAAAGTACAAGTAATAAAGCTGTGTCAGCTAGACTGAGGGAATGATGGGTATATTCACCCATGTCTTCCATGAATAGTAGTATATTGTATTTCTGAGAATGAGGAATTTTCTTTGGAAACATTTGATTCACACTTGCCATCCCCAGTTTACCTAATCTGCTGAGGTAGAAAGCTAACAAATATATTATCAGAGGGATGAATTCAGCCTACAGATCCTTTGAAGAACTTCCAAACACACCTGCCTTTGGCTTAAGAAACAAAATAATCTCACACCGAGAGAAAGGATGAAGACTGCAGAAGGGGAGACATTTGATTTTTTTTTAATAAAAGCTGCTTCAGGGACAGAAAAGACTAACAAACATAAATGGTCCTATGGGACATTTTCTACAAAAGAAAATCTGTGGCACTTATAAAGATATTGAATCATGTCAACATTTCTCAGAAGACCATTTTTTTCCTGACCTCTGTTCTTTTTTTCCTCACTCTATACCACAGAAGGGTAGGAGGACACTTATTCTTGTGGAGTTTATAAAATATCAGATTGTCTTTCAGAAGATTTGGGACAATGGGTATCCATGGGGGGAGGAGCAGGTAAGGGGAAACCAAGGGATGTCCACATGTAATGACATTACCCAATTATATGCTGGGCATCATATGTATCATGACTGAACTGACACACATTTATGTGTGTATGTATGTATTAGGAGCATTTATATAACTGCCCAACTCAGGCAGCATGACTCTAGGGAGCATACAAATCTTCATCATCACCATCAAATCAAAAATACAAGAAAAGATAACACAGACATTAGAAACAAGTAAAACAACGAGATGGCAATCAGAACTAAGCTATACTATGTCCCACCAATTGGGAACTCTTCTCATCCAGGCCCAAATGCCAGGGGAAAAAGCCAGGCCTTAACTGCCTTTCTAAAGCCTTGCAGATTATTTTTTCTAGCCATATATTGCTAACCATATATGGGGGGCCAGAGAGAGATTGATCCAAAGGGTAGTTGCTTTAAGGAAGGGACCCCGAGTATGTCCTCCCTATTGGAGCATGTGTGATGGGCAGATACAGTGGTACCTCGGGTTACGAACGCCCCTCCTTACGAATTTTTCGAGAAACGACCAGCTCCGGCCCCAAAAATTTACCTCGATATGCGAACTCCGCCTCGAGCTACGAACCAGATCCGCGGACATTTGCCCTGCTGCCACGCGGTTGCGGCTTCCTGTGGGCGAGATCGTGGTAGCAAGGAGACGTTCGGTGAGGCTTGTGGTGTGTTTTGGGGGAAATTTGCCTCGTGGTGCGACCAAATTCGGAGGGCGGATTAGCCGTATTTACATTGAACCTTATGGGGAAATTTGCCTCATGGTGCGACCAAATTCAGAGGGCGGAACGGATTAACCGTATTTACATTGAACCTTATGGGGAAATTTACCTCGCGTTGCGACCAACTCGAGTTGCAATCAGAGTCATGGAACGGATTAAGTTCGTAACCCGAGGTACCACTGTACTCTTAAATAACTCATGATGTCTATGCAATGACATCATGGTGCCCCTGACACCATCATGGCTTCTATCAAATCTATGGCTAGGACTATAAGTTGCAGAATTCCAACACAATAACAGAGTGACATAGTCCTCAAATTCCTTCTTTGTGGTCTTTGGCCACAATTCCTGACAATGGTTGGTGATGTCTCCCACCATTTTGAGACAAGAAATATATCAAAATAAATAATGAAATGAAATGAAACCCTACATCATAAGCTTAAAAAATAATGTTAACATAGTTTGATGTTAAGAATAACCCCTTCAAAAATCATATCTTCTAAAATAGTAAACCCCCCCCCAAGAAACCTTGAACCCTGCCTATATTATAAAGTATTCTATTAAAGCAGAATATTTTTTCAAATTAGGATTGGACAGCATCTGTCAAAATTCCTTTCCTGGAATGAAGTAAAAAAGCAAAAAGAGAAAAATAAAATCAGTTATTTTATCTAACTAGATATAACTCTTATAAAAAGCCTCTTACAAATAAAATATTTAAATAGCAATTAAAAAAGAACATTCATCATCTCATCCTGCAGCAGCCTTCATCCACCCATTCTGATATCAGGATTCATATGCACAAAGAAACAAGTATACAGAAATCAAATGTATGTATTGAAAGACAGGAAAATTACAGTTCAGTTCCCTATCTGAAAACTGTATAATGTCCCCCCCCCCCCACTGCCCCCAATCTCTGAAATGGGAATACCACTGAGATACCTTCAGACTCTTTCATTTGGGTTCCTGCACTGGGCCGGGGGTGGGAGTGGGGTGGGGAATTGGACAGCTCTGGAATTCGGTGGTTCCATATTGTAAAATTTGGTGGTATCCCATGAATATTTCTTTAGAGTAAGTTTCCTTGAGTTCAGGAAAGTGGGTATGTGATTCCAAAAATATTACTCAAAGTCATGATAAAGATGACCCAACAGTGTCTACAGGGGGGTTATAAGGGTATGTGGGAATGACCTTGGGAGACAGGAGGAAGAGCTGCAGCCTGGACAGCAGTTATGCAAAAGGTATCTCAGCCCACAGAAGGAAAAGGGGCGTGGGAAGCATCTCAAAAGCCCCCCCCCCCTTGTTCTCTGGAAAGTCAAGGTGAGGAAGGGGAGAAGTGCTTTCAGACTTGCAAGATTCTCTTACTGTAACCTTACAATAAAGGTAGTGTTAGTATCCATGGTGCGTGCTTCTTGTCTGGACTACCTCGAAGGGCTGACGTCAATCTTGCACGTCTGAAAGCTCTTCTCCTCTCTTCTATGTCCGTTCTGTAACATGTCCCATGCCTCTTTTTCTTTTGTGGGCTGAGATATGTTTTACAGGCCAGTTGTTCAGTCTGCAGCTCTTCTTCCTCTCTCCCAAGGTCATTCCCACATACCATCAAAGGGGAGGTGGTCAAAAAACAGTGACAGCTGCAACAGCACATTGGAGGTGCTGCCTTTTTTGTATGGGCATCAACTGGGATCCATTAGGCTGCCAGAGCTGCCATCTTGACTTTTTTACCTTTCCCTGCAGACACCGCTATGCTAATCTGTAAACTACAAGGAAGGAACAGCCATTCAAACATCTGGGGGATGCTATTCCAGAAGAAGGGGGACAGCAACTGCAAAACCATGTTTCCATGGCCCCTGATGATGGCAACCAATTCCATGGTTGAGGGAACATGTAGAGAGTCTGCCCTATTAGATCTTATCAGGCTGGCAGAGGTTCCTGGCATAAGGGAACCTGACAGCCCTCCAGACCCTGAACCTTGATCAATATGTCTGCTGCATAGGTAAATTCTGGAGATTGTTTTTAGCATCTCATCTTTCCCCATTACAATGAAACAATGGAGACCACCTGGTTGGAGAACATTGATTTAATCTCTGAAAGCAGATATCTAACTTTTTCCAGCTTCTTGAATCAAGGTAAAGAACAGGAGGGCCATTTAGACTATATGCTCATAAACCAACATTTCCCAGCCTTGGCAAACTCTAGATGTATGGACTTCAATCCCCAGAATTCCTCTGCCAGTATGGCCATCCTCAGTGATGAGATCTACACATCTGGAAGTTGCTGAAGTTGTAAAACCCTGTCTTGAACAGGAGAACTTTCCAGTTCACCTTGTGTTGCCACCAGATTCTTCTCTGAATCTTCTCCTACACTAGAGAGGTTGTCAAACTTTCCAGTATAATTTCACATGTTCAACACACTGGACCAAAATAGCATTGCTTCCAGTGACTTCTCTTCTTTCATTCCTTTCCTTGACACCCTAAGTAGCACTTGCCATTCTTATATTGACACTCAGGAAGCTAAACTGCTACGTGCTGGCTTTATCAGCTGAATGTAGAACTTGTCACAAGCAATTTTTCACAGCTAAGGATCACCAACAGTTGTTTCTCACCTAAAATTATATTAGAGTGAGAAAAAAAAGGGGGGGGAGATGCAATTTGTTTTTAGATTAACAACCTATAGCATTTATTGGGATTCAGCCTAATTAAATTCTGCAGGACTAACTTTTGAATAGATGTCACAGTTAGGGTCCCACCAAGAAGTAGTGTTTCATTCCCTTTGTCTACCTAATGTTTTAATTTATACCTTGATGTTAGTTGAGTGCTTCCTGGCTCCTAATCTTGGGTGTATTAGCACAATAGCCACAACAAATTCATTTTTTTAAAAAAATAGGGCAGAAGGTGAGGAACTAATAAGGTTTAAAAGGACCTTGGAGCTAATGGTACACCTGGTTGTGTTACTGTAGAATTGATGTATTATTTCAGTGGAAACCTTATATTTTATTTACAACAGCTAACAGTCATAAATAAAATATAAAGCAATTAAAATCCAGTGAAAAGGAATGGCTCAAACATGATTATTATTCATCCAGTTCAAATAGCTCGTTGAAAAGGGAAGCTTTGGAAGTCTCTTCCAAAGAAAGGGACTAAAAGCAATTTGCAAGGGAATGCATTCTATGGCATGGGCGAAACGTAGCAGAAAGTCTTCTGTTTCCTGTCTGTCAGACGGATGCTGAAATAGCTGCAATGTAAACATTTGCTCTCTGCTAAGGCAGTTACTGGAACGGGAAAGAAGAATTCATATTATGTGCCTCTTTATTGGGTAATAACTCCCATTATTCCAGACCTCTTCTACCCAAGTAAAGGGAGAAATTCTGGGGTGTTTTTCATTCATGGTTTTTCAGAGAATGGCTGTATAGAACCATCTTTCTTCATGTATTCTCTTTCCACACCGAGAAAATTACTATCCTGTGAGCTGTTCCTTCCCATACCTCAGCCACAGCAGTTAAGCACTCATCCCTGAAGACAGGGACTGTCCATTTTTTAGATAAACTGGCAAACTTCAAGCAATTAAACGATACTGGAATTGTTTGGAAATCTGCCATCTCTGTGATCATGAGCCTTAACCTGGAGCCCTTCTGTTGAAAATCACTTTTCCTAGACCTTATCTCATAAGCTTAGGTGGTTAGTTGTAGCTTCAAGTAACAGCTGACCCATCTCTAAGGGTTCATCTTCACAGACCCCTAACTCCAACACCAACATGTTCTGGTAACCATTTTCAGATGCCATGTCTTCATGATGCTGCCTTTATCTCATCCCCTCTTCCTTAGCCATTGCAGGGTTTTCCCTCTTACACCAACACAATTTTTTCCATGGACCTGATCTAGCAATGTTGTCCACAATGTGGCTGATGAAAATGTCAGGGCCTGGATCCACCCAGCTCTCAATGGCCGCACTGAGAACTGCCTTTCATGGGATTTTGGCTTGGACTGCAGGAGACCCTTTTCCAGCCAGGAGTTCCTCCTATACCCCCCAAGTCTCTCAGCCAATTCCTGGTCCAGGGATCTGGATCTTTGCCACTTCAGGCCATAATCCCCAACACATTTGTCAGCTGTTAACAGAAATGTGGAGTGTTACTCAATATTAATCAGAGACCTGGCAGGTGAAGTTGGCTGCCCCATCTCGCTGCTTCTTCTATGATCAAAAGCCTGGAAGGTAAAGCATTGTCACTTCCTGTTTCTCTTGCCCCCCATGGCAAGAAGCAGGAAGGACAGCAGACAGCTAGGGAGCTGATCCATAGGAACTTCCATCTTTAAAGTGATGGCTTTAACCTACAGAAACCTTTATGGCTTGGTGCCTGATTACCTGCAGGACCACTTCTCCCCAATAGAGCCAGCCCAACCTCTTTGATCATGCCAGGGGAAGCAGCTGGTTGTACCCTGTTGAAAGTGTTTTCCATCATGGAGAATGGAATCCTCCATTCCTCTGGAGATTCATTTGTCTAACTTTATCTACCTTTTCGAAAAAGGTGAAGACAGAGTTTTTCTGGAGGGTTTGGGGGTCTAACACCATGTATTATTTGGGGGGTTTAATTGTATTTATCTACTTATATGTCATTAGTGTGTGTGCTTATTTTTGCAGGCTGCCAAACAAGCAAACAAACAGATGCATAAATATCTCTCCTGCTTCCTCTCACATTCCTGCAGTAAACTCCAGCACTAAACCCTTGTTTAAAAATAGCTCGAATACCAGCTTGAAGGTATGGGGGAAGTGGCCATTGTGAGATGGAACAGGAAAACTCTCTCTCTCTCTCTCACACACACACACACACACATTGTGAGTCCTGTCAGGCTACTTTGAAGCATAGGTTCAATGTTCTTCTGAAAGAAAGTGCTAAAGTCATATTCAAAAGCAACCAGAACACTGGTTAAATGATCTTCCAGAACACTACTAAAACTTGGTTTAAAAGTAGCCTGAAAAAGCTGACTAGAGATGAGGAGAGTCTCTGAGGGTTGGTGGGAGTAGGACCCTTGGTAACCTCACTCCACTGATCAGAGATCTCGGCACCAGGTTCTGACAGACAGCTAAACCGTGGGCTTAGCCATCCATCAAAACTCACCTCCTGCCCCACCCCTTCCCAGTTAAGGAAAGTGATGGGTGGCTGTTTTTCCCCCTGCAGGTGATGTTCAGTAGGAAGGGAAAGAAAGTTAGCAAAATCCACCAACTGCTTCCTGGACTTGGCCTTCATCAAAATGTTAAGTGCAGCAGTAGTTGCGAGCCTCCTTCCAGAAAGAGAGGAGAGCTCATCAGCAGTCAGGCAGCAAATTCAGTGCTGGCATATTTTCCTGTTGTTCAAGGTGGTTTGCTCTTTAGTGCGGCTGTCTAGTGCTGCCCTGAGACCAAAATAGATTTGTTACATGAAAAATAGGTCTTCCACTCAAAAGATTTGTGATGAGCAATGGCATGTTCAAAGAACCTCTAGTTTGTGGGCTTAACCCAGCCTGTGTAGCTGTCTAATCCACTTTATTAATCCTTCTCTCTCTCTCTCTCTCTCAGACATGCACACACACAAACACACCCTTCGGTTGACCTTCTACTCCCACTTCTCTTCCATGCACAGTTGAATGTGCTTTGGGGAGCGGGGGCCTTTTTGCTCCAGCCTGCTATTATTTGAGACATTATCTGAGTCATTTCAGATTCCCCCAAGAAACGCAGGGATCTTCATTTGATTTCATGATTGGGAAAGGAAGTGAACCTACCAAACTACCTTTCTTTCGATCCATATCTTGCCCTTCTAAAGCAAGCCTGTGCTTGTGTGAAAGACGATGCCGAGCCAAAGAAATGGATTCTAGCTTGTCATCTAAACATTATGGGAAAAAGAGATTCTAGAGTTTCAAGCAGATCTCACCTTAATGAGCTCATGCATAAAGAAGGCATGGAGGGTTGCTGTCTCAAGCTGTCAAGAGTTTGGGCTCTAAGTTCCTACCTCTTGGCTTGAAAATTCATTAAACAAAGTCCATGTGAATCCTGCTTTCTTGATCATGCTCTGCAGTTAATCAGCTGGACAATCAACACACTTAAGCTGTTTGAACCAATACAAGTAGTCCTTGTTTAGTGACCACAACTGAGACCAGCAACTCGGTTGTTAAGCAAAGCAGTCACTAAGTGAAACCGCAACTGTGCTTATGATCTTACTTCAGCTTTCCTCTGCTTTACAGACCTGTGAAGGCTGTAAATGTGAGGATTGGTCCTAAAGTTACTTTTTCATCACCATCGTAACTGTGAACAGTTGCTAAAGGAGGCAGTCGCTAAATGGGGACTACCTGTATACTGAACTATATACAGTACTAATCATATGGTAAGCCACCCCAAAACTAACTGAGGTTCAGACTAAGTTGTGGTCTGAAGAAAAGCTGTACATATTGTGAAAATGCAGCTCCTAGATTTGAAACAAGTTGTTATGTAACCACAGCCAACAAACGTTCAAGGAAGTTAAAACCTAAAAGGCTGCAGTGTGTATGGGTTTACAGGTCTTTAACCTTTTCAAAAAGTCAGCCTTTGCAAAGGCAAAACATAAGCCATGCTTTATTAGGGTTACCCCAGCTATAAATATGACCATTTGGAACCACATGCTAATATATGCATGTCAGTAAATAGTGCCTAAACGATATCCTGATCCTGTTAAAATGCAGTTCCTCCCCCTTATTTGGTGGGGGGACAGCACTTCTCTGGACAAGATAAATAGGTAAAATCTGAGGATACACATTTTAATGAGAACTGAGCCCATTTGCAGGAGAAGCAGGAATCACGTGTTCACACTTTTCCAAATTTCACAAGGCAGTTCTCTGTTAAAAAATGTACATCAACTGATAATAACAAAAACAGTTAACAGTGTGTGTGTGTGTGTGTGTGGAGAGAGAGAGAGAGAGAGAAAGTGTTTCTCAACCTTGGCCACTTTAAGATCTGTGGACTTCAACTCCCAGAATTCCCCAGCCAGCCATGCTGGCTGGGGAATTCTGGGAGTTGAAGTCCACAGATCTTAAAGTGGCCAAGGTTGAGAAACACTGCATCAGAAATAAATCAGGAAGGTTGGGAAAAGAATCTGAGTTATGCTACATCTGATAAATCTGCCTGCCTGATGCAGGCATATTTTACACCGAAAATGCCACGTTGCCACTTTACAGGTGCATTCTGACATTTTCCTTTTTTCTGCTTACGTGCTGCTGGTCTTGTGCTGAGTCACCTGCCTTCCTTAAAAAACAGAAGGAGAAGAAGCAACCTAGCACCTTGGTTCAGATCCGACCGCTTCCGCCCAGCTGGACACATCGCCCTGCTACATATCCGCTCCCTTAAGTGACTTTGGAGTCCAGGAAAAAGGGAGGTTATTTCTGGATGGCATGCCATCTAAATGAATGTGGATTCCCCAGCCACAAACACTCCCTGCATATAGAAAACTAGCCTGCTAGGATGGAGGCAAGGCTAGAAAAGGATCTGGATTTCTGTGAGAAGGAAGCACAGACCAGGAGTTATGCTATCTCAGAGATACCATCCAGGATGTGTTTCTTCTCTTCAACAGTGGCTTGTAGAGGAGAAATACTCAGTCCAGATAACCAGAAGTTTTGCCTCCCCTGCTTCCCCTCTTTATTGACTTTAAGGGGGAAAAAAAATCAGAAGATGAAATGTAAATTTCCATTTGCAGACATGGCAAATGTACCGGGCCATAAGATCTCACTCTGCAAGATAATATCAATAGGCAAAACGTATGATACAGAAGAAAGAAAAGACGAACATGTTTGCTTTTAACATCCGTAAGAGCCGCTGGGAAGAAATTGACATTTTGTGAAACCATTGGAGGAGCTAAAGTTGCAACCTGTAATTTGCCTAAGGGTTTCTAACAGTATTGTTCTCTCTGGCTTCTCAACATGAAAAACCATAAACTCTGGTTAACAAAGCAGAAAACACAATATTTACTTGGCCCAGTTTCTGTGTTCATTTGGAGTGGAATTCTAATTTATTTTCATTTTATCGAACATGAGGTACACATGACCTCAAGCCAATTTATCATCAATCCTCCTCCTCCTCTTTCTCCTCCTTTTTTTCTCTGTGTACACATAACATGCTGTGCCCAACAAATCAACCATATTATGGCTTAATGTGAGGTCCTGGCTCACACAGCATAGCTGTTAGGACAATGTAATCAAATTTCCACTCCATAGTCCCCCAAAAAAGGGACTTTAAGAGGAATTGTATATAGAAAAGTTGCTAAGAGCTATAACACGAAGAAGCATTTTCAGACAAATATGAAATTGTGCTACGTGGGCCTTGTTGAGAACTGTTGCCAGAGCTTGCTAGAAAAGCTACAAATCTATATCCACCATGTATTTATTTTGAAAACAGTAAGGGAGAATTTTAAATCTTTCCGGCATCTGCTGACTTTAACCTGCCACTTAAAATGCTCTCACCATCCTTAATAAATTGTAAATCATGATTCCCAACAAGTCTCAGCATGTGGCAGCTCTTATCTAGGCTCAGAAACTGAACAGACTTGAATCTGGTTAGCACTTGGATGGGAGGCCACCAGGTAATCTTACAGGTGTAGTTTAGATCGGGAATTTAGGGGAAAAAATCTCAGCCACCAGCATACTCCTTCACCGTCCTCGCCAAGAAAACTACATAGCTATGTCCATGAAGACATCACAATTTGAAATCAGCTTTATCTTTTTAATCTCCACAGTATTGAGGATTAATTTGGAGATTAGATAATTTGTGATTCAGTATGTTATGTGTCTCAGAATCAGGCCATCAGGGTGAGCCATATGGCTAAACTGATAGATTTGGGGAAGGTGTTGTTTCCAGTAGGTTTATGGAATTCAGCATTTTTACCTGCAAAGGTAGCAGAACGTTGTTCCCCACAATTTTTTTGTCCTATTGCATCAGGCTTCTCCAGATATGTGTGGTTTTTTGTTCCTTGATTGATGCAATGCAATGAGGGAGTTGGTGTTTCAGGCTATTTGGCCCTATTTCAGATAGTTTTGAGTGCTAAGGGGTTAATGAGAGTATAATTGAATGAATGAATGAATGAATGAATGAATGAATGAATGAATGAATGAATGAGTGAACATTCCAGCTATTCTACTCTATGCCATTGTTCCACAGCAGCTAGTATTTAAGGTAGCAGAGAATAATCTACATCTTGAAAAACTACTATTTTGGTAACAGAATCCTCCAGAAATGCCTCCTTTTCTCAGAATGATTGCCTACTACTACATCTGGTAGCCGCTAATCCCCTAGTTTAAATAGGAATTGTATTGTATGTGTATGTAATGCTACTGTGGCATTCTTTACAATGCGCAATAGAATCAAAGGAATTCAAATTTTGCTTAATTGCTGCACAGTCCAAGACATGTGGTGGGATTGTGATGGTCTGAAACTAAAGGAATATAAAATTTTCTTCAGGGGAATCTGTGGGGCTGGGAGGATGGGGGGGGGGGGTCAAAGAACAAAAATGATAGCTGTGACTGTAGGATCAAGAGATCAGTAAATACCCTTTTAATGTATAACTTGACACATGGACAAGTAGCAATCACACAGTCGCAGCTACCGTATCCCCTGCAGGTGCCCCCCAATCTCTTTCTCCTTGTCACTTACACACACACACAACACAAACACACATTTCTTCACTGCTTAACTTCTATTTGTTTCCTTAAGGGACAGCAGGTGACATTTCCATCTCTACCTAATCCTTCCACCCAGGTGCTAACCTGTGAATACAAATGATAAAATTAAGTAATTGCGGTTGGGGAAATGCTTTCAACACGGCAACACTTTCAAGAGAGTATATTAAAGTTCACGCCACTGTTCCTCCCACTTTCATTTTGTGTCCCCTAACACATGTCGGGCACAACCCCATCTTTTTAATGGAAAACCTTCTTGGTTAAACAGAACACAATTCCTATGCTCTAGAGAAGAATGTAACCAACTGAAGGATTAATTGCTTACAACTAAGAATGATAACGCTGTCACAGGGAAGACATATTTAGCTGCAGGCAAATAGTTATTAAAAAGAACGAATAAAAGATGTTCCACCAGATAAAAAAAATAAATCCAGAATCTTTCATCCAGGAATTCTTTCTCAAGGAGGAAAATAGATCTGCATCAAATCCATTTTTCCTCTCGCTTTAAGTGAACAGATGGATAGAGGCCTGGTGTCCTAGCACCTTAAATTATAGGAATTATCAAAATATTTAGAAAATGATCCATAGGATGTCACAAAAATCAAGGCACCCTAAACTTCATTGAAAGATGTCATAAAACAAGTTAAAATGACATGGCAATAAATAAGCACAACAATGCCATCATTATTAGCACAATAATATAATGCTGGATTAGCACATTATTCATGTCATTAACCATTCCAGGATCCATTTTTAGCAGTGAGAAGATGAAAACATTTATTTATTTCTTGGTTTATTCTATTAGCCATATTCTATGCCACCATAACCCAGAGACTCTCAGCAACTTCCAAAGAATGGATACAGTCTAAAATATCCATGACAGCAGTAAAACAACAATTAGAGCAGTTGAGACTTCCCTACAGTATTCTATTTTTAAATAATAAATACCTTCCTCCCTCTTGGTTTGATTTTATTATCTGGCTCTTCTTGGAAATCCTTGGATTTCTCCCTTTTAACTATCATCTGAATCTGCAATAGCCTGTCTATGTTTTATTGTGGATTTGGTAAACTGCACAAAATTTCGTTTTGGGTCCCCCCCCCCCTTTCATTTTATCTTTGGGCTATACTGTTATATAACTGAAATGTGTAAGTTCTGTCAAAAAGCAATGATAACTCGTTTTAACAGATAATTCTGGAAAAATGCAGCCATTATTCTTCAGTCTGTTAAATATGAAAGGTTGGCATTGTGGTGATTTACATCATTGAGCAATGATGTCATTATGCAAAAGATGCACATTAAGTTGTTTGTATAATTACAGCATTACAGAAAAGATTTGATAGAAATTAAAAAAACACACGTTCTAACGGGCTTCAACTAAATCTTGGGTTGCTCACTTTGATTCATGCCTCTGTTTCTTTGATTCTGAAGGAAGATCAAGGCCTCTTGTTAATTAGCATGGAAAGAAACACAAATATCTTCTTGCTGTTACTACTGTTGATCAACAGATTGGGATGACATTTGCAGAAACAATGGAGAATCTTGATCAAGTTTTAGAGAAAGAGTAGCAGATGCAAAGCCTATAGAGCCAGTGACTTTTACATTAAAAGAAGAAAGAAAAGAAGCATGCCTGTAATTTTACAGGGGAGGGGAGGAGGAGGTAAATCAGTTGAGAAATTTTGTGCAAAAGGAGTTTTTACAAATTGCAAGGAGGGGAGGAGGAGGGGAGAAAATATTCATTAATCCCAGGCAATAGGCAATTTTAGTTACCAGGAGGAAATTAATTAGCGTTTCTACCACCCTCCACGGAGCCATACCAAAAATGCTGGATCTTTGCACCAAGAAAAGGGGCCTGATGGGGCTTACATTGTTGAAGTTGGCTGGTGGGGTAATCGATTCTGCCCCCTCACCCTGTCATCTTGAATTGTATATAGTCATTTTATATACTTTTCTCTCTTTTTTAGCTAATTTAACACGGATATTTATATTTTTACTGTTTTTAATGTCTGGGTTTTAATTGTGAGCCACCCACAATTGTGGGGCGATGGGTGGCAGAGACATTTAATACATAAATAAATAAGAACGTAACGATTTGCATCCATGGAATCTTTTGTGGAGGTGGGGGGTTGATACTTTATTCTTCCATCCTGCAAAGATGACTTAGGATGGCTGGAAAGGAAAGGAATTTGGGGGTTGGGAGTTGGCAAACCAATACAAGACTCTTTAATCAGCCATTCAGAACTTGGAAAGATAGAAGAGTAAGAAGTTGGAATTGGAATTCTCCCTCTCTTCGTCTTCATCCTGGCATTCTAGTTTTGCAAATACTGGTGCCTGCCCTTCTGTAGTTCCAGTGAAACACTAACTCACTCCAGAGCAGTGTTGTCCAAACTTGGCCACTTTAAGATGAGTGGACTTCAACTCCCAGAATTCCCCAGCCAGCCTGGCTGGGGAATTCTGGGAGTTGAAGTCCACTCATCTTAAAGTGGCCAAGTTTGGACGACACTGCTCCAGAGCATCCTCTTCCGGTTAAGGTCTCTTCGTGGAGATTCCACTTTGCTTTGCCTGGTGATTAACACCCAGAAAGATCTAGTTTGCAGAAATTCAAAATGAAAGGGACTCTGCTGGTGGAGAAGGGAAGGGAAGACATAGAGATGAATGTGATGGGAGAAGGCATTTGCTCTGAGAAACCCTCTGCAAGTTGGAATGTACAGAGATGAACCAAGGCCAGATTCAGAATGCAACAGCTTTGTAACTTTAATTATATTACACTTTCAATAAACTCAGGATGAGATGAAAATACTTTTCAATACATTCCTTTCTCACCAGGTTGCTTTTTCTAAGTGTGCCAGGTTCAAACACATCACTATTTTCAGCAACTTAATCACAGTTGGAAAACTCCTTATCCTTGAATGCCCTTAATGTTGGCATTTTCAGTTTTCCTCTCCTGCCATCTCGTGGCAACTCTAACCAAAAGCTTCTGTCAGATACTTCCTCCCAAATACAGACTAATTCCAGATACATAGGTTTGGGGTATCTCAAAAACACGTTTAAAACTTCAGATGTAGCTATGAAAACCCTCCCAACCACTGGCACCTCAGTACAATTTGTGATGCGATAGGAGGGGGAAAGTATTAAATTCATGAATATAAATCTATTAAATGAATTATGTCAATGTTATGTCATTTTAATTGCTTATACTTTTCATCCCGGCCACCCTTACTTTTTGAAGTCTGGATCACAATAGGTCATATGTGTCGCTACGGCCTGAACAGAAGTTCTGCAAGATATAATTTTATTTGTACGTTGTGCCTGTTTCTGGATCCCACTTAACTATATTCACCAATTCACTGATTAGGACTCTGGAATCACAAATGTCGAAAAAGTTAAGCCGAAGCACTGCAAATGAAAACAAAGCATTGCAAATGAAAACCGGGAGAAAGGTGCTTAACAGCACATCTGAATGGCAGAATGAGGTACGACTAGAGTTGACTTTAAATGTAGGAAGAAAGAAATCTGCCATTGCACATTTTTATTTTGTACGTGTTCAATATCTCTCCATCTGTAGGAGCTCAAAAATAGCTAAACATGCTTGTGTGTGGGGGGGGGGGGGTCATTGTAGGCACACCACATGACTTAAACTCACCTTAAGTCATCTGGAGATTATTAACGTATAACACCCGTCCCTACTTTCTGCAGGGCCAGCATTCAGTGGGGGGAAACCCATCACCTTCCTTCCCATTTCATCAAGATAACTGCAAATGCTATTGCTGTTCTTCTAAATGGGATTGGTTAAGTTCTTTCCCATGGTTAATTTCTGAAGACCATTTTGCACTCTCTTGTGTTTTATTGCCAATTTCTACAGTCACATTCCCCATGAAGTAGATGCTGAAGACATCCACGCCTCTGAATTAAAAGATTTCCCCTCCCAAAGCTTCATTTGTGTAAAGAGAGGCTCTTGTGGGATTCACAGTCAGCAGTTAATGTTAAGAGCTTTTATTACAGGCAGTCCCCAATTCGTTTAACAATTGTTTGAAGTTACGACAGCCTTGGAAAAAGTGCTCTACGACCTGTGCTCGCAAACCATAGCACCCTCCCATGGTCACATGATCATAATTTGCAACCTTTTTACAATGATCATTAAGTGAATCACCATGGTCATTAAGCAAATCACATGGTTGTTAAGCGAATTCTGGCAAAAAATGTCGATTGGGTAAGCTGGATTTGCTTAACAACCATGTGATTCACTTAACAACCATGATGATTTGCTTTATGACCATCGTAAAATTGTCATAAAATTAGGTCCAGTCATGTGGTGACCTGCTTAATGACTGCTCCATTTAACGACCAATTTTCTGGTCCCTATTGTGGTCATTAAGGAAGCACTACATGTAATCTTTGGAAGATGTTAATTTCAGTTTCTTAGTGGACACTGTGGTACATGTTCAGAAGCATTCTTACTATCACCATTCCTTGAGATGAGCTATGTCACTGCAGACAAATTGTGGGGCTAAAGAAGCCTCCAGACCAATTTGGTGTAGCCTTTAAGGCATCAGACTAGAAACTGGGAGACTGTGAGTTCTAGTCACGCCTTAGGCACGAACCTGGCTGGGTGACCTTGGGCCAGTCCCTCTCTCTCATCCCTAGAAAGAAGCAGGCAAGGACAAACCTCTTCTGAAATCCTGCCAAGAAAACTGCAGGGACTTGTCCAGGCAGTTGCCAGGAGTCAACACTGACTTGAAGGGAAGGAGGAAGAGGAGGAGGAGGAGATCAAAATGATTAGTTGCATATTACAGCAAATATTTTTAAACAGCAAAGGTCTATGGATTTTATATTTCTATGGTATCTCTGCTTCATTTTGTCTTGGTGCATTGCCTATTATGCATGTGAATAGGTAGATGTTGAATTAATGTTTTCTTTCTTTATTAATATTTTCTATAAAAAATAAATAAATGATCAAACGTGAGGTATGCCCTAGATGCAGTGAAGATCTGCACATGCGGACAACCACATCAGTGTGGTTAGGGCAGGAACCTCAATAAACAGACAAATAAATAAAGCCAAGACCAGGCCACGTTTGGCAGATCTCTGAGTGCCCAGGTCAAGCTTGGCACTGTGGGCCTCACCCACCCCTTATTTAATAATTGGGTTGCAAAAGCAGCAATGCCAGTCTAGGATCATAGAATCGTAGAGTTAAGAAGGATGTCGTCCAACCCCCTGCTCAGAGCAGGATCTAATCAGCAAAGTGATCCACTATTTTAACTGTTCCATGCTGTTCTCCATGAGACTCAAGCATTGCCACCTGGAATGAAGTCCTGGGTGGACTCCTTTGTCTAGTGCTAAGAAAACCATCCTTTGGGGTATGGTAGGTTGCCACAATAGGGGTATTTGGGGTTCATGGCAGGTTTGATGGCAGGGCCCCTTGGGAACTTGGGCCATTGCAGATATTTGCACATCTGGCTTAATGGGGAAAAAAAGAAAAGAAATTGTAACAGATGTAAAAAAAGGGCAGAGCTTCAACCGCAGTCATGACCACCATCTTGATTTTTTTTACCCGCCCCCCCCCCCCCACTGCTACCCCTTTCTTTGTGGCTCATGCCTTCCTTTGACTTCTGTTGCTACTCACTTTATATTGATACTCTTGAATGACTTATTCCAAAGACTTGGATTTTGGCTGCTGAACTCTCTTACGCCTGGCCACCAGTTGTCACTGTTGCTTTTATAAGGATCCCAAAATATAAAATGCAGACATAGCACATAGGGGAGGGAAGAGATCTGGAAGGTGGAAATTCAAAAGAAGTGTTTTTATGCATGCCAGATTTTCCTCACTGAGTCCTGTTCGCTCTTGGGCACAGCCCCTTTCACCCCACTTACATAGACTGCTTAGCTGCTGTTCTTAAAAGGCAGGTGAACCGTTCATCAAACTCTTGGCTATTTTCATTTCCTCTCCTTTCTTCTCCACCAAAACCCTTCTGATGAGCAACTGAAAGTCTCCACAGATTTTAGGCCTCCTCTGCCGAGAATTCTCAGAACATCCTGAGCAGGTGGGAGCTTCTTACGACTTTGTACGATCAAGAGAGCATGTTTCAATCAAGAGCGAGTACTTTCAGGGCTTTTAAAAAATAGGGAATGATGGTGTTTACTTGAAGCTCTCTCCTTGTTCTCTTGTTTTATTTTTAGAGTTCAAGCTGACAAGTATCTTTTCCTACCCTGCAATCAGTTCTCATCAAATAAGCTGTCCAGGTTTTTGAAATAATACATGAACCTTCAATGTTCTGCTGTCAGAGATAAAATTAGAATGAGCGTGTACATCGGCATGTGTCAGGCAGGCCCTTTCCAGATATGATAGTGCAAACTGTTAAATGTTGTCTCTGCATCAGTAGAGACTTTGTTACTTGCCAGCAGCTGGCTTGCTTAAGGTATGTCGTCGGCAATGTCCTCGGACGGTCCAAAAAGTCAAGACGACAGGTTCAACTGTGCCCATGAAACTCCTCTCCCTTTTTTTTTTTTACGAGCTTGCAAAGCAGCACAGCCTGATTCATATGGTTGCACCTCTCATGACTTTTTGACACACACACACACACACCCATGATATGCCTCTTATGCTGCCCATGATTGAGGAAGCAGACTTGCAGCTAACGGTTGTCCCATCCTCCATGAATTTGTCCATCCCCTTTTTAAAAACCATATAAATTGGTGGCCATCACCACATCTGATGAAAGTAAATTCCATCATTCAATGTGTAAAAAACATCCTTTTCTTCCAAACTGGCCTCAGGACAGCACTTCAGGCCCTTGCCCAACTCAGTGCAGTTGGTAAAACAAGAGATGGTCTTCTCCAGTAGCACCCAATTTCACAGGTGATATATAGATAATCTGGCCATAGAACTATCAACAGTTTCAAGCCCTGGGGTTCTCAAGAAAGAAAATAGGACACTTTCTTCAGCCCCTAAGAAAGAAAATAATACAATCTTCTTATGCCTATTTCTAAGCCAGAAAAAGGATGGTAGTTTATTATTTGATTTTAATTTGTATTATATTGTAAATGTATATGGCCACCCATTTATTAAAGAACGCTGGGCAGTGAACAAAGATAAGAACATTGCTGTATGTGGGGCAGGATTTTATCCTTGCTGCTATTAAACTATTTGCTATAAATCAGTTGCACAGCTGTATATGGAGCACAGTTAGGTTTTTCTTCAACTTTAGTCCTTATGAAATGTTAAGATTTTTTAAAGAGCCTTATTCGTGATACTGGAAAGCATCTCTAATGAAGCTAGTCTTTTAAGATCAGAAGTTCAAATCTGGCAAGGAACTTTATGTGCTTCACTAAAGTTCAGTTCTAAAGGGGCTGCTTCCATTGATAGAATCTGATAGGGATATATTTGGTAGGAGAACATCACAAGGAAATTGCTCTCCTGTGGCCTCTCCCAGGAACTGTTGTTAGTTTCTGACTTCAAAGCCAAGAAGGTTATTAAGTTGCAGGTTGAAGACATAGAAACCCAAAATGACCTACAAGGATTTACCAGTCCTTACGAGATCACCAGAGATTTTGTCCTGAAAATCATCTGTGCTTACATATTTCATCAGATCCCATGTCAATGCCTTTCCCATGGCAATTTTAGAGGGAAGGTACAATAATGCTCCAGATCCCCAACTACACCTTTTACAGTGTAAGTTTTATTTGGAGTTTGAACAAAACTAATTTAGCTCCTTCCTTCCTTCCTTCCTTCCTTCCTTCCTTCCTTCCTTCCTTCCTTCCTTCCTTCCTTTTTTCTAACAGCAGATTATTCTGGTGAATTTTGTAAAAGCTATCTACTGGTGGGCAGAGTCATCAAAGTGACATAAACTATTGCAAATTCTGCAATTTGGTAGTAAGAATCTCTTGGAACACATAAGACCTGACATGGTTTATAAAAAGAGTTAAGGTTTAGTTTACTTTACTTTTGGTTGGTTGGTTGGCTTACTCTGGTCTAAGACCATATGAAGAACTTTAATTTACTTTTTAATCATCCTTTAAACTCTCCACCATTAAGCCCTACTCCTAAGACACAATCAACTTCACCATTCTGTTCCCTGGTTGGTAATCATACCATCATGCTCAAAAATGGCTAGATTTGGAGTACCTAGAGAGCCCTGGTTTCATGGGACTGTGGCAGAGTGAGCTGTCCTGACTGAATTGGGATGATGCAATCATCAAAAGTTTAAAGGTTTTCAATCTACATAGACAGTGAGAAGCTTCATGCCTAGTTAAAACTCCTGCCTTCCTTCTAGCATATAAAAGAGCAGAAGCATTAAGTAATGGAGGAGGACGCTGTTGGGCATCCCTGGAGTTGTTTTTGTGCAAGGTGGACCAGTGATGATCCCAGGGAGTGATCCACTAAGCAAAGTACTGCAGTTTCAGAGTGCAGGCCAGATGCCAGCCAGGACAGCTTGGCAAAGGTGCTGGAATCCAAGCACAGAAAAGGGTTATTTTTCCTTCCTCCCCTTCTCCTCCTCAAACAGAACTGAGCCCAGATGTGGGAGCACAGAGGGAAGCTGCATAAGAGGGAGTGAAACAGACAAGGCATTGTAACAGCCTCCATTTGAAACTGTCTGTATAGAATTGGGTATGTATAGTACGTTAAGCTGTAGATAAGTATTAAATATTACTGTAAATGGAGCAGAACTGTGTATTCTTCTCTAGAAAGTTCCCATCCCTTTCTTCCACCCTCTAGCAGGGACATCTCTAGTAATTTGTTTCAATCTCAAGAGAGACAAAACCTTGTTAACCCCTCTGAGGGATGGGGGGGGGGGGGGGCTTCAAAAAAGGCAAGATGGCAGAAGTGATGTCATGATCTATGCTGGTCCATGACCATAATAAAGATTTGATTGATGCCACGATCAAGCCCCACCCTTTTTTATGTACATCAACATCTCATGCAAAAGGAGTGGGCCTTGCACACCGTAGTGCCGATTCTGTCATATGGGGTTTTTTTTTTAATCCCCTCCAACACTTTACAAACAATCACTGCCTTGTGTTTGTAACTTCATATGTCCCACACTTTCTGTTGCCCATAATCCAAAACACTTTGCCATCTGTCTGAATGCTGCCCTCATCCATTTGGTAATAGCAAGCTCTCTTCTACTGATTTGAAAGCCAACTGGGTGATTGTTCTCTTGGACACGGAGATCTTGGGAAATGGTCCTGGGTTGTGCCTTCAACCAGCTGGGGGGAAAAAAATCTAAGCAGGTGCAGTGTGTGAAGAGGCAGGCTGTGACGCATTGTTTACCAGCATGAGCTTGAAAGCTTTGGACCCAGAGCTAGAATGGGTTCCTCCAACATCTGTGCAAAGCGTTTGAGAGAAGTGTGTGTGTGCAAGCATGTGTAAGAGAATGCAGATAAAGTACTTGTCTTCAAAGTGCTTCGGAGACTCATCATTGGCAGGTAAGTGTGCATACTCCGTGGTAGTCCAGCGGAAATATTGTCTGCGCAAGCAAACACAAGTAACCAGGGACAGATTTTGAAGCAGCTCCATAAGTTTTGCAAAAGACGCAGCTGCTCTGAAACTTCCGAAAGAGGAGTTTTGTTTATTTGCCCCAGTATCCTTTGCACAGTACTTCATTCAATTTAATTTTCAAATTGGGCTTCTAGAGACCATAGGAAGTATGATTACGCTAATCATTTTATTTTTGAAAAGAAAAATGTGAGAACAGCCATCTTTGGAGATGGTCCAGAAACAAAATAAAACTTCAAAGGCAAATCAGGACCATTCTAGAGTGTATTAATTTCTATTTTGAAAACTGAATTTAAATTTCTATCTAGCAAAGGAAGGGAAACAGGGACATTGTGAAGAGAAGGGTCCGTTTGGGCCAGAATAGTGAACAGTGTCATTGATAGACTCTGTATTCTTAATATGGGGAACTAAGGTATGAATTTCTCTCCATGTCAGTTGATTTACATGTAATGCTAAACGATCAACAAAACACTGTGGTTCATAGGATCATAGAACACAAGGGTTGGGAGTGACCTCGGAGAACAACTAATATAATCTTCATTGTTGTTCCCATGACACAGATCTCAAAGTAGTCAGGTTCTCACCAGAGATGAAATGACTTCTTTCTGTTCTTAACACTTTTTTTTTTAGCTGTACGGTGATCAAGGGTGAAAAGAGGACCAATTTTACCCACCCAATATTTATTTTTTTTCCTTAAGGGTGCACTAGAACAGATGCATTTTATAGATATTCAAGGGTAATTCATCGTCTGTAAGGATCACTCATCCCTTTTTAATTGATTAGTGAATCAAACATTAATGACCACACCATTGCAAATCAATACATGTGCACCTCAAAACAAATTTTACATTTTGGATGTCTTCATTTAGGGTTGAATTCATTTAAAAATATAATCCTGTATTGCTAGAAGGAAAAGAATTTCAGTATCATCAGACATGTTTCATTCTTCAGAGCAGTGGGAAGTCCAGAGACAGTGCTAGGAGGCTTAATTTGTTTTAGATGAGAGAGCAGTCAAATTGGAGAATGTCTCTGTAAGAATGTTTCTTTTATAAGGGAGAACAAAGACAGTGTAGAAATAAGTACATGTCAACAAAACTTTTTATTTCACATCAGTGAGCATCACTGTATGCAACCCCAGTGGGAAGTTCGGGGGACGAGGAGGCATAGTGATAGAGGGGGAAGTATTATGGGTTGGGTTTTTTTTCCTCTCCAGACAAGATCTCTGTAAAAATCGCATCCTACCCATCATGCAGCAGTTGGAAATAGGGAAGGGGAAAATACTGTTTTTCTAATGATCTGCCTCCAGATACATGACCATACATGACAAGTTAAAGCAAGGTTACCAAAACAGAAGTCCTGTGCTCAGATAATCTGCTATGGCCAAACCAATAAATCGTATTATGTCTCAATGCAATGCCTTTGTTCATTCAATCTGTTAAGACAATGGCTCAGTTCCCCAAACGTAACCACAAACTACCTCATCTCACTTTAATCTACTCTATCTTGAGTTGCATAAAGCCAGCTTCTAAGATAAATCCTGCACCCCAGTCTGCAGTGTCCAAGTTCCCACAAACAGCAGGGACCGTGGAGTATACCTCCTTTGGGTGTGCCTTCTCCTGTGCCTCTTTCATAAAAAGATTTTGCCATTGGGCAGTTAGGAGCAGCCTCAAAATCCTAAGTGTAGCAGACATCTTGTTTCTTTCAAAATTTCTTCCAAAGGAGAAAAGAATATTGGTGTTCTTGCAAGTCTTCAGTTGCAAGATGGTCAAAGATGTGTGTGGATATTCTGCATTTCATGGGATCCTCCTTTCTCCAGCAGTCTGCAACTTGGCTTGCCACACATGAAATTCCATAGAAAGACAGATTGAAGGAAGTCATCTCGTGGGTCCCCCCCCCCCCCCCCGGTGTTTCTTGTTATCGTTAAGGAGGAATCCAGCCCTTGAGAAACTATTGCAGGCTTTCTCCTGTGGAGAAATGCAAAGAAATTGTCTCATCAATTTCTCCATCTACAGCGGGCCTTGCTTTTGGCTTGGTAGGGCCATGAATTGTTTGGTCATTCTTTCTCAACCTGCCCTTCTTCACAGGATAGGTAGACCTCTTCTTTATCCTCTCAGCATGCAGGATGTGGGAAAATGGACATAGGTGACAGGATGGCAGATTTGGACTGATTATTAAAAAAGAGCAATATCCAGACTTCAGACGACGGCTGGGCTCTCATTGGTGAGAGGTGCTTTAATTTAGATCTGTGCACTGAGCAACAAGTTTGAACCAATGGCGAAATTATTCCCTTCCAGCTTCAGGGTTCTATAGTTAACATATTGCTGAATATTGGGCATTTCTGGTATACAAAGTTGGGGGAGTGGAAAGAAAGAGATGGAATGATGTGGCAATAGCATAGATTTGCACTCTAGCCTTTAAGTGCTTTCATATGACTTCATCTACTTTTAATCAGAGATTATTACATTAGTCTTGTAATCAATATTACTTGAGATTGGGCATTGAAGTGAGACATATATAGAAGGCATCAGGGTGCCTAATCATGTGCTACCATATATAAATTATTTCGTTTAATGAGTTGTTTCCTTTTGGGTATGTATTAGGCTACACTTTGCCTGAGTGAGCCACTTCATGTTGCTCCATAACAGCATTTTCTGGTGCTTCCTGTAGCAGCTGCATTCAGGATATCAAAAGAATGCTTCGCATATAACACCCCTTCAAAGAAATGTGAGTCCAGTTTCTAAAGAGTGAAGCAAAGCTGCCATGTTGCATGGTGTCATTCCAGCAGCCCCCCTCCTCTGCCTCTTCCAGGTAACCCTCTTTATCTCTGGTATTCTCTGTCTTTTCAGCAGGGTGGCATCGACTCTTAAATGCCACTTCGAGGCCACAGGCTTCCTGGGGACATCAAGGTAAAGGGAAGTTAGGTGTAGGAGTCCAGCAGCTTGGCTGATCTGGCTTTGGGCATTGGGAGGGGAAACAGATGTGAGATCAAAGTTTGTATAAAAGAGGTAGGAACAGCATCTGGCAGCCTTCTCAATTTCTTTCATCTACGCCCACCTTCAGGATGGACAAAATTAGTTCAATCTGCCTTTTGATTGTGTCCGTGTCGAAATGGATGATGGTCAGCCAATAACATGGAATGTTCAGAATGTATGTTCAACCAACCTCTTCTGAAGAATCCAACTTAATTCTCTTGCCTCCCCCAGAAAGGGAAGATACGATCATGTGTTTATAGAGCACCATTGCGGTAGTTCCAGTTGGCGTCCTGAAAACTGCAGAGACTAAATGAAATTCATTCTTGTCCCCCAAATAAAACCTTGATCTTTCGAGACCACCTGAATCCTCATCATCCTGTTTGGTATTAAGCACCACGCAGCCAATTCCCTTTTTTACATTTCTTCTTATCTCAGGTTCCTCTTTGCCAGAGTTTGCAAAGCCATATCATTGGTTTACAGAGTTAAAAAGTATTAATTTAATGCAGCAAATGAGGTCAAATGTTGCAAAGATTTCAGCCTATTATTTTTTCCCAAGTAAAAGAAAATTTGTTTTTCTGATTGCTTTCGTTCTGTTTATCAACAAGTATTTAACTCTGTATTTTTACATATATATCTGCACACATGTTTCTAGCATCCGTTACTAGGACAATCATCCTCAATGGGCTGGTTTTTAATGCTTTGACAAACTGGTCATCCTTAAGCTCTTTCAACACAGCTTCTGGAAACTTTAATGCTCTGGGTGCAAGGTTGCTTTGCAATTCCAAAGGAGCTTAGGGTTGGGTAAAGGACATCTCCTTTCTTTCCATTCTGTGCCTTCTATACCACAATGGTTCCCTGTCCTGAAAAAGAAAAAGAAAACCTTTAAGTCGCAATGTAGGCACACTGGAAGAAAGCTACAGAGTGCCATTGAATGCTACTTTGCGTCTACGAAGCAGAACCATCAGTTCTTCCTTGCCCCAAAGTTTCCTCGGACTAACAGTGAAAGATAGGAATGAAGAATGTTTCCTTTGTGTTCATCTTTTCAGCTTCAAAGCAAGGACAATACAATAAAGGGGGAACAAAGAAAGAAGTCTAGGTTTGTACCAAAAGAGAGACTGTGGGAAGGGAATGTGATGACATCCACCTGGGCAAAGATCTGGGAATGCGAAGGAAAAGAACGGGAGCCAGTGAGGAGGGAACAGTCCCTAAAAAAAGAAGGCAGGAACTGGGAAGCCTGTCCAAAGAGAAGCCAGCCAGCGAGGGCTGCTTTCTCTGCACGGGTGGGAAGGGCAGGAAGCTGGGGAACCACCAGCCAGGGCCTGTAGTGGCCACAGTCTGGACTGAGCCCCAACCTGGCCCTGTTGCCAAATCACTGCCACCCAAACTGGAATCCTTTAAGGCATCTTCAGGAGCAGCCTGGGAGACAGCTGCTTAGGCTGCTGGGCCAGTCGACAAGCCACTCGTGGCAAGGCTATTGTGGCTCTCAAGTTATCCCAGAGACCTTAAAAAAGATGTTCAATCAACCAAAGAGCAGGTATAAAACAAGTTGTGTGAGCTGCAAATTTTTATGGACCAGCGATCATTCTTTACTAAGAGGGAGCGGTAATAAATAAACCAAAGACACATCAAAGCTACTGGGGTTATAAAACTAGATGCAATTAAAGCAGGACATCCGGACTGTCGCCCACAGTTGAAATTAGAAATGTGGCCGTCCAAGTGCATTTATCAGAAGGAAAAGGGCAGCCAGTTAGCTCAGTGAAACTCTTGGGGGTCTTAACTCAGTCACAGAGCACTGACGTTCCCTGTAGAAGGTCCGCATTCAGGAAGGTCAGAAAGAGGTGATGGGGGAAAAGTTCCTTGGCTTGACTCTAAGGGGCAGCCCTCTCTACCAGCTCTTTCCTAGCTCTGCTGGGACTCCAAATCCCACCACTAAAAGAACTGCTATTTAACTCTGGCGAATTTATGCCTGAACTCCCCTTGATTTATTTCTCTTCTATCCTCCCCAACTGTCTGAGCATTCTTATCACGCCTTTTAGATCGACAGCTTGTGTTTTTTAAAGTGGATTTTTCATAAGTCACTCCAAAGTCTTGGTGGCTGACGAGTGGAATAGAAATGCTTTAAATAAAATCTGTAACATACCGTGCGGGTCGGATGATGATCATAACAGTCATAACTGGCATTCTAGGAAGGAAGGAAGGAAGGAAGGAAGGAAGGAAGGAAGGAAGGAAGGAAGGAAGGAAGGAAGGAAGGAAGGAAGGAAGGAAGGAAGGAAGGAAGGACCCAAGGCACTTTTTCTTTTAAGCTATATGAAGATATTGCTTTCTAGTTCACACTTTCTCTCATTACTGATTTTACCTGGGTTTAACTAGGCTCCCCTGAGCTTTGATTGGCACGTTGAAGAAATGATACTATTTTGTGATTTCCACAGGAACTTTGGACCAATGTCACACAAAGATTAACAACAAATGAGGGGTTAAAAACTCTGTGTCTTGCCAACTGTTGCTGAACCACAACTCCCATCATCCTTTACCACTAGCTTTACAAGATAGGAGCCCAAGAGCAGCTAAATGACCAAACATTCCACCTCCCTATTGCTCCAAAGTGACATTTCCCAACTAATCCCAACGTGTGGACTTCAACTCCCAGAATTCCCCAGGCAGCATAGTCACACCTCAGAATTCTGAAAGCTGCAGTCCACATATTTGGCAGTTGATCAGATTGGGAAACACCATGCTGCGGGGGGGGGGGGGGAATCTGTTTATTCCTGTTTCTGGGAAAATTTGTAATGACGGGCAATGAAGTGTCTCCTTTCCAAAGCTTTGTTTTCTCTAGAGCTCCTTCTGAGCTCTTGGCGCTAATGTCCCGCTTGAACAAATAAGTGGCCTTCCATGTTGTACAAACCCACGGCCACAAGATGTCACCCCTTCCAGATGTTATTCCACATTTTTATTATGTCTTCCTTCATCAAGGAAAGAGACAGTCAGAATTCATCCCTAGATAGAAGACTCCATGTGGGTGGAAAGGGGAAAATAAGGTTGACAGCAACTTTCAAATACCATTCATCAGAAAATATTTGGGGCCTTATGTCCAAAAAGTTGGAATTTCCATTTGTAGGTCAGCCACCCCCCTGTTCTCTCCCTCCCTTTCCTTATTCTATCTGTAACTCTGAAGACTTCCCCCTATTCCCAGATGCTGCCATTTTTATTTTTAAACAATTGGCAAGCTCAGTTAATATTTAATACAGTATTTATTTCCCTGTTATTTTTCATCTGAATTCCCTCACCCACCTGGATACATTATCTACCTCGGCTGAATTAAAAGCAAAATCTTGGGAACGGGGTTATGAGCCTTCCAAGTTGATAAGTGTTGTGGTGGTTTTGTTTGGTGTTTTTTTGTAAAATATATGTATTTTTATTAGAGTTTTTTAGTATAATAAAGTGTACAAAACAAACAAGAACAAAGAGAGAAAATATGAAATAGAAATACAAGAGAGAAACTGAGAAAAAAAGAAAAGAAAAACATACAATTATGATTTCCGCCCTTTTTTCTGTTGAGTAGTTGTTATCTTAAACTTTTCCCTGTGTTTGGTTTTTCTCTTCTAGATGTCTATGATCTGTTTTTAAATTTTGTCCTTGCTTTGAAAGGGTAAGCTGCCCAGAATCATTTGGAGTTGGACTGCTTCTAAATTACTGAAAGAGAGAGAAAGAGAGAGGATGGTGTGTGTGTGTGTGTGTGTGTGTGTTCCTGGTGATAGACAGTTTGAGCTACTAAGCAGTTGGTTGAACAAACTTCTGGAAAGCTGCCAATAGACTTGGTAGTGACTTCTACGGCTGAAATATTTTGTTACACCTATTTAATGGAGGGAGCCTTTTGGAATCTGGGTTTGGATAATTAATTTCCAGAGATTCCCTTCAAATTAATCAAAAATGAAAGAATGATAGACTGGGGGTCCACCTATTTCCTGCTTTCATCAGTCCTGGATACCAAACTGCTCAATCTGTGCCATTCATAGTGTGTGTGCGCGTGTGTGTGTGTGTGTGTGCCTTCGAGTCACTGTTGACTCCTGGTGACTGCCTGGACAAGTCCCTGCAATTTTCTTGGCAAGATTTCAGAATTATTTGCCATTGCCTCCTTCCTAGGGCTGAGAGAGAGTGACTGGCCCAAGACCACCTAGCTGGCTTCATCCCTAAGGTGAGACTAGAACCCATGGTCTCCCAGTTTATAGGCTGTGGAATTCTGGGAGTTGAAGTCCACACATCTTAAAGTCACCAAGTTTGAAAAACAGTGGTCTATACTGTCATTGGAGGAGATTCTAGGTTCACCTCACCTCTCACTCCTGGACTTCTGTTGTAGCATGATTAGATATGGGTGCCCAATGAAAAATAGCTTGCACATTAATGTTAGGAGTTTGGAGGACCATTCTGATTTGCCACCACAAGCATGCACACAAACATAAAAATCTAGAATGTATTCTTTCTTTTTTTCATGAGGTGAGGGGAAGATTTTAGCATGGGTGGGATGAGGCATTCAGTTGACAGTCTACCGGCAACACTCATGGGTTAACCCAAAAAGCCAAGATTTGATTGACTCTATGTCCTCTAAACTTACAAACATATATAAATGCCCATATTCATTCAAATCTGAAAATAGTCATCGGCCTGGCTTAATCTTAGTACATTTAAGCTCAGTTCAGAAAGACTGACTGTCTGGAAGAGCCTTTTCTGTTCTTTCAAACTCTTCAACATCATCTTCATTCATTCAATGTTAATGTCAAGTCTCTGATTTTCCGACACTTGGGTTGGATTTTGCCTTTTTAATTCTCTGTGATCTGGTTGTTCATAGTGCTGTGTGGGGAAAAAAATATACCTCTACCTGTTCTTACTTGACTGCATGCAAGAGAATTTGCTTTTGGTTGCTCTTGCAATGGAGAAGAGAATTCTGGGGAAATTCCCCCAGGAAGTCCTTGCATTTGTTTCATTAGGTGGTTGCAAGAGTGGTGTGTGAATCCTCTGTCTTTCTTTGTACAATCTTCTCTTCAGGATCTGCAGTGTCTCTCTGGCACGTTTCCATTAAAGTGCTATTTTTCAGTGGTGGGTCCAGCCTTCTGGAAAGAACCCCCATTTGTCTGTGGCCAACAGTGTCCATCTTCCAGAAAAAGACTGAGCTTTTCCAGACAGCTTTTACAGGTAGTCCCCGGGTTAAGAACACCTGGTTTAAGGACAACCCATAATTAAGAATGGAGCCTATTGTAGCAAAATTTGAGTTAAGTACACAGTGATTTGAGTTAAATACACAATGGTCTGAATACATTACCCAGTACTTCTTATATAGTATTATACAATAACACTGTTCTGGCTTACATACAAATTTGATTTAAGGACAGACCTTGGGAATGGAACTCATTCTTAGACTGGGGACTACCTGTATATCATATTAACAAACTAATAATATATTGTGTTATGCTATTATATTGTGTCTAAGATTAATTTTCCTTATTTTTATGCTATTTCATTGTATTTCTTTGTCTTGTCAGCTGCTGACAAGCTGACGCTCAAGTGATTGCAGGGTTATATAAATTTGATTAATAAACTAGCTAACTAGCTGAAACCCCTGGTATCTCAAGAGGCTATTCTCCTGAAGAGACCAGTGCAAGGCAGAATTATTGTTAGGGCTCATTCAGACAACACCCTTGCATTAAATACTCTACTATGACTTCAGTGGCACTGATTCTTCAATGCCTCATGATCTACATACTACAAGGGCCAGTACTGTCAAATCAGATCAAATATCTTTATTATGGTCTTTGACCAGCCTTTACAGTAGGAAAACAGAAATAGTTTGGTGCCACAATTCATTATCAGGGGGAAAAAAGAAAACAATAAGACAATAGGACAACATATCTCTTTAAAAGTTTTGCGCAGTTGATGAAGATATTTGGCCCTTTGATATGTGAGTGTAGCGTTAGCATCCCTTAAAAAGTAATAAACGTGGAATTTATCAGCATGACCCTCAAATTTAGAGATGATTGGGGAGATCAAAGCATATCTTGGGGCATCATAAAAAGGACAATGTATGAGGTGGGCAGAGTTTCTACCTCCCTGGATCCACAAGGACAAAGTCTCTGTAAATAAGGAGTCCCGTGAAATCTTCCCACCAGCAGTGCTGAAGTCGGACATCAACGCGGGCCATGGAAAAGGCCCATCTATATTTGCTTAGGGTTAGATTGTACAGACACTCCAGTTCTCTTCAGATCGTATAAATCTTTCACCTTTTACTAAAGGGACAGTACTGTGTAGATAGCGAGTCCAGGGTTTTCTCTGTATCCCCTCTTCACCTTTTCTTCTGCTATATACTGTCTTATGATGTAGTATACCTTCTCTTGTTCTCAGGCCTGTCCTAATATGTTTGCCGTACCACCAAAAGGCAAAAATGATGTGTGTTAAACCTCTTGAGTCTGCTTTATTTCTAAATCATGTAAAGCGTGCAAAGGTTCTTCATTTATTGGTTTCATTCCACTTATTCAGACACATCAAGCATCTGAAATGGATTGGGTGTGATTATCATACTTAAAGAATATAAATGAGGTGCTTTGAATACTTCACACTTTACATATGTTGAGAGTGCCTGAACAGGCAGTTTGAACTATGTTCTGGCTAGTGTAAGACAGCTGCACTATTTAAATGTATTTATAAGAGGTTTCATATGGACCATCTTTAGGTGTGATCTTTTGGTATCAACAAAAACTATCCTTGCACCCTCCCGCCGCCCCCAAAGTTCTGATAAAGTTTGGGGTTTGTTTCATTTTCCCTTGTTACTGCTTTCTTAGAGATGGATATTGCTGAAGATGATACAATATTTATTTATCAGCATATACAATTGATATTCCATATTTTTCGCACCTTGCTCAAGAATTGCCAAAATGATCGTAGTTACATTTATGCTGTTGCTAGTTGTTGGGTAATAAAGGGTCACTTCAGAGCGCAGGGAAGATTTCCACTCACAGCTAGAGATTAGCAGAAAGTATTTTTGGTATATTGAAGTATTTTCAATATACCAAAGTGTTTTTGGTGTCTGTAGGATTTTACTTGGCAAGTGTTTGAGTTAAATATGGCGGGGGGGGGGGGAAGGGGAATTGTGACCATTTGTTTAATGTTACATATTATAGGAACACCTACAAGCAAGAGCAAAATATGGGTGCTGAAGTCAACACAAAATTCAGAACAAGGAGAAGATTGTAATTGTTACTTCACGGTTGTTCTTTGCTTCATAAATAATACAAAGAATTTGTTTAGGAATGCATGGTTAGCAGGGTTGAACCAAGCCAGAGTCAGAACTAGAAGGTCACTCTTTCTCTCCCATTTTCTTCCTTTATAGGTCATTGCACAGCTGCTCTCATGCAGAGGAAATACTGAAAGAAGCTGGTTGGAAAATAGGAGACCCTCTTATCGATAGCTCATAGGTCGGTAGGAGCAGTCTGGTCCAGAGGGGGAATCGAGAACACAAGGCCATCAGTTGATTGTAGGGTGTTCGTATGTGGTTCTGGGTATAAGAGAGAAATTCGTGAGATTCACTCTGAAAGGACCGCAGTCTGCAAGCAACAACAACAGAAGTTAGAGGGCAGTAGGACTACCATATTTCTGGTATTTGCTCCCACCTAGTGGTCAAATTGAGGTTTGCAGTCCAGGTACGGTAGCCCTGGTGGCTAGATATAAACCTGCAGAATAAGGCATCTGCACCAGATGTTGTTAAATTACTCTCTCCGACTGTGTGGTTGCCTCAAGCTGTTTCCCAACAGCTGACTAGGAAACCAGAGACTTCTGCAAGCCCTGATGATAAATCAACTCTTCAAAAGAGGCCTTTGTAATCACTGGGTATTAGAACTGTCATGCAAAGAATGGTAACATGGGGCACCTCATCCCAGGTTTATTCTGGAGAGGGAGAGCTGAAGAGAAAGGAGTTTGGGAGTTGTGGGTGGAAGGATGGGTCTGAGAAGACTTGGAGTCCTAGTCCAAGGAAATCCTCAAAGGGACAGGACTGGAAACAGAGGTATCTGTGGGACCCAGTGCTTCCATCCAAAAGGGATGGAGTGTGAATTGGGATGGCACAAAGCTGCTAACATCCCTTGATCCCCCTGTGGATGCTTCTGGTTAGGAATCGATACTGCTGGCCAGGGAAGACAACATTCAGTAGCCTCTAGATACTTTGTACACTCTAAATTAATCAAACTCATCTCTCTGTGAGAGTTAAGAGAATACTCTGAAGAATGCAGCTTAAATCCTGGAGCACCGTTTCTCAGCCTCAGCAATTTTAAGATGTGTGGACTTCCCTAGCATGCTGGTTGGGGAATTCTGGGAGTTGAAGTCTTAGAGGAACCTATTCATAACCTTTTAAGGTTATATAAAAGTTGTATGACTTTTTTAATTTTTTTTAAAAAGGGTGACTGTCCCATTCTATACCTTCCCAATGTTCTACCATGACACATTATCTCACATGAGAAAGAGAGAGCACAAGAACAGGTTTGGTGGTTGTAGCAAAACCCATAGGTACCTTAAGGATTTCCCCAGATTATTGTGATTATGCTTTAATTCTGAAGGACAAAAGATCCTGATGATCAGCGCTGGGTTCCAGTGCAGTCCCTGGTTCTCACATATGGCTTTATAAAGCTACCATATAGGAGCTGCCAAGAGCCAGAAGATCACTAGCATTGCACCATGAGTCCTACCCTTTTTCACATGCTTATCAATACAGGTACAAGGGGTCGATCTTGCATCATGACAATACTTCCCCCTACTTGCCTTTTTTGATTCCTCCCATAGACACCACTGATATGAACCATATGCCATTTTCTGAGCAGATTGCAAGATCCAGGCTGTCACATTAAGCCATGATATGGATGACCAGTTTGGGCACAGCATAATACTGTTAACCCATCAATTATATTGTGTTAATCTAGATTTAGGGATTAGCACATTGTGCATCCACCCTCTGAGTCTTCTTGGAGGGCAGATAGATCCAACGCTTTACATGGGGCTGCCCTTGAAGACTACTTGGAAGCTACAACTGGTCCAATGGTGCGCACATTACTGGGTGCCCATAGGTTCACCGTCTTACACTTTTATTGCGCCAGCTGCACTGGCTCCCAGTTTTCTTCCAGGTGCAATTCAAGGTGCTGGTTATCACCTTAAAGCCCTACATGGCATGGGACCTGGTTATTTGTGGGACCACCTTTCCCTAAGAATATCTGCCCATCCCACTAGATCAGATAGGGTGGGCACTCTCTAGGTCCCCTCCCCAAAATCCTGCCACCTAGTGGGACCTCAGAAGAGTGCCTTTTCTGTGGCTGCCCCTGCCACCCTCCCACCAGCAATTTGACAGGCCCCCACCCTTCTAGCCTTTCGGAAGGCCCTGGAGACCTGGCCTTCTATAGAGGAGCTGGGGTAGGATTATATAGGAAGGAGGGCAGCCGAGCCTGCTGTGGGGCATCCCAAGGAAATTACGGCACAAGGTTTTTGTTTTACTGTTTTGCTGTTTTTACTGTTTTATAATTGTTTTATTTATTGGTTTTATTGTTGTTGTGAACTGCCCAGAGTTGCTTAAATGGGCGGCCATATAAATCTTATCAATAAACAAACAAACAAACAGACTCTCCCTGCCTTTTATTCTCATGACTTCCATCTCATTTGTTTTCTTCTCAGCTTGTTAAATTCTACCCGTTTCATACCAAAAAAGAACATTTTACACTGCTGTTTCTACTTCCCAAAGCTTTGAATCACCGCCGTGCTCCACAGTCATTTTCCTGCCTGTGACATGAAAGGATATAAAAGAATTTTATATTTCATTGTACTGCATCCTTTTAAAGCCCTTTTTCTGATTGATGTCTTTAATATTCATTGCTCTTGCTTGTACGTCATCTTTTGTCTTAGCTGACTACAGGTCTACGTGGGGTTTCTGTCAGATCTCTTTTATACTGCTTAGTTAAATGACAAGAGTTAATAAGAACTGAGCAGTGGCTTTCACTTATTCAACCAGCAACACCACACAGATTAGCGTTGCTCTCTTCGATGAAGCCAACTGGAGGAGCGAGATCTAATATTTATGCTACCAGTGGAATATAGTAGGCCTCGCTCTTTCAGAAAATCTGGATTCTCTTTCCCACTTAAAAGCCTCTGCAGCCACCTTTTCACCTTCTGGAGTGCAGTCAGCATCAAGAAGATTAATACCTGGTTTTATTGGCAGTAAATGGGAAGCACCATTTATAGGAAGAAAAACGGCGAGCTGGGATTTCCTTGGCTGAAGGCTGTCTCACGTCCCTGCAATGGAGTCAGCGCATAATCTGAGACAAACCTCCAGACCAGAGGTTGAAATGTCTCTGCAGTAGTTCGAGAGAAAGATCCTCTCTGAGGCTTCCTGAGAACCCTGGTTCTCCTCTGTCCCTTACAAGGTTATGTCTATGAACGGAGGACACGCATGGTTATCATCAGACCAACATCTACTTCCATGTAGCCCAAACCTCACACTTGCCCCCAAAGACTTGAGTGTGACCTCTGCAACCATTTTTTTCTGGTAATAGGAAGAAAGTATTTAATATATAGGGAGTTAGCCATATTTCACATTTTTTTATTTAATGGAAACCAAGTCTAGCTTTTCTTCAGCCCCACCCACTTCTTTGCCTTGCCCCTTGCTACTTTTCAGATGATACATCCCTGATCCATGCTTCTAGAGGTCAAGCACAGCTCTGGATCTACACAAATACTCATCTGTTACAATTGGAAAGGGGGACAGTTCAAACCCTGGCGTTTCTTCCACAAATCCTCTGGTAAAAGATGGCCCCCAATCAGCCTGAACCTCTTGACAACCCCAAATCTGTCTATCTGGGGAGTTCTTTGTCCTTCCATCAAGGATTTCTTCCTTCAGCCCATTCTTAGGAAAACAGAAAGAAAACTCATTTGGACCTTCTTGCCCATCCTTCAGAATTGCAGAACTGAACCAACCTTGTGGCAATGCTGAAACTCAAGGGGTGGTGCCTGCCGACCCATGCAGTCTTGTATACAGGAAGGTTTAAAAGAGAAGTGGGTGTACCAAACCAGTGAAGCCAAATATAAAAAAAGAATTTATTGGGAAAAAGGAATTATACAAAAAACAAGGGAAAGTAATAATCACACAAAGAAAATGGAAGCAGTCGGGCTAGCTAAATTTGTTTCTTATTATCTCCTTGAATGAGAACTTGGGTTCAGCACACGTTCACTGCAGATGGTTGGAGAGCGATAATCTGGGCCTCCTACTTAATTGTTCATAGGTAGGCTCTGCTCCTCTTCCTTCTATCTTCAGCTTTACAGAATGTGGGGGAAAACTGAAAGACATCCTTTTTGGAGACACTGTCAGTTACATTGCCTAAGCTCTGTCTATAACGGCCTGCATCTGCCAGCAAAGCAGAAATTATCTAAAGGAAAAACTATCCTTCCTAAGAAACTTGAGTGGAATTATAAAGGTGCAATCTGTTTTTCCACAGCTGTGCCTTTGTATCAAGGGGTTAGATGGGAGAAGTTGTTTCGGGGATATACAAGCTGAATTCCATCTATTCATCTATCCACCTCTCAGCACAGGGCAATTTATCAAATGTTTTAGGGTGCACTATTGTGCCTTTCTGAAACTAGGGGCTTGCCAAATCATCCCAGATTTATTTATTTACTTATGAAATTTATATGCCGGCTGACTCCCAACAACTCTGGATGGCTCGCAACAATCAAACAAAGAACTGCAATGAAGTCAATAAAAGACAGAAGATGGCGAGTGTGACAGACCCAACAGAATGAAGTGGGGGGTCTCCCAATCCCTTGTCAAAAGCCTGGATGAAGAGGCAGATCTTCACTGCTCTTCTGAACAATAGCAGATTCTGTGATTCAGCTTGATACTAAGAAAACACTGGAGGAATTTGGTCAAACAAGATATTGATTGGTCAGTTTGAATAACCCTCCTGCTCTCACACAGATGCTTTCTCTTCATCAGTGAATGCTGCTTTATCTTTAGCTAACTGGGATTCTCTATCAAACAATGCTGAACATGGGACAATCCAGAAGCCTCGCAAATCTTGCTTTTCCAATATTCCATAGTAATTTGAGCATAATAGGTTTTTTCTTTGTGGGTCAATTTATTGCAGGACAAGCAACTCAAGCATCAAATCTGTGGGACTGCAATATCAGTCCCCCAGCCCCATACACACAATGAACCTGGAGATAAACAGATTTATCTTATGTTCATTCAGCATAGGAGAATTTATCTTGAGATATACATTCAGATGGAAGATACATATTTTATCTAGATATTTTGGCAGTATCTGGGCAATTCATACTAAGTGAAACATAAAACATGTTTGGGATAACATGTTTTTTTTCATCTGGAATGACTTGGATATTTAAAGCCTGATGCACTTCTTTTTGTTTCTCAGAACTGATCCTGCCTTTTTTAAGGACTCAGAATCCAACTCACATTCCCACTTTCCAATCTGAAACAACATCAAGTTGACTATGTTCACACGGTTTATTCTCTGGCTTCACCCAACAAGTTGAACTCACTAAACAACATGGGTTCAGACAACACACTCAACCTACAAACAGCTAAACTAGGTTTAAAGAAATCAAGATTAAATCTAACTAGCCACTAGGTGATTAACTGACCTGGTGAAGCATGTTACAAGAACATCTCTTCAAACACTTGCAACTGAGGCCTCAGTCTAGAAGATTAGGAGACAGGAGGAATAAGGGATATCATAACTTATCAAGCTGTCAGTTGAAGAATTTAGAAAAAATTATAAAGCATTTGAAAACTGCTTAAAATATTTCATGTCATCTCCTTGTTCTGTAGGTTTTGTCTAGCTTAAAAATCCATTGATATTTCTAAAACAAGTAATGTAAGTCATATCTGTACTGGACTCAGGAGAGAAAGATTAGGTGGAAAGGAAATTTATTGCAGTATTTCAAAGTTGGAAATGTTACAGGCAAAAATATTGGCTAATAGGCTAGTAGAAGAGTTGATAAACTCTCCGGGTGGCTGATAAATTGATCTGTCTTATCCAAAAGACTGTAGTTGGAACTTGATTTAGATGTCAGGATTAAGAGTAAAGTTGAATTTATTCTAGGTTTTAAGATTGCCATCTGATGGTCTGCTTTTAGTCCCTCATTTGTAGAAACCTGACTGGTCTATGGACATGTCTTCTCATAGAAGCATCCCAAGTTCCCAATCTTCTGTTTTATATTTATTCTATCTGATACAATATCACTGATGTAACACTTGTTTGATCTATAGCTGACTGCTGTGGTATTTGCCTCTTTTTCTTGGAAGTGAGTTTGTATTTTTAAACAGGTCTGGAAGACCACCAGAGATGCTGTTCCTTCCTGGCTAATCTGGCTAAGATTGACATTGATTAGAAAGTTCAGAAGTCCTGCAACCAATGGGGAGGCACTTAGCAAGAATCCAAGCTGCACCTAGTTGGAACAGAAAAGACAGAGTTAAAACAAACAAACAACTCCCCCCTCCCCCCCAAAAAACCCACTGATAATAAAGGAAAATGGAATTGGAGATACAGTAATCAGAAAAAAGAGAGAAGCTTGTTTCATCCAAAGAATCAACTTGGGGCCAAAGGTTAAGACTCACTGAAATTCAGGATTTGGAAAGGAAATTCTCCTCATCCTCTGGGAAGGGATGAGATGGCCTCCTATGAGGAAGAGCTCATGACTGATTCTGGACTTCTGTTCTAATCACCAGCTTGAGATAACATCCTACAGCCAAGCCAGCAGAGAAGCTGGGTGGATAATTTCTTGGAATTCATTCAAGAGAAGAAGAAATTATCCAACCATTTCTCAAGAATGAGATTTTCCCCCTTTAGTTGTGACAGTAGCATTGCTACTGAAAAAGCCTCATGGGTGAAGTTTCCCCATGAAGTCTTCCATTGGGGTTTGTTGGAAACATGGGAAGCCAAGTGTAAAGGAATTTAGAGTTGACCTTGGGGAAGGTATGACTAACCCTTTAGGGAAGGACCTGGACAAGGTATTATAGAGACCAGAGATAGAAGGAAGCATGAGAAAGAAACTCAAAATAACCCCACCTTGATTTTTTTTAGTATAAGATAGTATAAGAAGAAAACTCTGACAGGCTTTCAAGATTGATGTCAGCCCTCTGAGGTTGGCCAGGTCAAGAAATAGACACTGCAGGGATTCCAGAAATGCTACTTTGTGGTGGTAAAGTATATTGGAATCTTGAAAGCCTGTCACAGGTTCTAATGAGAGAGAAGGAGCCCAAAATACAGCAGCATGACTCCAGCCCAAAGCCTGATGAATAGATAATTCTTTAATGGATGGGGAAGCCAATAAAATGCATCACCAATCAAAAGTGGATAGGTGGATAAGAAAGGAATTCCATAAGTGGGATATCTCTATTGAGAATATTGATGTAGATTAGACATGGAAATTGTGAAGTCCTAACCAAGGTTATCTGTGAAAGTTCTAACCAATCAAGGGAGTAGAGGATACTGGATTAAAATATTAATCCTCCCCTTTTTTTGTAGAGCCAATCCAGTAGTTTCTGTAGATAAGTCTAGTAGGTGGCAGGCACTGTGATCTTGGCTAATCTGAGAAGCTAAGCAGCACCAGGCCTGGTTAATACTTGAATGAGGGACCATTAGAGAGTCCCAGGGTTACCGGCTAAGAGGGAAAAAAAAAACACTGAAGAAAGTTTTCACAGACTATTCTTACAATGCTGTCAAGAAAACTTCAGGGCTGTCATCACTGGGAGATGAGCTTGACCTAAGTTGTACCTCTTTACAATATATACAGGAAAAATGTTGTGTACAAGAAAGTCAATTAAGACACTGAACGCCAGCCAAGCAAATATAAGCTCAAAATTCAACAGCTCCAGGCATTAAAAAATGCAGAACTTCCTGCTAGCATTTCAACAATGTCCATAATGATATCTTCCTGGTTGGCTCCAGATCAAATGACTACGTTGCACTGGGAGGGAGAAGGGTTATTAAAAATAGCCATGTAAGTATGAGTGGAAGCCATCAATTGGTTATTTATTCATAAACTTCTTTTTCTTTATTGATTATGTGTAACTGGAAAACCTTGACCAGTTTCTCCTGTATAATAGTGTTTGTTAGAAAAAAATAATATTTATTTTTATTGATAAAGTAATTGTATGGGAATTGGGACAGAAATATAACAAATGAATATAATTCTGCTGTATTTTTCTAAATATTACCGTGTTACAATGAAAAATCTTGTGTGATTCTCCACGTTAATCAACAGGATTACTCTACAAATTTGCCTAGATTTTTATACCTTGGGAGAATGGGAGAAATAAACCTGGATGTTTTAAAGGCTTCTTTGAAAATTGGGGGGGTGGGGGGGAGAGGTTCCACAGGCTGTGGTCAAAAAAGTCAAGATGGCAGCCATGAGCTTCGCTTCTTTTTTATGACTGAAATAGATCTACATAATCCACTTGCTCCAGTGTTCTTATCAACTGCAGATCAACCACCTTCTGAACCACCTTCTCCAGAAAGGGAAGGTTGGAGACTGGACAATAGTTATCAAGAGCAGTTGAGTTCAAGGATGGTCCCTTGAGGAGTGGATGCACCACCACCTCTTTCAAGGTAGGAGGTACCAACCCCTCCATCAAGGAGGCTGATACCACAGCATGGACCCAATTGGAGGTCATCTCCCTGACTGCTTTTACAACACAGGGGGAGCCCAGACCAGTAAACAGATGGCCAAGGTGACAGCATAGAGAACCTGTCCACTTCCTCAGGAGTCACTGGCTCAAACTCATCCCAGATCACAGCTCCAGAGCATGCCCCAGGAACCTTGGCCTGACCTGTCCAATCAGGGTCCACACTGGAGTAGATCTGAGCAATTTCATCTACCAGATAGCCTGAATAATCCTCACAGCAGCCCAATTGATGTTCCAAGGCGTCCTTCCTATCCAATAGGAACTAGGTCTAGATGCAATAAGGGCAAAGAAATATTGACATTTCGCTGCCCTTATTGCCATGAGGTAATCCCTAATATGGGATCTTATCCATGTCCGGTCAGACTCACTTTGAGTCTTCCTCCAATGGCGGTCTAGGCATCTCTGCTGGTGCTTCATCTCCCAGAGCTCCTCAGTAAACCTAGGTGCACCCCAGGATTGGCACACAGAGAGAGGTCATGTAGGGGTGATACAGTCCCAGGTGCCAGCCAGCTGCCCATTTCAGGCAGCAACTAAGGCCTTGGCCAACTGCCCACCAAATCCTTCTTGAAAACCTCTATTGGATCCATCCATCATCTGGGTTAGTCCAATCAAATGTGAGCCAAAGGGCAGAGGGTGATCAGTCCATGACAACAAACTGATGTCAATGTCCTCCACTGCCAGATCACATCTCAACTGCCCCGAGGCAAAAACCAGATCCAACATACAGCCGCTGGTATGTGTCGAGCCATTGATGACTTGGGCCAGGTCCATGGTTGCCACCACAGAGGCCATGAACTCCTGAGCCTCCCCAGATTCAGTGTCACTGGATGGTAAGTTGAAATCCCCAAGCACAAACAGCCTTGGGCACTCTACTGCCAACCTAGCAACAGAATCCAGCAGTGCAGGGTGAGATGATGCTGGGAAGCAGGGAGAGTGGTACAACTGCTCTCTTAAGCCCAGCTTCAGCCAGAGCACCTCACATCTGGTTAACTGCAGAATGAAGCCCCTGAAAGCCTGTAACAACTCATGGATGACAACAGCCACCCTTCCCTTGGGCTCTTGGGTGGTGCAGAACCAAAACTCAGGTGGGCACATTTCCAAGAGGAGAAATCTTGGCCCTACCAGGTTTCAGCAAGACATGCTAGGTCAGCGCCCTCATTCAAGATAAGATCACGATGAGGGCGGCTTTGTTACACCTGATCTAGCATTCAGAAACAGCAGCCAGAGCCCACGTCCTAAGGGTGGAAACTGGGAACTGGACAGCAGGACCTCTTTTAAGCAGTGGGCCCAATATCCCCATCTTCCTAGTTTCTCCATACCTCCCTCTGCCCATCACCATTGAGATGGTCCTACCTTCCTCCTCAGCTCCCCCTTCCCACTTTCACCCTCCAAGTCTCCTGCCCAGGCATACATATCTAATCTCCCTTCCTCCCCCAGCCCTCCACACACCATGAGAAAGTGGCTGACTTGCAAAGATGCATTGGTTTATCAACAACTGCATTTAAGGATGCCTGTTAGCCCATGTCACCAACTGACTTTTCTAACCTTTCCTGCTCCTACAAAAAATCTCATTGCTCCTTGAATGAAGAAGGTCATAGAAGAGGGCAGGTGGGAAAGAGAGACAGAGACAAAGAGTGAGAGAACATCTTGTTAGTTACTGCCAAATAGGAACAGCTGGCAGTCCACAGAAGAGTAGTTTCATATACTCAGTTGATAAGCTCAGCTGATGAGGCTCCCCCTGTGATCAATGACCTTGAGAGCTGCTCCTGCAGTGGCAGGTGATGTGATCGGTCAGCAGAATGCGCTGAAGCTTGGTCACGGTGTCCAAGGAAGGCCTGGCACAAGTCTGAACCAGATTAATTTCAATGTAATCCAAACAATACAAATTTAATTCAGTACAGCTAATATGATTATTCTCCATGTATCTACTAATTGTCCTCTTCTGACACTTCCAAAATTACTCTTTGTTGGGATATTTGGGACTTGCTCCAGCAGAGACATGAAGCCCTGAAGTCTGTCAGGGTTGTCTGTAGAGGTTGGTCAAAAAAGTCAAGATGTTGGCTGCCATGTTGCAACGTCATGTGCCTTGCATATGAAAAAGACACAGAGCTTCGACAGCAACATGGCAGTCGCCATCTCAACTTTTTTTGTCCAAGCCCTGTGGCCACCCTGGCAGTTGTACAACTCGGGGTACAAACTGTGCTCATTGTCAAACAGGCAATGTACAACCTCTACAGACAACCCTGAGAGACTTCAGGGCTTCATGTCTCTGCTGGAGCAAGTCCCAAATATCCCAACAAAGAGTAATTTTGGAAGTGTCAGAAGAGGACAATTAGTAGATACATCTCACGGGATGGGGTCCTGAGCCTCTGTGGGCCAGTGAATGCGCATGGAATTTTGTGAGCATGTTATAGACTTACATAACGATGCCATGCGATTTTTGTGGTCAAACATAAGCACTAATATACTGAATTATAGCAGCCCAGTGTGTGTGCTGCCCAGAGCCATTTCTGGAAATTCAACTTAAGAATGAGGTTGGTACTTTGCTATGCAGTGTGTTAGCATGCGATTCATTCTTTAATTAAAAAAAAAAATTCAAAACAGAAATAAAATAAAATTAGGTATGGCAGGGAGCTTGGCAGAACTTGTTTGAAAAATCCCAGACTTTGGGGTGGGTTTCCTTCTATAATATGGATGCCTTTTGATGAACCTCCTTCTTTTGGGGGGACCCAGGTCACAATTAACTTGGGTGGGTGGGATTGAGCAGTGGAAAGTCACTATAAACCTTGGCGTTTCCCAGAAATACACTACATAAGTTACAGTACAAAAAATAAAAATGGTGCACTCCCAGCCATCTGGTAACTGCAGGTTAGGGGAATGAGGAGAAAGTACAGTTGTTGTTGTTCAGTCGTTAAGTCGTGTCCGACTCTTCGTGACCCCATGAACCATATTGCGCCAGGCCTTCCTATCTTTCACTGCCTCCCTGAGTTTGCTCAATTTCATGCTCATTGCTTCAGTGATGCTATCTAGCCATCTCATCCTCTGCCGTCCTCTTCTCCTTTTGGCTTCCATCTTTCCCAGCATCAGGGTCTTTTCCAAAGAGTCCTCTCTTCGCATTAGGTGACCAAAGTATCTGAGCTTGAGCTTCATTATCAATCCTTCCAATGAGCAATCAGAGTTGATTTCCTTTAAGATTGACTGGTTTGACCTCCTAGCAGTCCAGGGGACTCTTAAGAGTCTTCTCCAGCACCACAGTTCAAAGGCATCAATTCTTCCGCGTTCAGCCTTCTTTATGGTCCAGCTCTCACAGCCATACATTACTACTGGAAAAACCATAGCTTTGACTATGCGGATCTTTGTCGGCAAGGTGACGTCTCTGCTTTTTAATATGCTATCTAGGTTTGCCATAGCTTTCCTCCCAAGGAGCAAGCGTCTTTTAATTTCATGGCTGCAGTCTCCGTCTGCGGTGATCTTGGAGCCCAAATAAATGAAGTCTGTTACTGCTTCCATTTCTACCCCTTCTATTTGCCAGGGATTGATGGGTCCAGATGCCATGATCTTAGTTTTTTTAATGTCGAGTTTCAAGCCAGCTTTTGCACTCTCCTCTTTCACCCTCATCAAGAGGCTCTTTAGTTCTTCTTCACTTTCTGCCATTAGGGTGGTATCATCTGCATATCTGAGGTTATTGATGTTTCTCCCTGCAATCTTAATTCCGGCTTGTGATTCTTCCAGCCTGGCATTTCTCATGATGTACTCTGCATATAGGTTAAATAAGCAGGGTGACAGTATACAGCCTTGTCGTACTCCTTTCCCTATTTTGAACCAATCGGTGGTTCCATGACCGGTTCTAACTGTTGCTTCTTGGCCCGCATACAGATTTCTCAGGAGACAGGTAAGGTGGTCTGGTATCCCCATCTCTTTAAGAATTTGCCACAGTTTGTTGTGATCCACACAATCAAAGGCTTTTGCATAGTCAATGAAGCAGAAGTAGATGCTTTTCTGGAACTCTCGTGCTTTCTCCATGATCCAGCGAATGTTGGCAATTTGATCTCTAGTTCCTCTGCCTCTTCGAAACCCAGCTTGTACATCCGGTAGTTCTCGGTTCATGTACTGCTGAAGCCTAGCTTGTAGGATTTTGAGCATAATCTTGCTAGCATGTGAAATGAGTGCAATTGTGCGATACTTTGAGCATTCTTTGGCATTGCCCTTCTTTGGAATTGGAACGTAAACTGACCTTTTCCAATCCCGTGGCCACTGTTGCGTTTTCCAAACTTGCTGGCATATTGAGTACAGCACTTTAACAGCATCGTCTTTTAGTATTTTAAATAACTCAGCTGGAATACTGTCATCTCCACTAGCTTTGTTGTTAGCAATGCTTCCTAAGGCCCACTTGACTTCACTCTCTAGGATGTCTGGCTCAGGGTCAGTGACCACACCAGCATGGACATCAGGGACATTAAGATCTTTCTTGTATAGTTCTTCTGTGTATTCTTGCCACCTCTTCTTAATCTCTTCTGCTTCTGTTAGGTGCCTGCCTTTTTTGTCCTTTATCATGCCCATCTTTGCACTAAACGTTCCTTTGATCTCTCCAATTTTCTTGAAGAGATCTCTAGTCTTCCCCATTCTATTGTTTTCTTCAATTTCTTTGCATTGTTCATTTAAGAAGGCCTTCTTATCTCTCCTTGCTATTCTCTGGAAATCTGCATTCAGTTGCTTATATCTTTCCCTTTCACCCTTGCTTTTCGCATTCCTTCTTTCCACAGCTATTTGTAAAGCCTCATGAAAGTACAGTAGGGCTGCCATATTTTATGCTGCAACACTCCAGACAGCCACTAGATGGCGCCAAGGGGTTAGTTTTCCACCTCCTATTGCTGCCATCTAGTGGTGATGCAGAGGGTTGCAGCCCAGAAATGGAAGCTCAATGACACTCCTACCAGGACACAAAGACTACCCTGATGTTCTTATCTTTCTTCCTGCACCTTCCCCCAAATTCCTTTCTAGATGTGTCAAACCAAAAATATCATTATCCCCTGTCCAATCTTTGGGAAAGTGGAACAAAATGTCAGGTTAAAAGTCTGCTTTACTGTCCCCATGTAGCTTACCTGCCAAAAGAGGCACAGCAAAAGACAATGGCATTTTCCTGCATGTTTAACAACTATTAGCCCCTAAAATAAATAAATAAACACTAGCAGCATCTAAGGAATAGATTTACCCAGCAAAGTGATTTTTCAGGCAAGAGTGATTCAGCTTTTTCTGATGGAAGCCAACTTCATCTGCATTTTTTCCTCCTTTTTCTTTTCTTCAGATCAATCTAGGCTCTTTGATGTAACATTTCTTGCTTGGCAAATTAGAGAGCTGTTTGAGGGGATAATTTCCAAATCACTCATATGCTGTGGCAAAATGGCCTGGGCTTTGTGGCTGAAATCTTAGCCAAAAAAAAAAAAAAAGTATCTGAAAATCTAGAAAGAGCTTGCAGGAAATGTGGGGTAGCCGAGAGAAACATTTCCAACTGAGAACGGATCTTTTTGTGCCCTATAATTCAATCGTGTGCTTTAAAAAGAAATCCCTTTATTTCTCTCTACAAATGACTTTCAAATCTTTGAGGAGAGGGGAAAAATCTACGCAGCTACAGGCAGAATCAGTAGTGGTGCATCTATGAGCATGATAGGGAAGGATCTTGCACATAAAACCTCATGAACTGGACAATTAACATTTACTTCATGCTTTCATAAGACTAGGCCGGTGTTTCTCAACCTCAGCAACTTCAAGAGGTGTGGACGTCAACTCCCAGAATTCCTCAGCTGGCTGGGGAATTCTGGGAGTTGAAGTCCACACCTCTTGAAGTTGCTGAGGTTGAGAAACACTGACCTAGGCACTTCATTTTTTTAAAAAAAATCTTTTTCCTAATGATTTTAGCCAGCTGGGGGATTTGGGAGTTGAAGTCCACACATCTTAAAGTTGCCAAGTTTGGAAACCATTGATCTAGCCTAAGGCATACTAGAAGTTTACATGCCAAAGAGTTGGGGAGGTTTATATGAAAGATAAGGGCGCAATTCACACCGTACTACCAATGTGGCGAAATCTTATAATCCTAGAAGAGTGGCAGGAAGCTTCTCTTGACCATGGAGTAATTCACAGTCCTGAACCTGACAGACACAATTGAGATGCCTTTGAATCTTTGTCTTAAGGAAGAATAGGGTAGCTCGGTTCATGGGCAATTTGGAAACCTCTTGTTCTCTCTTTCTTAGGCCAGAGGCTTCTTTAACAAAAGGTTTTTCCACACTCCTCTTCTAACACATGCCAGAATCCAGGATTCTTCTTTTAAAAGAGCAGCTAGCTGTAAAGAACAAACTGTTCTTGCAAGCAATCTTCAGCTTAAAAGGTTCAAGGAAATGCTTTCCTTGCATTGTGCCCTAAAAGTCTGGCCAGCACCCAGCCTCCTGTCCTAAATGGAAAATTCAGACAGGGCTCTCTTGCTTTGCTACCATGACAGAAAATGCTGAAGGGGGCGGGGGGCAAAGAGGGGAAAACATGTCAACCTGCCCGGAAGAACAATTTTCATCCATTCTCCTTAAGCAGGAAGTTGTAAATCATACTCTGCCCTCTGGTCATTGCTCTAGCGGTGTTTCTTAGGAGCACAGCAGAAGTCAAATGAAATACGAGCTAGGCCAACCTAGGATTATCTCTGTGGAAGCAGCTGTCCCCTGATACATGGCAGCCAGACAGCCTTCACAGAAGAAGAAGCACCACATCCTGCAGTCCAGGGACAAGGTGGTCCATGCTGTGAACTGTCCGCCACATTCCCTACACTTCATAACTACTGTAGTGCTATCATTTCCCTGCCTGGTCCTTCTTTGTCAGATCAACTTCTTGGGTGCAATGTTCAATTCTGTGCTATGGTTCTGCCCATTTTCTTCCGTGATTGACATTTATTCAGCAAGAGGTAGGGGGAAATGATTGATTGATTGATTGATTGATTGATTGATTGACTGATTGTGCCATCAAGTCAGTGTTGATTCTTAGCAATCACACAGATAAATTTTCTCTAGGATGATCTGTCCTCAGCCTGGTCCTTCAGGATTTCCAATGGTGTACCTATTGCCACTGTAACTGAGTCCATCCACCTTGCTGCTGGTCAACCTCTCCTTCTCTTTCCTTCCACTTTCCTTCCTTTTACAGCCTTCTCCAGAGATTTAGGTCTTTGCATAATATGTCCAAAGTAGGATAATTTGAGCCTGGTCATTTGAGCCTCAGGTAAGAACTCTGGGTTGATTTGTTTGATGATCCATCAGTTTGGTTTCTTGGCTGTCCTTGGTATTCTCAGGAGTCTTCTCCAACACCAAAGTTCAAAAGTGCCAATACTCTTTCTATTCAGCTTCTTCAAAATCCAACTTCTGCCTCCACAGAAGTATCACAGAGAAAACCATTGCTTACACAATTCTGATTTTAGGTATAGACACATCACGGCATCTGAACATCTTTTCTAAGGCCTTCATGGCTGCTCTACCAAGTGCTAGTCTGTGGCATATTTCTTGACTGCTTGTTCCTTTACTGTTGATGGTTGCTCATACAAGGCAGAAGCTCTCTGCCACTTTGATATTCTCATTGTCATTTCTAATGCTGGTTGTTATACCTGTTGTCATTAGTAGTCTTTTTATGTATATAAGCTTAGTCTCATTTTTTCACTGTGCTCTTTGACCTTGGTCACTAGACCTTGCAGATCCTTTGCATTGTAGGGGAGATGGGCGGGGACAAATCAAATAAATAATAAAAAAAAATAATAATTTTGAACTGTCAGAGTAGTGTCATGAGCACAGCGCAGGTTTTTGATGTTTTTTTCCTCCAATTTTAAAGCCATGCTTATCCATTTCCAAACAGTTTACCTCAATATATATTCAGCATATAGTATAGGTTAAATAAATAAGGGCAGAATATACAGCCATGTCTCACTCCTTTGCCAACCTAGAACCAGTCTGTTTCACCATGTTCTGTCTGTACTGTGGCTTCTTGACCTGAATATAGGATTCACATGAGGATAATGAGATATTTTGGGTTTCCAATTTTTTAAGCACATTCCAGAGCTTGACATGATCAACACAACTGAAGGGCTTTCTATAATCAGTTGAAGTGCTTACTGACCTTTCTGGTATTCTTTGGCTTGGTAAAGACAGGGCCAGTGAAAACATTTGCTGGCCTAGAAGGAAAAGGTAGTTAGAAGACAAAACAAGGTCTTGTGAAAAGGCTTTTGCATGATTCCAAGATTCTAAGATGCAAGGGGGGGTTATTTTACCCAAATCCTTATTTTGCTTTTTTCAAACATGCATTGCTAAACTCCTAATACATCCCTAATATGAGATGAGACTGAAGCTTCTAGGGTCACTCCATTGGGACACAGACAGGTGTGTCTGTCCCTGTTCACTCTTTTTCATATATGAGTGACCTTGAACTATCATATCCTTTAAATGAGGGATGCATCAGTAAGTGGGCCATGTCATACCTATAGGATTATACAGACTTTCACCTTTTAATTTTTTTAAAGCTTACATTGCATAGTTTTTATGTTTCCCGCCTAAAATAGTGGGGAACTATGATGCCAATTTTTGGAAGCCCTGATATACAAAAATTACACATTTGTGTTTTGCTTATTAGGGTAAACAAACTCATATAAAGTAAGTATGGTTCACTTTTGTGTACAAGGTATCTCTGACACTGAGAAGATGGGTGAACCCTGGGATTTCTTTTCATGCCCTTCTTTCAGATTTCTAGAGAACCATCGGACTTGAGCCATGCCAAATTTCCAAAACTCAGCTCCTTGGATTACTGTTATTGTTATTCAAAGCTGCCAAAGTACTCTTCAAAAATTTAAAATATAAAAGAATATCTGTAGTATAAAGCAGAATAAAGACAAGGAGAAACAGAACTTTTAAACCTGAGCACAATTTAGGTGAGGAGCAAATATACTGTAAGCTCCTTATGGAGGAGCAGGGGGGCTCTTGGACACTGTAAACCTGAAGATAAGATTACCAATAATATCCAAGTCCCCTTGTACCATGAAGGCAATCTTTGAAGAGGAAAGAAAGAGATTTTTAAGACAGAATGGTCATTTCCTACCTAGAGAGAGGGCTAATCAGACAACATGAGTTCTTGCAGCCTTGCAGCTCTTTAGCAGAGGGCCTCAGTTCTGCTAAAACAACATCTCTCCGTGCTCAACCAGGTAAACCTGTTGTGAGTTGCCCTCCCAGCTTAGAGAGAGAACTATAACAACTTCCCCTTTATTTGCTTCTCTTGTGTCAGGCCCAGCCCAAGAACAATAATGAAACAGTCTAGTAGAGTATAGTTCCTTTATTGCTTACACTTTATAGACAGAATCTTGCTAAACTCAATCTATACTACAGCAACTGGTGCATATACCCTGGGAGATTCCAGGGAGTGGCTATCCTGAACCTCTTCTTCTTCTCACACTCTCCCTGCAGACTGTGTTGTCTCTTGCCTCCTTTCCCCACCGGGAATGCACCCCCTCCTTCCTGATAGCCTTGATCTCCCACATCACTCTCCTCCTCGTAGATACCTTCCATCACATCTTGTCACCCAAGAACAAGATAGCTGCGAGAAAGAGTTGACTGAATCCAGTTTCTCAACCTTGGCAACTTTAAGATGTGTGGACTTCAACTCCCAGAAGTCTCTAAGTAGAGAATGCTGGCTGGGGAATTATGGGAGTTGAAGCCCACACATCTTAAAATTGCCAAGGTTGAGAAACACTGGCCTAATCCATCGTGCAAGAGCCAGTTTGGTGTAGTGGTGAAGGCATCAGACTAGAGACCCAGAGCCTGTCAGTTCTAGTCCCACCTTAGGCACAAAGCCAGCTGGGTGACCTTGGGCCAGTCACTTTCTCTCAGCCCTAGGAAGGAGGCAATGGCAAACCACTTCTGAATTCTTGCCAAGAAAACTGCAGAGACTTGTCTAGGCAGTTGCCAGGAGTCAACACTGATTCCAGGGCACCTAAATAAATAAAATCCATTGTGCAGGACTCTTGGTGTGCTTATTCTTCTGTTAGGTCCAGTGTTGGTCCCTCAGCAACCAGGATTATGCAGAGCTTCTATCTGAAGGCTCCATTTGAGGTGATTTGAGCAAAACACCATTCTGAACTAAGTCATTGGACCAAATTGTTTTGTTGCATTAAAATCAAATCAGCTTCCTTCAAATCAATTCAAAGAGTCAATGGATATTTTTCCCCTGTGTACAGAAACCTTCTTTTACTGAATCAAACAGAATCAATTTGATTCAAAGAGCCAGTTTGACAATCTCCAGACTGAACCAGTGATTTCAGCTGAGTTGTTCATTTAGACTGAATCTTTGGTGGTTTTGCACTGGCCTATTAGCAACTCCTGATGTGAATTCTGCAATTTGGTAAACGTCCAGCCTTTTGCCTTCTTCCTCCTCTCTGCTGCTGAAGCAGCAGCCCAAGAAAGTCCCTCCATCAGCTGATTTTGCCATTGGTGGAATGGGCTTGTCATCCATCACTGTAAGCTGGATTACTAAAGTGACTCATGGTTTTAAGCAGAGCCAGAGGATCCATCTATCAGGCAGATTTTCCTGCCTCTGACAACTGACAAAGAAGGATGCTGCAAAAAGAAGAAGGCCGTCAAATCTTGATATATCTCAGTGGGTGAATTCAGCATATCTTTCAGGAGCCAGAGGCCCGCGGCAGGGCAGAGAATGCAAGTCTGTCAACATTATTGCACACAGTAGATGGGGTGGAGAGCTGGAGAGACAGCACCAAATCCTCCTTGCAGATGACATTCCAGCTGAGCGAATTGCTCTCTCTTAGACCAAGCATTTCTCTTCGAGACTCATAACTACACAGACTCAGACAGTAGCAACCAGAGGCACCTGAAAATAGGCATCAAAAAGCTCAAGATGACAGCCGGGGTCATAAAAGTGAAGCCCCACCTCTTTTTTACATGTGTGGGGTTTCGATCATGCAGTCAAAGCTGGCATCTTGACTTTTTTGACATAAACCCTCCTGCAGGTGCCCCTGTTACAGAAAGCATATTTCCTAAGTGCTTGGAAAGCAGCGAGTATCACACCCACAGTTGAACCCATGGTACCGTAGCTGGACTAGCCTGCCCTGCTCCTAAGATTCCTGATTCAATCCCTCCCAGCTTTAGGGAAAAAGAATATTCCAATTACATTAATTGGCTTTGTTCACACCACACATTTTAAGAAGGTCAGCTAAAGACCAAGCAGCTACGTTCACACAACAAACTTAGCTTGTTCAATTTTAATCTCGGTTAGAGATTTTTTTTTTCTGTATCAATATATTGTGCCAACTGTAAGCATGGAAAATATTTCATGACCATCTTCCCTGCAGCTTCTCTTTATGTACTTGCACACAACAACATTTCTCTCCTCCTGTAAGTCTTCCTCTCTTTAGAATATATACATCTCAAGTTGCTTTCACTGGTCATAGGCATGTCCTCAAGTCTCTGTATCATCTTTGTTGCATTCCTCTGAACAATCTTCAACCTGTCAATATCCTTCTGGAAATGGGGTGCCTAAAATCAGACACAGGACAGGTGTGGTCTCCACAGTGCTGAGTAGAAAGGAATAATGATTTCACAAGTCTTTGAGATGATGTTTCTTCTAATGAAGCCCAGAACTGAATTAGCCCTTCCGGCAGCTGCCTCACATTGCAGACTCATGGTCAAGTTGTTGTCAGTGACCACACTCAAGTCCTGTCCAGATGGAATGTTTCCAAACCATGATATCTCATCTAAGATGTGTGTGCTATGTTGTGTTAATTCAAGGCCACCCTGTGTTGTGTGAATACAATCACTGAGTGTCCTAATGCATGTCCTGTGATTGCTCCTGTTCTCCAAGGACATGGTTCATATAGTTAATAAATCACTGCCTCTTTTTTGTCAATCTTTTATTAACATTTTGCTAGTGTGCATTAATATTGAATGCCCTCGCAAGAGTGGCTCGAAGTTAAATCTCTGAGTCAGGAAATGTGGTCATGCATATGAACATTAAGTCTCTCTGGTGTCCATCTTGCACACACTGCTACATATTTTATACAGTTGTGTTCACAATCATCCTCTTGACTTTGATCATCCATCAAAAATGGGGATGTTGCAAAATAAATACGTTCAGCTTTACTGCCCCATTGTAAGAAATCATGAATCACACGCAACGGTCAAAGGGGTGCGCTGTGGAAATCAAGAAAACAGGAATAGTCAATCTCCCTGAACTTTCATTTAGGCCTATTGCAGTAAGGAAGAAGGGCTAGAACAGTGTTTTGCAAACATGGCAACTTTAAGAAGTGTGGATTCAACTCTGGGAGTTGAAGTCCCCTCATCTTAAAGTTGCTACGTCTGAAAAACACTGGGCTAGAATGTCAACGCTGGATCGGGCTGTGTTGCCAATTTTTACAGTTTACAATTACAGTCTACAGCTTCCAGCCAAACACTATTTCAGCTTCAGTTTTTTTGCCCTTTGCCTGAAACACTAAATAAATATAGCAATTCTCTCTGTAAGGCAGCACTCTTCCAGCCTTAGCATTGCTAATGAGTCCAATTTGTATGTCACAGTTAATTCAATTATATCACCAGATCGGTAGCTGGTTGTTTGCAGTGCATAAAAGTGCCCTCCATGTGAACCACAAAAATCATATTATTTGTGCTGAGGATTTGTGTTCTTCTTTGCATTCTCCCCATTTTTAAATTTGTCACTGCTGATGCCTTGCTTATGCCTGAATGAATGCAAACTAAACGCATTGCACAGAGCTGGAATAACAACAAGCATAGATTTTTTTCTGTGTTAAACTCTGTTGCTTCTGCTCTAATGTCAAGCAGGACGTTAAGCTTTCTGAATATCCCTTCTGTCTTTTAGGCTAAATTACATGCATCTCTTGTTTAATACCTTCAAGAGGCGCCAGGACCTAGCTGACCATGGTTGATCTTGAAGAAAAGCTAAGCAGCAGCAGACTTGGTTGGTACTTGGATGGGAGACCACAAGAAAATCTCAGGGCTGTAACCTAGACTGGAAAGTTGAGAAAACATCCCGGAAGAAGGCCAGTGGAAACCTAATTTTGTATTCTTACCAAAGGATGCACAGAGGTGACCATGCAGTCAATACAAGTCATGACTGAGTAGGGTCTAATCTTAGTTCATCAGCTTTTGGAAGCCTGCAAGATCCCCTTCCTTGTTGCATAGGATATATCATTCATATTCTTCTATTCCAAAAAATTAACAACAGACAAGGTCCCATATTCAGATAAAGGGAGGAAAGGAAACAAATGCTATCAAACATGAGCTATTATTTATTTGCCTAATTGCTTCGATTTTTATTGCCACATTCCCAACAGACTCCTGGCAGTTTAGAGCATTAAAAAACACCTCATACAATAGATGATCACATTAGCTGTATTTCTTAATATCAGCATAATTATGCCTCTTTTTTTTTTGAAGCGTTCCCACCCTCTTCTTTAGCCCAAAAAGCTTGCAGAGAAGCTCACAGATACCATCAGTAATAAAACTGACCTCAGCATTATCGTCTAAAAGACACGACATAGAAGGAAAAAGGGAAGGGAAGGGAAGAGGAAAAAGAGAAACAGTTTAGTACCTATTCTTGATATTAAATTGTGACCTCTGCGACGACTTGCAACTCCTGCTGAGAATACTAAAGGTCAGGGGTGTCTGCAAGGTATGGTAAAAAAAGTCAAGATGGCAGCGACAATGGTGCAATGGAAGCAATGCACATAAAAAACAGGCAGAACTTTGATTGCACCATTGAGGCCACTTTTTTTATTTTTTTGACCATATTGTGTGGTCTAACTGCCCTGCTAACTGCCCAGAGCTGCTGGGAGGTATATAAATCTAATAAATTATTGTTGTTGCTATTGTTGTTGTCGGTCGCACAGTCAGCCAGATGTTTAGACTGGATTTGGCATTTTTATCCACCTATCAAGTCCTTCCCAAGGACCTGCAATAGGCAGATGCTATATTAAAGGTCTTTTTATTTTTATTATTATTATTTAAAGTTTTGTTTGTATCAAGCTCAACTCCAGAAGCATACTTTTATTTAAAAAAAAAAAATAGCTTTGAATCTAAACATTCAAAATCCAGAACTCCAACTCTTTCTGAGCCCTTAAAACTTTCTGTAGCCAAAACTTTGTATTACTTTTTGCTGTTTGCTTTAAGTTCTTAAAGATTATAAAAGTAGATCTTCATATTCTTATATTGAGGATTGAAAGCATTCACTCACCCGGTGTCCCCAGCCTTGTCATTCCAAAGTTGCATCTAACTTCTTTAAACCCGTCAATAGGCAATTTCCGAAAATAGGGAGCAAGGGAAGTGCATGGACTTAGTGTCCTTTGAAGGCTCTGTCTGCAGCTAGAGCAAATATGGTGAATCCTCCTGTCTCCTGGTTCCCCCACCACCATCCGAGATCACTATCATGAGGTCTCTTCGTGAGGAAGAGGATCAACAAATAAATGCTGTTTGGAAAGGTTCTGTCCAGCATTGTAGCGTATTTTTCAACTAGACTTATTTACCTGAGCTGCAGAACTCCAGACAAACACGAGGTGGCATCAAAGTTGTGCGTTCCTGTATCTCTTGGCTGCCATATGGTGATCACCTGGAGTTGAGATACGATAGCCTTCCTTTCAACAAGGAAACAAGAATCTTTTCCATCCGTGACTATTTTCTCATACCTTCAGTGGCAATAAGAAGGCCGGTGTTGGTTCTCAAGCATTTATTCTAGCTTCCCTTCCTACTACATAAGATAAATAGTGCCATGAACCTGCTGAATCTACCCTTAATCTTTGTGATTAAAAGCTTGCAGACAAATTCTGTATTTATAAGAACATCAGAACCGCAGTGCTGGATCAAATCCAATATTTTCTTTCCTCCTGAATCTTTCTTCATGGTTGAGAGACAGGACCTAAATATCTCAAATAAATAAACAGAGAAAGTTTTGAGGGCTGGTAGCTCCTAGTGTTTGATCACCCTTCTCAAGCGGTAGCTGGAAAATATCCATTTTTTAAAATTGGCCACTTGCTGGAAAGAAATCTTTACATGCCCACATTTGTAAAGGAACAAACATGAGATATTAGTAGTTATTATTCTCAAGGAAATGATCCTGTCATGGTCACCTCCTAGAATTTCCCCTTGGGGAGATAGGAAGCCACAGAACAAAAACATCTGAAAAAATGGTTTTCCTAAGAAACAATCATTTATTTTACGGCCAGCCATCAACTTCGATGAAGGCCCAAAGCATTTTCTGTATAGCTTGCAATTTTTTTAAAGATAGCGTTTGTGTGCACACACATGCGCATATGCGTGTATGTACAACACAGAGCACACACTGTACTTTGAAAGAATATCTAAGGACAAATACAGGAACTCATTGTATGAGAAAGAGCAGATGCTTAAAATATAGCAGCCAGCCTAGGTGATTGTTTCCTATTGAAAGCTTCTTCCTGGTCCAGCTTGCCTTTCGAAGGATAAAATTAGCAAAATCAGATGACCGAGATGATAATGAACCTAGTTTCCTTGTACGTGGCCAAATGAGATTCATCAAAGACTGTGGCTTGATTTAAAAAAAGAGATAAGGAGGAGGATAGAAACAGTATTGATGCTTTTCAACTTTGCTGTTGGAGAAAACGTCTGAGAATGGACAGCCAAGAAAACACACCAATGGATCTCAGAATCTGTTCAAATCAGTCCAAAGTTCTCACTTAAAGCAAAGTGACCAGGCTCAAATTATCATATTTTGGACACATTATGCAGAGACTTAGCTCTCTTGAGAAGCTTATAATAATGCTGGGAAAAATAGAAGGAGAGGAAGAGAAGAACAGGGCAACCAACAACAAGATGGATGGATTCACTTATAGTCACAATGTGTGCAGCACTGGAAGACCTGAAGGATCAGGTTGTGGACTGATTATCCTGGAGAAGGCCTCTCTGTGAGGTCACTAAGAATCATCAACACCCCGATGGCATATAATCAATCAAAATCAATCAATGACTGAAGATTGAAGGTGGATAGGCCCTTACCAAAATCTGTGTCCCATTTTTTTAAAGAATTAATAACAAATGCCCAACAAATAGGGATGAACTGACTAAGGAAGCTCTATCTTCCTATTATGTAAAATCTACATAGAAAAAATTGATAAACCATGAAAGGTGTTAGAACTTTCTTTTTTAAAGGTAGGAGGTCTTGTTTTTATACTGTAACAACTATATTGTAATAACAGTTATCTATACTATATTATATCTGTACTAATAACAGTTATCAATATATTAGCAATGGATGTCTTCTGTTATAGTACTATAAAAAAGGTCTCATGTACTCATAGCCCAATGGGTTTATTGTTTAGATAATTTGTTTTGTGAGCTTCCTGGACTGACCATGTTCTTCTGCTGCAGACTTACAGTGCTAGCAGCGGGAATGCCAAGCACCATGGCTGTCCTGATTTCCTTATGAAGAAGCATTCCAGAGCATTGATGGAAAAATAAAATAGTAGCAATGCTCCTGGGTTAAGCCAGCCTTCTCAGATGAATGGAAGCAAGTAGACATATGTAGGCCACCAGCAGATGAGCAAAGGAGTTACATTGACAACAGACACTGGACTGATGCGGGGGGGGGGGGGGGGATGCATTGGCAATGGTTGAGGAGGCTCACCCACAAAACACTTTGCTTCCTTATGTTAGTGTTGACCTTAAGTCTTCCCCAAAATAATTGTAGAAAGGACAATTATTAAGGGAGAAAAATATGTTTAATTTGTGCTTTTTTTTAACCTCATCAGTTCAAAGAGCCAGTCTGGTGTAGTGGTTAAGGCATCAAACTAGAAACTGGGAGACTGTGAGTTCTAGTCCCACTTTAGGCATGAAACCAGTTGGGTGACCTTGGGCCAGTTACTCTCTCTTAGCCCTAGGAAGGAGGCAATGGCAAACCACTTCTGAAATCTTGTCAAGAAAACTGCAGAGACTTGTCCAGGCAGTCTTCAGAAGTCAACACTGACTCAAAGGCATACGCACAAAAGAAGTTCCTATTTCAACAAGTACACACAGCATCACTTAGACAACCTTGGCTGATCCCTCAAAGTTGATCAAGATCAAGGCTTATTCATATTTGGATAGGAGATCACCAGAGAATCCCAGAACAGTGAGCTAGACTGGGAAGTCAAAAACACCTCAAAAGAAAGCACCAGCAAGCCACTTCCATATTATCGCCAAGAAAACTACATGGACATGTCCACATGGTCATCAGGAGTCAAGTTCAACTCATGGGACTCTTGGCCTTTTCCTACAAAACTGTATGCTTTTTGAGGAAACAAGTTTCCTTGAAATCTGTGGGCCTTGCTTCTGAGTAAATACAGGATTGTCCCACAGATGAACAGGGCCACAAGTGGAGTCCAACCACCCAGCCGAGAGATTTAGTCATTTTCCTAGTCAATTAGATTCCCCAATTCTGAAGAAAAATGGTTTAGAGATATAGACAAATCATCTGCTCTTAATGTCTTCGAGGGAAGAGCCACAATGCACAGGATGGTGACTCAAAGACAAGGGAGCGAATGAACCTGAGCAGGGCTAGATATGCTGAGGTGTGGAAGAGTTTTATCTTGAGGTTCATCCTACAGTTTTCACAACTGGCAGGAAAAGATGCCACCATTTCTTACAATTGTTCCACCCAGTTTTGGTGGAATCATCAAGGAGAGGTGTATGTATTTATCCTTCCATCCATCCATCTATTAATCCATCATGCATGCATTTATTTGTTAGATTTAAGCCCCACGGTTCCTCCAGGAGCAAAAATCAGCATGCCTAACAGTCTCATCTCCAATTTTCCCCCACAAAACAACCCTGTGAGATCACTTGATTTTTCCACAGGATTCCCATGCAGGACTTAGATTTTCTTCTAGCATTACCCAGCCATCACCAGGAAAGTGGTGGAAAGTCTTGAATTTCTTATTTTGGCATAGCAGCGCTATAAAATGCTGCAAACCACTGGTAAGAATCCTGCTTGAGAAAGAGAGACTGGCCCAAAGTCCCCCAGGGAGCTTCAATGGCTAAGAATGAACTTGAATCTTGTCCCCCCAATCCTGGGCATTGTGGGAACCTGGATTGGCCTCGAAATGTTCAGCAAAGAATTATGAAATTTTTATTTTCCTTATGAAGAAGCCCCAAGGGGTATACAATGGATCTAAACTTGAGGTATAGTGAAATCCACTGTTTCTGTCCAGAGATTTCATCCTTTCAGATCCTGAAAGCCTCAATAATAAGAGAGCCACAAGGACGCATCACTCCTTCATAGCTAAGCGACCGGGTGGCACAGCTAGTAATTTGCTCTATGAAACATCCCACAGGCTATCATTATGCGATGAGGAAGCAGAATCATTGTTGAAGGATGAGGACAGCCAAAGAGTAAATCGAGCAACCCACACAGTGGAAAGACCAGTTGGGGACAAACCCAAACCACCACGCAAGAGAAAAGAACAGGCAAAACGTTATGATTAATTTGCCAACTGTTTTTAAGCAAATTACAGCCAATATTTTGCCTCATCTTCCTCATCTTTTTTTTTAAAAGGGGGCATTTAATTGTGCCAAGACATGCCATCACAAAATCTGTGCCTGCTGAGCTCCAGAAGGCACAGACGCCTCTGTGCAACCAGCTGCAGCAGTGCCTGGGCTCAATAAAATAGGATAAAATAAAACCAGCAGGACTGGGAAGAAAGAAAATCTAATGGAGAAAAGTCGAGGTTGAACAGAGATGCCCTGAATTTCTACATGGACTCTGAAAGAAAGAATTTTTCTACTCGCATTAACTCTTCAGTTGTTCCCCAGACCCAAGTCCAGGGTAACAGAGGAATTGGTTTGGGTGAAAGATACTCTGATGAATGGGCCCATCCTGTGTCAGTGGGCCCCATCAAGATTGCCAGATAGCATTTCTGTATTTATTTAATCAAATTTATACGCCACCCATCTCATTGTATAAGTGACTCTAGGCAGCTTACAAGTAAAAAAGTGATACAAAATGATAAACATTTTTACAAAAATATACAAAGCTAAAAGACAGAGACAGCATCCTCAAGTCACCAACTACCCCCAGTACTGCAAACCCCGATTGGATCCCCATGCTAGTTGACAGAGCCAGATCTTGATGCTCTTCTCAAAGGCCAGAAGAGTGGGGGCCAATCTCACCTGAGGGGCAAGATGTGCCACAGAGTGGGGGTAACGGCAGAAAAGGTTCTCCTCCTGGACCCCGCCAGTCGAAATTCTTTAGCCGACGGGGTCTGCAACATGCCCTTCCTGACAGACCGGGTGGGATGGGCCAATGTAACCAGGACAATATGGTTCCTCAGGTAACCTGGCCCCATGCCATGAAGGGCTTTAAGGGTCAAAGCCAGCACCTTGATTTGGACCCAGAAGGAAACTGGCACCCAGTGCAGCCCACGGAGCAGAGGTGTAACATGCGCAGCCCTGGAGGCACCCATAATATGATAATTTATGACTTTTACTATAACATATATACTATATTATATTATTATATTATTATTATTATTATATTTTATATATATACCATATATATTTTATACTATAACACAGTGTATTATTTAATGACTTTTGGAGGAGTGGTGGTCCATTATCCATTTAACATCATCATCATCTACTCTAATTTACATTCAATACTAAAATTAAAGCCATCCTGTGGTGCCAATGGTCTAATCTACATATTATAACTAAACTTTAAAATGCTAGCACAAGTATCATTTAATCATACTTTACTTGTCTGAGCTGCAACATTCAGAACTGAACTGCAGCTTTCAGAAAATTATAAATTTCATGGGGTGACTGCATTTTGTCCCAATTGTGAAACGACAAATAGAATTAAAGTGAACTGGCAATATTACTTCTGGGAACACTGTATTACTAGGTGCAACATCTAAGCATTTTTTTTTTCCAGAATTCCCTGAGATGCTGCTATATCAGAAGTATTTTGCGGGAAAACAAAAATGTTGCCAATTATGCTTTACAATTCCGTTGGCGTGAGTTGCCTTGCCATGGAGCCTCTACTTCAGATTTGCTTCAGAGGAGAGTATCAGGATTTTCTCATGGGAAGAGGGTCATCCCGTTCACTATACAAAACAGGTATTGAGATTACCAAGTATCTTGTGATTCTGTTATGATTTTTACTGCCACCTACTGAAATGTGTGTTAGTTATTCAGTGGGGGTGTTATACTGGCAATATAAGGGGAGGGCTAAAATGCCCAGCTCAGTTCAGTGTGTGTGTGTTTAGTCTTAAAGTTAACCATGTAGGTTTTTATGGGTTATGTAGTCTTAACTAGTAACCAAGTAGTGAACCTCTTCTCTGAAAGTGTTTTTTTAGCTAGAGGCTTTGCAGTGATAAGTCTTGGAAGCTAATATGAGAAGAAGTCTTCGTTATATTCTATATTTTGTATGCAACTTGTATTTTGTGAAGTTTTGCATTTTTATCAATAAAGACCAGTTAGTTTATATTTTCTGACTGGATTTTCTTTGAGGAACAAAATATGGACATTGCATTTTGCAAGCTCTCATGCTGATGTGTAATTTTCCTGAGAGCAGGATTTATGGGACTTTTGCTGCACTCTGCGCAACAGAGAGTATTCCCTTAGCTTCAGAACTACATCTGTGAAACAATCATCTTTGATTTCATAGTATAATTTGAAGATACAACATGCAGAAAGCTAAATAGGGGTGATTCTAGCTTTCTGGAGGATATAAAGGCAATGCTGAGCTTTATGATAGAAGAAAGAAGGTTGGAATGGAGCTTAGGACAGCTACCATCCCAAATCAGCACTTTCCAAAAGGGTTTGACTACAACTCCCATCATCCCTTTCTTTTTGTAGGCCACCCAAAGTCACATGGTCTGAGCTGGGTGGCTATATAAAATGCTTAAATAAATTAATAAATCCCCGGCGAGGCTGAGAGTGGTTAAAGTTGTTGTACGTCTCATCTGGGGTGCATCAGGTTGGAGAAGTCTGGGCTAGAATGTAGCAGATGGACCAGAGAAAGTCATGTTAAAATCCTACCTGACCAAGAAGCTGGAGGCCTTTGGGGACACTAAGCTTTCTCAGCCTAATTTGAGCTACCATACCTTACAGGGTTGTAGAAAAGACAAAATGAGAGAAGAGAAATCCATGCGTACGATGAGGTGTTTCTTGGAGGGATAAAACTGCAATTAAGCAGATGCAATATGATTTCCCCAGGATATCGGAGGGATCCTTACAATAGCAAGGTTGTATTTATAGTTAACTGAAACAAACAAACAAAAAAACCTCTGATGTAGTTAAGGCTTCTGCTGGATTCATGGGCTCAGGTGAGATTGGAGCAGAAATCACCTCCTGAACCAACACCAGCACATCATTTATTTATTTAGTGCCAACTCCTCCTCCACAACTCAAAAGACCATAGGCGGGGTGCCACAACTTAAAATTAGAAATGCAACAATAAAATACATCAAAAGCATTAAAAACCCATCAGTAATAATACATCAACAATATGAAATCATTCCCTCCTTCAGGAGGGAACTGTCAGCCCCACTAGGTAGACCAGACCAAGAAATCAGTTCCACAGGAAGACTAAAACGACATTGATTGAGATTGACTATAATAACCGAATCCTGCATGTCTGAAGGTGCTGGATCTCCTCCTCCTTATAGTTCAGAGAATGAGGGACATGTCTGTCTGAGTCACTTCCAAATGTTATCTGGACATTCTGGATTTAATAGACTAGGCAACAGGTCCTACATATCTCCATCAAGGTTGTCTTTAGATTTTTTAGGGTTTTTTTAATCCCACCTTTATTATTTTTATAAATAACTCAAGGCAGCAAACGTACCTCATACTCTTCTTCCTCCTATTTTCCCCACAACAACAACCCTGTGAGGGGAGTTGGGCTGAGAGAGTGTGGTGGCCCAGAGTCACCCAGCTGGCTTCCATGCCCAAGGCAGGACTAGAACTCATGGTCTCCTGCCTTCTAGCCTGGTGCCTTCACCACCAGGCCAAACTGGATCTCTTCTTTGCTTTCTACAAAAACTTAGCTGGAGTTGAAAACATGAAAGTTGAAATAAGGGTGGCTTTAAAGATCTTTTAAACCCAGGAGGGAGGGAGGGATAGGAACATCTGGGCAAGGAGTTTTAAAGTGTGGGGTCACCACTGAGAAACTGTCATGATGTCCATATCCCCCTTACCTCAGAGAGGGGAAGACTGTTTGTTTGTTTGTTTATTTATTGTATTAGGAAGTGAATCTAAAGTGTCATAAAGATTCCTATATTGCAATGTATGATTAGAGACTTATGATACTGTAAAAGACATCATATCCATATTCTAAGCTAAGAATTCCTATTATGCTTTAAGCTGCTTGGTTAAACACAGGATAAATCACTAAGAAAAGCTATAAACAAGATATTAAGTCTGTACTGGAAGTTATACATCGAGTTCATATATAAACTCTATTAATAAGAAAACCCCAGCTTTAGATCTGGCACAAATCCATGTATAAAATGAGAATCCAAGAATACTCTCCAGTTAGAATTAAATTCTACATCCTATTTGCTTTTTCAGTACGAAGTTTTTCTGGACATTGAAGCGTTCTCCCTCAAAAATAGTTAGCCATTCCTCATAGGTGGCAGATGTGTCTGTGTGTGTGTGTGAAAACCTGTGTGATGACAGACGCAGCGTCATGAGTGAAGCCCCACCCCTTTTGCACGTGCACAAAAGGGGTGGGGCCTTCGTGCAATTCCACACCTGCCATCTGGCAGATTTTAAGCCTTCCCATACAGAGATGTCCCTGGATTATTCTCCTGCAATTATTTTGCAAGTTTCCGCTATCATCAAATGAGTCACAGATGTGAGATGGGCAGCTCTACGTATTGCATGAATGAATGAATGAATAAACAAATAAATTTTGTACATTTATTTTTGAAAAGCAATATTTCCAATGTACCAGATCCAGCTGTTCCTTGTCTTTTTCCTAGTTCCTCCTATCTGTCTAAGCCAGTGTTTCTCAACCTTAGCAACTTTAAGATATGTGGACTTCAACTCCCAGAATTCCCTAGCCAGCCATGCTGGCTGTGGAATTCTGGGAGTTGAAGTCCACATATCTTAAAGTTGCTAAGGTTGAGCAACACTAGTCTAAGCAGCAAAAATCATTCAATCCCTTTTGTTCTTTTCTGCAATTTTCCCCTTGATTTCAGTATAATGAGCAAGAAGGGATTCCAAACTCAGTTTTATCTGCATTACTTAAGGGAGGGGGATAAACCCTCACTTCTTACCCTGAGCATCCAGACTGGTAGTGGTTTCCAACTCCTTAATTGCTGCAGCTCTCCCGCTGAACACCTGTCCAAATATTGCACTAAGAGTTTCTTTCTTCTGTGACTCGGCCTGGAGAGATGCATAAGGCTATTCATAGCCACTGCTGCAAGGATTTTTTCAAAGAAGTAGCAACAGCTGGAAGTGACAAAATTGCAGACTTTTCTTTGCAACACACAAAACCCTGTGGGTTGGTTCATGGCTGCCTGCCACAGAATCAGGGTCTCCTGTGGCTTAAAAACACACACTGAAAATAGAGGCAGTCCTGGGGTCCTGAAATTCAATCAGATCTAGAGATTGGCTGATTCCCCCCCCCCCCCCCAAAAAGAAAAGTTTGCACAAGGCAGTTTTATGATGTGGCTTGTTTTTACCTTAAGGAGTTGGAGGAAAAAATCCAAGGAAAACTTATCCAGACTGCATGGTGTGAGTGGGAACCAGTTCCTTTAAAATAAATAAATAAATAAACAAACAAACAAACAAACAACAACAAGTCTCTTCCAACTTTTCAGTGGGTGAAAAACAAGCATTTGTTGGTCTTTGCTTCTGGCTCAGATTTGTTCTGCTAGTGATAGCTCCATTGGCAAAGGAGTGGAATTTTTGATGTCAAAATTTATTTTTTATCCTTAATCTTCAGCACTGATCACATCTCTCCACTTTGCTGATTAAAATTCACCCTCCCAATGTGCTACAAAGGCAACAGTTCTGTAGTACAGCATATTCTTGGCATGCAGAAAATTACAAGTCCATTTCCTGGCAAATCCAAATCTGGGGAAAATCCTGCTCTGACTGTTTAGACGCAGGGGCCCTCAAACTTTTTAAACAGGGGGCTAGTTCACGGTCTCTCAGAATGTTGGGGGACCAGACTATAGTTTGAAAAAAACATGAACGGATTCTTATGCACACTGCACATATTTTATTTGTAGTACAAAAGAAAACCAGGAAAAAAACAATACAATAATTAAAGAACAATTTTAACCAACATAAACGTATTAGTATTTCAATGGGAAGTGTGGGCCTGCTTTTGGCTAATGAGATGGTCAGTGTCCGGTTCCATATTTGTCACTGCCAGTCGTAACAAGTGATGCAAGTGTGCATCAGTTAGTCTGGATCTGGTTGGAGATTTCAGATGTTTCATTCGGGAAAAAGTCTGTTCGCAGACATAGGTACTTCCAAAGATGGTTGCCATTTTGAGTGCATGGTTCCTGAGATTAAGATATGTCTCAGAGGGGAGAGATGCATAGAAATTAGTAAGGCTGCTTGACTTGAATGCATCTTTCAGAGAGTCACAATTCTGTAGCCTGGCCAGTTCCATTTGGCAAATTGGATCAACAATTTCAATGTCAACAGAAAATGGGTTCTGGAAAAGCTGTATGTCCTGTTCATGGAGATGAAGCTCTTTAAATCTAATTTGAAATTCCCTTTGCAACAGTTCCAGTGAATCCACACGTTTTGTTTGGGAATGCAACCGCTGGTTTTTCAGCCAACAGGTTTTGAGTTGTGGGGAGATGGCAAAAGTTTTCCTCCTTCGTTTGTTTAATGAGGAGGTCCAATTTTACTTGAAATGCTTTCACATGTGAATGCATATCACAAATGAGCTCCCCCTTTCCTTGAAGTTGCAAATTGAAACTGTTGAGTAGCTCTGTTACATCTGTTAGAAAGGCAAGGTGCCATTTCCATTCTGCATCTTTGAGCTCTGGTACTTCTTTGTTTTTTGAAAGGAGAAAAGCAGAAACCTGTGGAAGTAAGTCATAAAAACATTTCAAAACTCTCCCTCGATTCAGCCAATGGACTTCTGTGTGGTACAGAATATCTTCATAGGCAACATTCAGCTGAGACAGAAACTCCTGAAACTCTCTGTGGTTTAGTGCGTGAGCTCTAATGAAGTTAACACAAGACACCACAACTTTCATGACAGAGTCGTACTTCAGAGATTTACAACACAGCGCTTGTTGGTGAATGAGGCAGTGTATGGCTATTGGACGTGAATGGTTGTGTTTGTCCATCTCTTGTTTAATGCGTGCAACCACTCCTTTCATAGACCCCACCATGCTAGGAGCACCATCAGTTGTCACACTGGCTAGTTTAGCCCAGTCCAGCTCCAAATCATTCATAGTTTCACAAACCTTTTTATAGATATCCTCTCCTGTGGTTGATCCTTGGATGCTTTTCAGTGCAGCAAGCTCCTCTGTGACTTCAAAAGAAACATTTGTCCCACGAATGAAAATTAGAAGTTGTGCAGAATCACGAACATCATTGCTTTCGTCAAGTGCCAACGAAAAATAGCAAAGTTTTTTTGAGGAGTTTTGCAAATGCTGATGCAAATTGTCCCCCATTTCTTCAATCCTTCGTGTAATTGTAGGTCCTAAAAGACTCACTGTACTAAATAAATCATTCTTCTCTGGACACATCTCTTTGGCAACAGAAAGAAGGCATTCTTTTACAAATTCTCCCTCTAAAAATGGTCTGCCAGTGCACGCTATTAGCTTGGCAACTTGAAAACTTGCTCGCAGTGATGAAATATTTAGCTGCTTCTGCTTCACAAAAATATTTTGCTGAGTTATCAATCCATTTTTCAGTTTTAATATTTTGTCTTTTCTCACTTGTCCGACCAAACAATCATATTTGTCTTTATGTTGAGTTACGTAGTGTCGACGCAAATTATATTCCTTGAACACAGACACTAAATCCTGGCATATTAGACAAACAGCTCTTTCCTTGTACTGCATTAAAAAGTAATCGTAAGTCCACTGTTCTTTAAATATCCTGCACTCGGAGTCAATTTTTCTTTTTCTTGACATAATTGTTTCCTAGGGATTCAAAACACAGGTATCACTGCACACAGGTGCTGGGGGTTAACGTTCACTGCCACTGACCACCAATCTGGGGGGGGATGGGGGAATGACATTCACTGTCACTAAAAACCAATGGGGGGGTCGTCAATATCAGTGAATGTTATCCCCCCCCCCGCATTGGTGGTCAGTGTCAGTAAATGTTATCCTCCCCCCATCCCATTCCTCCCGCCCCCTGCCCCCCGCATTATTGATCAGTGCCAGTGGCCATTCTCCTACTTGAGGGGCAACCACATAGCCCAAATGGAGAAAATAATAGGGTGCCCTGGACCCCACCGATCAGCCTGCACAGAGGATCCCTCCCGTGGAGTATGAGGAACTATGAGTAAAAGTGCCCCTGTGGTTGTGAGTGTGGACGGGCTGCTAAGTGCCTGAATTTTGATCATGTGACTGCAGGGGTGCTGCAACAGCTGTAAGTTTGGGGACTGAGCATAACTACTGAATGAATGGTTGTTAAGCGATGACTACCTATACAAAGAATTTGAGACGATGGAACAGGTCCGGGCAAGGAAAAGGAGTTTGGATATAAATGCAAGGAACAGAAGAGAAGAGAAAGTGAAACAGAAACTGAGTACAATGCTTTCTGCAGTCCTGATAATTTGCAAAGAAGTAGGCTGACCTGATTTCCAAAAATAAAAACTTGGATATACGAATATTAAAAAATGCATTTTTTGTTGTTGTTCAGTCGTTAAGTCGTGTCCGACTCTTCGTGACCCCGTGAACCATATTGCGCCAGGCCTTCCTATCTTTCACTGCCTCCCTGAGTTTGCTCAATTTCATGCTCATTGCTTCAGTGATGCTATCTAGCCATCTCATCCTCTGCCGTCCTCTTCTCCTTTTGCCTTCCATCTTTCCCAGCATCAGGGTCTTTTCCAAAGAGTCCTCTCTTTGGAAAAAAATGCATACATGTATACAAATTAATCTACAAGTCAATTTCCCCAAAGTCACAGGCAAAAATTACCAGAAAAAAAAGGACACAAAGATGTTTAGAAGAGCTTCTCTGGAATGAAGCAACTTTAAGTAATTCCAAACATTCCTGTTCCCTGTTGTGCTTTTACACTCTGTGAAGAATTATTTCCAGGCCAAATTAATTTAATAAATGACTAATAATCAATTGACCACTCTCTCCATAATAAAGCTATCAGACCTGATCTGCAAAAATCCATTAGTTGTCAACAAAGAGATACAGAAAACACTAACTTTGCTTCTTATTCTGGATTTCTGCAGACTAGTACTAATCAAGCAGCCAGTAAAATGGATAATGGAATAGCTTCATTCCCACGTTCCCTTCCACCATAAGGTACCCCGAGACTTGAGGAGTAATGAAAAGACATCATTTCTTTGGCTACTTGTTCCCATACTGTTCTGCTTACTCTACCTTGAGCCCTCCCATTAGTTCGAGGATGCCTTCCCCAAAATCAGGACTGTCCCTGTAAAACTGGAATTTAATCTTGGAAATAAGTCTCAGGCACTGATAGTGCCTTCTGTTGACTAAAACCTAGCCATGGCAGCAGGTTATTGGGAATATTTTAATGACATTCCCAATGAAATCCATTGTGTGGGTAAAACAGGAAGGAACATAAAATGCAAACCCGAAGCACCATGAGAAGGGGGCTCCTGCCGTTCTCCAAATAGGGCGCCTGTACTCATGAGACCTGGGGAAGACCAGATGGTTTCCGAAGGATTGCAAGAACGGGGTGGGCAATTAGGAGAAAGAATGAGACAAGCAGCTTGGAGAACGACACACTGAGAGGAGGAGAACCGCAAGACGGCCCGGTATACCTGTAATGTAGAATAGTCTGGCTCTGCAATCTCCCTCCTCGTGCATCGCCTGCAGCTCCCGACACAGCCCCGACAGACAGCAGCGGCGGCCAATCAGGCGGGCGGGCCGGATAAATGACCCTGGCGGGCCATATCCGGCCCACAGGCCGTAGTTTGAGAACCCCTGGTTTAGAGTGTCAGACACTGCCATGAAAAATGGTGTATCAATTTTTATGGGCCTCATCAGGTACGTGTAGAACTAGTCGCATAATATGTACATTTTCTCTGCTGTACATTATGGGGCACTTTTCTAATTACAAGAGAGATTAATCCTCTCCCCCCACTCTTTCATGTCTTGACTGAACCATTCCAAGAACTTTCCCCCTGCACCCATTATAGATTTATTAACAGTATTTCTCATCTCGAAGCTCCTCTACACACTTATCAGGAAAAAAGCATCTACATAAAATTGGCCACCCCATGTCGAGCATCTTATGATGACCTTCCATAGAATGTATGGTTTATCAGCCTGGTTATTGTAAGTTTTAAGTTTAAGAAACTATACCTTAAGTATCCCTTCTGGGAGGCGTAAGAAAATTTAGTTGACATCAGGGCCAAGGCAAAATTAAAAATAAGCAATAAGAGAGGTTCACATGAGGTGATCATTTCTGATGACATTGACATATTTCATTTAATATACAAGTCCAAATCCATACTTCCATGCATACAGTATGTATATATGTATCAATTAAGCTATTTCCTTCTGGATTAAGCAGTGTTATCCAAGAGAACCAGTTTGATGTACTGGTTAAAGGCATTAGACTAGAAGCTGGTCTGTCCCACGCTTAGAAACTCTCATCACTAATTCTCTCACACTTCCATTGTAAACAACCAAAATTATCACACTTTTGGATTTATACCTGTTCCTTTGCCTTCTGGGTTCATGAATAGCTTCATGAAAACAATGTACTCAAAACCAAAACATTATCTTCTAATTCATTCTTGGGTCTCCAAACAGCCAAAACTTTTTATCTGGACTGTCTTATCACCTCCTCACTCATCCATTCATGTCATGTAATATACGTATACATGGCATGTATACATGTGTAATACAAGGTGTGTGTGTGTGTGTGTGTGTGTGTGTGTGTGTAGTCCCTGTATTACATTCATTCAGAATGTTATATAACTTTTGCTAAAACTCATCTCTGGTTGTGCATTATCACCTTTCAGTGGAGTATTATATGGAACAGCCACCAACCTATAGATGTCTCCTTTTGTATGTACCTACAACAATCTTGATGACATCAAACCATACTTTATGATATATAGTATATTCCTTTCAGACATAATTAAACCTACAGCTTTATCTCCCGACATGTATTCCTGAACTTCATTTTGTGGACACACAGCTTCCTTCCTTTCTCCCTTCTAAATTCTAAATCACAATCTTCCATATAGTAATAAAATAATAATTTATTAAATGCAAACACACACACACCATGGTCATTACCAGTTGACCTCTGCTGCCTATCATGACTTTGGTCAATCAAAGGGTGGCTGGGGAATTCTGGGAGTTGAAGTCCACACAACTTAAAGCGGCTAAGGTTGAGAAACTCTGCCCTGGACAGTACTAATTAGTCTGGGCACAATATACCTCAACTGCAACCAATGTTCAGTCAGGATTTTTAATCAAGAGTCCTCCTTACAAGCCTGAACCATATCAAAACAGAAGTGCATTCAGCCCAGAGAATACACTGAGGAGGCCAAGTCCAATTTTTTATATTATTTCACGTACCATATAAATCATTTTCTGCAAACAGAGAGATCATGCTTCTTTATGAAATCTAATTAGCATCATCCAGACAGCCTGTGGAAAAAATTAGGGCAGTGGTACAAAAAGACTGTCATTTGAAACTACCAAATTCCCACACTATAGGTATGTGGTTATAGTGTTGTCTTGTTTTCTTAGCAGATTTCTCTGAAGTTCCAGCAGGCCACTTAAGACAGGCCTTCAGCACGATGACTGGGTGTGGGCAAGCTTTTGCACGTTATTTTTGGTGGCTAAAGTCTGTGGTGCTCATGAGATTATGCAACTGGAAAGGTCACTTTCCTGTTGCTTTTTTCCCCTTCTTTCAAGCTTAATTAGTGCTACTAGATCCAGATCATTCTAGATCACCACTAAATGGGAAAAAGTAATACATACAGTTCAAAGTGTTTGCTGCATCTTAATTTTTGCAGCCCAGATCTAGTAAGCTTAGACTTTGCATGCCTGTTTCATCAACAGATCATAAGAGCTTTTGGGGCTAAACAAAAGAGATTTAAGCTACATCTGGTCTACAAATATAGGCTATGATGCAGACAATGCATATTTAGTTCTTTCTGCACAAATATAACAAACACCAAGATTGTTTTCTTTGTAGCAAGGAGTGGGATTCTTGCTATGAAAAACATCGATGCTGTGCCATTGGAATTCAATTTGGATCTCTTACAGAAACAATATTTTTGTTATTGTAGAATCTGAAATCTCTTGGCAAAAGCTGTTATTCTCATTCCTTCTCCCCACACATTGGGGAATTGTGTGCACTTAAGAGATAATAACTGTCTGAAAAATGAAATAAAATATAGTAAATAAAGAAAATGAAGAAAGAAAAAATACTGGGCATTTTACCTTTTCATCTCTATACTGTAATTTAAAAAAAAAGTGGGGGGATGGGTTTACTCACAATACTTGCCATGGAATCACGAAGAGATTAGGAAATCAGTGCTGGCTAATTGGAAAATAATTCCAAGAACAAAAAAGCAATTTTGGATCTAAGTGCTTAGATCAATGGAGGAAGATAAACAGATACATTATTTGAAACAAATGCTCCACAGTGTCCCATTAAAGTTAATTCATTGGACTTTGCATGGGGAATGAAATGCTTTCCAATTAACAAACTTGCTTGCTTGAAATTAAGAGCTAAGTGTTCACAAGATGATACATCAAGAAGGTGTCAACGTGTTTTCTATTAAGAAGTGTGCAGATCTTTGGGGACTTGATTCCCTTTTGTAGCTAATAACAAAGCAAGATCACACTGCAGAGTTTCATTCATCTTCCTTCTTGATGTTTTCATGATCCATTTCCACAAGTTGTTTAGATTAAATAGTCTGGTCATTGTCTTACCACATTAAGACTTAATACAGTTGATCAGTCTATAAATAACATATTATGCAAACATCCACATTGGGTTTGATTAATCCAGATTTCACATTTGATGGGTGTGTGAACCGAGCTAAGAGCCAATTCCACAACAGAAGTCTGCATCACACCTAACTACAGCTCTGATGATGGCCACTGTCCATAGGCCATCTTTGTCCATAGGTCCATAGGTGATCATCATAGGTCAATCTTTGTTACCATCTTTGTTTTATGTTACCTAGCCGGGTAACAAAACGTTTGCAAGAAAACGGCCAAGCTAAGAGAACCCCAAGGATTCCATAAGTCATCTTTCTGTTTCTGACATTCACTTCCTTCCCTTCTTCTCTCACCTTTCATTAGCAACAGCTCTGGAAAAGTAGTGCTCCTTCTCTGGAAAAGAGTGGCTCCCACAAGCAGCCAAGAAAGTGGCTTACTGTGATTCATGAAAACTTATATGATAATAAATAATTTACCTTTATGTTACCAGGAGACTCTTGGGTGTCTTCTCAAGCATAACCCTGCCTTGGAAGAATCTTGGATGGATCTACCCCATCTTTGCAATCACTGGTGAGAAATCAGGAAAAATTAACCAACGGAATCAATTTCAGAGGGAGCGGGAAAGACACATGAGTTCCTGAGCACGGGGTTCTGTCCTTGAGGGAAAGGAATAGGCAAGATGTTTCAAGAATATATAAAAGATCGCATTAGGGTACTCTAAAAGCAATCATTGTTGTTCCTTTGTTATTACTCATAGCAGAGCACAATATATAAATGGATGGACAAAGTTCAGTGAGCAGCCACGTGTGTGCATGCGTGCATCAAGTGTTGACACTTGATTCAGGGCTCTGTCACAGGGGTCTTTCAGGCCATCACAAAGAGCTCGCTCAGAATTCATGTCCTCCCCTCCAGTCACAGAGCTCATTTGACTCCGTTCCCATTCATAAAAAAGCCCAGGGCCACCACTTTGAAAGCAAAACAATGACAGGACATGCATCTCTTTTTTAACAGGGACAGGAAGATAAAGAAGAAACCTCAGTGAGGACTGATGAATGTGTTTTAAACAAAGAGGACAACTAACCAGAGGGGTCAGCTCTTAACCCCACACGCCATACGGTAATTAGGAAGAGTCTGGAAATAATAATAAGAACTCATACGTGTGCAAGGCATGTTACTAAGAACAAAAGGACAGATTCTTATCCAAGGGAACTTATATATTTCAGTAAAATTCAAGGAAAGGCAATCTAGGTAGCAGGCCACCCCCCCCCCCCACACACACACATACTACTTTCCTTCCTTCCTTCCTTCCTTCCTTCCTTCCTTCCTTCCTGCCTGCCTGCCTGCCTGCCTGCCTGCCTGCCCGCCCGTCCATCCAGTCACATCAATATTGACCTACTTGCAAGTTTCTGTTAATGTAACCTTACAATAAAGTTAAAGCTAGTACTTCTGGGTGTGCTTCTTGTCTGGACTACCTCACAAGGCTGACATCAATCTCGCAAGTCTGAAAGTACATCTCTCCCCCCTTGCCTTTACAGCCCGAGAATCAGGGAGTGTCCCTTCTGAGACGTTTATCACGCCCACATTCCTTCTGCGAACTCAGCTGCCATTTGCCTGACCTTTGAATAGTATGCAGCTCTTCCATCTGTCTCCCAAGGTCATTCCCACATACCATTACACCAGTGCACCAATATCCTTCATGATTTTTTTTTCTTCCTTGTCTTGTGTGTTCTTCCGCCTCCCCTGCCCCCCACCCCCTTCCTTTAAAATTCCACTGGAATTTTAATTATGGGGGACACATTTTTATGAGTGGAAGATCTGGTTAACAATCCCTTAATTAATTGATTGATTCAATAGAAGGTTCATGAATGATTGACCACTGATGAAATGCTCTGTGGTCTCCAAAAACCTCAGGCATTATATATGTATGTATGTTTGAAGGTGCTCCAAGACCTTTGGATATTTCATATGCAATTAGATGTTCTGAGTCCAGATTTCTACTGTATGGTTCCTGGTATACGAGAGAGGAGAACATATGGCAAAGTACATACATATAAAGTCCCTATACCAAGAAGATGCTGGATACTGACACAATCAGGAAAAAAAAATCTTGAGTTAAGACATCATTGGAACCGAAAAGGAAAAAGGCAACCCTTGTTTATTCTGAAAACGATTCAATTTTTGTAACACGTACTAAATATGTTGCTGCTGCTGCTGCTGCTGCTATGGCAGTTACTAATTTTTGAGCCCTGCCAGGAAGATATGATAAAACATTTCTTTTTCTTAAAGGGCAAAACATAATTCATCAGCATATTTGGAAACAGCCCTTTAAAAAGTAATTACTCATGTATCTTCATGTATCTGCTGAAATTTCAAAATCTACTTGCCTTTTTGCTCCTTTTGCCACCCCACCCACTCCCCATTCTTTTCTCCCTATTGCATATTGACTGTGTCGTGTAATGCACTTGGCATTTTCTAGACCTACACAATGCAGTACCCTGAATCATAAACTAATGCAACAAGCTGAGCTTGCACAACAAATTAAGTCCCACACATTAAAACATGTAATCAAAATTAACACTGAGCTTCATCTGCCAGGTGCATTTGAACACTACGCCTACAACTGAGTTTGTTGGTTGGGCAAACCCAGCCACTGAGGAGCTCCAGACTTAGAACTAGGAGGGTATAGGGGTTAAGGTGTTGTTGGACAACCAGATTCAGGTCTCTAACCAAATAGGTCTGACTGAGTGAGTCTGGACTAGGCAACCTCTTCCAAACCATCCTCTATCACAGAGGTCAAGTTCTGTAGGGCTCCCATTTCAGCTACCACAAGTTCAGAGAGAAAGGTGAAATTTAAGTGGAACAAACAAACAAATAAGAAGGCCAAGACAGTGTCCTGTCTTGGAAACAAGGGGTAACTTTTTTTTTTCTCTTCAAAACTAAAAAAAAAAAAAATGTAAATGTTGCTCCTGCTGCAATACAGAAGCTGCTCCTGAGTTTGAGAGCTGATTCCTCCAGAGAATCTCTCTAGCAAGAACTCTTTAAGCTCATCAAGAATTGATGATGATTGATGATGATAGATAGATAGATGGATAGATAGATGATAGATAGATGACAGATAACTTTTTATAGCTAGTTCGCAGGATTGTCCTCGGAAAAATGGAGGGAGGGGGCATTATGCATACCTTCAGTTCTTGAGTAAATGGGAGGATATAAAAGTAACAAATCATGTTACTAGTTCAAAAATTCTACAAATGGATTATCAGGCTAGAATGTCTTGACTATAGAAACTGCCAGCTGGTGGATCAGGCAGACACATAAAGTGGTGAATTCACTTTTACTGGTGTAAAAGCATTTAGAGTTGACCTTGGAGAAGGCATGAGACAGCTGTTTAGGAGGGATTTGAACAAAAGATTACACAGTCCAGATCGACAGAAGTGTGAGAAAGAAACTCAAAATAACCATGCTTTGATTTTGTTTAGTATAAAATGGGACAAAGAGAGACTTGAAAAGCATTTTGAGAATCTGTTATTACATCTTACAACTATAAAGCAGCATTCCTGGAGTCCCTGCAGTGTCTGTTTCTTAATCTGGCCAACCTTGAAGGGCTAACAACTGGAAACAAGCAGAGGTTGGATGGCTAATTATCAGAGATGCTCTAGAGCAGGGTTCTTCAACCTCAGCAACTTTAAGATGGGTGGACTTCAGCTCCCAGAATTCCCCAGCCAGCCATGCTGGCTGGGGAATTCTGGGAGTTGAAGTCCACCCATCTTAAAGTTGCTGAGGTTGAGGAACCCTGCTCTAGAGGATCCTGAATTGAGCAGGAAGTGGGACTGGATGATCCCAAAGCCTCCTTCCAACTCTATGATTCTATCCAAAGGATTGTCTAGGAACAACACTTTGCGTATTGTTACTCCCCAATATATCAGCCATTGCTAAGTCACTGAAAAACTTTGCAGCATCACACATTCTCAGCTGCCTTTCTGGAGTCAAAGGTTTTAAGAGTTCTGGAATCCTTGTAATCAGATCTGAGGATTCTTTGAGTCATTGTGAGAGTGGAGGATGATGGGACCAATTGCTGAATGTCCCAGAAAGGCTGATGCCACACTGCAAAGCTGAGGATGGCGATCAGATGATGTGACTGATGTTTCTCACCTCATAGGATCCATCTGATGGCTCCTGTTAGCAAAACTCCACCACCCAACACAATGGAGCCCTCTACAGTGGCAAGCCAAGCGGTGGTGGGATTTCATTTACTTAGTTGGACACTGTCTTAGTCCAATGGAGACTCCCCTCCCCACTGTCACATGAGGGCAAACCCAGGTTAAGTGTAGCCACTATTTCGTTCTCTTTGAGAAAATGCCTTCTGAAGCCCATAAAAATGGATGGAGCTTCAGTTGTACTGTCAACTTGACTTTTTTGACCCCTACCAATGGGGCAGTGGAGTGAGCTGAAATCCCACAATGCTGTCCTTAGGAATTCTACCTGTAAGAATGTGGGCCTCGGCAGATACTCCCATGGCTAGCACATTTTTTAAAAAGCAGTCTGTGGTTATAAGCCCCAAGTGAGAACTTGGCTGCCCAACTGTCCCTCTCTTGCCTTCTGGGGATCGATTAGGGGTGATGGAGAAAGGAAGAGGAAAGGGTGGCCAGGAACCTGCCAATCACTGCCAAAGTTCAACTGGATGCAGGCAGAAGCACCCACCTCCTCCTTGCTCTGGGAACAGCACTATCGCTATTGACGTCTTTTCCTCCTGTCTCAAGGCTTTGCTGTCAGGATGAGCTCTGTGTGCCGTTATGCCAATCAAAATCTTCCAGGTACCGGTTGATGTATCATATGTGTACATTTAGTACTGATTCTACACCGAAAGGTTGCTATTTTAATGCACTTAATTGAAATGCAAATCTCACCAATGGGGCCAATTGATGGGTGCTCTTCAAGTGAGGCACCACATCGTGCACATTGGATGGATAGTCCGACATGGGGGATTAAAGCTAATCAGGATGCAGCCTAAATCTGCTCCAGTTGGTGTTCCTGCTGCAGCTTCCAGATTCCAAACGTCAGGAATGGATTTGGATGAAAATCCAGAAAAAAAGACACGCTGATATCATAATCTCTATTATTATTGTTGCCGTTGTTATTATCACTAAGCAATTTCTCTTTACCAAGAGATGGGAAAAGCAAATTGTTCCACTGTCTGGAAGGCTATCTGGCTGCTTGCAGAAACTGTTGCTGACTTGCAGGAAATTAAAATTTAAATGAGCCACTTTCAGCATCCTGCTACAGGGAGAGAAAAATGTTTTTCTCTAATGACACATCTGTTTGGAAAGAGTGTCTCCTAAGCAAATAATGAGCCCTTATGAGAAACATGTTTGTCACCCTCATCTGTCACCCCGTTAGAATAATGTAGGCAATTGATCCCTTTGGCTTTGGGACAAGTAATATCATTTTAAATTTAGTTAACGTTCAGGGGAGGAAGGACAGGAGAACAATTACAAGGTCTTCTAAACTAGGTCATGTAAACTCCTCCACTCTCTGCTGATAGATAGATGGATATTATTTTTCTGGCTGTATTGCCTAACTTTCCTACAGCAGCTCTAGGGGACTTACATGGGAAATATTTATTTTCTTCTCACAAGAATCCTGGGGTATGTTGAACTAGGAGAGAGCCCAGAGTCACTAGTGAGCTTCCATGGTTGAGATAGACCTGGGTCTTCCCAGTCCTAATCTAACACTTTAACCACTACACCACACCGTGGATCACTGTGGATCCATGGAAGTGTGGATGAAGCTGTCAACAGGCTCTCACTCTGGGACTCTGTGAGGACTTGATGCCATTTCAGTCTTCAGAATATATACAGAGTTGAATATAAAGACTAAGCTTGGGTTAAGTAGGACCTACTGTGGCTACAAACATGGGACATGATGATCATGGGATGGGACCTCTTCCATTCTGCAGAGCATGGCGAATATTCTCAGAGCTTTCAAGTTGCCTGAGAAGAATCTGCAGTAGATTGTAGTATTATCCTGATTCCAGTCTTCAGAAATGATTGACTTCATCTGATTCCCTGTAGGTGAGCTTGCCGTGAAAAAGATGTCCCTTAAGTGTGCAAAGAGTGTTTCATGCTAAGTTTAAGAGACTAAATTCATGACTGGGGATTGCATTATATGTGTGATGCATGACTCGTTAGGGAATTGTTTGTTTTTCCCACCATTTAGTAGAGATTCCATTAATGTAATTTGGCAGGTTTCTCACCTCCATGAATGGTGCACACTTGTTTAGGTGGCACTGAATCATAATGGGCTATTTCCTACAAGATGATGTCAGTCACAGATGAAGCAGCCTACTGACCAAGAGGGACCAAAAAGGTCCTCCACAGAGTTCATTGAAACATTGGCCAAATTTCTCCCAATCTCAGAAATTCCTCCTCCTTTAGGCATTCTTATCCTCAAATGAGAAGATCTCCTGGTCCCACAGTCTCCACATTCAGATGTCAAATCTTGATGTTAAACATCTCAATAATCCATAGATCTGACTTTTTCACCTGAACCTCAATATTTAAAAATCCTCACTCAAAGCATGCACAGTTGAAAGACACAGAACACTTCAACAGATGTTTGCAAAGACTTGTTTCTGCTGGAGCTGTCATTCCTGGAATGGATCTATAAGGTGGAGAAGAAAGGTTTTAGAATGGAACACCTGCTAGAAGACGGGGGAACCAGAACCAGCTGAGTTAAGAGAGAAGAATTGGTGGCTATAAGAAAGAAATTGCATTAGGAATGGACCAAACTTGTAAAACTCTCATTCTCATTGTTTAACATCAATATTGTATGAGTATTAATGAAGATCAAATCATGGGGGGGGAAAAAAACTTCATAGTTTTGCTGGGTTATGCATAACTGTTAGCCTTGAATTTCACATAGTTTTAATTTGTTCACTGTCCAGTGTTGAAGAGTTTGTATGTATTTCCCTTCTGGAGTTTGTGTGATTGTGTGTTTGTTTATTTATTAAATTTAGAAACAAATCCATGATTTTTCATACCACTTTGGCTCATGAAGTATTCTGGCTGGGTTTTGCGTGCTATATTATGCAAACTCAGTCTTTACTCATAAAATCTTCCTCCTCTTCCCCTTTTAGTAAATACTCTGTCACAACCTTCTGCCTGGCATCCTACCAGCTGATCTTGGAGCAATTTGTTCCCAATCTTTCTTATAATTTGCCATTGAAAGGCAAGAAGCAATTCAAGTGACTTTTCTTCCATCTGCAAAGGGCATGAAAGCTTGATCTAAAAGTACCTTGGGGAGACATGAAGTTTTCACTGAAGCAAAAAAACAAAGAAAAGCTTTCAGAGTATCAGACTGTTATTTCTTCAAGTAAGCAGAACAAACAAGCTTTCTGTTTTGTTGATAGGAATACTAATTAGCTGACAGAAAGCTAGTTTGGTGTAGTGGTTAAAAGCATCAGACTAGAAACCAGGAGACTTTGAGTTCTAGTCCTGCCTTTGGCACAAAGCCAGCTGGGTGACCTTGAGCCAGTCACTCTCTCTCAGCCCTAGAAAGGAGGAAATGGCAAACCACTTCCAAAACTAATGCCAATAAATTTTCATGGACTTGTCCAGGCAGTTGCCAGGGGTCAAAACTGACTCAAAGCCACAAAAATAAAATAAAATAAAATAAAATAAAATAAAATAAAATAAAATAAAATAAAATAAAATAAAATAACTGATGCTACAATGCTTTTGAGGGATGAGAAATGAAGTTAGCATTTCTAACATGGCTTTCTGGGTTAAACCTACATTGACACCTATGGAATACAACATCCATAATCCAGATACCTTGTCCACCTCTTGGTTACATTGCTCACCATGCCCATTTTCCTATTCTCAGACTGGTTTCAGCATAACCACAGAGACAGACATGGCCCCGAGCTGAGCAAGGCTTGAAAAAAAATAAGTTGGACATTGCTTAGTCACAGGACAACATCATCTGTAGTGTAGAAAAATGTATTAGGTAGGGGGGCAGGCTTTTGAAGGTTGGGGGTACATATTTAAGGCTAATATGGAACTGCAGTGTGTAGGTGTTGATGCAAATTGAGCAGGAATACATATATAAAAATTAGCCTTTATTTGGTAGATTGCATTTCAATTTTCATGTGTTACCCACCATGTTTCTGGAATTTGGTGGCCAGGTCGAAGAGGAATCCAGGAGCTACCGCCCCTCCCCCCCCCCCCCCCAAATAAAAAGAAAACGTCAAAAGCCACACTGGTGGCCAAATGCAGCTGTAGGGGTTGTAGGTTTCTTATCCTTAAGCAGGGATACACATAAACAATGGTCAGAGCTACAATCCCACTGTTGTGGCTGCCAAGGGAGGGAGGGAGGGAGGGAGGGAGGGAGGGAGGAAGGAAGGAAGGAAGGAAGGAAGGAAGGAAGGAAGGAAGGAAGGAAGGAAGGAAGGAAGGAAGGAAGGAAGGAAGGAAGGAAGGAAGGAAGGAAACTTGGCCCTGGTCACCAGCACTGTTGTCTCTTGCTTGTAATCACGTATGATATTATTATGGGGGAAAGAGGAGCATCTCAGATGCCGCAGAGTCCAAGGGGGTTGAAGGGCATCAGACTGATGAAAGGAGCATTGCAGCATTGTGATGCAGGCCCTGCCCCTATTCTACTTGCACCATGCTGTGGCACACATGCTCCAAAGGGATGGAGCTGGAGGCACAACGCTGCTTTCATAACGTTGACCGGAGCAAGACTTTCAAGGAGAGTTATGCCTCCTCTCCTAGAGTGACCCAACCCACTTATCTTCGGGCCTTTCCAAGGGCATGTGCTATTGCCCTCCCGGCGCAGTTATTGCCGGGAAGACATGCTCAAATTCCTACAATATACCGTTTGTGCCCAGGTGCTGTAGAGGAGGCTCAAGCAATCTTGCATGCTCTATTTTAAGAAAGACAATTCGATTTCCATGTTCTTCACAGGAATATGTTGGACTGCATTGAGTGGTACCATTTGTATGGTAAAAGTTAAATGACCAAAAGAAAGGAGAAAAGTGAGTTTTTGAAAAACAAATAAATCTAAAGGACAGCTTTCTGAAATAAAGAACTGTCTTTCATAATAAAAGATGTATGGTCACTGTAGCTTAGAGGCATGCTGGTCTTTCCTTGTCTGTCTGCTTATGTGTTTCTAAATGCCCTGGACTGGGCCATAAAAAGATGTTTTGGGATGATTCGGACATAGGGGGCAGGATCCTGCAGATTCTGGGAAGACTTCAGCTAGGAAAAGCAGAGCAAGAACCCGGATTGTAAGTAAGAGTTCTCTGGGCCCCAAGATGAACATCTCAAATAATCCCCCCCCCCCAAAAAAAAACATTGAGAGAGTCCAGGTGCCAAATTCCCCTCTCCCCTGAGTTGTGGCAATTAGGGACAGGAGGGAGAAAAGGAAGAGTTGGGTCAGAAACCCTTCTTCCTGTCCCAAGCCCCATACATGTTTCTCCTCACCCCCCCAGTCTCACAAAGCCTGCCTTCTCCCCCCTGCTTGACCTCTAGATTTGGGATGGGAGGAAGCCTCCTTGTACTTTCCTGTCCAGAACACCGCTGCGTATGCATGCCTAAAATTGAAGCCGAAGTGCTAAGGTGGGTGCTTGGAAGACAGGTAGGAGAGAGATTATGTGCATAAATTAATAAATGCCACTATTATAGACAAACGTGGGACCAAGAGATTTTAATGGGGGTGCAGGAAGTTCCTGAAAAAAGGCACCTCGACATCCAGACAGACTTTAGAGGAAAAACAGACAGGAGCATCTGTTGGGGGGGGGGATCAAAAAGGTTGAGCCAGTGGCCACAACAATGCAGCCGAAGCCCTGCCCTTTTTTAAATGCACCATGGGACTTTGACAGCACAGTTGTGGCCACCATCTTGACTTCTTTGACCCCCTCTGCAGATGCCTCTGCGGTTGGAACAACAAAAGCTTTACTCCATGAAGAAAGTGGTTTGCATCCATGCAGTTGAAGGGCACACCTGTATACAGACAGTACCTTTCTTGGCCAATGTCAGAATTCGTCCCCTTTTCTGAGGGTTCCATCTCTTAAACCAGACCCTTGGCCTGTGTGAAAAAACATGGGGTTGCTTTGATGAGGGATGTGAAAGAGGAGCTTTGCACCATCTCACAGCCTTTCCTGGTACCTTTAATAGAGGAGGGGGCTTCTGGCATGTTCACTAGCTGACTGTTATGCACTAGAAGAGCTTGAGAAGAAGACCTCAGGGCAGGACAGGATCCAATGATGTAGTGGCTTCACTGAATAGTTTTGAGAGAATCTTTTCCTGAACGTTTCTTGATGCAAAACACCTTCAACATCTGCACAGATCTATCAGACACAGGGCGGGTAGGTTTCAAATAGCAGATACTTTGCAACAGAAAACTGAATCAGACTTCCAAACACTGAGTTTTTCCTAACATACAATTCTAAGATTTTGGTTGTTTTTTTTTTCCTGATTTGCTAAATTGGCTAAATGTTTCAGATCACATCAAATTTATTGTAATTCTTTCAGTTTATAATTTATGAATTGAGTTGTACAGGTGGTCCTCAACTTATAAGCACAATTGGAACCAGAACTTCCATTGCTAAGCGATGCAGTCGTTAAGTGAGTTGTGCCCAATTTTACAACCTTTTTTGCTTTTTTGGGAAGGTCACAAATGGTGATCATATGACCCCGGGATACTGCAACCGTCGTAAATACATGCCATTTGCCAAGTGCCCAAATTTTGATCAAATGACCGTGGGAATGCTGCAAGGGTCGTAAGTGAGAGGACTGGTTGTAAGTCACTTTTTTCAGTACCATTGTAACTTAAAACAGTTGTTAAACTAATGATTGTAAGTTGAGGACTACCTGTACTGGTGAAAGCTGTCAATGACTGTTGTTGTTGTTGTTGTTTAGTCGTTAAGTCGTGTCCGACTCTTCGTGACCCCATGAACCATATTGCGCCAGGCCTTCCTATCTTTCACTGCCTCCCTGAGTTTGCTCAATTTCATGCTCATTGCTTCAGTGATGCTATCTAGCCATCTCATCCTCTGCCGTCCTCTTCTCCTTTTGCCTTCCATCTTTCCCAACATCAGGGTCTTTTCCAAAGGGTCCTCTCTTCGCATTAGGTGACCAAAGTATCTGAGCTTGAGCTTCATTATCAATCCTTCCAATGAGCAATCAGAGTTGATTTCCTTTAAGATTGACTGGTTTGACCTCCTAGCAGTCCAGGGGACTCTTAAGAGTCTTCTCCAGCACCACAGTTCAAAGGCATCAATTCTTCGGCGTTCGGCCTTCTTTATGGTCCAGCTCTCACAGCCATACATTACTACTGGAAAAACCATAGCTTTGACTATGCGGATCTTTGTCGGCAAGGTGACGTCTCTGCTTTTTAATATGCTATCTAGGTTTGCCATAGCTTTCCTCCCAAGGAGCAAGCGTCTTTTAATTTCATGGCTGCAGTCTCCGTCTGCGGTGATCTTGGAGCCCAAATAAATGAAGTCTGTTACTGCTTCCATTTCTACCCCTTCTATTTGCCAGGGATTGATGGGTCCAGATGCCATGATCTTCGTTTTTTTAATGTTGAGTTTCAAGACAGCTTTCGCACTCTCCTCTTTCACCCTCATCAAGAGGCTCTTTAGTTCTTCTTCACTTTCTGCCATTAGGGTGGTATCGTCTGCATATCTGAGGTTATTGATGTTTCTCCCTGCAATCTTAATTCCGGCTTGTGATTCTTCCAGCCTGGCATTTCTCATGATGTACTCTGCATATAGGTTAAATAAGCAGGGTGACAGTATACAGCCTTGTCGTACTCCTTTCCCTATTTTGAACCAATCGGTTGTTCCATGACCGGTTCTAACTGTTGCTTCTTGGCCCGCATACAGATTTCTCAGGAGACAGGTAAGGTGGTCTGGTATCCCCATCTCTTTAAGAATTTGCCACAGTTTGTTGTGATCCACACAATCAAAGGCTTTTGCATAGTCAATGAAGCAGAAGTAGATGCTTTTCTGGAACTCTCGTGCTTTCTCCATGATCCAGCGAATGTTGGCAATTTGATCTCTAGTTCCTCTGCCTCTTCGAAACCCAGCTTGTACATCCGGTAGTTCTCGGTTCACGTACTGCTGAAGCCTAGCTTGTAGGATTTTGAGCATAACCTTGCTAGCATGTGAAATGAGTGCAATTGTGCGATAGTTTGAGCATTCTTTGGCATTGCCCTTCTTTGGAATTGGAACGTAAACTGACCTTTTCCAATCCCGTGGCCACTGTTGCGTTTTCCAAACTTGCTGGCATATTGAGTGCAGCACTTTAACAGCATCGTCTTTTAGTATTTTAAATAACTCAGCTGGAATACTGTCATCTCCACTAGCTTTGTTGTTAGCAATGCTTCCTAAGGCCCACTTGACTTCACTCTCTAGGATGTCTGGCTCAGGGTCAGTGACCACACCAGCATGGACATCAGGGACATTAAGATCTTTCTTGTATAGTTCTTCTGTGTATTCTTGCCACCTCTTCTTAATCTCTTCTGCTTCTGTTAGGTCCCTGCCTTTTTTGTCCTTTATCATGCCCATCTTTGCACTAAACGTTCCTTTGATCTCTCCAATTTTCTTGAAGAGATCTCTAGTCTTCCCCATTCTATTGTTTTCTTCAATTTCTTTGCATTGTTCATTTAAGAAGGCCTTCTTATCTCTCCTTGCTATTCTCTGGAAATCTGCATTCAGTTGCTTATATCTTTCCCTTTCACCCTTGCTTTTTGCATTCCTTCTTTCCACAGCTATTTGTAAAGCCTCATCAGACAGCCATTTTGCTTTCTTGCATTTCTTTTTCTTTGGGATGGTGTTAGTTGCTGCCTCTTGTACAATGTTACAGACCTCCATCCATAGTTCTTCAGGCACTCTGTCTACCAAATCTAATCCTCTGAATCTATTCATCACCTTCACTGTGTACTCACATGGAATATGATCTAAGTCATACGTGAGTGGTCTAGTGGTTTTCCCTACATTCTTCAATTTAAGCCTAAATTTTGCAGTAAGAAGCTCATGATCTGAGCCACAGTCAGCTCCTGGTCTTGTTTTTGCTGTCTGTATAGAGCTTCTCCATCTTTGGCTGCAAAGTATGTAATCTATCTGGTTTCGGTATTGACCATCTGGTGATGTCCATGTGTAGAGTCGTCTCTTGTGTTGTTGGAAAAGAGTGTTTGCTATGACTAGCTTGTTCTCTTGACAGAACTCTATTAGCCTTTGCCCTGCTTCATTTTGTACTCCAAGGCCAAACTTGCCTGTTATTCCGATTACTCCTTGACTTCCTACTTTAGCATTCCAATCCCCTATGATGAAAAGGACATTTTTTTTGGTGCTAGTTCTAGAAGGTCTTGTAGGTCTTCATAGAACCGGTCAACTTCAGCTTCTTCAGCATCAGTGGTTGGGGCATAGACTTGGATTACCGTGATGTTGAATGGTTTTCCTTGGATACGCATTGAGATCATTCTGTCGTTTTTGAGGTTGTACCCCATTATTGCCTTTCCCACTCTCTTATTGACTATGAGTGCAACTCCATTTCTTCTAAGGGTTTCTTGCCCACAGTAGTAGATATAGTGGTCACCTGAATTAAATTCACCCATTCCCGTCCATTTCAATTCGCTGATTCCCAAGATGTCGACGTTTAATCTTGTCATCTCATGTTTGACCACATCCAGCTTGCCTTGGTTCATGGATCTTACATTCCACGTACCTATACAATATTGTTCTTTACAGCATCGGACCTTCTTTTCGCTTCCAGATACATCCACAGCTGAACGTCCTTTCGGCTTTGGCCCAGCCACTTCACTCTTTCTGGAGCTACTTGGAATTGCCCTCCGCTCTTCCCCAGTAGAATATTGGACACCTTCCGACCTGAGGGGCTCATCTTCCGGCATCATATCTTTTAGCCTTTTAACATTGTCCATGGGGTTTTCTTGGCAAGGATACTGGAGTGGGTTGCCATTTCCTTCTCCAGTGGACCACATTTTGTCAGAACTCTCTGTCATGACCCGTCCGTCTTGGGTGGCCCTGCACGGTATAGCTCATGGCTTCACTGAGTTACACAAGCCCCTTCGCCACGACAAGGCAGTGATCCATGAAGGGGGTCAATGACTGTACAATAATCTGATTCTAATATTGATTTATTTTAACACTGATTCTGACGTTCAAACTGATACAAGTTACTTAATGTGTGGATTTATATCAATATCATTTTGATTTTTCCCCTTGTCAATTTTATAGTGCTTGCAAACTTTATTTACAACTTTATTTTTCTATATATTCTATATTCTTGCTTTTTTCCCTCTGACTGAATGTATAAACATAATAGATAACAATTAAAGAAAATACTTTATTGAAGGTAACAAATAATTTAATGAAGATATGGTACAGGATATCTTCATCAAGGGAACCAACTAAAGATGTGATCAGCCAGACTGATGATCAGCAGATGACATCTTTGAGTTTGGGCCTGATAATTGGAACGAAGTATGCCAGGTAAAAATCTCTCCCCGCTACCAGTTCATGCAAAGAAGCAATCTTCAGAGGACTTGTAATAGAAGGGTGCTTGCATACTTTTTCATCATTATTCTGGTTAAATGGCTCCAAGGGTGGGGAGGAAGGGGACAGTGAGTAGGTGCAATGGTATGTGGGAATGACCTTGGGAGACAGGAGGAAGAGCCGCAGATGGATCAACCAGCATGTAAGAGATGTCTCAGCCCACAGAAGGAGGGAAGGTGTGGGAAATGTTTCAGAAGGGACCCTCCCTATTTTTCTGGAGAATAAAAGAAAAGGAGGGGAGAAATACTTTCAGGCTTGCAAGATTCATGTTGCAAGGTAAGTCCAGACAGGAAGCACAACAATGAGTACCAGCTCTATCTTTATTGTAAGATGACATTAACAGAATCTTGCAAGTCTGGAAGTATTTCTCACCTTCCCTCCTTTTACAGTAGTTAACAAACAAGTCAGGAGAAGAAGCACTTAGAATGATTAGCATTTGTTGGCTGAGGTCACCTCAGATGTGCAACCAAGCAGGCTGAGGAAGATTAATCAAAGGGTCTCTTTGATTTGTCTTTGGCTGCTTCCCAAGCTTTTTAATAAAAGTGGCTTATTTCATAGAAAGAGACATCTGGAATAGCCCAACCCCCTGCTAGATAAAACATTTATCCCCATATGACTTACTATTACATACTTACCAAACACTGTTGCCTGGTCCTCAGACAGGAGCAACCCAGAACTGCCTCAGCTGGACTGCATAAAATTCTCATGACCTCCAGAGGGCAGTAAAGAGAGGGTTTTGTGTCTCTCTACTGCCATCTTGTGGACATCTGTAAGTTTGTTTGTTTGTTTGTAATCAGTCTGTGTGTCAGAATCCTCGCAAGATTTTATAATAGATTATTATATGGCTAGTTTAAAAAAAAAAAAATGATTTTTTCTACATGCTGCGGTTCTGCCATTGGAAAAGGGGAGGGGGAGTAGGAAGGAGAGACCGTTTGATGCAGATGGTTTCTTATCACAAGCCCTGGAATGTTCAAGGCCATGCCAGCAAGGGACGAAGTAAGGGGGGGAAAAGAAAGAAAAGCAGTTTTTGGCGCGCTTTTATTCAGTCTCAGCAATGCTTTGGATCTGTACACTTATTCTTAATAAATGAACTTTCTTTTGAATCAATATTGGTTGCAAGGAAAGTTACTGGTTTTAAGATCAACAAGTGGCAGTTCGTTACATTTTGCTGAGACTCCCTGTACAGACTTCTACCAGGGAGATTACCCTGAGGGGAGTCACAAGCCTCACGTTAACCGGGACCAACCGAGCAACGGGATGGCTGATGATGTTATTAAGAAAGAAAAGTCCCTCCTCCCTTGGAAGTAAAGGTGATAACCCAGGGGGAGCCGGCGCAATCATCACGCCCAGACCGGACGGGGATGAAAGCAACGGGGACGAAAGGACGGGCTCCTTCGTTGAAAGATCGCTTGGGGAAATTGGAAGGGCAGATGGGGTCCATATCCGATGATATGCGAGCTATAAAGGCAGCGATGGACCAACTGCTTGGAAGGGGATCTACACCTCCCGCACGAGAAGCGGCCGCCACACCAGGAGGCACGGAGGTGGCAGAGCTGTTAGCCGAAGATGAGACTTCCAGCGAGGAGGGGGAGGATATCACACCTAGCAGAGCCAAGAAGAGCCCGATGCAGCAGCGGGGCATCTCCATGAAATTCGGGGGAGATGCTGAGCAGCTGGCTTGCTTTATCACCCAGGTCCGGATCTACATGGAGGGCTACGGGGGTCTGTTCCGCAGCGAGGAGGAGAAGGTTTCCTATGTGTCCAGTTTTTTTGAAGGTATGGCTGCGGAATGGGTGGTTGGCCTGCATAGGGCGAAGGACCGGGCTTTAAGGAAATTGGAGGATTTCATGGCGGCTCTCTGCGCGCGCTTTGAAGACCCGTGTGTGGCGCTCAAAGCACGACGCGACCTGGAAAGGCTGAAGCAGGGGTCCAAGTCGGTATCAGAGTACGCCTATGAATTTCGGGGCTTGGCTCAAAGGCTGCCTCACGTGCCGGAGGAGCTGCTGATTGAGTTTTTCCAGAGAGGCTTGCAACCCGAATTGCTGAAGCGTTCGCAGTACGCTGGGCGTTAGTTTGTTGGAGGCATTTGTTAGAGGGGTCACCCCATCCATTTGAAATTTGGACTGATCACAAGAATCTAGAGGCTTTGACTGCACCGAGGAAGCTGTCACCAAAGCAAATGAGATGGGCACAATATTTTCATCGATTTAATTTCTCCCTGAAGTATATTCCTGGGGGAAAAAATTTTCTGGCAGATGCTCTGTCTCGATTGCCTCAACACAATAGCAAACGGCAGGAAGTAGTCGCTCCAGTAATTCCATGTACCCAAGCAGCCCTAAGAGTGGTCACTAGAGCTCAGAAAAAAAAGGGTGAAGGACAACCAGAAGGAGAGTTATTGGTAAAATTAAATGCCCAGATTGCTCAGGATGAGTGGTTCAAAAGCAACAGCCAGTTGCTAGTAAACAAACAAGGGGCATGGTGGTGGCAAGACAAGCTATATGTCCCTGCAGATGCTAGAAAGTGGGTTTTGCAAAGAAGTCACGACAGCAAAACAGCTGGGCACTTTGGTTTTGTGAAAACATTACATCTGATCAGACGTCAATTTTGGTGGCCAACAATGAGAAAAGATGTAGGGGAATATGTAGCCACATGCCCCACGTGTGCTATGGCCAAAAAGAGAGGGGGCAAACCAATGGGGCTTCTACAGACAGTAGCAAACCCTGTAGCTCCTTGGAAGCAAATAAGCATGGATTTTATTGTAGACCTGCCTGAAAGCAACAAAAAGACTGTTATTTGGGTAGTTACAGACCTTTTTTCCAAACAAGCACATTTTGTGGCATGCCAAGCCATTCCATCAGCACCCAAATTGGCTAAATTATTCATACAACATGTCTACCGAGCTCATGGGGTCCCAGAACGGATAATTTCGGATCGCGGGGTCCAGTTTACTGCCAAATTCTGGAGAGCGTTCCTAAAACTACTGGGGGCATCGCAAGGCTTGAGTTCGGGTTACCACCCCCAGACAGCGGGATCATGTGAACGTCTGAACTCAGTATTGGAACAATATTTGAGATGTTTCATTAACTACCAACAAGACAATTGGGATGAACTGTTACCATTCGCTGAAGTAGCTTATAATAATGCAGTGCACCAAAGCACTGGTCTCACCCCTTTTAAAATAGCTACAGGACAAGACTTTGTACCCATCCCAGAACTGCCTAAGCAGACCACTCAAGTCGCTTCGGTTGATGAGTGGATCCAGCAGATGACACAAGTGTGGCCTCAGATTGCTGCCTCGTTGCAGGAGGCCAGAGCTACATACAAGAAATTTGCAGATGCTAAGAGAACACCAGAAAAAGACTGGAAAGTAGGAGATAAGGTTCTTTTATCTACTAAACATCTTAAATCATTACAACCTTCCAGAAAGCTCGCTCCAAGATTCATAGGGCCTTTTGTCATCGATAAAGTAATTAATCCAGTTTCACTACGATTACAGATGCCTGCCACCTTTAAAAAAATCCATCCAGTATTCCACTGCGACCTGCTGAAACCATATAAGGAGTCTTCTCAGTGGCATCCCTCTCCAGTACCTCCTAAACCATTGATGGTTGAAGGAGAACAACATTTTGAAGTTAAAGAAATACTGGACAGCAGAAAGCACAGGGGGGGGGTTCAATTTTTAATTCAGTGGAAACATTTTCCCAAGTCAATGGCTGAATGGGTTGACAAGAAACATGTAAAGGCCCCACGTTTAGTTAAAAAATTTTATGATGCTTATCCTACAAAGCCTTAACAATTAGATTGGTTATTGTATTATGTGTATATTTGCTTTTCCTTTTAGAGTGAAGAAGAGGAATCATCTGACTGACATCCTTTTCTGTGGAGGGGCAGTATGTCAGAATCCTCGCAAGATTTTATAATAGATTATTATATGGCTAGTTTAAAAAAAAAAAAAATGATTTTTTCTACATGCTGCGGTTCTGCCATTGGAAAAGGGGAGGGGGAGTAGGAAGGAGAGACCGTTTGATGCAGATGGTTTCTTATCACAAGCCCTGGAATGTTCAAGGCCATGCCAGCAAGGGACGAAGTAAGGGGGGGAAAAGAAAGAAAAGCAGTTTTTGGCGCGCTTTTATTCAGTCTCAGCAATGCTTTGGATCTGTACACTTATTCTTAATAAATGAACTTTCTTTTGAATCAATATTGGTTGCAAGGAAAGTTACTGGTTTTAAGATCAACAAGTGGCAGTTCGTTACACTGTGTGATCTTGCAGCAGCTAACTAGATGGTCCACTGCTTCTTCAGCTTCTTTGCAGAGGCAGCATTTGCTGTCTGTTGCTGTCTTCTCAATTCTGGCTTTGTATGCATTTGTTCTTAAGGCTTGGCCTTATGCAGCCAAAATTAGCCCCTCTGTCTCTTTTTTCAACTTGCCTGCTCTTAGCTCTTGCCAGCTCTTGTTGTTATATTATTATTATGGTTGGTCGCACAGTCAGCCAGATGTTTAGACTGGATTTGATATTTTTATCCTCCTATCGAGTCCTTCCCAAGGACCTAGTATAGGCAGATGTTGTTGTTTCATGGTGTTAAAGGATAACAGGTTATAAGCTGTTCCAAATAAAGCTGCCTTTTGCAATTGACTGATGATTTTGTCAGTGCTGATGGTCTTCAAGTGGTGCTCCAGATGCTTTGGGATTGCACCTAAGGCACCTATAACTATTGGTACTATCTTTGCTTTCTTTTGCCACAGTTGTTCTACTTCTATTTGCAGGTCTTTATATTTTGTGATATTCTCCAGTTCTTTCTCTTCTATTCTGCTGTCTCCAGGCATTGCAATGTCCACTATCCAGATTTGTTTGTCTTTCTTATCAACAATTGTTAAGTCGGGGGTGTTGCAGGGCACATGATTGTCTATTTGAATTCTAATTGTTATTATTAGACATTTTTCATACAGGAAGGAACAATCCCGAAAATGGACTATTATAATGAAACAAAATGAAGATGTTGCAGATGCAACCACAGTAATTTACAACTTTTTAAAAACAAAATCACCAATGCATTTTGGAATTCAATACAACTTTTCTTCCAAGTAAGTGCGTGTTTCTAGTTGGAGTCATTGGACCATGGGTGAGATGAAGGTCCCACAGAACATTAGCACTGAATATTGCCCTTAAAAAGAAAAATGGCCTCTTTGTGTCAGCACAGAGTTTGCACAGTACTTCTTGAGGGCATGGTGAGGAGCATGACAGAGCTGGGGATAGGAGAAAGAAAGAAAGAAAGAAAGAAAGAAAGAAAGAAAGAAAGAAAGAAAGAAAGAAAGAAAGAAAGAAAGAAAGAAAGAGGGAGGGAGGGAGGGAGGGAGGGAGGGAGGGAGGGAGGGAGGAAGGAAGGAAGGAAGGAAGGAAGGAAGGAAGGAAGGAAGGAAAGAAGGAAAGAAGGAAAGAAGGAAAGAAGGAAAGAAGGAAGGATATTCTTCTCCCCATTTTCTGCTTTGCACTGAAGAGGTCCAAGTCCAGCAGAGCCACAAAATACTTACAAAAAAAAAAAAAAGAATTGCTGACCCAAAACTTGAAGAATATTGCCATGAAGGCCGGTCTTCCCTGATCCAGAGCTTTCTAGATGTGCCAAACCTGCAAATCTTCTGAGATTTCCCTGATTCTATTTTACAAACAGTAGAATGAATTGTTGCTAGTAAGGAAGAGAAGAATAAACTCATTGGTTAAAATTACGTCATCAGGGAAAACAGGTCACTGTCAATGTTCCGTTTAATTCCAATTTAAAAAAAAAGAAAAAAGAAAAACAAAGCCTTGGTGGAACCTCAAGAGGCTGATTCAAGATGTGAATCTAAAATGTACCACTCCTACCCGCATCTCTTTTCGGTGAAGGTAAGATGACTGTGAAAAGGCAAGTGACCTTGCAGGTTGCAGGTGAATACATTCAGTTGAATTACAGTCCCATCTTGTTTTTGCCAGGAATGTATGCAATGAATTATAATTTGAAGAGCCTGTTAAAAAAAAAAAACTTGCATAATGCAAATACTTGTTGCAAAGCTCAGGAAAAAGACACTGAATTGCTGTACTGTAAAGCATTGGCTCCCAATTTCTCTGCATACATCCAGCACCAGGTTAAGCCTGGCCTATGGACCAGGAACTGAGCCTAGAGGAGATGTTCTTTGACTCAGTCAAGACTAGCTCCCACTCAACTGTCATGCAACATCATGGCATTAGTATTGAGCTGGAACGCCAGTTCCGTCCATGGAATTGATACAGAGCTAGTGGGCAGAAAGTTGGGCATATTCAGGAGTGAATAGGTTCCAAAATCTCTAAGAGACGTGGACTTCTGTGGACATGGACATTTTGTAATATAAGTATGCAGAAAATGCGTATTTTCAAAAAGATGTACCAAGCAAGTCATTCCTGGAATCTGCACCCAGTGTCCTCAAACACCTGTAGGGATATCGATCCAGAATCCAGCATCAGTCCTTGGGCCCTGTTTTTACCTACTTCTCCAGCATCGTGAAACAGATTCTAGGAGGTGCCATTTAAATTTTCCACCATGTCTCCAAGGTAGCTTTACTCCAAGCCATTTTAGAAAATTAAAATGGTGGATCCTAAGGTAGAGAGCCCAGTTTAGTGCCACCTTTAAAAATTGTGGGGCATTCAAACTATCTCTCAGAGCTTCAGCAAAGACAATTTGGCCCTGGTAGAAGAACATTTGCTGTTTGGTACCACCAAATCAGCTAAGAAGGAGCAGTGTATTACTGGTATGAGGAACACGCTCCCAGGGAACCTTTTGCTAGTGATCCTTTAAACCTGGAGGCAGCTGAGGATAAACCCAGCAGAGAATTCCACATGTCTTAATGCTTCATGCATTTCTCAAAACATTTCTTACCTTGTCTGTGAGACTTTGCTGGGCTCTTCTCAGGGTGCTTGAGAATTACATTCAAATTTCTCTGGATGCTGTTTTTTAACATACTTAATTGTTGGAGGTGGTAGATAATACCACTGCTATTTTCTTGCACACATATTTCCATCACTTTGACACCTCCCTGGCAGCTTTCTACAATGATGGAAGGCATTCTTTCATGATGGAAGGAGTTTATTCCCTCAGTATTTAATGGAAGTGAGAGAAGCCATGGGACTGCAGATCACTTTAGAGATGCTATTACTATAAAAGATTTTTTAAAAATGTGTACATATCCTGGACTCCCCGGAACCAAATCAGTGGAAGAACTCAATGTGAAATTCCTCAAATTCTGTTGTTTGCAAGAAAGGTCAAAGGCAAATTATCTTTCATCAAACCAAAGAAGAACTGATGGGGGAAATTTTGAAAGACTGTTTCTGCATGGCATATAGAATTAGCCTATGTCCATATTTGCAGACTCAGAATATTGTATTTGATGGTGTCACCCTACAAATCAGATGATTTTTCAGGTGCCAAATACCACAGTATGATTTTTTTAATTGATGCCCCAAATGACATGAGACTGGAGTTTCATAGATGACTTGTAGAGATTTGGTGGACCCTTTTATATACTACAGTGTCAACTTTTGCAGTCAAACAACTGTCTTTTCCTCAATCTTTCCATCCAGAATGTTTTTTGGACCCTTGATCCAATATTTTCGGGGGGGGGGGGTATGTCTGAGAAATCCAGCCTCACAAATATTATTTTGTCACAGCATGCAAGGAAATCCATGTTTGTTTGCATTCCCATCTGGATTTGTGTCTGCAACAGATGCAGAATAGATCCTTTTGTTCCTTGCTGGTTTGCTGCTCCAGAGTCATTCATCAGCAAATTGCTTGTAAGCAACCAAGTGTCTTGATGGTCAGAGCACGTCTTAAACTTCAGGATCATGATCATTCATCCTTGTTTTTGAACCAAAGAAATATTTCAGAGCCTGCATAAAATCCAGCAAGCTGGTTCCATGCTTCATGATAATATGAGAAAGAGAAAATAACATGGTTTGTGTTCACAGAAAAGCTGATACATTATTTAGTTTGCTGAGAAGCAGAAGTCTCTAAGACTACATTTATGCCTATTTTTTTAAATTTGCTATGCTTGGCCATTCTTCTCACTTTTATCACTTTCCTGAATCATCCGCCCCAAATTCCTACAGCATGTTTAGTACTAGGTCATTGTCCATGTACATAGGTGTGTATTTTGCACTGGTAAATGGGAGTTCTGAATTCAGCCAAAAAGTGGCCATGGGAACGTATTTTTAGTTGTTCCTACTCTGAATTGCAATGAAGATGAAAGTTGTTTGCATCTGAGATTGGAGACGTAAGGAGCAGTGGAGGGAAAGAGAGGTTGCTTAAGAAAACATGAATTTGTTGGGAAGATCAGGGTGGCCAACTGAAAGATCAGACCAACCTCAGATATTTTGCTACTCAGCTGAAGAACAAGATGGCACCATCTCCCATTGGGATTTGACTAGAAGCTGCCTCTTCCTTGAATTCTGGCAACAGGACAATAGATTACACTACTTTAGGAGGTGCAGGGCAGACTACATATTACACAGGGCAGATTACACATTACCCTAACAGAATAGAATAGAATAGAATAGAATAGAATAGAATAGAATAGAATAGAATAGAATAGAATAGAATAGAATAATAACTTTATTATCATTCCACTATACACTATATACCAAGTGCATTATAAAATGAAATTCCATTGCAGTTCGCTCACAATTCCAATTGGACACTAAAAGTACCATCAAGATACCATAATTACTATAAAATATACATTCTATACACATTGGCATTTATTTATTAAACATTCAAGAATCTAACAGCCCGGGGGACAAAGCTATTTCCCAGTCTGGCTGTTCTATATCAGATACAGCAGAACCTCTTCCCAGAGGATAACGAAGAAAACAGGCCATGATGAAGATGGGAGGCGTCACTGACGATCTTTCGAGCTCTGGACAGACAGCGTGCATACACTAGATCTTGGATGGGAGGCAGAGAGATCCCAATTATCTTTTCTGCTGCCCTTACTACCCTCTGCACTGACTTTCTGTCTAAGGCACTACAGCCTCCAAACCAGATGGAAATACAGTTAGCGAGTACACTCTCTATAGTGCCTTGATAGGAAGTAAGGAGAATGGAGGATGGGAGATGTACTTTCCTCATCCGGCGCAAAAAATGTAAACGTTGCTGTGCTCATTTTACCAAAGATGCAGTGTTAAGGGCATGTCAGACTATTTGTTAACTGCACCCCTAGGAATCTAATGCTACTGACTGACTCCACAGCTATGTTATTAATAAAAAGTGGAGTGTGACTACACCGATTTTCCTGAAATCTATAATAATCTGCTTTGTTTTTTCCACATTTAGGACCAAGCTGTTTTTATTACACCACTCCACCAAGCCGTTCACCTCCTCCCTATAAGCCCAGTCATTGACATCCCTGATAAGACCCACCATCATTGTATCATCCGCATATTTCACAACAGAATTGGTGGTGAGCCTGGCACAACAGTCATGGGTCATCACGGTGAACAACAATGGGGTCAGGACACAGCCCTGTGCGGAGCTGATGCTCAGAGAGATAGAGCTAGAGATATTATTTCCAACTCGCACCGACTGAGACCTCTCAGTAAGGAAGTCAAGTAGCCAATTACACAAGGGAGTACTGAATCCCAGAGAATCCAGTTTGTCCACCAAATGCTGGGGAACAATCGTGTTGAATGCTGAGCTAAAATCTAGAAACAGCAATCACACATAACTGTTCTTCTCCCCAAGATGTACTGGATGAAGTCTGAAGATGTACGGAATGAAGAACAGACGAGATTGCATCCTCTACAGAGCGATTCCGTCAATAAGCAAACTGAAGTGGATCAAACAAAGGAGGCAGTCTGGAAGCAATGTAATCCCTCATCAGCCTCTCAAAACATTTCATCACAATGGGAGTGAGTGCTATTGGGTGATAATCATTGAAGCACGTGACTGTAGATTTTTTAGGCACAGGTATAATAGTCGCAGTCTTAAAGCCTACTGGGACCACAGCCTGGTGCAAGGAAATATTAAATATGTCTGTGAGGACACTGGCCAGCTATTCAGCACAGTCCCTCAGTACCTGCCGTGAAATATTATCTGGGCCCGCTGCTTTCTGAATATTAATTTTTCTCAGGGTCCTCCAAACATCAACTATATCAAGAGTAGGTGCCTCCTCGCCAGGATGAGATACAACCTTCCTCACAGGAGTATTGTTAAATGCTTCAAACCTACCAAAAAACCTATTAAGTTCATTAAGAAAATCTATATTCTCCTCACATGATGTCAGAATAGTCTTATAATCTGTAATAGTCTGAATACTCTGCCAGATATGCCTGGTATTTGTAGAATCGTGAAGAAAATTCTGAACTTTCTGACCATAAGCCCAGTTTGCTATTCTTATAGCCCAGTTCAGGTCAGCTCTAGCTGTTCTAAAAGCCCCCATAACACCAGACTTAAAAGCAGCGTTCCTCGCTTTCAACTTCACATATACTTCATGAGTCATCCAAATTTGTTACCAAATCTCAGGATCATCTGCTTGAGGCAGCCTCACTCTGTCTAATGCCATAGCTAGTCTTCAGAAATCATATGAAATTTGATTTTGTTATGCCTTGTTCCTTCTTCATAAAATATTCACTAGAACAGTGTTTCTCAACCTTGGCAACTTCCAGATGGGTGGACTTCAATTCCCAGAATTCCCCAGCCAGCCTTGCTGGCTGGGGAATTCTGGGAGCTGAAGTCCACCCATCTGAAAGCTGCCAAGGTTGAGAAACTCTGCACTAGAGGAACACTTTTCCAAGTTACATTCTGCAGTGTGGATTACAAAGCAAGTTTCAAGCTATAATAGGACAGAAATGGATCCAGTGGAGAGCAGTTTATAACTGGAATTATTTAACTGGAGAGAGGTCAATTTTTGCTTGCAATACTGATCCCAAGGAAATGTTCTCCTTCTACATAATTGAGAGAGACACAAATATTTGAATTTATCATTTTTCTACAAAAATAAATACAAAGGGGAGCTGCAAAAAGATCATTTAAGCTCAACCGTAAAACAGATAAACAACGCAGCCTGCATTATTTATTTATGACGTTCTCATCTGATTAAAATGATCTCAGAAATTACCTAGTGATTACATTTATTATGTATCTATTTGCATTTGGATAAAAACAATCATTTTGAAACCAAGAAGTTGTAGGAGAGCCAATATCCTTGTGCTATTTCCAAAAATGAATACAATATTTTGAGTGTTGTGATGGTGGGGGGCTTCCAATATGTCTCGGGGCAAAAAAACATTTGGGAGTCAGGACAAAGTAATGTGTAGCAGAGGCCCTTCCCTCAAAGATGGCAGGGGTGGTAGAGGAAAAAGCTTCCCCAGTTTTACTCCATGTCTACTTTCTTCTACTTCAACATTACTTAGGAGATGAAGGATAAGTTCATAGTCATTCTGCCAGACTATGGGAAGAATGAATTGCCCTGAAACAAGAAAGTGTTACATGTAACTGTCAAGGTCAATATTTTTTCTCACTCTCTTTGGTGGTCTGATTTCATGTGCACAGCTTAGGCATCTAGGCACTGACAGAGTCAAAGGGGGGTGTGTGTGTTAAACTCTCCAGAATCACCTGCAAGCTGCACATAGATTTTGAAAGAAGGAGAGAAAGAAGATAAAAGAATCCAGAACAGGTAGACAACAAAGCAAGGTGAGGAGAGGAGGTTCTTCTAGCTTTGACAGGAGATGCTGCTTGAATGAAAGGTGACCAGATGGGATGGGGAGCAAAGGAGGTAGGGGCTGAGACAGCCGGGAACCAGGTGATCCACAGGCAGAAAAGGACACCGGAAGGAAGGCTGACCCAGCTGAAGCCATAACAGAGATTGGCAGAGGGTCAGCAGAAAGGAAAACAAAGCTCTGGACTGTAGATGGTGGCAATTCAGATACTGGAGAAGAAGGCAGGAGTGAGTTCAGAAGGAGAGAGAATAATGAATGTTAATAAAGTTCCAGTTAGTCAGTCAGGAAAAATTGTTAGCATTCCTAGGGCTGAAGATAAGTACATGTGAGTGGAGAGAAGGACCGGGTAGTTAAATGTTTTGTAATATAAAGTAGTTTGATTCATTTTGTTAAAATTCTGTTTATATACTTAGTGTGAGTTTGTGTTAGTGTACATATGTGCATATACTGTACACTTGATGATTAAATGTATACACGTTGTACCAAAAGTCAGGCCGTAGGCCAATCACAAGATGTTTTGTTAATTAATATTCTTTTCAGAGAAAATGTTCTTAGGAATGTTCAAAGGTCATGCATCAAGCAAGTAAGGAAGTGTTTAGAGCAGTGTTCCTCAACCTTGACAACTGGAAGATGGGTGGACTTCAACTCCCAGAATTCCCCAGCCAGCCATGCTGGCTGGGGAATTCTGAGAGTTGAAGTCCACCCATCTTCCAGTTGCCAAGGTTGAGGGACACTGGTTTAGAAGGAAATGGCAACCAATTCAGAGGTTGGTTGTAATTTATATAATAAATTGTCAATGGGGCCTGTCTTTGTCTATGAGACCTGACTTTTGGTACACCCTGTATGTGTGTGTGTGTACACTTTACACTAAGCTTGTATATTAATGAACAACACTGTATTCACTTGTTAGCTGAATGTGCGTGTCTGGCTTTGTACCTGTCTTCCTCTAAGTAGGGGATAGAGTATCCACAATGGAAATCAGTTAGTGAAACAAGAATTCAGGCAGGAGCTTATCTGACTGTGATAATATCTATACTTGGACTGTTGTGATGTTCCCTGCAGAGAACATATTTTGTTCTTAATTGATGTTTGTGTGCAAACTCAGATTAGTTCTTCTACCCTTCTTAAAGTCATGGGCACTTAAGGTCAGCTCTTCCCAGCTATTGTCTGATTCCGTTGCCCGAAAGTAGGTAACCTTATGTTATGCAGATGTTCTGAACTTCATCTTTAATAGCCCCTCTCTATGCAGATGCTCGCCAGGAACTATTATCTCAGTTTTTTGATAAACACCCAGGTCGTTCGGACTCCTTCTATCTCAAGGTGCTCCTATCAGACCAATCTGATCTTATTTCATTGTCCTCAGCTAAATTCTGTTTTACAATCTGTACAATACGCTGTACATCCCTAATCAGGTGTGAATCTTATGTCTAACTTCCTACCCTGTGACTAAATAATAATTGATCTGATACGACAAGTTAGTATATTTATATATATATTTATTACTCTTGTAGTCTTTTATAAATTTCAGTATTATACTATTTTATAGTTATTTGTTTTAGTCAATTACAGTATTTAGATTATTTGTTGTAAAATTAACTGTAACTACAAAGGATTTCTTGTTTATAATATCTTCAAACTGCAATTTTACCTCAATAATTCTATCTTCATCCTATTTTATGCTATTGAGTTTTGTTTTTATACTTACTGTAGCGTAAGAGCTATGTCATTGGTTATATGCTGGTCTATGGCTGAAATCAAATTGTTTGATTGATTGATTGATCTTTAATAGCCCCAACAAATGTGGCCAGTGACTAGAGAAATATTACACATTCATCCCATCAGTTCTAGTCTTTGAGTAGGAAGCCCTTGGACTACAGGGCAGTTTCATGATTCTCTGCTCCTGTACATGAGAATATTATTTTCTATTTCTTCTTGTGCTGCAAACTCTTTCTCTTCAATCCTGTAACAGCAGCAACAGAGACACAATATGCTGATAGTAATTACACTCAGTTACTCATGCCCTGGTCATCTCCCAAATGGACTATTGTAACACGTTCTGCATGAGGCTGCCCTTGAAGACTATCTAGAAGCTTCAACTGGCACAAAATTCAGCAGGGTGGCAATTATGTGTGCTCCTAGAACTGCACACATTACATCTCTGCTCTGCCAGTTTGCTTCTGGGCCCAAGTCAAGGTGCTGGTTTTGACCTTTAAAGCCCTACATGGCACGGGGCCAGGGTATTTGAAGGATTGCCTCTTCCCGATGAAATCCACCCATTCCCATCAGTTCGGGCAGGAGGGGCATATTACAGGTCCCATCTGCTAAGGAGTTCCTTCTGACGGGACCCAGAAGGTGACCCTTCTCTACTGTGGCACCATCCTGTGGAACATCAACCTGTGATGGAATGGACTTATGAAGGCCAGGCTCAGGGAGATAAGCGTGTTCTTAGCCCCCAACAGGAGCATGGGAAGTTCAGGAAGATGAGGCTGGCACCTCCCTAAGGAATTCACGGTGTTGTGGCTGGCTGGCTTGGGAACTTAGGTTCAGTCTGGAGAGATTTCTGTCTTGAGGTCGAAGCTAATAAATGCAACAGAACTGTACTTGCATTGTCTCGTGGAGTTCTTTGGGCTGAACCTGACATAACCCCCTAGAGGTGAGATTGGCCCCAACCTTACTGATTTTCTGGAAATCCCTTAAAATGTGGTTTTGTCAGCTGGCTTGGGGATCCCATGGAAATAGGGAGCCTATGAAATGACTATATTGCATGTAAGAACTTGAAGGCACTCTCCCATGGTTTTAGCTATGTTTATGTTTTAATTGTGTAATGGTTTTTAAAGTTTTGTTTTCAATTGTTCTGTTTTCACTCTATGCCATCCAGCGTCACATTTGTGAAATGGGTGTCTATATAGATTTGAGAGAGAGAGAGAGAGAGATCATGAGTTTTATTCTTCTCTGTTAATTGGTGTCTAGAACTGGACCATCTGCACAGGGACAGAACCCCTTTGTAATAATCTTTTCGGTACCAAGGTGGATTAGAATGCCTTTTAGCACTTGAGGCTGGAAATGTTGCCCAAATTTCTGTGGAAAGGAATTGGATGGATCCATTGTCTGAAACCATAATCTGCTGAATAAATTGCAATGTTAGCTTAGATGGGGAAGTGATCTGATGCTTATACATTCTAGAATGCAGCCCCCAGTCCCCCATTTACAAACCCCGGAGTCCCACTTCTCATGAATATATGTATTTTTTACAGAAACATTTCCTAAATGTGCTTTAAAAATAAACAAATAAAGATCTACATTACAAAATTCAGCAAAGTATAAATTTCAAATAAAACATTACATGGTGGCTTCAAAAGCCCAAATTAGTTTATGTTCACACTCGAATGTGAAATAAATGTTTTCTCCCTCATCCACTGGCAGTGGATCTCCTAGGCTTTTTGCAGATGAATCTTTCCTAGATGGGTTTGTTAGGAGCCACTCTTACTCATGTAACTGGAAGGAGTTAATGCACTTAGGTATATAGACATTAAAGGTGATTTCTAAAGGTACTTTCTTCCCACTCTTCTCCATTTGGAGCCACAACACTTTGCCAATAGAAATCTGTTTGCATCTCCCCCATCTCAAAAATGTCTGGATCAATTGCACAGAGCTGTTCTTCTGATTGCATCTTGGAGTGTCTGCAGACACGCTTGTCTATGACAGCTGGTGTTGTGATTCTGCTCAATGCCACCACCTACAGAAGCATCTTGTGCTACTTTGTGTATTAGCAAAAGGTTGCAAACACTGCTAAATACTATGCTGATGGTGATAGAGCTCTGGGCAATTACAGAGCACATGCCAGGAGAAGGACTGGCAGAGATCAGCATGGTTTCCCAGCTAATAACTTACAACATGGGAACAGTCAAGGAAGCCAGGAAGTGCAGTGAAAAAGACCAAAGAATCATTCTGGAAAGACAAGGACAACCAGATATCCTACTTCCTGGACAAGTAGGATTTCTTGTCCAGAAATACTGAGTTGGAGTCAGTAAACCCCCAAAAAAGCTTCCTGGGCTGGATTCCTTTGGCTGTGCATAACCCAACCACCTATCAGCTGCCATTGCAGCATTACCTTGGGCAAAGCCAGCCAAGAAGGATGTGAGATGAAAGAGTTCTGTGGTTCTCTTGCCTCTCTAATGGAGATGCAGCCTTCACTGTGAGAAGTCAGCTGATGGCTGAAACTAAGTTCAATGGGGTGGGTTTCCTGCCAAGCCTACAAGCCTGTTGATAAGCCTACAGGCATCTACTACCAAGGAATATCAAATCCAGAGCAATGGCTCAAGAGAATATGTCTTATTTGAACCAAGTTGCATTTGGTCAGGAGAAAAAGAGTCCAGATAGTCAAGGTCCAGCATAGGTCCAACCATGAGATTCTGATACTTACGTTGCCTTCATCCATAATTTTCCACCTGTTCCAGCAGTCCTGCTCCTTGTTTATCTCCTGCAGAACCCTCTCATTAGCCAGACTGCATTTGCCCAAGCTATTGTTCTCCATAAGAAGAAGGGATGTACTACAAATCCTGCTTAGAGCAGCCTTGGCATTTTTGTTCCCTGAGAACTGCAGGGATAAATGTTAGCGGAAACAAAATCTACTTAGCATTGTTCCAGAAGAAAATCCAGTTCACTTTCGAAAATGTATGAGGTGCCTGATCTCTTCATTTTTTTTTTCTTTTCACAATAAATATATCCTGCTTATTCAAAGCAATGTGAGATTCCCTACGGAAATATTGCTTCTTTGCAATATTTCCTGGAATGATCATGGGACCACTTTTTTTTTTAAGGATCACATGGCTATTCCAGGAAGTACCTCCTGGAGTGGACCAATGAATTTATCTCCATTTTTTTTCCAATAAATATTTGAGTCTCTCAAGTCTTAATATGCTTGAGTGAAAATTTGTTCTGCAGAAGGAGCTATAAAACAGATTAGATTTATGTCTGTCTGTTCATATGGAAGAGTGAAAGACTTCTGCGAGATTGATAATACCTAAAAATCTGTCTCAGCCAAGGGAGAAGAATGATTCAAAACTCTGTAACAGTATTCTGATTTTAGGATTGCTTAATTGTTTATATAACCCAGGCCTTAGTTACTGGCTTACATTCACAGCACCTGTAAATCATACAGCACCTATAAAAAATTATACTGTTAATAATCTATGAGAAAAGATCCCTATGAATATTCAAGCTGGAGAAGGTGGTGATGATAGAATACTGTTTTTCCCCTTAAAGGATATAGATAAGAATTGTCCAAATCATAGCTAAGGATAAAGGACCATTACATTTTATTAAGAGTCCATTACTCTTCTTCAAATTGCAATATTATGTAATTATTTAAATTTGATTGGAAGAGAAATCTATTTTGAGGAATAAACATAATGTAAAACATATGTTTCTGATCCTGTTGTAGCAAAGGCAAAGCACGCAAAGGGGGAAAAAATCATTTTTTTTTTTCAAAATAGAAAATGCCGATAATTTTTAAAGCACTTCTGCATCACAGAATAGATGATGGTGATGATGATAGAAAATCTGAAGAATAGCAGAATAAAAGAGCATTCGGAGGAATTTATTTTGGGTGACTCATGGAAGCACAGATGGATGGTATCATAGAATCAGCCCTCTATTCCATAAGTCTCTGCATCTTTCCAGATGGAAAAAGGCAGCAACTCTGAAGGATATGGTTTGTGGAATAAGACACATGCTTAATTCTGGCTAAGAATTTTGAGGTGGTAGCACCCAAAATAGGAGGGAATGAAGATGGGAATCTTTGTGTTTTCCAGGAGGGTATGTCCTTTACCATCTATAGATGACACCCCCAGAGATCTCCAGCAATCACTGCTCAGTTGTAATTTTTAATAGGGCAGAAAGCAAAATAATAATAAACACTTGGAGAGTAATCATATTAATTGCATTTCGTTAATTTAATCAGCTTAAATTTAAGTTTAATTAAGAACAGTTATTGTCCCAAATCCCCTTACTTTTTTTTCAAGTAATTTTATTAAAGATTATAATTACAGCAATAATCCAAACTAAAAGAAAGATAGAAAAATAGAGTAAAAAGTGCAAAAGGAAAAAATAGGAAATAACATAAATAACAGAAAGAAAAAAGATAAGAAAGAAAAGTAAGAATATAGGAAATAAAAAGAAAAGAAATATACAAAGAAGTGGCTTTCAACCTTCATCACAGGTATAAACAAATTTAGTGACTCCATCCACTCCAAGGTTACAAACATTTATCTCTTCATCCCATATCCCATCTCTTATCTATAAACAAATCCATAAAGCATCATCATTTCAGTCCTGGTGTCAGCAGAAGTCCATTAAGGGTTACCAGAAATAACAACATATCTATTTTAACCTTGATCAAATAAACCAACTTTATATTCCTTCGATTTACTTCTAACAATTTTAATCTTTACTCCATTCAAATAATGTCGTAGAACTTGATTTTTTCTCCTTTCTACTTTGTCCCTTCTCAGGAGATTCTTCAAAGTTTTAACAAGTCTCTCTTTTGTAAGTCCAATATAGAAAAATTATCCAGGTCACTCTCTTGGTTTGTTGTTTGTGTGTCCCTTTTAATTATTAAAATATCAGCCAGTTTCTTTGGTATGTCCAATGTAACATCTTTTTCCATGTCATTCTTGTAGCCTGTCATTTGTAAATCCACTTTCAACTCAGTCTCTGTCTTGTCAGGTAAAAATTGATCCTCTTCCGTAACATCTTTTAGAGACAGTCTCTCCACACAGGCAGATGTCTCTGTTGACACTATTAATAACATCTGACTCCATTTTTCAAAAGTATCCTTCAATATTTCCAGTATTAGAATGATTTGCGCCATTCTGTAACTGTTAGTCAAGTTTCCAAATCCACTTACTTGAGGGGCTTCCAGTAGTTTGTTCAAATATGAAATGTCGCCTTTGGCCAAAAACTGTTGCGTGCTGTTATAGTAGGGAATATACGTTAAAGCAGAAGCACATGTAAAAACGCAGGGCTTTACTGGAAATAAACTCTTCTTCAATTCTCTACTATATTGGGCTGAGCTCGGTTAGCGCTGGCTCTATTTCCCCTCTATATCCATTACAAACAGGACCATGATTTAGCTTGGTTTCTCTCCGTTTCTCATATTTCCATTTCTAAGTAGGATTATTTCACGCCCATACTAACTTGAACATTTCTTTAAACGCAATGTGTACGAACACAATGTCTACCATTTTCTGCACATTTCCACAAACATACAGATTTGTGTTTGCAGTTTTGCCTAATGTACTATGTACTAATAGACTACCGTGTATATTATCTTCAGTAGTATATTGCAGTTGTGCAGCTTCCCCCCCCCCACACACACATTTGTCAGTCAGTCAAGACAATGCTATTCCAATAGCCTTTTAATCTTAGTTGAGTGATTTTAGGTATCTATCTTTGGGAGGGAGAAGCATCTTTTCTATTTTGTAAGAGGTTTCTACTCTGTGGTATGTTAACCAGAGTCTAGAGCACGGTTTCTCAACCTTGGCAGCTTTCAGATGGGTGGACTTCAACTCCCAGAATTCTGAGTTGAAGTCCACCCATCTGAAAGCTGCCACGGTTGAGGAACCCTGCTCTAGAGGGATGCAGAGATAAAATCAACGAACATATCCAAGAACTGTTAGCATAGCCCTTAAAAGATGATATACCCAATAACACAGTCCTGAACAAGGAGGGATAGTCTGAAAGAGACTCAAAACCATCCTGCCTTGATTCTGCTTGATATAAGAGGGGGCTTTCAAGATTCTGTCTATGCCCTACAACAATAAAGCAGAATTCCAGAACAGAGCGTCTGTTTCCTGACCTGGCCTAACTTGAAGGGCTGACACAGAGTCTTCAGATCAGAGTGGGCTACCAGAACCTATAAAATAAATCAATCTTTCTGCAGACATTTCTGAAATACATGCTATTTCTTTGTTGCCAAACAGTTGTGTAACCAGGGGCATCTGCCAGGGGATCAAAACAGTGAAATGACACCCTTGTGTGGGATTGAAGCCCTGACCCTTTTAAATGTGGCGGCTGCCATCTTGACCTTTTTTGACCTGCCCCATGGTTGCTCCTGGGGGATCAAATAGCATCAAGATAGTGACCATGCATGTGCCCCTTATTTTCATTGCGGCTGCCTTCTTGCATTTTTTGTCCCACTGTCCACGGACACACCTAAGTATAAGCTTTGGGGAGATAAGAATTTCAAAGGTTAGCTGAATTTCAATTCATGTGTAGGTTCAAAACTGCAAAATTATAGATTAGCATGCATTCTAATATGGACTAAATTAATTCCTTCCCTTCCCTGCCATCCATGGTCAATGCTGATTAATAGTTTAGGGAGGACAGCAGGATGAAACAGGCTGTCCCAGAAGATCATGTCTCTTGATTCTTAAAATATAGCTTGATGCTAAGGAACTGAACCTCAGTGTTTGAATTTCAGTCTTCTAGCTAATTGCTGTCGGCCAAAATCCAACACAGAGTTCAGAACGCTTTAGTGCTTAATAGGTTATAAGATTTCAGTTGGCTCAAGCAGGCTTCAATCTTGGTTGGATCATGGCCAAAGTCTGTTTTTGCCATTAAGCTATTTTATTCTCCCACCCATCTGCTCTTATTTTCATGTCTGGGCCAAACCAGGAAAATGGCCAGCCTCATCAGCGCCTTCTCTGCAGATCAGCAGGGACCAGTCCTTGAATCACAAGGGTTGACGTTCTGTGCCACAAACAATTGGTCTTTAACTAGGCTAATCTGTTAACACATTGAAACCTTCATATTTGCCAACATGCTGAAACAGTCACAGTTAAAAAGCCATTAGAAAGATATGCAAAAGAAAGAATCAGCAGCAAAACTCTTTTTTTTAAAGGGCAGAATTATTTACTATATAAAGCAAATCATGGGATAATCGTGGAAACTGAATATTAACCTCATGGTTAAAGCTGCTGTTGCAACTCCTTTGGCTGTTGATATATTTTTGCTTGCAGCTGGGGTTAGATCCTTTTTGGAAATAGGTCTTACTTTGGAAATATATCAGTTTTGAGAGACAGAAACACACACACACACACACACCACTTCTTTCTCCTTCTCCTTCTTCCCTTCTCCTTCTCCTTCTCCTTCTCATCCAGAATCAATCCACTGCAGGATGAAGGCTATGGCCCATCTAGGGCTGAGACATGCGCTCATATAGATGCATGTACATACATACCGACACATGCATATCTATCTCTTCAATAGCTATCTAAGTGCGTAAGTAACCAACTTAGGGCAACCGGCCCACTAAAGAATGAGCTTGCTCGAAGGTAACAGATGCTAAGGACTCGTTATAAGAAATAAAATGAGAAGAAAGAGGATGTTGGATGCTAGAACAGAAAAAAGCAGTATCCCACATTAAAATAGTCCACCCTGCAACATTTTCTTGCAGATTACATTTATCCTGACCTAGAAATCACCCACACACCCTCCTTGCCCTGACTCCAAGATGCCTCACTTACCATTTGTGGAAGACATGTCATCCCAATGATGCTTCCATCTTGGGACAGCCCTGCCAAAGATGATGCAGCAAAAAAATTATTTCTATCAGAGGAAATCTCCTATGCAAACGTTCTATGTTACATGGAGGAACATCTTCAGAGGGCCAGTGACTGCAAAGACCACCCCCTTCCATTTGGGTCTGGGGCTCTCTGCTTCCTTGACCATTTTAACTGTGGCTGCCAGAGACACTAGGTGCCTCTCTTGAGCAACTCATCCTTCTACTGTATTGTTGTTATTCCTTCTTCTAGGTCTTAATAGAGAAATAGTTGACCATGGAGAACCAAACACATGCTTTCCACAAGATTGCTATTCCCACTAGTAACGATAAGGAACAACTCACGGTGATTGGGCTGATGAGATAGATCTTCTGGAGAGGATTGGGAGGGAGGAGCAAATAAAGGGGACAAGCAACCCTGGGAAGGGAAAGCTCAGTTATACACAAGGGCTGCCTCTAAAGCAGAACATCTTTTTGCAGATGCCCCCCCAAATTAATAGTGTGGTGTTCTGCCTTCTAGAAGCCAGATACTTCTCCACTAACTCTATAATAATAATAATAATAATAATAATAATAATAATAATAATAAATAAATAAATTAACAAAGAAGAAAGCTCACCCTAGCCCATTTTAAAAAATGGGATGGTGTGGGGAGGACCCAGCTTGGCCAACTGCAACAGGCTGTTCCACCCAACTTAAATCACAGTCCCTTACTTCCATAAAAATATTGAATGAGAACTCTGGCTCACCAAAAGCTTCCCACTGTTAAAGTCTCATTCAGAAATAAGTCCAGAAGATGGCTCTACAAAAGAATCTAAACTTGTTCAAGGGCACCATAGGTTAGACCAGTGTTCCTCAGCCTTAGCAACTTGAAGAGGTGTGGACTTCAACTCCCAGAATTCCCCAGCCAGCATGGCTGGCTGGGGAATTCTGGGAGTTGAAGTCCACACGTCTTCAAGTTGCTAAGGTTGAGAAGCACTGTGTTAGACTTTCCAGAGCAGGACATGGGAATGACCTAGACAAAGCATTTGCATTTTGTGTCTGTTTATACTTAGTGGTCAAAGTTCTGTCTTTGTCACAGTCAGCAATGTAGCACCATTTCAGATGGGTTAATGAAAGTGCAACCCTGTTTTAAAGACATTGCTGTTAAAATTCAGTTTCTAGGATCTGCCTTCTGAATGAGCTCGGGGTGGGGGTGGGGGCAAATGGCTTGCTCGTTGCATGGGGCAGACTTCCTTGCAAGCTTAATGCGCACAAGGAGGGATCCTGCTTCTACTCTAGTTAAGGAGGAAAGGAAATCCACAAGGAGGGCACCCTTAAGAAGCCTCCATGACTGCTCATTGAAGGAGAAGGAGCAAAAATTGGGCTAAGACACTGAAAGGCAGGAGGCAAAGCAACATTGTTCCCAACCCAGCAAGGAGTCCTTAAGCTGGTTAAGTGCTGAACGTAGTGATTAAAATTCTGTTTATGTAGTAACAGGGCTGTCGGTGTTTACTCGTTTTCTCTCAATGAGGTTTTAGTCATTTCTGCAACCGTTGGCCAAGGGCCCTATTACGAAATCCAGTATTTAGTCAGCTCTCAGTTCCAGAATTTTGCTTTCCATCACTGTAAAAAGTACATAGAAGTGAAGATGCCTGTGGGAACATCTGTCAGAAGCAAGCATTTGTCTTCTCTGCTCAAGAGAAAAATAAGTAGGCTATAGTATTGTGTTTCCTCCTGGGGTCTCTTTCATGTTGGGTATTGTTGCTGTTAAATTCTATGCATTGGGAGGGAGCAGAAGGGAGAAGAGTGGATGGAGACGATCAACACAAGGACTTCTGGAGCACGCTGTAAACATCTGTGTTCTGTTCAATGTGCCAGTTAAAAGGGCTGCTGGCCAGGCTGTATGTACTCTGTCATTCCAGGCAGGAGAAGCAAGGCAAGTGTAAAAGAGGTTCCCAGTTCAGCATCCTGGAACTCTCCTTTGTTTCCATTGCAAAACAAACAGGCAAGGTTGGCTAGAACAGGTCCAGCTCCTGCACTTGTGAACCTAGGTTTCAAAATGGGAGAATAATTGAGGCTATATGTGGTTGTTATAACCCATTTAGTTCTTAAGTGACTTTGTTACACAAGTGTGGGACTACAGTGCCCATCATTCACAGTCATCAGCCCTACTAACTGGCTATGATCAGGGCTGCAATCCAGTACACTGGGGAACACCAGGTTAGGGCTGTGAGAAGTATGTCCAATAATGAATGGGTCTAAGTCATAAGGGCTATCTGGGATCTCCAGAGACAGGCAGCGTCTGGGTTCACCTATGCTAAGCTATGGCTGGTGTAACCAAGATGGATTCCCACAATTTGCTCAACCCTAAACCTGGGACAGCTGCAGTGCCACATAAGGTCAATTATATATGCTATATGATGGAAAAATGTGACACCCCAGCTCACCTAGCATGGTCCACCGAGCATCAAAAAACAACCACTAGATGATAATTCTAATTCTGGCCTGATTGTCCTTCCACACTGAAAGCAAAGCAACCTTTCACATGAGTACTTGTGGCTGCTAAATGCTTCCATTTTTCTCATACCCCTCCCTCAAAATTGGGGGATAGGCATTTAAAAAAAACAAACATACATTTTATTCCAAGTAATTATGTAGCATAGCTTGCAGTTTCATCTGACTTTTGACTTTTCTACTTCTGTTCCTGAATTACGTGACGGTTTGCTGAACAGCTGGACAGCTTACACTTGGGTGACATGTGTATGACATGTGCCATTCTGAGAACCATGGACGCCTTGAAGCATGTATAAGCTGCCACAACAATCAGCCAGTGAGCCCTTTCTTGGTTTCTTGGAGCAGGGATGATATATTTTTGAAGCTCTAGGCAAATATTTGAATAATTATGCCTTCCTAACATATTCTCACCAGGTTTTGGCACTTTGGAGCATAGAGGTAGCCATAGATCCTACCTTACAAGGCTAGTCCTCTGCAGGAAAACCTGTCTGGAAACAATTATCTATTTGGAGCAAAGCATTGTTGAAGACATCCTCTCTATGTTGTCAAGCCCAAGTCAAGTTATTTATTTTATTTATTTAAAACATTTGTTTACCATTTCCTGTTTAAAAAAACCTAAAACATTTCAAAGTGGTTTATGTAACCATTTAAAGATTAAAGGACTGTAAGAAGAGAGATGGATGGGAACCTCAAAATGACATCCTGCCCTCAGGAGACAGGTACAGTGTGATGGATCCTAGGTGAGGGATTAGCGAAGATTTGATAGGGAACATTATATGGTATTTAGCCACACTTATGGATCAGCTAAGAGTCTATGGGCCTATTTTGTCCTGTGAGTTGCTAGCTTGAGAATCAGGCAGAAGTCAGATTCATAAATAAAGAATAAGAAAGTAAAACTCAGTACAGGATCCAGAGTTTTTGACAGATCACTGAAGAAGACTGGAGATAATTAAATTCTAGACATGGGGGGACTAGGCATTGAATATAACCAAGTTCTCACATTTTGCAATGTCATGACCCCCCTTCAAATTATAATGAAAGTATGGGATTGATCTGATGTGATTTTGTGCCATCTAGTTGGTATCAACTCTTAGCCACCATACAAATAGACTTTTCCAGGATGATCTATCCCCAACCTGGCCCCTCCCCATTAATACAATGAATGGCTTTATTGGGGTTATGGTTGGGCAAAAAATAAACCTACCACTCACTTCTAATAATTAAACTTTAATTTATAATCTGTGGCTCTCCAGATGTTGCTCAATTACAACTTGGAGCAGCCCCAGATGTCAGGGATGCTGGATCCAGTAGCTGAGTAGCATCAGAATAGCCACAGGTTGTCCACTGCAGAGAAACTATCTTCCAAAGGAAAGATTAAATTTCCAAGGAAGATGCATTTATTCTCCCCCCTTCTCCAACCACTGGAGAACTCTCAACCCTTTGCTACTAGAAGAAAAAATGAGACAAGTGCAGGATTTCTCTCTGCACCTCCAGGCCAAGGTTATTACAGCTCACTTGTTCTGCCTCCTTATTCCCAATGATGATCCCCTTCTTCCCAGCTCTTCCCCTGCAGAAACAACCTCATTGCCCTCTCCCACATAAAGCTTCCAACTCCACTAGGTCCCTTTCACCAAGAGAGGCCCCCTGCTCACCCTCCCATGGGCCCAGATTGAGGTAAGATTGTTTGGGACAGTGCCACAAGATTCCTCCTTTATCTTATTTTTTTTCCCTTTCTGCTGGGAAGAGGGAACTCTTTCACACAAAGTATAGCTGGTGTCTTGTCAGGCTATACTTGTCCAGGTAGAATGAGGGCAAGTTCTTGCAGGAATCCTGCTTTGCATGGATAAGTCTAACAAAAAAAAAAAAAAAAAAAAAATTGTGACCACATCAAATTAGCTTGTGATCTATCCAGGAGTTGGACTATAGCTTGAGAATCCCAGGGTACAGAAGAAAACGATACCGCAAAGTGAGAAATGAGAAACAAAAGGAACAGAATGAGGAGAAGAAACGTGTGGCCTTCTAATATTCCAACATTCTTCATCATTGGGTACGTAGCAGAGAGAAATTTGGTCAAATCTCTGTCTTGATTCAGTCCTCATTTCAATTTTTCCAAGACTAACTGAAATACAATTAAAAATTAAAAGCTACACATTTCTAAATCTTACAATCCAGAATGCCACTAAAATGTATATAAAGTTAGATATGGGGGGGGGGGGGGGAAGTATGCATTGGGGGAAATTGTGCAGAAATATGAGTATGTTAGAGAAAGGGAGAATGCATTCCATGAGAAAAAACTGACTGTGTAGAAAAACAGGTACAAAAAATGTTAGAAATAACAACAACAACAACAACAACAACAACATTGCAATACCTTGCGACAGCAGAAGAGAAGAGAAAGAACTGGAGAAAATCACAAAATACAAAGACCTGCAAATAGAAATAGAATGACTGTGGCAAAAGAAAGCAAAGATAGTACCAATAGTAATAGGCGCTTTGGGTGCAATCCCAAAACATCTGGAGCACCAGTTGAAGACCATCGGCATTGACAAAATCACCATCAGTCAGTTGCAAAAAGCAGCTTTACTTGGAACAGCTTATGTCCTGCGATGATACCTTTAACACCATCAAACAACACCATCTGCCTATCCCAGGTCCTTGGAAAGGACTCGATAGGTGGATAAAAATGCCAAATCCAGTCTAAACATCTGGCTGATGGTGTGACCAATAATAATAACAATAACAATAAGGGAATTAAAACATGACCGCTCTCACAGTGCCACAAAGTCATGGATGCTTGGCTCCAAGAGCAGAGCACGGAAATGCATTCTCATGACTTAGCAAGCCAGAAGACACTAGATCAGTGTTGTCCAAACTTGGCCACTTTAAGATGAGTGGCTGGCTGGGGGAATTCTGGGAGTTGAAGTCCACTCATCTTAAAGTGGCCAAGTTTGGACAACACTGCACTAGATGAACGAGATGCAATAAAGTACAGAGGCATCTGCCTTTTCCAGCATCCTGAAAGGACCCATTTTGTTCAGGAAAAGAAGACGTGGCTCGCATTCCCAAATCATTTCTCCAATCATACTAGCCATTCCCCTTCATCTTTATTAACTTCAGGAGTATCCAGTGAGTGTGGTCAAAAAAGTGAAGATGGTGGCCACATTGGTGTGATCAAAGCTTTGCCTGCTTTTTATGCCCATCTCATATGCCACCCTCATTAAAAAAAAAAGGGCAGAGCTTCAATCACACCATGGTGGCCACCATCTTGACTTTTCTGACTAAGGTCAAGTTAAGAAAAGCTGGGAAATAAATATGGCTGTGTCTCTGAGCCTGCAGGAAGAGCTCTCTGTTTCGACTTCTCTTATATCATTATACCACATATATAAAATTAGGTCTACTAGATTGGGCTGCAAAAAGTTATTATAGTAGTGCCATTTTTCTTCTTTCTTTTTCTTCTTTCTTTGACTCTTTTAATGCAGCACAGAGAACCGGAAAGATAATAAAATTAATCTACAGATAACTTCTCGAAATTAACCTTTCTAGCTGCGCAGTTGAGATATAAAACCAGCTGACGTGAAGCGGTGGCGGGAGGGAAGAGACCCAATAAAGTGGGGCAATTAGATGCATGGGCAGAAAGAACCAGGGGCTTCTGGAGAGACCAAGTGGACCTATGGAAGACCCCCGATATCATTCTTTCCTCTTCTAATGCTGATCAAAGCGGCATTGTAGATATGCCTGTCTGACAGAAAGTATTACCCGCAACATTTCCATGTCTTTTCCCTAAAGCTGTGTAGGGATTCAGACGTTAAAAAAAAAGCGAAAGAGAAATTAAACCTGGCCAGATGCTAGTACATTTTAAAAAATGGGGGTAGGGAAGGGAGAAATGCGTTCAGAGCAGGATCTTGCTGTTGGCACATGGAAGCATAGAGGGAACTGTTAAAGAGATCCAGTTACAACAAAGCACCTCTGGCCGAGTTTCACATCCAGCCCAGAGCAGTGGAAGGGTTAACCAGCAAAGCTGCAAGCTAACACTGGAGATTATAGAATGTTTATCTAGTATTCAGATTTCCTGTTTAAATGTTTGGATTTCCTGAAATCTATCAGTCTGAGGGGTGTCCAGTGTGTGGCCTTTTCCTCCCCCTCCTTCAGCTCACATGGGTGGACTTCCCTTCCCAACTGCATTTGTGTCTCCTCACCAGCCAAGATTTTTATGGATGCAAGTCAAAACTTTTTAGACTCCCCAGAAAATATCTCTGGATCTCAGGACTTTGGGATGTCCTTTGTTTAATCGAGCAAGCAAATAACAACTACAAAAATTCCTGGGAATTACTGTTGGTGCAGTATGGCCTTTTTCCTTTTCTTTTTTCCAGCTCCCTGTTGGAAAATAATGTTAGCACTTTAAAGACAATGGAATGAGATGGCCTTCCGTCTGGCACACTCTTTTGGAATGGGAGTTCAAGCTGGACGAATCTTGGTGAGTTATCTCTGCTGGCTTTAGGGATGTGGATTAAGAAAAAATGGTTGAGGCCAACTTTGTTTTATTAAGCTGGGGTGTTTTAAATTGCAAGTCACAGACTGCAAAACTATTTGTGTTGCTCTATTGATATATTTATATTTTAATTGCTGGAGGATGCATGCTTTTCAGTGTACGATGTTGCTGCTAAACTTTCCATATGCAATTCAGAACGGTTTCCTACCACCAAGTTCAAAAATCTTTACTTGGGGGAAAAACTTATTCATTTTAAGAACAGCTCTTGTGGGCAGATTTCTGGTTCTGCAAGAGAAGCCACAGATCCACAGATTGCCCTGATACTGGCTAAAAATCAAATTCAAATTGAATGTTTTCTTTCCTTCTCCCCACTTCAAACAACAACATCATTATGGATGAACATTATTTGCATCATTTGAAAGCCGTTGCAAATCAAGTCCACAGTTTTATTTAAGATTTCAGCCCAGTGCAGACACTAAAATACTTTTCAAATCTTTCTGACCCAAAGGAGGCAGAGCAAAACAAACAGTCAGCAAAGAGCTAACTTTACTGATTTTAGATCTTTCGGCTGAGAAGCAATCATAACATTGTGAATTAAAAAAAAAAAAAGACCTTTAGCCTGCCTTCAAGATGGTAAAGATGGAAGTGATCTCACTATTTTAATCCTAAATGTTATTTAGAAAGGACATTCAAATTCAAGTTAACTTTTTTTGCTACTCAAGTGGTGGAATCTACACTAAGGCCCAACCCTTAACGGAATATGGCAAAATTTGTATGTGCCAGTTACTTCAGTAATAACTACTCAGAAGTAAGCTCCAGTGAATTGTATGGGTACTTTGTAGCCTTATAATGCAGTTTGGGATCTTCAAGCCCCCCCTGGATTGTATACAATATTGAAATGCATTGAAGGAGAGGTTATCTTACTTTACGATCGTGCAGAAAAGCTGATAAAAATGGCATTTAGAAGTTTGCATGAAACATAGCTTAGTGTGAAGTTTAGAGAGAAAGCATCATTGATCTCTTGATATATGGACGCTGCCTTTTCAGCAATCTGATGCAACTGAGAATATTAGAAATTATTAGCACGTTCGCACGTGCTATTCTCTCCTGCCCCATTTCATTATGCTGTGCTCAAAGTAACAAGGCTTTTTTCACCCAACCTAGTCAGTTTCACTGGAGAGCAAATATGGGCACTGATGAACAAAGTAGCCAGATCCTTGTGGGCTGCATTGGGATTTCACTGTTGGACAAAACAGGCCAACTTCAGGGGAAACATCTACATTCACAGAAGTCTAGTAATATCTAAACAATTTCATGTGTCCTTACTTCATTTCCAAGGAGTTTGGTCGGTCTAACTCCCAATTATATAGAGGACTGCATTCTTAAAATGAAACAAACAAAAAAAGAATGATTGATGAACCCTCATAATGCAAAGTACAGGAAAGAGGAGAGGAGAGATTTTTCAGAAGACTTGAAAATACATGCAAGATTTTAAATTTGGCAATGCTCGCTTGTGAATAAGCGTGCACAGGATCAGGCTGCGCAAGGCAATCTTAGCTTTAGTTATGAAAAGTCTCTCAGTTGGCAGCCAGAATAAGAAAGGTTGAGGGAGAGAAGGGGAAAGTTTAATTAAAATGTTCTTGAAGTTGGAAAAATGTCTTAGTTCAAACACCTTTGGGAGCTGATTAATGAAGCTATGTTGCAGGCTGGTTTCGGCATACTCTCAGTTGTGCTGCTTTCTAGACTTTTTCTGATGCTTTTAAGTGAATCCAAATCAGGTTATGTGCGGACACACTGGTAGTTCTCTAAGTATTTATATACCCCTTCCCAGTCTACAATCAATGTTAAAACTCATATTTTTTTTAACCAAGAACAAGACAAAACAACTAATGTAAGATCTCAACTTGAAAAATTGGTGGGAGAAAAAGTTAATAGAGGGTAGACATGGGTTACAAGATGAGTCTTCAGTAATCGCCAAAACAATTAATAGTAAGCATTCTCCTACTGCAGTGTTGTCCAAACTTGGCCACTTTAAGATGAGTGGACTTCAACTCCCAGAATGGCTGGCTGGGGAATTCTGGGAGTTGAAGTCCACTCATCTTAAAGTGGCCAAGTTTGGACAACACTGTCCTACTGTAATGGAAGACAATACAATACCACAAAGCAGGTGCCACCACTAAGAAGGCCTGTCTGTGGGTGATTGCAGAATGACAATCCACCATTCATATCATTCACAGTAGGACCACCCTAGATGATTGTAGAGGTCATGCAGGTTGGTAACTCAAAAACTGCTTATAAAATGTGTATATGCAAAAAAGGACATATATTAGGGAAAATGCATATGAAACATCACACAAAGGAAAACTGCTTGCAAAAAATGCATACCTTAGGAGTTCAGAGAAGAGTTTGTATGGGTAGTTTTTGTATTAAAAATATATTATTTGGCATTAAACCTTTTTTAATGCTGGATCAAATAGAAACAAATGGTATGGAGACTGGTGGAAAACTTGGAAAACTTAAAATGGGGGAGGGAGTAACTGGGTGTCAAATTTGCCCATCTCTATTTCTTTCTATTTCTTGTGTATGTGTGTGCAAAGTTGCACGTGTGGTGCTTCTTTTTCTGGTGTTCTCAAAAAGCCCGTAGAGGATATTCGAACATTACAGGAACTCAGGGAATAGAGGAGTAAGTATCCAGTGTGTGCAAGAAAAAGAAGCATGGTCAATTTTAGTGGGAAGGAAGTTTCACAAGCACTGCAGGCACAGACTTGGTGGTGGAGAAGACCAAAGGTTGACAAAAATTCTAGAAGATACGAATGTCAACAAGCTGGAAGTTGAGGAATAGGAAATCTTCCATTCCATCTGCTCCTTGTTTGGGTTAACTGGAGATGGTAGGAACTGAAATCGAAATAATTACCTCTAAGTACATGCTCTACCACCCATTTCTGGTTTATTGAAGGAAAGAGGTTCTGTACAGACCGTACATGATACTAGAGACTGGAGAAGTTTGAGCTATCAGCAGGTAAGGACTGGAGAACAGGAGTACAGACCAGGAATCTAAAAAGTCATAGGAGACACATCGTCAGAGAATTACAGCATCTCCTAGAACAGGGTTTCTCAACCTTGGCCACTTTAAGATGTGTGGACTTCAACTCCCAGAATTCCCCAGCCAGCATGGCTGTCTGGGGAATTCTGGGAGTTGAAGCCCACACATCTTAAAGTAGCCAAGGTTGAGAAACCCTGTTCTAGAGTGATACAGTTGGGAAATACTGATAGTTGTGGTTTTTACTGCCATTCCAACATTATAACCACGCAAGCCTAAGAAGACTATGAGAACCCGCCAACAAAAAAATGAGAGCCTGCCAGCTGCATTTCACATTAATTTGATTCAGCCTGTCAGTTCTGTGCCAGCAAATGTCCAGTTTGGGTTTAATTTTGAAGAACTTCCTCTTCCACACTTTAGTCATAAACCTAATTTACAGGATACAATATTCAGCGGATGTGCCTGCAAATAGCTTTAGCATACCTGATGATTTGAACTGGTGGCTTGCTATAAATTTGTATATGGAGGAGTGGGGGGAGTCATTTGCAAATGTATGTTGTTTTTCTCCAAAAAAGTTATATTTGTATATGGAAAACCAAGACTCCATGTTTGAAATGGACCCACTCGGGCTTAATCTGACCCATAGATTGCCATTTTATGTGTCGCATCCTGCTGATGCACTCTGAAAAAGAAACTCTTAATACCCTAGAAAGAACCAGTTTACACAATACAGTCTCTCCTGCTTCTCGGTTTGGAGTTCAACCATGGGGATAGTTTCGTATCAGTAAACGTGGTTTTATCATAAATATTTCATGAGTACAAGGATTACAACATTAACTTGATATAATTAGGAGGCGACTGCATATCATTCATTTTTTGGACATGTTCTCTTGAAAAGCTGGCCTATTAAGGGGAATAAAATAAATATGCATTCAAAGAACTTGACATTTCATATTTTCAGTTCTCCTTTGTTGCATTCATAACATTCCTGATAAAATGGTCATAAGAGATTACACAAAGATCTCTGATATACAATGCTTTCAGTTTTTACCACCTGAGTTTGCAATAAGCATGTACACAAAAACGTGTTATTAGGGAAAAGTACACATAGTATTAGCAGAGCTACTGATTAAAAAAAAAAAAAAGGATGGATGCATACAGAAACAGGAGAAAGTGCCTATCTTCAAAGGTATAACTGTTGTGCCTTTTTTTTTAAAAAAATGCAAACTGATGAATAAACTGGTTGGAATGAATTTACGACAGGAAAAATGAATAAAACTGAATTTGGTAGATTCATTCATTCCTATAAATGATGAGTAACTTCCATCTTAAAATAACTAAAGTAGTTCTTCTGGGATTAATTGTCATGACCTTTGGCACACAACATGGGCTCTCTGCCCCTGAGTTCTGGGCCTCCCATAGAGTTTTGAACAGAGGAGCAAATCAGCAACTTGCCTGGACAAGGACCCAATCAGGGCTCAGCTGCTCAGATTAACCAGAACCCAGTACAAACCAAGAACCAATCAGGAGTCAGCACTCCAAAAATGACCAATCAGAAGCCAGCATGAACAAAGGACTGATCAGGAACCAATACCAACAAGACGACCAATCAGGATTGAGCACAAAGAACTGATCAGAAACCAGCCCTCACCGACTTGCACCAATCAGAAACCAGCTCAGGAAAAGGCCAAGCAGAAGTCAGGATAACTGGCTATAAAGACAGGATCCCAGTCAAGTCCCTGCTCAGTGGCCTGTGATTTGTGTAGCGATCTACTTTGCCTCTCCAGTAGTAATGTATGGCTGTGAGAGCTGGACCATAAAGAAGGCTGAACGCCGAAGAATTGATGCCTTTGAACTGTGGTGCTGGAGAAGGCTCTTAAGAGTCCCCTGGACTGCTAGGAGGTCAAACCAGTCAATCTTAAAGGAAATCAACTCTGATTGCTCATTGGAAGGATTGATAATGAAGCTCAAGCTCAGATACTTTGGTCACCTAATGCGAAGAGAGGACTCTTTGGAAAAGACCCTGATGCTGGGAAAGATGGAAGGCCAAAGGAGAAGAGGACGGCAGAGGATTAGATGGCTGGATAGCATCACTGAAGCAATGAGCATGAAATTGAGCAAACTCAGGGAGGCAGCGAAAGATAGGAAGGCCTGGCGCAATATGGTTCATGGGGTCACGAAGAGTCGGACACGACTTAACGACTAAACAACAACAACTACTTTGCCTCTGAAGATGCCAGCCACAGTTGCTGGCAAAATGTCAGGAAATCTCTTCCCTCGACCATGGTCACTAAACCCTGAAGTCCAACACTGCCCAGCAAATACCATCCATTAAGGCCTACACCAGTATCTTTTGAACAGATTAATGCTAGTGTTTCTTGTTCTAAGTATGGAGCTGTAGATAATCTGAGCATGGGATTTTTCATTCTTTCTTTTAAAAGTTTTTGAGTGGAATGGAGGTCTGCGGTGCCTCTCATCTCACAGATTTCCATTCACAGGAGTTCCATTTTGGTGTAGCAGCTGTATCTGTACAATAAGAGATGCTGTGGAGCCATCTGTTCCACTGAGAATGGATATTGCTCTGCTGGCTCTCTCTGATGGTACAAGAGCAGCATCTTAAATGATCAGAGGGTTGCTGGCTGGTGTGGGTCTTCCGGGCTGTGTGGCCGTGTTCTGGAAGTTTTGTTTCCTAACATTTCGCCAGCATCTGTGACCTGCATCTTCAGAGAGCAGGAGCACAGACAGGAGCAGTTCTCTCTGTGCCCAGGATGATGTGACCCTTTTGTGGGTATTTATAGAGATCTGAAGGGGGGGGGGGGAAGATGCCCTCTGAAGATGCCGGTCACAGATGCTGGCGAAACATTAGGAAACAAAACTTCCAGAACACAGCCACAGAGCCCGGAAGACCCACACCAGCCATTGTATTCCGGCCGTGAAAGCCTTCGGCAGATCAGAGGGTCATTTGGAAGAAATATGGAACATGGATTCCCTCTGAATTTGTTTGTTTGGAAAATCTGGCATGAATAGCCCATTTGGTGGACAGTACAAAGCAGCCTGGTTTTGATTAGGCAGAAAACACTGTGAGAATAGGCTTTCTGAAGGCATTTTTATATCTTCTCTTCAGTTGACGTGCTACATGAGGAAACATGGCAGCAGTCACAAGGGAGAGATGGTGGTATCATTTCCACTGCTGTTCCCCAACATGGCTGCTTCTGATTCTTAAGGAGTTTATTGCCATGGAGTGTTGTGGCCACCAATGGCAGTATGTTCCTCAGATTCCTGTAATCCATTCATAAAGTAGTCTAGGTTCATAACCATCAGCAGAACTTTGGTTAGCAAATTCCATGTACTTTGTGAAGAAATGCTTCCTTCAGTTTTTTGGCAAGCTGTTTTAGAGAGGACATGATTAAGCTTCAGAATAACATTTTAAGGCTGTAGAATTACTCATGCAGTTCTCACACAATTTCTTCCCCCTCTTCCTCCTCTCTGTTTTACATTAAAATTGATGTCTGTTGCATAGGGCACCCTCATGTGATTACAGATTGTTCCTCAATATAACTATGTAAGGAAAACCACAGCCAATTGTTACATGCTATACACTGAAGGTTGAACCTCAGAAAAGAGTGGTGGATGTGTGTCTTTCTCCCTGCATAGTGACTTAACTGACATAAAAAGACCAACTAGTGTTGGCTACTGTTAGGGAGGGGAAATACATGTTTGCAGTCAACTGCAGTTTCAGAAATAAGGCAAATCAGGAAATATGTATGAAAAAGGGAAAAAATAGCCTTTACCTCTCTTGGCTGTTGGACCTGATCCAAACTTGACCCATGGTTGCTCTTGGGAAAAGAAAATAATAGAATTCCCATGTACAGCTATCTTTGGCCTTCAAGTGGAGATAAATGATTGATGAGGGCAAAACATAATCAGGGATTAACAATAACATTGTTTCAGGTAATTTTGGTTCTGGTGGGTCTCTGTACTAAGGAATGAAAAAGAAAACCTATTTTCCTAACGACATAAACACACACATTCTGTTTTCTTATATGCTTTTATTTAATTTAATTTAGATTTTATCCTGGCCCAGCTCACTTCCTCTATACTGGCCATACCTACTTTTTCCAGTACAAGGGCTGAATATGTATGACATATTCAATTACTGCAATTCCACACCCTACCCCACAACAGAAATAAACCAATTTTGGGTTTTCTTTATATGAAGAATTCCCCTAGTTGGTTCCTAGCATGCACCATCTTTCTCATTCATTTTTGCCGTTGACAGTCCACCAAGTCAAAAAACTCCCCCAAGAACAGAAGCTTCACAGGCTTGTCTTAGAAATGCAGGATCCTAATTTGGAGGGGTGAATATTTCCCAGCTGTTTCATGTGATAACCTTCCCCAATCATACACATTATTAGATCATCAAACCAGATCAGTTGTCTCATTTCCCTAAGTAAGAAATGTTGCAATTCTTGTACATTCAAGAAGTTGAACACACATGGAAAATCATGGAGCTCAAGGGAAAATTACTCATATAAGGGACTCTCTGAACCTCTTATTTTCCTCATGATGCTACTGCACGGAATAGGGAGGTGAATGCTGAATCAGATAGGATCACATTTCCTCCATCTGCTCTTTCTTCCCTACAAATGCATCCTTAATCTCCATTTTGCTTTCTCTAGCTGGAAAACAAAATGGAAGTGAGTCCAGCTGGGAGAATGGGATCATTATTATAGGAAGTGTTCAGTAGATAGTCCTTGGCTACAGCACAGGATGAATTAAATGCCTTCTCCTATATTATCCTTCTTTGTTAATAGATACTTTATTCCATCTTCTCTGTTACCTTGATAAGGGATGAATCCCAGGAAGAAGAGAGAAATCTGACTTTAATACAGATAAATATCATTTTCTGGAATAGGTAAGAAGTACCAAACAATCATGGGAAAGCTGCACTTTTCAGTTCAAGTTAGTTGTTGAAATCACTTCTCCCAAAGACATGATCCCTGCATTCAAAATATCCCCCCAATTTTTTTATTTCTTAACCCAACCTAATTCCCTTCTAATTAGACTGTAAATTTGGAATTATGGGAGTCATAGACCAATATATGTTAAGTATGCTAAGCTGGAGAAGGTTGCCTGTTGTTTCTTAGGATATGGATTGATTGACTGATTGATTGAAAGTATTTTACTCTGTCCTTCACCTAGAAAAGAAAAAGCTGAGCCTTATAAAAAATGTCTAATATGACAGTTCAAGCTTTAAGTTTACAGACAGTATGACAAGAAAGGAATTGCAAATAAAAAGAGGAGAAGAATGGACAAGGAAGGAAATTCAGGTACTAGTTCATGTTTCCAACAGGGTAATTTTTCTTTTTTTTCTGGAGAGGAAAGATGCAGTAAGTCCCCAGCACCTGCTTTTTCACTAGCAAATATATAAGACCAAGTTGTTTTCCTCTGGTCATGATGTTATTCCAGGGGAGGTGGTAAGAGACATTTTCCTGGCCATCCTAAGATACAATCTTCTTAAGCAAAATATGGTTAAGTCACCACTCATAAAAGTACACAGTATAATAAATTTGAAGTTTTTAAGAAGCTTTTTTTTTTTTTTTTGGTGCCTTTGAGTCATTCTTGATTCCTGGAGGCTGCCTGGACAAGTTTTCTTGGCAAGATTTCAGAAGTAGTTTGCTCTTGCCTTCTTCTTCCTAGAGCTGAGAGAGAAGGACTGGCCCAAGGTCAACCAGCTGGCTTCGTGCCTCAGGCAGAACTAGACCTCATGGTCTCTCAGTTTCTAGCCTGGTGCCTTAACCACTACGCCAAACTGGCTCTCACAAGAAGCATTTACTAGAGTTATATTCCTTTTCTACCCCCTTCAAGGACTTGGAGGAAGCCTATATGATTTTACCTCCTGCATTTTATCCTCACAGCTTTATATCTCTCTCAGCCTTAGTCCACATTCAGTCTCAGAAGAGGACATAGAAGGGAAGGATGCATCTTCACAAAGAGTAACTATCCCCAGTTCAGGGCTTTGCAAGCCAGATATTGTTTACTTCGAAAACTCACTCCAGGGAGGAAGACAGCAGAAAATCATGATGGATAACTAGTGAAAATTTAACTCTGTGACAGCACTCTGACAAAGGCAAATTCCATACTACTAAGTCTTATGGAAATGACTAAATATAAAAGTGCCATCACTGTGATGCCCTTGAACAAATTGTTAGTGCAACTGCCCCTTTAAATAGCTTATAGCTTAGTTCTGGTTCCCATATCTCAAAATACTGGACACAATGTCAAAAAATGGAAAAGTAGAAAATCGGAGCGCTGCAGGAACATCCTGGGGTGGGGGTGAACCTCTCATATTTGGGAGAGTTTAGATTTGAAAAACAGGAAGGATAATGCACCAAGGATTTATATAAGTAGACAGATTTGTTTTCTTCTTCTCATAAAATCAATATTCTGGGCCATCCCAAGATATGGATTGGTGCTATACTGAAAAATTCTCTCGCATTTTTCTCTTGCTTTTCATTCAGTTTGATAAAAAATTTACTTCTGATTTTATTTTCAAATGGAAAAGCCAACAGCAAGTGAAATTCTCATGGACAGAGTGCACAGTTCTTGAACTTAATTAGTTACAAAGGGTACATGTAAATGTAATAATTTTTCTTCCAATTGTTTGTAACCTTCTTGGCTTCCCATGTTGCTTCCCATATTACTCTGCCCCAAACTGACCTATTTCCATGTTTTTTTTTCCAACTGAGAAGAATTGGAAGCCCAAGAGAGGTGTACCCCAAAGCAAGAACACTAGCATTAACAATTTTCCACCTCGAATCTGTTATGCAGAGTGCAGCTATAACCACAGTTCATGCCAAAAATACACACCAGCATTAGACAGATTTAGAGGATGCAATGTCCGTATCTTGTTCTCCAAAGAAATCCAGCCAGAAAGTATACAACATATCTGGTTGTTTATTGAGAAAAAGAAAAACTACATAAAATACAAGTTTCATGCAAAACATAGAAAAAATCACTTCTTCTCATATATGTGGCATCCAAGACTTATCCACTACACAAGTTTAACAAAGTCTCTAGCCAAAAACTCTCAGAGAAGAGGTACACTACTTGGTTATTAGTTACTACTACATAACCTATAAAAACTGATTACATGATGGCTAAAATCCTACTGAGAAGTGAGGCATGTAATCACTCACACTTTATGGACACTATGCACCTCCCCTTGGGTGACTAGCATACGAAACGCCAATAGGTGGCAGTAAATAGCAGTATCCGTGCAAACTAACAAAAATAAATGCAGATGGCCTGCCTTTATAGTCAAAACAATTGTTTGGAGATAGTGAGTTGCATTTCTTCCCATGAGAAAATCCTAACAGAATCCTCCACCTCTAATAGTCAAATTAGCTCCAACCACCAAGTCAATAATAGTCAATAATAAATAAATAATATAATAAATAAGCTCAAACCACCAAGTAAAAATTGAAAGATTCTGAAGAGCCCTGATAATGTAGAAAACCAGTTTTCTGGTGTGGGAAGAAAGTTTTGAGAAATGACAGGACAGATTTCAGCATACTTTTAAAATGGTGGGAAATTCAAGGTAGACCAAAGGAAGTAATTCTTCATACAATATTTAGCTGATACTGACTTTTTACCATGTGGTGATCTCCACTAGCTGAAATGGATTAAATTAAATCCATGGAAAATAAAGCTATCAGTGACAGTTGGCCTTTATGGTTTTTACACGGTCTCTAGATCTAAACATGCCTGTGAATACCAGCTCCTGGGGAACAACTGGGAAGGTCCTTATGCTCTGCTTGGAAACTTCTCAGAAACATTGGCTGGTCTTTGTGGAAAAAGAGATGCTGGACTAACCAGCTTGATCCAACAGGGCTCTTATAAAGTCACTACTTACTAGCTTTAATTAAAGAATTCCTAGCTTTCTGAGATGTGCCAGACTCTGCACAGCTAGGCAAGATCAAGGAAGCATGAATTACAAAGACTTTAGTAAGGCATCTTTAATACTAGTCCTGGGGGAAATACAGAACCTTGTCAATTGCAAGAGGAATTTCCAGCCTTCATTTATAGTGAGTTCATTAAGGTGGAGTGTCTTTGAGTGATTTGAAATGCTTCTTTCCAGGTTTCTTGGCACCTGGGCAGAGTTGCAGTTTATCATATCAGGTACCAATGGACTGATCTCCTACCTCTTGATTGTTTATAACAGCTCTCTCTTCCATTCCTTTCCCACCTTCCCCACACTCTGATGCAACTTAAACTCACCTATAACATTGGAATGAGAAATAGGGAAAACCAACTTTTCTCTATTCTATCCTAGATTGATTGATTTGATTGATATCCTACCTTAATTTTATACAACACAATGGAGTGTACTAAATGATAGCATTATGGTCCAGGTTTAGAACATCCATAGCAGTTACCTGTCTAGTTTTTGCTTGGACTCACAAAATGAGCCCATTTCCCCACATTTATTTTAGTAAAAATCTTCTCCACATCAAACATTGAAATTTGCCATGGTGAAATGTAAACCTATTAGATAATGTCCTCTTGGATATCAAAGAACAATTCTTGCTCTGTCCTATGTCCTGTATCACCATGTCTTTCTCATCCAATGTCATCCTCTTGCCAGGTGAAACTTCTCTAGCTTCTCTAAAGTTTACTTATAGATTAAAAAAAAAAAATCTGATCACTTACATCTACAGTACTTTTTTTCCCCTCTGAACTAATTCCAATAGGATTAGAGTGCAGTACTACAGATGACTATAATAACAGAGGTACCCTGGTAGGAACTGAACTGGGAGCTAACCAACAGTCTTTTCTAAGATGTGGCTTATAGTTACTCTTGAAAAAAAAAACTGCCTCTGAAGTATTTGCAGACTGTACAGTGATCTGGACTGGAAAAAGTTTTGCTTTTTGCTGGCAAAACATACACAGGAAACAGAGCGCATTCCATTGAGGTCTCCTGGCAAAAGGATGCTCCATTTTTATCATTTGGCACAAAACTCCCAATCTCGCACCAGAAAGAGTTCAGTGTTATTCCCACATACGACTAAATCTCTGTTTAGTGCTTGGTTGACTTGAGTGGGGGCTAAGGACTGCTTTAGCTGTTCCTTTTTTTTTCTTTCTTTCTAGAATATGACGGGTAGGAAAAATAAGTGTGAGGGATGAGGGGAATGTAATACACTCTTTTTCTGCGTGCTACTAGTTCCTGTCAAATCATCCTTCTCCCAGCTGCTTCTTTTCACCCTATGGGATTCAAAATACAAAATACATACCTGAAATCTCTGGTGACATTTTCCCCCAAGTATTAGGGACATTGTTGGAGGAATATAACGAGAAAAAAAGACAGAAAGAAACTTCTTCCTCCTAGTCCAGAATGTGGCAGTCACAATTTTGTGGAATCCTTGATGTTCTCTGAGCTTGGTTATTTTCTTGCAGATGTTTCATTACCTGACTAGGCATCTTCAGACGTCTGTACCTTCAGACGTCTGAAGATGTTGCATAGACAGGTAACAAAACGTCTGCAAGATAACAACCAAGCTCAGAGAACACCAAGGACTCCATAGTTCAACCCTGAGCTACATGTATTCTCTTCTATTGGAGCCACAATTTTGTCATGGTGATCACTTTGAACATACGATGCTAGCTGTCAAAATATCTTCACTTTGATTTTGGTCTTCTTCATTTATAAAGCTTTAGGTGGGATGGGAACAATGTTCCTCAATCCTTGCTTCCTAAGATTCTCCTGAGCTTTACCAGACACATTCATCTCCTAAATGTAAGCAGTGAAGAGTAAAAGTTAGCAGGAGAACAAAATGCTGCTGAAACCATTTTGTGGTTGCAAACAACCATAAAACGGTTAACAAATAGGAATATGAATTCCAAGGGTTCTTTCCCTTAAGAAAACATTGGCTCTTTTCCCATGGCACACTGAAATGATTCAGTGAAAGGGTGTCCGGGTATGTGTGTTGTGGGAACCCTGAAAAGAGATCAACTGACTGGTCAATTAACTCCCCGGGGGATTGAAATTAGCCCCAACCAGACCCAGTCTTGCCTAGGGCTAAATTATACCCCTCACCCATGTTGTGGGAAAATCAAATCCCTGGCCATTGACCTTTTTCTGGGTAGACCTCCAAGGAAAGCATGGGAGAGAAACAGCAGCTGATACAGCCTTTTGTAGAGGAGTAGAGATAGCTGTGAAGAAGATATACAACAGCCATTAGGAAAACATCAGCTTGGCCTGGAAAGGCAGGAGGGGGTGAGAAATAAACTCAAGACTGCCCCACCCTGACTGTCTTTGGTATAAGAGGAAGAGAGAGAGAAACTGTCTGGCTCTCAAGATTCTGTCATTATATCTATACAGTAACAGTAGAGTTCCAGCTGTTTTTGTACTACAGGTAGTCCTTCTTTAGTGATCACAGTTGGGAGTGACAACTCTATTGCTAAGTGCTGCAGTTAGCAAGTGAGACATCACATGACTATGACTTCTGATTTTACTGCTGCTTTCTCCATTGAATCTACTTGTCATAACTTAGAATGGTCACTAAACAAGGTGGTCAGTAAGTGAGATCTACCTGTATTTGTTTCCTGACCTGGCCTAACTTGAAGGGATGATGTGTTTCAGTCCAACTTGTTTTGCTCTCTGTGGCTGTGAATGGGGGGGGGGGGGCGGGGGGGGATCCTGGGTAGGGATCAGAAAGGGGATGTTGTGTGGAGGGGAATAGGGTGGATATTGCTGGAAAGAAGGGTGGCAGCACCAAATGAGGGACAGTGGCTGTTGTAAGTTTGAGGCTGAATCAGGACTTAGAACACATCTTTTTCCTTTCCTGTTCCTTCCATGCCCACTGCTTCCTGCCTAACCAATGGGGAGAGGCTGGTTGCACAGGGCACGATCCACTAGAACATCTTTGACCATTGACCATCCAGCCAGAGGCATCTGCAGCAACGATCAACAGTCTCAAAATGGATTTCAGTCACCTAATTTTGTTTGCCATTTTGATGCCATCGACCATCACTGTGGATGCCTCTCCACCCATCATCTGTTTGAAAACCTCTGGTGGATCTTGCACTGAGAATGGGACTGGATTAGATTTCCTCTATTGTTCTTTCCATCTCTATGGTTCTCTGTCATGGAGATTTGCTAGAGTTCACAGGGCATCAAAATACCAGAGGTCTTCATACAGAGAAAATGGGTAGGAACTCTATTTTCAAAATGGTGATTTTTGATCCAGTTTCTCTGATTGTGTTTGGAGAGAACCACTACTAAGAACATTTGACTGGGCAGTGGCAGATGGGATTAATTAGGCATGAGGTCTGCAAACAATATTCTAATCAAGGAATGACCAAGGAGAAAACCATACCCCCACCAGAACTGGCAGGGCAAGCTATATGTATATAAACAGGCAGCAAACCCCACACTCACTTGCACTGATAATGTTACCTAGTTGGGTAATGAAACGTCTGCAATCAAACAACCAAGCTCAGAGAGCACCAAGATATCAACTTGTGTCTCTTAGACCACAGCTCCAGCACCCAGCTCTGCGTCACCTAAATAAGATGGCTGGAATAAGAGCCGTTTCCATCTTGAGTGTGCCATAATACAACCAACAGTGGAAGATTTCCAGAACCAGTCAGCAATCCTTCAAATTCCAACATTCTGATCACACATCACGCTTCACCTAGTCAATCACTACCTAAGTCATAGCTTCTTATCAGTGATTTTGGCAGCAGACAATCATACCAACTGGGTCTAAAGCTGCCATTTGGAGGAATACCCACTTCTTCCAAGAAGTGCTTGGCATCTCATGCCTCCTTGTGCTAGAAAAGTACTGGCATCATTTCACTCGGTCTTTTCCCATTAGCCAGGCAGGAAGCAGTTCGTGTGCCTCAGACACAGCAACAAATTAGCAGACCTGCCATCACCGGGTTGCAAAAATCTGTATGAAACCTAGTTATTAGGAAAGAGAGATTTTTCATATAGCTTCAGTGACACCTAGTGGCCATCCAGATCTTTGCAGTCCAGATATAGCAGCTGTAACATTAACACTTGCAGAGGCGTGTCTTCTGGCTTCAGGAGCTCTACAAATGAACTCTGGAAGCAAGAGCTTCATGGAGGAGTGACCAGAGGGGGCTTTATAATGGCCTCCCTTCTGACTGGATTGGAATGTTCGCCTAACACCCTTATTCTACCCTGACCCTATTAAGAATACTGTGCAAACTCGACCCATAAATCTTTAGGAGTGGACTCTGCTAATGGTCTGCCTGCACTTAAGAGGCTGTCTATTTTTTCTGTTTAGTCCAATTGTCAGAGCAGTATCTCAGGCTGAAGCTTTTCTCATCCCTTTGCAAAGCAGAGATATCAGGATTTAAATGTGGACCATGCACGGGTCAAGCTTGCATTCTGCCAAACTAGTATAGCTCTCTACCTAGGAAGGGAAAGCCTCTATGATTGTTTATTAAAACACAAGCACATTTTTGTGCATAGCAAGGGCAAATGTGTACATTCTCTCTCTCTCTCTCTTTCTCTCTCTCTGTTATTTTGGAATAACTGTCTGACACCACAATTCCTTTGGGGCAGAATGCATTAAAATTTTCCAGCTCAGACCTCCTGCCAACAAGCGTGTGCATGTGTGTGTACAATACACGCACACATCACTCTAAGCACCAGTTATTGGATGCTTTCCCAGTTCTTCTATTCCTGGCATGTTTAAACTTTAATAAAACTATATTTTACAAGGTCTTCACAACAGTTCCCCAAAATATCAACAAAATGTATCCAAAAAATTAATGTATGTATTATAGTCCAGATACCTTCCAGTTTATCCATAAAGAAAAACAGGACTATATGTGTATTTATCTATTAAGAAAACACATACCATTCCTGGTTCAGTACTTTAGCCTACATAGACAACAGATTATAGGGTTGAATCCTAGATGAGTGAATTCTTAACCCCTTCAAACTTCATATAGGGAATGCCAGTTGTTAACCTTCCAGGTTGGGTTTTTTTTTTTTTAAACAGATTCTAGATCAGTCTGCTCTTCTATGTGCTGCTTTTCGACTAGAATATATATAAACATAATAACATTGTGATTGTATCACAGAATCGTAGAGCATCAGAGATGGGAAGCAGCTTAGAGGTCATCTCATCACATATATCCCCTCTTCCATTCAGTAAACAGATTTTCAATATCCAGTCTTTGTAGCAACTGGCCTCTTCATAAATATCTTCAGGAAAGGATATTTTTCCTAAAGTTACATCAAAGTTTTCTTCCTTGCAACTTACTCCTCTTGTTTCTAGTGCTCTTCTCTGGAAAAACAGCACACCAGCATGTTCTGTTTCCTTGTTTTCAGGTTTTCTTTACACTTTTACAGCTAGTTTCATGGAAAGGGTCTGCAGTTCATGTAGTTCCCTTCACTTCTGGATGTAGACTTATTCTTTCTGCCTGCATGAATTAAGGTATGAGATAACATTTAGTTCTCTTTTGAAATCAATGCAGTTTTACCAATAAAACAAACGCACAAATATATTTGAGAAGGAAAGATTGCAAGAACTGTAGCATTAAGCAAAATGGTTATACTTGAAGTTATGTGTATCCAGATGCGTACAAATCTTTGAAAACCAGTGCTCATTGTTGATGAACTGAACTTAATAAATTCACAATACCAGAAACCAAAGTTACCCATAACTAGAATTGTTAACATCGGATTCTATCATGTCACACTGCTGTAACAACAGAACAGAAAAAGTTCACCAACCAGTTCCATTTTCCCCATGTTACTTTATAATTTCCCTTCAGGAAAGGCTGAATTGTAGATACCTGGGAAAGTGTGCAGAATTCTGAGTTGGTACAATTGTATCACTTTCGATTGAAGTGCAGGATAAAAGACCCAAAAGATGCCCTATTGGAAGAGTATTACCCAGCTTGGCTCAAAAAAGGAACAGTCTCAGAAAGACTAAAATCAGAAACAGAGGTTTAATACTATGAAAGGAGCTCTTTATACAGAAGACCTCAGCTGCATTCTGAAGAGGCATATTGTTCAATTGCATTGCCTCTGCTTTCTTTTATGTTTCATTCTGCTCAGGTATTGAAGGAATGGGCACTAATATATAGGAACCAGACCAAACATGAGTTGTAGTTGACATCAAAGAAACGTTGGGGAAGAGTGACTGGTACAGATCTCAGTTACATTCTCTATTAATAATTGAATGCCTCAGTAGCTGCTCTCTGGATCCCTGCCAAAGAGCAATAATTCCATCTATCCAGCAAACCAAAATGCAATGCAAAATTGTGAAGTACAACAATGATGACCGACCTGCTTTGGACAAGAGTAGTAGCTCTTCAGCCAACTATCTCCATTTATTACAGAGTCATCCAAAAGACTGTAGCCAAGAAAACAAACCAATGGATCATCAAACACATAAACCAACAGTTCTTTCCTGAGGCACAATCAAGCAGGCTCAAGTTATCCTATGTCAGACACATATGTGAAGACCTAGCTCTCTGGAGAAGGTGGAAAGAAAGAGAAGAAGAGGATGATCAGCAACAAGGTGGATGGATTCAGATACAGTGACAATAAGTGCACTGTTGGAAGACTTGAAGGACCAGGTTGGGCACACATCATCCTGTAGCAAATCTGCCTGGTTGCTAATGGTCAACACTCACTTGACAGCACAGAGTCAATCTATGTATGAGCAGGGCCCCATGGATCAGCCCTGCCCCAAAACTGTACACAGGAACCCAGTTAATTATCCCAGTTCAGTTTTCTCATCATGCATGAAGCAAACTCATGAGCAATTTGACTGAAGAAAGGTATATGAATTGAACTTGCTAAACTGCAAAAAACATGATGATTTGTGTTCATGGGTACATATATGCACATGTATACTTCTACATAAAACTTTAGCTAGCCTAGAAGCTGGCCAAATAATAATAGTAGGGAAAATAGTAGGGTTAAGAAATATGGAATATGTGGATATCAATGTGCCTGTAAATATTTATTTTGGTGTCCACCAGGCTCCCTGCCTCACCTGACTTTAATTTTTTTTTAAATACTTTTTATTTATAATATAATAATTGAAGGGAAGGTGCTGTTCTGTAAAATACCAGCCTCCAATGATCTCTTTCTTTCCGAATATGTCTTTGTAGGCTTCATAGGCATTCTTAGAAAAGGCAAGTGGGCCTTTTTTAAGTCCAAGGCTTTCTTCAAAGCCTGTTCACCTTCACTAGCCTGGTCAATGAGTTTGGCTTCTAGTAATTGGGTGCTGTCTTCACCATGCAAGCCATTTTGGGAGATCATTTACAAAATACTGTGTATGATCCAAAAATGTTGTCCACCTGATAGATCTTGTATAAATAATGCTGAATTAGATGCAAGTATTAGCAGTAATCAATCATTTCAAAAAATACATGGGGACAGAGGGGTGTCATATGGAGCCATCTTGGTGCAGTATTTTAGGATTATGCTGAGAGGCTATCTCCTCGAGATACCATAATTTGGACCTGGGATGTCCAGCATGCAAAATACCCATTTTATCCTCTATCAAAAATACCTAAGTGGTATTTGAAGGGAAAAAACAGTTTTTCCACAATTTCCTCTGGGTTTCACTTCTGGGCTTAGTCATTTGAGCAGCAATCAAAGATTCATGTTGATTGTATGGGCTTGAGAAGACACTGTAACAATCTGGCAATGGAATCTGAAATGAGGATATCCAGTGAATTAAATGTGGTGAAAGGAAAGAATATGGCATTTTAAAATAAGCAGCTTTCATTTTACTGGAAGGAAGGGTATAAATCTTGGGATAGAAAGCTATGCCAGAAAACACATAAGTTTTGCATTGTCTACAGATGTTGGCAGCACCCATACAGAAAAGTGGCAATCTTTGGAGAAGATGGTTGGGATTATGAGAAACCAATTTGTTCTCTGCTAAGGATATCAGGGACTTAAACAGGCTGAATTATGATGTGATCCATTCTGTCTCTGAGCAAGGAACAACAGAAGTAAAAGTGACAATACAACAGCTGGCACACACAGGGTCCAACTCTAGTCTACAAATGTCCATGAGACTTTCCTTCATAGTGACTGAGAGGAAACAGACAAGATAGAATAGTTCATGCTCTGAAATACCACTGAATCTGGATGCTCCATATTCAATAAGGGAAAAAGCTGAGAGTGTTCTCTGAGATCAGTTAGAAAGAAAAGATAGATGGGTTTTCCGGGTTCAGATGAAGCATCTCTTGGAATAGCAACTGATGGGCTTGGGCATGTTGCAGAAAACCTAGCCATTGCCTTGGCGTCAAGCCATATTATTATTATGATGATGATTGGTTGCACAGTCAGCTGGAAGTTTAGATTGGAACTGGCATTTTTATCCACTTATCGAGTCCTTTCCAAGGACCTGGGATAGGCACATGTTGTTGTTTGATGGTGTTAAAGGTATCATCGCAGGTTATAAGCTGTTCCAAGTAAAGCTGCCTTTTGCAATTGACTGATGGCAATGCCAATGGTCTTCAAGTGGTGCTCCAGATTATTGTTGTTGTTGTTGTTACTATTATTATTAGGTGCCTTCAAGTCAGTCTTGACTCTTAGAGACTGTCTGGACTGCAGACAGTTTTCTTGGCAAGGTTTTGGAAGCGGTTTGCCATTGTCTGCTTCCTAGGGCTGAGAGAGAGTGACTGGCTCAAAGTCACCCAGCTGGTTTTGTGCATCAGGAGGGACTAATACTCATGGCCTCCTGGTTTCTAGGCTGGTTGTCTTAACCACTACACCAAACATCTCAAGCCATATTATAGTGGAGTTTGGGGGGGGGGGGGCATAGCAGATTATCATAATCACAGGAGCTGGGCTTGAGAGTTTATCCTGTCGGGCGAGCTCAGTTGGTGAGTGGGTTGGTTTTTGCAGCTAGCGAGCAAAATGGAAAGTTTGGGGCCCTTTGCTTTGGAGACTGAAGCGAGGCTACTTTACACCAGCAGCCTCCAATATAATACAGTAGCAACACCGGACTGCATCATTTCCCTTGGTGCCTATCATACTCCCAGACCCTTATGAATTATTTTTAAAAATGATTTAAATGTGTAATAATGATATGTAAAAAATGGGAAGCTGGCTGGCCTTTATCATCTTCACTTCCCCCACTGTGCTTCTGAGGCTCATTCTTTCTGTTTTGTATTGACTTCAGGTTTTGTGCACATGGGGGAACGTAGCATGGATGTTTCCTTGAGATTTGCTAGCTTGTGTATAGTTGTTCAAGGAATATACAGTATGGGGTGAGGATATCCAGGCTGTTCAACATCCTTGAGGTGTCTGCTAGTTTCCTAGGAGACAGGATTATCTCACAGATCGAGGAAAGAGGCCCCAGAACCCTTTCTCATACCTAATTATATGATTTACTACTATCCAATTAAATCAAACCATTTGTTACGTGAATGAGAAACCAAGCATACTACTTTAATGAATATGAGATAACAATAAGATAACTGCAGATAGCTTGCACTTATATGCCCATGGTATGGACAGAGTTTAGTAGATATATGGCATTTGACAGCGCTACTAAATTGATTTGATTAAATTGAGTACAATACATCTGTTTCTAATAAAACTTTTCAAGTGTTAAGCAATGTCTTCCACACAATACAGTATGTGAAATGTCACTATACAGTTTCATCTCTAGGTGGTGTTGGACCTAAACTGTATTTCATATTTGTTTACTACTTTTGGAGAATAGCTTTTGTCCCGGTATGGATAATGTCTAAGCCTTCCATGGCAGTGTATAATTTTCAGAAAGAGCTATTTATTTGTGTAGATTTAGAGACCATTTGCTTTCCCAGACAAGATGAAGAGCCATTTGAAGAGCCGTTCAAAGGAGCTTATTGCAGAATAATTAAAAACATCGTCATAAATCCTAACTCAGTGTTTCTCAACCTTGGCAGCTTGAAGATGTATGGACTTCAACTCCCAGAATTCCCCAGCCAGCAAGAGGAAGTCCACACATCTTCAGGTTGCCAAGGTTGAGAAACACTGTTCTAACTCATGATAAAACTGCAATAAAAATGGAACAATGAGAAACTTGAGAAGCAACTGACTAAGAAATGCAAAGAGAAAACAAGCAGTTCTACTGACTCACAGTTCTGGGAATTGTGCACTATGTTGGGGAAGCCTGCCCTAGTCTTAAAAGTTATACAGGAAGGTTGTATTTTTGCAGGTCTTCATCTCTCCTCATTTTGACATGCCAACAGGAGCAGGATAAAATCAAAATCAGGATAATGTGCCTGGTAACCTTGATTGTCCTATTGGTCAAAATAGAAAGGAGGAGATGGAGGAGGATCACCTAAGCAGTTGGACACCACAGGGATAGATAGAATCTCAATTCATCAGGTACCAAAAGTTGTATTTTTTAGAACAGCACATATATTACAATGAAGTTCCCCATGTCCTTGAGAAGGATCCAACAGTCAAAAATACCAAACCAGAACTATCTGGTAGACTGTGAGCAAGTAAGTAAGTAAGTCAATAGATAAATAAGATTGTGTCAACTCTTTATATCTATGAGCCTAGTTGACCACTAGAATAAACAGCAAGAGAGAACTAAAGGAAGGGTCTTCACACACTGTCCCTATTTCTGTTTCTCAACTGACTTGTTGATAGCAAAATGAGTCTGTGCTTTAAAAGATGAGAACTTTCTGTTTCTCTTCTCTCTATTAAAATGCAGTTTAGATAGAAGTGAGCCTTTCCTATCTTATGTATTTTTTAAAAAATCTAGCTTTTGCTCATATGTAATGAAGGTCTATCAGCATTTACTGATAGCTGGACTAACCCCATATTCTGCATTTAAGACATTTAAAATTTTATTTTATTTTATTTCCTAACATTTCTATGCTGCTCTACTCCCAACAGCTCAGAACAGAGTACATAGAAAAAAGCCAGCAGATTAAAAACAGCACTTTTGAAATGGGATTGTTCTACTATTTAATTGTTCTGCATTCTTTTGCCACTGTGCTTATGTTTAGGCACATAACCTCTCACAAGAATTCAGATCTCCAGTAAATAGAAATAAATAGAGGAAACTGGCAACGGCATTCTGATCAAAGGGTTAAGAAGAAAGATCACATTTTTTTCTGCCCTCCTGGATTACAGTCTTTCAATCCTACTCATACAACTTCCTGCCTGCAATTTGGCATCCAGTTAAGATCAAGAGCACTGATCAAAGTGGTTGATTTAGAAGAATATTTGCTTCAAGAACGAATGTGTCAGGCCAAGAAACCAACTCACAGTTTGCCAGAGAAATAGTCCCAGTGATGATAGCTAACAAGGGAAATCTCTGGTTATGAAATATCCATTAGATACAGTATATTTGAGGCACCCTCACATATTGTGCATGCAATTACAATTGCATAACTGCAAGACATAACAGTCAAGAAAGCCTGGTGAAATGCATTCTTTGTGTGTACAGTACAGATGTTAAAAGTAAGAGATGAACTTACTGTATCTTGGGATAAGTCGATTCATCCCTCCAAACATCCTGAAGCTGTTCCATATCATTCAGCATCTGAGCTCTCATCCTGAGAAAGGGAAGAAAGAGAACCATAGGCTTGCTCAAAATACAACCTCTATTTGACCTCAGGAAGAATTTGACAGAAAAGATTCCTGAGCCAGAAACCTACAACTCCTGTTTGCAAATCCATCCTGCAAAATCTATGCAGGTTTTCCATTCTAGCACAAACATTATCCACATGTACTCCTCCATGAGAAACATTCCAAAATATCCTAATGGAATGAAAATGACAAGCTGTCTAGGAATTCTCGAGCATCTTAGCTTTTTAAAAAAGGGAGCTTATTGTGGATAAGATGGAAGATTACGAGAGATAGACAGACATAGAAAGTGATCCTCATTTAATAACGGTGCTGAATGAATAGTAGCTATGACTGGACCTCATACTTACAGCCATTGCAGCGTCCCTGCATGATCACAATTTGTGACCTTCCCTGACAGCTTCCCATGAACAAAGTCAATGGAGAAGCCGGCAGGAAGTTCAAAGTCATGGTCGTGTGAGGTCCTCACTTAATGACAACCGACTGCTGGAATTGCTGTCAATAAGCAGTGTGGTCACATGGTTTTTTGACTTATGACCACATTGCTTAACAACAGAGTTTCCAGTCCCAGTTAACATCGTTAAACAAGGACTACCTTTAAAGGAATGCTTTTTGGGGAATTTCAGAGCCCTCTTTCCAGAACAGACAGGACCAAAAACAGTCCATTTCACTCCTTGAAACCCTTGAAACCTCTCCCCTCCAATCAAGTTCATTTCTGGTCCTGCCGCCATCCTTTTTTTGAATGTCATTCTAAACATTTCTAAAAAAATCACAATGCGATCTTCAACTGACAGAAGTATTACATCCCATATAACTAATATCAACATGCTCAGTATTGTCTAAATTGACAGGCAAAATCTTATTAGGTCTTTAGACTGGACGAGGAGTGCTGTCATTCCTGTCCTTACATGAAGATGTTACAGACTGAACCTAGAACCCTTGGCACTAAATTGTAAGTTACACCTTGTTGCTTGAGATGGAATCAGGTGTGTTGTTCTTGCATTGGGAAAAGAGAGCCTAAGACGAACCAGAATTCTAGTATTAATGTTGATTTAGCTACTGACTCCATAGAGCAATTATATTTCAGAGTCACTTTTTAACGAGATGGGCGGTGACAGATTTGATGTATAAATAGATAAACAAACAATATCTATATACTAAAACTAGCTACTGCTCTGCAAGTGAATCTCAGATGGTTTTCTTACCACGCAGCCACTGCAGACTTCTTAAAGTGATAGTCCTACTCCCACATCTTTCTACTTTTAACAAAATAAAGATAGATTTGTCCATCTTTCAAGCACATCATCAGCATTATTTCTTTGGAGCTCTGCAGATCCTGGCTGATCTGCACAGAGTGACTTCTGCTTCCTCTTTAGTACAAGCTGAGCCTTTTTCTTTTTTTTTTTACTAGTGCTCCTCGGCCGCTCTGAGATCACTTTCTGATTTCTCACTGCCCTCCACTATGCTTTTCAAAGGCTCTTCATTAACAGTCTCCTTTCCTTCTCTCATCCACTCCTGCCCTGATGGAGGAACAAGCTGCCAGTGGCACCACTGAAAAATGACCAGTGCACATCTCCAAGGAACTTCATGTACCACAATGGTTGGCATAGCCCAAGCAGTGCCGTTAAAAATGCAGACTCTAGGTTTCAAAGGTGGCAAAGCCCCAGATCTTTTCTCATAGGAGAACATTTGAGTTTCCTGATGCAACCACTTGCATAACCACAGGAGTGTCAGCACAATGGACATCTGTAGGCTGTAAGCAACCTAGGTAAGTGAGCCTAGAATTTTCTGCGAAACAAAAGCTCAGGAGGAGGTAAATCATAAGTCAGAGGAATCGTTCTGTCATCCAAAATCACCTAAAAGGGATCACCTCTTGAGAGAGAGGCTTTTTTTCAGGGATTGTTTGACGACCCCATTTATTGCAAAACATTAGATTACAAGTACCCTGGGCTAGATGTTATATGGGATTAGCCCTACTGCTTAGCAATATGGTGGCCTAAAAGCCACACTGGTGGCTTACTTAACTGATCGACTGATTATGCGCCATCAAATTGTTTTTGACTCCTAGCGACCACATAGATAGACTTTCTCCATGACAATCTATCCCTAACCTGGTCTTTCAGGCCTTCCAACAGTGCACTCATTGCCACTGTATCTGAGTCCATCTCCCTTGCTGCTGATCCTCCTCTTCTTCTCCTTCCTTCCACCTTCTCCAGAGCTAGGTCTTCATATATGTGTCCAAAGTAGGTTAACTTGAGCCTGGTTGTTTGTGCCTCGAGAAAGAACTCCTGGTGTATGTGTTCAATGATCCTGTTGTGTGTTTTCTTGGCTACAGTCTTTTGGATGACTGTGCAATAAATGGAGATAGTTGGCTGAAGAGCTACCATTCTTGTCCAAAGCAGGTCGGTCATCATTGTTGTACGTCATGATTTTGCATTGCATTTTGGTTTGCTGGAATTATTGCTGTTTGGCAGGGATCCAGAGAGCAGCTACCGAGGCATTCAATTATTAATAGAATCTGTAGTGGTGTCTCTTTATTGTAGAGTTCCTCCCTCCCTCCCATTAACCTAGAGCAGCATTTCTCAACCTTGGCAACTTTTAGATGTGTGGACTTCAACTCCCAGAATTCCCCAGCCATCTGGCTAGGGAATTCTGGGAGCTGAAGTCCACATGTCTAAAAGTTGCCAAGGTTGAGAAACACTGACCTAGAGATCTGTCCAAGATATGTTCTGTTGGTTTCACTGACACCATCAAATCCATTCCTAATTTGGAAATGTTATTTTTTTTTTTTTTACTTTGTGCCTCTCTGTTCATCTCTCTATCTGTCTATCCATCTCTCTGTTTATCTATCCATCTAAGGTCATGTGACTGGGTGGAACATGGGAAGCCATAGAACAGCACAATCATTTTGTTAATAGTTAAACAAGGAATCAAACTTTTCTTGGGTGGCTTAAAACAGATTCTTTTCACATTACAGTGTATCAATGGACTGTCAGTAGTTGCTTTCTCTGACACTAAATATATAAACTTGTCACTGGCAAATGGATATTTTTCTAAGGCTAGGACTGGGAGCTTCCTTCAGCCCCAGCCTCCTGCCCCACCCCCTTGAAATATTCCTCAGTTCCCCATTCTCTCCAAAATATGCTGTGATTGACAGTTCTGATATCCCATCATCAGAGAATCTTGAGAGATGTTGCACAAGGAAACCAAAAGTTTGTGAAACTGCTTGGTTTTCTCATTCAAGATCTCAGAATGAAATTGTAGAAGTTTCACAGGATATGCCAATCTCACAAGATTTCAAGCAGAGTTGAAGAAGCTTTGTTACCAGGCCATCCTGGTCTGGGGATCACAGAACAGTGCCTGGTGCTAACAGAGTTGGTCAAATTTTATGGAAACCATAAACACACCCACTTGGTGTACCCACTATTTTATCACTTGTTTCATGTTTACACTGATTAATGCCACTGGTATAATGCTAATGCTTAACTGATGCTACTGATGCTATTTCTCCCAAAAGTTCTCACGAAAATTTCCTCCTGTTTTCTGAGATACCTATCAGGTAAAGTGATATCTTTCCCCCAAACATTTGTTGAAAAAAATACAGTGTGTGGACCAGCCTCTCTCAAATCTTTCAAATGCAACTGTTTGCTTGCACAGAAAGAAGAACTATAATTATGCTCTGCTTGCACGATATCTCAAGGTCAAAACTCTGTGATTCAGGCTATTGTTGAGAGATAAAAGATACACAGTGACTCCAGCAACAATATTAACATAGATTTGGTAACACTTTTTCTTCCTTTTTTGGCTAATTCTAATCCAGGTCTATCAGGGATTGTGATGCTAATATTACCATTAACATTCACAAATGACAAAATTGCTCTTTCTGGTTCTAGTGACCATAAATGAGTGTTGGTGTATTAGTTCCCAAATAACAGCCTCCAAGTTCAAAAGAGGGAGATCTGAAGGTTCCCCGAAGTGCAGCAGGTCTTTAGGAAAAATTCAGCAAGAAGAACATGTTCCCGTCCTCTAAATAGTCTGGTGAAGATCTAACATGGCATGCTCCATAAGACCTATGGAGTCTACTCTACCTTACCAAACCAGCATACCTGTAAATAAATGCAAAAATGAGAAGAATACAAGTGAGATTCCAGCGACCTCACTCCAAATACATCGTAGGAATCAGTTTTGAGCCATTATATCATGTCTTGATCAGTAGAGAACAGGTCATTGACTTCTTTCAAATACTTCTATGCATCGGTGGCACAGCACTGCAACACAAGCCCCATCCTTATTGTATGTGTGCCATGACATCCCACATACATACTGTATACAAGGGGCAGAGTTTGCCCTGCAATGTTGCAATGTTCATTTGCTTATTCTGACAAAACTGTTGTATTCTGTGGATGTCTCTACTTCCATGAAGATGCATATCTCCCTTCAGTTTTGTTCTTCTCAGTTCCTTCAGCCTTTCCTTGTAGGATTATAGAGGTCATGTATAGTCAGAGGTAAGTCTCACTGTCTTTAGTGGAAGTGCATAAACCATTGTAGCCTTTGTATGATGAGTTGATAGGGTTAGCAAAATGGTACAGTGGAATTCCCAAAACTCCTGAAATAATGATCTCTAGATATCAATCTCTAAATACTACTTCCATAACCCAGTGTTTAAGCCACATGCCCTACATTTTGAGAATAAAATTGCAAACCAATCTAAGGCTTTTCTAATGATAAGGTGTCTAGTTAATTAATTGCTTTCTTATCCAGTTAAAACAAATACAATACAGAGGCTAGCTTGAGGTTGGCTGAATGAAAATGAAAGCTAAAAGATCACCAAGTCCCATTGCCTGAGCAAAAAATGTTAATGGATTTGAATAATCATTATTAATCATACCATTCACATTTAGATTCTTCTCCCTAGATGTCATTAAAATTAGGCTTAAAAATCTTCATTTGAATTTTTAATGAACAGATTAGCTACACTGCTGAACGGCTTAACTAATGTGCTCCACCAATATCTACAGGCAACATAAGTGCCTAACAGTGAACGCATCATCCCCTTGTTTGAACATAAGCACTTTTAACATACTAGATTTACCACAATCTGTAGCAGTGTATTTTAATGATCATGTTTGTAACCTGCCCTTCTGCTACAGGATTCCTGTTGGCATTGGTTTAACTCAGCCTTCCCCAGCATGGTATACTCCAGATGTATTGGACAAAATGTATTGGAGTGTATTCCAGATGTATTGGACAACTCCCAGAATTCATAGACAGTCAGAAATCAAGTTTGGTAACAGTTCAGAATTTGGGAGAGTCTGCTGAAGACAGGGAAGGAAGGGAGGGAGGGAGGGAAGGTTTTATTGTAGTTCCAGCTTAAAATGGAAGCGATGCTAAACAGACTATGGAAGCTGTTTGTATGGTATGTTTAGCTGCTTCTGTTGGCTGGAGAGCCAAGTGGAAATGTGGAACAGAAGCATACACGTTTTTACCAGGCCAGAATTGTGAAAAATTCTGGCTTAGCTTCATGTCTGAACCTAAAGAAAACCCCAAGTTCACACTTAATTTTCCTTTCCTCATTCTTTCTTCTTTCACACAATTACTTCATTAAAAAATTCCTGGATTCAATAGAAGAGACTATCTGTAGCTCAGGGTTGAACTGTGGAGTCCTCGGCGCTCTCTGAGATTGGATGTCGGCTTGCAGACATTTCATTGTGCACTGATGATGTTACCTAGTCAGGTAATGAAACGTCTGCAAGCCGACATCCAATCTCAGAGAGCGCCGAGGACTCCACACTTCCTGGATTGCTGCAAACAGTAGCTTGCTATTATATCCAATCCAGCAAATGGATATGCAATTTTGGATCTCCAAATCCAGACAGCAAAAGAGCAAATTGCTGCAATTTGCAATTTGATTTCGAGGACTAAAGCAAGCAATGGCTTTCAGTTCAAGTGTAACAACAAAGTATGGTTTTCTACAACACCCAAAGTATCTCATGCAGTAGAGCATGTGGAGAGAGGTGAAAAGGACTACAAGAACCATTCCCTCTGACTTTGGGGTGGGGTGCGATTTACAAAAATTAAGGCTATTACACTGTATCTGGGCTGCAAATGCCTGAACAGCCACCTGATGGCAGCAGAGAGATACCGAAAGCCTAACACTATGCTGTCATCTAAGCCTTCCCTTCCCCTTCCTTCCTTCCTTCCTGCCTGCCTGCCTGCCTGCCTGAGCGAATATTCAAAAAACCTTTGCACTTAAACTGTTTTCTCTTGTTACATTTGTTGCAGGGTCTAGAACTGTGCATCATTACATTTTGTTTAAAAGCTGTTGTCAATCATTGAAAGAAAAGCTGGCTTGGGCCACACAAGACACTACAGTGCATTAAAATGAGACTGATCGCTTGTGGTTCCCTATATTTTAAGAACCCCACCACTGACTTAGCCAGGTCATTGCGCTAAGCTGTAATAGAGTTTATTTATTTGGACAAGCTGTACTATGTAAATGCAGGAGCAAGATTTTATTAACCTGGATTTAGGGTTTTGTGTGCAATTCTGTTTTTCCTCAAGGGATTGTTGCAGGAAGAATTTCCTTAATCAGCTGGTATGAAATGGTTATAATTTGAACAGTTTCTGCCGCACTGAGATAAAAAACTGCTGTGTCAACTACTGTATAAGAAGTTTAATTGTTTACTTCAGAATCGTTTTTATGTCAAATGACTTGGCGGCAGTTCCTGCTGGAATTACATCCTTGTGACTGTAGATATTGTTCTTGCTTGTTTGTGTATTAAATAAGCCATTGAGAAAAGTGTGCGTAGATGTGTTTAATATGTATGCCTTTTCATTTATATATCCTCTTTGATTTAATCAGCTTGTCACTCTTCCCCCACCCCCAAATTTTTGTAGGTAACTTTCTTGTGTTGAGACATGAGATCTTCAGCTTCCAGGCTGTCCAGCTTCTCCTCAAGGGATTCATTATGGAACCGGTAAGAAACAGTGATTTAAGCCAAAATAATAGTTTTCTGACATCTACTGAAGTATAACATTGCTTTGGGGATTCCCAGCCTGTGGTCTGTTGTTAGGAGCTACAGAATCATGGCTCTGCGATTTTGCAAATTCTTCCCCTGCCTCTGCCCCACTTATTAAGATTTTAGTAATCTCTTTTTTTAAAAAAATATATTTTGGTCTTTTTTTATGCTTGATTTGATGTTTAATTCTTGCTGCTGTCATTGTTAAAACACTAGTCTTGTTTTAATTGAGATAATACAGTCTCTCTCACACACAATCACCCATACATAGAGAAGGAAACATACACACCCACATTGCCAATGCCATTTGAACCGAAAAAGATGAGAGGCAAACACATTCAATAAATAGTTAATTTTTCCTGATCTCTGTAAAAATGGCTATAATGCCCATTTAATAAACAGGAAAATAAAGCCCAGGTTAAAAGCTTGACAATGGGCGAGGTAGCCCATTCACATATACAATATAGTGGAGCAATGAGTTAACAATTGATGTGGCTGATTCTGCTCTGTTCCTTCTCCAGAATGTTACTGCAGCCTTTCTGTATGTCAGTGTTTCTCAACCTTAGAAACTTTAAGATGTGTGGACTTCAACTCCCAGAATTCATGGCTGGCTGGGGAATTCTGGGAGTTGAAGTCCACACATCTTAAAGTTGCTAAGGCTGAGAAACACTGCTCTATGCGAACAGGGTATGGAGGAAAACATTGCAAGGGGGAGAACAGGATCTGGGACACATCTGCTTTCTATCATAATGAAAATCCAATACACGGTGGGCGAAAGTCAGCTGATAGTATCTTACAGCATTTGTCGTACTGTACAGCTTTCTGATGTTGCGGTATTGTATCTGACAGCATTTACTCCCATCCCTAAATTCTATATGAATTGCCACTAATGATGCTGTTACTTAATTTCATGTAGAGTAGTTCAGATGGTCAGAACATTTAATCCACATTAGACAGCTTTGTGACCCATTGGGTCATCCTTTGAGAGAAAGGTAGTGCAGTCTGATGCGACCAGAATGAACGTTAAATGTTAGTCTTACCATATTTTTTTTACCCCAATGCTGGATGGTCCTGTGATCATCTAAGAAGAGTATACAACATAAATAGAAAAATAATTGTAGTGGCAAACAAACTTCAATAATAGGTCAATATTTACTTACCTAAACAGAGAAACAGAATGACCACGGGTGGACAAAAAACAACAACAACAACAGTGGGGATGGGAGCGACTTCTGACTTTCTTCTGGCTTCCCCATTGACTTTGCTTGTGGGAAGCTGGCAGGGAACGTTGCCAATAATGATCACGTGACCGCGGGGACACTGCAACGGCCACAACTTTGTGAATAAAACTGGCCTGAACATTGCAGAAATTTCAATTCCATAAGAATAATGGGTCCCGGATATTTTACACCTTCTTTAAGTTAGCAGATTTTAGGTACCTTGATTCAAAAATTGTTGCGGTATAATGCACTGTTTAGGCTAACTTGAGACCAACGGCCCAACAGATAAACACAATGAGTGTTTTAATAGTTTAGTTTTGTAGCAACTTCCATGATAGGCTGATAATATTATCCCAAGGTTACAGTAAGTGAAAGCGAGCTAGATTGAAGCTTCAAATGTAATCTTTCCTCTCTGGCTGGGAATTATGAATGTTGAAGGCAAGACAGCTGGTGAGTTTCAGGTTTAAGACAGTTTTCATAAGACCATTTCCCGTTTAGCCAGCACCCAGGGAACTCCCAGTCAATCCCCCTATCCGGATCAAAGCAAACCTAGAAGCCACTCAGTTCAGCTAGCAAAAAACACATCTTAATGTTTATTAATTAAACATCAACAATCAACCAAACATAATGGGAGAAAAAAGCAGACAAACTCAGGGAGAGAGAGATGAACAACAGGCAACAATTCACATTATCTATATATCTATACAGGTAGTCCTTGCTTAACGATGGTAATTGGGACCGGAATTTCCATCGCTGAATGATGTGGTCATAAAGTGCAATGTCACATGACTGCATCACTTAGTGACGGGAATCCCAGCAGTCCCTGTTGCTGTCATTAAGCAAATATCCTGGGTGGTTAAGCAAGGACCTCATGACTTGCAACTTCCTGCTGGCTTATCACAAGCAAAGTCAGCAGGGAAGCCAGCTGGAAGTTGCAAATCCTAGACAGCTCACAAGCAAGCTGGAGGGCTGGTGAATACTATGGAGTGAGGCGGGGAGGTGCTGTAGTGAGTGTGTGCAGGCTTGGGAGGGGGTACTCTGGTATGAGTGCGCTATGGAGTACAACCTCCTTGGGATCTCATACTCCGTAGGGGGCTCCTTGGGAGAAAAAGCAGCAGGAGTGACTTGCAACCTTCCCTGGCAGCTTCCCATTGACTTTGCTTGTGGGAAACCGGTAGGGAAGGTCACAAATAATGATCATGTAACCGTAGGATGCTGCAACTGTTATAAGTGTGAGCCAGTTGCCAAGTGCCTGGATCATGATCACGTGACTGCAGGGGTGCTGCAACAGCCAGAACTTTGGGGACTGGCCATAAGTACCACTTGTTCAGTGCCATCACAACTGTGAACAATTGCTGAATGAGTGGTTCTTAACCAAGGACTACATGTATATCTATATGTAACTAAAGACAGAACTTTCCAAGCAATACTGTGGGTAATTAGCCTGGATGTTTCCAAAGGGATGTGGCCTTTGGTTATTCTAGCCTTAACCTTGTTATGTACATAGCAGGAGTATAATGGAGATGGAAAGTAGTCACCAGGTGATCACTTCTGTATTCTGCATCATGAAGGAAACATTTTAGCAGACTGGCACGATATCTCCAACGCTACTGTGGTTGAAGTGTAATATTCTGTACTTACAGCTCTATGTTGTCTGCAAACGTAACTTGGAGAAAGCCCTATTGGATATAGTCAAACATATTGCATGCATTTTAATATCCAGTAAACAGCAAGAAGCAACACGACCTATATGCTGGACTATCTGCTGGACAGATAGTGTTCATTGATAGAGATTCAACAGACCTATGATACCTGATCCACGTGACAGTTATGGTTTACCTCTTCCATACCTGCAACATTCTCAGGGATAGAAATGCTGCCTAATATCTAACTAATCTCTGGAAATTAAAGCCATTCCTTCGTGGAATGCAATTTGTGGGAAACACTGCTGAGACCATTTCAGGTGTGGAGAAGGCCATCAATTTATTGAGCACATTTCTGCCAATTTTACAAAACAGAGGAAGCCGCAGGGTCTAAATATCTTTTCTGTTTGTTCATTCTATGAATGGTGGACGCCAAAGTTGCTCTGTTGTGTGTGTTCTATAAAACCACTGAAGCTACAAGCAAGGCAACGTAAATGTCTAACTTCCTCACAGCAGCCTGAACATAAGCTGAGAAAGACAGACAAACTGGCATTGTAAACTGCAGTCAATGCAAGTGCTAAGTTAAGATATTTGAGCTAGGTTGTGTTAAAAACCCAGCAACACGGAAGTGTAAAATCAGCAATGCTACCGGTGATGGGGACACCACAAGACTTAAATTTCTTGATATACGGGACACTGAAAGGAAGTTCGTACTATGGACTTATCTTAGGTTCACAGCTGGAGAAGACAAATGCCTCTCTTTAATCCATTCATTCCTTCATTCCAACGAATAAGGATAGCGTACATGTTCCCTCTCTTTTATTCTCACAGTAATCTTCTGAGGTAGGCTAGGATAACTGAGGATTTCATCACTGAATAGGCAATTCAGCATGAGTTTTACAAGCTGTGCTCTCATGTTTTCCCCAGTCTGATGCCCTCCAATCATGTTGGGCTCCACAACTGGTAGATTATCCATGACCAGCTCCATAGAAAGGGCTGGGTTTAGGAAGGCTGCTGCAGCCAAGCCCTTCAATTATTGCTTAACTGAACACCATCACTGTGGATTTGAAAATGGATTTAGGAATAGATGAATACACATCACTACCAGGTTAAAACTCTGAGGGTTCAACCTACCACTCACATGGTCGTAATTCCCAGTGCAAGGTTCTTGTGAAAGCAGAGGATGACGCTGCCCTCATTTTGGAGGAACCAGCTATTTTCTCTGTAACCACAGCTCAAACCCACATCAACCTATTCTGCGGGTCCTACATCCATTGAAGAGACCACTGGGGGTTTCTCCATGGCTCCCATTCACCCTCCCTATTCCCTTTACAGGCTAGGGCATCTGCAGGGGTGTCAAAAAGGTGTCAAGAAATTAGCTACCATTGTGCCATCAAAGATCTTCGGTGTAGCTACAGCAACTGAAGAGGGCTGGAGAGATGAAACTACAAAACTAAAAAGACTGTAAAATACTTAGAGAGTATTTCTTACCCTAGAAGAGTTAAGATTCATCTGGGTTAGTAGAAAACATAATAAAATAAAAGGTGTGAAAAATAAAAAGAGATTTGCCAGACGCTGAAAATCACCAAGCTAGTGCCAGGTTGATCTTTCTGGGGAAAGCAGTGCACATATGGGGGGTCCTAACTTTTAGAACCCAAGACAGCCATTAAAATGCTTCATCCCAGCCCCTTGATGCTGGAGTTCAGCCATCTGGTATACAGAATGGCTTCTTCAGTTGGGGTCCTGAAAACTGCAATCTTTCATATCAAAGCAAACAAACAAGATCATTAATTGGTATTTCATTTCTTGGTGTGTGTGCCTTGGATAATTGTCCTGGATACAGATGGGAAATAAGTGAGACTGAAAACATTGAAATATTTGCAATATGGCTTGATGAGCTGTCTCAGTCTTCTTCCTCCTCTGCAGAAGGTTTGCGCATTGGCTGTTTTACAGCACTGCCAATGATGACAAAATCTTCCGCAGTTTCTCACGTTGAATAGTCAAATATTCTCACTCACTTTTTTTTAATTAAAAAGAGTGAGCAATCCAAGCTTGGGATAATATTAATTAAAATATTCATTAAGTTATCCCCAGGCTCACATAGTTACTACTGATAGTTGCTACATAACCAAGGGATTAATATTTTAATATTTTAGACTATTTTAAAGCTTAATTGCTGTGTGATGGGGAATCTGGGGATCATATGGGTGAATTTACTGGTGTAGATTTCTGCCTACTACAGGTATACGGTATCTGACTCACTTGCCTATAGCTGGTTTAATCTCTAAGTAGGCCAGAATAGGATCTCCATCTCTGACCTAGATTTTTCTGATGATTGAAAATGTTAGGACAAATATGTGCGTGTGTGCGCACGCGCGTGTATCCCCTCTCACCCCTATGGGTGGTATGTGTCTTCCTCAATCTTTTATATATTAAAAAAAAATCCCCTCTCACCCCTATGGGTGGTACGTGTCTTCCTCAGTCGCGGGTCCTCTACCAGAGGCCTGGGAGTTTGAGGGTTCTGCGCAGGATCTTAGCTGTTCCTAGCACTGCACTCTTCTGGACAGAGAGCTCTGATGTTGTTCCTGGGATCTGTTGGAGCCACTCTCTCAGCTTGGGAGTCACAGCCCCGAGTGCTCCTGCCACCACTGGGACCACTTTGGCCTTTACTTTCCACATCCCCTCTAGTTCTTCCTTCAGGCCCTGGTACTTTTCCAGCTTCTCATACTCCTTCTTCCTGATGTTGCTGTCACTTGGCACTAATATATCTATCACCACTGCTGTCTTCTGGTCCTTGTCTACTACCACAACGTCTGGTTGGTTGGCCAATATCTGCCTGTCTGGATCAGGAAGTCCCACAGGATCTTAGCCCTGTTATTCTCCATGATCTTCTGTGGAATCTCCCATCTGGACTTGGGAGGGTCTAGCCCATATATTGTGCAGATGTTCCTGTACACAATGCCAGCTACTTGGTTGTGCCTGCATCTTACACCCTGCCACTATGTGTTGGACTGTCTCTGAGGCCTCTTTGCACAACCTGCACCTTGGGTCCTGTCTGGTGTCATAGACTCCTGCTTCTATGGATCTTGTGCTTAGTGCCTGTTCTTGTGCAGCCACCTCAGCTATCTGTCAATGGTATATCCCATGCAGGGGCTTGTCTTGCCATGGTACTTCCTCCATTTGAACTTCCTCCCATGTCTGCTGCTGCCTCAGGCGTTCTCTCAGCAGCTCATCTTTGGGTGATGTAGTCCTGGATGTTCTGGGTTTCATCCAGGACAGTGGCTTTGACACTCATCAGATCCACCCCACCCGCCCTCTTTGCAGTTGGTGTACAATCTCTGGGTGTTGGACTTGGGGTGGAAACCTCCGTACATTGTGAGGAGCTTCTGGGTCTTCACATCAGCAGCCTCCATATCCTCCTTTGGCCAGCTCACTATACCAGCAGGGTATCTGATGACTGGCAGGGCATACGTGTTGATGACATGGATCTTGTTCTTCCCATTGAGCTGGCTCTTCAGGACCTGTCTTATCCTTTGGTGGTACTTGGATGTTGCTGTCTTCCTTGCCTCCTCATTGTGGTTCCCATGTGACTGTGGGATACATCTGGCCACACTTCTCCAGTCCAAATGACATCCCTGTATATCCATGTCAGGTGGATCAGTGAGTCAATGGCTCATTCACTCTTAGCATACATCTTGATGTCATCCATGTAGAAGAGGTGGCTGATGGTATCCAGTTCTTGTGATTATCTGGCTGAGGGGGTTTAAGCCTATGCAGAACAGCAGTGGGGACAGTGCATCACCTTGGTATATGCTATACTTGATGGCCACTTGTGTGAGCTGTCTTGCGTTATTTCTACTGTTGTCCTCCACAGTCCTTGAGGAAAGTCCTTAGTGTCCTGTTGACTTAATATAGTGCCAGGCATTCACAGATCCATGCGTGTGGCATTGAGTCATAGGCTTTCCTGCAGTCAATCCAGGCTGTGCTCAGATTGGTCTGCCTAGACCTTGAGTGTTGAGCAACTGCTCTATCTATGAGCAACTGGTGTTTTGAGCCTCTGGTGTTGTTCCCAATGCCCTTCTGAGCTGTGCTCATGTACTGGCCCATATGGTCTTATAGCTTGGTGGCTATGATGCCTGATAAGACTTTCCATGTTGTGGGGAGGCAGGTTATTGACTGGTAGTTGGATGGTGCTGTTCTCGTGGGAGGGTTTTTCATGATCAGCACTGTCCTTCCTTGTGTTAGCCAGTCGGGGTGGGAGCCTGCTGCTAGCAGCTGTTCATCTGTGCTGCTAGGCGTTCATGCACTGCTGTTAGTTTCTTTAGCCAGTAGGTATGGATCATGTCCGGGCCATATGCTGTCCAGCTCTTCATGTTCTTGACCCACTGTTGAATGTCTGTTACTGTGATGGTGACTGGTTCCTGTTCTGGGAGATTGCTGTGGTCTGCTTTCAGGTCCTACAGCCACTTTGCATTGGTGTTATGTGTCTTCTCTTTCTCCCAGTACTGTTCAGTTTCTGCTGGTGGCTCTACTGCTGATGGCTCTGCTGTTACTCTGTTGTTGCATTTTAGATGGAGTCAGGCCCATGTATTTTTTCAGTAGCCGAGTCTTATCCTTAATCTCCACACCCTTCTGTAGTTCCACCAGCTGACTAACTTCTGTCCGAGTTGCCTTGATCTTAGCCTCCAACCTCATTTTCCAGGGGTGGGGGGGTGGGCATATACTGCTGTTCTTCTTGATCGTGTAGCCAAGCATTTCCACGATTACAGCAGCTGTAGAGTATACCAGTTCATTGGTTTGAGTTATGGTGGTAGTAGGGAGGGCTCTGTTGGCATCCAGCTTCAGGTGTTGGCTGCACATCCAGTTGTTCTTCCAAGTCTGCTTGAGTCTGGGTTGTAATGTGGAGTTGGTCTATCTCAGGTTGTGAGAGCAGCTTCCTCTTCACTATGTTGAAGCGCTGGGTAACTAGTTGTTTCTCAGTTAGTGTGGATGTAGGTCTTCTGTCCATCCATAGTTCCCTCATATGTTTTATATATCCCCTCTCATTAGGTCTGCTGTTGTAGTAGCATTCCATCAATTCCAAGTTCTCTTGTCTCGTCCATGTATGGTTTGTTCCAGTAGCCCACTTATCATCAGTTTGTGCTGGCTCCCCAACATCTGATGCGGACCTTGTTAATCCGGGCGACGTCCGAGCCGGCATGACTCTCTTAGTTCGTATCACTCTCATATTTGAGTGGACAGGTGAAGCGTTAGGGAGTCTTTGCCCAAGGACCCTTACTGGTAAGGTAGGTACCAGCTGGGATTTGAACCCTGGTCTCCTGCATCAAAGGTGGTGCTTTAACCACTACGCTATCCAGCTGCTCATATATATCTGTTAGGGCAAATTGTGTGTGTGTGTGTGTGTGTGTGTGTGTGTGTGTGTATCCCCTCTCACCCCTATGGGTGGTATGTGTCTTCCTCTGTCTGTCTGTCTGTCTGTCTGTCTATCTATCCATCATCAGTTTTTATATATATATAAAATCATAAGTTTGGGCTGCTTTATTATACTGTTCTCTACTGCTTTATGATAGCCATTAATAATCTCTGGAATTATTGTTTTCATTAATTTTTCCTCCATCATAAATAAATAATGCAATGCTATTCATTTTCATGTAATAAATGAATTTGCTCCGTGAGAAAAGAGTTTTTCTGTGAAGCAGAAGTATCAGAAATAAAAAACCAAACATGTGTGGGGGGGGGGGTGGCTTAAGGGAGAAAATCTAAAAATAAGTAGATTAAGATGTTTAAAGTAATTGTTTTTAAAGTTCATCAGATAGATTTCTGGCTTTAGGATGTTCCTGGAATCATCACCAGTAAAAGGACTGGAGATTTATTTTTTTAAGTGAACATTAACAGAGGAATAATGGAGTACCTTTGAAATAAAACTCTATCCATGATTTCCAGCCCATATGGATAGAGCTTTGGAAATGCAGAAGAAGGCTAATGTTTAGTAGATATATAACCATTTGGAGAAACAGCAAATGTTTTATCCTGGTTTGTACATTATGTTAAGTTATGGTTTGTCAAACCATGATTTAAATAAGCCACAACCAGGCTCGTGAAACATGCTAGACCATGCTGAAGTCACACAGTGGGCCAAGCCAAATTCAAACAAACCACATTATGGATTAGTCTAACGTGCAATCCCAGCTTCTGGAATTTTGAAATGATTGCTCCAAAGTGATTTATCTGGAAGAATTTTGGAGGATTTTACTCTTGCAAATAATAGTCAATGATCATATTGCTAAAAGGTAGGTATTATTATTATTTCATCCAACAAATATCACTGGCTTTAGACTGGTATTTTCCAATGATCTGGGTTTTAATCAAGAGCCTAGAGATCATGGCGGTGTCATTGTAGTATTAAGAAGTTCCAATCAAGGTGGGGTTTTTTGCCAACTCAGTGGTGTCAACTCCGGTCAGTTTAAATATTTCCAAATATTTGGTATGGTTTCAAGAGTTCCAACTACACTTGCTATTACAGCTGATTTTTTCTGCCAAGTCAGCTTACTACTATTACTACTGCCACTACCACTACCACTACTACTACTACTACTACTACTACTATTATTATTATTATTATTATTATTATTATTATTATTATTTCACAACAATGTGAAATCACAGCTGCCAGTTCTTTAGCTGGAGTTGGCCTTCATTTGCATTGAGTTCTTCTCAAGAAACTAGGATGTCATAATGTATTGGCATAGTATATGTGCAGTTTGAAGCAGTGTGGCCTTTTGTAACTGACAGGTGGAAATTTTGTCAATCCACAGATTTTCTAAGTGCTTTTTGGTATGGCACCCAGTGTGCTGATAACCCCTGGGATCACCACAGTTGGTTTATGCCATAATCTTTCAACTTTGGTTTTCAGATCTTGATACTTTGTAATCTTCTCCAATTCTTTGTCTTCTGTTCTACTATCCCCTGGTATTGCCACATCAATTAGCCACACTTTCTTCTCTTCAACCACAGTTAAATCTGGTGTGTTATGCGCCGTAACTTTATCAGTTTGTATTCGGAAATCCCACAGTATTTTATCCTGCTCATTTTCGACTACTTTTTCAGCTATATGGTCCCACCAATTTTTCATTACTGGCAAATCATAATTTTTAATATTATTATTATTTATGGTTGGTCACACAGTCAGCCAGATGTTTAGACTGGATTTGGCATTTTTATCCATCTATCGAGTCCTTCCCAAGGACCTGGGATAGGCAGATGTTGTTGTTTGAGCGTGTTAAAGGTATCTTCACAGGACATAAGCTGTTCCAAGTAAAGCTGTCTTTTGCAATTGACTAGTATTATTATTATTATTATTATTATTATTATTTGCACTTGACAATTTTATCAATTGCCAAAGGCCTTTTGAAATGAGGAGCTAAGACAGAAAAGTCATTCAATTCCAACAATTCTATGATCTTCCTTCCACCCCTGCTAAGCCCCCTCCTTTCCCCCCGCAGTTCTTTATTCATTTCTGATTTGCTGTGTTTTCTGTTTCTTTCCTGGATACAGCGGTTCCAAAGTACAGGCCTTATTGCTTATTGTTCTTCTTGCAAATCTTGAATGCCTTAATGTGCTTGTCAGTGTAACTTGCTCTGGCATGACAACTTCAGAACACAAAGGCAGACTGAATCAGCACATAAGTCAGCTTATCACGTGCAGCTCTGGGCTCAGCTTCATTTTCAAGTTCTGAGGTTGTTTGTTTGTTTGTTTTTCCCCTTCCAACACCCTTTTTAGACAGATGGTTGAAAGCAGCCTTGGAAATGGGATATTCACCTGCTAAGACAGTCAGATTTCAGATGTTAATAGCCCTTTAATCTCACCACTTAACTACAAAACAACAGCTTCCTTTAATACATTCTGAGGGACAGAGGAGAATGCAAAGGGATAAAAATGTTTCTCCCAGGGGCTATGCTAGATGACATTCCTTTGATTCTTCAATGGCTCCCACTTCTCCAAAAAATTTCAGCTAGGCAGATTTTTTGATAAATGCTCTGGAAAGCATACAAGTGCAAAAGCATATAATATTATTAACTGCATTGTTATTGTTGCTGTTATTGTTTTGGGGTAGCTTCAGATGCCTGCTGCTGAATTTTTCCCTAGCACCAAGTCTATCTGTATCAAGTTTTGGAGCATAGATAACATTACTTTGGAGCTGAGTATTACAACCTTGAATTTTATAGTTGGAGAAGAAATCAATTTCTCCATTTCCCCCTCTGTGCGCCTACCCACTTCTCTTAGCCAGGTATGAGGGATGGAAGCTGGATGAAGGGTTGGTGTCAAGTCCTGTTGTGTTCCAAATTATATTGGTAGGGTGTGATGGAGTTTGACACTTTTTTTAAAAGTTGCTTTGCAAATTTGGGGGGAAAAGGTTTTCCATACTACTGGTGAAGCTAGCTGTAGAGTTCAACTCATCATTACTTTTCCTAATTTTCCAATGGGGCTGTTGGGCTGAAGTTGCCATCATTCCCAGCTGGTCATCTCTACCCAGCATGTCCAATGGCCAGAGATGCAGGGGACATATATTCCATCAATATCTGAGAACCAAAGATGGAAAGATTCCTCTAAAGCTTTCAGGCTGGCATGTGTTGGATTTTTCAATTTTATCCTCTCAAGATTCCAAAGAATTAAGCTAAACGAGGATTTGAACCTAGTACGTATTCCGAGTCCAGTCTGCAATTCTTAACATCACTCTGGTTTCCTACTTGCATCTCTGTTCCCCTAAGCCCTGTCCTTCCTTAGTCCCAGCTGTTGGCATCTTTCCAGTTATTCTTTGATCTCCTTAAATATCTTTTCAGCCTCCACTACCCAGTCTTAATCCTAGCAGATATGTAGCAAGAAGGCTCCTCCCACTCCCCAGCATTAGCAAAATGTCATCTATCATAGGAAAACAATAGTCTTCTTTTGCTATCCTCCTTCATCATATTAATAGCATCTCTTAATTTTAAATGGGTCTTTTATTCATTCCCATTTACCTCTTGAAAACTCTAAAACTGACATTGCAGTTCCTGAAATAGTTTCCTTGCACCTCTGCACCTAACCATAAGCCCAAAGCTTTGTTTCACCACCCGCTCTTCCACCAACACTTCCCTCTTCCTTTCAGATTACAGTTGCTGGTTGCTTTTGATATCAGATCAACTGGTGAGTGTATCTAAAATAGGCACATACTGTCAAGAGGGGAAAAACAATCTGTCTGTTGTTCATGTATTCAGTATTAGGTGCCCCTGGATATGGTTCCTATAAGCAGGTAACAGCAAAACATCAAATCTATTGTTCTGCTCTGCTGACGTTTTCCCCATACTAGTGCTGTCCAAATGGACTGGATTAAAACTCCAATCACATCCACCTCCTGGCTAGGGAAGATGGGACCTGTAATCCAATTCATACCTAGAAGCTGGGAAATGATGTTTAGATATAGCCGAGCCAGGATGAAGCTATAGAGATGAAATTGTGGCTATGTCCATAATGGTAAGTTTGATCTTAGTGATTTAAGTGGAAGTGCAGGGCAGGATGTGGCCAGATCTTTTGCCCAGGTATGGATGGCACACCCATTGCATTCCTTCCTAGGGCAGGAAGACTTAGCCACAGTGTTTCATGCCCTTATCACCATGTGGTTAGACTTCTTCAGTGTGCTCTACATAAAACTGCTTTTGAAAACCACTGCAAACATCGAGTTGGTCATAAATGTGTTCATTTTATTCATTCATTTATTTACATTTCTACACCTGCCCAATAGCTTGACAACTCTGGGAGGTATACACATTAAACATCAAAGAAATAGAACATCAGAGGAAAGGAAAATGGTCATTCTGGTGGAGCAGAAACAAACCCCTCAAAAGGGAAGCTATAACTCACCCTAGTCCAAAGCCTGGAGAAAGAGTCAAGGAGAGCCAGGTTGGGGCTGTTTGGATCTCTGGAGAGATGATGTTTCAAAGAATAGATGCCACAGCAGAGAAGGCATGCTTCCTGGGTCCCATCAGATGACATTCAATGGATGGGACCTGGAAATGCCAATTTTGTCTGATTTGACAGAATGGACAGAAACAAGAGGAGAGAAATGGTCCCACAAATAACTAGGCTGTATGCCTTATAGGACTTTGAAGATGATAACCAGCACCTTGAATTGCAGCCAGAAGCCTACCTTAACTAGTGAGTTTGTGAAGCAGAAGTGTTACCATGGCATGCCCATAATGACTCACATTGCTGCATTCTAGCCAAAGCTTCCAAGTGGTCTTCAAGGGCAGCCCCACGTTGAGTGCATTATAGTAGTCCACATATGGGGTGACCAAAGCATGACTGACTGTGAGAAGGGCCTCCCAGCCCAGGAATGGGTGCAGTTGGTACATAAGATAAAGCTATGTGAAATCTTTCTTGCCTACAGCTGCCACCTGCTTTTTTAGCAGGAGCTGAAAGTCCAGGAAGATCCCACCACTGCATACCAGTTCCATCTGGGTATGGGAGAGTACACCCCATTCAGAACTAGAGATGGAATGTCCCTTAATCTGGAAGGTCCATATACTGACAGCTACTTGGTCTTGCAAGGGTTGAATTTGACCTCTACAGCTGCCAGGCACTGGGACAAGATTTTGACAGTATCACCTGATTGGCCAAGATCAAGTATACAGTTGAATGTCATTACTGGAGTAGCCAAAGGCTTGATCACTTCCCCTCCCCACCAACTGGAATCATTGCTCAGGTAGGACTGGAACAACCAAAGAATAGTGCCCCAACTCCCAACTGTTGCAAGTAGTCCAGAAAGATACCATTTTGATGGTATCAGACCTCACTGAGAGGCTTAATAAGATCAAGAGGGGTCATCTACCAAAGTGACCAGTGCTCTTTCTATCTCTTAACAGGGCCTGAATTCTGCCAGAAAAGGATCTAGATAATCCAGTTCCTCTAGGATTCTCAATAGCCGATTTACCATGCCCCTAGAAAAGGAAGGTTGGAAATTGGGTGGAAATAGTTAAACAGGGCCAGATTTAAGGAGGATGTAGGAGGATGTCTTTAAGAGAGGGTACAGTGAAGAGTGCAGTGACAATCTTCTAGATCCATGTGCTCATGCCCTACCTGGCACCCCAAAGGAGCCAGGAAGGGCACGGATCAAGCCTACAGGTGGTGGCTTTCAGACTATGAAGTCTCTATCCAATTTCCTAAGCCTCAACGGAGTTGTGATATTATTTGGGGCTATCATTCAATTTTCTCATTTCTAACCATGGACGTTTTATTGCATTGCAGTATGTTGTTGTAAGCTGCCTTGAGCCTGGGAAAATTCTGCAGCGTACCAATGAAATAAATCAATAACATTTAAATTCTGTAATGGGAAAGCAGCAGCAACAACAAAAAACACCTGCAATCTGGGATAGAGCTGCGTATGGATTAAACCAGCTCCATACTCTTGAGGCTGAGTTACCAGTGGTAGGAAATGAGGTGCATCGCAACATGTACCCATGAGCTTTTCCTCATAGAAGTGAATTGCTGCCATTACTGTGGCTTGGAGGGACATGATGAAACAAGCTAAACAGACCCAGATTGGGTTAATCACTAAGGCAAGAATATGAGGAGCAACATTTAGTTTACTGATTAGGTTAATCAGATTAAAATGTTAAGTCAACAGATTTTGAAAAAATGCTTAAATTAACATAGTACTTTACTACTATCTATAAAAACTATAGACAGAATTTGCTGTGGAGTCTTTGGTGCTCTCTGAGCTTGGTTGTTTGCCTGTAGATGTTTCATAACCCGACTAGGTAACATCATCAGTAACTCAACTAGGTAACATCAACAGCACTGATGATGTTACCTAGTCGGGTAATGAAACATCTGCAAGCAAATAACCAAGCTCAGAGAGCGCCAAGGACTCCACAGTTCAACCCTGAGCTACAGATAATCTCTTCTATTAGAATTTGCTATATTAAGAAACTCTTTCCCATACAAAAAAATATGTGGATATGCTTCTTTTCAGATTATGTTTGCTGTAACATTTCTCTGTACTCCCTAAGAACAAAGGAAATAATTATTTCTCCCCTCTAAAATAATTTGCTTACTTCTCCTTGAAACTACTTTTTTCAAGTATAAGAAGACCACCTAGATATTAATATAGGCAACTTAGTTGAGATGCTGGTAGCAACAGAAACTTTGAGGGAAATTATCACATAACTTTTGGATTTCTTGATTTTAAGGGAAAATAAAATGGAATGTAGTACAGTGCATCTCTTGGACAAGAAGACGATTTTAATAAATTTCTAGTGATGATAGGTGGGAGGTCTTAAAACAGGACACACTAAAAGTACAACAGCAACAGTTCCAATTAGGGAAGAAATAAAAAACAGCATAGAAATCAACGTGACTCAAAAAAAAAAAAAAGCTTAGCGAAGATCCAAAAACAATAAAGGACATAAAAAGAAGGTAGATCAGGGGACAGAAGCTTTTCCCAGACATCTACAGGACTAAATTAGCCAGAATTCTTTGCCCCAAGGACTGGCTCGATGATGTCTGAGAATCTCTGGCTTAAGTAGAGTTGAAGCATACGGACGGAAGAATGACATGATTATGCAAAACAAGTGTCATCTCCTAATGGCAACAAGAGAATGACCTGCTGGGCAATTGATTGCTTGACCTTTATGAAATGAAATGGATGACCCCAGCTGAGTCTAAGTGGGCAAATGAATTACGGTTCCTTTCCATAGCCTAGGACTGACATTAATGAATATTACCACTACCATTAATTTTTTTCTGTCTTCTGAAATGGAATTACCTAACACAACGGGGTCAAAGGGACATTTCAGAAGGAGACAGATAAATAGATCTTGATATCAGACCCACACCTGCTCGCCTGTTCTTTTTACTACTGGTAGATACTCAATTCATGATCCACTGTGCTGGATGGGAGCCTATACAAGTTGTGCAACTGAGCCCATGTGGGGTTTAATAAGCTTCCTATTTTGATGTCTGCAAATTAAAAACGAGCTTGGGGATCCCATGGAGCCTGTTGGATGGTTATATGATCGTTAACTAATGCATTCTCTGTATGCTGGCCACCATTTTGTTTGTGTTTTTTCCTTGTTTTTATTTTTAATTTAAATTGTGGTTTTATTCGGTTTTTATGTATTCTGTTTTATTATGTATGCCGCCCAGAGTCACTATGTGAGATGGGCGGCTATACAAATATGATAAATAAATAAATAAAACCCTAACCAAACATGGGAAGCTATGCCCAGTGATCAGTAGATCACAAATTATATAATCCTGTCCAATGTTCTGCTGCAATAGGCCCTACAGAGTATATTAACCCGTCCATGTGTTCTAGGAAGATCTTAAAGAATGTTACCATATCTACTGTCCCCTTGTTGCATACTGATATCCAACTGATACCTTGATCCATGACCTAATGCATAAGTTCCCATAAAGTACTAGAGAAATTGAGTATTATGATGAAGCTCTATTCTGGCACAGGGAGACTTATTGTAGTAATAATAATAATAATAATAATAATAATAATAATAATAATAATATGATTTCATGAAATCAAAGCCAGCCATGATACACACTTTCCTATCAGCCTCTCTATTAGTTTAGAGAGATTTCAAAAAATAAAAAGAATTTAAACATGGACAGATACACACAATGTTGGATACAAAACACCTGAAAATATTTTGTATTCCTACTATAGGATCCCCTTTCTAACCTCTACCCCACCTACAGAATCACCTGTTTAAATTGATTTGAAAAGCACTTAGTGAACTAATAATCCAATATTTATTTATTTATTTGTTAATCAAATTTGTATAGACGCTCATCTCAAAGAAAAGCGACTCTGGGCGGCTTACATCAATCCAATAAAAACAACATATGTGTGTGTGTGTGTGTGTGTGTGTATAAATAAACAATCAATATAAAAATCAATATTAAAAGATAAATATGAAAAAAAAAACAATATACAAACCCTAGGCAAGAGAGAATAAGGATATTCTTTGGAAATATCGTAATTTCACCTCTCTTTTGAGAAAGTGCTGATATACCAATATGTATAAATGGATTATATGTATGTTGTTTCTTAACCATAGTCACCTTATTGTAAGGGCAGGTTATAATATGGAAATAAAACATATCATATTAATATCCTAATTTTACCTCTTTCAAATTAGACTGGAATATTTAAATGGAACGTACTTTCCTGTTAGACTTTATGACCAGGAGTTTAAATAAATGTGTTAAATCTTCTGACCCTTTAAAACATCCTATGACAACAAAAGTTGAATATCTCAAACCTGTTAAAACCAGACTGATTTTCCAGATGGATCAAAAGATGGTGGGCAGGGATGTGTGCAGGAAAGAAGTAAAAAAAGTCAAGATGGCAGTTCTAACCAGGGGATCAAAGCCCTGCTCTTTTTAAACATATGTTGTGATACATGTGAAGAAGGGGAGGGGGTCTGACTGCATGGTTGTGGCTGCCATCTTGACTTTCTTGACCCATCCTGCAGACACCCCTGATGGTGGGGATTTGATGGGTAAAATGGACCAATATGGTAAACAGAGTTGAGACTAGCCCAGTTGTCCTCAATCTGGTTCCTCTGAGATGCACTGGGGATACAACTCTCAAAATCCATGGCCATTTTCTGAAAGTGGTAGTCTTAGTGTATGGAGATGAAATGAGCCACAACGTTTCTCCCCCTTCACACAAAACTGCATACAGATGGTGGACTAAAATGTGATTGCCTCCTCTTTGGCTTGACAGGTGATGCGAAACATAGCCTACGTCATCTTTTTCTTTCCCGAGGAATTTGGATATGACCTACTTTAGCATCAGTGCAGATCAACCAACAGCAGCAAACGTGGAAGAAGAAGTCAGAAGTAGCACAAATTAGGTTATAGGAACTTAAAGGTTATAACAGAAAAATGCATTACTGGAGAGACTTAGTGGGGACATGAATGAGTGATAGCTATGATTTCTCACTGAAATATGAGAACTCAGTATGAGAATAGGCAGCCACATCATAAAAATGTTCAAAATGATGAAGACTGACAACCCTAAAAAGAATTATAAAGAAGCACAGCCCAATAATGTTGTGGGCTGTGGTCACATGATACAGCAAACCACAAACAAGCCAACCAGTTTTTAACCTAACATGTTTGCACAAATCCAGCCCATGTTTATGGTCAATATTTATAGGTTAAATATGGGCAAGTATGGTGTACAGAACCTTAAGAAGAATTTTAGTCTGGAAAAGGATTCTACGAGACAATCCATAATGCACAAGGCAGTTAGGTGTTCTTTTGGCTCTGACCACAACACACTTAACCAGATCAGTTGAACACTGAGTGGTTGCAGCGACTTGTTTACTTTTACACTTGGTTGGTTTATTGTTCAGTGTATTGTGTAAACACAGAAAAGGGGTAGATTCGGTAACCAAATTAACCATGCTGGATAAACACAGCTGACATTTCTCACCAGAAAACATCCAAGTAGGATAATCATAAGACTACAGTATGGCTCTCTTTTTGCATGCATATTAAACCACATTAAAACATTAATGTGTTTTGTGAGCTCAGCTGAGTTTAGGGCTCAGCGTGTCATGCTAATTAAGAAAATTGGAATAACTGAGTAAAGAATGGTTAATGGGGGCATATATTTTTGCAAACACAGCTGTTGATAAGAGTCCTAAGTATAACTAAGGGGACAGAGGTATTTCCAACAGGGTGAGGCTAGTGTTGAACACCAAGAAAAGACTCCCACTCGCCTTTGCTGGAATCGGCATGGGAAGATTTCAAATTAACATTTGCTTTACTGTCCAGTCCCGAAGCAACCAAAAGTAAATGTATTCTTAGTGCCTCCCAAAGGGCTGTACCTTTTCCATTTTGGAGCCATGCCCTTCCAAAAAGCAGTAGAGGGTTCAGCCTGTCTTGAACTTTCTTCTCTGGCTTCCATGCAATTGACTCTGTCTCTGATTCATAGCTATACTATGGTAAGAATCAGCTTCGTGCCAAAATAGTGTAAGTAGGCCATCTAATGCCAAGTTTAATTAAAGGCAAGGAGCGGAGCCAAGTCCATCCAGAAGTTGAAACAGAAATATGGAGAAAATGCACAGATATGGAGATTAAAGTGGAGGACTCCTATCTGATGTTTCCTCTATCTTCTCCAAGTACTAAACATATGGTGATGAAATTTCAGTTAAAGTTCTTATCATGAACTGTAGTTTTTTATTTAGCCATATTGGTATTTTGCAAGGGGGAGGGGATGGTGGTAAATCTCCCCAACTGCAAGTGCTCTGCCCAGTCCCCATGACTAAGCCACAGATGAAACACTATCAATGCAATACCAGCAATAGGGAATTTGCCCAATAATAAAGCTATTTATTTAAATTCACTTGGGCAAGACATACCAAGTCTCAGATCTGAACAACATAATGTTGCTGATGGTTTAAACAGCACTGTAGTTATCAGGACATAATGGTGCTGAATTATCTTGCTGTGATAATTCAGATGAGCTTTCTTCTCATCTGAAATCTATGTTTAAAACGAATGTGTCACTTTGTGATTCATAGTGGAAGGTTCAAAACAGCTAGAGTGCCTAACAGACTTCAAGGCTGCAATTGATTACACCTCTACTTGGCCTTTATATGGTGCTTTAGAATGGTACACTGGACTTTCCATGAAGGTCCATTTGCTACAGAGACAGGACATTCTATAGTGAGATATATCTCCCTCCTGTTTGCTCCAGAGATGGGGCTAGAAAGGTTTTGATGCTGCTTCTGGTGGAAGGAGATACCGAGTTTTGGAATGACAAACCAGAACAGGAACTCAAAGGGAGAGAAAAACTTGAGATGTAGGAACAAAGGAGAGATGTATTATAGTATGTGTATTTGGGTACATATTTTTCCCCTGGATTGGATTGATGCCCTATTGCTGCTGTAGAAAAAAGAGCTTCACAGGAAGGCCAATGCACAGGACGTCCAGTGTGCAGAGAAGACAGGGCATCCTACAGTGAAACATACCAGAACTGCCACTGGGAGAGGGATCCTAGTCCTTTCTGGGAATTATTTTCTGCAGTACTGTCATGCCAGAGGTGGCTTTAGCCAAGTCGTATGAGTTAAGCTTATCATATTTGCTAAAGGAGGACTTGGCAGCTCTGTAGATATTTTCTAGTAGGCCATTAGTGTGGGTGGTGGCTGACTATGCTTCTCCAATGGGATAAAAGCCACAACTACCTTGCAGGAACAAGCTTGTTCTAAGTTTCATAAGCTAGTTTGATGCAAGTCTTGATCCACTTGGAGATCATGGTTGAAGAGACTTTGTACCCCAGGTGGGGCTTTTAGAAGGAATCTAGACGCTATATGAAATTCTGAACTCCTCTGTTCTGCTCAGATAGATCTTGATGGCTCATCTGATGTCTGATTTGTGGCAATCCCTCTATGACTGGGTCTTGGGAATAGGGCAGAAGGGAAGGAGGATCCTTCCCTTGCTCCGGTAAAAGATCAAGTTAACCTTAGACATGATGGCTGGTTCTAGGCCATTAGTGGACACCAGTGGATAGTGATTGACTTAGTGGGGAAGCTCCCTTGCCTGAGCATCCTCTGTTCTGGTAGGATGAGTTGAGTTAGCTCTGTGGCCCACAGGACCAAAGCCATGGCAAAGAATGAGGTGGAAAGGACAGCTTCTGGGGCTCGGGCTCTATGCTGGAGGATCTTGATTTTCCTGTCCTCTGGCTTCCCCATCTTTATTTATAACTGCCATGAGGTCAGTTGCATAATGACCTATTTTTTGACCATTGCTAAACATCTGTACTGTTTGCGACACTAAAGCCATCTCATGTTCCCTGACATCATACTGGCAAAATAATGACTATATTCCATCCTTTTATACTTGCCAAAATAGTAACTTTTAGAACAGAACACATAAACAAAGCAAAACAAAACTCTTAGAATCTGTCCTGCTCACTGTTGTTTATACCAGCTATGCTGGGGGAGGATTAGGAGAGTGGAAATCCAACAGATCCAAAGGTTACTAGGTTAAGAAAAAGTCGTTGGCACTTTTCAGGCAGATTTTTCCCAGATCTACTTAGAAATGCCAGAGAATGGGATTAAACTTGGAATGTTTTTCATGCAAAGCATGTGTTTTACCCCTGAGTTACAGCCCCTTTCAAATTTGTAATTCCAAAATAAGAATATTTGGTGAGTCTAAATCCCACTGAAATTTGTGGGATTTCAACATATGTTTAAATTATAAAGTACGTGTCATTCTCCAGATCCCAACCGTAATGATATTTATGAAAGCATAAAGAAGAGATGCCAGAAAATTGGATTAAACCTCCCTTTTAGTTTATTAAACCTGGAACTGTGGAGACATACACGTTTTTGAAAGCACTAAAATGGGGCGGATGTTAACCGAAGACTACAACGAACATAAAGAGGACTCCTATAATTGCAGACAGAACAGGAAGGGTAAAAGGAAAAATAAAACCCTTCAATCTTTTCCTTTGCATTCCCGTCCTGCGTGATATTGCTCCACAAAGAGTCTGCATGTAAATTGACTGACATTCCAGGCAAACATGTTTGATTGAAAATCCACTAGGGAGTGTAAAGTGAGGGATGCCGAAAGCTAATTGCCAAAGGCAATTTGAGGCACTAAAATAGCAGGAAGGGAAAGAGTTAAGCAACACCTCTCCTATTCTACTTGTTCTTCCTTGACTCTGTTGTGAGTAAGTAGTTGGGTCCTCATGCATGCGAACCCTAAGAGTGACATGTTTATTACAAGTGATATATATTGGTTGGTGAAAACACCATCCCTGTGTGTTTACTTTGTAATGTAAAATAATGCTCAACAGATGATGGGAGATCATCTTTCACACACACACATACATTTTAGCAGGGGCCAGAGGAATTCACACACACACACACATAAAAAGGAGTCACCATATGATGAAGCCATATCAAACAGTACATTTCACTAGGGGTGAGGCTAATATAGGTCATGCCTCCCTCATACCTATGGCACTAACACACCTCAGTTACACCTTCTTTTATGAAGTTGCTTCATCTTGTGGTCAGGCCATGACTCATCCTTAGCTGTACCAATGTTGGAATAGCATTATCGCTCTTCTTCCCGTACCATCCAAGAACAAATGTGTAAAATCGGTTAGATTTTCTCTTGGCGGGAGAGGAGTGATTTGAATCTGGGCAATCGCGCCCACCTCGCGTTCCGTGGAATGGCCGCTGCGTCTGCTGAATTCTGCCAAATTTCATGGTCTCCCCATCCCGCTCCAATGTCTGGAAATTAGCACAGATCCATCCGTGTGGCGTGTGGGGAATCAGGCGTGGCCTTGTGGAAGTGGTGGCACGCCTGGTTCTGTCCGCCTTTCCGTCTGGGGTGATCGATGCTGGATTTACACCGTCTTGCAGTCTCCTCCGCCGAGGCGGGCCAACTTTCCAAACCGGCACATCCGCCACGTTGCCCCAACATGTCTCCAGACGCTTCTCTTTGGCGACCCACGGGAGGCACCCAAAAGGCCCTTCCGTCCTGCCCTCACCTATAAGCAGACGCTCCCGCGGGCAAGGCTAATCTCTGCTCGACTTTTACCCAGATCCCTTTAAAAGTCTTTTCATTCAGCTGAGGAGATCCAGCTGAAGGCACCCTGACCTTCCCCACCAGCAGTCAACAATGGGACAAGTGCGCAGAGGAAATGTGGGTCAGCCAATTTTTTTTTTTTTAAAGTGTGAGGTGAGGAAGGAGAGTGAGGTAGTTTGCGGCCTTTTCTTCCCCCCAAATATGCATCGTCGTTGGGGTTTTTTTGTTTTGCTTTTTCCACTTTTCCTGAGGTCTCCCCGAGGAGCATGTTTTCCCCACGAACCGTGCCAGTCCCTCCTCTCCGAGCTCGGTATTCCCCCTACAAGCAACAAATGGTGGACCACGAAAAGCAAAGCCCCCTTCGTGCATTCTTGGCGGTTTAAGCGGCGTCTCTCTCGCCTTTTTCCCCAGGCAAGCTCCGGCCAAGCCGATGACATTTCCATAACGCTTCCTGGCAGGAAGGGGAAGAGGCTTCCCTCCGAGCCCAGCTTTGCCACCCTCCCGGAGTCGGGGCTGGACCACAGCTGGGGCTCGGCGCGGGCACGCGCGCGGAGGAGGAAGGGGAGGAGCGGCTGCCGCTGCCCCGAGCGCGCGCCCGCCCTCCCGCGCCTCGCCAGAGTCCCGCCGCAGGGGGAGGGGACGAGGCGCGTGCGCCGGCCACTTCCTTGTTTTCCTCACGTGACCGCGAGGCGCGGAGGAGGAGTGGGCGGGGCGCCGCGGTAACTTCGCCTCTTTCCTCCGTCTGTCTCGCTCTTTCAAACAAAAACCCACCAGGGCGCATGCGCCGATGGAAGTGTCAAGCGGGCCCGAAGGAGGGCACGCCTGCGCGCTTACGCCCGCGCTCTTTCTCTGGCCACCGCCCCCCGCCGGAGTAGGCGGGGCGGGCAGGCAGGCGCGCGCGTGCGTGCGTGCGTGCGTTCGGCTGCCCCCGCCCGCCCGCTGGCGGAGGCGGCTGCAGCAGGCGGCGCGGGAGCGCGCGCGGAGGGAGGGAGGGAGACGCGCGTCGGGCGGGCGGTCGGACGGGCAGCCTCGGCGGTCCTGCTCGTGGGATTGCAGCCGGGGTCTCCTTTCTCCTGCTGCTGCCGCTGCCGCTGCTGCTGCCGCTGCTTTCCCCCTCGCCTGGTCCCTCCCCCCCCGCTCCAGCTTGGGGGGGCGCAGCGGAGGGGCAGAGGGGGCGCCTGCGCAAGTTAGTAGCCCTCTGGGGAGAGGGGGAGACGCTCCTGAGGCAGCCCGCGGGGGTCCGTCCCTGGCAGAGCAGCTCCCCCCCGTTTCCAGGGTGGGAGCGCCACTCGGGCCAAAAAGGAGAGATGGGCTGCTGTTTGGGGGAGGGGGATGCCAGGGGCCGGTTGGCACCGGAGCGGCCAGGTCTCCTTCTGGGGCTGAGGAGGTCTTGGCGGAGCGCCCCTTCCTGTCCTGGGGAGGGCGAGCTGCCCGCCCCTCCCCTCCCCTCCCCTCCCCCCTGCTGCGGGGACCGGGGGGGATCCAGTGGCTTTCTGAGGCTGAGAGGGATCGCTTTGCATTTCTGCAAGGCAGGCATGGGGGCACGGCTGGAGCAGGCGCCGGGCTGGCAGCTTGTTGGCAGAGTCTGGGGCGGTGGGGGTGCCTGGGACGCGCCCCCTTCGGGGGGCTGCAGACTCCGAGAGCAGCTCGCGCTGACTTTGGGTGGTGGGGAAGAGTGGGCAGCCCGTGCCGGGGAGGCAGACGTGGCCCGGAGATGCCTCCCCAGCCCTAGTTAGTGCGGGCTGTGCCTGGAAGGGCGTCCTGCCTCGCCTCTGTTTCCAGCAGGCACCCACTGCAGTCAGGAGCCCGGCGGGTCCGGGGCGGCGGGCGGGCGGGCGGGCAGCCTCCACAGCCAGCCGCGCATCTGATCTGGTCTCCTTGATGCCCTGCTTGCGTTTAATGCTGCGTCTCTCCTTGTCTCCTCTTTCTTCCTCGCCGCCGTGGTCTTCCGTCTGTCCCCGCGGGGCAGGATCATGCCGGACCAGATCACTGTGTCGGAGTTTATTACTGAGACGACGGAAGATTACAATTCCCCAACTACGTCCAGTTTTACTACCCGGCTACAGAACTGCAGGAACACCGTCACGCTGCTAGAAGAGGTACAGTAAATCAGCATTTGCCCTCTCTGTTTCAGCTGCGGGTGCTGCCCTGCTTTCTTCACGACTAGGATGCGCGTGCCCTTGGGCGATAACGGGGTCCGGGGCTCCTCTCCCTTTTGAAAGGTTTGGACGCACGCGAAGCGGAAGGCTCTCTCTTGCATATCCTGCTATTTATTTTGCATTCACGATGACACTAGGGGCAACAGAGGCAGGATTGTTTGGCCATGTAATTATGCAGAGGAAATGGTTGTACGGAATGAATGAAGCTTGATATATCTTTGGCACAGGTGAAACAGTGCATAATTAGTGGCAAGGACAAGCAGGAGAGGAAATTGCTCACAAATGCGGAACCCGGGCAAAGTGACTGATGAGAAGTTGGAAGATGATGAAAGTAGGGGAGACAGTAAAACAGGATGCAGTGTTGCAGGTTATTGTATGGTAGCACTAATGTGCTCGGTCTGATCCATTTTTCTCAGTGTTAAATGTCAAAATCGGGGAACATACGTGTGTCATTCTTAACATCGGCAAAATGTGTGCATGGAATGGGCTATGTAAATGTTTCGGAGTAGAGACTGTTTTTCAAGAATGCATAGCAGGTTTATAGAAGACATTTCTGCAAAATGAAACTAAGCTAATATACTTCATTTTTCTATCGTGTCATAGCTACATAATTCCTTAAATTGTTATCCCGACATCTTACAGCTAGTTGTAGTTGTATATGGTTAGCGCTATAGAATTAATCTAGTATTTCGCAGGCGTTGTTTAAATTATTGCTGGCAGAAAATGTTTTCTGGCCTTCTTGAAATGGAATAGCTTTAATTCCCTGACACTGAGATTGCACTGATAATGTTCTTGCTTTAGGGAAAATAAAATGACATTCAGAAAGATTGGTGGTAATTGTGTCCTGATTCAAAGAAGTCTTGCTTAAAGCGATTTTAATGTTGTTAAGTAATTGGATAATAGAACCGGAGGGTAAAATCAATTGCGTATGAATGTCTTGTTGGAGGAATGGCATTGTTTTCAGATTTGTAACTTTCTACTGTGCTCTGATGGTTTGATAGTTTTTGCTGAGCAAGTACTATTATGTACAGATAATGAATGCAAATCAAATGCTCTTATCAGCTGCTCATACAGCCTAAGAGATCAGTATGTTATGGGGTGACTATGTTTGATTGTACAAGTGGCCCTGAGTGCCTTTTGCTGCCTCTTCCAAGGTCTGGGGACAATGTTGAGTCCTGAGTCATCAATCCTCACGCCCTCTTTCAAGTCCCATTATGTCATCTCTCAAGCTTTCTTCTGAAAAGGTTTGGTAAGCTCTTAGATAAAAGAAAATCAGAGCTTTGCTTGCAGTTTGACCAGAGATAATCACCCCTACTGCTCCTATTGATCATTGGGTTTCTGATCCCAAAAAGATATGAATGAAGAATTGCTTTCTGTGATCACAAGTCATCAGATAATCAGAGCTTTGCTTGCAGTTTGACCAGAGATAATCACCCCTACTGCTCCTATTGATCATTGGGTTTCCAATCCCAAAAAGATATGAATGAAGAAGTCATATGATTCTGTCATCTTGCTTGGATCCAGGTGGGGTAGCCGTTGGAATCTGTCAATGCAGGAGTTTTTCTGGGTGACCTTACAGCTTTAATAAAGTGCCTTTGAGGATTGTGGTCATTTAGCAAGCAATTTTAAATCACATTGTAATTGTGAAATAGGAATTTTGGAAAAGACAGTATGTTACTCAAGTACACGCTTTTGCCAGATAAAATGTATTTACAGTGGCCTTCTGTTTCGGTTACATATACTTTGTGTATCAACCTATGAAAAATTATGCTTAGTCTTTTACTAGATTTTTTTTCATGAGATTATTGTACCGAATGGAGGAAAGAAACTGCTACACTTTGGCTAAAATGTATTAGGAAAATATTTTCATTAAGGCTGCAGTCGTAAGCATCTTGCGTAAAAGTAAACTCTCTTGAAATAAATTGGATACAACTATTATGTCAGCATGTGTTCAGATCCTTGGGAATGTTCAGAATAGTGAATTTAGAGAAGAGCTAAATGTTCATTCTTTTTGAGAATGCTCAGAAACATTGTTGGACTAATTTTCAAACTAGGCAACTTCAAGGTGTATGGACTTCAACTCCCAGAATTCCCCAACCAGTCATGCTGACTGGGGAATTCTGGGGTTTGAAATCTGCACATCTTAAAGTTGCCAAGTTTGAGAAACACTGGACTAATCAGTAAGGATCAGGCCTTTGTTCCATGGCTTCTTAAAGCAATTTAATATATTTCCTTTCTTTGGTTAATCATTGAATCGGTGATTTTTCTTGGTAAGAATGTGACAAATATCAGTAATTTTTTAAAATATTTCATTTTCCCTGCTAACAAGAAAGCAGAGAGATGTGATTTTCTTGTTTCAATGTCATAACAAATGGAATGGAGGGAGGAAAAAAGGAGCTAATGGAATAGTTTTATTTATTGTAACTTTGTTTTTTGCCTATGTAGCAAGCCAGATCGTTGATTGCTTGGTTTATAAGGACTTACAATTTCTAATAACTTTTTTAAGACTTAAAGAACTCTCAGAATGGCTTACTGAAAACTACTTAGTGAAATGTTTGAAACAGAAATGGTTGCAGTTGATAAAATCCCCACTCCACCCCCAAATTATGTCTTTAAGAATAATTACCAGTATTTTTTTCAACATAAAGAGTTCTAGATCACCAACGGAAGGCATGTTGGGGGGGAAAAACTGTATTGTGCTAGTACAATACTTTTATATACTACTAACAATACAAATAATTAGGCCAGGACAAGATAAATTTTCTCGGGTGCCCTGTGTTCATATTCTTATATCACCAACATTATTTGGACATACTGCTAAAATACCAAATAGCTTATCTTGAATGAGGATCATGTAACTTGAATGGCAGAGAATGATGGTCTATTCTACTAAAGTTCTGCATGTTGTATACATTTGCTCAGATGATACAACATGGGGGTCTGTGATGAGTATTTAGTGGAAATCTCTCTATATGTTTTCATACTGTTTTCTCTAGTACTCTCTTTCATTACTGTGGCAGCATTGACTTATTGGAAGTGTTCTGAAGCTGCTTTGACCTTGAGCTTGAAACAGAGCATTTTAGAGCTTCACAGAAGACAGCCAGCATTTTGAATGGAATTGGACCCAGTGTGCCAAAATGGTTACAGCTTCTTGCCTGTTTAGGTGCATTTAGGGTCACTTGCCTCCTTCGAAGCCTCTTCAGGACAGTGCCAGATCGAGTTTTATTACCAAAGCCGGTAATCCACTGTATAGACTAGTGTTTTTCAAACTTGGCAACTTTTTAAGGTGGGTGGACTTCAACTCCCCAGCCAGAATAGATTGTCCATTCATCAGTAATGGGTGGCTGTATAAATCAGATGGATGGATGGATCCATGCATGCATGCATGCATGAATAATATGACCAGTTTCAGGTTATTAAGGAGAGGTATCCAGAAGACCTATCGGTTGTAATTGATAGCAACCATGCAGAGGGTGGCATTTGAAATGCTTTCCGTTCCCTTAATAACAACTTTGCTCTGGGTCATGTGACCAGAAGGGAAGGAAGTATGGAGCAGTCACCAATATTCTGAGCCACTGCCTAATTGTTTTTCCCATAGGAATGCATTGGGAATTTTTTTTCTGGATTTTTTTCCTTGCAGCCTCTAGTCTGATCTCGTCTCTTTTTCTCACTTGATATTTCTTTTGTTGGCTTCTACCTCCACACCAAATGTGATCCCATTCTGTTCAGTTTTTGGACAGTTATCCTACCAATGGACAGCCCTTTTACAAATGTTCTTTCCCACATTCCATTGGGTTGGAAAGAATAATTAAGAAGAATGCCTCCTTGTAGAAACTGGATTCGGGAATTTAGGATTGCTTTTTTTATTCTTCCCGTGTTGTATCTTATTGGGTCATTTTCTATTGCATTTTACAACAATTTCTAAACTTAAAAGCTTGAATATTAAGCGCAATTAAAGCATAATATTCAAATTGTCAAACAGGATAATAAAATATTTGAATGACTATATATTCATTCCTGGTAATCATCATTATGCAGTTTGGCTGTGTGTGTATATTATATTATGTTATGTTATGTTATGTTATGTTATGTTATGTTATGTTATGTTATGTTATGTTATATTATATTATATTATATTATATTATATTATATTATATTATATTGCATTTGATTATAGTGTAAATATAATTTGTAGGAATCCTGCTGAATGTGATCAGACGCCCATTTAAGAGAGTACCCTGTTTCATAAAAAGTCCAAACAGATGTTTCTGGGAAGTCCACATACAGGACATGAAGGCAGTATTTTTTTCAGCTGTTTCTGGCAGCAGCTAGTATTCAAAAGACATCTGAATATAATAATAACATATTGCTATTATGAATGGTAGATATTGATTTATCTTTCATGATTTAGACTGATCCATCTTCCAAGCCATCTAAGATTGTGACTATTAACGTACCCTGCAGTGGTGACTTTTCATTAATGAATTGTGCATGTCCTGTTTATTCTCTCTTTTGTGTCACTCATTAGATCAGTGTTTCTCAGCCTTGGCCACTTGAAGATGTGTGGACTTCAACTCCTAGAATTCCCCAGCCTAGGAGTTGAAGTCCACACATCTTCAAGTGGCCAAGGTTGAGAAACACTGCATCAGATGATCCTGGGTCCTAGTATTGGGGTGAGAGAAAACAACTCATCAAACTACATACATCCATGAATTTTCTACTTTCTTGAGTTTTGGTAAATATTAAAGCCTTTTCCCATTCCATACGTCGTAAAGTTGCCAAGGTTGAGAAACACTGCCCTAAGCTATAATGTGTTTGGTTTAATATGTGGACTGTAAATCGTGGTTAGTGGAATAACATATTGTATGAATCCAGTCAGTTGCCCTGAATTTGAGAAACAGTTATAGAAATCAAGGCCTAATGTGGTATGTGAACTCAGCCATAGTTGTGTTTTGGAATTCTCTTACCTAAGAAAAAGTGAAAATGTGGTTTTCCCAGGAATTTTTCTGATGAATAGCTTTTAATCCTGGCTTTGAATTTGCTATTCCTGTTGATTCTTGGTCAAGTCTTGAACTTGGATTAAAACTGCTGCTTTTTGTGTTTGGGGATTCAAAATAATTATTAACTATTTCTTATGGAAAGGAAGCAGGGTAAGTGTTTAAACATTTAAAGAAGCTTTAAACTTGTAAAGAAAACACGAGAGGACTAGTTCTACAACTAAAAATATTGTTTAAATGCTCATCCTGTTGACAATAAAAATCTTATTCTGTAGTTTTCTGTTTGGTTTCTGTGATTTGTGACATGCTTAGAAGAGAGTGGAATCAGGGTGTTGTTGAAGATGAAAACCTACTGTTGGTATAATATCAAACAGCAGCTTTTGTAGTATTAAGTAGTTCTTGATTCCATATTTTGAGATGTGTCAACCGTGCAAGTAGATACATAAATAATACAGTAATATTATTTATGCTCAATTTTTTTAGTTGCATGGAGATATAGTTTTTATGCAGTGAACAGTACATTTGTGTATCTAATAAATAAGATAATGTGCAGTCATGTTCTTACTGCATAGGCAACAGTAGTTAATGCCTCATCATTTGAGCGCTTCATTATAAATTACTATTTTTGCATGCACATTAGTAGTAGTCCTATTAGCGTGCTAAATGGAAATGATATCTTCCTTAAGCTAGTGCACCTTGAATGTTGTAGAGCTTGAAACTACATACAGTAATGGCTTTAGGAATCAGAGAATCCAATAGTGAATGCTATAGAGTGGATTTACATTGTACAATACTAATGTACATTGATTTTTATGACCATATTTGGCTGAGACTTTCTTTGACTTTTTTCATTTAGAGGTCCGCTGTGTGCACATGAGTGGTGCAAGTATGTGCCTTTAATCACTAGATACGCTTGCTACAAAGTTTGGCCTTGAGATTCCATAATAGTTGAATGACATAATGCAAACTGGATTGAAATTCCACATGGATTGTACTTGAGGATTTTGGCAGATATGATTATGCAGTATGTTGCTGTAATTAATGCCTCTATCCTACAGATGTAGGAGTGGCAGGAAGGAGATCTCCTGTAAAGCAAGATAGCCCATAACGAGGGATGGGTTGAACATTTGGCGTGAACTTTTTCTGTACGGGGGCTGTACTTGCAAGAATAGTAGGAGCAAATGGGTTGGTTTCCCCTGTGTTCATGTGAGTATTTTCCTAGTGTTGTGGTGTTGGAGGGTACAGCCAAAAAAATGGGATCATAATGCTTAGAGGATGATAAAAGGACCACTTTCGTATCACTGAGATTTAAATATAACCATTCATAGTTAATTATATATTTTTGATTATAACTCTCCGTTCTAAACCCATAGTTGTATTTTGAGGATTTGTTTGACGTTTATTTATTTATTTTTAAATGTTGATGTGCAAGAGGAAAAACATAGCATTACTTGCGCAAAGCATATCTCCCCACCCATGATCCTGGTTGAATTTTTAAACAATGATTTAAGACTATGGAAATATATATATAAAAAAGCATAGAAGCATATGAATTGCTTGAAACTCAGCTCCTTTCTGCAGGTTTTGATATGTTGCCCATAGTAGTTTTTATTTTATCCTCCTGCTTGTGGTCAAAGCTAAAAGAAAAAAAAAATTAATCCCCAATGCAGTGTTTCTCAACCTCAGCAACTTTAAGATGTGTGGTCTTCAACTCCCAGAATTCCCCAGCCAGCATGTGCTGGCTGGGGAATTCTGGGAGTTGAGTCCACACATCTTAAAGTTGGTGAGGTTGAGGAACACTGGCCCAATGAATGTGAAGGTGTTTAAGCTGAACATCTAGCTATTGTTAGGAGAGAAAACAACTTAAAACAAAGCTAGTATCTCTACTTTTTAAGAAAGAGAATGAGTCATAATAAGGCAACAGATAGATGTGGGGGACAATTGCTAAGTCACATTATAGTTATAATTAAGCCCCAGAAGGCACTTGGACACAAATTTCCAATCTGAGTAGATAGCCACTTGCTAAATATTTTTGTATTACTTATCCTACAAACCCCAGATGACCTTTTTGAGAATAACTTGTTTTTTTCCTTTACACCACTGGGATTTCACTCTCTCTTTGAGTCTGGGCTTTGGGTATTTTTTAAATGAACACCAGAACCATTCTGGAATTTGCTCATTAAAAAAAAAAAGCATTATTTCCTAGGACTGAATGGCTGAAGCAGGAGTTCTCGGTAAAGCTGCTGTGCTGTGACTGCCTTCCAATGAATGTGTTCAAAATCAGGCTGAGTCAAATGGAAGAAATAGGAACAACATGGTTATTCATAATGTAGGTCACCATCTCCAACCTTAGTGTCTTTCAGGTCTGTAGATTTCAATTCTCAGAATGTTTGGCAATAGCCACGCTAGCTGAGATGTTTGGGCATTGATCTAGCCATGTTGGAATAGGTTAATGTTGTGTTAATTAGGAATTGAGCTAGGAGAGCTTTCATAAGCATTATAAATAGTGAAAGGATATTGAGAAAACTTGGTTTAGTTGAGACATATCTTTTGCTTTCCCACTTAGTCTGTGGTTCAAATGTAAATGCTGTAAGCCATAGCGTCATAAAGTCTTTTCTTTCTTTTCTCGTACCATAGCTACAAAAGAGGAAATTTGCTTCTGTTTCCCACTAAATACAGTCTGTTTTGGCTAAGCCAGGACAAACTGTAATGAGATGAAAATGGAAGCAAATGTCTCACATCATGAGCCTGTTGGGGAAAGGATGGGAGCAGACAGATGCATAGAATGATAAACAGCATCTTTCACAAAAATCCTCTTTTTCACAATTAGAATGTTGTAAAACATTTTTTTTCCAAGAGGTGTTTGAAAATTCCTAACAATTTATACTGACACAAATCTTTTCAATCTAATTTGAAAGATAAGTTAATTACCGTTGTTACTAAGGACTGTAATTACTACTAGTAACCTTACAAAATACATAGGGTGGTGTTTTTTTGGAAAAATGACTTTAGATGTTAAAGTTTTCAAGTACTTGGTCTACAGTTGCAGTCTGAATTTCTGCCAGGCAAATTCTTCCTCTGTCATAGTGGCATGGCTAACACAGAATCTGACTCAGAGTCCTTTGTTTTCAAATCCGTGGTGGATGTTTAAAATTTTAGAAAGAGCAAACTGACAATTGAACATATGGAAATTTGTTTCAGGTGATGCAAAGCCCCCCCCCCCCCTTAAAATCCTACGAAATAGATCTTTCAGATGCTGATTGTTGAAATACTGTACATTTCAGATGTTGGTATTTTTGAGGTATTAGTATTTGCTTGAGTGAAATAGATAAATATGGGTTCATATTTAACTTACTTTATTGCTCCAAAAAGTCTGTTTATTGCTTTCTCCAACTCAGACTAAAAAGGAGGACGAGGGAAGAAGAATATATTGTTAGACTGCCTTCTTTACAGAGCACTGGATATTGAAGGTATTGATCAGCTGGCAGATAAGTTTGCAGACATTCAGAACTTTAGGTTTGATAACAAAATATGCATTATATTCCTTCCCAGTTTTTATTCACATCTCCCAAAATGTCAGCAAGTTCCAAAAGTAATACATTTCTAGGTTGGGTTTGTGGCTCTTCATAATCAATCAAAAGTGTTCCTCAATTTGTCACTTCTGCAGGGGCTGAGAAGCTTAAAATGGGGACAGTGTTTGTATACTTTGCACACACTGATGCATTACAATTCCTGATTCCATTTCTTACTCAGGCTGGTGCACGAACAAGCTTGAGATGACAGCAAAGGTGAATGTCTGTGCTGTTTGGTACTTATATTTAGTATTGAATTTATATTTAATTTGTGTTGACTTATTTTAATGTAGGTTAAAAGGTAATATTTGTTTCTTTAATTTATCTTGTAATCTTTTCTGAAATACATACCACTCCTATGGGTTTTTGCACATAACTTCATTAGCACATTGGAACATATCGGAAGTTGATTTATGCTGCTTCTTATATTTCTCTGGATGAGTAAAATTATTTGCTAAATCTCAGGTATTTCTAGATCAAAGTAGCCATGTTAGCAGCTTATATATAGAGAGAGAGGGGGGGGGTACATGTGGGTGTTCATTACATGTAATTGAGAAATGATCTCATGAGCAAGTTTACTTTAAGATGGTGCTTTAATAACATATTTACATACCTTTTATCCTTGCTATATTTATCATGTTAAGATTGTAATTATTCCTTTAAAAATAATTTTTTGAAAACTATTGGTAGAAGATGGGAGTGTCTTGTATTTAGAGTTTAGAAGACTATAACTAAGATTGTATTCAGTGGAGACTTTCCTGAGAAAAGAAGCTGTTCCCTGTGTGATTTGGAAGAGTTTCTCAATCTTGTTACAGTTTTTGGCTAGATGATGAAACAGAAGTTGAAAGTAATAACCCCCCCATCACAAAAGTCATATTAAATCAGCTTTGTATTGACAGGGATACAGTTGAACACAAACAACACTTTGAATAGCAGACTTCAAATCATTAAACATCTATAGGATTTAGGATTGTAGTTTTTTCTCCCTTGATGTTGATGCTTCTCTGAGTCTTCATTTTGGATGTTAACAGATGGTAATTTTTTTTTAATCCTTCTCTGTTCTAAGAATTATAATATAAAGAGTATATGTTTTGCAAAAATAGCAGCATTAGAAGTGCACATCTTATGGAATCAACAAAACGGCCATTGTCCAACCTCAGTATTTAATACACCACATTTCCTCAGCCTGAACAAGCTGGTCATATTCCTGCATCTGCCAATTGACCCAATGTGTATTTTTAAGTTAACTGACAAATATGTATCTTATGGAAGGTGGAAGAATGGTGCTCATGTTGATCTTCAAAAATAGAACAACAAAAGAAACAGACTTTTGAGTATCTCATATTTCAATCTATCCCTCCCACGTCTTACAGCTTTAGTCCATAAGCTAAAATTCTGTTGCCTCTGACTAATTATGTTATCAGTGCAGGCAGAACATTAAAATAAATAATTTTACAGAAAATCTGTTTTTGCTATACCTTTTAGGTAGTGATTGCTGTTATGATTTTGTATGTGTATGAAATTTCTGTTGTAAGTTATACGGAATAATTTTTAAACAATATATGTGGTATTTTTACAAACTGTAAAATAGAAAATCCAACAACTCTTGAGAAAATTCAACCACTTAGAGCTGTGGCCTTTCCTGGTTCGGGCGTTCTTTAGGTGTTTGGAATTTTCAGAATTCCCCAGATAGTATAACCATAAAATTCTGTGAGTTGACATCCACTCATTTGGAGCACACCTGGTTGTGGAAGTCACCTGTGGTCATTCTCTTGGTGTCTTCTTGGTTCAGCAACAGTCATTACTAAGATTTGCTTTATCCCTATAGAGTTTCAGTGGTACTATGTTGAAATCAGTGATACTGCTTTGTCGGAATAGAATCTGCCCATCCAGTCCCATCTCCTTGCCAAGTATATGAAGTATGGATGAGATGTTCTCAGGAATAACTTCTACTGGATGAAATTCTTCCCCCTTGAATGGATGTGTGGTCCTCATCCTCCTTGCCTTTTTAAAACAAGTGAAAAGTGTCCTTTTTCAACTTGCCTTCAACCTAAGTGAGAGTGCCACCATAGCGTTATATTTTCTGATGAGTATTGTATTGTTAAACTTTGTTGATTGCCATTCAGAGTCCTTTGGGATTGTGTTGGCCTAGAACTGTTCTTAATAAAGAAACACACAAACAGTAGAGAAATTCTCTATCTGGAAATTCATTGAAACAAGTTTGATGATTTAAAAAAAAAATTAGGTTTTTCGGCTCCAAAACCATGTTTCAATGGTTTTAGACAATGGTTACTGCTGTTTCACATTGTGTTGTGATGCTGTTTAACTTGTGCTTTCCATGTTTTTGCATTTTTATCTGTCATATTTTTTTTCCTTCAAGCTTATTTTTACTAGTAGTTATAAACTAACATAAGCAATTTCCAGTGGTTCCCATCTGCTAACAGAATAGAAGCTGCCAACAGAATGTTTTCTCCACCCACGTACCATCCAGATCGGTCTCATGTAGTTGGGTACCCTTTGGAGCAAGTTTGGAACATTGGCAAAGGGGGTTGTGTGTGTGCCAGCAGGGAGGAGAGCAATGGGAAGGTCCCCTTAGGTGGATAGAAATCTGCCCACCTAATATTAGCATGAAAGTAGCAAATTATTCTTGAATGTGAGTAAATTTTTTAGGTATTGTAAGTGAATGAAGTTTTTTAAATGGCATCATTATGGATACAAAACATTGTTGACACTTGCCCAGGTTCATAAATATCCTAGAAAGAGATGTGATTGTGCATTTGAGAGGTTAGCCAAGTAGGCATTTACCTGGCATACCAGGTCATTGGGTTTATTCGATTTACAAAAGAAACCTAACTGCTATAGTATCTTCTATGGGTACTAGTTCTCAAGGAAGCAAAGTGAGATAGTTGGGCAATCAGGAAAGTAGGTTGGGATTTTCAAAGGACTTTGAGGCCCATTAAAGATTATTTAAACATCTTTTAGAGTTATACCACCCTTTAGTTTGCTTATTGCTGTATTTGTTGTATATTGTAATTGCATTTATCTGAGCTTAAGCCTCTTCAAAGTTAATGCTGCTAACTTCTGAGTAAAATGTATATAATCATACTAGAAATATATCTTTATAAGGTTTCTATTCTGAAGCATTCCATTGGCAATAAATTAAAAACATACTGTTGCCTTATTTATTTATTTATTTAGGTGATTTATACGATTTATCTCTATCTCTATATAGAAGGACTCTGGGCAGTTTATGGATAATAAAAACCATAGTCAACAATAGCATACAATTATAACATGGATTATAATTTCCAGTGATATATTGACACATTCCTTAATGTAAGCACCAATTAATGTAAGCATCAATTACAATTTCAGAAACAATTTCAAATACAGGCACAGGATTTTTTAGAATTTCAGATCTAGGTCCAGTTGGATGTTGAGACTGCTGAGGGCAATTTGCAACACAGCAAAAATCTTGCATCCAGAAGATTTCAGAGAGAGGTGCTTCATTTGCACATTGAAAGTGCCTCTTCACAGAGCTTTGCCCAGCTATACAGGCTACTGAACTATTTGGAGATCATGTAATTTACTGGAAAAAAAATGTTTATAATTAAAACTTTGTTCTTGGTGCAGGGCTTTAGAAACTTGACATTCATGAGTGCCTAAGGCTTTTCCAGTGGGTGTGTCATGATGATTTTGTAAATTTGAAGTTCAAATGCAAAGTGGCTTATAAATTTTTTTAAAAATAGAACCAATAGAGATTGATAGAGAGCCAGTTTGGTATAGTGATGAAAGGCATTGGAGTAGAAATGGGAAGACTTTGAGTTCTAGCCCTGCCTTAGGCATGAAGCCAGTTGGGTGACTTTGGGCCAGTCATTCTGTCTCACTTCTAGGAAGAAGCAGTGGCAATCACTTCTGAAAAACGTTGCCAAGAAGACTGCATGGACTTGTCGATGTAGTTGCCAGGAGTCAGAATTGACTTGATGTCAAAAACAAAACCTAAGACCCTTGATCGCATCTGGAATCTGGATGTTGTTGTTTCACCTGTATTTTCCCAGCACATCAAATTCTCAGATACAGTTGTCCATTTCTTTGTAGAATTCCAGCAGGATCCATATACATATACTTTGATGTTCTTAATTGGGCTAAAGTGTCTAAGTTATAAACATTTTTTGTGAAACCTGTAGGGATATTTGTAATTACTTGGACCTGCTTAGCAAATGCAGAGCTGGAAAAGGAAAAAGTCAAACTGTAATATTTTAGGCTTGAAGGTTAACGGATTTCAGTAGCACTGTGAGAATTATTTTCCCTAAAAGATATGTGGTCAACATGAAGTTTTTAATATTTTACATTAACAAACTTCACATTTGATAAATGTGGGGAATTCTGGGGGAGAAATGGCGAACTGAAGATGGCCTGCTAAAAGAGGAGCCAGTGACAGCAGTGGAATGAAGAGCTGGCAAGTAAACCAGCTCTTCATAATTCCTCTCCGGACAAAGAGAGGACTTGAGATCTCCCAGAAGTACTCTAGACAGTTGTTCCTTGCAAGGAGACTACAAGACAGCAGCCTCCAGTGGGTTTAGAGCTCTGGGAGATGAGGGAAACACATCTTTGCTCAAACCACAGTTGACACCTTTATGGACACTGGGTTTGCATACTTCCTTTTCTAATTGTTTTTGGAAATTGCTTGTTAATTGCTTTTCAGTTGTTAGGAACCTTTGGATTCATAAGTTTTACAGTGCCGGGTGAGTTTCCTTCAATCCTTAGCGAAAAAAGTTTTAAATACAAATTGAAGGACTTAATTTTGGGGGGGAATAAAAAGCAAAAGGGTAATTAGAACATTGATTTCGGAAAGTTACAAGCACACTAAGGGTCCAGATGGATTTGAAATAGGAGTTTGGAATTAATTAGAAGAATCCTTCCCATGGGAAAATGCTTTTGTTTTGAATTGTTTAAAAAAAAAAAACATGATAGGATGAGATTTTGAAGAATGGACTTTAGAGGGAACCAGAGGGAACTAAAGATTACAATTAAGGGAGAAGAACATTTAAATTTGACTTACTAATACAGAATGGAGCAAAATATTTTAACATTGGATATATTGAAGGATATTTGCGAACAATGGACTCAGAAGTTAATTTTAAGAGTGTCTGCCATTATAGATAGACTGTGTTTAAAGATGTTGTGAAAGAGGAGCAAGTTATACCAAAAAAGACTGAGATTGATTTGAAAGTGGATTTAAAAATGACAGGCTCCAAGAATGATGTGGAAAAAGATGCTACACTGGATATGCAAATGAAATCAGCTGATGTCTTAATAATTAAAAGGGATATACAAATAACAAACCAGAAGAGTGATTTGGATAATTTTCCTGTATTGGATTTACAAAAGAGACTTCTTAAAGCTTTGAAGAATTTTGTGAGAAGGAACAAAGAAACAATGGAAAGAAATCAAGTTTTAGGACATTATTTGGAAGGATTAAAGATCAAGATTGTTACAAGTAAAAGGAAAGAATATAAAGTTAGTTTATTTGATCAAGGTTAAAATAGATATGTTGTTATCTCTGGTAACCCTTAATGGACTTTTGCTGACACCAGGACTGAAATGACAATGCTTTATGGATTTGTTTATAGATAAGAGATGGGATATGGGAAGAAGAGTTAATTTGTTGTATTTTAAGAGAAGGTGATAAATTACTAAAATTGTTTATACATGTTGTGATGAAGGGAGAAGTCACTTCTTTATAATTTTTTTTCCTTCACTATATTATTTTTTCTTTCTTTTCTATTTTTCTTTCTATTCTTTTCATTTCTGCACTTTCTATTTTTATTTTTATTTTTTTTAGTTTGTATTAGTTTTTATCTTTTTAATTGTAATGTTTAACAAAATTACTACATTCGATGAATGTGAAAGCTCCAGTAATGTGCAATTGGATCTATACTAAGATTTGACACCCCTTTCTGGGTAAGTAGGCCCGTTCAGAATTTTGAGAGCAGCTGATGGGTGCTCAGAAAATACCTACCACAGAGTTGAGGCTGGCCTATTCACAAAATGACTTTGGTGGTGGACCTGGCCAGCCAGAAAGTACCATTACTAGAAGGGAAACTGATGAGACTGCTACTTACTGCCTCTTTGAGGTACCCCAAATTTATTCATTTATTTATTCTGGACATGTGATAAAGGACTAGGACAAAACCATCTATATTCTATAAGAAAGCTTATGGTTCTGTATGGGGCCCAGAAATAAGATGAAGGTACGGGTTGGTACTTTGTTTTGAAGCATGACAGCTTCCTTAATTTAAAAAAGGGGGAAAAATCAGATGAGGAAAATGTCCTAGAAGATGTTAAAGGAGCTGTCTAGCAACATATTGGTTATTGTCTCTTCTGGTTTGTACATGGATTCCACAATTTGCTCGATTATGAATGAATTGTTTTTGGATTTACACGATATATTGAACTTTAAGCTGTACAAGTTGCTGATTTTTTTCTATTCACTATCTGCTGTGCCAAAAAAAAAACAGCTAACCCAACTTAAAGTTAATGAAGCTTAGCTTTATCTGGTCTGGTTACACATGTTGTGCAAACAGAGCCAATAATATGATATTGAGTTTTCCCAAAGTTTAAAGACAATATGGCATTTTCTGTTGGATTGACCCTTATCAGAGCTAAGTAGATTCAGTTCATGATCTTGTTACCACCACAGTTGATAAAAAAAAAAGATTGTTTTAAAGAATGCCTTAGATGTGATTATAACAGCACATAATGAAGTAATAGGGCAAGTCTGAAGTTTGATGTAATCTATCAGCCATTATCTTTATTTGAAAGTCTTTTTCTGCTTCAGTCATTTTCTTTACACTTGAGTTGGAGTTTAAATTGGTATTGGCATCTACAGTAATAGAAATGACTTTCTAACTCAAGTGTTTCCAGAACTGAGCAGTGAAACATGTGGGTTCTCTGGGAGTTGACTATGTGAATGACATGTGTGCATTTTTTTCCTGTGATGCTATGCAGTGTTTATTTTACAACTTCTTTATGAATCACAAACAATTTTATACCATTTCTGATTGCCTATTTATGTATTTATAAAAAGAAAGTTCAGCTTCTGTTTCTTTCTACATGGAGCAGATACAGTAGAACCTTCTGTTCTTTCTCACTTGCTGAACTGTTGTACAACATCGTATATATGCAAAGCTGGTTTGAGTACTCAATGGAGCAGGGACATTTGTAATCCAGGGCAATTAAGAACAGATACTGATTAGTTAGTGATTGTAGGAGGAGAGCTGTGTATGGTAGCCAAACATCTGAAGGAGTCTTGTGTCATCTTTTCAAACTAGAAGATTTTATAATTTATAAGCTTTCCAAGTGAACTGTAGCTCACAAAAGCTTGTGCCTTTTAATAACATTTGATAGTCTGAAAAGGTGCTATCAAACTCTTTCTGATTTTTGACTGGTTAGTGTAAATAGTGATGCAGAGAATTGGAGTGAGTCATGCTCTCATGTCTTGGTGTGTCTTTAATGTTGGAAGATTTTACTGCATTTTACTCCTAATGAATAGGTTGTTAGGTAATTACAAATTAATGAATAACACTTTTCTCTATAAACACTGGTAAGATGAACAATCTGCTGCTTAGCTACCTAATGTCACACACTCACTGTTACTTAGATTTTTCAAACTATATTAGCTGACTTTAGGTTTATATGAGTTTTAGAAAGTCAACTTAATTTGTGAACTAATTTTCTGTAGTGACAGTGTTGGCAAGACATCTATATTCTCTATGACTTCAATAGAAGAAAATGCTTATAATGTAAATTTGAAAAAAAAATCTAGTATAGTTTTTCTTTTGATGGCCAATTTGTAGTTTAAGAAGTATCTTTTGTTGTAGAGAGGCATCAAAAGAAACACCTTGTATTCTTGAGTTGAATCAAGTGGTGTATTCCAGTTTGTTTAAATTTCTTCTGGGCAGTTCTACTACAATAGATATCTCTGACTGCATGAACAAAACAGAGTTCATATTGTGAACATTTATGCTTATGCTTCCATTTTTAGGAATGTAAATTAACCTTTTATGAAGTAAAAACACCCCAGCAAGAAATATTGAATCCAAAAAACAATAAACATATTTCTGCTTGAGCTTTCATGCCTTCAGTTCTCCTGCAGCCCCTGTTCTACCTAGAGAATTTGGTTGGGAGGTTCAGGAACATGCTCTGTAATGGGAAAACAGAACATCAGTGGAATCAGAAGGACCTCATTATGCATACGGAAGGAACTTGGATAAGCAGAAATGTTTTCCATGCATTTCCATGCAAGGTGTCAGTGAACTGCATACTTTGCTTTAGGTTAAACTCTGTACAGTACTTAGAAAAATCCTAAAATCTATCATAATGACTCTGGAGAAGGAGTTACCTTTGCAATTGTATTGTATATAGTTTTGCAACAGAATTTTATCATTTTGTGCTTATTTTTAATACAGTACTTGTTCTTTGGAAACAGTGATGTTACTCAGTTCCTTTTTCGAGGATTAGTCAATATTGGAAGGCAAGTAATGCAAAGCTATTGACAGGAGTGCAAGAAAACTTTGTGTTGATTCATACATTTAATACCTGTCTCTTCCTCTTGGAAGGGAGGGCACAAGACAGAGTTGTCGTAGCGTCTAAGTGACCAAATTATGAGGTATTGCAAAGCTGTATTGGCTTTGGCTCAGATGTTCCTTGGTAGAATTCTGGGAGTATGTCATTTGCTCTAAGACAAAAGGAAGATGTTCATGGGAGCTAACTGAAAGTGACGTAATGGCCTGTTACTAAATTCCCTAACCTGACCTGCAGGTCATACAGGTCTGCATTTTTAGTGAGAGAAGGAGGGGAGGAAAGAGGAAGAGAAGGGGCCAGTGAGTTTTTCAGTGACCTGGAATGGAGAGAGGTTTCTGCTCTTCATTGGACATTGTCTTCATTTCCACTTATTTCACACATGTACTTTTTTCCTGATGCCTGTGGTGATTAAAAATCTGTATCTTGGAAGAAACAAGGAAAAGGAACTTTACATTTAAGTTGAACTATTATGTATATGTCATGATCTTATAGAAAAAGATAATTATGGACATTAGTAATAGAAGTATTATCAAACCGTTCTGCTAGCTTAAAAAATATCCAATTTTTTTTAATATATAGCTGTTACTAAGATGAGAATATCACTATATTGGGAAATGTATTTTTAAATGTAAAAGGAGTTTGGGGGGGACATTTGGCTTTTAGAACTACATATTAATCTGTCTTTAATATCTTGGTTTGACTGAAATGAGTAATCTTAGCTATGGGTTAGAAAGGGGAAGTAATTTCTATTTGTTATTCCCATCACTCTCTTGGACTTCCAACTCTAATTTGTATTTGTTTCTCTAATCATCAAGAAAGAATTCATATAGGTTAAAGTAATGGCAAGTGCTTTCTTGTTCTGGAGAGAAGAAAATCATCAATTTGTTTTGGTCACTAGACTAGTCCCTGGGTTAAGAACGTCCAGTTTATGGATGACCCATGGTTAAGAATGGAGCCTATTGTAGCAAAATTTGAGTTAAATACACAGTGGTTTGAGTTTATTATACAATACTACTTATACAGTATTATACAATAATACTGTTCCGGCATACATACAAATTCAACTTAAGGACAGACCTTGGGAACGGAACTCGTTCTTAAACTGGGGACTACCTGTATTGAAAGTCGGTGGGTAAAATAATCCTTTGAAATGTAGCAAAATGCAGTTGAAGTGTGTTGTAGGGTGATAGCTCAAGGTAAAGCAGTCAGGTTGACACTAGGAGACCACATGATGACTTATAGGCTTTTTTTTTTTTTTGACAATAATATGGACTTCTAGAATTTTTTTTACTTCACCTTGAGATTTCTTGTTGATGCCTCAATCAATACTAAGAAGTCCCAACTCTTTTTTTTTCAAGATAGCCAAAGATGGTTTGATGCTACTACCTTCTGAGACCAAAGAATAATCATATTATGCTCCACTTGAGAGAGCCTCTTCTTAAGGATATTTACAAAGTTGTTGGTATATGGGAGTTGAATCAAACAGTAGTGGTCTTGCTATAAGATAGTTTCTCATAACATAATTTACTCTGAGCTGGCAGCAATCTACAAGGAAACGGAGTTCTTGGGATACCACGGGACATTTATACAGGGGTGCATATGGATACTAGAAGCTCTATATATTCTTTATAGCAGTGTTTCTCAGCCTGGGCAACTTGAAGATGTGTAGATTTCAACTTCCAGCATGCTGGCTAGGGAATTCTGTGAGTTGAAGTCCTCACATCTTCAGGTTGCTGAGGTTGAGAAACACTGCTTTAGAGTTTAAGTTGGAGGTTACCAGCAATGTGTACTTATTTCTTGGAAACTGCTTTCAGACAGTCCTATAAGAAACAGCTTTTGGAAAATATTTTAGTAAAATCAGATCAGTCCCATTTTATACTAATCAAAGATAACAGCTTTTATTTTATAACTACATTTTTTTCAACAATTATGCTTTAAAATGTATTTTGATACTGTGTTGGAATATATGAAAGTGCAGAGGCTGATGAATTACTTTTGATATCTGCACTTGTGTGGAGGACACTTATCAGATCAGTTCATAATGCAATTTGCAAAATTAAATTGTTCAATCTCCTCTCTTTAGATGCTGTACAATGTTCATGAATTCATAAAATGTCCTTTCATGATGTATCCCATACTTGAATTTCTAGTCCTCATGGTGTATACAATACTTGGATTTTCTATACAAAGTTCAGATGCTAATCCATGAAATCAACTGGCCCAGGTGTCTAGAAAAAGAAATTATTAATTTCAAATGGAAATTGAAATGTCAAGTCTAAAAATTTTATTCTTTGCTAAACTAGCTTTGGCTACCTTGGTGACTTCCAGAAGTTTTGGACTACAATAGTCTGGGAGTTACAGGAGTTATAATTCAACACTGAAATCACAGGATGGAGAAAAATTGTGCCAACCTCACTATTTTTGCTGACACCTAACATTAAAACATATTTTGTAAACCTAACTTTAAAAGTGTTCACTTTCTTAGCATTTTTAATTAAAAAAAATTAAAATAACTGGACCATGGAGCTATTATTTTGTAAAATATGTTCTGGTAGTGTTCATTAGGATGTTTATTTTTTTCTAGATTTTCTGGGCAAATGTACCACTGAATATTAGTAATTAAACCAAGTTGTTAAACTTAATTTATTTTGTAGTGACTGAGTGTACCATAATAATGGCAGGTATGACACAAATGTTTTAACCTGTAAGATAATTAAGCAATAAGTCTTTTATTTTACTTATGGGAGAATACACTGAAAGTACTAAGTCATTTTATCCTGGATACAAGATGCCAGAGACCAAGCAGATGGTAACATCTGTGAATTGTTGATCAGAGCTGGATTATTTGATGTCCAGGAGGTGAAAGGCTTTCTATTTTGTCACTGTATCTTGCAGAATACGAGATGCTGTGCTGTATTTCACTTGTAGAACTAATTAAACTGAATAATCACTGAGAGAAATGAAACTTATTCTTTAATATATTGGTAACTGTTTTATTTTGATTTGATGTTTTTTCATAAAAATGTAATTTCTCTCCTTGTCTCATGCAATTATGAAATATATTTCAAACGAATATTTTCCATTTAGAAGGCTTTCTTTTTATATAATTGTTCACCTAATGAACATGGTATTAATAATTTATTACACTTGAAAAAAATTAAACCATGTTCTTAATTGTCTAAGTGTTCGGTGTTATGTGGTTTTATTCAGACTGTCTTTTATTAATATTACTTTTGCTTTTATTAATTGAATACAAAAGCAAACTGAAACATAAACAATCCAGAAATTTAAAAAAGAAGAAACAAACAGAAGAAACAAAAACAGGGCATTTATTCATGGATATAAATACATAATATATAAAAGTCCTACATAATGAATGGTAGCCACATTTCAATATAATCATTCATAGCTAATCTCTGTCAGTAAGTGATACATTTGGTAAATTGTTAATATCGTTTCTGCATACCATTGACTAATTGGGGGCCATATATTTATCTTTCCAATGCTGAAGAGTAAGTCTTTTAGCTGTTTAGGGCATAGAGAATCCATTTTAATTTTCCAGATGTCAGTTTCCATGCAGTTTTTCATACACATGGTCTATTTATTTGTATTTCAAAATGGTTGATTCATAACACAAACAATAATGAAGAAATTATCCCTCCAATTCTCAATATATTTTAAATGCCTGTAATAGCATCAGTCAATGATTTATGATTCAAATGTGTTTGAAAATATGTTTTGAATGCCCTTATGCACATTGTTACTCTTAATATAATGACACTTTTGAAGCAACTTATGGAGATTGTATTCAAGGGTTCTGGGGACCACATGTGGCCCTGGGACCTCAGCGTATGCCTTTCTATTCCACATTGAGGCTACAGTCTTAAACACATTTGCTAGAGAGTAAGTGCCATTGTTCTCAGTGGTGTCTACTTATAGGAACATCTGTATAAAATGGCACTGTAACACTCAATATAGAAATAAGTTGATCCACGTAGTTGTACTGGTACTCCATTTTCACAGGGCACTCACACAACATTTATTGGCAACTTTTTAAAGTACTTAGCTAGATCTTTACCCAGAATCACACAGCTATCTTCCACATTTGGTTTAAGGAGTTGCAGATAACTGTCTGTGGGCCACAGATGTTTTTGTGGAAAACTTTCCTCTTCGAGTGATTTGGCAGTTTCAAAATTGTATGATGTCTGCTCTCTAGGTGATTATTCTAAAGAACCAAAAAGCAGGGATTTCATGGTTCCTCCTTCCTGACAACATATTATGTAGCCCAAATGCTTGTGTGGACTTTGAGATGACTATGCCAATTGGAATCATTTGCATGGAATTATTTTAAAAAATGCCTCTCTACTGCTGCACAATCCTAATATTTAAATCTATGGAATTCCAGGAACAGATATTTGTGCTTGTGCAGATATAAATTCTGTGTTTGTGTGTGTGTGTGTGTGTGTGTGTGTGTGTGTGAAGTTCTTGGTGCTATCTGAGCTTGGTTGTTGGTTGGCAGACATTTCATTACCCAACTAGGTAACATCATCAACACAAGTGATGATAATGTTAGCTAGCTGGGTAATGCAATACTGATGATGTTACCTAGTTGGGTAATGACACATCTGCAAGCAAACAACCAAACTCAGACAGCACCAAGGACTCCACAGTTCAACCCTCCACAGTTCACATATACATGCATATACATGATTCCAGGCTGAATTAAGTACTGTCCTTTAGTTCTACTGCAGTTGTTTTCTGAAATTATTGCAGTAATCCTTGAGTTACGATGGCAATTGGGAACTGGATTGCCATTGCTAAGTGATGCAGTCATAGAGCGCGATGTTACATGACCGCATCGCTTAGTAACAGGAGTCCCAGGTAAGGTGGGGGGGTATCATGGGGGGATGGGGGATGCCCTGGAGACCCAGCGCAGGCTGCACATGAGTTGGAGGGGGGTGCTGCAGAGCGGCACTAGCAGAGGAAGGGTGGGGGGAAGGAGGGTGTGGTACATGCAAGCAAAGGGGGGAAGGAGGGTATGGTGCATGCAAGCGAAGGGGGAAGGAGGGCATGGTATGTGTGTGTGAGCAAAGGCCAGGGGAATGGGGGAGACTTACCTGAGTGACTTGTGACCTTCCCTGCTGGCTTCCCTGTTGACTTTGCTTGTGCAAAGCTGGAAGGGAAGGTCGCAAATGGTGACCACAGGACACTGCAACCAGTTGTAAGTGCAAGACAGTTGCCAAGTACCCAAATTTTGTTCACATAACCATGGGGATGCTGTAATGGCCAGAACTTTGAGGACCAGTTGTGAGTCCCTTCAGCACCATCGTAACTTCGAACGGTTGCTGAACAAATGGATGTTAAGCGAGGACTACCTGTATTCCCCTCCAACCTTCTGTTCAACCATTTGTAATTGAATTGAAGGAACTGAGTGATAAAAGTTCTCCCAGAGGCTGATAACAGTACCTAAACAATATTTTACAGGTGGCAAAATTATTCTGCACTTGCCTGCTTGTTTCATAATGAAATATACAATTTAAAACAGAAGTTCCTTTTCCCTTAGCATAATATTTCACTTTCTTTCTCTTTTTTTTTTTTCCTTCTAGGCCTTAGATCAGGACAGAACTGCACTACAAAAAGTGAAAAAATCTGTAAAAGCAATATATAATTCTGGGCAGGGTAAGCTTTATTTCTCTAAACTACATTATTATTTACTGTGTGTAATATTTATTGTATTTGAAATAAATTGTTGTGAACGATAAGAATTAGGGAGAATTAAAAAATAAAATGTAGTGGGAAAATGCAGGTTATTTCTATAACATTTTCCCGAGAGATGAACTGGTCTAAAGAAAATAACTTTAAATATTTTTTTAATATAATCTGTTTCAGTTTTATTTCCTTTTGTTTATATTCCTAGGGATTATTTAAATGTTCACAGCCTTTTAAGTGTCTCTTTTGCTATATCTGTCTCTGTTAGCAAGTAAAGTGTTTAATGATAATTCCTTTCTTAATCAGTAGAAGGTTTTAAGTGAGATTTTCTCAGCAATGTTAAGGATGTTGCAGTGAAATAAAAACAAGTCTTTCTCCAGTGTGTATTTCTCGATTTGGAACAATTCCATATAATTGGATTGTTTCAGGGAGAGCTTTAAGGGGACAGTGTTGACAAATTAAAGTATGTTCTGCCTGAGTTTGCTTGCCTGCTGTATTTATTATTATTGCGGCCCACATTTTCCTCTGGAAGCTAAAAGCAGAATATATAATGGCCTTCCCTAATTTTGATCCCTCGAAAACCATGTGGGGTGATTTGTTTCAAGAGAGGTTGGCCAAACTCTAGCCCATTTTCTGATGATGTGAGGGTTTGATCTTGAGTTTCCTTAGTCCAGTGTTTCTCAACCTTGGCCACTGGAAGATGTGTGGATTTCAACTCCCAGAATTTCCCAGCCAGCATGTCCACACATCTTCAAGTGGCCAAGGTTGAGAAACATTGCCCTAGTCCAAAATCAACATCTTAAACATTACATTGCGTAGTTCTTTGTATTTATCAACATCTTTTAAAAAAAGTTATTCCTAAACTTTAGAAATGGTTATGTTTTTCTTTCAATTTTTTATTTCTAAATACATTTTGGATATATAGTTGGCCTACTGATTGAAACTAGGGAAACCAATATTTGATACAAGTAGTGATCACAAAAAATCATGGAAGATGTACTTACTGAGAAAGTAAGAAGACTTTCTTCCATTTCTGCTTGATCCAGCAAAAATTTATTTATTTATTTACTTATATTTGTTTATTTAAAAGATTAATATCTTATACAACATAACTCTGGGTGGCTCACAACAACACACAGAGATAATAAAGCACAAAGAAATAAAACCATTTCAGACAACCAAGGCGCCATAACATTCCTCAATAGCTATATCAGTCATCATCCAATAGTAGCTGGATGCTTTTATATTCATGCACTAATAAATCTTAGTGGAAAATATTAACAGTTTGCTAGAGCAGAATAACGTCTGCTTTTAGTGCTAAAAGGTAGTAAATGTGACATTAAGCATAGTGGCAATTCTGCAGAGTTGTTTATATTCATTAATTTTTAATCGCACTCTCCCACATTAAAAAAAAATGCACTTGCATTTTTCATACACAAAAAGGAAAAATCTGACTGTTGTTGTCAGTCTGATACCTTAAATACTGGAATAGTGGTACCTGAGCCATGGAAGTTGTACTGTCATATTATAGAGAGAGAATTGACTGATTTATTATTTCCCATTCAAATTTAGTTCAGGAGAACAAGGGGTTCTGCCAAATAAAATAAGTTTGATGCAGAAGGAAGGAAGGAAGGAAGGAAGGAAGGAAGGAAGGAAGGGAGGGAGGGAGGGCGGGCGGGCGGGCGGGCAAGAAAGAAAGAAAAGAAATGCAAGAAAGAAAGAAAAGAAATGCAAGAAAGAAAGAAAAGAAATGCAAGAAAGAAAAGGAACTGAGGCAATTTTTTCTAGATGACCTGGTTTATCCTTGCTTTTGCTGCTTCGGGCATACTTCAGCAACAGCAATATCTGATTCTGTAGGAATAGACAGTCTCTATTCCAGTCAGTGGATGTGTCTGGAATGTTGAGAACAAGTCATGGATGTGTACCATCATGCTACTTTGCAGCCTGTTCCCTATTTAATCTTTTTAAAAAATTAAATGAATATTTAGAACCAGCTAAAGTTAGATGGTAAGGAATCTATTGAATGCCCATGGATGTGACCTCAGATATTGGTGCCCATGGTTGCCAGCTAGTCTGCTCTTACATGCTGAAAGCCTTGGATAGCAGGATAGAGGAAAAGCTCTACTTGAGTTCTTGCAGAACGATTGTTGCTGGAGTAAGTTAGAGTACCAGCTAGAATTCCTTATGATCTGACTCTTTGATAGATTATTTTGTGCCATGTACCATGTTCAGGTGATCCTAGCTATCATGCCAGTTCCAAAGAATGGGAGAATGAAGAAAGTATAGCTAAGAACTTGAGTTACTATCTCCAAGGCTTCTGCCATTCCCTTGTATTATTTTTCTGTACAGATCTTTTAATGAACAGTTCAGATATATGCCTAGAAATAAATATGATGTTGGGGCTGGTATATTGCCATGCATCATGACAACTTAAAAAAACAAAAAACTAAAGTCAGATGAGGCAGAAGAACTGGCAGACAACGGGAGAATTTAGGACTTTGTTGAGGATCCAAACAGTAGGCACCATACCATCTAAATTAGTTAGAGGAAGATATCAAAGACACATATAAAGGAAATATAACTGTATAAAATGTTGAGCTCTGCCAATAGTCCTACAATATTGTTTGTTTAATGCAAACTTTTGTAAGGCCTATTCCTCAAAACCACTTTGTGGCACTATGACATCACAGCTTAGCCAAGACAAAAGAGTTGTTACTGGATTTCTGTTATACATCCCATTATTCAACCCAATCCAAAGCTGTGTGAGAAGCAGAACAATATATATTTTTTTCCATAATATACTTGCCATCCAGCGTTTTTTCTGGTAGATAGGCAGCCATATAAGTTTGTTCACTAAATAGACAAACAATTACCTTGTAATTCAACCTTAATATTGAATGTTGAGATTGATTAAATTTTGTCTTTAAATTCCTTTTGCAGTTTCTGAAATGTAAGAATTGTTTTCTATGCAGCTATCTTGAGCCTTTTTTAAACAGGTTGAATACATATGTTTAGAATTACAAAATCTGTTGCCACAGGAATTTCTACAGTTGGGCCAATAAAATATTTCTTCTTTAAGTCACTGTCTTTTCTCTAGCATCTATGGCTGTGATGCCTTTATTTCGTACTATTAATATATTGAGTACTAATATTAACTATATTAAGAAATGCTTCTTGACTATCATGTAAAATACAGTTTAGCTTTCTTAGGATGGTCACAGAACAGAAGAGTTCTAATTAAGTTATAGCTAGTTTGCTGTGATTCATAACCTTTATTTATGCCATGCCCTTGGTTACGCAACCACAGTCAAGGAGGTCAAAACTCTTAAATGAATAATCTGTTACTGACTAAATGTAGAAAACCTTTATTATGTTCTATAAAACCATTCTTTTCTTTTTGTTTGTTTTTCAATTTCATCACTAATTAATTCATTGGGTATTACTGTTTTTCTTTTTTCTTTTAATTAATGTGACATCAAGGCATGGTGATTCCAGATTTTTTTTTTTAATGTCTTGACTAGTGAACTAAGGAGTGGTCTTTAGTCCATTCACATTGAGGAATGTGCTATTACAAGAGCTTCGTGGGGTGATGATATGATGTTGATGCTGAATTTTTATTTCTAAGTCATTCTTCAAATTCTTTTTTATATTCTTAGCTTCGACTTTTGTGAGAGAGCAAAACACTATTAGGATAATTTCTCCCTAAAAGGGCAATGTTATTACTGCAATTAAAACCTTTGAAATGAACAAATGATCACGTTTAGTATTGTTCTTCCAGAAAAATGCTAGTCATTCTATTTGCCATTGTTATTATTTTGTATTCTTGTAAGTGGAATTAATTGAACATTTTTCTCTTTTAGAACATGTCCAAAATGAAGAAAGCTATGCACAAGTGCTAGATAAATTTGGAAGTAATTTCTTAAGTAGAGATAATCCAGACCTAGGCACAGCTTTTGTTAAATTTTCCACGCTGACTAAGGAATTGTCAACACTGCTTAAAAATCTGGTAAGAAGTTTCTAATGTTTCGTCCTTTAAAGTATTTACAGTTATTATTATATAAGGGTTGTTATGTAAGTCATACAAAATGTAGGTTATATTGTTATATAATTTTTGATTGTAATAAACAACCCAACTTTTTACCTCTCTGGAGTGAGCATTATATTTTAAATCCAGCTCTGTGCAGCTATGGAGCAAATGTCACATTTCATGAGTACTAATACAATGTTTTAAGTATTTGTTCTAGCTTCGTAAATGACTGAAGCTGTTCAGTCTACGCAGCCATTTATAATAGCATTCATCCTAAATTTGGGTTCTAAAACTAATTTTCTTGTCTGGTTTTTGCACTGGGTAATTCTGGAGAAACGAAAGGGTTAACATTATTGCTGTTGAAATGATTTTAAGTGAACTCATTTTTCATATCCTTCCAGACTCATCCTGTTTGGTACATTTAATAAATCTATTTGGTATTAAAGTAAGTGTTTCGTTCCTCAGAATGCAAAGATATAAAGCTACAAATATTTTACATATTGGCTAAATGAATAGGAATTATTGCTGCAGTGTACAAATACATACAGTTCAAATAAACTTATTTTGAGTGATGCAAATGATAGAACACTTGTGATATCAGATCCAACGTAATGTTTTGTAATCATACTTTGGGCTTATGCCCTCCCATCCTTCTGTTTTCTCTTCTTTCATGTTCCATTCTTTAATGTTCACTAGTTGGGAAGGTTAGTAACTTGGATGTGCTGGCAACTTATGGCTGCCACAAACTAGGAAGTAATTAAACCGTGGGGAAGGCTCAGGATGGAAGCATACAATGCAAGTCCTGTTCCTCTAAATTAATTGTATTTAACTTTGGGTGTACCTTCAAGTCAGTCTAGACTTCTGGTGACTGCCTGGACAAGTCTAGGCAGTTTTCTTGGTAACAGTTTTCGGAAGTGGTTTGCCACTGCTTTCTTCCTAGGGCTAAGAAAGAGTGACTGGCTCAAAGTCACCCAGCTGGCTTTGTGCTTAAGGTGGGACTGGAAGTTACAGTCTCCTGGTTTATAGCCTGGGGCCTTTAACCACTATACCAAACTGGCTCTCCTTCCTTCCCTAATACTGGATTGTACTTTGATTTCTCCAACGTTAAAAAAAAATGGTGTGTGGGGAGCAAACATGTAGTGTTTCTTACATTCTAAATGTTAGCTTTGAATTTGTTCCGTTGGTGTAAAGGAAGTTCTAAGCAAAGTTGTTTTTGGAGAATGACCTCAGTTACTCTGTCAAATCTATCAGTAGCAACTTCCAAAGAGGGTCAATCTGACATAAGCAGCATTGCACCTTTGTGAGGCAAGCACCATCCATTTTGTATGAAAGTTTTGACGCTGCACATATGTCCAGAAGATGCAGGCTTTTGTCATGTTGAAGAAAGCAGCAGGAGCCTGGGACGTCCGTGGCTATCAGATAAAGAGTACTTCCTCAAAGCTGTTTATATCAAGTTGACAATATCTTGCATGAGCATTGGCCAGTAACTATTGCTATGAGCCACTGTCTTCTTAGTAGAAGACAGGGTCTTCCAAAATTGCTCTTCTTACTTGCCGAGGGCAAAGACATTTATCCCAATCACCTGGAAGTCCTTCCCTACTCTGAAATTTAGGTTTTCTATCATAAACCACTGGAGGTGTTAAAGCACTGAAGGTCAGTACGTAGCAGCTTTGAATTCATCTAATTTGAATACATAAATCTTGATCTCCCGTGTTTAAAATAGAAGTTTCTACATCTCCACAAACCTCTGGTTCCTCACTATTCTTCCAAAGCAATATTATATTCAGAGCATTCGACTCTAGAAGAAAGGGTCAGTTCCATCATTTGCAAGGTGCAGTCATATTGAAATCCCCCTGAAGATGACTCCAACTGTTGTCCCTTTCTTAGAAATGTACAGCGGCTTCAGATGTACACTGAATATTTAAGAAATGAGTATCTTCACTGCACCCAGAAAGGTTCAGATGGCTGGGTTTCAGTATTTCACTTCCATTGATAGGAAATATGTTCCATTTCAGTTTGGATGATCATGGTGATGATTTTAACTGCACTGCAAAAGTATTGCTACTTTTTTCTTAAAAGAAAAGAAAGATTTTTTAACACTAGCTACTGTTATTCTGTATTTTCATTAAATTGTGTCTTTAAGAATTTTGCTTGCTTGGGTAACAGTTATCTGTGACATTCAGTTTTCTTTGAATTCAATTCAAATTCATCTCAGTAACTTTAAGATTTTCCTTCAGAGCTACTGATAGCTTTGAAGAGTTTTATAAGGAATCAGGCAAGGTGGAAAGAAGAAAAAAAAAGACAATGTTATGTTATGTTCAGGTTTCTGATCTTCCCATACTTATCCTCATAAAAATCAAGAATGATACTCATGGAAATATATGATTTAGAAGTATTTTAATGATGTTTGTTTTATAGATTAAAAAAAAAACAGAATGAAAAGTATAGGCATGTCAGCAAATAGAAAATTTGGTTATAAGAATCAACAGTGTGCATAGTTAACATCATCAGTGGCCAAGCTGCAGCAGAAAATATTTATAACATAAGAGATGATATAAATAATTTATCCATTTGTTTCTGATTTAAACATTCTATGGTTTTAATCAAACCATTCAGGTCTTTGTGATTATTAAAAAAAAAATCTGTTAACCTTGTGAGTTTGCAATGTACTTGTATTAAATGTATCTTAAATAGGAGAATTTGGCCCTCCATCATGCATTGGCTTCATCATCTTGTGCTCTTTTTGATAAGTAGTTTTGATAAGATGGAAGTTAAAGCTGCTGACAGCTGAGAGACGCAGAAACATTTGAAACTAATTTCCAGTGGTCAGATTTCATTTATGTAAACCTTTAAACTGGTATTTTCAACCTGGGCAACTTGAAGATGTGTAGACTTCAACTCCCAACATGTTGGCTGGGGAATTCTGGGAGTTGAAGTCCACACATCTTCAAGTTGCCCAGGTTGAAAAACACTGCTCTAAACCCTACAGATTCACTTTTCCTTTTTTTACATGATCTTACTGGGTCCTGTTCTTTCCCTTGTATCTCCAGTTGCATTGGTTTGCCGCAGTTCCACAAAAATGTTCACAATCTTACTTGAATTTCAATGTTCAAAGGATTTTATTACTTTTCTTTACAAAAGGCCCAAAGTATTTCAAATTTACCTGTTCTTCAAGATATATATTTGTTTGTTTGTTTGTTTAATTTATATGCTGCCCATCTCCCCCAGAGGGTGACTCTGGGTAGCTCACAATTAAAATCCAAACAGTAAAAACAGTAAAAATATAAATATCCATATTAAATTAGCTAAAAAATAATAATTCTATATAAAAAGACTATATACAATTCAAAACGATGGGGGGAGCAGAATCAATTATCCCACCAGCCAATTCCAGCAATGTGAGCCCCCATCAGGCCCTCAGGCCATCTGGCATAGCCAAGATTTCACACCCTTCCAGAAGGCCAGGAGAATGGGGGTGGACCACACCTCAGGCAGTAAGCTGTCCCACAGGGCGGGGGCCACGGCAGAAAAGGCATTCTTCCTAGACCCCACCAGTCGAAATTCCTTGACTGGTGGGGTCCGCAAAATGCCCCTTCTGCCGGACCGAGTGGGGCGGGTTGATGTAATGAGGGTGAGACAGCTCCTCAGATAGCCTGGCCCTGTGCCACGAAGGGCTTTAAAGGTGATAACCAACACCTTGAATTGGACCAGGAATCTTTTGAAAATGGAAAAGTCATCTCTGATCTTGAGCAGTTGTTAAGCTGTGTTGGCTGAAAATTGTTATGCAGTGCTTGAAAAGTTACCCCTTATCCAAAGAACTCCTTTTTGAAATCCTTTTCTTCTTGTCACAGGTTGGTGTAGCTTTGTTAACTAGGGTAAAACCTGTGCCGTGTGAAGCTCGGTAAATTGCCAATATGCAGGAATAAGTTAAATTCCTGCTCTAGGGTGCAAATGTGTCCTAGAAACCAGACAAGAATGCTGGTTTGATTTGGTAGCTCATTTTAAGTTCACTGTTTTTAAATACTGAATAATACTGTTTTTTATTCTTAGCTGCAAGGGTTGAGCCATAATGTTATCTTCACCCTGGATTCTCTCTTGAAAGGAGATTTGAAAGGAATTAAAGGGGTAAGCCTGTGGATTTGCTGTTTATCCATCACTGTGATGGTGATGCTATCACATTTGAATGAAAATTTGGTTATATTTACTTGTAATTGCATACTTCTCTTTCCCATTAACCCTTTTTAAAAAGCTTGAGAAACATGTGCCCTAAGATTTATGGGAAACAAATGCTTAAAGCTTTTAATTCTTTTAAAAATCATTTTATAATTGTGGAATAATACCTTAAGTATATACATTTTAACATAGCAGTGCCCTAAACTTATTTTAAGTTAATGTTCTCTTCCCTAAGGATCTCAAAAAGCCCTTCGATAAAGCCTGGAAGGATTATGAGACCAAATTGTAAGTATGTTGTTAACTTTGCTGAGCAAACATTTGTGCTTAAAGTCAATAACCTCCTGTCTTCCTATACTTGAACTGTCGTCAGATGTCTGTCACGTCTTGATTCACAATGTAACAGGCAAAAAATAAATGTATAATCTAGTCTCACTTATGAATCTATACCAGCTGTTTGTTCCTCCTTTAGTTGGCACACAGTTGTAAAAAGTAATAAGTAAAAAAGTATTCAAAACATTTCCACATTATCTTTCTGTAGTTAGCATGCTGGTCAGTTTATTAATCAAATATTGTTAACTGATCATTTGAACTGTGATGATTCCTGTCAGGTAATGTTACTGATGGTATAGTTTTGTGTACGCACGCACGCACGCACGCACGCACAAGCGTTCTTGTTTTCCTACGGAAAATACCAATGACTAGGGATAGCATTTATTTACTCATAGATAACTTACATTGTTGCCCATCTTAAACAAGTAATTTTTATATTCGCAGATAAGCTGAGAATTTTAGGCGTGAAAATGTACCCCCAAAATGGGGTTCGGCTTATCCACGAATATATACAGTGATACTTTTTTACAGTGCCGATGCGCCCATCCGCAGATAAGCTGACCCTCAAACTTTTAATCGAAATACCGTGAAAAATGCACTACCCATAGATAAGCCAATTGTAAAGATTAAAATATATGAAAATTTTGTGGGTTGGCTTATCCGTGGATGGCTTGTCTGCAAGTATATACGGTAATTCTGACCAACAGTGCAGATCTTTAAGAATATTTCTTTGAAAATGCATGAAGAAACGCAAAGAAAAAAATGATGAGGTCAAGACATCAAGCTTTTGCATAGATATGTATGAAATGGTGTTTTGTTAAAGTATCCTTGGGATTCAACTCAGGGATTCACTCTCAGGTATTGTAGTCTTTTTATGGTTTTAAAAGCAGCCTACTTTCCAATATAGCATTCAAAAATGGCTAAGAAAGATCTTAAATAAATATGCCCACATAGGATCATTGGGGCCTTTTGGATTGCTTCCAAAGTTAATTTCCTTAAAATGAAGCATATAAGAGAAAGGCCTGAAATCAGATCTTTATGCCAAGGTGGTACATAAGTCGAATCATTCTTGACATGCTTGTGTTGGATTTCTAAAATAACCAAGTCCTCCTCCTGTTTTTCAGCACTTAACAGCTTGCTTTTAAGGTGGAAAGCTATTTTAGTTTGGATGTATGGCTTGCTGAAATTTGATAAAATGAGAAACATGAGAAATGTCATTGTTTCTATATTAATGGACTTCGTGATTTCTTGTGATTTTTAAAGCTTGACCAACTTCCTAAATGCTTTTTGTTTGTTGTTTTGCAATTGACAGCACAAAAATTGAAAAAGAAAAAAGGGAACATGCAAAACAACATGGGATGATACGAACAGAGATCACTGGAGCTGAGATAGCAGAAGAAATGGAGAAAGAGAGAAGGCTGTTTCAGCTCCAGATGTGTGAAGTAAGTCACATTTTAAATTCGCCGGTTAAACATTCTGTAAATTTCCTTATACTGGGCCACAGTGTACAAAACAGCTTGAAATCTGTGGAGTTCTTGGTGCTCGCTGAGCTTGGTTGTTTGCTTGCAGACGTTTCATTACCCAACTAGGTAACATCATCGGTGTGAGTGAGTGTGGGGTTTGCCCTTGTTTATATTCAGTAGCTTGCCCTCCCAGTGTTGGTGGGGGTCTGGTTTCCTCCTTGGTGGTTCTTTGATTGGAGTATTGTTTTCTGCTTGATTGTCTGGTGTTGATCCCTACTTATCTGAATGCTGGCTGCTGGAAGGCATGCGTTCTAGTCTTTTTGTTTTCTTCCTAGGTTTTTTATTGTCTGTTTTGAATGGTGTGAAAATGTGGCTTATTTCTCTGTGTCTATTGATGGCTGATTTGTCTGACTGCCAAGCTTCCAAGAATTCCCTAGCATGTTTGGATTTGGCTTGGTCTAAGATGCTAAAAGTTTCCCAGTTGAAACTGCGGTTGAGTCTGTCCATGTGTTGTGGGGAGGACAAGCTACTGTATATAAGCAGGTTGCAAACCCTACACTTGCTTGCATTGATGATGTTACCTAGTGGGGTAATGAAACGTCTGCAAGCAAACAACCAAGCTCAGAGAGCACCAAGGACTCCACAGTTCAACCCTGAGCCACAGACACTCTCTTCTATTGGAACTTGAAATCTCTCCCCCTCCCCTCAAATTGATAAACACTTGTTAATCTTATATTGAATTTCATAATCATTTTAGGGCTAATTCACAAAAAGAGGATAAAAGTTGAATATGGGCAATCTGTAATTTTGTGATTACATTAATACATTTGTCAATTTGAATCTATCAGTGGAGGACCTTGGTCCTGATCCTTTATAGCCGTGCAACAAAATGGCCCCTTTGTTACTTGTGCAAACATAGCCTATATCAGTGTCTCAACCTCAGCAACTGTAAGATGTATGGACTTCCAACTCCCAGATTTCCCCAGCCAGCTTTGGCCTATATAATTCCCCAATACTGGGGATATATAATTCTAGAATCTAGATGAATGTTCTAATCCTAAATGTTTTGTGCAAGTTTGTAAGTTGATTAGATGCAGCCACAAGATGATTATTGATGGATGTTCAGGGTAAAAGAGATTATTCATGCTTGGGAACCTTTAAGAAGTGAGGGTTCTATGTCTGACATCACGTACAAAGTTTATATAGAATTCTGACTAGCTCCACCTGACTGTGGATAATAAATCCAGGTAGCACTGTCTGAGTATGATTTAGTTAATGTTATGTGCGAAGTGAGGACTCTGATTTTCTTTTCTCATATAAAATTATGGCTCACTATTGGTTTATGATTTCTGGCTTTATAGGAGAGAACTGAAACCAGAATTTCAGATTTGCACTAAAGTTAAACAAACTTTATTTATTTATCATCCTGGTCAATTTTTTTTAGCTGCACCCAATAGCAGGAGAAGCCAAGTGGGAGCAGTTCTGTAGCATGTACCATTTCCTTGCTCATTCCTGAGTAAGCCCGAATTTTGTACTGTTCTCTTTACCATTTCATGTGAATCTCCCCAATGATGATGCAAGATCTTGGATGGGAGTTAAATGGAATGCTTATTTATTTGCATGGTTCATCCCTACCTCAATCTAAAGCGATTCTAGGTGATTTACAGATAATCAAAATATTAACAGTTAGTAAGTGGGGATAGCATAATTCACATGCAGTAGCTTATGGTAAACTTGGAATTTGCTTATGACGTTGTGGCATATTGGGGAGCATCTAAACCTGAGGTTTGCAGGTGTTCATGCATCTGAAGGTACTTAATACAGTGCTGTGCTTCAGAACAGGATTACTATTTCAAAGCACTTAATGTGAAGTTAGACAAGCTATTAAATGTCTCAAAAGGATAGTAATTGTATTAGGGAGGAAGAAATAACAATAGCATTAGACAATTTAGAAAGCACTATTCATCACAGTATTGGTTCTAATGTAAAATAACCTTGCTAGGCATTACTGTTCTGTATACAACACGATTTTAATCACATATTAGCAGAGTGCCTTTAGATGCTTGCTGTAAACAACCTCTGAGATAATTGTTAAATTTGTTAAAATAGATTTCAAATAGAACCTGCATTTGAATACAGCGAGACCCAAATGTATAATTATCTACTGAGCTTTGATTTTTTTCTTTCCATAGTATCTCATTAAGGTTAATGAAATCAAGACAAAAAAGGGCGTGGACCTTTTACAGAATCTTATTAAGTATTATCATGCACAATGCAAGTGAGTATAGTTCTTCAGCTATTCAGCTGCGATGTGTTATTTAAAATTTAGAAGCCTTTTTCTTTTCTGGGATGACATCACCTGCTTTTATTGAACTTTCATTTTCTCGATTTCAAAAAAAAATAAAAATTGAACACCATTTGTTCAAAACCTCTGGTGAAGTCATAGATATTGAATTCCTATTGTTTCTGCCTAGAAGGTCAGGTTTGATTATCCTTTCACTGTCATACAAACTGGTTTTAAAAATGGGTCAACAGAAAAAAGGATGGATTGATATAATCTGGAAAGAGGAGAAGAAGCTGGTTCGCATGTACTTGATATTGAAAGAAATTTGCTCTTGGTTGGCGTACAAGATACGTCAACTAGAATCATGCTGAATCCATTTTCAACAGTCTAGAACAGGGTTTCTCAATCTTGGCTACTTTAAGATGTGTGGATTTCAACTCCCAGAATTTCCCAGCCAGCATGGCTGGCTGGGGAATTCTGGGAATTGAAGTCCACACATCCTAAAGTTGTCAAGGTTGAGAACCCCTTGTCTAGAAGCAAATATTGTCAACAGAATCAGGTAGGTTCTTGACTGATATGAAAACATGATTGAAATGTTTTCAGATAATGTTTGTACACAGATCCTTTCCAAGGTATCATCCAATCTGCTTCTTCTAGAGGTGTAATGAGCTTCAGATTCAAATGTGAAAAGGAGCTTCGGAGTGTGCAGGACTGAACAAAGCTCCTTTTTTCATAGAAGAATCTGCAAAGAAGTGCTGTGTTCCCATCCCTCTGAGTTATGAAGCCCCTTTTTGTTTTTGAACCCCAAATGCTGCTGGACAGTTTCTTTCTCTTCTAGTTTGTTGAGGAGAACCCAAGACCACTGCTAAATTGTTTGATTCTTCAGCCAAATTCTTAGAAGTGCTAAAAAATGAACAATTTATAGAATGAATTGATATAGAATTGAATATTCTTGCATCTACTCTAGTTCATGTGTCTGTTATTTCTTCTGTGGCTCCTTTTTAGATTATAAATATTGAAAAAGGAAGCTGTTCACAAGAATCATGGCTTCTCTGAACATTTATGCTGGAAAGGAGGAAGTGATGGAAATATAAATAGATTTCAAATACCTCTAATAATTAAATGTTTTAGCTTCCAATTTGGTTGCTGATGACTGTTTCCATGCATTGGAAAATAAGTGATAAATAAGAGATAAATATGTATATTCATTTAATTTATAGGGTGTACTAAAAGTCAGGCCTATATAATGTATTATATAAATTACATTAAATATTCAAAATAGTTGTCTTTTTTTCTAAACATTTCCTCACTCATTTGATGTGTGACCTTTGAACATTCCTAAGTACAGTAACATTTTCTCTAAAAAATAAAAATTAATAAAACATATTGTGATTGGCCTATGGAACCTGATTTTTGACACACCCAGTATGTTGAAAAAACACTGGCAAATTTGAAACATGACTCCTATATTGGTAATAAATAAATTTTTTTCATTACAGTTTCTTTCAAGATGGCTTGAAGACAGCTGATAAACTGAAGCAGTACATTGAAAAACTAGCTGCTGATTTATATAATGTAAGTCATTCATAAGATAGGACTGATAACTATTTTATAATTACCTGTTAGGGACACATATCAAAGGGTAAAAAATAGAAAAAATAGGATAGGATAGAAAAGTTTCTTTCACAAATGTACTTGTTGGCCTTGTCAACTTTCAGATTTCTTAAACTAAGTAGACTAATTCACTTGGATTGCTGAGAATAAAATGGATTGACAAGTAAAGCCTCTAGTGGAATGAATTTGTTTCTTGCTGTTTTTAGGAGCCCATTCTCCTATACTGCTTGAAAAATAAGAATAGTTATTCTTTAGCTATTTATTAATCAAATTAAAATTAATTAATATTGTGGCTGGCTGGACATTTGAAGAGTCATCAAGTAGATTGGCTCTGTCATGGTACAACATAGAAATGAATAACCTTACTATAACCTTAGGAATAGTGTTTGGGGGAACCTCTAACCCAGTGTTTGTCAACCTTGGCAATTTTAAGATATGTGGACTTCAACTCCCAGAATTCAGCAAGGCTGGCTGGGGAATTCTGGGAGTTGAAGTCCACACATCTTAAAGTTGCCACGGTTGAGAAACACTGCTCTAACCTATACCTTCTCTGAAGCCCAAGGCCATGCATCATGGCCCCAACTGCATATTAAGACATCCAATTTCTTTTGAACTTTACTTGGGGATTTGTTTTAATTTTTTCTGTTTTTGTTTTTTTTAGGCCAACTATATTTCTAGAACCATGAGCACATGAGCACAAAGTCAGGGACCCTCCTCTATTCTTATGTACCTAAATTAATTCTCAGCCCAGCCCTGCTGCTCTGAGAGTCTCGTGTGCAAGCATTTAACGTAAAAGTGGTTGGTATAGTAAGATGGTGTTTGGTAGCATGAGGAATGCCTGCCTTTATGGTCGAACCATAGGATCAGTCGTTTCTTGAAAGTGACTGTGGTTGTTTTAGAAGAAGCGGAACACACTTCCTCAATTTAGCCTGTTTTGAATATATATTGAAAAAAAAGAGTAAAAAATGCTGCAGTCTCAATATTTCCCTTCTGGAGTGAGCAAGTCATAGTTTTCAGATAGTTTTAACTCTGAAAAATAATGAAGGGGGGAAAAAACAACTGTTTTATTTCTGCTGCACAGAAGGTATATGTAGATGGTTAAAACATTTGTATGTACTTAAGGATATTTGTGTTAATCCAAATAATAAAAAAATGTAAATGGGTAACAAGTTGAGGATATTTTTGCTCTAGATAAAACAGACCCAAGATGAAGAAAAGAAACAACTCACCGCACTGAGGGACTTGATAAAGTCCTCATTACAGCTTGACCAAAAGGAGGTAAGAATCACAAGCAAAACTAATACCAGCAATCGGTTGAACTCTTAGACTCCGTTTTACATTTATTAAAGTCTGCATCTAAAGTGACATAAAAAGCCACCCTAATTGGGATGTCTGCATTATATTTATTATAATTTATTGTTTACATACTATTAAAGAATATGTAATTTATCGTAATTATCTATCTGTATCAATATATTATAATTTTGATGTTTGCATTAAGCTGTGAACCAGCCGGGGTCCTGTTGGATTTGAGCTACAGTTATAGTTGTAGTTAATAAATAAATGCCCTTATTATCCATGGAAGAAACATTTAAAGCCATATGTTAGTGATATTTAAAGCTCATGGCCAGAGAGTATGGAAAATAAGAGGAGAAACAAAAAATACCTGAGCAGATCCTGGGTAGGATTCGTAATATTGTCATGCCTCCTAAGCCATTGCAATCTTCAGGGATCTGTCTATCTGTCAATCTTCGGGGATATTACAAGTATGACTCAGACATACAGCTGATAACACAAACACCACAGTACTTCTAGCTTATGGTATATGTCAGCCCTATAAGATAGGCCAGACTAAGAAACCAATGCCGTATAAGTCTAAAACTACTTTATTGGAATAGCTACAATAATAGAATCTTGCAAATTTGAACGTTTGATTCATACACGTTGTTTTCTCAGCATATAGCGTTCTATTCTGCTCCATCAGTATACCATTTTGCTTTCTAGAAGTAAATATGAGGTTTACTTCTTACTCTTTTCCCATCTGTGGATTCCATCTCTCTTGGTTCCCTGAGGTCAAAAGTACACATGGAATGTATTGTGTATATTGTCTGTCTCCTTTGAATTGCAAGTTTAGTGTGGAAGAAGTGTCCAGCTCAGGACTGCTGAACACAAGGAGAGGTTCACACTTTCTTCTCCCATACATTTTTCTCTTGATGCTTTCACATTCCATAAAGATGATTTTAAAGCCTTTTGTGATGGAATGGAATTATGAAGGCCAGGCTCAGGGAGATAAGTGTGTTCTTAGTTCACCGCCAGAGCGTGGGAAGTTCAAGAGGATGAGGCTGGCACCTCCCTGAGGAATTCATGGTGTTGTGGCTGGCTGGCTTTGGAGCTAGAGTTCAGTCTGGGGAGATTCTTTCTAGAGGTTGTAGCTAATAAACACAGCAGAACTGAATTTGCATTGTCTCTTGGAGTTCTTTGGGCTAAACCTGACACCTTTACTCTTAACACTTCAATATAGATGTATATGTGTGTCCCATAAAGGATAAAATACTTTATGGATCTAAGTAGACCAGCAAATTAATCTGTTGACCATGCAATAAACAATAGATTAAGTAGATGAACCAGTTAATGTGTTGTCCATACAAGGCATTTAAATATGGCCCATCATTTAAGAAGTTTGGTATTAGCACTCTGTCCTAGTAGTATCTCACATAACACTTGGTAGTTGCCCCAGACAGAAGTTTGTTCCAGGCTCATAAAAGGGAATCTCCAGGGAGATCACTCCATTTTAAAGTAACTTGTGAAGGTTATACTTGTCACATTACATAATAGAACTCCAATATTTAGAAGGTCTGTAAAAAGAGAGGGAAGCCCACTAATGTCAATATTTCTTTTGTTTTGTTTTTATTACTTATTGAGTGATTATACTCAATTTTACTGTGTGTATTTATTCTTATTCCGATAATGTTCTGTATGCCTGCTTGTGACTAATTAAAAGTTGGGGGATGGTGCATGTTAATAGTCTTCAATGTAACAAGAAGTTCACCCTGAAAAGTCATACTCCATAATGGAAAGAATAGGTATCTAGTGAAACTGAGCAAACTTTGTATATTTTTGCTACTGGTTGTTGTCATAATCTATCAGGTCCCATAAAAATCACCATACCAATCAAGGGTTGCCTTTCATGGCAAGTCTGAATAAAGTACTTCATTTTAATGTCCAAGAAACATCAAAGTAAAAAGGGTACTGAAGTCAATTGCTTAGCACGTCTTTTACTTGCTGGTATCTACGACAGTTTTACTGGGTTTGGTTGAAATTTGGCACATTCATAGATCAGCTCAAATAAATGAAGAATGCTGTGTAGCAAATTATTAGGTCAACCAATGTCCTTTTTATAACATCCATTCCATTTTCTCCATGAGTTTTTCAGGTATTTTGCCAAAACATTTATCTAATTGTGAAGTGGTTAGCTCTCCCTTCCAGTGTGGATTTTTTCTTGAGTCTTTGATAATAATTTGCTTATCTCTCTTCTATATATCTATCCTTCCATCCATCAACTAGCTAGCCAACCAGCCAGCCATCTCCATCACTGGAGTAACTCTAGGCAGCTTACATCTTATGGTTAAAACAGCAAACAGAAGTAATAGAAACAACAAAATCCAAAAATACATACCGTGCATCAGAGAAGGACAACCAACTCACACATGTTCATACCAATGAGAATAGACTATCAGGAAGCAGATCACCCTACTTTAGGGCCTGCTGAAAGAGCCATATTTTGCAGCTTTATGAAAGGACCAACAAGGTAGGGGTCATACCTTGCAAGGTAGTTCAAACAGGAAGCACACTCAGATGGACTAATTCTACTTTATTGGAAGGTTACATTAACAGAAAGTTGCAAGTCTGAAAGTACATTTCTCCCCCCTTGCCTTTACAACCCAAGGAACTGGGGAAGGTCCTTTCTGAGACATTTGTCCTGCCCACATTCCTTCTGCGGGCTAAGCTGCCTCTTGTCTGATTGTTCCCTTGGCTGTGGCTCTTCCCCCTGTCTTCCAAGGTCATTCCCACATACCATTACATCACCTTGGGTGGATTGTTTCACAGGACAGACAAAGTGTTAGAGGAGGCCTGTCTCCTAGGCCCTGTCTCCTCAGCCCAAGGAAGGAATGGGGGCATGGAAAACATCTCAGAAGGGTCTTGCAAAATTCTGTTACTGTGACCTTACAATAAAGGTTTGTTGAGTACTCATAGTATTGGTTTCTTGTCTGGACTACCTTGAAGGGCTGACATCAGTCTTGCAAGTCTCAAAGCACATCTCTGCTCCCTTGCCTTTACTTTCCATGGAACGAGGGAGGGTCCCTTCTGAGATGCTTTCCACATCCCCATTCCTTCTGTGGGCTGAGATGTCTCTTACCTGACCATTGCCCTGGCTGCGGCTGTTCTTCCTCCTGTCTCTCAAGGATATTCCCACAGTCCATTATATTCCTTCAAGACAACGACAGAGGGACCTGGAATGCACAAACCCTCTCAGATCGTATAGGTCAGACAGAAATGATCGGAGAAAGTTGGTCCCATAAGTAACCAGCTCCTATGTCTTGAAGGGCTTTGTAGGTGACAACCAATGAATTGCACCTAACATTACTTTAGGCTTCATCTTTAATATTATAATCTATAGTCCCATTGAGTTAAAAAGTGGGATAAAAAGTTTTTTAATAAAATAACAGCCATCTTCTTCTCAATCAGAGGATCAGGTGGCAGTGCTCACTGAATCTTTTGCTGCCAAATTCATGTATACTCATAAGAATGTGTAATTGCTACTTTTAAAATACCACAGTATGGGCTTTCTCCATGCATGGGCAATGAGCAAAATTAATCAGAGTCATAAATTGTGTTTACTTAGTCTAGATAGCATTAAACTCAGTTTGCTTTCTATATGTTGACCAGTTTCTGTTTTGCTCTTCCACATTTTTAAAAATAAAGCCACCATTTTTTCTTAGGATCCATTCTGTGTAAAGATTATTCCTTTAGTTGATTCAGTTGAAAAGCTTCAAACTTTTAAATGTAATTTGGGTCTTCCAACATAGTTATGTGCATTGGTGTATCATACTTGATGCGGAAGAAATATTTATTTCCTTGGGCAAATTAATTAATATTTATTTAAGACTTTATGACAAAGACTGAATATCAAAATGTTCATAGTTCTGTCTAATGATTCCAGTTAGTAAGAAAACCATCCTTCACAAGTTTTTTGTAGACTCACCTTTAAAACTATCCAAAAGCTACTTTGGTTCTATGGAAGATGAGTTCTAATTCTGACTGAAGCTGATTGCTAAATAAACCATTAAAACATTTTTTTTTCCGTAAAAAGCTAAGAAACGATACCATATTTATTTTAAGAACTTTTCTGCTACTTTTTAGAGCTAACACATCTTTCTCAAAAGGAAATTTAAATTAGTGATTAAAAGAATGCAGAGCATACAATAAGAATATACAGATACAAAATTCATTCCTGAATCTGCAATAAAATGGCAACAACCTTTAAAACTCTACTTTAAGAGCAGATTTTGAATAACAGATGCAAAGACAGTTCTTTAGATTCCAGCTGAAAACAGTCTCTGGAGGAGGTAGAAATTATATCTTTGTAAGGGAATTATGTAGCCACAAGATCTCTGAGAAGGCTGTCTCTCTTATGCCTGCCAAGTAAATGGACTGCAAGTAGCTTTGTGACCCAGGCTTTTGTAGCCGATCTCAAAGGCCAGATAGGCTTAAATAGTTGAAGGAAGTGCTTTAAATCACCCAGTTCCAGGCTGTTTAGCATTTTAGTGGTGCTAGCTTCACTCAGTCATTGAGCATGTTTTATTTCACGCTCAGTTGCACTGCTGCGGTTCTGAAACTGCCTAAGGAAATGTTGAGGAAGTTTGGGTTCATCCTGGATGTTGCAATCAGGCTATTGCTAGTTTTCACACCCAATTCAAAGTGCTGCTTCTTTATCACCATCTTTATCAGTTCATACGCATAGAACATGTAGAAGCTCTTCAGAAGCTTCTAGAGCATGCATTATTTTCTGGCTGGAAACCACCCAGCCCCAGCGCTGCAGCCATGCCTAGATGTATCTCCCTCTGAATCCTTTCATTATGGTGATACGATAATGATAACTCCTTCGTTCTTGGGGCTCCATGTTTTTTTCTGGAACATTGTCTTTGTTTTAGTTCTCTTTGATTTAACTTTAATTTAGTTTAAATCGCTTAGCTTAGTCTACTCTTCGTTTTATGTGTGAAGGATTGAAGGATGTGAATGACAGAATCTCTTCCCCTGTCTTCTGGCCTTGGCCATATGGCCTTGAAGGGTTCATCCCACAAGTGGCATTGTTGAAATAGCAAGCTTAGTTCCTTGGATGGATACAACCTTTGCTTTTTGTCCCTTGGGAAGAGCCAGGCTGTGAACACTGCCAGCTATTTACAAATAGCCTTGGCCCAGATGCTTCTGTCACCAGTGAGCTCCTCTCTGGGGAAAGCTCTTAGTTTCAGAAACTATTATAGCTACTTTGTCTTCCTCCAAAGTTCCTACAGTCAGTGCAAAGTTCCTGGAGCCTCCCTGTGATAGTATGTGGGAATGACCTTGGGAGACAGGAGGAAGACCCACAGACTGGGCAACCATCTGATAAGATGCAGTTCAGTCCACAGGTGGGGGAAGAGCACAGGAAGCATTTCAGGAGGGACCCTCCCTAGTTTTCCAGAGACCAAAAAGAGAGAGGGGAGAAATATTTTCAGTTTTGCGAGGTTCTGTTAACATAAACTTACAATAAAGATAGTGCTGCTACTCCTGGTAGTGCCAGTAGAAGAGAATATGTGTAGCTCAGGGTTGAACTGTGGAGTCCTTGGTGTTCTCTGAGCTCAGAGAACATCAAGGACTCCGCTCCTGGTAGTACTTCTTGTCTGGACTACCTCGCAAGGCGGACATCAGTCTTGCAAAACTTAAGGTATTTCTCCCCTCCCCTCCCGTCCCCTCCCCTCCTCTCTTTTTAGTCTCTGGAAAACCAGGGAGGGTCCCTCCAAGGTCATTCACACATGCCCTCACACTCCCTCCCCCCCATTTTTTTTAACGGAAAGGAGGGATATAAAAATATGAGTAATATATTTTGTTATACACAGTAGTTCCCCCCCGCCCCCCAGTCCTGCCGTTCAGCACTAGTTACCTATATAGAAGAAGGAGTTTGAACAAAAAGGGGGTCTAGGCTGTTTTATACAAATGAAACACCAACATCCTCCAAGGGTCATTTTGTCCCCTAGGCGTGTAGGATGGTATACAAAGCCAGTTTGCCGCTCTAATAGCATGGAAATGTGCCTTCACTTCAAATAACTCTTTAGTGCAGAGCTAACTTAGAAAAAAAGAATCGTCTCAGAGATCTGTTTGTGCTTTTTGCATTTTTAAGAAAGCGTGAATGCTGGCATTCCGTGCAATATTTGTTTTCTACTCTGACTTCGTGAAAAGTGTTCCTAGGAAAATATGCTTATTTTTCCATGAGTTTCTAATTAGTGCCCCGTAATAAAAACAGATAGTTCTCTTGAGGCTGCTGCTAAAAGTAGAAGAAGGCAGGGAAGGCGGATGGTTTAAGTCCTCCTCTGCCAACCCGGTCGTCCCCTCTGGCACTTTTTGCCCTGTGAAATTGCACAGGCCTCTTCACCCTTCTGAATCTACGTCAGGATGCTTGAAAGAGAGAAACAGCTTCATGTGGAAGGATGAAACGGTGCTGCTGCTGATTTTACAATTTGGGGGGGGGGGGGTCTTTTTTGTAAAGGGAATTTTCCGTGTTTTCCACATTTATCCATCCTGCCAAAAACGTTAAGTCAGAGGTTACTTGCGACCTGATATGATGCAAAGAAAAAGATTCAAATCTTGTGAGGGTAGGAATCAACTGCTCTTGCTCCATATTTATTTATTTATTTATTTATTTATTTATATATCACATTTATATCACCGCCCAGCTACCCCACAAGGAGGGACTCTGGGCGGTTCACAACCAAACAATTTAAAATCAATAAAAACATAAATAATACAGTATAAAATACAATTATTAACTATAATAAAATCCAAGCGATGGTGATATTATTTCAGCCAGATAGTTTCAGTCAAAGGTAAGACTAGGCAACCAGCCACCCCCAAAACTGACTATTCCCATCCCCACCCCATGCATGACGACAAAACCAGGTCTTCAGTTTGTTTCTGAAGTCTGAAAGGGAGGGGGCCAACCTCACTTCTGGGGGAAGAGTGTTCCAAAGGGCAGGGCTGCTGCAGAGGAGGCTCGCCTCCTGGACCCCGTCAGGTGAAATTCTCTTGCAGATGGGGTCCGTAGCATGCCCTCTCTGTATGACCGGGTGGGACGGGTTGATGTAACGGGGATGAGACGGTCCTTCAGCTATATTCAATAACTCCTAATGAAAATGAAACATAGGGAAAGGAGGAAATACTGAATTCTGGTTAAAGTTTAGCATCAGGAATCTCAAATCCAGAATCCGTGGCTGTTTATCAGAACATATGCTATAGAATGGCTATAATTAAGTTCTGGGTATTGCTGGTCCATTCTGTCTTTAACAAAAAAGCACATAAACACAATTTACATGGGGATTTGAGTAACATCTTTCCATCAGCATTGAGAATTTCATTATGACACACTCGAATGTGCCCTCTTCTGACTACCTTTATTATTGCCCTTACTAAGTGTTGATTATTGAAATAGACTGCAAAATGTTCAGTATTGTTCTTTTAGAAAAATAAATTCTCTTACTTTTCTCTTTCTATGTTGCTTTTGCCTTCTCTGATCGAAGTCTAGGAGAGTAAGTCAATGCTTTCATGACTATTTTGCTCACAGTGAATTTGCAGATCTTTTAGTCACTGTATTTTCATCAGGCTTGTGTGTTTGTGTATGTGTGCTGTAGGGTATATACAGGCATTCACACATGTATACCCTGAATTTCGTTCCAATTTCCAACCATGAACAAAATTAAACGTGGGAAATACCACTGAACCATCCATATACATGTGTTTTACATGTGTGTATATAGCTTGCTCGCTTGCATCCCTTCTAAATTACATTGGGCATTTTAATTCTACTTTTAACTCAGTGTGCTAAGATTTTCATCCAGAGCTTCTCTGCATTGTGGAAGTGTGCAGTCATCCTTTATCTGCTAAGTAAAAAAAAAACATAAGTCTCCGCCAGAGTCTTCTGTAAAACAAAATCATTCTTTGCGCTGTAGTTCTGTAAATGAAGGAATTAATGTGAAACAGAACGAACAAGCAAAGAACTAATCAGGGGAAGGAAAACATCAATATATTCATCTCTTTCCTTCTGTCTAGGATTCACAGAGCAGGCAAGGAGGCTATAGCATGCATCAGCTTCAGGGTAATAAAGAATATGGCAGCGAGAAAAAAGGATACCTTTTAAAGAAGAGTGATGGGTATGGATCCCAGACTATGATATTCAGCAGATGGAGTGAATTAATGCTATGAAATGAATTTTTGAATGTAAAAACGTCTTCCTGGAGCACAGCACGTATTTTATATTTCGTTTATTACATCTTAAAACTTCCAGTGTTTGAAAAACGGCTTCTATTAATGCTGATGAGACCATTTCCCCAAATGCTCATCCAACCAAATGTCTCACGGTTGTTCCAGTGAGGCATGTGGTTGGCCAATGCTATGGTATAAATCTTTTTATATAGCCAATAAATAGGTCTTTAAAAAATATTTTTTTTAAAGTATACACATAATATATTTCATGCGTTAGGAAAGTAATGTTCGTTTTTCAGCTCGTCCCACCCCAGTTTGATGTATTAATTTGGAAAACTGTAGGATTTTTATGTGCTAAATGAACTAATCATGAAATTGACCTATGTTTGACGGGATAATGTATTTAAGGAGGTTTGAAGAGAAGAGGTATGAGTATTTCTTTTCAGTGTTCATGCTTTACTCATTTAAAAAATAAGCCATTCTGTATTAAAATACATTTTTTTTCCTAAGCTGGCATGGCATAAACGTTGCTGGAAAAAAAAACCCAGACAATATAGAAACAAGAAATGATATTAGCACTCTTAAATATAATGTCCCGTTTTATAGCTGAGCCGTACGCAGTCTCAAGATTATTTGACCATAAATCAGAAAAATAAAATTGCATAGGAAGGCAGCCTTTTATTGCTATTATTGATCAGTCACAAATCCTACCTCCAAAAAAATCAGTCTATTTCCACCTTCTTCCTAACTCGGATATAGAGATTGAGGAGTTAAGTGCAATTAAAGATTCAGCCAAACGCCATTTATTATAACCCAGTGGAATGTGATAACTCATTCAGATCAGGGAAAATATGGGTAAACATGTCAATAATTTTAAAGTACGGTCTTTATATTTTAATGAGATGCTTATTTTGCCTTATGATTTATTTATTTCTATGGGAGAAAGGCTGCCATCCAGCATTAAATTACCGCATATTCAGATTTCTCTAAAACCAGTAAGGCTTCCAGGCATGGATCTATAGATGAGCCAGTAGCCTCTATGAATAAAGCAGTAATGACGTTACCCATAATATTATACAAATTAAAACCGATCAAACTTTTCATCAGGAGGTGTAGTTTAGCAGCGTCTTTCATGACAACTTTTAGTAGTTGAGTCAAAAAAAAAAAATGGCAGGGCCAAGATAAGGATGACATTTGATTAAATGTTAATTGAGTGTCATTTTAATGTAATTGATAAATGTAATTGTTCCCCGTATGCTTAGTCATGAAGACTTTTTGAAGCCACGTGCAGGCCTGTGGCCTTGAGGGCACAATAGGAAACCAAGTGAAAAAGCTTTGTAAAGAAAAATGTAGATCATGGAACAGAAAAAATAATGCAGCCTTTTCTTCTCAGAAAAGTACCTACTGTGCCTGAGGAAAAATATAGTGCCTTTCCGTAGAACATGCTGAAAGTATGAAGAAATAGGACTTATACTGGGGAGAATAATGTGGCTGTTTCAACCCAGTTTGGCTGAATTATCATCAAGCAGAACTACAGACTGCACCTGCCAATTTCTTAGCTATTAGACCAGTGTTTCTCAACCTTGACAACTTTTAAGATGTGTGGACTTCAACTCCCAGAATTCTGCAGCCAGCATGGCTGGCTGGGGAATTCTGGGAGTTGAAGTCCAGACATCTTAAAGTTGTTAAGATTGAGAAACACTGTATTAGACAGTAGACAGCTTGACTGCTTGGTGGTGTGCCATTGCACACAGCTTATATAAAACTCAAATTCAATGTGGCAGTGAAAATTGCATATGAAGAAAAGTCCTTGTGCATACCTCAGCAATATCATTTTTTCATGTAAATACAAATTGTGTATATTTCTGACAAGTGCACGAAGTATATCAGAGTGTGCTTATTCTGCAGCACCTAATGAAATAATCCTAATTGTGAACGATCGCTTATTGATTAATATTGCTTTTTTATCAGCTTACGGAAAGTTTGGCAGAGGAGGAAATGCACAGTGAAAAATGGCATTCTGACCATATCGCATGCAACTGTGAGTAGTCTTTTTATATTGTGAAAGATTGTCCTACCTCTGCAGTCCCCACAATGTGGAGTGAAATTAGATGTCAAGGTGATTAGTGGGCTCTTTACTTTTGACTAAACAGCACTAGAACTGTGTGGGATTAGTTACTCTGATACTGTATAGTTCTGAACACAGGAACCACCCTATTTTTATCCATGCAGATGTAGTTAGGACCCTCCTTTATGTCTTCTATACAGGTAGTCCTCACTTACTGACTGCAATTGGGACTGGCAACTCCATCACTAAGCAACACAGTCATAAAGCAAAAAATCGTGTGACCACGCCAACTTATGATGGCAGTTCTGGTTGTGGTTGTTAAGCAAATCCTGTGTGGTTGTTAAGCACGATGTCATGTGACTGCAACTTGTGGCCTCCTGCCAGCTTCCCTGTTGACTTTGCTTGTCGGAAGCTGGCAGCGAAGGTTACAAATGGTGATCATATGACTGCAGGTTGCTGCAACTGTTGTAATTGCATGCTGGTTGCCAAGCGCCCAAATTGCAATCATGTGACAGCCACAACTACAAGGACTGGTCATAAGTCTCATTCAGTGCTGGGTAACTTCGAGTGGTCACTAAGTGAGGACTACCTGTAGTTGGGAGTTAAAAAGTCAAACAATGTGAGAACCATATCCCTTATATGAGATTACTATGTATCTTGTTTATGCTCAATGCTGGCATTTACAGATATTGCCATTTTCAGAATACTTGACTAACTTAACATTTTGCGGAATGCCCCAGAATATAGTGGAGTCTAAACACATCTTCTACGTTACATGGCTGAAACATACAAATTCAACTCACGGCTTCCTTGCTTCTTTAGTATCCCGGATGTTCCCCTGATTATTTATTTTTTCTTCCCCATATACACAGTTCTTTTTTGAATAAATTAAATCATATGTAAAAGATACTAAAACCTTCACTGACTGAAACATGTTAACAGTATTTCATATACAAAATCAATATACAGATTTTAGAAATTGGCACAACTTCTTCATAATGCCCTATTTTAAATAAGGATGACATTCCATGTCCAAATTACTTGTGAAATGAAGTGAGTGTAAAATGCTGATTGGAAAACAATTGGTTCCTGAAGGCAACCGGCTTGACTCACTATTAGGAGGACTGGAGAGTTAGGAAAATGTTAAGATGATATGATATTCCCAGCATTTCTCTCAGCTGCCCAACACTAGTTGGGTGTATTCCTTCAGGGCTGAGTAAAGACACTCTCTGCCTGCAAAGGACAATGATACGAAGTATTGTCTACAGCAATGTTTCTCAACCCTGGCAACTTCAGGATGTGTGGAGTTCAAATCCTAGAATTCCCCAGCCAGCCATCCTGGCTGGGGAATTCTGGGAGTTGAAGTCCACACATCTTGAAGTTGCCAAGGTTGAGAAACACTGGTCTACTGAGACCCATGGAATATTTCTCAATGGCATACTTTCTATAGAGAAGCTACTTCTCTGTTGTTATCTTCCATGAATTGTTGATGCTTTGAGGAGTAAGAGAGAACTTTGCATTTCCTGAGAATGTTTTACCTGTCCTAATACTATGGGTTTCATAATGTCCTATTTTAAGTTCTGTTAAGTTTCTGGTAACTTATCAAAAACTGGGTACAAATATGTAAATACGTACTTTTCTTTGTGATGTGAAGTAAATCATTATTCATAACATATAGATACAGATGTATGCGTGTCCTGTAAAGCATCAAATGCTTTGGATTATTAAGCCTGAATAGTAGTCTAACTAGATCAGCCACTGTGCAATTAATTTAAATGTGATCCATCATTTAAGAGGTTTGGTATTAGGAGACTGTCTTGTTATTATCTCACATGACACTTGGTAGTTGCCCTAGCCAAAAGTTCATTCGAAGCCCATACAAAGCACTCTCCAGGGAAATTCTTCCATTTTAAAGCAATTTTTGAGTTATTTGTGTCACATTATATAAAAGAAACTCAATATTTAAAAGGTTTGCAATTCTGCACTGTCACTCAACGACCGTCATTGGGAACACCAGCTTCAGTGGGTTCATCAAGACATCGTGACTTAAAACAGAGACTTTAAAGGGTTAAATCGTGTTTGCAACTTTTGGACCAAAGTTGCTTCAAGGAAGTTAGAAATGGAGAGTAGATGTTCCAGTCAGATTCATTCTGATTTAATTATCAGCCTTTAGCAGATGTTGCCCCCTTGTGTTCTGTCTGCTTTCCAAGCATTGAATTCTTGGTATCTGGAAAACGATGTTGAATGTGGTATTCAAGAAAAAGCTGTCCTTAGTAATTGTGGAATACCTCCTCTCATGGATTGGAGAAGAAATAGTTACATGTTTCTCAACATTTCAGCTGAACAGGTATAGCTGCAAAGTTACCTCCATCCATCTTTAACCAAATCCCTATGGCCTTAAAAAAAAAAAAAAAGTGATAGAGAAATACAGTTTTTCTAGAAGGCTTGGAGGAGGAGACTTCTTTTTCTTTAGCAATTTTGTGTAGAGCTTATTTTCAAAAAACATTAATAACAAAGCCCATTTTGATTTAAAATGCTAAGTGGACAATTGGCTGTTATTGTTTATGAATATTTTTGTTTAGCTTATCTAATAACCTGTTTAGCGTAGCCTTTGGATTACTGTAATCAAGTAACGTGCCTCCCGCCATCCCATGAAAAGCCACTTCCAGAGGCATGTTTCATCCTTCCAGACGTTCTAACATTTCTCAATAATGTGTTACAGGGAAGAGGAAATGGTCTAGTTCGGTTCATGCACCCATAGCCCAGCCAGGAATCTTGACGCAGATGAAGAGGTTGTAACGTTTAGTAGTAGGCCAAAAAATGAGCATCGGTGTGATAATGACCTTTGAATGAAAAATATAATACAAAAAAAAAAATCAAGTAAAGTAAAATTGTGTTTTTCTTACTTTTAAGTCAAACAGGCAACCTGCTAAATTAAATCTGCTAACATGCCAAGTGAAACCAAATGCTGAAGACAAGAAATCGTTTGACTTGATATCACGTATGTCTTTTAAAGTTAATTACTTGGGTGTCACACGTGGTCATTTCGATTGGGTTGTCGTGAATAGTTATTGGAAGATGTACATCTATTTAGAACTCCTCGCCTCTGGATATTTTTGTAAGAGCAAATTAACTTGCATTTTTAAAATGTGAGCAAAATGTTTCCAACTGAAAATAGAATCTTTGAAGGTTCCCTGACTCATTTCAGCATATGTCCTTAGTTGCTAAATGTTGTCTTAAAGACTTTAAATAATTTTTTTCTCTAAGAATACAATTAATATGTTCATTATTTTGAAGATTTGCCTGTTTATGTTCCAGATAACAGAACATACCACTTTCAGGCAGAGGATGAGCAAGACTATGTTGCGTAAGAACCTTTTCATTCCTGGAGTTACTAGAAAAGTTCATTTTTATCCAATAATAAACAGGATTAATGTTAGCTTGTGAAATGGATGCATATTTTTGCATATTTTTTTCTCACAATGTGATTACCTGTGCTTGCCGATCTCTTTCCAGGTTACTTTTCCCTGAGCATGTCATTCCAGAGGGTCCTTTCAGTTTAAAGAGGACTTCTTAGGATAGTCCAGTGATGAAATAGATACAAAAAATTCATGCTATTATTATTATCAGATTTAATCGGTAGTACTTTTCTGCTTCTTTTTTAATATGAGCTTCCATGGCTCAGAGCCTGGGTCTCCCTGGTGCCAGTCTAAACCCCTTAACCACTCTACCATGTTGGCTGTCATAACACTGGAATCATAATATTGGAATCTGTTGATTGCTTTGATTGCACAACAAATCAGAGCATTAGGCTTGCATTCGTAGGAGGTGTGCTCATTCACATTGGTCTTCAGTCGAGTGACAAGTGAATGTTAAAGCACCAAGTTAGATCAGATCACAATTAAATGAAGTCTGTGAACAGTCAGCCCTCTCCTTGATTTTAGAATGAACTGCGTATCCCACATCTGTGATGCGCAGAGACCATCTGTGATACTTTATGCAGTCATCTGTGTGTTTTCATAAATGATGTCCATCCCTTCATAGGCATTTTGTCTCTGTAGAACCTGGTAAATATTTTTGATTCAAATAACTAATGAAAATACAAACACCATTTCTTAATCTCTTTGGGAAATTAAAGTGGGGCCTTCACGTGTAAAAGCTGAACTCTAGAATAGTCTAAATTATATCCGTTGAGGTAAAAAACCTCAAGGTGTGAAGTCACAAGTAACCACTAAAAAAAAAAAAAAAAAAATTGCAATTAACCAATCTACTTTTTTTTAATAATATTTTATTGAAATTTTAAAGATACATATTTAAAAGTTAGAAATAGAAAAGAAAATTTGAAATACAAAATATAAAGAAAAGGAAAAGGAAAAGTAAAGTAAAGTAAGAAGAAAAGGTATGAAAAATAGATAACTTCCAATCCTATTGTATTCCTCCATGTTGTATTTCTTTTATAGTTTCTTATGTTGGGTAAATAATGTTGTGATCAAAAACATTTCTGTCTTATTTTAGGTGGATATCAGTATTGACCAACAGTAAAGAAGAAGCTTTAAATATGGCCTTCCGCGGAGAACAGAGCACAGGGGAAAACAGCCTAGAGGATCTTACAAAGGCCATCATTGATGACATTCAGAGATTGTCTGGAAATGATGTCTGTTGTGACTGCGGATCACCAGGTACTTGGATATCACTTTGTGCGAGATGGGTGGCTATATAAATGTGCTATATAAATAAAATAAAATATAAATATATAAATAAATAAATTTTTAGAAATGTACAGTAACAATATCTTGCTTAGGAAATTTTTCCAAAGGTATGTTTGAATACACAGTCTAAAGTTGAACAAAAGTATCAAATAGCACTAGGTTTTTGCTGTTACGTTAAACTATCCAAAAGCATTGTTATTGCAAATAGAAAAGATTTTTTAACATTGTTCTTGTTTACTTTTGATTTTCTTTAGATCCAACATGGCTTTCAACCAACCTGGGTATTTTAACCTGTATAGAGTGTTCCGGAATACATCGAGAAATGGGTGTTCATATTTCTCGAATCCAGTCTTTAGAATTGGACAAATTAGGAACATCTGAACTCTTGGTAAACAGCTTTATAAAATAAGTAATATTCATTTGCTGTAATTATAAGAAAAAATTGACACAGACTGTGCTTTGGTAGATCTGCAAAAATCTATGTTCAAGCAGTTTAGGCTGGAAGTGGTTTGAGGTGTTCCAGAATGTTCTGGCCCTGAAACAGATTGGTTTCATCTGCCATACCATGTCCAGGATACCTGGAACCTCATCCTATTTAGAGGATTTACTTCCAGAAACTGGGACAGCATGGTTTGGAAGAGGTTGGGCATTCTCAGGAAGTTTGGCATTGCCAGGAGATTCAGCATGTTTGAAAGGAGAATGGGTTGGGGAACGCAAACTGAATTGAATCCGGACAAGAGAAATGTGTTGTTGGTAAACACAATACTAGACTCAGGGACTGAGGTTAATTCTGTTTTGGTTGGAGTTGCATTCCTCCTGACAGAGCAGGTTTGCAGCTGAGGATTATTCCTTGATCCTCAACTCCCACTAATTTGCAGGTGACAGCTGTGATGAGGAGAACTTTGATGACCAGCATGCCAGCTGTGACTGTTCTTAAGCTGATTAGATTTGACTATGGTTACCAGGACTTGATTAAACACTATCTTGACTGTTGTAACATGCACATGTACATGCTTTATGTAGAGCTACTTTTGAAAAGTGCCCAGAAGTTGTAATTAGTGTAGAAGTGTTAACTGAACTGCCTGACCATATGTTACCAAAATATCTTATCAGCTTCCAATTGTTTCTAAGGTATAATTTAAGTTGCTGACTTAACTGCTTAGGGCATTAAGGGAGGGAGCACATCTCCCTTTACAAATCTTTCTGGCTATTAAGATCTGCAGAAGACACCTTTGGAATATGCTTCCACTCTCAGAGCTGATTTTTCTGGCACACCAAAGCAGGCCTTCTCTTGCATTGCTCCTGGGCTGTTGAACATAAGACTTTCAAGAGTTGCATTTGCTTTCGCTCTCTTAGCATTTATAAAATTGCATTGAAGGATAGCTTGTAAACATTGGATGGGCTTAAACTATATTGTGGTTTGAAAGTCTTAGATTAATGGCAAATGTTTAATTGCATGATTTTTTTTGTTTCATTCTTAGCTGGCCAAGAACATAGGAAATAATAGTTTTAATGAAATTATGGAGGGAAACCTACCGAGTCCCTCTCCAAAACCTACTCCATCAAGTGATATGTAAGTAATGAAAAAACTGCAATTAGCAACACACACACACACATTAGGCTTGTGCAAATTGTTAAACACTTTGTTTGCAAATGATGTATTCCTCTGGATGCCCTTCTCAAAGCTGCAGAAGTGGAGGGGGGCTGCTTCAGGGCCCTTCTGTAGGTTTTTTGGGTATGCTTGTGTGTAGTTTCTCAGAAAATATTGCTGCCACGAAAGCTGACAAGGAAGTTGCTGGTTTTCCAGCTATCCCATCAAAGCATCTCACTAGTAGGCCATGGAGACCCTCTAAGCATCTATGTCAAGCCTTCAGGTGGCTACTTCAAGAAGCAGATCCAGATGAAAGTTTATGCACTAAGGTTATGAGGAAATATTGGTATCAGGCTGTTTTTCAGATGTCATTCTTCACAACCTCCCCCCTTTTTTTCCCCCTTAATGCTGTTCATGATGCTTATTCTGTTTAAAATTAAGGCTTGGAAGCCATTGTGTTGGAAATCTTAGGATTTGTGTTTGTGTAGGGAGTAGCTCAAGGTTTGTCTTGTTTATTTTTCCTACTGTGGGCATCAGTGTTCAGACAATGAACTGTATGAGTCAGTGATCTTCCTGATTTTTCACTGAATGGTTTAATAGGGCCTCATTTGAGTAGCACTCGTACTTCCTTCTACAGTCCAGAAGTTCTTACATGAGGTCCTTCAGGAGCTTTACTCTCATTCTTTTTTAATCATCTTTTACAGTTTTTCTGGTTCTTCCAGCATTCCAAGCATCCCTTAATATACAATGTTCAGATAATTATTGGTTACTTATCTGCTGAAATCTCAGTTTGAAGAGAGAGATGTGATGAACGCAGGAACTCTTGTTCCTATGTTCACTGCATTGGCTGAACAGGGAAATGTTACCATCTGTGGTATTGGATACCTCTGTTTTTAGGGTCCTAAATGTTCTGGAGAGGCATCTTCTGATGCAAAATTGTGAAAACAACCAGGAGACTCTGGAGACTAGATGAATAAACATGGCTAATTTTTCTTCAGTTTTCTTCTTGTTTAATCCTTCAAATTTAAGGTCTGATCCGAAATGTACGTTGAATGGGATTATTTCTTTCAAAGCAATCTGTTAATGGTTTTGTTTTGTTTTCAGGACTGCACGTAAAGAATTTATTACTGCTAAATATGTAGATCATAAGTTCTCCAGAAAGACCTGTGCATCTGCAGCAGCTAAACTGAATGAGCTGCTAGAGGCTGTTAGATCCAGGGATTTACTTGCACTAATTCAAGTCTATGCAGAAGGAGTTGAACTAATGGAGCCGCTGTTAGAGCCTGGACAGGTGAGATCTCAGACAAGTTACCTGAATGTACATATATTTAAGAAACACATGTATGCACCAAAAAAGCTAAATCAAAAAATGAGGATTATGTCATAGTCATGATTTTTTGTACTTTTGCACATTTGCGTGTGTAGATATGCATGTGTTATAAATGTGTATTGAAAATAGTTAACTTTAACATTTTTTACTCTTTCTTGCTTTAACCAAATACTTCTAAGTACCCCATTCCCACTGCCTTCAACTTTTATGTGACTCCTGACCTGCCCAACTATTACTTCCATATAAGAAAGAAGGCAGCTGCATGTTCTTATACACCACCATTTTGCCCTCTTTAAAAAAACATTCATTTTTTACAACTGTCTGTAATGTACCAATGACCTTTCTACCAACATATGCACTTCTTACATTTTTCTCCATCTATTTTCCCATAATATTCTATCAAGCTATGCCAGTGCACGCCCTAGCTCTTGTTTTGTACCATTTAAGTACGGGCGTTAATCCTTCACTCTGCTTTCCTTTTTAAAAAAACCCAAATACCTTAGTCATTGATACATTCATTTTCAGAGCCACAATTCTTGATGAATATCCAATAATCACTGCAACTCATTCAGATTGTAGCCAGCACCTTTGCATGGATGTGGGTTTTCAGCCAACAGCATGGCCTCATCTGCAGATAGAAGTAACCAAGCATTCACATCCCCAACTAACACATCTCTAATGTCACCACAAGCGTTCCTTATATATTTAGCTCTAAATATATGCAACCAAGGGGACCTCACACATAATTATCTTACTTCCTGCTCAGTGTTGATACATTTGCTGGGCATTCTGTCTATTCTGTGCATGCTTTCCTTCCATTATATAGCACTCTTATCTCATTCAGCAGCCAATCTGAGACTCCATAGTGATGCAAAATAGGCCCATTCACTTTATCATACACTTTCTCTACAATATTGTAATTTTTTTCTTCACACACCTGTATTTCTCAGCGATCTGCCTGAAAGCAAAAATCTGATCTGCGCGTCCTCTGCCCAGCATAAAACTACACTGTACTTTTCATCATTGTCATCTGTCATATCTTTTCAATTGGAATTCTGCTTTGAAGAAAGAAATGCCCTGGCGCTTTTGCATTCAGTTTTACTACCTTTCCTTCTATATCAGGGAACAATAATGTCAGTCTTCCCATCATCAGACCCAGATGTTATCTTCACACACACACATTAAGCAAGTCACGCAGCCACTTTGTAAGCAAACTAGACTCATATTGTAACACGTCCCCAGTTATGGCCTCTACCGCAGCAATCTTAACAGCTTTCAACATTATCAGAAGATGGATGATTTTTATTTAATTTTTCCTTGGAGATTAACATGTGCCGTATAAATATATTGTGGGTGAGAGTAATCATTTGCATCTTATTCAATGCTTTATCAAGACAAAAATTATCCTAGAGCTGTTAATTTGCAGCTCTTTTATCTGTCTTTAGGAGCCAGGAGAAACTGCTCTTCATTTAGCAGTCCGGACTGCTGATCACACCTCACTCCATCTGGTTGACTTCCTTGTACAAAACTGGTAACAGCTCTTTGTTTATATTTTGGGGTATAAACATTAAATGAGTTTCGCTCTGACTTTTATAGTGTCATCCCAAGCATTACTCTCTCCCCACCCCCAAAGTCAGGGCTGGAGAACTAAATCCAGAAAAAGGGACTATTATGTCAGAGTAAAGGGTTTGAGGAAGGGGAGAGCCTGTCCCCTGCTGTCTTCCAAATGAATGAAATGAAAAGACAGCAGGGGACACACTATTTCCTGCTCTGAACTCGGAAACTTTTTTTTTTTAAGCTCAGGTTCACCACCAATTTATCTGAACTTGCAGCAGAATGGTATTTTTCAAAGTCTTCAGAATTTGTGGGAGGTTCGTTTTCTCACTTGTGGGAACTCTGCCCTCCCCCTTCTGAACTTCAGCATGATGCTCCTGGTGCCTTCAATGTCAGAGGAAATGTTGGATTGTTTTTTAAGTCATTAGACCAAACTAGAAATTTGGAAGGAGCAGAAGAAGGATGCTAACAGCTGACTTTATTTCCCTTTGGTATGGAGTGGGGTGAGGAGATTTTTGATACCCCAGGATTGGTGGTAGCTCAGGGATGGGACATTTACTAGATAACTTTTGCATTCTCCCATTGGTCAGCTGGAGATGAGCACTGCTTGGTTCTTGGTGTTGCATGTTCCCCGCATTTCATCCCTGGTAGGAGTGATAATCAGCACAGGTTGATTTCCTACTGCTTTGTGAGGGCACGGGAAGCAGAAATACTAATGATGTGGAAATGTCCTCAGATGAATCAGTACATCCTTTTTAATTTCTTTTACAATCTAATTAAATGGAGAAACCTTTGAAAAAATGCAGAAAAACCTCCATAATCTTTGGGACATCAAAACATTACTGCAACTATCGCTGAGTTCTCTCAGACCTTACAGTTGGAGGTTCCTGGGGGAAGGTTAAAAAAAAAATCAATATGACAGCTGAAGCAGTTAGAAAAAAGGGGAAGGCTCTGATCACGTGGTCACAGGAGAAATATAGGAAAGGTGAGATCTTGACTGGTAGCCAGGGTACAGCGCCAGCAGTGCCAATACTTGTTGAAACTAAGAGTTCCGAGATTCAGAGCCGGAGATCCACAAAGTCAGTCAGAGACGAGGCGGGTCTAGAAAGTAGGCAGATAACAACATACGAGTTTGGGAAAATGGGGCAAGGCAGCAGCAGAGAAGCAAGCATAGTCTTTGTCAGTCTGTCACTCACGCCCTGGTCATCTCTTGTTTAAACTATTGCGATGTGCTCTACATGGGGTTACACTTGAAGAGTATCTGGAAGCTACAGCTGGTTCAAAATGCGGCTGCATGGGCAATTTTGGGTGCCCCGAGGATGGCACACGTAACACCTCTGCTGCAGGAGCTGCATTGGGTGCCAGTTTGCTTCTGGGTCCAATTCAAGGTGTTGGTTATCACCTTTAAAGCCCTACATGGCATGGGACCAGGTTACCCAAGGGACTGTCTCACCCCAATCACATCAATCTGTTCCACCCGGTCAGGCAGAGAAAGCATGTTACAGTTCCCGTTGGCAAGAGAATGTCAACTGGCAGGTCGCAGGAGGAGAGCCTTCTCTGCCATTGCCCCCACCCTATGGAATACTCTTCCCCCAGAGGTGAGGTGGGCCCCTACCCTCTCAATTTTCCAGAAGGAATTGAAGACCTAGCCCTGCCAACTTGCATGGGGCGAGAAGAGATATAACCAACCCTGGGGGTGGCTGGTGCCTTGAAGACACTCCCTGAGTTATTAACACCTAATTAACATCAGTCTTTTGGAAATATTATATAGGAATCTTGTCGCTGTCATGTAGTTTAATTAATTAATTAATATTTATTTTATTTTAATTAATATTTATTCTGTTGTTACTGTAAACCACCCAGAGTTGCTCTGTAGTGAGATGGGCGGTGACAAATTTGAAATATAAATAAATAAATAAATACCCCAAAGTTTCACAAGACGATCTGAGCTGTAAGGCCTAGAGTCCAAGAGCAAAGCAAGGAACCAGGATCCAGGAATGCAGGTCCACCTTTGCAATGTAGTTTCCAGTGGAGCACAAGGTCCTGGGTGGCTGCTCCAAAATAGCCCCAGTTGCAGGTGCGGCTCAGTTAGGGGTGTTGTCTTAGTTACTACCCCAAGTAACTAAGCAGATTGCCTTGGTTCTATCCTTCAGAGTTGTTGGCACATCCTGGGACTAGATACTCTGTCAGGATCTAGCCCTTTGTTACTGAGCCTGCCCTCACCTTTGCCTACTCATTGTTTCCCTGGTCTGCTTCATGTGATGGATAGTCTATGGGCTCCCAAGATTGACAGCTTGTCGGATCAGGCCTTCAGCCTCTGTCCCCAAGGAGTCAGAGGGTACCTGTCAGCCTTACAAGGTAGTCCAGACAGGAAGCAGGACCAGATGAATTAATTTATATTTTATCTGGCTTTTCCCATGGCTGTGGCTCTTCCCACTATCTCCCAAGGTCATTCTTACATACCATTATGGTACCATAACACCTGCTTACAGTTCAACCGATCTCAAAACATAGCACCCTGCAAAGACCCAATGTAAAAAAAAAAATGTTCTGCAACAATGCCTTATACAGACATGATTAATGCTAGCAACTTCCCTCTTTTCACAGAAAGAAACTACAGGGGAACTACTGTAAGTGGCATTGTGGGAGAAGAGGAAGAGAAGAGGGTTGTTTCCAGCCCATTCGGTTTCTTCTCTGGAAATCTCTCCATCTGCCATTTGTTCCAGAAGGTGCTGCTATCATTAAACAGCATCTTTAGGTACAGATAGCAGGTAGGAGAGGATTGTTGGAGGGCTGGAAATGGCAGGCTTTTCATGGCTAAAAGAAAACGAACAGTGTTTTGAAAAGCATGTTTAACATATCATGTACTTTGACCTTATATGCATTTTTTATTGGGCACCAAGCCTAAACTAATTTTGTTGGGGGGGGGTCAATCATCGATCCTTCAGATCTCTACTGTGTATATTGGATTTTATATATTTATTTTGCCTTCATTTACTTCACACTTTCTCCAGCATGTCATGCTTTCCACAATGCTTCTAGCTCTAGTATAGCTCCAGATCTTTAGATTCCTTATAGCCATCAAAAATGTTGACTCATCCTTTTGCCACCATGGCAAGGGTCTTAACCTTCTTTTCAAGCAACAACCACAACTTCCTTACTGTATTTGTGGGAGAAATTAGAAATGTATGCAAGTCTACCACAATTGCTGGGAAGAAGATTCTCTGCCATAGTATTCCATCTAGAAGAAAGATATAGTCAAGAGATGGAAACGGGATTGTTATGTTTTTTAGAGTAACCCAGACTGGATTCTTAAAAGGCCAGAAAAATTACTGCTCATAGTCATTGTGGACTCCGTGATTCACACATGACAAGCTTTTTACAGAATAAATTGAATTCATGAATATGTACTGCATATCCCAAATATAAATGATTAGGTATGGAAACTAATATAGGACTTTTTTTTACTTTATTTTTAGTGGAAACCTGGATAAGCAAACAGCTTTGGGGAATACAGTTGTACACTATTGCAGTATATATAACAAGCCAGAATGTTTGAAGTTGGTTTTGAAGGGCAAGCCAGCTTTAAATATAGGTGAGTGACTTCTCCTCTTGGAATATAGTCAATAAAAAATATTGGAAATAAATATCTTTCAAGTTAAATACAGTGCTGGAAGTAATTACAAATATTCCTCAAGTAATTACCATTAAAAGCTTCTCCCAATGATTCTTGACTTGCATTTTGTTCCTATTTCAACTGTACCTTTGATGACAGTAGCTCAACTGTCACTGCTTTTGATGTTAAAATAAGATGCCGTTGATCAAACGTTTGAACAATGAATGGTTTTTCAAGTGTCCTCTGAACATTCATAAATACGGGCTTTCATAACTGAGAGACAATACTGAAGTGCCCTAGTTTGTAATTCCAATTCCTTGATTCCCATATCTGCACGAGTAGCCAAGGAACCCAGACCATGCCTACTTGCCATTAGATGTCTCCATTGCTTACATGGAGGAAAGCAAAACAGTATTTTCATTTTACCAATTCGCCAACCCCAGAAGGATTCTTTATTGTTCCTGTAAGTTGTGGTCTGTGTGATTCACATATTAATTTCCATTTTTTCTCATAAGTGGGTTTTCCTGTGCTTTCTTATTATACGTAATGTATAGAGCCATCCCCTTTAGATGGTATAATCAGGACAAAGGCATGGATTGGGGCCATGTCTGCTTGCTCGTCTGCCTGAATTGCAGGCAGTCCTATGACCTTCATTTCCTGATCCAAATACTTTTCTCAGAGCAAATATTTTGGTTATGGAAGGGACTGTGAGTGATGTGATGTATTTACACCACCCAGTTGGTTGTGTGAGCGGGAGTAAGTAGTCAGATGTCCTTCTTCCATATAACAACCATTTGATTTTCATTGCATCTTTTTTTTAATGGTTATTGAATATTGAACTTTATTACAACATTTAGCAGTTTGGTTGAACTAGTTAACTTTATCCTGAAACTTTGCAGTAAATCAAACTGGGGAGACTGCCTTGGACATGGCAAAGAGACTGAAAGCTATCCAGTGTGAAGACTTGGTAAGAAAAAGCAACTCAAGCTTGTTTGCAATTGGGAGATGGAGGAGGGAACAGTGCCTGAAAATGTCTCTTGTTTTGCAAGTACAGAATGGGATGGATTGCTGCAGGCAGAGATTCCAGAGTGACATTCTGCTCTTTTTCAGTGTTTCCCCCGAGCAAAAAAGGTCCCTAACTTCAAAGCACAAACTATTGTACTGAGAGTAAAGTTTACCGTATTTTATTTCTTAATTTGAATTAGGTGTCTTTCTATCATGATAAATGATTTTTAATAAATCAGACAAAGCTGTGTATTTGAATATAGATACAAAAATATAGATACAAAATGTCCCTGAAAAGAACAGAATATGCTTTTCACGAAACCCAGAAGACTGCATTTCTGAATTACTTGCATTTCAGCTTTCTCAGGCCAAAGCAGGAAAATTAAATCCACACGTGCATGTTGAATATGAATGGAATCTTCGGCAGGAAGAAATGGATGAAAGCGATGATGACTTGGATGACAAGGTAAAGAAGAATTGGGGATTATATTGTTTTGCAGTGGATTGGGGCAAGGGGGCGGGGGGTGACATAGTTCCAGTCATTCCATTCTGATCCTGGGAGTAGGGCAGAAAAAATTGTTTAGAAGTAGTATTGAAAACATTTAAGGAAAAGGCTGCATTTGACCAAGAAATCAAGAAACTAGCAGATGGAAAAACATTAATAACAATGGTTGACTCATTTATCTTTATGCATTTATTATATCCTGTAATCTAGGTATAACTAGTTTGGTATGACGTACAAATTCATCCAGTCTTTACCACATTTGTGAAAGCAAATTATTAATAGTCTATTAAATATTTTGTGCGAGGTCCTTCTAAAACCTGCCCTTTAGATCCTTGTTCCTGCTGGATAGCAGAAGTTGTCAAAGCCTTGTAGCAACAGCAGCAGCAGCAGCATTTATTAAACTTGTACGTTGCCCAACTCTCAACAACTCTGGGTGATGTAATTCCAGAGGTACTGAAGGCAGATAGATCAGAATTTGTTGCATGTCTTTTCATGCGATGAACACTAGTTAGCTCCTGAACAAAATATGAATCACCTATTTAGAGCTTCACTCCATAATTAAATATATTTAGAAACTTTATAGGGGGGACGCGGTGGCGCAGCGGCTTAATGACGCTGAAAGTGCCGGCCAGAAATGGCTGAAAGCTTCAGTGGTTCGAGTCCAGCCTCGCGTTAACAAGGTGAGCTCTTGTTTCTCTACCCGCAGCTTCTGCCCACTCAGCAGGTCGAAAACGTACGTGAGTAGATAAATGAGCACTCTCACTCCGGTGGGAGGAAAATGCTGGCAGTGGCTCCACAGAGAGACGGGACAAGTTGCCAGTAAAAAGCACGAAAATCGCGCTCGTCCGAAAAAGGGGCGCGAAGCAACGGAAATCCCGCCTCCCGTGCTGCCAGCTGGGCTGACGCTCTAGGAATTAGGCTCTGGCAAAGTCTAACTCCGTAACTAGGAAGATGCAATTGCCTTGAAAACCGCTAGGGGGCGGTCACTGCAGGGTCAGTAATGACTGTTAAGCAGATTAAAAAAAAAAAAAAAAGAAACTTTATGTCTACGTATAATTGAATAATCTACTTTCTTGCCTCCTCCAATTCTAAGATCCACAGGGTTTTTAGAAGAGTTCATGAGCTTTCCATGTGCTCAAGAATGTCCTTTTTGGAGCTGATTTTTCTCATGTGATGTACAATGCAACCTGCCACTGAAATAATTAAAGAAGCTTCTTAAAACAAAAATGGGATCACGGTTCATGGCTCAGTGGCTTACACAGGAACCTCCTTTCCTGTTCTTCAGCTGGAAGGTCTTTATTTTATTGGTTAAAGAGGGAGTGCCCCTTGAAATAAAAGTGTTAATTTTTTTCCCACAGCCTAGTCCAATAAAGAAAGAGCGTTCTCCGAGACCACAGAGTTTTTGTCATTCTTCCAGTATTTCTCCCCAAGACAAAATGGCTCTTCCTGGTCTTAGCACTCCACGGGACAAACAGAGACTTTCCTATGGCGCCTTCCCACATCAGATTTTTGTCTCTGCAAGCATGGATTCTGCAACTTCTCCGACAGCAGTCGATGGCCCTCCACTTCCTCCAAGAAATGCTGGAAAAGGTATTTGTTAAATACTCTTGTAAGTGTTGCAGTCATGATGTGTGATTGATGGGGTTCCCCCCCCCCCCAACCTTGCAGAAACTTACTGTTTAGTTTTACCTTTCTGAAAAGTGATTTTCTAATGGTATGGTAGACACTTATGACAAGTAGCAATTTGTCTCACTTAACATATTTACAGAAGTGTGAACAACTTATTTCTGTTTTATGTATTTTATAATTCTGAGTAACTTTTTAAAAGGGCATTGCACGGAGGCTATACATTCCAAAACTCTGAACACTAAGGGTGGCTTATAAGATGGGCATTAGTATTTTGCAATTTTCTATCGAGGAGCACGCAATATATAAAAGTCCAGAATTAGGCCAGAAAGACTCTTTTTAAACAGAGAAGATAAATGAAGAAAACTGCCAAGCTAAGTCTTCATGCTATGTTTTTAGGTTCTTCTAGTTATTCTGTAACTGTATGTAAGTGTTTTTCAAACTTGGCAACTTTAAGAGGTATGGACATCAACTCCCAAAATTCCCTAGAATTTCATGCTGGCTGAGGAATTCTGGGAGTTGAAGCCCACACCTCTTAAAGTTACCAAGTTTGAAAAACACTGGTATACACTGTACAGCTTACCCGTATGTAAAAAGAATACGAATAATAAGTTGCAAATCTCTGCTTATAAGCACATATGTTAAAAGCTGCCATCTTTAATTCTCTCCAGGTTCAAAGGTGATGTTCCTTGGACATGCTTGCCTTGGGGTTATAGGTTGCCTTAACAATGGTCCCTTGGAATCCCCTTTCCTCTCCATGACCTTTTCATTTGTGTAGAACTCGTAAATCCTTTTAAACTTTTAAAGCTGAGCTAAATTGCAGCTTTTTTGGACGTTTTCCCCAGATGGAAGCTGCAGTATTTTGCTGGTAAAATGATGCCGTTCTTTTCTCAGAGAGCAAGCATATTTAGTTTATGTTTGCTGACTCACAGGACTTATTTTTATGATGCAGCAATTTCTGCACATCCAGATGTTCACCAAACGTGGAACATTTTTTAAAAATAAATGGACATTGTTAACACTTTAACTTTTGAAAACTAACATTGACCTTCTTTTATTTTTAAAGAGAAGTAATTTTTTTTTCACTAGGAGTTACAAATGTACAAAACTTAACCTTTAAGTTGGGACTTCAGTAAGATTCGATGAATACCGGTTCAGTTTTACCAACGTTTTAAAATGGTAGCATCCAAATCTGTTCATCAGCATCTCCTACAGATTGTCAGATCTAGACTGCCATAATTCATGGATTTAGAAACCCTGCTGGTTAAGGCTGGCTGAACAAACATTAATTATTAGGGGTGTGCACAAAATGAAGACTATGCTTTGGTTCGAACCTGAAGGAAAACATTGTGTTCCATAAGTTCTGTGAACCATTTCCAATTTGCCATGGTTCAGTAGAAGGCAAAACTGGAACATTGGGGTTGTTCTGGATTTTAGTTAGAACGAAACACACAGGGATCTTGGAATAATTATCTCAGGTGAGTAGGCAAGGGTGGCGCACATGGCTGCGTACTGGCCTGCCCACCTTCCTGATCCTCCCAACATGTTCCCTCACAACAACCAGGTTTTGCTGGTATCTGGAACAAAACAGCCACATTTTCTTCCCTACATGGACCAGAATATCTGAAATACATGTTTTGGGCATAGATCACCCCAAAACAGCTGGTTTTGTACATCCCTATTAATTGTATAATGAACAGGTAGCAGATCAAGTCACCCCATTCTTTTTTTCTACAGAAAGATAAAATAATATTATGTCATGTAAACTTTGTGACAAGTTACAACATTCTTTGGGAGTGTGTTTTTGCTCCACAACTTTCTTGGTAAAGGGGAAAGATTTCACCAGTTTTGAAAGCATTTCACATATGCTGAATTTTGCCTACAGTGTCACCAGCAAAGAGCATATGTGAAGCATCTGCAGTGTTACACACGAAATCTGCAGTACAACCAGGATTGTAGTATGCTAAGCCAGATCCAAACAAACCACATTGTGAAATGTGGTCAATGGAATTTGTATTTCTAAAGAGTTTTTTTTTTAAATATTTTTTTTATCCCACCTTTATTATTTTTATAAATAACTCAAGGCAGTGAACATACCTAATACTCCTTCCTCCTCCTATTTTCCCCACCACAACAACCCTGTGAGGTGACTTGGGCTGAGAGAGAGGGACTGGCCCAAGGTCACCCAACCGACTTTCATGCCTAAGGTGGGACTAGAACTCACCATCTCCTGCTTTCTAGCCTGGTGCCTTCACCCCTAGATTTTATTGGTGGTTAATTCTCAGAACATGCTCCATAACAATATCCTTTTTCAGCTGGTTTTAAAGCAGGAAAATAGTTTATCTATACTACCAATTATCTTCCAAGCTTTACTCTAGTTCATGGTATTCTAGAGTAATGTTTCTCAACCTTGGCATCTTTAAGATGGGTGGACTTCAACTCCCAGAATTCCCCAGCCAGCCAAGGTTGAGAAACACTGCTCTAGAGAAATATGGTTTCTTAGTTCCTTATGTACTTACCTACAAAATGGGTGCACGATTGCCTGAATATGGCAAATAACATTAAAATGTTAATCAATATTATTTATTTATTTTTATTTTATATGTCAAATTTGTCACTGACCAGCTTGTTAAAAAGCAACTATAATGTTAATACTTCAAGTAAAGGAAACATTTTAAGGCTTTAATGTATAAATTCTTTTCAAAGGAAATCTTGTTGGTCTTTGTTGGGCTTAACAGGAGAATGATAGCATCAGATTGGGCTACCTATCACTTAGCATTAAAAAGAAATGTTCAGTTATACATTTTATGGTTAGTTATCTGTAAATACATAGCTTCAGTGTGATATCTGAATGCCATTGTGCCTAAAAGATGCCAAGCTCAGCACAGACCCCCGCTCTACAGAATTTATTTTATAAATGTATTTTTCCCCCCAGGGAACAAAGGCCTTTATGAAATAAATTATTTTTATAAAAACTCAATACCTTACAGTGTAGAGCAAAGTGAACCACAATTAGGACATAGAGTGTCATGGTTTTTTTGGTGTCAGATCAGTTCAATATTATGAAATTTTAAAATGTTGGAGAATGAAAATAGAATGGACATCTATTTAATTCTGGAAAATTAATCTTTTTTATAGCAACTAAAGGTATAACTGCAGAAATATATCCGTTTTTATTTGAAATAGATTTTGGTGAATCTACCATAGAGTTCAGAGAATCTTGGGATCTAGATTTGGGGGAAAACATTGTAAGATTATACTCAACAATCCTGTAGGCTGCCCTACAGACTTCTATCAAGATAGGAAGTGTGCCTTAACATCAGTGGCTCTGATAAGAATTTCAGATGTAGCTTGAAAACATTCAGCAAACCATTGCTAAGGCTGTAAGCTGAAGGGAACGTTCTCTGATCTTTGGCACAAACGTAGTAATAGTAATGCTTTATTGATTAGCCATTAGGCCATATCAGAATACAAGATATAAAACAAAGAACCATAATAAGACCATATGTTAAAAGTAGAATAAAAGAAGTAAAAGAAAATGCAAACCATATTTCCGTGTCACTCCTACAATTTACCCCAATCAGATCCACATATTACTGTTTTGTTCAAGTGAAGGGCTGCATTATATGTAATTTTTGGATTCTGACCACACATGAAATATGCTATCTTAATGTAAGGATCCCAATAGGCTGTTCATCTAATATGCAGTCCAATATATTGATCTCTCTAACATTCCAGATTTTTTGGAAGAAAGTTTTTAATGAGATTTCACATATAATTAAACAGAAAACTCAGTCTTTTTTTTTTTTTCCAAAATTAGGTTTGTTACATATACAGTGGTACCTCGGGTCATGAACTTAATTCGTTCTGCGACCCGAATCAGATTTTCCCATAAGGTTCAATGTAAATACGGTTAATCCGTTCTGACCCCTATGAATTTGGTCGCCAACCGATTTTGGTCGCGACCCGAATCAAATTTTCCCATAAGGTTCAATGTAAATATGGTTAATCCGTTCTGAACTATATGTATTTTTTTTTAAAACCACAAAAATATGAAACAAAGTACAGTACAGTACAGTACGAAGAGAGAGAACGCTAACCTTGCTCGAGGCGACTTCTGGCTTGGAGGACAGGAAGGCGGGTGGGGAGGCGGTTATTGTTTGGAGGGAGAGTCCCCCTCCCTACAAGAAGCCACGACCACGTGTCACGGCAGGGAAAATGGCCACGGATCTTGTTCGTCACCCGATGCGGCGTTCGTGAACGGAAGCAAAATTTTGCGAACGGTGCTGTTCGTGACCCGAATTGGTCATGAACAGAAGCGTTCGTGACCCGAGGTACTACTGTATTTGATAGTAGGACAAAAAAATTGTAATTTAAAAAAAAAAATTAAAATAAAATTTTAACAGCCAAATTAATTATTGCTAAAGAGTGGAAATATTTAGATAAGATCTCAAGATAATGGTATGGTAAGATCTGGTCCATAGCATTGCCTGATAATGCTTCTTATCAAATCCATTGCTTAATAATGAAAAGTAGCAAATCATTATTTTGTGAGGAAGGGCAGAATTTTATTTATTATAGGAGGTAAGGATCCTTGTAACAGTCTTTATCAGAAATTAAGGGAAAGTTAAAATGTACCGTCATCTTGTAAATTTTAAACTTAATTAAATGGGAAGCTAGTATGCTGCAAAGCAAAACACCATCTTCAGAAATGTTTATTTTAAATAATATTCCTAGGCCCCAACTCTAACCTGAAAGCATTCTTAGAAAATAAAATTGATAGGTGACACGAAGCATCCCTGATCTGGACTCAACAGTACATCAGGAGCCTCTTAACTTTACCCAGCAAGCTTGAATCCTAGGCTTGGGTTCAAAGAACTTTTGCAGACACATTTTGCCTAAATGAATATTGCAAACAAGAACAAAGTCAGAAAAAAATGTTGATTGCCTTTGCACGTGATACCCATGGTGGTTCAAACCCATAGCTTCCATCCTTCCCATTAATGAACTGTCTCTCTCTATGGTGTTTGGTGGCCCTGATGGGAAGTGTCTACATACGGTCAACTTTGGCCATCTCCAACTATGACAGACACCTAAAAGAGTTGGGAAACCCTTTGCATGTCCATTGATGAATGATCTCTCTTGAGATAAGATACCAATGGATACAAATTTAATCCAATTTAATTGTTCTGCAATTCAGGTGGTATACATTGTCTCATTTAAATAAAATGGTTTAAGTTACAATGTGAACAAACTTGGGTTTTGTGATTAACAAAACATTCTTGCCTGATCTGACTTGCACTTCTTTTTCAGGATGGTAATTCAGCTTAGTAGAATTAAGGGAGATGTACGCATTATTTTTGTGTTGTTCTTCTTAGTGTGTACACCATCATAGAATAAATAGTTTGATTAAATCTATTCCATTAATGTAGTTGCTTATAATCCTACAGCCAGTTATTTTCTAGAGGAGATAATGAGTTAAAGCAAAAATATAAATACTATGAAACTAATATGAAAACAAACATCAGATATAACAGTGTTATAATGTAGCTATTTCAAGACTAGCCCTTGCTAAATCCTTCTGTTAGAGACACGTAGTTCAATTCAGATCAAATTCAGCTTAGATAAACACATAGCCAGGAGTAGTCATTTTTAATTGGTTAGATGGTAATGGGCCCCAACAGACATGTTGTCTATTTATGCATGCACAGACAACTAGTCCTGTTGTCTCACTTTGACAACTAGTAGTGCAAGGGCACAGCAGTTGTAACATATTTTCTGAAGCACCACTTCTGAATTCTGCACGTGGCTGTGATGAATATTATTATTCCCAGATTTCTAAGAGGCTTTTTCATGGCCTGCAAGATTTTCCTTGGCTTGCTGGTGATTTGAACTTGGGACTTTTACTACATTAAAACTGTACTTTCGGCTGTTATGCCATACTTTTAGATTTAACATTTAAAATAATAAGTAAAATTATTACCTAGATTTACTAATACTAATGTTGATGAATGTTTTTATTGGTAAACAGTCACATCTGGACTTAATCATACAGTATGTATTATAGACCAACTGGAATGAATGGGATTTAAGGTAGTAACTAACTTATCCTATTAATAAGGATAAGATCCAATATAGTAGAGATTATTTTTTGTGGGCCATATCACCATTTAAACAGTATACTCTTTGTATTAGCTCTATTACAGAAAGTTAACGTTCAGGCCAGAGGTGTTACTTTTGTTTAATATTTGTATTTTTAAATGTATAAATATTTAAATACTGAACCCAGTTATGGTTACAGTAGATCCACTGAAATCATGGATTTAAGTCTAACAAAACAAGACCATTGATTTCAGTGGGTCTACTTGGTGCTTTATGTAAGCATCCCTTTCTGCATCTTAATAATATCTTAAATTTCTTTGTGGTCGCTTCTCTCTGAAACTCTCTGTGTGTATATGCATATATCTGCTTTTCTAATCACAGTAATTGTGGGAAACGCTTATAGTAGGAGAGCAATTTTGCTAAACCTCCACTGTTTGGAATGGCCAGTTGTTGTCTTCCCACTCCCAGCCCTTTGCTGTATTTTCCTGTTGTCTAATTTTGAGTTTCTTTTGTGCTGTATTGTGTTAACCCATCTTTGTGTTGATAAGAAGATATTTGTTTATTTCCACAGGTCCATCGGGCCCTCCTTCAACCCTCCCATTAAGCACTCCAGCCTCTAGTGGCAGCTCCACTCTGTCTAAGAAGAGGCCCCCTCCCCCTCCCCCTGGACACAAAAGAACCCTATCAGACCCACCCAGCCCACTACCTCATGGGCCCCAGAATAAGGGCCAAATGTCTTGGGGTGAGTTTTGCAACGCGAAATAATAATATTCATACTGGCTTAGTTTCAATGCCCCGTCAAACCATGATGAAGGAACCCTCATTAAGTGGGAGATTAACATTGCTAGTTTGTGGGTTAATATTATGGTGTCCTAACCCTAAGTGGTGTCCTGTGTTATGGTTTGAACTTTGGGAAATATGATTTCTGCTATTGCTTGGTGTGATGTCTGAACTGACAAACCTTAACATTACTGCGTGTCCGGAGGAGCATAGAACAGATGCAGAATGGAAACAGGTAAACATGCCTAACATTTGAAAGCTCAAACCATAGTTGCAATTCTCTGCAACATTAGCACCAACCATGGTCGGATATGACGCTGGGACTGTGATTATAAATTAGATGATCCTGCTGACATTTTAGAGTTATTCCAAAATCTTACAGCCCATTGTTATTCTGAAACCTGTGATAGATGGAAATTTGTAACATCCTTGTAAAGCAGCGGAGTTTCTAACAGCAACTCTCTTTGGATCAGTATGTATTTTCTGTTGGTAGAAAAGGCAATGCAATAAGTTTTGAAGCATCCTAGGAAACCTTCTGAAGCTACTGGCATCAAACCGTTGACCTTACTCTAGCACATTAATTCTGTGTTCTGCTGAAAATGACTTAAGTTAGCATTTTACAAATTTTGACATTTATATTTGCTAAAACAAGATAAAGAAAACAGCATGTTTTCTGCTATAGTGGCCAAGAATGTTTCAGAGGCCTTAAACTTTTCCTTGATTAAGTTATGATAATTCTGTGCATCAGGTTATCTGTTTTTAATTTTAGCTCTGAAAAAGGTCTAAGGATTTGTTTGAACTGAATATTCCATAGTGACAGTTCTGAGTCCAATGATAGAAAGATTAGTAAACTGAAAAACTCTAGCATTTGATTTGTGTCCAACATTTAGAAAAAGTGTGTCTAAAGGACCATTGAAGTTTAATAGAAATGGAACATTGCTTCAAAACAGAGTGAAGATTGAAATTTCTAATCAGTGGGAGCTGTATATGAGTGATTTTTATATCAGCTTATAAATCAAAATGATCTCTCTATAAGGTTATCAGCAGTTGCTACATATTCAACTGTCTTATACATCAGTGCAGATGACATTTAAAGATAGCCAGATATATTTCTAGATTTATATAGAATGCAGCTCTTCCCTGAAGCCCAGAAGCAGCTAATACTGGAATCTGTTGATTTATATATTGTTTTGCCACCAAGATATATAAAGTAGCTTGAGCATTATCAAATTGCAGAAGATCAGAAATAAAATTAACCATAAATTGTAGCACAGCTTCTGAGTCTAGGAACAGTGACATTTGAGGGGCAGAGTGACACACTCATATATTGTATGGTGCATTATATTTGGGCAGTTTTCATGTGATGAATGAGATCACCTGTACTTTGTCTGTTTTAATTATCTCAATTGTTTGTAATTTTTTGTGTATGTTTTGAATTTTAAGTGGCATTTTCATTGAATATGGGCAAATATGTATTACCTCAGATCATCTAATTTTAGAAATATTTGGAGAGGAACAAAGTGCTTCAGTTTACTTAGCAAGCATGCAGTTTTGAATGCTTTTAAAGGCAGAATCTTCCTCAAATTGAGGATAACTCCTGGACACATCTGTGTAGTTTTCTTGAGAACAATATGGAAATAGTTTGCTGCTGCTGCTGTCTACTTCTGGAAAATGTTTAACTTTTGCTTTCTTCTTTTTTATATACTGCCCAATCTAACCTTATAGCCATAGGATTTCCCCATCCAAGATTTAAGAAAGCAAATAACATCAAACTTTTAACCATGCTATGTTTGAACCACCTGGGTCTGATTCCATACAGTTCTCAGAATAATTTCAACCATCCTATACTAGTGATCAGGTTCCTGAAAAGAGGACCGTGTCTATTGGGGAAGAAGAAAAAAGTGAGTGTTTGGCATAAAATGGGAGGGAAGAAGAGGCTGGTGCTGAGATTAACTCTTCCACTCCAGTGCATAGAAAGTTTGCCTTCAACAGATAGAGGTTCCTTGATTCTGCACTGTATGATACACCCTATTTTGAACCCAGGGAGAAATGCCAGCATTTAATAACAAAGAGGTTTCCAGTTCTTTTATTGAATAAAAGTTATTGGCAAGGGCCAGATTATCCAAAAAGCCTTAATAAAATTTCCTGTCTGTAAACACACTTGGAGTCTCCTGTAAAACACTTGGCAAAGTCAAGAAAAAGGAAAATCTGCTTTTAGTCGATATGTACAAATAGCTAGGAGACATTTTTTCATTCTTAGGCTAGAACAAAGTAGGACTTTTATTCTGTCTTGTCTTCACAAAGAAAGATGAGTTTCAACACCTTCCACAGTGGTGCTTAAAAGTTTGTGAACCCTTGTGAATTAAATCAGTGCTTTCGTAATCTGGAAAACCAAGAGTGGAAACCAGAATGGGAAGAACTCAGAAGTTCAGACCAGCCAAAATATATGGAAGTCCAGGCAGGAGAGCTAGTAGAGAGACTCTTAAAGAAAATGCCCTTAGCAGTTATAAAAGTTGACAAAGCTACTCCAGAATATTAGAGATAGGAAAGATGTACAGTGGTGCTTAAAAGTTTGTAAACTCTTTTGAATTTTCAATATTTCCGCATAAATATGACCTAAAATGTGATCTATTCTCCACACAAGTCCTAAAACTAGGTAAAGAGAACACAATTAAACAAATGAGTCAAAACCATTATACTTGTTCATTTATTTTTTGAAGAAAATGATCCAAAGCTACATATTTGTGTGTGGCAAAAATATGTGAACCTGTAGGATTACCAGTTCATTTGTAGGGGAAATTAGGGTCAGGGGTTTTAATCAATGGGATGATAATCAGGTGTGAGTGTGGGAGTCCTGCCTTATTTAAAGAACAGAACAGATGCTCAACAGGCTGGAAAAGATTACCAAACTGTTTCCAAAGAGTTTGGACTCCACCAGTCCACCATCAGACATGTTCTCTGGATGGATGAGACCAAAATAGAACTTTTTGGCTTGAATGAAAAGTGTTATGTATTGTTGAAGGCTTTCACAGCCGGCATACGAAGGCTGGTGTGGGTCTTCGGGGCTGTGTGGCCATGTTCTGGAGGTTTTGTTTCCTAACGTTTCGCCAGCATCTGTGACCGGCATCTTCAGAGTGCAGGAGCACAGACAGGAGCAGTTCTCTCTGTGCCCAGGATGATGTGACCCTTTTGTGGGTATTTATAGAGATCTGAGGGGATTGGGGGAGATTGGGGGATTAACGAGTGGCTGCTTGTTTTGGTGTCAGAATATGTGTGTATCTTCCTGGGGGTTAGGCAGGGTTTTTTCTTCCATTGAGTTGTTAACGAGTGGCTGCTGAGGGTGATTAGCATGTTCATTGTGTGAACTGTTCACTCGTCCTGGTGGTTGAGAAAAGTGTTATGTTTGGCGAAAGGCAAGCACTGCATTCCAGCATAAGAACCTTATTGCATCTGTGAAACGTGGTGGTGATATCATGGTTTGGGCCTCCTTTGCTCCCTTGGAGCAGGGTGGCTTCCCATCATTGATGGAACTATGAATGCTGAATCATACCATCAAATTCTACAAGCAAATGTCAGGGTATCTGTGAACTGAAGCTCAAAAGAAAGTGGGTTGTGGGCTTTTTGCTGACAATTGGATAAAGAGAAGACGTTACTTATTTGATTTGTTTATTACTAAGAGATGGGATATGGGATGAAGAGTTTTATATTTCTTAATTAAGAGGGGTGAAGAAATTATGAAATTGTTCATTATTTGTCACGCTGAGGGTGGGAAGTCACTTTCTTAAAAGGGGAGCTTTTTTTCTTTTTTCTTTTACTTTGTATTATCTTTTATTGTTCTTTTTAAAATCTTAATAAAATTATTGGAAAAAAAAGAAGAAGAAGAGAAAGTGGGTCATGCAGCAAGACAGTGACCCAAAACACATTTTATGAACAAAGGATGGTTAGAGCAGAAGAAAGTTAATGTTTTTGAATGGCCAAGTTAAAGTCCTGAGCTTAATCTTATAGAAAGTTGTGGAAGGACCTGAAGCAGGCAGTTCATGCAAGGAAGCCCACCAACATCCCTGAGTTGAAACTGTCCTGTAAGGAGGAATGGGCTAAAATTCCTCCAAGCCGATGTGCAGGACTGATCAACAGTTATCAAAAACATTTAGTTGCAGTAATTGCTGTCCAAGGAGGACGCATCAGTTATTGAAAGCAAAGTTTCACATATTTTTGCCCCACACAAATATGTAGCTTTGGGTCATTTCCCTCAATAAATAAATGAACAAGTATAATGTCGTTGACTTATTTGTATAAGCGGGTTCTCTCCTCTTTTAGGACTTGTGTGGAGAACAGATCATGTTTTAGGTCATATTTATGCAGAAATGTTGAACACCCAAAATGGTTCATAAACTTTTAAGCACCGCTGTATATCTTTTCTATCTCTAATACTCTGGAGTATTCAGCTTTCTTGTCAATTGTATAACTGCTAAGGGCATATTCTTTCTTTCTTTATACGTACATCACATTTATATAGCCATCCATCTCATCTCTCTCTGTTGTCTTCTACTGTCTCTCCTGCCTGGACCTCCATGCTTTTTGGCTGGTCTGAACTTCTTGAGTTCTTCCCATTCTGGTTTCCACTCTTGGTTTTCCAGATTATGAAAGCATTGATTTAGGAGGGGGTTACAATTTTAGACAGCCTGAATCAGGTTGGGAAGCAGGGAGCACGGTTCACATTTCTAGTACTTCCTCTGAATAATTTGCCTCCAAAATCGCTTTTATTTATAGCATCCAAGACTAACTCCAGAGTCCACTCGAGTTGGGCAGCCTATGAATAAATAAAATAAAACACAGAGGAGGTTTGCTTTGGAGTTCTAGGCATCCCCCAGCCAATTCTAAATGTATCAGTTAGAATCAAATACATTTTCTCTCTGAAAGTTTGAATGTGTTGCTTGCAGCAGTTTTAGTAACAGAAATAAAGACTTTGTAAACAGAAGGTGATTTGGAGCTGTGTGATCCCAGGAGAGGCACATTTGGTTGAAGGAGTTGCCAATAGGTCCAATAGGTACAAGGTCTGCTAGGGTTTCCCCTCAAATCCGGGTCACTATGCAGCCTTGTTAATTAGTACTTCTGAAGATCTGCAGTAAAAACAGATGATACTTTGAATTGCAAGTTCTCATAAAACAATGTGAGTGTACCACAGTATAGTACACAAGTATTTTCTAATACTTTTTAAAATATCTATCCATCCACCCTTACAGAAATACTGATTTCCATATCTGGATGAAATTGTGACAAAGCTGAAAGCAAAAAAAGTGTCAGGTCAAGTTCTGATACTTTTTCAGTGTCCAGCCTAGCATCTTAGCCACAGACAATGTACGTTCACGCACATATAGGTTGGGTTGATCTGCACTGCTTCCTTTGTAGACACTGAGATGCAGTCAATATTGAATGGTGTAGATGAAATTGAGTTTGACGTTAGCTTGAATGAGCGTTTCATTTTAAATATTCTTTCCTCATTAGCAGAATGATTTTTATGTTCCAATTAACTTGTCGGAAAGTAGTACTCCTTTGGCTTAAATCATTATATATAAAAATACAGGTCCAAATCTTTATACAACTTCTGTTATGATTTCTATTTATTTAAGTTCATGACTGCTACTTTTAAAATTTTAAATGTTCAATATCTTCACTTTTAGGTAATGATTTGGGTCCACCAGCCACAAAAACAGCAAATAAGTTTGAGGGGATGTCTCAACAGTCAGGGTAAGATATTTATATGTTGATGTTACTCATTCATATCCCCTTTTTCTTAGCTTCTCCTTTTGCTAGTATCAGAAAAATATTTCATCTCTGTTTTCCTTCTCCTTAATTGAAGAGTCATTTTTTTACCACATCAGCATAGTGATCTATTCTATTTTTGAGTAATATTCAAAAGTAAAAATGATTATCTACTTTTTGCCATCACAAATTCTTGCTCCTGGAGGATGGAGCTGACAGGCAGTGGTATCTATGGGGGGCAAACAGGATAGGAGTGAAGCAAGCAGCCTCACAGTGTTGTGAAACAAGCCTGGCCCTTTTGTTACGTGCGTTGCAGCTTCACACACATGCCTCAAAGCTGCAACGTTGTGCTTACATTATTATGATGAAAGTGGTGAGAGAATACAGATGCTGTTGATGTCAGGAAAGGGTGAGGTCCCTCTCTTCTGGGTAGAAACAAGGCTGGCTAATTTTCTCGTTTCTTAGGCCATTCAGACTACTCTCAATTCTATTAATAATAAGAATATGAATAATAAGAATGATCAGAATCAACAACCATCACATCATCCTTTGAACACAATTCTCTTGATTAAAAAAAATATTTTGCTCTTGCCTACTGCTATTCTGAAATGTGAAGTGTTATAATAGTCCCAAAATACAAGGGTAGGCAACCTGCCATCTCAGACACCCTCTGAGACCCATTGTTGCTAACCTCTAAAAAAGTGCTAAAAACTGTCTGTCACTATTTTGAGCTGGGAATTAATGTGATAAATATAACATGAGCCCTCACTCTCCTTTATTCTTTTCTGTACTCTGCACCTTCAAGTACACCTCCAAATACTTCTGGCAGCAATTGCAGGTTTTGCTTTTATACATTCTTGCCTCTTATGCAATGTCAAGCAAACTTGGAGTACCTTGCGCTCCTCCAGATGTGCATTATTTTTTCTGAGTTGTTGCTTGGAATGCTTTCAGTTGACAAAGTTAACCACTAAATGGCTGTGGGGATGCTGATTTAGTAAATTCGAATACTGAAATACTGCTGTTGTGGGCCCTTTCCAGAGACGCTTTTAGGGGTACAAGTGTCATCAAAAGGGGAATGCTCAGAAAACCTGCTGCGCATTGATCTTGCCTCATATAACTGGATGTGTGGCTGTATGTAACTATTTTAATCTGCTTCTGGAAAAAGAGCAAAGAGTCTCCCAGCATATTAAATATCACGGCACACAGATTTTGTGGACTGGAAAATGCTGCATTAGATGAAGGGACTTTAATAGTACAAGGATTTTGTGGACTATAACACTGCATTAGATGAAAGGACTATAATTCTAGGAATGGAGTATATTAGAGTACATATTGGAGTATGTATAATTGGGGGCCAGGGGAGATAGTTAAGAGTGAGTAAAGCCAAAGGAAATTGAAATGGCTGGAGAAGGCAAGGTAGGAGTTGAATTTGCTACCTCTCTTCTTGTGATGGAATACAAGCCTGGCCCTGGATATGGGAAAGGGATGAACGAACCATTAAGGAAGGAGTTTCAGAAAAGATCACCTGGTTCTGGGAAAGAAGGAAGCATGAGAAAGAAACTCAAAACAAACCTGCCTTGATTTTGCTTGGTATAAAATGGAGTAGAAGGAAGCTTTCAGGATTGGGTTATTATACCCTACAACAATAAAGAGCATTCCTGAAATCCTGGCTGCTCCTATTCTGTGATTTTGTCTGCCTCAAGTGCTGGCAACTCCCCTTTCCATTGTTGAGGACAGGCCCCATGGCAGGGTTTCTATCAGTAAGAGCTGCCTCATCTCTCTAGCAAAACTTGCTTGCCTTCATTAGAGACTGCTGAATCCATATCTGATAGCAGTCTAACTTGGTCAGCTTGCATATGAGAGACCCTATCCTCACTTGGGCCATGTGTGACCAACCACTTGCATGATCATCTTGGTGTATTCCACCTGTTAGAGAACGGGTATCTGGCTGGGTCCAGGAGGTTGTGAATTCCTCTATGAGAAAGGCACTCTATAAAAGAGACAGTGATCAGGCCACTTCAGAAGCAGTGTAACCTGGATCAAGAAGTAAAACAATTCTTGACCAGTAGCTAGCACTTTCTTCCTGGATGGGTTGCTAATCAGCTCTAAAACCTCTTGGATGGAACTGATTTTGAGAGCCATTTCAATCCAGGCCTGACTTGGAATAGATATGAGCTTGTCACATTGTGATTTGCCTGTATCTTCAGGATTCAAGACAGGTAGAGATCTCTCTTCCTTTTATTCCAATAAACCTATGAGGTAGGCTGGGCTGAGAAGAGAATGAGTGGCCCAAAGTCACCCAGGGAATTTCTGTGCTGAAGGTGGGTCTTTCCAGTCCTAATCCAATGGGTCTTCCAGCAGCTTTATCCGTCTAGAGCAGAGATGTGGGGGGACTAGTGGCTCTCCCTGGATGGCCAAGGGAGTGCTGGGGATTACTGCTCTGCTTTGTGGCCATTATATTATGGGGTTCCCCCAAGCTCAGCTTTATTTTCTGTGCTTTTTAACCTCTACATGGAACCACCAGGGAAGTTATCTTGCTATGAGGGCTGAAGTTCCATCAATGCTTCTCAGTGGCAGCTGTCCTATGGAACAGCTTGGATCTTAAAGCAAGGATGACCCCCATTCTCATGGCCTTCCAGAAGCTAGTAAGAACTGGGGTTTTTTGATAGTAGAGTCCCAGGCGCAAATGTGCATGTTTGTATATGTGTACCCAATATATATGTGAATATTTTTTGATTACTTGAAATCACTTATAATTTTATTATTGAAATTTTAAAATGTGTTTAGTTGTATTGCTATTTTAATATCTGTAATCTGCTTGGAGACCTTGAGGATTGAGTCAGTAAATAAATTGCATAAATGAATGCATAAATTGCATGTAGGATGGATGGATGGTTGGTTGGATGTTTTATCTTTCTAATACAGGGGTGACAGTGTTCAGGCCAGCGTCTAAGTAGATTAATGGTCCAGATGAGGACTAAAAAACTGATCCAAACAAGGCACAGATGCTAGTTGTGACTATTTTCTCAGTTAAATAGCATCTGCCCTGTCCTGGAGGAGTTGTCTTCCTCTCAAGGATCAGGTGTATAGCTTGGGTACTTCTGGCCTCAGGAGCTTGGGGTGCCTTTCCCCAGGCTGAAGCTGATATACTAGCAGTGATTCTACATGGGTTGCTCTCTGAATATCTTCCCTTTGGAAGACTGTGGTGCATTTTACATAGGTTGTTCTTGAAAACGGTTTGGAAACCAGATAGCTCAGAGGAGAGCAGCTAGACTATTAACTAGGTTAATTGATGCAATAGATTATGCCAATGCTTTGCGATCAGTGATTCTGGGTCTCAGAGTGCAGGTATTAATCTATAAAGTCCTAAACAACTTGTGCCCAGTTATCCAAAGGAGTGCATTGTCCCATATTTTCCTATCCAGTCACTAAGATCTTCCCCAGAGGCCTTTCTCCAGATTCCCCCACCCAATGAAAAAAGGGGATAGACCTTTTCAGAGGTGGTATTCAATTTTTTGGACCGCCTTCCCCAGAAAGACCCACCTACTGCTGTAGTTCTTAATGCTTGCCAAGTTATTGTTTATGCTGTTTTGTTTTGCACTGTATGTTAATAATGTACTTTTAGGTACATCTCTTCCATATATTACTTATATTGCATTTTTCATATACATACTCATTGTGACCTGATGTATTGTTGATAGGTGGCTGAACATTTTAAAAAATTAATTGCAAAAGATGCAGAGTGGCAGCTACTTTTGGGATAATAGAGGTTCATATAATAGTTACTGGATACTGGCATTCTTGAATTTTGAACTCTTGATAATACGTGTAGTTGAATAGAGTCTACGTTTGTGAGCTGAAGCGCTTTCAGAAGAGCACCATGATGGTGGCGTTTTCCACCTTATGTTTCTTGCTCAGTTTAATTCAGCTTATTTGAACCAAGCCAAGGTATATGATTGCATATACATCTTTGATTACACCTTTTTAAAAACTAAAATACAGACAGATCATTATCACCAACTCCTGTACAGCTTTCAACGTGAACAAGGCAAGCCCACGGTCAATGCCATTGTAAGATTTTCAGTCTGAAAATGTTTATGTTGGCAATGCTGGTTGATGCCTGTACTCTAAATACGAGGCATTTGGATCTTTTATTATAGAGTTGTAATCTCTTGTGTATCTGTTCATCAGCACCGGGACTGCTAAAACTGCCCTAGGCCCCAGAGTGCTTCCGAAACTACCTCAAAAAGGTAAGGCTGATCGGGAAAAAACCTAAGTGGGGTCAGACATGGTTAGTCTTTGGATGGGAAGCCACAAGGGTATCCCAGGGCTGTAAATTAGATGAGGAAGTTGAAAAAAAATTACCATGAAAGAAATTATCATTAAGAAAACTGTCAAGGTTGACTCAAGGGGGATTGTATGTGAGCATGTACTGTGCAAAATAGCTTTCACTTCAAAGAATCCCCTGGACTATCTAAGCTAGGATAGTTTAGGTTAGTCTATGAATGAACGATAGGAGGCCTGTAAAGTCTGCCTTTGATATATATGTGCAGAATTGCATTGAAAGATTGTTTGAAATAAAAATTCTTGGAAGCTACTCCCCAAAATTTGACTACTTTAAGAGCCAGTAGGTAGGAATGTAACCAGTAGAATTTTGCCTTAAATTCTCTCTATACCTCTTAATTGAGAGGCTAAATGCTTCATGTGGTCAAGGCTTAATCTATTATTTAAAACAGGGTTGCTGCTAAAGATCCATTTTAGAATGTTCTTTTTACTATTTCCTTTTTCTTCCATGGTTTTTACTTTGTTAAATTGTTTTATATTTTGTGGTAACACTTTTCTCTCTTTATATACCTGTGCAAGAAAAAAATAATAATAAAGTATTATGCTGTAGAAAAAAAAAGGTTAAATGAAAGAACCACGTGTTGTTTTCCCCCCTGTATTCATTGTTTGGGCTTTTGAGACTGCATGCTTATCTTTTCTTCTTTTGCTGTCTGTAGACCTCAATATAAATCTCAGAAAGTCTCAGAAGAGCACAGAATACAAGTGGCAGTTGTAAAATTGCAATGGGGATGGGTGGTATTTTTTAAAAAGAAAATAGGAAGGAAAAGAAATAGGTTTTATCTGAAATTATCTCACTGTGTTTGCTTTGTTTCAGTGGCATTAAGAAAAATAGAAACAATTCATCTTCCCTCAGTAGACAAATCCAGTCACCATTCTGAAATCTTTCAGAAGTCAGCTTCTCTTTGTATTGATCTGCCCCAGAAGCCCCAGCCTGCAGATTTACCCCCCAAACCAGGAGAATTACCCCCAAAACCCCAGTTGGGGGATCTGCCTCCAAAACCACAACTTGCAGACTTACCTCCAAAACCCCAAATGAAGGATCTTCCTCCAAAGCCACAACTAGGAGAAACTTTGGCAAAAACTCCCGGTGGGGAAACATCCCCCAGGCTTCAGCCCTCAGAGGCCAATCAGAAATCACCTAACGTGGATCTTTCCCCAAAGATACAGTCAAAAGAGATTGTCCAGAAACAAACCTCTGAAGATTCTGGAGATACAACCCCTGGATCAGCAGAAACCCCTGTGCCACTTCCTAGAAAAATAAACATGGTAAGTAGATAGTTTCTGTTTTGATGTTGTGTGCACCATTGTAGGACTGCTATATAATGGAGATGAACCTGCTTAGGGTTGGCTGTTGGAAAAGAGAACCTTCCATGAGGCTATCGTAGGTTTAAACTAGAGGGGAGAAAACATTACATGGCATTCTGCTCTGAAATCAAAATGCTTAACTCTGAAAGTTCATGCTTTCATATTGAATGAAGAATTTCAAAAGCAGTGGAATCAGTACATCATCATTACTTACACTGCATTTTTATTGAGCACATAAAGTGTTTCATGTATGTTTCTTGGCTGATTTCACTATGAAATGAGCCAAGATCATGATTCCTATTTTACAGCTGCCATGCTGAGATTGAGAGCGTGTTTAAACTGAGATTTAAAGACAAGCTACTGCTTCATCTTAATAATTTTGACCACTCCAGGGTGAAGATAATAGAACATAGGTGACAAGAGTAACATCCTCAGACTGAAGTGCTCATCAAAACACCATGTTGCTAGTTGGAGTGGCAGTGGGGGGGCCTGGATTCAAATGTGTCTTCAGCCATGGAAGGTCACTAGGTGTCTTTGGCCAATCACTCTCTCATAGGCCCACCTACCTCACAGTGTGGTTGTTCTGGGGGAGATGGGGATCTCCCAAAAGGAAGAAAAGATATAAATCTGACTTTCCTGATCTAAGGAAAGCCAACTGAAATTATTGCATTCTCAGAAGTATCCAGACACAGACTTTGCTGAATCCCCATGAGAATTTTTTTTTTTTACTTGGCAAGCTATCTGAAAAAAACTACAGCTCATGATATGGTAAACGGCTGAATATGGAAGCCAGTTGACCCACTGCCTCTCTTTTGTTAAGCAGGGGTGCCCCGTTTTTTTATTTGTCTGAGGATGGGCTTGGTTTATGGGGGTTGAGAAAGGGGGCCAGAACAAAAACAGAAACAAAATTTGGTTTAATTTACTTTTACTGTGAATTAAAATGAAAAGAAGATATTTCAATTAACAAATCCATTAATATGATTACTCCCCATACCTTTAATAAAATTTTCCCTACTGTCACATTTGGTGACAGCTGTCGAGCAATTTGGGGGGCCTTGTGCTGTTGTACCTCCGCAGCAAAGTCTAGCCAACTCCAACAGATTCCAACATCCTGCGCTGCTCCATTGCTGCTACATGTTGTGAACTGCCAGTGGGAATGGCAAGAAAACTATTGCCAGGACTCAAATTATGTTCTGTGTGGATGGGCACTTACTTTTGGAACAACTGTGCATTTTTCACTGTCCTGAGGGTCCATCATTAAATGAGTTGTTGACAGTAGAGTGGAATCGAAATGTTAGTAAACTGGAAACAAACAGGCAAGCAGATGCTTAGTAGGACTAATTATTCTCTAGTTTGTATATCTACAAGCACAGGTTTGCAGATTAGTTTAATACAATTACTGGCATTTGTGTGAATTCAACATTTAAAAAATACACCTGCATGTGATAAATTGTATCTATAAAAGGTAGTACCTTTTAGAGCAATAAATCTTATTTGCGTTTGGAGATGATCTGTAAAACAGGGATCATTAAGTGTTATTCTTGTTCCGTAAGAGAAAGTCGCATCATCAGGTGGAAAGGTTTTGCCAACTCCACACTCGCAAACAGACTGGCCTTGTGCCCATGGCATAAAAATCTGTCCTAGATTTTCTGACCACGTCTGAATAGGTTCATTGGTTTTATAATTAGCAACCTAAAGAATAACAATGATTTTTTCTGTCTTAGCTAAAATGGTACTTGTTTGTTTTTTGTTCAGGGGAAGAATAAAGTTAGGAGGGTGAAGACAATCTATGATTGCCAAGCAGATAATGATGATGAGCTTACATTTGTTGAAGGTGAAATTATTATTGTAACAGGAGAGGAGGATCAAGAGTGGTGGGTAGGTATTTTTCTACTTTAAGATTTAAATAAACATATGAGTGTATAGTGCATAACAGTATGCAGGTAGTCTTCCCTTAACAACAGTAATTGCGACTGGAATTTCCATCGTTAAGTGACGTTATAAAACACAACTGTCACATGACCGTGCTGCTTAGCACAAAAATTCCAGCACTTTCAGTTGCCATTGTTAAGCAAATCACCATGGGCCATTAAGCAAGAACGTCATGTGGTCGCCATTTATGATTTCTTGCTGGTTTCCCCATTGACTTTGCTTGTAGGAAGCTGCCAGTGAAGGTCACAAATTGCAATCACATGACTGCAGGATGCTGCGATGTCATAAGTACGAGGACTGGTCATAACTACCGCTCGTTCAGCACTGGTTCAGCACCAAACGGTTGCTGAATGAGTGGTTGTTTAGTGAGAACCCCCTGTAGTTTTGACACAAACACCATTATTAATAGGATTTGTAATATTTACACTTGCCAAACCTTGTAAACTCTGTGGTTTATGTAGGGCAAAACATGATGTGCTCACATGTTAAAGTTTTCAAATCAATTCAAGTTCACAAGTCACAAGGCAGAATGTAATCCTAGTGCAACAGAACCAACGACTGCCATAGCAGCCGAGACCCTTCATAAGGAAAGTAGGTGGAAAGGGACTGAATGTATAGCAGTGTTGATTTGAAGGAAGTAGTTGATTTGGACATAAAGCCTGCCAGTAACCTCTGAAAGAGCTGGTTCTTGGCTTGCGTAGTTACTGCCACGCAAACCCAAGAGAAAAAGTGCTGGGAATCCCTTTGATATATTACAAAACATGGATATGTTGCTAGTATGATCTTGCCAAGCATAACACAATTTACTGAAGTATATTAGTTGAATGAAAGTTAGGGTCTCAGTGTTGGCATTCATAATGACCTCTAGAAAGACCAATGCCAGTTAAACTTGCTTCCCTATAAAAGGGAGCAGTTGAGAAAGACTTATCTGACGGATATCGAAATGCAAAAGGAGGCAGTGCATATATGGCTAGTAAGACCACAATACACATTGCGGGAGCTTCACCTGAATAACCTTTGCAAGAATACCTCCTACCAAATTACATCTGAAACCATATTCTTCTTTGCAGATTGGCCACATTGAAGGAAAGCCAGAACGGAAAGGGGTTTTCCCGGTGTCCTTTGTCCACATTTTGTCAGACTGAGTCAACTCAGAAACTTGAGTATTGCACATTGTTCCTGCAAGTCAGGCTTTTCGCACGAAGCAAACAGCTGCTGCTGCTGTATCCCTGTAATTCTGTGCATAATTGTGGATATTGATGTATATATAACTGCTGTTAACAGAACAAGAATTCATTCCTCCCCATACGAGGGGCTTACACTTGTATTGTAAATAGAAGGTGTTACTTTGCCATTGCCAGTATTATGGTCATTGTGGGAGCTGGCATGCCTTACTGGGTTGCTCAAGCCATTCCTGGCATCAAGCACTTAATTTTTTGTCTGTGTGTATGAACTGCCAGCTTTCTGAATAAACTGTTAGTCCCATTCAGTCCCATTCAGCTATACAGAATTTACCGTTCCTAATACGTCAGTATTCTTGAAGTAGATAACTAGCAGTTATTCCGAGTTGTCAAAAGGAACTGCCAATGGCAGTTTACGACTAGCAACGTGCACAGTTTACAGCTTGTGAAATCCACTTCCTTGGTATTCGTTTGAAAAAAAAAATGTGTCCAGTGTATCCATCCATCCACCCAACAAGAGAAATATGCACTGATGCTACAGGTAACCAGTAGTATTTTTATGGTGTGTAGGCCACCTTTCACGTTTGTATTCTGTAATTGCAGTTTCTTCCTGTGGTCCTTACCTCACTTGACTCCATCCGAACGTCTACAATAAAAATTATTCAGTCTCGCAAAGAAAAGTACATGAGACTTCTGGCTGGAGGTTTCCTTTCAGTAAACCAGGGTCTCTTTATAACGTACATTCCTACTTGCATGGCTTCATGTTCCTCCTTATAGTCTATTTATGCAAGAACATTACAGACATCTGTCAGCTTGTCTTTCAGTTTCAAATAGTGCAGCATTGTGGTAATCTGTTTACCACCCAAATTGAAATAGCAGCTGATAAGAGTATTTGTTTGCTAACTAATTGGTTCATTAAGGTGTTGGGGGATTTCAACCTTTATTCCACAGAAGCCATATTAAGTCACAATACTCCTATTGTACTACTGCCTGGAGAAATCAAAATCGTTAGCAAAACAATTGAAAAATACCCTTTCCTGAAAAATAGCAGCTGTTAGAGAAGCCACGGGAACATCTGGAAGTACTGAACAGGGCCAAGAATCTGGCAGCCACAAAATTAATAATTTAGGAAGGACATGTTTGGACCTGTGATTATTAGACTGCTAAAATTTCATGGCTGCAGCTTCAACTCATTCTTTTTTTAAAATCAACGTAGTTAAGGACATACTCATTTCTGATACACATCAGGCTTTGCACAATTGCCACACCTCTCTGCTACTCAATCAAATTGTTTCACTTTCTCGGATTTCTGCAAGACCCTGAAAAAAAGTACTGCTTTCACTTTAAGAAGCTGATTCCTTAAAGCTTTTTTCAACAGGCTTGCAGGGAAGCCTGCAAATGATAGGATGATAAACAGCTGAGAACTGCTGGGCCAAAGTACTTCTTCCTAATCATTTTCAAAACATAAGCCCTTTTGAGAGGAGAAGAGGGAGGGCTAGTGTTTTACTATACATTTTGTAGTTTTACAGGGCAGATAACTGGTTAAAACTTAGCTCAAGTTTCATTTCCTCTAGAGCAGTCTGTTGAAATTCCATCTCAAAAGGATTCGTGTCACCCAGAGCACGAGTTCCAATTAATCCGTTGCTTTTGCTATGGATGTTTTACAAAAGTCAATGTTTATTTTTACTTGGGTGGTTAACATGTACAACATAATCAATTTAAGAACTCTTGCACGACAGAAAGCAAAGTATTTATCAGCTCTTATTGGAAAGTGGTTTTCAAACAATTGCTTCATCCGGGTCACAGCACATTTTGTTCCAAGGTATACGCGTACAAATGAATGAGTGAGCCTGCTACCAATGTCAGTGTTTTCACTTGTGCTGTTTATATAAAAGCTAGAACAAAAATGACTTAGCATTCCATATTGCTTATTGATGAAATGTCCTTCCAGTGCGTTAAAGGAGAAAACTCATCCACTTTGTCAAGTGTTATTTTCAAACAAGCTCAAAGTCCACTGGTTTTAAAGAAGATAAAAGTGAACATATAAAGATGTGTAAAATGATGTAGAGTCAAATGTCTATTATTTTGTAAGCTTTTTGAAGTAGCATATGAATTTTTTTAAATAAAATGAGTTCCATCAGGAACAAGAGCTGACTATTTGATTTAGAGTCCATAGGATAATTAAGATGCAATGTATGATACATAGGTTGAGTTTAAGTACAAGGTTCTATTTAAACTCAGAGCCACTATCTGCAATTTTGTACATTTCATTATATATTTGGAAAGCCTGCTTGTTTTGGGTTTTTCCCCCAGGGAGGGAAGTATGTTCTGGAAATGATGTGTTATCTTACTGTTGAACAGCAATTGCTATTTATTTTTTTATGACATACTGCAACCACATGTAGAAGAAAACAGATCTTATAGTACTAGTTGATACTGAACTCTCCTTTGAATGTTACAATCATCATACATCAGTACATTTGTTTCCTTATGTGTTTAATGTGACAGTTTGAGTACTGTATGTGTTAATTTCTACTTTTTTAATATTTAAAATTGCTTTTAAATAAATGTATTCAGTTGATTCCAGACCTCTGAATGGCCTTTCATCAACTAAAGCTTTCTGCAAGAGGAAATAGGTATGAATTAAGTCACAATAGAGTAGGCTTGTGCACTGCTTCCGAGTGCAAATATAGCATCTCTTTGCAACACATAAAGCACCTGTGTCTTTTCTCCAAATCAGGAAATTTTCATTAGCAGGAAATCCAGAGTTGTAAGCTAGATTGAAAAGTTAAAACCCGGAAGACAAAAGCAACCCATTTTTGTGTTGTTGCCGAGAAACTAATATGCCAGCGTCCCTGAACCCACCAGGAGTTCAACTTAACTTGAGGGAAACTTCATCTTACTTCACTGATAGTTAAATATATACCAGACCAGTGTTTCTCAACCTTAGCAACTTTAAGATACGTGGACTCTAACTCCCAGAATCCCCCAGCCAGTATAGCTGGCTGGGGAATTCTGGGAGTTGGAGTCTACGCATCTTAAAGTTGCCAAGGTTGAGAAACACTCTACTAGACAGTTAAGTGTGTGTGTGTGTATATATATATATATATATATATATATATTTTTTTTTTTTTTTTTGGTGCCATCAAGTCAGTTTTTGACTCCTGGCAACTCCCTGGGCTAGTCTCTGCAGTTTTCTTGGCAAGGTTTTTTTTTCAGAAGTGGTTTGCCATTGCCTCCTTCCTAGGGCTGAGAGAGAGGGACTGGCCCAAGGTCACCCAGCTGGTTTTATGCCTCAGGTAAGACTAGAACTCACAGTCTCTTGGTTTCTAGCCTGGTGCCTTCACCACTACACCAAACTGGTTCTCCAAGTATATACTATATTGTTTGTTTATTTGTTGTTATTACTTATTTGCACGCTCCCCATTTCAGAAGACCCTGGGTGGCTAAACATCAAGGTCATCATAAAAGAAAAATAAATCTACCCATAATATAAACAAACATCAAAACATTAAAATAATAAACAGAACATCAAATGTACCCATAATATAAACAAACATCAAAATAATAAACAGAAAAGATACAAAGTCACATGCTTGCCATATTCGAACCTTCACTCACAACATGCCCTCCTCCGGCGCTAAATGGAACCATCAGATCTTAACTCTCCAGAAATCTGGGTGGAAAGGAGCAGACCCGATCTCTGTGGGGAAGGAATTCCAAAACGGGGGCAGCAATTGATAATACTCCCTTCCCAGGTCCTGTCAGGTGACCATCTCATATAGATGGGACCTATTCACTCGGATGATGGGTGGGCAGATAAATATGGAAGAAGGCACTCCCTCAGATAGCCTCGTCCTGAGCCATGTAGGGTCTTAAAGGTGATCCAGCCCCTGTCAACTGGAAACCAGTGCAGGTTCCATAAAAGTGGGGTGAGCCAAACGTATCAGGATATTACCATTACCGCCTGAGTTTGTACTAACTGTAGCTTCCAAATGCTTTCCAAGGGCAGCCCTACATAGATCGAGTTACAGTAATCCAAGCAGGGGTGGACTCAGTCATGAGTGACTGTGAGCCAGGCCTCCCAATCCAGGAATGGCTGCAATAGGCGCTCAAGATGCAAGTGCGCAAAGGCCCATCTGGCCACAGCCGCCATCTGCTGACCGAGCTGGTGCTTTGAGTCCAGAAGGACCCCCAAATGGCAAACCAGAGTCAAAGAAGGCATTTCCGTGGAATCGATGGGCCCAGGAACCCAAGACACTCTGCTCTGAGGGATCTGCTCCTCCCCATCCAGATCCTAACAGCATCCAGGCACTGGGTCAGCACTTCTGCTGTATTGCCTGTCTGGCCTGGGGCCAGGATGTCTGACTAGGCAGCATCAACATACTGATGATGCCAGATCCCATGCTAACAAATGGCCTCCCCAGCCATTTCATATCAATGTTAGAAAGCAGTGGGCAGAGAGCCCTGAGACACTGAATAAAGTAGAGCTCTCCAGAGAGATCCCTCCCCCCCACCCCAGGACTGGAACCCAGTTTACTATGTATGCTGTGTCTTCTTGCTCGTAGAGACAGTTCCCATAAATTCCCTTGTTCTGCTTCCTCCCAGGGCTAATACCCAAATCAAAGCATTGCTTAGCAAGCTAAGTGTGGAAGAAGTCACAGGACGTTTCATCATCCTTGTGGCGACCTTGTGGAAACGCCTTTGAATCTTTCATTCATTTTACTTTCCGTGAACCTGAAAATAGGGTGGTGGAGGAAAACCACAGAAGAGTCAAGCACTATCCCTTTACTTCACCAAGTGATGTACCATACCACTTCCACTCTCTGAAGAATATTCATAAAGAACCTGTGCAAGTACAGCTAGGAAGCTGTTCTTAAATGCAGCATTTAACCACAAACAGGGCGCCATCATGGCCAATTGCAGTAAACTACCAAGTCTCTCTGCTTCATTATGAAGCAAGGGCACCATCTAACCATGATCTTAAAAAATCATTAAAAAATGAGTCATTGACAATACTCTTGCTAAATAACCCACAATGCTGGTAACAGGATCTGTTGCCTCCACATCTGTCTATTCTGTTTGCTAAGCAAATGTGTGTGCTAACTGCAAACTCTGAAAATACATGTTTGGATGCAGAAGATGGAGTGGTACACCTTTCCCAAGCTCCTCTTTGATAAGAAAATATATACACAGGTTTAAAAAACACAATGTCCTTCGTTGGAGTATTCTATATTATTCATAATTGAGTGAGAATAGGACAATTTATGACAAAATCATCTCGAATGGTCAGTTTTGGTCCATTAACTTTTCCAGCATCTTTTCTATCATCTGCCTGCCTACCTACCTACCTACCTACCTGCCTGCCTGCCTACCTACCTACCTACCAACCATCTCAGTTATGTGGGACAGCATTTCATCTGAACACTGAACAGAACCATTGCAACTCAGGAGTCTGTGGGATGCTTCCATCCTGTTACCAGACATTGCCATCTTCATCTCCTAAATATGCTTATGAGATATTTTCCTGTACAGCCTACAGGGCTGGAGACCAGCTGTTCACTGGAATGCATGTGGGCACTTTGTGGGCACATCTGTTCAGTTAGTGGTTCTCAACCTTTTGGATCCTAAGTCCCCCCCAATTATTCTATTAAAAAACTTGGGTTCTTGTAAGATAAAAACAAAAAAACTCACTTTTCCCAAGAAGGACATAAATATAATAACGCACTTCCTGTAAACTTATTACTTATGGTAAATTTTAAGGGCATAAATATGGTAATTATACCATTCACAGCCATTTTTACTGCTAACTATAAGCTGGGAATTAACTAGGATGAAAGCAGTGGTTACCACTGCCAAAATAGTCTTCCTCAAAATGCAAACTAAAATACATTGAAATAATGAGAGGAAGCTAATTAGTGTCAAATGTTACTTTGCCTCCTATAGCAGACCACTGAGCTTCCAGGGTAGAGGGCCGGAGTCTCAAACCACCTCTCGCAGAAGCCCTCTTAAGTTTTCACAACCTGACCCCACCTCCTGCAATGGGATGATGGACTGAATTCCTGTTGTCATACTGTATCCTCCAGATGGCTCCTCACCTGATAGTAACCCACTAATTAGCTGGCTAGGTGACTTTAGCTCAGTCCCTCACTCTCAGCACAACCCACCTGACAGAGGTATTGTGGGGAAAATAGGAGGCACTAGGTACGTATGCCACCTTGAGTTGACCAAAATAAATACAGAATTATTGTCATTATTATTATTCTCTTGACAATGAAGTGTAGAGGTGTGTGACTAGAGGGTTCAGCTCCTCTTGCACCCCACCATATCAGAGACAGCCACTCTCACAAGAGACAAACCAAATCAAACTGTATTTAAAAACAATGTAAGGTGTAAGAAATTGTATGTATTTATGTGAATTTATTTATCCACCTGTGTGTCACCTCAATCATCAAACTAATTCTAGGGGTTACTTTTTTAAAACTTTCCTGTACTTTTTTTACTTTAAATGCAAACATTCAACACCGATCAAACTTAAATTGCTAAGCTGCCAATTAACAGAATACAGCAGCTCCCAAATGAGTAAAAAAAAAAAAAAAAAACCAGAAAAAGAAAATATACTATTCTTGGCAGATCACAATATGATGGAAGCCTCAGAATCCTCATGAAGATAATAGAGAATGCAAATATTAAGGATACAAATTAAACGCAGATTCTAAATTTATATATAAGTCGTAATGCAGTTTCTACGACAGGTTGCCTATTTCTACAGAAGGAGACATTTTCCAAGGGAGAAGTTCCTCTGCTTCAACAACCTGGCTTTATCACAGCTTCTTGGCAATTCCAAACTAACCAGAGGGCATATGGGTGATGTAGTCCCATGCGTTCCTCAGCTCAGTCTACCGATTTCAACGGAACATTTTTGAGCACACTCCCGCTCTTCCGTTTTAGTCCATCCGTGTGTTTTAATCAGAACCTCATCGATTATCTGGGAGAAATAAATTTAATAGGCACTGAGGATGCTTGCCAGGGCCAGTTCTATCATCTGGTAGACTGAAGCAACTGCTCAGGTAGCAGACGCAGAGGACTCAGTAGCAGCAGGACATGGCTTATCCTGACCCTGTGTGTGGTCATCAGCGCTGAAATAGGAGTCATCTATCAGTCCGGTCACAAAGGGAGGACACCATCTAATTTTTGTCTCAGATTCCAAAGAAACTTGGCCAATCTTGGCTCCAGCTTTTACAGGTGCCAGATACTAAAAAGGGCAACCCATTCATTTGCCAGCTATTCTGCTTGTGGCATGGGTTAATGGTGCATTTGGGCTCTGCTGAAGTACTAATCCTGCTCGTGGAGAGCCTGAATGGTAAACCTTCCTTTCGCTCAAGCTTGACTCCTAGTGACATCATGGCTCCAGGCCAGAAGTGGGGTCTCATCTAAGAACTAACCAGTTTCAACCAGGATTTGATGAATCAAGCCAAATATTGGGTTCACATACCACCCACTAAACCTAACTGGCTGTGTTTGCAAACACCATGAGTCCATCCCATCAGAACCATGGTTAACACAACCTAACATAGACTCATTGTTGAACATCCTATTTTTGCAGATACACTCAACAGCTTCACACAGTGCACTAGCCTCAAATATGGCTGGCTATTGTGGCTAACTACATCTTAGCTTCATGCGGTGTGCGACTATTGCACTAGAGAATACTGAGAGGTTCTGCAGAACCAACATAAACACGATCTTTTTGATTCTCACCAAATGAATACTCCCTCCCTATAAGGACAAAAGAGAGAAGCCACCACAAACATTTGGATGGCTATTTTAGACATCCTTTTCAACATTAAACAATTAAGAACTAGCTTTTTTTTCAAGATATCCACTTAATAGTATGGCAACATATGAATGAACCTCTTGGGTCTGGTATGCTGAAGCCACATGAATATTCTGACCATTTCCCTTCCAGATAGGGAGCAAACGTGTTGGGGGAAAGCAACAAAAAGAATTACAGACTAAGGACACCTGTACTCTTATTAAATCTGGGCTTCAAAAGCTTGTAGGACCACCAGAGGGCAGCAAAGGGTCCCTAGACTTTGGCCCTCTAGCGGTCATCTGAATTTTTGCAAGGTCGATCTGGTAGCCCCAATCGGAGAAACTGCATTCACACAGCATGTTTCATCAGATCAATTAAAAAGCCATCTTGCATTGGCAGAACACACTCACCTCAGTCTATCTTCGCATGTGTCTGTTAGCTCAGCCCATTTCGTTTCAATGTACTGGAAGAACCCTAACCATTCAGTAACTATTAGGCTGTGCAAACCGATTTCAGACTTCTGCTTCCTCTCTGCAAAACCAGCCCCAACACAGATGCTCTGGGTCTAGACCAGTGTTTTTCCAAACTTGGCAACTTTTAAGATGTGTGGTCCTGGCTGGGGAATTCTGGGAGTTGAAGACCACACATCTTAAAGTTGCCAAGGTTGAGAAACCCTGGTCTAGAACAATGCCTAGACTTACTCAGTAGGTCAGCATTTCCTGACCCCTGCAGAATCCCACTGGAGGGACTGCCGGCTACGCCATCTCCCCCGCCCCCTTGGCTGGCCTCACACAGTATCCCTACCTAGCTCAGTTCAAATCTCGTAGTCTCATTCGCACAACCTACGACTGACAACTAATTCGAATCTTTGGTTCAATATTTCGGACTGTCACGCGGGGCGAGCCAAGCCCCTTTCATTTGGGGCCAGCGTCTTGCAGAAACTCAGAAAACGGTTTCAACCCGCAACCCAGTGGGCGCCTTCCGCAAAGTCCTAGCTGCAGCTCGCCCTGCTAGATTTCTATCTGCAGGGCCGCTCACTCCCCCAAGGCTGCTGCAGGTTCTGCTCCCTCGTCCGCTAAAAAAGGTTTACTTTGTGGCTTGGCAAAGGGGGTACTCAGGGCTCTTAGGCAGAATCTAAGCCGTGGAGGTGAACAGCTTTTCTTTCTTTCTTTCTTTCTTTCTTTCTTTCTTTCTTTCTTTCTTTCTTTCTTCCTTTCTTCCTTCCTTCCTTCCTTCCTTCCTTCCTTCCTTCCTTCCTTCCTTCCTCTCTCCCCCCCCCCTTTTTTTTCCGTCCACCCTCCTTCACGGATCCTTCCTTTTATAGCTTTCTCGCTCGCTCTCGCCTGCTAATCGCCACCACCTCTTCCTCGTAAACCTGTAGCAGTGACGTTGTCGTCGACCAACCCGGAAGCTTCGTTGCCTTCGCAAGAGGTTGCAGGAATCTGGTTCCCTTTTTCATTTTTCTTCTGCTGGGGGGCTCTGCAATTTCCCGCCTGCCTCCGCCGGGCCGGTGCGTGGAATCGGCGCAAAGCAGCGAACGGTGAGTGCCCGCGGCTTTGCATTCGGTGCGACGCTCGCGTGCCTTCCGATGGCTTTTGGCGGACGGCGACCCTCGAGGAAACCCATTGCAGTGGGGCGGAGGCGGGGTGGGGGGTGGGGGCATGCTTATCGGTAGCTCTCTCTTTTACGGCGGGAGACGGGGAGGATCGAGGAAGAGATGGAGATCCAGAAGCGCTTTGGCTAAGGCGCGTGCAGGGAAGGAAAGAGGCTTCGTCGGTCTGCAAACAGACCTCCGACGAGCCCCCCATCCGCTTTGTGTGCAATCCAGCGCCTGCAGGCGGCTCTGGCGGGAAGTCCCGCTGCTTTGAACGGGGCTCGCTCGCCTGCCTGCTTGCCTGCCTGCCTGCTTGCCTGCTCGCCCGGCCGGCCGGCCGGCCGCGCGCTAACCAGAGCTTTGCGCTCCTGTGCGCTCGCCGCGCCTCGCTTGCATGCGCAAGCACCGAGCGAGCCCCTGTCCCCGCCGCTGCGGGGCGGAGTAACCAACGCGAAAACAGCCCGTCTGCCTGCGCTCAGCATGCGGCGGGGCTGGCTGCTTTGGGGATTCGGAGATCGTGCGGGGTCGGGGCGATAGTTTCTCCGTGGGAGCGGGAGAGGGAAGCTCGTAGTGCGGGGCAAGGGGGCGATGATTCGGTACAGGCAGCTTGTTCCGTGCGAACGCAGACAAGAAGGGGGGGGGGGAATCGCAGCTCCCCCCAGGAGAGTTCATCTCACACCGGGCGCAAAAATTAGATCTCATTCAGGCTTGGGGAGGGGGGAGCGAGCCGTGCACCGCAGGATTCGGATTGCAGTAGGGAGATCTGGGGGATAGGGGTAAATCCTCAGAGGTGTCTGATTCTCCCCTCCCGTCCCGCAGCCAGGTCCGGTGTGGAATCGGTTGTGATGCACTTCACGGTTGGCTTGACGTGACCCAGCCAGGCACACTGGAGACAACCGCATGGGGGTCTTACGGGTCGTCTTACCATGTAGTTAGTTTACCCTTGAAAGACTCCTGTCAACTGAGAAAATGGGTGGGATTGTATTCTGGTCTCCGTAGTTACCAACTGACCTTGCTTGGGTTGGGAGGCTAAGCAGCGTTGGGCCTGGTTAGTACAGAATTTGGCTGGAGGAGCGCAAGAGAATCCTGCCGCTGGGTGCTGGATGGAGAAGAAAACTCTAGGAAGATACCCGCAGCACTGGGGTCAAGGAGGCTTTGCTTGCTTGGGTGACCAGAAGCCATGGGAATGTTGTGTGAACCCAGACTTTGGTTGCTGATAGGCTTGGCAAAGTGCAGTCAGACTTGTTCCCAAGGCGTTGCACCTAGATTCGTGCCTAGGTTTTTTATGTTAAATATATGCACCTTCCTGCTGTCAGGGCTGGAATCAATTACTGTAGGCAAGAATCCCCAAGAATTCAGGAAACACTGATAAGTAATTTTTTGTTGAAAAAAAGTGATGAAGCCATAATGAAAGAATCTGAGGGGCTGCTGGGTTTCAAGAGCACTTCCTGTGTAGGCAAACAGCACATGAATGCTTCAGTCCCTCTTTCATGTTTCTGATCTAAGTAATGGGATACCTGGCCCTCGCTTTTGCCCAGGAAAGCTGGTTTCCATCTGCCCCTTGTTTTTGCTGTCATGCTTTTTTACTGATGTAAGAACGAATTCTCACAGAAACCAGACCGTTATGGCTTATTTGCTAAACCATGGTTAAGAAAACCCATGGTTGATTTTTTGTGTTGTGTCAACACATTCTGCAAGCCGATTGCATAGAAGATGGGACTCTCTGGACACCTTATAATGCTATAAACTATTTTAGTTTGTAGTTTATTTAGATGCATAAATATTTATATACATATAAGAGGAGGGACAAAGAGTGAAAGGTGCGCTGTAATCCCTGCAGCTTTTGTAATGCATTGTGATGTGCACACGCAAGTATGCAAGAGGCAGAGCTTGTATCATAATGTCACAATGCACATTTTGTCATTTTGACAAAACCTGATTACTGCAGATGCCCGTGTCCGTATACATTAATCACACACAGAAGCAGCATGGAGCAGTGCTCCTCCAGCTAAAGAAAGACATTCCTGATGCTTCTGTTCAATGCATCATTTATTGCAGCTGTATCTGTAGCATCCTGAGTCAGTACATAGCATATGCCTTCTAGAAGGTTGGGTGTGGGCTTGCAAGCTGGTATCTAAGTTAGAGATCATGGCTTGCATAGAATAGGATGAAAATGCTTGAGGATAAAATAGAGTTTGGCTGTCCTGGTGGCATACTGGCCAAAACTACGTGGTGCTGTCCTTGCTATTAGCAGACAATCTGCATGTGCTATGAAAGAGTAGTCTAGTTTTAATGGTGCAAGCACAGGCAGACCTGGAGAATTATGGGCTGGGCTCCTGACTCCATGAGGGAGTCCCTTGGTCCTCCACCCACAGTCCTACCTCAACAGCCATACCCCAAAGCATTGTTTTTCAAACTTGGCAACTTTTAAGATGTGCGGACATGGACTCCACAAATTCCCCAGCCAGAAATGTGGGAGTTGAAGTCCGCGCATCTTAGAGTTGTCTAGTTTGAAAAACACTGCCCTAAAGAGACCCTGCTGGACCCACCACCACATGACCCCCACCACCATTCCAGCACAAAGGCCCCTCTGCACTGGTTTTAAATCATAAGGAATTAGGTGGAGAAGATAATCTCTGACTGCTATTTCTCAGTAGATTAGTATGATAGGGTGTGTTCTAATGCTAAAGCTTCTCAGAATGAGTGGGCTGATTCAGTAAGGAAGGTTTAGACTTTTATGAAGCATATTAAGGCCAAAGAACTAAAAGAGGGTTGAAGACAATGGAGAAAGGAAAAAGAACTTAGCATGACTCCTGCAAACTTTAAATTACCTGCTACAGATTGTCTAATGCTAAGGGGTGGAGGCCAAATGCACTTTCTGCCCCAAAGGGGAACACAACATAAGAGTCAGCTTGGCTATAAACATGGTAATTGACACTGGCTGGCTTCATACAGTGACCTAGCTTTGCCTATGGCTTAGGCAAAACTAAAAACAGCAAGCTGGTTTATCTTCATTTTAGGTCCTGTTTTGCCAAACAAGGCCCAGTTGGCTAAGTCCACCTATCTGCCTAGGCCAAAACCAAGCAAATCACTCGTCTTAAAGTTGCCAAGGCTGAGAAACAACTGCTGTAGAGTATCCAGGACAGCAGGAATTCTGCAGCTGTAAATTGGGTTTCTTGTCATGCAACAAGCCATGTGGAAGGCAGAGTGAACAAAACTAGTCATTTAATGGAGAAGCAGCTGGTAAAGTTAAGCAAGAGGAATATTTTAAATAACTAAATAGCAGGGGTCCCCCTATAAAGCAGGGCTGTAGAGAAAGCCAGCTTGGTGTAGTGGTTAAAGCCCCAGGCTAGAAACCAGGAGACCGTGAATTCTATTCCCACCTTAGGCACAAAGCCAGCTGGGTGATCTTGGACCAGTCACTCTCTCTCAGCTCTAGGAAGGAAGCAAGGGCAAACCAATTCTGAAAATGAAAACTGCAGGCAGTCGTCAGGAGTCAAAAACTGACTCAAAGCTTTTTTTTTGGGGGGGGGGGTAGTGGAAGATGCATTCAGTGGACTCCTGCATGTAGAACAGGCCTCTGAAGACAGGCAAGTACTATCAACCTCCCACTGATTTGCTCCCAGCCCTTTTCACAACTTTGGTCTTATCATGGGTACAATGATTAAAAATTCCTTCCACGGAGATTATGTACTTCTTTGGTAGTAACTCCATCTTGGTTTCTGTGTTACTCTCAATCTCCACCATGAGCTTGGTTTAGACCTTGATGTCTTTGCCTTCTTCCCACCTAGAGTGTGGCTCTGTTCCAATTACTCAGGGTCCCAAGGTCGGCAGAATTCTTGATACAGACATCTCCAAAACATGACTGGCTCTTTAAACTACCTTGATCTGACAAGAGTGTAAGAGTTTTGGCATTCATGATTACCCTGGATAGCTATGAACAAGCCTATTTTTGGCTGAGGATTCTTAACCAAAGACTCTTTTCTGGATGTATCTTGAACAAAATAATTGGTACAGGTAGATTATCTTGTAATTTAAGGAGGAGAGATTATTATTACTAGCACAGTTCTGTAAGAATTATGTGATTTGCAAATGTGTGGGGGTTTTGCTGTTTTCTGGAGATACAAATGAATCATTGGATGAAGACCCATTAAATTGATAAGGTTGTATACTGTTAAGGTTGTATACTGGTTAAAACATGAAATCAAACTCCTGATCCACCATGAAACATAATGGACAACCAGTAAATCACAGTATGGTCTGTTTTTGGGGGGGGGGGGGAGTAATGACATTATTTAAGACTGGGAAAGGGGGTAATTGGGTCATGCAGTTTAAGAACCACTGGTTTAGCACATCCCTCGTGTCAAAATTATAAGAATGCAAAAACACCAGTAAAGAGAGCTAGCAAAGCCAGTTTGGTGTAGTGGTGAAGGCACAAGGCTAGAAACCGGGGGACTGTAAGTTCTAGTCCTGCCTGAGGCACGAAGCCAGCTGGGTGACCTTCGGCCGGTCACTTTCTCTCAGCCCTAGGGAGGAGGCCATGGCAAGCCACTTCTGAAAAACTGTGCCAAGAAAACTGCAGAGACTTGTCCAGGCAGTCTCCAAGAATCTGACATGATTGAACAGATTTTTTTTTTAAAAAGTGTACCTCCAATAATGGTCTGTTCTCAGACTTTAATATTCCAGCCTCTTCACCCACCGCTGTCCACCAGGGAGCAGGGACTCTTAAAGAACTTTTCCACTGTCTCTCTCTTTCCTGGCTCTGAATCTTCAGGCATCTGTATTTTCAGGAACTAATTAGGGTTTCAGTCTCTAAATCCATTCAGCTATTGTAGCCCTGATGCTGATAAGGTCAAACTTGACGTGCCCACCACCTCCCACTTGGGATCCACAGCTGATAGGTTCCTGCCACTCTGTTTTGGTTGTTAAAGTGGTAAATGCAGCTTGCTTTTTTTTTAAAATGAGGGATGCAACCAAGTCAATTAGCTCCTGGCTTATGTCCCTGATCTGTCTAATGTTGGAATGATCTCTTAGGAAGCAGAATGGAAAAAACAGGCTTTCCAAATTTATGGTGCTCTAGGAAACGGGGAACTAGAGTTTCACCTAGTTTTTAAGTGGAAGCCTAAAATTAAAACATAATTTGCCAAGGGAATCATGACCTGAAATTTTAATTGAAATCTTCCAGGTCATCTACAGTAGTTACCTGTGGTATGTCATGTGCTACCTTAAATCTGCTCAGCTGCACTGAGTAGCACAGTGTTTCTCAACCTTGGCAACTTTATGATGTGTGGACTTCAACTCCCAGAATTCCCCAGCGAGCCTTGCTGGCTGGGGAATTCTGGGAGTTGAAGTCCACATATCTTAAAGTTGCCAAGGTTGAGAAACACTGCAGTAGCACGTAGTAGTTTCTCAGTTATTGTGGACTGTAGGCGAAACATTTCTTTGATCTGAGGCAGAAGCTGGCCACAATTATCCAAGTGTTAGCATCCACCACATGCCAGGCTACTTATCGTAGGCTGAGCTGGTTAGATTTGAATAAAAAGCAGATTATCCTCTTATGTCAGAGCAGAAGCTGGGCCCAAGATTTCCCGCCTTGCCTGGTCGCTTATCTGAGTTGCACATCTGTCATAGGCTAAAATGTAATTGCTAAGTGATTTCACAGTTTGGTTCTTGGCTGGATTTAGAAGGTGTTAGCTAGAAAGGAAATGCAGGCTGGAGTCACATAAGGTGTTAAGCTATAATGTTTGTGTTTAGGGCACTGTAGGAACCCACCAATATGCTTTGTTCAATATATGAGTCTTCCTCAACTTGGCAGTGTGTTGGAACTTCATCTTCCAAATTTCCCAGCCAACTGTGTGGTTGCAGTAGAGGTGGCCATGTTGGGGAACTCTGCAAGAAATCATGGTTAAATAAACCATACTTTAGGGCAGGCAGTATGGAAGCCAGCTTGCAGACTTTGACTTGGGATTCCTGAGAGCTGGTCAATGATGAGTGTCTTCACATTTGACGTTTTGGCACTAGGGCTCTACAGTTCTCTGGAAATAATTTGGAAAAGGTGCTTTGAGGTATATGGGAATGTGAACTTAAGCCCTTGAAGACTAATCAGAAGCTTCAACTGGCCAGAATGCAGGGGAGTTAGTGGTGAGTTTCTTGCCTCAACATGCCCGCATGACACCTCTGCTTTGCGAGCTACGGTGGTGACCAGTGGGCTTCTGGGTGCAATCAAAGTGCTGGTTATTTATTTATATATATATATTTGTGCATCAAATTTGTCACCACCCATCTTGTTGAACGACTCTGGGCGGTTTACAAAACAGTTAAAATCAATTAAACTTACAAAATGACAATCTCTGTTATGTGCTCTAAAGCCCCGCATGGCAGAGGGCCCAGTTATTTGAAGGACCATCTGGCTCCTGTGGTTTCTGCCCAGCCAGTACAATCCAACAGAATGGGTGTGCTCTGGGTCCCCTCAATTAAACAGTGTCATTTTTTGGGACCCAGGAAGTGTGCCTTCTCTGTAGTGGCATCTGCTTTCCTGAATGAGGTCAACCCTGAGATCCAGGTGGCTTCCTCCCTGAAGACATTCTGGAAAGCTGTGAAAGCCTGGCTGTTCTCCCAGGCCTTGGAGCATGGATGAGACTCCCTGTTTAAGACTGGTGTTGTCTGGGCTTCCATTTTGTAACTATTTTGTAATTTTTTAAAATTAATTTCATTGTACTGTATCCTTATTTTCTTGTTTTTATGCTGTTCCTTACTTCGTGTGCTGCCCAAAGTCAGTTTGAGGGGCATCAAAATCGAATGAATGAATGAATGAATGAATGAATGAATGAATGAATGCAAGCAGCTATGTCTTCTGTGGCTAACCCTGGGGAAAGGATGTGCTTGCTTTAAAGAGTTGTGGGCAAGCGCTGCCTTCATACCCTTGAATGTGTTGAAGCACCTTCTTGGAATCGCATCCACAGCACCTTGTAGCTCTGTCAGGCACTTCTCGGGTGACCCACATGGAGCAGCCTGGTGCCAGTTATGCGGCAAACGAAGGGCAGTCTCAAGTTCGTTGGGAACCGCCATGGCGGTGGTATTCCAACCACTTCTGCAGCTGCTTCTGGGGTTTGTGTTGCCTTTGAAGTTCCCTTTCCTGGCCAGAGTGGGTACAGAATTAGGTTTCTCCAACCACCCCATATTTCCCCCCCACTTGCTTCCCCACATTGTGCAAGTGGATAGGAAACGCAAACGCAAGGCGACGGTAGAGAAGCAAGCTCTGCTTAAATCCAGACTGCTTATATCTCCACCTGGGGATTTCTGCAGGGCAAGCAGGAGACCCTGTAGCTCAACGCTGCTGGACTACAATTCCCAGCAGCCACAGTCAGCGTGGCTGGTAATGGGTGGCGTGGGCACTGCAAAGCCTGGGCACGAGTGACATCACATCTTAGCTATTCCAGGTCAGCAACTTCAGTTAGGGTTATATTTTAAGACACAACTCTTCTTTCTCCAAAGGAGGAACCAGATTATTCCAGACCATATTAACTGGAAGTTTCCCCCGCTGTGAACTTGTGACATTAGTTCCCTGTTTTTTGGTTTGGTTTTGCCTTTTTTAACAGTATGACACTAAGTGCTAGTAACTAGAACAAAAAGTCTCCGGTTTTATGAAACGGCCTTGTTCCCTTTCTGCACACCCTGTGGAGAAGAGGCTGCCTTTCACTGAAACACACACACCCACACACAGTTGATTGTAAACGGATGGCACAGGGGTATCTGCAGGGTGTGGTCAAAAAATCAAGACGGCAGCCCCAACTTTCTTGATCACACCTGGCAGATACCGGGATGTTGCAAAGTGAAGGCTAACCTCCACCATCATCTTCATTTCCTCCAAATGCTTTGCAAATAAACAAATACATGTAGTTAATTGCAACCACATTTGGGGAGGTTTCCTTCTGCTTGAGGGAGGGAGGGAGGGAGGGAGGAGAAGAAGAAGGGAGGAAAGGAAGGAGAAGAGGGAAGGAAGGAGGAGGAGGAGGAGTGAGGAGATAAAGGGTAGAGCTTTGCAGCTCCCCAAATCCAGATCCACCAGCTTGAAATGAGTGGCTGCCTCTGCATGCTGATTTTCAGGTCACCCAAGTGGCAATATCAGTGGACAGTAGGATGATTGGAGCCTGATCTGGAAAACCTGAGTGTTGCAAAAGTTTAGAAACATTAGAATTCTGTGTGAGACATAGAAAGCTTGCTGTCCGTTGATAGGAACAAAATGGAAAATGGAAGAGGGGGGAACGGAATGGAGTATTATGGAAAAGGGCATGCTTAACTGCAGCAGTGCACTTGTCCCTGTTCGCAGATCAATCTAAGTCACTATTAGTTTCATTAAAGACTGTTGAATAAACTATAGTTCCCTGCTTTCCCACATTGTATTAAGCCTTACAGGGTGGCTTGATTAGTTTTACTATAGCATGTGGTGAGAATTGAACTAAATTGTATCCCGTGGGTTGGCTGCAAGTCTGGCAGGTATCTTGTCTGGAAATGAATAAAGCAACATTTAGAATCTAACTCTCATTAACCCTGCGCACCAGCTGGCTGGGGATAATGGGAGATGTAACTGCAGAGATGTAACTGCGGCACGTCTAAACGGCACGCCACTTGGGAAGGGTGCTTTAAAACAGTGCTTTATACACTAATCACATTTGCCTGGCTCTAATATTACCTTTTTATCCCATTTATCTTTTGGAATGCAGTATAAAAGTGGTATAGCAAGGAGTCAGCCTCATTACTTTCCCATTAGAAGACAGAGGGGAAGTTGTGATGAGAAAAAAAGAGGGGAAGATAGATCAATTTAGGCAGTCATCAAGAACTGCTTACTTTCTTGCCAGCTTGCCAGCTGATCTACAGAATTTTTATAACTTATTTCGCTTTAAGTTATAAGAGCCAGGTATTTCTCTAAATGGCACTGTCATTTTGATATTAACTAATAACACAATCCCTGCCTTCTGGAAAAATGCTTGCTAGCTGAGATAATTTCCCTGGGCTGGTTAAAGAATTGTGTTACCATCTTCAGGCACTAGTCAGCATATTGTCAATATCACCTTGGCATATCTGTGATTGTAGAAATAGCTGTGCTGCTTCTGAAAAAACAGCACTTCCCAGATGAATGACTTTCAGTTCTTATCTGGGGTTCTGGGGGTTGAAATCCGACACATCTGGAAGGCTGAGGGCCTGGCTCTCTTAGGTTCTCCAAGTTGTGTGCTGCAGCCCCTGAGATGTTGTCCATCTTAGAGAAAAGAGGAAATTTTAAAATGCAGTGAAACCTTGGGTCTTTGCAGGAAGGCAAAGGCCCAACACAATTGTGCATTGCTTTGAAAGCTTTGCACGCATAATTCAACTTCCTAAGCTTGCACAGAATGTCCATGTCCTAGTGAAAAAAAAGTGACGAGATTTTTTTCAAAAGGAAGGAAAGGAATCTCTGCCTTCCAATTTATTTATTTTTTTTTGGTAGACATTCACCTTTCCTGCTGTGTCCATTCAATTCTTTAAGAGTTGGCCACAGCCCCATCAAAGCTCATGACTCCATTCCATGTTGTCCAATTCTTACCGATGTTGACTTTGTCAGAGACTTGGGAACTCTACTAATTGCAATCTTTGCCACTCTGTTTTCTCTCCAAATCAGCTTTCTTATGTCCATACCCAGAGGTTCCCACCCTTAAGCCCTTATATTTAAGGCTGTTTAGACTTTGGACATTTCCCATCACCTCCAGCCAATTGAGAACTCAGCTATATTGGCTAGAGACCTGGGATAGAAGAATTGGGCTGATCTCTTGAGACCTTACAGTGCTAGTGCTAATCAGAGCTAGAAGAAAGGTGCTTGGCCAGGGTTGCAAAAATCAAGATGACCACTGGATGGTAGCAAGGAGACAGGTAAGGTAGTCTTTGTTTAGCGACTGCCTCATTTAGTGACCGTTTGCAGTTATGACAGTGATGAAAAAGTAACGTCATGTCAGTCCTCTTGTTTATGACCTTTGCAGGTCTGTAAAGGAAAGGAAAGCTGAAGTAAGATCATAAACACAGTCACGGTTTCACTTAGTTTGCTTAATGATTGAGTTGCCAGTCCCAACTGTTGCTAAATGAGGACTACCTATAGTTTATTTTGCTTTGCTGTCATGTAGCAGTCACCCAATTTGCAACCTGTTTACTCAGCTGGATTCCTTGCCCTACTCAAGTTTTTCTTCCTTGCTGAACTTAATTTATTGACTCAGAAGGCATTCCGATTGTGGCTATTTAAGAAAATCGCTATAAAGATGGGTTTGCCCATCACACTTGCCCCGCCAACTAACATGTGCCATACATCCCGGCTAGTTCATAGTTCAGAAGCCAGAAAAATGGGTGGAGGAAACTATGATGAAGTTAGCCATGACCAGCATGTCATGAGAATGCAGCAGGATCTTTTAAACTCTGTCTCTGATAAGAGATTGTGCCTTGAAGGGTTCCAAGTTCTATCTGATGAGAGCTATCACAGTGCGGAAATAATTTTGCAGTTACTTCCTTCTCCTTCTTTGCCAGAGAAACAGATATTTTATTCTTGAACCATATGAAGCAACCCTAAAGCACAATGCACACAAATTGTGGCCGTTCAGCTAGGTCCAGTATCGACTTTGCCCTTGAAATGGGATGGTTAATTCTGTGATAAATGGGAAACAACACCGAGAAAGTAATTACCCAAGGAATTGCGCAATAAGAGTACTGTTATGCTAACAATGCAACTGTTATCCTTTTTCTAATTGGGCAAGAGGCAAAAGTCACTGACCTGGTTCAGATCACCCACAAAAATCATTTGTGATTTGCCTGGTTTGACTTAGTGTGTTTTATTGCCTCAGTGCCTTGTGGTTTGGGGATGATGGTTTATGGCAGGGAGAGCAATGTTGGAGAGGCTGGGAGACCTGGCCCAGGATTTTCCTGCTTATTTTTTTGGCAAAGGGGGTGGGGGCCAAGCATGAGAATAACCATGCCAAATTCTAGGCATTTTGACATTACAATTATTTAATTCAGCAGTACAGTCCTAGACCACACTGGGATATGTGCTGCCCGTTTCTGGCCTTAATTGTGAAAAAAGAAAAAAAATGTGTCGCCCAAATATTTCTCTGGGGCAGGCTCTGGTTGATCCAGTGTGGCTTATGCCTAATGTGTTGTGTGATTCCAGCCAACTATGATTTACTCAATAAACAGTGTATAAGCCATGGCCTCATGTGATACATAAAGCCAATCTATAGAAAGTTCAAGCTTTGAAACATCCTACATTGTGTTGCACGGTACATGTTTGTCAGAGTAATTGCAGGCCCTGACAGGTATTGGTGAAAAGTGGCGAAGGCACCAGGCGAGAAAGCAGGAGACGGTGAGTTCTAGTCCCGCCTGAGGCATGAAAGCCGGCTGGGTGACCTTGGGCCAGCCCCTCTCTCTCGGCCCAGCCCACCTCACAGGGTTGTTGTTGTGGGGGAAATAGGAAGAGGAAGGAGTATTAGGTATGTTCGCTGCCTTGAGTTATTTATAAAAATAAAGGCAGGATAAAAAAAAAATCTAGAAAAAAGGTAATGCAGCCAGAAGATACGCACAGGTCAAACAATCTCTCGTTAAACACACTTTCACTAAGGTTTTGCTGATACTGTATCAAACAACAGCAGTGATGTTGCCAGCCTCTGATAAAATCTCCAGCTAAAACAGCATTCATGTACCATTTGCCCTTTAACTTTCGATTTTTTTTAATGACTCATTATGGACCGTGAATTTTCCAATCAGGTTACTGGGACTAAAAAAAGAGAGAGAGAGAGAGAATTAAATGGTTTACTACAAACTCTACTAAGCCATAGAACTTGTACACATGATACACTAAGCCCCTCTGCATCGTTAATGCAAACACATCAACCACATTATCCCCCAAGATTCCCTCCACTTCATTTATTGATTTAAATTTATTAGGCGCCCAACTCCAGTGGATTTGATGGCCACCAACTTCCATGCATCTCTTCAACCACATTTGGAACTTATCTAAGGTTGTGTGTGTCATCCAAACCCAGCAGACCGTATTTCCCACCAGCATTGCAGTCGTTTATGTTAATTTTAAAATGTATTCATTGTTAGCCACTTTGAGTACTCAGCAGTGCTCACGGGTGGTGACTGCCTTTTTCCCATAATCCTCAATCACCTGAAACATTTATGGCTCCAGGGTCTTATGGGAAAGCTAACGTGGCAGGCAGGCTTTTCGGGTAAGGCCGCCAGATGAACAAGGCAGCTGTGGGCTTACTGGGTCAACAGAGAGAGGCTCTCGCTCACGCTTCTCTATCCAGAAGATGGTCCTGGAGAAGGCCCGAGCACGATTTCCTCTCTGATCTGCCAGTAGTCTGTGCGGTTGGGCTTTTTAATAAAGGCAGAAGGGATTCCCATCTGTGGTCTTGAAACGGCATGGCCCACAGCCATCTTAACGAGATCCGCAATATCCCATTGGCCTGGGGTCTTCCTGTGACTCTGATCATGCTTTACGCTTACGTCAGAACCCAAGACTCAGGCCTTCCAGTAGGGTGGAATTAATGTACTGGCAACGCAGCGGAGCAGCTGATGGCCTCTATCAAAAGCTTGGCATTTTAAAAAGCCCCGAGATTCAGAAAGCCTATTTAAGTTCTTTTCAAACTCAATGCGTGCTCCTGGTGTGTTGGGCAACCACCCCAATTCCCCCCCACCTGCGCGGCCATCTGGCTGATGCGAACTGTAGATGAATGCGTCTTCAAGGCTGACCCAAGACTCTTGCTTCTGCTGCTTCTGGCAGTGTTGTGGCAATGCTATTCAGAAGAATAAAACCCCACCAGGGTTTGTTACTAATAGGATTAAGCAGTGAGGAGCACGGCCATGAGACTTGCAGGGCGTGCTGGTGAGGAGTGCTCGGGGTGCATGAGGGCCCATTTAAAGAGGAAATAGCTGCATCCTCGTGCAGTGAAGAAACAAAGCCCTTGCAGCTGCCGCTCACCCTGGGATGCGGCTGAACTCACACACTTTGCTGCCTAGAGCACAAGCTGAATCCTCTTGGGCCTTGTTTTAATGGCCGGCATCTTTATTCATAAGCACGATTGACCCCACCTACTAAGCTGAAACTAAACCAATCGAATGACCTTGGGCGACTCAAGGCTTTTGCGATTGGCGAATCATGCGTTACGGCTGGGCGCAGCTTCTGGACCTCTGGGGTCAACGCCTAGTCACAGCATCAAAGGTTTTGATGCACAACTTTCCATCCCCATCCAAAGTCTTGGAGGGCCACCATGTAGATCAGGAGTGGACAACACTGCTTCTGCCACCTGTCTGGGGTACTTAAGCATTAAGTAATTGGGAAAAGTGGCCCCATTGCGCGATGTTGGCGCCCTGCCTCAGATCTTGCAGAATTTGGCAATCTTGTGAAACTTTTGCCACCGTTGCGAGACCTGAAAGAACAGGTTAGGGATAGATCGCCATGGAGAAAAGTCTGTCTATGGAGTTGCTAGGAGTTGAAAATAACTTGATGGCACATAATCGATCAATCAATCAAACATTTCTTTTAAGGTTCCTTCCTGCACCTTCCCTTATCACCATGGATTCCAGGTTGGGAACTGCTGGCTGAATGCTGCGTGATTCCCACCCTGACTTACCAAACGTTTATGCTTATGCATTTATATCCAATGGTGGCTTATTTGACAAACCATGATTAAAACAAACTGTGAACCAGGTCCAGGATTCTCCGGAGCCCTTCCTTTGCGTAAGATCTGGAGGGCTCCTCCGCCACTTCCCCTTGCGTTTTGGAGGGTGGGTTCACACGCTTATTTTTATGAATTGGCCCATTAAAACCACTGCCCTCCAGTCTGGGACTTCTTTTCGAGGGAGGGGCACTCCTCCTGGCCCGCAGCCCAAACGGACTCCTCTGTTCCCACGTCGTCCCGAAGCACCTGAGCCACGATTGCCTGGGGAGCCACAAGACACGAGATTTCCCGTGGCCTTTTCGGCGCCCGCCCGACTCCACTTTTCACCCTGGTCGAGGCACAGAGAAACTCGGATTTTTTTCTCCCCTTCTTCTTTTGCCGGCTCCGGCGCATGCGCACTGACCTGGACGGCCGCCGCCGCCTCAACCGCCCTGCCGCACGCCATCCCCCGGCAGCTGGGTTGCGCCTCCCGGTACATCCGGCTCCTTGGCGCGCACGCGCGTGACGCACGCCCGGCGGTGGCCGTCCTCGTCTCCTCCCCGTCGCCTGGTCACTGCGGGCGGCTCCGGCGCGGCTCCACTTGCCCACCTCGGTCCCTCCCCTCAGCTGCGGGGGAGGGGGTAGCGCGGTGAGTAGGCGCTCAAGGAAAGGGCGGGAGAGGCCCCGGTTCCAAGGGGGGGGAGCCTTCCCGCGCGCGTTTTTCTCCTCTCAGGCTCCGTCTGCGGCACGGCGCGGCCCCTCCCGCGCGGCACATGGGCTGGCCCCGCCCCCTCTCCTGTCTCGGGGCCCCGCCCCTCAGCGCGAGCCCCTCTTCCGCGGTCCCCTTGGAAACCGCTCCTGGCCCCTCCCTCCGCTTCCTTCCACGTGGTTCTGTTTCTGCTCTTCTTCCTCGTGGCGCCTCGCTCGTCCCCCCCGAACGCCCCTTTTAAACGGCCCCCGAATACCTGGCGTTCGTGCGCCGCCTCTCCCCCCTCTTTGGGCTGCTGAGCCCCGGCGCCCGCTGCTTCCCGGGGGATCTGCCTGCCCGCCCGCCTGCCTGCTTCCAGCCCCAGAATCCCACTTTTCCCCTCTCAATTGTGTCCTCCTCTTTAAAGGTTAAAAAAAAAGCCCCTTTGAAATACAGTTTCTTCCAAATTCTTCCTCCTCTGCTCATGCTGCGTCTTTTCTCCTCTCCTCGTTTCTCCTTTATGTACTCGTGAGTGTTCTTTCAGTTACCCTTCTCCAGACTCGTGTTTCTCCTGGGTGAGGGTGTCACTTCTCCTCCCCACTGAGTCCTGGTTAAGACCTTTTCTTCCTGTCTGTCCTTTTTCTTTTTCTGGTGAGTTTAAGCCAGTTTTTGACTCCTGGCAACTGCCTAGACTAGTCCCTGCAGGTTTCTTGGTGAGGTTTTTCAGAAGTGGTTTGCCATTGCTTTCTCCTTAGGGCTGAGAGGGACTGACTGGCTGGGTTGCCCTTGCAGTTGATCAGGAACCTGCTGTTAGCACAGAATATACTGGCCAGATGTTGCACAGAGCAGATACCTTTGCACATGAGGCAACTGCACTGCTGTCAGTTAGCTACTGAGCAAGTTCAGGGTTTTCCTGATGACATTTATGACCATAAACAACTTAAGGCCAGGATATATCTCGACCTGCTCTCACTATCACTCTGCTGGCCTTTCGTAAGGCCCTAAAGACCTGGTTCCGTGCCCTGGCCAGGGGCCCTGAGTGTGTGAAGGGTCTGTCTCCTGGCTGTGCTAGCGACTGTGGATTGATATATCTTTCTAGGCTGCTGGGTATTTTAATGTTTGTATCTGTAATTGAATTGTTTTTAATTTATTTTAGATTCTTCGCCACCCAGAGTCATTTGCTGAGATGGGCGGCTGTACAAATTGAATGAATGAATGAATGAATGAATGAATAAAATTAGAGGTTGGAGCAGTCTCCATTCTGCAAATTCCTAGGCCGACAAGTTTTGTTGTGATTTGCATTTCTTCCAATTTTTTTTCCATCCTTCAGTTGAGCACTTTAGTTCTGTTTTCCTTAAGTTTTATTACAGGATATAACCTTTCTACCCATCAGTCCCATTTTCTTTCACTCTTCTCTGTCATCTCTTTCTTGTTGGTACTGGTACTCCTGTGCCTACTTACTGCACCTTCAAATAAGGCCCAGGAATTATTGTGATCCCATAAGATCCTGCAAATCAGCTAACCCCATCTTAGCCTAGGGTCTTGTGTGAATTGAGTCTTTGTGGCCAGAAAAATGAATTGAATTAATTGTGGATAAACACATCATGTGAATCAAGCTGGCAGTACATTTGCATCAGATACTAAACTCTGCTGATCTGACCTCTGTATCCCACATGCATCCTTACTTTTTCTTGCATGTACAGTGGTACCTCGGTTCACGAACGCTTCTGTTCACGAACAATTCGGTTCACGAACAGCTCCGGTCGCAAAATTTTGCCTCCGTTCGCAAACTCCGCATCGGGTTACGAACAGGATCCGCAGCCATTTTCCCTCCCGTGACATGTGGTCGCGGCTTCCTGTAGGGAGGGGGACTCTCCCTCCAAGCAGTAACCGCCTCCCCACCCGCCTTCCTGTCCTCCATGCCAGAAGTCGTGTCGAGCAAGGTTAGCTTTCTCTCTCTTCATACTGTACTTTGTGTCATATTTTTGCGGTTTAAAAAAAAACAACATATGGTTCAGAACGGATTAACCGTAATTACATTGAACCTTATAGGGAAATTTGATTCGGGACGCGATCAAAAATCGGTTGGCGACCAAAGTCGTAGGGGTCAGAACAGATTAACCGTATTTACATTGAACCTTATGGGAAAATTTGATTTGGTTCACGACCAATTCAGTTCGCAACCAGGTACCACTGTATCTATCTCTGATCTTGTTTCAAGGCTATTTGCTCCATTTCCTTAAAGTTGCTTCTTGGTTTTCTGTATCTCATGTCATACTTGTTTGCTGCCTTGTAATTCATACAGTTATGTTAAATATGTCTGACCTCAGCTCCTCTCCCATATGCGCCATACGATACCATACCTACATTGAATATTAATACTGAATGCTGAAATGTTCTAGGAAAAATATTACCAAAGCCTCTGCCTTGAACATTCTAATTATCTTTATTAAATGCCAACAGATTGTGTATTATTTAGAATATAGAATTCATCTGTCAGTCCATTTCTGTCTTTGTGCCCTCCATGAATTACCCCATGATGTGATATTTGCTGGTTTTGAAGGCTCTAAAGCAACAAAGAGCTTCATGGAATAAACTTCTAGTAATTGGGTATTAGAGACAATATACTTCTGTTTGTCAGATGCTGATAGTGAAAGGCTGCCTCTTATTCCTACAGTGCTCTAACGAAAAACATTTTTAGTGTAACAGAGTGTACAGTAAATTTTAGATGGGTTCCTGGTCTGCACCTACCATGGCAGTTCTCTATGCATTTATTTTCTAACTTGTGTCCAATTTAAACATGAATTAATCCAGGTTTTTCCCTACAATTTCTTGAATAGGAGTCTTGTCTTTTTGTTTGGAATATCTATATTTTCCACTTACATGCTACACTTTGGAAAGATTTGTGTTGCCCATAACAGGCCATGTAAATTGTAGATGCTACATTTTGAGAATGTGTAAGTTGTGTTTCTGAACAAACTTCATGGAAAGTGAGGTGCCTAGCTCACTCCCAAATGCATACTTTAAAATGACACTTCCAGACTCATGCATTGCAAGCATTTAACATTTAATTTTTTATTTTATTTTAAAGGTGTATACATTCTGTTTGTAATGTTTTCTAGATCTGCCAGTTAGTCTTGCTCAGTGTTTCAGTTCTGTCTAAAAAGTTGCTTTTCTACAAGTTAGTTCTTTTTCATTGATGTCTTCAAATTTTTTTTTTCATCTAGTCGTGGGTGACATCTGTGATCTCTGAATCCATGGGATGTATATCCTTCAATTTTTCAGAAGTAAAATGCATCAATGTCACTGTATCCCACATGACTTTCATTTTTTTGTTTTTCATTCTTACTTACAATTTACTTTCCTGAAAATCTTTGGAATTTTTATCTCAGTTCTTCTTATTGATTGCATTTATTATGGAAATCAGTGTCTTTCCACCCTTTTCTCATGCTCTTGTTCTCTTTCTCCATTTATTAATAGTCCAATTTTTTATTCTTCTGCTTCCACAATCTGTTAATATGTTCCAGGTGCATTTACCTTGCAGAGTGAGGTTATGTTAAGAGGAGAGATCACCTTTAGGCAGCTGTTCAGACAACGCCTCTTATTTATAACTAATAATGAAAATGCTGAAAATAATAATAATACTAATACTAATAATTGGAAAAGGCAGCTTTACTTGGAAGGTCCTGCAACAGTACATTTAACACCATCAAACAACAACATCTGCCTATCCCAGGTCCTTGGAAAGGACTCGATAGGTGGATAAAAATGCCAAATCCAGTCTAAACATCTGGCTGACTGTGCAAACAACCATAATAATAATAATTTATACTTGTAGAATAAATCTATGTTCCTCTTTTCAATCTCTGTGCCTTGTAGATATTTTGGGCTAAAGCTCCCAGTCATTGGTGGATTGACTGATGATTATGGGATTGTGATCCATCCATCAAATTTCAGGTTGATGGAGACTATTAAATATTATCAGGTCTTCTATAGAGATCTTCCCAAATAGTGTGTGTGCATTTTTCCCCTATGCCATGAGAATTGCCAAAATATGATATTTCCTTTAGTGTGATTTATTGACTGCAATTGCATGATAACGTATATTATCGCAATCCTTGCCTTCCTGTTTCTTCTGTTGGCTGTTGCTGTCAGGTTAGCAATTGTGGAAGAATCATGTACAGCAGACATTTAAATGAAGCAGTGCATACTTTTTCATTTATATCTCACCTTTCTTCCAAACAGCTCAGAGTAGCTTATGTGAATTCTGAGAAAGCCTTTGCTAAAGGATTGTGCTTAGCTTCACACTAAACTTGCAGGTGAAACTTCACACAATACTCCTAACTTTGCATGTGTCTAATGAAAAGGATTTCAGCGGTAGGGCTGCAAATTATTTCTTTGTGAAGTCTTGTAGACCCGTGGCCAGTTAAAGCTAGTTGTAGAACTCTGCTTATATCAGAAGCAGAATTCAGTGCTGGCTTGTGAAAACTTCATAAAGTGGTAGTGAAGATTCTGTAATTTTTTCTGCCCTTGCATGCCATATTCCTGCTGTCCCAGCAACATAGGATATTAAAGAATATTTGACAAGCTATTGTCTGTTTACAATAAACATAACACATAAGTTCCTCCTTCCCTACATTTCTTTTTAAAGGACAACCATTGATACTGGCTTATGTGGAGTATATTGTTCATTAAGAATTTCTGTAGCATCTTGATGAGTTTTCTACTTAAACTATTAGAACAAAATACTGCATAGATAATATTTGACTTATGTCAGGTTATCAAGTTTTCCCTTTAAGAACCTGAGGGCAATGTACCCAGTTTTATTCTCACCAGAATCCAGTATGATATTAGTCTGAAAAACAAGCCTACTTTATACAGTAAGTTTCATAGCTGGGTGAGGGTTTGAATGTGGAATACCTAATCACGGAAGATTTCCAAGGCTGCAAGGAGGGTCCAGTATTCAGTGGCAGAACCCATGTAGTGGTCATGGACCACCTAAGTCCAATCCCTGGCATTTCCAGGTAGCGTTGAGAAAACTGTCTAAAACTTGAAAACTTCAGCTAGTCGCCATAAATAATAATCCTGGGGTAGAGGGCTCCACTTAACAAACCAATGTGAGAAGGTACAACCCTTTCCCCAGGTATCTTAGTAATTATACTCATCACCAATAGTATTAATTTCTTTATGGATTTTTTTGGCTTTGTACACTGCCCAGAGTCCACTGAAGTTGGGTGACTATAACAAATTTGAATCATTATTATTACTATTACTATTATTATTAATACTAAGTCTAAAATGCAGGTTATGAATCCTCTGCCATTTGAGACTAACATGACATGAGAAATCATGGCACAGGAGGAACTGAAATGCTATTTAATTCAGTTTTCTGACTTGTGAAGATATTTTCCATACATTACCAGTAAGTGGCTTAATCATTATGATTGTGAGTTACTAGAAATCCCCTTTAAACTATTTTGAGTTTTGTAGGGATAAAGTATTAGAGGTTCCTATATTGCATAGACAATGGGAGAGTGTCTTAACCTCTATAGCAAGCGTGTCAGTGAACCTTAAATTATGACTTATACAACAAAAAATATTTAGAGTTTATTGGACTCCACTATGTCTGTATAGAAAATAACTAAGACAGCATTTTGTTGGACATATAATAAGGATAATCTTTAAAATACAGGTTTTTACAAAGTCCTATACTTACTAGGTTTTGGGAGAAAGTAGTGAATTATATAAATGTGACTGTGACAAAAGCTAAAATTTTCAGAGGATAATATTCTCTTGAATTACATACCTAATACATGGAATTTGACAACTGGACAACGTAAATGGATTCTCTGTGCCGTTACTGTGGCCAAAAGACTGATATTGCAGAATTGTAAAGATAAATGGCCCCACTCACTCAGTGGATCAAAGACCTGAGTACATTTGCCACGTGTGAGTGGACTGCCTGTGGACATAGACTTTGTACGGACAAGTATAATGAAATATGGGACTCATTTATCCAAAATACAGTAGGTTAAAAAAAAGCATGATAGTTATATACGTGTATTAGAAATAAGTATATTTATATTTGTATAATATTTGCATTAGGTAAGTATATAATATAATTCTTTTTCCTTTTTCCTGTTGTTTTTTTTACTTTTTTTGAAGCACTTGTGTTTTTTTTTCTTGTCAGTGTATGCACTTCTATCATGATTATTTTTGTGTTTTGTTCCTTATTTTTCTTTTTCTGTCATTATTTTAAAAGTATTAAAAATAAGTAAATAAAAAAGATAGGAAACTGTTATATATGGAATCAGATCATTGGTCCAGATATGTTAGCATTGTCTACGTGCCAATATTTCTCAACCAGACTCCATGTACACATATTCAGTTTGGAACAGCTGTATTTCCCATACCTTGCAGCGTCTGCTGACTAGGAATTCTAGAAGTTGTCATTCCAGGACATCTGGCAGACACAAGGTTGGTTTACATAAATTAGCTGACAGCAGCACTCCAAGATTTTTGTCAGGAATCTTTCCATGGAGATGTCAGATTAAATTCAAAACCATCTTCCTGCAATCTGTTTGTTACCTTCACTGCGTTTATGATTATTTGGACCCTAGGATGTAAGCTCCCTAAAGTTACCATGGTGATTGAGATAGCAAATAATTAAATACTTCACACTTTTCTGCTTCATTATGTTGGATGTTTGAGGGCTAGACATAGGGCCTCATTAGTTCTGGCAGCAAATCGAATGCCTCTTTGGTGCTAGGTACGTGTGTACATGCAGACCTTGAAACATAATTTAACTTGTTTTATATATACTTTAGGGGTTTAGGTAATCTTGCTGTTTAATCTGTTTTGACTGTTGAATGGTGTATATGAGGATTAACAACCTTGGGTTAAGAACAACATCCCAATACTATAAACTAATAAATTATAAGTATCAAAAGTGCATCTTAAAGCAGCAAGTGTTCTTGAGAGAGCTTTTCCTAGGTCTTGTATGTAGAAATAATCCTCAAAGGTCCTTAATAATTTGGGGGAAGAGGATAGTTTTGTGATTATATTTGAAAATATTTGTGATTGAATGTTCAGTTCTATCTACGCATAACCTATGCATAATGGGGGGAACCCCTAGAATATTTAAGGATGGATTGTGAGGTGGGGAAGATATTTGGAAGGACAGAGGTCTTGGCAGTTGCTGGGGTTTACAGAACAGACTGAGCTAGAATTTAACCCCATTGGCTAGGGTCATATAAGACGTACACGGAGCTACAAACTGTGACTGGTGTATAGTTGAATTTAGTCTAAATGTTACAAGTCATTTAAATTGGGCCCTGAAAGGTACTGGGAACCAGTGCAACTGGCAAACCATGAGTGTAATATATTCATAACCCCCAGGGCCAGGTAGTAATCTTGCAGCCCTATATTAGGCAAACTGTAATTTCTGAACTATATTTAAAGACAGCCCCACATACAGTGTGTTGCAGAAATACAGGTGGGAGTTACAAAAGCATGGCTAATTGTACAAAGAATACTGAGGCCACAGCTGCACATTAGTGGTAACCTTCAAGTATAAAAGTTACTTGAAGGTCATTGAAACTAGCTCTGGATCACTTAGCCTTCCCCACAGTTATGATTCTTCAGTGGGCACTGGCCTTCCATAGTTTCATCTGAGTATCATTCATTTCAGCAGTTGAACCACCAACCATGGGCTTAACTTGCTTATGTTGGCTTTCAGTTTGTCCTCATCAACTCCATCCAGAGGCTGGTTCAGAACAACTAGAGCCACACCTGTTTCCTGACTATGAAAGAGAAAGCTGGGAGTCATTTGCATACCGATGGCCAATGAGTGGTTTCATGAAGATATTATATAGCTTAGCAGAGAAAATAGAACCCTGAAGTGGGTTCAAGGTATAATTTCTCTTACACAAAGTACCAGAAGTATTGCTTTAATTTTCTCTTATACAGCTTTATGACTGAAGACCGTGGACTTGGAAGTAAAACAGAAATTATTCCTAAAGTAAACTTACTGAGCTTCAGAATAGAATTCCTCTGATCCTTCTTTCATTAACTGTTATAGTGTTGATAGTTAATGAGGTGGTTTTTAAAGTACACTGACATGGATTGTATGTAAATCAGTGAGGTTTTAATGCTTTGTTCTTCATTTTTACGTCTTATTTATTGTGCATAATCTTGGGGGTGCTAATTTATTCTGTAGCTAATCTGCAAATAAGCTAAGATCCCTCCTGATGACCATGTAACTATATTATCAGGCAGTAATTTGTAGTAGAGTCCATTTCCCTCTCTGCCATTATCTTTCAGAAACTGAACTTTATTGTAACAGCAATTTATTGCAGTTTATTGGAACAGCAAGTTAATTAGAAGTCTGAAATATATCTGGATTAATTAATAGCTAATTAAAATGAAAATGTGTCTCTATAACCTTGCTATTATTCATGTATTTTAGGCTTTAGTAAAGAGATAGATTTTAATTTTATTTTCCTTAGGGAAGTATAAAGATGTAGTGCTTTGGACTATAACTTGAGTCTGTACTGTGCCTTTTTGCAAGATCCACAAGAGACTTTTTTTCCTTGTGTCCATAGAATGACATAATATCTTGATATGTTATGCTAATGTCTCACAGAACTGGATGAGCAACTTGGAAAGTCTGATTTCTTTGACCTTTTCATTGCTTGGTGCACAACGGATATCATGTACTTATGTCATTGTTGTTTTCAAATTGTTAATACCATCATGCTTATGTTCGTTCATTTTTCAGCCTTCTGCTTCTCCCCCTCCTCTATAAAGCATACCAAATGAAGGCTTGATTTTGAAAAGAAATTGAAAGGCTTTTATATTATATTGTGCTTATAAAACAAAATGTATATTGCAGCATCCATTATGGTTCTGATTACGATTAGGCAGAAATTTTCAGAAATCATTACAAGAAACATCAGAGACCTTTATACATAAATTTTATACATAAACATTAGTTGACTGAAGTATTGTTATTGTCAAGTCCTCCTTTAATGGAAATTAATATGGTTCATTTTTTTTCTATCATGCAATCTTTTTTTTAGTACTGTAGCTATTCCAGGTGCTTTAATGATTCCCAGTAAAATGCTTAATTTTTTAATGACAAGTAGATAGCAGTAAAATTCCTTTTACAGTGGTACCTCGGGTTACGAACTTAATCCGTTCCGTGACTCTGATCGCAACTCAAGTTGGTCGCAACGCGAGGTAAATTTTCCCATAAGGTTCGGTGTAAATACGGTTAATCCGTTCCGCCCTCCGAATTTGGTCGCACCACGAGGCAAATTTCCCCATAAGGTTCAATGTAAATACGGCTAATCCGCCCTCCAAATTTGGTCTCACCATGAGGCAAATTTCCCCATAAGGTTCAATGTAAATACATAAGGTTAAACAGTTGCCAAGCCTGCTCTGCATTTTCTTTGGAGCCATGCTGACAAGCACACCAAAAACCTTCCAAACGCCACAAAACACACCACAAGCCTCACCGAACATCTCCTTGCTACCGCGATCTCGCCCACAGGAAGCCGCAACCGCGTGGCAGCAGGGCAAATGGCCGTGGATCTGGTTCGTAGCTCGAGGCGGAGTTCGCATGTCAAGGTAAATTTTTGGGGCCGGAGCTGGTCGTTTCTCGAAAAATTCGTAAGGAGGGGCGTTCGTAACCCGAAGTACCACTGTACTCTTTTAATTGTATTGACCTAATAGGTGAGTAAAATAACATGGGGATCTAACTGCAGTATATTGTTTTATAAATGTCATTATAAATAAACTGTTGTTTTATAAATACTCTGCAGAAGGTTTCTAATTTTTTCCATGCTTCGTTGTGTAGAATCAGCCTTTCTAGCAATTTTAAAATTAGTTCTGTGTATGTTATTTTTCCCTATCCTGCATTAAATTTCACAGGTTGTTTTCTTTGGGGAAGTTCTGAATAATTTGTTGTGAATTTTCTTTGAATATCATCCAACTTAGTCTAATGTACTGTTTCTAGAATTCAAGGCATATGCAACTAACTCCATTTATAGGCCTTGTAATCAGCTCTTTGAATTTTCTTTGAATTTGTGCTAAGAGTTCACATTTTATCCCAAACAGATTGATTTCCAATGATCTTGTCAGTCACACAGGGATGTTGAATTTGCTTTCTGAAAAATGCTTTGAAGCATGAGCTAGATGTGTAAATCAGAATGTTATTATGCTAGGAACAATTTAAGGTCTGGTCAGCAGACGGAGCAGTAAATGATTAAGTCTCAGAATGAAATCCACTAAGTCCTTAGAACAGTCAGATTGTCATTGACCAAGTACAGGTAGTCCTCGTTTAGCAACTGCCTCATACAGTGATTGTTCACAGTTATGATGGTGATGAAAAAGTAACTTTGTGACCAATCCTCACATTTAGGACCTTCACAGGTCTGTAAAACAAAGGAAAGCTGAAGTAAGATCATAAGCACAGTCGTGGTTTCACTTCGCTTAATGACCAAGTTGTCATTAAGCCAATTATGGCTGCTACAGGAGGACTAACTCCTTGTTATGCCTCCATTTACTTGTAGATTATGAGACCAAATTTTAAATGCAAACTACATTTGTTGATCAGTTCACCACTGCATACACTGTGTGTGTGTGTGTGTATATATTGTACTTAACATACAGTGGTGGGTGGATATCCTCAGTAAGTAATTTTCACTGTCTGCACTTCCTGTATTGTATTTCCTGCTGATCACATTATTTACTACCACAGTCCCCACTCTCACACTATGAGTATGTGCATAAACCTTTCTCAGGGCCATACTCACTCCATGTATCTATTTAAGTGGACTGTGGTCCACAAAAGTTTATGATTTAATATATTTATGGTACCACAAGATTATTTGCTAGCTGAAGGTACTTAAGTATCAGAAGCATCTTGAAGTATAAATCTTGGTAATTCTTGATTTGGTTCTTTAACTGGAGCTATGAAAGTTTTGGCTATACATTGGTTCCTGTGACTTTTTTTTCCTTGTATGACAGAATGAGAAATATATTTTTCAGTCGTACAGAAACACTTCACTAGGGAGGTTGGTGTCTCTTATATGCCTTAACTATCTCAGCATACAGATTTTACATTAGGGTTGTGCTTGCTGCAGGAATGATTAGGAAGAAACGCTTTGGACTTGCATTAATGCAACACCTCTGTGCTATTCATCATAGCTGACCTTGTTTAGCTTTCCACGTTGGGTTCTTTAAAGCAGCAGCACCTTTTTTTTCAGGCTCATGGGATCATACCCGGGAGCCTAGTTTATACTTAAGTTAACCTGAGCTTTATGCTGAGATGATTAAGGCATCCGTGTGCCATGAAGGCCATGTGCCAATCTAGCAAAATATTAATAAGGGCATAGCAGTGCACTCAGTAATGAAGGAAATAGCGCGTATTGGTTCTGTTTGAGATGCGCAAGTTCTTTGCTAATAGTACTGGGGATGGGGTGTCCTGAAATGGTATGATCTCGAAGGCCAGGAATGTTTTTTGCATTGCAAACAACTGGAATGAGCCAGAGGTACCACACTGCATCCTGAAGCTTATAATTGCAAAATCAGTTTTGATCCCGATACATGCAAGGGGTATTTTTTGTGGCTTCCAGATACAGCTTAATTTTATAGGTATCAAGACAAAAGGAAAACAATGGTGGCATCTTTTTTGTAATCCTTCTGTAAGGTAAGGATGCCCTTAAGTCAAATAACTGCATCCAGTACAGATTCTTGGTGGTGTTACCGAAGTACTTTGCCATTGCTACCTTCTAGGTTTTTGTGTATGTGTTTTTCCTACAAAGATTTCTTGGGAATAAAAGGGATAACCTTCAGAGCACAAAGAATATCTCATGGTTCATAAATCCAGCCCAGACTCAGCTAATGCATAAATATACGTATGGAATTCCTATCAAAGAAAGAGTAAAAAATGTTAAAACTATACCTTGTTCAGACAGAGTAAAGGTCTTATCTAATCCAGCATTCTAGCAGTACAACCCACAGTTCCTAGCACTAACAACTGGGGAAACATGTCGCCATCACATACCCCCAATGATGTTGCACATGGATGCACTACAGTAGTTGATAATAGCCCTTTTCTCCATGAACTCCCTTGGACTTTTTTTTTTTTTAAATAATCTGTGTTAGTGCTCATACCGCTTTTCAGCTGCCCCTTCTTCAGAAAGGCTGAACTTAGTAGCACAGCACATTTTTTGCAGGCAAAATTTGTCAGGTCCAGATTTTGGCATTTCCTTGTAGTGCTTGTGGAGGCAGCCCAGTGATTTGTTTAGGAAATAGAGAAGTTGCTCCTTCTGAGGGAGCTTCCTGTATACAAGGCCTTGCTGAGTCAGAGTGAAATAGCTCTTATTAAGTGAAGATTGGAATAGATTTGGAAATCACTGGAGGGTTGCTTCTTTAAGGCACCAGCTTCATAGTTTCTTCCCTTCAAATTGAAGTTGAATTCTATTGCAAATTAAGACAGTACTCCCACGTTCTCAAGTGATAGCTTCCCACCCATTTCTATTGCAAGCTGATTGTATACCCTTATTATCTTAGAAGATTCAGTGAAGTAAGAGCAGGAAACTCATTCTGAAAGATTTGCCATCCCTGCTGTGGGTTTTAAGCAAGCGTAGGCAGTTGGCAGTTGAAAAGCAGCATTAAAGGCTATATTTATCAAATAGGAACTGAGACATTGTATTGCCTTGTTGATGAGATTGGTAGGAAAAACATCCTAAATATAGGGAGCCTGCTAATGAAGAAGAATGGCATTTATAAAGGCTTCTGTTACAGTAATATAATGAAGTAGAAGAGGGACACAATAAATGTTGGCATCTACCACTTTCTGATCATCAATGTAAAAATAAGAACTGGATTCTGTTTTAATGGGCAAATAATAAACTTTGGGGTCATGCATTCCAGGTCTCAGAATGGTCTTCCCCAGTCAAAAAGATCTTCAAATACATAGTACTGAATTCTGCCTTTGAGTAGAACTGGAAGATCAGTGAAAGTCCAATAAATTGCGAAAGCCAGGCTCTTTTTGTAGTATTACTTTAATTTAAAGAAACAGGAAACTAATGTGGGTGCTTATTTTGATTGTAAGTAGTTCATTTGTTAATATTTAAATGACTGTTAGTTCTAGATGTTTATTTATTTATAATTTAGATTTATAAGGCTGCCCAGCTCAACACTGATTCTGCTGAACAACAGATAGAAATATTGAAGGTTATTTTATTTGGAATGATGACAGCAAAGATTGATTGTACTGTAATAGATATGGAATCAGATGTCATAAACAATTTATTATATAAATTATATAATATTTTTATTTAATATAAATTATATTAAATGTTTGAATTGGTTGCTATTTTCTTCTAAACACTTCCTTACTTGTTTGGTGTGTGAGCTTTGAACATTCCTAAGTACAGTAACATTTTTTCTGGGAAGAATGAATGAATGAATGAATGAATGACTAACTAACTAACTAACTGACTAACACTGTGACTGGCCTTTGATGGCTGACTTTTGGTACACCTTGTATAGTGGGATATAGAAGCTAAGTTTCTTTAACCCCAGGCCAGTATCTTAACCGCAACATCATCCTAGCTGTTGTAAATTAGTTTGAGTTGCTTGCAGAAAGAGCAGGATAGAAATATATACTAACGTAGCTTAAAATGAAATTGGGTAATTTATACTTTCAGTGTGTAGCATGAATTCTTCCATTATTTAGCATGATGAGAGAACCAGGCCAGTGCAAGCCATAAAATGGTTTGTTTAGGCACAGCATGTTCTAAATGCATAGCTGTGTTTTGTTAATGCAGGTTTATAATTTCATTTTCTGTATAACTCAGTCACTGATAAGTATAGTCATATGAGATCATATTTAGCTTGGAGGCTTGGGGAAAAGCAACTTTCAAAAATTGGGAACATAGTGTTGAAAACTGTCTTGTTGATTCAAAAGAACAAACTCATCTAAGTTAGCATTCTGTATCCCACTACTGTACAGGTAGCCCTTGGCTTACATCCATTCATTCAGCGACTGTTCAGAATTACAGCAGTGCTGAAAAAATGGATGTATGACCAATCGCCGAAATTCTGGCATTGCAGCACTCCCGCAGTCACGTGATCGCAATCCAGGTACTTGGGTGCCTGGCTCACGATTACGCCATCGCAAGGAGCCACGATCACGTGATTACCATGTGTAACTTTTCCTGCCAGCTTCCCAGAAACAAAGTGAATGGGGAAGCTGGCAGAGTAGGTCATAAAATGCTCTGGTAAGTCACTCCCACTTTTTCTCTCACCTGCAGCAGCCTCTCTGCCTGTACTCAGCCTCTGCCAGTTCTCCTAGGCCTCCCTTGATCTGTGTGCAGCCTACGCCAGGCCTTCCAAGCCCTCCCCCACCTCACACACAACCTGCGTTAGGCCTCCCAGGACCTCCCCCAGCATCCTCCCCCTGTGGCACCCCCATGTTCCTTATGTGGGATTCGTACAGCTTCCTGCTTAATGACCCATGCAACCGGGACTGCTTGGATTGCCTTTGCTAAGCGATGCAGTCACATGACATCGCACTTTATGACTGCAGTGCTTAGCGATGACAGTCCAGGTCCTGATTGCCATTGTAACCCAAGGACTACTGTATTGTCCAGAGAGTTGCTTTTCTGGAGAAAGAGCACAAAGCTGTTTATCACAAGGAGTGAATACTCAGGTGTGTGCTGAAGACAGAGGTTCCATTTTGCTGTAGGGAGTATGTGCTTTTTAATAGATGTGTCCATCAGCGGAAACGTCTGATCATCTGAAGATGCAGTGTTGATGACTGGTGCTGCATCTTATGATTGTAGAGTCTGCCCATCCTTGTTTCTAAAAAAAGCCTTTCTCTTTTTATTTAGACAGCCACATTTGGGTAAGAATATGCAACCAATAATAGCTTTTTGGGTTCTCAGTGAGGGGACGTTGTGCTATCTTTTCTTCAAAATTTTGCCCGAGAGGGTAAGCCTGTGATAGGATTTCAGTGTCTTGTGTGGCATTTGGCTTCTCTCTGTTAATATAGTAAAATCAGAATAATTTATGCAAAGCTGGGATCTGCGCACGCTTGCTGAATTTGTGTCAAAAAATTTACTTGGTCAAAAAATTTGAAGCAGATTTTTGTACTTATTTTGAAGTATAGAATTCCTGCAGCCCTAGCTATGAAATTATAGTTTCAGTGATTCCGCCTTTTAGCACTAATTTTTGAAACCTGAACTGTTATTCTGGCCAGGTGAGCCCACTGTTTTGTTTATATGTCAGAATCCCAAATGGTTCTTTGGGAGGCCTAAATAAGACAACTGAATGATTACAGTTTGAAGGCCCAGTGCTTAGAGAGCTTCCTTTCTGGAGCAGTATTGTTCTGAAGCTCAGGCAGAGTTCTTCTCTCATCTTTAATAATACCAAAAGGGACTCCAAGACTTTTACCAATTCAACAGGATTTTGCCAGCTGTAGCATGTTGTCAGGATACATGTAGATAAATAGGACTTTGCCTAGACATTTGGATAGTTTACAGTTATTTCCCCTTTTTATTGTAAATGAGCTTCCTAGCTATTTAAATACTTGTACAAATAAAATCCTCTGCTACTACTAATAAAGAGTTAGTAATACAATAATATGATCAAAAAGTGAGCTAGTATCCAGATAGTTAACTAAAAACAGTACATGCAACATAAGAGCTTAATAGTACAATGCATTTTCTATTTTCAATAATACCTGTCTGAAAAATAAGTACCATTTCCACATACATAATACTCTAGTAAGAAACAATTTAGCTTCAGAATTAATGGTTGACAAACCTTTCAGTCATTCTTTCTTGTAATATAACTGGGTTCAAGACATTGTGCTAGATCCTGGTTTCTAATCCTGGCTTACAAACCACAGTGATCAGAATTAGACATCACATTAAGACAAAGCAAATCATGTTAAGGTTTAGTGTAGTATGTGAACCCATATATTCTTACCAGTGAGGATTACGTAACTTTTCATGTCTTACGTTATCAAAAAGATGTATTAATAATTGATGTTAAAAATGTGTCCTTGCTTGGCAAGTTATGCTGAACCTCTTACATTAAGATAACATCTTTTGTGGGGTTGAGTGGACAGTTCAGCACAAAGCTTGTATAACTTGCATTAATTAAAAGCTTCATCTCCCATAGGTCAAATTTATAATCAGATTCATGCAGAATTTGGGGGTGAAGGCCTGCTGACAGACATGCTCGTAACCTGACAAAACTTCATCTTAGAAATATATTCTCTAATTTTGGTGTCTTACTGTAACCTTTCCCAATGTAGTACTCTCCAGTTGTCATCTCTGTAAGTGATTAATCTTTCCCTAATATAGGGGAAATACTGTAATACCAAATAGATTTTTTTTTTTAAATATATGTATTTGAATTACTGTAGAAAGAAACTTCTTCCTAAGATTGCAGCCCTGGCCTCCTCGTGTAATTTGTTTCCCTTTTTCTAAAAAGAAACTAAACTTGAGGATATGACTCAACCTAGTAGAAGGAAGGAAGCACTAACTGAATGTAGTCAAAGCTTGTAACAAACTGACTGGGGTGTGTAGTTGTTACTCAATGAAATTTCTTGCTTGCCTGAAACCTTTCAACAGTATTTGAGATGATTACTTACTACATTGGTAGGTAACCTTTTCCAGTCTTGAAAGCCACAGTGGAACACTTTTTTTTACAAATTTCTCTTTCAATTAAAAGTTGTTTATTTTTATTTGCACACAGCATAAGATGTCAGGTTCATTAAGGTCATTGATGTTACAGATGTAAAATAATTGTCTTGGAAGCATGGGATAGAACCTGCAAGATCTTCCTATGTGAGTGTGCAAAACTGTGTTCAAGCATGAAACTCTGAGAAGCATCTTGTTTTGAGCACAAAACTGCTATTTCAAGGGGAAAAATTGCAGTTTTGAGTGTTTGGGGCAGGGGTTCAAGTTGGAAACAAGAGTGTTGCAAGCCCAAAACAACTCCATTTTGAGTTCAGAACGTTTCCAAAATGCTTGCAACAGCTCATTTTGCACTCAGAAAGGCGGTTTTACATGCAAAATGGGATGTTTCTTGATGTTTCACACTTGAAATGGTTCCCAACCAAATGTTTTGCATACTCCAACTTTCAGATATAGATTTGGATATTGAGATACTATTTCTGTAATCTAGTCAAGTGAGTTTGTCATTTTTCCTCTTTGTATTTGATCAATATTTATAGAACATATTCAACCCTCATTGTAGCTGTCAGGCTTTGAAACATATATATTTTTATAATGACTTTTGTTTTGCCCGCAAAATGTACAACTGGCCCTCTGGGAATCAATCTTTGAATCTTTTGTTCTACGTTTACAGCAGCAGCTTTATATCTTAAGTGCTTCCTTAACAAACTGTTTGGTATGCAAAAATCCCTACTATTAGAGATACTATTTGCAGTAGAAGAGTTCCCATTGCCATAATGAAAGGTGAGAATGCAGAGTATTCAGTATCCTTAAGAATTCCAGATTATCCTGATACTTAAAGTAGCATTTTTTTCCTGAGTACACTAATTTTCTTCTACCCAATATCTTTTCAGTTGAGTGGAAGCTAAGAGTGCACGAGAGAGAAAAAAATAATAGCTAGCTTATTTCAAATCCATCTCAATTTGCCATCCATACTGGTGTTCCAATGTATTTTGTTTGTTTCACATTATACAGAATGAAATTGTGATGCTTTCTACATCCAATACAAAATTATATATATGAGAATCCATCCTTAGCTTTTGCGTGATTTTTTTCCACATGATTACATGAGATTTGTAGCTAACACAAAAACTCCTCAGATGTTTCAGTCCTCCTCCATTCCTAGCTCTTACCTAACAGTGGATTGATGGAAGCCAAGTTGAGAAGCATAAACCCAGTGCACGCTATTGATCAATAAAGGTTAGTTTCAACCAATCTCAGATGTTGTCTGATATCCAAGGGATATGCAAGCAACAGTCCACATAGGCTTTTGAACATCTAAGGATTCACTTCCTGCATTACCCATGTCACTCAAAAATTAATTAAGGATAATTTAGAAAGGCATCTGATTTAATACAAAGGTTTGTGAAATGAGGGGAAAAGTGCACAGAACTTAGTGATCGCAGGCATGCATGGACATCAATCTGTAGTATCAACTCTTCCAAGATGTGGACTTAAAGGTCAGTGTATTTTTATGATGTATATCCTGCCCTGGGGGCCTGATTCTTTGGGAACAATCTAGGAGAAAATACTTTGGACACTGAAAATGAAGGCATCTTTAAGAAGACCTCTCCTGAAGGACTGAACAAGTTCATTATTGAGTTGAGTAAATCTTACTCAATAGGCTTTCTGTCATTTGGCATTTTAGAGCTTCAAACCAACTCTATAAATGTGTCTGAAAAAGAGCTTGCAACAAAGTAGGTCTCCCAACATTGGCTGGGGTATAACACTCTGAATATCTTGCACTGGTTAACAGATTACAGGTAGCTGCCAAATTTTACCAGCTGAAACTTCTGCTCAGTCTTCAAAGGTAGCCTCAGATAGTATGAATTACAGAAATTAGGTTGTGATATAATAGAAAAAATTTGCCAGGCTTGACCAATTTGGGAATGCTCACAACTAGTGTAATAGCATAATTATAGAAACTCATTTAATACTGCCATCACCTGGGAATCCAGACTCAGCTGAAAGTCAGCTGTGAATTTCTTTACATTTCTCTTTATTATGCAGAACCACACCTGTTCTGATAACTCTGTGACTCGGTTCATACATTTACACTAAAGCATAAGCTTAGGGCTTGGTATGATGTCTGAATCTAGCACATTGTGGTTCGCTTAACAAACCAAGATGAGCATTATTGTGGCTTGGAACTGTTCGCTATAGTTCTGAGTCCAGCCAATCAGTGAGAAAGATTTAAGCATCTTTATGTATAGAGATACTTCTGTAATGTACATAGTGCGGGACTGAGTAAATTCTTTTGATCCAAGCACAACTTTCCAAAAGTAGATGAGACAGGGACCCAAATGGGCTTAATTTGTGGACATGGGTTTGTTTGTTTTACTAAGAGGGGGAGGCATCACAAGTAGCCTTGGTTTGTACAAGGCTTATGGAACACATTTGCCCCTTAAAATCAATGTAATGTCACAAAAGAAAGAAAAACAGATTGGATTTTTACCACTCCTCACTCAGAGGGCCACAGAAGTATTACTAGTAGCCTCTGAAGAAGTACTGGTTGCGTAACTTTTTTTTTAATTTATGAGAAATTCTACCTTGGTGATTTTGGTTTATACGATAGATGATCAGTGTAAAAAGCTGCAGATCTTAACGTTCTTTTAATTGGCTTGCCTCAGGCATTGTCTTTGATTTCCATAGAAAGCAGGATTAATTTTGAAAGCTCTTTCTCATTTTGCTGTCTCTTTGTTTTCTGGTTGAATTGGCCAAGGCTGCATTCTACTGATGAAGCATTTTTAGCACACCTATAAAAGCTTGATGCTGACTCAGTATGTGAGGTAGAGGACAGATGCTTACACTTACGTGCCAAAAAAATAATTGAGCTGGTTTACAGTTTGAAAGTACAGCAGGACTGCACATGATTTTTTCGGCTATTTGAGAGTTACTTTCCTTGGCACTTCTAAAGAGCTGAAAGTAGGCACTTGCAGAGTATTCATTTTATTCACAAAATACCTATTTAGGTTTTGAAAAATATATTTATAGCATTTTTGTTTTTTCCTACAAATTCCCTACAAATTATAATGTATAATTAATCCTGCTTTTGCCACCCTTTTTACCTCCCTTTACCTCCTGTTTGCCACAGTGCAATGAAAGGGCATGTGCATCTTATGATTGCAGACACCAGAAGTAACTGGAGCATGGGAAGCATGTAGTCTTCTGTTTCACATTAATTTTAGTCCAATATCCATAGTAAAGCAATACATTTACTAGGGTCTACCAAAATGGCATCATGACCCCCCCAATCCCCTTTGTGATTAATAACAAGCCATTGTTATTTTCCATGACATCAATATAACCTATGATCAACTATTTATTTTCAAAATCTATGGACCCCACCCCCAGACTCTAAGCAACGTACAAGTCTAATGCGTTCAGTCTACAATTTCCATCTTCAGACTGATGTTAAATTGCTGGTCTTGTGTCTGAAACATCTGATCTCACTATTGAATGTTAGTGACTTTTTCTTATTTCCTATTATTTGTAATATTCTGCCTGATGAAGATTTCTGCAGGAGTTTTTAATTGGTCTTAGTAAGAGTATCAAGAGCCAGTTGGTGTAGTGGTTATGGCATCAGGCTAGAAACTGGAGACTCAGCTCTAGTCCCACATAATAATAATAATATAATAATATTACACAATATGAATGTTAGATTTTTTTCCCCTGATAGATAAATGTATCTGTAATTGTGTTTTATATTCATTTCTTGGTCCTGTAAAGATAATAATAATTTATCTCAGCTTCTGAATGGGTTGTAAGTACTTTTTAACCAAACATGTACTCATTTACCATACTTTGAGAACACTCATTATTCAAATGATTGTAAAGTGAGATGGTCATGATTTCCACTTCCCTCCCCACTTTCTGTGTACAGAGAATTTGGGGGAGTAAAGAATGTGAGTAAAGAATCTACTGATAATGAGTAGCATCAGAGATAATTAAATTTGCTGGGTCCTGGATGTTTGTATTGCTGTTTCTTTAACACACTAAAAGTTTTTCTAGGAAACTTTCTTTCCAGGTATTTCAGCAATAGAACTTCATGATTTTTTAGATGATTTAGATATGGTTTGCAAAAACTCAACTTCTTAATGAGGATGTAAAGTGAAATTAATTGGGGGGGGTCATGTGGTATTCTTTTTTTGCAGATATATGCATTCATTGTTAATACACACTTGCAATACCATCCTAATGTTTGCCATACTCTGCATTTGTTCTTTGTCCCTTAATTAGTCACTTATATCAAGAATCAGTGTAATAGCTATTTTAATATTACAGGTAGTCCTTGTTTAGTGACTGCCTCGTTTAGCAACTGTTTGCAGTTACAACAGTGATGAAAAAGTAACTTTACAACCAGTCCTCGGATTTACGACCTTTGCAGATCTGTAAAGCAAAGGAAAACTGAAGTAAGATCATAATAAGCACAGTTGCGGTTTCACTTAGCAACCACTTCGGTTAACGACCAAGTTGCCAGTCCCAATTGTGGTTGCTAAATGAGGGCAACCTGTATGTGAACATTTATCTTTGTGCTTTAATTGTTAAGCAAATAATTTTGAACAAACAAAAGCAATATAGAAATACCGTAAATAAATAATTTTAATACTGCTCGTAGTAGTAATCAGCTATGAGTATAGGGTGAATTCAAGCTGAATTTGTTATTCTAAGAGCTTAGTGCCAGACAGTGAAAGTTCTACCCAAAGTTCAGCTGTTAAAAACTTCAGCAAACACAGATAATGTTCTCAAAAGGATTAGGCTGTCAGTTGCAAGAATGTTTGCCATTTAGTAGCCAGCAGCTATTTTGTAATTAACTATTCAACAGATAACTACTACTCTTTGCATCTTTGCATTCTGTATACTGCTGACCTCATGGTTACCACCTCCCCTAAGACTTCTCTGGTGTACATCAGTGCTGCATTCAAAATGGTCAAGGCTGAAAACAAAACATGGCATGCTGAAAGTTCTGTCATACCAGCTCAGATTGCCTGTGGCTTAACAGACCAAAACTCAAGCTGGTTTTGTTTCATAGAAACAAAAACTTGAAACCATTTAATGTGTTTTCTGTCATGGGAAACAGTGTAAGCTTCTTGCTCCATTCTTTTCACCCAGAAGCAGGAAGCTAAATACTGTAGGTCAACATAGGTACTAGGTAAATAAGTATCTCATGCTTAGTACTACAACAAAGAAAAATGGAAAGCAATTTGTCTCCTCCTCCTCTGCCTTTCTTGAATTAACTATACCCAGTATAAATCTCCTTTGCCCTGGAGGTATGCTAATTGAAGGGAATGTGAGGAGAGATTACTAGTAGGCTGGCTCTGTATTTTTGATCTCTCAAGCACAACACAAAACAACCCTTTCAAATTAATTACCACCTCCAAGGCAAAAGGATATCTTGATAGAAAATAAATCCCAGCCTGTCCATTAAGGGATTACTTTAAAATTAACTCTCTGGGTCAGAGATTGGGGCTAAACAACAACATCCTTGGCTATGTGTGAAAGTAGGTAAGTCATGGCAGTTGATTGAGGAAGGTTGGGGAGCCATGGGGGATTCCTGGTAGATGAATCCCAGTGCAACTTAGATGGGTCTGGAATGGGTTTGCCCCTCTTACCTTCCTTGACTTCACTCAGGTAATGCAGGACATGGTATTCTGCACTGTTGGCTGAACCAGCAAACAGGACCTCTCTTTTTCTTGGCAGTGCAGCAACTCTGCTGCCCCAGGTTGAGTTGGTGTGCTTGGGCTGTCAGACAATCCCATGCTGGAATTTGGACCCTAAATGCTGCTGGGAGGGAATATTTATTTGCTCAATGCCTCAAGTTCCTTCTCCTACCTGTGGCCTAATCTCCTCTCTTCTACCTGGGCCAATTCTGCAATCAGGAGGTCTCCATTGGAGGGATATTGTTAGAATGGATGATTATCCCTTTCAGCCTTGGGTCAAGGTGGCCGATGAGCCCAAATGCTTGTTTGGAACTCAAAGGCTTCAGTTGTTGCATAACTCCACTGTGAAGTCAGGCTGCCTGGTCATGGAGCCCTGCTTTTTCTGTAGAATCTTTGCAATTAAAAGGTTCATCATGGAAAGAACAACTCAAGGGCAGAAACTGCCTTGGCCGTAAATGTCCTCTCCCAGGAGTTGTGGGGACACATGATTAGGTGCTTTGTCCTGCGGAGTCACCCACTGTTCAAGCAGTCCCTTGAGCAGTAGGTGGGTGGAATTCCACCAGGTGGAGACACTCTAAAGGAACAGATCTTGGGGTAGATGGAGCTCAGCCTGGTGCCAGTCTAGAATCTTACCACATTCACATTCTGATAGAAACAACCAGTGATCTCTGAACTGTTTTGCATATCCCTAGTGCATGTAAGTTCTTTTCTCAGGATAATATCCCATGCAGCTGGCAAAATGGTCACAAGTTCCTGAAAGCTTATGTCATAATAAAGTCTACAACAACAGACTTAACAGTGTCAGACTTAACTGGTAAAAACAGGGTCTAATTGATCTTTCCACTTCACATGGTTGCTACTTTTCATCTGGATGGATTGCTAACAACTTTAGCTGAGTAACGCAGTTGCATGGCTATTATTCATACAGTGTATCACTACCCCAGCCATTGCTGACTTGGATAATATCCATGTGTTCCAGTCATTCAAACATTGCTGGAATAGTGTGGGATACAGTTACCAACAAATGGCAACCACTTGGTTCTTGTAGCGCAGGGTGGGGAATACCAGTCCCTCCAGAAATTGGTAAACTCCGACCAACTGCAGTAGCCATGTTGGTGGGGGCTGGTAAAAGTTGCAGTTAAGTTGCAGTTAAGTAGGATCTGGAGTGCTGCCTGTTACCTGTCCCTTGTAGAAATGACACTGAGAATTGAGTCTTACAACTCTAAAATTGGGAGATTCTGCAATGAAATGCTGCATTACAAAGTAATGTATCAGAACTTTTGGGGAGAATAGATTTCCATTATGTTGTCCTTTAAGCGAGAAAACATATTTAAACGTCCTTTAAAAACAACAACAGTTAATTAGATTCATGGAGGATTAGCAAATGCAGCAATCATATTAACATGCCAATGTGTTGAATGTATTTTCTCTATCATGATTTGTTTTTGAGAGCTCTTGGGGGCAGCCAGCTTGTCACTTTTTCTGATGAGTGTTTGAATAGATTTAATATTTCCCAAACTGAACCAATTCCAGATGTGTGAACTTCCAGAATTCTTACCAATGGCCATGTTAGCTGGGCATTGTGGGAGTTGAAGTCTATATATCTGGGAGTTGCCAAGCTTGAGAACCACAGAACTAAGATGGTCATTACTGCAGGCAGAGAGTTGGGCTATTCTAGCATATGTCACTTTTAGGCAAGGTTGGCATTCTAGGGACTGGGGAATTACAAACCCCAGGACCTCTTACCATGATTCCTAGGAATGACAGGTATTGTAGATCAGCAGCTTTCAGAATGTGGTTAGTAGCCTCACCCAGCTCTTCAGCTTAGGCATTGGGCAGTGCATGCTTTAAGTATTTTATTAAGTGGCTGCCTTAAATGTATCGTACTGGCAGTAGAGGCAACATGGCAGAAGATACAGGTTTCCCATTCATATAGCAATTCCCTGGCATCCTCTATTATAAATTTAAGGTAAGTTTATACTGCTGTTTTTTTCCTTAAAGATCCAGTTTTCTTTTCTTTACTTTTTCCTTAACTCTTAGTTAATGTTTTTATGCATTTATTATGGTCGATTGGCAAAGCCTATAATAGAGGAAGAAGTGGGACTTGTGAAATTATGTATCGTACTGTGTGGATCAGTTGTCTTAAATCTGTGCTTTTAGGTGTGGTTGGATTACACAATTATAATTCTGAAAATAGTTTTCATGAAAAATTGGAATAGGAGACAGCTACAGTGACAATGAATGATATTGTTTAGATAAGTTCACTTTCCTTCCTGAGAAGCATTCAAGTTCAGTGCACTTGTGTGCATCTATTCCACCTTCCTTCTCTAATGAGGAAGTAGTCCTTCTGTCTGTGACAAAAAGAGGTAGCAGAAAAGGAGTGATTATGACAGTAGTCAAATACATAAACTCTTAGGAGTGGAATATGGAGCGGGGTCATATTATCTTCAGGATTTTGAAACTAAACAGAATAGGCAAAATATTATCTGATGTAAATCTCTTGAAGGTTAATAATTTCTTGTCTGTTGCAGTACAAAATTAAGATTACTGTACTTCACTGAATATGCTCAGTACCTACCAACTAGTTGTGGGAATTTTACTATGTAGGTCTGGAACTGTTGACCTGAAGATTACTGATATCACTGCTAAATTTGTTCCTGAATTTAACAGCAGAGAAGTCTTTAGCTGAATAGTTTTAGTGTTATTGTGTTTTGTTTTTTCATATTTTCAGGCTGCATACAAAAGCTGGTACATCTTCCGTGCAAGGAATAAGCATCTACAGAAATTTCAAGACATAGTTACCTGGTAAGTATTTTTAAGGTGTTCATATCAATAAAAAAAAAAATCCATCCATGCGAAAGACATTAAATACTGATCAAAGCTATGGATTATACCTGCTGCAGACTTTCAGTCCATTAATAGGCAGGATTGTTGTTTTTGGAGGAGAAAAAAAAAGTTCAGGCTAGACCAACCCTAAAACTGTATTTGCCTTGTGTAGATCTTACCAACAAGCTTCTTCCAACTTACCTCCTTGCTTCATTCCACGTTGCAATTCTTTGTTGAGAAGAATGTATGATTAAATTAGGGTTGATTGGCCATGTAGACCTTCTTTTTATTTTAATTATAGTTTAATTATTGGAACAATGGTTGCATTCTGTTCTAGCTTAGGAATATTGGATAACTAGCTCTTCCTTGAGAACAATTCTGATATATGAATGCCTGTTTATAATGCAAACCAAATGCAGTGTTGTTACTCAATGTGTACCTGAGCATATTTCAGAAAGCGAACATCCCAAAAGTTGAGTAGAATATTACTTTCGCTCTGGGAGACGTACAGGATATAGTAGATTTTTTTTCCCCACAGGTAAAGCAGCTACAGCAGTGCAAGATCCACTGACCGCAGATGTCTTAAGTCCTTTGAATGTCCATTTCCCCCTCTGTCTCATTGTTGTGGCAAACAACTGGAGTCAGAAATCACAGCACAGAATTGGCTGTATTACATTATTACATTTTCCCCCCTTCCTATTATTTTTCCTCCAAGTGCAGGTCCACTTTTTTTTTTCCAGTCAACCAAACGTTGATCCATTGGTTGCGACAGGAATTGACTGACCAGCTTGTCGCCTGAGCCTGGTGTCATGGGCTAAAAGAGAGGGACTGGCTCAAAGTCACCCAGCCGGCTTTCAGGCCTAAGACAGGACTACAACTCCCGGTCTCTAGCCTGGAGCCTTAACCACTAGACCAAACTGGCTCTCTATTACATTATTACATCTGGAAAAGAAATCTAAGGTTTATGTTGCCCCTGGAAATTTGCCTTAAAGGGTAATTTTCAGCTCTGCTAGTTTGGTTTGCAGAAAGAGGAAACATCTGCAAAGGAAAGAGAATAAGTACATGTAAGATTTGCTCCAACAATTCTTATCTATGGCTTAGTGTTTTATGTGAAGCAGACCCCAAATAGGCTTGTTTGGCTGTGGTAGGTTAAGACTGCCTCTTCTCAGTGATGCATCTGTAGAATGGAAGAGTTCTTCCAGGACATCGAAGTAGCCGCTATCACTGGGAGTCAGGTGATGTAAAAGATAGACAGCTGAGCATATGCATGCTAGTTCTTGCCTTGTAAATAAACCGGGCGCGGGGGATTTGTGTCTTTTTTTGACCAAACCTACCTTTGGGTTGCTTCATGTGAAACTCGGGGATTGGAGCTGTGGGAACAAGACTTACATTTACTCAGTTCTCTACTCTCACAACTGTTTCTTCTTTCTGGAAACTACTTGCTCTCAAGTGGTCCTGTTGAAAATGACCATTTAAAAGCAAGTTGCCCACGGAGTGAAAGCCACTGTTTTGGTTTCTTTAATGGAATTTATTTATTTACTGGTCTTACAGGCAGCTTAAATGGCTAGTGTCTGAGTAGCAGACATATTTGACATCTGTAAATAAGATTAAAAACATAATTGTATAAATAAAAATCTCTAAACATTCTGGGTAGCTGGGTTTGCTTTGGTTATTGTCTAGTTTATGCCATCTTTTGTTCTTTGTTTTTATTTTATTCTGTGTTTTTTTTTAATCTGTGAACAGCCACCCTCACTGAGAGTCAGGTGATGTAAAAATTCAGTAAATAAATAAAATGAACATGTGTTAAAGGGAATAAACATCAAGAACATCACTTAAGTTACCAAAACCCAAAATCCAATACCAAAGGGAGCAACATTGCAATAATTCATCCCCAGTTCTTAGAATTGACACACTTTTCTAGATCATTTGCAAATTAGGGTTTGTTTTTTTTTTTGCTGAAGCAGAATTAATGGAGGCAGAATTATGGTAATGACGGAGAGTAAGAAATGTTCAGTTTGCAGTGGACTTCCCATAGTCATGGCCACTGGGACATCTGTATTAGTAGAAAACCTGCAGTTCCCTCCCTCCAGTCTGGCCATAGAAGAAAGAGGAGTGTTTCATTCTTTCCCTCAGTCTACTGACATGTCTGCATGTGGTTCCTAGTTGCTTATTGGGTACCAGAAGACTTTGGCAATTGAGCAGTGTAGGAACCACGGTAAATAATACTTACCCTACTTATTTTTAAACATCGTTATAACATATGTGAGCAATATGAGACTCCAAGGCCACATGCAGCCTACAACCTCCTTTTTTGCAGGCCCGGAAGATACTTGTAACCAAAGTTGTTGAAAAATAATGGTATAGTTTACTGCCATTCTGGGGAGGGAGCCACTCAGAAACTGTGATGTCAGCCCTGGAATTGGCTTAATATAGTTTAAGAAATAAAGAGGAACTTCAAAACTCCTCTCACAAACTGCCATAAAATCTTATTTCCACCCACTTGACATCATCAAACCACCCACTGTGCCCTCCAGCCACACAAAGATGTTAAATATGGCTCTTTGTCATCAAAAGCTGGCCCAGCCCTGCACTTCAGATGGAATTATATGGATGCTGCTGCCAATATCTGCCCCGCTTCCATAGGCAAGGAACAAATCCACCACCAATTTCTGGATCAAAAGTCAGCAGATTGAAACAGCCCTATAAATAGATTCCTGTCCTTGCATTTGGGAGCTGCTCTCTATAGGTGGTCTTCCGGGTATAGAATTTTCAATGTTCTCATACAGTGAATTATCTTATATGAAAATCTGTTACATAGTTTTGAAGAAATCAATTTGGGACACTAAACCTGGATAGCAATATGCGAATGGATTTTGTGTCCGATGTAAGGAGAAAATATTAGAAAAAATTAGTACCAGAAGGCCTTGGGGAAAAATATTTTTCTGATTTTTTTTTCTTGGACTTTCACATCTTTGTGTATCAGGCATGTACTGAGTCGAAGGCTGGACTAATTAATATTTTTATAGGCTAGTAAACTTTTTGATTTATTTTCCATGTTGGAGAAAGTTCACTTCTCCAAAAAACGTGGGTTTCCAAAATACATTTTCTGATTGTGTGTAGGGGTGGCAGTGTTATTTATTTATTTATTTATTTTTATGTATTTATTTATTTTCATAGGTGCAATGAAGGGATTCTATTATAAGGGTTTAACAATGATGTAGCAGAATGTGATTTAATATTTAATGCGGCTGTTCTGAAAAAATAAAAATGTGAATATTTGGGTATATATGATGTGTACATATTGGTTGGTGGTTTTCAAATTCATAAAGGGTTTCTAATTGGGCCCCCAGCTCTATAGAGTAGGGAAATATGATGGTGTGTGCAGTTTTATTTACTGTGTGTTCACTTATCTGTGGCAAAGCAGATGTTGCCTTGTAAATGACTTTTAAGTTAAAACTGAGCAAGCTAAAATGAGCCATCCTAGATACCTAAGTGTGCAGTTAACAAATTTTAGTTAATTGGGACTATAATTCACACTGAGGCAGCTTGAAGGCTCAGCAACATTGGTGTTGTCCACTGATTCTCATGAGGGCAAGGGACCATCAAGTGGCTCTTATTTCCACCATTCTCTACCTGCAAGTAACAATGGAGATATGAACTGAATTCTTGCTTGATACATTGCAGTTCCTTGTGTTTACCTTTGTGTTTGGATTCTTAAGTGCCTTGAAATGAACTGAGATGCATAAAAAGGGGGGGGGGGGAAGCCTCTCTAGTACCTTTTCAGTTTGAGATAGAAGGGGTTAAACAATCTGAGGCCAAATGGAAAGCTTCTGTGCCCAGTATTTAGCTCAGAAGGCTAGTTCCCCCACAAAAACAATCCCATGGAGTAAAGAGTAGCTGGGTAGCTGTCGTAATGTCACTCAGTGAGCTTCCATGGCTGAGGTTGGACTTGCAGCAGCATGTTCCTAGGCCTACACCACCATTCATCTTGTTTGCATGAGTAAGATGCAAGGAGCAGTAACCCTCTGTATTTCGCTCCAACCCCAAATTTGCACCCTCCCTCTCATCCCCACTGTGTTGTTCTCCATAACCTCTGAAGTGTGGTGGAGGGAGGCAAACAAGAGTCCACTGTGTCAGAAGAATGTCATCAAGAAGCCTCAAGGCTGAGAATCCTGCACTGGGAAATTGAAGAAGGCCATATCTCTGGTCATTGGCAATGACGGTGTTGGAGTTATAACTATACCTGGATGACTATAAGGCAGGCTGCTTGGAGTCATCAAGTCCAGGCAGCTCTTTCAACTTTTAAGCAAAATGCGTTTGCAAAAGGTGTCATGGCTGAGCTTTCATTAACACCGTGGCCAGTGATATCAAAGCCACCTAGATAATCATTCAGGATGGTCCATGCATCAAGATAACCATGTTTTTTCCAGTGTCAGTGTCAGACCTGAAATTGCATTAGGTATAGAACCAGATAAGCTCAGCTTGATTGTACATTTTGCCGAGGAGGACTACTGGACAATAGATGGTTCATCCTGATATCTTCAAATAAAGTTTCTTAAGGCAGGCAGGACAGCATCTCTTTCAAGGCAGCTGAAATAATAATCTCTTATTGGGGCTACCTCATCACTCTCTTTCTTGTTAGACATGTGAACCAAGACGTAAGGATTAGAACAAAGGTGATCTAATACAGGTCCTAAACTTAAATAGTAAATTGGAACTAAAATTTGGTGTGTGTGTGTTTTTAAAAAATTGAGAATGGAAACTTAAGGCCTTTAAAAGCATTTAAGGATTTTTAACACACCAGTTAATCTATAACAATATTTCCTATTGGATTAAAGAAACATTCAGTGCTTTTTAGAGCACTTCCTTAAACCTTAGTGTTTGGCATACTGAATTATTGCCCCAGTATTCTTTCTCGTGTTGATACAGTGCAACTACTGAGGGAAAATTTCTGTTTTGTCACGAAATAGGTATGAAGGGCCAACTAGCAGATTTCAGCCTAAGTTCCCTTGCGGGATAGATAGTGAGGTCATAAGCCATATAGTAGCTTACTTCTGAAATCCAGAGCTTACTGGGTAATGTTCCAGTTGCATGTACAGATGGTTTGTCTATAATCCACTATTGGTATTCATCAATTCTCCCAGACATACACTACCCCTATGGTTCTTCATCTAATATCTATTAGATCATGTGCAACGGGATGTTATAGATGGCTGCCTCACCAGGTGCTTAGAACTTCCGTATAATGAATAGTTAACTTGGTATGTTACAGGCTGACATACACGTCTCAGTCATATTTTTCCACCTTCCTCCCATTTAAAATCTCCATGGTGTAGCACATCAAACTTGAACTGTATGAAAAATAGTAGGTGCGCTAAATGCCAGAAAGACCTCAGTCATTTTGCAGACGGTGAGGTTGGAGAAGGAGAGGAAATGACTTAGCCTTTATTTGCATCCTTATTTCATATGCTGGTTTCACATCCTAGTATGTGGCCAAACGTTGATGGTGTTGGCATTAAGACATTCTGCTTAAGCTTGGTAATTGCACCATTAGATTTTATCAGAATGCATTGCAAATAAGCATTTTGCTGGCTGATAAACACCATAACATATCCATCCCTCCACAGCCAAATTAGTGTTCTTTTGAGAAAAGAAATCTCCAAAAATCTATTCTTGTTTTTAATATTTTAACTCTATGTATGATTATGTAGAATTTTGATAGCTGTATAAAGAATGTGCTAATATTTGATACCTTGAATTTGCTGTTAGCTTCTGCTAGACTCCAGTGTATTCATTAAAGGCGCTTGGGTGTGGCTAAAATATATATTCTGTTTGGCGGGGGGGGGGGGATGAAGTGTTAGCTGAAAACTGACTAGACGTGGTTTCATTTCCTCTTCTTTTTATATTTTTAGATTGGGAACAAAAACAGAGCAGCACTGGCTGAAGGTGAGAATGTTGTTTTATTATAGATGCCTGTTGCGCCCGTGCACAAGCACATTTGTTCTTCATTTCATTTTTCCAATGAGCCTTATTACCTAAACCAGTGTTGTCCAAACTTGGCCACTTTAAGATGAGTGGACTTCAACTCCCAGAATTGGGTGGCTGGCTGGGGAATTCTGGGAGTTGAAGTCCACTCATCTTAAAGTGGCCAAGTTTGGACAACACTGACCTAAACCCTACATTTGGTTTGGGGTGGTATCTGGAAGTTGATTTTAGAGCAGTTAATAATGAAAGATTTCTCTTTCTTCCACGTGAAACATAATGCAACCTTATGGCATAAGAACATGTCTTCCATTTTTAACATGCTATTTTCTCTTTAGATGGCTTCCACTGTAGCTCTTACCACACAGTAATGAACTCTCCAGAACACTAAATATTTAGTTATTTATGGTAATGTATTTTTAAAAAGCAAAAAACTGTGATCATAGCAAAAAAACAAATATGATTTCTCACAAATATTAGGAATTGCTGCAAATCCTATTTACCTAAAAGCAATACAGCTTAAGTTTACATTTATCATACAGTTGACAATCAGAAGCTAAATGCAGTCAGTGAAGTGGGAATAATACAAAGTATGCCATAGGTGTAGCTAGTCAGTTTTGGATTCTGTTAGAGAACATTGGAAGTCACCAAAAAATAGATTTTGACTATACTGTATTTTTAAGCCTCTCTAAATAAAACTCCTGCCTATTATCTATAAGGTTCTTGCTTTGTATTTTACTTGAATTGCTTTTGTTGCTATAAATATTGGAAAAACAGTCATGTTTTATTCACCCTGAAGAGAACTGACACTGAAATGATTGCCTTTAATATCTTTTCAGATAGAACTATTAATGAATATATTTTATCCATAGTCATTAGCTCCTATTATGGGGTTCTTGCACCAATCTAAAGCAGCAGACTTAAAATTTGCCACTAGATGTCAGCAGTAGAAAAGAGAATAAGAAAGGATGTGGCACAAGGTACAAAAATGACTCAAAAGATTTATTTTACCTTACATTTGACACCCATGTTTGTTCAGCTATTCCTATTGCATTCCTTTCAACCATGTATATGTCTGGAACTTACTATCTAAACAGTATTTCTTGCAGTACTTTATTTACTTTGATTTTAGGAAGAGACAATAGTGTCTATTTTTCCATTTTAAACCCTTTTGAATTATTTGGGGGGGGGGTAGGAGTTTTTGTTCTAAATATATTAGTATATGAAATTATATTACAATATTGATAGTTACACTTCCCTGTAGCAAAGAACTAAGAGCTCTGAATGTAAACGTCTGTGGAAAAAAGTATTGAGGGTTTCCGCTGATCAGGAAATAGTGGCGGAAGGCATTCGGCAAATTCATCTTCTAGAGCAGGCAGTGGGCTGGTCATGCTTGGTTTGGGAATTCATATCTCTGCGGGGTATGCTGCAAAGTGTCTTCAGCACTGGTGGCTTGTTCTGTGTGTGTGTGTGTTTGCGTTTTAAATACAATGACGAACTTCTTCAAGGGACTGTTGTACATTGCAGGGTGGCAGCCAGGTTTTCATGTGCAATTCACTAAGAGAAGCCGGAAATGCTTGCATGTGTTAGCGATTGGTTATTCGTTTCAAAAGCTGTGGGGAAAGGAAGTGCATCGGCTTTTGCACCATCTCTGTAATACTCCCCAAACATTAAGTATTGCTTTTAAACACTTGAAGAAGTATTAAAAACATGAAGGTTCTTTAGGGGTTTGAGCTGTTTATCTCGGTTTGTTTCTTCCAAAATGCTCAATAAATTTTACAGTCCTGGATTTTACCCTCTCAGAAACCTGATGCAACTGGCAGACCTTTTCTGCCGTTAGAGAGCTTTGATGATCCTTGCCGAAGACTGTTGTTCAGATGGCAGGTGGTCCCAGCAGGCTGATGGAAGCATGGCAGTTTTGCCTGCTTTTCTCAGATAGACGAATGGAGGCAGTGGCTGGCTGGGAATTCAGGGATGTGGTTTTATTCTTAGCAACAGTTCTTCTAGACACTGGGATAACTCAGTTTTGAAAACTGCATATATATATATTGAGCGGCTGGATAGCGTAGTGGTTAGAAAACCGCCTTTGATGCAGGAGACCAGGGTTCAAATCCCAGCTGGCACCTACCTTACCAGTAGGGGTCCTTGGGCAAAGACCCCCTAACGCTTCATCTGCCTACCTCAAATATGAGAGTGACACGAACTAAGAGAGTCATGCCAGCTCAGACGTCGCCCGGATTAACAAGGTCCACGTCAGATGTTGGGGAACCAGGACAATCTGATGTTAAGTGGGCTACTGGAACAAACCATACATGGACGAGACAAGAAAACTTGGAATTGATGGAATGCTACTACAACAGCAGACCTAATGAGAGGGGATATATGAAACGTATGAGGGAACTATGGATAGACAGAAGGCCTACATCCACACTAACCGAGAAACAACTAGTTACCCAGCGCTTCAACATAGTAAAGAGGAAGCTGCTCCCACAACTCGAGATAGACCAACTCTACATTACAACCCAGACTCAAGCAGACCTGGAAGAACAAGCAGTTGTGCAGCCAACACCTGAAGCTGGAATGTCACTGCCACCCCTTCCATTACAGAGCACAGCAGCTGATATGAGGCATAAGATCATGGATAAACTAACTATAGTCAACCCTCGAGTCCAATTACCAAGGCTCAGTGGAGAAGTACCATCAGATAGTATGCTAGAAGATGCCAACAGAGCCCTCCAGACAATCCCTACTACCACCATAACTGAAACCAATGAATTGGTATATGCTACAGCCACTGTAATCCTGGAACTGCTTGGCTACACAATCAAAAAGAATAGCAGTACATACCCACCCTGGAAAATGAGATTGGAGGCTAAGATCAAGGCAACTCGGAGAGAAGTCAGTCAGCTGGTGGAACTACAGAAGCGTGTGGAGATTAAGGATACGACTCGGCTACTGAAAAAATACATGGGCCTGACTCCATCTGAAGCTCTAGAGACTGCTAAACAAAGGCTCACAGCACTGGCTACCAGTAGGCTTAAACCCCCTCAGCCAGATAATCACAAGGTCTGGATATGGGTACAAGTTCAAGAGTGGAATCACCATCAGCCACCTCCTCTACATGGATGACATCAAGCTGTATGCTAAGAGTGAACGAGACATCGACTCACTGATCCACCTGACACGGATCTACAGCGAGGACATTGGGATGTCATTCGGACTGGAGAAGTGTGGCAGGATGATAGTAAAGAGAGGGAAGGTAGTTAAGACCGATGGAGTAGAATTACCAATGGGCCACATAGCAGACATAGAGACCAGCTATAAATACCTTGGTGTCCCACAGTCAAACAGGAACCATGAGGAGGAGGCAAGGAAGACAGCAACATCCAAGTACCACCAAAGGATAAGACAGGTCCTGAAGAGCCAGCTCAGTGGGAAGAACAAGATCCATGCCATCAACATGTATGCCCTGCCAGTCATCAGATACCCTGCTGGTATAGTGAGCTGGCCAAAGGAAGACATGGAGGCTGCTGATGTGACGACCCGGAAGCTCCTCACAATGTATGGAGGTTTCCACCCCAAGTCCAACACCCAGAGACTGTACACCAGCCGCAAAGAGGGCGGGCGGGGTCTGATGAGTGTCAAAGCCACTGTCCTGGATGAAACCCGGAGTATCCAGGAGTACATCAGTAAGATGGCACCCAAAGATGAGCTGCTGAGAGAATGCCTCAGGCAGCAGCAGACATGGGAGGAAGTTCAAGCGGAGGAAATACCATGGCAAGACAAGCCCCTGCACGGGATGTACCATCGACAGATAGCTGAGGTGGCTGACATTGGGAAATCCTATCAGTGGCTGGAAAGGGCCGGACTAAAAGACAGCACTGAGGCACTGATCATAGCAGCACAAGAACAGGCACTAAGCACCAGATCCATAGAAGCAGGGGTCTACCACACTAGACAGGACCCAAGGTGCAGATTGTGCAAAGAGGCCTCAGAGACAGTCCAACACATAGTGGCAGGGTGTAAGATGCAGGCAGGAACAGCATACACTGAACGGCACAACCAAATAGCTGGCATTGTGTACAGGAACATCTGCACAGCGTATGGGCTAGACCCCCCCAAGTCCAGATGGGAGATTCCACAGAAGGTCGTGGAGAATAACAGGGCTAAGATCCTGTGGGACTTCCAGATCCAGACGGACAGGCAGGTACTGGCTAATCAACCAGACATCGTGGTAGTAGACAAAGACCAGAAGACAGTGGTAGTGATAGATGTAGCAGTGCCAAGTGACAGCACCATCAGGAAGAAGGAGCATGAGAAGCTGGAGAAGTACCAGGGCCTGAAGGAGGAAATTGAGAGGATGTGGAAAGTCAAGGCCAAAGTGGTCCCAGTGGTGGTAGGAGCACTCGGGTCCGTGACTCCTAAGCTGGGAGAGTGGCTCCAACAGATCCCAGGAACAACATCAGAGCTCTCTGTGCAGAAGAGTGCAGTGCTAGGAACAGCTAAGATACTGCGCAGAACCCTCAAACTCCCAGGCCTCTGGTAGAGAACCCGAGATTGAGGAAGACACATACCACCCATAAGGGTGAGAGGGAATTTTTTTTTTATATATATATATAAATAAATTTTGGAAGTCATGAGTAAGCAGGAGCATTGATATTCAGATCAACTTATTATTAATCAAGAAACTCATCTGAGTTTCTGCAAAAAATCTGGAAGTAAGCAAACATGGTTGGAAATGGTACAGTTTTCATTCTCCTGCATTGTCCTTATCCTGGGATCAATTGCTTCACCTCCCCTGCCTTGTTCTATACATGAATAGGGCAGAGAGTCATAAAGTTTGGCCTTGAGACAGTGTCCCATGGTGTGCAGAATTGAGTTTTTATAGCTTAATCTAGGACTAGATATTATCCTTTCATCATTTTGGTCAGATTTCATTTGCTGCTCTTTCAACATTAGAATATGTTCTTCTTGTGCAGTTCTTGACCAAGGCAGGTAAAGATAAAAATACTTGTTAAAGAGAAAATGTTGCTGAATTCTATTTTCTCACCCTCTCCCCCTTCCCCAATCCAGCAAAAGACGAGCAACTATTTTCTCTTATTTCAATATTTAGATTGAATTTCTTGTCCAGTGTTCCTGCACTGTTCTGTTTGCTATGGAGCCCCTCAAGACTTGGGATTTTGTGATTAAGATATGTATATTCTTTAATCTGTCTGTCTATCTAAATATAGATATACAAAGAAAAGAAGAAAACTGGACAAAAATAATTCCATTTCACAGTTTGCAATCCAGATTTTTTATAGAAACTCAGATGTTCTGAACATTTGATTAATAAGAAGCTGATCTGAAGTATCAATGACTTCCAGAAAATAAAAATATACATTTGCAGTTTTCAAAATTGAGTTATTCCAGTGTCTATAGAACTGTTTCTAAGAATAAAACCACATCTCTGCCATGGCATCCAGAGGACATAACATAAAAGCTTTTGGATTGTGCCCACAACATTTTTTTTTCAATTGATCACTTGCATTCTTCTAAGAAACTGAAATCAAAATATGTGCCAGTGTTAAAGATGAAAACCAGAAAGTTAACGTCCCTTTCATGTTACATTTAATTTAGATAGAGAAAATCAAGAGGGCTGTCCTTCTCATATAAAATGTCTTAGTATCTTATTGATCTGCTTCAAATACCTTAAAGTTATTAACCAAGGAATACCTCTGAGTAAGTATATCAGTCTTGAAGTAATATTGTCTAGTATTCCTGCACTGTTATTTTTCATTCTCATGCAGTCTCTGGAGACTTGGGATTTTCTGCTAGAGAGAGAGAGAGAGAGAGACTTTTCAATAAATTATGGAAATCATGTAGGGCTCATACAAATGGGCTTTGTAGTTATGAAAACACAAAATATATTCTGGCTTTTCTTTTTTTTTCTTGTCATCCCTCTTAAGGTAAAAGCTTCAAGTGTGGGACAGTTGTCTTTTTATAAACTGAGAGAAAGCTATGCACATTATATCACAACCTTGTATAAAAGAGGTCATCCTTTTTGCATTGTTAAGATTTTAAGGATGGAAGTGGTAAAAATGGGAGAAAAATATAAAGAAATAGGCACCAAGGATTAGAAAAAAACATTTTACAATGTTTTACAAATGGTATTCATTTTACCATTTGCTTATTGAAAGCATGATAAAAATATTTAATATACCTTATGTGCAAATTGACTATTTTTTTTCTTTGTTACCATGGAGCTTACACATTTGGCATTAAGAAACTTGTGAACAATAAGAAGTCCCTAAATTAAAGGACATATATCACTCAGCATAGTGCAGTCAAGAATTTTATATGTTCAGTAGATTCCCTGCATGTGGCATAACTGATCTTCATAATCCAGGACAATCCTGTACTGATCCAATTCCTAAAATTTAGAAAAAAAATTATGCTGCCCTTTTGTTAAAAAAAATACAGATTGCAGCATTTGGAAGTAAACAAAAAAGTAATCATAGAAATATTCTCAAAGCGTTCTCTCATCCAATGGAAAGTAATGCAATCAGCCACTTCCTTATGGTTTTGATAGAGCACATTCATGGATCCAGTTGAAAGCAATTTAAAAGCTACATGAAATAAAATGGGTTTTAATATGTGCCATAGTATGTGAAGAGACCTTCATTTTGAAGGACATGGGGGATCTGCATGGAGTAGCTTGCGATTTGCACAGATGATGAGTGAAAATTACTTGAGCTGTACTGCTAGGTTGGATGCCACTGGTGCATCAAAACACATTTCTGGTTTGTTGTGTGCATTGTTTACCCATTTTTAGAAATTATGGGAACTGACGCATGGTTACTATTATTTTCTGTGATTTAAACATTTGACAGTCTTTTTCATTCATTTATATTAAATCCTTTCACATTGCACTTCAGCTTAATTATCGCTGTGTATGTGGGTGTGAGAGAGGGAGCGATCTAAGCAGCCCTAGTGTATGATACAAATGCATTAGTCAGTTTTTTATCTGTTTAATCTACATGTTTTGAACTTCATTTGAGAAGAAAGAGAGAGGTATGTACCTGGCTTATAGAAAAGCTGCTGTGTTACCTTCAATATTGGTTCTTCAAGTGAAAAAGTAGAACAGCTTTGCAGTTCATTATTTTGAGCCTGCAAATAATTATTTATCTTGGGATTTTCTTCCATAAGTATTGAAATTGGAGGGGGGGTATCACTCATTGAGCCATGTGTTCCATACATCAGTTGGGTACAAAGTAGTTATTAATGCACTCTTATCCCTAAGGGAGTTATCTCTGATTCTTCAGAATTGGTATTACATCTTGTAATTCCATTGCTTCTTCCTCTGAATTAAATCCAAACTAAAATGTGTCAGATGCATCCAGCATGAAGGCCATGCGTGCAAGTCTTATTTTGAAAATATGCCCCAGCTTTCTGCCTGTCTGATTTTGACATGGCCCCTTGCATCAGACAATCCCATAAGGCTGTAATGGGCCGAGTCTTTGTAATCAAATGCAGCGTTCCGTATGTCTAATTTGGCAAAAGTAGGTCAAGTTTGAAACAGTATTTCCCACTGATTCCTGCAGTCTATTCTATAGGGCCTGGAAGCACAGTTTGCTGATATCTTGGTGTACAGTATAATCTGGATATACTTGGTATGAATCGTATGGTCGTTGGCATTTCAGCCTGTAGTACCTACATCAGACAGCATCTGATAATGAAAATTATTGCCTAAAAATAGACAAAAAAAGGAAAGCATTAAAATAGATGAATATGTTATCATTTAAAAGAGGAAAATTATTACATTTTTTAACAATCCAGAATAATTAAAATACATAAAGAAGATTGATTACTTGTGGAGTATAGCACTTACATGTTTTGCCTTCTGTTAATGAATGTCCATTGCCATGAGTATACTACACCTGTGCCCCTGGCTCTGCACTTTTGGATGCAATTCAAATTACTGATCATTAGCTATCACGCCCTACATTGCTTGGCACTGAAGTACTTACAAGAATGCTTTCTCCAACTGGAATTGACCTGCCCAATCCCTGGAGGAACTGCTGGTGAGCCTCCATTTCCATGAGCTATGGGAACAGCCTACCCATAGAAATTAGGTTAGTCCCCCCTGTCTTGGCTTTCTGGAAGCTTTTGAAAAGTGAAATATTCCAGAAGACCTGTGATGTGTTAGGATACCTGGTTCAACTTGATTTAATTGATGATTATGGGTTTATATTCTATATGTTTTATTCCTACCTTGAATGTTTCATCTTAAAAGCTTGTTTTTGCTACTGTAAGCTACAGTAATTTTATTACTTTATTATTATCAACTTTATTATTCCCTCCAGTGACATTTAAAAAGCCATATAGTTGACTGCAGTTTTTTGTAAGGTTTTATACCTGGGCTAGATGTATATTATAGCCAAATTAATTTATTTGCCTACGAAGTAGAAAGGGTGTCTTCACTAACTTGGCAATTACCAGATCTGTTAAGAATGCAGTTCCTTCGATTCTGCCATGCTGGTTGGGAATTTTGGGAGTTGCAGCTCCTAATTCTCCTAGACAGAACCAAAAAAAAAAAAGTGGACACCAAATAATTTAAAATTAACCCCAGACATGCAAAATACTGAATTGGTAAGTTCCAGTTCTATGTCCACTTACGTGAGCACAACTTACTGGGGGAGGAAGTGTTCTAACAAAACTTTCCCACTGTTGTTCTTTGCTGATTCTCTTGCCCAACACACACACACATGCACACGCTCAGATGCTGCTGCACAGCTTGAAAGGAGGATGGTGAAGGATATATTGGAAGAAATCCAGTAAAGGCCAAGACAGGGTGCTTGAAAAAAGGTCTGTTTAAGACCAACTGGGTCCTGATTATGGAGGGCGAGAGAAGATAACCATCCCAAACTCTTTAAGATCATGGATTAGGAGGTGATGTGGACGAAGTATGTGACAGCTAGGAGAACATGGAAAGCTGTAGAACAAATTATAAAGAAGGGCCCAGGAAAGTAGGTTGGAGCAGGGAGGTAGTTATTAAGGAAGCACTGGGTGCCCATTTATGAAGGGTTGTGACAGTGGCTGGTAGTAGTGTTCCTGCCCCTTCTTAAACTATCGTGTTAATGCTAAGGGAGAGTTCCCCTTCTGTCTAGCCAGATTGCCTGCTGTGTAGCTCCATCTCATAGCATGGAGGAAGGCGTCAAAGGGTTCCAGTTGGAGAAGTGGACGAGTGCAGGGTTGGCAGCTCCCAAGTTGAGGGAGAGAATGGTTAGGTGGTGGAAGAAGCATTTTGGGACAGGCCTTATTCACTCATTAGCTGGGAAACTGCAGTGTTCCTTCTTGTCCAATCAGCCCCCAAGTGTAAGATGAGTTTCATGTGGGAATGGGGAGGCTCATCTTCTGCCAGCTGGGATGTGAGGCGGTGGCAATCCTGTTCCAGTTCCCACCCTGAGCAAAAAGGTGGCTGGCTCATCTGTTGGACTCGTTTCTTGCCGGTACCATTTTGCAGGGAGGCTCTGGGATGTCTCCAAGGCCCTGGAGGACTGCAGGTTATTACTTCCAATTCAATTTCAGTTTGAAAAGATAAGCCCCACCCCCCACCTTGCTGTTGGTGAGGAGGGGGAAAGTATGTAAGGCCAAACCAAAGTGTGATGAATTCTCATAGTGACAATTCATGGCTTCCCTTTTTGTCTGGATTTTTTACAGAAGGCCATGCCCATGAGATGCCAATCCTGTGATACTTGGTACCAGATTCAGCATGCAATCCTTTTTTAAGAGGATGGGGAAACAACCATCTAAATCCTACAGGTGTAGAGTACAGTAGTAATTTGGAGCACTCAGTGTGACGGTCCCTAAGAATCCTAAGTTTATTTCATTAAACTGTGAAAATGTTTTAAAATCTCTGGATATATAGACAAAAATTCCTAACTCTGGAAGGGCAGCAACATATGTAAATCTGTTTCAGTAGATTTCATGGGATTTAGTTTGAAATTGTTTACTTACTAGACAATGTCAGATGATGTAATATCAGGAGTGAATTTAGATTTAACTGTTGTTCCATTACAGTCCAACGGAACACTTTTTGTACTTGAAGAGTTCAACGTAAGTCTTTCCTTTTAAGTTTTGTTAGCTTGAAACCTCCAAGAGTTGTTTTTATATTAGTAATACAGCGTAAAAAGAAATACGGGGGAGTGGTGAGGAAGCAAAAATTCTCTGGTGCACCTTCCTAGTGACATATAGTTCTTCAAGTAACTTGATGCAATACAGATGCAATACTATAAAACAGCCAGAAGTGGCTGGTCTTCCTTTCAAGGCCAGCTGGAATGGTAAAAGCTGAAGAGGCAGAAGGAACTGAAAATTACTGATTTCTCAGTTGAGCTGCTGAAGTCCTCCTGCTTCTGTTGCTACACCTGCTGCAGCCTGGGAGAATGGCTGCTAAAGGATAGCAGGAGGTAACATTCAGTGAAGATGGTTTTTCTGTAGGGCTGATGGGTGGCCATGCTTTCTTTCCTTTCTCAGCATTTACATGTGACCAGAGTTACTAATATAGAGAGCTGTGTTAGCAACAGAAGTGTGCTAGAAGTGATAGTGTATTGCCCAACTGGGAATTCCCCCCCTTTCCCACATAAATCATATTACATTATGGTTACAGTGGTTACATCATAAGTTGTGCATACTGGTGGGTAGTTGGTTCAGGGAAAAGGAGTCCTAATGGATCCAAGATTTAATTTTATGTCCTTGTTCCATGATGTTGAAAGATGTTAACTTCTGACAGCAGCTGGCTTATTAAAGACCCAAGTCTGTCTTGACCTAAGAGTTTATATAAGAAAGCTTTAGAAACTCATCCTTCTGCTTTTTTAACCTTAATGCATGCAGTCTGCCCAAGTGGATGGGGGGGGGGGAGGCAAGTTTTCTTCATTCATGCACCAATAATTGCTTTTTCAACAGATGATTTCCTGCACCATCCAAGTTCCACGCCTCTGATTTTCCCAGAATATCATTTGTCTCAACATGATACCTTAAAGCATAGCCTTGCCATCTTGTTAAATTGTCAGCATTTAAGATTCTTAGATCTAAAAGGAAGTAGTTCTGGGGTGTCATCCATCTTAATCCATAGCTTTCCCTGTACAACTTGCTGTGAAAAATGAATGTTGTACCTTGTGTGAGTGAAGCAAGGTAATTTTAGTAGTGAAATGTACAACTAGCTGCAGAATAGAGGCTGCAGAAGGCTGCATTGTACTTATACCTCAGTAAGTTATAAATACTTTCTGGGTAGCAGAACACTGTTAAAGGCTAAGCCAATTGGTGTGAATGAGAAGTTGCCATTCAGCTCTTGTTCAGTGCTAAAATGGCTCCAGAGGTTTTACTTTGGAGATGTTATGTTTGTTGCTTTGTTCTGTATTATTCTTTCTTCTCCGCATAAAGGAAACAAATCTTCTCCTTAGGATGTGTATTGGCTGTAAATATATAAATAATTAAGCAATAATAAACTTGATACCCCCTTCCTTGGATAGTTCAAGAAAGTACTTTGTGAGGGAATGAAGCTATATACCTCTAGAAGCCAAATAGGACAAATGCTGAATATAGAAAAAAAATAATAGTTCTGTAGTTATGATGGGTGCCTGACATGATGATACAGACTGGGGAATAAGCCATTTTTCTGCTTTTTGGATGTTCTGGATTACAGTTCCCATCACCTGCTATGGAAGTCATACTCCAAAACATCTGGAGGGCATCAACTTGCTTGCTTCTAATTTAAGTGTGGAAGAATGATCAGAATTTGCTGTTAATCTGATGTAAAACCAGGAAGGGAAAGAGGACCTGGTTGCAGATCTGCCATATCTATGAGCTGTGGCCAAAGTGAAAGTCTATTTGATCACTGACAAGGGGACTGGATTCAGTGGTCCAAATAGTCCTTTCCAACTCTAGGAATCTATTAAATTTAAGAAGAGCAGTATACGTGTATTTGGAGAGCTGTGTGGTATGTGGCTTTAGTGGATACTGAATGGGGTTCCTCTGTCTTCCATTTTTGATGGAAGAACCAGTTGTCATCTGTAGGATATTGGGAATTTGGAGGTGATAATGTCCACTCTGCTGATCATTGACAGGAAGTTGAAAGCTCCAAGGGTATGTGGATATCAGTGCATATGTTTTCCCCTGCCTCTTGATTTTTCAGCACTTTCCTAAAGAGAATGTCTTCTTTTTGTCTCAACAGGCATCTTAACATGGGGAACCTTCTTAAAGTTTTGACATGCACAGACCTTGAACAGGGACCAAACTTTTTTCTTGATTTTGAAAGTGAGAACTGTTTTTACTTACGTCTCATACACCCTGTGTATTTGTTTTGTGCATAGCTGAAGAAGAACCTTATTAGACAGTGCCTGAATTATAAATGAAGTTCCCTTTTATTGGCTAATTTATATGGGCATTGCTTCCACAAGGATGGAAACTCTGAGCAGGTGTTGAGAGTAATCATTGAGACATAATACCTATGTAGGAAAAAAGGATCCATAATGTTCGTTAATTACAAGTTATAATATAAAAGATTATATTTACTGCTCTGAAGTTAGATACTACTTTTTCAGGAATATGTCTTTTATGATTTAGGGGCTTCTTAGAGTTAATCAAAAACTATCATGAACCTGAGTCCCAGTTTGGACTCTTACAACTTACCTTGATAAATTTAAATATGTTCAAGTGTTTCGCTAGTGCCCCACAACTTGTTCTCAACTTCAGCTGAGCAGATCTTGCTGAGCTAACAAGTCTCCAACCATTATGTCCTATTTTGTCAAAATTGGGAAACCAACTTCAAAAGAAAAGAGGGCCTTAAACCTTATTCTGAAACTGGTTTCTTTTGAAGTTAATAATCTCAGTTTTGCAATTTGAATGAAATGAAGAGCAAAGATTAAGAGGCTTTCTTGTTAAATGAAGTTTGCTGCAAAGCAGCTGGGTGAACAAGCAGAACATCTGTGTCCAACTCTCCTGGTTAAGTCCACAATGAACATTTCCATTTAAAAGTTTTCCTTATTAAGGCTGTGCAGGCCTTTGGATTTAAAGGGGGAAAAGGTTCTTTGGAGCACACAATGGTATACTCATGTCACTAGGTGGCAGCTCCTTAAACTACATTCATCTTTATCAGATTGCACTGCAACTACGGAGGGCAGCCGCATGATCCTGGGAAAAGATGTGGCTACTTTAATGTGGTGCTTCATAGTTGTCCCCATTTGCTCTAGAATACTTTTTTTCTTTCACATCCAAAGCAGTATATAGCCCAGCTCCTTCTAGTTTTCAGAAAGCACTGCTGTTAGAATAGAGAAAGGTACTAAATGTTTCTGATTTTGAATAAAGATTTTTTAAAATTATAATAAGTTCTGTGCCTATGTGGCTTTGTAACAGTTGTAGGATCTCCTTTTATTAACCTGTTAAAACCACTCAGAGTTGTAGCTAAAATTCCACTAGATGCTGATCTTGAAACTAATATAATATAGCATAAGTTACTACATTACCTTAGAACGGTGATACATTTTTTGGTGCTGGTGACATAGCACAAGGACATGCTGCCTGGAAATGTAGCTGATCTGCTCTAATCTGCAAGATTCTTGCTATATTATGAAAAAGTAAACTGATAAAAACAGATGTAATAAAGATAAAAACAACGCCACCACCAGTATAACGGTTAAAAGAGATTTACTGGTTGCTAAATATTAATAAATAAAGTTAAGCCATGTAGACATTATCTAGATTACACATATGCTTTAATGGAAAGCTACTCTTTGTAACAATTGATAAATACAATTAAGAGTAAAGTATGGACAGAATGTTTGGAATTTAAAAAGGGATAACTGCGTACACAACCTGATATTCTCTCCTGTTGTGTAGATGCCCAGCCTACAGAATCAGAAAAAGAAATTTATAATCAGGTAAACGTAGTGTTAAAGGATGCAGAAGGAATCCTGGAAGACTTACAGTCATACAGAGGAGCTGGTCATGAAATACGAGAGGTAAAACTTTATTGGATGTGGTATCTCATATTCAGTTTAGCAATCCTGTTATACAGCTTGGTGCCCATGAACTTCATTTAGATCGGTGAAGGCCTCTTGATGTCTTAAATGATTAAATGTTAGATAGTGTTGTTTGTTTATTAGCTTTAACATAATACATGCAGGTGTGCTCAGTGTTTCAAGAATCTTGATCAGTGTTTTTCAAACTTGACAACTTTAGGTTGGGTGGACTTCAGCTCCCAGAATTCCCCAGCTAGCCAGAATTCTGGGAGTTGAAGTCCACACAGCTTAAAGTTGCCAAGTTTGAAAAACACTGGTCTTGATCAAGCATGCCTTTAACAATCATACAGAGGGTTTGCTTTTTACTTTTCCATGTAAGTGATCAGTAGCTTACACACAAATCACATCTATTTCTCATTTGTTGTGCCACCATCCACACTGCTTCTCTTAAGGATGCACTCTGTTTAAGGCATCTCTTTTCCCCCACTTTTTGAACCATCAGTACGTGGTTGTTGAGGATAGTTCTGTTGAGCTTGCTGTACAAGTAGTCCTCACTTACCTATTGCAATTGGGACTGGCAACTCCATCGCTAAGTGACATGATCGTAAAGTGAAAAATCGCATGACTGCACCTGACTTAATGATGGCAGTTTGTCAGTCCTGGCTGTGGTCATTAAGAGAATCACCCACAGTCGTTAAGCGCAACATCACATGACCACAACTTGTGACTTTCTGCCAGCTTCCCTGTTGTCTTTGCTAGTTGGAAGCCAGCTGTGAAGGTCGTAAATGGCGATCAAATGACCGTGGTACACCGTGACCATTGTAAATGTGGGCCGGTTGCCAAGCACCTGACTCACAATCTCGTCTTTGTAAAAGGTGATCCCCATAAAGTTGTTATTGACACCATAGTACAGTGTTGTCCAAACTTGGCCACTTTAAGATGAGTGGACTTCAACTCCCAGAATCCCCCAGCCAGCATGGCTGGCTGGGGAATTCTGGGAGTTGAAGTCCACTCATCTTAAAGTGGCCAAGTTTGGACAACACTGCCATAGTATGATTTGTATATAGTGAAAACTTCTATATATCTCTCTTTCTCCCCAGAATGTATACAGGACACACAGAATGATGCCTCTGTTTTGTCATCAGATAATGCAAAGAAGGGGAGGGGGTTAAAAAGGAATTCCCCTATTTATGAAATGCACATCTTCAGTTGCGGTTCCTTTTTTTTAGGCAATACAGCATCCCACGGACGAGAGGCTGCAAGAGAAGGCGTGGGGTGCAGTCGTCCCCCTAGTGGGCAAACTAAAGAAATTCTATGAATTTTCTCAGAGGCTAGGTAAGAGCATTAGCCAATAGATGCCTGTAATATATCATAGTTTTTATTTTTTTATTTTATTTTATTTTATTTTATAAATTTATATATTGCTGCTGTGCGCAAGTTTAGATTAGAACTCAAAGCCCTAAAGGCAAGTTTAGTATGACAGATGATTGGAGATGACTTATAAGAATAATATACCACCTATACATAATTTTTAAAACTTGCTGTTGGTTTATTTGAGTTGTAAATTTTTAGTGTTGTCTGCAATTAGGCAACAACCTGTTTTTCTTTTTCTTTTCCCTTTTCTTTCTTTTTCTTTTTGAGGAAGTTTAAACATGACTGTTTAGACAGCAGACCAACACCTAGGATTTTGTCATGCTTGAACTGCACCCTGTTTTTGTTCATTGTACCAAGATATTCAACGTGTTCCCAGTGTTTGATATATACCTGTCTGTCTTTTCTCCACCCCCAAAATAGAAGCTGCTTTACGAGGTCTCCTTGGGGCCCTGACAAGCACTCCATATTCTCCCACACAGCACCTGGAGCGAGAGCAGGCTCTTGCTAAACAGTTTGCAGAAATCCTTCATTTCACGCTTCGGTTTGATGAGCTGAAGGTAAACACACAGTAATTCTTGAATTCTCTTGTACAGTTGGCTGATCACCAAGTTACAATACTGACTGTGACATTTGGTCTCCCTTCAGATTTTGTTTAAAGCAAATAGGGAGGTACTTAAATGTTTTTCTGCCTCTTTCTGCCTTTTGCAGAAATGCCAGATCTCTAACAGATTCTTTTAGAACATTCATATTGCAAGTTAACTTTTCGTTAGGGGAGTCAAGTTATTAATCCACTTTAAGAATATAAACAATCAACATTAAGGGTACAAACAAGAGCCCTTCTGAATCAAATCAGAGCCATTCTAATTCTGCATCCTGTCTCTCACCTCAGTGCAACCTATGGAAGTCTTCAGAGGAAGAGGAAGAAAGCTGATAATCCTGATCGTTATATCCCAGAGTCATCTTTTATCTGTGCTTATTTATATTTTAGTCCAACTGTCTAAGCTTTATATACGATTAGGTCCTAAACCATTATCATCAATGCTACTGAAGTGACTTGGGCTTGAAATGCTATATTATCTAATTTCTCCACCTTTTACAATTTTGAAACTCTGAGTTAAGACAGATGTTGGCAACCCTTTGGGGCATTTCACGCAATAAAATTGCAGTAATTAGATTGTAAGTCACCAAGAGTTGCAGTGTTCATATTGGGCAGCCATGTAAATACCTAAAAGAAAATAATAATAACGTAGAGTAGAGTAGAAGCAAAATCTCACAAGATCACCAGATTTTAAACATGATTTCAGGAGTCCTCTGCCTCATGAGTTGGCACATTCTCCCCCTAAATTTCATGTATTCTCACATGAGGATCCTGAAATCTCACAAGGTTTGGCAATTTTTTAAGTATTTTATTTTATTGGAGGTTCTGTGGATGCCATTTTGGGGTATGAGAGTCTGTGGTGCCTAGGCTTGTATACAGCCGTGTGATGAGGTCGTTGGTATCTTCATCTTGTCTTTCTTTTTAGATGACAAATCCTGCAATTCAGAATGATTTCAGTTATTACAGAAGAACCTTAAGTCGTATGAGAATCAACAATGTCCCAGTAGGTAAACTTTACGTAGACGTGAGGAAAATGACTCCCCGTATTCTCTTGTCCTTTACCTGTTTAATGAATTCAATTATGCAAACATTTATTTTAACTTTTGCTAGGCAGAAGGGGAAAATGAAGTAAACAATGAACTGGCCAACAGAATGTCTTTATTCTATGCTGAAGCGACACCAATGTTGAAAACCTTAAGTGATGCCACAACAAAATTTGTTTCAGAGGTATGTGCATGAATAGATTTCTACTAATACAGATTGCTTTGGTAAATGATTATGCATTATGTTACTGATTTGCATAAATCTTTATTGTTGGGTTTCGATGGAGGGGAGGTGTCAAACCTTGTCAATATTATGAATTTTAGTCTTGTCATTCTTCTTGGACAGCAAGAATTGTATAATGTTCAGGAAATTTTATTTATTTATTTATTTATTTATTTATTTAGCAAATTTATATAGCCGCTCATCTCACAAAAAGTGACTCTGGGTGGCTTACAAGCAGAATAACAATTAAAAACATATCACAATATAAACAACATCAAACATAAGTAACACCAAAAATAAAAAATGAAAACATAAAAGAACCCCAAGATAGCGGGAGAACAACCAACATTTAGTCTCATACAGTGACTTTGCAGTCTCACCAAGGGATCCCCAGGGTTGATGGAAGAACCATGTTTTCAAGGCTTTCCGGAAGGCTAACAGAGGTGGGACTAACCTCACCTCGGGGAATGATGTTCCAGAGGGTGGGGGCTACAGCAGAGAAGGTGCATCTCCTGGGTCTTGCCAGCAGATGGGACCCGGAGCATAGCTCTTCTGCTGGACCTGATGGATGGGTAGATGTAACCAGGAAGAGGCAGTCCCTCAAATAATCTGGTCTCATGCCATGTAGGGCTTTCAAGCTCAAAAACAGCACCTTGAATTTCACCTGGAAGCAAGCTGGCAACCAGTGCAGCTCACAGAGCAGAGGGGTAACTGTCCACGTTGCTGCATTTTGCACGAGCTGAAGCTTTGGGATGCTCTTCAGGGACAGCCCCATGAGGAGTGCAAACCTGTTAGACTGCAGAATCTCTCAGTATTCCTCCTAAACGTCTTGCATGATTTAAAATTGTGAGAAGTTGCTCAGTTAACTGCTGTGTCATCATTACCATTATTATTGCTATTGCAGATCCTCATTAAGAAAGGTGAGGCAAAAACTATGGTCCCTATTGCATTTCAGTAACTTTTCTTCCTTGTTGCCTGTTCACAGAACAAGAATTTACCTATAGAAAACACCACAGATTGCTTAAGCACCATGGCCAGTGTTTGCAGAGTCATGCTGGAAACCCCGTAAGTAGAATGGCTACTTCAAACATAATCGTTGCTAAAAACCAATATGCCTGGGGCCTAAACCAAGGAGAGAGGAGAATGTGGAAATGGGTTTTTATTCAATCATATCACAGATAGGTGGCTGTGCTCAACTGGTCCTGGCTGAACTCAAAAAGCTAAGTGGGATCAGGTCTGGTTGGTATTTGGGTGGGGAATACCAGAGATGTAGGCTAGTTTGGGAAGTCAAAAAACAAAACCAGCCAACCAAAAGCAGAAGGATGCAGTGGCAGACCCACTTCCATATTGTTCCCAAGAAAGCTACATGGACATGTTGGTGAAGCTACTAGATATCCAGCTCAGCTCAAAGGAAACTTTACTTTTCATATAAGAATGTTAATACCAGTTGTATTTTCCACCTATTCCACAAAGGATAGAACCTGTTTTGATTTTAACCAGTGTGGGAGCAACTATTATATGCTGGCTTTTTATTCCCAGGAAGCTTTGGAAGAATCCTTGATGAAATTTGGCATTACTTTAGTACCTTTTAAAGCCTAATTTACATGTTTGGAAACTCTTTATTTTCCCTTCCTCCCTTCCCCATTTTAACTTTCTTGCCTGACAAAGAACCTGAGAAGTATTCTGTAAATCTTCAATTAACCTAAAATAGGTTGTTTCAATAGGTAAGAATCATCATTATGCGGAATCTATTAGTACAAGTAAAACTGTAAGACTGGAAGAAATTAAAATCGGTAAAAGGAGGAAGAGTAAAATCAGCCAATGATTTTATCCTGGCCTCTGCAGGGGGAAAAAACAAAAACCAAGCTGCAGTCGTATTAAACTAGCCAGACTCTTTCGAAAATGAGAGAAGATTGCAGAGCAGCAATCTTCTCCCCCCATCCTGCACCCAACAGCTGAGGTTGTTGCATCATGTAGTGTAAAGGCTGGGACTAAGGCTGCTTTCCTTAAGTAAGGTCTCTATTCTCCCCCAAGGAATGCTTTCAGCCCAGAAGTTGTTTTTTGAGTAGGAATGGGGAAGGAAGCTGTGTGGCAGATCTTTTCCCAACCATAATAAACAGAGAGAGAGAAACCAGTGTTTGGCATGTTGTCCGTATTTTGGTCTCTTTCTCCAGTGGTTTTATAACCTCACATTTTCCAAAAGGATGAGTAGGAAATATGCTGCTCCTCCTTTTAGTTTGATCTGTTTTTCCAAGCATTGTGGTAAGAGGATCAGGGATTCTGTATGAGATTTGTCAGAGCCAGGAATCATAGGGGGGCAGGGATATGTCGCCTTATCCTCTGTCTCTGTCCTCAGCAAAAGTGGAACAGTTCTGCCAGTGATTCTGTGGGTCCTTGGTGAGGCCGGAGCAGTGCTCAAATAGAACAACAAGATACATTTTACCTCTGCCCTCTCCTGACAGGGGATGACCATAGGGGAAATAAGGACTGTTTTCCTAGTTCTTTCAGTAGACCTAGTACCCAGTTGAAAGAGCAGATGGAGCCACATTCTTCCTAGAAAGATCTTGGCACTTTCAATTTTGAAATTCTCTTAGTTTAAGGGTAGCTCTCCATTTAATTTCTTGTGGGAATACTGTTAAATATTTCAACACTGGAGATGCGTTCCAAGGTCTCCGGTAGTTTTCTAAATGTTTTCACCTCCTACATAATTCAAAAAAAGTGGAAGAACTGTCTGTTTTGCCTAGAGTACAGTCTGTGTAAAGTTGAAGCCTTTTTTCGCAGAGGCAGCTTTTTTCTTTTGAGAGCAATATCAAAGCAAAGTTCGGGGGGTGAGTCAGGGCTGCCATAGATTCAGCTGGATTCACCCGACAAGAACTGATACGATGGTTGAATTTTCTACTTGAGAAGCTTAACTTGTGACCTTTCCATAAGTGGCTGTCATACCATCACTCATCACAAATGCAGATTATATTTTGGGAAAATACTGAGCTGAACCTGCTAGCTTGTTAAAAGTGGGAGCTCACTTTAGCTTTTGGTAATCAAACTTCTTCTGTGCTGTGTGTTGTACCTCCAGGGAATACAGAAGCCGGTTCACAAATGAGGAGACAGTATCATTCTGTCTGAGGGTAATGGTGGGTGTTATAATCCTCTACGACCACGTGCATCCGGTGGGTGCTTTTGCAAAAACTTCAAAAATTGATGTAAGTTCTGTGTTTGGATAGTTAAAATGTTCCTTCTCATTGTTGACTGCATGTGAGGGCAATGGGAGGGAGTTTAGGGTTGGAAGGAGCTATTTAGGCCATTGTGATCAGTGTACGAATCCGATTAAAATATCCCAGACAAGTCGCTGTAGCCTCCACTTTAACACCTCCAGTGAAGGGGACCCCATCACGTCCCTGAGTAATTACTTCCATTGATGAATGGCTCCTACTATAAGGAAGTCTTTGCTAAAATTGTGTTTGTTTATTTAAGAGACTTATATAGCCACCTATCTTATATACCATAACTCAGGGCAGCTCACAAAAACAGCAATAAAAATATAAAAGAAAACAGTAAAATCAGCATCCAAAAACATCTCCTGGAGCTCTAAAACCACACTCCCCAATACATCAGCAGTCCCATTTGCTGGGCTCCATTCTTACCCCACCCCAACACTTGCAAGAAGACCCAGCTCTTCAAGGCCTTCTGGAAGGATAGAGGAGTAGAAGCCTGCTGGATCTCACAGGGGAGGGTGTTCCACAGGGCAGGGGCTGCTATGGACAGGGTGGGCTTCCTAGGTCTCGCTAGATGGCCACCCTATCTGATGTGAAAGAATGGGCAGATACCTTCAGGGAGAGGCTGTCCCACTAGTGGTCAGGCCCTGTGGCATTCAGGGCTTTAAAGGTGATAATCAGAACCTTGAACTGCACCTGGAAAGAAACTGGAAGCCTCTGCAGCTCACTTAGCAGTGGTGTAATACAAGAAAAGTGAGGGGCATGCCTTGGCATTCTGTACCAGTTATAATTTCCACATGGTCTTCAAGGGCAGCCTCATGTAGAGTGTGTTAAATAATTCAACTGGGAAGTGACCAAGGCATGAGTGACTGTGAGCAAGGCCTCCCAGTCCAGAAATGGATGCAATTGGCACACAAGATGAATCCCCTCTAGCCATGGCTACTACCTGCTCCTCAGGCAGGAGTGTGAATCTAGGAAGACACACACACGCCATTGTCCACCAGTTCTGCCCAGAGGAATGCTACCCCATCAAGAATCAAAGATGACACCTCATCAGATGGGGGGGGACCCCAAAGCCATTTTGTCTTTCTAGGGTTGAATTGGAACCAGTTCCTCCCCATCCAGACCCTCACAGCCTCCAGGCAATGGGCCAGCACCTAAACGTTGGACACAACAGTGTTGGATAACTTTCATTCAGTCTTTCCTTTTTAGGGAAGGTTGTTGTGAGTGTGGAAGGCACTCAGCTCCAGCTGAAGCAAATTATCTGGATCTTTTCCAGCTGAAAAGTTGCAATCTGCTTCCTTGTAACTTTAATCCATTATTCCATATCTTGCACTCTGAACTGAGAGAGTCAGATCCTGCCTTTCTATGTGACGGTCTTTCCAGTATTTGAAGAGGGCTATCAAATGACCCTCAGATGTCTTTTCTCAAGGGCGATCATACCTGCCTCCTTTATTCTCTCTCATAAGTTTATACTCCCCTGATCATCCTTAATTGTGCCTCTTTGAGTCTGTTCCAATCTCTGAATCCTTAAAACTGCACCCAGTGGGATCTGACTGAAGCAGAATAAAGGGGAATTATTACTTCCTGTGATTTGGCAATTACACTTCTGTTGATGCAGCCTAATTTGTGTTCTTTATTGCAACATCAGGCTACTGTCTCAAACTGAGTTTGCAATCCATAACTTTTCCAAGATCTTTTTCATAAATGTTCCAGTCCTATACTTGTACATTTGAAATTTGCTTCCTAAGTGAAGAACTTGACACTGTTAAATTTCATTTTGTTACAATTCTGTGAAAAAGTATTTCCTCCCGTTCAGATTTTTTGAAGTTTTGCATATCTTCGCCACTGAATGAACTTTTTAAAAAATCTGAAAGGGGGAAAATACTTTTTCACAGCACTGTACTTTCAGGTGACTTTTCCAGCCTATCAAACTCATTTTGAACTTTTATTTCTGTCTTCTGAGGTTATGACTATCCTACCCAATTTTGTATCAGCTGCAAATGGGAGAAGTGTTCTCTACACCTCTTCAAGTCATTAATTGAAGTATTGATTAGTAGGGAACAGCAGTTCACAGAGTTCCCTAAAATGTGCTGATTAGCAGCTAGTTAACTATGGTCTGGAAAGCATACCAGTTAAGTGGATAAATAGCTAACTCAATAATCATAGTCAGCTCATCAAATTGGAGAAAGATTCAAGGGGGGTGCCACAAGGATCAGTGCTAAAATCAATATTTTATCTGCAGTCTTCCCATGATCTATTAGGGAAGTTATTTGATCAAAAATGGGACAAAGTTGATCTGGCAAGAATTATTCTTAACAAATCCGTGCTGACTTCTAGTAATTACTGCGTTATTTTCAAAGTACTTACAAACAGATCTATTATCTGCTCCAGCATCTTCCCAGGCATTGGTGTCAAACTGACAGGTCTATATTTTTCTGGATCTTCCTTTCTCCTCTTTCTGAAGTTTCAAGTTCTTCAGGGATTCTAATAATACCCAAATGTTTGGCCAGCCCATCAGGTGGATCCTTCAGTATTCTGGGATGCAGTTTATCTGGTCCTGGAAATTTAAACTCATTCAAAATAAAGAGGTATTCCATGACTGTATTTTTGTCAGTCTCAAATATTATTCCTGTCCCTTCATCTTTTTCTTCACAATCTCCTGGTGGAACAGGTAGATTTTGTTAGAAAAGATGGAATCAGAACAGGAATAGCTCTGCTTTTTATCACCTGTTAGCATGATGCCATCTTCACTGAACAGCTAATATGTTGATTCTCTCCTTTTCCTTTTATTTTGAACATATCCAATATGTCCAAAATCCAGATCCATATTCTTTCTGTTATTTTTAATGTTCTGTGCTGGCTTCATCTCATTTTGAGTTTTTATTTTCATGACCCCAGCTCTGCTGTTTCAGGCTACCTGTCTAGATTCTCCTTTTGTGACTATTTCCTCTGTGTGTTCTTTATTGCTTTAGATCTTCATTACATTTTTTGTATAACCACGCTGGGTTTTTTTTGTTTTGGTTTTTTTGGCTGTCCTCCATTTTTTCTCCTTACAAAAGACTTTGAACAACAGAGGGGTTATGTAGCATTCAGAGTACTGCTTTAGATAATAGATGGGTTAATTTAATTTAGATAGTAGATGGGATAATTTAGGATCAGCTTACATGTATGAATCTCTCCAAGTGCACAACTAGGCTGAGCTTGAGAAAAGATGGCATTTATGCTAGTTTCCTTGAATTTTTTTTTATTTTTTATTTTTTTGTGATGGCCACAGCAATTTTTTTTCAAGTTGTCATCCCAAGAATTGAGGTGACTTACACTGACACGAAGATTGGATATTTCCTGAAAATATTTGTATTAATAAATAAGCTGAAATTACAGGTATGGAATTATTGCATCATGTCTAGACATACTTTGAAATACTTTATTTTGCTTTTCTGTTTCTATTACGCTCTAGATGAAAGGATGCATCAAAGTTCTCAAAGACCAGCCTCCAAACAGTGTAGAAGGCCTTCTAAATGCTCTCAGGTACCTAATAAGACCTCTGTCATAAAATCCACTCCCTCTGGGTTAAGCACAAACACTGCATTTTGGATGTTTTTAAATCCCTCTTGACATAGAGTGAATGCCGTTTTGTTTGAATCCCAGAGGTCTGCACAGAGTTACTACCTATAGCTCTCTTGCTTCTGAGAAACAGACTTGTGAAAATTAGCAAGTCCTCCAACCTCTGTAATTCACTTGTTAAACAATGGTATAAACCTAATGCCCAAAGCTGTTCAGAGTTTAGGAGCAGAGTACAGTTAAAATTGAAATGGTACAAATTTGAATGATTAAGCTTTTTTAAAGTAATGCAAACATTTTGCATAATGCATGCTAATTTAATCATGAGTAGGGTACACACACACACACACACACCATCATGTGAAAAAGTAAGTCCACAAGTACACCCCATGTAAAGTTTTTGGGACATATCAATGTTTTAATCTTCATACAAACAGTATGTAAAGATAAAGGTGATGTAATTGAACAGAAAACAACCCTATGAAAAACTGACTCTGCAACAATTTATTCAACAAAAAATCAACAGCTATGCCATTTCCTTCTCTTTTATGGAAAAAGTAAGTACACCCCTGGCTCTAATACCTGGTATTGCTCTCTTCGGCAGAAGCAATCTCAAGTGGCTGTTTCTTATAACTGTCTACCAGTTTCTGACATCAACTGAGAGGAATGTTTCCCCACTCCCCCATGCAATTTTTTTTCAGCTGTGCAATGTTTGAGGGGTTTCTTGCATGCATAACCCATTTCAAATCACCCCACAGCATCTCAATGAGCTTTAGATCTGGGCTTTGACTTGGCCATTCCAGAACTCTCCCTCCCTCCCTCCCTCCCTCCCTCCCTCCCTCCCTCTCTCTCTCTCTCTCTCTCTTTCTTTCTTTCTTTCTTTCTTGCCATTCCTTGGTGGATTTACTGGAATGTTTAAGGTCACTGTCATGTTGCAAGGTCCACTTTTGGTTGAGCTTCAATTTTCTGACAGATGGTCTGTCGTTATCCCCAAGCACCCTCTGGTACAATGAAGAATTCATAGGGGATTCTATGATGGCGAGCTGCCCAGGCCCTGATGTAGCAAAGCAGACCCAAACCATAATATTTCAACCACCATGCTTTACAGTTGGTATCAGGTTCTTTTGGTGGAATGCTGTCTTTGGTTTTTGCCAAACATTTCTTCTGGTACTGTGGTCAGATAACTCTGCCCAGAGCATGGTGTTCCAGAAGTCCTGGTCTTTGCCTAGGTGTTCACGAGCAAACTTTAGTCTTGTTCTGATGTTCTTTATGGACAGCAAAGGTTTCCTCCTGGCACACCTCCCATGTAGATCTAGTTTGGACAGCTTCTTTCTAATGGTAGACTCATGCACTTCAATATCAGTTGCGGCAAAAGCTACTTGTAGGTCATATGATGAAATTCTGGGGTTCTTAGAGACTTCTTTCAGCATCTTGCATTCTGCTGTCGGGCTGAACTTACTGTAACAGCCTGGACTGGGCAAGTTGGCAGTTGTTAGAAATCTTCTTCACTTGTAGATGATCTTCTGGACAGTGAAATGATTGATGTGCAGTTGTTAGGTGATCTTCTAAAACCCCTTCCCAGACTCATAGGCATCTATAACCTTCTTTGTGAAGGCCTCGCAGAGTTCTTTCAATCTTGGCATGGTGATACCGCACACCTAAGCAACAAAGAGCAAATCAAACTAAATATCTGAGGTTTCCATAAGATGGGTTCCTCCCCGATCCAGTGTTTTGGCACCTGATTCTAATTTTAGATGTTTGAGGTAGTGATAAATGTAGGGGTGTACTTACTTTTTCCCACACACAATATTTGCATTTATGTTTGTTTAAATTACACAATGGACTACAAAATGTAAATAGTGTATGGTATTTGTTGTATGATGTCTCCTTTATCTATCAGTATTGTTGAAATGAAGATCAAATATATGTATGTTGAAATACATTGAAAAAGTCAAAAATTTGAATGGGGTCTGCTTACTTTTTCACATGACTGTATAGTCTTTAGTCCTTCCTCTGGTTTTTGAAACTTCAGCAGGCATTTTCTGCACTCTTTCAAATACAGCTGTTGGATCAAGACTTCGACATTTTTGGAGTAGACTCATTGAAATCAGTGGGGCTTACAATAGTCATAATTAAGTCCCATTGATTCCAGGGTCTCTATTTGAAGTCTGGAATTATTTCTTTTTATAAAGATGAGAGAACAAGTCTTGTACCCACTGTGATATTCTGGGCTTATTCTGGATGTCTGCAGATTTGTAGCACGTACTTTAGTTTAGAGAGATGTTGGGGTTTGCTTACTACTTTTAATTAGTGACTTGTGCAGCAAAATGTTACTTTGGTACAGTGTTCCCATTGGGAGGCCCAGTCAGCTGTTTCCAAGGCTATCTATTCCCTTCCCACCTGAAAATTTGGCTTTTCATTTTTCACCCCAAAAGATGTTCAGGACGTTGTGCTTTTTCTTGGGCTGTTTGTAGGAAAACCCACCTCCTGGGGATTCTAATAAAGAATGTGTAGTATTGCCAACTTTGTGGTTCTCCTGAAGTTTGGCAGCTCTTACCTATCTCTTGTGAGTAGATGTTGATCTGTGCCGAAAAATCTGGTCTGTTAAAAATGTGAAGTACAATACAGTGGCACCTCGATTTTATTTAGCAGACTTTGGATGGAATGGTCTGTAGCAGTCTAGACATCCTCCTGAAATAGCAGACAAGTCTGTTGCTTCCAAAGTAATCTGAACAAGGCAGTTTAATTTACCTTAATTTCAGGTTGTTTGCAGCAGCTTGCGTCATACGTGTCAATTTATATTATTTGCATAAATAACTATGAATGACGTGATTTGCAATTTAATGAACTCCCCTCCCATCTCTTCATTAAACTGTGGTTTTACTGTAGTTATGTATCACTGAAAGGTTTCCCAGGATGTACCGAAAATGTCAGAGCACCAGGGCGCATGGGGCACTCCCAGTTGAATTGTTACTCCTAACAATCGCAACTGTCCAGCATCTTAGCACTACAATTTGTACTTGATCTGAGACTCTTTTTTAAGAAAGGGCAAAGAGTCAACTTGCACATTCTAAAACTTCTTTCCTCAATAGGTACACAACAAAACATTTGAATGATGAGACTACCTCCAAGCAAATTAAATCTATGTTGCAATAACAGTTACCTGGAAAGTATGTCCCTGCTGTAAACAGTATTCTGCAATGACTGAGATGCACAGATTTTTTTTTTAAGTGATTGCAACTACTATCTTGTTCAGTCTTGCTTTCCATTTTTTTCCCCCCATGTCCTCTCTTCCATTAAAAAGAAAAAAATCACGTTCTTGTTCTTGGGTAAGCTGATAACTTCTTTTCTGTGCCAAAATCAATGAAATTTATCATCTCTGGAAGGTAATTTTTTTACTTTTCAGAATCGCCATTAAATATGGCAGCTAATTCTGCATTGCATTTTGGATTTCTCTATATGAGAGAAAGTTCTGTGACTTGAACTAAATATTTTTAAACGTGGTTTCTTTTTCTTTTTGTTTTTGAAAAACTAATATTTAATATTGCTTCTTGTGCATGGCAAAACTGCCTATTTCTGCTATTTAAAAAAGAAAGAAATCCTCGGTGACTTCATTTTCTATTGCAGCTTTTTTATGTGCAACCAGGAGGAAACTTAAAAGCAGATTTGTTTAAATTAACTGTGTTTGTACAAATGGTACCCAACACAAAGATTTTTTTTAAGAAAGAAACTAGTAAAAATTGTTTGTTTTAAAAAAAAGTTAAGTTTGCATTTTGACTCATTTTTGTAAGGATGTATGTTGTATGTTTAATAACTAATGTTTTTCCAAAAAAAAAAAAAAAAAGTGGTGTGTGCGTAGCCAAATTGCGTATGCATGTTTGTGTCAAAGGATTGGCTGTGGAAACAACAATAAAATTCAGCTTTCATTTTTCTAAGTGTGATTTGTTTCAGTAATTGTAGAGGGGCCCGTCATTAATAACTGCCTGTAGAGTATTTGTTGAAAAAGAAAGCTTCTGTGGGTGATAACTTCAGTGGATCTTAGATTCTGCACATGGCTCCTTAGAGCAACAATATGCTGTTGGACTTGCTCTCATCATCTCACTGCCTTCATATAGTCATCTCGATCAAGCTAAATTGAATCCTAGCTACAATCCACTGAAGCCAAGGGAATGAGTTAGTCTTAATTAACCGGGCTTTTTTCTTTCAATGGTATTTTAGCAATATTAATTTTAGCCAGGTTGGTTCCTTGGTTAGAAGGCCTATTCTAACCTCTCTGCTTTAACCCTTGAGTTAATAAGCTGCTTCAAAAGTTTCCTTCATTGGCATAACTTAATTGGATTAAGACACTTTTAATCCACTTTCTTAGAAACAGTTATGCAATAAAATTCTCATTCCAGAGACAGCGTTGCTAGCTTTATGCGGAATTTACGGAATTTTGACTAAGTTTTTCCCAAATAGTGTTTTCCCAGAAGAATCACCATGTTTGTTATTGAAGGATTTTTAAAAACAGATCATTATGTAGGTTTTATATTTGTTTTGTTTTGCTGGGGGAGAGCCGTTCTGTTTATAGACAACATATTCTGGTTTCCATGCTGTGTATACAAAAGACCTAACCTTGGCTTAAAATGAGCGGTCAATTTTCAAACAGCCATCCCATTTTTAAGGTTGCAGGTTGGTATAAGCAGCTTTCTGCCACAGGACTTCCCTTCCTGCCAAATCTACTCCAAGGGTCCCCTCAACCTTCTGGATCAGATTTGGGGTGTGTATGGAGGTCCAAAAAAGGAAGAAACCTGTTTGCAGCCCCTGTCCCAGGTGATCCACAGTAATCCAAATAATAACATCAAGATAATGCAGCAGTCATCAAAAAGTTAATGAAGTCTTGCCTGTCTCTGAAACATAAGCACAGGAAGGATCGTGTTCCAGCACAGCATATTTCCTGCATGGCAGTATTTGCAGGGTATGCTAGAAAGAAGTTTGAGAAGGGAGAGAAATATCTGTCCTTCAAAAGTTTATTACAATTTAAATAGTTTGGATTAATACCAATTTCATATGATCAATTCTTTGTGGAATATCACTAGTGAGAAGTTACTAAGCATGTCCCCTCTAGGTTATCATGCACAGGTGCCCCCCCCCCTTCCCTTAAGTGGTAAAATAGTTGTGCTTCCCTCCCCTAATAATTTATTTTGGTTAGTCAAATGGTGGAATAAACTGCATTTTGTATGAATCTCCCTATGAAAGTAAGCTTAGCAAACTTGCTTCTTCCAAGGAAATCCTTCAAAGATAAAAATAAAGAATGGGCATTCCTGTGGTGTATGATGTGTGCGTGGGGGAGATTAAATTGAAACAGGTTTAGTGTAGCTATGTGTAGAGAAAACTGGTGGATTTTTGCAAGTCCTTTAACAGAATGAGATGCTGGATTTGTTGTATGACACAATCTTCTAGAACAATCTGCCCCACCCTTTGCTGACTGGAGACTTTATCTGCTGGAGTCCAACATACGTACAATTCATCAGCTTGGGGAAGACCATTGTAGACATGCCATAAGCCATTTGTAGCTTGGAACAATTCACCAGTTTTGCTCAGCAATTATATGGCAGGAAAAGTGGGCTTTTGTTCAGGGTTTATATTCTAAAGCAGAGGTTAGCACAACTTGGGCCCCTTTGTACGTTTTGGGATTCAACCCTCATCAGCTCCAGAAGATGCCCAGGCTGAGTTTTATCAGACTTCTTGATGGCAACGTGTGAGGCTGTTTTCAGCAGAGAGAGGATGTGGCTTGTTAGGCCAATCCAGCCATTGCAGTCTCTAGTCAGTGGCTTAATGTGTTACCTATTCATTTACCCATGGTTTCACCATAGTTCAGCAGTACTGCAAAGTGTCTTAAATGGTGGGACCTGTAAGCCATTTATAAAAAGCTTTTGATTTCCTTGCTGGGCTCAGAGGCATTTTGCAGCGGAGGTTTTGTCACCCATTGGATGGTGGCTGCGGCTTGACCTTTCATTTAAAGGATGGATTGGGAGTCCCTGAACAACCTAAACCCAGCCCCATGGAAGTGTTTTGTGCTGAAACGGAAGCCGTCCAGTTGCAGCCAAGCTTGCCTGCTTTCCGAGTTGATGACCTGCTGAGTCTTCCTTCCTAGAAGGCTTTGACACGGCTGTTTCCAGGGATTTGAGAACAGTTTTGAAACTAGGCTAATGGTATAGCCTGGAGATATGGAACATGAAGCAGTGAGAGCCTGCCAGCGCTGAAAAGGCAGAGCTCGAGAGGGGGTGTCAGCAAAGAATGTTGCAAGGCACAATTGCAAGAGGATTTCGCCTGCCCTCTTCTCCCCCCTCCCCACCCCTTGCTCTACATTAACATTTCCCCATGTCAACCTTTCCTCCATCCCTTTTCAGAGACGTGCACGTGAGCATTCGGGACTTTCGCTTGATGAATGAAGTCCGTTCTCAGGTTCCTGAGATCACCAACTTCCCTCTCCATCCCCTCTAGATCTCCCTGGGCATTTCTGCTTTCCCTTCCACCAGGTCTTTGATGGAAACACCATGCCGTTTTCTCACAACAATACAGAAGTCATTTGCCATTGCCTTCTTCCATCATGTACATTAAACCACAACCCAGTTTAGCCTCCAATCCCAGTTTCAACCAGACCAGACTCGGATTAGCTTCTGAGCCTAGACAGGCTCAGTGCTTCTTTTTGCTGAGATCTTTAACTATGGTCCAGCATACCCACAGAGTGGCTGGGTTCATGCACCATGTATGGAACGATTGGTTGGGGCTCTGTATTATGCAGACCCAGCCTGCAGGGTTAGTTTATGGTTCAGTGGGAATGCAAGCAGTTTGGTTCAGTTAACAAGCAGTTCAGTTCAGTAGCATCATGTGCAGACAGAGAGAGAGTGAACAGGTCCAATATTTCCCTGGCCCGGAGAAGCCTAGGTAGAAAACATTTCCCTACATTTTTGTGCATCAGCTCCAACTTAAAGATAAGAATGGAATTAGGAAAGAAGGATAAAATCACTCTGAATGAATATCTCAGTGTGTGATGGAATGGAATTATGAAGGACACACTCAGGGAGGCAAGCATCCTCTTTCGTCTCCAGAGGGGCAAGAAAGAGATAAGAGGATGAGGCTGGCACCTCCCTGAGGAATTCACTCTGTTTTCATAGCTACTGTGGGAACAGAGTTTTCAGTCTGGGAAGATTCTTGATAGAGGTTGTAGCTAATAAACATTGATGAACAGAACCTACATGGTCTCCTGGAGTTCCTCAGGCTAGGCCTGACATCAATCTTCCCAGACTCCTATTACCTTCCAGAAGAAGGAGTTACATCATGGCTACAGATCCACAGGGAGCTAATGTGACAGTACAGTTATTGGCAGCAGCCCTACTACAGCATCAGCAGAAAGAGGATGCTTGCCTCCCTAAGTGTATCCTTCATAATTTCATTCCATCACACAGTGTTTCTCAACCTTGGCGACTTTAAGATGGGTGGACTTCAACTCCCAGAATTCCCCAGCCAGCATGGGAGTTGAAGTCCACCCATTTTAAAGTCGCCAAGGTTGAGAAACCCTAGAATATCTAAATAAAGCCCCTGGAGAGTTAGAAACGATATTCCCGTTGTAGGTGAGAAGTTAGATGCAGATGAAAAGTGTAAGGAGCTGTCATAATACGGGAGGGTGGACAAAGGATCGTGCCTTTGCTTTCCCGGCTATGCCTGGGGACTGGAGATAGGAAGACTCATTGCCCAAGCTTGTGCATGCAAGTTGTTTGGCCCTAGGGGCTGAGGATTATAGGCACTGTAGTCACACATCTGGAAGGCCCCACATAGAAGGTGGCAACTCTTGACTGTGAACCTTGGAAGACTGTGCAGGAAACTACAACTAAACTCAAGCCATCAACCTGGTCTCTGAAATGCCTCCTGTCTAGGAGATTTACATTTACGGATTTCATTTATTTTTCACATCTCTATCCCACTACAAGCAAAAGACTCTTGGTGACAGAACATAAAACCAAATAAAACATCCACAATATAGACTTCCATAAGCATAAAATCCCACTTTTCCTCAAAGTTCTAGATCAGGGTTTCTCAACCTTGGCAACTTTAAGATGTGGACTTCAACTCCCAGAACTCCCCCAGCCAGCCAGAATTTTGGGAGTTGAAGTCCACACATCTTAAAGTTGCCAAGGTTGAGAAATACTGATCTAGAGGACTTTTTATAGGGATCTCCATGCAGAACAACCACTCTATAAGGTAGATTGGGCTTGGAGAGAGAGACACACACTGGCCCCAAAACATCCAGTGAGCTTCTGTGGCTCAGGCTGGACTTGAACTGGGTTTCCCCGGGCCTAGTCCAGCCTTTTAGCCCACACAGATGTCCTCTTCACCTGTCTAATAAACAGTCCCTGTTTGCAGAAAGCAGAGCTGTTCAAGGAAGGTCTGGCATTTCCTAGCATGAATCCAGGGCTGGCTTCTTGAAACTGGGAACCCCCCACATCTGCCCCGATGCTGAATGTGATATCACTGCCCTGGGCTGAGGATTGTGGTTCTTAAGCCCTTTTGTGTCAACCCAAGATACTCCCTGATAAGAAGGTGGTTCTTGGAAGCAGTGATAATCTTTGGAAGACAGAAGGGACTGTCCATCTTTGATTAGGGGCCAAGGACATGTTGCTACATCTCCTGCCCTTCCTCTTTTCTCCTTTTTGAAACATCATGTTTGGGAAGAAGTTGGCCTGTAGCATCTTTTGCTGATTCCCCCCAGCAGAAAGTCAACAGCTGAACTTTTTTAAAAGGGATCATTGGAGGATTGAACTGTTGATGTTACAACAGCTACAGGGAATCGTGGTGCAGAAGTCATATTGCTGGGGAACAACCATAGATGCACACCCTGGTTGTGGGCCTACCCTGATTTTGGGCAAGCACAAATGTGCACCCTGGTTGTGTGCTTCCAAGAAATATCAAAATGCTCATCCATTTTGCTTTGTACTGGTGTAGGCCTTCAATTTTGCTTTGCTTGCAAACAAGCCAGATCCTGACTAAGGATTGTGTGAAACAAATGCTAGTCAAAGCTGATCAGCTTATACCAAGCTAATGGGCTAGAGATATAGGCATGGGCACAGGGGTGATGGGAGTCACATTCTAACACATCTGGAAAATGCCAAAGCTTGTGAAAATTTTCTACCTATCTCCAAGGAACTAAGGTAATTGGAGAAACAAAGTTTGTTTATTGAGCCTCAAAGACTGCAGTGGTCACTGGACTGTCAAGAGCCCAAGCATGCTACAAGATCTCATCAGGGTGGGAGGATACACTGAGGTCATGAACAACTGATGTGTGGCTACTTGAAGGAAAGGACTTCTGTGAAGGTAAGGGGGGCAGATGGCCTTTTCCATGGAGACAATGGCGCTTTGAGGCCACCATAGAATGAATCTGCATGCTCCCATTCGCATATCAATAACACCAACACTATCAGCCATCCATGTCTGACTATCCTTCATCATAGCGATGGGATGATCTTCTTCACACTGCTCTCACAGGAAATACCAAGTCTGGGGCTTGTTAGCTGCTTCCTTTAGAGCAATTGGCACAGGCCTGTTGATCTACTACCACGTGAACATGGTTTAAAAGTCAGAAAAATACTACAAAGGCTTGCGGGCTTGCTAAGGAAATATGCGTATAGTGATCACATGACCCTTCAGGAGTGCCATTCAGGGAGAGTTCCAGTATTACTAAGATATTCATGTGACACTACAGATCATAGTGCTTTATCAATACAAACTCCACCTTGCAAAACCTCCCAACCCAAGTTCAGGACAACATGGCGTGTGGATTGCTAGAGTGCAAATCTCTGAGTTTGTCTATCCTGGTTGAGGCTTATGGCAGGTGAGCCTCCCCCCTCCCCCGCAATCCTAGGGGGCTACTGGTTCCCATTCTATGCTTCACATTTTTACCTTTTTTCTTTTCATCTTTGGATATGGAATTCCAGTGTAGAACTTCCCTGTGTTTCTCAAGCTGAGCCAATTAATGTGAAAAATAAATAAATCAATATCCTCCCTGTGTACGGTTCCAGGGGAGATTCAGTTTTAAAATATTCGTTTGTTCCCTGTTTTTGTTTGCTTGTTTTTTAGATTTTTATCCATCCTTTTCTCTAGCATGGGGCTGTGTGGTCCTGTTTTCTTCTCACAACAACATCCCTGGGAGGTAGGCAAAGCAGAGAGGCAGTGATTGGCCCAAACTGTGTGATAAAGAGTGGAAGTGAACCTGGGTCTCTCCAGTCCGAATCTGGTGCCTTCACTCCTGCACTGTGCTGGCTTTCTAAGGTGGGTTCCCTGTTCCCTTAAAATCTTGCCTTTTCCACGAAATTGATTTATCAGATTTTCAGATGTTTTCCGTTCCCGTGGCTGGCTGAGAATTCTGTGTTCTATGGAATTTTTAGTATGTTATTGGCCAAGTGTTCAGTCCAGCCCAGTCCCACCTCTTTACCTCAGGGACAGACCACTTTTTCTGCAGTCAGATCTGGGCTTCCTTCAAAGGATTTTAGGTCCTTTCATAAAAAGAAAAATAGATGTATGGAGCCTATGTATTTTAGTGGTGTTGGTCTTTTGAGCAGAAAAATTCCCCTGCTGAAAAGCAGCCATTGGACATCAGACCTGAGTACCATAATCTTGGAAAGTTTCAGAGGAAGGATGAAAAGAAAAAGGAAAAGGATGGGGGTGTGGTCAAAATGTCAAGATGGCAGGATTCACAGAGCATGTTCCAAAATATAATTCCTGTCTGTACAAAAAGGGTAAAAGACGTCAAGATGGTGGTCACAACCATGAGATCAAAGCCTCACTCCTTTTTTAGGTTATGACTTGCATTATTCATGGTTGTGGCCAGCATCTTGACTTTTTTGACTCCCTCCCTGCAGACACTCTTAGAAAAGGAAGGGGTTGCTTTACCTTCTTGTGTGAATAATGCCACTATGTTTGGGGGAAGAATGCTGCATGAAGACAGCAACTATATTTTGTCACCTAGCGTGTGAACCCAGCCAGGTTATGCACAGTCTAGTTCAGTGTTTCTCAACCTTGGCAACTCTAAGATGTGTGGACTTCAACTCCCAAGATTCCCCAGCCTGCAAGTTTATTAACTCCCACAAAAAAAACTCTAGTTTATTTAGACAGGATCTTTCCTAAGCGAAGCCATATCTTTCCGCAAGGTCTACGTCTCCAAAACTTTGGTAATTTTATCTTTAACAGCAGTTTCCACTATCTTCCCTGGAACAGATGTTAAGCTGACAGGCCTATAATTTTCTGGATCTCCCTGGGAGCCCTTCTTCAAAAGTGGAGTTTCATTGGCCATCTTCCAGTCCTCAACTACAGAGGCCAAGGGCAGAGACAGGTTGCATATTTTAGTTAGGAGGTCCACAATCTCATCTTTATGCTCCTTAATAATCCTTGGGTGGATGGTATCAGGGTCTGGGCATTTGCTGATGTTCAATTTGTCAATCAGCCCTAGGATTTCTTCTCTTAACGCCACTCTATGGCTCAGTTCATTGAATTCCCTTCCTGAGAACAAGAGCTTGTGTTCAGAGATTTGCCCTGATTTTTCTCCTGTGAAGACAGAAGTAAAGAATTTCTTCAGGTTCTTTGCAATTTCCTTTTCTCCTCGTAGAGTGAGATTTTGAAGGAACGATTGCAACTTAAATTGGACTGAGGGGTTCAAATTTCCCTGAGTTTGAAGTTCTTTCTTTGAATCCACAGTGGAATTCAGAATTCTAATAAAATATTCTATCTAATAAAAGTCTATCTCATAAACTGAAGTCTGCCTAACCTAAGTCTTAACTGATGGACATCACCTCTCCAGAGTTTCCAAGGTGAAGCTTCTCTAGTTCTGCCTAAAAATGCCAGGCATGCTCAAGAAGAAACTTTACACCACTTAGCAATTCCTCAACCACTTAGCTTTGTCCGATACCCAGTTAAAATGAGAGTTTCCAAATGCTGCTGGATTTATAAAAGTAATGCCCAGGGCAGGCTTTGGTAGTGAATCCCATCAAATTGCTTCAGAGGTCCTGGCTTCTGCAAGAGGATTCCATTTGTCTCCTTCAATGATGAAAATGTGCTTCCTATGTAAGGATCTTGTTTGATGACCAATATCACCCTTCTTCAGCCTTCAGGTGTATTAAGCAGCTTCTGCAATTCATAACCCTGGGACACAATGACTGAGAAATATGGGAATCGTGGTCAGAAGCACAGGGGGTGGACCTTCTCGGGCTGGAGAAGGCTGATCAATCTACAAGAATGTTCCTGATGCTGCTAAAGGATTCCTAGCAGTACTGGGACAGATATGAGGTAGATCTCTGGGTATAGGTTCATTTAAAAAAAGATCAGGGAGGCATATGCCAGCTAGTATGGGCAGAAATAAATCAGAACATATTATGTGTGGTTTGTCTGGCTGTTAGAGAGAGAAGATTGCCTTATTGATGAAAACAAAGATTAAAAATGTCCTCAGGTTGAACTTGACTCGAGGGGATTACATAGACACATCCATCACATTCACGTGCACACACACACACACACACAGAGGCAGAAATACAGAGTATTTCCCTTGCCTTTCTGGGATACTTTCACCTTCCCAGTCACACCAGGATTACTTAGCAGTCTCCCATCCAAATATGAATTAGATCCCACTCTGCTGAGTTTCTGAGCCCAGGGGAAAATCAGCCAGCTAGTGCTATGTCAAGCTTCCTAATTAATAGAACTATGCGGATAGACTCACAATTTACAAAGAGACCAGAGAATCTTGGGATAGGCTGTTTAGCTTGAGGGTTCCTGCCTGGGCGAGCCACCGCTGACTTAATCAAAAGCTCTCTTGGGAACTAGAGCTTGCAAGGACGTTAATGTTTGGCCTCTTTCCTTCGGCTAGGAAGCTCCTGGGCTGAAGGTGATAACCGAGCCAAGCAGTTAATTCACAGAATTTACAGGGGAGGGTGGTTGCGGGGGGTCTTCAGGGAAACAAAGCTGAAGTTCTGGTAGTAGGCATCCTCCCAGTGCGATAAGAGATGTTTTGCTCGACATACTTCAAGAACGAGGCTGGGGGGCAGGCGGGAGGGAAGCGATTTTCTAAAGAGGGTCCCGCGGTGATCCCAAGGTCCTTGCCTCACGCACGTGTGACTCTCTGTGACAAGCAGGGGCTGTAATAATTAGTACTTAATCATAAGCCTTAATTAAAGTACAATATTTAGCAACACTTTCACATCACACTGCCAAAGAGATGACAGATATTCATTTTTTTTTTTCTCCAGGTGTTTGGATCCAGTTGAGGGGACTCCCCTTTTGGTTGTCCAATTAGCCCACTTCCATTTTATATATTGGGTTGTTCTCTTCAGAGTTGTAGGGTTGTTTTTGTTTGCCCAGAGTCACACTGTTTGAGTTGGGTGGCCTGATACATCCATGAATGAATGGATGGATGGATGATAAAAATAAATACAAGCTTACCAGCCTCAGTGATACTCACATCACGTGCAAATTCTCTGCTAACTCTTTATTTATTTATATTTCAAATTTAGTCACCACCCATCTCACTCAAAGAGTGACTCTGGGTGGTTTACAATAAAAGCAAGAATAAATACTAATTAAAATACAGTAAAACAGTGTTCTTAAATATATAATGTATTCCAAGGAATAGATGGTAAATGAAACGTTATTAAGCTACGGGAGCCTCTTCAGGACAGTACTGTCAATTCTGGCCATTTGGCCTGTTTACCAGATTTCGTTGACTGATTATGTGCCATCAAGTCGTTTTTGATCCTAGCAACCCCATAGATTTTCTCCATGTCAATCTATCCCTAAAAACCAGTTTTACATCAAGCATGCTCATAATACTTAGTTCAAACTGGGATCTCTAATCTAAAGTCCTCCTTGTAAGCCAACATACTTTCTACTGCATCCCACCAATTTGGAGTCTTGAAAAACACCCAGGATGTTGTAATTCTTTTTTCTGACTTTGTGTATTTCATTTCCTTTGCTTACTATTTCTTAGATTTTTTTCTGTACCTCACATAATGTTGGTGATCCCAAAAAGGAATAGAATGATGGTATTAATTAAGCATCACACGTTGACTAGGATGTTAACGCAAACTTCAGGAGAGCTGGTACAGTGTAATACTTAAAGAGTTAGAGTCAGTGCTGTCCGGGGGGGAGGTACAAAAAGTAGAGATGGAGTCACGATCATGAGATCAAAGCCTCATTTATTTTTTGCACATGTCACACACATGTTACACTCTACTCCCCCACCCCACCCCCAATGTCGTGGGGATAAAATTAGAGAAGCCTGCTGCTTTAAGGTCTCAAAGAAAGGGTGGGGCAGAAACGGAGTAAAAGTTTATTAATAATAATAAATGTAATCATAATAAGTGTATTAATAATAAGTTTAATAATAATTTCTTTGATATCCATGTTCAGGAATGATTTATTCTTGGGAACACTGAGTATTTTCGGTGGAACGTATTTAGAAGATATGCAAATACATAGAGAAAGGGTGACATTCATCTAAGTGTGAAACTAAGGATGAATGTCACTACTGACAGTTTATTCCCAAAGATATGTTCATTGATCAGCGTTTCCACTTTGTTGTACTTCAATAAACTTCAATAAACTTTTTCCTAGTTTTACACTGTTTGGATACTTTGGTTTTACATTCCTATTAATTTTACCATAATTTTTGTATATGCTCCTTGATTGATTGATTGCATTTATATTTTGCTGCAATCAAGTCCATTCTTGATAGTTTACATTATAGATAGATAGATAGATAGATAGATAGATAGACAGACAGACAGACAGACAGACAGACAGACAGACAGACAGATATCTCAATTATCCACAGTAAGGATAAAAATGAAAAAAAAAAAAAACTCCAGCTCCAGATTGGGAATGGTAAGACTTTGTGGATACCAGCTGGAGGTAGGGGTATTAAAAAATTCAAGATGGTGGTTAGGACCATGTGTTAAAAGTCCGAGACCTTTTTAATGTGCTCTCCTCTGTGGACATCTCTGGCTGGAGGACTAAGTTAGCCTGAAGGTTTAAACCATGAGGCTACAGATAGTCCCATAAATCTTGATGGTAATTCCAAGAGATCCTTGAAATTTATCTCAGATACATAGGAAGCAATCTTATTAATTAAACCAATGTTTAAATTACGTGTGCTTTTTGAATGTAGTACCCAGCATGCTGTTCAGAAGTAAAGCATGAACCCTGGTTGAAGAGAGTCTGATTTAAACAGTGAGCAATTTCTTCCCAGCTGTTTTTCAAACATTTCAGGAGTTTGGTCCTTTGTTTCATTTACACACTGGGTTGCATCAAGGCTGCTAGGTTGCTCTGGCATGTAGATTGTCACATTTCCCCCATCTGAGACATACAGACTTCATCTCCATTCATTGTTGATGATCCACAGGCATTCAGTTTTCAGAGAACATTTGTCGGAGGCTGGAATCTCATATCTGCTGGGAGCTGGGGGTGATATTTTTGGCTGAAGTTTCACAGTTCTCACCATACTGTGACTAATTCTGTTTTCCTGTGATTCGATCAGCAAGCTGAAAGAGACTTGGGCTGAAAGTGGAGATTTATTCATTTATTTATGCTTGGGGCTCATTCACATGACCCTGGAAGAAATAGGTCTTGTGAGGGAAGGGGAAGGATGATGGTGAAGCCAGGATCAAAATGCAAGTTTTCAAGAATCCTTGGGCCAGGATAGATCCCATTCAGACATGGTAGTTCCTCTGGGAAGTAATCTTTCAATAATAGGGCCGTGTCAGCCTTTTGCAGCAAAAACAACCGAGTCTGGCAGTACCTTAAAGATTAATGCATTTATTCTAACACAAGCATTATCTGCTTCATCAGATGCAAATTATGGATTATTCAATGAACAAACATGTCTCAGTGTGATATTTGAATCCAGTCATTCTCTATGATGAAGTGTGAGTCTTTTGCAGGTGACTCTTGGGTTACAACCTCTAGTTTTCCAGGATTGGATACTTTTGCAATGTTGGATCTATTGTTAATCCTTGGAGATGTTTCCTTCAGAGAAAACCAGGAGGCCTATGCTTCAGAGTGTCATCAGGGGTGGGGTGGGGGTGGAAAAAGTCAAGATGATGGTCACAACCATGTGATCAAATCTCCAGCCTTTCTTATACATGTCACAACATGTATCATTTTTTACGTGCAATTGCACAGTTATGGTCACCCTCTTGATTTCTTCCACTCCCTCCTTGTGGACACCCCTGCTGTCTTAGATGAACTGACTTCCTCTCAATAAGGCACTCAGTGTTGCAGAGCAATGTGATTGTTGTCAAGATGTGATTCTCTGCTAGGCATTTTGTGTCACTCAAAGCTCCTCTGGTACACCCAGTAGTTTTAAAAAAAATGTGCGTTGCAACAGAAGGAAGCCTGTTCCAATGCTTTCAGTCAGATCTAGGAAGTTCCAAAACAGAATCCAAGACTGAAATCTGTCCTGGCTGTCAGAACTGGCTAAGAAGGCTGTAGGAGCAAAGCAAAGCAGCTGAATAGGCAATTTGTGTGTGTTGTTCCTCAAAGTAGCTTCAAAGGGGTGTTTCTAAAAATTAGCTTTTTCTCAACTTGGTGCTGTTTAGATGTGTGGGCTTTCAACACCCAACATTCTGGGAATCTTGTGCCCAACCCATCTAGAACTCTTTCGGCTTGGGAAATGCTGGCATAGAACTCATCTTCGACATTCAGATGTTTGCTAAAATGGAAATAGCACCAAGCTGAGAAATGCTAATTATATACATAGAAAGAGAGAAAGTTATTGGAGTTAGGTTAAGTCTAGTGATATGTTCTGAATAATTGTTAGTCAATGGCATATATCTCCTAGAATATGGGATGTAGGCAACAGTGTGTTGGCTTGCAAAGTTAGAGATCCTCGTTTGCATAGAATAGCATGAGCAGGCTTGAGGTACAACTGGGAAGACTAGCTATAACTCTAGTCAACTCTTCTATATTGTTAAAAAAGCTTGATGTGAAAACCTTGATTGAGCAAAACCATGATAGGTGGTTGAGGACAATATCTTTGGGCCCATCTGTTGAAGATATGGCAAGAGGAACCATGGTGATGGGGTTCGTGTAAACTAAATTTAGACTTCCTTTTATTTTATCTCCTGTCTTTAATTTTTTTTTTTTCTTACTGTTAATTACTCATTTGCCTAATGTTGCTTTACCCCAGAAGGGAATAGGGTGATGGGTACATATGTATGTATGTACGTAGAACCGCTTTATATTAGAACACATAGCTGAATCATATAAAGCAGAAGAAGAAAGAGAAGAAAGTGGAAGATCCTAGTAATTCTGAATAGTTTTTCTCTTTTTTTAAGAACATTTAGTCCAGGAGTGGAAAGTCTTTTTCCCCCGTACTAAAGTCTACACCATCTCAGATTTTTCCTTGGGGAACGGGGGTGGGTGCACTATAATTTTAGTATTGTGTAGGGCCAAAGCGGAAATGTGTTACTAAGTAGACAGAATTCAGAATCTGGCTGGAGACTAAGGTCCAGACTGGGACCATATTGGTTGAAGTTCCTTCTAAGCTAGATACCATAGATTCCTTTCTGACTCTCAGAAGCTGGGTATGAAAATCGTAGTCAACTCTTATTCTTCAGAATTGTTCACATTCTTCAGTTATTCTTCATAGTCAACTCTGTAATTCTTCAGAATTCTTCTGAGTACATTTATCACGACGCTTGGCCCTAACCCTATGTACTTCAGGTGCGTATGCCACATGAAACAATGTTCAGAAGTCTCTCTGATGCATTACCTTGTTCTCTTACTTATAATGCCATTGTTTCTTAGAAGACTGCATTATCCATCAGTATCTTTTAAAAATGGTAAAAAAGAAAAAGTTTGGTGCCTTTCCTCATCTCAACTCTGCCAATGTGCTGGAGAAAGACACCAGATGGCGCTCACCATGTTCCATGATCGTTCTGGAATTGAATCTTTGATATTTGGACAGGAGAAAGGCAATGCACGTACACAGTTAATAGAATAAATATGTGGGACATTTGTTTTTAAGAGGCCTCTTTGAATTTTGTTTTAAATGAACCCACATTCCTTCTTTTTCATTATTCCTTTACCTGCGTCCAGAAAATTAACATTTCAGAATTTAAGCATGGAACAGCTTTCTCCATAAATTTCTGTCCTTGTCATGTGCAAGGAAGGTTCCTTGTCATTTTGGCTAAGAAAAGAGCACATTCAACAGTCATCCCACCCGCAGTTTAAAATAGCAGCTATTCATGAAAAAGGAATTAAAAAAATGTCCTGCAAGCTGGACCTGACTTAGGCTAAGTTCACTTTACAAGTAGTGGGTAGCAGAAGAATGTGCTCAAAGTAGTTTACAATAAGCATTTACAATTATATTTAAACTAGAAGAAAACCAGAGACAGGAGCATTGTCAATGAAACAACAGTAACACTTTGACTGGCTTCACACAAAACACTAAGCTAGACTAATTAGTATAATTGATTTGTTTGAGCATTGTATAATAAATATATAATATAATATAATATAATATAATATAATATAATATAATTAATATAATATAATTAATATAATATAAAATATAATAAAATATAATATAAAATATAATACAATATAATATAAAATATAATACAATATAATAATATAGACATAGTGTAATTTATTTGTTTGGGTATTCTGTGTTAGGTGAACACAGAGATTATGTTTTTTTTTTTTAACCTGGACTAAGAAGTAGTGGGTTATATGAAACCAGCCTTTCTCTGCAGCAAAGAAAGAGGTTGACAATTCCCATTGCGCGGAGCTCCATGGTTAGGAGTGGCTACAGAGAAATCTAGCTACTGAAGCTGCTGAAGCAGCCTTAGTGGAACACAGAAATGAAACTTCTCTTTGGATCCCTACAAACAAGCAAGCTCAAATAAATCAAGTTTTGCTTAACCACAGTTTGTTGAACAAACCCCATAGGCTGGGTTCCAGGAACTCTTTAAGCCATAATCTAGAACAAGTGTTTCTGGGAGTTGAAGTCCACACACCTTAAAGTTCCCAAGGTTGAGAAACAGTGATCTAGAATGTCTAGCTGGCTGGGGAATTCTGGGAGTTCAAGTCCACACTTCCCAAATTTGCTAAGGTTTTGCAACACGGGTCTAGATTCACACAGCCCCTAACCAAACCAGACCAGTCATGTGAAGGCTCAGCGAAGTGTGTAAATCTGTCCTCTGTGTTCCATTATTTATTACTCAGGCTTATTCTTGATGCTTCAGCTGCAGAACCTCTAAGCAGCATACATTCTAATCCAGTAAATAGGTTAAAAGTACACAACACCAGGCATCACAATATTACAGTGTAAAGTTACCTAATCAAATCATATCACATGAAGGAATATTTACACCAAAATAACTAGCCATCACTTAGGGCAGAGGAAGGATCTCAACTCTTCAACCAGATCCTAAAGGCTACCTGGAAAACCAGGTCTCAAAGGATATCCTAAATGCCAACAGGATTAGTGCTGATCTGATCAGGGGGTGGGGCTTTTTTCATAGAAGGGAGCCAGCCATGGCTTTTCATGGTCCCTGATGGTGATCTTCCTTCTAGATCCTGCTGGACAGGCAGATACTATTGGGAGCAGGAGATCCCAAAGACATCCTGAGCTCTGAAGGGGACAGCTGGCGTTTGGAATTGCACCTGGAAGCCAACTGGTAACCAGTGCAATTTCCAGGATGCAGGTGTCACCCCAGTAAGATGAACCTAGAACAGTTCAGGCTGCTGCATTCTGGATCATCTGCAGCTTCCAAGTGGTCTTCACGAGCAGTGCCATGTGGAACACTTTGCAGTTGTCCACCTGAGACAATTGACCAAGGCATGAGTGACCATGAGCAGGGCCACTCTTATGACTTAGAATTCTTCTGGACTCACAGCTATTGCTTGAAGAACAGGGAGCAGCCATGGCCAGGAAAGGCTTTACACAACTCCATCTGACGAACCAACGACAGCCATTCCTAGATCAGGAGAGTTGGATAAGCCCATGTTTGTCACAGCAGCCATGAATTTCCAAGCTGTCTTTGACCCCATCCCCAAAGAAAGCAAGCTGAACTTATTCCAAACCACTAGTCTAAAACTCTCCAACGCCAACCTGGAGATGAAGTCAAACAGCTTGGTTAGGAGGGCCATGGTGCAGCAAGGAGAGAGGTACAACTGGCAATATTATTCGAGCAGTATGAATAATAATACAGTTTCTGTTTAAATAAATAAATAAAATCTGGGCCGCAAAAACCCAAATGTCCAAAAGAGGGCAACTAGGGCTTGTTTACCTTTCTGCAGTCCAAAAAGGGTCATCCTTATTTAGCAATTTGGGGTGTTTCATGCAGTGTTTCTCAACCTTGGCAACTTTAAGACGGGTGGACTTCAACTCCCAGAATTCCCATGCTGGTTTAATGTGTTCACACATTAGCCCCTGGAAAACAAGACAGGCAGCAGATGGCAGCAAAGGCCAGAAAATTCAAGAGGCTAACATGGTGGCGGCTTGAAAAAGCTCTGTTCAGTTCAGCGCTGGTTGTAACATCTCCCAAGGAAGTGCAAACTGAGAGCTGCTCCAGCCTCTTAACAAAGCAAATGCTGTTGCCTTTTGCACCTGGTGGGAAGGGGCTTCAGGAAGTGAAGATGGGACCATCGTGGCTCCCCTTCTGCCAGTGTGTCAGGGGAGAAGTGGGTGGCATCTTGGAATCAAAGACTGGAACTATCTAGGCTTCATTGCTAGCCAGACTCATAATCTACATATTATCCTGAAAAAAAGAGCCGTCTAATCTAATTGAATTTTATCTAATCTAATCATATTCTCCCAAAGTTGCCCAGTTCATAGGTAAAAATAAATTTTGCTACTAGTCTAGCAAAACATTTTACAGTATATATATATGACCTTAAGGGTTCCTAACTCTGTCCTTTGGAAATTTATTTCATATCCATGAGCTAGAAAAATGGAATTCTGCACAACCACCAAATTCTCTGCTCCTCCACAGGCAGCACAAACACAGAGTTGTTCTCAGTGGGACGCAACTCAGATTTAGCTATAAAAGATGCACTGAGTTACAGCTGCATTACGTGTTCACCCCAAATTCTCAAGGAAGGTTATTGGCTCGTGAGCCAACCTTGGGGCTCTCTGTTTTGTCCATATCAGTCGACTGCTATGTCTGGGCTCATTAGCAGATGCCAACAAATCATTTTGCAGCCCGAAGATGGCAGACTCTTGAGTTCCTTCTCAGAATACTTGTAAAGGTAGAAGGATAGTATTATGATAGTTGTTGTTTAATGTGTCTCAGTTAATATACTATGTTTTTCAGACAATAGAGTAGGGGCATTATGACATACGGGTTTCTCTCCACTCACAGAGCAGATTTAGCTTCCCAATGATGGGTTGGCCTTGGTTCTAGGTGCCTTTGGCCCCATCTTCCTGCTCCTGCCATCGGTGGAATCGCAAAAGTGGCTGTTTTGCTCTGGAGCTTCCTCCCGGCCTCTCACCGCCTAGTTTCCTGATATCATCCCAGGGAGGCGAGACTGGTAAAACAATGGTCATGCCAGAGGCAGGCCAACTTGGTGGGGAGACAACCTGCTTTCAGCGAATTTCTGTTCAGGTTTTGGCAGCCACGGAAGGGAGATCAAATTTGATTTTTGTGTTTTGATGCAAAATGGAGAAGGTGGTGTTGGGTGAGACCAGTGAGGGTGATTTCCCCTTCCCTGGAGAGCTATGTAAGGGACGCTTTCATTTGGATTCCTATATGGACCAGTAAGTTGAATACAACAGCCTAAATAGCCCCTTCCAACACTATGATTCAGGAAACTATGATCCAGCCAACCATGGCTTCACATGTTATTTGAATGTAGTCTATTGTTAGTCTCCTAACCTGCCCCACCACGAGGTCCCATTTGGATTAATGGGTGATTTGGGTGGAAAGATAGTGAATTAAAGCTTCCTTTGCCATGGTGTCCTTCATCTGGCCAATACACAAAACTGAGCAGGAAGCTGTTAATGTATGAGGCAGTGAGGCGGTTCTCCTTTTCAAAACAGGTGAAGAGAGCATATATTTCTCTGCAGTGGTTTGAAGAATCTTCTCCTGCTCAACCTGATTTCAAGAAAACAGGGACACTGAGATAGCCAACAGCCCATCCCCTTGTGCTCCTCTGCAATCTATTTGCTGAAGTGTTACCTCCATCCAAACTAGTTGCTTCACTGCTGAGGGGGGCTGTTCTCAGAGCAAGCCAGAGGCAGACTGGTTTGCACCATCATCACCAGTTCATCTCCATTTGGAGAAGTTCAGCTTGGTCTCTGTTCCTGCACTCACAGATTACACTACAAAGGGACTATCTCAAAATGAGAAGGATATTGAATTGATTTCCCCAAGACTTTGGTTGCGTTCACACAACATGCAGTTGACCTACTGGCAGGAAGATCTAGCCGCTGCAGCTGCCTGGAAAGCTAACCTTGGCTGGTAAGAAATTTGGTGAGGTTTTTAGTGGCTTACAGTCTGTGCCAAGACTTAAGATGGTAACCGATTTTACTGTGTTGTTCAAGCATAGTATTGATTTTGAGCAGATCTGTTTCCTGGCATTTCAGCTGGTAGTCTCTCCAGACCAAAGTATCAGAAAAGGATGAAGAACAACAGAGTGAGCAGGAGTATCTGCAGGGGGGTCAATAAAGTCAAGATGGTGGCAATGACCCTGTGATCAAAGCCTCACGTCTTTTTTGCCATAACATTTAAAGCAATGATTAAAACCTCTACTTAACTAACAAGAGCGTCTGCATAAAACGTTAATGTTTATTTGTATTTAAACATTATTTGTATTTAAACATTTCTCATAAAAATGCTTTGCAGCATGGGGAGTCTTATCACCTGCCATTCAGACTTGCCTAAAGGTTGTATCCATCTCCTTGGACATAAAAAGAAAGAGGAAAAAGAAAGATCTGCAGGATAAAAATACTGCTCAGGTATGCCTGCTCAGAGTTCAGGTGACTGAGCTCATACACTAATCAATGAATGATTATGCAGTTCATTGACTGGCATTTCATTATTGCGCAATAATCTGCGTCAGGACAGTGGTCTCTGTACCAAGAGAGACTAGCTGGATCTGTGGCTTTGGTGCTTCTAGAAATTCATCCACCTCATTCTTCTTTGTGAAGAGGAATCTGTGGGGGTGTAGTGGGTTTGTATTTGGGCCTTTATGTAAGCTGCCCGGAGTCATCGTTAAGTGAGTTGGGCGGCCATATAAATTGCTTAAATAAATAAGAAGTTTTGCATCTCTGAACCTCAGGGCTTGGGTGGGTGAAGAAGGGCAGGACTGACATCAGCCAACAGGGCAGCTGCAAACCTGGCATTGCGCCCCCACTCTCCTTTCCTGGCTGCGTTTGCTTCTTCATCTAGGGGAGCAAGGGTGATGTCTGTGCAGAGGGACAGTAGAACAAACCTGGTTATTCCTGAAGGATGGGGAATGGTGGCAAGGTGCCATGACATCTTCTCATGGGGAAGAAAGGGGGAAATACCAGGAACCAGGATGAGGGAGGTGTTCCACCAATGAGGACCTCCTGCTCTGCAGTTCTGGAGAAAAAAACTGCAAAAAAGGAAAAAGGAAAAGGCTTCACAGCTTTTCTTCTGCAACGAGAGCTCCCTGTGGCATTGTGGAGACATGGGTTGGGGATGGCACCCACTGGAGATCTGTGCATTCCCCCTCCTCACATTCCTGGGGTCAAAAGCCACAAAGTCAAGATCTGTCACTGGAGATGAGGCTTGGGTATGTGCACATGTGTGTGTGTGAAAGAGAAAGCAAGAGAGAGAGAGAGACATTAATTCTCATGTCAGGATTGCATCTTCTGCGGCTTGATCGTTGGTCACTTCCACAACAATGTGTTCTCTTATATAATGCCCCAATGTGGCAATTGACGGAAACGAAGGTTTCCGATTACCTAACTGCTGGTGGTGTGCCTGGCAGATCTTTCTCTCCGTGGAGGAACAGAAAGTGCTGCCGCACTCTGTGGCTGCGCAAACCCCCACTTGACGAACTCGGGGCTGGTCCTTCTTTCACCGTTATGCAACCATGGCAAACTGGCACCCTGGCATCTTGTGTAGGAAGCCAGAGGGGAGACCTGCCCAAGCCTTGAGCGTTCATTCATTTGTTTCCCTCCCTTAAATTCAGTGTCAGTGGTGTCGGGCTGCCTTAATGAAAACCCATTAATATGGCTCTGGTTTTAATCTACCCCTTGACCATCAGGTCACAAATGATTATTTGTAGGATTGTCGCATTCAAAGGGGGCGATCAGGTGGTTAAATGGTTAAAATGGCCCTTCCCTTTTCACTGCTGACTGTTGGTTTGGGGAGGGGAGTTGAGGGGTTAGAATTCTAGAGTTAAAAGGGAGACCATCAAGTCCAACCCTCTGCTCAGTGTAGGAATCCAGATTCATGCATCCCAGACAGTCTGACTTCACTTGAACTCACCCAGATAAGGCAAACTCCTTGTATTTCTGGGTCCTTGGCTCCATTGTCAGTTCTTGTTACTGTTAAAAAGTCCCCCCCCCCCCAAACTTTTAAAGGGAATCTCATCTGTCTTGCTGTAACATAAGTCTATTATTCCATGCCCTCTGGAACAACAGAGAACAGGTCTTGACTTTCTCTAATATGACATTCTTCCCAGTTTCTGAAGAGAGCTATAATATTCCCCTCAGTATTTTTTTTTTTCTTTCCTCCAGGCTAACAGATCAAACTCTTTCAGTCACTCTTCATGGGTCTTCATTTCTGGTCCCTGATCATCTTCATTGTCCTCTTTGGAACTTGCTTCCACTTTTTTCTGAACCCTTCTTAAAATATGGTGCTCAGAAATGAAGACAGTCCTTGAAGTGGGCTCTGGTCCAAGCAGAATAAAGTGGAACCTGTGTTCTGGAAATTATATTTTTGTTGATGCAGCTTAAAATCGCATTTGCCTTTTTTGCAGCCACATCACACTACTGTCTCATATTTAGCTTGCAATCTATTCCAATATTTTTTCACAAGGACTATGGGCCAAGCTCAGATATTTCCCATTCTAGGTAAGCAAAAACCTGTAGTTCAGAGGTAGAGCACTGAGTTTTTATGCAGATGGTCTTGGGTTCAGGTCCAGGCATCCCCACTTAAAGGAGCTCATCCTGAAAAGATTCTTAAGCTTATCTGCTAATTCAAGTGGGCATTAATTCACAGGATACTGCTCACAAAACATTATACCTTTTAATAAAATATGTTCGTCAGAAAAGGTGCTATCAAACTCCTGATTTTTTGCTATCATAGACTAACACAGCTCTCTTGCTACAATGCTGCAGAGAGAGAGATCTGTGACTGGCTACCTCAAGTCTATTCAGCTCCAGCGCTTGCTTTTCTGCTCATGTAGTCCTATGTGTATTCCCATCTGCTGCTTGCCTCATTGCTCAAGGCAAAAAGCTCTACCAGCACTTTGCTTACACTGAAGAGAGAAGGGAGTTGAAGAGCAGTAGTTAAGCATTAAAAGTAGAGATAGAGCTGTTTGGCTGAGTCTTGGTTTAGGAGACACTTGGTCAGCAAGAGAGGATGAAGTTCCTGCCCAGGTCCAAATACAACCCCCATGGAAAAATGAGGTGCTGAATTCCCCACCATCTTTTCAACTCTATTTGCAACCTGGGAATTGACCTCACCGATTCAAACATTGGTCAATGTGATAATAGATGGTCAACACTGAACAAATCAGAAGTGCTAACATTCTCCTTCTCCTTCTCCTTCTCCTTCTCCTTCTCCTTCTCCTTCTCCTTCTCCTTCTCCTTCTCCTCTACTATCACTGCTAACACTATGATTATTAATACTGTTAGACCTCTCCTGGCTTGATTCCCATCCTCTTGCTCTGAATCCAAAAGGAGTCTCACTCAGTCTTTTTCCTTCTGCAGTTATACAGAATTGCAGTCCTTTTTTCTCCAGGTGGGTGAATGGAAGCCATTTATGGAATGCGACATGTCACCAAGAAATTGAGATTCTTGAGGCAATGGAAGACAACTCAACAGCTTCCTTGAGTTGTCTTCCATTGAGATCTTGAGATGGATGAACAACCCACATCTTTTTAAAAAACCTGGAAAATAGTTGGGCTATCAGAAAGACTTCAGCTGTAGGTAGACACCCTAAAGTCCAAGCCAGCTGCCATAAACCTGTGATCTACCCCAAACCCCCATCTGAACGTCTTTTGACACGAATGCATCAGGGAATGCATAGGATGGCATATCTTCAGGGCAATTTAAAGCAACTTCATTGTCTCTCCTCTGATATATCTTTGTATGTGTGTCTGCTGCAATCTAAGGAAAAAAGAAAAAGAAAGAAAGAAGAGCATATTTTAAAAATTAACCAACTCCCCATAAGTCCATCTGTGATTATGTCATCAGTGTCTGTGTGGCATGGCAGAATGTTTTATTACGATAATGATTATCTGTTTTCTTTAGAAAATTCACAAACCAGATACATTCTTTGTTGTGATGAATCTGCCTTCAGCTGTTGAGTAAAACTCCTCTAAGCCTGCATGAGAAGGATGTTTAATTCATTAGCTGAAATAATGCAACATTATGACAGCATCATAAAACTTTTTCCTGGAACATTTGCAAACTGGGGGGTGGGATGGAGAACTCACTTCTTCCTCAAGAACTCTTGAAGGCTGCATGTCTTTAATGCATACAAGTTTTATAATTCTTTCTTTGCACTGTCTTCTATTTACACATTTTATTTTGCTGATTATTTATCTAGGCTGCTGTTCATTAGGGATCTGTCCTGATCTAGAAGTCCTTCTGAACTTCAGAGCATAAACACTACTCTTGAAAACTGGACAGAACATATGGCCTGGAATCACTTGTACATTCAAAATCCACACATTGGAAAACTTGAGCAACCTCTTTGGTGCCAATGAAATGAGCAATACATTTGCTGCATGCCCCATTTTGATTCTGGGCCAGATGGACATCTGCCACTTGAGAACTGGGTTCATACAACACTCTGAACCCATCAGCCACTGGGCTGTTCATAGACAAGTATTGAAGCTAGCACAGCACAATCAAGCTGAGTAAAGGGCTACCATTTTGTGAGGAATACACAATCTTCATCCACTTTCTACAGTCCTGTCTAATATTCCACCAGTTCCTGCATTAGGAGAAAAAGTTGGTTGGCTGGCATTAGTTGCTTCCTCATTGGCCAGGCAAGTAACACTGGGTATGGCTTGGGTGCTATACCCAGTCAGTGAATAGAATTGCCTCCCATGCAGCCAGCTTTGGCCAGTGAGTTTTGTAAAGAAGGGTCCTGGATGTGTGGCCATTCTGTGCTTCCACTTCATTCACTGAGAAGACTGTCTAGGACAGCCAAGACCATTGTCCCACCATTCTGCTAGAGCAGCTGACTGAGGGAGAGTGATTTGATGTCTCTGTACAGTTTTAGGTGAAAACTATCTTGCCACAGTTAATGATTTAGTTAAAGGGTTCATACAAAAAAGTGGACCTTCAATGGATCCATGATGTATGAACCCAGCTTATATATATGTATGTATGTGTATCTGTCTGTCTGTCTATTCATCCATTAAGACAGGAGCAATCCTTTTGCAACAAGCCTTGGGGATCGGGAGGATATTGCATTACCTTCCCCCCTCCCTTTCCAAAGACTGGAGGGGCATAATAGTGATATTACGATGCTGTCAGAGGATCAGGGCTCTTTTTAAATTAGGAGGGACTTTGGGCTTTTAAAATAGAAACATTAAGGCTACTGGAGAGTCTGCATGATGGCTTTATTTCCCATTTTCTTTTGTTTTTTAAAAATGAAAAATTGTACTGATGGTTTTTGACAGCAGAATCTTGGTGAATTCCAGGCTGTCCACCCCGGTGTAATGGGAAAGCATTAACATGGGATCCTCATCTTTAAAATTTGAAGAATCCATGGTTACTTTTCTGTAACTCTAAGCTATTGCAACACTTTAAGACAGACATTGCTGATTGTGGACCATCATGATGTTGGCCCAAAGCTCCTTTAATTAAATGAAGAATTAAATAACATGCAGCCCAGTGGCTTGGATGAGCACCACCTTGGGAAAGTTGCTGCATTTATATGCAACACTTTTGAGCCTAATATAAGAATCCTTGTGCCAAACATCAGAAATGGCAAATTTTAGGTGATCAGGATGATCTTAAACAATCCCACACCACAAATCATAGAATCGTAGAGTTGGAAGAGACCACAAAATCATCCAGTCCAACCCTCTGCAACAGGCAGAAAAACCAGTTAAACTATTCATGAGAAGAACTGGTACAGGAGAGGGACTATAGAGGGCATAGGGAACGGCCTTGAAGGACAGGAGGAAAAGCCACTACCAAGGTAACAGTCAGATAAACGGGGCCTGAGCCTGGGGCAAGAAAGTAGCTTCAGAAAACATCTCAGACAAGCCGCTCCCTAGTTCACATGAAGATAAACTGAGGGAGGGGGAAGCACATTCAGACTTGCAAGATTCTGTTACTATAGCTGTTTCAATAAAAATAGTCCACTCCTATGTGGCATTCGTTTCTTAGTCTGGGACTACCTTGTTGGGCTGACAGGGACTTATCTGGCCATACATTCACCAACCTCAAAGAGTTGAGGCTACCACCCTTGAAATCAGAACCCTTTCACTTGAGAAGGATGGAGAAGATAAGGCTGCCTATAAACATACAACTTTCTAAGAAGACAGCCTTATAGATTCTACAAAGGAAGCAGATAAAGGAATGAAGGGCTTGCAATGTTTTTTAGTTTAAAACAGAATTGTTCTGGAAAGGGGACGGCTGGCCCTTCACAACTCTCCATCAATGTGCAAACAGGTGAGCAAGAACGCCTGTGTCCACATGCATCTCAGAAGACTTCTAAATACTACAGTCTTTTTGTTTGGTATGAGCTCAGATGCCAGTGCTGAGGGGTGTGATGTAAAAAAAAAAAAGGAGGGGAGGGGGATAAAGCCTGATGGATTTCTGCACTGGATGAAATGCCAGACACAGCTGTTCCTTTGCGATGCTTAGCAGAGAGAGAGGAAGCTGACCAGCTGTTTCTCATTTCCTCTGTTGCTGTGTGGCCAACTCTTTGTTGTACAGGAGGGGAGAGAAGAGCTTCTCTCTTGCTGAATTACAGAATCCAATTCCAGTGTGGGAATATACTGAGCAAAAGAGGAATGCAAGCCCCTTGCTAGTTTAAGGGAGGGGAGGGATGTACAGACTGTCGAAACAGGTTATTATGACTTTTCTGCCTGGAATGCCAGCTAATAAGTTTCATTCACCAGCAACCCCAGGTGAGAATTACACCTCTGGACTTTCTTCCCTATCTGAACATTTATCTAGATGTGTTGGACTGTAATTCTTAGTATCCCCAGCCAGCTTGGCCCATAGACATGGGTGAAAAGAATTTCAGCCAAGAATGGCAGTGGCCGCTCTGTGACATTAAAAATGGCATACGTTGGCTTTTTTTCTGTTTATATACTTTTAAAACTCTCATGTCTGTAACCTTCAACTGGGTGAAACGGTGCATCATAGGGCAACAATTTTTGATCCAAGGTACCTCAAATGGGCTAACTTAGAGAATGCATCCAAAAGGAAGGGAGGAAGGGAGGGAGGGAGGGATCCTTGACCTCTTTCCTGTCTTTGGCCCCTGTGCCCAATCAGCTGGCAGCAAGGCCTGATGGGAGAGCGGTGACTGGCTGCTTTGGAAACAAGGCAGAAATTTGAAATCTCTCAACAGCAGTTGGTATTGAGGGACGGATGAGGGAGCGACTTGGAAACCTGCTGGCGAGATAGGGCTGGCTGGTGGGGGTGTGTGTGCCAGTGGTTGATGGCTGAGCCCTCTTCCTCCCTCAAGGCAGGGGTCCCTTGGGGACATGCCAGACTGGGGAGCAGGGGTGCAGTTTTCCTGACAGACTGCAGCTCCCTTTGTTCTACCTCCCCCCAGCAAAGTAGCAGGCAGTTCCGCTTGTCAGTTGAGGAGGAGGAGGCTTCATGGGGACCCTCCTGAGGGTCAGGAGGGGAGGGCAAATGGTCCAAACCTATTTTATATGTGGAAAGGAAAGAAGGGAGGGAGGGAGGGAGGGAGGGAGGGAAGGAAGGAAGGAAGGAAGGAAGGAAGGAAGGAAGGAAGGAAGGAAGGAAGGAAGGAAGGAAGGAAGGAAGGAAGGATTTCTGATGCTCCCTGCCAACTTCGCCCAAGCAAAGTCAATGGGGAAGCCAGCAGCAAGTCGCAAGTCACTCATACTCTCACTGCTGTTTTGCCCTTGGTCATTTTGTTGCTCTGTTTAGGTAAGGAAATATCTCTGAGACGATGACCCAATGGGTCACAGGTTGTCTAGTATGCCTCAAAAGTCCCTGGCTAAGCAGGCTACTGTCAGGAACTAGGCAGGGTTTCAGATGGAAGTCCGTCCCAGTTCTATTAGGATATGGGAGGGTTGAACCTTGGACCTGCTGTAGATACAAGATGCACCCTACCCATCGGCCACAAATGGTAACAACAAGTTTGCTAGGAAGGGAACTCAAGAGGAACCCAGCCAGAACAGAATGGTTGATAGCCCAAACCAGTGTCTGTATTTTGAATGCATGCCCATTTGTTTAGGGACATACATGTATATGAGAGACAAGCTGATGTAGTGGTTAAAGGCACTGGGCTAGAAACTGGGAGACCATGAGTTCTAGTCTTGCCTTAGGCATGAAGCCAGCTGGGTGATCTTGGGCCAGTGACTCTCTCTCAGCCCTAGGAAGAAGACAGTAGAAAACCACTTCTGAAGTCTTGCCAAGAAAACTGCAGAGACTTGTCCAAGCAGTCGCCAGGTGTCAACACTGACTCAAAGACATCCACATACAAAAAGACGTATAGCAAGAGATAGAGATAGAGATAGAAGTGTATGCTGTTTAGGTGTCTTTATATCTAAACAAACGTTTATGTATTCAAAAGCTCAGTTTATTCCATATTCCATGATAAAAGCATACATGAATTGAAAAACTATATACATTAAGTAACATAGCAAACCAAAATCTGTATGAGCTTGGAGAAGTCTCTACCAAATTTCATACAAATTTTACTAGCAATTTAAAAAAAAAAAGAATCACCTAATCATGACAGGTGACCCAAAATGAGGAACTGAGACATACCATAACTGGCAGATTTATCCATCCCCTACTTTTTAGCCTTCATGAATATAATTGCTCTGTAAATCCATAAATTGGATCCCTCCACTTCCTGTCAACTATGGGAACCTTGTTGACAGGAAGACAGAAACTAGAATGCCCCAAAGATGTGTAGAGAGATCCCTTCTAATACCCACTGTTATAAAAATCTGGATGCCACCTTGTCACTCTGTTTCTGTGTTGCTTCAAACACCTGTTTCTTCAAAACCAAAGGTGAAAAACTTTCTCAGAGGCCAGATTTTCACAAGCCGTGTCATTGGCATTGCAGCATTTGGGACAATGTGACATCGTTTGAAATTACAGTTATGATTACATAGGCCTGGGGGTGGGGTGGGGGGCAACAAAGGATGTGTGCAGCTGCCACACTTTTGACAAAATGGGGGTGCTGCGGATGTGAAACCTAAGACAACTTGCATAAGAGGCCTCTTTTGGTGCTGAGCGTTGCTTGGATCGGTCCACAAGGCAGCTGTGTAAAGTGCTGGGTGGGCAAATTGGGGAGGGGGAAGAGGATCTTCTGATGGTCTCCTGGAACTCTGTGCTGGGGGAGTTAACAGCTGGAGGTCTTGAGGGCCCCCAGTGGGTTTTCTTCTTAATTTGCGCAATCTATCTTTAGAGAACTGCCTGTTCATTTCTGAGAAGGGGTATCAGCTCTTGTGCAGGGGCTGGCAAACCACTTCCTGCAAGCGTTAACTGAACTGGGAGGATATGGCCTCCTCCAAATACCCTATTATTTCGCTCACACACACACACACACACACACACACACACACACACACACCAGCTTGTTGGCACCACAAGAATATACTGGGCCAGACTTCAAATTAGAGAAGCCAATTATAATCATCAGTGTTGGAACATGAAGGCCATATCCACTGACTTGCTAAGCAGTGTTTTGTGTGTGTGTTTGTATTGGGTGTGTGTGTGTGTGATAAATGTTCAGGGCTGGTATATTAGGCCTATTCTGAGGGATATGCAGCCCAGCAATGCTAACCACTAATATGTATTCAGGGGCTGGGTTCACACAATGCACGAAACCAGGGTTTCTCAATCTCTAGGACACAAAGCTGAGGAGGACTTAAACAACTTGGGGTGTTTCGAGATTTTTTCAAGCTGATCAGGTTCATGCAGGCACATCGGAAACACTGACAAAACACACCCCTGCTTTACGTGCTCCAGAGTGAGTTTTGAGTGATGATTTGTGGGTCTAGCTACTGTGTCTGTCAAAACTATCCAGCAATCACAGCAACACTGTGATGGGAGGATGGTTTCCAACCAGTTGGTGACGTGTAGTGTGGTGGATAATAATATAGTTGAACTCCTTAAAGTCCGTGGAAGTGAATGAATTAGCTAAGTTCAGTATTTTCATTCATTAGTTTAAATTTCTAGCCTTATAAATGATAATAAGAGATGAGCTAAAGATGGGCCATTGTTAGTAGTTCAGATAAAAATAAGCCCCTGTCAAGAAAATATGATGCAAGACAAAAGAAAAATGTATAGAAACAGGTATGAACTTCTATAGTACTTGAGCCATGTTCAAAAGAGACACGAGGTAGCTTTACATTCAACTATGATTAATTGGCATGATTTATCAGTCACAATGCATGGTGATGACTGCACACTCTGATGGTTCTAAAGGGGGTTAGAAGAATTTTTGACTATAATCCTGTGTCCTGGAGGAGTTCATCCTCAAATACCTATTGCTTGGAAGGGGAGAAAACCAGAGAAGTTCCAGAGGCAGGAACTGCAAGAAATTGGATACTGAAGCAGGTGGAAATATAGGAATGCCCTGCATTGAGTCAAACTATGGCTTCTTCTAGCCCAACCTTGTTGATACTGACTCACAGAAATACTCCAAAATTCATGTTGGCATTAATAAACCCCAGAAGATACGGCAGATAAAGTAAGGATATGAGTGGAGAAGGGTGGTCCTCCCAATGTGGATGCCCAACACTTCTTACTAGCATGCCCAATAATAAGGGATGGTGGGAACTAGAGTTCATGGAATCCAAGCTCCTTATCACAGCAGTAGAACAAATTTCTGTCCAAAGAAGGTCTTTGCCCTAAAGCAAAATACTATTAAAGTGTTTGACACTCCATAATCTAGTCCACCATTTCTCTTGAGCTTACCAACTAGGGCTCTATCCCCTTGGGAATAGATACATTTTCAGCTACTTTTCAGGGCAACCTTTAGCCCTGTCTTAAGCCAATTATCTCAATTTATGACCCATACAAGCAGCACCCTTTTGTGGACATCAGTGTCAGAAACTAACAGGATTTTGAATGCAAACCAAAGGGACTCAATCTATTCTAAACTAAACTGAAGCATACCTACATTTTGTCTTACTGAAGCAAATTTCCCTCGCTGAGGTCTTCCTGAAATTTGGGCTCTACAACTCTCCAATATTTTAGCTGGGAGTAATGGGATTTGCACCCCTGGTACATCTGGAGGGCATCAGGTTAGAGAAGGCAATCCAAAGGGATCCACTTGTCCATCCCGGGTTTGGTTATTTTGCTTGGTGGGCCTCTTTGTTTACTCCAGTGAGCCAGTCAGATGGAGGAACTGTTTGAACGAGTACACCGCAACCTTCCCACCCAACAGCTATCTGTGGCCCCAGAGCAAACAAACACTGAATTTCAGAGAAAGACGCTTGGATAAGATCCCCTGGTGTGAAAGAGACACAAACATTGCTGGCTGGAGAGGAGTATTCAGTCCCCTTATCTGCCTTGTCCACTGAAGACAAATCAGCTTGCCTTCTTTGTTGATGAAGGAATGAAGAAACTCCTTTCTTTAATCTTCCCAAGGCAGATTATATCAGCTACACTTGGGTTTCTTCTTGTGCAGGTTTGGAGATAATTTTTTCTTATGTCAAGGAAAGATCCCTTTATTTCTCAGAGACTGCTGATTTTCTGAATGGGAGCAAGGAGAGTTCACCAAAGAAGGCTTTCTTAACTTTTTTGGAACAACACACAGGCTGGAATCCAGGACTATCTTGGAATAAAAGCTAGAGAACCTAATAATTCTGAAGAGATATACTAGCGGTTACTCCTGAGCAGGTTATCCTGTATGTGACACTGTGAACTTCTGTGTTATTACTGTGACTTTAGGAAACATGGCATTTTGTACAATCACTCACTCAAAGTTTTATATAGGAACTTAATGCTGAACATAGAAATTGCAAGAAACAAGGGAAGAAAGAAAAAAAAGCAAAGGGATGGAGGGAAGAATGAATGAATGAATGAAAATATATATTTTACACATATTTTAGTTTTTGTTCCAGTTGGGAATGAGAACCAGATTGATAATATTGGTGATTAAAATCAAGAATGCCATCTTTTTTGTAAGGTAAATAACTACATTCTTAGCTGTTGATATTACTGTTCAGCAATTTAATGGGATCAATATGTTTGCTGAAAGTCTCATATTATACATCCTCAACACTCTGATTGGGATCCCCAATATTTTTGGATTGCAGATATATTTAGAGTTTTGAGTCAATGCTGTGGGTTCTCTCCCAAAATGGCTTACAGAGGGGTTTCAGAATCAGACAATTGTTTCCATGGGAATATAACAGAATTTATTGATTTCCTGATCCTCTCTTTCTAGATGCTCTCTGACACTTCTGTTTACCTTGGTGCTTCTTCTGGTGTACACTTCTGAAGAACAGCCAGGCTTCATTTATATTCCTTTGGAGATATGTGTGGGTATACTGGCTCACTGAACAGCAGCAGCTCTGAGGCTCCAAGCACCAACTGAATTCATTGTTCAGCATTGCTTTTCCAACTCCAAAGAGGAAGAATCAGTGTTCCTGGTGCCAAAACACCCCCCTCTCTAATCACTAGAGAGAGAATTCCAGCCTAAATGTAGGACATTTCAAAAGTGGAGGTTCAATCCATTCAAGCTGTACACACAGTGCTCTACAATTAGATTTGCTCCTTACTTTTTTTTAAGGACCTATTTGCAATGAGGTCCTGTTGGATCATCTCAATGCCCCTATGAAGTAGGTCAGACTGAGTAATCTTTATTGATTTATTTACCTATCCACCTATCCTGTCTTTCAACAATAATCACTGCTAGCAGCATTCACAAAAATTGGTCAAGAATGCATGACAATAGTCCAACTTTCCTCAACTTGCAGTTCTCCAGAGATCTTGGACTACAAAGCCAATGACTAGAGTTGATGAATGGAAGACTAGTTGGGGAAAAAGGCTGTAATAGCCCCATCCCTATGGGACAGATCACCATGGCCATACTTAAGGAAACACATTCTTGGGGTTATTAATCAGGGGAAAAAATGGTTGAAGGACATTCCTGAGACAAGGGTTTTCTGGCTGGAAACTTCTCTTTAATATAAGAAGTCAGATTACATTCTGGCTCTGAGTATTTTCCCCATAACTATACAATCCCCTTTTCATGCTGCAACCAAGAGTTGCTGCAGATACTTTTCTGTTACCAGTAAATGGACAGGATGACCAATTGTTTTCTTCATGGGTGATTATTACAACTGCATGCAATCCATGTGCTATCCAGGTGCCTTTCCCAGCATCTCACAATATGGTCATTACACGTTTGCCTGTGGTCATTCTGTTCAACGTGCACAGAACTAATAGAATAGTATTGCACCGTAGAAATGCTCATACCTCTGATGCAGAAAATCCAAAGCACGGCCCTTAATATCATTAATATAAAAAGTAGCTTGTTAAGGAGTGCTCCCCACCCCTGCTGAGTTTTACACTGAAACTTTAAAAAAGCTATGAAATGCATAATCAGACAATCCAGAGGTTCAGAGTTAAATGCCTTATTAAATGCATTTTTCATCTGTGTTTCAGTGTGGCTCAGTAAGCTGTGTTACTATGCTTAGTATGAACCAAAGGTACAGAATCAACACAGAACATACTACCTCGAAGACAGTGTATAATACAGTTGCATAGCGCACTGTTTCCCAAACTTGGCAATTTCTGGGTGCGTGGACTTCAAATCTCAAAAATCCATGGCCAACGTGGCCATGGATTAGAATTTTGAGAGTTGGAGTCCATATATCTAGACGTTGCCAAGGTTTGGAAACACGGGTGTAACAGTGAGGAACGAAAGACTGACAGGTGTTTTGGGCACACTGATCTTTTTTCCTGGGATCACAAGAAGTTGTGGAAGGCAGCTGTGGGATCCTGGGAAAAAATGCAACTGCTTTAAGATGCTGCAGGCTTCCTGCTTTGTAGATATCAGCCAGTCTAACCCAGTAGTATTTATCCCAATTGGCCAAGCTTTTGCAGAGATGCATGAAATAGCATCGGTCCACATTGTTTCATCTACTAATCATGTGGATAGAATGAGAGACCACATTGCTTTGTTGAAATACTTTGAAGGGGGACTTTGATCAAAGCTTTGTCAAAAGAAAGTACCCTTCTGAAATTCTCCATATAACAAAGGCACACATATACTCAATCACCCGCACACCGTGTAGTAAGTAAACTACAACTGAAAGGGAATGTTGAGTTATTGGCATTTGGTACACTCTAAATGGTTGTGGAAGGTCCATGAGGCCCAGTGGGTATGGCTGGTGGCTTGAGCTGATCCCAGGCACAGTTTTGTAATCCATGAGCCAGAATCTTTTGCAGCAAATGGGTGCTGCCTGAGAATTTGAAAATCAGCTGGAATCTAGATAAGTGGGTGTCCTACCCATACGCACACATATAAACACCCCTTCAATCTCCTCCTCTTCTAGGAATCATTAACAAAAAAGGCTCAGAGAAAGTCCTGTGGTTACCAACTGAAAGAAACTAGTTCCTTCCAATCAGCCAGCACACCTTGTCCATTGTGGTAAGAATTACTGTAATAAGCTTATCCAAGACATTCAGTAACCACATATTTACACATAGCAGTTTTGTGAATGAAAGGCTACAAGAGCTGCTTGATAGCAATTTTTCAAAGTCATGACTGGGATGAAGTCTTCCTACCTGGTGCGTATAATTTTGATGGGAAGTTCCGTAGATATTGAGACAGAAAACCAGAAAAAGGAAGAAAAGTCTTAATAAAAAAAATGCCCCAGGGCAAAATAATTCTCTGATAAATTATTTTAAAAAAGGTTCTGAAGCAAAAGTACTTCTAGAGTACTCAAAATTTAATTATTCATTCATTTAAAAATAAATGCACCTTTGCCCCTTGCTAGTTGTCTTCAGCAAACTAATTTACAAATAGGATAACACAATAATCCCACCTGGGAAATAGACGGAGTACTTTACAAACTTGTACACAGCGATATGTATGTATTTATTCATTTATTTTATTTATATTTCAATTTAGATACCACCCATCTCACAAAAAGTGACTCTTCACTTCAAACATAGTTAAAAAAAAAAAAAGACAAATGCTAATAATTTAGCAATTACTGAACCTAACTGAAATAACCTGATTCATATTTTCTGAAACGCAACCCATGATTTGCATTTACCCATCAAACTAAACCCTATATCTGAATCTCTCTCCCCCCCCCCCCCCCAATAATATACATAATGTGGTGGTTAGGTTCTCACAACAGGGTAAGACAATGCTGGGTTCCCACCACACAGTGATCCATAAACTACCTGACTCTAGTTTAGCTTAGTTTAGCATGTTGTGTGAACCTAGCCAGAGATTGCTGCTATTCTATCTCCTTTTAGTTTCTGATCTTCCAAGGAATAATTAAGGATTAATCATTGGCCGACCAGCTTAACATTTGTCCAAACAAAATGGTAATCAACTGAGGAGGAGGAGGATGGCAATGATAAAGTAGCACATAGAGGAAGAAGCCTTGCTAGGGGTGGGAACCATCATGGATTTCGCAAAGGTTTAAATTCTTAGAGTTGGGCAGCTTTTCAAATGAATGGATGGATGGATGGATGGATGGATGGATGGATGGATGGATTGATTATGTGCCATCTAGGTGATGTCAACTCCTAGTGACCACATAAATAGATTTTCTCCATGGCAATCTGTCCCTTACCTGGTCTTTCCAGTCTTCCAATGGTGCAACCATTGCTGCTATAACTGAGTCCATCCACCTTGTTGCTGGTCATCCTCTTCCCTTTCCTTCCACCTTTCCCAGCATTTGAGCCTTTTCCAGGGAGCTGGGTCTTTGCATAATGTGTCCGAAGTAGGATAAATTGAATGAATGAATAAATTAAATGCTATCTCACCAATCTTGTACAGTGCTTTGAAACTGTCAACATGCTCATTGATGGAGGAAGCCCTAACCCTAACCCTCTCAACATTTTGTACTTGGATTTTTGAAAAGCTTTTGAACAAAGTTCTTCCTCCTTAATAACTCTTGAATAAACTTGGCAGCCATGGCTAAGCAGTCATGTCCTTTTATGGATTGTGAAAGGAAGGAAGGAAGGAAGGCAGGCAGGCAGGCAGGCAGGCAGGCAGGCAGGCAGGCAGGCAGGCAGGCAGGCAGGCAAGCAAGCAAGCAAGCAAGCAAGCAAGCAAGCAAGCAAGCAAAGAATTGGAATAAATGGGCAATTTTCTCAGTGGAGGGAGGTAAGAAATGGAATCCCTCAGGGATCTATTTGGGACCAGTGGTTTTTGGCTTGTCCATAAATAGTCTTAAGGAGTAAGCAGTGACCTGGCCAAATTCGCATATGATGCTAAACTAGTCTGCTTGATTTATTTATTTTTCTTAAAGACTCCAGGAGGAATTCTTTGAACTGGGTGAATTGTCAATCAAATGGCAAATGCAATTTTATTCCATTTTTTACACTCTAGGGAAAAAAAGGACTTCTCCTATGCACGGATGTCTGTAACTAACCTGGAAAAAGATGAGGGTGGGATGGGGTCATAATGGATAATTTAGCGATGTCAACTGTGAAGAAAGCAAATTCCATGCTAGGGATCATCAGAAAGGCATTAGAAACAAAAATGCCAACATTATCATGACTTTTGGAATACTATGTAGAGGGTTCTGACCGTCATATTTGAAAAAAGAAATCATAGAGTGGAAAAAGGTGTAGGAGAGGACAACCAAAATGCTCAGGGAGTCTGAACATCTTCCATATGAGATAAAGTTAGAACATATGGACTCTTTAGCTGGAAGAAAGGGTGACTGAGGGAGGACATGCTTGAAGTCTATAAATTCATGCACAGCCTGGGGAAGGCAGATGTCCTCTCTCAAAGCATTAACACCAGAGTCCATCTAAAAATGCTGAGTGGAAGGAGATTTAGAATACAGGTAGTCCTCACTTACCAACTGCACTTGGGACCAGCAACTCTGTTGCTCAGCAATGCAGTCATAAAGTGAAAAGTCATGTGATTGTGCCTGACTTATGACATCAATTTGTCAGTTCTGGGTGTGGTCATTAAGCAAGTCACCTGAGGTCATTAAACCCGACATCATGTGACCATGACATGAGACCTCCAGCCAGCCTCCCCATTGACCTTGCTTATTAGAAGCCAGCTGATGATCATGTGACTGTGGGACACTGCAGCCATTGTAAAAGCATGCCAGTTGCCAAGTGCCTGAATCATAATCATGTGACTGCAGGGATGCTGCAATGGCTGCAACTTTGAGAACCAGTTGGAAATCTTCTTTTTCAGTCTGTCATAACTTTGAACAGTCCCTGAATGAGTGGTCGGTAAGCAAGGACTACCTGTAGTCAAAAGACATCACTTCTTCACCCAGTGCAAAATTAAGTTGTGGAATGATTTATCACCAGACCTGGTGTTGGCCACTATATTGGGTGGCTTTTATGGAGGACTGAGTAGAGTAATGGAAGGTGGACTACCTTAGTATTAAAGTACCTGTTGCTTGGCACTCCTAGGGGATCCAGGGTGGTAGGAGGTTCTTGCAGCTACATTTGGATACAACCTACTAGTGCCAGGCCTGGTTTGCATATAACATCTTTGAGTCATATCTCTATCCAAAAAAGAGAAGAAAATGACTAAGATAGGAGGAGAAATCAATAAAATAATATGCCTTTAGAGGCCATCACTTGAAAAGCTAACAAATGCTCTTAATATTGGAAACTTTTGGTTATCTTATTGGAGGCTTTTTTTCAAAACCAAAAATGGATGGAAGGAAGTCAGAGATGCCTGCTCCGACCCTACTCTTGTACCCATCATTTGCCCAGGTAGACAAAGAAGGCTGTATCTCTATACCCATTAACAAGGTTACAGTTTCTGTAAGATCAGGAACTTTTCCCAGGTTCTGAATACATTCAGCCCAACGTGGTTGCAATACATGTTCATTACATACATGTACATGCATGTAGTGAGCATGTATTGCCATCCTAACCCCATTTACCTGGCACATTAACTAAACCTTGTGGCTTACCACATTATTTGAACTCAGACTGGCCACAAGGATTTTCCAGAAGCATAGTCTTGGTTTCTAGAAACCCAGAGTGGAAGCCATTTGGGGCATGGATGATAGAACAAACCAGAAAAATTAGTGTCATGCAATGTGGGGTAGAAATAATATGACAGCAGACACTTTTTAGCTTGGTGTGTGAACAGAACCAACCTCTCTACAGACCTTTGTTGGTATCTTAATCAAGTGGGGAATTAATAGGATTTCAAAGAAACTATCCCTGTTTTCTTCTGACAAATGCCTAAAGAATCATCTATTCTTTTAAATCCCATTCAGAACAATATGGAAATGTTCAAGCAAGGGTGGAGAAGCCATGACTTTCCATATGTTCTTAGACTCCAGTTCCCATCAAAACTACCCAATATAGCCAGGGATAGGTGATAAACATATTTGTAAATCCAACACCTGGAGGACCACAGGCAGAGGATCCTGGGGGGAGAGGGTAACAAAATGAGTGTTGTGCTATTGTAATACAAACTCCACTCTTTTTATATGCATGTGACATCAGATGCACCTACAAAAGGGGTGATGCTTCTGTGGCACCACTGCACTGCTAATTTTGACACTTGGACAAAATCATTGGATTCTGTAGATGTCTTTAGCCACAGGTTTCTCACCACTGTATGAAGGGTGTATAAGAAATCCAGTATCACTTTGAAGGTCTACATGGTTTCCAGATAAACTCTAGGAAACCAACAGCATGGACAAAAATTACAAATGTTATACCTCCAAACTAGTAGTGGATTCCTACACAAGGCATCAGGGTTGAATTAGATACTTTTTCTAACTCTTGCATGGTAGAATTTCATGACATTAAGTAGTGTATTGATCTTGACTAATCTAAAACAAATTAAGCAGGTTGGACCCAGTTACCACTTGGGTTGGATATCACCAGGAAATCTCAGGCTGTAAGCTAGATTGGGAAGTAGGAAAAGAAGGAGAAGGAGAAGGAGAAGGAGAAGGAGAAGGAGAAGGAGAAGGAGAAGGAGAAGGAGAAGGAGAAGGAGAAGTAGTTCTGAATTGTGTCCAATGGAATTTCATCTCATAACCTTGGTTAACCCTTACTGATAAACCTTTCCTTTTAACAGTAGAAGTCACGTTTGAATTAGAATTGTGCCAACAGAGATAGAGATACAACAAAGGGTAAAAACCACTCCCCACTGCTTTATGATGTGGCCTGCCATTTGGCTGGGCTGAAGGGCACATTTCTTTGTTGATTCTCACATTCCTCCTTCCTTGTTTTAAGACCTCTGTTCCTTCACTTGGTGGCCTCCAACCTTTGAGGCTGGAGTCATCTCTAAGGGGAGGGGCCCTTCCTTCCGATGTCGTTTGATAAGGCAGATTTGAGTTTCATGGCTGATTTGAACAATCCAATATGTTTTGGGGATTTTTCTGTCTGGAGCGTTTTTGACTTCTGAGCTGGTCCTCTGCCACTCCCTAAATGATCTTTTGTAGTATCCTTGTTTGAACATAAGAAGCATGCAGTGAGTGTGCAACAAATTCCACCTGCACTTCATACAAGTTTAAAGTCACATGGGCCAGAGAGGACCAGTCTGTAAGGACCTTACAGAGATGCAGTGTGATCTCCACCAAATTAGGTCAAAACTTTTGAAACTGAACTCCCTCCAGAATGTTTAACAGTTGAAAAGCAGCCTTGAGGTTGCAGTCCTAAATGAAAGATGGCCAAGGATGGAGTTACAAAGAGACTGTTTAGTCCAGTGTTGTCCAGACTTGGCCACTTTAAGATGAGTGGACTTCAACTCCCAGAATTGAGTTGAGTGGAGTTGAAGTCCACTCATCTTAAAGTGGCCAAGTTTGGACAACACTGGTTTAGTCCTTCCCTTCCCTGCTGTTTTTCTACTCAGAACACCCCCAAATTGTTTTCTGATCATCATCAGCAGAAAACAGGTTGGGGTCATGTATCTTTCTTTTCCTGCAAAATCAAAAGCATCTAGGAAAAGTTTGTTGTGATGGGGAAAATTATGGGAGGGGAAAAAAGTCTACTTCTTTTCACTTCTGTTTTCAAATTAAGTTTTTGAAAACAGAAAGTCATTTACCTGTAAAAGAAATACAAGAGTGAGAAGGGCAGAATCCTTCCCCAGTCATGGCTTACCTTCTCTCAGTCTTTTTTTAAACTTTTGCTGAGGTCCACTATTAGCAATCATATTTAGCGCTTGGGCAAAAAATGCTGCCAAGGACGAATAATGAAAGTTTGCCCTGCTTAGCTGCTGAAAAGGAGCTGCTGAAAGGAGAAATGGCATCTCCCCCCTACTTTTTCACCTGATTGGAAGGGCCAGGCAGCTCTACATTTAAAGATGGAGGATAGCAGCTTCAGATTTAGCTTGGCTTTCAGTAGCTCTTCCTTTTCATCTTGGAGGACACCAGTAATGATTCCCAAATGAATCACCATGAATTGTTGTCCTGATTCCACAGAACTCATTAAGCCCTAATGTGGTTTGGTTTGTTTGGTTTGAATTGGGCATGTTGAGTGAATCCAGCAGCTGTGGTTTGTAATCCATTATATGAATAGGATAACACAACTGTGAACTCGGTCACAGTCATCCACTGCCCAGAGATGAGAAAACTACTGATTACACCCCCTGTGTATATTTCATTTATATAAGCTGACAACTGCATAGTTTCCAGAATGGATCAAGTGCTGGGTGGCTAAGATTACATCCAAATATTAAGGAGACTTAGGGCCATGTCTCCATTTGTATGAACCCAAAATACAAATATGTCCCAGCCACCGCTTTCTTTCTCCCATGCTCCCATGATGTTGCCTTCATCAGCTCCCCAGCCTACAAGTCATCTTCAGCTCTATTAAAATAGCATCCTCTCTTATTCCAACACTGTTCAAGGACAGCCTCTGAGTGGATATAATCTGTAAGGCTTTGTCTCCTTTGGGGAAAAGTCAAGGGACTGCAGCTACTGGAAACAGGCAAAAAACATAGAATAGGGATCAGCAATGGGGGCAGCGGATTTCATACCAATCTAATTTTCCACCAAGGATGGACAGAGACCATTTCAGCTTGGTAGTGGGGAAAGCCCTAATATTTTTAATTTCCCTTATGTAGGAATGCTGTAAGGGAAACAAAAATGTTAGCACCCTCCTTAAACTATTATTCTCAGAAAGATCTGGAGAAATGCACTGTACATCTCTTCGTATCTCATCATTTGCATGATGGTTTGAAACATGGTAGTATTACATATGGATAGATGAATAAATATCATTGGCTTCATCATACTTTCAAGACCCACTGAAATTAGTTACAATTATGTCCCAGAGTTTTCAGTGACTCTGCTCTAAGTATAGTACTTTCATTCTACTAGCTTGCAAACCACCAGAAGCAATTTTTTAATCTGTCACAGCTCAAGGCAAAGTAAGAGTGCTATCAGACATGGCTTCAACTCTGCTTGGGGAATGAACTAAGTCCCCCATCAATCAGTCAGCTGCATCTTGCATTGTGAGAAGGAGAGGCCCAACATGGTGGGAAGTAACCAGCCCCTCCTTTTCTGGGAATAACACAACTAGAGTGGTGGTGCTTGCACACTCATGTAAAGGCATTCAGGAAGAGCTTTTGAAGCAGTCAAGTAAGGCTTGCAAAAGATGCACGTTTGAACAGAGGGACTTCATTAGGTCTTTTGTATATTGTGAAACACTTCATTTGAAAGTGTTGCACAGCTAAAAAGAAAACAGAATGAAATCAGAAACACCAGGGGTCACTGTTGTTTCAGAAAACTTCTATATTCAAACATGATTTAGTATTTTGTTAAGGTTTGACATTTTGTACTGGCCAGAGTTTCTTGCAAGAGCACTATCCTTTTCAGTTATATATCAGCTTATGATGTGATACATCCATCAAGATACTGACACACACACAAGGTCCCACCCACCCTTTGGTGTCTTCAAGATTAAAAGGGATTGTAACAGAAGCAAACTGGCAAAAGGAAAAATGAAAAGGAGCCAGAGCCGTGATATACCATATATGGGGAAGAACCTTATTAGGGCCAACCAAACCAGCACAAAAGCATTTACAAGCTTTCATGGTCTTCAAAACTCTTCATCAGTCAGGATTTTACAAAAAAACGGGATAGGGAAGAAGTAAGATAATCCAAAACATGGTCAACCATGAAGCATGCACTTCAAAATCAGTTTCAGGGTGGAAGTTTCAGGTGGAATACAGCATTAATGTTGGACATTGTTGATGAGTAGATGTTTTCACACCATTGCTTTGTTCTACTGTTCTACTTTGTTCTATTCACTCTGGACCTGACTGATTTCATGTTGTCACTTCCTTTTAATTTTTTGGTCAATTTATTTCAGACCCTACTCCAGTTTATTAGAAATCCAGTAAAGCTGGTATTTTCCTTTGAATCATTGTGGCTCTGTAGAGTATCTGGGTGATCCATTTTCCCACTGATGGGAACTCTTGCCTTGCCCTGTTCCCCAAGAGCTAGACTCAAGCCAGCCATTATTTTCTCTCTTCCCTTCCCCCAAAATTCAGCCTCCTATTCCTGGAGTTTATCTTTTCTTCCATGCAATGTTTTAAATTTATCTGCCCCTCTCCCAAACCACTCACTGTAGCAACACACCAACATGATCACAGCTATTGAGAAAGGTACCTGGTTGCAAAATTGCCAGCATGTCACCTTCTCAATTCACAGGAGTTTTAAAATATTAGAGAAGAATGATAACAAGCAGGTCAGAAACTTTCAGAAGATTTCAACATTTCGTTTGCAGTTTTTACAATTCACCTTCTCTTGCATGGCTTCCCACCACAGCAACTTATTTAAGAAATATATTTTGTAAGTACCATATAGTTGCATTTAAGTTCAGGTATTAAAAAACATGTATGGGGAAGAGTATTTTATTTTATATTTTGTTTGGAGTGGAGGCAATGGGATTTTTGTTACCTCACGATTAGCATAGCCCAGGGAATATGATACTAATTGGATAATGTTCTTTGCACTCTCTTGTTGGTGAGTTTGAGGGAATGAGTGATTGACTTGTTATTTTCTTTCTCTTTCAAGATATTTGCTTGTGCCAAACTCAGATTGATTTGAAACTGCTTGAAGGGAGGAAATACTGGTGGTATGGAAGTGTCCCTTGTCTACACTTAACATTTAGGGATAAAGAAAATTATATGATCTTTCCAGCTCTGAAAAGACAGAGGCTGTTGGATTTTCTTTCCACTGTCAAATAGAACACACACACACCATTTCACCCCTCTGGGTGGTGTGTGTCTTCCTCAGTCTGGGGTCTGGGAGTCCAGTCTCTTCTGGACAGAGAACAATGATGTTGTTCCTGGGATCTGTTGGAGCCACTCTCCCAGCTTAGGAGTCACAGTCCTGAGTGCTCCTACCACTGCTGGGACCACTTTGGCCTTTACTTTCCACACCCTCTCTAGTTCTTCCTTCAGGCCCCAGTACTTTTCCAGCTTCTCATACTCCTTCTTCCTGATGTTGTTGTCACTTGGCACTGCTACATTTATCACCACCACTGTCTTCTGGTCCTTGCCTACTACCAACATGTCTGGTTGACTGGCCAGTACCTGCCTGTCTGTCTGGATCTGGAAGTCCCACAGGATCTTAGCCCTGTTATTCCCCATGACCTTCTGTGGAATCTCCCATCTGGACTTGGGAGGGTCTAGCCCATACTCAGTGCAAATGTTACCTGGCAGGGGAGGTACCTTGATCAGATGTTCCTGTACACAATGCCAGCTACTTGATTGTGCCATTCAGTTTATGAGTGTATGAGACTAGACAACCTGCAGCCATTCAGTGTATGAGTGTTTGAGACAAGAAAACCTGGAATAAATAAATATTAATACACAGACACACATATGTTCCACCCTAAGTACAGGCACTGTAGACAAAACTGTATATTGACTGCAAAAGAGCATTTGCTCTTTTAATTTTTGCTCTTTTCCAGCATTTGCTGAGTAGTTGGATTTTTTATCTACTTCTAACACAGAAGTAGCGGACTGCGTATGAGAATACCAGGGTATCTCCAGGACAGAAGTAATTTTTCTCCACTTGTGGTAGGACTCAGAGTTAAGTTTCTGAAGCCTGTCAAGGAATATTTATGTGATTCCAAACCCTGAATCTCTCTTAAGATTTAGTTTGTGACTGCAATTGAAATTTGACTTTTTAAAATATTTACTACGAAAGGGGGAAACCTATTGTTATGTTATACATGCAAGAGCCGAACATTTTTGTTCTTCCCTCCAGATTAATAAATGAGGATTGACAGACATGCTTGATTTCCTGCAAAAACCATGAAGTTAGCAAAATCTATGGACTGTGAGCTGAGGACAAGTTTGAACTGAAGACCATGTCAAGGAGAAAGGTGAGAGTCAGAACCAAAGAAGAACATAGAACTTAGGAACACAAAGGCATTAGGTACTATTAGATAAGTTTAAATATGTTGTGCAAATATTCCACCACAAACCATTTTTGGAATTTTAGACTTCAAATTATCTTCTGTAATTTTCTCATATCACATAAGACTGCAAACCCCAGATCACCCAGAGTTGTTTTGATCTTTAATGATCACTCAAAGTGCAAAGGTGAAAAATGTCACGCACTTTGGGCATTTCACGTTTTCTCCTTTTCTCTAATACATTTTTGTCCTGCTCATGTAAATGAGTTTGAATATACATACAGGTAGTCCTCATTTAGTGACCACAATTGGGACTGGCAATTCAGTCATTAAGCAAAGTGGTTGCTAAGTGAAAAATCATGTGACTGCGACTGTGCGGACAGTTTTACACAGGACAATGTGAACTAGCTGACTGTAATGGTGAGCGTGACAGAGAAAGATGCTGTGAAGGTTGTAAATGCAGACATAGGTTGCAAAGTTACTTTTGCATCACCGTTGTAACTGCAAATAGTTGCTAAATGAAGCAGTCACTAAACGAGGATTACCTGTAATCCATCTTTTCAATTCATTCTGCATTCTCTAGAGAGACTTTGGTGTGTGAAATGTTCAATTCCCCGCTGATGCCTGGAAGTCTGGATTCAGTCAGAGCAATCATTTGCTAATAGTCATCTTAACTGCTATAACTGCCTTCTTGAAGACTGGAGAAATTAGCATTCTTTGAGAAAGACAAGAATCAGCACCCACCCACTTCTTTTTGCAGAGATCTCATATTCTGAAAAATTTGAGCAAACTTTGCAGGAATGACACAATAATTGTGTTCAGATATCACATTAAACCATTGTTCATTTATTTAGACATGTTTCATTCAGTAAGCCAAAACTGGGTAGTTACATTAAACCGTAAATGATGGGGAATGGGCAACAGTGTCTGGATTTGCACAAGTCTGCTAAGCCAAAACCAACCAAGCAAGATTAGGTCTCACTGCAATGTTGGTTTCCTGCCTTAGTTTGCTCATAGATAGACCTGAGGATTCACTTTCAGCTGGTGCTTTGGTCCAGCAGATGTTATTTTGGGTGCCCTTCAATGCAGATGTAACAGCTGGAGCAGGGAAGTTTCTCCCTGCAGTTCAAATTGAGGTTATGCTTTATGTCCTCCAGATGTGTTGGAATTACAATTCCGAACCAAACATGACTGATACATCTGGAGGGTGTCTGTTTGAGAACGATAATTCTATCACTGACTTTTCATTTTGAAGTCACCTTTCTATCTCTCACAGGTCTGTTTTCTACCTGAGGAACACAATGGCAAACAGAATAAGAGTAACACAAATCTTGGAAAGGGTGTTTTGCTTTGATGAAGGTTCAAGTGAACAATCCTCTCCAAGCTGCTTCCCAAAGCAAAGCGGCTTCTTTGCTTTTAAAAGTGAAGCAACTAGATTGCTTCCGGTTGTTAAGCTTCCAGCCTCCCTCAAACTTCTGCTACAGAGATGGCTATGGGAGAAGGCTGAGAACAATCTTCCTTGGTGAGTGCTGGGGGAGAAGGCTGAGAGAAGGTTTCTCAACCAGCAACCCAGGTTGCTGGCTGCAGTATTTCCAGTTCTGCCCAGCCTGGAGTCCCCTTGATGAAAACCTTTCCAAAGGTTTTCTATGATGCAGCTTCAGCAAATTCTGCAACTACTGTAATTCCACTAAGGACATCTGCTCTGGCGTTCCCTTGCTGCATTCTGAAGATCTTGCAGGCCAGGCAGTTTTGGTACATGAGGAAGCCCTCACAATGCACTGAAACTGGCAAGATTAGAAGTCCTTTGGTAAGTGCTGGGGGAAAAGACAGAGAGGACCCTTTTCCTGCAGGATTGGTCCAAAGCAATTCACGGTGATGCTTCACCGAGAAACATCTCACCACTTCTTTGCTTTGATGAAAGAAATTGTGCCACCTGTCCAGTGCAAATCTCTTGGTCGAAGCACATTTAAATGATTTTGCACAGGCCTGATCTGGAAGATAGTGCCTTTGGACATCACCCAGCAGGTTTAAATACATTGCTTAAAAATATGCTCTGTTCTCCTTGTTCACACGTACTGTGGGAAGTCACTGAGGTTGGACTGTCCTCCAGTGTTATTGTGCTACATTCATTAGAAAGTCCTGGATCCCAAATCATAGTTCTCTCATATGGAAATTGGGCCCCATGTATGTGAACAACTTAAGCATAAAAAGTTAGTTCTTTTTTCCCCAAGGGTTCCTTTAAAGATGGTGAAATGTTCGGCCTGGGGAACTTTCAGCCTAGTGGCTCCCCACATCCTCTGTCTGCAGCATATGTGTGCACAGCAGGGTGACCGTGCTATTAGTGTGTTCTGTTCATGCAACACCAGAAATGCAGGTGATGGGTGAATTAAGTAAAATGCAGTATTTTCTCCTCTCATTCCATCCAGAAATGTCATAAAGCAGTAAGGCGGTGGCAAGTAGTTAACTGGGAAAACCCAAAGGTTTTGTATATGGATACACAGCATAGGAAGTGATCTTTTACCAAGTCAGATGATTATTCTGTTGAACCTGTTTTACTTCATTGTTCATCTTATCATCCTGCTGTTGTCAGTGATTGCTAGAGGAACAAAGTCTTTGGGACGTTCTTCAGGGCAGGAATGGGGACAACAGGCCTGGTAGACTGCCCATCCGTGGATAAGCAAATGAGGGGATGATGAGGCTTTCAAAGTTTTAATGTTGGGTTATAATCCTGTTGCATCAGTCTGATTGCAAGGTTGTCTTCATGGCTTATTTCTTTTGGGTTTGATATCTCTGGTTCAAGATATAAATTTTAATCAATGCCTGTGCTCCTCCAATAAGCAGAATTCTCTTTCTCTCTCCTTCCATCATCCATGGATTTTGTTATTTTAAAGCTAGAAAGGGAACAAAGTCACTAGCACCTGTTCGCCTAGGATAAATGAGTACCCTGATGTCCTTAGCAAAAATGCTGTGTGGGAATTGCAACTAACAGCCAGCCAGAAGCAGCCCTGGAACATTTCAAAGGAAGAGAAGCACCATTTTTCTTTCTATTTGCACTGATCAACCTGGTTTGGACATTGCCCTAAGCCACGGGCAGTTAGGTCATGATTTGTCTTTTAATAGTACTTTTATTAAAAATTGCAATTAAAAAGATAAAAACGAAGACAAACTAAAAAAAATAAAAGAACAAAAAGAAAAAATAGGAAGTGCAGAAGAGGAAAAAAAAATAGAAAAAACAAGAAAAAATAAGAATATAGTAAAGGAAAAGAAAAGAAATATATAAAGAAATGACTTCCCCCTTCATCATACCAAGTATAAACAATTTTAATAACTTATTTCCTTCTCTTAAAATACAATAAATGATCTCTTTTACCCATATCCCATCTCTTAACTATAAACAAATCCTTAAAGCCTCGAGGTTCAGTCCTGATCAGCAAAAGTCCATTAAAGGTTACCAGAGATAACAGTCTATCTATTTTAACCTTGATCAAATAAACTAATTTTATATTCCTTCCTTTTACTTTTAAAATTCTTGATCTTTAGTTCCTTCAAGTAAGGTCCTAGAACTTGATTTCTTTCCATTTTTTATTTGTGCCTTCTTGCAAAATTCTTTGAAGCTTTAACAAGTCTCTTGTGCAAATGCAATACAGGAAAGTTATCCAGGTCAGACCACAATTTATTAAATAAACCCTGCTCATTTGGGTTCACAGAAGTCAGGGCCTGAGCACTGTCTGGCTTCAACAAACATGCCAGACCAAAACTAAACAAGGGTTAGTGTGTCATGTGAACCCAGATAATAAATTGCAGAAGTAGAAGGATGCTAGCAGTTCTGATCTATAAGAAGGTGCCTGACAATAGTGGTCAAAGGTCCATTACCTTAGCATCATTTCTTCTTCACCAGGGTGGTCATGCCAGCAACCATCTTCTATCTGTTCCTCTGGATGAGGATAGCCGAGGGATAGACTCTGGACTTTCAATATTTGCTTTCTCACTAAAAACAGGCACTAGGAACCTTCTCTGCCTCCTTCCAACTTTGGCCAACGAGGGAGGCCCTGCAGACATAGCAGCGCGGTACATCTATCCATTCAATCGGCAGGACTTGCTCACCAGGAGAGCTGCAAACACAGAAAGAATGAGTAGTTACATTTAGTGCAGACACTTTCTGGTTTTGTGTATTGTCGAAGGCTTTCACGGCCGGCATACGAAGGCTGGTGTGGATCTTCCGGGCTGTGTGGCCGTGGTCTGGAAGTTCTGTTTCCTAACGTTTCGCCGGCATCTGTGACCGGCATCTTCAGAGGGCAGGAGCACAGACAGGAGCAGTTCTCTCTGTGCCCAGGATGGTGTGACCCTTTTGTGGGTATTTATAGAGATCTGAAGGGGGGGGGGATTGGGGGGGTTTGGGGGGGGCGGGGTGGGTGGGGGGGTGGGTTAATGAGTGGCTGCTTGTTTTGGTATCAAATATCTGTGTATCTTCCTGTGGGTTAGGCACAGAGATATTCTGATACCAAAACAAGCAGCCACTCATTAACCCACCCCCCCACCCCCCCCGCCCCCCCAAACCCCCCCAATCCCCCCCCTTCAGATCTCTATAAATACCCACAAAAGGGTCACCCCATCCTGGGCACAGAGAGAACTGCTCCTGTCTGTGCTCCTGCCCTCTGAAGATGCCGGTCACAGACGCTGGCGAAACGTTAGGAAACAGAACTTCCAGACCACGGCCACACAACCCGGAAGATCCACACCAGCTGACTTTCTGGTTTTGATTCACAGTGTGTGTGCACGGCAGCAAAGCAACTTTCCTATGCGGGTGGGAAAACTTGAAGCTGTTTAAAAATAAAAGCACTCCGCTTACCGCCCGCTGAGCAATAACCTTTTGAATGACAAGCACACTGTCATCCATCGCCCTCTCTATTTTTCTCAATGAAAAGCTAACTGAATGAAAATGCTAAGGAAACAGTGCCCATTCATTTGTGGGCAGGGAGAGAATATGGCAGGGTTGATGCAGAATCTGATCCGTTTTGGTCACAGAGTTCTCCTTGCAGAGCAGAGACTGTTAACTGCTGTTTAACATTCTGCAAATTCCCATCACCAGCTGCTGGGCATGTGTGAAACCTGCCACAGTGTAATGGTATATGGGAAAGACCTTGGGGCGAAGAGACGCTGCCAAGGGAATAGTCCAATAAGAGATAGCATAGCCCACAGCTAGAAAGTGGGTGGGGCAAGACGCTCATTAGAGACCTCCCTAGTCTCCTGGGCTGTAAAAGAGACGGCAGGAGAACTGTACTTTCAGACTTGCAAGATTCTGTTAATGTAGCCTTGCAATAAAGTAGAATTAACTCATCTGGTTGTGATTCCTGTCTGGTTTACCCCATGAGGCCAACACACAGGAATTCTACTTTCAGTTATATTTCCCTAGCCCTAGGCAGAAGGTCTCTGTCTATTAGCCCTATGATGCTGTACAAGTCAATTGGTACTGTTTCCTTTGTCACTTCTTAGACTATTTTTGGTGGTAATGGGAAGATAGAGTGAAACTGGTGGGTGCCCAGAACTGAATCCTCAACTGTTGGCCTGCATCTGAGCTTAGCAGGGTTTCACTTCTGAAAACCCATTTGAGGAATATAAAACAGAACTTTTTCTCTTGAAAGTGAATTCTTATGGGATCCTGTTATTCTTCTCCTTCTATGAGAGAGTAGAAAAGAGTCCACCCTTGTGGTATTTCATTCATATGAGCAAACAATGCAAGAATTGCACATTAGAACTTCCCTTAACATCCCTCTGGGTGGCTTTTAAGAGCCAAGAAGGATCAATCCACGTTAACCCTGTCCTTGCCCTCCCCAACACTTTTCTTTCCCACCACACTATTTCCTATTCTTCCCTGATTGCAGCAAGACACTCTTTCAACATTATAGTGCAATGACATGATGGTCTCTAGTAAGGTCCAAATTTTAAATTTCTCACAATGCCCTGGAATCATGCAACACCAGAGGCCTCATGGAAAATCCATAGGGCCACCAGGAAAACCTATAGCAGGGGAGGATTTCTAATGCTTTAGTAGGCTTACTGGAAAATATGTCACAGTCCAAGTGCTAACTCTGTTTTCTTCTTTGACTTTAGCCTTGCTAATATGAGAAAGATGGGGCTGTGTGTGCATGTTTAATTGTTTACACTAATGGCTTGAATCAGAAGACTAATCAGTGATGAGCTCTACCACTTTCATAATTTGAGCCACTGTGTTAAGTGGTTGGGCTAGAATCAGGACTACCTAGGTTCCAGCCATAAAAACTTACTAGGTGACTTTGGGCAGGTCTCTGTATCTCAGCGCAAACTGCTGCACTTCACAGTTATTACTGAGGAACAGTGACAGGAGACCCCCATGTAAGCAACCTAGTGCTTCTGTTGGAATGTAAATCACCATCATCATCATGATCATCATCATACCACACATGAGGGACATGATAGCCATTACAGTGCAAAGGCAAATCCACACAGCTCTCCAACTTGGAGAATTGCCTACTTCTGCCACTGATCTCCTTTGCTGGAATGAGGCCAAAATCTTCATTGCATTAATTGGTGAAGGCCACATGTGATCAGGACTTGAAAATGAAGCCAATCCCGTTTAATTGCTGGCTGATTAGATCCAGATCTTCTGGGAGAACTGGAGTGTCTGCAACCGTTTCATTCAGGATTTAGGACCTCAAACTGCCTCTGTTATATTGTGCGTGACCTTTGCTAGGAAAGAGATGGGGCGGCATGAGACTTGTTCTCTTTTGATTCCATCCATCATTGTCTCCTTCTGGAGAGTTGGGTGGTGCTGGAGATTTTTTCCTCAACCTCATGGTGTTTACACTGAAAGGTTCCACCAGAGTTTATCTGATCCCACTTTTCCACTGCTGAGTGAGATCATTCAGAGATTGAGAGAGCTCTGTCATCAACACACTGATGACATCCAGTTCTATCTCTCTTTTTCTTCAGAGCCAGGAAAGGCAGTGGAAATACTGAATGAGTCTCATGACATGATAATGGAGAGCTGAGCACTTAAACCAAGGCTCAATCCAGCCAAGATAGAGGATTTGTCAGTATAGGCAAGAGAATTTTTCTGAGGACTGGAGAGATTTATTGGGCTGGAGGTCAACTCTGAAGGCTACAATAACCGGGATCACCTGACAGACATCAGAGAGGCTTCCCCCCCCCCCCCCCCAGGTTTCCTTGTTGTTTCTGCTGTGTGTAGGGAGTGTACTGAAGTTGTCGTTGCTGTTGTTATCATTAACATTTAACTCTCTTTTTATAGAATTTTAAAACATGAAAATAATCCTTGCCACTTGATGCTTGTGGATTTGCTCCCAAATACGAACAATAAAATAATAGAGTCCTGATGAAATTTGGGGCTGTAGACTACCCACAGATTGGCCACTCCAATATTATTGGATAGTCTCTCTTTTCAGGTGAGAAATGTCCAACCTGTGCCCTTTAATGTTGGGTGGGGAACCTTTTAGTAGCTAAAGGCATCATCTCATTTTTTGCTTCATTTTCTTTTTGAGGGGATGTGCTGAAGACTTCAAAGTAGGTGGAACCACATCAAACACTTGGGTGAGTTTATTTTTGGTGTGTGTGTGTGTTTCTTTTTTCTTCAGCTGCTAGGGTACAAACGTTTCCCTCCTTCTTCATCTCCAGAGCTTCTCACAAATCGAGGCTTTAAAGTAGGAATGTGTCTATTGATTCAAGCACCATACCAAGCTTTGCAGAATACCTGAAGGCCATGGTCGCAACGCAGGCCAGTCCAGGTCACATTTGGGCAAGCAGTATTGACGTGGGTTTTAAGGGATGGCATGGGTGTTTGAGCACTGATAAGGTTTGAGACACACATTTTGACTCTTAATACTCTCAAAATCATCCAAAGTGTAAAATAAAAATAATAATAACCCAAATGTTGGTCCCACCAACTCTGGAGGGAGCATAAAAGGGGTGCAGGCAGGCATCATGTGACTTCTAAGTTTCACTTTTGACATGTCTGCCTGGAAGTATCCAGGGAAATCAACAGAGAAAACTTCTACTTACCCACCTAAAAATGGAGGAAAACTGCTGATCATTTTCAATAAACATTGACAGAGTCGCCTCTGAGATCTGTGAAAAAGAGGCCATGGAGTGGGTACACATGGCTTTAAGCTCATGCCTGCTCTGAAGGACCAAGTTCTAAACCCTAGACTTCCTACAACACTTTGGGAGAAGCTGCTGTGGAAAATAGGTCCAGAAACCAGTTTATGAGTCTTTATTCTGGCTTGCTGTGTAACGGTGTTTTCGTTTCTTGATGTCACCTCTGTTTCTTCTGGCTTCTAAAGATGTGGGTGGTAAGTAGAAATGGGGAAATCTTTTACAGACAGATAACAGGTCCAGTAGTCTTTATGGTTTGTAAAGTTTGAAGAAGGAACATGCCCCACCTTCCTTGCAGATCACAGGGTGACCTTTCTTATGGTGATGACTGTTGACCACTTTTTGTGAATTAACTGTCACTTAAAAAAAAAATTGAATGATTTTCAAAGAGAGCTAGGCAGAAAAGGAAGCTGCACTCATGTTTTAGGGGTTGAATTTCCTTTTGGCAAATGTTGTTTCATTTAGAGGTGAACTTTGTGAAAGAGATGTGGGAGAAGATTTTGGTCAGGGTGACTTCATTCACAAGGGAAGTTGAGAAAGCTGAAGGGAAACTCGGTTCTGGAAGTTTCATTTTGTACAATAGGAAAGAAAGAGAAAGAAATGAAAAGAATTTTCACATTAAGCCAAAATTAGAGAATGAGAAAGAATAAGACAGTACTGGCAGTCAGGGAGAGGAGAAAAGAAACAGCCGCACCCTTATTGTTTTAAAGTTTCATTTTTAAAAATATATTTCTTTATTTAATGTTTACATTGCATGTATACTATACAGGTAGTCCCTGAGTTAAGAACGCCCGGTTTAAGGATGACCCATAGTTAAGAACGGAGCCTATTGTAGCAAAATTTGAGTTAAATGCACAATTATTCAAGTTAAATACACAATGGTTCGAGATAATTATACAATACAACTTATACAGTATTATACAATAATACTGTTCCACCTTACATACAAATTCGGCTTCAGGACAGACTTTGGGAATGGAGCTCGTTCTTAAACTGATGACTACTGTACGTTATATATAGATCCTATTTATCCAATTATAGATACTGTACATACATTAGCCTTTAAGTCTGATTTAGATGACACTAAATGCAATACTTTAAAAGTATTATTAAATAATGATGTTATATAACATATGTGCACACACACACACACACACACACACACACACAAACCCATATCCCTTGTTTTTATTCTTCTAATCACTAATTCTATACATAAAATTGCTTATCATCAAAATACAGATGATCTGTCAAAAAATATTCCTGGTTTTTAAAATGATGTCTTTTCCTTGCAACTATGTTCATTCTATTTATTTAGACTGTTTGTATACCAACCCACTCAATCAACTTTGGGCAGTTAATAATAAAGACATAAAATCAACAAGTTATCCATCCACGATAACTCAACCCCTGGAACCAGCTAACTGGGACTAAACTGACTCGCCAACCAGCCTGTGTTGTGCAAACTACTTAACCATGAATTGCTGGTTCCTTCCAATTTCCATGACTGAGAAACAGGGCCTTTCTAGGCACTCTATCTCTGTGGTCATTTCCATGTTCACCCCTACATAAACACACAGAAATGTTCGTGAGTGGATATGAACCCCTCCCTAAAATGTGTCAATGGTGGCACCAATCTGGATTGATTTGAACTGGGGAAGGAAGTCAAAGCCTTCTAGCCTACTGGGTGATAGTTGGGAGGATTAAAATATGGAAATAAATAAATGACCAAGCCATCTGAAATTATGTTCTGTCATACACAAAGATGAATCTGTTGACTGGGAGGGGGGCCTATCCTGGGATCCAGGGGAATGTATGAATGAGTGAAGAATGTGAAGTTGTTCTGGGAGTCTCAGTTTCGGTCTTGGAATGGTTTCCAGCTTGGGAATTCAGATGCCCTTTTGACAGACCTGTGGGTCTTTGGTCTATAGCAGATTCTGTTCTCCGCTCAGTGTGAAAGCTATCGATCTAACACAGCTTAATTAAACTCTCTGGCACTTTTAATTCCCCACTGTCTAGATAAGATGACTTATAGCTTCAGGATTCAGTTAAACAGCAACAGTCAGGCTTCTTAATTGGACTTCATTCTGAAAGCTGTTGGGACTTGATGCTTGATGAGAATCATTCATGGATGTGGTCTGTTATCGTCCCATGAGGATGAAGAACTGGGTGCCCCAATTTTCTGCTCTCCCAAGTAGTGAACAATACAAGGCAAAGCAATCTATACCAAATCCTATCAAGTAGCACCACATATCAAATAGCAGTTGATCACCAAGCCATGATTTCCAACTGTTTTCTATTCCAGTGCCCACTTGTTTCTGAGTACACTTTTCTCTTGGAAGAGGGCAAATGAACAAATGGCCTGCATTAGTGCAATGGTGTAAGTTCAGGACATTTCAAGAAGGATGGAAACCTTGGGAAACTCAAATGAACAACACAAGATTGGGCTGGGCTGGACTGCCACAAGGATCCTGCCTTGGACATATTGCAGCCTATAACTGAATCTTCCCAGCCAGATGGGCACTATGACAATTCCCATCACCCCCAGCTGACTTTGCTGGCTGGGCTAGTGGTTATAGATCCATCCATGTTGGAAGAAAACTGGATCGGTCCTACAGTACTACATGAATTCACAGGAGCCTCCTACGTCTCCTTTTTAAGCTTGACGTATTACCTCCCTTGACCTATAGATGGCACCATCTACTTGATTTTGGATTTTCCCCTCTTCAGGAGGTTGCAATTATTCACCATTTATTTTACCCTAAAAGTAACTTGCATTATAGACCAGAGGTTGGTACTCCACTGTCCTCTAGGGGCTTTGGACTTCAACACCCATCAATCCTTGGCAGCATGGCTAATAACAAGGGTTGATAGGAACTGTAGTCCAATACATCTGGAGGCCATCAGGGTGTCTATTTCTGTGCAGACGTTCTTCCTCGGATGAATGTGGATGGAGCATTCTGAGGTCGGCTACTGGGAACGCGCTCTGAGCTCTTTTATTAACATGATCAGCAGCTCTGCCCAAGTCTGCTTTGGTCATCGGCACAGTAGCCACCTCCTTTCCCATCTCTTTCCCTGCTAGGAGCAACGTATCTTCCCAGAGCCAGTTCTTCAAGCGTCATCTTCCATTTCAGAGGTTCAACAGCAGCAGAAGGAGGTGGAGAGTGGAACAGTGAAAAGGAAACAGCCCTCTGGAACATCCTTTCTTCCCTTTCCAAGCTCTCCGTGCTCCCCCACATTCAGCTTCAGGATAGCTAGCTAATCAACCTTGAAGGATACCTCTGCGTTCTGCAGCCTCCTTTCCTCCACAGCTCATAGCCAGCATCAGCGGACTTTGGGTTCTTCTGAAATGAAGTGAGGCTGACAGGGGTGTCTTTAGGTTTGGGTGTGTATGTGTCTGAAAAGTCAAGATGGCAGCCATCGTTATGTGATCATAATGCACGTAAAAAAAGGTGGCACTTGGGTGGACACCATCTTGATTTTTTCTGCAAAGACCCCTGTGGGATAGGGTATTCCGTATTATCTTGGCAACTGGGACTGAGTTAATGACGAGTCTGGGGGTGGGATCTGCCCTGTTCCTATTAGCCACCGTTGGCCCCTCCCCTCTGCTCTCCACTGCCAGCAGCTTCCATGGTGGCACTGCTAGCTGAAGTGAGAGATGTTGGGTGTCAACAGGCCATGCAGTGGGGTTGTGGGATTTGCACAGAGTGGAAAATTCCTCCTGCTATGGCCTCCTGCTTCAGCAAGTATCCACCCCCCAACCTGCCAACCTGCCTTATGGGGGGCCATGCAGGCTGAAGTAAGAGAGGCCTCCTCCACAAACCAGTACACACCTGTGCACTTTGTTGCCAGGTCACTTCTCAGATCTTCCCTGGCAGAGGCTTGTGGGAAGGTGGTGTGAGGTTGGGGCTTCCCCGAATGGCAGAAGGGAATAACCTCCCATACTTTATGGCAGTGTTTCTCAACCTTGGCAGCTTAAAGATGTGTGGACTTCAACTCCCAGAAGGCTGGCTGGGGAATTCGGGGAGTTGAAGTCCACACCACTTAAAGTTGCCAAGGTTGAGAAACACTGCTTTATGGGAACCTCCCCAGCACCTGATTCAGGGGGCAGGGTAAAGGAGGGAGCAGGGGCTGCTGTTGATCCATTCCAATTTCTTACTGAGCCAGAGACAAACAACCTGATATCAGAACTATCCATTAGAATCAGATAGAAACCAGGTCTTCTGTGCAAAAGAGAGGGTTATCCTCCTGTACTCACATCGAGTGAGTAGCCAAAAGAGGTGCAAAAATTGAAAACTGAATTCACTACATATAGGTCTCATTTTTTAATTCCCTGCAGTCTCTCAAAATATTTCATAATGGCTTCTCATACATTACATTTCCTTATCAGAAGTTCCTGGATTCTTGGGTAAATGTGGAATGGGTTTAAGTCTAACCTGCGTGGGGTGGGGTGGGGTGGGGTGGGGGAGTCAAGGGAGAAATCTGAGACTTGGGGGTTTCCCAGTTCAGGAGGGAAGAACCTCCTTTGGCAGATCCAGGGGATGGTGAAATGGAGGTTACCTACTGGATCAGGCCCTTCTGTTGATCCAGGAAGAGGGTAGGGGCTCCAGGTAAAGCAGGAGGGGAGAACCTTCTGCTTTAGTAGGACACACATAAACACCTATCATGGTCTGAAAGGTGGGTAAGGTTCTTGCTCTAGCCATCTATCAAAACCAGCCCCACCCTAATCCATATTCTGTAGAGCAAATGGAGGATGCTTTTCCCACTGGCAGGGAACTCCACCAGTCAGTGCCCCTTAACGTGTCCTGCAGGACACTGTTAGGACAGCCCCATCTGCCAGCCCTGTTACCTGCAGACTGTGGCCTGGAAGTTTAGAAACAGAGCAAATTTATGGCAACTCACAAACTGGACGATTGCAAGTTAAAGTCACCATCTCTCTAGGTGGGCCTTCACTCAATATAAGGGATATCTACAAGGGGGATCTGAAAAGTGCAGTTGAAGTTGTGCCCATTTTTTATGTCTGATACACGTAAAAAAACTGTTGGAGCTTTGATTGCACCCTCATGGCTGTCATACTGACTTTTTTCGCTGCACCCTACTGAGGCCCCTGCTCAAGATGTTCTCCTCGGTGCTAATTTCTCCTTTATCTCCTGCAGAGTCCCTGCAATGGGATAGACCCATCCACTCAGATGCTGCTGAAGTACCGGATGACCCATCTGTGAAAAGGAGAACTCCTTGGTATCACAGGTTCTTCACTGCATCAAAGCCATGTTTCTCCAGCACCTGAATGTGTGATTTCCCCTGGAGGCAAAAACATTGTAAGGGGGTGGGAGCAATAGGAAGATGGGGTATAAATCTACATTAAAAAAAAAAAAAGTGACTCTTTGAGTTGACTTCTGGTGACTGCCTGGACAAGTTCCTGCTGTTTTCTTGGCAAGATTTCAGAAGTGGTTTGCCATTGCTTTCTTCCTAGGGCTGAGAGAGTGACTGGCTGAAGATCACTCAGTTGCTTCATGCCTAAGGCAGGACTAGAACTCATGGTTTCCCATTTTCTAGTCTGATGCTTTCACCACTACACCAAACTGGGTCTCTTATAATCTACATACCTAAGAGAAAAATTAAGGGTCATAAGAATATAACTACACAGCTATTGAGTAGATTCCCCTATTTTTAGGGAAAACTTTTAACCTGAGAACTAAAAACTACATTTTGAAAATAAGCTATAATTCTTCATTGCCTTAATGCTCAAATTATGAATATTGAGATTTCTGACCTCTTTCTGATAGCCCAGTCTATGAAGATTTCATGGTACCAGTGCACGGGTGAAGCCCCTCCACCCCCAGGTCCCATGTACTTCCCTGAAAACATGTATGTAGTCCCCAGAGATGCATCAAACTCATGTTTAAATTAAAGAAGAACTATAGCTGAAACATAGTTATAAAAGCTTATGCATCAAATTGGAGGGAGGTATCCAGTGGGATGCGACAAGGAGGCGGGTATGGGGGTGGCAGCCAAAAGTCCAGATGGTGGCTGCACAAATCTCCATTCCTTTTTAAAAAGTGTGTGTCATAGAAAATGGACAGGGCCTTAATTGCATTGTTGTGACTGCCATCTTGATTTTTTTGACCCTCCCATAGAAGCTGAATCCTGAATCCCCTGCTCCTTTAGTTTTTTTTTTTTTGGTGAAGAGACGAGGGAATGATTTTCAAATGTGCGCATGAGAAAAAATGGGTAGGATAGCTAATACCCAAGAAGATAAAAGTAACCTTCAAAATTGTCTTGATAGCTTGGAGAAATGGGCTGACTATAATGAATGAAATTTGACAGAGACAAGGGCAGTTAGGAAACAAAACACAAACGCACAGGTATTGGATAGGAGAGTGTACGTACTTGTGGAAATGACCTTGGAGAAGTGGTTGAATGCAAATGGCATATGAGCCCCCAGTGTGATGTGACTGCAAAGAAGGCAAATGCAGTGGAAGGCTGTATCAACAGAAGTGTAATTCTCAGATCACAAGGTATAATTGTTCCCCTTTATTCTGCTTTGGTCAGACCCCCACCTTGAGTACTGTGTCTAGTTCTGGTCACCATCTTTCAAGAAGGATCTTGAGAATCACATCAACCCATCACATCAGGTCTGATGGAAAGGGCATGTTGCAGGTTCTGCCCGGCAACCCGCCCTCTGAAACATCACCCCCCCCCCCGAGGTCAGATTGGCCCCAACCTTGTGGGCCTTCCGGAAGGGCCTGAAGACATGGCTTTGCCATCTGCCTTGGGGATCCAGTGATGTTGGTGGAGACCCTGCTAAGCGGTTGTACTGTTAGGAAAATGAACGGTGCTTTCCTGCAGGGTATGCTTTTTATGGTTTTAATCGTTTGTATTGTTTTTTATTTATTTATTTATTTATTACATTTGTATGCCGCCCATCTCCCCCAGTGGGTGACTCTGGGCGGCTCACAATTAAAACCAAAAACTCAAGTCATATAAAAAAATATACCATATAAATACCATATAAAATAATTAAATAAAATAAATTTAAATATAAAATAAAAAATACCATATAAATTATTAAAATTAATTAATCAATTAAAATCCGACTATAAAACAACCCTACACATAAATACTAAAAAACATTCAAGATGACGGGGGGCCAAGATCAATTACCCCACAAGCCACTTCCACTGGTGGGAGCCCCCATCCGGCCCCTAGGCCTTCTGGCCTAGCCAGGTTTTCACGCCTTTCCTGAAGGCCATGAGAGTGGGGAACACCGCACCTCAGGTGGTAAACTGTTCCACAGAACAGGGGCCACGACAGAAAAGGTCCTCTTCCTAGACCCCACCAGTCGAAACTCCTTGACTGGTGGGGTCCGCAACATGCCTCTTCTGCCGAACCGAGTGGGGCGGGCTGATAAAACAGGGGCGAGATGGCTCCTCAGGTAACCTGGTCCTGTGCTAAGAAGGGCTTTAAAGGTGATAACCAACACCTTGAATTGGACCCGGAAGCAAACCAGCAACCAATGCAGCTCATGTAACAGTGGTGTTATACGTGCCCCCTTTGGGGTATTCAGAACTGTCTGCACCGCCGCATTCTGCGCCAGCTGTAGCTTCTGGATACTCTTCAAGGGTAGCCGCATGTAGAGTGCATTGCAGTAGTCCAATTGGGAGGTGACCAGGGCATGAGTGACCATGCAGAGAGCCTCCCAATTGAGGAAGGGGCGTAACTGCCACACAACATGAAGTTGCGCAAAGGCCCTCCTAGCCACAACTGCCACCTGCTCTTCAAACAGGAGTCGTGAGTCCAGAAGGACCCCCAGATTACACACTGGGTCTGTCTGGGGTAGTGCGACCCTGTCAAGAACCAAAGATGATAAACTCCTAGATCTTGAGGCTCCCCGTACCCACAGCCACTCTGTCTTACCAGGGTTCAGTTGAAGCCTGTTGTTCCCCATCCAGGCCCCCACAGCCTCCAGGCACCGCGAAAGGGTGGCCACAGCATCACTTAGGTCACCCGGGATGGAGATGTATAATTGGGTATCATCAGCATACTGATGATACCTCATCCCATGGTGCCAGATGATCTCACCCAACAGTTTCATGTAGATGTTAAATAGGAGTGGTGAGAGCACTGAACCAAGGCACCCCGCAAAGTAGGGGCTGTGGGTTGGACCTCTTGCTCCCTATCAACACCGATTGGGTTCAGCCTTGGAGAAAGGAGCTGAACCAGCACAGCACTGTGCCACCCAGCCCCAACTCCTGCAGCCAACTCAAAAGGATACCATAGTCGATGGTATTGAAAGCCACTGAGAGGTCAAGAAGAGCAAGGATGGATGCATTACCCCCATCCCGCTCTTGCCAGAGATCATCCAAAAGTGCGACCAATGCTGTTTCTGTTCCATAACCGGGCCTGAAACCTGACTGATAGGGGTCCAGATAATCTGTTTCCTCCAGGATCCTCTGAAGCTGCCACGCGACCACCTTTTCCACCACCTTTCCTAGAAAGGGAAGATGGGACACTGGACGAAAATTGTCCAGAAGGGTGGGATCTAGTGATGGTTTCTTGAGGAGAGGGCATACCAAAGCCTCCTTGAAAGGCTTTGGGAACACCCCCTCCTGCAAGGATGAATTGACCACCGCCAGTACCCACCCTAAAACCTTGGTGGTTTTAAATAACCAGGAGGGACAAGGTCCAAAATACAGGTAGCTGAACTAACAGCCCTGAGGACCCTGTCCACTTCCTCAGGGCCAACAGGATCAAACTGTTCCCAGTTAACTGGGTAAGAACACTCCACTGGACCTACCTCATGCTTGGCCTTCAACTGAGAATGGATCTGAGTGATTTTATCCATCAGGTGTTCTGCAAATTCCTCTGCACGGCCCTGTAAATAGTCCTCTGAGCCCTTCCTACCCAGGAGGGACTGAGTGACCCTGAACAGGGCTGCTGGGCGACACTCTGAGGATGCAATAAGAGTGGAGAAGTAATGATGTTTCGCCACCCTCACCGCCAGCAGGTAGGCCTTAATAGTGGCTCTAACCCATGTTTGGTCGGACTCATCTTTAGTTTTCTGCCAGCGGCTCTCTAGATGTCTCTTAGCCCTTTTCAGCTCCCTTAACTCCTCCACAAACCACGGGGAGTGCTGGGGGCGATGGGCCAAGAGAGGCTGCACAGGTGCGATCCTGTCCAAGGCCCCAGCCACCTCCTTATTTCAGGCTGTTGCCAGGTCCTCTGCTGGACCGTGTAACAAGGCCTCAGGAACAACCCCCAGCTCCCTTTGGAACCCTTGCGGTCCATCAGTTGCCGGGGGCAGACCGAATGGGTCCCACCTCCCTGCAGAAGGGGCAGCATAAGAGAAACTCAAGGCCACCAGGGGTGGTCTGATCATGACAAAGAGGATAATATGTAATCCCCCACCAGATCATGCTGCCACTGCTCCAACAAGAAAACTGTGTCTGGAGTGTGACCACTGTCCCGAGTTGGGCCACAGATGACCTGGGATAGGTCCATGGCTGCCATGGTAGCCATGAACTCCTGGGCTGCCTCCAAGGCCAACCCCAGGGACGGAAGATTAAAGTCCCCCAAGACCATAAGCCTGGGGAACTCCACTGCCAACCCCAAGATGGCCTCCAGCAATTCAGGCAGGGAGGTTGCTATGCAGCAGGAAGGCTGGTACAAAAGCAACACTCCCAACTGACCCCGTGTGCCCAACCTCAGGAACAGGGTCTCACATCCAGCAACTTGTGGAGCACAGCCCCTGAAGGCCAGCAGAGATTTCTGGATGACCACTGCCACACCCACTCCCCTGCCCTGGGGTCTCAGCTGGTGCCAAACCCTAAACCCGGCTGGACACAGTTCCGAAAGGGCAACACCCCCTTCTGGTGTGAGCCAGGTCTCGGTAATGCATGCCAGGTCAGCCTGCTCCTCCCCAATAAGGTCGTGGATAAGGGGGTCCCTATTATCGACTGACCTGACATTCAGCAGCAGCAGCCAAAAGCCCGGGCCTCTGTAGGCCTGCTGACCAGGGTCCGGGCTTGAGCCCAGAGGGCCGGAACACGCCACCAGTATAATGCATTGGGGGCATCTTCCCCTGAAACGGCCTGCTCTCTGGCTCCCGTCATAATGTCCCATGCCCATCACCACCTGGATACCTGCCCTGAATTGCCCAAGGAGCTCCTCCCCTCCCCCCCGGCCTCCAACCTAAGGGGCCCGCCAAACCGTGAACCATACAGGGCAAGAGGGGAATAAGGGGGTGGGGAAATGAGCCCCTGTGGCACTTCAGCTATCTGCTCTCAGCACCAACAGGGGCTCAGTCACCCCAATTCCCCCTTCCCAAACACGCTCCCTCTCTCAACCGGCCTCTCTCAACCGGTGAGAAGAGGGCCACATCCACTCCTACCCTCTTCCCATCTCCCACCCAGGCAAAGGGTAGCACATTCATCGCACATCCACACACCCCACACCCACACACCCCATGTCCGCTCCAGTCCCCCAGCTTCTTCTCTAGGGGTAAGGGAAGCCCCTTTGCCATATAGAGGCTAGAACCCACAACCCCCAAGGTCCCCAATGTCTCTGTGGGTTCTGGGTACTGTGGGCCCTCAGGCTCTGGCCTCTGCTCCTCCGTTGCCATCGGGTCTGCCTCAGTCTCACCCCTGGTGCTCTCGTCACCGCCATCCCGCCGCTGTCACCAGTGCTCTCACCGCCTACACTGCTGCCGCCAAAACCATTCCCAGCCCAGCTGGACCGATTCACGGCTCCGGCATCACCACACTCAAGCCCGGGCATTGTTTTTGGCTCCGATGGCACAGCCCTGGCAGCTGCCATCAGCACTATCCTGCCACCGCTGCTGCAGCCGTCACAGCCACCATTGTCCCACTGGGTCCAAGCGCTGCCTGCTGCCACACTCGCCCCCGTTGCCCACATCCTCTCCTCGCCGTCCTCAGCATCTTTGTCCCAGCCACCGCCACAACTCTCCTCCCCACCGTGATGGCCTGCCTCGGATGGAGGTAACGCCGGGGGTTCTCTACATTCACCCCACATTCACATATAGATCCCATAGCTCCGACTCTCCTCAGCCCCATGCTGGTTATGGTCGAAAGCTAGTAATTGCTGGTTATGGCTGGGAGCTATGCACTAGGCGTCCACTCCCTGCCGCCATCTTGAGTTCCAGTTTTTTATGTTTTAATGACTTTGGGGGTTATATTTTGTTGCTTTTTGGATTGTTTTGTTTGGATTTTCAACTTTGTAAGCCACCCAGAGTCACAGAAGTGAGATGGGCAGCTATATAAATTTAACCAACCAACTAACCAGCTGGAACAGATACAGAGAAGAGGAACAAAAATGGACTGGGGCCTAGAAACCAAGTCCTGGAGGAAAGTTTGAAGGTCTGAGTAGCCTTGAGAAAAGACAACTGAGAGGGATATGATAGTACCTGAAGGAATATCACATAGATTCCATGAACTCCTAAAGAGATACTTGGACGGTATTTATAATAACTGTATTTTTAATGTACTGAATTGAACTGTCAATGGAATGAAATCAAATTTAGCTTTTGTCTTGGTTATGCTTCACTTCGTTTTAGCATAAGTCCCTCGAACACCACTCAAAGGCTAGGTACGGCCCATAAAAAATTGCAGGCCTTCGTTCTTAGACCCATAGCCTTGACTTAGACTTGAATGCAAGCATCTCATCATCATTGTTATTGTGGTGCTAAAGTTGTTAAAGGTATAGATCTCTGTCTTAGCATGGCCTCCTTTCGTCATCAGAATTAGCCATCTTGATTCCCAAAAGGCTTGTTCTGAAATGTTCCCATCACCTGCCATTGGGTCCTGTGTCCAATTAATCACCCACGTCAAGGCATGCGGACTGACCTTCTCAGAGTCACATTTGCTAGCTTGCAGCTATTGATTACAGATAAGTGGATGTCTGCGTGGAAAAATATGTTGATGGTGGGGGAAAAAAGTTCAATCTAAACCTGTCCCCCTCCTCCTGAAAGCTAAACGTGGTCTTCATAATCCTTTTTACCTTTATACAGGACTTGATGGATGGAAAATCTCTCCATTGCCCTCTCATCGGTGACCACTTGTGGGTATTTATGGAATGAGAAGATAGGATGTATTCGCTCCTCACTAGAGTTATGAACTGCTTTGAAAGTAGTTTTACACTGGTATAATCACAATAGTCCCCCTCAAGGAAATTTGGAAACTCAACAGGGAATGAATGGGAACCTCATAAGTCTCAAATTTAATCCAGTGAGAACCTCACTCTATTGGGGTGCTAGCTTTCTCCCCAACATCATTTAGGGGAGCAACCTCAAACCTTGATGCATTGAGTGGGAAGGTGTATGGGAAAAGCATTTTACATTTGGCTAAGCTTTGATTTGATTTGATGTGTGAACTAGATATGTACATGTCAGATCTAAATCTGTGCACGCATGGAGCTATAGAGTAACTGGGTGCCCTCCAGTGCCCCCTGGGTTGCTTCACTTCCAAGGTCCACTAATATTACCAAGCTATCAGGCATGTAGATCAAGCCATACCACTTTTCCTCCTGAAGGCATTCTTCTCTGATCCTGCTGGTATATCTGCAGCTGATCCGGGTCCAATTTGAATATTCTCGCTTTTCTTTATGGCAAGGGAAAGACTAGGGGAAAGACAAAAATATGGAACAAAGAAGAAAATGTGGTTGTCTTTTGGGCACACCCTGGGCAGTTCCTGGCTAAGCTGATTCATGGAAGAGGCATCCTCTATCTGTTAAAAATGCAGAACCAGATGAAGCCCCAATTCTTGGGAATGGATCTGGCTTTTTAACAATATAGGTAATTGTTATGATCAAGTTTCATAGGTCAGTCTCAGTGCTTAAAGTCTACTGTAGCCAGTATTGACCCAACCAGTTAGATTTACTAGAGGGAAACTACTATGAATCTCTCACTTCTGGAAAATTTTCTGGGCTGAAGTTTTCTATTTTTTTACTTATATGGTATTATTGTGGTTCTTGCTTGTGTTGTTCATTGCACTGTTTGTTCTTATAGCTGTCGGGCTTTTAGACTGTACCATGGATGTTTTAACTGTATTATTTATTTTATGTAAGCTGCCAAAAGTCTTTTTTGAATTGTGATGGGATAGAAATATATGTAATAAATAAATAACTTTCAAAGAATGTGTAGTTTGCAGGGGAAACTCCAATAAAACTCATTTGGAAATGCAAAAGACTGGCAAAGGTCATAATCAGGGTAGGAAAAAAATGCTGCTACTGAACAAATTACCTCAGAGAAATATTTTAGGGAACCTTTTGCTATGTCTCACTATCCTTTGGACTCATGCCTGTTGGTCTAGCTAATTTTCTTTTCCCAGAAAATGTTGACTTGGAGTCTTGTTCATTCATTCATTACATTTTGCTAAACTAGCATTCTCTCCTTCCCTTCCTTCCAATCCAAACATACATAATCCAAACTGAGCATGCTTTTATTATTATGAAACCATTAAAGGCTCAAATGCTTGAAGGATATTTGTGTGTAAGGTGTAGTTCGGCTCTGATCATGATCCATAACTTTATTTTAACTCTCAGTGTCTTGTCTAAGTTTAACAGGGTGGGAGAAAGTCTCCCATCTCAGGAGCTACCCTGTGAGCCTAGATCTAATTACCCATCAAAAACTCATTATTTAAGTCCCCAAAGGAAATGTAGCACACCCAGAAGCAAAGCTGATTTTGTTAGAAACCAGCCACTCTGTTCCAGATCCATTATATCTAATTGTTTCCTGACCTGTTTGTGCTTTCATGGGATGAGAAGGAGAAGTATGTGAAGCCTCTAGCAAGAGCTCCAAGGTAAAAAGAGCCTGTTGTGGATTAGAAGCCAGGAAAGGCAAATTAAAATTAAGATCCTCATTTAGCCTTTGAGGTCCCAGGGATTCTGTATTTCCCACAGAGAAACTGCTACAGCTGAGATTTGGAAACAGGTCTTCAGAAAGAAAAGCAACCAATGTTTCTAAATTCTGTGGGGAGGCTGTAGGTGCAGAAGAAAGTAAGAATTCATAGGCTGGTGATTGTTGCAAGTTCTGCTCTTGAAAATGGCAATAATGAAAGGACTAGGGATCAATGCAACACAGAGTACAGAAAAAGTGATTAGGCATTTCAGAGACCCAAGCTTGAATGAGAATGATGATAGGTGGTTGGCAAGCATCTGCTTAGAAAAAGATTGGCATGTTTCAAATACATGCTCTAAACATAAGTACATCTGCTAAACCACATTATTTATTAGATTTGAACTCTTCAAGAAAGCTAGAGAGAAGACTGGGGCAAAAGAAACAGAGACTACTCACCATGGAGACAGAGTTTATTACCTCAGTTTCAACTCTAAATTGCTATCAATGCTTGACTTTCAAAATGTACTCAGGCTCACGTGCTCCAAGAGAGTCAGTGGGGACCAGAGCAAGGATGGGCAACCTCCTTTTGGCTTCAAGGCCCTGCTTGCTCTTTGTGCCATGCCTATGAGCTACAGGAGACATGGCTGGTGGCACTGCGATATCACCAAAGGGGGCAGGGTTAAAAGTCTAATCGTTTTCTCTTTAGTTGTTTCTCTGTAGGATTTTAAAGGGCAGAATGGACGTCTCAAATCTCTGCAAAGCTTAAGTACCCATTTCACCATTTAACCTCTCTACAAAGGTAAGAAATGTATTTTTAAAAATTAGCCTCACCTACTCTAGGGAGGATCTGAGGAATGCAAATGGGACGATGGGGAGCCATTTGTCAGCTATAGATCAGAAGATCAGATTAAGGAGACCAAGTTCATATTCCCACCCAGCCATGATGCTGTGCTTGTGCCCAACTACATCATTGTAGACCCTGATCTTCATGGTCTTATGGAAGTTCTCTTACTGAGAAACATTGCGGTGGTTGGGGGATGCAATTAACTTTTTTTTTTTTTTTTTGAGGAGGGAGATTCAAAATGATTGGCATTATTATATTTCATATTTTGAACTGCTCTAAATTAGGGTGCCAATTTAGTTATTGGAATGAAGAACTTAGTCCGCCACCCTAGTGATAAACGTATTTCCATGAGAGTAAATACTATTCACGTAGAAAAGGATAATATAAAGCAAAAATCTTCAAAAATGCATATACTCGACTACTTCCCCAGATAGTAAAATGTGTTTCTTTAAAAAGAAAAAAGGGAAGAAAGGAAGCTGTGAGAAGGAAAGTCAACATGAGCACTCTTGACAATGCTCGGTTCCCCAGTAGTCAGTCTTCTGACCATATCCTGCAATTCTCTGGAAGGTCATTTGGGCCAGCCTGGAGCTGTGGACTATGGAATTTGACCCTGAGGGCCAACCTCATAGTACTCATCTTGACTAATAAGATGCTGTTGAACTGGTAATCATCTTCCAGCATCCTCCTCATTCTTCCCCTTTCCAGGATTGGAAGAGGGATTCAAATCTAACAAGCTATTCCATTTACTTCTGCATCTATTTAACCCTTGAACAATACACAATGATTTCCATCCAGGCAGTGTCCCCCACCTTCTCATATCAGCCAGCCCATAATTGTTAACGAGCAAAAATTTTCAAAGGGGTTGCATTACACCCAGCAGATCCACAGAAATCCCTCTTGGAGAACTCGAATATCAATGCTTCAATGGCCAAGACAATACAAAGAATTGTGGCAATGCAATTATGCTGAGTTAGTGAAGTCCTCCCTAAACCAGCCTCCTCCAATTTTTTAAATGCAAAAAGAGAAAGAAAAATGCCATAAAAGCACATATCTCTTAAGTACTAACCCACCAACCCACTCCTCCATGCCTATATTCATTTCACATTATACAGCTAAATCATGAACATATAAGTCAAGTCACTTAACAATAGGGGGAAAAAGACCTAGCAAATGCAGTCCAAATTTCTAAATAGTCTTCTAAATGAGACTCCTGGCAGTCACTCAAATATAGAGTGAAAAATCTACGTTTGTTGGTGACTGGAAACCCCTTATGGATTTTTTTACGTAAAAATGAAAAAAATGAACTTGTGATTTATGGTTTTGATGATTAGGCAGGATAGATTACAGTGGAACCTCGGTTCACAAATTTAATTCGTTCCGCGACTCTGGTCGCGACCCGAAATGGTCGCGACCGGAATCAAATTTTCCCATAAGGTTCAATGTAAATACAGTTAATCCGTTCCGACCCCAAATTTGGTTGCCAACCGATTTCTGGTCACGACCCGAGTCAAATTTCCCCGTAAGGTTCAATGTAAATACGGTTAATCCATTCTGAACCATGTTTTTTTTTTAAAAAAACTGCAAAAATATGACACAAAGTACAGTACGAAAAGAGAGAAAGCTAACCTTGCTCGGTAGGGAAAATGGCCGCGGTTCCTGCTTGGAGGGAGAGTCCCCTCCCTACAGGAAGCTGCGACCACGTGACACGGGAGGGAAAATGGCCGCAGATCCTGTTCATCACCTGATCCGGCGTTCGCGACCGGAGGTAAATTTTTGCAGCCGGAGCTGGTCGTGACCCAAATTGTTCGTGAACAGATGCGTTCGTGAACCGAGGTTCCACCCCTCCCCACCCCTCCATTGTGGGGAGATTGGGTGGGGACAAGTCCACTAAATAAATAAATAAATAAATAAATAAATAGATTATAGAAAGAAGAGAGTCATGATGTAACTTTAGAGAGAGAGGTTAAAATAGAATTGTACTTATAACTGCTGTGAAGAATATCAGAAGCCACTTTTTTTATACCTTTATATCTTTTTAAATATCTTTCTCTTTCTTCTACTTTCTTTTACCTTTTTCCTATTTTCAGCTTTTTCTGTTATTTCTCTCTCTTTTGTTTTCTCTGCTCTATTTTAGCTTGTATTAGTTATTATTGCTGTTAAAACTTTGAATAATAATAAAATATAGACAAATACAGAGTGAAAAAGTGTTTTTATAGAACATAAAACAAATATAGAGTGAAAAGTGTATCTTTCAGACCATTGTACAGTTGACTGAGGAGTAACTTCTAAGTCTTTAAGTATCTATTTCTTTGTGACTATGAAAAGCAGTATCCATTGTTCTCTTTCTAAATTGTTAGTATATGAGCATATACATATATATATATATATACAATTATATAAGCAAGAATTTCCTATTCTAGATAACTTAAAGTCAGCAACAACAATAAAGCGAAGTCCTTGGAAGTAGAAATGCAGGCAAGGTTGTCAACCCACAGTCCGTAGGTCTTTGGTAAGGCAAGATAGGGAGCTTCAGTCAGCACAAAGACTTCTCCTGTTCACCTGAGCCTGGCAAAACTTTATAAGATGGTGAACTACCTTTTATCATGAATACTTTTAATACTTAGAATCTACAGCTGAAGTTGGGCAATTCAAATGGAGAAGCTACAGAGCTGAATTTAACTCATGTAGTAGGATTTTTAGGGTGTCAGGTTCAGCCCAAAGAACTCCAAGAGACAATGCAAATACAGTTCTGTTGCGTTTATTAGCTACAACCTCCAGACAGAAAATCTCCCCAGACTGAAACCTAGCTCCCAAGCCAGCCAGCCACAACACAGTGAATTCCTTAGGGAGGTGCCAGCCTCATCTTCTTGAACTTCCCATGCTCCTGTTGGGAGCTAAGAACCCGCTTATCTCCCTGAGCCTGGCCTTCATAAGTCCATTCCATCACATCGGGTCTCAAAATCTTCATGGCTTACCTCGTGCCATATCTTACCACGCTCCCTCCCTTCTCCCGTTTTTGTTAACTGCAGTGTTATTCAGGCATTGCAACAATGTTGTGATGACGTGACTTCCCCGTAGGTGTTTGTTCATTGAGTACAACTATCTACAGGGGAGAAGCTTGACAGCATGAAAACTTGTCTCCTACTACTCAGTGTACAAGTGAAGTGCCTGCTGGATCCAATGACATTTGAATGATTCTGACAAAGAGAAATTAATTTTATTCAAAGCGTGCACAAGGGAGAATGCTTTGGAATGATAAACCCTGAATAGGGTGTACGTTAAGTGAGTTTCAGGAAATGTATTACAATTTTGGTATAGAGATGGCTTCACATGTTACAATTGACCAGGTTGGTTAAAGAATTACTGTCTCTATTTGTGTAAGATTCTTAGTTTGTGTAAGATTTCTTAGTTAAAACAAGCTTGGTTAGTTTTAACCTTATTTTGTTATATTGTTATGTAATATGTTATACAAACCTAGCTTAACTGGTTAATGTGTGTGAATCCACCAAACAGGTTAATGGATGATAATGAGGTTCATCATCACTCACAACGATAATAACCATTGATTTGTTTTTAAATCTGATTTTCCACCCTTAAATTCAAGTTCACCTAACAAATTTTCATCCATTTTCACTGATGAATAAACCATGAAAGTGCAGAAGCTCCCTGCTTCCTTTTGATTCCCATAACCATGTGGTTGCTGTCAAGTCATTTGTAACAAGCTGCAGCTCTAAAAAGGGTGTGGGAGAATTTCCAAAGGTGAATGAGGCAGAAAAATCAATGCTGGTAACATGATCCATTAGAGGAGGAAAAGTCCACACTCTTCCCTTTGCAGTAACATTCATCTTACTGTGATACTACTAATATAGAACATTAGTTGGTAGAAAGTTAATTGTGACATATCTCAATTGGAGTTCGGAGAGCAGTTTATTTTTTCCCATTTCAGATTTGCACTACAGATTATAATCTATAGTTATTATAATCCCTAGTTTTCTCTCTTGATGAGCAACTTGCTCTAGGATATTCTGCATTAACATAACCAGAATGCTATCACAGGAAATGTTGGGCCAGTGACTCAGATTTCAGGTAGCCATCAGCTCATGACCAGCTTTGTTTTGGCTACAGCTCTATTTTGACTTGGTTGACAATCCAAGTGGCCTGCACTGGAGAAATTCAAGGTGGTTTTAATTCATTGAAGTCAAGTGGGATAAGTGTTTAATTGTCTTTTCTTAATTCAAAATCTTTCTGAAACTGATATGATACATGGTTTAGGGGTTCTTCAACAGAAAAATGGTAATAATAATAATCCCTTGCGATATACTTCTAAAAATAACAATATGACTTGGTGAGAAGATTGAATTCAGATATTGACTGGTCCATCCTCTTATCAAATTAACCCTTGCAATTGATTATGTCAATCACAACCTTTGAGATCTTAGGGAGTGGAGAAAAGGGGCATATCATGACAATGAAACTTCAATGTTCCTCACTCTCTCTTTTTTGTGTGTGGAGGTACTTACGTGCAGATAGCAGTCTCTCATGTGAACAGTCAAATGATTGATTTCTCAGTTGATTATCCTCTTCTCCTTCTTGCTTGGTTTGCCTTCAATTAGTGTGTTTATCCAGTTTCCTATTCCTTGCCTCGCCCATCTCTTCCACAACTTATACATTATGTTTTGATAATTTTTGTTCAAAGAAAACACACATCCCCATCATGCTTGGAGAAGTACTGCAATGCAAAGTGTGGAAAAGGAGTAAGAAATAATAACCCAAGAAGGCCTGGCGTGATATGGTTCATGGGGCCATGAAGAGTCGGACATGACTTAATGACTGAACAACTAGTTGTACCAACACCATATGCATCTCTCCATACTTTTCTATCTTTGGAAAGCCTTTGGTTCCACCACATCTACCACTGCTTCATTCATTGCCTTGTGTTCTTTAAACTCTTTCCTTTTAAAGACTTCATCCATGCCCTCCAATCACATCTTTCTGTCTTTCTTTTCCTCTCAACCCATTTGCTCTCCCTTCATATAATTCTTTGCAGTTCAGCCCTCATTCATTTTTCCTATAGGACAGAACCATCTCAACCTACTTTTTTCATACTGGTCACTCACTGTTGTATTCAAACCATACTTACCACAAATTAATTGTTGACTCTATCTCTTCTTGTTTTCTTATATACACTTCTTAAGTAACCTATTTCCACTGCATTCAGTTTACTTTTATACTTCTGACATAGCCAGCTCTCATTTCTACGTATAAAGAGGCCTTTTTACATTCAGCTATTTTCACCATTTTTAACAAAAATATATTCCTTACAACAGAACACATACTATCTACTACCTTTCTACTAGCCTTTGAACATCTTAACATTTCTCCACCCATTTTCCCATCTTAGGAAACATTCAACCAAGGTACACATATTCATCTACTTGTCTAGTTTTTCACCACCTCTATAACTTGCAGTTGTTCACCCCATTTTCTGATCAGGAACATGTATCTTCGTCCTTTTTGCATTAATTTTCCAGTCCATACTCCTGGCTGCATCATACAATCTAACCTTTATTGGAAATCATTCAGGTTCTCAGCCAACAAGACACCATCATCTGCATGCAAATGTACACACACAGACACATCATCAACCTGCAAAACTCTAATGTCACCATAGGCATCCCTTATATATTTCTCCTTAAACACATTTAACAGCCAGATGGACGCCACACATCCTTGTCTTGTTCCTGGTGCATTGTTGAACCATTGGCTAAGCATTCCTTCTATTTTCATGCATACTATATGTCCAGCCTACACTGCTCTTATTGAATCCAATAACTAATGTTCAACACTAAATGTGTATAAAACATTCCATTATTCAAATGTATCATATGCTTTCTGTAGATCAACACCTTGACAATAAACTTGTCATTCATACCTTTAGAATGACTTGCTGAAGAGCAAATTTGTGGTCTGCATACATTCTGCCAAGCACAAAGCCATACTTTCTAAATTTTGTTAGTTGATGCCTCTTGTACTTTTTCTATTAGAAATGGGCCAAATGCTTTCTTAGATACACTTAATGCCCTCATCCCATGATAGTTTTGATATGCACTGTTGCTAATTGTCCCTCTGTATAGGGGAACCATAGTGGCATTCTTTCAGTCATCAGGCACACATGTTGAACAATTCACCCAGCCATTCTGTCACATCCAACTTTCAACATTTTTCCCATTAGACTATCCACATTGGAAGACTTTTAATTAAAATTAAAGTCAAAAGAGAGGCTTTTTTAAAGAATTCATGTTGCACTTACACATTCCAATTGTTACAACCAATCCTCAAAAGATTAGGGACCCTGACTGATTTCAGCCTGCTTTAATAGATAGTTTGCATCTTATACTGCAGTTGCTAAGTGGGACTGGATTTGTCCCAATGATTTTTTCCAAATTCTTGTCACTTCCCCTCTGGTGTGTCTCAGCTTCTTCCACAATCTCCATCCTCAGAATTTGACCCTTTTTGAGATATTTTGCTAGCTGAGACAAAGAGGAAGAGATGCCTTCTCCCCAGTCTTTGGTAGGCTGATGAGATTGACTGTTGAATTTGACTTCACTGTTGGGGAGGAGGGAACTTGCTTCGGTATAAGTCAGGGAATTAATTTAGGGATGGAGGCACAAGACCTATGGCATGCACACTCATGTGCTGGAGAGAGATCATGAGTTGTAGTCTAGCCTTAGGCACAAAGCCAACTGGATAATTTTGGGCCAGTCCCTCTCTCTCAGCCCTAGGAAGAAGGTAATGGCAAACCACTTCCCAAAATATTGCCAGGAAAACTCCATGGAATTGTTCAGGCAGTTGCCAGGAGTCAAGACTAACTCAAAGGCATGCATGCACACACACAATTATCTTGTTAACATTTATCAGTTGTGGTAAGTTTTAAGGACATCTGAAATTGCAGTCATATGGTTGATGTAATTCTAAAATAATGAGTGATGGCTAATTGGGCTGAAAAGTGTTTGCTGCTGCAAGAACAATCTTTCCCTAACCTTCTCCAAAATGCATCCAAATAATGAAAGTTAATTAGTGGAAAATGTTGCTTTATTTTGGCTCTTCAGTCCCATGCTCTCAGTGACGGCTCATAATTAAGGAAGAGAATCTCTTCTTGCCCAGAATACTTCTGTGACCTACCAATCCCAAATACGTGCCACAGTTTGAGAAATACTGGCTTACTGAACACCACTTTTATACTCTGTTTCTTTTTAAAATGATTTTTCAGTGTAAGTATGAGACATCTTCAATTCCCCTTTAGTAACCATCTTGATAATTACTTCCTAAGACTGAAGAGAAATCCTCACACAGAAACCACAAGAACAGCTTCTTTCACACATACGTATATAGGGAAAAGAAGAACTTGGATAGCAAAAAGCTGCAGGAAATTCAGCCTATCCCAAAGGGTGTTCTGCAGTCTAAAATGATCCATATGAGATGTGTGTTTCCAAAATGCATGCTCTGATGTCTTGCCTCCTTGAAATTGCACTGAGGTACAAGTGCAATGAAGGAGAACAGGCTTCCAGAGTTGGATGACAAGGACCCACATGTACTGGGTGAGTTTTTCTCAGGCCGAGTGGTCCTCAGCCCTTGTTTCACCTTGTAAACACACACAGGCTGCCTTGGGCTTTTCCACTCTTCCTTCTAATTTGCAAGGTGGTTTCTTAAGGAACACAACTAATTATTGCTTGTTCAGTCCCCTTTGCTTCTTTGGCTCCAAGAAAGATGTGTGCTTGGAACACGCTGACCACGTGGCCAATGAAATAGGGGCTGTTTGGAGGGAGTCTGAATTCTCTGCTTCAAGTCAGGGCAGCCTGACTCCTGGCAAGGGGTTGGGCTGCAAGGGGGGTGGGGGGTGGGGGAGACATAAAAGCAGTTTAAAGAAAGAACCTTCCTCTGGAAGGAAAAGCTGAGGAGGGACGGAAGTAGAAAGATGTGCTTTTCTTGTAGTCTGACCAAAATTGGTGTCATGAGCGCGATGCTTAGTGTTTGTTCAGCTTCATCCCCACCTGGCTTGTGAAGGGGGCACAGAATGTCAGAGAAGAACAAATGGAAGGACAAAGAACTGATGGGGAGGTCATCTTACTGTGTGGACAGGCCATCTTTATTTTTTTTTAGCCGTAACCTTTTTTTTTTTAATCTTAAGATACTCTGGTGCATTCAGAGAAGTGTCAGCACTTTCCTCCTCCTCCTCCTCTTCTCTTTTTATAATACAGGTAGTCCCCAGTTTAAGAACAAGTTCCATTCCCAAGGTCTGTCCTTAAGTTGAATTTGTACGTAAGCCGGAACAATGTTATTATATAATACTGTATAAGTAATATTGTGTAATGAACTTGAACCATTGTGTAATTACCTCAAATCATTGTGTATTTAACTCAAATTTTGCTATAACAGGCTCTGTTCTTAACTATGGGTTGTCCTTAAACCGGGCATTCTTAGCCTGGGGACTACCTGTAATCACCTCCCCACCATCACCCCTCCCCACCATACTACAGTGGTCAGGGGACTAGCAGGGTTGCCTAGGCAGTAGATCACTATAATATGGAACTGAAATTGGATCATCAGCTATAGTATGCTATTTTGGGCACTTGTTCAACTTTCTTTGAGGAAAAGGAGAGATAAGGTGACCCCCAGCTCTCAAATCCTTTACTGAATTCCTTTTCCCTTGCAAGTACAAACCCCTTCTCCTGATAGGGCTAGGCATTTGGTGGATCAGTGAAGGCTTCAGCTGTTTCTGCAATCCCCTGTGTTATCCTTCAGAGGGTCAGTCCTCTTTGGGTAATCAGAAGATGTTTTCTGACATATTAGTGGTATAAATTAGGACAACAAAAACATAACGGAATTGTGAATGAGACCAAAGGGCCATCTGCTAGTCCAGCATTGTGTTCACTTTGAGCAGAACCTGAAAGCAATACAGTCCATTCCTCTCTGTTGCTCTGGGGCACATATTATCCAGTGGTGGACTGCTTCTGAACACAGAGGTTTCTTTCAGCCTTTATAATTCCAAGTAATCAAAACCCAAGTTCTGTGGGGAATGAATTGCTTATGCTATATCAGATTCCCCAAAGCAGAGTGCCCCAAAACTCCCAGCCACACCTTGGTGAAGCTGATGTGGAAAAGGCCTGTGCCCCCAGAAAGCCTCCTGAGAATTAGCGCTGCACAGTAATTCTTTAAATAGCCCTTTGGGAAATCCTTATCAGATAGGCCAGCATTATTGTTGCTAGATTAAAGGTGCGGGATTGATTGGATGAGAGCCTGTTCTCAGAGGAAGGGGCAAGAGATACCTGTGATAACTATGAAGTGTGGGCAGTCTGTTATACAAATGAAATGCAGTACCCATGAAGTGCTTTGAATACATGGAGGTATTCTTATATTGGCATTTTGCCTCAGGTTACAGGTTGTGAGGAAGGGCGGGAGGCTGTGAAATGTTCTAGCCTATTAAGTTGGTAAAAGGACACTGCACTCTTTGGCATTGATCTTACCCTGTTACTTCCATCCGTAATATTTTTCGTTCCCCACGCAAGACCCCATCAGTAAGAGTTACTACCTGAGAAATGGTAGAGGGTATAAATATCAGAGAATGTTTTCATAGGCTCTGCCCTTTTCTTGAAAACTCTGTGTATGTAAGAATTGGAACATCTTCCCAATTCAGTAAAGGTTTGACCTTGCCACTCTAGAGTTGATCCTTGTCTCAACCGATCAACAAGTTTAACTAGACCAGGAGTCAGAAACGCAGCCCCTTGATCCTGAACTCTCATAAGATCCCTACATCTTTTTTCTCTTTTCTGGGGGCTCCCACTCCATTGTGCAAGATGACACGATGGTATTGTAAGATCACATGAGGCTGATAGGTTTTATCCCATTTTTAAACCACACCATTTTTTCTCCCAAAGGAGACCAGAGTAAAGAACAATAAAAAACAAAACAATATGGATAAAATAATAAAAACCCATCTGTCCTTAAACAATAAGAATACAACCATTCAAACAGCATTAACTTAAAACAAAAGCAGTCTAAAAAGCAAAAAATATAGATTTAGGTTGCAAACCACAATTTCAGTTTACATGCCAACAATTCAATTAGTGGTGTGTCATTTAATACAAGTGAACCTAGAATCCTAAACTAAGTGATGGGCCTTTATAACACCCTTTTCCTTTTCAGATTTTCACTAAAACAAGCAAACAACAACAATAGACAGGTTGCTTCCCCCCCGCCCCCCCGTGGTGAAAAGTGACAGGTGGAGTAATGCTACTATAGATAGATAGACAGACAGACAGACAGACAGACAGACAGAAGCTCATTTTATTATTCTGATTTTCCCTTGTAGTTTGTTGGCCCTTGAGGCTGCCTTTTGAAGAAAAGGGAGATTCCATTTGCCTGAATTTTATGCATGCCTCTTGAGAAGATACTTTAGGAAGGATTTTGTTCTTAAAAATGTTGGCAAGAGATTGCAGGCAAGAATTATTTTCCAGACAGAAGCCCTACACATTTTGTTTCTTTCTGGTACACAAAATGCATTTCCAGTATTCTTCGAGGTGTGTGGGTGGGGAGGGGAAAAGAGGAGTTGGGCTGGCATTGTAAAAATACTGTCTGACTTTTAAGAAGACCATTAATTGATACCACATCTTGCTGGAACTCTCATTTAAATGCCAGTTAAATGCTAAAGCTTTCTTAGACACATTAATAAAGAGGGCAATTAAACATGTCTGTTTCGGGAGTCTTGATAAATTAATAAATCTTGGTTTAATTAACAGGGCAGGACACTGAGATTTATCTCTCATGCCCCATAGTTAGTAAGTTCCAATAAAGGATCTTATCACAGTTAATTTCAAATAGTTCAAATGTGCAACAATAGAGAGCTAAAGGTGTAAATCTAGTGAGGGAAGAACAGCGTATGAAAGCTTCTTCCCTTACTTTTTTCAATTGGTTCTGTGCATCAAACTATCACAGGCCTTCAAAAAGGAGCTAAAGGTTGATTTGAACTTGCATGCACATGGCTTGGTGAATCCTACTCAAGGGATGACTTACAAGTATGAACAAGCTCACTGAAAACCACAGTTAGAAATGCTGCCTTTTCTGTGCAATGGTTTCCTACTGAGTTGGTTCATCTGTTTACCTTCTGCTCATCAAGACTTGGTTGGCTGTTGCAAAACATTCCTTATATCCCTGAAGATATAATCTGAAGGTATCCCTGAAGGTATAAAACATCCCTGAAAACCATTGTGCTTTTGCACAACTGAGTCTAGGTCCAAACTGATCCCTGTCTAGTCATGTTTTCTTAGATTAAGACTCTCTGACTTCATTCATATGACATGCTCAAGTCTGCTGGACGTCAAGCATGGTTGGGAAGCCAATCTTCCTAATTTCTTCATTAATTCGCACTGTTAGTTCCCCTTTCCATTCTGATCAAGGCAGATAACCATATAATCTTTTCCTCCTCCTCCAATTGCTGACCGTCAAAACTTGGGACAGCCTTATCAGGATGGAGGTACCAAGAGTAGGGTCAAGGGCAAAAGTGGGGTGGGGGAAAACCAAAATGGGAACAGTCTGTCCCCTGTGGGAAGAGCAACTGTTCTTGCATTTCCCTTTGTTGTCTTAGAGGATTAATGGCAGCTTAATCATAGACTAACCATTAGGGTTTGAATGACAAGCTGGACCTTAGTAAACTATGCTAATCTACATCAAACCATGGTTATACATTGTGATTAAGATGCTACTACTTAATAATACTGTTTGGTTTTGGACCACAAAATATGGCTTAGTGTTTTATGCACACCAATAATAAACCTGGGGTGACTCTGAAGGCTATTCAGAAGCTATTAGGAACAAGCATAGATAGCACAGGAATCTCATTTTATTTCAGCTTTTATTTATTAATTATTGAGAAGGAGAAGAAGAAAACACATAGAAAGGGCTTTAACAAAAAAGTGAAAGAAATACAACAAAGAAAAGATGCTAATATGTCATTATAACTGTAAACAATTATCATTCTATATATACTTATCTAATGCAAATATTATCATTTTATTTCAGCTTGACTGGCAGCCAATTCATTTCCAGGTTGATTAACAAAGTGTCAGTTCGTAGCCTTGTGCTACTAGAGTATCTTCAGGGAGGGGGCAAAGAATTGAAGGGAGCATCACATCCATGCCATCAAAGTTCCACCTCTTTTTTACATTGTCACCATGGTTATGAGCATCATCTTCACTTTTCTGACCCCTCCTTGCAGTTACCTCTGTAAAGATGGATGATTTACAGCAGATTCAGTCAACTCATCCTTTCATTTTGACTCGATGATTTGAGGTGTCAGATTGTCCCGGTCGCCTTCAAATCTGAAGGCTGAACAGCAATTTGACGATTTGGTGAATGCCTTGCCTTGCACACTTCAAAATTCTTTCTTGGAGAAGGGCTGATCATCCCACCTCTGCAGGCTTTTATTGCAGGCAGGTCTGCATAAAAGTTTGTTGCAATTAACTTCAACCAGTTGAGCTTTTTTTCCCCCCTCTGTATTTTATTATTCTTTTACTGTATTTCATAGCATCGGATAGCCCTTTAATACTGCTCCATGCAGCCAAAACAGCAAGGAGAAATCTCCATTTTCTTCTGGCAAAAGGAAGTGTAGCAGTTGTGCTTGTACATTCAGATGTGAATCAACTGGTAAGTGTCTCCAGCATGTAGCAATTAGGGGTACCATTGGACAATGTCTGATTCCACTGTGCCTTCTAGAATCATCACTTCTGATGCATATGCTGTCCTCTTCGAAAAGTAGTTAAAATAAAACATACAAAAACAGGGGTGCTCATGGGTTAGGGTAAAAAAATTCAAGATGGCAGCCCCAACCATGCAATCAAAACCCCGCCTCCTTTTTTTTTACGTTGACACATAAAAAGGGCTTTGATGGAATAGTTGGGGCTGCCATCTTGAATTTGTTCACCTTTCCTCCCCTCCACAGGCACCTCTGTAAAAGTATTCATGTTCCTGCAGCTTCATTTCCAACATAAAATATGTCTATATTTTGGTGTCTATCTCTCTGAACTTGCCCATTTTGCTTGGCAATTTTGTCTCAGGTGCACTGTTTTCACTACAACTTCCCCTGGTTTAATGCAGTTTGTACAGTGTTTTCATGAATGGATGCATTTTTATGGAGGTTATTCCCTAATATAGATTTTTATTCTGGTCAACCATGTTACAAAATTTGCAGAAATGTGAATTTCAAAGGGCAGGTAAATTTTGGATTATGCCTTGGTTTGAAAATGTAAATCTAATATATTCACATTTAAATTAAAGTAATTCCTGCACCATCTCTATTTGCCACAAACAGGATTTTACATCCCATAATCCCCATATCTGCTTTCTTCCTCAGCTAAAAAGTCCTAAATTCTGTATTTTTCTTTGTAGGACAGCACACCTAAACTAAGAATTTTTTCTGCATTTTTTCTGTCTCTACTTTAGGACTGTGACCTTAGAGTCTAATTCGTTTAGACTGGTTTCACATGGTACTGAGATAAATTGGAAAATGAATCTGGGTGGTGATGTTTTTGTTCAGATTTATTTCAGCATTCAATGCCTAAACAATTCAGTTCTGTTACCTAAAAACAGCAGGAAAACGCAGTCTCAATTTTCAGTATCAAACTCTAATTTTCAACTGGAGTTTGATAGCAGGCATATGGTGCTAGGGGGCTTCAGACTGCCTTCCCTAGTGGAAAGGTCAGAAGTGGCCTAAGAATTCATGGCACCCTGACAACCATGGGCTCATCTGAGTCATGTAGGGGGATATATATTAGATCTGGTTTTTGTCCTGGAGTAGAAGCACCGTGATGTGATATTGGGAGGCATGAACATCGGATCACTCTCTCCTATAGACCTGACCGGTGCCACCAACCTCCACACGCAGGATGGACTGATTGGATGGGTCCACCCCACGTAACTAAAAAAAATCTGAGGCCTTGGTGAGTTGTTCTCCTGAGATCTTAGTTGAACTCTGAAATATGGAAGTGACTGGTTTTTGACAGGATTGTGCCTAACCAACTTCTCCTTGTTCACCTACCCAAGGGAACTTTTTGGTATACTTAGGGTCTGTGGCAGATGAAGTGACACAGGATATGCTAGAATGCCAGGTTCAAGTTGCACTTGGTGCAGGAAAAGCTGAGGTTCAAGCTGCACATGGTGATAAGTGCAGCAAAATGTCAATATATCTTTGCTCTTATTGCATCTGTGGATTTTCACCCAGCAGCCCTTTCTAAGGTGATGGGCAAGAAGAACGTTTGTTGGGTTGAATGCTGTGATGAATTTGGATAGCGAGGATAAAAATCACTCATTTCTGTTTTGAGTTAGATGCTAGCTAGGCAGATCTTCTAGTGGTGACTGAGGCTACATTTTGGAAGATATTCTCAGTGTCCTATCATTGTTCTAATTTGATTAAAATCTACTTTTTAAAGTCCCAGATACATGTATGACTACGTTCAGTTTTAATTTCCATTAAAATCAAGTACTACAGCATTACTGTATTAGGGTTCCCCACTGTTCCTCCTACTTCCACTCCTTAATTAAATCTTCCTGAATGGTTTGTATCAAAATGAAGATAGCTGAACCTCTGTTCCTTCCTCCACCATCTGAAGTTGCTAGCAAGACAAGCCATGAATTTCTTGGATGGACCATGCCTGGCAGAGTTTGTCCCCCAACCAATGCCAGGAAAATTAAAATCTCCCCTACTGATTAATGCCTCTTTGAAAGATCTGCAATCTGCTTTTGGAAGTCATCAACCACATCTCCTCTTTTGTCTGGCCAGGTGACACACAATACTATTGCTTTTATTTATTTGTAATCTAGATGCTGTCTACAGCATTACCAAGTTCATCCACTTGGATTTCTGAACAGGAATGGATACTCTTAACATACAACACCTTCTCTCTTTTTACGGCTTGTATTGGTTTTCAACAAATTGAAAATCTTTTAATTGTGCATTCCAATCTTCAAAGTCATCCCACCACTTCTCTGTTATACCTATTAAATTGTATTTGCCCTTCTGTATTTATTGTATTTAACTTGTATTTAAGTTCAGCAGATGTTTCCCATACTCTGAGCATTAGACTCAGAATGAATACCATGAACTTCATGAGCCAATATTCCTTCTGATTTTTCTCTGAGTGGTGTTAGGCAACATATTTTAGGCATAATGATGTAAGGTTGATAAAGAGTGGCAATGCTTCGAAAACGTTAGAAGAGTTATGCTGGATCAAATGAGTTGTTCATTTAGGCCCAATGTCCTATTTCAAAAGGTGCTCAGTAGATGTGTTTAGAAAACTAAGATGTTTGTTCAGTAGCAACTGATGATCAGTCAGAGATACATTGAACATAGAGGATCCGTTTAGCAATCGTGGGCTAACGCACACTGATAGTACTAGCCTCTATGCACTTGACTAATAACATTAAAAGCTATCTAAAACAGTGGCTGTAATCCCACTTTGGGGCAACAACTTCCATAACAGCTTTATCCTGGGTGGGCTGTTTTTGGTTTGGTTTGTTTTAAATGGGTCCATCCATTCTGTCCAAAATGATTTGTAAGGAAGGAGATATCACCCTGTGCTATTGCATTTCCTAGCAATTTTATGATGCTCTATTTTACAAGCGTAAACATAATTAAGGCTGGGCCTTGCTCTCAAGATAATATTGGCAAAGAGGATATTATTGTGCATTACAAATCATTAATCCAATAAAAAAAAAATCTGCAGTTACAAGAGGGGAAGGGGAGTGAGGAGGAGAAGAGGGGAGAAAAATCTAAAGGGCAGTCAAGATCTTTTATTTCTAAAAGAAGACAGCAACAAACCACCTTTGTTTTGTTCTGCAAAGAACTAAAGAGAGTGAAGAATTGTCCTAAATACACAGCAGTTTTCAAGAGGAAGCTATTTAATCCATGGCACACTGATTCTTCATATCTGGGCTATCAGTTGATTGCTGGGTGCAGTTTATGGGGCTGGTGTTTTAGGGCTTTATTATCCAAGAGACCTCCTCTCCTGTAAGAACCTGGATGATAACTTGGACCATCAGAAGCCCTTTTGAAGTGTTTCTCTTGCTGGAAACTTGGGTATGTACATTGAGTCTTTTCCTTTGTGACTCCCAGGTTATGAAACTGTCTCCTGAGGAAGAGTGTTTAGCTGTGGCTTGCCTAGAATTTAAGAAGACAACAAAAAAGCATCTCTTTCACCAAACTTTTGATGGCTACTGATTTTAATGAGTGATCTGAAGATTGATTTTGATTGCATCCACTTCATTACATTTTATACACTGTATTTTGTTAATGTGGCAAGGCGCTTTGACCATTCGTGTAGACAGAAAGGCAGGGCATACATTTAGTTATGACAATAATAAATACATTTGCCACATTGTGTGTGATGGGGTTTGCAAAGATGAGGAGGAGGATCTTCTTCTTCATGGGTTTCTTCTGCTACATCTTCAGCAGCAGACCTTCTATTCATTCTGTAGGTATTACTTTGGATGACAAATGGTTCTAGATCAGTGTTTTTCAACCTCAGCCACTTTAAGCCGTGCGGACTTCAATTCCCAGAATTCCCTAGCCAGCATGCTCCCGGAATTCAGGGAGCTGAAGTCTACACAGCTTAAAGTGGTTGAGGTTGAGAAACACTGATCTAGAAACTTGCATGTCCGTGCAATGAAACTGCAGCTCAAGTGGATCATGAAGGTTGAAGATTAAGACCTTTTCCTAGTCATTCATTATCCCTTGTGATCCACTACTTGAAGTAGCTACTTCATTTTAAGAGTAGTGCTCATCCTAAGTTCCAAAGATTTTCCCATTGGAAATAAGATGTGCAAGGAACTAGGAGTTCACGTTCTAAGTAGTGGCATTTCGGCTCTAGAATTTCTCCTAAGATATACTCAGAGGGGGAGTCAATTTTGTATTGGCAAAAAGAAGTTCAAAGAAAATGCAAGTGTGCATATTTTAAGCATATATCATGTTCAAGCCCCCAGTCCTCCAAATAAAAGGCTAGTCCCTATGAAATAGGTCGTAAGACTACCTAAGGCTGAGTTCTGAACAACTGAGAGCATCTTGGGTGTGCTTTTGGTAACTGTTTCAAGAAATCGGATGCAACAGCTGTGGGCTGGATGCTGAATATTCCAGTGCCCACTTCCAGGTTTGTGCAACCTGTATATGTTTAAATAACTTCAAGCGTTGCAAAAAATCGAACCCTTTAATAGTCTTGTTCTCTACAAGAACTCACACCACGCATGCCCTGAAATTCACCCTTCTCTTGGGCAAGTGGGTTACCAGTTACCCATTCATGACATTTGCTATTTCCTTTCTAAAAATTTCTATGGTACAGGGTGGTCTATTCAGTCCTGTTTCATCCAGCAGTGGTAGAACACTGACAGTTGGTTTTACTCAAAATAGGAGATGAAAGGTATGGATTTGCATAAAATATGGATATGTTCGGGTAAGACTGGGTAGGACTGATCTGGTGACTTCTGAGTCCAATCTGTCTGTGATCCAGGAGCTGTGATGGGCAATATCTTGAGCTCCATTCTGGTGCTTCTTTATCTCTAAACCAGACTTGGACTAGACCTTCCAACAGATGCTGCTTCTAGCAACAACTGTTTTATTTTGGGGGAGGGGGAATTATTAAATGTTTTGGATCTGGATTCTGCAGATGTTTTATTCTGTTTTACCTGAAATAAATAGCTGCTTTTTCTGCTCTCATTCTCCTTAGCCATACTATTTGTCTAGGTCAGGAATATGTAATTTTTTCTGAGATGAGGACGGTACTAGATCCCTGAATGATGTGCCAGGGTGGAGGAGCCCACTCCAAAAAGTAGTGAGACTTCAACCCTTGTTGAAGAAATCAGATGCAACAGCTGTGGGCTGGAGCTGAATATTCCAGTGCCCACCCTTCTAGAGTAGTGGTGAAGACTTTGAGTGAAGCTGAACTGGTGACCTAATGGATGTGCCCACACAGTTTTCTTGGTAATGGGACAGGAGTGGTTTCTCCTCGTCTCCTTCCACTGATGCTTTTCCAACTTCTCATTCTGGTCTACTTCCCTAAGCTTTCTTGGTGCTCTCCCACTGAAGCACTAACTAGCTTTTACCCTGATTAGTTTTCCAAGATCAGCCAAGGTTAGCTAATTCAGATCACTTGCTCTAATCTGTGCCAATTATTGATACTGGATTAATGTTTACTTAGAATAAATATAAAGCCTCCAAGTATCCAAGATTTGAAATGGCCTGATTTGATTCTGGAGCATCTCTTTTCCCTATGCTCTTTTCTCTCTTCCTTTCCTGTATCCTCATATTTTACACACCCACTGCAGCTCTTCCAAGATACTGGAAAGGTTTGTATGGCCTTCATTCCAGGTGGGTTTTTAAAAAAGATCTAATCAAATATTGTCCAGAATTCCAGGTCTACATTTACAGCAAATACAGAGATTCTCTGAAGGTTGAACTTTACACCCAGTATTCTGGGAGACCTCTACGGCAACTAGTTTGGGGAGCAAAGCATTTGCAAAGAATGCTATTATGGGTGTGAGAATCTTATAGACAAATCATGAAGTTAATTAATGTTAATCTGTTTACCTTAAGAAACTGAATATTCCTGTTCTGTTCAAAGAAATAAATGTGTCTACAACATATTTCCTATCAAGAGACTATGACTGACTTCACATATAGCCATGAACGAACCATAATGGGTGAGGTTATGCAAGACATCATACCAACCACATTATGATTTTGTCTAAATTAGTTTTTCCAATGCTTCTGATTGCAAAATTTTATTTTTCTGTCCTAGTCAATGTGGGAAAGAAGTTCGAAAGGAGGAGGAGGAGACCTCTACAAGAAAGGTATCTTGAAGCCTCCCCGTACATGTAGCTTTATCCCAACTATTTCTTGGCCAAGGGGAAAAAAAAAAAAAAAAGTAAGGGACACACTCAATTTTCTGGAAAAGTCTTCTACATGTTTGGGGTGAAGGAATGACCAAATTGGACTTAAATAAGCCCTACTCATAAAACTGACTCAAACACCATAGTATTACTGCACATTAAAAAGCTGGGATCACAGAAAATGTCAGACTAAGCTAAACTGAAGTTGGATAATCTGTGGTTCATAGTGCTGTGGGAACTAGCCATTGGCTCATCCTGTTGGGTGAACTCAGTCCGTAAGTTTAGACCTTCCTGTGGTTTATCCTTTAGGACAATATGTCAACACAGCAATTCTGTTTTGTTAACCCAGCTTTAATGTTTAGTGTCTTGACAGAGGTGGGACTCTACCTAGGAACACCACTGAAAGTATTAGTTCAGATAGCTAGGGGAGAAAAGGAGAGAGTGGAAAATTAAGGGTGGGGAAGCACTCACTACTTTTTGCTATTTCTTGGAGCCATCTGTGTCTCTTTCTATAATTTCTCTGTCACCAACTCCATCTACAGCTTCTCTTTCTATATCTCTACCTTTTTCTACAGCTTCTCTCTCTCTCTCTCTCTTTCTCTTTCTCTCTTTTCTATCTCTATCCTTTAACAGCATCTTAAAATGTCCCAGTGATGTAGTTAGGTCACCAATTCAGTTGCCACCTTGATCTTGGGACAGCTGCTGTCCAATGTGGGAAGGGGGACAAATGTAAAAGGACAAACATGGCAAAAATTTATCAAGAGCTGGTATGAGTAATGCCACCACTCCCCGTCCCCTCCAAAGTTTCACAGTGTCTTTCTGGAGTCATTTAATTATATACCTCTCTAAAGCAGGGGCATCCATAAGAGAGGGTCAAACAAACAACATGGTGCCATGAGTGTACAATCAAAGCCTTGCCCCCTTTTTACACATGTCATGTGCAATGCTTGCACAGTTGTGGCTGCCATCTTGCCTTTTTTACCACCCCTGCAGATGATCCAGCTCTAAAGTATTAGAAATGGTGTTTCCATTGCTTTGTTTAACTGAGAGTCTGGCTGAATGTTTACCTTCTAAAGATCAGGCTCTATGCTAAATTAGGATCTATCTAAATATACCAGTTTAACAGTTTACAGTAAGTGAATTACCAATGCATGTTACTTCCCTTAATAAAAAGCAAAAACATAGACTGTGATTTAAATTGCTCTGTTCCAATTTTGAATTAAAAAGTGCTGAATAAGGTTTGCTAAGCTAATAACTTGATGGAATGCTATTGCTGATGACAGTAGCTTATTTGTTGTACAAACATTTACATAATTATTACTATTTGCAAACTGCTGCAAAGCTGAATTGTGTGTTGACTGCAGAGAATTCTCACCCAAAATGTGGCAATTACTATTACTGTTTTAAAAACCATGATTTATTATTATGATTAAAACCATTATTTATTCTATACCTACAAAGATCAGAATCATGCAGGCAATGGTTTTCCCTGTGACATTCTATGGAAGCCAAAGCTGACCTTGAAGAAGCAGGATAGAAGGAGTATTGATGCTTTTAAACTTTGGTGTTAGAGAAGACTCCTGAGATTACCATGGACAGCCAAGAAAACAAAGTGATGGATCACCAAACAAATCAACCCAGTGTTCTCACTCAAGGCACAAATGACCAGGCTCAAGTTATCCAACTTTGGACACATTATGCAAAGACCCAGCTCTATGGAGAAGGTAGAAGGGAAGAGAAGAACAGGATGACCAGCAGCAAGGATGGACTCAGTTATAGTGATGATGAGTGCACCGTTGGAAGACCTGAAAGACCATACTGAGGGCAGAATGTCCTGGAGAAAAATTAACTATGTGGTTGCTGTTGTTGTTCAGTCGTTAAGTCGTGTCTGACTCTTCGTGACCCCATGAACCATATCGCGCCAGGCCTTCCTGTCCTTCACTGCCTCCCTGAGTTTGCTCACTTTCATGCTCATTGCTTCAGTGATGCTATCTAACCATCTCATCCTCTGCCGTCCTCTTCTCCTTTTGCCTTCCATCTTTCCCAGCATCAGGGTCTTTTCCAAAGAGTCCTCTCTTCGCACTAGGTGACCAAAGTATCTGAGCTTGAGCTTCATTATCAGTCCTTCCAATGAGCAATCAGAGTTGATTTCCTTTAAGATGGACTGGTTTGACCTCCAAGCAGTCCAGGGGACTCTTAAGAGTCTTCTCCAGCACCACAGTTCAAAGGCATCAATTCTTTGGCGCTCAGCCTTCTTTATGGTCCAGCTCTCACAGCCATACATTACTACTGGAAAAACCATAGCTTTGACTATGCGGATCTTTGTTGGCAAGGTGATGTCTCTGCTTTTTAATATACTATCTAGGTTTGCCATAGCTTTCCTCCCAAGGAGCAAGCATCTCTTAATTTCATGGCTGCAGTCTCCATCTGTGGTGATCTTGGAGCCTAAATGAATGAAGTCTATTACTGCTTCCATTTCTACCCCTTCTATTTGCCAGGAATTGATGGGTTCAGATGCCATGATCTTAGTTTTTTTAACGTTGAGTTTCAAGCCAGCTTTTGCACTCTTCTCTTTCACCCTCATCAAGAGACTCTTTTGTTCTTCTTCACTTTCTGCCGTTAGGGTGGTATCAACTGCATATCTGAGGTTGTTGTTGTTTCTCCCTGCAATCTTAATTCCGGCTTGTGATTCTTCCAGCCTGGCATTTCTCATGATGTACTCTGCATATAAGTTAAATAAGCAGGGTGACAGTATACAGCCTTGTCGTACTCCTTTCCCTATTTTGAACCCATCAGTTATGTGGTTGCTAGGAGTTGGCAATGACTTGATGGTTCATCATTATCATCATCATCATCATCATCTTTTTCATCATCATCATCATCCAATGTGACACCAAAGTATTATTTTTGTGATACACCTTCTCTTTTGAGATCAACAACTGATTATTGGCTAGATTGTCCATCCAAGCTTCACTAAAAGTCCACTATGAACAGGCCAGATCTCGGAGATTATGTGAAAACCTTGAAAATCATAAAATCACAAAAGACTGTTAGAAACTTCCAGAGATCTATGGAAAATGAACAGCTGCATTTGTTTTCTATCGACAGGGAAATGTACAGAATCAGTGACCCCTTGACACAGCTTGTGTACAAAAATCCAGGATCTCTGACCTCATAGGGAATTCGGAGAAAAGTACATATTGAATGGTTGTTTCTCACTAACATCTTAGAATGTCCTAGACATCTTTTGAAGAATTTATTTATTTATTTATTTAATTTATTTATTACATTTTTCAACCACCCATCTCCCCCCAATGGGGGAACTCTGGGTGATTCACAACAAACATTAAAACATAAAATATATAAACACATAAAACCTTAATTTAAAACATTACTAAAAAGAAGAAGAAGAGACCAAGAGGATGAAAAATATGAGGCTGAAGGCAGAAGGCCTCTATGGGGCTAGCCATCCCCATGCTTGAGGTATTCCCACCCCACCCCAGGCCAGGTGGCAGAACCAGGTCTTCAAAGCCTTATGGAAGGCCAGGAGTGTGGAGGCCAATCGCACCTCCGGGGGCAGGATGTTCCAAAGAGCAGGGGCTACCGCAGAGAAGGCCCGCCTTCTGGACCCCACCAGTCAAAGTTCTTTCACTGAGGGGGTCCGAAGCATGCCCTCTCTGTGTGATTGGGTGGGATGGGTTGAAGTCATAGGGGAGAGGCAGTCCCTTAGATAACCTTAGATAATTTAATACAGCTTTCAAGAATTCTAAAGATCTCTTTTTTGCTTTAATTATCTAGAACATGGCCAAACACCTTTTCTGGCTGGAAGTTCCCAACAAACAAACAAATTAAAACATGCTTCTGAGAACCAGAGGGGACATGGTGACTACATGGTGACATCTCCAAAAACTAAAATTCCTTGTCCACTGGAGTTTAAAAAAAATAATCTCAAAATAGGTGGATTAAGCCTCTTCTTGTCCTAGAATCTTGCTTAGTTATGTTTTACTGCACAGTTGAGAAAAGTGGGTTAGGGTCATTGTTAGCAAACAGATGGCAGAAACCTATTTCTCTGTTGGTGTAAGATATTTAAATTAAAACCAAACCTTTGATCTGATTTAAGGTGTAATGATCTGATCTAGATTTAAGGGAGACTTTGACAAATGTTGTCTTCTGGATCCCCTCCTTCCTTGGTGGACTAGTCTGGTGGTGGGAGACAAAGACAATATATTCAGCTTGCAGCATGTGGAAAAAATTCCCTGTAGTTTTTCCTACCAGTTCTCATTAACATTCTTTCACATTTTTTCCCCAAAGGACCAGAAAATTGTGGTAAAATTATCCTATATAGAGCAAGGTGTTCTTGCCTTTATGAGCAGGGATGTCCAGGCCTGGAGGGTGGGGTGAGATGGGAAGAAAAAAGTCAAGGTGGCAACTAATGTGTACTGCATGGGAAAATCTAGCATCTTGACTTCAACACTCACCCCTGCAACTTGCAGATATCCCTGGTAATGAGATAGTCAAGAGTTCTGCATGATTGTCCTATTTCACACTGCAAGATTATCCCCAGAATGGCCTGCAGCTACTTGCTTAACTTTGTTCAAGTTACTTTTAATCTTAATATATCAGTTGACAAATTTTCTCAATGTTTTTTCTTTGGAGAGTGAGATTGGAAATTGGAAGCAGCTGAGAATGATCAAAAGAGGTGTCACAGAAAATAACAATAGCACACTACATAAAGTAGGTTCCAGAACACACTGAGAGAAACTCAAAAGAGTTCTCAAATGGCCTTCAAATAAGATAGAAAAACAGAAGCCTCTTGCTACTTCTAATTTCTGTCCCCCCAATTTTCAAAACATATGCTGAAATTGAAAGGAAAATGGGAAAATCCCTAGGAAGAAAAACTTCCCACCCCTTAGTTCTTTGTGAGCCTCCTACCTTTACTAAAAGGGAAATCACCTCTGACAATGAAATAAGCCCAAAATCACACAGAGAGAAATTCAAAAGAAATTCTTAAGCATCCTGAAAATAAGGTCAAAAATCAGAAGCTTCTTTTGCAGGGGAAGAAAAACATTTGTAAAATTATAGATTTCAACACAGTATTACTTCACATGGTAACAGAGACACAAGTCTAATATCATTTTAATTTCTCACTGTGCCTCCGATCCAACTTAGGCAAGGATATTGCCGGATGGTTAGATTTAACCAGTTCTGTGCTTAGAATTCGGAAAAAAAAGTTAGAAAAAAGTGTTTTAAGGGAGAGATCCTGCGGGGTTTGGGGCTTCTGGCCATGGCTCAAGGCTCACAATTTTGATGCCTAGATTTTCTTTTGGGTGTCGGAGCAGTGGCTCACAGAATCAGAGTGAGTGTTGTTACTCATTCACTTTCTTTTCCTTAAGATGGAGGAAAATAAAGTCTCATTCGTACCGATAAAAGGTGAAAGTTTGCTTGGGAAAAACTGTCCTATTTTGGGCCATTGGCTCTTGATCTGCCATCATGGATTATGCTAGTATGATAAAAATATGTTGCCATCTCATCTCCACTGGCATTGAAGAGAATCTTACGAGATCATTAAAGAGAAGAGAAAAAATGATGGGACTTTAATTTGCCTACATGTAATGAAGCTGGTGCCACAGTAGTGAGCGTTTTAAGAGGTCTCCGCTGGACAGAATTACGATCCCTGTTAAGGAAGCAGGGATAAAAGTGATTCAAGCTGGCCAACGGCACAGAAAAATGTAATGTGCCCCTGAGAAAGGAGGAGGCATTTATCACGAGATACTTACTGCTGTTAAATGACATGTGACAGGCACATTCAAAGTGATATAAAAGGCTTTAAAAGAGACCAAAAAAAAAACCTGGCAGGGTAGAATCGTGGCCTTGAGAACTTTGTAGATCTACAGAATAAGGTTTCCACAATTTCTCTAGAGCAGTGTTGTCCAAACTTGGCCATTTTAAGATGAGTGGACTTCGACTCCCAGAATTCCCCAGCCAGCCATGTCACTCATCTTAAAGTGGCCAAAAGTGGCTTAAAGAAGTCCACTCATCTTAAAGTGGCCAAGTTTGGACAACACTGCTCTAGAGTATTTTCTTTCAAAAGGGCATCATCAACTGAAGACCATCCAGAAGCTATGGCTCATACAAACTGCAGTGGTGTAAGCAGTAATGGGTGCTTCTTGGTGTGCCCGTGTGACACTTCTGCTACATGAGCTGCATTGGTTGCTAGTCAGCTTCTGGGTGCAATTCAAGGTGCTGGTTATTACCTGTAAAACCCTGCATGGCAGCCGGCCCAGCTATCTGAGGGACCACCTACTTCCAATCGTTTCTGCCCACCTGGTGCATTCTGGCAGAGTGAGTACGCTCCAGGTTGCCTCCATTAAGTGTTGTCATCTTGCAGGATTGAGGAAATGTGCCTTCTCTGTCATGCCCCTGCCCTTGGGAACAGCATCCCCCAGAAATATGGACAACCTCCTCTCTCCTGGGGTTCTGGAATGCCTCTAAGACGTGGGTTTGTTCCCAGGCTTGGGGTTAATGTGTTTGTGGGGGCCCTGGTCTGGTTTGTTATTGTTAGGATGGTTTTAATACAGAGGCAGACTTGTCCTTTTCTAAAACCCAAGACGGTGATGAATAAAACAAAGGAAAATGAGAAGAGGGTTTTCTTCTTAAAGCCACAGTAGCATAGAAGGAATAAAATCAACGTAATGTTTCCATAACTCATGACATCATGCAGATGTTCCCAGGTCAAGTTTCAAAATCATCCTAAGGTTTTATGTTCTCTCAAGATTCAGTTTTGTTTTGTTTTAAGTTTGAGGAATACTTGTATCACCTAGGCCGCACAACTACTATCACCGTCCCATGTAACTTGCATCACAAATATCAGCAGACTTGCTGGATCTCAGCATCCCAGCTTCTGTATCATCTCATTCCAGCTGGATTACCCAACTTCTGGGAATGCTCGGCATCTGCGTGTTGGGGTTATAGACTTCCATAACTCCCACTGGGAGTCAGGGGTATATATGATGCATGCTGGCTGGGGAATTCTGGGAGTTGAAGTCCACCCATCTTCAAGTTGCTGTGGTTGAGAAACCCTGTCCTAGAGGATGCACCTGACAGAAACTAACAGCAAAAATCTGCCATCCCAGGTAGAGTGCCATTTCAAATGACACTAAAATGTGAAATGGAACAGGGGAAGAGAGAAGACATCTCTGTTTTAAGGAACAGCAGTTGTAATTATGCTCTTATTTGTTTCAGTCTCTTTCATTTTAAAGCCTTTTATGGACACACAAGTACACCAAAGGGAGGGGTTCCAGAATGGGGCTAAGATCTACGTTCATTCATTAAACCAGAGTGGGAGAAGAAGAGACTTTTACAGGCACCAGCTGTTGGCAATCATTCTTCCTGAGCATCTTGCACACAGCAGCTGTAACAATGGGTAGAAATAACAGTAAATTTGGGGGCTAGTGCTGGAGGTGAAGGGATGGACTGTGCTTGGTGGAGAACAGCACTTTACTCAGAGGAGAAGGGACAGGAACAAGGCCAGAATCAGGATCTGTTTTTGCCTAACAAGCTACTGGCCTCCCTTTGTTTGCTTGTCCATTTATCTCTTTAAAAGCAAATCTTTAACCCAGTCTCCAGCAGCAGAGACTGGGAAGATTTACTTTGTGGATCTGTTGCACTGAAGCAAACCCACTGAGGCAAAACAAAAACCAGAATGGGCTGGCAAGCAAAAGAGAATTCCTTATCCTCGACATTTTTAAAGCACATTAAAAAGAAAGAAAGTTTGACTTATGATTTATTGTTATGGGGAGGGACAAGGAGCTTTACAGAGCACCAAAGAACGATCATACATCTGCTGGAATTCTATATGGACTGTTCTGGATGTGGACAATAAGAGCTAGAAACCAGTTTGAAACTAGAAAGCTGAGTCTTTTTCCATGGCATCATTTTGTCCTTTAGAATCATGTCCTATGTCCAGAGTCAATATGTTCCTGTGGTGCATGCTGAGATTTTTCTCAAACATCTTTGGACCCTGAATGCATAAGGTCTTGGAGAATGTAGCTGTTGGGCACAGCATTATCAAAAAAGTACAGCAGAGAATTTATGCTATCCCCTCATTTAGGTAGATCTCAGTAGCCATATTATCTTCAACGTTTAATCCAGGATTCCAGTGTTTCCTAATGCAGGGTTCCTCAACCTACAACTCATATAATCATATATGCAGGCTGGCAGGGGAATTCTGGGAGTTGAAGTCCACCCATCTTAAAGTTGCCAAGGTTGAGGAACCCTGCCCTAATGCATACAAGCAGGGGTCCACGAGGGTTGAATTAGAGAGCATAAACCAAGGACCTCATAGTAGGGACAGCTTCCAGAAGACAATGCAACTTCATTTGTTATCCCCCCCCACTTTCTCTTTTTTTCTCTCAGTTACACAGAAGAGATGGGAGGAGCTCTGACACAGGGCTTCTGCCTTGCCTTCATTTGCCCTGTGGGACAATTCTGCAAATTGTTTCTTTAAAAAAAGAAAAGGAAGCCAGCTCCTTTGTTTCCTTCCTGCAACCTGAGAAGGAGTGGGGGAAGAGGGGGAGCAACCCAGCCCACCCTGAGAAAAAGTCACTGCCATTTAAGGGCATAGGGAAAATCTCAGGCAGCCGGCAATGAAGAAGCTAGGACAGAGAGGCTAAGCAGAAGCACCCCCCACCCCCCAGAATTGCTTTTGCTCTGGCAATACTGCTGCACTGAAAGAATGACTCAGAGATCAAAGTGAGGAAAATGCATTTGCTGCACCATAACAATATGAGACAGAGAAAATGACTCAGCAGCTTTGCAGAAAGAAAATGGAAAGAGTAGCCCCTCACCAAAGAAAGAATATCAGTGGCTTGCTTCTTTCGGATTGCCCAGCTACTGTGATCTGAACCTTAGGTTGTGCCACTTTTAATATTTACCAAGTTACCTCTTATGGAAGACTACCTTCAGGAGAGAACCGCCATGGTCCTCTTTTAAGCAGGCACTGCTCTAATTAACAAGGCATCTGCTGGTGACCATGAACTGGGTCAACTGAAGAAGTGGACAAGATGCTTGTGGAGAGGGAAGGGGAAGGAGTTCAGGTGAACCACATCTCTGGACTCTTACCCATTCCTGGCTGGTCAAATGTATCAATGGAAGAATTAGCTCAAAGCAGGAAAGCTTCATTATGGGAAGGAATTATGCCCCATTGCTCTCAAAGAGATGGTGGGTCAATTTTTCCTTCTTTGGACCTTGAAGTCTACTATCTAATCAAGGATCATTTTCTTGGTGATAAGCAATAGATATGTCAGGAGGAAGCAAATTATCTAGACCAGTTTCTGTTTGGCTACAGGCCTAAGCCTTCCACACTTTAATTGATTGCCTTTTTTAGGAGAGAGAAAGACTGGTTTCAGATGACAAGTACAACCTGCATGCCCAACCAGGTTTTTCTGATGCAGACTAAAGGATCATCCATACAACAATCTTGCACTGCTTTGAAACTGCTCACTTACCACTTGTCCTCACACCACAGGTTCCATCCTGTCATCAGCCAACTGTTGAGATGGGCTGAAGTCAGACTAAGTTACTCTGGGAGTAGTGTTTTCCCACATGTAGCAGAAGAAGCCTTCTCATGGAGATGACCAGAGGCACATAGAAGAGGAGGGGACAGAAGACTCAGTTGGGGTTGGCCATTTTCCTCATTCCACTTGATTGGGCAGGTCTGAGATAGGACTGCCCACTCCCCTCTGGTGGCTTAGCCCTGCCCTCTTTTATCATTCTTCATCAGTTGCAGGGGTGGGCAAGCCCTTCACCCTTCACAGCCCCTCTTTTCATTATACGTAGCAAGAAATATCAACCTTCATACCCAGCCATTTGGTTTGTATAAAAACAGCCAGCTGTCATTCACTTTTCCATCTCTTTTGCACAAATGTGTCCTCTCAGGCTGGTTTTGATAGTATAGTTCTGGGATAACCTAGTTATGCACTGGCTTTGGTTGCACAAAAGCTTGAGAAATGTCCTTGGAACATGTACATTTTTTTGCTGTTAATACATTCTACCCTGTGCTGGAGACTCATTAGGGGTGGTCTGTGAGATTGGTGCTTTGTCTTCCAGTGTGGGTGGGTGGGAGGTGTTTGTTCTACAGGTGGGTTCAGTTGCCCCATTGAGGTGGTACCTTGGAAGCACTGTAACTTTTTATAGTTTATGTCCATCACAACAATATCTCATTGCTGGAAGTCATGGAGGGGATCCCAAGAGTCCATGGTGGGAATGGTTGCTATAGTTATTTTCTGGTTTGGGGAGTTCAAGCAAGACTCTGGTAGGAAGGGTTCTGTGTTGACCAGTACTTGGTGCAACAGGATAATCACAATTCCATTGGTCAAAGTTCTGTTGATGTCTGTCTCTTAAGGACTATGGATGTTAGCTAGGTTAATCGTCCTTCTGGAGGAAAAGGAAAAGAAAATCTGCATGAGGACAAAGTACACTGTGAAGCACAATCTGTGCTCTGGTTAGCAGGTCCCCCTTGCCACAAGGGGTGGGAATAATTGCAGGCTGTACAGTCTTGCCTGGTGGAGCTACATGCATATGGATTAAGTGCACACTGTGGGAGCAAGCACCAATTGCAGAAGCATATTCTCCTTCGGAGTGGGAGGAAATCATTTTGTAGATCAGTGTTCCTCAACCTTAACAACAATTGATGGGCGGCATACAAGTTGAATAAATAAATAAATAAATAAACAAACAAACAAACAAACAAACAACTTTAAGATGTGTGGACTTCAGTTCTGGGAATTGAAGTCCACGTATCTTAAAGTAGCTAAGTTTGAGAAATACTGCTATAGATGAATCACAGAAAGTCTGGTATTTTTACTCATTTGAGAGTATGACTGGGTTTACACATTGCACTCAATCATAATTTAGTGGTAGTGTTCTGTGAACCTAATCATTGTAAGCTATAATGTGTGAATGAATCAAAGTCCAGTTATTGTTTTTTTAAATAAAAAAAGTGGCTTAACATGATGAATCAACATAGGAAAAGTCTATTGTACATGTCAGGGTATACCCTGAAGTAGGAATTTTTGTCTGTGTGAATGACAGAGCACAGCTGAGTTGCCTCCATCATCAGCTTTGCAAGCTCAGGGTACTGAGTGCTCACACCTGTAGGGTGTGGCATGACACAGCACAAACCAAGGTATATAGCCCAATGCATCATGGGTGCTGGGCGTGGGGTTTTGGAGTACTAGTTGTAAGTTCTGCTTGTAAATATTTACTGTAAATGTTGTACAGTAAAGGTCTGTATAGATTTTTGCTACAATGGACCGTGGGCTGTTTATTGCATTGCACACGGAATGCCACAATGCGGTGTATGTGCTACCCTGGCAGTACAGTACATGGATTTCTCTCTCTCTCCCTGGATAAATGTAACTGATGTGTAGTAATCCTATATTTTTATTTTGTGTTGTGCTGCCCTTGTTCTTTTTTTTTGTGGAGGGGAAATACATTATTAATAATTTAATTAATACATTAAAAGAGGATCCTTATAATAGTTTGATAGGTCATAATCAGGAACACAAAAACAAAGTCTGGAACTCCAAATTCCAAGGAAAACAAATATTTTGGTGACGTGCATGGTAGTTAAATTCCTGTATTGATCTGTGTCAACTTGCTGGAAATTGTTTGATGGAAGGGTTTAGTTGTGACATGCATTTTTTAGCCTCTAGTACTGCCAAGAAAACTACATGGATGTGACTATAAGTCACCAGGAGTTGAACTCGACATCTTCAAGACTTTAGTTACCAAGAATGATGTAAACCCTCTCCACGAGGAGAATGAGCCTTATTGAAAGCATCTTGTGCAAATAACAAACTGAACTGGAGTTGTTGCAAGTCTTTTTTCCTCTTTTATTGCTAGATATCATATTTTAAACATCTTTACTGCTGAAGTTGTGCATGCCTTTGACTTGGACTTGGCTTCTGGTGATCCTTGTAGGGATTTTTGGCAGCATTACGGAAGTGGCTTACTGTTGTCCCATTTTCAACTTCCCAGTCGGGACCACAGTCCTGAGATGGTCCCTGTGGTCCATCTGGACCACAGTCCTGAGATGGTTCCTGAGATGGTCTCCAAGTGGTCCCTGAATCAAGTACTAAAACCAAGGCTGATCATCCTTAGTCTCCAGGATCAACCAAGGTTCGTTGGGTGCTCCCACTTGTTCACTCAGTGCAATTTTTCATCACTTTCACTGGGCTACTTTGGGCTTTCACTGGGCTACTTTTTCATCACTCATCACTTTCACTGGGCTACTTTTTACTGGGCACATATGTCAATTTCATTTTAAGAAGCTTGACCTTTCCCAGTTTTTGTACCTCTTTCATCCTTTCAGCTGATAAATAAATCAATAAAACTGCACAACCATGTTTACACTTTTTTGGTACTTATCTCTGCTAAAACGTGCATTTCTGTACATGCTGTAGTGTGTGTTTTCCCCCAGATGCTGACCACATCATAAAATTGAGAAACTTGCAGATGTTGGCATGAAGTCTATTCTGATTTGTATATCAGTTTAGAGTAGTATTACTCAACTTCAACAACTTTAAGAGGTGTGGACTTCAACTCCCAGAATTCCCCAGAATTCCATGCTGGCTGGGGAATTCTGGGTGTTGAAGTCCATACCTCTTAAAGTTGTTGAGGTTGGGAAACACTGGTTTAAGAGATTATTTATTTATTTATATTTCAAATTTAGATACTGTCCATCTCAAGAAAAAATGACTCTGGGCAGTTCACAATAAAACAATAAAAATTAAAATGCAATTAAAAACAATATAAAAATACAGTAAAAATAGAATAAAACCAAAAACATACCAAATATCTTCCAAGATGTTGATGTTGAGTAAGGTGTTAACATATGGGAGCATCTTCAAGGTGCTAGCCACCCCCAGGGTTGGTTGCCCCTTTTTTGTGCCCCATGCCAGTTGGCAGAGCCAGGTCTTGACTGCTTTCCAGAAGGCAAGAGAGTTGGGGCCTGCCTCACCTCTGGGGGGAGAGTATTCCATAGGGTGGGGGCCACGGCAGAGAAGGGTCTCTTTCTGGACCCTGCCAGTTGACGTCCTTTCATTAATAGGGTCCGCAGCATACCCTCTCTGCCTGACTGGGTGGGATGGGTGGATATAATAGGGGTGAGACGGTCCCTCAGGTAACCCCGTCCCATGCCATGTAGGGCTTTAAAGGTGACAACCAACACCTTGAATTGGACCTGGAAGCAAACTGGGACCCAATACAGCTCACACAGCAAAGGTGTAATGTGTGCCATCTTTGGGGCACCTAACATTGCCCATGCAGCTGCATTTTGAACCAGCTGAAGCTTCCAGATACTTTTCAAGGGTAGCCCCATGTAGAGCGCATTGCAATAGTCTATATGGGAGATGACTAGGGCATGAGTGACTGACTGGAGGGACTCCCAATCCAGAAAAAGGCGTAACTGGTGCACAACCCATAGTTGAACAAAGGCCCTCTTGGCTATGACTGCCACCTGCTCTTCGAGCAGGAGTCATGAGTCCAGGAGGACCCCCAGATTATGCACCGGGTCTCTCTGGGGTAGTGCGACCCCATCCAGAACCAAAGATGGTAAACTTCCAGATACAGAGGAGCCCCCAACCCACAGCTACTCCATCTTACCAGGGTTCAGCTGAAGCCTGTTGTTCCCCATCCAGATCCCCACAGCCTCCAGGCACTGCGAAAGGGTAGTCACAGCATCACTCAGATCACCTGGGATGGAGATGTATAACTGGGTATCATCTGCATATTGATGATACCTCATCCCATGGTGGCAGATGATCTCGCCCAGTGGTTTCAGTTAAGTTGTTAAAAAGGAGCAGGGAAAGTACTGAACCCTGCGGTATCCCACAAAGCAGGGGCTGTGGGCTGGACCTCTCCCTCCCTATCAATACCGATTGGGACTCGGCTTGGAGGAAGGAGGTTAACCAGCACAGCACTGTGCCACCCACACCCAACTCCCCAAGCTGATCCAAAAGGATACCATGGTTGATGGCATCAAAAGCTGCTGAGAGGTCAAGAAGAGCAAGGATGGATGTACTACCCCCATCCCACTCCCGCCAGATATCATCCAAAAGTGCGACCAATGCTGTTTCAGTCTCAAATCTGGGCCTGAAACCCGACTGAAAAGGGTTTATAATATATCTTTTACATCCCTTATGTCAACAAATGTTCTTATCAAAATAAAGGCCCACCACATTTGTCCTCTATGGCTAATTACAGGTAGTCCTTGCTTAACCATTTGTTTAATAACTGTTTGAAGTTATGATAGCACTGAAAAAAGAGACTTATAACCGGTCCTTGAAGTTGTGGACATTGCATCTCTGCGGTCATGGTCATGTGATTGCAATTTGGGCACTGGGCAACTGTCATACGTTTACGACAGTTGCACTGTGCCACAGTCATGTGATCGCCATTTGTGAACTTCCCAGCCGGCTTTCAACAAGCAAAGTCAATGGAGAAGCTGCCAGGAGGTCGCAAGTTGCGGTCACATGATGTCCTCACTTAACAGTCATGTGGGATTTGCTTAATGATGGCAACCGGAAATGCTGGAACTGCCGTCATAAGTCGGTGCATTCATGTGATATTCTGTTTTAGGACTGTGTCGCTTAGTGACAGAGTTGCCAGTCCCAATTAGGGTTGATAAGCAAGGACTACCTGTACTGATGCTTTCCTTATCACTAATGAACTGGTGGTTGAACTGAAACATGAGAGATATGGAATATCTTTTGAGTCAAAAAAAAAAAAAAAAGAGTAAGGAGATAAGTAATCCTTCCTGTAATAATGAGTGACTCCACTCCCTTCTGCAGAGGAAGAATATTGACAGGAGGACTTGGACAAATGTGAGCTTGTATCTTCATATAAATTCTGCAAGATGGCTGGATTTTCCTTGCAAATGAAGCATTTTTTCCTTGGGTTTTCTTCAAGCTGCTGTCATTTGTACCGGCTTTCCCTGTCTCTGCGTGTGCTCACCAAAACTTCCTCTCTCCAGCTGTCCCTACTGTTGTCTGTCCAATTAAAGCCATCATCAGTGACAATTATGCAATCCAGATGAGAACATCAATGTGCAGTTATGAGAAACATGCCATGGCAATCGCCATCCCAGTGCTTGCAGGCAAGGAACACATTGTTGCAACATCTGGTTTATGGAGAGCCCAACTTGCTACGTGTGTGGCTGTAAATCCAGGGTAAGTCAGTGTAAATAATAACGTGGAAGTGAAAGAGGGGAGATATGTACTAATTAGCTACTACTAGATGTGGGCTTGCTTAGGGTGTCTGATTTCCCAAAGGCAATTATGAAAGTTAGACCTGGAACAACGTGCTAGCTTCACATGCTGTGTTGAGCCAAAGGGCACAGCTGGGGTGGAGTGGGGGCACAATGATATGCATTCCTCTAGTCCTTGAGTCAGAAGAAAAGTGTGCCAGCATTAAATTTGCTACCTTGAATGCCAAACACTATTCTGTTTCAGCAACAAGGCCAGGAAGTGGTGCGGTCCTTACAGTTCTAATGCAAGACAAATTAAGGAAACTAATTGATAGATTCCCCTGGCTTCATTTCCTCTTCCGCCAAGTGTCACCTTGCTCTTCCTAATGTGAGGTGGGGCTGGGCCTCAGCCTTGGGAAGGAGGTGAGTTTTGACAGGCTGCCAGACCCCTGTGTTTAGCCATCTGTCAAAACCTGGTACCAAAACAGCTGATCTACAGGATGGCAGATGCTACATGGTTGAACAGGAGAGCCTCTTCTGCATTACTGGACATCTTTTCGTGCCTACAATCCAATAGTAGGACGTTGACTCATCAGCATCTGTCAGCCAGTCTGAAAAACAGCTGACATGTACTGGGAAAGTAGAACAATTGCCAGCTGCCTTGAGGGCTACTTTTAAGTTTAGGTTTAGCACCATAATTTGTGGCCTAATGTGTTGTGTGAATCAGGCCAATTGTGATTTAGATGAGAAACTAGAGACTAGAACAAACCACAGCTTAACATGACTCAGTCAGTGTGCTGCTAAAAAAAAAAAAAAAATCCATTACAAGGATCCAGCTGGCCAGAAATGGAAGTTTTATGATGCTCTTTGGAATTGCAGGAGGAGAAAAGTAAAGTTCTGAATCAAACGTTCTGCTCTTTGAAATTTTTGTAGTTTGTGTGGAAGGGAGTCCCAAGGTTTGGGTCAGGAATGGATGAAAGTTTGAGTGGGTTTTAAGTAATGTTAGCTTAATTTTTTATATTCCATATGGCAAGGAGATAGGGTTTTTGGTATGTGTATTATTGGAACATATAGTTTTAGCAAGTTGGAGGAACCAGACCATCCCATTAAGCATAATGTGGACTGGGGTGAGGGAGGAATAGCATGATATGTGAATGCAGCAATTGTGTTTTGTTAACCCAAGTTTAGGAAGAATTTGCCCAGGAGCATTTGAATGGGCAGAGGGTTAAAGAAATCAAGATGGCAGCTGTGACCAAACACTCAAAATCCTGTCCCTTTTTTATGTGAACTGATCATGTGATCATGGACACCATATTGATTTTTTTAACACCTTCCCCCCGATGGACACTCTAGAATTTTGGAGAATCCAGGGCCACCACTATACTGTATATGTTATGTGTTGCCATTATTATATTTTATTGTACTTAAAATATATTTAATTATGCACATTGCCTGTGATGCTTCACCAACAAATAGTATAGAATGAAGAAGCAAAATTTTAATAACTGTTAGATACCTTTTTTTCCTCCAGAATAGAGGATAATGTGGTTACACTATTTCTGGAGCAGACTCACTTTAGAAAGTAATGAAGGTTTACAAAAGGGAATGTTATCTTATATAGAAAGCTAAAGATTAAGGGTAAGAAATCTACAGGTAGTCCTTGGCTTATTACCATTCATTTAGCGACCGTTTGAAGTTACAATGGCACTGAAAAAAATGACTGGTCCTCTCACTTACAAATGTCACACCACCCTCACAGTCACATGACCAAAATTCAGGCGCTTGGCAACTGGTATGTATTTATGACAGTTGCAGCATTTGGGGGTCACACGATTGCCATTTGTGACCTTCCCAGCTGGCTTCTGACAAGCAAAATCAACGGAGGAACCCAGGTTCGCTTAATGACCACATGATTTGCTTTACAACTATGATGATTTGCTTAACAACCATGGCATAAAATTGGATGTGGTCACGTGATGCCTCGCTTAATGACTGCAACCCTTAACAATGAATTTTCTGGTCCCTATTGTGGTCGTAAGTTGAGGACTACCCGAAATTCTACTTTTTTTCACTGAAGTTTTTACTTTTGATTGAAAGGAGCAATTGTGTGTGTGTGTGTGTGTGTGTGTGTGTGTACAGATGAAACTCGAAAAGTTAGAATATCGTGCAAATGTTCATTTATGTCAGTATGGCAATTCAAAAGGTGAAACCAATATATGAGATAGATGCATTACATGCAAAGCGAGATATGTCAAGCCTTACTTTGGTATAATTGTGATGATTATGGCGTACAGTTTATGAAAACCCCAAATTCACAATCTCAGAAAATTAGAATATTACATGACATCAATAACACAAGGATTGGAAATAGAACAATATTGGACCTCTGCAAAGTAGAAGCATGCATATGTACTCAGTACTTGGTTTGGGCCCCTTTTGCAGCAATGACTGCCGCAATGCGGGGTGGCATGGGTGCTATCAACCTGTGGCACTGCTGAGGTGTTATGGAAGACCAGGATGCTTCAATAGCGGCCTTCAGCTCCGCCGCATTGTTCGGTCTCATGTCCCTCATCTTTCTCTTGGCAATGCCCCATAGCTTCTCTATGGGGTTCAGGTCAGGCAAGTTTGCTGGCCAATCAAGCACAGTAATCCCATGGTCATTGAACCAGGTTTTGGTACTTTTGGCAGTGTGGGCAGGTGCCAAGTCCTGCTGGAAAATGAAGTCAGCATCCCCATAAAGCTCGTCTGTGGAAGGAAGCATGAAGTGCTCCAAAATCTCCTGGTAGACGGCTGCGTTGACCCTGGACTTAATGAAGCACAGTGGACCAACACCAGCAGATGACATGGCTCCCCAAATCAACACAGACTGTGGAAACTTCACACTGGACTTCAAGCATCGTGCATTGTGTGCCTCTCCATTCGTCCTCCAGACTCTGGGGCCTTAGTTCCCAAATGAGATGCAAAAGTTGCTCTCATCAGAAAAGAGGACTTTGGACCACTGGGCAACAGACCAGTTCTTTTTTTCTGTAGCCCAGGTAAGACACTTCTGACGTTGTTTGTTGTTCAGGAGCGGCTTGACAAGAGGAATACGACAATTGAAGCCCATGTCCAGGATCCGTCTGTGTGTGGTGGCTCTTGATGCACTAACTCCAGCCTCAGTCCACTCCTTGTGAAAGTCCCCAACACTTTTGAATGGCCTTTTCCTGACAATCCTCTCCAGGCTGCGGTCATCCCTGCTGCTTGTGCACCTTTTTCTACCACACTTTTCCCTTCCACATAAGCTTCTATTGATGTGCTTTGATACAGCACTTTGGGAACATCCAACTTCTTTTGCAATTACCTTTTGGGGCTTTCCCTCCTTATGGAGGGTGTCAGTGATGGTTTTCTGCACAACTGTCAGGTCAGCAGTCTTTCCCATGCTTGTGATTCCTACTGAACCAGCCTGAGAGACCACTTAAAGGCTCAGGAACCCTTTGCAGGTGTTATGGATTCATTAGCTGATTGGAGTGGGACACTTTGAGCCTAAAATATTGAACCTTTTCACACTATTCTAATTTTCTGAGATTGTGAATTTGGGGTTTTCATAAGCTGTACACCATAATCATCACAATTATACCAAAGTAAGGCTTGACATATCTCGCTTTGCATGTAATGCGTCTATCTCAGATATTGGTTTCACCTTTTGAGTTGCCATACTGACATAATTGAACATTTGCACGATATTCTAATTTTTCAAGTTTCACCTGTATGTGCAGAAACATTCCAACCATTGTGCATTTCACCTGTAATCTGACATTGAACAACCCAGAAACAGATGCGGTAGTTCTTCAACAGCCTCTGAGAAGTAGGACTAAGTGTGAGAATTGGGTAAGGAGATACAATCAATGAAATATCAAGCTTCTGTTTAGCTCTAAAGAGAGGAAATATCTCCCTTCCAACTGCCTGAGCCAATCTGGAGCCAGTCTTTGAATAAATGATCAAGTTCATATTTATGAAATTAGTGACCTACGTGAATTGGTGTCATATGCTCCCTTTTAACAGACTGTCTGTTATTATTCTCAATGAAATATGACAATAAAAAGCTCTGTTTCACTCGTTAGTCATTTCCAGCTGCTATGAAAATAATATGTTTGGTATAATTCATTTGAGATCTGATGGGTTTAAGGCTCCTCTGACAAGATATAATCAGCTCATTATGGAGAAACAGAAGCCATCCTTGTTGCAGATAAATTGCTCAGAGTTGTGATTAAATTACTCCAGCAAAATACGGAAGGCTAGGCTTCCAGTACATAGAGATGTTTTATCATCACCAGACCTGCATGATAAATCTTGAATGAATTCACTTTTTGCTCTTGAGTGCATGTAGATGTCTGTGTCCACTCTTCGATGATGGCCAGCTAGACCAATCCAAACCCCCAAATTCACTTCTTTTTCTTACTCAGTCTTATCACATTAATTTTTCTATTTCTAAGTCCATAAGAATACTCCATCTTTCTTCCATAATAATGTTGTAGCGACAACAATTGTGTATCTTAATTTGCATTTGACTCTGCTTTATATGCAGGCATCCTCAGAGCAAGATCAGTATGGTGGGTTTGGGGGAGCCGAAAAGCTGATTTGATATTGTGTGAATGTTGGCATTCTAAGGTTTTCGTGCCTCTGAAACAAATATGTCCCAATACTTTCTTCTTTAGGAGTCATTTTTGACATGCCTAATGGACAGAAAGCCTTACTAATTCTGTTGTTCCAGAGGGCAGATCCAGAATCGATGAGTTAAAACTACAAAGAAGGAGGTTCAGGCTACACATCACAAAGAACTTCCTGACTATAAGACCTGCCAGTCACACAAATTCTTTTCTAGAGGTCTTCAAACAGAGGCTGAATGTTCATCTTTCAGAGATGCTTTAACAGTCCCAGATTATCTTTGTGGTTTTTTTCACCTCTATGATAGTTTGATTCTACAAAATGTCCTGTTCTCATTGCTGATGTGTACCATACCTCTCTTTCCAGTCTCTGCCAGTTCCTGAACTTCCCCCCAAGATATTGGGTGACAAAGCCTAAAAGATTACATATTGAAGCTGCTTTTTTATGATGTAAGAATAAGGATGAAAGAACAGTTAAGACAACTTAAATCTCTCTAACTCAGGGCTGGAAACAAGGTGGAGGCAATAACATAGAGATGAGGCTGATAAAAAGATGCCAAGGCCTGTTTGTGCCATGGATAGGTTCTAGTGGGAAAAAGCCCCTTGCGCTGTTTGCCTAATCCAGAACAGCAATTGCTGTAAACAGTTCACAACGAAGGTCACATTAAAGCTAAAATACAACATATTTATACAGAGCTATTCAAAGTGTCAGCATAATCAATAGCTCAAAACGCATACCATAAAATATGTCACTTTGCATTAATTAATCACATTTGATTCCAACAAAGAAAGATCAGTGCTGACATGGATAAAATAAAGGCTGAAACAACCTTCACTGAAAAAACATGTCTTCCTTAACTCCAAGAAGCCACTAGATGGATGCAGTCAGTCCACCACCTAAACCTAACCAGATCCTTTAACCATGCCTCACAAGACTGATCCTTCACCATCTCTGTAGTCCTCCTTTCAACTTGCTTCTTTCTGTCCTTTCTGAGTTATGGTGGTGGTACCCAGAACTGGACACAGGATTCTAAGTGGGTTTTGACTAAGGTAAAGTAGAGTGGGACACTTACTTCCCATGATTTGGACTCAATACTTCTGTTAATGTACTCCAAGATAGCATTTATTTTTTTAGCAGATGCATCTCACTGCTGGCCCATATTCAATTTGTGGGCCACAAGAATACTCAGACTCCTTTCACATGTACAACTGCCAACCCAGGTCTCCCCCATCCTATGCTTAGGCCCTACCTTCTTCCTGCTCCAGGGCAGAATTTTACATTTCTCTGTGTTAAATTCCATCCTATTCATTTTAGTCTATTGGTCAAGCCTATCTGGATCTTTTCAAATCTTTTCTCTTTCATCTAATAGCTTCCTAGTTTAGTGCCACTTGCAAACTTCATGCTGGTAAATTTTCTGACACTTCAAGGATGGGGTCAATTCAGCAGTGGAGAATAGCCATACGGTTGCAATCACATATTCACATTTCTGGGAGCAAATCCCACGGAGTCTATTGAAAATCCTATATTGTTATTGTATAGGATTCTGCTGGAGAATGAACAAAAACAGAATAGCTGAGCCCTGGTATCCTTGTGATTACTATTTTGTCATCAAGGAATTGGGGAGAAGCACCATGGCCCTGACTTTTCCACAGACTCCTGTTGTTGCCTCTAGAGCTCCACACCACAATGTATCAGAAGATGATCTAGTGTAGTGCATTTCAGTGCAGTGCAGTGCAGTCTAGCCTAGCCTAGCCTAGTACTTAACCAGGGAGACCCAGATGCAAATATCTACTTGTCAATGGTGTTTGTTGGGTGGCTTTGGAACACTCTCTCCCCAGTCTATCTCATGGGTAAAATTAGGGAGATCCTGATGTGAATAACCACGGAAAAGGATATGAGTTCAAATAATCAACTGTGTTTAAGGTACTTTAAGAACCTATTGTTTTTTCTATTTAAATAGGCTTCATGGAAGGTTGCAGGTGTGTGTGTGTGTGTGTGTGTGTGTGTGTGTGTGTAATGGACTTATCCTTTTTTATTGCGTTTACCATGTGTTCTGGTGTGTCTAAAGAGGGATCCCTGAATAGGTTGAGGTTTATAATCTGAAACTTGCTCGTTAGAAAATAAGTCCTGTGGAGTCCTTGAGGTTCTCTGAGCTTGGTGCTTTTCTTGCAAACATTTCGTTACCCTGCTAGTAACATCTTCAGTGCTAGAATGGAGTGGAGTTTGCTCTCTGTTTATATATAAATAAGTCCTTCTGGAAGGAAGATACTGAGAAAAGGTCAGGACACTCTGTAATGGTCTGTGAGAATGTCCTTGAGAGAAAGGAGGAGAAACAGGAGCCACAGAATAGGCAGCGGTCAGATAAGAGGCAGCTTAGCCCAAGGAGGAACAGGGCTGTGGCAAACATCTCAGAAGGGACCCTCCCTAGTTTCTTGGACCATAAAGGCAAAGGGGGAGAGATATACTTTCAGACTTCAAGATTCAGTTAGTGTAATCTTACAATAAAGGCAGAGTTAGGACTTGTGGTTTGTATTTCTTGTCTATATTACTTCAAAGGGCTGACACACTCAAAGCAGCTTGAGTTTAGTTAAGAGTGAACCCAAAATTACAAAAGGAATTGTTGCTGAATTGCATGGAATGCTTTGTCATTTCCAATATTCTAGAGCAGCGTTTCTCAACCTCAGCAACTTTAAGCAGTGTGGACTTCAGCTCCCAGAATTCCCCAGCCAGCACGGGGAACACACAGTCCACACAGATTAAAGTTGCTGAGGTTGAGAAACACTGCTCTGAAACACAGAAAATCAGTACTGAAAAGGGCCAGCTTTGCTGTCCCCATCCTAGTTGAATTTCAGATGTATTAGGACCACAATTCCCAAATTCCTGGATAGGATAGCCAATGGCTGTTGGAGTCTTTCCTTTCTTTCAGTAAAATCTAGTCCTACAGAACAGGCATGCAGGCAAACTGTGTTCACTGAATTAACCTGTTATTTTAGTTCTCACAACATATGGGACCCTAAATTCACCAAACAGGCTGGATTTGCACAACAGCTATGCCACAACAAAAGGAATTGAGTCTTGGGCATTAATCATCCCAAATAACTGCCTTCTCTACTTTTTGACCTGATCTGTTAGTTTAAGCATGTTGGATTTACATGTTTCCATTCCCAACAGGCTGCAGCTCATGAAACGGAGCCATAACGAAATGGAAAATATGATAGATTTTGTATCCAAGGGCTCTGGTTTTTGAACGAAAGACAGGAAAGAGAAGCTGTGTCCTTCACCGCATCAAGTTCTTTACGTGGGTGAACAGTAAAAGTGCTTTAATATCAAAATAATCAGCTAAAACCCACAAATCTTGTTTCAAAAAATTCAACTGGAAGTGTTGATAGAAATGTCTGGGTTTAAAATACTGTCTGCAGATTAGTCTTGCTGAATTTTAACAGTTGGTCCTGAGTTGTTGAGTTGTTCACAGCGAAGCATCTGCCTGGTGCAACCTTTTTTTTCCCCCCTAGTTTCCATGGGGATAGAAGCAGTAGATTGCAGTAGCCAATCACAGTGAGTCTGCCTGACAGCATTATACTAGAAGATGTTTGCTCAGCTCCTTGATTTGCACTATCAGGGACATTAATCTAGTTATATGGCAAGGACTCAACACTGTTGGCTGGGGAAAGAAAGACTCAGACCTTTGGAAGAAAAAGAAATCACTTGATACCCCTGTTTAGAAGAGAGCATTTAGACCAGCTAGCACATTTCAAAACAGGATGGGTGTTTTTACTGTAGCTCTCTTTTAGAAACCTGGATCACAAATGAAGGGAAACAAGTATAATAAATTGGGATTGATTTTTTCCTCTAACCACATCAGAGTAAAACCAACATGCTGTCAATATTCTTAGTATTGTAGCTATTGTCTCCTGCCAGATAATTAAAGATTGGTTCATGGAACCAATACAATCACATATGCAATCATTATGGACATACTGTACTGAACCATGTTTGAACTAAGTATAGGCACAATGGGTTATGATTAATTTAAGTACTGTTGATTAAAAAAAATGCATTTCCTTGGATAGGGCAATGATGATAAATGATTACGTGAAGTGAAAGCTTTTTATTTTATTGCAGCCAGTCCAATTCTTGACTGCCCTATGCATCCAAGCAGGAAATATTCTCCTTCTGAAGAATTTCCAGGTCATTTTATCTGTGACACCTCTTGCTCTTCCCCTGCTCTTTGCCAAGGTATGTTTGTTTGGAAAAGCAACCCAGATACATCCCCTCTACATTTTGCTTTCCACCAGAAAAGCTAAGGAAGGACATCTTCCTGAAAATTCTCCTGGAATATTCAAAAGAAGAGAAATGCTTTCGGACAGCAAGGGCAAAATTTGCCTCAATGAAATTAATCAAGGCTTTACTTAAATGAAAATCCAGCTTTGTGGATGCTGGTATTATTTGTCAACTTTCTTTTGCAAGTTAAATTAATTCCAGGAAGATGGGATTTTTAACTATGGTACAGGATGTAGACCAAACAGCACGAGTGTCCTGGATTCAACCTGGATTGGTTGGGCAAATATACTGTAGATCTGGATGAGCATCATTTGATCACATGAATTGCAATCAACAGCACTGCTGAGAAGGTCTGATTTAGCTGAATGATACAGCAAATACCAGGCAAGACTTTAGTCATGCTGAGTCATGCTGAACTGATGCATTTTTGCATGTGTGACGCATCAGAGGGAGGAGGTGTGCTTTTATATCCCAGCAAAAGGAGATATCTTATGGATTATGTCTCTTTCCAAACCTTTTATGATGGTCCAAAGGGATAACTGGCTGAAAGATCACCAGCAGCCTATGCAAACATGATCAGTTTGGAATTTCAATTTGCAACTCTCCCTCCCTCCCTTCCTCTCTCTTTCTCTCTCTCTTTTTCCCAACGAGGTCATGACTGTCTCAATTGCCTGCCTTTCTGGGCCATACAATTTATATTCATAGTCTTCTGATTGGGAATCTCTGCTGGGCAGGCATTCCCACGAAGCCTGAGCCATTAAGGACATAGCTAAAAACTTCAGTCATAAAGGAATTTTACTGATTTCAGATATAAAAAAACAATCCGAAGGCTGCCTGGGGTATCAGATCACAAATGGTATATTTGCATTGAAAGACAGGCTATAACCCAAAGGATGGACAACTGAGGTTCGGGTTTCTTTGAGCACCAAGGCTGAAAATGTTTGAAATGCAACGATTGGGTTAACCCCTGATCCAGCCAGAAACTAGTTTTTATAAAGTGAATTATCACACAGTTGGAAGGGACTGTCCAGCCCGGTCCCCTGATCAATGTAGGAATCCACGTGAAAGTATTTCCTGCTGAAGGCTGTCTGACCATTGCAGGATTATATCCAGCCAAGAGATCCCATTTTCTTTCTTTTCAACTGCACTTAGTGATAGGACTTTTCTCTTAACATTCAGCCAGATTATGACTTCCTGTAACTTTAAATCTTTATTTCATATCCTGCACCTTGGGACAATAAAGAACACATCTTGACCCTCTGTTCTGTGGCACTTCTTCTTCTGATGAAAAGTAAAGCTATAACTATTCTCAACTTTCTCTTTTCAGGGCTCAGCAGATACAGATCTCTCAGCCTCTTCTTACAAAAATTAATTTGTAGCTCCTTGATCATCCTCCTTGTCCTTTGGGGCACTGGCTCTACTTTTCTTTCTCTTTTTTGAATCTTCTTACAATGTGATGCTCCAAACCGAACACAATACTTGATGTGGAATCTGTCCAATGCAAAATAAAGTGGAATAATTGCTTCCTGTGATTTGGAAGCTATATGTCTGCTGACATGGTCTAAAACTGCATTAGCTTTTTTCTTTTTTTTTCAGGCAAATCACACTGCTGGCATATATTCTGTTGCTAATAAAACCACCATTTTTAATTTCTTTTCCCACAAGCATTATTGCCAAGCCTGGCATTTTCTCCCTCCCTCCAATTTAGAATGCATCTTCTTTGATTCTGAGCCAAATCAAACTGTTTGATATTTCCACAGTTGACACTAAAAATGTAATAGATTCCAATCCCTTCTCATCTCTACCCTACCCTGCCCCTCCACCCTCTCCCAGACAACCAGCTGTTGACTTCCTGCAGCTGCTTTCTATTCACCTTGCTTCCTGCTCCTTGGATTCATAAAGGCATTGTTAGTCTATGGATTGCCTGTGTGCTTATGACAGTTTCCCACTTGACTAGTGAGCTGCTGAGGATCTTCTCTATCAACCCGCCAATCCAATATTTGTTGTGCTCCTGTAACGGGCAGAAAGGAGAAGCACAACCATACCAGGAAGTCATGCTTTATACTAGTTTGCCAAGCAGATGTTTCATGGACCATTGGGGAAACACCATTTCCCACTGTGGCAGAATTGCTGGGAACAGAGAACCTCCTTCCAAGCACACCTGCTGCATTATGTGTACAGGTGTGTGTGCAGATTTGCAAGTATGTGCAAGCATGTGCGGATGTATTTATTCAATAGACACCCTACTACTTTGCTCAGATGAACGTTCAAGACAGCTAACACAGTTAAAGAAGAAAATACAAAAATTTGAAAGCATTAAATACTAAAACCAATCAACAATCAGAAGTGCATCAGAAGCGATGCATTTTTACACAGGTTCCAAACGTTGAAAGAGCGCAGAGGGGCCATTCTGATATATGCTCCTTTCCTGCGAGCCAGATGGATAAGCTTTTGACAGTGGAGTGTCTTCAGAATGGCCTCTCCCTGTAGATGTTAGCAGCTTGACAGAGTCACAATGGAAGAAATGATTTCTTATTTGCTCCACTATCAGAGCTAGAGATTAAACAAATAATTTAAAAAATGGCAAGTGGCAAAACACCAGGATTAGATAGATTCCCCATCGAGCGGTGCAAAACATTTATATTTCTTTTGGTGCCAAAGGTTTGTCAAGTCTATGAAGAGATATTTGATAAGGGAATTTTATCACCAGCATTTAATCAGGTTTATATTACAGTTCTACCAAAAGCAGGTAAAGATCATACTCAGTGTGCTAATTATCATCCAATCTCATTGATTAATGTTGACACAAAATTTTTAACAGCGGTGTTAGCAAGCGATATCGTTTGTTATTAAGAATGATCAAGCAGGGTTTATAAAAACTAAGCAAGCAGCAGACAATGCTCGATTAGTTGTAAATTGAATGGACTTGAACATAAATATTAATTTGTAATTTTATCATTTGATGTTGAAAAAGCCTTTGACAAAATACATAAACAGTCTATGTTTGCTGCACTAAATAGATTTGGATTTCCTTTGGAATTTATAAAATGGATTAAGATATTAAATGAGTTGCCCACATCTAAAGTAAAGGATAATGGTATGTTTTCTTCTACTTTTCTACTATTTAGAGGAACTAGACAAGGAGGGCCACTTTCACTCCTGTTTTTTAACATTTGCATGGGACCCTTGGCTTGTGCTATTAAACAACACAGGGAGATCTATGGAGTAGTACACAACTCAAATAAAACCAACAAATAAATTGGTTTTATTTGCAGATGACATTCTTTTGTTTATTTCTAAACCTCACACTACTATTCCAGTGTTGACGCAAAGGATAGATGCCTTTAGTAAAATAGCAGGATATTCTATTAACTGGTCCAAATCAGAACTGATGCCAATAGGTGAAAATTTGGTTACCCATTCATTTAAGGGATATCAATTCCACATTTGCACCAAATATATTAAATATTTAGGTATGTGTATACCAAAGGATATAACTCAGTTAGCAACATGTAATATAAATATAATATAGAGAGAGGTTTCTTCAGATATCGATAGACGGGAGTCATTAAACCTCACCCTTTGGGGAAAGGTGAAGGCTCTCAAAATGAACATTATTTCCAGATTAATTTATATTCTGAGAGGGATTCTAGTTTTTATATCTGGAAAATATTTTCAGAAAATAAATTCTTTGTTTAGAAAATTTCTATGGGGTTCTTCAGTTCCAAGAATATCTTTACAGAAAATGTAATTATCAATTAATGAGGGAGGATTCGGTCTTCCAAATCTGGAGCTATATCATCATGTTTACCTATTGTCAAGTATTAAATACTGGAAGCCAACAAGTGGTGTTAATTTTCTGATTTGGGCAACTTTGGAATATACATATATAACACCTTTGGTGGGATGGACCTTTGATGGTAGGATCTAAATATACTAAAACTCTAATATCTCTGGAAACAATTTTGTCAGTTAGGAAGCTATGGAATGTAATGCCTTAAAAAAAAGATTTGACCCTTTTTCCCATGCCAAATTGACTTTATGGGAAAACCCAACTTTAAAAATTGGAGAAAAGATTGTGATATGGAAAAATTGGATGGAAGCTGGAATATTGATTTTGGACCAACTGATAGATGATGAAGATGAATCTTTAACATATGCTGTGTTAAGAGATAATTATCATCTATCAGATATAGCCCAATGGTGATATTTACAGCTACAACATTTGTTAACAACATTGTTTGGACCAGCAGCATTTTCAGCTTCAGAGACACCTGAGATATTAGAACAGCTTGTTAAATCCTTAAAAATTTTTTTTTTAAAAAAACCTACTATTAGTTGGTCTAGATATTTGTTAGCAATAAATCAATTTGATATGCAGATGCTAAGGGATGCATGGAATAAAGAATTAGAGCTTGCCATTTATGAGTGGATTGCCTAAGGACGTAGACTTTGTATGGACAAATATAATGAAATATGGGACTCATTTACACAAAATACAGTAGGTTAAAAAACATGATAGTCATATAAATTTATTAGAAATGCATATGTACTTGAATTATATTTGCATTAGATAAGCATATATAGAATTGAAATTGTTTATAGTTATAATGATATATTAACTTTTTTCTCTTCATTGTATTTTTTTCACTTTTTTGTTAAACTACTTCTATGTATTTTTTTTCTTCCTTTTCTAATAAAAAAATTAAATAAATAAGTAAATGAAAAACAACAACAGAAGAAATGATTTCTCAGATATTTGGGCCTTAAGTCAACATAGAAATCTGGTGACTGTTGCAGCTGTGGAGTAAAAGAGTTGTCTTCCCCTGGTATAAGGCAAAATTTGTTGCATTATTCATTTCATTGATCCCATCATCTTGTCCTAGGAAGGTTTAGATAAAGCCATTGAAAGAAGAGAAGGTGGACTTGATTTGTTCACTCAGATTAAAACTGGAACCAGAGAAAGACCTTCCAGCCATCATGCCCACCTTGTGTTGGAGGGGACAGAACAATAAACTATGAAATACTATGAAATACAACAGCATTGTTGAAAAGAAACCAGAGGCAGCCTTAACCCTTTCTGCAGTTATTTCCTGTCCAGACTGAATAATTTGGCTTGAAGGAAGCATTCCAGGATCTTTGGGGTTAATTTCCAACAATTTCCTAAAGCCTTTAATCTTCTCAAGCATATTATAATCCAGCCTGCCCAGAGTGACTGGGCAAAGAGATATATCGATCGAGGGGCCTCATTATAAGTTGTACATTGTGAACTTAGCATCCTTGGTCATGCCATTAGTGCAATTATCTTATTTCATTAGGGAAAGCATCACTTTGCATTAGAGCATATTGGTTCCCTTTGAAAAAGCAATGATGTTTTCCAGCAAAGGGAAGACAGTCATTAATTTCAAAGGAGGTACCTGATTGTCATACCAGCTGCTTAGACATTTAACCCAAGGAGTCAATTTCTAGGTTTGCTGATGACTACATCAGTGTGCAATTCCTTTGAAAAGTTTCAAAACAATGTGACCGTGGCATAGGATTCACCCTAATTAATCTATCTGCATTTTGGAAGATGAGGGATGTGTGGGAGGGAATTACATCTCAACCTGAAGTCAGGATGCTATATCGCCTAGAATTGTGGAGTGATATGTGATTTTCAAAGGTCTTGTATACTAACTATTTCTCATCATCCTACTACTAACATCTTTTGGAAGTCAGAATGTTTCTGAGTATTCTGTGATGTCATAATGAGTCAGGAAAAAGTTATGAGATGGATTCGATTCAATTCCAATCCATTCCATTCCATTCCATTCTTCATAAAGAATAAGCCTTTATACCAGAATCTTCATAAAGAATAAGAGAAATCTCGGGTCAAAGCCAAAGTTTCTTCCATTTACAAAACCTGTTGATAAAGAGAATAGCCTAATTTTAATGGCTGACCAGCAAGTGCCTATCTTCAAGAGAATGTAAATTTCCTTCAGTCCCATGAATCCTTACAATCAGTGATGGTACATTTGGACCCTTCACACACATTATCTCAGAAGTAACCGAGATGATTGGAAACCTCAGTCATCTGGTTCAGGATTTTGGTTTTATTTGCTTAACTAACCACATGGTGCCTCTGAGACTACCACAAAGAGGGAGGGGATGGTCTAGTGGTTTTCCCGACCCCTTTCTTAGTATTTTTGTTTGTGTCCATGACCCTCCCCATGTGGATGCCAGATTTCCAAATAAAACCAATGAATTACTGATGTGAACAGCATGATAATTATATAAGCAGTGCAATAAGGGTGCATTATAGACAGATAAAAAGCCTGGTTCCTACTCACTAAAATCTACAGTCTAGACCAACATTCCTCCAACTGTATGCTTTCCAAGTATCTCACTCTGTCATTCCTGTCACCTTCATCCAGGATGAAAAAGACACGTGGAGGGCATCAAATTGGGAGTTGTATAACAAGTAAGGGAGGAGGAAGGAACTAAGGAAAACTAGGGAAGAACACCGGTTCAGTTTACAACTGGGTACAAATGGGCCTTTTGAATTTCTCTGCCCAATTTGTGGGTGGAGAAATTGGGAAATGATTTATTTGAATTTCCCCAAGTGTAGGAAGGAAAAAAAAACATATCTAAGAATTTTGTAAGGATGGAACTCTAGTAGTGTTCACATAGCACTGCTATTGAAAAGGTCACCTAGTGCAAGTTTCTGGAATATTTTTTTAACTGACAGTTTCCATGGCCTGAAAAAAATATGTGAAAACTACTGTCCTAGTGTATTTTCTTGGAATTAAAGGAAACCGGTGAAGCCAGGGAGTTGCAGAGGGCTGAAAAGGGAATAAAATACAGGACAATCCCACACACCCCTTAGCTACCATGTAATTAAATATGTTCCCCGGTGCCATCCCTAAGAAGTTGTTTTAAATATTCCCTTCTCCTTTCAAAGACCTTCTGCAACAAACTCTCCTTCATCAAGCTGAGTTACAAAATGGTAGAAAAAATGCAGAGAAATTCTCTGCCTAGAACAAGGTCACCTTAACATGCTACCTGCAAGATTACAAAAGTTGATTTGTGCTAGAGGATGGATGGATGATTTGATGGATGATAGATAGATGATAGATAGATAGATAGATAGATAGATAGATAGATAGATAGATAGAGCAGTGAACATGACCTTTTGCCCACAAAATGCTGGAATGATTCCACAGGTTCAGAGAAGAAGATGTAGCTTAATTGCTTCCTTCCATGCTCTGACTCAGTAATTTGGTGCAGTCTGCAGAATGCCCCCTGAATGATTCTGCTTCTGTAAAGAAATATCTGATTTCTGTGCTATGATTTTTGCAGTTTCCAGCAAAGAAATAATATCATGGTGTCAATTGCAACGTCAAGGTCCTGGAAGCAGCGTCCAGCATATAATCTGTGTTAAGTGACTAATCTGTTATGGAACAGCTGTTTCCTTCAAGATCTCTAGTATCAAATGTTTACATGTATTCCCCCTAATCTCCATCATGCTATTCTCCCCTTGCATTTTTCTCCCCCCTTGCCCCTTCTCCCTTTACCTTGTATATCCCAAGGCTTTTACTGTTTTGCTTGTAAAACTCTTCTCAGGAAACATTTCCTAATAATCTGATCTTCAAATTGGATGCTAAATTCCCATGACCACAGGACGAAAAGATAGAAATTACCCAGTTGGGGAATGAGAATAAGCAATTTCACTGGATATTCACAATAATTTTCTGGTATGGATGGTTTTAGGACAAACTTCCTTGACCTAGTATGGTCAGAATGTGTAGCTCCAATGCTGAAGTGGATACTGGGAGTACTTAATAGTTTTGTATTAAGATTTTTTTTTAAAATAAAAAGTTAATATTCTGCAAAGCAAACCACTTGCTTCCAGCATCATTTATATTTCCAGGAATGCCAAATATGCCCTTTGAGCTTTCTTAGAAAAGACAAATGGCTGAAGGAAGCCTGGCATCGGGTTCAGAATTGAGCCCTCTTACCAGAAAAAGTGGGAGCAGCAGATTGCTCTCTGCAGAAGTGAAACAATAATGGTGAGCTAACAAGCTCCCAATATCCATTCTGTGAAAACACCTAAATAGGACCATCATCCTAGGAAACACTGTCCTGACACAACTGGTAGGCACCAGACCGGCGCCAGTGGATGGAGAATCATGGCAAGGGCAAAAAAAAAATGTCAGAATCAAACCAAGTGTTTACTTAGGTCCTCTGAATGTTCCTTTACTGCAAGGGAGCCACCTGAGAAACAAAACTTGCCAACATTTGTTGGACCAATTCATGGAAGTCATGGGGATCAATGTCTACTAGTGTTCATGGCAGTGGAACTGCCTCTGAAGGCCATCTGCTGGGAGACTAGTGGGCTTCCTGGTGCAGTTGGTTCGCTGCCATGCAAACAGAGTGCTGGACTAGATGGGCACAGCTTATGTTCTTATAATATGTTCTTAACATGATTCTAGGGATGCTTATAGGCACCCCTGTGCCAGAGGTCTGGCTTGGCCCATAGAATAATCATTTCTATGATCAATAACCCAACCTTCTTGCAATTTCTCTGTATCGAAGGCTTTGCTTTCTCTGTACCAAATTCTAGGTAAGTGCTTGCTCCCTGAGGAAATGTCATTTACAGGATCACTAAAGGTGGGACTTCTCAGTGATGCCCCCCCCATGGAACAGCTGACATTCCTGCCCCATGATGTCCATTCCTCCTCTACATTATTGGACTTCCAAAGGGCTAGGAAGAACTGGTTATTTTTGTTCTTTGAAGGAATGTTTTAAGATTAATCTATCCCCATGGATGGAGCTGGCATGAGAGGCTGATCATAGTAATGCAATGTTTTCAGCCTTACATTTGGCATTCTGTAAGCTCTGAGCCTATGAGAATCAGCCATAGGTGCCCAAGAAAATAAATAAATAATAAACATAATAACCGATCCAATCAAGACAAGCAGAAACAGTCCTTTTCCAGGATGCTAATGAATCCCTAACTGGGGAGGGGGGTAGCCTGTGTCCAGTGAATCATAGGAGCCTCTGTGAGTGATAGAGCCAACCAATGCCTGCCCAGAACAAAGGCTGCCTGTCAGGTGAGGGTGTATAGAAAATGCCAAGATGGTGCTCAAGCCCATGTGACTGAAGCCCCACCCCTTTTTCTGAGTGTCACCTGTAAAAAAGGGGATGGGGCTTCTATTATGTAGTTGTAGTCACCGTCTTGAACATTTGGACCCCACCTGCCCATGCCTCCGGATCAAGCTTTTCCCTGTGTAGCTCTGGCAAAGATTCCAGAGAGAATCCAGGCAAAGAGTGGATTCTCACATTACCTCAGACTACCAGCATTCCATCTCCCTTGTCTCAAAGGGGCACCAAGCTTTGTGTAAAATGTCAAGGGCCAGGCAAAGCATGGGGCCAGGGACATTAGGAAGGAGAATTCAGGCATTTTAAAAGGTGAAATAAATGTTTTGAGACATCTGTTTCACCCCTTCAGCCTCCTTCTCCTTAAAAAAATGCAAGTGCCCAATATTTTAGCTCCATCGGCCCCCAAGGCTCACCCACTTGCATCCTCATTCAAAGCCATAGCTTGCTTTTAGTATGGTTGAAGGAACCAGAATGGCTTGCTTTATCAAAATGATAAATCACAGACCCATAATTCTTGGGTTGATGCAACATGCTACACTGAAACCAAACAAGCCACACTGTGGCTTAATGCAGTGCAAGAATCTAGTCCTTGAAGCAGAATGTTGGAATTGGGATAGGCCTCTGCGTGCATGCATACCGTTATTTAAGTCAAGAAATTCCTCCCTCTCTCCCTCTAAAGGAGAATTTGTGCCTTTAGATTTCTTCAGTAAAACTAGATTTCCATAGGGGATGGACTGGGTGATCCCTAAGATATTGTCCAACTCTGTGATTCCTAATAATACCCAGTTCTGGAAAACAATATTGTAAGTCATAGACACTGTTTCATCCAAATTACCAGCGCATTGTCATAACGTTTCCTGATGAGCTCACTCAGAAAAGAAACAGATGGGTGGATGATTTCAGCCTCCTTGTGTTGTCAACTTTCAAAAAGAAGCCAAGGAAATCTCCTCGCCCTCCTCTTTGGAGGAGCTGGGAAGAGGACAAGGTCAGCTGGAGCAAAGCCATGAATGGTTAATGGAGCATCTGTTGCCGTTGCTGCTGATGGCTATATCCACAGCCGGTACCCCAACGCCATATCAATAATTTAATCCTCATTCATACGAGACAGTCTGGCACCATTCCTATATGGGTCACAGCTGCTTGGCTATTTAAGAAATCCAGCCTTTATGGTGCTGAAGTCCTGAATTTGCTCTGTTTGCTGTAACGTTCTTGGCTATTCCTACGGTGATTTACACAGAAATCAATGTGTCAGAATTAATACTAATTCCCAGTATTAGTAATGCTGGGAAATTCTCTATCAGACTGGATGGATGGAGAAATTGGGTGGACAAGTTCTCAGCCCTTCTCCAGGGGAAGGGAAAAAGTCTCCAATCATTTCTTGAAGGTAGAACTTCCCCTTGATGCTGACAGCCCCATTACTGAATAAAATAACAAAACAAAACAAAACAAAACAAAATAAAATAAAGGAAAAAATTGGGAGATTTCCTTCATCATCTATTCCCCTGAGTTGAATTGAAGCCAAGGGGGGCTTCAGATCCCCAGAGAGGGAATTATACAGAGAAAGGGAAAGCTTAGCTACTAAGTCAGCACTAAAGCATCACATACCAATCATAAGAATTTAATTGAAGTTTCCTTCTCCTTTGAAAGACATTTCAAAAGTAAACTCTCTTTTGGCAAATTGAGTGAGGACTGGTGGAAAAAAGGCAGAAGAATGTGTAATACTTAGCAAACTTTATGTAGGAGGTGGAATATGTAAAGAAAAATAGGTGTGGTAAATGGATGAGAGGCCATGTGGTGTAGTGGATTAGCCCCAAGGCTTATAAGTGTTGAAAAGGCACCAGGGAGACTCAGATTCAAAACCCTGAGCCATGGAAGCTCACTCAGTGACTTTGAGCCCTGCTGCCTCTCTCAGAACAACCTACTTTATGTGGTTGTTGTTGCAGGGAAAAATGGGAGGGAAGAATGCTATGTATGTTGCTTGAGCTCCTGAGCTAGATATAACTCTTATAAATAAGCATAGTTGTAATGCTGTAGGAAGAAGAGTAACTAACTGGTTAATAAACAAGATCTCCAGTTTTATGGCAAGTAGAATCTATATGGAAAGAGAGGGCTTGTAAATCTGTTGAGGGATTGGGTGGAAGATATTCAGGAACCCAGTATATAGCAATTGGGCTAAGAATGTCTCCAGAACTTTTTTTGGCTTGAGACACAGAACAACGGGATGTCCCCTTGCGCTCTATGCACAAAACCTTACAGGACAGGCAAATTTCTCCTTCTTCAACAGTGACCACAGGACAGGACCTTCTCTGCATCTAATGCTGCAAATTAGGCTTGGCCTTGTTGTGTGTGATGCTTTCTTCCAACTCAAAGCTGTCTCTTCAAAGAATTGGATACCTGGACAATATTTCTCTTGACCCTGAATGGGTTGGAATGAGTCTCTCTCTCTCTTGCTGACTCTTGTACTTGGCCCAGTGTTCCAGATGGCTGCCTTTTTCCTTGTCTGCTCCCTGGTTCTGCAGATGCTGTAGGAGAAGAGCCATGGTTAGCAAAAAATCAGAAGGAATCCGATAGCACCTTTTTCGACTAACCAATTTTATTAAAAGCCATAAGCTTTTGTGAGCTGTAGCTCACTTCACTGGATGCATAGAGTGTCTAGACCAGTGTTTCTCAATCCTGGCAACTTTCAGATGGGCGGATTTCAACTCCCAATTCAACTCCCAATTCTGGGAGTCGAAGTCCACCCATCTGAAAGTTGCCAAGGTTGAGGAACACTGGTCTAGACTGCTATAAATTTAAATTTAAATCTTACCTCAGTCTAGCCACTCTAGTATCCGATGAAGTAAGCTGCAGCTCACAAAAGCTTATGTCTTTTAATAACATGAATTAGTTGGAAAAGGTGCTACCAGACTCCTTCAGATTCCATGTTTTTGTATAACTGTATCTTGGGCTTCCTTTTTGGAGCATGAGGATTGCCTAGAGACATACAGAGAGAAAGGTGTGTCTCTTGCTATTAGGGTCAAGAAGCTTTGCTCTGGGTCCATCCACATGCCCTCCCTGCCCCAGCTCCTAGGGGCGTCTGCAAAAGAGATAAAATCCACAGGATGATGGCAGATAGTACATCTCAAGGCAAACCCATTTTGAACATGGATGTGATCTTGACAAATACCCCAAAAGAATGTGTCTTGCATCATGGCATTCTGTCTGCCATTTTGCCAGTTTTCACACACACACACACACACACACACACACACCCAGCAGATGTCCCTGGCAGCTCTAAGATAGACTGCTTATCATTGGTGGAGGTCACATGCTCACAACACAAAGCTGGCTAACTTACTGAGGGCAGGAGTGGTGTTCTGCAAGTGGCATGCCTTTGTCCTGTCTCATGGGGTGGTAGTGACAGTGGAGAAGAATCCAAAGGAATTGTATTTCCTCCATGGGCACTGATAATCTGAAAGATATGTTTCTATGTCTCAGGACAATCCTTAAGTACCACCTGTCAGGCTCTGTCAGCCCCACCAGGTAGACAGGACCAAGAATCAACTCCAGAGGAAGACTAAAACTACTTTTATTGAGATTGGCTCTAATAACAAAATCTTTTAAGTCTGATATTGCTGGGCCTCCTCCCCTTCTTATACCCATGTGAATTAGGAAAGTATCTGAGCCACCTACGTATACTTTCTGCTTGTTTTGGAATTAGGCTATTGTTGTTTCCTCATCGCTTTGGTGATAGAGCTGGTTATCCTCTTACTCTCTGTAGGCTTGGGTGGAGAACTGTGTTTGATGCCAACATGAACATACTTGGGGCAAACTCAGTAAAACAAGCAAAGGAGATAAACATGTTGTAGGTGGTTTAAAGAAGGAGCTAAGAGTGGTTTCCACTATATGCTGCTTGTTATGAAAACAATAGAGTGTTCTTTCTGACCATTTGATGCTTTTTCATGCTCAACATGTCCCCCTATGAAAATATTTGCAAAAGCATAAAAGGATGCAAGTTTTCAGTAAATCCTCAGCCACGAGGTCAGTTATGCAGCGGAGCTAAAAAGAGACAGACTGTTTTTCATGAAAAGAAACAAGCAAAAAAGTTTAACCTTTCAAAACAAAACAGACAACTCTGGTTCAGGAATCACTGCCCATCTCTCTCTCTCTCTCTCTCTCTTAATATCTCAGATATCATTACTAATTGGCTGTGTAGAATTATGACATCATCACATTCACTATGTATTTCCTAATAGGTTAGGCTAATGTCACAGCAGGCGGCAGCTTCTTGTTGAGATTGGCCAATCTTGAAAAAGCTTGGGAAGTGAGACTTCATTAATACTTGGATGGAAGATCATCAGAAAATCCTAAAGCTGTAGGTTGTTGAAAGAAGAAGCAATGGCAAATTACTTCTGCACTGTTGCCAGGAAAATAACATGGATATGTCCAGGTAATCACCAGGAGTCAAGCTTCACTTAAGAGAGGCTTCAATTGGTTGGGTTAACTATTTGTCTGCAGACTTACTATCTTGCCCTTATTCACCAGCTCTGGGCTACAGACCTGGAAAAGTAGCATCATGACAATGCCCAAGAGTCTCATTACTCATGAATGTGAAGAGTTTGAATAGATCAGTGAACAGCAGACCATGCATCTAGGGTGCCTGTCTGTGCTCTTCCTCACACTCACCTCTTGCCCCAGTCCTTCAACAAATCTCAGTCCCTGGGGTTAGGCTACTACATATGGGCTACAAAAATCAGATGGTCGCTAGATGATGGCAACAAGATTCCTGAACCTGGTTGCTGCCATGAACCTTTTATTGCCACATTGAGAGGTGATCTGGATTTTTGGTGTCTGGGCTGTCTTGTTGAAATGTTGAATTCTACTTATTCCCACCCCCACCCCTCCTTCTTTCCCCTTCCCTTTGTTAAGTATGCAATTTCTGCTTGAGATTTTACATGATGACCCCAACAATTCACCGAGCAGGTAGCCATCTTTAAAATGGGAAGTAGTAATAAAGTCCTACAATATCTACACAAAAGTCCCAGCTGCTGAAATGAAGATTGCACTAGTTCTGTTTCGTTATCTTTTTGTTCATTAGGATACTGAGTTTTCAGAATTCTGCTCACCTCTTCTTTAATACCCCAATTGGCAATTAGAATGACTTGATGAGATATAACAGTTTATAGACCTCAAGAGTATTGAAAAGTGCTTTGGGGACACTCTGCAATCTTAATCTCCGTTAAACAGAACCAACCGATGGTTTCATTAGGCAGTTATGGGGCAGTGACAAATACCCCTTAGCAGAATTTACTATTCTGGAAATGGGAGAATGGTTTTAACTAGCTAAAAGAAAATGAAGCATTTCTCCTAGAAAAAAGGGCCTCGAGGATTTTAAATGCAAAGGCCTTAATGAGATTCACAATGCTGTGAATATTCTTCCATTGTACCGATCATAGTTATAAAAATAGAATATTGTTCAACGATTCTAGGCTGAACTCACATTTTTGGAATGCTGGGACAATAGCAAAACAATTATCAAGCAGTCTGCAAAATGGGATGAATAGAAGTCTGTGTAGGTCAGGAAGATTAAGTATATTTTTATACTATGGCAAGGAAATGAGTTTATTAGGCTAACTCAAAAATACAAAATACAGTGCAAGCTTTTGACTTTTTCAAATCACTTATTGGACAAGGAAGAGGAGGATGTGTGGCTAGTATAAAAATAACTAGACAGATATTTGGTTACAGTCAAAAACATTATGGAACTCTCTGGATTGAGAACTTCAAATACAGAGTTCTGGATCATGGAGAGAGCCCTGCAATTCTGCTAAAGAAATAGTGTTGAGGTTGAAGCTAAACATCCCCTCGGTTTCATGTTGAGTTAATCCAGTTTGGTTACACTTGGGTCGGTGTTAATTGGAATGGAAGAATAGGCTTGACACCTACAAGATGGATCCCACCAGATGGTGTTAGGCTTCAAATGTGAATTATTTCAGAGATTGTTGAAATAGAGAAACAGGCAAGCAGTGTTGGATTCCCCACATATCTGGAAACATAACTTCCAGCTGTTGACTGAGATTTATCTTCATCCTTAGCCAAAACACACAGATTTCACTAAAAGTGGGAACAGAAGTAGAGAGGAACTAAAGAGTTTCTGTTTTAACAGAGCTGGAGACAAATGAAGATGTTATATAAATCAACAGAAACCAAACTAGAAAGTTATTGGCAAGTTGGGGAGATCAGTGCCATTCCTCTTGTAGAAGAATATTTCATTCTGTGGTTCTATCTAATCATTCCTAAAAAGTATTTTTTACTGTGAAAGTAATTTATTATTTTAAACAAATTGTGGGTGGAAGCAGAACCACAGTAGGAAAACTGATCTCTCTCACTCTCTCTCTTTCTCTCTGTCTCTTCTATTTCTTAGAAATAGTACTACTACTAGTGGGTCATTACCTTAACTTCTCCTATGGGCCGAGCACCCATGAGAAGAAAAATTTGGCATTGGGGTCACAGGGAAGAAAAAGTGATGGATAGTCTGGTTCAAACTTGGCAAGGTAGCAAACTCATTAATTTATTTGTGTTAGAATTATCTCTCATCTTTTCCTCAGAAGATCAAGGTAGCTTACATTAATTTATTAGATAATACTGGTAGTCCATGGGTCACGACAGCAATTGGGACTGGAATTTCCATTGCTAAGCAATGTGGTTGTAAAGTGTGATGCCATGACATAGCCTAGCGACGGCAATTCCAGCAGTCCCCATTGCCATTGTTAAGCAAAAATCACAGGTCATTAAGCGGGGACCTCATGTGACTGTGACATGGGAAGAGACACTGAAACCACATCACAGGCAACCAGGCCACTGGGCAAGAGCTACAGATGGGAGGGTGCTAGGAAGTGTGAGCAGATGGGTGCCATGGATAGGCACTACAGAGTTGAGGCGGGCGGGTGCTGCAAACTAGTGCTAGGGAGTGCAGGTGGGTGGGCGGGTGCCATGGGCAGGTGTTATGGAGTGCAGGTGGGCAGGTGCTATGGAGTAAAAGATCTCCATACTGCCTGGGGACTCCTCAGGAGATAAAGTGGTGGGAATTTTGAATGCAACTCCTGCCCCTTTCTTTTTATTTATTTATTTATTTATTTATTATTTAATTAATTTATCCCCCACCCATCTCCCCCCAATGGGGGACTCTGGGCGGCTCACAACACTTTAAAACAATAAATAAATATACAATTAAAACGTATAGCAATTCACATTTACAAAAATAAAAGGGAAAAAATCCAGGAGACCGATGGCTCAAGGCAGCAACACCAGGCCTCTAAGGGACTAGCCAACCCCACACTTGATGATTTCCCGCCTCGCCCCAGGTCTTCAGATCCCTCCAAAAGGCCAGGAGTGAGGGGGCCGATCTCACCTCCAGGGGCAAGATATTCCACAGGGATATATTATATTATATTAGATTCCATGACATACATGATGTAAATTCTCATCTTCCTAGTTTGGAGCTAATCCTCTGGGCGTGTGTGTGTGAAAGAGAGTGAACAGGGGGGTGGATTTGAAGGTTTGGCTGAACTTCGCAAACTTTATCCAAGAGGGACCCCTTCCCCACAATTTGTCTCAGGACTGATCCCTTTTGATGTCACAGCTGATGTCAGTCAACCAATTTCCTCCTGCTCAAAAGGAGCATCAGATGCCAGGGTTGGGAAGATCTCTCTCTCTATACCCATAGACACTCCTTTGCCAAAACAAAGCCAAGCGCGCTGCTTAATAGGGATGTTTGGCTTGGCTTTTACCTATTCTGAGCATCCAGCTGAATGTTTATCAATAGTAAAGTTGTACATACCTGATCTGGCCATTAAAAGAGACTAGCCCTTTTGTGGATTTTCTGACAAAAGCAGACAAACAAGATCCATGTTGTCGGTTTTCATTTCTTCCATTATTTTTTTACTCCATTTCTCGAATCATTTTTAATCTCATTTGTATGCATACAGGGATGTCCACAGAGGGTCAAAAAAATGTCAAAATGGTGGCTGGGCACGCAGAATTGATGCCCCATCCCCTTTTCCATGTGTTGTGCATGTGACACATGTAAAAAGAGGCAGAGATTTCTGTTTTTATAAATTTTATTAAATTTTCCAAAATGTTAAAATACAAGAAATCAAAAAGGAAGGAAGGAAGGAAGGAAGGAAGGAAGGAAGGAAGGAAGGAAGGAAGGAAGGAAGGAAGGAAGGAAGGAAGGAAAAGCATAGAAAAGGAGTAGCTTCTGACTTTCCTTGGTACAGGTATAAATGTAAAATACATTTGCCTCTTACTCTAAAAATTTGCATAATAAAAATGGTTTTTAGTCTAATATTTTTTTTAAAAAATCCTAAAGTCAATCTATTAAAAGGGACAGAGCTTTGATTGCACAGGAACAGCTGCCATATTGACTTTTTTGACTTCCTCTGTGGATGCCGCTGCATGCGTGTGGGTGTGTGGGAGTGGAAAACTGAGAGTTATTCTCAGTTGCAACTGGGATGAAAAGGGAAAGGACAGGACAGCCCCAGAGGGTATGCTACTGCTCAAGAAAGATTATTTCCATGCTCCATACATTCCTTCTTCTTTAGCCCAGATTTTTATGAGAAAAGCCCTAACGACGACATCTTCTTATTTTTAAAATTCTTATAACAGTGAAATAAAATAATTTGGCCGTGCACAAAAGAAAAAAAAAAATCCCTTCCCTGTTATTCAATCCCTTCTCACGAGAAGAGAAGCTGATTAATCAAGTGGCAATGGAGAGGGAATCCATCATTAATTCCCCAGGGGTGGCGAACAGGAAGGAATCAAAGTGCCAATCTCATGAGGAAGCAACGCATTAACATTTCAAGGGACTTTCGCTGAATGAGAATTTGTGAACAAGGAACCTGGTAGAGGAATCCAGGCTGTGGAGGAGAATATTGTGAAATAACGTAATGTTAGTTTAATCACAGGATGGGATTTTTCTTTTGATTCCACTTCCACGTGGCTATGATAAAAGCGTCAGCACTGAGGAACCTACCTGTAAGAAACTACATATTTCTGAATTACAGACATCAGGATATGGGTCTTCTGCTTCTTTGGAGTAGTAGCGTGGCAGTTCCTGCTGCCACTACTGATCTTCTGGGGAGGAGCACACTTGTCATCCTGCCCCTAAATCCAGTGCATGACAGCGACAGGGCTTCACAACCTGCACTGCCTTTCTTGCAATTAAAAGTCCAATATAGGTAATGTGAAATGTTTCATTTAATGTCACAACCTGGCCATATAGTGTAAAGGCATGTAGCTAAAGGATTGTGCCCTTCTTTGGGAGAGAGACCAATGTCACAAGAGATTCAACAAATATGTTAAAAAAATAAAAGTTCAAATACAAACCCTTTTTTAAGCTTTAAATATTAAAATGCAAACATTCTGTGGTGAAGGAAATAAATTACACAAGCTATTCGGCTCACAGGAAATCAGCAATTTAAAAGAAACTGCAATGCTACAAACAGACCACAGGATAGTGCTGGTTTGCTACAACCAAACCAAACCAAACCAAACCCTTAAAAGGGATTGGAACAAGGTTCAAATTATAATATATCACCAAGATTACAAATAAAAAATGATGTATTTATGCCCAGCCTGAGGTGTGGATAAAGGCTGAAATTACAGGTAGTCCTTGTTTAGCGACTGCCTCGTTTAGCGACCTTTTGCAGTTACGACAGTGATGAAAAAGTAACTTTGCAACCAGTCCTCATATTTACAACCTTTGCAGGTCCGTAAAGCAACGGAAAACTGAAGTAAGATCATAAGTACAGTTGTGGTTTCACTTAGTGACCACTTTGCTTAACGACCAAGTTGCCAGTTCCAATTGTGGTTGCTAAACAAGGACTACCTGTACAAAGTTCATCAATTTGTGCAGGGACAATGAGACTTAATTTAGCATAATTCTATACAAACAAACAGAAATTAAAGCTAGTACAATTCCTGGCTGAATATTTTACCTATACCTTCAGAAATAGCACAACCTGTTCTTCTGCTTCATTTCTCTTGGTCTTCCAGCGTATTGAAAATATCAAAAGGTTGATGGGAAACAGTGTTAGTCTCATTTTTTCCCCCTTCATCTTCAGTTCCCAGCTTCTGAAATTCTGCTCCTGTTTCTGAAAAGACCAAATTGTTCTTTCTCCGGAAGGGGGAGAAGCTCCTGGGATTTTATGGTATGTCTTTAATTGTTTAATTGTTTTTAATGTTTTTATTGTTTGTATGGCTGTTTTATTTTTTGATTTTTTGGTACTTTTTTAATTGTAAGCTGCCCAGAGTCATGAATGTGAGATGGGCAGCTATGTAAATTGAATAAATAAAATAAATAAAAATAAATGCTAAATTAATCTGACTCTGTGTGTGACTAAGAGCCATACCTACTAGTGGAAATGCAGATTGCATATCATAGTTTGCAGTTAGCATAGTCTTGCATGCAATCTACATTCACATTTGTTTGCTTCTACCCCTTCAAAGGATAGAGTGGACGGGAGATTTCTGATAGCCTATAATTTCTTCTGACCGAACAGTGAAACATTGAAAATTACCATCTCTTTCAGTGAGGACATCAAAAATTCATTGAAATGTGTACATGAAGATTGATGCTTGCTCACTTGAGTTGATATGAGGGTTAGAGGAAGTCACTTCAGGGAAAAAATAGAAGGGACTTCATATCTCATCTGGTACGTAAGTTAAAACAAAAACTATATTTAAAAAAAATCATGGAAGAATTCATATACAAGATTCCAAAGCATGTTTATGTTACCTCCAATAATGGAGCAGTATTTTCGAAAACTCAAGGAAGTTTGAGAACTTGATGACCATAATCATGTAAGAAGAAACTACTAGGAATGCCAGCCTTACAATTTATGTCCATAACAGGATGATTATATATAAACATTCAGCAAGATATCACTTTAAGGAATAGAGCAGGATGGGCAACCTACGTGCTCCAGAGCCCCTCCCACCTGCCCTGAGTGAGCCATAACATTTTCAGATGCAATATTCTGCACTGATCTTATGCTGTACAGAGTCAGAGAGGTGGCCTTGAAGCTAATATCCAGAAACTGTTATGTGAGCACAAAGGAGAGAAGCATTCATTAAGTCCTGGGTAGTATTAAGAAGAGACTCAGGTTGGCCCCTCCCTGACTCACTGGGTTATGGGGGGGTGGGGGGGAAGCACAGTTAGTCTTGCAAGATTCTGTTATTACAGCCTACCCTAATAAATTGTAGTTCTAGTCTTCCTGTGGAGATGATCTGGAGTCTGGTCTATCTTGTGGGGCTAATGTGAGGGGAAAAGGTCAGCAGGTAGAATTTTAAGGAGCCATTTCATCCCTTAAAAACAATTTTCCCCATATTGTGCTTACTTTTCATGCTTAAGAGGGGTTTAAGGGAAAATGGGCTTGCCCCTTAACCTCCCAAGACCCCAAAACACACAAAAAGGTCCAATATTTTTGACCCTACCTGCTCTGGGGATACCTCATTATCATGCTACTGGTAACCTTCAGAAAGGTCAGAAAGTACTAGTGTATCTGCTAGGTCAAAAAAAGTCCCACCTGGGATACTACATAGACTGGTAGTATTTGATATCCATTGTTTTCCCAAAGAACTCCATGCATCCCCCTCCTCCCCCATGAGGTCCTCAGAATAGCTCTGTAGATTAGGTGAGAGCTCCTAACTAATTCAAGGTTGCATGTTGGGAATGGGTTTAATTGTGGATTCTGATGGAGTCAGTTGTTCAGCAGTGGTACAGATTATTTGGGAAGTGCTGAGCATGCCTTTGCAGAAGGCATTTTAACAGTGGTTGAATCATGGCCTCTTAAGGTTGTTATTGTTCAGTCTTTAAGTCGTGTCTGACTCTTCTTGACCCCATGAACCATATCGCACCAGGCCTTCCTGTCCTTCACTGCCTCCCGGACTTTGCTCAGTTTCATGCTCATTGCTTCAGTGATGCTATCTAACCATCTCATCCTCTGCTGTCCCCTGCTCCTTTTGCCTTCCATCTTTCCCAGCGTCAGGGTCTTTTCCAAAGAGTCCTCTCTTCTCATGAGGTGACCAAAGTATCTGAGCTTGAGCTTCATTATCAATCCTTTCAATGAGCAATCAGTGTTGATGTCCTTTAAGATTGACTGGTTTGACCTCCTAGCAGTCCAGGGGATTCTTAAGAGTCTTCTCCAGCACCACAGTTCAAAGGCATCAATTCTTCAACGCTCAGTCTTCTTTATGGTCCAGCTCTCACAGCCATACATCACTACTGGAAAAACCATAGCTTTGACTATGCGGATCTTTGTCGGTAAGGTGATGTCTCTGCTTTTTAATATGCTATCCACCAAGACCCCTTCCAAGTTGAAGGTTCTTGTAAATAAAGCTGCCCTGATTTTAACAGCTATTTCTTTACTGTCTTGTTCTTGCATTCTCTCCCTTGCATTTTTTTTTAAATATTGAAAGGCATATTTTAATACCGTAAACCACAGGTTCAGGATCAGCTGGGCTACAAATCCAAAGACATAAAGAGAAACAACACACAGGTTCATTCCAGATCTTTTCTTTCTATCAGTTTATTACAACAAAATCATACGATCGATCAACTCAGTTGTTCCCCCTGAGAGGGTGGAGGGTGGGGAAGTAAATTGAGAATCTTTTCTGATGTCGCCATGATTGTAAGATTAATTTAATAATCCTGTTTGTTATCTCTCTCTCTTCCCTTATACAAAGGAAAGCTTAACTTCCCTAATTGAAATCCATCCATGGACCGAGTTCTTCTGTGGATGTAAGACTTGGGCTGTAATTGTTTGTTCAGTGGCGAAATTAATCTTCTCAGAGCAAGACAAACCTAATTACTATTGCTAGGCCTGCTGCTGCTCACATGCTCAGCTGGAGGGAAAGACAAGCGTGTCACCCAGTCCAATTGAGAAAAGGCTCTTCTTGCATCCAGTGCCAGAGCTATTGTGGCATCGAGCATCTGAAGAAGGCTGGAGGACAGTAAAAAAAAATCAGGGTGGCTTGACCCTTTTCCCTGCATGCCAAGAATCGTGAGGCAGGCATTCCCCTGTCTTCAGCTGCTGGTTCTAGTCATTTGAATGAAAGCTTTCCTATGGAAGTAAATAGCAGTCTGGAATCAGGTGACTTTTGCTGGGGCCCACACATCTGTGCGTGGACGCATGTAGGTGTAGAAGTGGAAGTAGGTGTAGAAGTAGTAGAAGTAGCCCCTGTCCTCCAACTTGCCATTTTTTTAGAATGGGGGGGGGGGATTTTTTAATGGGAATGGGGTTGTCTCTCAAAGGTTTCCTGCTCCCATACCACCTTATTTTTGAAAAAAAAGGTGGAACTTGCTTGCTGAAATCCAGCTATTTTATTACATGCGGACTGCAGACCACAGCTGGTTATCTAGTGCCATCCTCGTGGAATGTGTGGCTCCAACAGACTGAATGACCTGACCAGTTTGTCCCCATTGTGTTGTTGCTTGCTGTGTTTATCTATTAGCTTTTTGCTAGTGGGTCGAATATTATGGTTAGCTGTTCTGAACATTCTCATGCATAGTGTAATATTGAAAATACAGTCAACTGTGCATTGAAAGAGCCATTGGTTAAACTTTGCTGAGTATCTCCCAATGTGAAAAACATTCAAACTCTACTTCTGCATTTACTTACTACATGTAGAGCAATCTTCTCAAGTAATTGAGAATCTTAGTCAGGGGCCTAATGGAGGAAAATAATTATTGTGAAAGAGAAGGGGATAGAACTCCTTTGAATGAAGAAATTCCAGAAGTTACAGGATGACAACTTCATCACCTCCTGACCTAGCCTGCAAATCACTGAGCTCAAAGCAAATCATTAGCCACAAATTGCAATATTTTTCCAGCGGTTCAGTCAATTTTATCAGTTGATGCCAACAATCATGCTTCCTCCATTTCTTTCTCATTTGATTATTTTAAAAAGCAGAGAACAGTCTCACTTTGGCTGAGAAAAAGCCAATTGAAAAGCCTAGCAAAGTTGTCAGAAAAGGCTTACCATTCACAGTTCTCCCTTGAGAAAGAGAGGGGAAAATTCCACAGTAATCCATATTATAGAAAATGCTTGAACATGCGTAATGCTGATTATTGCCACCTGCTCTGCCTTGTCTCAGTTAGATCACTCCTGGGATGAGGGAGCTTATGGGGATTATCAAAAGTAATATCAGTTTTACTCTTCCCTCCAGATGCAATAGCCTTCTCCATTCAGTGATGGTCAGCAGAGAATGGGATCTTGGCAGGAAAGTTCTGAGATGTTAACATGGCACTATAGCTCTTTTAGGATGGTTACATGGTTTTGCCAGGACACCCTTCACAGTTGGAAAAGACTGGTGGAAAACCATCCAGAATAGAAAAATGACTGAATTATATTGAGTGTATGGTGGTGCTTAAAAACATATGTGCAGTTAATGTGCAGTTAATGAGTGTGCTTGTGCCACTGTTTTACCCTCCATCCCACTGGAACTCTGTAACTATGCTTTGTGGCTTGTTGCAACATCTCAGTGGTCAAGTACAACATTTTGCATTTCCAGAAACTGAATTTGTTCCCAAAGTTTCTCATAAGCCCAAGCCCCAGGGTTTAGAAACCAGAACAGTTGGTCTTTTTGGCTTCAGAAGACATGATTAATCAAAAAGCTTGGTTAACTGTGTATAAGTGCTTGTTAAACAACATTAAAAAAGCATATCCTGTGATCTGCCATAGTCTTATGATTCTTAAACTGGGGTTGTACAAAAGGCTGCCTTTGGGTACTGAATTCACTCACTTTTCTGGCTTGGCACAGTATATGTAGCCATAAATTAACCAAGTACTAAAAAATAGTCAAGATACCTAAAGAACTACCCAAGGTTAAAACTAACTAACATTAGCATGTTGACGTAATGCAATCACTGTTGCTTTAACTCGCTGGTTGAGCAAGTTATGTGTCTGCTGGTGATACTTAGAAATGGTAATTATAAAAAATTGTAAGAATTGTAAAAAAGATCTTGGGTCAGTAATTGTTTGCAAAGTGAATATAAGCCAGCAGTATGACGTGGTTGCAAGAAAGGCAAATCCAATTTTAGACTGCATCTCCAGGAGTATAAACCAGGAAAGTAAAAAATCCATTTTATTCTGGTCAGATGCTCTCTTCCCTACAATGTCCAGTTCTGGGTAACACCCTTTAAGAAGTAGTCAAGAAATTTGAACACATTCAGAAAGGCCAGTGAGGATAATCAGAGACCTAGAAACTAAATCCAATGAAGAGAAGTTGAAGAATCTGGGTGTGTATAGCCTTGGACAAAGATGACTAAACAGCGATATGGTAGTGCTCTTCAGACGTCTAAAAGGATTCACATAGAAGAAGGCCAAGACAGGACATGGGAAAAGTTTCAGGAAGGTTCTGACTGAATTTTGGGGAAAAAATGCCACATTGAAAAGATCCATTTGATAGTAGAATCAGTTATTCAGAGAAGGAGTGGAAACCCCTGTTTGGTATGTTCAAGTGGAGGCTAGACAGCCATCTGTCTGAGATGATTTAATTTGGATTTTTGCACCAAGCAGGAGGTTCGGCTTCCTTGTTAGATGAAGCTTGTGAATCTCCCCTTGATATCATTCTGAGCACCACTTATTCCAGACAGATCGCCTTGCTGCTGTGAACGTGTCTACGGCAGACAAACCCAACTGGTTTCACTTTGCTATAAAAATAGCTCTGCAGAGTGACAGGCAGCCTTTCTCTCATAATCCATCAAAAGGACACTTTTTGCTTCTAGACAGAAAGGGGGGAGGTACTGGGACTGGGAAAGAAATTGCAACTCTTGGCAGACTCACTTCCAAAAAAATATACTGATATTTGCTGGTCTAGATATAAATGTGCTATTGAAGCATATCAGAATCACAGCTGAACAAGCCCCAGTTTTGTTTGTTTGTTTGTTTACTCCAAGCATATTTTTGCACTAGCCAGAGAACATTAAATAAATATAATTTGGGGTGGGTGGGGGGATTATGGAGAACATGCATAAATGCATAGAAACAACAATTTTATTAATAACTCCCTTTTCAGTGCCAGTTGATAGAAGTATTAGAGCTGAAAGAACCAGACATTTATGAGATTATAAATCTGACAGAGGCTATATTTTTAATTATTTTGCTTTCATATTTAACCAGTAATCAATTGGGAGAGAGGGGGTAGGAATTCCTTCTAAGCTGTGGCAGGAAATATATTTGCATCTTTGCTTTGATTAGTGATGCCCAAGAGGTGGGTGCATAACTTATGTGGCCAAAATGACATCACCTGCTCAAAAGAGGAAGGCTTCTCTAGGTTGAGGAGAACTCCAAGGTCTGCAAAAAAAATAAAAACAAAATGTGAGGGGTTGAACCCAACACCCTACAGCACTACACTGAATAATAGAGCACACTGTGGGGTCATGAAGTCCTGTCTTCCAGGTAGGGAGACAGTAAATGAAGGTGGAGTAGAGGAAAGACAGGTGGGATGGAATCTTGATTAGGAAGACTCTAGTCTTCAACATTTCTCTTGGTTCTATTTTTAACCCATTAATTTTCTGGCCACTTGGAACTATGGAATAGTTCTGTAGGATGCATATTTCAGTACACAGAGGATGCCTTTCAGAAAGGGGGCAGATGGGATTTGTAATTATTCTAGTTAAGAGGATGAAAGGTTGCTGCTAGTTTGGAAGCAGCTGATGACACTGACAGGACTCTGCTTGTAGAATGGGATAGCAAATTCTTCAAAAGTCCATTGGCCAGCATCTTCCACGATCCTTCTGTTATCTTCAAAGAGGTTCAAAGGATTCTTGCTTTCTAGGGCCAAATAGAAATCCTGTGGCACTTGAGTTGAATTCCTGGAGCACAGTCTTTTCTAGAAATTGGGCTATGGTGCCATTTAATAAATCAGCCTTAGAACAAATGCATAATAGCCCATTTAAAACCATTTGTTAAAGATCAGTTTGCTATTCCTCACCATTGAACTCCCTGGTTTAGATTTTTAAAACACAGTGAAATCAAGTGAAAACAATGCCTGGAAGATCTGGCTTCAGAAAGAAGAGCCTTGCATAGCTTATCTAGAACTTCCTGGGTGTAATCTGTCACCTTCCACTACATTAGCATTGTTGAATTCTAAGCAGAAGTGACGGGAGGTATTCCCACTAATTGCCACTTGTGAAAAGATAATTATATTCTGTGTCTCAGATAATGTACTGTGGCATTTCCAACTAGCTAAGCACAGCCCATATGACCTTTCCTGTTGTCAATTCAGGGTTGAGCAGCATGGAGAAACAAAGAATAATTGAGCCATGGCAAAGATGAAAGCAAGACCTTAACAGTAATTCATTTGGGTGTGGAAAACTGTTAGCAGTAACTCAGCTAGCAGAAGATGACTATATCCAGGGTTGTCAAAAGTGTTTTGTAATCTCCTTCTGTTTCTCTACTACATGCTGTTTAAACGAAATTAATGCATCTTAAGAAGAATCTAGTAGGACTGCATCTAAGATCTCTCTGGTAGACCATTATACATTGGCTGCTTACTCTGTCCTAACGAGGCACTTCACAGAGTCAAGTTTTTTTCTGCCTCCTTTGGCTTCTTCAACTGTGCATATGCAGTAGGGCAGTTATGGTGTGTATAGAAGCAGAATGGCACCTCAAAGCACTCCTGCAAAGTTCTACAGAGCAATGATATCCCATACAGGGTACCACACAACATGGGGAAAATGGACTTCTTCTGTTTTTCCCACGCAAGTGGTGTTTGAAAGCATGGTGTCTCTGTTAAATAAATGGATGGTTTATGGACTAGCATCTTCTCCAGGATCAACCACGAATCATTAGTTGCATGTTGATTCACAAAGAAAAAAGTTTTGTAGACCCTGTAATTGTACCCTTACTAGATTCTTTAGAATAAGAATTAAGGGGCTGTTTTCTTGGACCCCTCATCCCTGGGAGCCAATCCTTTTGCCTTTCCTTCTTGTTCTTTCAAGCTCCCATCTGACTTGCTGGGGTGTCTGCAGCAAGCAAGATTTTGTCAAAATGACAAGACATGCATTATGATACAATTCAGTCGCAGCCCTTTACATACTTGCATACAACACAAATACAAAAAGGGTGGAGCTGACATTGCAACATGGAAATCATAGTCTCACCATTTGCATCTCCCCACAGATGCCTATGCTAACTTGTATCCTAGATCCTTGTAGTCCTGACTCCCTTAAGTTCAGTTGTATATCCACCCAACCATTGAAGAAGACCTATGTTAGTTCTTGCATAGAAACAACCCTGATTTCACAAAGTGGCCCGTTTTGTTCTTTCCTTCAGTGCTTTCCATTATAGCAAGCTACTCTCTCTCTTAAGTGGGAGGTACCTTCCCATTCTGCTCCTGGCCACTAACTCCTATACTACTGATCTAGATTTCAGAAAACTAGTAGATTCCTGAGAAACCAAAAAGGCTAAATACATGAATCAGCAACACTGCTGTTCCTTGTCAGCTGACTGTTGCTGTTCTTTCCCAAGCCATGACTGTTTCCAGCTGGTCTTAGCTTACCTCCAAGTTAATAAATAGGGAATCTGTGGGCAGGAGCTCATACCATCCATTGGTATATGGTTTACAAAGCATGAGCCAGAATGGAGAGAAACCACTTCAGACAAGACTACCATGAGACTAATTGAAATCAGATGCACGCTGACTCAAGGTTGGTCTGTTTGCAGGGCAGGAGAACTGACTCCCCCTAATGGGAACCCTTTTTTTTAGAAAGATTTAAGAGCATTTTTCCTTGCTGTCAGTATGGATAATCAGGAGGCCGCTGTACAGCTGCTCTTAATGCTACAGGCATAACTACCAAATTCGTATCAGTTACTGAAAAGGCACCAGTGAAGATTCTTTTGTCCTTTACATATAGCCTTTCTTGATATCTATTTTGAATCTCCAGCAGCCCATTCTTCTTCAGTGTGGGTCTTGGGGGGCAGGGGAGTACAGGGGAGTTACATACTGATTCCGGACTTAGAAGGTGTGAATGAGTCTAGAAGCATGAAATACATGATTAACTGGTAGAGTTCCAGATCTTGCATCTTTGGCTAAAGAGGGAACTGGAAGGAAATGAGTAATCTTCCATAGTTGACTGATCCAACTCAGTATCCAGATCTAGGGCATGATTGTATATCTGCAGAATAGGATGACATTTTCAGTCAAGTTAAAACTTTATGTGAGGATTAAGCATGCCAAGTTCCATAGAAATAAGGCAGGCATTTTTTTAGTCAAATTTCTTTCCAATTTTCTTTTAAAGTGCCTATACTTTTGTTCTCTTCAGACAGACTGTGATGAAATTTCTAGCAATTCATAACACCAGGGCCAGTCAACTCTTGTGATGACAGGAATAGAGTCATTGGTCTTTCACATAATATCAGTCAGCCAATAGACCAGGTCAGCAAGTTAATATAGGTCACATAACACCATCACACCGTTTCTCAGGATGACAGAGTAGGTGAAAAAAAAAGATGTCATCACAGAGTGAACAGTGCATCTAATTATCTCTTTCTCTCCAACCTCCAAGTTCCTGTGATGGGGCAACCAGTGGTGGTCTGATTGCAAAGGTCACTCTGAGAGCAGACCTGTTGGACACTGAACCCAGGATTACCCCTGCTTTCTTTTCCATCATGTCATTTTACATACAAGATAAAGGTGTTTTGCTTTGCTCTGCCTCAACTGCCGCATAAAGAGAAATTGGTGTCGGACCTCTACTATATCTGTCATCCTGAATTTTGACAATCTGACACATACCCCTTCCCAACTGTCTCCAAAACTACTCTTTCAGCTGACCAGCAGAAATGTACAAATAAGGCATGATGTTTCCTGTTTACACCTAGTGTTGGAAACTGTAAGTATCCTGACGTGATGGCCAATATGATGCTTTTCATGTCAGATATTGATGGGGGAGATTTCACTATGTGCTCTCTAAGTCATAGAATCAGAGGGTTGAAAGGGATTTTGGAGATCTTCTACACCAACTCTCTGTCCAGGAGAGGAATTCTCAGGAACCATCCCAGACAAATGGCTGCCCATTTGTTTACAAAGCTTTTGGCTGGGAATAAGCAATGGCCATTCTGGTTGAGAAAACCAGGAGCTAACTTGTTTTTAGAGTGCCTGGTTGGGGAAGCTAAATGTTTGCATTTGCTATATAGATTTTTTGGGAGAGTTAGAAAGACCTCTTGACTTGAGGGTATCTTCCTCTCAACTTCCCCTATCCAATTTAATCTGATTTAAAACTAACCAAGTCGCTTGACTGACTGATGGACCTATCTGATTATGTGCCATCAAGTTAGTATCAACTCTCATCCATCACATAGACAGACCTTCTCCAGGATGATCAGTCCCAATCCCACCCTTCCAATGGTGCGCCCATCACTGTGGTAATCAAGTCCATCCCCCTTGCTGCTGGTCATCCTCTTCTTCTTTTAGCAGATCCCTGATCATTTTTACATTTTACATTGATCATTTTCCAAGTTGGTAGAATCAGGACTGAAGCTTGCTGATTTTATTTATGAAACACAGTTTTCTTTGCACCATTTGTGTTCTTCTAATTATTTCAGCAGATTATAGAGCAATGCACCATTGGTTCAAGCAGTAGGCACAAAGGTGTAGTCATAATTGGGGAAGAAACATGATTCAGGCTGGAGAGATGTGATGGACCACAGAGTTAATTAAGTCCTGGCCCTCTACTCTTCAATTTTTGCATTAATAATTTGGATGAACAAATGGAGAGAAAGTTCATCAAATTTGCAGATGACACAAAATTGGGTCAATTAAATTTTTTTTGGCAGATTAGACAATAGGCTGGAAAAAAATGAAATTAAACAGAGACAAATACAAAGTTCTTCTCTTTTGAAATGAAAATCAAATGCCAAATACATGCAATGGGACATACCTGGCTTGGTAATAATACTTGGGGGGGGGGGGGGGGAGAGAAAAAAAACCCTGGATAATAGCTGTTTGTCACCTAAATGAGTCAGTTGTGTGATGTGGATGAAAAGAAGGGAAATGTAATTTGAAGCTCTATTAATAAAAGTATAATTGCCAAATCACAGAATATAATTATTCCACTTTATTATGAAATATGGGCATTGCCCTTTCAGAAGGATTCAGAGAAATTGAAGAAGATTCAGAGAAAGGCAGCAAGGGTGATCAGGGCATTAGAAATCAAGTTGTGTGAAGAGAGATTGAAGGAAAAAGCCATGTTTGCCCTTGAGAAGACTGAGAGGGGATATGACAGCGCTCTTCAAATATCTGAAAAAATGTCACACAGAACTTAAGACATCTTCTGTCTTGGTCTAGTCTGGAAGACATAGAACAATGGAAGTTCTAGAAAAGCAGATTCTGACTGAATGATCGAAAAGCCTTTCTAACAGGAAAAGCAGTTCATTAATGGGACTCATGATCCAGACAAATTATAGACTTTCCTTCTTTGGATGTGTTCAGTCAGAGACTAGACATCCATCTAGCTAGAATGCTGGAACTTGGATTCCTGCCCTAAGCAAGTGGTTGGACTCAGTGGCTTTAATGGCCCTTCCAACTGTAGGATTCTAGGCATCTGTGCCACTGCCTGTATGTCTAGCCAGACCCTTCTCATCCCATCTGCTGCAGTTTATTCTTAAACGTATGCCCCACTGTCCAGTTCACAAGTGTCCCCAGAGCTGCCATCAACTATAACATTTAAAACCATCTAAATAAAATGCCTGAAAAAAAATGATATTACATATTGGGTAACTTTTGCACTGGCTTTATTTAGGCATGCCCTAAAAGTAACAGAAAAGGCCTAGTGGCCTCTTTCAACTCTATAAATGTATGGCAGCAGTTGGCCCCAGAGTATACATTCGACACTCCTTTAAATCTGCTGTGGGTTTCATGTTGCGGTAGAGAGGAATAACTTCTCAGACATCAATATATTCTGAATGGTTAGAGAGTCTTTTGCAATATACATACTTCTGGCCCTTTGTCACCTATCTTTTTTAGGTGTGTGACTTTGCAGTATTATGAATTTAACAATTTGGCATCTCACATATCTTATCCTCTGTTCTAAACATTTGTTTATAGGGGATATTTTGTAATCTCCTGGGATCTCCTCATATTCTTAGAGAGTCACTCAAGGACTCCTTCACCAGCCTTACAAATTAAAGCTGTTTTTAGAGACATCTAAATCTCACCCCTATAACAATGCAGATTGCTGTTTTTTTAAAAAGGCAGCAAGAAAGGGTGTCTGATCCCCATTTTTAAGCTTACAAGACTCCAGTTGCTACTAAATCTGCTGCTGTAATTTATAACCCTCCCTTGTTTGTATCTTCTCCTGGTAATCTTCTCTGTGCTGTCTCAGATGGTGATGTATGGGAATCAATTATGGACTGAAGTAGAAGAGATAAAAAAACCTGGAAAAAATGCATCATCCGAGACAGGGAGGTGAATTTTCTGGAACCTCACTAGGAAACAACAGTAATGCCACCGAAGAATCCAAGTAAAATACCAGGAATGGGAAATTTAAATTATAAAGATAAGTCAATAATATCTAAAATGCCATATTTTCTGAATGTGTAAGACATTGATGCTCAGAATTTTAGCATCACGCTTCCCTAATAACTTCACAGGAAGTCCCTTTGAAGCCATAAAAGTTATTGGATGGGCTGACAAAACTGCTGCTTTTTAGCTTAAGTTACCTTGCAGGGTTGCTGTACTGTAAAGATAAAATAAGAAAACTGTTACCTCCTTGGAGACTGGAAATGTTATTTATATTGTAATTGTTATTTATCTTCAAATGTTGCAATAAATACCCCTCCGGTTCTTCTACGTTCAGACCTGACTTAAAAGTTCCAATTTTCTGAGACAGGGAAAGGGAGAGAGAGAGGGGACCTTGAATCATTCACTGAAAATGTTTGGCAGAGGATTTAGGATAAGTGAAAAGAAGGCACTATTTTGTGTGGCATGATTGATATATGCTAGCAAAAGATGACACAAGGAACACCGAGTGGATATAAGATACCTGCATGGAGAGGTCTTATCAATAACTCTCAGCTATGGGGACTATCTGAGTCCTCTGCAACTTCTAGGTCACAGTAGGTAGATGCCTTTGGCAGATCCCCAAAAAGTGAAGCAGGGTTGGACCTGACTAACAATTGGATGTGAAAACACCAGAAAATTCCAGGATGGTAGGCTACATTGAGGAGTTAAAAAGCATCCAAAATGATGGCAGTGACAACCCATCTACCCCCCGCTTCCATATTGCTGCCAAAAGACTACGTAACAGTCCACGTAGCCACAAAGGTGAAGCTCAACTCAAGGGAGGTTTAATTTTGCTTTCTGAAGAAGCCAGACACTGCTGGAAGCCTGTGACTATTATTTTCTTCTCCTGTTTTGGACAAATGGACAGCTACTATGGGAAGCAGAGTATTGGCCTAAGTTGACTTTTAGTCTGATAAACGATAGTCTCTTTGTATTGGGTGTGAATTAAGGGCCTGTAACTCATCTTACATCGCAGGATAAGCAACTATTTTTCTGGTTGAGGAGCACACTTGGATTTTGAATGCTGTTCCTCTGGGCGTGGGTGTGTAGGTTTCATTTGTGTTTTTTGGGGGGTGAAAAGGGATTTAAAACCATTTAATAATAACTCAGGAGTTCTATAAAACACCAGCTCTTTATTTAAACTAGATTACTTTTACTCCCTTGCTATACATTTCCCTTCATCTCTGTCTTTCTATTCTTGTACTAATTTCTGATAGCTCTTTTCCCCCAACTGGTGTCCTTGAGTCGCTACTCTGAATTTTCCATGAGGTTCTCCATCTATTGCCATGTAGTTTCTCTCCCAAATAGTGAATTGGCCTAGAGAAAGGGGTGGCTGGGAGAGGTCAAAAAGTCCAGTATAGCTACTGGGAATGGTGTTATTGCAATAGCTAGATGTCAACTAACCACTAGCAACTTTATTTTGGTAGGATTTTACCTCAGCTTGTTTTGTTCCATCCAAATCCTCATAGCCTCCAGAGGCAGGTTCAAGATTTCCATGGCATCACCAGCTTGGCCAAGGGTAATAATGTATAACTGAGTGTTGTCAAGATACAGTGATACCTCAACCTGAATTGGTGGATGAGCCCTGCCATCAAGTTTATGTAGATGTTAAATAACATTTATGGCTTCACATACCCCAAAACTGAAGCTGGCTTTCAAAACAGATCACAATAGTCCTGTTATTCCTGCAGCATAGATTAGCTTTACCATACCTGGGTGTCCTCCAGATATGTGGACTTGAACTCCTAGAATTCTTAGCAATGCATGCTGGCTGAGAATTTTGGAAGCTGAAGTACACATCTGGAGAGCATTCAGATTAAAAAACTTGGCATAGATCTTTATTCATAAATCTGCACTCAGTCCAACAGGATTTTCTCCTGCCCAAGTACTCTGAAATGAACGTGAGATACTTACCTCTTTTATGTAAAAGTGTGATGATTCCAGACTTATATGCACATGAGGCTTTCTTGATGAAATCTGCCTTCTGTTTTCAGTAATTTTCAATCGTAAGTTCCCAGAAAAGAAGAGATTACTTGTGGGCAAACCCTTCTGCAGTCTAGCAGTTTCTTTCATTTGTTCTTCCTCCAGAATCACCTTCCCACAAGAGAACTTGCTCCCCACCACTTGGCTAACAGATGCGACCAATTTCTGTGCACCTGTACTTTCTGCAGAACACTTTCTTCACAGAGCCAGGCAAGCAAGCTGTGAGAAATAGCAGTAGGGAATTTTCCCCCGAACTGCTGAAAGAATCCTTCTATCTATTATCCTGACACAATTGCTGTGTTCTGGGCACTTAACCCAGGAGATTAAATCTTTATGCACCAGTGCGGAAAGATCATATCTCTGTAATTTTTCATATCTGTAATTTTTCAGCCGCCTTGGTTTAAGCCTGTTATATTTATGGCACAACTGTAATTTCAGGGCACATTTTCAAATGCCTTTCTTAGAAGACATTTCTCTTTTGAACTGATATGAAAATAAAATAGGAGAGATCTTCTTTTAGCAAGTGTTCTGGGCAAAAGTGGAGTCACAGACAGTGATGTCCCTCAATCTAGGATTCTGAGCTTTGGGGTTTAAAATGAGGGACATAAAACATATCCAATTGTTTGGCATTTGGTATTAGGTGGTTTCCTGATGCTGGCACTTAGAACAATTTAACAGAGTAAGTCAACTGTAAGGACCAACTTCTTCATGCTCTGCTTATTATGAACTACTGGATCCATTAGGTTTCTGGGGTTGCAGACACAATGGTGTCTGAGTCATTGATTTCTAGATCAGGAATGGACAATTTTGGGGTGGTCTTTTAGAGCTAGACCTCCAAATTTCTCGATTTGGACTTGGGGGTTCTCCTCAGACTTATGTCCTTTTCCTTTAGAATGACCCCTTCACCAGCCTGACTTCGTGTGATACTTTTTTTTAAGTCTTTGTCTCTTTTCAGCAAAAGCTGATAGAATAAAGAACTTGTTGAAATTGCTGATAGAAAATATCTGAACAAGTTACATTAATAATTTAGCTGACTTTTGTACCAACCTTGCCCTCAACTGAAACATGGACCTCAACAGGAATCAAACCCCCCATTCTTGTTCTGGATGAATTAAAACAAGATTGGGGAAAGGGATACCTGAGGCCTGAAGACCACGTGTACCTCACTTTTGGTCTTCCCCAACTAAGTGTATAGATGCAAAATATATACATTAAAAATCCATCTTTTTTTTTCTTTGCATTTGAAGTCAGGGTTTGGAAAATCATCAAAAATGGACCAAAGTTGCATCTGTTTGGGGAGTGTGGCCCCTGAGATGTCATGCAAATTATGGTACAGCCCTCTACCCAACAAGTTGTGCATTCCTGGATTAGATTATCTAATGTAGCCAACGATTCTTAAATAAAATAGTATATGCTTAAAGGCCTTGCAAGACAAAATGGAAGAAATGGCCTTAAGAAATAGTGCCAAGGCTGATCCCCTCTGCCTGGGATCCTTCATAGTTCCATCACTTTAGAAGAAGAAAAAAAGCCAACCAAGAAATTATATAGCTTTTTAGGGCTCTGAGCAACATAACCTCAAAAGGCAACCATTTGTGCAATGCAAGCAAACTGCATTTCTAAAGGTAGGTTACTGATTTATAGAATTCTTTGGGGTTTGGGTTGCTGTAAGCGCTTTTGAAAAATGCTGGCATTTCCAAGAATATCCAGAGTCCAGAAAGAGCAGGTCCTTTCAGAGGAGAGAAAGCAAGCCACAACACATGAACCACTCTTACCACCTTTGGCATCTTCATTGCTACTCTTGGAAAACAGCCCTCATTCTGAATCCACTTGGAAAGATGGTTCTCAGAGTCTTTCCCAAACAGGCATGGATGGATAGGAATGGCTACGAAAGGATTAAAATTACTACTCCATCTTTCCATCTTTGGAGCCCTAGTTGGAGGTTTCCATTTTAATCTTTTGAATTGCTTTGTTTTAGAAAACATTTTGAGGGTTTGTGCCTTCTACCCAGTGAGCAGTAGGACCTGACCAGGTCAGGAAAAGAGATTTTAAGTGCAAACTTTAATACAACCTTAGCATATCCAGTTTAGACTCCTCCACCTGATGACAATAGCCCCAGGTGTAATAGCCCCAACATTTAACTGGTTGTGAAAGGAATGCCAAAAAGCAAAGTACCTGACTGGCAAGCACTTGATTTAGAGATTTGTTTTTAATGTGGGCTTAAGAGGCACATGATGGAAGAAGTTCAGCTCTTCTTTCTTCTTCATTGCCATGGGCATTTTAATCAACATTAAAGTTGAGCTTGGAGTTAACTACTAGGGCAGTGGAATTGGGAATATTTATTGAAACTAAGCTAAACATTCTTTTAGGTTTTTCCCCCTTTTTTTAATTAGTATTTCTACATTCACATTATAGGCAGAAGCATAGCATCTTAGAGTTGAAAAGGGCCATCTATACTAGTAAATCCAACCACATGCTACAGGAATTCTAAGCTATAGAATTCCCAGCAAATGTCTTTCCAGCTTCTTCAGAGCCTCTGTGTCTTCTTCACCACACTCCACAAAGGGTTGTTCACCATCTCCCAAAGCTGTTGGTTCCATTGCTCAACTGCTTTTATTGTTAAGAAGTTTCTCCTAACATTCATCCAGCCCTATCCACCTTTCTGAATTTCTGTGCCCAAACTCTGGGATGATAGAGAATAAGTCTTCAGCTTCTTCTGCATGAAATCCTTTCAGGTATTTAAAGAATACTATAATATTCCCTTTCTTGGAATTATTATCCTTTTTGCCCCTGAACCTTATTTTACCGCAATGCTAAGAATCTTATGTAGACAATCCACCCGAAGGACATACCAGCATAATCTCCCCTGTCAATTATAACTTATTGTTGCAAGCCTTAGGTTATAACATATTAAACCTTCATTAGACATGCAGTTAAACAATAATTTGTCATTCATAAAAGTGAACATTGTATAAAATCAGGTTAATAGTCATTAAAAAAAGTTAAAATAATGAAATCATCTTCATGTAATGATGTTATGGAGAAGGTGTTCAGCTGTAACGGAACAGCCATCTTCTTCATGTTCAATAAAAATTCAATCTGGAGGAAATTGGACCAGTATACTTTATTTTTCAAAAAAGGGTCTACATATTTGGGACATACAGAAGCATAAACTGAACAACAAAGCAGATAGGGAGGGGTGTAGACAAAGGCAGACTTGCTGGGAGTGTGGGATGTTTAGGTAACAGCTGTCATGTACAGCCAATGCTGTTTGTTGTATCTGTAGTCTTGTTAACACTGATTGGAGAGAAGAGACAATGAGAGATTTCAGATATTACTCACACTCAGCCTTGGGTTTTTTTTTTTTTTGTCACATACCAAGGGGCAACTTTTTTAGTTAGTGACTGAATTGAAATCAACTCATACAGATATATCAAATAACCTGTTTCCTGAATTACCACAATGTGCTCCTTCTCCATTGTATGAAGGAGAAAGACCTCACCACTCAGCCCCCATAAAGGAAAAAAAGAGCCTAACTTCATTTTGAAAAGATATAAAGCTGGGGGAATTTGATGTTCATCAGTAGTATGCTACCATTTCAGTCCATTGAACTGTCATTCAAACTTAGTTTGGAGGCGTGGTCTTGGGACACCAGCTGCCTGATAAGGTGGTGATAAGAGGTACCTGGTCAAAGGAGTAGGTGTCCCACTCCACTGATGTCCAGGACAGTTCTGCCTAAAGACCATAACTTTTATTTTTGTCAAAATTAATAGTCAAAGAGGGTTTTTTTTAAAAAAAAAACAATATTGATCTAAAGAGGACAACAGGCTGCATAAACCAATTTATGTGCTGGAAACTAAGGTCAGCTCATCAACTTAGAGAAGAGCAGTCAGCTTCCTCTCATCAGCTTTAACTGGAAAAAAAGGTTATCACCCTTCAGGATCAACACTAGATTACTCATAAAAAGATGGAATAAAACTGGAGTTAAGATCCCCCTAACTGTGGTGATCATATCTGTCTGATGATCTGTTGGGGAAAAATGAACTTGCATTTGCGTGTTCATGTGTATTTTCATTATTAAAGCCTGCATTTGCTACTGATGTTTATTGCTTCCAATTTAAGCCATAACTTGTTTTGGTCAATGGAGTCCAAAGCTGAAGACCACATGCAATTTCTTCTTCACAGTGTTGACAGAGCTGTTTATCAAATAGGTCAATACAAAGCAGCAATTTATGCTAAAGCAACCAGGTTGAAACTCAGCCTGTTTCTCAATAAAAATATTGTTGTTAATAACCCAGTTTTCCAGACTGTGCAGAAAATGTTTAGCATAGAGCTTGGCTATGATGTCAGGGAGACTAATTGGCCTATAATTAGCTAAGGAGTTTCAGTAATTTTTCTTAAAGATTGCTTAAATCCTTAGATTCCAGATTTAAGAGGATGGCCTGTGGCACTGCATAACAACCCATGCTGCACTCCTATGCTTTGTTTATAACTGTTTAGAAATATCATAAAGCTTGGAAGTTCAATCAAGGAAACATTTATATTTAAGGTATGAGGGGGAAGTTCTTTAAGGGATTTGTTTAAACAAGGAGTTCTGAAAACAAGCAACAAGCTGGACCTGATCCCACTAAATGTAAGTATTTTTAATTGGGAATGGAGGAAACTTGGAGCTAAAGCTTAGTCCTAATCAGTATAGGAGTAAAAATGTATGTGAAACCCCAAGAGTCTTAAACCATGAAACCTCATGAGAATCATAACAGTTGAAGATGATTAAACCACCACTGTATAGCATGTTGTTCTGTTGCAAGGACAGTATGATAGCATGTGAACTTTGACCCAATCAATCAAAATAGTAGCATTTCTACCTGTTGCTGCCAAAGTTCTTCAGATGCATCTGAGAGCTAATAGCATTTGACAACAAAGACCATGTTAAGAAAAATAAGCTCATAGAGCTATTTTCATAGAGAAAAATGGAGTCCTAATTTCCACAAGTGCCTATGGGCTGAAAGGTGAGATATTAACCAAAATGAGAGAGAGAACAAGAGAAATCAATAGCAGAGTCAGTTAATGGAACCAGTAGTAGAAGACCTTCTACTTCTTCCTTTCTGAAAAGAACAACCAAGTTGGTCTCAACAGCCAACAAAACTCAACCAACCCTGGGACTCTATGAGCTTATTTTTCTTAACGTGGTCTTCGTTGTCAAATGCTATTAGCTCTCAGATGCATCTGAAGAACTTTGCAAACATTCAGAGACTGTCTAGCAAATATCTGACAAACATTTAGAAAGTGAGTTCTGAGGAGCAACTACACTCCACAAGGTTGCTTGGTGCTTCTCATCCAACCAAAGTTTTATACCTGTTTCCTCCAGGAACTTACTAAAATCTGAGCCTTGGCTCCATTTCATATATTCCAAAATAAAATAAAATAGACTATAGCAGCCACAGGATGTTATAACCCTATCAGATTGAAGCACTGGGCTCAAGATTTGTCAGTAATGTTTTCATTAAAAACTTGCTGGCCATGGTCAACCGCTTATTAATAGGAGGAGTGTTCTAAAAGACAAGCTTTCTTGAAGCGATTCTGGTTATATAAAAGCCATTCTTTTATAATCAGGACACATCATCATGCCACATGGTATTCCTTATGGCAAATGCTTGGCATGACTCTTAAATGCACACACGACATGGACAATTGATTTTTATATACGGCTTAATTAAGTATGCCTTGAGAGGCCCAAGTGAGGTGAGGTCATGCAAGGTAGATGTTAAAAATGTCCATTCTAGATATTTTAAATGCAGAAAGCATGATTTTACCCAGGCTCTGTATATTATTAACTAATATTTTGTCTTTCCACCCCTGAATAATTTGGTGTTGTGTTTTCAGTTAGAAATAAATGAAAGTCTTCCTCTAAAAGCTGCTTTCAAAGGGACTGGTCTATGTTCACAATTAAAAACATGAGTAAAATTTGGGGGTGGGCAAGATGTCTAAAGAGACCTTTTTTTACCATTTCAGGGAGGAAAAATACTTCATTCCCAAAGAAACTTCTGAAGGCATAAAAGACAATCAACTTGCTGGAACTAACTGGTTGAAATCTTAATTGGTTTGGATTAGTGCTGCTTTGAAATGTTCTTCTGCATTTTTAAATCATTCTGATTCGATTTGATGAAAAAGAAATCACTCCTTTTGGCGGGGAGGTGAAGGAGAAGAAAAATCCAGTGAAATTCTGAAGGAGGGGTGTGCAGGGTTTTGGCACTTATGTTAATTGGCGGGGGGGGGGGGGCAAGGGATGCGGATAAATATTTTTCATTCCATAGTAGTTACCTTTCTACTAGTTTGCAGCATTCTTTGGCTTCCCATGCTTCAGTTAGATGCAAAGAAAACAGTCTTGAAGGAAGTCTTTTCAAAGAACTTTTTTTACAGTCAGAAAGCAATCTGGCATCTGATGTTGTCACACGTCCTCCTTTTTGTCCTCGTAGCCTCTGTCCAGCAGGCATAGCCTCAAAATCAAATCTTGTCTGGCTTTCCAAGTGTCTTTTTTTTTTTAAATTTTGGACTGTTTTCACAACAGTAGTCATTCAAACTTTCATGTACTGTGACCTTGTAAATTGTCTGTTTCTTTTTTCCCCTCGTCCGTCAACAGCCTAGATTTATGTTATTTCATTTATTTCCTGTTTCCAGCCATCGGCTTCAATCCAGCCCCTTCAAATCTATGATCACTGTAGTCTGGAGCTCACGTGACTCATCATACGTTTCTATGGTGAGATTTGAAAAGCATGTCGTCATCAATTCTATGTTATCGCTAGCATATGCACTTGAAAATGAACATTTGTTGGAAAAATATTGCAATTGAAAAAGAAACAGTCTTTCTGATGCTGGAAAAAGTAATTTTATGTACATGTACATGTAGGCATTTTTCTGGCACTTTTTCGCTGTATTTTTTATTATAATTTTATTATATCACTGTATACAAGAGTCACCCTCTGGGGGAGATGGGCGGCATACAAATTAAATAAATAAATAAGTTAATGTGTCTCTCCCCATTTGTTGTGATTTCCAATTGTCTGTGTCCTCCTTTGCCTCTCCAGATATCTGGTAACTCTAGATATGACTAAACCTGATGGATGCTATGGGAGACATCTACAGAAGTGGCGGCTTTTGTCAAAACGACAAAAGCTACAATGCTTTCATGCACTACAAATAGGTAACTGGGAGACTAGGCTGAAGATGCCATAACTAAAGATGAAGCAGGCACATAAGCAGAGAGGACAAAAAGTCAGGAATCTGTCTGAAAGATCCTTCAGGGAAGTAAAAGGAAGGAAACAAGTCAATAAGGAAATAAAGGAAAAAATGTCACCTGAACCAGGTAAAGGAAGTTGGATCTGAGCACATGGAAACAACATCCCCCACCCCGCAATTCCCATCAACAGCTACCAGACTTGTAAATTAACAAGTGTCAGGTTCAGCCCAAAGAACTCCAAGAGACAATGCAAATAAAGTTCTGTTGCGTTTATTAGCTACAACCTCTAGACAGAAAATCTCCCCAGACTGAAACCTAGCTCCCAAGCCAGCCAGCCACAACACCATGAATTCCTTAGGGAGGTGCCAGCCTCATCTTCTTGAACTTCCCACGCTCCTGTTGGGGGCTAAGAACACGCTTATCTCCCTGAGCCTGGCCTTCATAAGTCCATTCCATCACACAAGGCAAGAATAGCTGCCAGTCCTGCAAACCAACAACTTTTGTTGATAAAAAGTTGAAATTTTGGGGATAAAAAAGGGTCCTGAAGCCCGCCCACTCCTTGAGTGGTCTTTGGGTCCAGACTTGGAAGTTTCCATCCCCCTACTAGGGCCATGGCACACATGGCTAAGTGTGGATGAGTGTGTGTGTGTGAGAGAGAGAGAAAGAGCAAATGTACATTGTAACCAGTAAAGTTCTGCTGTTATTTTAAATTCACTGGGTCTCCGTGTATTCCAGAGCATCTGATGTGCTTCAGTGTTCAGTTGAAAGTGAATTGTGTGTGTCCCTATTTATTTCCCAGCTGTTAACCAAGGTGTGTGTCTTGCCTACTCTAGCTGTTATTTATCTGGAAAACCCAGGTAGAAAGCAAGGGGGGCTTACAAGATCTGCGTGCCTCAACAGGCTGTGAGTGTGTGAGTGAGTGATCATAAGCCAATGGGTGAAAAGTGAAGAAAAGTGGATCTTGGTTAACATTAGGAGAAACTTTCTCATGAGAAAAGTTGCTAGGCAGTGAAACAGACTGCCCCAGAGTGGGAGTGTGGTTTCCTCCATGGGAAATATTTGTCAGCCTTCCCAGGTAGAGCAGACAGGAAACCCGTCCAGATGAGCTAATTCTACTTTATTGTAAGGCTACATGAACAGAAGCTTGCAAGTCTGAAAGTACAGTTCTCCCACCATCTCCTTTACAGCCTAGAAAGCTAGGGAGGTTTCTTCTGAGCTGTTTCTCCTCCCATTATGCAGCTGTGGGTTCTGCCCTCTCTTATCTTACTGTTCCCTAGGCAGCATCTCTTTTCCCCCATCTTTCAAGGTCTTTCTCACATACCATTACAATATTTGAGCAGAAATCAGATATCTTCCTGACAGAGATGCTCAGGTTGCTTTCAACAAGAGGTTCACTGAATCCAACCAAACTCTCAGATCCTATGCATTTATGGAATGAGCAGCAGACACTTCAATATTTGAGGAAAATGTGTGTGTTTGTGTGTCTACAGGAGTTATATCCAGTAGCATCTTCATGTTGTTGTAGATCAGTTATAAGTTGCTTGCAGATGCATATGACGATTTCCAGAAATGGCTCAGCTTTTACTTTTATTTAATAAGGAACTGACAGTCCAGATCCAGATCCAGATCCAGTCCAGTTCAGATCCATAAGTGGAGCTCTGAATCAGAGGTAGATACATCTTTTGGAGGATCACACGCCAGGTAGGGATGAAGCATGCAGGGAGTGGAGCCAGAGGCAAGAGGAGTAGAGACACATTTTTCTTTTCCTAATATCTCCTTGTCTGTCTCCCAAGCAGCAGGCCGGAGAAGAAGAATAGATAGTTCTTACTAAAGTCCTGAACAAATTTTGGTCACATGAGGTTTTAAAATTAGACTGAGGGAAGAGAGCATTTGTCCCCAAAGCCACAAGTTACCTAACCTGGCTATTAAAAAAGAATTCATTCACAATTCCATACATGACACATCCACAGATCTTTCCTAGGAAACAAGCCTTTGCTAAACCATCTTCAACCTTCTCTTGATTTCTTGCCAGGTTTGCAAAGCTGGGATCTAAAGAAGGGGAAGGCTGTGGCATTACATGAGCTAGCTTAAGCATTTAAATAAACTGATTCCAGATTATTATTTAAGCACACACACATACACACACACAATGTCTGATACACCAAGCTGGAGAGATTGGCAAGAAAATGTCAAGTGGTACCTTGAGGGCTCTTCAGAATTTGCTCGTAACCAGGAGAGGTAATTAAATATTTAAAGAACAACTTGAAGTGTTTCAGAGAGCAAAAGCATCAGAAGAAAATGATGTTTGCAAAGACCGAACACTGGGGTAGTTAGCAAGTCATTTCTTGACATGATTTTGATAACACACACGCTACATTTGTGTCTCTGTGTCTGTTTGCATGTACAGTTCTGCATAGATCAGCAGGTTGTTTAAATCCCATTCAAGTCAATTAAATTTAAATAGTCCATGTGTGTACATGAGAGATTGAGGTATTTGATACCCTGGTGGGGTGATCAGTGAAAATGACAATTCATTGTAAAGCAGTGTTCATTATTTATTTATTTAAAGAGAGGCTGAGAATTGGGCTCAACTGAAAGCAGCTATGAGTTTTTTATTCATCCCAACTGTGAATTTTCTAGTGACTTTAAGTACAATACAAATCTTAATCTTCCCTCCCTTTCCATGTTTCTATCATGGAAATGATAATAATACTAATGTTCCTTACAGAGTTCTTGTAAAAAAGACTGTTCATTCTATGTTTTAGTGGACAGTCCTCTAAGTTATCACGTAGTCTTTTTTAATGACCAAGCATTCTTAGGTTAAATCTCAATAGGAACATATCGATTTTGATTAGAAAATTGGTATTAAATACCTTACAATACTATAAGATTCTAATAATATATTAGAATATATCAGTTTCATGATATTTCAGATTTGTTGTCTATCAGCTGGTATTTCCCTACCTGTACTGTACCTGACTTTTCTATCTGCATCATCTTTTTTATATATTCTTGCAAAATATATAAAAAATAAAATGGCACAAAGAGCAAAGAAAATAAGCTAACATCTAAGTCTGCAAATTTATCAGGGTTACAGAGTTACCAACTTTTCCACTGTTACATCATATTCATATTTAAATCATAGCATTATCTTTATTCATTGTAAAGCCATACATATGTGACCTCCACCTGCATTGTTGCAAAACAATGTACTAGAACTGGTGTATTTATTTCTCATCCCAATCTATAACATCTCTCTCCCTCTCCCTCTCCCTCTCCTCTCCCTCTCTTTCTCTCTCCCCCCCCCCCCCCTCATTTCAGCATAGAAAGAGACAAGGTGATTGTACAAAAAGGAAAGAATGTGAAATAGAAGCAGATTGTGTTCACTGATTATATAAGATTATATAAGATTTCTCATGGCCATCAACCACCAAAAACTTCTCCAGTATAAGAGCATGCTTATAATGTTCTGCTGACCCCCTTCTATAGAAGAATTTCCAGATGAATTTCCCTTAAGTCAACAGCTTCTCCTCCAAAGGACACTGACACTGTATGCCTTCTAAGCCACCAAGCCAAATGCAGTTTATCAAATGCATCCACTCCCCATCACGATGGCAAATAGGAGATGCTGGGAATATCCTCCAGCAGAGGGTATCTACGTATGAAATGGGGACAGGATTGGGGAAAGGTCACTTCACAGATTCAGAGCTGGTGGAGTGCATTCTCTTTTGAAAGATTGAAAACGCTTCAGATGAAAATTGTTTGGGGACGTTTGGCTGATGATACTAGCAAGAGACAGATTTTCCTTCGTAATGCCGGTTCAGATCACTTGAGAAATAACATAAGAATGAGAAGAGCCAGCAAGTGACCATTGGTTTTTCAAACTGAAAACCTATCTGACTTCTGATCATGCATGATGAATAGCTTTGTTTCTTGCCATCCTAACTAGTATTCTGACATGGAAGGAATTTATGAAACTGAAGCAATCTATCCTCCCATCATTTTCTTCCAACTGTGTGGGGGTTGTTTTGATTAGGGTTGGACACATTTCACACTTTCCACAACCCCTGAACAGGTCTTACTTCATTCTCCCAGTTCTAAGTAGCTGGCCTAGCTATATAACCAAGGCTTTGTGCTTTGACTAAGTCAGATCTTTTCCATATCTTTAAGAACTTAGGTTAAAGCAACATACAGTCCATGCCTACCTCCAGAATAATTTGCCCATGCTGGGGTTTTTGGGTAGCCTCAGCTTTCGGGCTTCTTATGTAAATAAGCTACAGAGCAAAATTTCATCCAAGCTCTAGTCTTTCCTTCTAACACTCACACATTTCTTGGATAGCTTTCCCTTTTCAGGCTAAGGGTGAGGATGGGGTGAGAAGGGTTAACCTGGCTGTCTAAGGATGTCAGCATGTCCTTGAAAAGGCCAGGGTATAGCTAAATGAGCTAGCTGTGGATGCTATTACACCCATCAAGGAGTTGGGTATAGCCAACCAGTTGGCTGGGAATGCCAGTATGTCTGCAGGTGAGGTGGGTCTGTGCTGATCAATCTGCCTCTCTCCACAGGCTGGGGAAGGGGACTGAACAGTTCTTCTATTGGGTTTCCTGGCAGTAATAAATCTCACGTCTTAGTTTTTTTGGGGTGGGTGGGTGGGTGGGAAATGCATAAAGCTGGTTGTTTTTCCCAGTGTTACTTCAGGAAATGGACTTTGAAGAAGCAGGATAAGAAGAGTATTGACACTTTTGAACTTTGGTGTTGGAGAAGACTCCTGAGAATTCCATGGACAGCCAAGAAAATAAACTAATGGACAATTGAACAAATCAACCCAGAATTCTCACTTGAGGCACAAATGACCAGGCTCAATCATCCTACTTCGGACACATTATGTGAAGACTCAGCTCTCTGGAGAAGGCTCTGATGTTGGGAAAGGTGGAAGGAAAGAGAAGAGGACAATCAGCAGTGAGGCAGATGGACTCAGTTACAATGGTGGTGAGTACACTGTTGGAAGACCAAGTTAGGGACAGATCCTCCTGGAGAAAATCTATCTATGTGATAGTTAGGAGTCAAAAACAACTTGATGGCACATAGTCAGTCAGTCACTTCAGGAAGTGGGGAGGATCTGTCTTCACCCACAGTCCTCTTTTCCTTCACAAACTACCATTGCAATGATTGGCTTAAAGAGATCTTTCTGAATCTCCTATTTGGTGTCTTCCTTCCTTCCTTCCTTCCTTCCTTCCTTCCTTCCTTCCTTCCTTCCTTCCTTCCCTCCCTCCCTCCCTCCCTCCCTCCCTCCCTCCCTTCTTGGAGTCAGAAGACATTCTGTTTCCATCAAATCCTGTTAAATTACCTTTGAAGATGAATGGCCCTGACTCCAGTCTACTCATTCATGGTGTTCATATAGACATAAAACAATATTTTTCTCAGTCTCGCTGCAAAACAGTAGCCATAATTCACACTTCCAGGATGATTCCCCTTGAAACATTTTGGAGCTAGTTCATTGAACACTGCACTGGAACTCTGAAATCATCCTGTAGGTTGGATATTAAGCATATTTTCCACAGGGCCAGAGGAGATAGAGAAAGAAAAAGAGATGGAAAGAATTTGTGCAGCATCTAAAAGCCAAGCATTCTGGATCAACTGGAACTGTGGTTTAATCAATGCATCAAGGACTGTTCTTAGCATTCCATGCAAACCATCTAAGTGTTGATACCTGTTGCTGGAATTGATCATTTACCAGTTGCTAGTCTGAATGCAGTAGATTAATAGTTTTTCCTAGAAGCAATAATTTGGGGGGGGGGGGAAGTATTTGTTACAGAAGGTGAAGAGAGCCAGTGAATTAAAACTATTACCTGGTTAGCAAAGAAGAGCGATTTGTTTGCTGGTTGATCGAGGTCAATCGCAACCACTTTTTTTCTTAGCCTGCAGTTGCCTCCTTGATCTTGCTTAGTGTCAGACATTTGCTATCCTTCTCTTGATCAGAGTCAGATTGTATTACAAACTAGCAATGATTAAGTCTTTCATGGTTCTGGATTAAATTGAATTCTGAAGGTTAAGTCATTTCATTTCAGGAAAATTGATCTCATTAAACTGCAGCGTAATGAATCCCAATATTTTTTTTTCTCCCACAATTAACCCCCCAGTATTGCTAAGACATGTTCCCCATACATTGGGCTGGTCACAGAAATTGAGCATTTCACTATTGTTGACTTCTATCACTATTTTTGTAGGTGTCCTATCCTCTCTCTGTATGTTTGTTTGGTATGCTTAGAAGATAAGAAGAACTGAAGTAAAGCACTTTCCCAGCCTGAAGTCCTACAGATATATTGGGAAGCCGGAATTCCCAGACATGTTGCCTTCCAGTTTGCTTCTAGGGTCAGTCCAAAACTTCAAATAGCCTTAAATATCTGGAAACAGCCTTTTCTATTACAAATTTGTTCCAAGGTCTGCATTTAAGTCTTAAGATTTGTTCTCATCCCTTTCTCAAGAAAAAGGGTGAGGAATTTTTCCTTTTCAGTTCAGTTGTGGAACTTACACTTATCTTCTGCTCCCACCAAGTAAAGTTCTTTGGATCTTCATCTACTTTTAAAAGATTTCTTAAGACTATTTCATTTCAGTGGATTTCTTAAGAGGATTCTGTAATTATGTGCATTATTTTATAAAAAGTTTTTTTTTTTACTGCTGTTTGATTACTGGTTATTGTCTTACTACTAGTGGTAATGATAACTATCATAATTTCTTTTTACAAATGCTTTTAAATTATTGTGATACCTATGTTAAAAATAAATACGCTTTCTTGAGTACCGTCTATCACAGACAGGCCCAGTATAGATATTGTGATGTGTTCCTTGTTGTGTGCTTAAAGCAGTGACACCTTATTCTTCATTTTCTTCTCCTTGCCTCTGCAAGTATAGTTGTGTACAGGGGAGGTTAGATCGATGGGAGGTTTCCATGAAAAGGAAGATCAAATGGCACAGAATTAAAATAATTTCCTGTGAAAACTGATGACATTCCTTCATTACATGACGTTCTTGTTCCTGGTCATATGGCTTTTCTTTCAAGGCAAAGTGTGTGCTTTGTGAGTGTGTGTATGTGTGTGAGTCTGTGTGCCTCAAGGAAATTGAGATGAAACCTATCACTAATAAGACTTTGATGGGCTTCTATTAGAGAAAAGTCCTCAGACAGAATAAGAATACAAGCCGTAGGCAAAGTACTACTTGATTAAAATCTATTTTATCAAGCAAGACTTTGCCTGCGGCTTGCATTCTTATTCTTGCTTGATAAAATGGAGGACCAATAAATTCCAAGGCACGTAGGACAGGAAGGATGGTAGCTGAATAGTATGTCACATGCTCCACGTAGAGAAGATCCCGGGTTTATTCTAGTTACAGGGAAATGAATGTTAGGAAGGATTTCTGCCCTAAACTCTGAGAAGTTCTTGTAGTCTGAATAAATTAAGCTAGAGGAGAGACAATCTGATCTGGTTTAAGACAGCTCAATTTGTTCCTATCTGAGGATTCCTCAGGCCTTCTCTTACTCTTGAGCTGAAGTTGTCTCTACTTGACTCAGTAGAAAACAGACTGGCACGTCCTCATTGTTGAACGCTGTCTCGCCTCTGTTCTCAGCCACTGCCAATGACTGACTTCTTCCAAGATAATGGGGGACAAAGCCTAACAGAGTTTTTATGTGTCCATGCTGTCCTTGGACACTATAGGAACAAGGAGGAAAAAATAACGTGGCTAAAAGACCACCCAGAAGCTGTGGCTGGTTCAAAATGCAGCAGCGTGAGCAGTAATGGGGGCCTTTCGGTGTGCCCATGTGTCACCACTACTACCAAGCTGCATTGGCTGCCAGTCAGCTTCCAAATGCAATTCAAGGTGTTGGTTATTACCTATCAAGCCCTGTATAGCAGAGGGTCTGGGTACCTGAGGAACCACCTATCTCCAACTGTTTCTGCCCAGCTGGTATGTTCTGGTAGAGTGGGTATGCTCCAGGTCCCCTCCTTTAAACCTTGTCATCTTGCGGGACGGAGGAAGGCTGCCTTCTCTGTCAGGGCCCCCTCACTCTGCAACAGCACCCTGCCCCCCAGAGATGTGGATGGTGCCTTCTCTCCTGGGGCTGGTCCTAGGCTGGGATGAATGTTTATGATTTGTCTAAGCTCCTGTTTTGTTTTGTTGATTCTGTTTTTATTAGATCATTTTAGTCTGGACTGTCCATCTGATTTAATGCTTTTAGCTGTTCTACGTTTTTTTTCTTCCCTAGTTTTGTACACCGCCCAGAGTCCATTGGAACTGGGTGGCCAATACATATAAACAAACAAACAAACAAACAAACAACTCTTGATGGCTTAAACCTGGATCACTCATGGGCTGGGGATAAATGAAGGCAATGTCATAGTGATATTGGAGAAAAAAGATGTGCCAGGAGATTTTTGTGCTATGGTTAAGTGCAAGCAGAGAAGGACCCTTAATGACCTTTATTCCTCCCTCTTGTTTTAAGACATGCTTAAAGGCTATGGAACTGGGATCTGTTAGGGTTCAATTGTCGCCACATGGTCACGTTGCTGCACCAGAGGCTGAGTACCTCGAACATAGGTAAGCAGGTTGACTGAGTCAGGAGGAGAGCAACAGAGATCCCAATCATGCAGAATTCCTAAACATTAAGCTTTATGGTGCCTTTATAAATAGCGTGGTCCAATGCAAGGATGTAGGCAAAAAGGACATTGGGCAGAGCTAAAAGCTCTTCAACATGGTTAAGACTTTTCCTGTGAAGGATACACAAAGCAGCTAGAGAGATTTATGCTTCTTTATGCACCATATTCTCCAAAGAACTATTGAGCCCAGGAATTTCTTGTAAACCAGAAGAAGGGAGGGACAGCAGCTGTGAGACACAAATGCCTCCTTTCTTAGGGTCACTGATCCCAGGGAAAGTGGTTACAATGCGGCTGAGAGATTTATAGGCCCAAAATATATGTGCATAAATGTCAAGGTGTCTCTTCCTCTCTTCCTCCCTCCCTCTTTCATCCCTCCCTCCCCATATTGCAAGATTTAACTATAAATGCAAATTGTGAGATCATGAAGAAGTAGGCACAGACTGTACATTTGCACCAGATCCCACTTTGAAATTATTTTTAAATTTTGATCCCGGTAAGGGTGCATAGGACTGAAATCTTCATAGAAGAGCTTGGAGGAATAGCTTGTGTATATATCAGTCCAAAATAAAACAGCTGGACCCATGTAAATGTCACGGAAAACACAGTGCTCTGTCCTTTATTTAATATTGGGGAAATTCAGTATGTTGATAATGAAATTGTTCTCCCAGACTAAAAATGGTGTCTGACTCTCTGTGTGTGTCAGAGAGAGGGGACACCCACACACACACACAGAGAGAAATGAATTTCTCAAAATCTGGTGTAGAAGAAAAGTGGAAGAGCCCATTTGCAAAATAGCTACTAATGAGATGTTTAGACAGCTGGTTTAGACAGTAGAAAAAGCAAAAAAAAACCCAAAAAACTTTACACATTCAGGATAGCAAGCTAACTATTGGACAGCATGTTGTTCTCCCTGCAAGCCTTTTAAAGTGTGTGTTTATAATTTCAGATGTACTGAAAATGATGAAGAGGGGCTTAAGCTGTTGACAGGTTTCCTCTGAGAATCCTAACTTCATTTGCTCATTTGAAGAAGGGAGGGAGGAAATATCAGTCTGAGTTACTACGAGCTGTTCTTCTGAGCTGGCCATCTTAATCTACATTTCTCCCATCCTTGAGTCAGCAGTAAAGTTTGCTGGCATAAACTAAACTGCCCTGTTCTGCCTCAGGAGGCCAACCCTCGAGTTTTAATGTGGGAAAAGGGAAGGGAAGCCATTGGTGGATTTCTCTGGCTTTCTTTGTCCTTCCAGACAGCAGGAAAAACATCCATCCATCACTCTCCTCAACATGGGTGGGGCTGGGACTAGGAGGAAGTGAATTTGGACAGAAAAAGCCAATCTGAAGGGTTATCTATTAATCAATCTGTCCATATCTCAACACAATCTTGAAGCATCAACCACATTTTATATAATGTACTGGTGAAAAAAAAAGAGATGTAAGATTTGAACCTTGAAACTGCTATATCTATCTATCTGGTTTGAATCTTGCAGTTTGAGGTCAATGGCTTTTCTTATACCAATGGTTTTTCTGGTGTCTCTAATAAAACAAGCATGCCCTTGAATCTCTGTCTGTCCACTGGTACATGCTCACTCAGGTTTGGCTTATGGTTATTCACTTGCACACACACATTTGCTCTCTACCAGGGTTTTCCAGATAGGTGTGGCTACAGCGTATGAGACACCCATCCCCGGTCAATAGCTGGGAAATAATTAGGAGCACATCCAAATAATTTTCAACCAAACACTGAGACATCAAGGTTCCAATTGAATATATGCAGATCTGCCAAATACAAAGCCATGGTAAAGCTTTACCGATTAAAGTATGAAGTTGCTCTCACATTCTTTTGCTCATGCACACACATACACACTTATCCCAATCCTGCTCAGCTAGGCTGGATAGTCACTAGTTAGAGAAACAGGAGCCACAAAGTTCAGACCCAACAACTCCAAGAATGAGCAAGCTTTGTCTGTCTTCTAATGACATTGCTTCTTTGATCCTTAATGACTTGATTCCTACCTTGAATTGATTGATTGATCTACCTCCTGAAAGGATCTTCTGACAAGATTCCTGGCTTTTGTCTTCTCTACATATGAGCTTTCTCCATTTTTAGATTATGGCAACTTCAGCCTAGTCTCACATCCTCGCACAGCCCAGTCTTACATTCTCACACCACTTTTTAGTTCCACTATTGGTCTGGGAGAAGTCTGATAGATACCTTCAAAGGGAGCTTGACAGCCACTTTTTTTTGAGACTCTCTTTGGGTGTGGGTGTAGCGCTATTTTGGAATAATGCCATTTGAGAACAGCGTTAAACCCATATTTGAACCTAGCCTGAAAAATAGCAGAAATTGGGATCACCCTTGCAAGAGGAAGAGAAAACTCGCCAGCTTCACCTTGCAACTGTCACCCTCATTGCTTGGCACTGCAGTACTAAAGAGCCCCAGTCATGAGCAGTCTTAATAAAGTTGGTTAGTCTTGATCATGCTACGAGTCTCCATCTCTTTGATATTTTACTGGGTTTCAAGTTAGGGACCCAGAATTATTAGAACAAGAATGAACAAGCCATGTGTTAAGGGTCACTTCTGCCCCAGCTCCCTTCTTTTCAGCTCTTGCGATATTCCAAGACTGCACTTCTGAAATTTAACAATAAACGGCACATTTTCAGCATCAGTATTTTCCAATAATTTTTGTAAAAATAAACCTAATATAGGCAAGGCGTAACATACTTATTTTGCTTACATTCCCTCCCAACTTCTCACTGATTTTTTTTTTCCCAAAAGCAATTTTTCCAAGGAACATGAAGGAGAATAAATACAAGGGGAATTTTTGATACTGTCCTAACAGCACTTTTCAAATTTAGCTCAATATCTGCAAAATTCCTGATGCTTGGGGTTCTAGGGACAGAAAGTTTGACATGTAAAGTAGACTAAACAAACACTGTGCTGACATTCATTACTTTCCTGGTTGTCTTGCTATTTTCTTGTAATATCTCAGAGTAACAACAAAATCTATAGCCCAGTAGTAGTGAACATGTTTTGCATGGAGAAGGTCTAAAGTTCACTGTCTGGCATTGCTACTTAAAAGGATCAGGGAACAATGAATTACATAACATGAGAATATCTGCTGTGTCCTTCAGTTACCAATGTACCAGTGAACCACTTGAAAAAAGCATTGCAAATGTGAAATCTTATAACTCTATCACTATTTTTCATACCATTTTACTGATCTGTAAACACAAATCCCCCTTCATGGATCACTGCCTTGTCGTGGCGAAGGGGCTTGTGTAACTCAGTGAAGCCATGAGCTATACCGTGCAGGGCCACCCAAGACGGACAGGTCATGGCAGACAGTTCTGACAAAATGTGGTCCACTGGAGAAGGAAATGGCAACCCACTCCAGTACCCTTGCCAAGAAAACCCCATGGACAATGTTAAAAGGCTAAAAGATATGACGCCGGAAGATGAGCCCCTCAGGTCGGAAGGTGTCCAATATGCTACTGGGGAAGAGTGGAGGGCAATTCCAAGTAGCTCCAGAAAGAGTGAAGCAGCTGGGCCAAAGCCGAAAGGACGTTCAGCTGTGGATGTATCTGGAAGCGAAAAGAAGGTCCGATGCTGTAAAGAACAATATTGTATAGGTACGTGGAATGTAAGATCCATGAACCAAGGCAAGCTGGATGTGGTCAAACATGAGATGACAAGATTGAACATCGACATCTTGGGAATCAGCTAATTGAAATGGACGGGAATGGGTGAATTTAATTCAGGTGACCATTATATCTACTACTGTGGGCAAGAAACCCTTAGAAGAAATGGAGTTGCACTCATAGTCAATAAGAGAGTGGGAAAGGCAGTAATGGGGTACAACCTCAAAAACGACAGAATGATCTCAGTGCGTATCCAAGGAAAACCATTCAACATCACGGTAATCCAAGTCTATGCCCCAACCACTGATGCTGAAGAAGCTGAAGTTGACCGGTTCTATGAAGACCTACAACACCTTCTAGAACTAGCACCCAAAAAAGATGTCCTTTTCATCATAGGGGATTGGAATGCTAAAGTAGGAAGTCAAGGAGTAATCGGAATAACAGGCAAGTTTGGCCTTGGAGTACAAAATGAAGCAGGGCAAAGGCTAATAGAGTTCTGTCAAGAGAACAAGCTAGTCATAGCAAACACTCTTTTCCAACAACACAAGAGACGACTCTACACATGGACATCACCAGATGGTCAATACCGAAACCAGATTGATTACATACTTTGCAGCCAAAGATGGAGAAGCTCTATACAGACGGCAAAAACAAGACCAGGAGCTGACTGTGGCTCAGATCATGAGCTTCTTACTGCAAAATTTAGGCTTAAATTGAAGAATGTAGGGAAAACCACTAGAGCACTCAGGTATGACTTAGATCATATTCCATGTGAGTATACAGTGAAGGTGATGAATAGATTTAGAGGATTAGATTTGGTAGACAGAGTGCCTGAAGAACTATGGACGGAGGTCTGTAACATTGTACAAGAGGCAGCAACTAAAACCATCCCAAAGAAAAAGAAATGCAAGAAAGCAAAATGGCTGTCTGATGAGGCTTTACAAATAGCTGTGGAAAGAAGGAATGCGAAAAGCAAGGGTGAAAGGGAAAGATATAAGCAACTGAATGCAGATTTCCAGAGAATAGCAAGGAGAGATAAGAAGGCCTTCTTAAATGAACAATGCAAAGAAATTGAAGAAAACAATAGAATGGGGAAGACTAGAGATCTCTTCAAGAAAATTGGAGAGATCAAAGGAACGTTTAGTGCAAAGATGGGCATGATAAAGGACAAAAAAGGCAGGGACCTAACAGAAGCAGAAGAGATTAAGAAGAGGTGGCAAGAATACACAGAAGAACTATACAAGAAAGATCTTAATGTCCCTGATGTCCATGCTGGTGTGGTCACTGACCCTGAGCCAGACATCCTAGAGAGTGAAGTCAAGTGGGCCTTAGGAAGCATTGCTAACAACAAAGCTAGTGGAGATGACACTATTCCAGCTGAGTTATTTAAAATACTAAAAGACGATGCTGTTAAAGTGCTGCACTCAATATGCCAGCAAGTTTGGAAAACGCAACAGTGGCCACGGGATTGGAAAAGATCAGTTTACGTTCCAATTCCAAAGAAGGGCAATGCCAAAGAATGCTCAAACTATCGCACAATTGCCCTCATTTCACATGCTAGCAAGGTTATGCTCAAAATCCTACAAGCTAGGCTTCAGCAGTACGTGAACCGAGAACTACCGGATGTACAAGCTGGGTTTCGAAGAGGCAGAGGAACTAGAGATCAAATTTCCAACATTCGCTGGATCATGGAGAAAGCACGAGAGTTCCAGAAAAGCATCTACTTCTGCTTCATTGACTATGCAAAAGCCTTTGATTGTGTAGATCACAACAAACTGTGGCAAATTCTTAAAGAGATGGGGATACCAGACCACCTTACCTGTCTCCTGAGAAATCTGTATGCAGGCCAAGAAGCAACAGTTAGAACCGGTCATGGAACAACCGATTGGTTCAAAATAGGGAAAGGAGTACGACAAGGCTGTATACTGTCCCCCTGCTTATTTAACCTATATGCAGAGTACATCATGAGAAATGCCAGGCTGGAAGAATCACAAGCCGGAATTAAGATTGCAGGGAGAAACATCAATAACCTCAGATATGCAGACGATACCACCCTAATGGCAGAAAGTGAAGAAGAACTAAAGAGCCTCTTGATGAGGGTGAAAGAGGAGAGTGCGAAAGCTGGCTTGAAACTCAACATTAAAAAAAACTAAGATCATGGCATCTGGACCCATCAATCCCTGGCAAATAGAAGGGGTAGAAATGGAAGCAGTAACAGACTTCATTTATTTGGGCTCCAAGATCACTGCAGACGGAGACTGCAGCCATGAAATTAAAAGACGCTTGCTCCTTGGGAGGAAAGCTATGGCAAACCTAGATAACATATTAAAAAGCAGAGACGTCACCTTGCCAACAAAGATCCGCATAGTCAAAGCTATGGTTTTTCCAGTAGTAATGTATGGCTGTGAGAGCTGGACCATAAAGAAGGCCGAACGCCGAAGAATTGATGCCTTTGAACTGTGGTGCTGGAGAAGACTCTTAAGAGTCCCCTGGACTGCTAGGAGGTCAAATCAGTCAATCTTAAAGGAAATCAACTCTGATTGCTCATTGGAAGGATTGATAATGAAGCTCAAGCTCAGATACTTTGGTCACCTAATGCGAAGAGAGGACTCTTTGGAAAAGACCCTGATGCTGGGAAAGATGGAAGGCAAAAGGAGAAGAGGACGGCAGAGGATGAGATGGCTAGATAGCATCACTGAAGCAATGAGCATGAAATTGAGCAAACTCAGGGAGGCAGTGAAAGATAGGAAGGCCTGGCGCAATATGGTTCATGGGGTCACGAAGAGTCGGACACGACTTAACGACTGAACAACAAAAACACAAATCTCATCTGGAGCTGATGTCCGTGGAGAACAGAACCTCCCCTAGGCTCTGTGCTGTAATTTCCATTTTGCTAACTATATTAGAAGAAAAACAAAGGATGCGGCAGAGGATGAGAATACAGGCCACCGACTCTTTCAAAAATGGAAAGTGTATGAATAATTGAAGGCAGACCATCAGGATTTGCAAGTCCCCATAAGCTTATTTGAATTACTGATTCTTTCTAAGTGGCTGTATTAAAAAAGGAGACAGGAGAGGTGCTGCGGAGAGTTTATCTCTACAATTACTGAACTTCCGCCCAAATAGCAAATCAAATTTGTTACAGGCGATTCCCTGATGGCTGTTAAAGATAGCATCCAGTCTCAGTAAGATAGCTTTTGTTTCGACGCAGTTTTGAAAATCATCACATATTTTGAAATCATAATGTCCCTCTGCAGTAGCTCCTGCTAACGTCTTTGTTAGTTTGTTTTCTCTGATGCCCGACATCCCAGTGGACAATAGATACTTGCAGTGGTATATTTTATGAATGTTATGAAGGGTTTGGCTAAAGATTACAGGGTAGAAAGAACCTTGCTGGTTCAGTGCAAAGACTAAATAACAAAGCAGATGGCTCTAGGAGAGCTGGGTCTGGCACACACATACAGTACGTGCACCCTTGAAAGCTGGATTCGGTATATGGCTCTTTTTCTGGAGTTTGCATAAGATAGCTGTGGACAACCCTTTACACCTACCAGCATGAACTTGAATGTGTAGAGGAATGCAAATCACTTCCTTGACACAGATACACAAACACAAATCCCTTTGCACTGATAACATACCGTACGTATACAGCTTTCCATACACATCTGCACGGACACAGAGAGAAGCCCATGGACACATCAGTCATTCTCCTACATATATATCCATGTGCAGCAGTCCACATGCATATGGATACAGCAACATGAGAAGACATACAAATGTCATTCCCCCAACATCCATCTACAAGCATCCCACCCTTCTCTCCTGCAGAAAAAAAGAAGTGTTTGACAGTTTCACAGCTTTACATGTTGTTCTTAAATAGAACCTTAAAAAAAAACAAAACTTGTTTTGGGATGTGCACATCGTTTTTCTTCTGAAGATGCATAGCTTCCTAGCAATTCTTCTTTTAAAAATTAGCCCCCTGCTGACCACGATGGCATGGCAGGAAAATACCTCTTTTTTTCTTTCCCTTCAAGCAGAGAAAGGCGATGCGGCTGTCCCATCACCGCTTTTACATAGGTGGGCAGGAAGGCAGCTCGGTTCCTCTCCCCATCTGTGAATTTGGATTTCGAAACCAGTCTCACAGATCAGATTTCCAAGACAGCAAGATTAAACCTACTTGATTTGATAGCGCTTGGCTGTACAATCATAAATGCAGCCTGGGGAAAAATGAAACACTCCGGACAAATGATATCAAGAGGATGAGTTAGAATGTACATTTTGCACCTTTGGAAAAAACAGACATCACAGGGTTGGATGGAATCAGTTTATTTTACAGACTAACTCATTTCTGCAAACCTATCAAAGGAGTGAGAAACTGTGACGCTAAACCTCAAAGTCCATGCAGAAAGCTAAAACTGGGGATAGGGAACATACACAAAGGAGTAAAAAAATACTAACGCTATGTAGACAGGTAGAGATGTGCATGGTTCTTTATTATTGCCAATAAAACTGAATGGATAAATCCATGAAAAATCCTCAGAGTGAGGTTCAACTCAAGAAAGCTTTTCCCTTGATCTCACTCTGAATGTTGCTTGCTTGCGCAAAGCCTCTGATGCAAAGTCATTCCTGCGAATGGCATTTAACAACCTCTGCTGCGATAGCCCCTTCATAAGGGATATCCATATTATTGATAAATGTGCTTATTTATACATTATATACCTACAATACCTTTCATTTATTTATTTATTATATAAAGGGGCAAATCGCCTGCAACTTAAAATTGCCTGCAACAAAATAGGCTTTTACAGAATTTGGTCCTGTGACCCTTTGTCTTTCCTTGGCAACAAATAATAATAATAATAATCCTAAAGAATGTCCTGCTAGGTTAATAAGAGTTGACAGGCTTCTTTTATATTTTATAGGCTCCTTAAATTCATGCCTTAGTACTTTCTGCTGACACTGCTAATGCAGGAGTTTTCTCTCTTCCTACCAAGTTAACAAAATGCCTTGCCATTGACAGGCTGCCTGGCCAAACTCTTGCTTGAAAGGTCGAAGGATGCTAGTAAACCAAAGTCATCAGCCTGGTGGTCTTCTTTGCTAGTGCCTTCCAGCTTTCTAGGACAGAGGCTGCTAAAGTTTGATGGGTTCAGATCCAGAAATGACATCATCCAAAGGAGGTCAGTTTTAGAACCCTCTGAATTCTCCTCTGCACACAATTAAACCCAGAGCTTAATATGTAATAGAGAAGAATTCAGAGGGTTCTATGATTGACCTCCCTAATTTCTTTGGTGTCTATTCCACCTTTCCTCTAGAAGCTCAGGATGGTGTACAAAGCACTCTTCCAGTTTTATCTCTACAACAACTCCACTGTGCTAAAGGTTGGGCTGAGAGAAAGGATGCCAGGCCCAAAATCTCCCAGTTTGCTTCCATGGCTGAGAGTAGACTTGAACTTGGGTCTCCATGACTCTAGACAAGCACCTGACTCACAGGTGTTTTTCCAAGGACCCAAGCATTCCTGCTAGATGAGAAACCATTGAGAGATTCTGCCCCTTGGGCTTCCCAGAGTGTTGTCCCCTCAAGGAGCTGTAGTTCTCAGTTTCTTAGACAGGAAGAGGTAATGAAACAGTCACAAGATCTTGCTCAGCCTCCAACGTCCAGCTAAGCAAATTTGCTAGAGCTCTCCAAAGTGCTGCTACTTTTACACACACACACACACACACACACACACACACACGAGAGGGAGGGAGGGAGGGAGGGAGAGAGAGAGAGAGAGAGAGAGAGAGAGAGAGAGAGAGAGAGAGAGAGATCTTAATCTTACTTGAGATTTGGACTTTACTCATCCTCTGTCCACCCATGTCTCTGCTGTTCTGGGAAAGCTCTATTTTCAATGTTTCTAACTTTGGGTTTTTCCAGCGTGCTCTGCTGAAGAACAAAAATACTCATCTGGAGAAAGCATGCAGACATCTTTCCCCTAATTTGCATTCCTCACCCTTTCTCCCTTAATTAATTTTTGTTATACATTCTCAGCTGGAACATTTTATACTGCATTCCCCTGTTTGTTTCTTGCCTGTCCTCCATACAGTTGTCTGTGCAAAATTAATGGAGTTGTTCTTTTCTCCTACCTGAGATCATTAATAAAAGTGTTAAATTGCAGTAGCCCCACCCTCTGTCTCTGAGGCATTTAATTGAACTTCTATAAAGAGAAGGGTTTTTTTTTAAGTGTTAAACAACTATTCCTCACTTTTTTAAAATGACCACCCATGGTATTGAAATGCTGTAAGAATTAGGGAAACCAGATTTCTTCAATCTAGTATTCACTAGATTTGTGGAAATACAGTTGCTGAAATTCCCAGTCAGGATGGCCAATAAGTTGCTTCATTCTAAACTGAGGACAATCAATCAATTCAAATAAATGGAACACTGTAAATACAAAGTTCCTGAAGAAGTTAGTTTAATATAAAAATGTGTTTTTTAAAATGGATTTTTATGAATCTTCATTTTTAGGGTGCCCTGGTGGGAGGAGGTTTTGTTTTGCAAAATGTGTTTGCTCTTGAATAAATATTGAGCTGTGTGAGAACTTCTGTCTTGTTCTGAACAAGCTTTGCTGGAGAAAGGGGTCTCTGGGTGAGGAAGCAATTCACTCATTTGAACCATAAAAATGGATCTCTGTTGAGAAGCCAGCTTATAAATAAACAATTTGGTTTGTTCAGTGAATTAAACTCTTATGCTGAGTCAGAAAAAGAGATACATTATTTGGAACGCTGACACTGATGACTTTAAGTTGCATATATAGGAGAAGCACTTTAGAACGCTTTCTACAACAGAACTAAGCAATGAGTGGGCAAATTGTGGACAAGTCAAAGGTGTTTCCCTTCCTTTTCATGCAAACCCTAAACCAGAGACCGGCATCTTTTTCATCCCAGGAGTATCAACTCATCCTCCCAATTGACCTTTTGGTGAGATGGCGATTCTGTGGTGGTTGAAACTGGGAGAGATATAGTTGGAATGGGTATATTCTGCTTTCTGGACATTCAAGGCACCCAAACCCTCTGCTGTTGTTCTCCCACCCAGAAATTGCACCTGGATTTTGACTGTGTGATCTTGAAGTGCTTTGGAGATCATAGAGGTGGGACCCCAAGTTTCAGATTCCTCCCTTAGATGTTGATCATGGGAAGGGATGGAACTATAAATTGCTTTGGCCAGCTTGTCTACAGATATACAGATATGTGCCAACAATGGTGTATTATTTATTTATATATTCAGGTATTTAACTTTATATCCTAACTTTCCACTAAAATAATTGAAACTGCTAGCTAAATAATAGCTTTTAAAACCCATCAGTTAAACACAGTCATTCAAAGGATATTAAGAAGTTAATACCTGTTTCAGTTCAGAAGTCTGAATAAGGACATCTTTGCTTACAGAAAGTAAAAGATAAGAATTTGATGTTTAGAAATAATATGGATTAATAGAAATCATGGAAATTATGTTTTAAATTTAGAGCAAGAGTTTGATGTATATTGTTACTTATATCTGTTACAAGGAGGGTTGGAAGTCAACTCTTTTTTCCCCCTTTGTTGTTTCTCTTTCTCTTTTCTTTTTTGCACTTTTGATCTTTACTATTTTCTCTTTTTTCAATTCTCTTTTTATTCTTGTTATTCTTTCTCTTAATATTAGTTTGTATTCATTTTTACTGTGTCTTTTAAAAAAATTGTGGTAGGGAGTTCCAGAGATTAGATGCTACCACCAAGAAAGCTATATTTCATTCTGCCTCATATGCTTCCAGTAGTAGTAGGATATAGAAATCTGGCAGGCTTGTGACCAGACACAAGACATATAAGTTTTTATAGGTCACAAGCAACATAAAATGAACATAAATAGTGAATTTGATGCTAGAGATTAGTTACATGCTCCCTATAATTGACCCCCATTAAAAAGAGCATCATATGGAGAGACCATCATGCTATTCCCTTTCCAGGCAAGCAACATTTTGCAAAGCACAGAAAATGGATGAGAAATAGCAGTAAAAAGAAATTAAAAGCAGGAGATATGAGATGTCGCTAAGGGATAGCTTCAGCTCTGTAAAACCACTCATGACTATCACCAAAGCTTGGGAGATTCAGCCTTGGGTATATCCTGAATCTAGAAATGAGTATCCAAACTCTCATCTTGAGTTCAGAAGTGGAATGCCACACTTTCTTGGGCTGAATCCCTGTAGTATTCTCTTATTTCTGCCTGGATGGAAACATTTTGCCTTATCTGGATTACGGCTCTGTTTCTGGATCTTGAACTTTCAAATCAAACACTTGTGACTCGTGAGCTGCAACTGACATAAAAAGAGGTGGGCCTTTGATCACACAGTCATGACCTCCGTCTTGCCTTTTTTAACATCCTCCACACACACACCCCCGCCCCCTGAGATCCCTGGAATCAAGGCTATTGCCTCCAAATTTACATCCAGAAGGATCTTTTGAGGTCACAGTCAATAACTTCACCATTCATTTCTATTTTATTTCCTCCAGCCAAAAGCTTCTCAGAAACCCATCAAAGCACGTTAGAATCTCTTGATTTTACCAGAGGAAGACAGTCCAAGCCAACTGCAAATATAGTCTCCTCTAACTATTCAAACAATGGGTTTTATGTAGTACAATATTTAGTCAGAAAGGGGTGTTAAAAGGGATGCATGTCCTTATGTATTCATATCAAAGATGACATCTCTATATATTACTGTAAAAACATTATTTATTTGTTTACTCAGCTCTTTCTTACACTGGTATCTAACCTTGCCTCCAGGAATCAGAGACCATTCATTATACAATTTTCAGAATATGTTTAAGCATGCAGCCCAACCTGAATATGTGGCTCTCCTTACAAATTTTCTTGAGAAGCTGGATGGAAGGAAGGCATATTTTTAAAATAAGGTGGGGAAGAAGGAAAAAAAAGTTAAGTGTAGTCTGTCTGCAATATATTTGATTAAGGCACTTTAATTCCCAGTATGACATGTTATCATCAAGGAAAGGCAGACACAAGTTGCTACTGAGGGTAGCGACAGAGGCGGGGGCGTGAATGTATTTTTAAATGGATTATAAGCACTTCCTCTTCCAAATTGATACACTGCAAGAGATTAATCCATAACTGCTCATTAACCAATGCTCGGTATTAGCGTTAAATGTATTTGCAAAGTTTAAGCTGGTTGCCGCTAGCTCTGTTGCTTCCTCTACAGGTTCAGATCTTTTCTTAAAGGGAAAAGTCACTGAAAGAAATTGCAGTTTGATGTTCCCCCCTTGGAACTTGGTGGGCTTTTTACCTTCAACTCAGATGCCTCCCTCTGAATTTTTCCTCTGCCTTTCACCACCCCTCCCTGAGATATATTCTCTGCAAGGCTGGGAAAGACGACGGAGTCAGGACCTTTTACTCTATATTGCCATGTAAGGCTTCCTTCTAAAGACACATCCAGACCACCAGCCTTCCTGCCTTCAGGTCTTTCCCAAGCCTTCACAATGCAGCTTAAATCAAACTCAGTTCCCTTCGATGTTATCATCACTTCTAAAGAAAATACACAAATGCTATTAACCAAAGCTAGTCCGATCTTGCAGCATTAGCTTCATCCACTGACTGCTGTTTCTTTCTCTCTAGCTACCTCCAGGCTGGCCAATCAGAGAACATCCCAACCCCAATTGTCTCTCAGACATAAATATCTGTTCAGCTGTCCTCCTCCCTTTTCCTCCCAAGAACATAATATAAATTGGAACTCACCTGCCCATACCTAGGCATTCACAATGTTGTACATTTGTTTGGGGATCTAAAAAAGAAAGAAACTCTTCTGAAGGGCACATATAAGGGCTGGCTGGGAGGAAAGATTGTTGATGAACAAATGCACATGGACTGAAAGCATCACATTCATCCATCGTGGTGGCCTTCCAAACTCTGCTACAAGATGACAGCATCGAATGGTACACTAACATTTCTCTACTGAGGTGCCTTTTCCAATACAACTATGGCAATGTGCTTCTTATGCTTGGTGGGATTGTGGGAAAGTGAAGGACTAAATGATGTGTATACAAAGAAGGACTCAGACCTCTGTGGGGATTGCTAGAGAAGCTGCATTGCAACAACTGTATTAGCTGATGGAGCCTGGGAGCTTGGCAGTGAGATGAGATGAACATTCCCTCCAATGGGAGAAGAGGCATGGGTTGCAGGACCCCAGAAGGAGCTTCCTGACCAAACTGCAAATATTGTGATTCAAAGAAAAATGTCAGTTTTTCTTCAAGGTGGAGAGAAAGAAAAAGAAGGGAAGGGAAGGGAAGGGAAGGGAAGGAAAGGGAAGGGAAGGGAAGGGAAGGAAAAGAGAAGGCATATATATCACTTCTGAAATGGAGGTTCACATGGTAGTAGTTTGGCTGGATGGTTGGTTGGTTGGATCTTAACTGATTTATTACAGATGCTTCAACGCTGCTTCAGTCAATTGAATCTAAGTGGCTTATAAAACAAATATATTATTATCAAAATGTGCATAACATTGTATAAAAATGCAATGAATGTATCCCATATCACAGTTATTTATGTATTTTCTAACTTAACTTACTAGGACTTATCTGCTGCTCCAGTAATGCAGGTTTCTGAGCACACGTTACCTGTATGCATCACTCAGCCCACTCATCTCTCATTCATCTGTTCTAATCCTCAGTTTCCAGCTGTGTTCCTGAAAAGCCAGATCTTGATTAGCCTCCTGAGCATCAAAAGTGAGGGCATTGATTTCATTTCCAGAAGTAAGTTATTCCACAGGACAGGAACCCTCACCGAGAAGGCTTGCTTCTGAGTGCTGATTCCCTGCACTTGTCTTATGGATCCACTCAGTTTTCAGACAAGGCCTGTACAATATCCAGATTGGACCTCAGAGGGCCAAAAAATGCTCAGTTTTAAATGAATATTTTCATAGAAATGGCAAACATCAGGCTTATGAAAATTCACTGCCATCCTCTTCAGCTTCCTATCTGCAATCTGGGAATAATAATACCATAACAAGTTGTTGAAAAGATTACTAAAACAAATAATGCATACAAATTACACTGACTACTTGAAATGTATTATAGAGGATATCTGATAAATATGTACCAAATACATATTTACCAAATGCAGGAGGCAAACCACAAGGAATATTGATGAGCTATTTGTCTTGAACATTAATTTACCAAATATTGTTAAAGTGATGGGATTGAAAGAATTTTGAGGGACAAGTCATGTCATTCTCAGCCAGTACAAACAGAGCAAAGCTAATGAACATTTCCCTCTGCAATGACTGAGACACCTTTGTCCAATCTGACCACTGAATGAATACTTTGTTTTAAGATAATGCTGAAGCATAGTGGGAAGAATTATACAACACAAATAAAAAGGGCTAGGAGTTCAATCACACAACCATCATCTTGACTTTTTGACTCCTTCCCCCTCAGATGCTCCTCATGTGGGAATTTACAGCCTGCACGTTTCCTACCACACTATAGCAGCTTCTCTCTCTCTCTCACACACACACACAACAAACATGAAGAATATTTATCTCAGCTGAAAATTCCTAAGATTTTAGATACTCCAGTGGAAATGTAATTGCATGACCTACAGAATACAGAATGAATAATGTTATAGATTATTTTTGGTGTAGAGGTTACTAGTTTCAGGATATTAATCCAGACAGAAGGTGCAAGGAGATCCAAACCTATCATTTCAGTTTGGGGGACTGATAAAAATCTTTGGAGTGGTACAGTCGTATTAAGTTTCCTTCTCTCATAATAATGTCCTATTCAATGTACATTACTTCATTGCAGTGTATGCGTCTCCTTTTCCTTGACAGGATAGTCAGTGAAGAGCACTGAGGACTGCAGGGACGGCTTGAATGAGATGTCACAGAGGAATCTTCAGAAGAGAAGATGAGGGGAGCTCTGATAGCAGCCTTTAGGTACATAAAGGACTACGATATAGTGGAAGGCGTAGACTTTTACTTTGTTGTCCGAGAGGGCAGGACCACAACCAAGGGGTAGAAATTACAGATAAGTAGATTCAGGTAAGATATTAGGAAAGAATTCCTAATGGTAAGATCTATTGGCATTGGAACAGGTGGCTTCATAATGTTGTATTTTCCCTTTCACTGGAGAACTTTGATCCAGATCTGGATAGTCATCTGTCTGAAATGCTTCAGCTGTTCTGGCAGAGCAGAGGATTAGACTAGTTGTTTTATGGGGTCTCTTCCAACTCTATGATTCTTGATGGTCACTTGACCGATCAAGCAGTGTTTCTCAAAGGCTGAACTGGATCTAAAACTGAACCACAGGTTCTGGGTCAAGAATAGGTAGAGAAAAGACTTGATATATTCAGCTAGGATTGGAGAAATCTTCATCTAACACATTGCTGCTAAGCCATGATGATCAGTATTTTGCCATGGGGTGTTTGCTGTCTCTCAATCTGACCTTTTAGAGTTATGAAGATAAAATGGGACTACTCCTTTCATGCTGGAAGGAAGGGCAGGATACGGATAAAACCAAAATGAGACAGTTATCCAGGAACAGTATGAATTCAATTCCATTTGATTTCTAGTCCTTGATTATATAAATGTATATTATTGCATTTTAGGCAACTCTGATCTTCAGCCTAAAAAAAGAGCAATGACGAAAGGTGAATCGGTTCCAATATTTCTTCTTGGAAAGTGCTAAATAAATAGCTCACCCAGCTGCAAGATGCCATTCCAGTCCAAAGTTCATCTCCGGCCATTGGCAAGGAGGAAGAGTGAATGCCTCAAATGCTTCAAATGTCTGGGCAAAGGCAGATGCTAATTCTGGAAATCCATGGCCACTTTGTATGTAATAAGTTTCTCCTGAAGCCAGATTGACTAGTTGGTGTGGCTGGCTGAGTTCCTTCCATAGCTCAGCATCAACAGCGGTGTCAAGTGTTTGCTGCAAAGAATTCTTAAAGCTTGTCATCAGTGCCAAGTTTATAACCTGCTGCCAATGTACTGGTGGCAGTGAAAGAACAGTACAGATTTGCTGGTGAACTTAAAAGAGACCACCCGTACAGCACAGTTACAGTATTCCAGTGAAGGTGTAGTTGCATTCCTGCATTTGTTTTCAAAGGAAGGAAGGAAGGAGGGGAGGGGAGGGGAGGGGAGGGGAGGGGAGGGGAGGGGAGGGGAGGGAAGGGAAGGGAAGGGAAGGGAAGGGAAGGGAAGGGAAGGGAAGGGAAGGGAAGGGAAGGGAAGGGAAGGGAAGGGAAGGGAAGGGAGGAGGCAGGCAGGCAGGCAGGCAAGCAACAGCTTCTTGACAAAACTGAGGAGACTTAGGTTTGATACTGTTTGGCAAGCTCCAGACTTAAAGTGGCTTCTACAATAAGAAGTACCTGCATGGGAGGGAGGGAGGGAGGGAGGGAGGGAGGAAGGAAGGAAGGAAGGAAGGAAGGAAGGAAGGAAGGAAGGAAGGAAGGAAGGAAGGAAGGAAAGCAACAGCTTCTTGACAAAACTGAGGAGACTTAGGTCTGATACTGTTTGGCAAGCTCCAGTCTTAAAGTGTCTTCTACAATAAGAAGTATGTGCATGGAGAATTGGAAATTCAAAATGCTATAATTGTAAGCGTTCTTCAACACATGTGACTTTTATTTTATTTTATTTTATTTTATTTTATTTTCAGGACTTATATGGCTGGCTATCTCATATAATGATTCTAGGTGGCTCACAACAATTATTTTAGTGAAGTAATGTAAAATCCAACCAAAAAATTATACCAGATGCCAATTCTGGGCTGATAACATGTTCTTCCTTTTATCAGCATTGATGGAGCCAGACGTCCTGTACCTGTAAGTTCTTTCCATCAATAAATAAAATGAAAATGTAGGCAAAAGACACTGAGCATTATGACTGCACTAACCTTGCTGCTGAATGGTTTTTAAAGAACATGAATGAATCCACAGTTAAGATGTTTTCAACTGTCACGGAAACAAACTGGATGTGAAATGCTGTAAATCATTTCTCCTCTGTCCAAAATCCATTGCCGTCTGGATATTAAAGAGATACAGTGGTAATACTACAGGTCTATATTTCAGATTCCCTTTATATCATTCAGAGTATTACTTTAAGAGAAAAATGAAGTTCTCATATCTCAGATCTGTTATTGGTAGGAGTTCAATACCAAGCAAGGTAACCCTGAATTCATAGTTGTGATGGTTTTCATTCTGAAGCACCAGCTACAACTGCTTCCGTATCTCAATAAAACCAGGACATAATATCTTGACTTTTAAGATTTTTGCAGAACATTGAACATCTCCCCCACCTCCCCCAATATTTGACCTGCATCCTGCCAGTTATTCTCACTCCTCTATACCTCAGAAAAACCAGTGTTTTTGAAGTTACGAAAACAACAGTGGATGTTGTGCCAGTCATTTCTAAGAAATAAACAAGTTGTTCTCAGAATATGAGAAAACTGAGGACAGATATTGACATCCATTCTAGGGTGAGTTTTCAAATAGTTATATTACTAGTATGTTTGCTGAAATTTGCCACTGCAACTGAAAGAGATGCACCAACTACCTAGAACTGAACTGTATTGCTTGGTTCTCACAACACAATAAAGTATTAACCCCTTAATCCTGGGTTGACAAAAGACATTTCCCATAGCCACCTCCCAGGCTATGTCCAAAGAAATAAATAAATCATACAATGGCTTAATGTGACAGCTTGGTTTATACCACATAGAAAATGGCTGAGTTCCCACCACACTCTGAACCAATGACCAACCTCTTCTTTCATGTGTTGTGTGAATGCAGCCTATAGGATTGTGTTTTTTTTTTTTTTTAGTCTATAGCCAGTATGATTGATGGTTAAGGTATGGGATTAGGAGCAGAAAAACCCAGATTCAACTCTACACTTAATCATGGATGCTCACTGGATGAACTTGGACTATATTTTAGCTCAATCTGTCTCACAAGGTTATTGTTGCAGGAAAAAAGAAGGATGGAGGATTATTTATGGAGCCTCAGCTCCTGAAGCAGAGGTTGGCAATCTTTTTCAGCTGATGTCCAAATGCATAAAAATGCTATTATTTTAGCCCCTCAAGTTGATATCACCAAAGTGGGCAAGACTGAAATTTTCAGGTTGTTTTTTAATTGTATTTTAGAGGGTTGAGGGTAGGGTGGGGTGGGGGTCACAAAATAGGTACATTAAGCTCTCAAGAGCTTAATGCATCTATGCCAGATCTTGAATGTTCTCAATGAGCAAATGAGCAAAACTCTGAAAATTAGAATTTACCACCAGAGGTCTGCAATGCGTTTGGAGCCACTAAGATGCTAGAAGAAAGCCAGGATGTAAATATAAATAAATAACATTGCAATCTGGCTGTTTCTTATACAATAATCTATGCAGACATGCCGTCTTAACCATGTGCACCAGGTTTGCCTATTATGCATCTGTCTGATTGATATCCCCCTTTTTTCCAGGAGTGATCCCTTCCCTATTTTTCTGCACAAGAACAACCCTGTGAGGTGGGCTGAGCTGAGAGAGAATGGTGGCCCAAAGTCAGCCACCAAGCTTGCATGGCTGGGAGTGAATTAGAACAGTCCTGTCCATACCTTTAACTTTGACACCACACTGCCTCTTACTCATTCTGTTACTAGAAGAAAACATGCATGGTTTAGTATGTCAGCTGAACTTGGACAGTGTGTACTTCATTTTCCCTATTCCAAACTGCTGTCCCTCGGTTTCTGATGGAACCAGCATGTTTATCATCAAAGTGATTCAAGGACCTAATACGTTTCCTTCCAAATCTTATTTTCCAGAACTTCTTGGCAACTTATGTGCTGATGTGACTGTAGTTCAGTACATACAAAATTAGATGGATACATATAATGGAGCCAAGGTCTTCATTTCTCAGGAATGTGACAGATGGTACGGGGAAGAAGATTTTCAATCTAATAGAAGGTGAAGTCTTCTAAAATTTACCAAGGGCAATAGCTGTGTCACAAAATGCCAGGGTCCTAACATTGCCCTTCAGTTAAACTTCTAAGAGACAACCTTGAATAATTACAGAAAGCAGAAGGAAGAGAGAAATTAACAGCAGGAGGGAAAAAAAGAGAGATTTTCAGCAGTTTCAAATGTGATCAATGCTGCCTCCTAATACGTATTTTGGTGGGGGAACAAGATGAAGAGTTCAAAAGGACTGATCATAAAAGAGCCCTGGGGGCAAAGGACATCTTGAGGTGACATGACCTAGGAAATGCGGAGGGGTCAAAGGGCATCACTAAACCCAGCATGGTACCAATTAGAGTTTAAAGACTAAATGTGGAATTTGTTCTGAAGGCTTGAGCATTTCATTTCTTTCAGCCCTCTGCTAGCACACCAACCTTTCTTCCAAGAATTCCAGCTTCAGACTGGGTTAGGTGAGATCTTAAAAGCTTCAAGTACCTGTAAACAACCATAAGAAACCAGGAGTCCTGACAGGTTTTTCTTCCCAGGAGCAATCACAGATTATGATTCTATTGCTACTCTTGGCCAGTTCTCATGCTACCATTATTTTGTTTAAGCAACCAAAGGTCCATTTGGAATACAGTGTTATCACACTGCAAAATATCAATGATTAAGAAGTTTCAGGGCTTTATGAAATAAATCACTGCAGTGTTTTGGCCACCCACAGCAATGTTTTGGGGAGACTTCACAAAAAACAGAAGCTAGAAAATCAGTGTTATGATGAGCAGCTTCTACTGTAAACCCATCACACTCTTACCCACCACTGGCACAAAACAAATGGAAAACAACAATAACAACAACAACAGGAAACATTCAGAATAAAAGTCTCTAAAATTAGCTTTAGAATTCTGTAATGCTTGAAAAGCAGAGTATTACATCTTTTCACAACTGGCATCTTCCAGGAGTTTTGGATGTCAATCTCCAATATTCCTAGCTAACTTTATTTACTTCTTTGTTTCTTTATTACAAGTATCTATACTGCTTCAATCAAATGAATCTAAGGGGCTTACAAGTGCAACAAAACATACAACAGAATAATTTGTATTGTAATGTAATATAAAAATAAACCATAATTATATAAAAATCACAATAGAGAGCACCATACACATCCTAGATATCTCATGATCACATCCTTAATGTTATACAGGTGAAACTAGAAAAATTAGAATATCGTGCAAATGTTCATTTATGTCAGTATGGCAACTCAAAAGGTGAAACCAATATATGAGATAGACGCATTACATGCAAAGCGAGATATGTCAAGCCTTACTTTGGTATAATTGTGATGATTATGGCATGCAGTTTATGAAAACCCCAAATTCACAATCTCAGAAAATTAGAATATTACATGACATCAGTAACACAAGGATTGGAAATAGAACAATATCAGACCTCTGCAAGGTATAAGCGTGCATATGTACTCAGTACTTGGTTTGGGCCCCTTTTGTAGCAATGACTGCCGCAATGCGGCGTGGCATGGATGCTATCAGCCTGTGGCACTGCTGAGGTGTTATGGAAGACCAGGATGCTTCAATAGCAGCCTTCAGCTCCGCTGCATTGTTCGGTCTCATGTCCCTCATCTTTCTCTTGGCAATGCCCCATAGCTTCTCTATGGGGTTCAGGTCAGGCGAGTTTGCTGGCCAATCAAGCACAGTAATCCCATGGTCATTGAACCAGGTTTTGGTACTTTTGGCAGTGTGGGCAGGTGCCAAGTCCTGCTGGAAAATGAAGTCAGCATCCCCATAAAGCTTGTCTGTGGAAGAAAGCATGAAGTGCTCCAAAATCTCCTGGTAGACAGCTGCGTTGACCCTGGACTTAATGAAGCACAGTGGACCAACACCAGCAGATGACATGGCTCCCCAAATCAACACAGACTGTGGAAACTTCACACTGGACTTCAAGCATCGTGCATTGTGTGCCTCTCCATTCTTCCTCCAGACTCTGGGTCCTTGGTTCCCAAATGAGATGCAAAAGTTGCTCTCATCAGAAAAGAGGACTTCGGACCACTGGGCAACAGACCAGTTCTTTTTTTCTGTAGCTCAGGTAAGACACTTCTGACATTTGTTGTTCAGGAGCGGCTTGACAAGAGGAATACAACATTTGAAGCCCATGTCCAGGACCCGTCTGTGTGTGGTGGCTCTTGATGCACTAACTCCAGCCTCAGTCCACTCCTTGTGAAAGTCCCCAACACTTTTGAATGGCCTTTTCCTGACAATCCTCTCCAGGCTGCGGTCATCCCTGCTGCTTGTGCACCTTTTTCTACCACACTTTTCCCTTCCACATAACCTTCTGTTGATGTGCTTTGATACAGCACTTTGGGAACATCCAACTTCTTTTGCAATTACCTTTTGGGTCTTTCCCTCCTTATGGAGGGTGTCAGTGATGGTTTTCTGCACAACTGTCAGGTCAGCAGTCTTTCCCATGCTTGTGATTCCTACTGAACCAGCCTGAGAGACCATTGAAAGGCTCAGGAACCCTTTGCAGGTGTTATGGATTCATTAGCTGCTTAGAGTGGGACACTTGGAGCCTAGAATATTGAACCTTTTCACACTATTCTAATTTTCTGAGATTGTGAATTTGGGGTTTTCATAAACTGTATGCCATAATCATCACAATTATACCAAAGTAAGGCTTGATATCTCGCTTTGCATGTAATGCATCTATCTCATATATTGGTTTCACCTTTTGAGTTGCCATATTGACATAAATGAACATTTGCACGATATTCTAATTTTTCGAGTTTCACCTGTAGAATGAGTTAATGGCCAGACAACAAAGGTTTTAATAAATTGTGCTGGAGATGGAACCTGAAAGGAATGTGTGCGCAAAACTATATTGAGCTAGAAGATGTTCCAGATGCTGGCTGGGGAATTCTGGGAGTTGAAATCCACACATCTTAAAGTTGCCAAGTTTGAAAAACACTGCTCTAGAGGTTTCCCAGTATGTTTTAGTCATCTAGCCAGCAGCAAGAAGGGATCTATGATCTGAATGAATGAGTGAGAGAATGTGAGATGCTTGTATTGCTAAACTAAGGCTTATACAATAAACCAGTAGTCACCTGGAATCAAGGGGGGGCATTCATTGGATTTGCTCTGGTGATGCATAAAAGATTCTAATTCTGTAGCAGAGGGCAAATCTCTCATAACGATCCCCAAATGCCCATTCAAAGAACTGTGTTTTTAATATGACCTTCAGTCATTGTTGATGTGCCACTTTGGATATCAATCACCTACTGGATAACACAGATGCTCCTAAGAAAACGTGTTACCTGGCTGAACTGACAGCTGCTGGGCTCTGCAGGTAAGGGAAAAAAAACACCTCTAAAGCAAAGATGTCAGCAGAAGTGACAGCAACACTCTATCTCATGCACTTACCTATGTTGTCTCTGTTGTAGGCCTTCTGATCTGCTGTATCTTTGTGGTTGGGTGGAACAGTGGCAGCTTCTCATCTCCAGTGGACATTCTGAAATTAGTGGGACTTCTCAAATTCTAGGCTGACTACAAAGACTTTCTGGGATGTCCACAAGGTGTGGTCAATGCAGTCAAGATAATGGCTGTGACAGTGTGAGTGAAGTTCAGCTATTTTTTATGTGCAACACACATAGACGATAGGCAGAGTTTTGATCACACTGTAGGGGTTGCCATCTTGACTTCTTTGACCACTGTGGAGTCCTTGGGGTTCTCTGAGCTTGGTTGTTTTCTTGCAAATGTTTCATTGCCCGGCTAGGTAACATCTTCAGTGTACTGTGTAATGATGTGTTTGCAAGAAAACAACCAAGCTCAGAGAACCCCAAGGACTCCACAGTTCAACCCTGAGCTACACATATTTGCTTCTATTGGTTCTTTGACCACATCCTCTTTTGACCCTTGAAGACTTCTGAGTGCTGATCTGGAACATCCAAAGGAAGCCAGGTTCAAAAAGAATGGTGATAACGCATCTCTTGAAGCCCACTATCCAAGCATGTGTAGATGTTACTGAGCTAGAACACACCATGTTTTATATGACAAAACACAGGATGACTGCACAAATAACAAATGATGACAGATAATAAATGAGAGCAGGAAATAAAAGATATCAGCTCCTCAGTTATGGTGAGGCCAAGTTTAATTATCTTTATTGAGGTTTCGAGGTTCGGTAGTGGTCAGACAGAGCTGGTTGTTAACACTTCCTGAACTTTTTAATTTCCTACAAGGAACACTTAAAGGATCTGGGTATGATTAGCCTAGAGGAAAGATGACTGAGGGGAGATACAACAGCATCTGAAGTAGCTGAAGGAGAGATTCAGAGAAGGAGGATTGGTTTTTTTCTCTGACACCCCAGAGGGCAGGGCCAGAACCTGTCAGTTCAAATTACAGGGAAGTAGATTCAGGTTCAAGGTGAGGAAGAACCACCTGACTGTATGAACTGTCAACCTGTGAAACAGGCTGCTGCATGAGAAGGTCAACTTTTTCTTGCTAGAAATCTTCAAACAGAGGCTGGAGGGTCATTTGCCAGAGATCCTGCACTGAGCGGACAACCTCTAATGATTCTATGGTCCATCTTACCCTTCCTCCTTTCGTTTTTCCTGAGCAGGGTTACAGACTCCCTTATTCCTCCCATTTCCTCCTCACTATGTGAGTCCTGAAGAAAGAGCAATGGGCAAGTGATGCTTCTTTTCCTTAAAGCAAAAGCAAGTTTCCTTGATAAGTTCAGGTTGAGAATCCAGGTGAATAGAATTCAGGTGGCTGCCTACTGAGCCAAGCTGAACCAGAAGCAAAGTGAGGTTGCTCAATCTAGTTGCAGCAGGCCCTATCTCAAAGACTTGAATCAAATTCTGATGATGGGGAGAAAAGATCTGGGAAGACAGAAAACAGTGATGCTCCTGTGTTTTCTCTCCAAGAAGCACTGATTCCATGGGAAACAATGGCTGTTCCTTCCAAAATGCTCTATTTTTCTACAAAATAAATACATGTTACAGAAACCCTATGGATTCCTACAGCCTGCTCCAGATGCAGACCACTCTGCCAAGAAGAACATAACCAGGACCAGCAGAGGCCACACTTTATTCATTTCCACCAAGCAACACACTTTCTCCCGGTCTGGCCCATCAAGTTGATCAACAGGTGTCAGCAAAGGGCAATTCAGGGAACGTCTGTCATTACTGGCAAGGAGATCTGAACTTGGGGGCAGGGAAGAACACGAAAGAGGAAATAGAGCCTGACTCGAGAAAGCCCCAGTTAAAACTTCACAGGCTGTTTGGTTGCTGGAAAGAGAACACTTGGTACATGGGTGGGTGTTTTTGCAAGTCAAAGATAATGTCCCTGCGTTGTAACGTGGGTCTGAACCAATGGCGGTAAAAAAGAGAAAAAGAAAAAAGAACAACCTGTCAAAAAGGCAACGCAGCTCTTCCTTTCAAGAAGTAAACATTGCACATGAATGTTTTGGCACAGAGATTGTAGGGGAAAGTTCATTTCATCCTAGGCACTCAGCCAAAACTCTCTCTCTCTCTCTCTCTCTCTCTCTGTCCCCCAAGGCACACTGGATTTATTTAATTTATTTAAATTTTATGCTTCCTGTAAGGACAAGGCAACTTCTGCTTTGAATAGTGAAAGTTTCTCCCTCCCTTCCTGCAAAGGTTTCATTCCTCACTTTCTAAATTCTGTCATCCTTTTCTTCCTTAATCCCCATCAAGCTTTTCTGTAGTTGCTGAAATAGAAATTAAGCTGGGTCTAGCTTGTACTTGGGTAGGAAACTACCAGGGAATCCTCCCTCCCTCCCTCCCTCCCTCCCTCTCTCCCTCCAGTCTTCCTGGAGAAAAGCACTGGCAGCCATCATGGTCCTTTCTCCTGAATGCCTCTGTGGTCATTGTCCTCTCTGTGACGATGCCTGTGACTACGTCTCCTGACGCTTTTGTTCTCATCATGGGGCCTTAACAAATATTTATAAAATCAAAAAACGATGCCATGCTCTGTTGCCTCATTGGGTCTCTGAAACTGGCCTGGGCCATGCAGCAGGCTATCCTTGGGCATGTTCAATAGCCTCCTTCCTATCTTCACAAAATGCCTTGGAACTAGCTTTGCTTTCCAAATGGTCACCCAACGGTTGGCATGTGTGAGTGGGTGGATGAGAGGTACCCACCGTCTCCAGATGGAGCCTTTTAAAATTTGTGGCTCAGCAGATGGATCAGACAGGACTATAATTTCCATCAGCCTTCAGCTTGTATATCCAATGGCCCTGCTGGATACGGGTGATGAGAATTGTACTCCAAACCATCTGAATGACATTAGGCTGGGAAAGGCTATCATAAGCTAATGTCCAGAGAAAAGAAGGGGGCAGAGTCAGACCCAGGTGGAAAGTGAAGGGTAGTGTGGGTGGGCTTTGCTTTGGAGATGCTACATGTGGGTGCAACTGAAGCCCAAATGTGGACAGAGCCAAAGGCCAAAGCCAGTGGGGCCTGCATTTCAAGACTGTTCTTAGAAAGGATTTGATCTGCTTACTTGCTATGGGCTGATGAAATTAAGCTGAAAGACACCTAAACCTGGGCTAAAGGTCAAAAGTTCAGCTTCATTTCTTCTGCCCTAAAGGATACCTCTGGGACATAGCTGAAGGCAGATCAGGGTGTCCACAAGATCTGGTAAAAAGAAAAAAAAAAGTTAAGATGGCAGCTGTGATGGTGCCACCGAAGCGGCACACTTAAAATTCAGGCAGAGCTTTGATGACATAATTGTGGTAGCCATCTTGACTTTTTCTTTTACTGTGCCCTGCAAATATCCCTCAGGCAGATTATATTTTTGGAGACAGAATACAGAAGATTTGATAAAGTTTGTTCAACTGAAAAACAAGGTTTTTGAAGGTTCTTAGTTAAAGTTTGTTGTTGTTGTTGTTGTTTAAAGAACAAGCAGCCCTTTTAAGAAAAAAGATTTAGGGAATTTCCTGTTGCGGTTTAAGATACTGTTGTTGCTGATTTTTTCCCTCTGCCATCTCCATTGCTCAGAATTCAGCACTACTAAAGAGAACTGGTTGAGTCTGACATATTAATTGATGTCCAGATGGTTAAACTGGTGCTCCTCACGCATTTTGACCAACAGAATCTTGGCTAAAGTAGTTTGAAAATGACCGAAAAGAGGATAAATGGAGAGAAAAATCATTTCCCACTTACGAAAACCTCCTCTTGATCTGGGTGAGGGCAGCTAGCCCAAAAATTCCTGGGAGTTTGTTGCAAGGAAAAGAGAAACCTTTTTCTCCTTCTCTCTCTCTCTTTAAAAAGGGGCCTTGCTTGAAATTACAAATCCAAATGTCTTGAAGATGAAAGAGCCCTGGTTAATTTTAGACAGAGGTCTCCTATTTTGGTTGTGGACTGGAAGCAGAGAAAAGTAAAATGTTTATTCAGAGAACAAGAGAAACTGGGCACATGGCCTAAATACAGCTCTTTGCCGTCATTTGTTTTACCATATAAGAGATGGTTCATTCCAGCACTGCAGTATATATTTACAGAAGCGTCTGAGCTATGACAGGACTCCCCACGGCAATGTATTAGCCATGTTCAGCATTCTTCTCCAACATTGTGCCCTCCAGAGATGCTGAGTTACGATGGCTGAGGGTTTGGGGAGCTGCAATTTCACCTCATCTAGAGGGCACCAAGTTTGAAGAAGATTGATTTGAAAGGTGGTATATTCTGTTCAATTGCAATGCACTGCTGGGTAAACAATTTACTGAGACATAACCCAGGGTATCATTGATCATGCATACAAAGAAGCTATTACTTACCAGCAGAGTTATGTATGCTTTGCATAGAAAAAATCCTCATTTCAATCCCTGGCTTCTTCAGATAACACTAGAAAGATCCTTACCTGTTCTGTTCTACTCTGCCTTGGTCAAACTCCATTTGGAGTCCTGTGTCCAGTTCTGGGCACCACAGTTCAAAAAGCACAGTGACAAATTAGAACAAGTTCAGAGAAGACTACCAAGAGGATGACAGGTCTGGAAAATAAGCTCTAACAGGCATGGTTAAAGGATACAAGTATTTAGGTTACAGAAAAGACAACTTAGGGGAGATATGATAGTCTTCAAATATCTGAAGGATAATCCCACAGAAGCTAGAGTGGACTTATTCTCTGATGCCTCAGAGGGTAGGGCAAGACCAAAATTACAAGGATTGACTTTACAAGGAAGAAGATTCAGGCTAGACATCCAGAGGAACTTCTTGAGTGTCAAGATGTCAGCCAGTAGAAAAGGCTGCTGCATGAAGTGGCAGGTTCTGGTTTACCTGAGGTCTTCAAACAGACACTGGATGGTCATGTGTCAGAGATGTTCTGATGGATCCTGTCCTGTGCACGGGGTTGAGCTAGATTATCTGAATAATCCCTTCCAACTGGGATTCTATTTATTCCATTCTATGATACCCTGGAAGAAGTTACAGTCAGTTGGTAGACAGAAGAGCATCCTACATTCCTATCTCTCAATGAGAAGTCAGGAGAAAATAGTCCCCAAGCTGTTCTCAATTTGCTGACCACAAATACTCAATGCAATGTTATTAATTTCATGTTATTAATTTCAAGTACTAGGATGTTTCTATACATTGAATGAATAGGTAGTAAATGAATACCTGACAAACAACTGATTTCAGGTATTGCATCCAGCAATGGCAAATTGTGTGCAATCTGGTGAAAACTGGAACCAATGCCAACGTCCCTTTCTCATCTGTCCCTTTTGGTTTATGAAAAGGACAATTTTGATGAGTAGGACTCCCCTTAATGGTGACAATAGATTTGCTACTGAAAAGTCCCCATGAGTCTTCATCATGTCTTCCTCTGGGGTTTAATGGAAGCAGGAGAAATCAAGTTGGCTGCAGACCAACTATGTGTAGCCCTTGGCCATCAGAATATTAAGTGGCAGAATGGCTCTCTCCACCCAGGAGAATTTCTCAAAAATTCTCTTCTTCAAAAGAAATCCTAAAGTAAATGCTTCTTCATCAGACTGAATGAGAACTGATAGAATTAGAGTTAAGGTTAAGGTTAAGATTAGTGAGGGAAAATGCAAGACAATTTCTTTGCCCCACACTTGTCAATGTTTATCTGCTACTGGGCATGTGTGTAGAGAAGATACAAGAGCTACAGATGGAACTGCACTTATAAAGTTGGCTTTTTGTCACTTCTAACCCAGCTCTGTGCAGGCTGACTCAGAAATAAATCCCACTGAGCTCAATAAAATGAATTTCTGGCTAGTCATGTAGGATAGCGCTTTTGTAGACCAATCAGAATGGGAAATTGAAACACCCTAACAATGCAGGGTTATGAAAATCCCAAACTGGCAGTGCAGAAGGAAGAAGAGGACAGCTTTCCCTACCCTTCTAGGTGCTTCTTCTGGACAAAACAAAGCTAATCCCCAAACCCATGGAAGGAAAATTTATTTTAGCTTAGAAATCAATGGGCTAACATGACCGTATTGTAGATTTACGTAGGAATAGAGGGTCCCACAGTTTTGTCAAAATGGAAAAAGTGGCATCTCACTATCACACTGTAAGCACTTGCCTTTTGTACCTGTACACAATTTCACAATGCACATATAAAGAGGGCAGAGCTTCTGGTCTGTCGTTGTGATGTAAAAACCTTCCTTGACAGATGCCTCCTCCTGCAGATGCTTGTACACCATGTTGGTGGTGAGGGGAGCTTGGGGTGTGATGGGAGCAGTCTCAAAATGGGCTAAAGCCTGAATGAATCTGGCTCAGATCTCCCTATGGCTTTTGGGCAGCAGGTCCACTACCTTGATAAAACAGCATTGTTTTACTTGATTATGTGCCATTATATACTTATGAGATTGATAGTTTTTCTACATGATCTATCTCTAACCTGGTCTTTCAAGTCTCCCAACAGTGCAGTCATCACCACTGTAACTGAGTCCATCCACCTTGCTGCTGGTCGTCCTCTTCTTCACTTTCCTTCCACCTTTCCCAGCATCACAGCCTTCTCCAGAGAGCTAGGTCTTTCTATAAAATGTCTGAAGTAGGATCATTTGAGCCTAGTCATTTGTGCCTTGAGAGAGAACTCTGGGTTGATTGGTTCAATGATCCATCAATTTGTTTTCTTGGCTGTCCGTGGTATTTTTTCCCAGTCCCTTCCCTAATAATAGCCAGCATGGAATTTGCATTCTTGTAATGGAATGTGAGAATGACCTTGGAAGCCTGGGGGGGGAGGGCGGGGGGAGAGAGATGCTGCCTACAGAATGATCAGAAAGGGGGAGGAGCCCACAACTGAGTAATGGGCAGAGAAAGAAACTTAGAAAAGATCCACCCTAACTGATCAGGTGGTAACAAGGGACAGCAGGAGATTTGAACTTTCAGACTTGCAAGATTCCATTAATGCAGCCTTACAATAAAGTAGAATTAGTTGATCGGGTCATGTTTCCTGTCTGGTCTACCTGGGAGAGCTGACCATCCTTCACTTCTCAAGGCATGAACTTTTTCTGTGTCTTGAGTTGTAGTATACAAGTGTACAGTGATGTGAGGATTAGTGGAAAGGGCTCTGGAAATGGTTCCTTCATCACCAAACTCTAACATTAAACTATGACCCTGCTAGGAAAAATTTTGGCATCAGATCATTTTTCTCTCAATGCAGGGGACTCTTCAGCGAGATAAAATTTCTGTGAAGCCAGGATTCTCCATCCAACACGAAGGATGAGAATAGTCATCAAACGTCGCAGTGATTGCAAAGTCTATGGTGGGGTTTTGCAGTGCACAACGCAACATCTCCCCTCTATAGCGGAAAGCCAAGTGAAGTATTCAGTTAGGGAGGCAAACCCTGTAGGTGGCAAAGATCGGTTTTTGCTAATCGTCAAGGCACTGGATTTGTCATGCCAGAGCATGAACCACTGAAAGCTCCATGAGCTAATATAGAATCACTTATTGAGGTAAGTGGATTATCTGGCAGCTGGGGTTTCCAGAGAAGAAGCTTTTAAGAACTGCAGATTGCCTCAGTCCCTTCCTCCTGTGTGTGAGCAAAGGAAGGCACATTTCATCTGTGATCTAAGTAGGTGAGCCATGCTGGGTCTGAAATCACATCTTGCATGGGGCACTTGCTTTGGCAAAGCATATCATTTTTTCTCCCTCCCCCCCCCCCCCCCCCCTTTGGAGCCTCTGGCTGATATTTATCTTACTTGTCACCCTTCCTTTTTTTTTTTTTTTTCCCCAAAAACAAGTTAACCCCCAGCCCCAAAGTTAGTACTGGTGTGACCCAACAACTGAAGATCAATAATCCTTTTGATCTTGCACTGGTGTTCCTCTCACAATCCCAGCTGTGATATCAGTTTTATGAATCAGCACCTGGTACTTTCTCTTCACATGGCTAATCCCATCAAAACCAATGGGAGCAGATGAGATTTCCCCCCCACCCAAAAAGAGACAGTGTTCAGCACCTCTTCCCACTGTGTTTCATCACCCACACCTTCACTTCAGCATTATTTACAGAATGTTGATTCAATAAAAGCTGAACAATGGCAACTCACAGGCCATAAATCTCAAAACAATTACCTACAATGTGTGTGGGGTGTAGCTAGTGCTGGAGGTAAAAACTTGTGTATTTATTTGGCTGTCAGAAGAGGCAACAGGGAGGAGAAGATGGGCTGAGAAAACAAGCAATCCCAGGAAAATCCATTGAACTCAGTTCAATATATTAAAAAAGACAGAGTTTATATGGTAAAGGTCCTAGTGGTAAAATTCACACATAGAATCTGACCTCCTGTTTATCTTTCCAGAAAACCAAGTAGACCTTCACCTCAGTGCTTCCCAAATAAAGTTCCCATCCTGGTTTTCTTGCCTGCCTCTGTCTCTCTCTCTATATTTTAAGGGAAACTGGTCTGATGTGGCACTTTTTCAGCCTCCCTGGAGTTGTGAAGGACCAAGGTGTCTCACTGTGCAGCTGAAAGGCACCAAGAACCCAACAAGCAAACCACAATAGGTCTGGTCTGTTTAACATTCCCAGTTTTGGAAAAATATTTCCTGTCTGACTAAATGTCAATTTGATTTTTTCACATGAAAAAAATTCAAAGGAAAGTTCAAAAGATTGTACCCTAGGGTGAGTAGCGGTTAGTTAGCTTTTAAATGTTACAGGGGGGTTGAGATATTTTCTGGTTGTTGATTTTTTTAAGAAATCAAACATCAAACAGCTTCTTATTGGTTCTTCTTGGAATGGACATGTAATGTTGCACAGTTGCATGGACAACTGTGGAACAACCATTCCAGGGATTTAAAGTGGAGGAGAAAGACACTTCCCAGTCGTCTCACAGAATTTAGAAAATGTTATCAGTGCTGTCCATTTTAATGCCAGACACTTACTTTTCTACAGAAGAACAAATGCCACCCAGACTGTGTATTGGTCATCATCCTTCAAGGCTCTGCCATGGAACTTCTCCAGTTGAACATGCAGCTATGCTCACAGTGTGATCCATGTTGGATTTTTTAAAAAATCCCTACTCTGAAGAGAAGCAGTGTTGGTCCGGCATAAAGGCAGAACAGCCGGGTTGCAGAATCTATGATCTGCCCTACATTGTTTGATTACATTTCCCACCCTCCATGGACTACTAACCATTCTGGTTGGGATTCCTGTCCCAGCCCTGGTGGTTACTGTTTTTGGCTGGTGGAAATGACTGTTCAATCACCTCTCCTTTTTCAGCCTCTGACTTGATGGTATCTCCATATTTCCTAAAAAGTAAATGTGATAGTTTAGCTATTCTCAGAAGAGCTAAAAGAAGAAGCGCTTCCTTTTATCTGTCCCATCCTGCCTGATCCCAGGTTCTTCTATTATGAGCATAAGAAAAAACTTCCTCTCAACACAATTCTTCCTTCAGCTTGGCCTCTCATCTCAGGCCAGAGGAAGTGATTGTTGCTCTTGGTAACTCCTAATTCCTCACAGGAAGCTAAAAATGAGTCCCAAATGCCTTGTGGCTCTTTCAGTGGCTCTTGAAACTGAGAGTCACTTGCTACATACCCAACCTTCTCCAGGGGCAAATTGAAGTTCTTTCAGAAAAGGTCTTTGCCCTCACTGACCTTCTTACAGAGGAACGTATTATCAACTTTGGAACACAGGAAGTTCATCTGTCCCATGGACGGCCTCTTATGCACTGCTAAAGAAGGGGAAATGCATCTTCTAAAAAGAGTCACAGATGTGCATAATATATGAACTTGCTAATTAATAGGAATCGATGGCAGCCTGGAAATATGCTAATTCAAACAGATACTATTATTAGCTGTTTTATTTGCATGCTCTTCTCCTTCCTGAAGGAGATTTCACTCATGTTACCATAGTGGGGAACCTGCTCAAACTTCTGTCTTTTGGGGGAACAGTGGAAAGCAGGGTGGTTTCACCCCAACAAAATGTCTATGGAGATGATGCAGTTCTGCCTGTCAGAGTGAAAAGGTAATGAGGTTTTCTGCCACATATGCTTTGCATCACTTCAGTGCCCCTCTAGCATTTGGAAAAGGCTTCTGCACAGGCCAACGCTTTTAGGAGCTGACTGAAAGTATCAGAAAAAGTTTCTGTGCATGCGTAGAAGTTATTCCAGCTATTGGAGCAGCTGGTGTGAGGTCTCATGAGGAAAGGTAAGCAGAACAATGTGGTGACTTCATTTATGGGGGGTGGGGGGAGGGGATTGCTTTTCAAAGCAGTTTTGAAGAGATGCTTTGCTCAACCCTTTCTCCAGATGAAGCCATTCCTTGAAGCTTTACACAACCCGAGAGAGCAATTTCCTGGTTCCTCTCATATTTTTGTCTGATTCATTATTTTTTAAGTTGAGTCTGTCACCTAGATCAAAGGATCAGTACCTGAGGTTTCAGGATCCTTTGGAAATACGCCTCAAATACCTTTGCTAAAATGGGATGATTAAATATATGGGGAATTATCCTATTGCATGCTGATAGCTGAGATGAGCAAGTGAGGAAGAGGGTCTCCCCAGCAATGCATCTTCAGGCCAAATGTATGAAAGAAAAGCTGAACTGGATGGGACCCTCTGTCTCAATGCTGGTGCTTCTGGGAAAGGGTAAAACTAGGTTTACCTAACACAGTCCCCAAAGATCATCTCAAGCATCCTTATGACACTCTCTTATGACCAGCAGGTGGTTCATGAAGGTTGGCTGTCATTTCTTGACAATGAATGAAAAATGCATTTTGTGCATCTCCAGAGGAACCGTTTTTTGCTAGGGTTGAGCCTCAGTTTGTGGACAGCCTTAGATCAAAACAATGGTTGTGTGCTTTGAATGAGGAATGCTAGTTTGTTGAATTACTAGACAAGGTACATCAAAGGTCATTCAGCTCGACCACTGCTTGATATAAGACTGGAAACGCAGGAGGCAGCTCCTGCATTCCAGTTACCACAACATTCACTCTTCTGGACCTTGTCACTGATCAAGCAGTATTCCAATTTTTGTCTTCTGGAAGAGGCCTCATTAAAAGGAGGCCTTTTACTAGGATTAAGTTGGAGGATCCAAAAGACCAGGTTAGGGACAGATTGTCAGGGAGAAAATCAATCTATGTGGTCGCTAAGAGTTGACACTGACTTGATGGCACATAATCAAGTTGGTAGAGGTGATGTTCTTTAGGAGTCCATGTCTTTCTTCAAGTTCCCTAGCACTCCAGACTAGTGAACAGAGATGCATCTTGATCTGAGGGAGAGGGATAGCGCATGTGATGAATCATTGCTTAGTTGCACAGCTCATCCTTGGCACACAGATAGTCTTAGGTTCAATCCAGGTTTAGAAGACATTGAAAAGACTTAAGACTGGGGATGAGACCTTACCAGTCCAAGCAAACCATATCAGAATAGGGATATAGCTATCAAGGATAGGGAAACTGACTTTCCAGAAAAACTTGGACTATGGGGCCCCACCCTGTTCTTTCAGCAATATCTGGAAGGCTGTAACTTTCTCCGATCTTGAGCTAGATATAAAAAAGTCTGACCTGACATTACATTAGCTTCTTGTTTATGTGCCTTGAGCTGCCAGTAGTACATTGGCATGCAAATATCTGGGTATGAACTCTAAAGTTCTCATGCAAAGTGCAGCTGATGACTTCACTGAGCAGCTTCCAAGCACTGTTTTGAAATATTGATAGCACAGCATTATAGGGCTGGATGTAGGGCAGCAGTTACAACTTTTCTCAGACCAATTGCTGTATTCAACTTTTGGGTATCATGCCGGTGAATGCATTTGAAAAACTAGAGGAAGAAATCTGGACAAAAATGAAACTTGATTAATTTTCATTTTCATTCATATTAATTATAATTCATACCATTGCTCTGCCAATGTGGATTTAATAATTTTCTCCTCTTGTCAAGGGTCATATAGTGTAAGATTGTCCTCTTATTCTATAGGAGAATCGTTACTACAGCTGGGAGAAATAGTACAACTCTGCCTAGGGGTGTTGCCCTATGACATGATTTGCACTGTCATAGTGATCCAATTGCTCTAGCTTGATGCCTTAAATCAAAGTGTTGAAGGAAGCCGATTTAGTTTGACCAGCTACTTTGCTCGGGTGAAAAAGAACTTCTGCACATGTGTACATTCTGTACATTTTAGCATCCAGACTGGAGTGGTACAGCTGTTCCAAGTGGCACTTTAAGGGAAAAGGCTGCTTTAAAGGGACACTTGAAGGAAACCATAATCAAATTGAACAGCCCATCTAGCACAGCTAGTTGGGAGGCCCTAACTGACTTTATCTGATCTTGAGAAGCTAAGCAGGGCTGAATGGGAGCCCATCAGCAAATTGGACTACACTGGGAAAAGACAAACAGTTGGGAAGAAGGCAGTGGCAAACCCTGCCTGTAGTATTGCCCAAAACCAAAAATCACCATACAGACAGGTCCATGAAGTCCTGTCTGTATAGTCAAGCTCTATTCAAAGGAGTCTCTGCATTTTCAAAAAATAGATCTGAAAGAACCGAGCCAATTCTTGGCTTTTGATTCCAATGGAGTTGCACTGCAGAACAAACCAAACTCACTCGTTGAGACTGAGCATTCAGAAGTGTACAATATTTTATGTGCCTTTGGGGTTGGGGGAGTTGGAACTGGGGTGTTGCAACCGGGGTTGGGGAAGTTGGAACTGGGGTGTTGCAACCGTGTTTCTCTTTAGATATGTGAATCATCCGTGGTGCATGCAGAGACATTCCAAAGCCCGTGATTAGTCCCTGATGGATCTGCCATTTGATACCAAGGGAAAGAGGAAGCCACAGCTTTGGGGGAGGGGTAGTCAGCAGGACTAAGTTTTACTGCCCTCTTTGTCCTTTTTGCCATGAACCCTAATTAGGCCTTTTAACTCTTTAGCCACAACCCCTGTTCAATTAGAGGAGGAGGAGAGAGGCATGGATGGGTGTTGTGGAACACATGGAAGGAATTAAACTCTGGTTTTCTCTCACTGATCTGTGTCAAGCTGCAACACTGGAAATGGGGTGGGGTGAAAAACCAAACAGTGAAGCTGTCCAAGGCAAAGCAGAAGCTTGAAATAAAAAGGGACTTTGTGGCTGTCTCTGATTTGGAACTAATTTGCTCAGAACCAAAGTAACTAATTCACAATGGCTGAATGGCAGACCCCCAACAGTTTTGTTTTAAAGCAAATCAAAACTAAAAACAAACTTGACTCTTTTAGTTACATCTTTTTTCTTTAAGACAAACAGGGCAATGCTGGATGAAACCTACAGATCTACCTGGTTCATGCAGGTGGTTTCTGTCAGAAGTCAGGACAGATGCTTCTAAGAAACTCCACAAAATGAACCTTGATGAGCATATAACTTCTGCCAATTCTGAGTCATCCTGAGTTTGGGAATTGGGTTATTTCAAGGACTCTGCTGAGCCACTCCCAATCCCTGTGGGTTAATTTAAATATAGTTGGTGCTGTGGATGCACCATATATAGGGTGACCAAGTGATACTATCAAATGCTTGCTCAATGTCTGGAGTCTATGTACTTGGATGGGGAGGAACAGGCTTAACCCTGGCAAGATGGATGGCTTCAGGGACCTTCTGGAGCTGGGAATGAATGGGGTAGCACTTCCCCAGACATTGCTGGTGTGCAGTTTGAGGGTCCTCCTTGGCTCTCAACTACTGCTTGAGGAGCAAGTTGCAACTATGGCTAGAAGGGCCTTTACACATATCCATTTTGTGTGCCAGTTGTACCTATTCCCAGGCCAGGAGGCCCTATACATTGTCATTCATTCTTTAGTCACCTCCAGTTTGGACTAATGCAGTGTGCTGCACATGAGGTTGCCCGTGAAGCCAACTCAGAAGTTGCAGTTGGTCCAGAATGCAGTGGTGTGGATAGTAATGAGTATGTCTTGGTTCACCCATGTAACATGTCTACTCTGTGAATTGCACTGACTCCCAGTGGACTTCTAAATTCAGTTCAAGATTCTGGTTATCATCTATAAGCCTCTTCTGACACAGGGCCTGGTTATCTGCAGAACTGCCTATCTCCAATTATTTCTGCTTGTCCCACAAGGTCTGTCAAAGGGGGCATGCTCCATGTCTCCTCTGTTAAACACCACCATCTAATGGGGCCCAGAGAAGCATGTCTCTTCTGTGGCACTGCTTGTCTTATGGAATAACATATCCCCAGAGATTTGATGGCTCTAACCTTGTTGGCCTTTCATAAGACTTGGCTTTCCTCTCAAGTATAGGGCCAGGTTGTTGGGTGATCCCATCTTGGTATGATGACTGCTTACTTGGGGAGGTTGTACTCCATGTGAGATGTGTTGTTTTCAATTATTTATCAGTTAATCATCAATTTAATTTTACTGATTGTTAGCTATCTAGAATTGTGGGCCAGTCAGGAGGCCATATCGATCAAATCAATCAATAAATGCTAAGGTAATCTGGGGAGGTCCTCCCAAAACTGGCAATAATTAAAGAGTGTTTTCTTGCAGTCACACATGGGTGGGGTTCTTCAGTGATGGCACTTTCACTTAGAGAGGTTCTTCCTTCTGAAATGCATGAAGTATCTACTATTAAATCTTTCTGGTGCCTATTAAAGAAATACCTCTTCACCCTCTGTGAATATTGAATGAATAATTGTGGCTTTCACAGGATGTAAGTTTTCATAGCTGATGTTCATCGATGAAAGGACAACTAGATAATAGGATGTGAAATAATACATCTGTTGTTTTTTTTAAATCAATGTTGGCTTTGTCTCAGTTTCCTTAACTTCTTTCACTTTTTAAATTGAGCATATCATTTAATGCCATTTCATACTGATTTAATCTCCCTCTTTTTTTGAATTTTAAGTGGCTATAAACCACTTCAAGATTTATAACATGGGGAAATGGTATATAGATGTGTTAAATAACTAAATAATAAATAAAATTTACCTGTCAAGACGTGTTACTTGCCTTTCCATAAACAGTGAAAAGGTTGCTTGATTGGTTTTTCACCCAGTAGTTTCTAACACATTTCATGCTTCTCTTGCGAGTGCTTTGCAGTGTTTTTGACTTATTATTTATTTTAAATGGATTTGTTTTTAAACACTGCATTTATGAGCTTCAGGAACATTTTTCAATGGAATAGCAAGGTGTAAGTGGACTGACAGATTGATTAATTCATTAATGGTTGCCTTTGCACAGTGCTTGATCTCATATACTCAGGGCCACCCACTCACTGGTAGGAAGATGGAACTCGAAACTGCTACAGGCCAATCATGTACAGATTCTAAAATTAATTTTAGAAAATTGCCTTAGTTAAAGCTGTGTTTAAGGAGAATGGAATTCATGGGCAGTACAACAAGGGAGAATCGTGCATAAATAGAACGTTGTCTCATCTGTGTGAAAAAGCTAGCTCCCTTGTCTCTGGAGGGAAACCATCCATGTGAGCAAATTTTCAATGCACGTTCTTCCAGATGGAACTGAAATGTACCGTTTCAGAAACATGTTTCTATAATAATAACAACAACAATGGCAAAATAATTAAAATAATTTAATAATTTATTTTAATAATTTAGAATTCTAATAATTCTAAAGTCCCAGAGCACTTTAGCTTCTTCATTTTTCTATGACTTTGTCTGTTTTGTGGTCCCACCAGCTTGCCTGCAAGCAAGAACTGGTGGGACCACAAAATAGGCAAGGTCATAGAAAATGAAGAAGCGAAATTGCTCTGGGACTTTAGAATTGAAACAGACAAGCACCTGCCACACAACACCCCAGACTTAACAAGTGTTGATAAGAGAGACAAAAAAGGTCTGGATAGTGGGCATTGCAGTCCCTGGAGACAGCAGAAGAGAAGAGAAAGAACTGGAGAAAATCACAAAATATAATGACCTGCAAATAGAAGTAGAATGACTGTGGCAAAAGAAAGCAAAGATAGTACCAATAGCAATAGGCGCCTTGGGTGCAATCCCAAAACATCTGGAGCACCGCTTTAAGACCATCGGCAGTGACAAAATCACCATCAGTCAATTGCAAAAGGCAGCTTTACTTGGAACAACTCACATCCTGCAACGATACCTTTAACACCGTCAAACATCACCTGTCTATCCCAGGTCCTTGGGAAGGACTCAATAGGTGGATAGAAATGCCAAATCCAGTCTAAACATCTGGCTGACGGTGTGACCAACCATAATAATGTATTCAATTTATATGCTACCCAACTCCCAGTGACTCTAGGCAGTTTACAATTGTTAAAACATTTAAAAACAAAGAACAATTCCAAAATACAAAAACAACACAAGACAAAAGAACAGTGGCAAAAAAATAAACCAAATATGTTTTTTGGACATATTAGCATTGCTGAGATAATACCAGGATCTACCATAGATCTCTGGGTACCATTTAATGACAAAATATGTTCACTTAATTGGTTCATTATTGTATATTTATTGCCATGAAACACGTGTGTGCATCTACATACCTACATGGGCTATTAAAAATTTGAGTTATCAAATGTGTTGACCCATCTCTGTTGTATATTAATATATATTGTAAAACAATTTTCCTCTTTTCTAATTAAGCTGGGTAATCCAGCTTGATTAGAATCCTATGCTCATGGATGTTTTGGTGGTACCCGAGAATTTCATGTAAACCTCTCTTTAGATCTTGGTAATGTTCAGTATCTAGTATACCATTAAAAAAAGGTTTCGTATAATACTGAGATCATTGATACACAATTTATAATCTGATTTGCTTCTGTAGAGACACAAAAGCTGTGTTCAGGTGCTGAAAATCTGTCCTCATGCTTTCAGGGAGAAATTCCTTTACCTGCCTAGATGCTTTCAGTGCAGTATTTGAAAATATAATGGGAGGAAAATGCTAAATGTTAAATCTAATGGGAGGAAAATGTCAAATGCTTTGCCCTAATTGTCTATTATTTTCTACTACTTACAATTTCTAAGGGCAAGTGTCCACTATAACAACATGTTTCTTGCTCTATCCTGTTTAATTGTGGCACTCAACCAAAGGCATTCAGAGAATGAATTAAATTCTCCTGACATCTTCATAAAATTATAGTTCCAAAGTTCTTTGGAAGAAGTGAAAGCAATCAATCAGAGATCTCCATGAAGGACAGGTTTATCAAGGACTATTAATCTTGAAGAGTCAATGTTCCCTCCAAGTTGAATGCAGCATCTTTCCAAATGAAAGTTACAGAGGAGCAATGGCAGGAGAGGGTAGTGTCTCCATCTCCTGTTGTAAACACTTCAGAGGCATCTGATGGGCCATTATGAGAAACAAAATATCAGGCTGAGAAGGCCTTGGCCTGATCCAGGGCTAGTCTCTCCATGGCTTGTGAATCAAATGAAACCCACTAGGAATTTGGTAGAATTCCTCTTTTAGCTACATGCTGGGGATTACAATAGCAGGAAGTTTTCAGAACTTTGGAAGGCTTTAGTTCAGTAGAAATGAAGCTATTCTTTATCTAATAATTCAAAACACCAATTTCTGAAAGGGTTTGCAATTAAACTAATTCTACCGGTGGGGGTCTCTAAAAACTGTCTTTTTTTTTTTTTGGTCAAACTGAGGTAGAAATGTTAGAATCACCGTAATCACCTTGCAGAAATGAGAAATGCTCCCAAACTCAGTACTGTAGATGTTGGACACATAAGTTCACACCATCTAGATGGGGCAGAATGAAAATAGAAGAAGTGTAACTTGCATAATAGATTCAAGAAAAGTGGCACCAGGGCCTTTGCCTCACCACATTCCATGTGCCATGTAAACTCAAGGTTTTGTCTGTAGAAACCACCCCAAAAGACTGTGTTATTTTGTAATTGGCATCCCTTCAAAATAAGGCTTCCTACTTTTAAATCTTTGTGTCTCCCACAATTTGCAAGCACCCTCCCCCCTTTTCCTCACAGTTTAGTGGCTCTGGAGAATGTCTTTCATCCTGTTGTTAACCCCAGTTGTTACCCATTTCCCATCCCAGGTCTTCAAAGCCTTGCTGCTTGTCAACAGAGAGCCACATGTGACCTCCACATCTTGTGACGAAGACCATCCTTAGGATATTATTGTTAAAACCAGGTCTCCTTCTGTGGATAAGATTGCTCTCTTTCCAAAAGAGAAATAGAGGAGCACAGCTGGACATCTAACTAGGCCCCTGGTCATTAGCAAGATTTAAAAAAAAAGATCATGATGGAATGTAGGCCTTCAAAGTCCACTCAGTCCCCTGAGATGAAGGATTCTTATGGAAATGGAAGCTCAGAGCTGCAGGCTTCTTTCAATTATAGAAAAGGCAAGGGATGATTGGTTGACTGACAACAAATCTTGGGGTTTAGTTATGGGGGAAGTGAGAGAGAAGAGAAGGAAAGGAATGGTGAAACAAAGCCACAGCTGAATTTGTTTGTTTCATCCACTATCAAACTGTATTTGCTAATTAGCTAATGAGACATTTAGTAAAATCAATATATGGAATATAACTATCTATATTTCAAATATGTGTGTGTGTATTTGAAGCAAAATCATTTAGATTTTGAACTGCTTGATATATTATTTAATATATTATTTTTCCCGCATTGGGACAAAGGCCAGGGAGCACTCGATTGTTTCCAACTAAGCTTCACTCAGTTCTTCACTTTTTTAGCTTTAGTATTCAGATACTGTTTGTGTTTCTAGTTCAGCAGCTATGCTAGCAATGATACAAACTGTGTTTAGACCAGAGGATCTAAATTTGAGCCGTTAAAGCTACACAAAAAAGCCTTGGTGTAACCCCCAGAAGTTGCTACTAAACTATTTTGTTTAATGTGAGAAGAAGAAAACTGTTTAGCATAAGTACATGTACTACACACACACACACTACAATCTGGTTTGTTTTGAATTACTTTCTGGAGTGGGGCCTCTTGGATGCCGTTCAAAGGCCTAGTGTGACCTTCAGCCCATAAAAAACTGTACATCCCTAATTAGGTACTCTAATCATAGTCTGAATAACTGGGAATGAAACAAGGTTTCAGCATTTCCTATTTTCCTATCCCTTTCCTCCTCTCCTACTGCATATGGTTTAATCAGTTCTTATTCTTTCATTCCAACTACTGTCGACAAATAAGCAAATTAGGGTTTGACTGAGCTTGCAAACTATAGCTTGGTTCTGCAATCTCTTTTGGAGAGTTTCTTCAAACCATACCTATTTATTTGGTTTATACCTCATTTGTGTTTTGTATAACTCATACATAAAGCTTCTGCCTCCTTTTTCCCCACAAGACCACCCCATGAGATGGATTGGGCTGAGAGAAAATGACTGGCCCAAAGTCACCCAGCTGGATTTCATGCTTAAGAGAGGGCTAGAACTTGTGGTCTCCCAGTTTCTAGTCCAGCATCTTATCCACTACACCAGACTGGTTCTCTTCCTAGTTTGGCAATCATAACAAACTTTGGTTTGATCACATTAGGTAGCCATTGGTTATGACATGTGTGAGAGAAAAAAGATATGAGGGGAAGAGGAGATCCTTGGACTCATGATTAATTTATTCTTCATCTTCAAATATTTGAAGATGCAAATTGTTGGAAGAAAAAGAAACTCCGATTCATTGGGCATAGATACTCATATGTATCTTCCAAATAAAATGTAAGTATGGGTAGCATGAGATGAACTTCTGTAAATGAGATGATGTTTGTAATTGTAAGCCCTGTCCCTGTGCCCTGTTGCAACTCTGGACAGAGGAAGACTATTCCAAGGGAATGAATGTCACTTCAGAAGAACCAACTCATCCCTTCCTTGTATCTCAAAGAAAGGTACGTGCTGTCATTGGAGGAGATTCATGGCTTGCTCCACCTCCCCACACTGTTATTACAGCAAAACCATCTGCTGGAACAACTAGGCAAAGAATCCCAAATGCACGCTTAGAAGTTTGGAAATGAATGGAAATGAGTGTCATAATGGTGAGTATAAAAACATGGGAAATAACTAGCAATTCATTCTCTTTTACTGTGAAAAGTTACACGAGGCAGGTACTAGATGACAAATGAGTATAGCCATTGGCCAGGAAGTAAAATAGTGAAGAAGCTGACGGTCTTCTGCAATCTCTACACTTACAAAATTACAAACTTGCCCACAGAGTCGTGATGTCAAATTAGATCATAATATAATTAAATCACCCTGGATCAATCACAGGTCATTTTACACTGGATTTCAAAAGGGTTGGAAGATGGGAAGTCTGGTTGCCTGGAACCAACACTGCCTGTGTGTGTGTGTGTGAGAGAGATGGGGGGGATTATAAATAAGACGACAAGATGATCATTTTTGTTAAGAAGAGAATTTTACAGTCTCCTCTCAAAATCTTCCTTAAATAGCAAAGTGATTTTTAGGAAGGAAAATGGGTGAAGTTGAGTGTCTTCCCAGTAGACAGTGAAACAGGCAATCCTATACATATTTAAAGTTTGTATCCTTGTTTTATTGACCTTAGATCCTGCTTAAATTGTAACTGATTCTGAAGAGCTTACATACCTTATTCTGTAAACTAAGGTTAGGAATGTACATAAATATATATAAATACAATATACAAATACCTTATTCCCTTGAGTTGTATACCACATGGAGATGTTGTACAGTACATGATTGGAAGGAAAGCAACATTTTTAAATGGAACAAATAACATTTATTTGGGAGTGAGTCACTTTGTTAGTGGCATATACTACTGTAACTGTATTCATCTTGGAAAAGGTCTACCTATGTGGTTCCTAAAAATTGACACCAATCTGATGGCATATAATCAGTCAATTAATCAATAGTAACTCTATAGTTATGTGATGCCAGATGAAATAACTATCTTCAGCTGCATTTTAGAATAGCTAGGATTTGCTCCCACAGAATACACGGATCGAATTTCTCAAGGACAGCACGTTGGCTGGCATTATGCACACGCTGCTGAGCACAGAATCGCAACCTGTGCATCAGACCCAAACTTGCAATCACGGATTTGTAGCAGGAGAGGTCAATAAGCAAGGTGGATAACAACTGGGTTTTTAACTCAGTCACCTTTGGCTTTGCTGGGGAGAGAGAATGCAGGTTGATAGTGATGGCCTACATCTGGTGGTAGAAGAGCCCTGAAAAGGGGTGGAGGGGGGGATACTGAAGAGACCTCACAGGAAGTTCAGAGACCTTGAGAGTGGGAGAATTTGAAGGAAGGCTTTCCAAACTGGGGTCAATTATCATCTGATGAGCAAAAGCCAATACAACTCCACATTCCTGCAAAATGCCACAACAGGAATTATCTAGCAGAGGGGAGATAAAGATCCAGTTTCCAAAAGTTTTGCCATTCCAATGTTTTTTGCCATTATCTCTCCAGAAAGGGGAAAAACACAACGAGAGGTGATGTGTTTTCTAAGGAAACACAACAGGACTGGAGTAAATCAGGATAATAAAAACAACAGTCCAAAGTTATGTTTCTCTGCAAGCAGGAGTTAAAGATCTGACAAAGCATTATTACCACACACGTGAAGGACACATGTTTGTTTATTTCTTCAGAAGATTTATACCCTGCCTTTCAACCAAATGATTTTCAAGGCTTACAAACAACATGGACTAATACCCTCAAATCCACAGGGAAACCCACTGGAATTCTCACATACTCCTGAAAAACCCCACCGTCTTTAGTCTTCCTGCTGATGGAGGGACCAAAGATGCTCTGGTTCGATACTGCAGACCTGCATGAGACAACTGGTAGTCAAGTTCTATTCTTCACAGTAAAGAAGTGGGAAGCAGTTGTATTGGAGGTACAACTCTGATCAATGGATGGGGCCAAGGTGGTATTCCTCCAGGAAACAGTTGACTCCAGTAAATGGCAGAGTTTCCTTTCTATTTCAATGTTCAGACAACATGAGATGAACTGCACTGGGCCAGTACAGAATCCATTTAGTCTAGCGCTCAGCTGCAACTCTCTAGATCAGCAGTTCTCAAACATTTTAGTCTCAGGACCCCTTTACATTCTTAAAAATGATTGGGGATCCCAAACAGCTTTGGTTTATGTGGGTTGCATCCATCAATTTTTACTGTATTAGAAACTAAAATGGAGAAATTTAAAATATTTATTTATTTGACTTAGCAGACTCCCTGAAAGGGTCCCAGAGACCCCCAGGGGTCCCCAGATCACACTTTGAGAACTGCTGCTCTAGATGATATTGGATTATATCCTCCATCATGCTTGACCATGTTGTTTGTGGTGATAGGAGTTGCAACCTAAAGTTGTATCTGTAGGGGCCAAGAATAAGGAAGGTTATACTAGAAGCTCATAAGTAGGTTATGGATGTGATGGCCCACCTGCTGTAATCTGTTCCTATAACTGGGTGTCTAGAGATACATTGTTATTGAACAGAGAAGATGCAATTTGCTTTCATGGTTGACCTTATATCCTTATATATTTATATCCTTATAAATATATCCTCCATGTATTTCTAAGTCTTCATCTAGATCAAAACTGGGACAGTAGACTGCATTCTCTAGTGATGAATTTTGTAAGTGTATTATACAGTGCACAAAGAACTACTTACATTTGACTTAAAATTATACTTAAGGAACAAAAAAGTCATTATCTGTTCATGATAATTGGATAATGACACTAATTAATACTAACTTAGCTGCAGTTAAACAGTTCTGGACTCTATATATATCACCCCAACTGGTCACACTGTGCAATCTTCTCCTACTCTTTGACTCCTATAGTTCTTTATGAATTATCTTAAATGAACTGAGTCTGGTGTAAAACAGCAAATGACAAAATGCTTAGCCTTTCATATGAACTCACATTTGGAATACAGCTGTTGCAGAATTGCTGAAGATCTGCTTGATCTCAGTAGTTACTTGTGAAGCCCTCTGCTACCAAGCACGTTGCTGCTGCTGAAAAATTCCAATAAAACTAGGAACAAGTCAGAACTGAGTTGTGCTTTGATAAGAATGTATCAACATTCACAAATGTCTTTGTTAGCAGGGCCAGAAAAAGAATTAAGAATTTTAGAAAAACAAATAAGCAAAATCAACAGGTTTCTTCATCTGTGAATAAATCTTAACAGATTACTTAGGCATTTAAAATTCTGGAAAAGGCAGGCATGTTTTGAAAAGAATGTAACTTTTTATAAAACTTGGAGCACAGTTGTTGGTTTGTTTTTTTTTTTATAGAATTCAAGAAATCCCATAAACCCCTAAGTATTACTTTGTTTATACTACAGCTTTTGAGACATATGTACCATGAAGGTTATAACTCCTTTTCAGAATCATCTCACACAGAACAGACTAGAGAAGTGAAAATGGAATGGTTGTGTTTTTTACCCATTGTTTTACAGGTACTCCTCATTTAGTGATCAGAATTGGGACCAGCAACTTGGTTGTTAACTGAAGCAGTTGCTAAGTGAAACTGCGACTGTGATTATAATCTTATTTCAGCTTTCCTTTGCTTTATAGACCTACAAAGATCGTAAACACAACGATCGGTCATAAGGTTACTTTTTCATCACCATCGTAACAGTGAGTGGTTGCTAAACGAGGCAGTTCCTAAACAAGGACTACCTGTAGTATGTTGTAGAAACCAAGCCATTATGTGGCTGATTTGTTTCCACATAATATGGTATATGAACACAGCAATGATGTTGTTAACCCAGGTTAATGGATTAGCATACTACACGAACATCTGTTCAGAACATCCTAGACATCCCTTCAGGAAACAAGTGAGTGTGACTGTACCACACCCCCAAATTCTGTACAGTCCCTTTGGCTGACTCCTTAGCATCTGCACACTAGATCACAGGGCGGCTGCTGGCATACAAGTTACCCTTGTGAAGAATTCCACTTAGCACCTCTCCCCCTCAATCATTTTTTAAAAACTATTCAAATTATTGTGTCTCCTCTCTCATGGACAGTCTCTTCTTATATAACTCTGCTATGTGGTAAACATACCCCACAGCTTTGAGGAAAACCCTTCAAGTGCCCCCCACCCCCATGGTGCCGTTGTGCAGCGCACAATTTTCACTCTGGGTTGAGCAGCTCTGATTGAATGTATGGAAGAGGCCTGCACATACTTGATTTACATGGAAGATTCTACATAGTTAGAGATGTCCCACCTTAGAAGGAAAAATAATAAATGTAGGAAAGGTTTTGAAATAATTTCAGTGGTGATTAAAACTAATTCCATCATGAATCCTTCTGAGAGTGAATGTAGATATTTCACGGCCTACATATCCACAGAAGGATGAATGGGTGGAATTCAACTAAAATTTACCCTTTTGTAGGAGGAAAAAAAAACAGTGGTTGTGGTAGATCAGTGTTGTCCAAACTTGGCCACTTTAAGATGAGTGGACTTCAACTCCCAGAATTCCCCAGCCAGCTGGGAATCCTGGCTGGGGAATTCTGGGAGTTGAAGTCCACTCATCTTAAAGTGCCCAAGTCTGAACAACACTGGGGTAGATGGAGGTTCAACTTATAACTGAACTTCAGGAGAAGCTGCTGGTGCTGCTGCTGCTGCTGCTACTTCTTGTTCTTCTTGTTCTTCTTGTTCTTCTTCATCATCATCATCATCAACAGCAGTTCTGGCCTCTTTGAAGAGTAGTTCTCTATAATTTCAACATAAACATATGCTAAACAAAGGCCAGTTGACCACAAAATGCCACATGATCACATGGTCTCTCCAGGAAGTCTAAAGGGTGTGTCTTTCACTCTTCAAATAGCTTGATGATGCTATAATCATGCTGGGTGTTTTAAAAATTAGAGAAATGTGGCAAAAAAAAAAAAAAACCCTAACCCTAAGTTAAGAAAGTCAACACAACCCTGTTTCGACCCTCCAGGTACCACCAGGTGGTGTTTTCTACAGATTTTTAATTTTCATGTTAATGCTTTGATTTTAATATAATGCAAATTTGCTGGGGTGGAAAGCTGCCTCCGAAAGTAGACAAATACATAGGGCAAATCCTGCTCTGCACATCCCTAAGCTGTAACCATTTTGTTCACGACACTTTTATTTATTTAGAGCATTTATTTAGAACATTTATTTGACTGCCCAATTCAAACAACATGACTCTGGATGGCATACGAAAATCAATAAACTAAGTGCAGAAGAAAAATGGCACATGCCATGGAAACAAAATAAAACCATTGAATCAAAACAATGATTGAATCAGAGCAAAATAAAAATGATCAGAAAATCTGTTGTATCCCACCAAACAATGCCCCGCTCATCCTGACCCAAGGGCCCAGAGAAAGCCTTTTTTTTAAAAAAAAGGCTTCACACTGAGAAAGATTCTCAGTTTCATTTCGGATTTTTTAAAAGAAAACCTCAGCAATGGAATCAAATTCCTATGTGAAGTATATTTCCTGGTTTACTATTCACCATTTTCGAAATTGTAACAGGGAAGAGAAAAGGACGGTAGTTTTGTTTTGGTCCCATTTTGCAATTTGCCTGGGAACGAAATACAAAAGGGGACTCGTGAAATTTACAATGCTTTGCCCACATAAAACCGAGCACTAGAGTCAGGCATTTCACTTAGTTAATTGTGCTTGAGTTTCATGTCCCAGATCTGCTTCCTGCATTGATTTCTTAATAAATCTGGATAGAAATTGAGAGATTTGCCTGGAGTGGGGATAAAATTGGCATGCAAAATCTATCATTTTTTTTCTCCAATGATTTATGCAACCTCCTTGCCTGTGCAAGATAATGAAATCTTAGTTATTCATCAGAACCTAGCATTCATGCAAAAGATGTCATGAGCTGTTCTACAAAGGAAAGGGAATAAGCTGAAGTTGACATCTGAAGTGGGAACAAAAGGTTACAGTGCGTGTGCACCCACCCCCAAATCCTATCCTTTCCTTTCCTTTCCTTTCCTTTCCTTTCCTTTCCTTTCCTTTCCTTTCCTTTCCTTTCCTTTCCTTTCCTTTCCTTTCCTTTCCTTTCCTTTCCTTTCCTTTCCTTTCCTTTCCTTTCCCTTCCCTTCCCTTCCCTTCCCTTCCCTTCCCTTTCCCTTTCCCTTTCCCTTTCCCTTTCCCTTTCCCTTCCCTTCCCTTCCCTTCCCTTCCCTTCCCTTCCCTTCCCTTCCCTTCCCTTCCCTTCCCTTCCCTTCCCTTTCTCTTCTTCTCTCTCTTTCCCTTTCCTTTCCTCCCCCTTCCCTCCTTCCCTCCCCCTTCCCTCCTTCTCTCTTCCTTTCCTTTCCTTTCCTTTCCTTTCCTTTCCTTTCCTTTCCTTTCCTTTCCTTTCCTTTCCTTTCCTTTCCTTTCCTTTCCTTTCCCTTCCCTTCCCTTCCCTTTCCCTTTCCCTTTCCCTTTCCCTTTCCCTTCCCTTCCCTTCCCTTCCCTTCCCTTCCCTTTCTCTTCTTCTCTCTCTTTCCCTTTCCTTTCCTCCCCCTTCCCTCCTTCCCTCCCCCTTCCCTCCTTCTCTCTTCCTTTCCTTTCCTTTCCTTTCCTTTCCTTTCCTTTCCTTTCCTTTCCTTTCCTTTCCTTTCCTTTCCTTTCCTTTCCTTTCCTTTCCTTTCCTTTCCTTTCCTTTCCCCTTTCCTTGTTTAGTAAACCATCTATAACGCATTATCATTACATTGTGTGTTTCTTGGTTTCAGCTTGTCAGTTCCAACCCCACTTGTGGGAGCAGAGATATTTAGAACATCAGGGCTATGTTTCATGTGCTTTGTCAGCGCTGTGCCAAAGTCTACCTTGAGATGTATTTCCTATCTCTTTTGTCTGCTTTTGGTAGTGTTTTTTAGCTTGAGCATATTGTTGGAGATGGTGGGTAGGGCCTACAACTGGGATGATTTTTCTGGCACAGTTCTTCCTGTAACAGTCTCCCTGGCTTTCCTTAGTTCAGTTCCCTATCTGAACAAAGCCCAATGAGAGGAATTTGCTTATTTATTTATTTATTTGATTTTATATATTAAATTTATATGCCACCCATCTCCGCCAGAGGGTGACTCTGAGTGGCTCACAATTATTTATTTATTTATTTTATTATTCGATTTATATGCTGCCCATCTCCCCTGGAGGGTGACTCTTAAAATTAAAATCCAAAACAGTAAAAACAATGAAAATACAAATATCCATTAAAATTAGTTAATAACAATTCTATACAATTCAAGATGATGAGGGGGAGCAGTATTGATCATTCCACCAGCCAGTTCCAGCAATGCAAGCCCTCATCAGGCCCCCAGACATCTGGCATAGCCAAGATTTCACACTCTTCCGGAAGGCCATGAGAGTGGGGGTGGACCGCACCTCAGGTGGTAAGCAGTTCCACAGGGCGAGGGCCACAGCAGAAAAGGCGCTTTTCCTAGACCTCGCCAGCTGGAATTCCTTGACTGGTGGGGTCCGCAACATGCCTTCTCTGCCAGATCTGATGGGCTGGGCAGATGTAATTGGGGAGAGGCAGTCCCTCAGGTAACCTGGCCCCATGCCATGAAGGGCTTTAAAGGTGATAACCAATACCTTGAATTGGACCCGGAAGCAAACTGGCAACCCATGCAGCTTGCATAACTTATGATGTCTCATGAATAAGACAGAACTGAGAACACACAATTTTGGATAGGAGGACAAAAGAGTCACACACCAACAAGACTTCTCCAAAGCTCAAGAAGGTAGTGTTGTTGCTCAGGAAAATTTTACCTGGAACAGGAAGTTCACATAAACTCTTTCCTAACCAGGACTCATGAAATCAATGGCCAGAATTGGTCCAGATTTGAAAGATATTTAACTGAGTTGATGCTATATCCTACAGTTTGTTGATTAATCACCTAGGGATAATATATAGATTTATCTAAAGACTTTTCACTTTGTATGCCGTCAGCTTCTGATGTTGCAGGACCAAACTGTTAGTCAGAGCTGGAAAGCAGAAAGAAACATATTGAAGACCAAAACACAATTACTGTTCTTGTAAAGCCCCAGACTGTGGAAGAAATCTACTCAAAAGTCTAATCTGGATAACAAGGACTTCTTCAAAGAATGTTATCAGGTCTGCAAGAGGCTCCAAGCTGCAGGATAGCAGCAGAGAGATCCACAATTGTCCCAGAAATACGGCTAAATACTCTAAAACCTAAAGCCAGGTTAAGAAAGCACAATTGCTGTGTTCACATGCTTGATGTCCAAATTAATAAACCATATTGTGGTTGGTTGTTTCCACAACAGGCTACAATTGTAGCTGGATTCTCACTGTCTTCAGGTTATGTTAGTGATGCTTTTTTATGATTCATGGCTGCTGTGTGTTCTTCATCTTTTTATTTTTTTTGTAATCTATGCATTTTATCTATTTTAATGTAAGTTGCCCAGAGTCACGTATGTGAGATGGGCAGCCATATAAACTGATTAAATAAAATATAAATAAATAAAATAAATGAACACTGAACCATACCTTACCTAGCCTTATGCTACCTTAATCTAGCATGTTGTGTAAACCCAACCTAGCTGAGAAAACTACTGCAGGAATCTGAATTCCAATAGTTGTGTAAATAGACACAATTTACAACAGTGTTTCCCAACCTTGGAAACTTCCAGGTGTGTGGACTTCAACTCCTAGAAGTTTCATCAATGGGCTTGCTGGCTGTGGAATTCTGGATTTGAAGTCCATACACCTGGAAATTGCCAAGGTTGAGAAACACTCATTTACAATGTCCTATCTATCTGTTTTACTAGTATGCTTATAATAAACAACCACAACATCTGGCCATTGCTTTCTCTCCCATGGGTCCTAATCTATAGAACTTCTTTTCTAGTTGGGCGTGCCTGAAGTCTTTACTGACTATCTTCATCTGAAAATTACTATCTTCAAGCAAATGCCTAGACATCAGGTGCTTATTATGGGAATAAGCTGTTAACTGCTGCCACACAACTGCAGCAACTTTGTGAATCTGGATTTTCTTAGACAGAAAAGAAATCAGCGGACTTTTGACCCAAGTAGAAGCTTGTCTGGGCAATAAAATATCAACACATTTTGTTATGTCTTAGGTTTTTCTTCTGTCATGTTCATGCAAAAACTCCTGGCTTATCTCCACTCCTGCGCTCTAGATTAAGCCTGGTCCTGATTGCTGTTTGGTCTTGATTCATCCACTCTGGATTGACTATTAGTCCACCTTGGTATGGGAATAAGACCCCTGAACCACAGTGTCCCCTATTAAAGATTAATATAGTCCACCAGCCATGGCTGATAGGTTTATCAGTGAATGGACAAATCTCTTGATTTTTTGCCCTCCTAGGATACAATATAGCTTTAAAGAAAGTTTGGCAACTATCTGGCTGGTAAGTTGCATTTGGGCTACAGGTTGTGCAGATGAGATTTAAATATAGTCTATAGATCACCAGGCAGTGGCTGCTTAAATTAAAGAATCCATATTCTGGTGCTTGAGAATACAGATTACCCATAGCTGGCACTACAACTGTCACATCTATAAGACAAAGTTCTCTGCTGGTACTTTGCAATACAACTCTAGTTCGCCACAGTCTTAATGACTTCCACAAACTCCTCTACATTCTCAAAGCTAGCAAAAATTGTAGATAGCTTTGCTCACTGTAATTAATTTTAATCATATTTGCTCAGTGGTTATCAATTATTAATAGGGCTCTTTGACCTGATTAGCTGCCTCTCATGTAATTAAACAGTAGATTTGAACAGATGCCTAACACACTGGGAAACAGTACTTCCTGTAATTTTTAAGTACCTTTTAAAATTTCAGCAAGAGATCTTGGGGATTAGTGTTATTGTTATTGTGTTATTCTTACCTCAAAACATCAATGGTGCTAAGTTTTTGTTGCTGCTTCTACTCTACAAGCCGTTAATGTAGGATGTTCAATTTGCAAAGCATTTTTAAAAATCTTTACTCTATGCACTCTGAAAGCAGCTATTAGGAGACAGAGAAATCATTTTCATTTACAACTAGGAAAACCGAGCACATAATTCAATGCTTTGTGAAGGTTTGTTTTATCCAACACGCTAAGCCTTGACTGAATATAACTGTTGTCTTCAAAGAACATAGGGTGTCTGGCCAAATCACAATATTGTTTTGCTGTGATGGGCTAGTTCAGTCAACATTCTAGAACAATGGTTGAGTTCCCACAATAGGCTGAAACACATTTTAAAACATCATTATTATTCCTTTTGAATCAGTCTTGACTCCTGGTGACTGCCTGGGCAATTCCTAGGGCTGAGAAAGAGAGAGACTGGCCCAAAGTCACCCAACTGGCTTAGTGTCTAAGGCAGAAGTGGAACTCATGGTCTTCCCATTTCTAGCCCTGTGCCTTTAACCACTATACCAAACTGGCTCTCTTGAACCACTTTTTGTGTATGTGTGTATGTGCCTTCAAGCCCTGAAGACTGCCTGGGCAACCCCCTGCAGTTTCCTTGGCAAGTTTTTTAGAACTGGTTGGCCATTGCCTTCTACTTCCTAGGGATGAGAGAGAGGGTAACTGGGCCAGGATCGTCCAACTGGCTTTGTGCCTAAGAGGGGACTAGAAGTCACAATCTCCTGGTTTCTAGCTTGATTCACTACACCAGACTGATTCTTGAACCATATAATACCTGGCTGCATTTTAGCCTAGCCCAGCTTGTTGTGGAATTCAGCTAGTTAGTCCTGGCCAGAAGACCTAACGCTCTACCCATCCTGACAGACTGGCAACAGCAACTACTTACAAACATTGTTGGGAGTTGGATGGCATATAAATTTAATAAATTGTTGTTGTTATCCGAACAGTGAGTTACTGGATAGAACTAGAAAACTGTTATTTAATACTTAATTGCCCCAAAGTCCAAAGGGAGGTGTAAAATCCTTGACCTAATGCACATGATTTCAGTAAATGTGTAATGGCAGGGATGAGTTTAAATAGTGAAACATTGGAGGTCCCAGCCAACTTTCCCAGAAGCCCTCTGGGTCTGCATACCTTAGCTCCACCAGTAGAGTAGCAGCTTGCTAGTTACTATGGCCATTACCTTTCTTCCAGGAGGTTACCTTTTGTTGGAATCCTTACTCTAACATCAATAAATAAAAGAAACAGGTTTCCCACAACCTATGCAACTTACAGGCAAGTACAAAAGGAAAAAAGATCATAAAAATGAAATACATTTTACAACATCCCTTCCTGCCCCTGATGCACTGAGGCATGAGTCTAGGGAAATCAGCTCTCCTCCTTTAAGAGTTAAATCAATCTCACATGTTATAAAGAAAATCAAATGTTATTAAACAAAGAAAAGAGAAAATGTAAACAACTTTTATCTTTTAATCATCACAAGTAATACATTCAGTAGTGAATGAGATAAAAATACTGAGTTGCTCAAATCACAGATTGTGTCAGCCCTTGGAGATAGGCAAGATCAGGAAACAGGAGTTGTGAGGAGTCTTGGATTATATTTTAATATGGTTAGGACATTGTAACAGAATTTTGAAAGCAGGTCAAGGCCTTTCTCTACTTCAACATATATCTAATACAATCAAGACAGAATTGTTTTGAGTTTCTTTCTCATACTTTCTACTTCTCAGGACTGAAATATATTTTCCATAATGGCTTGGCATTCTCCTCCCGCTTCTCTGAGTCAAATCACAGATTGTGATTTAAAAGGGACTCCTATAGAAAAACCACAAGAACAATATAAGGCCCTGAGCAGATACTGGATAATGTTAGTCTGCCTCTAATTTAGAAGAACTCTAGTGCAAAAAGTTTCCAAATTGCATAAAATACATTCAGTATATTAAGCATGTACAGAAAACATATCAACTCTGATTGCTCATTGGAAGGATTGATAATGAAGCTCAAGCTCAGATACTTTGGTCACCTAATGCGAAGAGAGGACTCTTTGGAAAAGACCCTGATGCTGGGAAAGATGGAAGGCAAAAGGAGAAAAGGGCGGCAGAGGATGAGATGGCTAGATAGCATCACTGAAGCAATGAGCATGAAACTGAGCAAACTCAGGGAGGCAGTGAAGGACAGGAAGGCCTGGCGTGATGTGGTTCATGGGGTCACGAAGAATCGGACACGACTTAACGACTGAACAACAACAACAGAAAACGTAAATACAAGATCCAATAAGACTTAAAGTGCAATACAAGCAATCAAAGATCAAACTCTAACAAAGAACTTAGTTCACTTTTCCCTATTCCTCTAGAAAACAGACTAACCTTTCCTGGAAATTCTATTTTCATTAGAGTGGAGGATAACTTTGCCTCAATATGTATCTTCTTGCTCCTTCTATCCTGGAATTCTGACAGCAGTTTCCAAAATAGCAAAGTTCTTCTCTCTGAAAAAGGGAGTTGAGTGGAATCTCTGTCTACAAACTAAAATAAGCAACTTACCTTCAAGATGTTGATTCAAATGTCTGACCTAGTAGCTTGCAACCAGACATGAGGGGCTGGTGGGCAGTCTGTGGGGATGAATGTGGGAGGTGGGGCCTGGCCTGCCTATTTACAACAGCAGATACTATCTTTTACTATGGAAAAGCAGCTAGTGGCTATATATTCCTGCTCATTATCGTTAACTGGAGGAGAATTCTGGGGAAACTTCCTAAGACGAAGCTATCCTTCTGCATAACAGTGGTAACAATTCTGTTCTAGTGACCCTTGACAATCTGACTAACTTTTCTAAGTGGAATGGGCTTGCCACTTCTTCCTATGCAACCCCCAAACACATTGCAACATTTGCAAAACGCATATTCCAAGAGAATTACTATTTATGATTCTTGATTAACATATTTCTACTTTTCTCTCTCCTGTCCTCCCCCCCCCCCCCCGTTTCCTCCTTTCATCAACACTTTTAGAAAATCACATGTGATTAAACTCAAGTTTATTTGACACGACAATTGCTTATTTGACTTCGGTTGCTTCCATCATACTATAGGCTTTCGATTCAAACCCGAGTGAAATTCTGTTGATAAACTGAATAAAGAGAACTATTAAGTGTGGGAAGGGGGGAATGATCTGAAACATCTTGCTTTTAACTAATGTTATGGAAAGATGAATTTGCTTACCCCCTTCTCTGGTTAGAGAATGTCCAACATTTTGCAAAGTGACCCCTTTGTAGAAGAGGAGGAAAAGAAAAGCTTCAGAAATGTTTGCCAGAAAATGTTTTCAGGGAAGTTTTGGGTCAGGTTTAATGAGAACTGGTTAATTGCTGCAGAACTCAGAACCATATGCAAAGGCCATTTCACCAGTGACACTACACAAGTTGAAAAAGATCAGGAAGTAGTACTGATTTGTGCTTTCTGTTCCTGTCTCAATTTAAATCACATTATTAACAGCGATCTAAATTTTCTCCCAACTTTGAAAGTAACACTTAATTTATGGGAATCTAGTTTAAACCAACTCTACTACCTAATCAAATTATTTCCAAATAATATGCAGACATAGGTTTTTGGTGGCTCAGTTCCCACCCTGCCTATAGCTGCCAAACTATTCTGCAACTTTGGGCAAACTATACATTACTTTAGCTCTTTTTTTCCTAAGAAAAGAGGATGACCAGCAGCAGGGTGGATGGACTCAATTACGCTGGTCATGGGTGTACTGTTGGAAGACTTGAAGGACCAGGTTGGAGACAGAGCATCATGGAGGTAGACTACATTTTTCTATGTGAGCACTAAGAGTCAACACTGACTTGGTGGTACATATCTAAGCAATTAATCAAATTATGTTTAGCAACTCTGTCAGTTTTATTTATTTATTTTTTTAAATTAGACCTAGTTCACCCACCCCATCCAAATTTTCACTGGGACTTCAGCACTGAAGGCATGGTTCAAGTGTTCCATTCTCCATCATGATCCTGATGAAACAGGAGGAATTCATTTCAGGAAAACAAACTTTTTTTTTCTTTTCCAAGAAATTTGACATAAAGAGGAGGGAGCATATTTCTCTAGCCAGTAAGAGAAGTGAGTGGGTGGTGGAAATAGGCCTTGAATTGCCGTACCTTGAACTCAGAGCTCTCCTTTTCAGGCTGCTAAGAAGATTATAATTGATTGATGTATCAGTTCAACCAATTCAGGCACCTCAAAAGTTCCTGGATCTGCAAAATCAGATATAGTCTCTTCAAAGAGAGTTGAGACACCCACTGCTCAGCTCATGAATATGATATCTCTTAGCTATCTTAGCTGTTGTGCGTACTACTCTTTGGGAGAACAGTCTGACACAGGAAGGATGACCTTTTCTTCCTCCCACCCTAAACAAAAAGTAATTAAGACGTGACCTTGACAACTGCAGCTCGACAAGAAAGCACCCCAGCAAGCTCCTGCAGGATAATAAGAAAACCCCAACCAAAAGAAAGCCTTCTTCTCTTTAGCTTCTTAAATTTCCATGCCCAGGGGAGGTGGGGAGGAACCCATTCGCATTCGACTTTTGTCTGAGTCTCCTGTGCCCTGAGGACTTGACAATTAAGGCAGATGGATTTATTTTCCAAACTAGGCTTTGCAGAATTTCACATCAGTTGCATCCATCTGAAGCAGACATAAGCACACAAAGCAGCCGGAAACAAAGCAGGGACATTCGTACTGTTTTCAAAGGCAGGGAATGGGGATACTAAGAAGAGTTTACATGCAGGAGGATACTTATTCCACCCCCCCACCTCCCCAATGTTTGAGTTATATTATGTCAATGTCCCATCTTGGAGGAGAGGCTTAATTCAAAGTAAAGAAACAAATGCTTTTTTAGTCTCTTTCTCTTTCTGTTTGGGCCAAGAACAAGCCAAAGAAAGCTGGCACAAAAGCTGATCTGAGAAGAACAGGTGTTTCTGCCATCTGCCACTGCCCAGCTGAGAACAGGAAATAAATACGTATTATAAGTAAGAGTTTTAGCTCAAAGTTGGGCTGGTGGCATGAATGTTCACATTTTCCTTGTTTCTCTCTCTCAGCATCCCCTTTCTGCCCGTTTCATATTGCTGAGCTGTTTTCAGATCCAAACAGGACTCACCCAGGAGTGTCTGCAAGAGATGGTCAAACAGGTCAAGATGGCAGCTGCAACTGTGGAGCTTTGATCACACCATCGCAGCCGCCATCTTGACTTTTTTTTAAACCACACCCTGTGGAAACACACACCCTGGACTCACCCCTCTTTTCCTAGAGCCTCTCCCCAGATTTATAGTGATCTCTGTCCATCCTTGAGTCATCAGCAAGCAACTGAAAACAACCCTTCTGGTTGCTGATCTGTAACCTGACTTTAATATCAGATAAAGATAGCCTAAGTCTGTCTCACTCTGGGTTGGAGAAGGGATGAAGGTAATGAAATGTTGTAGGGGCAGAGCAGAAGAAGAGGTAGGCAGGACATAGCTGTACCCTAGCTAGCTATCAATGAGATTGTGGCCACCGCACACTACCAAAGGTGCAATCTACATTTGTGCTGCATCTGTTTATGGATCTTATTTAAAAAAGAGACAGTGTTGACTCTTTGATTGATTGACTGACTGATTGATTTGATTATTTTACTAGGCAGATATGCCATTCCAGTCATTAACCAGCTCAAAGCAGCTTACAACTCTACAAACATAGAGTAAACAAGACTAAAACATCAAAACAAGCAAACCACTATTACATAATAAAATATTCCTATGTATAAAACCCCATATAATTGTATATTCCTATACATATAAGACATATATGATGCAATATAATATGATACAGTACAACATATGATATGTTACAATGCAAGATGTCATAATGTTACATGATAGAAAGGTATTTACCTGCTAATATGCAATCAAACTTTTAAAACAGTTAATTTCTGCTTCTATGATTGGTCCAATGGGCAGCTTATACTCTCTGAAGCCATAAAACCAATCGCATATTTTTTTAAAAATGCATTATTTTATGCAAAAGCAGAAAAGTGAGCCAGAGAAAAGAAAGAAGTCTACGTCACATGCAAATCTTCTCTTCAAGCATATCAGAATGGAAACCTGATTGAGAAAGCTGTATTTCTAGAAGATGCAAACATTACGACCCATTTGGTTAAGTTTATACACTTTGCGTCATGGCAATAAGATAGAGCTCTGTAGTTGTTAATGGAAAAGACAGGTGGCCAGCACCAGCTCTCCCACTGCTATTTTTGGTATATGACATAATAATACTTCCTTATCCTGCAGGATAATTGTAAGGATTTGCTGCCGGAGATAAATCAGAAGGTGCTGTCTCCATTCCATTATGAAACAGACAGGAAGTTGAATCTTACTTCAACACTGACTACAAAATGGTGTCCTCTGCTGCATCTGAGGCCAGTAAAGAAGCCTTAGGAGACAGAGGCTAGGTTGTATCTTTCAGTATAAGGGAATGGTTGGAGAAGTGGCTAAGAGGAGTAGATTGAAGCAGCCTGAGGTAGTTGTGTCATTCTATCTAATAAGTTGATAAAGAATGGGAAGTGCTCTGGAAATGCTGTAGAAATGTTAAGCATCATTGCTATCTCTTTGTCTTAATGCCAGAAAAAAAATCACCTCATAATTTCCTCCCTCCTAACTGGGAAAGGCTGATATATGCACTGTAATCCTATTTTTGCTGCTTTGGAAGTTGATACAAGAACATCTGACCACGTTAAAAGGCTCATTCCAAGCTGGGAGAGTCCTAAGACCATGTAAGGAAGACATGAACATGATGGGTAATTCAGAGACTCTTCCAAAGAAGAATTGAAATCTGAGGCAACAGATATTGCCAAAAGAGTTATAATTTAGCTAAATGGTCACTATTTCTGGATTTTAATTAATGATGTGTCCGTGAACAAAGTTGGCAGATGGAAGCTACCAGGAGGTCACGAATACCATGATGTCTTGCACAAAGGACATAAATTAAATAGTTTGCATTGGTTGTGTCACGTGATTCAGATGATGTTTGTGACTTCACTGGCCCCACCTTGTCTCTTGTGGATACCTATGGAGTCTGTGCAGAAAAATTCTGCACTGTTCCCATTCAGGCAGATGAAAGAGTATGGAGTTCCTGATCTTATTTACTTACAAGGTGGTTCAGTGCTACATGAGAATATCCTATCATACAGTCACCTCTATGTGTCTGCATCCTCCCTGGCTTCTCACATTTCAGCTAAGTCCCACTGGGTAAGAAGCCAGGGCGTGATGCAGAACTTCAGAGTGATACACAAAACCAGCCTCCTACCATCACCTCCACTAATAAAGAAAGTTCTTACCCAGAGAAATTGGAAACGCATGAAGTAAAAATTCAAAATGGCAGCCCCAACTGACACAATCAATCCATGTGATGCATATTAAAAAGAGGTGGAGCTTTGGTCATTCAGTGGCACCTGCCACTTTGATGATGTTAACCTCTTCACAGATGTCCAAGGTGGGGTTTTGATTGCACTACCATGATCGCCATCTTGAAAGCCCCCCCCCCCCCAGCTCATCGATGCCAGCGTTGGGCAGTTCTAGCCTACAAGATGCTTTCATACTTGAAACACTGTGGGGGTACATCATTTCCCCCTGCTCCATCAGCCACAACAATGGCTTTGCAAATGGACATAGCAATGTAGGCTCCTCCTCCTTCAAATGTTATCATCACCATAGACATGGATACTAATTCTAGGTTTACCTGTCATCACGGGAGCATCTGTTCCTTTGGATAACATGTGAAGGAGGCTAATCTTCTGAGCTATAAAGCTGGAAGAACCTTCCTTCCTTCCTTCCTTCCTTCCTTCCTTCCTTCCTTCCTTCCTTCCTTCCTTCCTTCCTTCCTTTTCTTTCTTGAAAAGGACATTCTGTATATACCATAGCAACAAATGCAAACAAACCAAACCGGAAAGAAACTCCAGATATAAAGCTATTATTATAACCCTTCTTAAAGGTGATTACTCTTGGACCTGGGAAAATAAGTTTTATAAATGAAGCGACTTTTTTTCTTCTTCCTAAAAACACACACACAAACACATTTTCAACATCTGTCCTCCCACCCCCCAGTTGCTTGTGTCCATTATTTGTGTCCTGACAATATTAAAGATCCTGCTTCTAAAATGCTGGCTATTGTCATCAAAATGTACAGGGTCTGCCCATTAATCCTGAACCAGTTTGTTCTAATGTTGGTCTGTAACATTTACATCGATAGGCATTGTGCATTCTTCCCTTTTGCACTCTCCTCAAGCCATCTGCATTCTCGTGACATCCTTCCATTTTTACAACAACCCCTCCCCTCTTTTACAGGATGGACTTGTCTCCTCGATTGCTGGTCTAAATAATTAATATGATAATTCCTACCTCTCAGCCAAGACTCCTGGAATGGGATGGGAGGGAATGTCCCAACCTGAAAACTAAGTTCTACCAACAAAAGCCGATAACCCAATCGTACAGCAGGTTCAATTACAGATTTAACAGATGCCACCCGCCCAACCTGGGATTAAACAAATACATGTTTTAGAAAAGGGGAGGGTCATGTGTGTAAACACATGTACGCTCATCCATGCACACACACATTTGTTGATTGGAAGCCCAGGAGGGCCTTGAATTTAAGATAAAGCTTAATTTATTTAATGCCTTTCAGATCCGAAAGAATAGGGATGTGGTTTGCTCACAAGTCAGCAGCTGGATGTCTGGAACACTTTAAAGGGAGGGGGAGTTGTTGTAAAAAGGATAAGCATCTTTTTGTTCCAGTCTCCTCTTCCTTCTTCTTCCTTGCCCCCTTTCTAGTCTTTATTTAACCCATCCTGCAGCCACACTGCCTTACTTTGCAGCGAGTAAATCTGTTTGGCAGGTAATCGGCCAACCATCGACCAGCTGCTGCTTTGGCAAAGCTAGCATCCACGTTGCCATGGAGAAAACCAGGCAGGCAAGGGACATGCTGGCCTTGGACTCTGGCCAAGGTAATCTGATGGCGCAGGCCTCCTTTAATAGAAAGGGTGAAGAAGCAGAGGCAGACGGCTTTTCTTTGCCAATGAAAGCTGCTCTCCGAGTGAAGCAGAGGCCTCATTAGTTCTCTCCACCAGCTGTTGGCTGGACTGTGCCAGATCTGACAAGTGGCAAGAGCTGGACTTAACTCTTCACTTTTGTCATGTTCCAGAGAATGAGCAAATGTCCCCTTCCTGGTGATGTCACTTGGTGTAATTATAGAATTTCCTTCTCTGGAAAGACAGAGAGAGAGAGAGAGAGAAGAAAGGGAGCTTCTCTGTCCCTCTCCCCCTCCCATCCCTCCCCTCTCCCCCTCCCCCTCCCACTTCCCTTCTGTGATTTGTAACCTTTTGTTAATCTGCCCTATTAGTTGGTGGGTGGCTGCAACAGAGAGAGGATTGTGCTGGGTGACCAGAAGGAGGGAAATGTACCAGAAAGAAAGACAGGAAGGAAGGAAGGAAGGAAGGAAGGAAGGAAGGAAGGAAGGAAGGAAGGAAGGAAGGAAGGAAGGAAGGAAGGAGGCAGGCACAAAATTGCATGCTATTTGCCTGTGCTATTTTATGCAATTTAAGAACCAGTTACTGCAATTGCAGTAACAATGAAAAACATATCAGCATGATAGGGACAATAGTCCTCAAGCCTTTCATTGGCTTGTCCATCTGCTACCTGCCACTAACACAGAGGGGCAACTTTGGGATTACTGCTCTCTTCCCTTACCTTGTAAATGGTCCTGAACATTCAGAAGATGCCTTCAAACAGTGTTGGTCTCATGAAGCTAGAGTGTGTGGCAAATCTCTGGCCTAGATGCTTAAGAAATAATCTTCTCCATAACACATGGAGAAAATCTATCTATGCAGTTGCTAAGAACTGACACCGACTTGATGGCCCATAATCAATAAGCCAATCAAGGATGCTCCAATGGCTCTCATTCTGAAACAGTTGGGGAGTCTATTTTTGAAAGCTCTGCACTGCTTCTAGACTGTGTGAATCGGTCCTGGTGAGGTGCTCTATCCCATGGAAGTGGTTCTGTTTGTCCTGATATTACTCCAGTGCCACTTCTGACATTCTCAGTAGTCAGATGAGGCTTTTGCACATGAGTTGTGCATACATAGGATTTCTTTCAGGGCTCTTAATTGCTGGAGGAGGTAGATGGAGGGACAGCATTTGAAGCATTGCAGAAACTCTGCTTTGTGTTTTAGAAATGGCAATGATTCTGTTCTTGCCTTTTTCCTAGCTTGGAAGCTAAGGAGGGTTGGTCCTGTTTCATATTTGGAAGGGAGACTACAAAGAAATAACAGAGCTGTAAACTAAACTGAAAGGCTGAAAAATGTCTTGGAAGTAAGTTAGAGCAAACTACTGTATTTCCATGTCAAGCTTTACCCCCTGGCAGGAATGAACCAAGGCAAGCTGATAAGAAATCCAAAGCCTAACACTACGTAATATTTATTGAGGGAAGTAGGAAGTGCTAAGCAAAGAACTATGAGTGCTGTGATTCAAGAACATGTACTACATAGAGAAGTAAAGTTGAAATCCTCTTGCATTTGGCTTTTCCACCCTATATAACAGACCACCTCTTCTCAGGGTGTCTATCTTCCATTACCTTTGCTTTTGTAGCCATCACATTGCTATCATATTGTTTCTTACTGACTGGGGGAGAACAAACTCTCACATCTGTACTGTTGCTAAGAAAACTACATGGATGTGCCCATGAAATCATAAGGGTTGAACTCAACTCGAAGGAGGCATTTCACTCAAGGTATTGTTGAAGCAAAGTGCTCCTTCAAAGTTTTACACAGCCCTAGTATCTCTCCCTCCCTCTCTCCCTCTCTGGAAATCAAGCTGCACAGGCATGGAATAGTTGACATGGTTCAATAATTGAGTGACTGAAGACCAGTAAACAGAAGCTGAATCCTGACGAGATGGAGACATTCAAATATGCTGCTTCCAATTCTGGGAAGTTTGATTTTAGTCATTTTGAATCAGGTTACCCACCCATGAGGAATCATATGAACAGCTTGGGGTGATCTAGATTTTTCACCTCAGTCCAAGTAGCCTTGCTGGATGAAAGCATCTTTCAACCACTTTGATGGTTCAGCCCTGCAGCCTTTCCTGTACAGCGAAAGCTCCAGTTCATTTCCAGAACGTCCAGTAACTGTTGAGTTTCCTGCATGCCACCTGGAACATCTTTGGGGAGCTGGATTCATCAGCTGTTATTTCAATTTTCTAGGGTCTACCTACCTCCACCTACCTGTAAAGCACAGGTGGGCCATATGTTTTCATTGAAGGACCACTCTCCAATTTTCCTTCCAACCTGGGGGACGCAGGATGCTTGTCAGATGATGCAATAGCACTGGGGCCAAAAACCTCTTTAAGGGAAGAGGGAGACAGGGTTCACCTTGCTGGGTCTGTGGCTGCCTTTCCTACCTGTAATTTGAGATCTTTGAGTAGAAAAATGTGCCACTCAAATTTAGCCATTTTGCCACAGAACTTTGGTACCTTGGAGTGCTCTGGGGATCATAAATGGGATGCCAAGGGTGGATCACATATGGGTCAGGGGTTGTCCATCTCTGCCCTAGAAGGTAATATCATGAACCCTGCATGAAAATAAAATGGTGGTTCCTTGGCACTGATTCAGATGCTGATGTAAGTCAGCTTGAGACAGTCATTTGTGTCTCTGTGTATATTTTATGGGAAGGGAGAGGTGGAATCACATTTTTCAGTGTGTGTGCGTGTGCGTGTGTGTGTGTGAATCCAAATATACTTACTTACAAACAGGTTTATGTAATCTAGCTCTTCCTGAAATTATATGTATGTAGTTTTCCTAACAAAAATCTGATGTTTGATATAACCTTGTAGCTTCTAAGAAGCATTACAATGAAAAAAAAATTCTTTATGAAAGCAGCCTGGGCATGTTTGACTTTTCAAATCCCTTCAGTCAAGGCCGCCTTATCCAGTATAACTCTCTCCCCTTTCTTTCTCTCTGATTTATTCCCTGGTGAATCCATCAAGGAGACTTCTCTTTTCCTGCTGCAGATAAATTGGTCCCCATAACCATATTCTTCCTTGGTCCTTGAAAAGGCTTTCCTACAGTAAACCAAAAGGAGTGGAATATCTACTTGCCAAATTGGTCAGCTGCGGTTTCCAAATCCTGTAAGTTTCTGCCATCATACAAAATGCATGTCTAAAGATGTTTAATACTCAGCATGATGCCAAGATCTCACCTTGTTCTTCTGAGTGAATTGGTGCCTGAATCGCATGGCGTTCATGTTGTGTCACTCAAAGGCACAGCTGTTCCATGGAAGGAGAAAAAGGAAGCATTGAAATAGAAAGAGAAGGAAGATCTCCTGGACTGTCCTCTTCAATGTTTGCACCCTAACACAATAAAAAATGAGAACACACTGATAACACCCACATTCTCAAGCCAAATACCGCCCCCCCCCCCATGAACGTTGCTAAAAATTCTGCTGTTTGTGCACGATGCATTGATTTATTTTATGCCACCCACTTAAATGCAACAGAGCGTGTTCTTTTGATTAAAGTTATGCTCGGAAAAATGTATAATTTTCTGCCTATGTGCCACAGAAGCTCACTATGTACTTTCTTGACTACAATAGGGAATAAAAAGATGAAATCCTTCACTGACGTTTACCTAATGTACTGAAATCTGTCTTTCATTTCTCAGAACAGTTCTTTTGTGAAAGATGCTTCTGTTTTTCTAGCCTATTCTCAAGGCTCTGGAGATTTTCTTTTGAATCTCATTTGCTGGTGTTAATTGTTGGAGCCAATGAAGAGTGTTATTGCTTGATTTTTATTTTTTATTTTTTTACCTGTGCACATCTTTCTCTCATTCTGAAACCATCCTGGATGCTCAAACGTCCCAGACCTTAATATTTTGAGTTATTGATGTTGTTGACTGATTAAACATGCCAGTGATCTTATATTAGTATTCAATTACTTGGGGTTACCGGTATATCTTGCAATTCTTGTAGACTCACTGAAGTTCTTGGAAACCTGGAAGTTTTGAAGGAAAGCAAACCTCATAAAAATTTGCTTTTGACTCAGACCTTTTGTTTTATCAGTAGAAAAGGCAAAACACAGACACTGAAGAGTTGGTTGGACAGTGAAAAAGGGGAAGTCTCTCACACACACACTTTGAACTCTTCCAAAGGAAATAAGTGTAAAGACACCACATGCTACTGAAGAGAATTATCCCAAAATTCTCTTTTCTTTTGGAAGGAATTTTGAAAGCAAATTCTCTTTCATCAAATTGAATGAAAACTGATAGGGAAAATGCAGGATGTCATTCTGCTTGGTACCGCTTTACATGCAAATAGAGTTTTACAATGAATTAAACCTTGCAGGCATTTTATTAACGCAAAGAGGAATATTAGATTCTTACTCATATGAGTCAGGAGCAAGCATATAGGTCTCACTAGGTGTTGTTGTTGTTGTTATTGTAACTGTCTTCAGTCAGTTGAAGCAAATGGTCCAGTCAGGTCCCAAAGGAATATTTTCCCCAGGTCTCACTGTCCAAGTGACAAAATTGTAGGTGAGAAAATATGGGTGTTTCCAGCATTCCATCAACTGCTATTTCTTATTTCTTCATAGGGTGCTGCAATTTTCCAGTGATCATCTGAGCAATGTGTAAGTCAAGGAATTGGTGTGGTCAGTCTCCTTTCTGATGATCTTCAAAAATACTGTGCAAGTTGGCCAGAATCAACCTACACAACTACCAGCATCTTATGAAAATTCATAGATTTTTTTGTGTTTGGGAATGAAATCTTGGTATTCTCAAGCAAGTTCAATAAGATCTTGAGAGTTCACTTGTAAGATCACTGAAATTTCAGAAGATTTTGAGACTTGAAAGATTTCTGGAATTAGAGCAGGCACCTCATTTGTGTCTCTTTCTCTTTGCACATGCTCTGAGTCACCCACTTTTCCTCCAGGATCACTGATCACAGGAATACAGCCTGTGGTCATTTATTTTTGGTGGAATAAGGCCCCTTGGGCTCAAAAAACATACCCACTTTAGTTTAAGTCTATGTGACAAGTGTGTTTTGCTTCCTCCACCAGGTCACAAGCTGTGCAGACGTGACAGAATATTTTTCAATGTGCAGGCTGGCTTTCTATGTGTGCTAGGTTTTATTCCATTTTGTGTGTAAGAGAGCTAAGAATGGGAGACCATTAGATCTGAAGGCTAGCTTGCAAGCACATCGCTGAATACATTTACAACTTCTACTTACAAGAAATCTGCTATCAGCCTTGATCAGCTGTCAACAGATCTTTCAGGGGTGACAAAAGAAGACAGTGGGATACAGTGGGAAGACAATGGCATGGGATCTTGGAGAGTCACAAGTCTTTGGAAGGATTTTATCTGAGGCCTTGATTAGGATTATGGAGGCAAAAAGGCTTAGGTCCATGAGATTTGGCAGTTCTCACTTGGCTTTGGTTGATCTGTCCTGCCCCATCCTACCGTCTTACTCCTCCAGGCCAAACTCTGGGCCAACTCCAGTGCTGAAGACAATATTGGTGCAAAAATGATGTCTTCTAGAGCATCAGCTTATTCACTGGTGAAAACAAAAACATACTGCTGGTAAACTTAAGCAGCTCTCCAAAGGCGATATGTACAGATCTTAGGTCTGTCCAAAGTTGTTGCTATTTGGTTTAGTGGATTTATCCCAGGGTGACCAGATTCTTTGGAAGTGATCTGTTGGGGGCTGTGTGCGAGAGCTGAGGTCAGCAGTAGGGGGAGATAAACCCAAAAGCAATTGGAGGCAACTCTCCTCTTTCTGTCTCTCTTTCTCTTTCCTCCCTTTCTTTCCCTTTTGGTTCCCATTCAGTGGGCTACTAGATATCTTTCTAGACACATAGAAAGCCCTTGAAAAGGGCGTTGAAGTTTCCCAGTCTTGATGAACTCTTATTTTAGGTTCTCCTGAATCTCTTTCAAATTCAGGATACAAATATCTCAATTTCTCTCTCCTTCATTCAGTCAGATCATTACTTTCAATCTCCATCTAGCAAACTGCGCAGAACTGTCTTTGAGCATTGCTAGCTGAGATCCTTTGTTTGGAGTTACAGGAACCTTTCTACATGCAAAACACATGTGCTTTCAGTGAGCAATCTGCTTTTCCTGAAAGTTTTTCCTCCACAGTTCTCACTTTAAGAGCTGGTCAAGTCAGGGTCGATTCCTGGTGACTGCCTGCAGTTTTCTTGGCAAGATTTTTGGATGTGGTTTGCCATTACCTGCTTCCTAGGGCTGAGAGAGAATGACTGGCCCAAAGTCACCCAGCTGGCTTCGTGCCTAAGGCAGGTCTAGAACTCATGGCCTCCTGATTTCTATCCTGGTGCCTTAACCACTACACCAACTGGCTCTCTTAAGAGCTGGACCAACCTGAAAATTCTGGGAATTGAAATCTAACATCTTTGAAGGACAAAGCATTGGGAATGCTGGCCTAGAAAATGGCAAGCATTGATCCTCAAATGTTCAGTATGAGAACTGGAAGACCAATTCCACGTTTGAGGAGCGAACTTACAGATGAGGTCAGTTCTCCAGCATTGTTAGTTTGCCTGAACTTGAAAGTAACCATCAGTATCACACAGGCAAAATGGCAAGGATTGATAAAGTAAGCACGTCAGCATCTCAACAACTGCCTATCCAAAGAGGAAGAAACATCCAGGAGCAATATAAAATAAAAGCGAGGCTCTTACTAATAGATTTTCCTTCCACCTCAGTATGAATGATGGGCAATATGTACTATATACACAACTGCACACGGGCTGCTGCACGTATTTAGCAGAAACTGGCTTCATATCTGTTAGATAACCGGCAGATTTATGTGAAGGATCACTTGTACAGAAGGCTGTTTGGGTCCTCCTACACAATGAAGTCTCCTTGCCTATCAGCTACAATTCACTTTTGCTGTGTCTCCACGTCACTAGCAGCTGCTTTGCCCTGAGGATGCTCCAGAATGGATGGCTTTATTTGGAATTAAGCATGAACAAGTAATACCATTAATAATGTTTGAACTCCTGTGCAACAACACCAGCTCAGGTCTTGAGTTCTCATTAGGACCATGAGAGAATCTGTGGCTTGCAGAGGATAGCCTTGGAGGAGGAGAAGGCTGCTGAATAGTTGCGAAGGTCTAGGATAAGATTGAGCATGAAATTGAGCAAACTCAGGGAGGCAGTGAAAGATAGGAAGGCCTGGCGCAATATGGTTCATGGGGTCACTAAGAGTCGGACACGACTTAACGACTGAACAACAACAAGGATAAGATGGCCCATATATGGATAAAAAAGTGAATTCCAAGAGTTCTCTTACATCCTAGAATGATCAAGGGGAAGCTATTTATTTACTTATTTGCAAGGAGGAGGAGGAGGAGGAGGAGGAGGAGGAGGACGGATTCAATGGCTGTTTGTTAATTCCTTCCTAGTGGTTTTTTTTTTTTTTTTGGCTTTTAGAGTGTCTCAAAGCTTTAGAGATTCAAAAGCAGAGAAGGAATTTGTGATCCAACAGCAGAAGTTGCTGGCTAGGCTATCATTTGACTGTGATCCCATTTTGAGTCACGGTAGTGTTGAGACTCCCTGTTCCTCTACGTAGACTCTGTTCTTATACCACTTTGTCCACCATAGTTCCACAAAAACTGGAAGAGACCAGAGGCAACCAATACTGGGTTTGTTTGAATGACTTGCCAGCAAAAAATGTAGTCAGGACTGGACTTCCAGGGGAAGATGGTGGACTGAAGACAGCTCCTCAGACAAGCAGAGCTGACGTTTGCAGCATTTTACAAGGGAGCCGAAGCAGATCAGTTCCTATGATCCTCTCTGGATCAGAGAGAGTCACAAGATCATGCAAGCTGTTTGTGATGGACTACAGTAATGCAGCAAGTTCTCAGGAAAGAGGGAGCACGTTCCAGGAAGGGAGGCAAGACAAGAGACAGCACAGTCTGGAGCAGGAGTGTGGGAAGAGGAAGAGATTTAGGATAGCCACTCCCTAGAATCTCCAAGGGTATATCCACTAGGTTAGAGTAGTACAGATTTAGTCTGGCAAGATTCTGTCTATATGGTGTAAGCAATAAAAGAACTGAACATGGTCGGACTGTTTCTCTGTCATTCTTGGGTTGGGCCTGACATCAATCATGCCAGACTAAATCTGTATTACCAGTGGATAGACCCTGGGAGATTCTAGGGAGTGCCTATCCTAAATCTCTTCCTCTTTCCACAATCCAGCTCTGGACTATGTTGTCTCTTGTCTCACCCCCGCTTCCTGGAATGTGCTCCCTCCTTCCTGAGAACCTGCTGCATTACTGTAGTCCATCACATCACCTCCCCCTTTGTAGACACATTCCATCACACTGTTTCTCCTTACGGTTGTTCTTCTTCCTTGTGAAGAGACCTCATATTAGTGATCTCGGGTGGGGTAGGGGAACCGGGAGATGGGAGAATTTGCCCTACTTGCTCCAGCTGCAAATGAAGCCTTTCAAAGGACACCAGGTCTATGCACTTCCCTTGTGCACTTCCTTTCAACCGACTTTGGAATTAATTTTTTAAAAAATTATGTCTGTGGGAAAGAAAAATTGTTTTTGAGGTTGAAGTTATAAAGCAAGCAACTTATAATGGCATTTAGAGACATCTTTGAAGAACTGCGTAGAGACGTGCGTCATTAAATGTCAGCTATGTTGTGTCTTCTTGAAACAGTTTGTTCCCAGATGAAGAAGTTACAGAATGAGATATGCAGCAAAATTTACTTGGGGAAAATATAGAGATTTGAATAAGAATCTGTCACCAGACACAGAGAGAAAACTTGATGAGGTTCTAAAAATCAAGAAGGAAATAAAAATGATAATCTCAGAGAACGATTGGAATAGTTTCCTTTTGCTGGATTTACAAAAGAGACTGCTTAAAGTGCTAAAGAAATTTGCGACAAGGATCAATAATCATCTAAATGGATTACAGAGAAAGACTTCCCTGTATAGAAGAAAAAAGGACTACAAAGTTGGTTTATTCAACCAGGGATAAAATGGGATATGTTATTATTCTGGGTGGTTCTTTTTGGATTTATTGATATCTTAATTAGAAAAATGTGGTGTGCTGGATTTGCTTACATTTAATACGATGCAAAAGGTTTTTTCCCCCCATAGTTACTTTATGTAATCCTAATTTTATAGTACTTAAACTTGCTATGCATTTAACTTACTTTATTCAAAGCAAGGAAGTTTGGAGAATTTGTCTTTTTAAAGGAGAAATTATTTCTCTTTGTTATGTTAAATTTTAGTCTTTGGTTTATATTAGGATATTGGGACCATTTTATGAATTTTAGATGGGATTTTGTTTTGGTTAAGAGGTGAGGTGTGGAATGTTGAGCTTTAAATATTTTAATTAATATTAAAGCCTTAAAGCTTTGTTTGAATCTTAACTGGATTGAAGAAGATGTTACTTATTTGATTTGCCTATTGTTAAGAAACGGGCTTTGGGATGAAGAGTTTTATATTTGTTAGCTAAGAGGAGGTGAAGAGATCAGGCATTTGTTTATACTTGCCGTGATGATAGTGAGAGGTCACTTTCTTGGGTGGGAGAGGGTTTTTTTTATATAATTTTTTCTTGTATTTCTTCTCTCTTTTTTTTTCTTCTAGTTTGTATTACCTCTCATTGTTTTATTCAAAACTTTTAATAAAATTATTTGAAAAAAATGAAAGTGTAGTCAGGACTATCATTGAATTCCTTAGGAGCATTAGTTATATGGAGGCTTCCGTGTTTTACAGAACGCAGTGGCAGATGTCCCTCTGCTTGGAACTAGGAAAGAGCCAAGCTATCAGCAACCTGATTTCATTTGAAGGAGGAATGAAAGAATGCACAGAGAGATATTGATTGATTATATGTCATCAAGCTGGTATTGATTCTTACTGACCACATAGATAGATTTTCTCCATAATGATCTGTCCCAAACTTGGTCCTTCAGGTCTTCCAACAGTGTACCCACTGCAACTGTAACTGAGTCTATCCACCTTGCTGCTGGTTGTCCTCTTCTTTTCTTTCCTTCTACCTTTCCCAGCATTAGAGCCTTCTCCAAAGAGTTGGCTCTTCTCATAATGTGTCCAAAGTAGGATAATTTGAGTCTGGTCCTTTGTGCCTTGAGTGAGAACTCTGAGTTGTTCAATGATCCGTTGGCTTGTTTTGTTGGCTGTCCACAGTATTCTCTCCAGCACCAAAGTTCAAAAGTATCGATACTCTTTTTATCCTACTACCTCAGTGTCCAACTTTGCTTCCCTAGAGTGTCACAGGTAATAACATTGCTTGCATGATATTGATCTTATAGAGAGTTATCAACCAAGAGATTTTTAATAAAAGAATGAATGAATACCCGGTATTTAGTTGTGTCATAGCACCTCTATTTTATTACCACTGCTATGTAGGATAGCACTGTGACTGATAAATAGAAGGGAAACATTTGATTTGTAAAGATTGGAACATTAATTATATTCTTACTGTTGCTATTAGTTAGAATAGTATCTTGAATATTAAATGGCCAGGAATTTTATCAAGAATAGACATGGATGCCAGTTTTTAAGGGTGTTATTATCTAAGACAGCACTTTGTTGAATGGTGTTCAATCACTCTACTTTGAAACTACTTGGAAGACAGTTTGAAGCTCTTTGTCATGCCAGGTTTGATTGTTAGATAGCAGTAAAACCCTTCAAATTTAAAATCCTTGAAAACAGATCAGATGCTATCCAAGATAGCATTTCAATTAATTAAACATTAAGACATGTGTTAATTGATTTGAAACATGTTAATGTTGCTATTTAAAAGAAGACCAAAAAGAAAATATATCTTACAGTATCCAGGTAAGAAGGGAAAAAAGTAGGTAACCATGGTGATAATTCAGCTTGCATCAGGTTGTTTGAAAGACATTTATGAATGAGTGAATTAGTTCATTTATACAGCCATTTATACATTATCTAATCATTCACTTCTAGGTGGCTTCCAATCATATGCAATTATTTATTATTATTATTATTTATTTGATTTGTCCCCGCCCATCTCCCCTACAATGGGGGACTCTGGGCGGCTTACAACCACTAAAATCACAATTAAATTTAAAAAGTTTAAAAATTATACACTATAAAACTAGAAATTTACAGAAATAAAAAGCTAAAAACTCCAAGAGGGCAATAGGGCCCCACCATACACATCTAAAATCAACATAAAGCATAATCAGCAACAATAACATCATTCAATCCTACAAAGGCCCTCTCTCTGAAGTCCCTGTGGAAAATCTGCTTACTTACTGTTCTCTTGAATGATAATGAGAAAGGAAACATTTGGACTTGTCTGGGGGAGCAAACTGTTCCAAAGTGAGAGGGTTGCAATCAAAATGCTGATCCATTGGGCTGTGCCCCTAAATTCCTCAGCAGTACAGCGCATGACACCCCCCAACTTGGGCAGTCAGATTCTACCTAGGCAGAGGCTCCAAACATAGGGAGGGCACAAGGTCTCCAGAACTTCAGGTGACAAAGAATATTTTGTATTTAATCTAGAAGCAGAAAATGTAGTCCTTGCAGTATTGAGGTCACTCTGCTGTACTGGCTTCTGACATTTAGCAGGGGGCAGTTCACTACTCTCAAGATTCATAGCAGAAACTATAATGCAGCGTCTAGAAACTATAGCACTTCCATGCATACAACCAAAAGTATGGATCCGGTATGTAGATGACACCTTTGTCATAATAAAAGAAGAACAACTAGAGAAGACACATGAGACAATCAACAATATCTTCAAAAGAATAAAATTCACAAGGGAAGAAGAAAACAACAATATACTACCCTTACTGGATATCCATATCAGCAGAGGAGATGATGGCAAATTAGAAACACAAGTCTATCGAAAAATAACCCATCCTAACCAAGTGCTCCGTTACCAAAGTAACAACCCAACCTCCCACAAGAGGAGCTGTGTAAGAACATTATTCAGATGAGTATGAATGCATTGCAGCAACCCAGAACAGCATAAAAAGGAAACAGATCACCTATACAATGTCTTCCAACAAAATGGAAACCCACACAACTTTATCAAAAAGTACCAGACCACTCAATTCACTACAGCACAACCAACACAACCTATGAAAAGCATAACACTGAAACAACTCAGAAATAACCAGCAGACTATTACAACCACATGACATCATCATAGCACACAAACCAACTAAAGCCCTCCAAAGCATCTTAAGCAAACCGAAAGACCCACTAGCCCAAGAAGAAGAAAACAGGAGTCATCTACAACATACAGTGTAAAGACTTTAATTGCTACTATGTAGGACAGACAGGCAGAAGACTATGATGAACACCATGAACACCAACTAGCATTCAGAAGACACCGTGAAAACTCCTTAATCTCACAGCACATAGACAGACTCAGCTATAGCTTCATCTGGGAAACTGTGAGCATCCTAGACCAAGCTAAATCCAAAAACATGAGGAAATTCCTGGAAGCTTGGATTCAGACAAGTCAGCCATCAACAGGCACATAGAGATAAACAACATTTACACACCATTCAAAAGAGACAATAAAAAGGACACAAAAAGACCAAAATGCCTCCTCGCTGACAATCAACACCCAGATAAGCAAGGGTTAACACTAGGCAAACAATCAAGCAATAAACCACAGCCTAATCTAGGAACTGCCAGGAAAAGCCCTTCTAACCCTAGCTCAAGGCCTGGGAGACCAGGATGTTGCTTCACTCCACAAGGCCATCAGGGTGGGAGCCATCCAGATGTAATAATCCAAATGTAATAAATAATTAGCAGGCAATTCTAATGAAGAAGGGGGGGGGGGAAGAGGACAGCAGAAGCCGATATGACAAAAACTTAGTGAACACAAGAATTTTGTGTGTGTGTGTTTGTAGAGGAAGCCAAAGTCAACCTTATCAAGAGTGTGATAAGATTCTCCCCTCCATAAAAATATTTATACATACAAACATACATACACATACCCAAGCAGAGAGACAAAGACTCCAATTCTCTGCTTTGAAATAATTAGTAGATCGCAGATTTCTGAGGAAGTTATCCCAGGTTCAGTCTCTGTCCTCCCCAAAAAATCATCATCATCATTATCATCATCGATGATATTAAGGGTATTAAGAGTGAAATCTAAGTGTTGAAGGTGGAACTTGACAGAATGAAGAAGAATAGAAGGACGTGTAACCTGTTTGCTGACAATTTGTAGCAAAAAAGGCAGGAAGCGGTGGTTTTAGTAAAGAGGAAAAATTCTACTTATAACCATGGAAGTGTTTCATCTCTCTCTCGCATACATGCACACATCCAGAGACACCTATTCACCCACATAAGTGTGTGGGTTGTGCAAGAAGATAAAGAAAACAACAACAACAGAGGTTTCTTTTGACAAAATCTACATACCAAACCTAAAGATAAGATTTCAGATTTGCTACTTTTATTTTCCACAGCTACTTCTGGGACCCATCTGGTGGCCAGAGACATTTTTGGAAATAAAGACACCACTGCAGGCTGGTAGCTTTATAACATTCTGACTTCCTATTTATGTACATAATTTAATTTAAAGCCATCTGCATTTAGGAGGAAAAATTCAGATGGGGCAGAAAGCCTTACTGGTTCCATAAACGAGCACCATATTTGAGATACCTCACTTAGAGGGCTGGTAAAAAGGAAAGAATACATTTTCTGGCATCTGAAAGGTGATGAGAATAAACCTCTGATGTCTTGTTTTAACATTGTTTTGGACAGATATACTACAAAATACAATTTTGTTTGATGAATGACTCCATATTAGATAACTGCCGAGTTTATGGTGGTGAACCATATGAGTGATGGAGAGTCCTGTATTCTCCCATTCTGTTTACTGTAGAAGTCTCTCAAGTGAAGTGAAGCATTTTCAGATCAGAATCCATTCCACTATATCTTCTTCTTCTTTACTGACCAGCAGACACTACTTCTTATCCACGTGGATGAACAGCAGATACTCTCTGTTCATGTAGTTATTTGAAGATGGCATCTTAATAAGGAATCAGAGGAACCTGTAGTATAAAATTCTACCACATTTGAGTCTAGTTTCATATCCTTTGTTTCTATGAATGAATGGAGCATGTCCTCCTGCTGATATGACAATGTGGTTCATCTTGATGGGCTTGCAGAAACTCAGAAAATATATGGATTCATTATTTCTAATACAGTAAGCTTTAAACGCTGCTCAGCCTTTCAATAATTTTGGACAGCATTCAACTGGCAAATCATGTTGCCTCTCGCTTCTGATATTTAAATACACATTGAGGATTGATTTTTCAAAATGTGGTCCATCAATATAGTTTATTGACATGATCCCTAGCTATAGTAATTCCTCAACTTTCAGGAGCTTAAACTGCCATTGCAAAATTAGAACTGCAAATGAACTGATCATTGTTAACCATATGGGATAGTGAATGCCCAGTTTTATCTCAGTGTTATAATTACAAAAATGTTCTGTGGTTTTCAATGCTCAGAAAACCATCCCAATCAATGTATCCAAAATCTTCCAAAACAAATGTGGGGGAATATTTTGGAATGTCATTTTTGGTTTTTACAATGAGTGACACTTGCTTGGAAAAAGTATGTAATTGATCCAATTAAATTGAAATGTATTTCAGAGGAATGGACCCAGTGTATTATTCACTGCAGTATCTGTAACAAAGATACTGTCCTGAATGTCCTCTTGAGAAGCACATTATCACTAGGAAAATGGTATTGTAATGATCTCCTGATTGTTTTACCTAGACTTAAAATCATTCCAGGTTAAAGAACAGGAATACTGTTCTGTCACCTTCAGTTCTATAAAACTGATAATGTGTGTATGTGGAAAATTGTATTAATTATAGTCTCTGGAGACAGCTTCTAAGGTAGATATTCCTTTGTAGCAGTGATACTTTTTGGCATGAGAAATTAGGCCATGCTTCCTACAGTCTCATAAAGCTTCCTTACTTTGAATTAAAATTGGAGGCAAATTGTACTCATCTTACTAAGAAATTTTGGTATTCTTATGTATAAGAGTTCCCACATTCAAAAGAGTCAATCCATGCTATTTGTTTCTTTGTGGATCACTGATTAGAAAGAAACCTTGGGAGCTATCCAGTAGATCGGGGTTGATTGATTTATTGATTGACTGTTTATGTGCCATCAAGTCAGTGTCAACTCTTAGCGACCACATAGATAGGTCTTTGTCCATGATGATCTATCCCTAAGCTGGTCCTTCAGGTCTTCCAAGTGTGCACCCATCACCACTGTAACTCAGTCCATCCATCTTGTTGCTGGTTATCTTCTTCTCTTTCCTAGGGTTAAAAGTCATCAAAGGAGCTGTCCAACTGCCATACCAACCCAAAAAGGCATTGTGTCAGCAACAGTTAAGCAGTAACATTGCAACCCTCTAGCCCCACCCTCTAGTATCACAAGAGTTCTGATCCTGATCATTGTAGGGTCTCAGTTCTTCTCATGAGTAAGGCTCAGGGATGAAGCTTTTTGATTTCGGGGATGGGGAAGCTTTGAGATAGCAGAAGAGCACTGTTGAATTTGCTGTGGGTTTCTGTGTGCTTTTTCTTGTCCTAAGGTATCAGAGTTGATATGAAAAGTATATGTTAGATCCCTAAATCTTGTGGATCCCCAGGTGAGATATCTTTCCAACTGGTAGTCTATTGTTGGTGAAGCAGGTCTGGTATACACTGGCCCCTCTTGAATCCTACAGGTTCTAAGAATGGTGATCAGGTCATCATCAAAGAAATATATTACATGTCAAGGTCCTTCTAGCAAAACAAGCTGAAATTTTGCATCATGAATGGAATCAGAGATAGAGTTTTTCCCATAGATTGCTGACCAATGCCTACTTAAACTTCCAGTGCCTGACATTGCTGGCTCAATGGTTCCATTGTTGAACTGTTCTTACTATTAAGATGTTTCTGATAATAGCCAACCAAAATACTCAGTTACTTCCACATTTTCTTTCTGGATTTGTTTTCCACACACCCTGCCTTTCTTTACTCCCATCCATAATTATATTGTGAAGAACTGAACACAGAATTGCAAATTGGCTCTGAGTTGTGCATCATAAAATACAACGATTACTTTCTGTAATATGGAAGTTACAGTTCTATGAATGCAGTCTAAACTTGCATTAATCTTTTTTTTTTCCCATTTTCCATTTCAGTATTTAGCTTGTGATTGACTCCAATCAGCTTTGGACCAACTGCAAGCTCAAGCTGTTTTTTACAAGCAACACGAAAACTCTTCTCTTATACTTGTGTTTAATCAATTAATTAATTCATAAATTAAGATTAATTAATTCATAAATGAAATAATTCATTGCAGTTCAGATGAAAAGGGAAAAAGAAGTTGGATTTGCTTTGCTTTACTTTTATTTTGATATGGTGGTGGAGCAGGGCAGTGGGACATTAATCTCTTTAGAGATTTACAGGGAAATGTGTAATTTCTCTGGCCACTCCTCAATGAAGGATCTAGTTACAACTGATACAGGGACACAACAGATGTATACATCTCCAGAAATCTGACTAGTAAAGGAGAGGACCACCGATGTGCTTAATTGTACAGAGAATGCGTAAATTGGCTTTTAGAAGTGTCAAATTCTTTCTGTAATGCCAAGGATGGGGAATACCTCATCCTCAGACTTACACTTAATCAAAACAAGTCTGGTAGCACCTCTTCCAGCTAACAAATATTTTCAAAAGGCATAAGCTTTCATGCGTTTCTGCCACCACAGACTAAGTGGCTTTCCTCCTACAAAGACTTACATTTAGAACACTGATATGCTGTGTTTTGGAAGCTTTCTATCTCCTCCTGCATAGAGAAATGGATGACATGGTGGGGGGGCTTTGCAGAGAGGAAAAAAAGAACACTTCTTCCTAAGTTTCACCCCCTGGTGTCGTTTGGCCTGGCCTGCAGATAGGAGGCCATGTCCACCCCATGGACCAGATCCAGTTCTCCACCCTTATTAAGCAAAATAGGAGGAACCTGAAGGCCTTATGCCAGCAACAGGTGTCAAATCATGACATTCCTGGCTTAAACTCTTTCAGTGCATTGCAAGATGGTTTAAACACTTTGAACATTGAAACATTAAACATTGAAAGATGGCTTAAACTCTTTCAGTGCATTGCATATACATCAAGAGTGAAACCACTGTTCTTCAGTCCAGTCAGGACCATGTAACTGAGAACTCCATAGGAGTCTAGCTGGTTCTATTAATTCTTGTCCCAAGCTGAATATCTTGTTCAACAGGTAACATTAAGGATTGTTCTCTCTTGTCATGTTTTGATTACTTTTCTGCTTTTGGTCCTTGTTTTTCATATTTATCTAAGCTAGGACTTAACCAGTAACCTATCAGTGTTGATTTGTGCTAGAACTGGACCACAGGCACAGCTTGTTAGAAAGCTAGTTCCGGGTCTGATCAATTCATATGGAAATAGTAACCCTTTCTCATCAAATCTCAGAGTTGGCCCTAACATTAGGTGTAGAGAGGTAGTCTCCTCAGGTGAAAGATCCTGAAAGGTGGAGAATTGAGGTGGAGCATGTTGTGGACGCTGCGTGGCCTGATCTGCCCCCCCCCCCCCCATGTTTATCTACTTATCTCAAGTGTCTACCAGAGGATGCTGTGGTGATAAACAGGTTTCATAGCTGATGTTGAAGTTGATGTTGAATCCACTACCAATTTGGTTACTTTCTGAATATGAAACTGGGGAAACAAACACTGTCTTGTCCATTATCTCAGCCAGACTTCTTAGATCAGTTATGCCAAATGCTAAATGATCTTTCAGCTTCTGTTAGGCAACACCAATCCTACTGATGCTATCAATAGTCTGCCATCAATTCATGATAGAATTTAACCTACTTTGAGGAGTTTCCATGGCAAATGAGAGAAATAAGCCTTAATACCACTAGTACTTACTGAATGTTGGGTTCTATTCTAAGGCTTCTCTGAAAGTCTGGGATCAGGTTAATCAACTTAAACTGAATAACTAATGTCCAGCAGATGCCATTTTGGGTATAGACCAATCTTTATATTCTCTTTGCTTAAGATTGGATGGTTAATTCTCTTCTCTTGCATCAACAACATGCCTATGGCAGTATGGTGACACATGAGGAGGCAGCCAGAATCCAGCTTGAGAAATAGTTAGAAAGCAGAGCTTGAAATAATATCAGAAAAATCAATATACCTGGAAGGGAGAAGAGGAACCAGAGGGAAAATAAATAGCTGGGATCTTCTTCTTCTTCTTCTTCTCTCCTTCTCCTCTCCTTCTCCTTCTCCTTTCCTTCTCCTTCTCCTTCTCCTTCTCCTTCTCCTTCTCCTTCTCCTTCTCCTTCTCCTTCTCCTTCTCCTTCCTCTCCTTCTCCGTCTCCTTCTCCTTCTCCTTCTTCTTTTTTGCTGATCTCATGAATATGCACCACATCTTGCTCATAGCAACCACAATTTGCCCTTTATTTCCATTCTGTTGAAAGCTAACTATTAAGAGAGGTTTAAAAAGCAAAACCGATCAAAATTAAAAGAATAAGAAAACAAAGACAAGCGAAGCAAAGCAGTTTGGCTAGCAGACATATTTGTGCGGGAAGTTAAACTGAAGTCATCCAGGAATGTTTGATATCCATGGGAATCATGACATATATTTCTTTGTTTCTCTCTCTCCTGCCCATCCCCTCCCAACTCCATTTTCAATTCAGCTGGAGAAAGAAATGCTCAAGAACAACTGTTGTCCTCCCGAGGGTAAACAGCTATACCTTGAGGCTTAGCAAGATATTTAGGAAAAAAATGGAAGTACACAGAAATGCAGTGGTTGAAAAAGAACCTCAGTTGGCTTGACCTAAGTTCAAAATGCAATCCTGCCTAGAAGAAAATTCAGGAAAAGATTGGAAGAAAGGGTTGGGTTGCAAATCTCCATGCTGGGGAAAAAAGAAGTCCATCTTCAAATTTTTCAGCAGCTATTCAGAGTCATGATTTACACTTTAAAATTCCTTCTATTACGTTCCCAGATTACTGTAAGATGAAAACAGAAACAGAATACAAACAATAATAAAATTAACAGGGCAGAGAACTAATCTCTCTTGTTTAGAGGTGCCACCACTGACAAGGTCTTGATATTGGAAGCTTGCATTGGATTTGACTTTATCTCATATGTTTGAGACTTCCCTGCAAGGTTCTTTAATGAAGATGGTAATGAGATTTAATGGGAGATAGGATAGTCCTTCATGTTCCCTGACCTTCAATACTTTCTCTTTTTCTAAATTTAGCATGAACTGAATTTAGAAACAAAACTATGGGTGTGACCTGTAGCCATCCAGAGGTTGCTGAATTATCACTTTCATAGCCCCAGCAAGTTTGGACACTATGTGAATTGCAGCTATTACGGTTGGTCACACAGTCAGCCAGATGTTTAGAGTGGATTTGGCATTTTTTATCCACCTATCAAGTCCTTCCCAAGGACCTGGGATAGGCAGATATTGTAGTTTGATGGTGTTAAAGGTATCGTCGTGGGACATAAGCTGTTCCAAGTAAAGCTGCCTTTTGCAACTGACTGATGGTGATTTTGTCAATGTTGATGGTCTTCAAGTGGTGCTCCAGATGTTTTCGGATTACACTCAAGGCATCTATTACTATTGGTACTATCTTTGCTTTCTTTTGCCACAATCATTCTACTTCTATTTGCGGGTCTTTATATTTTGTGATTTTCTCCAGTCCTTTCTCGTCTATTCTGCTATCTCCAGGTATTGCAATGTCCACTATCCAGATCTTTTGTCTTTCTTGTCAACAACTGTTAAGTCTGGGGTGCTGTGGGCAGATGATCACCTGTTTGAATTCTAAAGTCCCAGAACACTTTATTTTCTCCATTTTCTATTACTTTGTCTGCTTTGTGGTCCCACCAGTTTTTGGTTGCAGGCAAAGAGTATATCTTGCAGATATTCCAATCCACCATTGTTGCTACTTTGTCATGCTGTTGTTTGTAGTCAGTCTGTGCAATCTTCTTGCAGCAGCTAACTAGGTGGTCCACTGTTTCTTCAGCTCCTTTGCACAGGAGGCATTTGCTGTCTGTTGCTGTCTTCTCAATTCTGGCTTTGTATGCATTTGTTCTTAAGGCTTGGTCTTGCGCAGCCAGAATTAACCCCTCTGTCTCTTTCTTCAACTTTCCTGCTCTTAGCCATTGCCAGGTCTTGTTGTTATCTCCTTTGCCTGCTAGTTTTTTTTTTTTTTTTAATGTACTTTGCTTTGCCACATCTCTTTTCTATTCTTCATTTGGTCTTTCTTATAGGCTAGTTTGGTCTCTGGTATTCAATAAGCCTTCATGGTATACTAACTTCAGTGCATCTTCTTCACTGTTCCTCAGATATTCTTCCATTGCTCTTTTTTCTTCTTCAATTGCCTGGTGTACTTGTAACTTCCACATCCACCTATGCTCCTTGGCAAGTAGAGTCTGTCAACGTTGCTATGTGGATGAAGGGCATGATTCATTGCCATTATTTTTCTGGTCTTCCTATCCAGGGCTTCTAGTTCTGCTTGAGTCCAGTCCACTATTCCAGCTGTATATCTAATGACTGGAATTGCCCAAGTGTTAATTGCCTTCATGGTATTCCCACCACTGAGTTTGGACTTTAAGCTCTTCTTCACTCTTCTGATGTATTCACTACTAACCTTCTTGACTTCAGTGTGCTTGATGTTGTCAGCCTAAAGGATCCCCAGTATTTGTAGTGATCTTTTTCATCCAGACTCTTTATATTATTTCCGTTGGGCATCTTGGTTCCTTCAGTTTTCACTATTTTTCCCCTCTAGATGGTAAGGGTGGCACAATTGTCCAGTCCAAACTCTACTGCAATATCTTGGCTATATATTTGGACAGCGTTGAGCAGTGATTCCATTTCAGATGGTGTTTTTCCATACAGCTTCAGATCATCCATGTAAAGGAAGTGGGATAGCCTGGAAGATGTTTTTGGTGTTTGATAGCCATGACCTGACTTGTTCAGTATTGTTGACAGAGGAAACAATGCAATGACAAATAGTGGTGATAGTGAGTCTCCTTAAAAGATTCCTCTCTTGATGTTAACCTCCCCCAGTCTATCACCATTGACCAGCAACTGTGTCTTCCATTGTGCCATTGATCTTTACACAAAGTTTCTGCTGTTTCTATTGACTCCTGTTATTTCTAGGCACTTGAGGAAAGGGCACAATTGGTACACAAGATGAACCTGTGCAAAGGCCCTCCTAGCCATAGTTGCTACCTGTTCTTCAAGTAGTAGCTGTGAGTCCAGAAGGACCCCCAAGTTGTGCACCAGTCTTGAATGGGAAAGTGCAATACCATCCAAGACCAATAGTGAAGAAGTCCGTGACCCAGGGGAGCCAAACAACCACAGCCAATCAATCTTGTCTGTCAGGTTTAGCCCAGGGAACTCCAGGAGTCCATGCAGATTCAATCCAGCAAGGTTTATTAGCTACAACTCTATCAAGAATCTTCCCAGACTGGAACCAGTTCCCAGGGTCTGTCAGTAAACACAGCCTGCATTCCTCAGGGAGGTGCCAGCCTCATCCTCTTATCTCTTCCCCACGCTTCAGGAGACGAAAGAGGATTCTTCACTCCCCGACTCTGGCCTCCATAATTCCATTCCACCACATCACCCCTCCCTCCATCTTCATCCTCCCCCTCGGAGTTCTCAGCAGAACTTGGCAAAGGCGGGAGGGACGACATGTCAGGTGATGATGGTCTCTCAGCACCTCCTGCCTCCTCCATACAGTCTTCCACTGGTTCCTGAAAAACAGCTACAACATTAACAGAATCAGACCCCCTCCCTCCTACCACCTGCAAACCTGAAGTAGAAAGCTGTGGGCTGCCAGCTCAAGTCTGCTCCAAATTGCATCGGCTCCCCCACTGCAAATTCTGTTGTTACTGCACGGGGGTAGGGAATTGTAGCCAAGGGAGGCTGAGGAGTAATGAGGGGAGTAGATGGATCATACTGTTTCAACTCCATGAGCCTGGCTTCAAGTATTATACAAAGCTGATACAGGTCATCCAGAGTAATTGGAATGCCTTGTTTTACCATTTCCGACCAGATTTCAGGGTCCAACCCCCCTCTAAACTGGTCTATAAGAGCCACTTCATTCCACTCAACATCTCCCACTAGTAACTTGAAATCTGCAATGAACAATCTTACCGGTCTGTCGCCTTGCCTGAGTTTACGAATGTCCCAACAGGCAGTTAATCATCTCACTGGGTCTCCAAAGTGCCCCCTGAATGCTGTGACGAAATTCTGGTAGTTGTTGAGCATTAGATCTCCTGTCTCTATGAGGGGGGTAGCCCACTTGGCTGCAGAGCCCTTCAATAAACTCATCACAAAAGCCACTCTTGTTCGATCTGTGGGAAATTCTCCTGGTCTGCCGTCCATGAACAACTCACATTGTGCCAGGAAGGTTCTTATCTGTTCCACCTCACCTCCGTACTTCTCAGGCATGCTACCAGGCAAACGCAGTAACACTGGTGGCGGGGGAGGTGGTGGCTGGACTACCAGTCCGAGTTGCTGTATTAGTTGTCCCATAGCTGCCTACAGGTTATTAATCTGTGCATCCACTTGCTGCTGATGCTGTAGTAGGGCTGCTGCCAATAACCGTTGTGTCAAATTAGCTCCCTGTGGATCTGTAGCCATGATGTAACTCCTTCTTCTGGAAGGTAGTATGAGTCTGGGAAGACTGATGTCAGGTTTAGCCCAGGGAACTCCAGGAGACCATGCAGATTCAATCCAGCAAGGTTTATTAGCTACAACCTCTATCAAGAATCTTCCCAGACTGGAACCAGTTCCCGGGGTCCGTCAGTAAACACAGCCTGCATTCCTCAGGGAGGTGCCAGCCTCATCCTCTTATCTGTTCCCTGTGCTTCAGGAGACGAAAGAGGATTCTTCACTCCCCGACTCTGGCCTCCATAATTCCATTCCACCACATTGTCGGGACTGAACCAAAATCTATTCCTCTCCAGTTCACCTGCACAGCCTGGGGTCGAGATGGGCTGGGCATCATCAGCATATTGATGATACAAAAACGTGAACTAAAGTATGACCTCTCCCAGAGGTTTCATGTAGATGTTAAACAGGAGGGGGAAGAGCATTGAGCCCTGAGGCACCCCACAAGTGAAGAGATACAGGTGCAATCTCTCCGTACCCATCAACTTCAACTGGGACTGACTACTGAGGAAGAAGGCAAACTACTGCAACATAGCATCTTCTGCTTCCAACCCTCACAGCCAGTCCAGAAGTATACTGTGGTTGTCAAGTACTGAAAGTCACTGAGAAATCAAGGAGCACAAGGATACACCAGTCCTATCCCAGCTCCACCAAAGGTCAGCACAGTCAATGCTGTCTCCATATTATGTCCTGGTGTGAAGCCCAACTGAAATGAGTCCAGAAAAATCAATTTCCTCCAAAATCCTCTGTAGCTGCCCTCTGACTACCTTCTTCACACCTTTCCCCACAAAGGGAAGATTGGAAACTGGATGATAATTGCCCAGAATGGAGGGGTCCAGCAATGATCTCCTAAGGAAGAGGCACACCACTGCCTCCTTCAAGGCCAGTGAGACCATTCCCTAAGAAATAGGTGGCCAGGTTGATAGATTGGAGCACCTTGTCCACCTCCTTGGGAGTCAAAGAATTGAACTCAGTCCAGATAACCAAATATTCTGCAACATTTGGAGGGCCACAGGTAACTTAATCTTGTTTTAGTGTCCTGTGAACTCCTGGTTGTGTGTTGTCTTATATTCAATGCTGTGAGATAAGTCTTTAAGGAACGAGCAAGCAATGCCCTCCCCCCGCCTTTTTGACTAAGAGTAGGGGAATGCAGCTTGCGAATAATTATCACAGCTCTCTCAGGCCCTGCAGATATCACGGGACTACACATTCCAAAGTTCCCAGCCAGTGCAACCTCCCAGGGTAGGTTAGGAAATTCAGAGCTGTTGCCCCCCTCAAAAAAAGTGGGGTGCCAGCTTAAGGAAAGCAAAGCTCTGTGTTACCATTGCTCAAACTTGCCCAAATTAAATTGGAGAAAAATACCAAATTATCGAAGCTGATTTGCTGAACTTGTGGTTTTAAAAATGAATTTTAAATGGATGAATTGTAAGAAACACTTGATTGATCAATGAACTATCTGGCATCTACCCAGGAAATGTAAACCTACAGCCCAACTCAAAGTGCAAGTGAAACACGGCATTCTGCACTGGAACCATATTAAGACCTATGCTGTATCATCTATTGCTGTTTTAGCTGTCCTGACATCCTTTTCAGTTGCTCCTTGCTCTCATTTTTGCTGGTTCTGACACATCCTATCCTGATTTATATATTTACTCCATATTGATTGTTTAGATGAAGAAGTAGTAAGACGGTCTGTGATCAATACAAGAAGCAGAACCGGCTACAGAGCAACCGAGCCAGTGCCTGGACTCCAGTCAAACGTGGGCTTTTAAGGAAGACAAGAGGAATGACAGCTTAATAGCTCTGGATAGATTTCTTCCTTTTCCAGGCAGGAGAGAGAAGTGTGCCTTACAAAAAAGGCCAGACATTGGAAAAGACTGACTAATGGAGAGACCGAGGCAGAAATCCAAAAGGAATGGGACTAAGGATTTGAGAAGAAAACAATCACATTCACAGAGTTAGTTTCAGAGGGAGTAAAATTCAGTGTTGTGAGCAAGCTAAGTTAAATATGTTCAGACAAAGACTGAGCAGCCATCTGCCTGGGTTGCCTTGATTTGTATTCTTGTACTGAGCAGGGTTTAAATGGTGTCCTCTGATTTCATGATTCTATGAGTACCTAGGTTGAGATAGATCCATATGATGTTAAAAGCATCAGAGATGACAGAAACAAAGGCATCTAAGCTTATTTCCACTCAAGGATTCTGCACCACTTTGAAGCAACCCAAACTTCTGGTATTCTCACAGTTGTCAGTAGCACTGGGTAGTTAAGCCAATTTCTTTCTAATTCAGCTGTGTCTTAGTATCTTTTTAGATATCAGGCTCTTTTTCCCCATAGGAGAGAATTCTTGTTTCACTGCTCCACTCAGGCCCTCTAAGAGACATGATGGTCTGTTGGCTTAGCAGTTCCCCCTCAACAGCTCAGACAAAATGAGCAGAGTTGAAAGGGACCACTGTTTTTTTCAGCTTCATCCCTTCTCTTCAGCACAGGACATGGCCACCAGCAAAGCGCCAAACAATTGGTTACTTTTTATTATTTTTTGTTTTTCTGTGTGGAGTGGGAGCAAAGGGATGGGGGGGCGCTGCAGGACTAGCAACAGCTCAATTTGCTCAATAGGCCATCAGTTGTGAGTGACGATAGATTCTAAAATTGATACCTCTGCTCCCTCTTATATCCAGATGGGGATCACTATAGTGCCAGCATTCTGAGTGCGAGTCATTTCCTATATTAGTCAAGAGAGGAATGGGCACATGCATGTGCTTTGAACCAGAGCAGGAGGAGGGACAGTAGAAGAAAAATGAAAGCATAGGTCCCCAACCTGGAAGAAGAATGAAGAGGGCTGTAATGACTACCACTTTTCCAAAACCAGTAGGAGCTAATAATTCCACATGCGTGTGTGCTTGCTTGCTCGCTGACTATATTTTTATACCAGCATATTCTGCAAGGACCCATACTTCTACAGAACTCTGAAAGGACTTAGCAATGGATCACTGCAAGCCTTCAATAGATTGGGAACAAAGCTCAGAGGTGGGGTGAAGGATCATCTTTTGTCAAATCAATTGGGGGGGGGGGCAACCAAGGACTACACAATGGTGGAACCACAACTTGTCATATAAATAAGCAAAGTTGGCACAGGCATCAGTAGAAGGTCCAATGATGTCTAAGATCACTTGCACCTACCACGGATGCCTATGTGGTTTCAGATTTCTTTCTCTCCCACTCTCTCTGGATGTCTTTTGGGGGGATTAGGTTCCCCTTTTCCCCCTAAGGAGTATCAAACCTTGCCAATGGCTTGCACAGCTGTTTTATTTTCTTTTCAGCTAATGTCTGCAAGAATCTGGTCTTCCATTTTTGTCCATTTGCAGTTATTGTGCAATTTCAGGAGGATTCGGAGGGAAATAAGTTGGATTCATAGGACACAGATGCTCAGAGTTGTTCATCCTTTAGTTAGGTTAAGCTTTAGTTAGGTTTAGTTAGGGTAAGCTTCTATCAGGGCTATTGGGAATAGTCCCCCAACTGAGTCCATCTGCTTTATTTTGATTCTAAAATCTAGTAAAATACAACAGGCAAAAGCTAGGTAGCTCTACAACACAAAGGAAGGGAACAAATCTTTGAAAACATGCTTCCCATAAACTATTTATTTATTAACTTTTTATTGTATCTTAGCAATGGAGCAAACTCGGTTGGGATGGGCATTTGGGTGCTTGATTTAGACATCTGTGAGGAAAATACATCTTTGGGTGAAATGTTCTGTGGTGATTGCGTAGCCCACCTTGCGCTCTCCCCCCTCTGTGATGAAACTAGTACCATCATACATCCATCATCCTCAATGTATGCCAAAGCTAATCTCATGAACCATTTTTTATTTTTTATTTATTTGTCTTAGATTTATAATCTATCTTTTCTCCAGGAGCTCAAGGGGATGCTGTGTAGATGTCAATCACTTCTATGTGCACAACGTACTGTATATAAGGGATTCATTTGGAGGGTTTCAAGAAATGCTTTGTCAGATACAGAGAATTTGATCTTAGCTACTGATCTGATCAAAAAAAGTTGCTAATGATTATCCAGGGCTGATCAGATCACAGCAGAAGAACAGGAAAAGGACCTTGCCAGATCATGCCAATAGTCCATCAAAAACAGCATCCTTCCCCAGCCTGTGTCCTTCAGATATTTTGCGCTACAAATCCCAGGGACACAGGTTGGCTAGGAAATTTGGGAGTCCAGTAGATCTGGAGTGCACTAGTTTGAGAAAGGTTTTGGTATAGCATCTTGCTTATGACAATGGCCAGCTGGCTGCCTTCAGGAATCCCATAACTTAGGCTTTAAGATAATAGGATCTGTTTCATCTTTAATACCCCACAACTGGTCTCTGTGCAATCAAAGTGGCAGGTAGTCATGTGGCTTATTTATTTATTTATTTATTTATTTATTTATTTATTTATTATTAAACTTGTATGCCACCCATCTCCCCCAACAGGTGACTCTGGGCAGCTCACAATAATAAAAAAGGAAAAAACACGAGTCCCTCCAACAATGGGTAAAATCCATAAATAATTAAAAAAGAAACATGTATTAAAAATGTCTTAAAAACCTCCTATAATTTTTAGCCCTAAAAACCTTCAAGATGCTGGTGGGGGGGCAAACCCATCACCCCACCAGCCATCTCCACAGATGCGAGCCCCCATCTGGCCCCCAGGCCTTCCAGCAGAGCCAGAATTTAATCCCTTTCCTGAAGGCCATGAGGGAAGGGGCACACCGGACCTCAGGAGGCAAGATGTTCCATAGGGTGGGAGGTACAGCAGAAAAGGCTCTTTGCCTAGACCCCACCAATCGAAATTCCTTGACTGGTGGGGTCTGCAACCTGCCCCTTCTGCTGGACCGAGTGGGGCAGGCTTAAATGACCGGGGCGAGGTGGTTCCTCAGATAACCTGGTCCTGTCCCATGAAGGGCTTTAAAAGTGATAACCAACACCTTGAATTGGACCCAGAAACAAACTGGTAACCAATGCAGCTTACGCAACAGCGGTGTTATACGTGCCCTCCTAGGGGCATTGAGAACTGTCCGCGCCACCGCATTCTGCACCAGCTGTAGCTTCCGGATACTCTTCAAGGGTAGCCCATATAGAACGCGTTACAGTAGTCCAACCCGGAGGTGACCAGGGCATGAGTGACCGTGTGGAGGGCCTCCTGATCCAGGAAAGGGCGTAACTGCCGCACAACACGAAGTCATGCAAAGGCCCTCCTAGTCACGACTGCCACCTGCTCTTCGAACAGGAATCGTGAGTCGAGGAGAACCCCTAGATTATGCACCGGATCTGTCTGGGGTGGTGCGACCCCATCAAGAACCAGAGATGACAAACTCCTAGATCTTGAGGATCCCCGTATCCACGGCCACTCCGTCTTACCAGGGTTCAGTCGAAGCCTGTTGTCCCCCATCCAGGCCCCCACAGCCTCCAGGCACCGCAAAAGGGTGGCCACAGCATCACTTAGGTCACCCGGGATGGAGATGTATAATTGGGTATCATCAGCATACTGATGATACCTTATCCCATGGTGCCGGATGATCTCACCCAGCGGTTTCATGTAGATGTTAAATAGGAGCGGTGAAAGCACCGACCCCTGTGGCACCCCACAAAGTAGGGGCTGGGGGCTGGACCTCTCGCTCCCTATCAACACTGATTGGGTTCGGCCTTGGAGAAAGGAGCTGAACCAGCACAGCATTGTGCCACCCAGCCCCAACTCCTGCAGCCGACCCAAAAGGACACCATGGTTGATGGTATCGAAAGCCACCGAGAGGTCAAGAAGAGCAAGGATGGATGCACTTACCCCATCCCGCTCTCGCCAGAGATCATCCAAAAGTGCGACCAGTGCTGTTTCTGTCCCATAACCGGGCCTGAACCCTGACTGATAGGGGTCCAGATAATCCGTTTCCTCCAGGATCCTCTGAAGCTGCTGTGCTACCACCTTTTCCACCACCTTCCCTAAAAAGGGGAGGTGGGAGACTGGACGAAAATTGTCCAGAAGGGTGGTGTCTAGCAACGGTTTCTTGAGGAGTGGGTGGACCAAAGCCTCTTTGAAAGGTTTTGATAGATCAAATCTCCATAATTTCATCTACTCAGCTCTGAAAACCATCTTTACATATGTAGTGACAAGGTGAAGATGGCTGACTTGAAATTCACTAGGGATTCACATTCTATCCTTATTGGTTTTGTGAGGGCCATGAAATGTGGAGGTTAAGGTGTTGGACTAGGAGCAGGGACACCTAGGTTCCAATCCATCCTCAGCCATGGAAGATCGCTGGATGACTTTGAGCTTGTCACTCTGTCCCAACCCAACTTATCTCTCCTGGCTGTTGTTGTGGGGAAAAAAAATCAGTTCTTGTATTGTGATTACATACAAGCACATATCAAATACAAATACTACTACTATCTAGTGTAATGTTTCTCAACCTTGGCAGCTTGAAGATGCTGGCTGCAGAATTCTGGGAGTTGAAGTCCACACATCTTCAAGTTGTCAAGGTTGAGAAACACTGATCTAGTGGGTGTGAGTTTCATAAACTGGGTTGTGTGAAGAAGTATGTATCTACTTAGCATTTAGCTAGCAAGTTGCAATTTCACTAAATTAGATGTAAACATAATATATATTCCAGGTTCAGTGTTATATGGATGAGATTTATGAGACTTTATAAAGTAGATAAAGTACCTGGAACTCTATGGAAACCAACCATTAAATCAACATCACTTTTTCAATATAAAAATAGATTTCAATAGGAATATTTCAGAAGGAATATAAAAATAGATTTTAGAAGGAATAGATTTCAGAACTGGTCACCTATGATCTAAGAAACAATAGAAACTTGCTGAAACAATTTTTTTGTTTTGAGTACTGAACTTAGTGTACATAGTAAGTATGCAGTAAGTAATAAGTAAATGTAGTGAGTAAACATTAACCAATGATGTTGCCACAGTAGTATATTTGCCAATTGTCTTGGAGAGTTGCATTCATCTAATATCTCATCTGAAATGAGAACTTTTGTGTTCAATTTGCCAATAAAGGGACACAGAGAGATGGATTCTCTTCTATAGTAAATTTGAAGTCTTTTTCTTTTCAACTGAAATGCAGTTGGATTTACCCCAAGAGATTTTATTGTTAGATGGACATACACGTCTCCTGAAAGTAATGTAGGAGTTAGTAGAGGACTCCTTTTCATAAAAGATCAAACCCTATGAAATTAAAAAAAAAAAAGCAGACTTATCTTTTGTTTGTGTATACAGAACCCCCCAGAGAGACAAATAATATATATTAAAAAGCCAAAAAATGCTTGTATGAACTTGTGAATCTTTATTTGAAAGATTCTGATTCAACTTGGGCTTGTGGAAACTCTGATTTAACTTAGGCTAAATTATTCTCAAGATGCACTTCTTCAACCTTAACTGCTCTGAATGTGTTCTCAGATCCTCCCATGTCTGAGGTAACTAAAGTTTTAATTATATTTTTCATACCAGAATCTAGAATTCTGTTTACAGAAGAGAACTCCCACGGTAAGAGAAACAAATTGAAGATTTGTGATAGGAAATGGGGGAACCAATATGTTGTGAGATAAACTGAACAGATAGAGAGGAAAATTGAATAGTTTATTTAGCAGACTTCAGGCAGAAAAAGCTGTATCAGATTCCATGTTTAAACTGAAACCTACTTTCACTGGTTCCAGATAGCAGGAACAAAGACTTAATAATACATCTGCTTCACAATTATTTAAATAAGATAATGCAACATATTTATGATGATTTAATGCTTCTTCAGTCTTTAATTCACATACCCTCAGACTTATCACCTATGATCTAAGAAACAATAGATTATTAAAGAATGTTGCCTTTATGTTACAACAAGAAAATGCAGAATTGGCAAAGGGGTTCTTTTTCTAAATTTATAAGACTTCTTTCAGTCAATAAATATTTGTTGTTTTATTAGGGGAAATAATAGTATGGTAAAGATTTAGCTAAGTAGATATGGCTTAAGTTAAAAATTTATATCGATATTTTCAATCACTATTTTTTTGGTGGAGAATATTGTATTTTTCACATTTCTGATCAAGTGTCTATACTGTATATATATTTTAATTACTGTGTTAACATTAATTAAAATGTTGTTGGATGCAAGAGGCTAGAATATGACTCTAAAAGGTCTACTTTGTTATTCGAAATGTAAATACATAAATAACGTTTAGATTGATGGGCTTTTTATTAAGTTGACATTTTAAACCAAAAAAGAACAGCTGTCTGTCCAGTTTCTTTAGAAAAATTCAGTGAAATGAAGACATTCCATTTAGTGCCTAGGTATCTAATACTAACTTCTATGGGACTTTGCAAATTCTCTTCCAATGAAGACAGTTTCTCTTCCAATGAGGAGAAAATATAGAGTATGAACCATAAATTGACCCTAGCAAGATCAAGCAGCTGTGAATTTGGGGCCCCTCTGAACATGGATCCAGAGGTGGTTGGTTGCACTTCCCTGGACAGAGCTGGTGTGCAATTTGGAGGTCCTCCTGGATTTACAGCTCCTACTCAAGGAGCAGGTGGCAGCCATGGCCAGGAGGGCCTTTGCACAACTCCATCTTTTATGCCAATTGTGCTCTTTCCTGAATGGGGAGTTCCTGCCCAAGGTCACTTATGCCTTAGTCACCTCCCAGTTGGACTCTTCAGCTGCCCTTGAAGACCATCCTGAAGTTGCAACTGTGGTGATATGGGTAGTTATGGACACACTACTATATGCCCATGTAACACCACAACTTCCCAAGCTGCACTGCCTCCCAATAGGTTTTTCAGGTGTCATTCAAAGTGGTGGTATCACCTATAAATCCCTACTTAGTACAAGGTCACATTATTTCCTTTGACCATTTCTGCCCATCCCACCCTGTCACATGATGGATATGCTTCAGGTCTCCTCTCTGGGACAACGTTATCTCATGGGACCTCCCCTTCCCAGCGTTTTTATGCCCATGGCCATATTGGCCTTCTAGAAACTTTAAAAACTTATTTTTTCTACCAGACATTAGGCCAGGATGATAGATGCACCCATCTTCTGGATATGTGCTGGTTTGATCTTGGCTGTACAGCATCTGATATGTTATTTATTGTTTTGGTTTGTTTTTTTTAAGTATGGTTTCTTATCTGTAATCATTGCTATTTGTTTTGCTATTTTTTTCTTTTTCTTTTTATTTGATGGAATCAGAATCAAAATCAATCCTTAAAGTAATTAATAATTAGAAGTTTGGAGAAAGTGACATATTTTTACTGTCTTCCTAAATCTGGGAAGGGTGGGAGCCAAACAAACTTCCTTGGGAAATGCATTCCATAGCCTGGGGGACACAGAAGAGAAGACCTTTCCCATGGACTTGATAGCTGAGCTTCTGGTACTGGGGCCATCTTCAGGAGGATCCTTCCTGCTCCTCTAAGTAACTGAGCAGGTTCATAGCAGGAGAATCAGTCCTTCCTGTAATTAGGCTTTAAGCCATTTAGGGTTTTAAAAGGGAACACCATCATCTTAAATTGTTCTTTGAAGGTGGTTGATAGCCAGTGGAACTGTGTCCTCCATACCTTGCACCAGATAGCAGCTAGGCTGTCACACTTTACATCAATTGCAGTTCATGGACCCTTTTCAAACATAGCCATGTAAAGGGCATTGTAGCTGTTAAAATGAGTTTTTCAAAAGGGTGGGCAACCATCAGCTTAGGAAGCATCACATTTGGGGCTCTAGCTATAAAAAAAGCACTCCTTGCCATAGCTGTCACTTGCAAATCCAGTGAGAGTAGAAATCAAGGAACATACCTACCCTTTTTCTGTGGGAATACAACTTGATTCAGAACCGGCTTCACTTCAGTCTCCAAATACAGCTTTCTCCTTGACAACAGCACCTCACTTTTCCCTGGATTAATTTCAGCTTCTTCTCCCTCATTATTGAAATTAGGCAAAGTTCAAAGATACTGATTGCTTTCTTTTTAGAGACTTCTCTAGTTAGAAAGTTGGGAGCAGTAGATTTGTATTATTTTTCCTTGTTTACTTAAGGACACCTTTTATTGAACAATTCTGATGGTTACGAGTTAAAGACCTATTATAGGCAATGAACTCTAAAATTTGAGTTGATTGTGGTAGGTATTGGGAATGATAATCTGACAAATCTGGAGATTCCAAGTTGGCAAATGTTAATCTAGATCCTTCCCCTTTCTTTGACTTGTACTATAAATGGATTGAAGAGCTCGGTAGATGGACTGGAAGCTGAAACAGGCAAAATCCACAGAGAACAGGAGAAACTATTGATGACACATCTTCCAATTCAATAGAGGTCCTGGAGGATTTGTCAGGTTGCACTCACCATCATAGCTCTTACTTAGCTCTTACTTATTTACTACAGCTATGCGTTCCCTATTTTTAACTCTCTAATGCATTTTCACTTTACCTTCTAAACCTAGGAGCCAGGCCTGCATAATTTATAATTTTTGACAAAGGCTGACATTTCATAGTCAATAATAACGCCAATACTAACGATTTAGGGCTGTAGGAAACTGCCTTAGACCAAGTCATGTCATTGTTTCAGCTAGTCCAATACTGTGTATATCAGGATTAGATAATCTGAGGTCCTCCAAATGTCTTGAACTACAACTTCCATAATTTCTGACCATTGCTTTGAGCATGCTTCCTAGGACTGATAGGAGTTGTCCAAAATGTCGGTAGGGTTCTTGGTTGTCTATCTTTGGTCAACAGTGGTCTACGCTCACCCAACACTCTTAAGCTACTTACCCTTTTTCTGGATTTCATCCCCTGGTATGGCTGCCTTTTATTATGGCTTAAGTGTATTGTTTCTGTTTTTACTCCTTGTAAGCTGCTTAGAGTCACTGATGAATGGGCAGCCCTGGATATTTAAATTATAAAAAAATAAAATAAATATATTTGTACATTCCATCTATTCCCAAGCAAACTAAATGGGCTGGGATCATACAACATGCTGAGCCACCTATACAAGATTTGCGCAAACCACGCTTAGCATGTTGTGTGAATGCATTTGTTAGTTTTTGCTCTGATTCACGTGTATTGTGTCAATAGAGCCATGATCAGCAGCAGATCTTCAGTCTGAGGCTATCTTCAAGAGGCTATCTCACACCTATCTGCAGATACAGGATTTGACTCAGGACCTTCTGCACATGTTTTAGCATCAAACAACAGGCTATGGCTTGCTTGCAGCCTTTCAGAAATAAGTCATTAAAATCTTTTATATGGAGATGTATGTATACATCGATGTGTATGTATATGAGAGCCACTCATATAGTAGTGGTTAAAGGTACCAGGCTAGAAATCGGGAGACTGAGTTCTAGTCCCACCTTAGGCACGAAGCCAGGTAGGTGACCTTGAGCCAGTCACTCTCTTTCAGCCCTAGGAAGGAGGCAATGGAAAACCACTTCCAAAACCTTGCCAAGAAAACTGCAGGGACTTGTCCAGGCAGGCACCAGGAGTCAAGAATGATTCAAAGACAGCTTTCTTTCGTGTATGTGCATTTATTTACACACACACACACACACACACTAGCAACAAGCCATGCCTTCTTACATCATTGATAAATAAGTAATGTCTTTCACACACACACACACACACACACACACACACACACACACTACAGGATGCACCAAAATTCAGACCCCATAGACAAGGTCAGTCCCCAAAAATAATTTATATGAATTGCATTAAATTGGTTGCCATTTCCTTCTGAACGCTTCCTTACTTGTTTGATGTCTGACCTTTGAACATTCCTAAGTACAGTAACATATTCTCTGCAACAATAACAAAAAATAAGTAATGAAACTTATGGTGATTGGCCTATGGGGCTTGACATTTTGCTTAAAACTGCCTCCAGATATTACTTATCTGAAAGTTAGGGATGATCTGGAATCCGAGGAAAGGCTTTATAAATCTCCATATTTTCATTCCGGCAGCAACATGAAAACGGAAAGTTTCACCAGTCAAATAAGTCTTGAGTTCCTGGTGAGGAAACAAGTTGGTTCTCAGCGCCCATTCATTAGCTCCCATTAATGATAATGGGAACAGTGTGGCTTGCTCCTGGAAGGGGAGAATATAAAGCTCTCTGTTGATATATATTTATGAATGTAGATATGTTTATTCCTTTAGCTAATTTAAAACCCGACCATCTGTAGTTTTAAATTTATTCATTAATGCCTGCAAATTGAAAGAGGCAGCATGGAGCCAACATTAATTTAGAGGGAGCAATCTGATTATGTGGTGAAATATGTCAGTCATAAGCTGCAAAATGAAGGTTGCAATTTCACATCTCTTATGCTGAGATTAGAAAGACACAAACTGGGCTATTATTCCATTGAGATCAATGGTTCGGGGGTGGAGGTAAAAAGGCACAGGTTAAAAATTTATGGCACAATTACCAAGGCCCCCTATTATCTGCTATAACCCTTTAGCAAAACAAATGTCTTTCTTATGAAAGTGAATTGATGGAACAATAGCTGAATTTGGAATAGGATAAACACCTTGGCTAGAATATGGGGAGATGGGTGGAGCAGGTCTTTGTTTTCATGGATCATCAAAGGCTGCCAAATAGACTGTGGCACGAGAAGAAGAGGACAAATTATCCAAAGCCCAGGAAAAATTCTACTTGGGTCACTACAGGTAGTCCCCAGTTTAAGAATGAGTTCTCTTCCCAAGGTCTGTCCTTAAGTCAAATTTGTTTGTAAGCCAGAACAGTGTTATTGTAAGTAGTATTGTGTAATGAACTTGAACCATAGTGTATTTAATTTGAATCATTCTGTATTTAACTCAAATTTTGCTACAATAGACTCCATTCATAACTATGGGTTGTCCGTAAACCAAGTGTTCTTATCCCAGGGACTACCTGTATAAATCTATAGTTTTTAAAAAGCTTTGGCTTCCTGTGGTATTTGTCTGTAATAGAAGGGTAGGAAAGACCAAGCCAAATGTTTGTTATGCATCTAGCCAACCTTGAAAACTAAGGAGGTTCAGATCTGGTCAGTACTTGGATGGAAGACCACCAGGGAAATCTTAAGCTATAGCCTAGAGTGGGAAGGAGAAAAAGCATCTCAAAAAAAGCCACTAGTCAACCGCTTCCATTGTGTTTCCAAAGAAAACTGCACAAGTCCATGAAGTCTCTGGGAATCTAGCTTTACTGTAAAATTTGATTTTTACATGGTGGCATGGGTGGGCATTTTCATTCTGCGGAGAGTCCCATTCCCTTAAATGTAACCTATTTAAGGGGCCCATAGTGACTGAAGCAAAGAGTTGGTTTTTCTACAGCCAAAGGTAAACAGAGATGTCCAGTGGTTGTATTGTACAAGATGCTGCAACCAGATCAATAAAAGACTAGTGGCTACATTTGTACAGTATGATAAACTTGGTTAGTTTTAACCTTGGTTCATTGTTTGTGGCTTAACCTCCAAATTATTTAGTATGACAATCTATAAAGATTATGTGGGTGGGTTTCTCCACACAGAGTACACAAGAGTATTATGCACAATCTTGCCTAATGTGCATTTCTGCACATAATTTGCTGAATATACTGTCTTTTTATAGACATTTTATTGGAGAGCTGCATGCATTTTAATAAAATGCACTGAAGAGACTTCAGTAATGAAAGCAAGGCATTTGGTACCAGGTCACATCTATTTTCATTTAATCTTAGTGTCACATGTTTCAGAAAGGTGCTCTGAGATTGGTTACACATGCTAGGACTCCAGACTACTCCCTGGTACTGATTAGCCATGTTTGTAGTTTAATTTAACAGACATTGCACACCATGTTTAGAATAACAACCACATGTTCCCATATTAAAAGCACTGTATCAAGCAAACAATCTGGTGGTGACTACACTTGGGAAAGCTACTGCTTCCTTACCGAAAGTGTGAGGGTTGTAAATACTAACAGCTGTGTAAACGAAGAGTGTGGGTGTAGTTAACCATAGATGTTGACCACTTACATGAAGAACTTTGCATCTCTCAAGATACAATATCCTGTGGTTTCCCTTTCATAGCAAAGAAGGCCACAGTTCCTTAGATTGCAATGGTAAGATGGAGGTAGTTCACCTCCAACTTACGTCACAGTGACCACTGAAGCATATGTGTGTAATTAGTGTCATAGATACTGGTTGGGCTACACACACAAGACCAATTCCATCAAGATTTAGACTGACAATGGGGGTTGAGTGGTTCCATGAATATAGGAAATCATAAATTCCCCCCCTTGGGTATTCCCTGGGAGCCCCTCCCTGAGTAGATTGAGATGGACTCTATCATAGATGGAGATGGACTGAGCACATCAGAAGAACCAGCAGTGGCAATAAAAGAAGAGCTAGATACAGATCCCCAAAATGAATTTAACCATTTGACTAGGGCTTCCAAGGAACCATAAACCCTAAGATCCCAGAAATATCACATATCCCCAGAAGTCTTTCAATACCCACTGCCAGATCATCAGTATACTGTATATAATAAGAAAGAAGAAAGTAATGGAGAAGAAATGAAGTGTCAAGGTTCAGATTCTGAGGCTTGCTCTTCAAGCCTGACTTCTCTGAGAAAGAGGTAAGTCCAATTCAGGACTTGTCAGTTTCCTGGAGAGTAGTGGGCTCCTAGATATGGTAGCAGAAGTTCATTCTGATGGAATGAATTCCTTGGAGTTTTCTGAAGTCCAGTAAGTCTGCTTGTACTTCTGACAGTTCATTGCTTTTAGTGATCTGATGCACCTTATGAAGATGTTAAAGATCAGTTTGAAACAGGACCCCTCTGTGTGTCCCTCTCCCCCCATCTTCAGGTATCTGAGCTTCAAGGAATTTCTAAAGGACACTGAATTTTCTTGGCAGTCTCTGTCTGAAGAACTCCCTGGCCGGAGACATTCACTTACTTTTCCTCTTCATGGTACTTTATGACCCATAAATATGACTTCATTGCAAATCACTTTAATTTTTGTGGATGCTTTCTATTCTTTCCAACCCAACAGGTTATTGGGGGGGAAATTATATAAAGGACCTTGAGACTCTTTCTATCTGGCAGGAGGGTAAGTCTCTGAAAACAAGACCAGATGGGATCAAATTTGTTATGGTGGGAGAAGGGGGTAAAAGAAAATCTGAATTCAAAAATGGGTTTGATCCAGCTAGGGGCTGTGATGGAAACAAGCTCGGGGGAAAATCCCCAGTGAGAGAAGAAACTGGGCAGAGGCTTCAAATGCTGCCACTGCACCATTTTAATCCCACTTCCCTCATCTATCCTGATTATGTGATGCCAAGTAGAGTTATTATTAAAGAGTTGGAAAGAATTCCAGAAAGAATTCTCAACATGCTTCGGTTTTTCATTCCCTAAATGCAAGACCAGCGTTTAAATTCAGCAGAAGATGAATGAAGTAGGATTTAAAGTAGAGGTGCATGACCTGAGGCCCCACTGCTGGTGGTGGCCACCCAAAATACAAGTGTGAATACTAGAGATCCCTCCTATGTTTTAATTTTTAATGCAGTAGAAGAAGACTATTAAATGCATGATTGGCATGTTACAGTATTAACAATAATTCATTTTATTTAAATGCTAATGAAATAAAAGTCAACTAATTGCTGTGAGCCACCTAGAGTCACATACAACTTGATTGAATGAATGAATGAATGAATGAATGAATGAATGAATAAATAAATAAATAAATAAATAAATAAATTGTAATGCCTTAATCCTTTTTCTCCCTTTTTGGGGTGCAGCCTCCAGCCTGAAAAATGTTGTGCCCCTTCCCAGTTGCAAGTTTTGGCTCAAACGAAGTCTTGTTATTCAACCAGCAGGATTTGAGGTGGGTTTATCTCAAAATGCACCATGTCTAGCAGGACAAAAGCATGAATCGTGTATTCTAGTTTTAAGACAAGAAAGAAGCCAGCGTTGTTTGTTCCCATGAACTGATTTGGATCAGAGTAGAAAAATGTGTCCTATCAAGAAACAAGCAGCAATTTCCCTAACATAAAAGAGCAGAAGAGGGAGGCATTCATGACCGTACATATTAAAAAAGGAGTCTTGTCTGTAATAAATGGTATTCTTTTTGCAGGGAGTGGTTGCATGGGCCTTAAAGTCTACCCTGGATAAAACGGATCAGTCACCTTTACTGCGAAGCTGTACAACTACAGAAGTATGTGGGCTACCCAGAAAGCAGGAAATTGGCATGCTTTTCACTAATGATTTTTCTCAACCTGCCTGCTCAATTTGCTCCATAAAATACTGTGACTGCATTGTGAGATTCACAATGCAAAGAAATGCAGCACCACTTAAAATCTTATCCACTGAATGCCGTGAGTTGTGATGGGGAGGGGACTGATTTAAAATATGGGTTCTATTTTTTTTTCCCCCCAATTCATTTCTACAACTGGATAGGCTAAGGTTCAGAAAAGCCATGGGAGTTTCTCACAGCTGCAGGGGAAATCAATAGCTCAGACAGACTTAGACAATTCTACAGTCTGCTTGGCTCTTCATCATTCATTTGTCCATGATGCCTAAAGGCTGGCTTAACATTGGCTTTTTTGTGCGGGGTGGGAGGGAGAGTAATATCTGACTCCTGAATCATTATCAAGCTGCTTGCAGCAAGGAATGCATTTTGCATTTTCTATTAGAATATATGACCCATGTTAGCAAGACGTTCAGAGGAAGCTCTACAGTAAACAGTCTTTCTTCGATAGCAGCAAACACGAAGCTACATGTCCCTAAAAATGTTCACTACTTTGTTTTAGTTCCTGCTGTATGTGAATCTCTACAGTGCTAAGCCATGGGAATATATGGGAAGCTGTGACAAGCAGGTCATGAAAATATCATCATTAGATGACATAGGATCTGAACCTCAGTCTCTGTTGTCTAAATCAACTCTCATTTTAAACCTAATTTCATCTTGGTGGCAAAGATGGGGAAAAAAATAATGGAGTGGATAGACAACAGTGGCCAATTTTAGCTCTGGGCCTACCACTATTGCTGTTATTCAGCCTTCAACAAATTGTCCTTGTGAATTGCAGCTCACTAAATATGAAAAGTTGCTCTTGCTTCCTGTAGCCTCTACTCTACATAAGCATGGGATACCATGTGGTCTTCAACTCAGTTCTGATCAATGTTGAAGGTTTACAGAAGGATGAAGATACGTTTTTGATGCTGCCTGTGAACATCCCAAGGACATCTCTCTATCTAAACCAGTGTTTTCAACCTTGGCAACTTTAAAATGTGTGGATTCAACTCCCAGAAATCCCCAGCTAGCAGAGTTGAAGTCCATACATCTTAAAGTTACCGAGGTTGAGAAACACTGATCCAAATGATGGATTGCAAGACACTGAGTTCTTAGCTCAAAGGTGGAAAACTGTTTTTGAAGTTCAACTCCTGTCACTCCCTACAAGCCAAAACAATACCAAGGGATTAAGAAGCTGTAGTTCCAAACATCTGCAGGGTACCAGGTGGCCTATCTCTATCCAAGATGGAGTATAAAAAAAGCTATAGTCATTTGGGGTGAACATCACCTGTAGGTTCTTAGAGGGAATGTATTATACAAACACAATGGCTCCATTGGTGTAGATGGCAATGGTGGCAAATTGTGAGGCTCCCAAAGGAAGAATTTTACAGATTAATCCATAACCTAGGCTCTGAATTCTATCCCAGCACATTTCCTTTTTGAGTCTGCTCTTACCTGCTGCATTAACACCCTTCCTCCCTCCCTCCCTCCCTCCTTCTCTCCCTTTTCTCCCTTAGAGGTAACTTACCAGGTGTGCATTTAATAAATCAATTTCTGTGATAAAGCCAAGGATATTAAAAAAGGGGGGGCAGGGGGACAACTCTAAATAAAAGGCAGGCTTCTAGTTGCCAATGGAATGGAAGCCATCCGTTGTTCCCAAAGATCAGATCAGGACTGAGAATCAGATGACTAAGCTACTTGGTCATGAATGAAATATTTGTTTTTACTATGCTGGAAAAAAGTTCTGGCACTCAGAGAAGAATCTGTAAATAAAATAAAGGTGGTGGAAGCAGTTTTGAACAGCTTCTCCAAAGGACATTGGAGATGACTTTCTGCAAGCTAATAACTCCAAATACCGAGCACACCAACTTGGGTTAATAATAGGCTTGACAAAAATAGGAGCAAAGAGCATAGTTACTTTAGTACAGTGTGGTTATAATCACATGCTCCTTTCCTGAGTGTAAGTGGAATTGAAATAGAGTATTCGTATGTTTGAGAAAAACGTGGAAACAATTAGTCTTGGCTACAAGTAATGTCCTCTATTCCAACCGGCAATTTCAAACATTGAGGTCACAGACCCATCTTTTCATATACTAATCCAATGTTAGAATTGGAAGGGAGTATTCTAACCCCTTGCTCACTCAGAAAAACTTGGAAGTAGACTATCCTGATGTAATGGTATGTGGGAAAGACCTTGGGAGATGGGGCAAAGAGATGCTGCCTAGGGAACAGTCAGATAACAGAGAGCATAGCCCACAGCTGGATAGCGGGTGGAATAAGAGGCTCAGAAGGGACTCTCCCTAGTTTCTTGCACTGTAAAGGAGATCACAGGAGATCTGAACTTTCAGACTTGCAAGATTCTTTTGATGTAGCCTTACAATAAAGTAGAATTAGCTCATCTGGTCGTGTTTCCTTTCTGGTCTACCTGGGAAGGCTGATACCCTGAAAGATGGCTGCCCAGTGTTTAGCAAAGGAAACTTCACAGGTCCGAAGAGAGGTTGTTCCACTGTCAAAGAGCTAGCACCATTAGGAAGTATCCCCCAAAGCTGAACTGAAATCAATCAATTCAGTCCTGCCCTGTAAAACAATACAGAACACCTCTGCCCATCTCTAATGTCTTTGCCCTTCAGATATTCAAAGTCTGCTATACAATTTCTTCTTGTCTTCTCTGGGCTCAACCTTAGGACTGTGCAATCTTCAAGTGGTAGCTTTGTTTTGCTGAAGACTCAAGAGAAACATCTGCTCAACACTGCTTGATGAAGCAGGCCCCTTGCTCCTTGGAGTGAAGAGAAACATCTACAGTGTTTTGTTTGGCCTTGGTTATTGGAAGGGCCAATCAAAGCTGTGATGCAAGGCAAAAAACCTTCATCTAAACCACTCTGCATAAGCCTATTAAACATATCTCTCTGTTCCAGTCTGTTGTCATTGGACTTGATTTATAGAATCCTCGTCATCTTCACTATTCTTCTTTGGATGCACTCTTACTGTGGGTTTTCCAAATCATGCTAAAAATGCAGTATCCCAAACTAGACAACATTCATTGCAGAATTTCAATTGTTTGGAGGCAGATTATTTTAAAAAAGTAAGTTTACCAAGTCCTTTTTACCTATTTCTGACTTGGAACACTTTGCCCTTGTGCCTTTCATGTTAAACAAATGGATTATTGACCTATCAGGAGCAATATTCATGAGAAGGAATGCAATTGAATTAGAGGAGAACTCATTTTTGTCCAAAACAATGTCACAAATTGGGATGTCATCATTCAAACCTTTCATGGCATGTCAAAACAACTGAAGGAGACTGGTCTACTTAAAAACTTCAGTGAAAACAAGAATATTTTATATAATGCAACCTCCAAGCTTGGTTATCATTGTTCTGACCTGAGTAGTGCTTCATGACTCCTTAATTCATTGTGCATTTCTGCTTATTATTGAGAGGGCTGTACAGGTCTTTGAAGAGGCAATTTGCCAAGATAAAAAGAGCAAAATGGTTGGCCAGCTCAAGCTGTTGCTTCAATGCTTCGGCCTGGATTTTGTGGCAGAGTTACTCCAGCTTTCAAAACGAGGTGTTACCTCAAATTGAATTGCTGTGGATATTTAGGTACAGTCATCCCTTGAGATAGAGTCAGGCAGTTTTGCACAGGCCTACTATTTCACATGTATCTCCAGTTGGTGGACTTCAGAATTCTAACAGAAATTTCTAGAGCCTGGTAAAGTCGACTGAGTTCTGAAATAGAATGTATTATTATAGTCAACTTATTCCTAATTGACTTAAGCATGGCCAACTTCAGTATCACAGTCAAGTTCATCATGCTGAGATTGACTTTGTGTTCCATCTCTCCTGGAGTGCATCATAACACATCATTCAAAGGCCTGAATTTATGAACTCAAAGTCCAAGGCGACAGCTAACATGTCACTTCTACAAAGCCACTGTTTAGTTCTGCCTCATACTTTGATGTCCTGCTGTGCAATTATTAGCTAACCTTGGTCAACAAACATCCGATCCCTCTGTGAGTAATCAGGTGACAATTTTCCCTCAACAACCAAGGACCCTAGGCTTCTGGCCAAATATTCTTCAGCTGGACTCATGATCATAAAAAGTCAAAACATAAAGGTTCTGGGTGAGAAAAATGGCCACAGTATCTCATATGACTGCTGGATCAAAGAGAAAGCTTTTTCCCAGGGCTATCAGAATCTTGCTAGTAGACTGATAGCACAATTTGTTGTAGCTTAACTATATGACATGGTTCCTGTTGATCCTGTGACTAAAACCAAAATTATGTACCATTGTGACATTTTTAACAGGAAGTAGGAGCAGAGAAATAAGCTCATGACTTCTGTCTAATGTCCCAATGGCAATATATATATATCTTTCTAACCATGGCTAAACCTAACTTTTCTTTTCTTTTCTTTTCTTTTCTTTTCTTTTCTTTTCTTTTCTTTTCTTTTCTTTTCTTTTCTTTTCTTCTCTTTTCTCTTTTCTCTTTTCTCTTTTTCTTTTTCTTTTTCTTTTTCTTTTTCTTTTTCTTTCTTTTCAACAAGATCAATCTCTGCTTGCTTGTGCCAATGTTTCTAAATTCAGTGCTTACCTCCGCTCCCCTCCCCTGCTCTCCCAAAGTCCACATAAAACTGTACACATTTAAAATGCACATTTGCTAGCAAGCACACATTTTATTTTTCCCCTTTTATGAATGTGTTTTTGTGTTTAATTCCCCCAAATTCATACATCTTGGGATGCATTTTTTGTGAATATAATAGGCAAGTGGATGTGGGCGTGTTTGAATTGCAGTTGCAAACCATAGACTGAAATTGTGAAAACTATGAACTTCAGCATGCCCAAATTCCAGATCACATTCAGGTTTGGAAGGTGAAAATGCAGCAGGCTCATCAACATTTAGACAGACTAAATTTTTCATCCACCTTTACATTCATTAGATGTTTAAATGCAGAGGATACAAATGGAAGTGCTGATGTTTTGAAGGCAGCCATGTGACCTCTTAAGGACTTCCAAGGGCCAATTTTCCACTGAAAAAAATTCTTCACTGCAAGCATGAGCAATCCATAGCCCACAATCCACACACTTTCTCCAGCGCCCATTTTGCAATTCCAAGAATCCACTCTGATCACGCTTCTGAAATCTGGCAGCAAATGCTCCCTTTTTCCCCCCCAGTTGGTCAAGCCCCCCCCCCCCAAAAGCTCAACCATTGTTTTCATGTCTCTTGGTAAAACAGAGAAAATGTATTCAAAAGCATATCTCCTTTCCCTTTCTTTCACACTGGATATATTGCCACCTATTGCTTCTCCCTCCCCCAGCTCTCCTAGTACATTACGGACAATCCAAAATTCAGTACCAAAGTGAAACGTTCTGATGTCAGGCTCCAAGTAACCACCTTTGACCTGGAGCAATCCGACCCTTCTTCTCATTGGGCTGCTGAAATTCAGCGAGTTAGACTTTGAGCTAGTTAATCTTTCTCAGCCAAGCCTACTTTCATAGGGTTGTTGAGATGTTCAAATTCTGCTCTGAGCTCTTTTGGAGAGATGATAGGTTCAGCAAGACATGTACAGGATGGGCTTTATAACATAGCCGGATGCTCCCTGCCTCAGAGAAAACAAAGTGAACCTCTGTCTGGAGAGGTCAACTGTGGCCAATCATGTAGACAGGGTGGAACAAAACCAGACCTGAGAGCCACTGACATCCAGAAAGCATGGACAGAGCAAAGAGAATTTGATTAATAAACCCCAACCCCAAAAGTGCAGGATTTTAATCTCATCCCTAAAACTAAACCAGTAGCACAAAATGTGAGCAATTAGGGCAACAGATTATTTCTAAATAATGGATTCAAAGCCTCCTTCCCAGATTGGATTAGGCTTCTGACCTTGGGCATGAATTTTCTCCATTTGAATACCCCAGGCGCTAACCTGCAATGCCTTCTGTCATATTCTCATGTTGCTCCTCCTTGCATTACCTTCCTCTTCTCCGATGTCAAAGCTCAAGTCAACCTCTCCCTCTTTGACCCATCTCCAGGCTCCCATCAGCCTCGACTGGAAAGAAACGCCATCTGCTAAATTGTTTAATTTGGACAAGTGTCTATCCCTTGAAACCAAGTTACGGGGACTGGTAGCAAGAGCTGGTGCTGCAATTTGATTCGAGCCCTATCAGGAGGAACACTGGGCCAATCTGGGTCCACTGCCAAATGCATCAAGTCTTGGGACTTATGCCAGGGAAATCCAATAACAGTGCAGCAAGTAATGCGTGCTAATGGAATACCAGCTCTAAGTCCATATGTTCTGGGTTGCAGAACATCCTTCTCTCCCCCCTCTCATGTTTGCCATTCTCAATTGATTACCAGGGCTAATAGTTCTTCGGGAGCAATGAATGTAAACAATTGGACTGAAGATGTTTTGAAGTATTTTCTTAAGCATAAAAAATGGATTCGGATTTTCGTTTTGACAGTGGCTTGCTTTCCTCTCTTTTACCTGTTCCATTTGCTGTTGCCATTTCTGCTACAGAAATCCAGCAGTGGATAAAGTGTTTCATTTATTCTCTTAATAGTGTCAGTGGGTTTCTCATTCTTTACCTCTGCATTCCTTTGATTTGTTTTCTTTTATTATGTGCCATCAAGTTGTTTTCAACTCCTAGTGACCACACAGATAGATTTTCTCCATAATGATCTGTCCCTAACCTGATGTTTCAAGTCTCCCAATGGTGAACTCATTGCCAGTGTAACTGAGTCCATCCTCCTTGCTGCTGGTCGTCCTCTTCTCCTCTTTCCTTCCACCATTCCCAGTATTAGACCCTTCTCCAGAGAGCTGGGTCTTCGCACAATGTGTCTGAAGTAGGATAATTTAAGCCTGGTCATTTGTATCTCAAGTGAAAACTCTGGGTTGATTTGTTTGATGATCCATCAGTTTGTTTTCTTGGCTGTCCACTGTATTCTCAGCATCTTATCCAACAACAAAGTTCAAAACCATCAATACTCTTCTTATCCTGCTTCTTTAAAGTCCAACTTCCAATTCCATAAAGTGTCACAGGGAATTCCATGGCTCCACATGACATGATGCTTTTCTCTGGAAAAAGAAGTAGCAAGAAAGGCAACAGAAACAAAGCACTGTTTACTACCTTGCAATAATAAAAGAGGCTGAAATACACTATCCTAGATTAACTGACCAGGATACATTTTTCTCTGTGTAATTGTCCAGGTTCCAATCTAGCAAACTTGAACCAATTTTTTTTATTAGTATTAAAACATTTGCAGGAAGATTTGCTAGATTTGGGCATGTTCAAGGTTGTTGAGAGAGAAATTCTGTTTTCTGTTTTTGTTTTTCCTTTTTTTGAAAGATAAAAAGAGAAACTCCAGCCACTTCATAAAGCTGAGAGCAAGTCAGTGCAAAACCATTAACTGCCACTATGGATTATTTTTCAAGGAAGGTGCTGCAAATGTCATTCCATATAGCAGTTATCCCAACACAAAATTGTTGGCACTGTGAAGACCCAGCTCTCTGGAGAAGGCTCTGATGCTGGGAATGGTGGAAGGAAAGAGAAGAAGAGGACGACCAGCAGCAAGGAGGATGGACTCAGTTACACTGGCAATGAGTATAAATGGGATCTCTGCAAGATTCACTGTGGATCCCCAGCTCTCTTACAATGCTTGGAAAAGCAAAAGCCTCTTTTGCAGAGGCAAAACCCTTGGGAACTTGGGAGGCAGATTCTGACATAGCATTAACCTGAATATATATAATCTGAGGCCTGGTGTGACATCATCGTTCCAATGTATGAAACAGGAAACTACATTTAGATGTCAGCAATAGGAGACCTGTTCTCTGAGAACTAAGTGGGATTTCAACCCCTGAGACCAAAACAAGAAAAAGAAAAAAGAAACCCTAATCCTGACTCAGAATGATTATTTGTAGAATTCCAACTGTTTATCTTTCAAAGAGAAATAAAGCTTCTCTCCTACATAAAAGGATACACAGTTAAAAATATGTAAACATGGCTTCCAATTTCTCATCGTTGATCGATGAGAGGAATTTCTTTTCTTTTCTTTTCTTTTCTTTTCTTTTCTTTCCTTTCCTTTCCTTTTTTTTTTTTTGAATTTTGCAAAACTTATATCCCTATATAAGGAAGTCTGTAAACCACTTCCCATTTCCTAGGACAGGGATTCTCCAGAGAAATGAGACCGTTTTGGCTTGAGTTGCATAAATGATTTCAGCAATACTTAAATGCTCCGAGAACATTAAAAGTGACTGTGGGATGTAGGTCCCCCTTTGATCATATTTTTTCCTCTATTTAAAGATGAAAAAATCTAAAATGCCTGTGGTCATAATTCTTACACCTCTCTCTTTTATTCTTCTCTGGGATGGCAAGGTACCAGGAACTTCTGAAAGCAAGAAAAATATAATTACAGGCCAAAATGTGATCTATTTCTCTATTATCTATCTGTCTGTATACAGATAGATAATAGGTAGGTAGTTATAGATAATAGGTAGATAATAGATCGGTACCTACCTATCGGAAAGCAAGAAAAATACATTTTAAATTAGAGGCAAAAATACAGCAACGAGTGCTGTGGTCTGATAGACTTTCTTGTCCTTTTCTTTTATAACAAGACCTTTACTGGCTCACATGGAAGCACATGACAATACAAAGACAGTATTTGCAAATGCAATGAAGGTACTCAAAGCCCACAGACCAAAAGCCAATCTCTTATTCAAGCAAACTCCACCATCATAGGCCATCTTTCTGACAACCCCATAGAGTCGAGCCAACAGCCACATCAGGAGCAGATCTTTCTGGCAGTACAATGAGGCTAAAGGGGAGAACAGCGTGTTTTTCAAATGCAACTCTTGAAGTGTTGCTTTTCTAAATTGTGTCCCTGGTGCAGCCTCAATACTTTATTTTTTTCCTATACAATACATATGCAAATACAAAATACTTTAATGACCAAGTATAAAATATATACAAGGAATTTGTCTTCGGTGGTGAACAGCAAGATCAACAGTGCCTTTGGATAGCAACAGAAAAATAATAAACAATAACACTACACAGTAAAATAACTTTTTCAAAGGGAGAAGCCACTGTCCAGCACATATCGAGTATGTGCACATATCCACTAAGGAGGATAGTGACTAAGGAGGATAGTGACAGAGAAACTGGTATTTCAAATTATCTTGATATCTATGAAGTAGGCAGGGTCCAATTTTCATAGAAATAAAATAAATAAAATATTGTTAATGATTCCTTCTAGGCACAGATCCATTATGGGTTTTCCATATCTTGCTTACATTACAGTTTAATTTTTGTATTTTTACCACTCTGTGACCTGCAAGTCATCCCTGTTCCTTCTCTTCATTATCTCATGCCCCATGGATCTGTGCCATGGAAATGCTGCATAAGTATTTTATGGTTTTCACACATTTCTGTGTGTGATAGTCCAAAATATATTATTGTGTTATGAAAATAATTCTTTAGGGGATGAAGAAACAGAAAGTCTGATGACTGAAATAGTGTAAATCCCCTATTTCAGGACTTCCGCATTGATGAAACTTTGCATTTGAAGTGAAATTATAGTACATTTCAGGATGAGCAGCAACTGTTCTTCCCTAAATTACTGGATTCACACATTTTACTAGACCAATGTCATATGCAAGCCATGGTTTATGATTTAATATACCATGCAAACCCAACCAACCTATTGAAGTGGCTGGGTTCACATGACACTAGTCTAGGCTAAAATGAAGTGTGGGTAGTTCTGTTTTAAGAACCCAGTCATTTTCCTGTTTTCTTATTGAAGATTTTGAACTGGTTCATCACTTTATAGTATGTGTCAGCCTTTGAGGTTGGCAAGTTCAAGAAACAGAAGTAGGAGGAATTTCAGGAATGCTCTTTATTGTTGTAGGGTGGGGGCCTTGAGGGAAAAAAATTATCTACAAGGGACTAAAGGAGAAAAAGGCTCGGTTCCTGGTGGAGGTTCCCACCATACCTTAGTGTTTGCAGAGGGGTTCTTCCGCCTCAGATCACTAAGGTACAAAAGAAAGGGTGGGGCTTATCACCTGACATTCAGAAGCCCCACTCTCTTAATCAGGGGTTCCAGGTTCTGTGTCCTGAAAAATGTTTTAAATCCCTGCCGTAGAGTATAAGAACAGAATCTTGAAAGCCTATCAGCATTTCTCTCTACTCCATCTTATACCAAGCAAAATCAAGGTGTGGTTATTTTGAGTTTCTTTCTCACACTCCCTTCTTTCCCTGAACTGAGTGACCTTTTCTGAAACTCCTCCTTTAATGGTTCCTTCATCTCTTCCCCATCCCCAGGGCTAGGTTTACATCCCATCAGAATGTATTAGGTAAATGTAGCACAAGGTTTCCTACATTAATATATTTATCCAGGTTTAAGGATAGTGTGCTATATGAACTCATTCCAAATGTTGGTTTATTTTTATTTATGCATTGGATTTGTTAAGGCTGTCCAACTCCAAGAAGACTCAAATATGGCTGAATGAAAGGATGGGCAACATTTCCAAAGGGCATAAGCAGCTGCGGGACAGGCAAGGGAGGGCAAGTTTATTTATTTGTTTGTTTATTTTGTCCCCCACCCATCTCCCCCCAATGGGGGACTCTGGGCAGCTCACAACTCATTAAAAACAATAAATAAATATACAATTAAAAGCCTATATACACAATCCCAAAAAACAAAGGAAAAAGTCCAGGAGGTCGTTGGTTCAAGGCAGCAACGCCAGGCTTCTAAGGGGCTAGCCAACCCCACACTTGATGACTTCCCTCCTTGCCTGAGGCCAGATGGCAGAGCCAGGTCTTCAGATCCCTCTGAAAGGCCAGGAGTGAGGTGGCCAATCTCACCTCTGGGGGCAAGATATTCCAAAGGGTGGGGGCTACAGCAGAGAAGGCCCACCTTCTGGACCCCTCTAATCCATGTCCAAATGATGGCCTACATGATGAGATCTCTAAAATGTTGCAAATTAAAGGACTAAATACACCTGTTCCCTTGCTAACTGGCATTAGATGTCTAGAACAATTACACTTACACTCTTGATCCCTGCATCTGCTGCCAAAAGATTTTCAGGTGCAATTTCAAGTGCTGGTTTTCATTTGGCACCCAGATATCTTCAGAACTGTCTCCTTCAACCAAAATTGTTACATCCCATCCTGGGAACAAAATTGCTTGTGATTCTCCACTTCCATGAGCTCGGAGGGACTGACACTAGTCTCTCCACCCAAGCTCACATTTTCCCTAGGAACTGAGACTTAGCCCAATACTATTAGTGTCTGGAAGCAGGTGAAAACTTCCAGAAGGCTTTTAAAATTTTAAATGAGATAGCACCACTGTAGAAATGTTTCTATATTGCTTTTGTTTTAGGCCAAAAATTAGTTTGTTTTGATTTTAATTGTTCATACTGTTGATGTTCTTTTTCTGTCCTGTAAATGTATTACATTTTTGCTTGGGCAATGCATAAGATTTTGATGGTATGGAAATCTAAGAAATTACAAAATAGCATACTTGGGCCATTTGCACTAAGGTGTCCTGTTGCACAATGCTTGTTGTGGATATCACTAGTGGGGCAGGCCAAGGTTAGCATCAGCAGAAGAAGGATGCAAAACAGCTTAGGCTGCTTAACATACAGGTAGTCCTCATTTAGCAACTGCCTCATACAGTGACCATTCGCAGTTATGATGGTGATGAAAAAATAACTTTGTGACCAATCGTTGCATTTATGACCTTTGCGGGTCTGTAAAGTAAAGGAAAGCTGAAGTAAGATTGTAAGCATAATTGTGGTTTCAATTAGCAACTGCTTTGCTTAACAACTGAGTTGCCAGTCCCAATTGTGGTCACTAAATGAGAACTACTTGTATGTGGGAGAAAGGTCCTTTCCCTCTTTCCCATAGAGTCCTTTCCCTCTTCCTGTTTTATGGCTTACACAGCAGTCTTAAAATGGTGCAAAAGTGTGCTGCCGATTGCTGGCAAGTGCAATGGGGTGAGTCAGAAAAATGTTCTAGACATGACACCCCAGTTTAGTATAACATATAAACCCAATGCATATGTTTGTTCTCACATGTGTATGAAACTGCCTAACTTCTGCACCATAGGGAAGGCTGCATAAAAAAAGGTATGCTTTATTTCTTAATTGGGGTCAGGAAACTGATAATTGGATCATAGAGTGGAAGGGAATCTCAGAAGCCATCTAGTCCAAGCCCCTTGCTCGCTGCACATATACAGAAGTGTATCAAGATGTGGAAGTAACCATGATACTTTCCAGAAAAGGGTGAGCAACCTTTTGCAGCCATAGGACCATACCTTGCCTTTATGACATGCCTGCAGAAAGGACACACTGGATGGGGCAAAAGCGTGATCTGAGTTGGAGTTTTTGAAAGGATATAAAGTCAAAATGACTGGGAATTAGTGGTACCAATTTTACCACTTAAAGCAACCTGAAAATGGGGGAAACTCTGGCAATTTTTGAAAGGATGTGAAGGTTTTAGGGGGTGAAATGCTGATGCTTAAGCCCATCCCACCAATTCAGAAGGCACCTTTGAAAAGTTTTGGGAGCTGGGGTCAACTAACGGGGTGCTGCAGCCATAAAGATGTGCATTGTCTACTGCAGGTCTAGAAAAATCAATATACACATCACCAGCCCTCCTCCAGTTTTTAGCAGAAAACAAATAGGACAAAGAGATCACCCTGATCAATATCTCCCTCCACTCCTTCAAATCATTACAAGCCACAAAACTGATGCCTCCTCAATCCTTTTCATCCAGCAAGGCGTAACACCCTGTTGGGATCTGTAGAATTAATCAGCTTCCAGTTAGAAAAGGAATCTGAAAAGCTGGTGGCCAAATGCTCTCTATCTCAAAAGGGCAGGGAAGACTTGCTAGTCATTCAAGAGCAACATCACTTTAATGCCAGGCAGGCAATGCTTCTCTGCTGCCCAGAATAAAGAACCCAGAAGCCCTCCATGTCTCACTTGTGCAAGGAGATCCTCACTCTGCCTTTCAATCAGAAAGAGAAGAGGGAAGGAAAGCAAAGGAGAATGAGAGGGGAAGGGAAGGGAAGGGAAGGGAAGGGAAGGGGAGGGGAGGGGAGGGGAGGGGAGGGGAGGGGAGGGGAGAAGAGAAGAGAAGAGAAGAGAAGAGAAGAGAAGAGAAGAGAAGAGAAGAGAAGAGAAGAGAAGAGAAGAGAAGAGAAGAGATTTTGTTTTAATCCCTGGTTGGGTGTGACTGCACAGTGGATGAGGAAGTACACATGAAACACCTGGGAATCTTCATTTGTACATACACCAACATGCAAATCAGCTTGATTTTCAGATCCTTTTTGCACTCTCCAGGGGCTGCTTTCAACTTATAAGGTCAGCCTCAGGTAATCTGTATGCAGACTGGAGACTCTTCCTTTATACTGAACTCTGCGGCTGGATCAGGAAAAGATAATTCGGTGACTCATTTCTATCCAATTCATTGCCCTGGCAAAACCTGCACTTTTGGCATAAGTAAAATTGCACTTCAAGAGTGTGGAAGGCAGCAGAAAGAGAAAGTAAGAGCAGGTTGAAGCACCATGGCACCCCCCCTCCCCAATTTAGTAGCAGATTTGAAGTCAAATAAGCATTTTCTTTAAAGATTATCAGCTTCTCAACTCATTCCTGCTGTGAGGTCTTTTCCTCTGTCATCTTTATAAGTCAACAAATACCTACTAGTTGGAAAAGTTGGCAATCCTAGCTTGGCCTTCATAGATTTAGTTCTCCAAATTTCTTAACATAAGAAATGTTAGATGTGTGTTCTATCTTCTCTCTTAAAGTTGAGGGTGACTTTCATGGGGCTCTCTCCTTGATTTATCCACATAGCAACAACCCTGCAAGGTAGGTTGGCTGAGAGAGGGGGACTGGCCCAAAGTCACCCACTGAGTTTCCCTGGTTGAGGCAACAGTTAAATACTACACCGTACTGGCCATCATCATCATCATCACCATCGATCATCCCACCACTAATGGCAGAGTGGATAAGATGTTGTTGGATCAGGATTGGAGAGACCCAGGTTCAAGTCCACCCTTCGTCAGAGAAGCTCAGTGTATGATTTTAGGCCAGTTCCTATCTCTCAGCCCAACCTACCTCCCAGGATTGTTGCAGGGATAAAACCAAGGGTGATACCCATGCATGCTATTGTGAGCTTTTTGAGGATATAAATCTAACAAATAACACATTTTCTCCCAATTTCACAATGCTGGCACAGTCAGGAAATGATACCATCAGGTGTCTGCAATCACAGCTAGAGGAGCCCATGTGGGGCACAGAAAGGCTCTTAAAGACCAGGAGTTGCCTAGAAGAAAGGATGCTGGGAGTTGTAGTTCAGCAACACTTGGAGGACCACAGGTGCCTTAGGGTTAGGGTTAGGGTGCTCTAAGCAAACACACTCACATTTTGAAACATTACTGTCTGTGTTTTCTTGGCCTTCCCCTTAATTCCAGAGTTTCCATAGCTTTAAAAGCTGCACTGTCAAAGCTGCACTTTCCCCTCCATGAAATCTTCACTTCTCTCTCCTTGGTACCACAGCCACACACTCTGCTTAGAGAATCCCCCGGTTTAGCATCTGCCTCAGTTGGACCCTGGAAAGAAGATTCCCCTGAGTGAGTTTGATGGGTCGGTTCCTCAATCTGAGGTCCTCCTGGGAAGAACAATGTTAATCAAGCTATTTAATTACTAAGTGTAATTTGTTATCCAGATACTCTTTGTACCTAAGAGAGGATGTGGGCTGAAAACATGTGGTTGACCTGCAAGGATGTAACCGGAAGGTGCCTACACAAATTTGTTCTTGAAACTGTTGGTTCCTAAAATACTTCACTATTCAATGAGTTCTTAAAACAGTTTCCCTTCCCTTGTTGGTGAACATTGAAGTCTTCCTGTTATGCAGGCTTTAACTATCTTATTTATCTGGGCCAAGCTAGATGTTAAAGGTGTACAGTTTATTTACCCAAGACAGACATTGGGGGTGAGAGCAATTTGAGCATTGGGCTATGAGTGACAACAATTTCCTTTCTTTGAAAGAAAAAAAGAAAAGAAAAGGAAACTCCAAGATCATTTCTTTTAATCAGCTGTCATCTATCCCCAAGACCTCAAGTACCATTTCATATACACATTCTTACATGCACTTATTTACGAATAAACCCAGTTGGGTTCAAAAAAACTTCCCTTCCTATATGCGTATGATATAAAGCATCAAAACTCATAGTATCAATTAATGGAATAATTAATTAATACATTGAAATACATTAAGTTATTTACTTGTTAAATAATGTATTATTAAACTACATACATAGATCTGAGTGCGCTACGGATTAACTCAAAATACTACTTCATGCTTTTTAGAGTAGATCCCTAGTGTGGGTAGTAATTGCCCTGAGATCTTAACCAGAAAAAGGTTGCCAACAAATCCTCTCTTGACCAAAGATGGTTGAATTGCAGCGTTGGATGAGGCCTTGGGGGTCACCAAAGTGAGGCATGGACATCCCCTCCACTGGGTCCATTTCTGCTCCACTGGAATCCTTCCAATTAAGCCAGAAATTTCAGCAGTGCATTGTCACACCTTGACTATGTAGTTCCCTGCCATGTTTAGATGCAACCCACAACTAAGACTTTTTCCACACTGGGAAAAAAATGACCAAAATGTACCCAACACTAAAAAGACAAACCAAGACAACATACCTGAAATTCACACCACGTACTGAACCAAAGACCTAGCAGCCACATTCACACAACAGGTTATACCTGGTAATCTGTGTGTTTGCTTGTACATCTGTGTGTCTGTGTACCCAACTTATTTGGTGAAATTGTGATTCAATGGGTTTTGTGAATGCAGGAAATAAGCTAAATCAGTATTCGAGTTAAATGGGTTGTGTGAATCCAGCCTTTGGATCATGTCGTCTAACTTCACATCGTCCTGCCCCCACATCCTCTGATTAGCATGGCCAGCCAATTCTTACCTATCCCAAAGCCAAACTAACCCATAGCTCAGGGTAATTCCAAGATCCTTGACAGATTGCTGTATAGTCTGTGCTAAAATACCTCCCGGAAAGATAGCTCACCAGCTCTCTAGGTAGGTTGTCTCTTCCTCATTGGATAGGTCCTACCATGAAAAAGCTCTTCCTTACAATTTCACTCATTATTTTATCCTGCTTTCTAGCTTTCCTTCATTGTCTAGCTCAGTGTTTCTCAACCTCAGCAACTTTAAGCTGTGTGGACTTCAACTCCTAGAATTCCCCAGCCAACATGCTGACTGGGGAATTCTGGGAGTTGAAGTCCACACAGCTTAAAGTTGCTGAGGCTGAGAAACATTGGTCTATCTGACAACTCTTCAAAGGTTCGAAGGCCAGTGTCATGCCTTTCCTTATAGTTCATCTGGAGAATATGAGATTAGGGAAGATTTAGGACTTCAATAATAGTCAAAGCCAGCTGACCCCGAAAAGAAGGGAAATAGCAACAATAGTTGTGCCTCAGTAAAAGAGAACTGACATGCAACAGAAATTATTCAAGTTTCATTGATCAAAGCTAATGATTTTTTTCAGATAGCAGAGCACCATGAAATCTAATCTTCCTTCCACAAGGCATTTACCACCCTGGAGACCTTTTCCTTGATTCTTCACATGGATTGTCCTATGAGCCAATAGTCAAGAGCACATGTGAATGTCTTCTCCTATGGAAGAAATGTGTCCATGTCCCCAAGTACCAACTTCCAGTTACATTTCTGCATTTCCACCCAAAGCCCCATCTGCTTTTTGTCATATCGTTCTTACTCAGGAAATTCAAGACAATCCCAAACGTATTTAATGATGGTTAAATAATTTGATGTTTATTGGATTCTGCTGAAAGTAACCTGCATGGGAAATATTTAAAGTTCATCCTCACAGGAAACAACTGAGCTTTCCTTTTGCAAAGCTGAAGATCTGCAGAACTTGCAAGGAACTCTTGCCTCACTTTTATCCCTGGATCCCAGGGTTCAGCTAATGTAGCACTCTGTTTATAGGTGCTTTAAGGGGAAAATGGCCTACTGGTTCATATGTCCAACTTCAAAGCAACTTTTCAGATGATAAAGTCAAGTGTGATACATTTCCTTTGAGAGTCTCCCAATCTCATAAAACTGGAACCTGGGAATAAACTAATAAATCAGACTGGTAGCAAAATGAGGACAGACAGAAGAAAGCATATCACACCTAATTTCTTTGATGAATTCATTGCCAAAGATGAGGATCCACAAATGGTATTGACATGAAAGATTTGGTTCCTAGGACTACAATTTGAATTATCTAGATGAACTGCTAGCACGAGATGGATTGCACCTGAAAAGAACAGTACAAATATGTTTGGCCAAGCCATAGCCAGCTTGATTAGGAGGGCTCTAAATTTAATCTTGCAAGAGATAAAAGTGAAAATCCTGAAGTAAGGATCTCCGATAGATTTGTACATGGTTGTTGTTGTTGTTTGTTGTTTAGTCGTTAAGTCGTGTCCGACTCTTCGTGACCCCATGAACCATATTGCGCCAGGCCTTCCTATCTTTCACTGCCTCCCTCAGTTTGCTCAATTTCATGCTCATTGCTTCAGTGATGCTATCTAGCCATCTCATCCTCTTGTACATGGTAGAAAGTGCAAATGTTACTGAAATAGGGTCTTTGAAATATGCACTGAATATATTGGCTCATAAATTCATGGCTTTCATTGTCTGTACATTAATGCTCAGAGAATGGGAAATAAACAAGATGAGCTTGTGCTTTTAGTACAGAAAGACAAATAAAGTTTAATGGGTATAACAGAGACCTAGTGGCATGATTCTGATGAGTGGAATATAGCAGTTGAAAGATACTATTTGTTCAAAATGGACCAATGCTATAGAAAGGAAGGAAGCATGCTAAGAATATCCATTTCTGCTCAGAACTTGGCAATGCTATAGAGCAGAGGAACAAATTAATGCAATACTTGCTTGTGTCAACTGTCCGCCTGCCCAGCCAAGGAGATGATATGGATGAAACTTGAAATAGAAGCAATGGGAGAGTTTAACTACACCCAACTTCTGTTGGGAGGCAACTCTGCAAAATATGGTCCTTCTAGAAAAATTCAGAGTTGCCTTGGTAGCAACTGTCCCCATCACAGGACGGAGGAAGACACAAGAGGATCACCTGTCCTTAACTTGATACAAATCCATATACAAGATTTGGTGGAGGAAGTAGAAGTAGCAAAAACATTCAAGGAAGTGATCCTATAATGCTGGAATTTTCAGTTTTAAGGGAAATTAAAGCTGAGTCTTCCATTGGGGAAAAAAAAGGATTTTAATCAAATCAAAGCTGTAATAAGTAGGACTGCTGGCAGGAGAAGCTTATGGAAAAAGAGGCCAGGCCTAAAAAAGATACTAAAAACATTGCAAGTAATTTTATGAGAGAAAAAACTGAAGTTGGCACTATGCAGCTACACTAAAAACAATGCATATCTAGAAGCAAGGAAGAACACATATAGGAAATGGAAAGGAGGCCAGGTCACAACAGGGGTCTACAGACCGGATCTGTAGACCTGATGCCAGGAAAGCAAAACCTCAGAATAACACACACACACACACACACACACACACAAGTGACTTTAAATACTGTACGTCCAAAAGCAAAAGAGAAGAATCAGTTTACTGACTCCCGATGCGTATGATAAAATAGAAGCAAAGAAACGACAAAGCTGTTCAACTCCTATTTTGACTCAGCCTTCTCCAATAAAGAAGGATGTCTCCCAGCAGGAAATTGTGAAAAAGTCAGACTGAAGTTTGAAATTTAGAGAAACATGGTGAGGCCATACCTCTTCTTAAGATACTGAAGGAACTAGCTGATGGTCTGTTTGAACCCTTATGAATTATTCTTGAAAATTTCTTAGAACTCGTGAGGGTTTCTCAAGGATGCCTAGAGAAGAGCAATTGTCCTTATGTTCAAAAAGGGGAAAAGGGGGGCTCCAGAAGGAAGACCCTTCTCTGGAAATATTCTACAGTAGATCATAAGGAGATCTATCTACTCTATAAACACCTTCAAAACTATATTGCAGTTGTCCGATGTCAGCATGGATTTGTCAAGAAGTAAGTTGCCAGATTAGCCTAGTCTCAGCTTTAACTAGCCTAGTCTCAGCTTTAACTTCCTCAATAGATTTGGGGATATAAAGACATGAAAGGAATTTGCAGAGGACTCAATTAGATGGGATAGCTATTATCCCTAAAAAAACTGAAATAAAGCAACCCTCATAGGTTAGGGAAGTGGACTGAAATGAACAGAATAAAATTTAGTAGTAACAAATGCAAAGTACTTCACTTAGGAAACAAAAAGAAAGTGTGATGCCGTGAGATGGCAGATAACTGGATTGGTAATGCTACTTGTGAAAAGATGGTGGACTAGTTGTTAATTCCAGACTGAATATGAACCAGCAGTGTCATGTGGCTCTTAAAAATGCAAATGCAAGTTTAGGCAGCATCAATAGAAATATAATTTCCCCATCACAGGAAATAATAATTGCATGTAGTTTGCTTTGGACAGACTCCACATGGAACATTGTATTCCTTTTAAGGCACCATTCTTTAAATAAGATGCAGAGAAATTGGAACAGGTTCTGAGAAGACCATGAGGATGATCAGAGGACTAGAATCTAAGTCCTACGAAGAGAAATTGGAGAAGCTGGCTATGTTTAGTCTTGAGAACAGATGACTGGAGGGGATAAGATAGCACTCTTCAAATACCTGAATGGAAGTCACGTAGAAGAAAAACAGATCCACTCTCATTCCAGAGGGCCTGAGATAGGAAAATGGAAGTTATGGGAAGGCAGGTCCTGACTGAACATTAAAAAAAAATCTTTCCTAACAGTTAGGCCAGTTTGACATAGGACCAATGATTCAGAAAGTTGACCGCCTCTTCTTCATTGGATGTGATCAAGCAAAGGCCGGGCAGCCCTCTCTCTGCAATGCTTGTTGGGATTCCTACAGGGAACAAGGATTGGACTCTGTGGCTCTAACGGCCCTGTCCACTCTCCACTGGCTTAGCTGGCTTATAAAAAGGATCAAGGCAGGATAAAGTAGGGTTTTTTTCTTTCTTTCTTTTTTTTAAATTGGGATTAGCAAGTGGGTTTGTTTCCTTGTTTGTTCTTTGCTACACTCTAACCCAATACTCCCCCAATCTGAAATGTTGAAAAAGCACTTCTGAGAATTTGCAGGTGGCTTGTCACATCCTGAGGACATCAGGCCAGAGAAAGATGTTCTTATATTATAGAAATAGAGCAGCAGCTAGTGAAATATTAGGCACATGCTTCTCAGCACCCATAGTATTGTTGGCTGTACAAAAATGGGGCTGGGGGTTTAATATTGTTAAGTGGAACCTATTACCCAGAAAGGTGGTGGTCTCCCGCTTCTCTGGCTGGGTTCAAGCAGAGACTAGGAAGCCACGTGTTGGAGATGCTTTAATTTGGATCCCTGCATTGAACGGGGGGCGGACGACTTGGTGTCTTCAGTGGCCTCCTTTAACTCTGGGATTCTAATTCAAAGATCTAACATTATTTAGCTGCACTGTTGGTGGCAAGGTGTAACAATAGATTAATTCATCCAAACTATTCTATCAACAGCTCCTAGGTGTAATAGATACATGCTCCCTCCAGTTTCAGACAGATTGTCCTGAATACCCATTGCTGGGGAAAGCAAAGATCAGGAACAATTGCCCCCATATCTTGCTTGTTGGCTTCCTAGTGGCATCTTGCTGGCAGTTGTAAGAATCAAGAAATGGATTTCTACACCAAGCTGGGTAATTGGTCCAATTGAATAAGATTCCCCACTCCCATTGGAAAAATAAGTAAATCATCCCTATTTTCTTTAAAAAAAAAAAAAAAGCTTCAGAAATAAAATGTGAATGCAAGCAAGATGTATAAAATACCACGGGTAGGCAACTTAGCACCCATCCAGGAGTTCTGGACTGAAGGGTGTCCGCAGGTTATGGGCAACAAAGTCAAGCAACAAAATGCTGACCCCAATGGTGCTATTGAAACCTCACCTATTTTTTGTGTATGTTGCAGAACTTTCTATAGCCCCTTCGTGTCTGTCATTTTTTTTTTTAACCATACCATGTGGACACCCCTGTCTGGACTTCAACACTAGTCAGTCCTAGCTAGCAAACCAGAGGGATTGTGGGAGTTGTAGTATGAAGCATCTGAAATCTACCAGCCAGTCCGTCCCAGCAGATACCAAAGTTTAGTTTGTCCAGATGTTTTCTTCCAAAAACACGTAGGAAACCCTTGGTGATAATCTGAGCATAAGACTTGTGTCTCCAGATCCACCTGCTTGGGAATATGTAACCCACAGTCCCTTTTCACATGATGTAGAATACAAATGAGGTCTATATTTCTGGTATAGATTTTGCTGAGGGATTTGACTTATAGTACAGTGAACCTTTTCCCACGTGTTGCATTTTTATTTTTAGTTTGATTCCAAGTGCTGCTTGTCTTTAATAGCTAGCACTCTTCACACTTGTCTGTTTAAATAGCTCTCAATACTCAAATATTTTCCCAGAGTGTCAATGTAATTAATGTACAAATAAACTGCATTTCTTCTAAGTGGCTGGCATATGTTTATGAAATATTTGCCAGCGCGATACAGCTCGGTACTTCCACACAATTGAGCAATGCCTCTGTTTCAGAATTTCTTGGACGAAATGCCATTTAAGTCATTAACAAAAAGGAATAGGATGTGGGGGGATGTCAGGCTGCTTAACATATGGCATCAGGGTATGCTTGTAAAACTAGAGGACTTCATTTGTGGAGACAGCCCTTGTGCATGAGTTAAATTGAATGGATGTAAAAGAACCAGACTGCTTTTTCCAATGGTTCAAAAATGTGAATCACCTTCCTCCTCCTCCTCCTCCTCCTCCTCCTCCTCCTCCTCTTCTTCTTCTTCTTCATGAAATAGGGTTTCCACAGCTGCACCACCAGCAGAAATTTAACTCAAGAGAAAAAACATCATCTGTTCAATTTCTGCTGGTGGTGCAGCCTTTAAAAACGCCACTGTAAATGCTTCAGTGAGTTCCCTTTAACTTGGCTGAGACTGTGGTGGAATGAGAGTTGCATTTGGGGGCCAAAATCTTGGGTTTCAGTCCTGCATGAAAGCATCAGATGAGGCAGCTGGTGGCAAAACATCATGGATCAGAAGGTAAGCTGGCAAATCTGTCAATGTCAGGTTTTTCTCCATTGTACCTTTCAGATCTCAGGACACTTGCAAGCCCCCAGCCGTTCCATCTCCCAGTCATTTCACATTCCTTTGACACTTCTGCAACTTTGATTCAGGCTGTCTAGCCTCCGGATTATTTCCTGATCCTTGGGGATACTTAGACTCTGCAAGGAGGAACATGTTTGCATATATGTGGAACTAGGGAACTGACAGCCAATCTCCATTTCTCCTTTTTGGCCAATGCATGAGCTCACAGAATGTTCAGCCAATCAGTGCTCACTTACTCCCCCCCCCCCCCACTCAGTTTCATGCATAAACACATATCTCTTTCTTTTAAGAAATAAATAAATAGGAATTTTGATGCTGGCAAGGTGGTAAAACTCAATCCCCTTAAACAGAGTTATAAGCCAGGATTCTTGCATTTGGGCTTCTATATCAAACTAGCATGCCTGCAGTGGGATAACTGAAAGGTGGGGTTAAAATCAGCACAGATGCCTATTCAAAATAAGGCAGAATTATCTCCCAATTCAGAAGTGCCAACTGTGTCCTTGAAACAATGTCCTCCTACTGATAAGAAATAAAGAAAATGGAATTAATCACAACTGTAAGCATTCAGATACAATATTGTCTGATATCTGGGAGATTCTTCTCATTTGAAAAATGGAGCTGCAACTTAGTATGGAAGAACTCTGAGTTTTTCATTTTTCCAAATCTGTCAATGTCAGTTGCTTTCATTTTTTTTTTTCTTTGCTTGTTTTACACATTTAGTTTCTTCCATTTCTATACTAGCTTGAGATTTTTTAAATCAAAATATGTTTGCATTTTTGGGTAGTTTGCATTTGTATATTGCAGTGCTGTCTAAAAAAAGTATTTTTTAAAACTTCTCCTATGCAATGCTTCTTTATATGCTATTCTCCTGGCCATATACATTTCAATGCAGATTTTTCTGCATATATTATTGGCCAGTTGAATAGTAAAGTATAACTATGTTTTGGTTGGTGTATGGCTTCAAAATACAAAATTCAATTAAATCAAATCTCCCCCCTCCCATACCTAGGAAGGAACCAACAGTGACAAATATAGTAATTTTTTCTCTCATTAATAAAAGAGACAGCTGAATGGCATGTACAAATGATGAATACTTTTTTTTTTTTTAACTCTAAAGATATTTTATTCTTTAATTTAAAATGGTGCTTATTGTTCAAGAAGAAATATATAATGTAAGCGAGTTGAAGATGCAAAACTTCAAATGACGTTCAGAGAAAATCAGGGTAGGGAACTGTTTGTTTGTTGAATAGATGTGTAATTCTCCCAGAGCAGCAATTGGCATGAACTGATGGATGAGATGGGAAGAAACGTGTTACCTGCGTGAGTTTCACAAGCAATGCCACATAAACCTCTAAAGCGTTTGTGTGTTGCAGCATCTGAGTGATCAGTTGTATGCATGTGTATATGGTATCTAAAATTATCTAGTTGTATCAGTGCCTGCACTACTGAAGAACAAAGGGTGTTGCTGTTTACCATAAGAAGAATCATTGTTTTCTCCAGAGAAAGCTCCTGATAATGATGGTGCATCATGGACTGTGTTGTTTCCAGGAGCATCTAAGGAGGAAGATGTCAGAATCTGCAGGATGGTGGGCGTGGTGTCCCCATCAAAGCCCTGCCCCTTTTGTATACTATAGACACGCATTAGGAGAGTCAGTTTGGTGTGGTGGTTAAGGTATCAGGTAAGGAACCGGGAGACCATGAGGTCTAGTTCTGCCTTAGGCATGAAGCCAGCTGGGTGACCTTGGGACAGTCCTTCTCTCTCAGCTCTAGGAAGAAGAAGGCCAGAGCAAACTACTTCTGAAATCTTGCCAAGAAAACTGCGGGGACTTGTCCGGGCAGTCACTGGGAGTCAACACTGACTCGAAGGCACCAAAAAAAAAAAAAAAAAAGTGTGTCATGTTGCCATCCTGAAGATTTTGACACACTGCAGATATCCCTGATGGTTCCCACTGGGATAATCCGCCTAAGGAATTATTCCTGCTTGAACTGAAGGTAACTTTTAAAATGTTTTTGGTTAAGAACGCACTGTAAACTTCTGCCATTTTCTTTCTACCACATTAAGCCACCCCATCCCCCAAATACTGAAATTTTAGCTGTAAAAAATGTGCATATTAATATTGATTTGACTCCATGATATTGATGACCATCTTTTGTTTGATGACCAATATTGATTTGACTCCAGGTATTGATGACCATCTTTTGAAAGACTGTTTCAATATTAACAACCTTCCCTTCTAAGACAAATACAGAAATTTAACCCGACAAGCAAATCCAGGCTTTAAACCCAGTTAGTGTTATTACTTGGCCCTACAATTTCATAGAGGTTCAACTTCCTCTACCCATCTCCTATTTTTAAATTAACCCTTTTTGCTCTTTTTTAAAAGGATTGCTTCCATTTGTATTTGATACTTTAATTTTGAGGTCTTGCACTGGCTGCAGTTTGGGCCAAAAAGTACCTTAAAAATAAACTTTTAATCTAATCTAATGTTATGTCTTTCTCCCTCTTGGGCCACAGAAGCAGAAGGAAAGGTTCCTCCTGTCATATGGATTGAAAGAGCATTCATTTTGTAGAAGAGTTGATCTCTCTAGGGTTTGCTTTTTTCCTCATGGAATGACAAGATTCCCCCCAAAATTACTGAAACGGCCTTCTCATTTTGAAGGTCACAATTCTTGACACCTCAGTTGTGCAATGTAAACATATCTTGTGAACTATACAAAGGAATTCTGACCGGGGAAGAGGTGGTCGGTATTGTGAGTGTCTCATTCCTTATCAGCATTTTAGCAGAACGATTTCTGATATCCATTGATCTCCTGTTTAGCTGTGCTTTTATGAGAGGAAGTCTAGCCAGACAATTCAGTCTACTTTGTCCTTCCAAATGTGGAAAGAAGAATACAGCATAGAAGATGCCACTTTTGAATGCCTACTGAGTGAACCTGTTGTGTTCCACAGAATGTGGTCTGAAAACAAGGCCAGAGTTTTCCTCATGAAAGAAAGGAGTTCAGTTATTCCCTAATTCTGTTTGAAAACTTTATAAACATTCATTGTGGCTCCCATCAGTATTGCCGAAATGCATGAAGTTGCTACCCCAAAGCAACTTCGTTTTGACTGGGACAGATTTGGGATTTTGAGAGCATGTCATGGATGGACTCTCAAAATGGCTACCCTTGTGGACACGGACAGTTACAACATGCCTCCTGACCAATAAAACAAGCTTTCAACCATCCCAAGACTTTTATTGCTGCAAATAAATATAAAGTTCGAGGCCAGGGCTTTGCTTTGCAGAATGCTGGCTACTTCCCCCCCACCTCAATTAAAATAATATTTTTAAAAAAGGAAAATGGGACAGGGAATGTGTTAGGCATCCAGAATTGTATCTAGGGAAAAGGTGAGCTACCGGGAGATAAGACTGAGGAGTCTAAAATAATGCATGATTAAATAAAGAAAAATAGGCCTCTCCATTTCCCAATGAAAATGAAAGGGGGTCGGGGGTGGACCTGATCTATATAGGAGGATCTTTCTGACACAGTTCAGTTTTCAGCTGGGAAATTTGATACCACAGAATGTAAGGGCCACCAGTTTAGGAGACATCTACACTAGGGTCTTGCAGAATTGGCTTTGGAGCTATCTGATTTCAGAACAGCAGCTGTGTTCACCAGCTGAGCTGATTTATTTCTGGTGCAGCTATGATGCTTTTCCAAATGCAGGAGAGACAGATGTTTCATTTGCATTACACTCCGAAGAGCTTGCGGGTGGGATATTTCCCCATTGACAGGTACCCTTGCCTTACCCAACCCTTAAGTTCTACAAGCATCTGCAATTAGTCATGATGATGGGAAAACGATGCTATGCCTCCAGTAACATCATGGTCCAACCCCCAGCCTCATGTACTTGTATCTTGACATTTAACACAAGGACAGAAGTTGTGGGGTTTTGTCATGATGTCAGGGCTCATCTTTCATTACTCGCCCCCTTGCCACCCCTTCCTCCCCATGCCTTTGCCATGCAACAAGGTAATAATGGCCTGGCAACGTAGCCCTTTCCCCTTCACAGCAGAGTTTCAAAGCTGGTGGAAATGAAGACAATCATAGATTGGCTTAAATGTTACTTTAAGAGATTGGGGAATGGAAATGGTGGTGATGCAGAAGTGAGCAAAAGTTTCAAAAGGATTTAGACAAATTCATGGGAAATAGTATTTGGTAGATTATAGAAAGAAGAGAGTTTCGCTGTAACTGTAGAGTAAGAGGCAAATTTATAATTGCACTTATAACTGCTGTAAAGAAGATCAGAAGCTACCTCTTTGTATCTTTTTTCTTTCTTTCCTATTTTTCTTTTACTTCCCCCCCTTTCTTGCACTTTTAGTTTTCTCTCTGATTTCTTTTTCTTATATTATATTAGTTTGTGTTTTTAATCTTCCTTTTTAAAAAATCTTTACTAAAATTACACACACACACACACACAGAAATAGTGTCTGGTAAATATCATGACTATATAGTGGTTACGTTGACACATTGAACGAAGCTGAAATGTGGCTTTAGGGTGCAGTGTAAAACCTGCCAGGTTGGTTTAAAAGACATCAGATACAGCTTAACGTATACCAATATCAATTTTTAAAAAATAATTATTTAAAAACATGATCAAGCAAACTATGGTTTAGGTTAATATGCATGCTAGATCTGGATCTCCATATGCTTCTGTCTATCATTTGTTAAGGAATATGATTTGGGAAGGTGCTGTTGTGTTCTTGTCTGTGTTTGTGATGTTCAGTGGCATGTAGGAAAGAGGCAGGGTTTGGATTGTAACACTACAACATTGCTTTCATCAGTGTGATGACACACACACACCCCCCCCCCGCATCTCCTCATTGATTGTATTCAACTAATTAAAGAAAAAGAAGAATATACCACAGAGCAATAGACTTGGGTGTCACCAGCATACTGATAGCATCCAGCTAGAAATCTAACAATCTCCTCCAGCAGTTTCACACTGGAAACACTGAAGACAGAATGAATCTCTGAGGGACACCATCTAACAGCTCCCATTTCAAGGCACAGCTGTCTCCACATGAGGTGATCTCCAAAAGCAGCCTGCTTGATGATTTTGAAAGCTGTTGGGAGGTGAAGAAGAAGAACCAAGCAAATAACACTCTTTCAGTTAATCTCCACTTTAACCAATACAGCAACTTGATGCTGTCAAGTCTCTAAAATACAACTGATGCTTGTTAAGTGTGAGAAATAACCTGGTGCAGAAGACAATTAAAATACACCTTAACACTAAAATGAGTCATTTTAAATGGAAGCTAGATAAAACACCAGCTAAGGGTAGCTGAAGTCTGAAAGGACAGTGAGATATTAATAGGAAAACATCGGCCTCCAAATATCAGACAAAGAGGAATTTTTTTCCAGGAGTTTTGCCTTTTTGTATTCTCCTGGGGTACAAATGTAGCTACTTGCAAGAGACAAACAAGTATCCACCTGAAACAACAGGAATTTGTTAGATAGATCAAAATTGCAGCACTACAGGCAGACCCCCATACCTTAAATGTGATGATCCAAGCCTCTTGTTTTATAGGTGGAAGCAAGGGGATGAAACAGCTGTTATTTTGGCAGTCATATACATGCGCTGACTTCTTTGTACTCCCTAACAGTGTTGATTGATATTTCTTTCCACTGTTTTGTATGCTCCACTTAAAGCAAAGCAAAGATTCAACTGGAGTCAAAGTTGCTCACATTCTTCATCCAGGGAAGCTGGATTCTGCTGTGGGAATGAAGAAGACATATAGAGGAATCCCTCCAGTTGAAGACTGCATGGCAACATAGTACAATGCTTTGCAAATTGGAACTTATCCCTGATCATTGTCCAATGTCTGAGGCAGATGTTCCATCTCACCATTTCCAGGAAATTTTAGAAACAGTCCAATGCTGTGCTGAAATTTGTTTTGCAATTTCTCAAGGACTTCCTTCTGCAAAACAGGCTTTTCTTTTTCTACCTCACGCTTGAGAATGTCTCGTGGTATTGTCTAACAGTGCCTTACAGTTGTCTAGAAGTGTCAGTAAAGCACGTAGCAGAAAAACCTACTTCTGATCAAGCGTTTGTTTTTTTTTAAGTCAGTGGAAAAGTCACAAAACATTTGATAGCCCTAACAGAAATGCTTGCAAGCCAAGAAAGAGCTGAATGTGAACCTAAACATGTCTAACAAGTCTTCAAGAAAAGCTTATCTTCTTATTGACTTCCATGATTACATCCATGAAGTTTTCTTGGCATGGTATGGAAGTGGTTTGTTAATGGCTTCTTCTGGTATAGTTTTTCAATCTGGCCTAAAACTTTGGTATTCCCTGGTGCATTCCTATCCAAGTATTAACCAGTTCTCACTCTGCTTCACTTTTTATGGGCAACCAAGTTTGGCCATAAGGGGATGCGGTGGCGCAGTGGCTTAATGACGCTGAAAGTTGCCGGCCAGAAATGGCTGACGCTTCGGCGGTTCGAGTCCAGCCTTCGCATTAACAGGGTGAGCTCCTGTTTCCCCCCCCTCCCCAGCTCCTGTCAACCCAACAGGTCGAAAACGCACGTGAGTAGATAAATGGGTACTCTCACTCCGGTGGGAGGAAAAATGCTGGCAGCGCCTTGCACAGAGAGACGGGACCAGTTGCCGGTAAGCGGGAAACCGCGCTCGCCTGAAAAAAAGGGCACGAAGCAACGGAAACCCCGCCTCCTGCGCTCGCCAGCTGGGCTATGCTCTAGGAAGGAGGCTCTGGCAAAACACTTCCGAAAAACAATTGCCTTGAAAACTGCAAGGATTCGTCCAGGCAGTCACTGCAGGGTCAGTAATGACTGAGCACAGACAAAAAAAAAAAGTTTGGCCAAGTGCTGCCACTTGCTGAGACATGAATACTCAGAGGTAGATTCTCTGGACTTCCACAAGATTTAGGACTACTGTCTTATTTATGTGATAAGTACCCTACTTTGCTTGGGCTATTAAGCTCCATTTCACATCTTGCTTTCTATTTTTTCCTCCTTTTCGCTATCTTTTTTGCTCTCATGCTTGAATGGCATCTGAGTTTATTGGGCTCCAAGAAATTGGGGGGCATTCTAATGTTTGCCTTACAGAAGACGTGACAATCAAGAACTGTTCTGAGCAAATTTGAAGTCAAATAGTGCAAGTGAGATTGAAAAACACAAACCAAATAAACTACTTCTCCTTGTTTAAAGCAGAGGCTCTTGGAAAAAATGCTGCCAGAAAAGAGTTGGGAGCTTTAGCCTGGTCTTGGTTGCCTTTTAAAGAGAAAGGTACAGGACTAAAACATCAGGGATGCCGGAAGCAATAGCTTCTTGTTTGGGTCTGGATGTCAGGATGGCTGAGCGCTGGGGGGGGGGGGGGGGGGGGTAACAAGATGGATGACTTTGGGAGAAGACAGGCTTCATGAACTTCCTGACATTTCAGAGAGGGACTTGGAGGAAGGAACAAAGGAGCTGTTGAGTTAAGTGGAAATGGCTTGAAGGGGTTGTTGTAACAGCATGGCTGCCCTTAAGGAGCAGAGGGATCAGAAAGAAAATACTGGAGAAAGAAGATCTATCATCTCTTCTCTCTCTCTCTTTCCATTCACTCATCTATCTTCATTATAACCATAATCAGGCAGAGATGAGTAAGTTAGGACTCCAAGTTGTCATCCAAAATCAGAACTTGTCCTATCCCCCTTCCATCTTTCTTCCTTTCTTGCTGCTCTACATAAGTTCTCCAGGTAAATTGACAGCATGGTTTCTCACCATTTGGAGGCAGGAAACACAAACATTTACTGAAACACACTTGAAGAGCAAAGATACTCCCCATAATTCCCCTGAAACACCAACCACAAATAGAGATTCCTGTCTCAGACAAGTATGATATAGCTGTGTTCACTTTCCTCATTGCCATGCCCACCATGACTCTTGCACTCCCCAAAATTTTTAATTGAGGCCCTTGGCCATGGAAAGGTTGCTTATCCTTATTCCAAGGAACCATAGTTTCTTCCTCCATCTCTCAATTTTATTTCCACAATGATGCCATGATGTTGGCTAGGCAAAGAGAACATGATTGGCAGGTGAAATCCATGACTGACTAGGAATATGAACCCAGATCTCCCTAGTCCCAATCCAACACGGTAGCCACTACATCACACTGCATAATCTTTCTTCCAGGACTAAGTTGACACACTAGAGAAAGATCTCTCCCTCATATGTTACTTTATCCTAGTTAAAAAAAACACACGCTACAACTAAACTTAAAAGTTTAAGAAAGTCTTAAATCAGTTATATGAACATGGAAGATGGCATTTTCTAAACTGAACAGATCTCTGTCATACCCAAAGGGCACATATTCTCAGCTAGAGAAAATATATGCAAAAATGACCTTCACTAGATTTTTTTAAAAATTCAAATCCTTTTGGAAACATTATGAAATAAAGAAAATGCTGATGCAAGGAACCTTGGGTGCTGTGGTAGACATATTTTTAACTAAATGGAGTAAAACACAAAGGACATATACACATCTGATGACACAGCTTTAGCCTGGGGTGTGTGTGTATACGGTTGTGCATATATACAAGCCAAGACTTCCTTTTTGGCAGCCACTGCACATCAAAGTAGGGAATTCTTGGTGCTTTCTAAGCTTGGTTATTTGCTTGCAGATGTTTCATTACTGCCAGTGATGATGTTACCTAGATGGGTAATGAAACACCCAAGCTCAGACAGCACCCAGAACTCCACAGTTCAACCTTGAGCTGTAGACATTCTCTTCTATTGAAGACTGAATTATGCCCAGTCTTAAATCAGAAGGCAAATAATGAGGTTCTCCAAGATGTGCCTTAGGACTGCTTTTCTTAAGCTTAGCCATCGATGATCTGGAGTTATACATGTGGTGAAGGGGCTGTGATTCTAACCCAGAACCTGTCCTTTTATGCCCTCAGTAGCCCTCTAGATAGCATATTAAAAAGCAGAGACGTCACCTTGCCGACAAAGATCTGCATAGTCAAAGCTATGGTTTTTCCAGTAGTAATGTATGGCTGTGAGAGCTGGACCATAAAGAAGGCTGAATGCCGAAGAATTGATGCCTTTGAACTGTGGTGCTGGAGAAGACTCTTAAGAGTCCCCTGGACTGCTAGGAGGTCAAACCAGTCAATCTTAAAGGAAATCAACTCCGATTGCTCATTGGAAGGATTGATAATGAAGCTCAAGCTCAGATACTTTGGTCACCTAATGCGAAGAGAGGACTCTTTGGAAAAGACCCTGATGCTGGGAAAGATGGAAGGCAAAAGGAGAAGGGGACAGAAGAGGATGAGATGGTTAGATAGCATCACTGAAGCAATGAGCACGAAAATGAGCAAACTCAGGGAGGCTGTGAAGGGCAGGAAGGCCTGGCACGATATGGTTCATGGGATCACGAAGAGTCAGACACGACTTAACGACTGGACAACAACAACAACAGCCCTCCAGATCCCTCCTCCCTGACCATTCCAGCTGGGACTGAGGAGGTTATAGTTTAGCATTTACTGCAAGGGATATCTCGGACTTTGCAGAGCTGATAATTCATGGTTATTTTTGCCAGCAATCATTGGCTGACTATTTATTAAGGCCTGTCCTCCTATTCTATAAGAAATATACTTGCATACAGAACACTTTCCTCCTAGCTTCGTGCTATTGTTCTACTCAGAACACCATCCACTTTTGAACCTGGCAGGCATCTCAGAGAAGAAATGCAGGACACCATCTTGTTACTGACTGCTGAGGGAGAAAGAATCCTTAATCCCCAAACAGACCATTCCCCCTACAACCCCATGGAAGCCTTTAACCTCCAAAGCGCAAGACCACAGAGGAATATGCTTTTCATTCTGCACGAAAAAGCCCACTTGCACCTCTAAAATAAAATATTGCTGCTATTAAGCCTCAAACAGCTCAGCTGCAATTTGAAATCCAGCAGGGAGCAGTGATTCCATAATGCACAGCATTAAAACTGTCATTTCTTCCACCCTGTCTTTTTCCTAGCATCTTTTCAGTGCTACTTTGGCTTTTTGAACAGATACCTGACCTTTCAAAATAAAGACATAAATCTCTTGGCACAGCCCCGAGTTCTTCGCTGAAGGACAGGTCCACATGTTTCAGCCAAATTCCCATCACATTTAGAAGGAGCTTGGATGCACAGCTGGTTTCCTTAGCTGCATTATATTGAGTGTACTATGATTGGCTGGGTTGACACAAAGTGCTAAGCTATAAAACGATGGTTTACAGACATTAATGGCTACATTTACCCAACACCTGGACCTGAAACCAATCAAATAATATCATTTGTTTAGCACATTGTGTCAGATTCAGTTGGTGAATTGGGCTGGGTTCACATATCACATTAAGCCACAATATGTATTCTCTGGTTTGGGCTTAGCATTGTTGTGTGAATACTGGAAATTGTGTCTTTGCCAACAAACAATGGTTAGTTTATAATGGTGTAATAGATAAATCTTACCACTATGTTTATTAAGTACTGTACTTATTTTCTCTCTTTCTGTCTGTCTGTCTGTCTGTGTATTAGCTCATTGAACCAAGCACCTCTGTATGTAAATAGATAGATATAGATATAGATATAGATATAGATATAGATATAGATATAGATATAGATATAGATATTTTGCAAATATATTTTATTCTGAATCATTTATTTCCTTTTTTGTGAGGATCTCAGGGGAGGAGAGTTTTAGTTTTCAAGGACTCATCACAGCTCTGGAGGGGAGGCACTGACTAAATGATTTTTTTTTTTAACTCTTCTATTGGTCAGTTCAAAGGAGAATTGATAGGTTTGTATTAATCTCCACATGTTCCTGAATTTCAAGATGAGCAATTGAAGCCTGGATTCAAAACTGCTTTGGAGAGAGTGAAGAATGAAGATGGCAGTGGTCTGAAAATGCCCTCAGAGAAGAATTGAAACCTCTTTTACATCCAAACTTCTTCATATATTCACTGTGGGCAGATCCACATTTTCTGCTCATCCTATTACCAATGTGGTCACTACCAATTCATTCAGTTCACAACCCTCATTTCTACTGCAATTAACATGAGCCATCAGTAACCTCTATGGCTCATACAACTCAGTGTGTGCATGTGTAGAATGATCACCAAGGTGGGTAGACTAGAGTACGATGTTGAAAAAGCATCCAGGAGATGCAAAACACTTCCATGTCACCAACAAAGCTACATGGAGTTTTCCACAAAGTTACTGGAGCTGAGATGTTTTCTTAGGATAGGTCCATACTTCCTGCTTGGCCCATTGCTAGCATGGTCACCTCTGCTTCATAAGTGCAGAAACAGGGAATGTGGTCTTCCTCCCACTCCCAGTGTTTTCTAGCTTCCATTGAAAACTGCTGTTTTCCAAACTGAGATGTCTTAAGCCCTTCAGAGCTGATATTCTCCAGAGCTTTGTCCATTCAGGTAGCAGTCCCAGCCCTAATTGGCTCCAGTGCCTGGCCCTCCCCTCCCCTCCCCTCCCCTCCCCTCCAGAGGCTGGTTGCTGCCCTGGACAGCCATTGTGTCTTGGCCTGCCAGGCAATTATGTTCTTGGTTGCTGTTGTCTTCTGAGTGATCCAGCAATGACCTGATAAACCTGGCTGGGTTGGATAACTAAAATACAACCTCTAATTGATGACTTACATATTTAGTCATGATTTGCAACTAGTTAGTCTCTGACACCATGCATACTTGATAGATTGTGCTTTTGGTTCTCAATCTCCATTCCACATGAAGTTCATGTGAAGCCTATCACATTGTCTCAGATTAACTTTTCTTATAAGGTTGTTGTGAGGATAAAGCTGGGGGGAGAACTGGGAACCTTGGCCATAACTTTGAGTTCTTTAGTGGAACAAAGGAAATAGGAAAAAACCAAGAAATAAATCCTTCATAAAATAGGCTTGAGCAATGAAAGTACCATCCATCTTAGCCGCCCATCACCTCCTGCAGAAGGCCAGCACTAACAGGCTCAGAAGAAAAAAAAGTGAGTCTGTACCCTAAGGGTCCTACTGAGTAAAGATCAGCTGTTTTCCATTTGACAAGCAGCAAAGAGGATGTTGATAATGTTGATAGTTTCCCTTTAAAGTAACCTTTGCTGATTAATCAATGCTGTGACTCTATAGCTGGTTCCAGAGGGAGAATAACTGGTGTCTTTTCATAAATGCAGTGGGAAAATGAAATGCAGTCTGGAAAGGTTGGTAAGAATCCCCAGAACAAAGATTGAAATGAAAAGGAAGGAAGGAAGGAAGGAAGGAAGGAAGGAAGGGAGGGAGGGAGGAAGGAGGGAGGAAGGAATGGAGGGAAGGAAATTTGTATTATCTGAATGAAGTTAATGTTATTTATTTATGTATGCAAACACACATGCTTTGATTATATTCGGGGGGGGGGGGAATATATTACTTAATTTTTAAGTAAAAGGTGATTATGGACAGTAATAATTGCAATCCAGACTTACTATATTTATATCCCACCTTTCTATTAAAAAACAGCACCTGTGGCTGATATATGCTAGAATGTTTAGAAATACAAATGTTAAGCACTTTTACTTCTCACTGAAAACTGACCCATTTGCTAAGCACAGACCGTTCTGCTGTATCTGATAAAACAGCAGTCTGTTTTACTAGTATCATTTAAAAATTATCTGACCCCACCCTTCAAGAACATTATCAGAGCAGCTTACATTAAAATACTAAAACAGTAAAATTATTAATATCCAAAAACTGCTAAAAACAGCAGATCAATAGAAGTAGCATAAATGTTGTTATGACTGTAATTTCAATAAATCAGGTCAATGAATGTTTATCAGCTTTTTGAAAGATTGTGAGATCAGAAAGATCTTCACTGGGATCACAAAAGCAAATCCCTCAGATCTGTTCTGAATCTGGGTTGCCACAGTGAAAATAACTGGACACCATTTCACAAAGTAATGCTCAGCAGTTGTAAGGATGAGAGGATTCTTTCTTATGGCATCTAGCATTCCAAAAGCACAATTGTGAACATCCTCAGTGGTTGCCCCAGCCCTTTGGAACAATATGCCCCTTGGAAAAGAAGTGCCCTCAACCTCGTAGTCTTCTAGAGAGCCTTTTTAATTTATTTTTTTAATGATATGCCATCAGGTCGGTTTTTACTCTTATCCACCACAAAGATTTCAAGTAAATGTTGAACAGCAGGAGAAATAGAGAAGAACCCTGAAGCTCCCCACATGGGAATGGGCATTGATTCTCCCCTTCCCCACCCTCCACACCAACTGGAATCGGTCATTCAGGAAGGAGAAGAATTACTGAAGGACAACATCTCCAATGTCGAACCCTCGAAGGCATCCCAGAATGATTCCATGATATGATACTGAATGCCATTCAGATATCTAATAGGACAGAGAGGGATGTACTCCATATAAGCCCCAATTCAACAATATGATCAATGTGGTTCTCATCCTATGCCAAGGCCTAGATCCTGGCTGAAAAGTATCAGGATAATTCATTTCCTCTAGGGTGCTTCACAGTTGAAGCCCCACCATTCTTTCTACAACCTTCCCAAGAAAGGAAAATTGGATCCTGGCTGGTAGTTATCTAGTTTGGCCAGATCTAGAGAAGGCCTTTTCATGAGGGAGCGCACCACTGTCTCTTTCAAGGCAGACACCACCACACGATCCTTCAGCAAGGTGTTGAGCACTTCCATGATCCAGCTAATCACACCTCCACTGCACCCTGAAAGAGCCACAAATGGTAGAGGTCCAGATCAAATGCAGTGGAGTTCATACTGCTCAGTCCTCTACCCACTTCTTTGAGGTCTGCAGGATGGAATGAATCCCAGATTAGATTACAAGATTCTCTGTCACCTCCATAGATTCAATGTAGAGAGTAAGCAAGATGACCTTGACAAAAATACGCAGGAACTGTTACCTAGCCAAAAGGGGCTGAAGCAGTTTTTAAGTCCAGATACCATTTGGAAGTGGTCCAGACAGATGCCTCCCTAATTCACTGGAGTATAAAGAGGAGGAGGAAGTACAGAACAATCAAACTTGCAAGATTCTGTAATTATAGCCAATCTCAATAAAAAGTAGTTTTAACCTTCCTGTTATTTCCTGGTCTGGTCTACCTAGTGGGGCTGACACTGGGTGAACTTGAGACATTTTATTGGCAAAATGTTGCCCCAAACTGTCAGAGCTGCCTATGGGCAGATCTTGTTGGGTCTCAAAGCTGCCATTCATTCTTTGATTGTATTTGTTTATTTAAGGCTGCCCATCTCATAGGAATGACTCTCCCCTTTCCCATAGTCTACAGAAGCCCATTATTTGCTCTGGAAGGTGCTGATGCATATTGTTAGCATTTTCACACTCAGGCAGATGTTGTCACATTTTAACTTGGCATAAAGCTGGTGATGATCTAAAGTGATTGTATTCATCCCAAAGCCCCAGCATTTGTATCTTCCCCATGGTTCAACAATATCAGAATGAAAGAAGAAAAAGTTCTCATTACATTGATGGAAATCAGATTCAACCCCCCAAAATACTCAGGCTATGATGTTGGCTGCTCAGGATATGAACACAGGGCTCTGTGGAGGATCATAATAATGTATTATAGTTGTATTTGATAGTAGAATCAACATAGAGACACATATACACAGGTTCTACAGAAAGTCCTTAGATCAGGTTTTGTGATGCTGTAGAGTTGACTTAATTTTCAGTGAACAAGTGTATTCTCATTGGAGAGTATCATCATGCCTCATTTGAAATGTGATAGGTGATGTAAATTCTGTGTTATTTTTTTCTTCCTCCACCCACAGAGTCTCCTGTTCTTTCTGGGTCATTTGTGAAAGAAAATCTAAGAATTCAAGAAGAGATAGGTAACCTTTTTGGTCTAAGGGAGCATATTTGAGTTCTTAGAGCATACAGTAGGCAATCACACAAAATAGCTGTCATGGGTGGGCTTGACCATTCCCCAGATAGCTGCCATGGGGCAGTCACAATGACATATTTAGTAGGAAACAGATTGAGGAGGTTATTTGTTCTCACCCTCTCCATCCTTCTCCCTCCAAAGTTCATTACTATTCCAACTTCTCCTTTTTTCTTTGGCAGGGAAGCATATTTCCAAACCAAATTAAGCTACAGCCACCTCCATTTTTACTTTCTAAAAGTGTTGGGTGATAGTTAAAATCAGGAGAAGCAAGGAATCTGAACAGGGACCAAAAGAAGTGTCTGCAGGTTAATATTGATACCCTGAACTTAAGAAACATCATCACTGACCATTGGTGTTGTTTTCTCAGTAATGGATGCAAAAATGTGGATCTGAACTAGCTCCAGTTCCTTCCATGATTATTCTGAGAACTTCAGCAAGAAATACCTAGATCAAAAAGTGAAATCATTTCTTGTCTTTTAGCCACATTTGTCCTGGTGAGCCTTTCCTAACTCAGATCATCTAGGAGTGCTGGATAAGTACTCTCAGATTTCCCAGGTAGTGGGCAGAGAGCCTGCCCCAGTAGACCACACCCCAGAATTGGTCTATGGGTTTCATTAGTGGGATTCACACATACTCTAAACTCTAAACCCAGTTTAAAAAAATACAATGGCTATGCTCACATAATATGATATAACCAAACAAATAAATCATTATAACTTAATTCAATGATCTACTTTACATACCTGACTCAGATAATGTTTAGACATACTGGGTTACATGCTACCCAACCCCGTTTGGGCCTAATTTCACATGTTGTGTGACGCAAACATTGAATTCAGTGAAAATATTGTGCATTTTCAGGCCAAGGTTATCAGGATAATTGACCTAAGTAAATGGTAGCTGATGCAAAATGTATTTGCCTTTCATTATAACACTTCCCTTTGGTGAAATTCATATGCAGTCCCTTGATGAATTATTTGATTATACTCCGTTAGATCTTTGGATAACACTAGGACCAGTTTTCCTCCTAATAAGCAATAATGTATTTGCATTGGTGGGGAAAGACAAATATGAAAAAAAAATGTTGTTATGATTCCAAGAATTATCAGGAAAGACATCACATCAATGAGTCAACAAGACAGATGATCCAAGGTGCATCAGGAGTGAAGGAAACAAATGCAATGAATTGATGATGAGCTCTATTCGTGATGCAGGTTGTTCTCTCTGAGATGAGAACAAGCCTAATCTGTAGCATAGCCCTTCAAGAACACTGCAAAGGCACTCCTTGCCTATATGTGCCCAAAGAGAGCTCTGGTGACTTGCTCAAAATATTTGTTGTTGTTGTTAAACTGCATCCCAGCCTCAATCTAGAGATGTTCTAATCCATCACTAAGTACAAAATTAATGCCAAAAAAAAGCAATAACTTTTCTTCCCTATCATCCGTCTGTGTGTCAGTCCTTCAAGGTAGACCAGACTAAGAAACTAGCACCTTGTAAGTCAGGACTACTTTTATTGTAACAGCTGTAGTAACACTGTCTTGCAAATCTGAATGTGCTTCCCCCTCCTTCCCTTTATTTTTGTGTGAGCTAGGGAGGGGCTTGTCTGAGACATTTATTCATGCTACTTTCTTCACCTGGGCTCAGCCCCCTCTTATCTAACCATTGCCTTGATAGCAGTTCTTCCTCCTGTCCTTCAAGGCCATTCCCCCTGCCCTCTCCTCTCTCTCTCTGTCTCTCAATGTTCCACCTTGCTGGGTTGGGCTCCTTTGGAATTTTGAGACCATGTTCTAGACAGTCTTCCCAAATGACTACTAGGGACTTGGCAGTTATTTGGCTTTGTATTAGTTGCAGAAGGTAGATATTCCTTCAGATTGAACTTAATTCCTTGTGAGTTCATGGTCACATCCTAGCAGTCTTTTTGGTAACAATATGGAGATGGTTTGCCATTGCTTTCTTTCAGTGCTGCAGCTCTGGTATTCTGTGGCATCATCAGGATAGGTCCAACAGGCAAGATGGCAATGGCAGCAGCATGATCCAAGCCTTGTCCCTTCAGAAGTGCATCGATGTTGCATGCACGTCCAAAGGGCTTGGATGGCATTCCCTCTATTACTACCTTGCCTGTTTTGACACCTTCCCCCTTCCCTCTGGTTTCACTGCTTTTATTCCCTGGTGCTCTCCCACTCAAGTATTAATCTGTTCTAAACCTGTTTGACTTTGCAAGACCAGTTAGGTCAGTTAGGCATTGTCAGACTGGTACAGAGGAAGTCAAAGCTTGATGAAAAGCATCAAACAGATGAAAAAGTTTCCAACTGGATCTCCCCTATCCTAATCTAAGACTTCAATTCACAATTAGGATATTGGAGTTCACCTAGTCTACATCTCTAGTAGTACGAATTGCCAATAGCTGACATCTGGAGCAGAACAGATTCATAATCCCTGCTTTATAGTGCAATATACTACCATGTTGCACTACTTTTTTATTACCACACCAGTAGATTACAGTGTGTGTACAGCTCTGCTTTTTCAGCATCCAAGCACAGCACTTCCACACAATCCATGTCTTGTATGCAACGTATCCAGAGTGTTGCCCCAAACCCAAACATTCAGTCACCTTGAAATGATAGTTCTGCCACTATGTAAGCAAGGAGAATATTAACTGCCTTGATTTTCAGGAAAGCAGCCTTCTTGCCAAACCAACATGGTAAATATCCAACCAGTGGAAAAATTAATTCTAGAGTGGCTTCACAACAACAACAAAGAGCAGAGCTATTTGCCATTTATTAATAGCTTATTTTACAAGGCTCCAGCGGTTACGTACAAGACTAATTCAGAGTATGTAGCTGCCAAAACACAAAATCAAATGCCCTTCAAGTTTATCTCCTTGCACTTGGTTCTATACCATTCCTCTCGCTCCCTTTGTAGTTCAGCTGATAAAATATAAGAGCTAGCACGTATTGTTTTCAAAAAGTTCTAGATGTTATTTACATCTCTTTTGACAGAGTTGGATCTCCCTTAGCATAAAAATCTATTGTAGCTGCTGCCAAACTGATAACAAAGCTGATTACTATAATTCATTGTTTTGCTACTGAGAGTGTACCTAAAGGTACAGACAGCCTTTGGAGATCTTGTGATGCTTTTAGATGTTCCATGTTCATTGACAGCTATGGCATTCCTGAACATTTCTGCTCCAGCCTGCAAGGACTATAATCTAGCAACCCAAACCGGATCAGATAAATTTAAAAGACATTTCATAATGCCCCTACTTTCATACTTTCACCCCACTTGGCCTGGGGTGGGGAGGGAAGACACCAAGCGTGGGGATGGCTAGCTCCTTGGAGGCCTGTTGTCTCCAGCTCTGGAAACCATCAGCCTCTTGAACCTTTTCTTTTCTTTCGGTAACGCTTTGCATAGTTTTCATGTTTTATGTAGTCTTGTATATATTTATCGTTTTAATGGATCTTGTGAGCCACCCAGAGCTCCCCATTAGGGGGAGATGGGCAGAGATAAATCTAATAAACAAATTAAATAAATAAATAAATAAATATCCCAGGACAAGTAACCAGGTTGGAAGGCTGATTGAAACCTGGCATGGTGGACACTTAGTCTGGTGACTGAATTATACAGACCTATAATTTCCTAAATGTTTTGCTTTATGTGGCATCTAGTTCACGTACAGTGGTATCCTATCATTTTCTCAACTAGGTCCAGTTGCCCAATTCTTAATGTTGCTTGAATTGTTGGACTATTAACCCAGTCAGTAGGGGAGACATTCAGGAATTTTCCCCACACTTAAATATAATTAATGTATGAGGGCTTTGGTAGCTATTCCAGCCCAAATTTTAGAAATGATCCTCATCTATACTGTGACAATCAATATCCTTTATTATAAAGTTATCACTTTAATTTATTGGACCCTGGAGTAAACTACCTAAAAGCTGTGAAATTCTGTGATCCATTGAACTGTATTAATGTCTCATCCTGATTCCAGGCTATGAATGCTCTGTACATGTATGATTTGTTTGGATGCACACCTGTAGGAGGTAACACTGGGTCAGATCCTGCATTTGGGAGATTCTTTGCTCTTTGTCAGCAAGATGCTCTTTAACATTTTGTGTGGGTATGCCTCTGAGTCAGTGTTGACTCCTGGCGACTGACTGGACAAGTCCCTGCAGTTTTCTTGGCAAGGTTTTTTGGAAGTGGTTTGCCATTGCCTCCTTCCTAGGGCTGAGAGAGAGGGACTGGCCCAAGATCACACAGCTGGCTCTGTGCCTAAGGCAAGACTAGAACTCACCGTCTCCCAGTTTCTAGTCTGGTGCCACTACACCAAACTGGATCTCTTTTAAAATTTTGAGAGGGGGCAAAGGACTCCACTTTACTTTTTAGGAATATCCAAGAAGTTTTATCTTTGCATGATTTTACAACCTCTTATTGCTTGTACAGCTTCAACAGAGCACTTTGATTAAAGGAGATTTTATCAAAGGATCCCTTTGAAGCCAACTGTTGAGTCAAAGCAGCTCTCTGTTTTGAAGCATGGGATTGGAGGAACACGCTCCTTCTTTCCCAACACTAAAAGGGCTTCTGTGCATGCACTGTATTTTTATTTATTTTATTTATTCATTAAATGTATATGCCACCCATCTCCCCCAGAGGGTGACTCCGGGCAGCTCACAATTAAAATAAAACCTCAGAAACTGTTAAAAATATAAATATCCACATTCATTTAGTTAAAAAGTCAAACTATATAAGCTGCATACCTTTTCCACTGGATTGAAGTAGATGGGCAAAATGATTCAACCCATTTCAGTGCTTTGAGTTGAGGTGTCAAGGAAGACACTTAATTTTTGAAATCAAGGAAAGTCTTCTCATCAGATCACTGCTGTGGTCTGGATCAGGAAAATGACTTAAGGCAGAGCAGAGCCACTTTGTCCAGATGTACCTCTTATAGCTTCTTCTGTGAATGGCCAGGGCATCATTAGGGATTTCACCACCAGCTTTCAGTTTTCACCTGATCAAGTTGCAAGACAGAGAGCGAAGACCAGAAGGGAAAGAAATCAAGCTCCAGCATCAGCATAACAAAAAACATAATTGTACTAGTACAAATAGAAAATACAATCACAAGTCATTCTACTTGATCTCTGTAATAGAATTTATTAATAGTAGCAGTGTGGAATTCACTTCCCTAAGGCCTTCTCCCATGGTCCTCCATTTGTATTATATCCAAGAACTCCCTAGAAATAGTAGTGAATTTTTTTGCTTGTCACTGAAGCATTATTCTTCCTTTTGGCTGGATGAACATAAGCCACCAAGTGTCCATAACCGTGGTCCCATCTGTATAATGCCTGGATGCAACCAATGCTAGAAGAACATTGGAATAAGCAGTGATCATGAGGATCTCACAATGGTAATGTATGAATTAGTTCTTTTCTTTCCTTTTCTATAAGGAGTCTCTGCCATAATTATGCATATTTTAAGAACTAAGTAGGAATATTGGGTTTTATAAGAGCCTTATTTTAGCTAATCAATATTTGAGCATCTCCAGCAATGGGGCCAAATTCTGTGCTACCGCTTGTACTATATGATGCCTGCTGTTAGACGGCCAAGAAATTCTAAGGGTTTTTTGGTTATTTCTGTTGATGTAAGCATTTATGGAATGGTTGATATATACACAAATATATAGATTGAAATAGGTATATCCATAGCTATAGATACACATACAGGTGAAACTCGAAAAATTAGAATATCGTGCAAATGTTCATTTATGTCAGTATGGCAACTCAAAAGGTGAAACCAATATATGAGATAGACGCATTACATGCAAAGCGAGATATGTCAAGCCTTACTTTGGTATAATTGTGATGATTATGGCGTACAGCTTATGAAAACCCCAAATTCACAATCTCAGAAAATTAGAATAGTGTGAAAAGGTTCAATATTCTAGGCTCAAAGTGTCCCACTCTAATCAGCTAATGAATCCATAACACCTGCAAAGGGTTCCTGAGCCTTTAAAGGGTCTCCCAGGCTGGTTCAGTAGGAATCACAAGCATGGAAAGACTGCTGACCTGACAGTTGTGCAGAAAACCATCATTGACACCCTCCATAAGGAGGGAAAGCCCCAAAAGGTAATTGCAAAAGAAGTTGGATGTTCCCAAAGTGCTGTATCAAAGCACATCAATAGAAGGTTATGTGGAAGGGAAAAGTGTGGTAGAAAAAGGTGCACAAGCAGCAGGGATGACTGCAGCCTGGAGAGGATTGTCAGGAAAAGGCCATTCAAAAGTGTTGGGGACTTTCACAAGGAGTGGACTGAGGCTGGAGTTAGTGCATCAAGAGCCACCACACACAGACGGATCCTGGACATGGGCTTCAATTGTCGTATTCCTCTTGTCAAGCCGCTCCTGAACAGCAAACAACGTCAGAAGTGTCTTACCTGGGCTACAGAAAAAAAGAACTGGTCTGTTGCCCAGTGGTCCAAAGTCCTCTTTTCTGATGAGAGCAACTTTTGCATCTCATTTGGGAACCAAGGACCCAGAGTCTGGAGGAAGAATGGAGAGGCACACAATGCACGATGCTTGAAGTCCAGTGTGAAGTTTCCACAGTCTGTGTTGATTTGGGGAGCCATGTCATCTGCTGGTGTTGGTCCACTGTGCTTCATTAAGTCCAGGGTCAATGCAGCCGTCTACCAGGAGATTTTGGAGCACTTCATGCTTCCTTCCGTAGACGGGCTTTATGGGGATGCTGACTTCATTTTCCAGCAGGACTTGGCACCTGCCCACACTGCCAAAAGTACCAAAACCTGGTTCAATGACCATGGGATTACTGTGCTTGATTGGCCAGCAAACTCGCCTGAACCCCATAGAGAATCTATGGGGCATTGCCAAGAGAAAGATGAGGGACATGAGACCGAGCAATGCAGCGGAGCTGAAGGCCGCTATTGAAGCATCCTGGTCTTCCATAACACCTCAGCAGTGCTACAGGCTGATAGCATCCATGCCACACCGCATTGCGGCAGTCATTGCTGCAAAAGGGGCCCAAACCAAGTACTGAATACATATGCATGCTTCTACTTTGCAGAGGTCCGATATTGTTCTATTGCCAATCCTTGTGTTATTGATGCCATGTAATATTCTAATTTTCTGAGATTGTGAATTTGGGGTTTTCATAAGCTGTACGCCATAATCATCACAATTATACCAAAGTAAGGCTTGACATATCTCGCTTTGCATGTAATGTGTCTATCTCATATATTGGTTTCACCTTTTGAGTTGCCATACTGACATAAATGAACATTTGCACGATATTCTAATTTTTCGATTTTCACCTGTATACACACAGTAGAGATAGAGATAGAGATAGAGATATATTGATGTATACATATTGATATTGATATCTACACACACCCATATCTACAGGAGTTTAAGGTATTTACAAAGCAATATGGATTGACCCTTGTTACCTTTGGGACTGTCTACTCTAGATGGAGCCTCAGAAGGCACATTGCACATACCACCCCAAAGAGCTCAAGGGGATGGGGATGGGACCCATAAGATGACCTTCTTAGTAGCAGCCTCTTTGCAATGGAATACTCTTCTCCTTAAGGTCATGATAACCCTAACCATTCCAGGAAGGGGGTGAACACAGTATCTGTGTAGGTCTTTTGAATGGAGGGTCCTCCTTAGCTGACAGGTGGAGGAAGACATGGTTTCATTTGTTATTTTATTATATTTTCATTTTTATGGTTGTCATATTGTAAGCTGCCTAGAATCCAATGAGTAAGTGTCTAATCATTACTGCTGGTTTAAATGACCACAATAAATCTCTTAGTATTACTAATTCTTTGCCTCTGCAGAATGCACATTTAAGTGCTATTTCTTGGAATTCCCCTTTCCTCCTCCTGCTTCCCTTACCCATAGTTGGCCTGCATCCCAACAGATTTAAGCTCCGATCAGAAATGCTGAGAACTTTATAATCCTGTGTTTCTGCAGTGAGGCGAGGGACCTCTGGCCAAGGTGCCCTCTGGGTGTCCTATATCTTCTGTGGCAATTAGCTCATTCCTCATTTCTCTTTCCTTCATTTCCCCCTTTTGACACTCTTAGGTTGGATTCCCATAAAACGTGGAATTGCAAATGCAACCCTGTTTTGATCTGTACTAGGATGTACAAACCTGGGTCTTCTTTCCCCTGCACCCTATCTCTTTAATCTTCCTGTATCCTCTTTCTCTTCCTTCTGTCCTCCCTTACCAAGCAGCCAAATAACTGACATTTAAAAAAAATAGCTGTATGATGTTGAATTTGGAAATTCTCTGGGGTCCTAGACTTGCATTTAGTGTACATCTCTACTGGCATCATTGAAGTCATCATTTGATTAATCATCTTAATACTGGACTGAGCCTGCCAAAAGATCCTGAATCCATAATCCTTATTCCCCAAGTGAAACAAGAATTTCCAGCCCATAATCCAAAGAGGGAAAATTTATCAGCCTCCTCCTCTTTCTACGTTTTAGCTTCCTCATCTGCTTATACCATCTATATTTTGACTTAGTCCAGTTTGTAACTCGCTAATCACTCTGGTCCAAGCAGACTGCCTTGAAATGAAATATCTGACTCTTTTGAGTGAGCTGTTCACTTTCATCCCAGCACAGTTCATCGTAACAGAGAGCAGGAATCCATCTCATGGCTACGTCTCCTGCTTGGGTCTCATGTGATTTATCAAAACAAACCAGCTGATTGTGTTTTGTTTTAATAGCCCATTACCCCAGGGTGAGCTCATGCTGAATCACTACACAACTGAAGGACCCAATGCGCTTTCTCCCCGTTCAAATACCAAGAGGCTTTAGCTCATTCATGACTGCTGCCTGACCAAAGCCAAAATGTGCATTCCTGATGATCAGCTACCAGAAGCGGCGCCCCTCCCGAATAGCTTTGGTCTGCTGGGAAATGGTTTCCTCTTAGTCATATCCTCTCAATCAAAGGCATCACAAGTTCCTTTCCAGGAGGAAATTAACTATTAAGTGTGGCCAAAGACCCCTGAACATTTGCCAGCTTCAAAAAGGTTAATCGCCTGCCATCTCTGTCCACCTCATTTATGAAAGGGAAATCATGAATATCAAGGATGTTGTGTATGCTATGGACCAAAGTGTGAACTGGGCAGATGGTGGGAGAAACAGTGAGGTGGCCAAAGCAACAAACAGAACAACAGCTGTCAGTGGTATTGTCCATGAAGCAAATGCTCTGAGGATGTCTTAGACTGAATCAGCTCATCGGTCTGTCTAGCCCTGTGTTTTTTCCTCTGACTGGTCATAGCTCATTAAGGTCTCAAGCAGATATTCCCATGCCGGGACCTTCTCAACTGAGAGATTTAACCACTGACCTTTATGTCATGCATACTATCAATGAAGTACAGCTTAAGGATTAAGGGGAGCGTCTCTTCTATTAGATTCAGCTTGGGACAGAACTTTCCTTCGGAGGTGCAAGCTTTGGGCTATATTGCTTTATTTGAATTGCATTTTAAGTCCTGTTCCAGCAAACATTTTTCTTGCCAGGTCCCTGTTTTTTTACATGGTCAGCCACATGTGGACAACCCAGACTCACAGAACACACATAGCCCTTAGAGATCTCCTCTGCAGTTTGTCAGTATCATAGTTGGCCTATTCCAGACTGAATTTTTCTAGGTGATATGCCTATCTAACTTACCATAGCTTGTTATGCCTCTCTCTCTGCCTCTCTCTCTCTCCTGCCATATTTTACAGTACCCTTCTTAAGCACAAAATTCTTCAGAGACTAACAATGGAATATGATGGTTTATAGTGCCCAGCCGCCTGCAGGGAGAACAAATGATGTCATGGGGAACATAAAATTGTGGCTTCCACTGGATGCCTATGCTAGAGTGATTTAGCAGCAGATTCACTTGAGAGAGGAACGTGACCTTTTCATATGAATGATGTATAGTATGACTTTGCATCATGACTTCATGATGCAACTGATTCACAATCCAAAATTCACATCATTTGCGTGATGACATCATGATGCATGTAATGACATTGTGACTTCTACCAGATGCCTATGCAGGAGACATTAAACATTAGCGTGTGTGTGTGTGTGTGTGTGTGAGAGAGAGAGAGAGAGAGAGAGAGACCACATCTTAAATAAGTTTTCCTTAATGCTATTATGTTAAGGAACTGGGAATTACCAGATCTGCCTGAAATAATGTCACACACTGGTCCCATTGTGCCAGATCCAATTTCTTCCTATCATGATGACAGGAATCACAACAAAAGGAACTGGGATTGGGAAAGATGGAAAGCACCCAGAGATGGTGTTGACTGATTCTCAGGTAATCAGATCTCTTTCGAAGTGGACTTGGAACCATGACTCACATAGCCTCTATTTTCATCGGGTGTTGTCCCTTAGTTCTGCTCACTGAACCACAGTACGCGGGGATGGGGGTGGGATCTAGAGCTTTTCCCTCTCCTGCCTTTAGTTGGAGGCTCTGGGAGACTCTGCTTATGTCTACATGTAGCACAGATGCTACTGTTTGGAGTCTCTTGCTCTTACTAGCTCACTGAATTGTAGATTGCGGAAAAAGTGGGGAAGGGTGTGCCAATAGCTCCAGCCTGAGTCGCTTAGTGAATGACAAGGTGTAATGAAGAAAGAAAACAAACAAACATGGAAATAGGCTAACCCACAATTGAACAAACATAAGCTTGCTTCCTTCCTTCCTCCATGCTGATCTAGGGCTTTCTGCCAAAAGTCTGCACTTTAATACAGGTTATCACTCGAGGGTTTTTATTACGACTAAACTTGCATATGCCAATAAAGCAAGCAAAAGAGTGCAAATGATATTGTGAAGGATAAATAAGGGGTAAAAACTCCGAATAAGGGCTGCCTCTTACAAAGACCCATTAAGAATTTGCTGACTTGGGTATATTGTGTTTCGTTTGCATTCCAGTCCTGTCCCCCCTTACAGAAGAGATTTGCAACCAATGCATCTTAACGATGCTGCACATTTGCATATTATGCATCCATAATATCGAGAGTATTCTTTGTAAAAACAAAAAAAATTCTTTGAGAAAAACTACCGCAGGAGCAGCCATAAATAATTTCTACATCTTGCTTTTTAAAAGCTCCTCTTTTAAATATGGGGAAATAACCCTCATCTCCATAAAGAGATGCAGCATTAAGAGATGGTCTAATGACTTTTAAAAAATCATTTAATAAAAGATGATGGAATGTTATATTTAAATATTAAAAACCACCCCATTTTTGGATGGGGGTCAAGTTTTCATTGGGCTGGTTTAATAAAGGGAAGGGAAGGATAGAGGAGAAAAATAATTTTGACTGAGTAACCTGGAATGTTTTTCAATTAATTTTTGTACCATGTACTATGCATATCTGATGTTTCCTGGGCCAGTGCAAGAAAAACAGCTAAATCTTCTGCCCAAGGAAATTAAAATATACATTTCAAGAAGAAAAAAGATTGCATTGGATGAATGAAGGCTTATAAAAGTTGCAGATATTTAGAATATATATCTTTAAGGGGTGTTTGTTGTTCAGCAGTAGTGCAATTGTCCTGCTTACAATCTCAATGTTTCCAGGGTTGGAGAGGAGGAGTAACTTTGGGGAATGCTGGGGCACTCAGTAAATCCAGTATACTGAATATTTCTATAGAGAGAGAGATGTTCAGCTTCAGGCTTTGGAGAAACAATTGGACCATCTCTCCTTTCCCTAAAGGAATTCAGAAAACATGTTCACCCAACTTCTCTGCCCATAAAAAAAAAGCTGAAACCAAGATATCTGCTGGAAGACACAATGAGGACACACACATTGTGACATCATGATATAAACCCCGCCCTGTTGCACTCATTCCCTGTCATTGGATGCAAGCATGGAAGTCATGTGACATGTCACTTCTCCTTCCCCTTGTCCATCTCCACAGGGATGGATATCCTCAGAAACCATATTAGTGCCCATTCTACAACCAGTCAGTGTTGGCAATGAGCAATATTGGGTTAGATGTAGTGCAACTAGAATAAAACAGAAACTACACACAGTTCTGATCTTCCCTTCAGACTGTACTCCCTTACACATCAGCGATGGGCAATCAGTGGTATTAAAGCTCAGAAAACCCTTGACTTAAATTTATAAACAAGTTGATAGTGTGTACTGAATTGGAAACTAATAATGCAATCTTATGTTATGTCTGCTCGGAAGCAAAACCCATTTAATTCAATGAGGGTTAACATATTTTGTGAATGTGCATTGGGCTTCTCTTCACAGCCATGTTAATGTGTTCCTCCAATCTTTGATTCAACAAAAAAAGTGTGTTGGCATATTTTGTGCTGCCAGATAGCCGGGATCTGTTCTGCTTCTGGAATGAGGCAGAAGATTGGTGCTGTCCTTGCAGATTTAATGTGGGCTGAGATTGATCATCCAATGGGTAGATGGCACATAATTGGGAGATCTGGCCAATACCCAGGATGACAGAAAGAGATTGCAATCAAAGCTGGTCAGATTGGAAGACTGGGCTTACATCAGGAGAACAGGGAAAGCGTGACTTCTAACTCGAGCAGCTATAGACAAATGGGCTGGAGTTGACATGAGGACAATGTCACAAGAACATGTCTTTTAAAAATGGTTAGAGAGGCATCTTTGTGGTGTTGTTCGGGGGAATGTGAGGATGAGCTCAGAGTCTACAATCTCAGAGACATCTCTTGAATTCAGAGATGGCAAAGTTGGGGAATCTGTTGTTCTTTAGATGCTCTTAAGATCTAGCTCCCATCAGTCACAAGTAGCATGAGCAGATATCAGGGTGACAAGTGTGTAATCTACCAACATCTGGAAATCCTAGATCTCTTGTCCCCGATATAATGGATACCTGAAGCAGCTCTTTTCATTAGGATGTGCAGGCTATGAAAGTACATGTTGTCTAGTGGTGAAAGTGTTAGACTAAGACCAAGGCAACCCAGGTTCAAATCCACCCTTCACCATGGAAACTCACTGGGTGACTTTGGGTCAGTCATGGTCAGATTTATGGAAGGGTGAGCAAAGGATAGGGTGCTTTACAGTGTCCTAGAGGAAAGGTCAGATATAAATCCAATAAGTAAATGTACACATACATTGTTGAAAATCTTGCATCTGAAAAATCAAGCTCCCTCCTGGGAGAACAGAGTTCTGTAGTGGAAATAATTCCTTTCTTGTGCACCGAAGTGTGTGTGGGTGGGTAAGAGAGAAATGATGAGAAGCAGTGTTGTTCCATTGCAATTCGAGCTCCAACCCTTTTGTCATGGCATCATTACGTCACATGGGCATACGCAAGGGGTGGAGCTGACATTGTGACAATGCAACACTGCTTTTGTCACTCTGACTAAAGCCTTTGATCCTGCAGAGGCATCTGCTGGAGCAGCATGTGATGGAAAGGACTGAGAGGTGCATTTAAAGGAGCCACCCTCTGATTCATAGATCGATATAGGATGCGATTGGTGTGATCTGCATACTCAAGTGCCTGGAAAAAAATGGTTAATCCTGGCATTTAAGAGTCCTCCAAGGGAATTCTCAGCCTAGAACCCAAGAAAGGGATCATAGGAAATTGGTTTAAGGTTTTACATAAGTTGTATCTATCATCTATTAATCTCTCTCTCTCTCTCTCTCTCTCTCTCTCTCTCCCCTAATCTACCCTACCCTACCCTACCCTACCTTACCCTACCCTATCCATCTAGTCTATCATTTATCATCTCAAATGGAAAAACAGGGCAATGTGGCAGACCTGATCTCATTTTTCCCCCCTTTTTGAATTGTACCAAAACAACAGTGTTGATGAGCATATAAAAAGGTGTAGGCTGTTTTTCTGAGAACCGTCTGCCCTGAACTGCCTGGTTCTTGATCTGTTTTCCAAGCCCCTCTCAGCTGTGAGTGAATGAGTCCCAAGGTCCCATTCTGGATGCCACAGCAAATGTTCCAGCACACCAGAATTAATCTCCTTGACAGAGTGGCTCTGGAACTGGAAAAAGCTGAAATGTTCATTAAAAAAACACCCACCCACAATGAGAGGATGTGAAATGTATCAGGATATGGTAGTTATGAGACTGTTGTCCAATAAGATAACATTTTTTCCTATTCACAAGGGACCTTTTGTATATTTCAGGCTTGTTTCCAAAGTTCAGATGTATATCTATAGACAAATATTCAAAATTAATTGTGGTTTTTAATATGTTCATCCAAAAGGACCAGTCCTTTGCTGTCACTTGACTGCCACATGTTGGCTGGGGGTGGGGGGGTGGGGAGGGGGGGGTTAAAAACCTCCCATTCCTTTCTTCAAATAACAGTTGGGCAAAGAATTCAGCATATTACCATACAGTAGGCATAGTCCAAGCTTTCATCTTCACTGTTGATCAAAAACTGTTGGTATAATTTTCTATCATTTTTAAAATATTGTATGTGGCATAGCCCTACCCACAGCAGGACACCCGCTGTATCCTTCCAAAACTATTATGTATGCTTCTTTCCTCAGTCACTAAAAGGTTTTCCACTCCATTGTAGGGAACAGGAGAGTAAATAGTTTAAAGGAGGCCAGAACTGAAATTCCTGCCTTAAAGGTAACTGGATGATGACCTTTCTTTAACCAGACCTATTTTGCAGGATTGTTAGGGAGATAAAAAGGGGAAAATCTATATTTACTGTCCTGAATTCTTTGATTAGTAAAGTATTGCATCTGAACCCAAATGTACTGGTTCACCCAGAGAAATGGGGAACCAAATGCTCTTAAACTGGAACTGTAGATCTGTGACTTGCATTGCTTTTAAGCCAAGTTGCTCCCATGTCCTTGGGAACTGGCTTCCCATGGAAATTCCCAGCAGGAATACTTCTGGAAGAAAATATATGAGGAATCTAGCCATAGATTGGATCTGGTGTTGCCGATCCAGTTCCCTGATCAGATTGGTAGTAACAGCATTTGATATCTTCTGAGGGAATTATGGAAGAAGATGCCTTCAGCTCTCCTTCTCCCAGGCAGATGATTTCCTTCCATGATCTGGACAGGGCTGTGTGTATGTTCGTCCATGCTCTACACTTATTTATTTATTTTGCAGTGGTTACAGCCTGCCCAACTCAAAAGATTCTTGGGAGGGTTACAACCAGTTAAAATGATGCATGCAACAATGAAATGATAAGAAGAACAGTAACAATATGTCAACAATAATAAATCACCTCCCCCCAACAGATTGACGCCAATCAAACTTAGTGAGGGTTGAAAGCCTAGTGAATAAAGTCCTCTTCTAAAAACCAGGAAGGAGGGAGCTTTATGAACATCTGGGAGTAAGGAACTCGAAAGCATGGGGCCACCACAGAGAAGGCCTATCATCTTGCCTATGTCCCCCCTCACTCCAGAGAGAGGGGGGATGCTTAACAGACATGATGAAGGTGTTGGAAATAAGCAACAGACATGGATTAATATTAAGACGTGGCTTGATACTGTATTCTGCAGACGTGGAAGATAGAAACCGTTTATCAGAATGAATGCAGTCTCTGATTCTTTTTCTTGGTACCCATCTTCCCTGCTGTGTGAAGGTTATTATTCTTACAACCTGTCTGTTCTGTGCTGGTAGCAGTAAGAGCTTCTGATTGCATGTGTGTCCAGACAGGTGTATTTAACATTTTATTTTCTTGCCATCTTTTTTATTTCAACCTATTATTTTTATTATCTTTTTTTATTTCAACCTATAATGTAATGTTTCAGCTGAAAGCATCTACAATCAATCTGGTCACTGTAGTCTGAAAGGAATCAGCCATCAAGTAATTAAAACTTGCAAGGAGGTGATGGGAGCCGTAAAGGCAGAATCCCAAATTTACTCCAGTACCTGAATCTACGCAGGGCATCTTTATAAGACCTGGACATGGTTTGAAGATGTTGCAAATGATTCTGTTTTGTTCCTGAACTGGGTTGATAATAGAGAACGTGACAGGTTAATTCTTTCTGAAAAGTGATGAAAACACCAAACTGTACCGGGCTGTGTTAATTGTGCTGCAAAGGCATTTGCCATTCTAGCTCCTTTCTTTTTTTCTTCCCAGGGCTGCCGATCGCAGCAATTTCAGCCAGGGCCAGTTGATCTTGTGGGAAATTAAGCTGCAATAAGATTCCAAAGACATTCAAGTCTAGACTGTGATATTGATCATGGAGTAAACAGGATGGCAGGGGAAAGTGGCGTCAGCGTACACAAATGCATCTACTCGATAGAAATGTGACCTTTTGGAAATGGAAATAAGACACTTGCTTATAAGCCTCCTTATATATCTTTTCCCAAAACAGGTAGAGATCAGTTGTTAGGAACAGGATTTAAGATATCAGCAGGAGCTATTCATTAATGAAGTTCTCCATTCAGGGGAAAACACTTTTGACATCTTCCAGTTCATTCTCTCCTATCTCCAAAGCTTGAAGGCTTCCTGAAACCCAGGGAAAATCTTTTGTGTTCCCTCTTGAACATCCTGATGGGAGAAACCTGAACACTGAGGAGTTGAGAACAGACTGCAGGAATCTGCTCTTCCAGTTCAATATTTGAGGATCTGAAGTGACTGCAAATTGCTCTTTTTGTAGGCACACGTCTTTCCAAGGTGAACTTCCTAACCATCATCTCTTTCCCATTTGGACGAGTGAAAATATGGGGGAGGGGCGTTTCCCATGGGGGCAGCAGACCAGCTATCAGAAGGTCCATAGTGCTTTTGATTAAAATAATAAAGGAATATCCAGGCCTTGCTGGTGTGGAAGGTCTGCAGTCAGAAACTGGATTGATTTCAAATGTTCAATACGGATTCTCCAAATTAATTGGACTGAGTGAGACTAGCAGTCAATTTACCTTTGGGTGATGGTTGTAGATGGTTCTTCCATTTCTATTCGTCTGCATTGCATCATGTAGATTTTGCTATACATGTGTAGACCAGAACAATATATTCCTTTCCTGATCAGCTGGTCCCACCACAAGATGGAACATAATGCATTAGACTTGAATCAGGGAGATCTAGGCTCAAGTCTTCACTTGACCACAGAACTCACTGGGTGACTCCAGGTCAGTCTCAGTCCCAAACTGACCTAATGAGTTGTTGTGGACAAACACTCCTACATAAACTGCCTTCAGTTCCTGGGGAAAAAGAGGGATTTAAATTTAACAATGTAATAAAATTACACACCCCAAATTAGCAGTACAATGCTGGATCACCCAACATGATATGTCAATGGCTGAGTTCCCTTAACACACTGAACCACAAACTACCCAACTTTATTTTGGCATGTTATGTGAATCCTGCTTAAGATTTCACTATTTGAATTGCTTATCTTATCTTGGTTTGGGTTTAGTAATGCCTACATTTTCCCCCAAATGCCTTATTTTTGTATTTTCGGCCCCTACCCATTTCAAAACTTCTCTCCACAAATAACTGTTTCAATGTTGTTTTGCAAACACCTTTTCATGTAGACTGGAAGCCAGGTATCTGCAAAACCAGGTCTGCCTCAGGTTTGGTATCATAGCTCTTGTTAGAGGCTTATTTATTCCAGATGTTACATCTTTCAAATTGTTCCTTCTTTCCTTCCCACCTTCCTTCTGGAAGCAATATCAATAGCTGAACTTTAGAAAAGCTATGATGAAATTTTCGATCTGTCTTTCCTAAAGTTGTCATTTCAGAACATCTGGATGGCCACACATAACACATCTCTGTTGCTTTATAAGGCTATCCCAACTTAAGAAATGAATGACTTAAAGGAAAAGTTCTGTTCCAAAGAGCTAGTGGTGCAAAAGCCAGCAATTTCATTGAAAAGAATGAGCATGGTCCATTGTCGTGAATCCCAGAGGTTCTGCATGCTGTATTCATTGCACAACTCATGAGCTCCCAGATGTCAGAAGATGCCTGGAGCTACAGGTAGTCCCTGGGTTAAGAACGCTCCGGTTAAAGACAACCCATAGTCAAGAACGGAGCCTCTTGTAGCAAAATTCGAGTTAATACACAGTCCTACTTATACAGCATTATACTATAATACTGTTCCAGCTTACATACAAATTTGACTTAAGGACAGACCTTGGGAACGGAACTGTTTCTTAAACTGGGGACTACCTGTATTCATTAGTTACTTCAATGACTTTGTAACTATTATGAACTTCAGAAACCCAGTAATCTCCAGATTAGATTACAACAGTGTACAATTTACCTGCAGCTGCCTTTGAAAGAAGTTCAGAGAATGTGGCTGGTACAGCCTGCAGTGAGATAGCTTGTAACCAGTGGTATTTTAGGACTGTATTACTTAAACAGACCAAAGTTCTCTAATGTATACTATCACGATCAAGATTTTGAGCAGTGTACTCTAAAACATCTACTCAGGACTGCTCTAAGAATTATCATACAGTCATAGAATATGAGTTGGGGATCATCTAGTCTAGGAGATCATCTATTCTAGCATTTCTCAGCCTTGGCAACTTCATGATAGGTGAACTTCAACTCCCAGAATTCATCAGGCAGCTGACCTAGTCCAACTCTCTGCCTAGTACAGAAATTCATTGCCTATTATTTTGAGCTATAACCTACAAAGAACATATATTTTCTTACCAGGAAATGTCATATGTAGAACGGAAGGATTTTTTTTCTTTCTTTTTTTTTAAGAGATGACTTCTGGCAGAATATAAACTTGAGAGACACTGACTCACCTCAGGCTAGAGTTTTTGGCAGGCATTTTGGAAGTCTACTTCCCAAAGGCATTGTAGCACTTCTGCTTTCTCCAGGGACTTTGTGGAAGCATATAACAGAGCTGGGAAAGCTGCCTATCAACTTTTCCAGCATATCTTGCCCATTCATAAGATTTCTGGAATAAATGTTTGGATATGGAGAGAGGGCAGAGGGTATCCCTGCCAAACTATCTTGCTTCCTTGATACCAGAAAAGACAGCATCTTCCTGTTCCTGGAGCATCCTCCTGTAACAACAGTGTTAGCCATCAGCACAATGACATGTTCCATATCCTGGAAAGAAGTAGGATATTAGTCAGACTTAGTAATCTGTTACAGTTCACTTTATAAATGATCCCACAAAAGTCTGCTGCTTCATATTTAGGCCAAGTTTCTCCCATGTGGAGCTTGGCAATGCAGATTTAAAAAAAGCAGGGCTTTGAGTCATAGCTGCCATCTTGACTCTTTTGACACACATACAAACACACACCTGCTCCCATGGGAATAAAGAATGCCAGAGTCCAATAACATGGAAGGCATCAAGTTGGGAAAAGCTTATTTAACCTGTGAAAGTAGGAAGACCTTTTTTTCAAATTGTTTTTTCCCTTTCTTCTGAGGATCGCTGCTTATATTGACAGATGTGTGTGTGAGAGAGAGAGGGGGGGAAAGGGAAGGGAAGGGAAGGGAAGGGAAGGGAAGGGAAGGGAAGGGAAGGGAAGGGAAGGGAAGGGAAGGGAAGGGAAGGAAAGGAAAGGAAAGGAAAGGAAAGGAAAGGAAAGGAAAGGAAAGGAAAGGAAAGGAAAGGAAAGGAAAGGAAAGGAAAGGAAAAAAAATGAGAGATTTACTAATAGCAGGGATATAATATACTGGTGTAGATTTTCACATCTGGCATCAATGAAGCAGTGATGAGCTTTTGGGCCAGATGGCTGTGATCTAGTTTTCAGTTGTCCTGACATTTCTCCAGCAGGGTGGCTGGCATCTTCAGAGGCAGAGGGAGCTGCTTTGTGGTGTACTTCTCAGCAGCTCACAGGCAACTCAACAGAGATTGACTGGGCTCTCGTGTTTGGTCCATGTCACGGGAATCCAAAAAAGTTGGTTCCTCATTGGTTCCTGATCCAATTGTTCTATTTTGAAGAAATTTCTTGACATGGACCAATCAGAAATCAGCTTGCCAGGTTCAAATACGAGAGCCCAGTCAGTCTCTGTTGAGTTGTTTGTGAGCTGCTGAGAAGTACACCACAAAGCAGCTCCCTCTGCCTCTGAAGATGCCAGCCACCACTGCCAGAGAAACATCAGGACAACTGAAAACTAGACCAGGGTCATCTGGCTCAAAACTCATCACCATTTCAGCAAGGATATAATTGAGGTTCAGAAAAGGAAACACAATGAACTTTGGTAAATAAAGGAGGTCAAATTTCACAGTGAGATTCAAAGTCGTGTTCTTTGATCTCTTCAAGAATAAGAATCTACACACATAACTGGGTATAAATGATTACCTTCTAGTGGCCAAGGACATTTGTATTTACAAAAGACTTTGGTCTATAAGGTGATTAGTAACTAAGTTAAAATCAGTTTTAATATTACTTTTAATGATGTTTCACCTGCCTTATTTTTAAATGTGGTTTTGTTCCATTTTATGGTAACTGAAGATAAAGTTTTGTTTGTCATCTTCAGCAATGTGGATGGCAAGAATAAAAAGGCAGGATGTAAGCATATCTTAAACTCCTGTCTCTCCTCAAAAACTTCTAGAACCCTTCCCAAACCAGAAAAATCCTCAAAAACTTCTAGAACCCTTCCCAACCCAGAAAAATCAAGAAGATCACTCTTACTTTAATCTTCTAGGTCCTATCTGCTTTCTCAAGCAGGCTTGCCTGGAGGAGTCATTAGTACCTGATTCACTAACAGCAATTATTTTAATCAACCAAAGAATGTTAACTGATCAATTAATTCAATGAAATATTTCACATCTATCTTTCAGACATATTCCTTCAGTGTATTTCATATTTGTAGTTTTAACCATTCTCACTGGGAAGTGTTCCTGACTACATGGCTGGACATCATTGCCACATCAGAACATAGTAAAAAATTCTAGTAGTAATTTCCTCTGAGAAATAATCTCTCCTGGACTCCAATGAGCAAGAATAGAATAGGTCCTCTTTGAAGCAGAATCCCACTGGTGTCTCACAGCCTTTGCTTCTTTTCCAGGACAATTGTTTCCAGCCTCTTCCACCACCCAAAAAATCTTTTTCTACAAAGGTTTGACTGTGCCCTTGATTACTGTTGAATTCCATTCCTTTTCTATGAGTTAGGTTCATGAGATCATTTCTTCTGCATAGTTGAGTATCTGGAAGTTAAATCATTTGCTCATGTATTTCCTTCACTGGGTGGTTCAGGTCACTGTAGAAGTCATCTCAGGGTCTTGGCAAATTGTTCTCTCTACTATAGAAGGAGGCATAGGGTTAGAACTTTGGACTATGCAAATAGGACTATGCAAAGATTCAAAGATAGCTTGATTTCAATATCCCTTCAAATCAAATAACTGAATTGCCAAATTCTGTCTGTTGAATCAAATCAGCTGCCTTGGGATCAACTTGATGCCATCACATGTGTGCAAGTGCAAACACCGATTTTGCTAATTCAAATCAAATAAATTTGATGACTCCAATTAAATCCAATTCAACTGATCGGTTTGAATGGATGGTTTGAATCAAAACATGGCTGATTTACAAATACTTGGGGACAATTTATTCTATTTATTTTATTTATGAATCGAATTTATATAGCCGCCCATCTCATGAGAAGTGACTCTGGGTGGTGTAGAATAAAGAGTAGGGCCATCCTATTCTACAGGGATGACTCTGATAAAATAATTGGGTTCCCCAACCTAGGTGCCTTCCAGATATGTGTCAGGCCCAGCCCAATAATAATGGTGAAACAGGCCAGTCGAGTATAGTTCCTTTATCTGCTTACACCTTATAGACAGAATCTTGCCAAACTCAATCTATCCTACAGCAACTAGTGAATATGTCCTGGGAGATTCTAGGGAGTGGCTATCCTGAACCTCTTTTGCTTCCCACACTACCCCTGCAGACTGTATTGTCTCCTTTCCCCTCCTGGAATGCCCCCCCTCCCTCCTGATGGCCTTGATCTCCCACATCATTCTCCTCCTCGTAGATACATTCCATCACAATATGTGGACTTCAATTTCTTTAATGTTGGTTGGGAGATCCTGGAAGTCGAAATCCACACATCTGGAAAATGCCCAGATTGGGGAAGGCTGGAGTAGCCTTTCAGATTCATCTACATCTATGATGTTCCTTAAACTTTGGGACATTGGAGAAATAACCTATTATCCCAGCTTCTATTGTACATCAGTCCATGCTTCCCAAAGGCACATTGCTTGAGTGAAGAAAGAAAAATAATTTCATGCATGTGTAGGGATCTACTTCTGTCAATTAAACTTTGTAGGCAAAGATGCTGTTGGGGAAAATAAATCTATCATTTTCAGTTTTGCTATTTTCCTTGTGTCCCCAATACTGGGTTTGCCTCATCCTCTTTCCAAACCAATCCATGATTTAAAAAAAAAAATGCATACATGTTACCGTGAGCACTGCTCCTCATATACACATTTTTCTATTAAATGTTTATCTACCGTGCATATCTTTACAGAGTCCCCTAACATAAAATTTTTTATATGTCATTTTGGCCAATACATGCATTTTGTGTTCTGCTTCCCCTCCAACATATGCATTTTATTTTAATTTGGAGGGCTGCATTGCAAGACATGAACAAAAATGTTGGAGTTCAGCTGCATTTTGGTTAGTGTCTTACAAAGATGGGTAACTTCCACCTTATGGATAATCCAGTTTACCAGGCCCTTCCCCTTTCTGAAACATCTCCGAACATTTGAAATAATTTGTAGAAAGGTAGATTAGAAATAAATGTCTCTGTTCATCCCAGATCATGGCTGGCAGTTCTTTTCTGAAAATCTACAATTTTAAAACAGCAGAGTAAACCGATGTCCCAACTTGGCACCCCGAGACTCAAATGGAAGTTGGCAATTCCTTGTCAAAGACATTCACTACTTGGACATCTAATTGTGTTTTACTCTTGCTTCACACCAATGATTTGATGCATCCTGATCTAACATGCTTGTAGTATATCCTTGGATCTGGATGGTGTTTCCCTCAGGATGACACTCCACAGAATCATGGCAAACCTGTGCTTGATGTTTCAGCAGGCATGCGTAGTCTCAGCATATTTAAGCACTTCCAGGCAACCACTTGCCTTCTTCATCTAATTCTTGGCATTTTTTCTTACCACCTAGCCGTACGCATGGTGCAGCCCTTGCATTTGGGATGGCCTCTAGGCCTCTTTCCCATCCCTTTTTGCGCATGGTAACCTACTACCTGCATTTAAAATTTTTTTTAACTGCACACTGGTGTGTGTGTGTGTGTGTGTAGAAACACAGTTCCTTCTACACTGACAATGTCTTATATATGTTGTAGGAGAGTTTCACAATTTGAGGCCACAGAGCTGCCTGACTCCCCAAAGCCTTAGCTTGTATTCCTAGAGATCTCCCCAAATTATCAAATTGAAAAATTGAATGAGATAAGGAGGGATGATTAAATACATGACTGAAGAGGGATCCTCTTGATTATATTTAATTAGAATTAAACATCCATGTAAACAAAGCCAAATGTAATGTTTATTCCTGCCTCATCCAATCATTTGCCACTCTAAAACAAGGCATGGTGCTCAGTTTGGGGGAGGAAGGGAGAAATAAAAAAAAAACTTCGCAACTCTGTGTGGAATGTCCTGATCAATAAAGCTATAAGTAGGATAGCTTTAACCCTCCGCACAAGTAATAATCTGTCAAAGAATTCTGAAGCAGCAAAATGGGTAAGAAATAGAAAGCACAATTAGAAACCAAAGTGAGAAGGCTCTGTTATTGCAAGGCTCAGAAACAACCAACCAAATCGCATTGATTCCTATCTCTGTTGCCTTGTTGGCTTCTATTGCCTCTCTGCAATGTCATCTCAAATTCAATCATTTTTGTTCCTAACTAATACATATGAACTATAAGTGCCTTTCAGATGTCACTAAAGGCCGCCTGGATAGCATATAGACACCATCTGTCACAAGGATACAAGGGGAGGGCTGGAATGCAAGTCAAACTTTTTTTCTGAAAAGATCCATATTTTAAACAGAATTTAGCCAAAGTGTGCAATCTGTAGAGCTCTTTATGGAGAGATCAGATCCTTTACAAACCAACTAATATAAGAAAACAGCTTTTTGGGGTGGGGTGGGGGAATAGGTAACACTGATATTTCCATGCAGTCTTTTTTGCTCAAGGATCCATATAAAATAATGGTCTGAAGCAGCACCATAAAGTTTGTGATTTCACAGGGGTCATTTCTAAAGATAGCAAAATGAGGTCATCCAACCCATCAGATTAATTTAGTAACTTGCCCAGCAGTGGTTTATGATAACTTGGACAATAATTCTTTTCTTTCAGATTTGCCATGCATGCTTGCCATCAGATATGGGTAGCTCAGCCATCTCACAGCTTTGGAAGGCATTCTTTTGAAAGCACATGTTGGCTGTGTCAGAGAAAGAAGCAGTCTTTCTGGCCTGTCTGAGAGGTAAGCATTTTCAAACTCAACAAATAAGCAATGCATTCAATTCCATAATACTTTGTTGGATCCAGAGTAATGTTCAGTGGAGTTTGTTTTGTTGAAGAAGAAAAGTACGGTGTTGATCTTCAGATTTTCTCATTGCTCTCCTGGAAGGGGATGGAGAAAGGTGGAAGGAAAGAAGAGGATGACCAGCAGCAATGAGTGTACCACTGGAAGGCCTGAAGGACCAGGTTGAGACAGTTCATCTTGGAGAAGTTCTGTCTATGTGGTTGCTAAAAGTTGACATTGACTTGATGACATAATCAGTCAATCATTAAAGAAAATTCAGAGGAGAAATAAGATAATACAGGGTCTTAAGACTTAGGAGAAATATGATAGCCATGTAAAGGGAAGCTAGAGGGAAGATGGTTAGGAACTCTTCCATTGCCATAGATACCAAGTCCAGAAATAGCAGGTGCATTGCAGCTATCTAGATTTCATTTAAATATAAGAAGCAATTACTGACACTAAGCTCTGTATAACAGCGGAAGAATCTACCTGTGAAGGTTGAGCTCTTCACATTTTTTAAGAAGAGTCTAGACAGCCACCTCTCTTGGATGATTCCCCCCCCCCCCCCCTACACATTGCAGAAGATTGAATTAAATGAACCTTGTGATCCTCCCTTCCAACTCTGCAATATTATTATTTCATTCCTCTATGAAATGTTGGATGAATCCATCCACATAATTGGATTGTATGCCCTGGTTTTGTGCCAGAATCCAAACTGAGGCATCCCTGATATATCCAGAAAAGGGGATCCCAAAAACATCCCTTGGTAATTGACTCCATTATCAAATTATTCTTATTTTCAGGAAGATTTTCCTCCTTTCAGCCAGAATCTGCTTTCCTGTAACATATTGTTATATGTGTCCTATATTCTAGAAAGACAGCAGACAATTCTCAACATCCTTCCATGTGTGTTATCCTTTCAGATACCTATGAAATGCTATCAAATCGCACTTCAATCTTCTCTTCTCTAGGTTAAGCATACCCAATTCTTTCAATTTCTCCTTAAAGTATGATGTTTTTACTTCCTGATCATTTTTGTTGCCTTTCTCTCAAATTATCCTAATTGTCTGAATCCCTCTTAAAAGTGTGGTGCCTAGAATTGGATACAGTAGGAGCTGGTCAACTGAGAATAGAGTGGAACTATTCATTCTCATGATTTGGAAGCAATTAGGCAGGTGCACATTGGATTACTGAATCAATGTAGAAAATCAAGTCAATTCACGTTGATGCTTTGAATCGAAACGGTTGAATCTGGCCAGGTGCTGCTACCTGTTTAGGTAGAAAACAATGAAAGGAGGAGCTCCTAAGTTATCAAGGCTATCTGAAAGTGCCAATGAGCACCAAGAGAAGGTCAGTATAAGAGTTCAAAGGAATTGCTCCTTCAGCATGCACAGAAGCCATATCTAATGTCCTTTGAAGCCAGAGGTGTGCCCACATGCTGGTACTCTCACCTTCCAGAGCCAGGTAAGACTGGAAAAGGTAGAAGCAGCTGCAACAGGAATTAAAGCAGAAGAACCAGTGGCAATAATCAATGGCTCAGAACAGAAGAAAGTAGCTGACATGAAAGAAAATGACACTGTAACGGAAGGACTGAGAGCGTTGTGAAGGCAGATGGCTGAGTTATTATGGCACTAGACAGTAGTAGAGGAATAAAGGCATTGTTATTAAGTGAATGAACTCGGCTTGGGATCAAAAATGACTTCGCTTCCATTGGTCATTATGGGGCTTTTGGCCATTTTTGGGCACTTTTGCAAACACAAATTTACAAGGAGGACCTCAAAAAGGAAGCACCCTTACTACTTCTTTTTTTTTTTAGAAAAATTTTATTACACAAATAAAATATACAGTTACATAAAACAATACAAAACATAAAAATCAGACAGACATCTAAAAGCCTTTTACAAAAGACATATCTTAAACAAAACAAACAAACAAACCATATAAGCAAACAAAGGACTTCCTACTTTCGTTTTGAGGAAGTTATTTCTAATAATATAAACATTTTCTGTATTTGTTATGCACCCTTACTACTTCTATAACCTACAAAATGGGCTGAAATCTGGCTTTGCAAGTATCAGCTTTGCTGAACTTAATCTTGTTGTGTTTTAAGGTTTTGTGGTCTCTCTCTCTGTCTCTCTCCCTCCCTCCCTCCCTCCCTCCGAGTCAGTATTGACTCCTGGTGATGGCCTGGACAAGTCCCTGCCGTTTTCTTGACAGGATTGTCAGAAGTGGCTCACCCTGGCCTCCTCCTTCCTAGGGCTGAGAGAGTGTGGCTGGCCCAAGATCACCCACCTGGCTTCATGCCTAAGGCAGGACTCTTGGTCTCCCACTTTCTAGTCTGGTGCCTTAACCACTACAAACCAGCTCTCCATGTTTTAAGTAGGGTCTAGTTATTTTAAATGCTGTTTATTGTGCAATTACTCAATTAGTTTTAAAGTTCTTTTTTTCCCCATCAACTGTCTTTTTTCTATTTAGATCAGTCACATGGATGAGACCAACCAATCAAATATCACATAATCGAAATTACATGGTTAAGATGTTAGGTGAATATCAGTCCCCCCAGGCAGACCAGACCAGGAAATCAATACTGGCAGAATCTTGTACGCCTGATGGTGCTGGACCGCCTCCTCCTCCTCCGCCTCCAGGATGTCTGCCTGAGTCACTTCCGAATGTTATCTGGACATTCTGGACTTAAAAACTGCTTCAGCCCCTTTTTCTAGGCAACAGAGCCGGTATATCTCCATCAGGGTCATCTTCCTTATTCTCTACAGTGAGCAGCCAATTTGGCAACCTGTTGGTATATTTCAGAAAGGGTGACAACTGCAGTTGTGGTGCACCATGCTTCCTAGTCAAGGATCATTCCAGCTAACCAAGGATAATATGGTAAATGACTACATAGTCACTTGCCTGTTATCACTGGAGAAAGGCAAAGTGAGTGATTGTGAGAACAAGTCAGAACAAATTAATGAACTAGTGTACACATACCAACAGTGGCATCCACAGAAACTTACTGCTTTTGGCAAAATGGCAAAACCAGAGTTGTGCTGCAGAGTTCTGCTCCTTTGGTGTATGTGGGCAATGTTGCAATGTATGTAGAAGAGAGATGCGGTTTATGTTGTGATGCTGGAATATTGCTGGCATCAGTCTCACTCCTGATTGCAGTCCCAGTGGTGACACCCCTGTTTGTCAAGAAATGCAAAGAAAGAAAGAAGTCCCATTTCTGGAAACTTGTTGAAAATGTTCATGCAAACATGCTGTCATGACTGCAAGGGAGACAAGGGAGAACATGAAAACACACGTGTCATGACCTCATCACATGAATGCTGCAACTTATGGACCTACAACAGACATCAGAATGCTTGTGTGTTATTGCATGATGACTTGATGACTCACAAGTTCTCATTTTGATGTTACCACAGCTCATTATGGATGCCTACAGACTCAGTCCTATCCTCACAATTTGCAAAAGATCTACTGTGTTCACTGTTGCCAGATAATGTTCTTCACATGGATCCCTCTTAAGTCTGCACCCTCTGTCCTCTAGCAACTGATAAATCATTCTGTGGCTGGAGAAAGTAGACAGGGAGGAGTAACACAAACCATGCTGTGGATGACAAGGATGTGTCACCCATTGTCTTTCTTGCTCCACTGCCCTTTGTACTGAGAGATTCGTGTGACCTTTGGTGGCATTTGTGAGCGACCATTTTCTCTGGACGTTCTCCGTTTCTATTGATTTCTGCAAAGGATTAATCTAAACAGGCCACATAATTTATGTAAACTGTGCAGGTAATTAAATCCCCCTTCCACCAAAGGTCAGGAGTAGAATATTTAAGTCCCCCTCCCCAAAAAAAGAGAAAGAAGATGAAAGTGAAAAAGTTTGGTCATCTCTGCTCAGATTGGGGTGCTCTCATGTTGGCTCCATGAGTGCTTGTAAGCTGGGTAGGGCCCCAGGTGGCTTGGATAGCACAAAAAAGCCAATTGCATGTTGAAAAGCTGCAGGAAACATGTTTCTCCCTTGCCGAGGGAGAGATGGCAGAGACAGACAGCTCTGGGGGCCATGGATACATTTTGGAATTCAGAAGGAATATTGTGGACACTTCTACAAAATAGCTGTCATCAATGGCTTAACACCATTGCTAGCTCCTTAGGATGTTTCTCTCTCTCCAGATTATTATTATTTGTTTGTTTTTGTTTTGTTTTCTGGACAGGTAGATACATCTGTAAATTAAGGGCTGGGCTACACCACCAACCAGTTTTATAAAAATGCCTCTAAGGGATTTCCATGAGGCCTAGTGGCATTTTTGGAAATGGATATTAAAAGATGGGACTAGGCTTTGCAGCATGCCACCTTCCCACTATTTTTTAAAATCTTTTAAAAATCAAAAGACAGATGACCCTGCAGAGACACAGAAGCATCTGTCTTTCATTAAACTGACAAGAGCAGTGTTGCTCTGTCACAATGCAAGTTCTGCCCCTTTTGCACGTGCATGTATAGTACGTTGTCCACAATGCACATACAAACATGAGGGAAGTTGCTTTCGTTAGTTGCCTCCTCTTGCTCCACCCCAAGGAAGCTGTTGACAGAAAAGGGGTCCAGGAGTATTGCCAATCACTACGTGGTCTATGGTTAGACAAATGTCTGGAGGCAAATTTGCATGGATTTGGGAGGGGGGAAGGTGAGGGAGTATGGCTACTTGACGTGGGTGTAGCATATCAACCCAAACTGTCAGAGTCATGGGCTAGATATGAGGAATTTGCATAAGGAAAGACTCTTCAGAGCTATGCATTCTTCTGGCTATAAGCAGCAGATAGCCATGGCCAATCCATTAACCCCTTCCTATCATTTTTTGATGGACGGGGAGATAGATAGATAGATAGATAGATAGATAGATAGATAGATAGATAGATGAGATTTTTTAACAATACAGATTTTGAAAGACAAAAGTAAGGGAAGTAAAGAAAAGTAATATCTAATTGGGAAAAAAGTGAAAAGAAAAGAAGAGAGGAGGGGAGGGGAGGGGAGGAGAGGAGAGAAGTAGTAAATGAAGGGAAGGGAAGGGAAGGGAAGGGAAGGGAAGGGAAGGGAAGGGAAGGGAAGGGAAGGGAAGGGAAGGGAAGGGAAGGGAAGGGAAGGGAAGGAAAGGAGGCTTCCGGTCTTCTTAACAGCGGTTACAAGCGCACTTATATTTTACCCTCTCTCTCTAAGGTTACAACATAATTTCCTTCTTTTCATAATCTACCCTTTCTAATCATCAAACCCATAAATCACAAGTTCATTTTTTATTTCTTTTTTCAGCAAGAAGTCCATAAGGGGTTTTCAGTCACTAATGCAGTTATTGTCCTTTCTCGATGGAGGGGGGCTTCTTAATTCTCTCCAATCTGGGGAGTAGGCTTCTATATCACCTCAGAGTTGGGATATGCACAGCAAAGCTGAATGCAACATCTATTTAGTGGGTTCTGTTAACAGCATCCTGTCACCTATGATAACCTACAGATTTCATCCTTGGATGACTTGAGGGCAAAAGAAATGATATTCAACTTCATAGAGAATGGAGAATACTGTTTTCTATCAAGGTAGATAATTTGTTTTAGGTACTGAAAGAAGTCAAAGGTTCTTCTTCTGGACTCAACTGTAGCCAGAATTATTTGACTTCTTTCACTATTAGGCACTAACTATATCCACCTCATTCTTATTTGCTAATATAACATATAGTTTCAGTCCAGACCTGAGAGAGAGAGAGAGAGACAACAATGTTAAGCAGATGAGGGGAGGGGAGGGGAGGGGAGGGGAGGGGAGGGGAGGGGAGAAGGAAGGAAGGAAGGAAGGAAGGAAGGAAGGAAGGAAGGAAGGAAGGAAGGAAGGAAGGAAGGAAGGAAGGAAGGAAGGAAGGAAGGAAATAGCCGAGTTCATGTGCAAGGCAGAATCCTGATTAAAAATTACACCACAACATGCATTCTCTGCCTGAGCATGAAACGATCATTACGAATCACTATCATAAATAATACATGCTAAAATGCTTCCATGCGCCATCAATATTGACCTTGCTTAATTATTGATAACAAGAATATGCTCCCTTGAAACTCTGCTGAGAGGCATCCTCCTGCTTTTCCCTGTTGGGCGTGGGTTGTTGTTGGTTTTCGGCAGTAATTAGAAATGAAAAAAAAAATGTCCACATCCCCATTCATTAAAACTAGCAAATTCTGGGTTGAAGAGCAGAATGCTGTAAGACTTATCCCATCCCTGTCTTGTTTCAGAAGCAGTACGTGTGTATGGCCACTCAGAAGGATGGGGAACAGATGGAGCAAAAGGTCTACAGGAGCTTTCCCCAGTAGGGTGCTGTTTAATTGTGTTGGATTTCAACTCTCATTTCAGATCCATCTGGATGCTGCCAGGTGGGAAAGATGGCTATGGTGGGGATGGGCAACCTGCAGCCCACGACTGCCTACAGCTTCTGAGAAGATGCTTCTGAGAACTGTGGCAGTCAGCACTTGTTGGGGTTTATTGGACAAGGACACAGCAGAGCCTCCTTTTTACCAACCAATCAGCAGGAAGGGGGTCTATAATTTGCAAAAGTTCATGAAGTACGTTGTTAAGGCAGTTTGTATCATTTGTGTGGGGATCGCATCACTGGTGTCCGCTCGCATCACTTGCGTAATGAAGTGAGCTTAATCACACAGAAAACCGGTCCACCGTCTGCAAAGTCAATTGCATTGAGGATTGAGATCTGCTAAATCAAGGTTTCCGTATATACACACACGCACATGTATTGGGTGCATCCTGTCAGATATTCATATATTTGTTGACAGAAGTTGGTTATCATATTCAAATGGTGAAGGAGGAAGAGAAAGTGAGTAAGCCAACTCAGTCACTGAGTTGGACTAGTCCAGGCAATCAAGGCTGATTTGAAGGTGTGCTCAGTCAATAAGTATTATTACTGCCACCAAATCTAGTTTGCAGCTGTGCCTTAATAGTTTTTCCCAAACTGATAAAGATTTGGGAAACTGTTATATAAACAGCCCAGTGCAAGGTTCTCTGTTATCAGTGAAAAGACTCACCTCCTTGTAGGACCATTAGAAGGCTGTTAGAAAATCATAAGGTCTCCACCATACTGTACATTGTGGTATATTGGTTCTAAACAGAAAATTGTCCAATTGCTGAAATTCTTGCTACCCCATTCCAATCATCTCAATAAATCTTGCTAAAGAGAACTCTGAGAATCAGCTTGGAAAAAAAATCACTTTTGATTTTAGACAGCAGACAAAAAGCCTGGCTTGTACAATACCACATTTTGTTGCAGGAATCTTCTTGTGTGGTTCCACTGTTTGCATGTACAAAAGGCAGACAAGCAAACAAAATGGCAGAAAAGTCTGTGGCAGTTTTCCAAGTCATGGCACAAAGAATACGGCGTTCCATCCAGCTTTATTTCTGGACTTCTAAATTGTCAAAGAAAGGCGGTTTGGCATAGTGGTTATGTAATGGGTAGTAGGAATAACCTCAAGGAACAGGAAGAAGAGCCTCAACCAAGATAATAGTCAGATAAAGGAAATTTGTGTCCAAGGAGAAATGTAATTTGAGGAAGCATCTCAGACTCGACCTTCTCTAATTCTCACAAAAATAGAGGGAGGGAGGGAGCATATCCAGACTTACAAGATTAATGTCAGCCCTTCAAAGTAGACCAGCCTTGGAAACCAAAGATATGAATGCTAATACTACTTTCACTATAAGGTTACAGTCACAGAATCTTGCAAGTCTGGATGAACTTCTTTCTCCCTCCCTTTATCTTTATGAGAAGTAGGGAGGGTCTTGTCTGAGCTGCTTACCCAGGTTACAGTTCTGGCCAGACTCAGTTGTCTTCTTGTGGCACTTCCTCCTGTTCCCCAAGGTTATTCCTACTTCCCATTACATAACCACTATGCCAAACTGTCTCTCCTTGACAATTTAGAGGTCCAGAAATAGAGCTGGATGGAGCACAGTATTCTTTGTGCCATGACTTGGCAAACTGCCACAGTATGCCCATTACAGGTTAAGGCACCAGGCTAGAAACTGGGAGATCATCAGTTCTAGTTGTGCCTTGGTCATGAAGCCAGTTGGGTCACTTTGGGCCAGTTCCTCTCTCTCAGCTCTAGGAAGAAGACAAGGGCAGTCCACTTCTGAAATCCTGCCAAGAAAACTGCAGGGACTACTCCAGGCAATCAAGACTGATTTGAAGGTGCACTCATGCACACACGCACACATACAATCGTCAAGAGGGGATTCACTCTGAGTCACCTCTTGGCTCCAGCTTGTTCCTCTTGTCACTCTTTCAGCACAAGCAACGGGGGTGGAAATGGCAGGACTGCCTTGTTCGGACAGTGGGAGCACAGTATGCTTTCACTCCTGAAAGGAAAGAGAGAAGGAAGATGAGCTACTGGAATAGAAACGAAAAGACAACAGTGTGATTGTCGGTAGAGGAGGAGGAAGGGAGAACACAAGGATCTTCAAGGCTGGGACGAAGCAAGAAAGAAATGCCTGTTCACTGGAACAATGCTTTCTTTAATCCCGGATACCGTTTACAGGATGTTTCATCAGCCAAGCACCTGCTCCACTAAGCAATTACAGGCACAGAAATAGTACGCCTCAACCAGGTGAAAGCTGGCTCTGGGTCTTTCGAGTCACAATGCGCTTGGCACCATTCCCAGCGTTCAGCTCTGATTCCAAAGAGAATCAGGTTTTGCTTGCAGATGATCACCACTAACCGCCTTCAGACCATTGCTGTCTTTCCTTAAGAGATCAATATGTTATGCCCAAAATAGTTCCAGATGGTAAAGGAGGAGGGATGGAAAGTTTGGACCAGTTTGAACCAATGGCAGGCTTTTGGATCTGTACAGGGAAAAAAATAATAAATCTCCCCCCCCCCCCTTCTTTTTTACCCCTAAGGACCAAGTTTATTTAGAACAGTGTTGTCCAAACTTGGCCACTTTAAGATGAGTGGACTTCAACTCCCAGAATTCCCCAGCCAGCATGTCCACTCATCTTAAAGTGGCCAAGTTTGAACAACACTGATTTAGAACATTTGAGTTAATAGTTCATGAAATGCTTTTGACCTTACAATGGTGCATGTCTGGCAGATTAGCATGTTTCGTTTCTCTGTATTGAAGTTTGCTAATTTTATATTATGATATCAAGCTAACTTAAGTAAACATACAATAACATTAACAATATAGCATAACCTTAATAGTAATCATGGTAATAATAAAAAGGAAGAGGAAAACAAGTTCAAGAATTTATGCTAGAACAATTCCAAAGATTGACCGTATTGCTTGGAAGTCTTCTTCTTTCCCCTTTGAGCACGCGTGTGCACACACACACACACACACAACACATGGCAACAATCTATGGCTAAAATCTCTCCTTCTAGTGTTCAATGGAAGATCTTTTAATTAACCTCCATGCTCAAAATGTCCACATGTCTTGATGTCTATTCAAACACGAGGGATATGGCCAAGACTATAGTGATCGGTCTATATACCCGAGTCATAGTAAGAATCTTTTAATTACAACCCCAAATTGGGTACAAATAGGACAAGTCCAAACCAAATCCAAAATCCCAACTCCTGAATTACATTTCCATCTGAAACGCAATTGCAACCAACTCTTATTAAACATGCTTTAGGGCGTACAATGTACACAAAGTAAATTTTGTGTTCAATTAGCCTTGTTTTCAGATAATAAGAAACTAATTCCATGCTATTTAAAGCAACCCTTCATTGGTTTGTCAGGATAAGACATACAAACTCATTATTCAAGAGGTCACATAAATAACGTCAATTTCATCAACTTCCTATAATAAAGCCTTACTAGAACAGGAACTGCTGTTCATTACTCCATAAACTCCAACATTGCATTTGAATTAAATTGACCAACTAACAAATGCTGGAGTTGAATAACCCCCACACAAAAAAAATTCTAAGATAAACACATTTATCTACACACACACACTTACATGCACAAAAGTAAAATGTCTTCCTCGAAACTGAGTTGTTCCAAAGTAATAATATACTCACCTCCTCAAATGGTTTTATCTGCTATTTTTAAGTTGTGATTGTTCCATAATGTAAGCTTTTCATAGGAAAAAGTTCCAAATTATAGCAATGACCCAATATTTTCCATATGTAACTTCTGGTATTGAATGCAGGTATTGAAACTGATCCTTCCACAGCCACGGATATCTGTAATTCAATGAGATCAAATAACTCTCAAGAAAAAGAAATGGATTCTGAAATTTCTTATTACAGACAGTGAAGATGAAAACCTAATGATAAACCTAAAAATGTGGAAAGTTAAATCCACCTTTCCCAACAATTTTCCCCAAACTCAAAGATGCTCTTTGCCAAAGAAATTTATTCAATATCCAGCCAATTCATTTAAAATAATGGGATAGGATAGCTTCTCAAAATGTAAATCAGCTTTAGAATCCTTCAGGTCAAGGAAGGATTCCTTGCAAGCAAGCAAGGTCAATCCTTGCTGACAAACCTATTCTCTTTAACTTTTTATATTTAGCTTGTATGTTTGACATCTATAAATCAGGATCTCTTCCACAGTCAGCACCTGGAAGCGCTCCAAGGGACTACACTGCATTTCCCTATCTACTGTTTCCTATTACGCAGTTGATTTGATTCTAATATTGTGCATCTGGTACTATCCATGTGTAGAATCTGTTTATGTTGCTTGAAACAGGTGCTGGCAAAAACAGTTTCTCTTTGCAAGCATCTGTTAAGATATCTCCTGCATTGTTGAATCTATCCAAACTTTCCTGTAATTCCTGTTTCCTCCATATTTCTAACATATGCATTCCAATCACCTATCAATTATGTATTAGCCGTAGGAATCTGTGGTTGGGACACCGAAAGTCATAAGTGGTAGTCATTGATCACCCAAGCCAATAATTTTTCAAGTATTTAAAATATAAATCTACTCTGCTTGATATCAGTCAATTGGTAATCAATGTCTAAATTGAATGCAGATGTGACTACTGATTTATCTTGCTCTTGTAGCTGAAATACACCATTCTTGGCTATTGGCAGAAGCCAGGAGAAACCTTGGCACCAAACGAGAGAAGAATTTTAGAACTGCTTGTAACTGTAGAAGTCTATAAGGAATCTATTTGATTTGGGAGGCTAATCTAGAAAGAAGATAATAGAGACTTTTGCTCCAGATTTCAGCACAGCTTTTCCACTGCTCAGATTTGGAATATTAATATGGACATTTAAAACGGGAATTGTCAATAGCTGTGATTTTAAAAAATGGTTTCTCAGCAGAGTTAGACAAAATTTGATGGCCAGGTAGAGGCTATAACAAGATCAGATCCGCTCAAATTCATCAAGATCAGAGTTTGGGGTTATGTCTATATATAAAACTTCTATTATGCTGGGATAGATTGCAATATAATGAAACTTGCAGTGATGGTAGCCCCTACAGTGGAGAACACCCATTCATACTTCCTGTAAAGGAATTTAGTGTTGCGCAGAGTGCAGCAAAAATCCCATAAATCCTGCTCTCAGGAAAATAACACATCAGCATGAGAGCTTGCAAAATGCAATGTCCATATTGTGTTCTCCAAAGAAAATCCAGTCAGAAAATATAAACTAACTGGTCTTTATTGATAAAAATGCAAAACTTCACAAAATACAAGTTGCATACAAAATATAGAATATAACAAAGACTTCTTCTCATATTAGCTTCCAAGACTTATCACTACAAAGCCTTTAGCTAAAAAAAAACACTCTCAGAGAAGAGGTTCACTACTTGGTTACTAGTTAGGACTACATAACCTATAAAACCTACATGGTTAACTGTTCAAAGTAAAAAACACACACTCTCACTGAACACTGGGCATTTGAGCCCTCCCCTTATAGTGCTAGTATAACACCCCCACTGCATAACTAACACACACACATACAGTAGGTGGCAGTGAAAATCATGACAACATCACAAGATACTTTGTAATCTCAACACTTGTTTTGTATAGCTAAACGGGATGACCTTCTTCCCATGAGAAAATCCTGATATTTAGAGCTGACCTTGGACCGAAAGAATCATTAAGGGAGAGAGGGAGGGAGGAGTCATTAGAGAAGGACTTGAAGTGATTGCATACTCCAGAGACTGCAGTAGGCATGAGAAAGAAACTCAAAATAACACTGCCTTGATTTTGTTTGTTATAAGACAGGACAGAGAGAAACTTGGATAGGCTTTCAAGATTCTGTTATTATACCCTACAACAAAGATGTAGCTTTCCTAGAATCCTTGCTGTGTATGTTGCTTGACCTGGCCTAGCTAGAAGAGAGGACACTACCAGGCTGCCACAGAGACTAGGATGAATATGGTTAGGAATTTACTGTGTTTCAGGAAACAGTAGCTATATAAGGTCGTTGACAGTTTCTGGGTGTCATCCCTGCAAAGTAGGCCACACTAAGAAACCAATTCCATATGGGTCTAAAATTACTTTTATTAGAATAGCTATAGTAACAGAATCTTGCAAGTGTCCACGTACTCTCCCCCTCCCTTTATCTTTGAACTAGGGAAGGGCTTGTCTGAGACATTTTCTCAAATTACTTTCTTCACCCAGGCTCAGCCCCCTCTTATCTGACTGTTGCCTTGATAGCAGCCCTTCCCCTGTCCTTTAAGGCCATTCTCTCTGCCCTCTATGCTAGTTGAGTAAGAAGGATCCTTCAGAATGTATACTTGATCACTTCTCAGACCCTTCACACTCCCTTACAGTACCAAGCCACACAAGAAGAGCCATGGATTTCCTCATATCTCTAGCCCTCACACTATTCTTTGATGATGGGTGCTTGTTTACATTCCCTACATTCCTGCTCTCCCATTCAGATAAGTCTAAATGGGAAACTTATCTGAATCGGAGAGTCTTCCAGATGGCACCAGAGTGCATAAGAATCAGGACATTAAAGTGATTTCTTCAGGGCAATTAGATGACAAATTCTACTATTCAAATATAGAACAGAAAAGGTAGGGAAAAGTATAATCAAGAATGGATTTGAACCCATCCTTCTGTCCCCAAAATTGAATTCCCTGATCACTATAGCACTATATTAAAAAAATGAGCACAATTGTGCTTCCAGAATACATCTGAAAAATAATAAACACATTCAGCTTTAGTGACAATCCTTTGCTGTTTCCTCAAATTAAACAATGATTCTTATTTCAGACTTGATGGGTTAATTTCTAATTTTAAAAGCACGGCTGGACTACTTGGCAAGATTTGATTTCTGAAGCAGTACCTGCAGAAAAATGCCAAGTGACTCTGTGTTCACTTTCTGAAGACACAGGTGTGCAATTTTCATGCCTTAAGGCTGGCATTTAAGGATAGGGGCTCCTTGACAGCAATCAATGATTTTCAAGATGGTTTTAGATAAATCACATTTATACTTTCTTCTCACCCAGAGGGGAATCTTGGTCGCTCTGGCTCAGAGGCAGAAATGCCATGTTACATAATTGCTTTCAGAAAGAAGGGTCTGCCTTGAATTTCTCTGGGATGTTAAGTAGTACTTCAGTGGACATAACATTTCAATCCAGAGATGAAGGAAGGAAGGAAGGAAGGAAGGAAGGAAGGAAGGAAGGAAGGAAGGAAGGAAGGAAGGAAGGAAGGAAGGAAGGAAGGAAGGAAGGAAGGAAGGAAGGTCAAAACAATCTTGATAGGCTTGAGAAATAGAGTAAAAATAACAGAAAGAAAGTTAAAAGACAAATGCAAAGTTCTTCACTTAGAAAACAAAAATTAAATGCGTGGATACAGGATATGGATAGTACTTTTGAAAAAGAATTGGAATAGTAATTAATTGCAAATTGCCTATGAATCAGCAGTGTGAGATAGCTGCAAATAAAGCCATTGCAGAGAAACCAGAATAGAATGAGAGAAAGGCAAACAGGATGATCCGGGGACTAGAAAGGTCTTATGAAGAGAGGCTGAAGGACGTGAGTATGTTTAGCCTTCAGAAAAGATGACTAAGGGGGGATGTGATAGCATTCTTCAAATACCTGACAGGATGTCACATGCAATAAGGTCAAGATCTGGTGTGTGTGTGTGTGTTTGTTTTCCAGATTGCAGGCATGGAATGGGAAAATGGATTTAAAATCCAAGAAAGGCAGATTCTGGTTGAATATTAGGAAAAACTAATGGTAAGAGCAGCTTGACAGTGGAACCAATTGTTGAACAACGTGGATGTGTAAGAGGGGGGCTACAGGGCCATCTGTCTGAGCTATTTTAATTTGGTGTCTTGCCCTGAGCAGGGAGTAAGACTTGATGGCCTCGATGGCCCTTCCAACTTTGGGGTTCTCTTTTTTTTTTTTTTTTTGCTGCTCACTCACTCACAGCAAGGAGGAAAAAGAGAAGGGGGGGGGGGGCTTAGCTGGGCTTTCACAATACTGGTCCAGCTGACCCAGGTCTTAACCCCAGTCTAGGTGGAACCATGGTCTGATTCACTCTAAGGTAGCTTCACCCCTTCGTATCCTGTAGAGTTAATTTTTTATAGCCTCTTTGTCACTGCCATAAAATCTGTGCCTTAAGTTCAGTTTCTACTGTAGAAACAGAATACAGATTTCTTTCTCTCTCTGCCCCCCACTGTAGTTGCACCCAAGCTCTTTTTAAAGTTAAACAGAAATTTCAGGGGAAGGGAGGGGAAGGGGAAGGGAGGAAGGGAGGAAGGGAGGAAGGAAGGGAGGAAGGGGAGAGAGAGAAAGAAAGGGAAAGGGAAAGGGAAGGGAGGGAGGGAGGAAGGAAGGGGCAAAACTGGGCCTGTTTATAACTTATTTTAAAAAGATATGTTTGAGGTGGAACTGAGGCTCTTCTAAGTTTGGGGGCCCCAGCCCTGCACTCAAAGCTCCAATCTTTGGGGCTGTTCTGCTACCCTGCTGCTGTGAAAACCCTTTGCCTGCTATGCAGGTGGGGAAACTGAACATTTTGCCCTTAACACTGCACGTGAGCCTTGTCATGGCAGAGACAGGGGACAGGCTGCCATCAGCCAGCAAGCCAGCCATCTGGGAAAGTGGAAATGCCATGCCAGAGAATGGGCAGGACAATATGTTACTGAGGATGGTGTCATCCTTTCCTCCAGCCAGTGGAGACTGACACAGAGAGATGCTTTCGTTTCTATTAATATTTCATGTAGACAGCTGGTCCTGCTGGAAGGCGCTGGTCCTAATGAACTTCAGCTTATTATATTTTTTTTCTATTAGCTTATGAATGTGATCCGGTTGATGGGCACTATGGAACAGAAGACTTTTCACCAGCAGCTCTTCACCCTCTTTGGGCCTCTCCCACTTGCAGCCATTCCTGCAGGGCCTGACTTTCATAAATCCAGGAAGTCAGTCATTTGCATCTGGCAGGACAGTGACCTGAGATGATTTGTATCCTCCAGCCCTCCACTGCAGCCAGGTTTGAGAAGGGCTGCACCCTCAGGAGCTTTTGCTCACGTCTAATTTGAGGCAGAGGAGAGGTGGGGGGGGGTGGGGAGAGAAAGAGAGAGGCGGTAGCAGGCAGGAAGCAAGTGCCCGGAGATCAAAAAGTGGAAACAGAGGAGGTCTGAAAATGAATGCAATGTAATACAATCACGTTGTCGCTTAGCCTTGCTGATGTAAGCCAGTGCAAGGCTGGTCACCTGGCATCAGTCATCCGGCTGGACTGTGTTTTTTTCGGTCTCCTTTGGAAATCTGCAGCACTTTAGAATAAAGGTTCGTTCACACTGGAGCTGGGCACTCAACGGACTTTTGCAATTCTCCACCCCATTTGTGGGCTGAGAAATTGGATGGATGAAGAGGACTTCCCTTTTAGCAGGGGGATAAAACTGCTTCTGAAAAAGGCCCGGGTGATGAGGGACCCCCCATCCCTACCCCCCAGATTTCCCTCAGGACTTGGATTGAGACTTGGAAAGCCACCAGCTGCACATCCTGGGGACAAGGCCTGTTCAATGAAAGACAGGATATTCAGAGATTGCTCAGAGCCACCCTCTAACTAAGTAAGAACACCATATTCTACCCAGGAGCATTTTATCAAAATTCTCTTTTCCTCTGGAAGGAGTGTTAAAAGCAAATTTGCCTCCAGCTGAATGAGAACCAGTAGAACAACAAAGAAGAGAATTGTTCTGCCTGGCAATGTTAGCTATTTTTTCTGCCCACAATCATTATTTGACTAGATGGTGCTCCTAGTCGGAATATTACTCAATACCGGGCTGGCTGGTTGTTATTCTAGCAACAACAGACAGCTTCATCTGTCTATATATCATTCTTCAGACTTACTGGAAATCAATGAGATTGGACCATTTAACTTTAATCTGATTTCACTTTGCCAAAGATTTCTCCCTCTGGTAGCAAAACTCTACCCATGGAGGAGAGCTCAGGGACAGGCAATATCATGCCCACCAACACCAGTGTACCCACTAACACCACCCATGGGATCCATCAGGCTTCCTGATTAAAAAGCCAAAGCATAAATAGGAAGCTGGAATGTTGCAAAGCTAATCACCAGCATCCCATTTATGTCTTTGGGGCCACAAAGGTCTCACTGGGTGGTAGACAAAGTCCTGGGTGATTAATTTGTCTCCTGATAAATAGGCATTTTGTGACCAGCTGCACCCAACATGATAGCTATTCTGTGAATAGTTAGGTCTCCCCATGAGTGCACCCACCACATGCTTTCAAAATCCGAGATGTATGCCAGCCAAAATGATTACCCGCTTCGGTGTAATCTAATCTATCATCCCCAGGTTCATAATTTGAGATCCAGCTATTTGGGCTTTGAATATTAATGATCTTTTACATCCCCAACTATGGTTCTTAGAGAACCTAAAAGATCATTATTAACATTCACAGCCCAAATGATTCTTGCCATTTCCATTGCTGGCTCAAAATATGAGCCCCGTAAATTGAAAAATGTATCAGTAAAGATACTCAACCACTGTGTCCACCTGGAAAAATGCTATTAAAATAGTACACAAAGAATGGTGTGCATTAAGAAAAAATATGAGTGAAGGAAGGTCCAGATTCTCTACATTCCAAATGCTAATTTCCAGCAAAATACTTCTCTTTCCTTGCTTTATAACACATGTCATTTGTCCTGCAAACAGCTGCCAAAACAAACAGGAATGAGGACAGGATACATCCTTGTCTCACTTTTGTGTTTATTTAAAAGTTAATTAGAATAAAACAAAGCACAAGGCAGGAAGCACAAGGCAGTCTCAGAAAACAGTTAGCTCATCCTCATATCCCCTAATAGGAGCACAAACTTCCCTGGTATCTGTTTTTGTATGCCAGGTTCTCATGACTTTGCTTTTGTCTCCTTCCTAATCACAGCAGATGCCACCTTAAAATCATCTTGAGCAGTTCCTGTTTTAGAGCAGGCTCCTCCTCTTCTCCCAAGGCAAATGTTGCTGTGGACATCAACTAGCATACTTCATCAATGAGATGGTTGATCATGCATTCAATGACCATACTAGGCTGCTTCAGACACACCTCCTTCCCTCTGGTCACTGGTCACTGCCCTATGCTGGGCCGCAGGAGACACCAACCATTTGTCTTCTGCAAAGGCTTCTGTCCTTGTAATACCAGACCAATACTTTTCAAAGCACTTGTCAGTTCTTAGACCGATTTCTTATGTTCATAAGTTTAGCACTCTTTTGGAACAGGGCTGCATAGGGCATAGGGAATAGCTTTGAAGGACAGGAGGAAGAGCCATTACCAAAACAATGGTCAAATAAGAGGGGCTTGAATCCAGACTGGGAAAATAACTTGAGAAAATGTCTCAGACAAGCCCCTCTCTAGCTGATTTGAAGATAAAGGGAGGGAAGAGGAAGCAGATTCAGACTTGCACGATTCTGTTATTATAGCCGTTACAATAAAAGTAGTCCTGGCATTGGTCTCTTAGTCTAGTCTACCTTGTTCGAGTGACATCAGTTTTGCAGGACTGAATGTGCTTCCCACTCCCTCACTTCATCTTCACATGAAATAGGGATGGACTTGTCTCAGATACTTTCTCAAGTTATTTTTTTGACCTGGGCTCAAGCCCTTCTTATCTGACTGATGCCCTGTAGCGGATTTTCCTCCTGTCCTTCAAGGCCATTCCTTATGCCTTCTTCAAGCACTAGATCTGTGTTTAAAAGACAAAGCTATCTCCCTCTTGAAAAAGAACAAGTCTTATGCAACACAGAAGGTTGATTTAAACCAGAAAACAGCTGTGTTCTGCTAGGTGGGTGTTTCTGGTTCTGTTACTAATGGGTACATTACAGGTTTTCTGCTGAAACAAGGGGTTTCACGTTGCCATATTTTTTACTGTTTATATTACTTAGGGGTAAGGTTTGTATTGTCTGCATTTCCATTCCCTTGCAGCACTAGTCATTACTGATTGGTGCCTCCTGCTTCAACATACACCCAGTCTCCAAATCTGTTAGCTTGGCCAACAGATTACAGTTACAGGGGGTGTGGGATGAAGTGGGAGGGAGCTGTCCTGAAAATCCCAATGCTCTCCCTTCCACCAAGTAAGATGATCAGAAAAACTCCATCCTGCTTCATCCCCTATCACTCCTCCTTCCCTGTAACCTGTCAACAGGGCTATGTTGGTACATGGGTTTAGTGCTGTTTCAGAAGAGTGCTAAACCTGTGTTCAGGAATAACCCAACAGGTCACAGATATGTAGCATGTCTGTGTCCCCAAGCTTTTAATTGGGAAACTTGAGAAGTGGCTCAACATGTTGTTCAAAGCATCCGCCTGTACTCATCCATTGTAGAAGAGTTCAGAGATGGCCCTGAAGAAAATATGCAGCAACTGTTAGTAAAACATGAGCTTAGCCCAGGAAAACAGGAAAGAGTGAGAAAGAAACTCAAGATTTCCCCCACCTTGACTTTCTTGGGCATAAGACATTGGGAAGGGAAAACACTGTCAGGCTTTCAAGATTATGTTATTATACCCTATAACAATAAAATAAAGTTCTAGTAATTCTTATAGTGTTTGTTTCCTGACCTGGCCTACCTTGAAAGATTGAAGCCTATCCTTGCTCCACCACATATTAAGGAAAGGGATTAGTGGCTGCTTTTCCTGTGGCAAGTGATGCTCAGGGCAGAGGGAAACAAAACCAGAGAAATTCATCGCTTGCTTTCCTTATCTCCCCTTAAAGCTTGAGCCATTGCTGGCACCTTTACTGAGGCAGAATAGGGCTCAGCCATGCCACCAACACAGCCATTGTTACGCCCACATCCTTTTGTTCCAGGTCGAAGAGTGCACTTTAACCCCATCCTCTGGCTGTACCCTGTGAAAGGAATGCCCAGAGCGAAGGGTTGCAATTCCACGTGAGTTGTTTTTCCAGATCCAGTCAACTCTTCAAATCTGACTGACTCTACAATCAGAAGTGAATAAATAATTTGTTGATCTGATTTAATTGATTTGGTTTATTTAATTCAGAGACTCCATCAAACTGCCTTCACGTTCAATCTTCAAATAAAAAGCTTTGTATAACACTAGTGCCTTGAATTAGAATTAGTCAATTTCTATTCACGGTCTCCTAATATCCAGTTGCTGACTACTAATATGAACAGAACATTTTCAATCGGCTGCCCATATTTAGTCACCGTCAGTATTATGGATCATGAGATACTAACTGATTAGTAGCATGTTTGCTTTTATTCCAGACAGAGTAACTAAATTCTAACATTTCTTTTATCATTCCTCTATTCATTTTCATTAGCTGCAGTATTTCAAACAGCTGACCAAGATCATCTTGAGAGCTATTCTATTCTCAAGGACAAGCCTAACTGTGAAAGAAAGTCATAAAAGACTACAATCTGGTTTTAAAAGTGTCCTTCTGTTGTCTTCATTTCCTTGAAACATCGCAAGGCTTACTCTTTTTAAACATTACAGCTACTTCTTCACCAAACTTGAGCAATTTAAAAAAAAGAGAGAGAGAGAGAGAAAGTAAATTTCCTTCAGTGGTGGTGTGAAATGGCCACAGTGATTTTGAAGCTATTTTACTCACTTCTGAGCTAAGGTTGATCTTCCTCCCTCCCTTCCTTTTCTCTTTTTTTTTTAAACCCAAAAGGATACAAAAGATTATTTATATGAAATCAGCCCTTTATATAACCTCTGTTATGCTTAGAGGATGGACTGATCTCTGCAAAGAAGAACCTAGAAAAGGCAAACACAGCATATTGGATTAGTAGCAGAGATGTCTACAGGGTATGGTCAAGAAATTCAAGATGGCAGCCACAATGTGATCAAAACTCTGCCTGCTTTTTACATGCACATGAGACCCACCAAAAAAACAGGCACAGCTTTGATCACACATCGCAGCTGCCATCTTGACTTTTTGGCCACACCCCACAGACACCCCTGATTAGAAGTGAGCTCTGTTAAGTTTGGTGGTGGTTTCTCAGGTGAATGTGCACGGAGTACTAAAAAACTCAGTGTGACACAGTGGGACACCTATCTGATGCAACCATTTCTTGTAGAATCAATGAGTCATTTTTGGCCACTAAATACAATTCCTGCTTACTCTAGGAGTCTAGACCACTACAACTCTACTCATGGCTATCGAGCTTTGGCCCAAATATAGCCAGTGAAGAAGAACCTAGTATTTCTCTGAGGTTACTTCTTTAGTATTTCTTTAGAGTATAGATGCCATTGTCAAAATGCTCTTTTGGGAAATTTTTCCAAACATTAATAGGAACCTACCTTCCTGTCATCATGTTTCCATGTCCAGCACTCTGGATTGAGAGTAGCATTGGAAGGGAATGGCAAAGATGGCATTGAATGGTTGTGCCCAGCAGACCCCTGAACTAGACCCTGCAGTAGGCAGAATGGTGCCATCTCCATTCCTACCAACAGTAATAAAAACAGCAGAAGTAGACCATGCAAAATCTCTGAAAGTTTATCCTGGAAGGGATGTGTCGTAGGGTTAATTCCAGCTGGTCCTTGTCCTGTAGGTATGACTCTTTACCTGGAGCTGAGTCATGTAAGTGGGGACCTGGCAGCTTCAAGAGAAGAGCCTGGTTTCAGAGAACCAGACTCTCCCACTGTCCAAGACCAGAATAACCCTGGGAAAGAGTGACTAGAGGGAAGAGGGCAAGCCCACAGCAGCCCCAGATAGTCAAAGGCTGATGGGAAGATCCCAACCCTGACAGAGTCATCAACCAGATCATTGATAAAGGGTGCTAATTTATGTCCAAAACCAAAAAATTGTTGGAAGGAAAGGAAAAATACTCCTTTAAAATTGAAACAGCTAAATATGTCTTTATGCCGTCTCACCTGAGTGCTGAAGAAGAGATGATGGCAATGTCATGAGGGCATGGCATACGAAAATATTAGCAAGGTGTCTTTATGTCATGATTATGAGGGTGTGAGGATGACCCTCAAGTGCCTTGTCTCAGAAGCTCATTAATGTGTTTCCTGTGAAATGAAGTGGAAAACCGTGAGTTCAAACAGAATGTTTTTGCATGTCAAAGTCAGGCTGTGCCTTTCTCTTATTTGTATTTTCCTGGCAAATTATCTTTCTTGACCCTCGCCTTAGTGAGAAATAAGTGTTGTGTGGCTACCATGCCAAGTGACAGCAGCCATTTCGTGGATGGTCACCTGCTTCCCATTTCCAAATATACGAATAGCTCAAAACTCCAAGTGTGCCCCTGGGCTCAGATGTAGCCCCTATAATCCTAGGGAAGCCATCAGCTGCCAAGGTCAAGCAATATTGTCCCTTGTTCTCTCCAACAGATACCGCTTTGGCCCTCACATTTCTATTTCCTGCTCATGTCGCTTCTTGTTTCTCTTTATTGCAAATTGTATTAATGAGGGAGATGATAGTTATTTAATATCGCCTTCTGAAAAAGGCACTCAACCAAAGCACACGAGGCCTTGAAATAATTAGGAAGATATAATTGGGACCATTACGAAGGGCATGAAATTAACTGTAGCTAAATTAACTCCTTTCCCTCAAACAAGCATAAAGGAGAAGATGCAAAGAGAATGCATCTTTCTCATACTAATTGGAAGGGCAGCCTCTTCAGTTTGCCAAGCTCCTGCTCCTGTTCTTCATGAGAACTTCTGAACCATCCACTACGGGTCTTGTCAGCTGCAGAGGGAAAAGTTGTTGTGCCTGTGAGCAACAATAAATAGCATTGGGAACACACACACACACACTTACAGCTTTGCCAATCTTTGATTATACTTCTCTTTATTCTTAGTGCCCAAGTGCTGCTCGGGTGCGTGTGCTCATCAGGGGAATTTAAAATGGGCACCTCTTAGCCCTTCATGGTAGATCAGACTAGGAAACCAACACCATGTAGGTCAGGACTACTTTTATTGTAAAGCTATAGTAACAGAATCTTGCAAGTCTGAATGTGCTTTCCCCCTTCCTGCCTTTATCTATGTGGAACTACGGAGGGGCTTGTCTGAGATGTTTACTCACATTACATTCTTGCCCTGGACAAAGTTCCTTTTTATCTGACTCTTGCCTTGGTTGTGGGTCTTCTTCCTGTCCCTCCAGGCCATTCCCTCTGCCCTCTACAGCAAACTTTTGCAACCAACCCCTTTCATGGCAGTTGAGGATCATAGGGGTATAGTGGTGCCATGATATGTCATCAGGAGTGGGAGATGTTTGGGTTCATTTTTTGCTTCCAGGGGGGATCTGTACTCTTGTTTTTAAGGTTCATGGTCATTTTCTATTAATTTATTTTCTATTAATTTATTTATATATGAAATTTGTCACCACCCATCTCGTTGAACGACATGTTAAATTTGCACCCGTTTCCTGTAATTTCCTGCAGAAAACTGATATGAAATCCCAATGCCATAATTTAGGGATTTGCTGATGAATGTTTTGGAGGATCTGGGGGTCACATGGGACTTCGAAGCTATATGCCTGGACCATGAGATGCCTATTCCTGCTTTAAGGCAAGGAAGCAGCAGATAACCAAGGAAATTAATTGGGGGAAATGTCCAGCTCTGATTATCAACAACTTCTCAGTGTTACAGCAATGCAAAAAAAGCGTTGTGCACTACAAGTGTTGTGTATCATTGCTCCTGTGATATCCTACACTACTCTTTCCTTTCTTCTGGGCACCAAGATTTGTGCTTCTAGGTTAGTTAGGAAGGTAATGGTATCTCAGTGTGATGAGATGGTTGTTTGGTCCATCTTTGCAATCTACAGTCCTGAGAGCAGAAGCTCACTATGATTCACGGACACTACCAAATCCCCTGTTTCTCAGAAACTTTCATATGGGTGTATAGTTGACGTTATAAATGTCAAAACATTCTGTGAGGGTTCAGTGAGTTTTTACCTACATTCAGGAACTGAAACATGCTATTACCTCAGTAACAAAACCTGTAGTTTAGTTCTCATTCTTTTCCCACCTCTGCTGCTCTGGCAAAGGGGCTTTACAAATTGGTCGAACAAACCCAATTTTCACACTGCCTTGCACAGAACGTTCAGCTTAATAGCAATGGGAGATGTCTCCCAAGAAAGCTAGTATTTGTCTAATATGAATTCTACCAGAAGGGTTTTTGTTAATTTTTTCCTGGAGAAAGTTGAGAGAAAATGCCTTCCAAGAAAACCTACGGCTGTCTAAATCTGTGCTTTCCTCTCTGCTTTCCACAAGATGTTTATGCTGAAAAATATCATCCGTGGAATCCTTCCAAAAAATTGAAGATGCTCTCTAAACCAAAGCAATTATGGGGAAATGTCCAGATGGGCAAGAGCTTTCAAGAAAAAGTGGGTACATTTCTCAGAATCCATTTCTTTTCATTTCTGATTTTAAGCAGATAAAGCCTGCATTAAACATTAATAAGCAATTCATTGTGAGGCAAAGACTCAAAAACTTTGAAAACTACCTTAATTAGACCTGTGTTGTGATCTGCCCTTGAGTGCACAGTATCCTTTACCATAACATTTATTTGCAATCTCACCTAGAGAGCACAAACAGATTTCATAAGCTGGCAATATAGAAAGCTGTCTTCTACTGGGTCAGATGATTTGTCCTTCTAGTTCAGAGCTGTCTAGCCTGAATGATACCATGTCTCCAGGATCTCTGACAGCCTTTCATATCAACTGCTATCTAATTCTATTATGTAGGCACCCACGGTCTAGGACCTTCTGTATACACTGCCGTTGAATGACACTTCTCCTCCCTGACAGGTAGAGCACAGATTTTGCAGACCTGCTTTAGTTGAGTGGGAACCATTTTTGGATGCTGAGATCTCACCTCGTTGTAGTATGCCTTTAAATCCTAGAGTCAGTATTTCCCAGCCTGATGTCTTCCAAACCTGGCTATGTTGGCTGGGCATAATGGAAGCTGAAGTCCCACAAAATGGATTTATATATGATCAGTGAAGCTGGTTAGAAACAGGGCCAGGCACATGGCACCTTGCCCGCTTGGTCATTGTTTAGCCAACTGTGAGAGTCAGGACCAGAGGGGTTAAGAATTTACTCTCATCACCAGAGCAACAAGGAACTGATAAGAGGATGAGACTGAACCCTCCCTAAAGAATGCAAGGAAGGTTGGGAGGGTGACCCTGGAATTTGCTCTCACTCTGAGAAGATTTCTGTAACGGGAGAAAGGCCATTAAATCTTGCTGGATTGAATCTGTACTGTCTCCTGGAGTTTCCTGGGCTAATCCTGACACCAACACAGAGAATGACAACTGGGTTTGAAAGGCTTATGCTATAGACCCCAACCACTTGGTGATGGTATTTATATTTACAGCTAGGCAGAATTGTGCCATGTCAAGCCGCTAGTGATTTCATGAATGAAGCTTGAAGAGTTCTGAGGCTGTTGCTTAACAATTTTGATTTTAGTTCCTACTTTCTATGTACCAGGGATGGGGGACTGATGCAATCCATAATCCAAATCAGTGCCATCACTTGCCTCCATGAGCTGAGTGATATTATGGGATGGAGGCTTTGGAATTAAGTCCTAACTCTTACTATCGTTCATTTTTTCTGTGTAGCCCATTATCTGAAGGCATGGATAATCTGACATGCTTATTTTTGGTGGAAGAGTACACTAGCTGAACCAGCTAACAGAAATGACTGAACTTTTCCCATTCAAGAAATGTCCACAGCAGCACCCTGATATATTAGAAGGTCATCATCAGGCTATCCTTTCCCCTCAAAGAAGATGGATGCTGAGTAGAAGATACAGAAATGGGAGACCAGCAGTTATGGGTATCCTCCATACAGCCATAAAGCACCCTGACTTCAATTCCCAGAACTCTCCAGCCAACATAATCACTGCTAAAGATCCTGGGAGTTGCAGTCTAGACATTTGGATGGCTCCCCAGTTGGGGAGTTCCAAAATGAGTGTGAGAGGGCATTGTGAGGACTGAAGCTGATGTGGACTGGGAAGCAGAAGAGAAAGAACCTCCACACTTTTTTTTCAAGGCAAAGCATCAAAAGGGGAGCACTGCAGAAGAAATCAAATTAATTATGAAAGTGAGAAAATGCACTGAACAGATGTATGCTTGCAGAGTAGAAATAAGAAAGGACAATGAATAAAATAGGAGAGCATTTGTTAAAAGAGAACACACAATTATAGCTTGATGAGATTAAGGAGAGGAAACCCTAGTGCTCTTCAGAATGCCAAGTATATTATAACTTTTGATACAAACAGTTTGATACCTCCATGTCACAATGTTCAGCCAACATCTGTGTAACAAAAGCAGTCCTTGTTCAATGACATGCTGCCAAAGCAGAAAGGTCATGGTCCCCTTAAGTAATTTTTGAAAAATCAAGGGAATGTCACTGACATTATTACATTATTATTAAATAAACTTGAACAGTTACATGTAAAATGTTGCACTTAATTTCTGCTAGAGGAAGAAGTGGGACATATCAAAGCAAGGGGGTCCAGGGTGTCACAAAAATCAAGATGGAAGTCAAATGTCCATCACTTTTTATGCACCATGACACACATTAAAAAGGAACGGGGCTTCAATTGCATGGTTGTGCCATCTTGACTTATTTGACTCCCCTGTAGACACTCCTATAACAAAATATAGATGGAAGAAAACCATACAAACAAACATTTGGAAAAAGAATATTTTCTCTCTCCTCCTCTTTGTCTTGTTGTTCTTGCCGCTGCTTCAATTTAGCATTTTTGCAAAATGAAAATCACTTTGTTTAGTGATTGCTGCAAATCCCTTGGAAAAGGCTACATTCCACAAAAACGAGCCCATCTTGAAAAGGACAGCCCTTTCACTCCTAGACTGGCATCCCCTCCACTCCCCCTTTTCATGATGTTGTAGCCTTTTTGGCACCAGAACTGATTTCCTTTTGCCTTGACTGGCCAGAATCTTCCAAAGCATCTGTTTTGAGATTTGCAACGCTCAGTGGCCCTCAAGGGCAGCAGGGTGCCTGGCGCCTGGCTCCATGGCTCTTCTAGGAATGCCACAGTGCTCCAACACTGGGCTACAGTGCTGCCTCTAGCCAGCCAGTCAACACCGCCTCTGGACTGTTCCTTCTTGAGAATGGGATCTACTTCTTGGGATCCCTTCCAGAGCCTCAGTATGCCTGAGAGCAGGGTTTAATCCCTACCAAATGACAAATCACAGCCAGGAGAGGGTCAATTGCTCCAGCAACCGAACCTTTTGTGCCGTCACAAGAAGCCTAGCCAGAAGATGAGACTGTAATGCTACAAATGCAACTCAGTATTAGAAAATAAAAATAACATCTCTAAGAAAGGATAATCCAGGCAGGCTGCACGGCCGGGCCATCAAATCTCCAAGATATTACCATCACAACTAGCTGGCAGTTGATAAGAATAATTCAGGAAGGAAAAAAATATAGTTCTTTGTTGCATGAGCGAGGCCCACCTCTTGTATTGATTTTTCTGATGGTTCCATGACCATGATACTTCAGATAAAACCTCTATAATTCAGAACGGCTTTGAGAATATAAACAATTACCCCACTATTTTCCTCCTTGACACATTTTACATCTCTGCTTCTGTGGCTGCAAAGTCACTGCCAATCCATCAGGAAAAGGTGATGGCTGTGGACACAGAGCGTCTCCTTGATATCTTAGGGACATATTTGTCAACTGTCAAAAACACACTTTAGGGTGCAGCCCATCAGACATTCTTTAATGCTTGAGTCAACAAAACCTTGGGGTTGCATCGGATTGTAAGGCTCTGTTCACAAATACTTGACTGAGGCATGGAGGGGCGGTGGGGGGGGCAGACACAACACTCTGTGCAAACTGGAAAATGGCGTTGATTGAGCTAGCCGATGAATCCGGCAAAGTTAGGTTTAGCTCTTTGTGTGGGTTGAAATAATTCCCCCGGCCAGCTGTGTCATGCAGCCTGCTGTTGGGGAGAACGAACCCATCTCTCTTCTGAGATCAAAGATGACATTTTGAGAAAAGCCCTGATTTTTCCATTCCAGTGTTTACCACCCTGGGCCTGCATGGGCATAAATAGGTGGGAGGGGATAGAATTCCCCCTACCCTCTTGACACAGATGCCAACTTCATTACACCAAGGTGAGTGATTTTTATTTGCTTGCAGAAAAGGCCAGGGAGAAGGGCAAGGGGCAGGTAGCATCAATGTTTCTGGTGCCTTTATGGAGAGCTATTACAATAGCTAGTGTATGGAAGATCCAACTGTCCCATTTGGTGCACTCTTGGCTCCCAGTGTTGAGACTGCAGCCTAGAAGAGGGGACGGTTGGGACACGTGTGTGATGTAAAAAGGGCTGGTTACAGGTGGGGAGGCTGGGAACTGTGATGGGGACAGCCTAAAGCCCTTGCTGTTGAAACTGTTTATTCTACATGCATGCAGCTTGAATGCAAGTGTAGCTGTAATGAAGTCATTGAGTTTGTTTTACATGGCTTTCAGCCTTTCCAAAACTCTCTGCAAGGGAACAGTTCAGACCAGTGTTTCTCAACCTCAGCGACTTTTCCCATGCTGGCTGGGGAATTCTGGGAGTTGAAGTCCACACATCTTAAAGTCGCTGAGGTTGAGAAATGCTGGTTCAGACCTTATCCATCCTCTATTGGAAGAGAGGGAGGGAAAGATCCCCTATCCATCCTCTATTGCAAGAGAGGGAGGGAGGGAGGATGGTCAAAGAGGAAAAAGGGTGTGCAGAGGAATTATTATCCCCTCCCATTTGGGGCTGTAGCTCCACTCATTGCTTGGGTTGGTTTTATTTTTGGTGCCTTCGAGCCCATTTTTGACTCCTGGCAACTACCTGGACTAGTCCCTACAGTTTTCTTCGCAAGATTTTTTAGAAGAGGTTTGCCCTGGCCTCCTCCTTCCTAGGGCTGAGAGAGGGACTGGCCCAAGGTCACCCAGCTGGCTTGGTGCCTCAGGCAGAACTGGAACTTACAGTCTCCTGGTTTCTAGTTTGGTGCCTTCACCACCACACCAAACTGGCTCAGTCTCACCTTATTTGCCCAAGAGGAAGGCAAAGGTTGTTGCCCCCCTCCCAAACTAGGGAAGCTGTCTTACATCTGTTACTAGAAGAAACTGTTGTAGACAAAGAAATGAGCATGAGGGTAAATAGCTGCATACATCATTGTTGCAAAGCAGAGATGCCTTTGAACATTACTTCAGAATTAGCTGTTGCATATCAAGGGCTGCCTGCCTGGTAAATTTAACTCTTTCTGTGATGCTGAAATATCTCTCTCTCTCTCTCTCTCTCTCTCTCTCTCTCTCTCTCTTTCTCTTCTTTCATTCCCTGTTCAATTACTTCTTAATTCTTCATGTCCAACCAGTTTTGTTTCCCCCTTTCTTTGTCTTTCCCATTCCAGTACAACTACCCCTTCCTTTAACCCCATCTCCATCAGAACTGTGCAAATCCTTCAAAACAGGTGAGTTGCCATATGTGTGGGCACGCAAGGCCCCTCTTCTGAAGGATTTGCACAGCTCCAACCTCTATCCTGTGGGCCTTCATAGGATTGGCAGGTTTCATCAAAATGATCAAAGCAGTGGTGTGCCATCACTAAACAAGCTCTGCACTTTGTGTACCTGTGTGCGATGTCAAGATACACATGGACAAAAGGAGGGGGCTTATATTGCAAGGGCACAATGCTGCTTTTATCACTTGCCCCCTCCCCAACCATCCCTGCAAACCCATGTTGTTTTTCACTCCTTTTTTGCTGTTTCTGCTGGATAAATAGAGGAAGAATGAGTATATATATACCCTTGTACGAATGGGAGTGGTTTATACGTAAAAGGAATGCTTTGTATATGCAGACGGGAATCAGTTAATTTTGTACCTTATTTGAGAAGCAACTATTTTGAAGTATTTATTCAATTAATATAAATTTGTCTTTTATTCTGACGCTGTTCTTCCATCAACTATAGATATGCACATGTCTTTGCATTCATGTATATAAGTGTGTCACACACACATATTTACTGGGGGGGGGGGCAAGGATTTCAGGATTGTTTCAACTAGAGTTGGCAACTCTAGCTGGTGAGGTGGGGATCTTGGGCAATGCACAGGAATGTTTGTCCAGGTTTACAATTTATTTCCAGTTTACTCTTCCTCTTTGGAATGGATCATCTTAAAATCTGTATTGTCCTCCTTTTGGATAAATAAAATACAAAAGGAACAATAGGGGTTTGGATTCACTCCCGTTGATTAACTGTAGAGTTAATGTAGAGTTCCTGGTAGTTAAAGTGAGGCATCGTAAGAATGATTCTAAAAGTCTGAAGAACATTTGGAGAATAATGGTGATTACGTGCAAATGTCCAAAATCTAATGTGCCACTATACTATTTGCTGTCCTTCAAGAGCCACAGGATTAAAAATCATGGTGTATTCAGTTCCTCTTCCACTTCTCTGTGTTCTTGGTTGGTCCTTGGACCTGTCAGACCACATTCCAGCACTTAACACTCGGGTGAGTCAAATCTAGAAGTTTCCGATGGCTGTGTGCAAACTGACTAATTTGCACAATTTCCCCATTAACTGTTAAGTGCTGGAATATCTAAATGTTGAAGATTCTGCATAGCTATTAAATGTTTTAAGATACTATTAAAGACTTAATAGCTAGCTGTGAATTTAAAATGTTTAAAGCAAATGCTAGCACTCTGCCTTGTTTTGTTTTCGTTAATGTAGTAGGAGATGGAATCTTTTTTTCTGGTTAATTGATGACTGGCTTAACTTACAGTTTCTAGGGGAGATCAGTCAGGTGTCTCTGAACAACAGCTTGTTTGTCATCAGTATTCTTCCCCTGCACAATATAATTTCAGGAAAATAGTGGCTGTGTTCCAGAGTGAGTTTTCAAGGCCAAAATAGTCAAAAGTGGGTCAGCATTTGCATCCCTTAAAAAGGACAAATACCTGGGGCCCAGTTTAGTATCTAAGGTTCCTCCTCTATAAATAAAATCCATCTGGGTTTTCAGTCTATGCAGAAAATTGGAAGCAACAAAGAGGTTGGACCAGCACCCAAAATAACCAAAATGCCCTGGAAATGACATGTATTCTACTAAATATCGAACACATCCAACCTGCCAAATTCTTGACATATAACTGAAAGTCTCCGTTTTATACACAGTTTTAAAAAGCATGCATTGTCTAATTGCCTTCTCCCTCTTTCTTCCCCATAGCTGGTTGCCTTTGGTGACCTGTATGGATAGTTCTAACAGGACTTTTAAAAATGGATTCTCATTTTTTTAAAAATTAATATTTATTTTGCTTCAATAATTGAAATAAAGCAGTGTTTGTCAACCTTGGCAACTTTAAGATATGTGGACTTCAACTCCCAGAATTCCCCAGCCAGCCATGCTGGCTGGGGAATTCTGGATGTTGAAGTCCACATATCCTAAAGTTGCTAAGGTTGAGAAATAGTGAAATAAAGGAGAGGATGGGGCTAATCAGGTACATCTACAAAATGGTGATCACGACAGCACCATTGAAGCTCTTCCCTTTGTGCATGTATGTCAAAGCACATACAGAACTGGTGATGCTTAAATTGCACATCACAACTGCCATCTTGACTTTATCAACACCTCCCTGCAGATACCGCTGGGGATCTTTTTTTTTTTACTCTTTTGTTTTTTTTTTAAGGAACGAATTCACATTCTGCCTATGGAGCTGTCTCTTGAGTTTTAGGAAACACGGAGAAGCAGAATATCTGAGAAAGGTATTGTTCTCTATGCAAATCTTCAATCTGCAATATTTATAACTAGGGTTGGAAAAACCTCCTCTCTGAAATCCTTAAGGGCTGCAGAGCTGTTGTCTCAATGCACCAAAAGATTTTGTGTGGCAGGTTGAGGGCCACATTCCAAAAGTGGGAAAGCTGGACCCATTGGGGGAGAGGAGTACAGGAGTTTTAAGGGGTGAAATGGATTTCTTAAACAGCTGTAAAGCTCAAAGCATCCATCTTGCCCATCCCCTACATGCATACATGAATGCTAACGTAACAAAACCAAACCTCTGGGTGATGGAGGTTCTTGTGGCCCCAAGAAGGATGTTGGCAAACTAGACTTTTACAATCACTGGCGAAGTCTAATCTTTTAAAGTTGGAGGCCTCCAGATCTGTCAGATGATCATACCCATTATCCTTAGGTGCAACTTGTATACCCACCCATAGAGGCCACCAGCTTGAGGGAGGCTGGCATAGACAATACTGACTTAGATGAACTAATGATCTGATTCCTGAAGGCAAGGTCCTATGATCCATACACAATCCTATCTATACATGTGTTGTGCAAGTTTTCATCGGATTGCATGAATCTCTCTTCTCCCCCTCTGCCCTTCATCAACACTTAAATCATATCCTATATATGTTTACCTGGAAGACCATTTGAGTGCACTTCTAAGTACACCCCCATAAGATTAGGTTGTATGTCACTCAGAAAGAACTACCGCTCAGCATCTCCATGCATTTCTTCCAAATGGCAGAGACCATGAACAGAGCTGTAATATGCAGTAGCTATATAATGAAATGCTTTCTGAAGACACCATGATGAAGCCTTAAAGTTGTTTTATATGCCAACTGTTGTAAAATGGTAATAGCACTTGGCTATTTCGTTTGATGACTCTACTGCAGAATTATAAAGGTGCCATACACCCATAGCCTTGTTATTATTTTGACAATAAGACATCTCTAAAACACCAGTTCTACACAAAGTGCTTTTTGCTCTCAGATTCTTATTTTCAGTTGTCAGGAAATCTTTACATGAAATACAGCAGAATACATTTCAATCAATACCTGTTAAGGAAGCACACACCTATTAAAAGGCAAAGGAAACTTGCAGGAATAATGTAATATGTGAAAAGCATAAAAAACATTGGAAGAATACATTTCTGCCCTTTAAATCAATAATAAATATGAGTAATGTAATCATCTTTGCCCATCTTGAGCTAATAATTCTAAAACAGGGGAGAGGGGCATAGATGAATGTTCTGTGTGCAAAGGTAAAGAATTTGAGCAAATTTGTAGGGAGAACATGCCAGCCCTAAGCAGAGCATACCTTTGAAGTTACTCATGCCTTTAAAAAATATCTAAAGATGGTTATCTTGACCCAGAAAGGAAAATGCACAAGTAGAATCTTCTATGTGCAACTGATACCAGTGCAAATAGATTATGTCTCCATAAATTAGATGGAACTATCTTTTGATATACATTGAGATATACTTCATTTTCTAAAGCCGCTAAAGCCAGATAAAACTTTTGAAAATGTTAAACTGAAATGCTTAGTTCTACATAAGCAAGGAGACAAATATCTATAAATGCAGTGTTCCCACTGTTGCTAGATTCCAATTTGTTTCAGCCCTTGCCAATGGTTGGAAGTGATGGGGGGTGTACGCTGGCAACCTCTAGAAAGACATGTCTTCTCTTGAAATCTTTTTATTTTAACTGGCAGCCAGTCTGAAAAGAGTGATTGACCCACTCTGCTCCACCAAGATCTATTATACTCACTGTCCACAGCTGGCTCACAGCTGGCTCAGCCTGCCTCTCCCCTCATTCACTGGCAATCAGCTGGCCAGACTAGACATGCTCACCAAGACAGTACTGGCCAGGTGGCCAAATCAGGGCCCCATATTTTCTCAGCACCCACCTTCCTGTGTTTACTACCAGTGAGATAGTTCATGAAAATGGATCGGCAGATGAAATCTGGATCATTGAAGTGTGCTAATGATAATAGAAGTAACAAAATAAGTACTAAAATTCATAACATAGACAATAGTCAACAGATGCTGTGTTAAGTAGAACAGTGGTCTTACACAAGCAACAAAGACAAGCGCAAATTGGGGAATACAATGATGAATACTGTATCTAAAATGGGTTTTCATTGGATTGCCCTGAACTCCTTAGTACTCAGAGATTTCAGTTGAAGAATATTCCTGACTAGCAAGTTTGTACCAAGAGTTGCTGTTATTATGGCATCAGTTACATAAAATAATTCAAGTGATAAATAAATAATTATGGATTACTTTGGGGTGGGATGTTACATCCTTTAGTTTAGAAAAACCTTTAAAAATAGAGGGGATGAGAAAATATTTGCTGCTATAATGATGATCTTATTTGCAAAAAAAAAAAGTAAATTCCCACACTTTTAAAGATAAAAAGGTAAGGAAAGGGTGTTTAAATGAGGTAGTCTTTGCATTTTCTGGACATTTATATAGAGATCCATGATTACGGAAAGTTGGAGAAATTCCATTTTAAACTATGAGGACTGAGAACTTCCCATTCCCGTTACCAACCTGAATCTCTCTTATTGGTGAATGCTAAAGATGGAATCTAAATCCTGGGCTGGCAAAACAGGTCCTCTGTGCTCTGTAACTATACGGGGGGTGGAGGGGAGATATATTTAGAAGGGAATCGTGGCCAGTGGAAACAGAGGAAGTTTTTCCTTCAAAAAATCTGCTGAGTAGACAGTAAAAATATATATACAGAACCGGTTCTACCGTAGGGTAAAGAAAAGTGGCTGTTTCAAGTGGGACACACTGGGGAATGAGGAATAGCAGGCAGGTACTAAAGGAGAAAGCTGGGTGTGGCAAGTTCTAAGCTTGCTTGCTTTCATCCACTGTGGTAGAGACTGTTGTCCTGCTTTCAGTGTTGAAGTATAACTCCACGTTCAGCCTGGACCACAACTTCTATGTGTGGAATGGGGGAAGAGATGAAGATTTTGTCTCAGGCCACAAAATGACCTGGGCCTACCTTAGGAATCCTAATTCTGGGAATGTCCAAGAGGGGAGGTAGAAATCATGTAAAACCCCTAACATGGGGCATGACATAATATAATGTCTGTGTCTCTCTGCTCTGAAAGCTGAAGGGAAGGTGGACTGTATTCTGATAGTGCTTCAAGATATCCCTTCCAGCAAGCGCTGAGCACCAGGACCCTAGATAGCTCCTAGCACTAATGCAATGTATATAATCATCTAAACAGCAAACGTCTGTGAGTTCAATTCCCAGTAGAGAGTTTGAACCCCATGGAATGTCATCTGGCTAACCACATCTGATTATTCCCAATAAGGATGGAACCAGTTACATGATAGATCCTGGTGATCGCTCTAATTCTAAGAATGTCAGTCTTTCAGTAGCCCAGACAGAACCATCTACAGTAGGGGAAGTAACTCATACATCCAAACCATATGTGGTCTTGAAAGCCATTTTGAACAGCCACTGGAACCCTCAGAAATTGTGCCATTGACATTTGGCTATAATCTGCAAAAAAGAAAGGGAAAAAAACCCATGTGATTTCCTTTGCTGTCCCCTTTTTTCAGAAAACAAAAGGAAATAGATGTGTTAACCTTTGCAGAACTTAATGTACCTACATTTCCAAAAAAAATCCTCCCCACCAAAAATAAACACCAACATCCCACCTACAGTATATTTCATCCCGAGTATTACAGAAGTGGCTTAAGAAATTAAATCAACTGATTGAAGACATTTACAAATTGAACAACATAAGTATTCCAAAATTGGCTTAAGAACTATGCCCTCAATCTATTGACAGGAGGGGAGTATGAGCAGGCACGAAAACAACTCAATACTTGCAGAAGTATAAATATTATTGAAATATAAATATTGCCTTTTCCTGCAGAAGGAAAAAGGGTTGTCCAGACTGCTGAAAGTATTCCCAGTGACCATGAGTTGCTGGCTATCTACTGTGGAAGGCAATTAGGAAACATGAAACCAGAGGTAAGAATGGAATAGAGTAAGGTTCTCCATGCCACTACATTTTATTTCAATCTCACTTATGTACCTTTAACTCTCAACAAATGTCAACCATTCATTTTTCTCAAAAGAAATATTGTTTTACACATTAAAGTTGTTAGATCCTACCACTCATTCAGCTAAGCCTTTGTCTTATGTACTTGTTTCTCAGACCAACTGTTCAAATCTAACATCACTGAGCTTGCCAGTTACTACGTTTGCTACTTGGCTATTGTCTGTATTTTCCAAAGCTGTTGGACTTGTTTGGTTGCCACTGTTAATAGCCAGTGGCCATAACTCAGGTTTAATTATCCATGGTTGTGTACAAATGGTGCCCTGCCAGGAGAACCTGCATCTGCTTCACCACATGGACAGTGTTCAGTGGGAACCAGTGAGGCATGATATAGTAGACCAAGGTGTCCAATTTTTTTCAGGACGAGGACCACCCTTAGCTTTTGGATGAGGTATCAGAAGTTGGGTTCCAAAAAGTAGTAGATGGAACCATGATAAATAAAACCTAATCAATTTTATTTATGCTTTATTTAATTGAAAATAAATACAGTTAATATAATTTCTATCATATCCTTAATAATTCTGCCCCTCCACTACATTAAAAATTATACTTTGGTAGCAACTTTATCTCTTGAATGAGCTCCATTGAAGACTTCTGGGTGCCAGGTTTGGTGTGGACCACCTCATCCTAATGTAGATCTCTCTAGCTAGAAGAGGATGAACGCTACCAGCAGCAGAGCAAGTAGAAAGCTTGCTTTATAACTATTTTGCTATAGTTTGGGAGAAGTTTTGAAAGGAGCTAACTGCCTGAGTTTGCCAAGACTGTGAATCAAGAGAAAAGATATTTCCATAGCAGTGGCAAGCTGAAACTAAAGAAGAACTAGTAGTCCATCCATATTGGTCCAGCTTAATTCATATGGTAGGTGGTGAAACAGCAAATACAGTTGCACACTTCTTGGATACAACTCAAACAATGGATTGCTAAACAGTCCATGCTGGAAGCATGTGGGTGGGAGAAGAAGAAAGCTAAGGGGTATCTCCAGTACACCCCCCCTCCCCCCACAAGCACAGACTACTTGACATAAACACACCCACATATATTTCAGTTCCTCAGAGGAATAGATTTCTGAATGTCACTTGCTTTATAAAGGCTGGCACGGCTGGAGAAGTGATTGACCTTTTTGTGAGAAAGAGAAATGACTTATCAGTAAATTTAATAACTTTCATTTGTAGCTGTTTTATGGGGCAGGAAGTCATCTTCTGTCTCTTTCCCTAGTGTTCCTTCTCAGCCTTTTTTGTTTGCAAGGCAGTAATGAAAACCTCTGGCTCTGCCAACATGAATTTAATAAGGAGAACAGTGTGAAGCTTGACTTGTTGATGAAGTTAGCGACTGTTTATGCAGCTGCTAGTTTAGGAAAATATCATTTTTCAAGTGCTTTGCCACCAAAGAGGCCTAGGAATAGTTTTATCCTTATCTATAAGCTAAGGATGGTCTTAATTAGAATGCCACAATAATAAAGTGGGCATTTGGGATGGTGGTTAGTAAATGGAACAAAGTCTTTGCTTTTTTTTAAGAGAGAAAAGGGAGAAACCCCCCCCCCCAAAATGCCTATAAATAGCATTGTTAATTTTAGATTTTCAAAGAGAATTTGGAAGAGTAGGTGTGTGTTGTGTTATTATAAAATTGGAAATAGTAAAATTGCCATCTGGGAAACACTTGTGCAGAAGCCATTCCCACTGAACAATCTGAGAATCAGAGGAAAGGAATGAGGCTGCCCCAGAATGGTGCAATTTCCAAAGGGAATTTTTTAAAAGCAAAACCAAAATTCATCTATGTGAAGATAACCATAATGTTCATCTGTAATTTCCCAAAAGGAAGATCTTTTTCCACCCCAAATAATTATACTGAAGCAGTGGCGATGTTATGCTGACTATGAAAAATATAGTCATGGATGAAGATGCTATTGAAAGGTGTAAATAGTGATCAAGATGTTCTTGAAAATGGGAGGTTGGGTAGAAAGAGCAAATATTTTTACAATGCCTATTTTGTGTTTTTATGTAGGTGTATTGTTTTAGGGGCATAAGTCACTTAGAATGTGTGGAATCTGTATGTCTGCATGTAGGTGAGAACCAGTTTGATGTAGTGGTTAAGGCACCAGGGTAGAAACTGGAAGACCATGACTTCTAGTCCTGCGTTAGGCACAAAACCAGATGAGTGACTTTGGGCCAGACCACTTCCAAAAAAACTGATTCAAAGGAATGATGACAATTTAAAAAGAGTATATATCTATGTATGCATGTATAAATAAATGAGAAAGCAAGTGACTGAAGCGGAGGGAGGGGAACAGGAGAAGTCATTTCAAAGGGACAAGCACACTAACCTTCTTCCTCTGGTTGTAGCTGCCATATTGACCTGTTTGACCCCCTTCCCAGTAGATGCCATTGTTAAGGCCGTTAACTAAGGTCTAAGGTTAGTGGGCTTCAGGAGCTAAATGAGAGGCTTATGCTGAAGGCTTAAGGAACTTATTTCTCTGCCAAAATAGACTGAACATTTTGGTTCCCCCTGATTGAGGGATGTTCTAAGAGGTGCTAAATGGATACTGAGAGGCCCACGGAGCTCCTGAGCTGTGGACATTCCATCCCAGGCTGAGACTGACCCACCACACAGCTCTTTAGGTGGCCATGGTCAAATCACTATCACCCCAGGGTTGTTGTAGAACTAAAATTGCAAAGAAAAGCAATGCAAAATTCCAGATAAAGGATGGAAGCTGTTCTGAGATATTTGAATGGGAATGTCATATGCCATTATTGGTTTTTTAAAATACCTTTTTGGAAATAAATACAGAGAGAGCCACGCGATGACCAACCTATTTTGAAGGAGAATCCTCCAACACGTGCACACACAGACACGTATGGACCCACCAACTCACACCCATTTGATTTGGCAATAATTCTCATTTCCTTTCATGAATATTTTATTGAAACCTAGAATTAATCACACTGACACAAGGCTTCCTCGCCTGCAGTTCTCATTATCTGCCACAAAAGCACTTTCTCTCCACCTCAATATCTCTAATTTTTTTAAAAAAGACCTCCCTGAAGCTGGCCGGTATCTGCATGATTAATAGGTCTGACTCTCAGCGGAAGGATGCCGTGTGATTTTAGGACGTAAAAATGGACAAAAGATGCGATTGGCCCCTTCCGTTTAAAAGACGCTGATTAAAGCAAGGAAGTAAAGTTGCTCCCTGTTTAAAAACAGCTGTGCATCATTAATAACTTTATAAGACATAGGTAGTGTAATCCACCACAGTCTATTTCATTATTCGAAATGACCCTGGGCTGCGTAAGCAGGAAAAAGAACCAAGGGGTGTTTTCTTCTCAAAATACCAGTGAGGGTTGATCAACTTATCACAGAGTGCAGCGTGTGCACCCAGAACCAATTGGAAAATGGGTTTCCTACTGGGATAGGCTGGCAATCTTGGGGGCAGGGGGCGGTCCAGTGATCACATTTGGAATTATTAGGAAATCTCATGGGTGCACACACAAAATGGATGCTGCTGACACTACTCTGATAGACAAAAATGCAAACGATCTGCAAGCCCTAGTAGTAAAAGTCAAAAAGCACAATGAAAAAATTGGACCAGAATTAAATATAAAGAAGACTAAACTAATGACAACAGGTCAGACAAGCAGCCTTAGAACTGACAATGAAGATATCGAAATAGTGGAGAGCTTCTGCCTTTTAGGATAAACCAACAAACAGTAAAGGAATAAGCAGTCAAGAAATACAATACAGATTAGCACCTGGCACAGCAGCCATGAAGGCCTTGGAAAAGATATTCAGATGCCGTGATGTGTCTATACCTACATTGATCAGAATCGTGCAAGCCATGGAATTCCCTGTGACACTTTATGGAAGCAAAAGTTGGACTTTGAAGAAGCAAGATAGGAAGGGTATTGACGCTTTTGAATTTTGGTGTTGAAGAAGACTCCTGAGAATACCATGCACCACCAAGAAACCAAACCAATGGATCATTGATCAACCCAGAGTTCTCACTCGAGGCACAAATGACCAGGCTCAAATTATCCTACTTTGGACACATTATGTGAAGACCCAGCTCTTTGGAGAAGGCTCTAATGCTGGGAAAGGTGGAAGGAAAGAGAAGAAGAGGACAACCAGCAGCAAGGTGGATGTCATAGTGGCAACAAGTGCACTGTTGGAAGATCTGAAAGGCCAGGTTAGGGATAGATCATTATGAAGAAAATCTATCTATGTGGTCACTAGGAGTTGAAAACAACTTGATGGCACATACTCATCAATTAACAATCAAACAGTTGAAGATACTCTCTATTGCTCACTATAGGACCCTATCAGGATCTCTCACAACTCAGGTTTTTACTGCAGGGACACAGGAAGGGCAAAAAGGCCTGGCCCAAACAGTTAGCAGTTCCTCTGCAGGAAAGTTTGGAATGTTTCAGGATGCAGCCAAGGCAGGTAACCAAAAACGTGATAGAGTTAGGTAACATTTACTGCACTTAGTCAATGGCAGAGGCCAAAAATCACACCACTTAATTTTTTTTATTTATGTGATAGATGAAGACTTCTGCCTTCCAGTATTTTAATTGCTTCTTCTAATTCAAATTTTCCAATGTTTCTGCATGCATGCGTTTGCTCACAATTATTCATGCTAATTTGGGTCTCAGAAATTTTTGGAGGACGTATACTTAAAGTAAAACACTAGTGGGTTATTAAATGCTTTGAGAAAATGCTTATTGTAAGTGAAAATATGGGGTAGATTAAAGGCTGTTTGGCAGGAAGTGATTGAAATATCACAAAGCTATTATGAATGCTTGGTTCTGCCCTAGAAAACCTCTTGAATGAATGTGCAGTGAGCTGGAAAAAAGCAATACCAATTTCAGTTGCAGATGGCTCTAATTTCATAATGTTGTACCTTTTGGGCAGATCAGCAAAGTATGTTCTGATAGCTTCTTTTAGCAATGTTGACATCAGTTCTATCTGATGCTAGACTGTCTGTGGGGGATTCACGACACAATTCAGGGTTATGATATCTGTTCATATCTCCAGGTCAATAGCATCCAGTGCAGACAAGTTGATCTGATTCAGCTCTGATTTCAGAGTTATATTCAGAAGTATTAAGCTCCGTTCTCCTCTATCTGACACAGGGAAAGCACAAATAGCCATTGATTTTTATTTTCACCAGAAGAGGAAGAAATTTGAAGCCAGAATGGAGCTCTATGAAGTGCCAGATGGCACAGAAAATTGATACCAAGGATTTTGAGCTACATTCCTTTAAAATATTATTTTAATGTCCATTGTTGTGAAAACAGCAGTAATGACCAACCTCTACAATAAGGAATAAAAGTAAAGTCTCCCTTGAGTTAAGCTCCATTTCTGGTTACTACGTGATATATCTATGTTGTTTTCTTAACACCAATATGGAAATGGTTCACCATTGCCTTTTCTATAATGCTTTTCTGATGTTTCAGGGTAGTCAATAGCCCTGGAGTTTTTTATTAGTCCTCCATCCAAGAACTATCCAGGTCTAATGCTGCTGCAGAACAGGTGTGTCAAGTTTCAGGCAAATAGATTGGAATCATTTGTACAAGGGAAGGTGGTTTGTTAGGAATTGTGAAGCCCATTCATAAATACAGAGCAGTTCGTTATCTTGGTAGCTAACTACGTGGGATAAACCTGTGAGTTTTTCTCTTAACATACTTAAAATAAAGAATTCACTAGGTCAAGTGAAGTAACAGAGTTCAGAAAAGATAATAATACAGCTCCTCAGAGCAAGAGGCAGAGCAACTATGAAGCTAAGTTGGCCATGTAAGAAATTTAAGGGTAAGTTAACTCATATGATTTGGTCATGTCAAGGTTTGGTTTCTTTCTGGAAGAATATATCACATATATATAAATAGATATAAGGGTAAACTTTTTTAAAATTTATTTATCAAATTTATACACTGCCTATCTCACTATACAAGTGACTGGAAATGGCTTACACATAAAGTTTTCAAGTTAAAAATGAGTTATTGTGGAATCTAACCATTTTTGAGGGACATTGGTTATATCAGACATGGGGAAGAGCCAAGAAGATTATTTTGAGAGATTGGAATAGCACAATTATCCAAGATATCAAAGGTTAGATTCAAGAAATGTGTAACTTACCCATTTTGGAAAAGGTATTCTTTTTCTACTAATCAGAAAATGACCCTTTAGCATAGATGTGGTAATAATTTTAGAATAAACGCTTATGCATAATTTGATATATTGTTATTTAATGAATATGTCGTATATTTAGGTGATTTAAATTGATTTAGTATGTTGATTCTTACGGTTTTTTTGTTTGTTTTGTGTTTATTTTTCTTCTCCTGATTTGGTATTATAACTTAATAAGTAATTTGTTGGATGTTTGTATATTAATGTCTTTTAATTGTTTTTTGTACAGCGTTTTTTCTGTATTTTTATTTTAAATTGCAATGAAATAATTAAAAACAAAAGACAGAGAGAGTGAAAGGTAAAACTAAGACTTTCTCTTCCATCTAAATCTCTTCCCTTTCTAAGAAGTGGTAATTTGGCTGATCAAAGGTAGCTTGATCACAAGGATCATTCTGTTTTGAAAGCAAACGTGTTGGATTCTTTCTCCCCCCTACTTCCCATGGCGTTTTATCTAAATGGAAAAAAAGATTGCTTGTTTTGATGCAAAAACTGTAATGCTTATCCTTACAAGAACTCTACATAAACACTGTAGGACCAGGCCGTGAAGGGCATCCACGATGGAAATCTAGCAGGTTCTGAGTCACCTGCTTTGTTCTGGACTGCCCCGCAAAACCAAAAAACCATGAGCCATATGATCATTTTGCTAGGCCTGAAAATGACTTCATAGCTGAAATGTATTTGGTATAAGTGATTCTGCCATTCATAACTATGAACGTTTGTTAATATTTGCCCTTCTTAACCTGCAAAAATTCAGCACAAATCTACCTATGTTGGAGGTATTGGTAAGGACAACACTAACCTTGTTGAATGCAAACATTGGATATGGTTCTACCCTTGTTGGATACATTCGGTGAGGATGAATCTACCTTTGCTGGATGCCTTTGGCAAGGATGTCTCTGCCCTCACCAAAGTATGTCTGGGAAGGTGATCTCTGCCCATAATATGTGAATTAGGAAAAAGTTCAGATGTTGTTTTGTCCTTGAAACAGAACTCTGAAATTAGTTGGGCGAATTGGAGGTGAACTCAATGCTATAAATGTTCCTGATACTTCGGGCACTATTTCAACTATGTTTATTATTATTGGCTTGATCTACATTACCTTCTTATTTTGTGTACTTGCTTGCATACAACTGCTTGCTGGTATTTAAGATGCAACTGAAGAATTTCAAATAAAAGCCCTTAGTGATTGGGAACATTTATGATTTATTCCAGTGTCTAATCCACCTTGATTGAGCTGCCAAAAGCAGCATATTGTCAGCCTGAAAACAGACTCTAAAGAAAAATATTATGGGTAGTCCTCGACTTATGACCACAATTGGGACCAGAATTTCCATCACTAAGCAATGCAGTCGTAAAGAAAGATGTCACATGACTGCATCACTTAGCAACCACAATCCCAGCAGTCCTGGTTGCCATCATTAACTGAGAATTGCAAGTTGTTAAGCCACCTCAATCCAAGCCATTCCAGGCTTGGTCCCTCCCAGTCCCAAGCCTCAGTAAGGTAAGGGACTGCCTCCAACTCCCCACACCCATCTATCTCCCCGCCACATCTCTGCCCTTCTGGCTTCCTACACCCTGCCTTGCAGGGCAGCAAGTGGCCCCAGCGCAGTCCCAGCTGCAGTTGCCACCGCCACCCTGTGCTTTGCTGCCCCAGATGACCTTAACTGTCTCCTTGCTCCAAAAAGCTCCTTTGCAAAAAGCCCCTTTACATAAAAATCCTGGAGTGCAGCACACTAAAACGCCCCTTTATGAAAAGCTCCTGGAGAACAATGTGCCAAAAAGCTTTAGTTCCAGAGGAGTAAGGCTGACCCTGTCCACCCAGTAGCCGAAGGTGTAACCGGTCTACCCGCCTTCCTGAGAAGGAAGACCAAGTTCCCAGGAGTGGGCTGATCTACCCGTGGGGGGGGGGGGGAACGAGGGAGAGAAGAAGGGGTGCTTTTTTTTTTTTCCACAGTGTGAAGTAAAACCCCAGCCCAGCTCAGCCCAGCCCTGCCCAGGAGCTTTTTGCAAAGGGGTGTTTTGGAGCAAGAAGACAACAAAGGTCAGCTGGAGTGGCAGAGTACAGGGCAGCAGGGGGCCAAGAGGGCATAGATGTGGGGAAGATAGGCGGGTGGGTGGAATCGAAGTGCCCCTGCGGTTGTAAGGGTGGGCAAGCTGCCAAACACCCAAATTTTGATTGCGTGACCTCAGGGGTGCTGCAACAGCCATAACTTCAGGCACTGGTCATAAGTCACTTTTTCAGTGTGTTCATAACTTCCAACGGCCGCTGAACGAATGGTTGTAAATTGAGGATGACCTGTAGTGTTAACCTTGTAGACTCACCACACGTACGTTCTTCTTTTCCCCCTATTAAGAGGAAGAAGAGAAACAGGACCAGCTAGAACAAGAGAAAAGTGAGGAGATAGTCTAGTAACAAAGGAAATGAAAATATGTCCTAAACTGTCCCTCTGTGCCTTGAGATCCAAATACACAGGCTTAATCCCAGAAAGGGCCATATTGGGAACCATGAAAAAATATCCAGATGCTCAGCTACATCTGTGCCTTGGGAAAAATCAGATTTTGCAGGAGTACTATAGCTCCATAATGCAGAAAATACTTTCACGGGAAAGGATTTGATTCAGTATCCACCACCTGCAATATGATCCGATTTGGAATGCAATCGCTTCCTAAATCTATTCTACCTCCTTGGTTCAGTTTAATAGCAAAATGATTCCAACTTATCTTCAACTGAGCATTGTTCATCTTCTTTTTTTAGCCTTTAAATTATTTAGCCAATATTTACCAAATTATTCAGATCCAAACAGGTTATTATTTCATTTGTGACTACTAAAACAAATTGTCACTTGCTGTTTTCAGAGGAAATAATCAGATAATAATCCATGCTTGATTACAAACATAGACGGGATGACTAATTTATCTTTCTCAGAACACTAGACAGAATAATCAAGGAGTCTGCTTTCTAGAGATATTTTCCATGGATGGAATATTCTATAGCCAAATGGCAAACTCTAGCCACAAGAATCCATTTGGACCAGAACTTATTTCTGTGGCCCCCAAAGACACCTCCAGTGAAAATTGCTGGTGATCAGTGGCCTGTTTTTCTCCCACATCAAGGCATAGTGAGACTGAAAATATATGTAGCTATTTAAAAAAGCACAGCCCTCGAATCTGTTTGCCCTATGTTGCATTATTACCCCACCCATTATAGCATTCATCTCTCCAGGTGCCATCAACCAGTCAAAAATTGCCTACATCTAGCCTTTACTTGCCAGTCAAAGGAATGGACCCCCATCACATACAACAACTCAAGCTGTCTGCAGTCAAAAAGGCATTTGGTCTGCTGGTCTGTTACATCTTCAACCTGTAATTCACGTTCTGGCATAGCAAGGGATGAACCATAATAGTTGCCTTCCAGATTGATAAAGGTTCAGGATCCTTTTATATTATTTCTCTTTTTTTCTTTTCACCATATTTGTAGACTACCCACCTGTATGATTCTGGGCAATGTACAACAAAGCTGAAAATAGAAACACAGATTAAAACATAGCAATGCAATTGATATAAACAGCAAGCTGCAAAGTTCCCTTTATCAATGAACAGACCGGCCTCCCTGCCAGATCACAGGAAGGCTGTTAGAATAAAAGCTAAAAAAAGTTTTAACTAATGTGATATCTTCATTCTAAATGGGAAATGATTCAGTTGCTGAAATTTGTTTTTCTTTTTATTGTATTATTATAAATCTTAATACATTACAGATAATCCTCATTTAGTGACTGATTCGTTTAGCGACCACTTGCAGTTATGACAGTGCTGAAAAAGTTAAAAAAAATAGTTAAAAAAAAAGTTAAAGTAGGAGAGTGCATCCATGAACACCAACTAGCAGTCAGAAGACATGATAAAAACTCCTTAATCTCACAACACATGAACAGACTCAACCACAGTTTCAGCTGGGAAACTGTGAGTATCCTAGACCAAAGCAAATTCAACAATACTAGGGAATTCCTGGAAGCTTGGCATTCAGACAAGTCAGCTATCAACAGACACATAGAGATAAACCACATGTACACCCCATTCAAAGGAGACAATAAAAAGGCTAAGAAAGAAACAAAAGACTGGAATACATCCTCTCCAGCAGCCAACACCCAGATAAGCAGGGATTAACACCAGACAAATAATCAAGCAGAAAACAATACCCTAATCAAGGAACTGCCAAGCAGGAAACCAGACCCCCACCAACACTGGGAGGGCAAGCTACTGTATATAAACAGGGAGCAAACCCCACACTCACTCGCACTGATGATGTTACCTAGTTGGGTCATGAAATGCCTGCAAGCAAACAACCAAGCTCAGAGAGCACCAAGGACTCCACAGGAGATCAGTTCCCTTGTTAAAAGCTCTCTGTTGCAGCCTTGTTGCAATTTTCTATGGGTCTGTTTGCGTGGACAACCTCTTGGAACCCACAAGCTGTGCTTAGGGTGGCAGGGCAAGAATGCAATGTGGGCAGGGCCGTGTCCCACTTGGGCAAGTTAGAATTTTCAGGAAATGTTTGTACTTTTTGGTAAAAATTAGACAGGGAGAGGGGGAGACAGAATCATAGGGCTGGGAGGGACCTTGGGAGATCCCTCCAAGGGAAGGAGCCTCAGACCATCCCAGACAAATGGTTGTCCAACCCTTATTTGAAAGCCTCCAGTGATGGGGCCCTCATGACGCCAGGAGGCAGGCTATTTCACAGCTTCCTAACTCTCATGGTCTGCAGATGTTTGTTTGTTTGTTTGTGTTTTAAATAAGCCTACTTTAGAGTTTACAGCATCCTTTGTGTTTTTGGGGCCTGAAAAGAGCAGGAAACTGGATCACTGATGTTCAGCCTCTGGAGTGGAAGAGGGTCTAAGTGCAGCAAAGAAGCGGCTTGGAGACTACTAATGTCCTCAGGCTTCAGCTCTCCATGCAATGTTGAGCTTTGAAAAATCAGGGTTCAAAATGGTGTAAAGTTGAACAAAAAGAAAGCGCTAACTGTAGGTGGGAACCAGAGCCACTGAACATGGATCATGTTGATTCAGAACACCTCCAAATTTTAAAGATGTTGCATTTTCCAAGGGTTTGCATTGCCCTGCCATCCAGCATTTCTTATTTTAAAAATCAGGACACCTCCTTCAGAGATTATTCTCAGAAACCTGAGAGGCCAGGCAGTCCCTGATCTCTTTCTTCCACATTTCTTTCTTCCAGGGAATTTCTTTTGAGGACTAGGAACTTGCAAAGAGGGTAAAGTTAGCACAACTCTAAAGTGCTCAGTAAAATCAGGGTTCTTTTGCTTTCTTCTGTCTTTGCTTTTTTCCAAAAGAGGGAGAGACAAAAGAAGAGAGACAGGAATCCGTGCATCACAGTCCCCCAGTTTCTGATCTTGCCTTGCCTCTTTCACATTTCACTAAAAGCCCAACAAAGATCGAGCCTTGTAAACGGTTCCCCCTTGGGCCAATCAGCCCAGGGGCTGATCAGTTACTGCTCCCTCACAAGGTCAGGGCTCTTAAAATGCATCCCACTTCTTCAGGATATAAAATAAAGATGTTCCCAAAAGTATAGGCAACTTGGATCATTCCAAGGCAGAAGGGGGGAGGGGGGAAGAAGGAAGGAAGGAAGGAAGGAGGGAGGGAGGGAGGGAAGGAAGGAAGGAAGGAAGGAAGGAGGGAGGGAGGGAAGGAGGGGGGGAGGAAGGAAGGAAGGAAGGAGGGAGGGAGGGAGGGAAGGAAGGAGGGGGGGGAGGAGGGAAGGAAGGAAGGAAGGAAGGAAGGAGGGAGGGAGGGAAGGAGGGAAGGAAGGAAGGAAGGAAGGAAGGAAGGAAGGAAGGAAGGAAGGAAGGAAGGAAGGAAGGAAGGAAGGAAGGAAGGAAGGAAGGAAGGAAGGAAGAGGGAGGGAGGCAGGGAGGGAGAAAGAAGGAAAGGGAAAGGGAAAGGGAAAGGGAAAGGGGTGTTTTCCTTGCTGCATTTAAGGGAAATGGCTCAGGCCAATATTGCATTCAATATTGCAATATTGAATTGCATTCACCAGTCCTGCATTCTATGATTTCTGAGCTATGGAGAAGCACGCACACAACCCTCCCGCTGGCCAGAAAATGAAGGCCCACAGACCGCCTCACTCCCTGCACCCCAGGGTTGGTGCACTGGCAAGAGAGAAGCATCCCAGATCAAGTAGATTCAGGGAAAAGCTTCTCCGTCTCTGCCAGAGGGGGGAAAAAAAACATTCCGGGAAAATCATTTGGTGGCAAAACAGCTGCTTTGCTATCCTTCCAATGGCTGGTTGTGGGAATGGCGGCCTGGGGCTTCCGCAGCTCCCGGTTTATGGCAGCTGTTCAAGTCCTTTTGCCCTGATGAAGCAAATGCACGCCGAATAGTCCAGAGCTGGGTTTGGGCACTCGCAGGTTACGTTGTTTCCTCCTGTGCTGCGTGGGGGGTGGAGGGAGGTTGTTCCTCAGAGACCTGTTCTAGTTTGGGGCAGGGCACCAATCGGCGGCTTTTGCCCACTCCTGGCGGTCAGTTGGAAGGGGGGCACTTGGGGCGTGTGGCATTATCTGCCTGACCTTTGCCCTCTGATGTTTGCCCTGGTGGAAAGGAGCAGAAGGCCGGCTGCGAGTGAAACGGCCAGGAAGCGCCTCTCCTCTGCCCGTGCCCCACCCAGCGGTCATGTTCCAAAGGTCTTCTCTAAAATGTCCCCTTTTTCCCTCCTCAGACTCTAATTTATGCCCGGGATAGCAGAGTTCCTGTGCGACAGAAGGTTAGATGGACTGCGTTAGGAGGGTCTGTTTTTCAAAAATTCTGCCAACTACGTGGTTAACAGCTATCAAGCTGATCTTCCGTGTTTTCTTTCCAATATCCCCTTCAGTACCATTCATTCTAGAAAGACACGGAGCATAGTGATACTGCAAACTGCAACCAAGCATTGGGAGAAGACTAGACAGACAGACAGACAGACAGACAGATAATAGATGATAGCTGATATGGATGATAGAGATGATAGAGAGATGATAGAGAGAGAGCTGATATGGATGATTGATAGATGATAGAGATAAATAGAGATCTGATATAAAAGATATAGTTGATAGATAGATGATAAACGATATAGATAGATAGACAGACAGACATAGATGACAGATACACACACACACACACACAGCAATATATTGTAAGAGGGTTATAGTCCCAATTCTACAAGCTTCTGATTTTCTTCAACAAAATGCAGCTCTTTTATCCATCTTGCGAAGAAAGCGAGCAGCCTGGAAAACAGTAAAAATGTTCTTTTCAAGTCTAAACTTCTAAAAGCCAGTTCAGATCATCTGAAGCCCAATCAGAGATCCTAAGAAAATACAAGCTTATGCAACCTGCAGACCACTTCAGCAAGCAAGATGCTTAGATAAGCAAACAAATCCAAAGGGGCTTAATCTTGAACTCATGAAACCTGGGAGTCGGTATACCTGGCTTCTGTCTTTTCCCTCCCAGCCGTGTTTTATTTTACTTTAATGGCCTGCTCGTAACCCAAAACATCACAGACAGAGATGCTCATTCAGATGCCTGCAGCTTCCGCCCATGTTTTGTCGACATTCTTGGCGTCTGCAACATCGCCCCTGAAACATCCTCTTGATTGCTAATCATGACGCTCAGCATTTCTCGGGCGTGCAAGGACGGGCAGCCCGCCAACGCCTCCCCTATCTTCAGTCTTACAAGCAAGCACAGTGAAATGGAGGTGAGGTGTTGCAGCCCTGGGACTCTAACTGGGAGGGGAGAAAACTGAGGAGCTGGGAGTTGGGATGAGGTGGAAGTTTTCCCCGGTAGGAAACTGCCCACTTTGCAGTTCCTGCATTTATCACTGCAAAAATACCTTTGCAGCATTTCCGCCCTGTGCCACAGTTGAGCTGGAAGCTATGCAGTTCAGATGCAGAACAGCTCTGAAGTCTGTCACTGTAAGAACACAGGGAAATAGGACTCATCTTAGATTGGTCATTGGTGCAAACCAGGTGTAGAAGAGAACTCTGTTAGGTCAATCCTTAACTTCTATATGAAGATACCTCCCCCTGCACACATTTCTCTATTTTTTTTTTGTTTTTAAGTAATATTTTGCCTGATGAATGTAACATAAAACTTGAACAGTTGTATAATTTCAGTTGGATGGGAGACCACCAGGAGATCTCAGAACTATACGCTAGGCAGGAAGAACGAATAGTACCCCCAGAAGAGGTCATGGCAAAACAATTCCATCCTATTTCCAAGAAAGCTGTGTGGATATGCCCATATAGTCCTCTCAGTGTGAAAGAGTCTTGAATGACCATAATAAAGGTATTGCCATACTGTACCATACCATAATCAGCATTTTCTTCTAGCCAATTTGGTTTCTTTCGCTTGTAGTTTCTTTCCAAGGCTATAATGAGCAATTCTACATATCACAGCTTGGTAAGATGGCAGAAAAGTTGGAAATCTACTTTGGTAGGCGTAGGCCCCAATATTTCCTTCTACAGTGGGAATGGCAGGTCTTACGCCTTTCACTTGGCCTATCTGGAACAAGCCGGAGCAATGCTATAGAACTAATCGGCAGGAGTTCTGCAGGATTGCAAACAAGATTCTAAGCCTCGCTCTATATCCTTCTGAGTACAGGGAGTCCCCAGTTTAAGAACGAGTTCCATTCCCAAGGTCCGTCCTTAAGTCAGATTTGTACGTAAGCCGGAACGGTATTATTTTATCATACTGTATAAGTAGCATTGTATAATGAACTCAAACCATTGAGTATTTAACTCGAATCATTGTGTATTTGTCTATTTTTATTTGATTTATTTATTTATATACCAAATTTGTCACTACTCATTTCGTTGAAATGACTTTGGGCAGTTTACAAAATGGCTAAAATCAATTAAAATTAGAATATACAATAATCTTAATTATTAGAAAATAAATAAATCCAAGGATAGATACAAAATTGGCAGTCACTCAGGGAGCGTCATCAAGGCGCCAGCCACCCCCAGGATTGGGTGAGATTGTTGTCACCCAAGCTGGCAGAACCAGGTCTTTAATCCTTAGTTTAACTCAAATTTTGCTACAATAGGTTCCATTTCTTAACTATGGGTCATCCTTAAATTGGGGGTTCTTCACCCAGGGACTACCTGTAATACTGCACTGCCTAGGCTTGGAGTAAGTGACCTTCAAGTTTCTTTGAAGAACATAAAAGAATGCTGGAAGCAAATCAAGTCCATGTCCTACTGTATTCACTGGGACCTTCCATAATAGCTGTCCTAATGGCCCTCTGTGAAGGCCAATTTTGGACACTTTGGTGGAAGAAGCAAAAAATGTGGTCAACCTAACAACTTGTATGGATGAATCTAGAGCACTTCCTTGCCCTGGAGATCAGAAAACACTCTAAAGATGGATGAATCAACCTGACTTGGTCCATGACACAGAATGGGAAAGAGAGGAAGACTCACCATATCTTTCTGTCCCAGAGTCAACCACAAGTCACGTTAGACACAGTAGAAAATCTTGCCCTCTTTCAGTTCTGAAGCCTGGAAACACTGCTGTTCTCATATCCTGAACACTGAATCCCATAAACGACACATTTAATGTCCTCTATCAAAGATGGGTTATCAAGCTACATATAAAATATGTGGAGTCCTTTGAGGAACACAACCCTCTTTAAAGGCTACTAAAAGTCAGCCAGCATATACCAAGTTTCCAACACTTCACATCTCTCTTGCCAGAATCTGCAGTAATGGATCATTTTGCAGCAAGTATGGAGATGAATTTATTCAGCACTCAGCTATCCCATAATATATGTAGCACTAAAAGGAAGAAGAGTTTAAAATGCAGGAGCAGTGTGTTCCTTATTCCAGTCCCTAGCAGAGAGTTTGGCATCCAGTTTTACAACTGGAGGATTAATAAAGCAGCAATTTGTCCTCTACAAAAAGAAAATGCTGAAATATACAGTTCCTCAGTTTTACCCAGTACACGTGGGTCATATCATTTGATGTGTGGGCCGAGCATGAACTCAGGGACTGTTCTGATCCAAACCATTTAGTCCTGTGAATAAGTAAGTCTTGAAAACCAACAGAATTTGTATTTCCCTAAGCCACTTTTGCTTCACGGAGGATTTTTGTCATTCACTCGTAGGGTACAGCCTGCCTTCTGTGGAGAGTAAAGTCAACGAGCTCAGATTACACTATGTTCTTGCAGTGAGTTCATATTCTCCTTTCACATTGTGGATAGATTGTCCAAAGGCCAAAGAGGGGGGGGGGGGGGGGAGGCACTTTTTCTGAATGTCATAGAGTGCAAAGCACTAAACTGCCAATTTTATGTCTTTAAGAAATACACACAACCCTGTCTCATAACATTGGAACTGTTCTTTTGCTAACTTGTTATGTAAGGATCAGTTCCTGACTGATACAGATTTGGAGGAATTAACTCAGGTTTTAAGACAGCCTTCCAGAACTTCTGTCCAATATGGGTGGCTAGGGATTCAGGGAAGGAAAAAGCCAGCTCATCTGGGTTGGGAAATTACACTTTAAACAGTTTCTGGTTTAGCAGAAGAGAAGACCACTACTATGCAGATTGAACCTTCTGCTTTGCTAGTAATAAACTAAGCTGTTTGTTTTTTTCGTCTCAGTAAGCAGAGGCTCCATAATAACCCCAGGAAAATGCAGAAGGCCGTGTTGGCGGAGAGTTTGGGCACATGTTCACATTATACAAACCCCGAGATGACCAGTAAGCCTCTTATTCTGCATCAAAAACCAGAGCCTAGGATTTCACGGTCCTCTACAATTTGTGAAATAATGATGCATCAGGCAAAATCTTATCGCAGCAATGGCCATATGTAGATGTTTGGGGAAATTTCAGGAGGGGTTGGTATTTGGATTCGGCTGAGCAGCTTAAATTATTTTCCTGCCATAACTAATCGAATCTTCTCCTCCTTGAATAGCCACATTGTGGGTTTCGTTTTCTTGGTCACAGTCAAGTGTGACAGAATGTTGGGAACTGTTTTTTATCAGTATAAATCAGCCCTCCTCTCACATGTCATAATGATCAGAGACTTCCCTTTCTGGAACATTATAATATTAATTATTCCCTCTTCAAAGTCCAGTCGAGATTTGCATGAGTCATTCAAGGTGCTTTAAGACTTCCAGCTATCTTGTATCGTTCAGTCATGGTCAAAAAAATGGTACCCTTTTAAAAAAACAATGCTGTACTCTTGTGGAAACTGAAGAGGAGGAGGAGGCATTTGGAAGAGATCTCTCCACTTTGTTCCAAGAACTTTTGTTCCAGGAATGAAAGTGTCATCCAAGCCCATCTTCCTTTCCCACTGAATCTATCACGGGCATTCATTCTAACCATAGTCTCCAGATTGCAATAGTAAGCAATTACCATAAAAAATTAATATGTTTCCTTTGGCTTCTGTTTAAATCCTGGTTTTGTTTTGCAAACAATGAAGAAAGTAAAATTGGCAAGGCTGGTTGGAAGAAGCTATTTTAAGTAGCCCTGGTATTTTTCACCTCCGATATCATGGTTTATGGAATGCGTTATGCTCAGATCATGTCCAATGGTGGGGATAATGGCTGGTTCCAGTGATATATTCCCCAGAATTGGGGACATTGATTTTTCCATGACAGAATACAAAGGACATGAATGCACATGAATTAATTAACTATATTGTTGTTCTCTCTTTTCTTCAGAGAAGATAGAGGATTTTTAGAGAAGACTGTGCCCTGAACAGGTACATAAACACAGAGAGAGAATATTTTAATTTGAGTCAGGCAGCAAAATTTTCCTGCATTTTCTCCTAACCAGTTCTCATCTCTTGATGATGGAGATTCTGCTTCTGAAATTCTTTCCAAAAAGATGATTTAGAAGATGGCTTTCTAACGCTGACTTGTGTGAGCAGGTGGCCAAGATGCATTTGTGTAAATCCTCTGTCTTTCAGCATACAAGTAACATCACCTTCCCAGTGGTCTACAGACCTTCTGCCTTTCAAAACTTCCATTCAATCCCAAGGAAAGGTATCATGAGGACCCTCCTAAGGCTTTTTCAGCAACAGTGCTGTTGTTACCTTCTGTAATGACCTTCCTTCTTAGAAATTGTTGGAGAACTTCATCAAACCAATTTCTCAGCCCACAAACAGGACAGAAAATTTCAAAAGCTTTAATGTTGATTGACTCATAGATCAAAAGAGGCAGGATCTGGGGAGGGGAAAAAATAGGGGCTGTCCATCTATTTTGTACATGTCAAGGTGGTTGGGTGAAAGAAAGCAAAATTCTGACAAAAGAAGGATTTACTGTTGATTAAACTGGGCAAGAACAGGATATTCAGGAAGAGATTAAAAATGAGGTTTTATAAGGATAAGAGAGATTTCCTGGTCATTGAGAAGTAAAAGTAAAGTGTCCTACAAATTGAGCTCAATTCAATGATTCCATGGACATACCCACATAGTTTTCTTGGCAATAACACAGAAATGTTCTACCTTTGCCTTCTTCTAGAAAGATTATTTTTTAAACTTCCCAGACTAGCCTACAGCCCTGGGATGTCCTTGTGGTCCCTTTTCCTAATACTTAACAGTCCTGACTGCTTAGCCTTTTTTGAGATCAACCAAGATTAGCTAGATGCTGCCCTGCACCTTACCTTGGTCCCAGCACAGAAGAAGATGCCATTTTCTTTAGGGACAGAGAGTAGGACTTTTGCATATGTAAGGTTAAAGTCTGAATGCTTGTTTGCATTGCACATCCTGCTGCTCAGCTTTTGAACATTCAATCTCTCATTAATAGATAAAGCTGAAGAGATAATGATACCACTGAGTTTGCAGATACCTTTACAATTCAGATCTCACAAATATAGCTTCTGGCAATTCTACTGGGATCACAAATAGTATGCCACTGGCCCCGGTTCATGATTTTCAGCCTGCATTTAGAGATGTACATCTTGCAATCTTGGAAGTGAAAAGGGTCTTTGTCTCATGTTAATTATCTGGCTTTGGCCAATCCAATTAGGAGATACCCGTAAGGATTCCATGGTTGAAAAAGGTACAAATTTAATTGCAGGGAATAAACTTTCACAGGAAGAGCTGCTGGCCTCAGATGAAAGCCCTTTTTGGCATTCCCCTTGAAAGACTTGAAGTTGCAGAGAGAGTGAAGATGCATTTGGATCTGCCCTGTTCATTTGCAACTTCTTCTGTACAACATTCTCCCTCACCTCCCACTGAACACAGAGACTGAAGCCAAGTTTGGCTCTTTACATGCACCACGTTCTCTTGCTTTGGGTTCCAGATTGTCCAGATGTGCAGCTTGCATAACCCTGTGTTATACATGGTTCAAAGCTCTCACACATTCAAAGGGATATCTAAACAGAACTTAATTCCATCACTGATCTTTGAAGCAGTCCAGAGTCATTATGATGTTCAGGCACAGAGATCGTTCTTCTCCTTCTACCACTGAAAGCTGACCGAATTTATGGCCAATCCTGCATCTTGCACTAACAAATTCCATAATTTATTTATGAGGAAAATAATTGTATTTCTCCTGAATCTCCCCATTCCCCATTAAACTTCACTGGATAATCCAGAGATGTAGTATTACAAAAGATGAATCAGCAGAGGTCTTTCTATTCAATTTTTTCTATACACCTCTATCAAATCTCAGATTACTTCCTTCTTTTCTAAACTTAGCAAAAACTAGAAAAATATATTCTATTCTGTGTGTAGTCCCAGCCCTGGATTAGAAATATTCTTTGGAAACTTATACTGGTATCCCAGCATAATAATAAATAATAAATGCCAGGAATAACTTGGTATCACTTCTCTGTGTTGTAATAGTCTCCCAGCTGGATGATTGCCATACGCTGTACTGTATGTCAGGATGCCTTTGGAAACCATTCAGAAGTTTCATTTGGTTGTGGTAGAGTGGCAAGGATACTAAAGTGGAGTGGCTGACATCAACCATAAGACTTCATAAACTGAATGAACTGCCCATCTGTGTCTAGGCCTAACTCAAGATTTATGTTTTGAATTTTAAGAACTCGAATGGCTTGGGGCCAGGACATCTGAAGAAATGCCTTCTTCCATATGCATCATGCAGGACTCTTCAGTCATCCGCAGGAGAAGGCCTCCTCACTTTGTCATTTAGTAGGTTTGGCATATAAAGCTATTGACTATAGGGGCAATAGATGTGGAGACCATTAGCAGTTTTATCTCCTTCCTTTGTTGGAAGGACTTACTTTGCACATCTCTTCTATAGTTTCTAAGCTCTTATCACTTCCTTCCTCTCTCAGTTCACTTTTTCTTCCTCTTCAGATTCTGACCTGTGCAGTTCAGGTACTACTTGACTCTCTCACTTTGTCCATAATAGAGGAGAGCCCACCACAGGCTCTTAGCTGTAGATAAACTTCAGCAGTTCAGGTTTTTCCTATTGCCATGTTATTTCTTCAATGAAGCTTATCTTTTCTTCCACACAAGCACCAGCCTCAAGAATACTTAAATACTTACACAATGTATACTCCTAACATTGGTGCTTCTCCATGCTTGAGCCAGGAGTATTTGGGTAAGAATGCAAAGCAGAGGAAACAACAAAATATTATTGCGGGGAAGTTGCTATAATCCACCAAGCCAGACACAATCCAGACAATGCCTTCCTGAACAAGACTGCAGAAGTTTCAGAGAAGAGGACAGTGTAATGTTAATTGGACATTTATTGGAAAATCAATTTAGCCAAGACGGTAAGATCCCACAGATTCCTCAGTGATCTAACTGGTTGTTTCATGTTCCAGGTGGTTGAAGAAGAGACAAGGGGACTGACTCCCCTAGATCTGATACTGACCAGTAGGAAAGAGCTGATTGAAGAAAAACAGTGGGTAATTTGAAGGAGTCTAAGTCTCTAGAATCCAGCCAGTCACATCCAAGAGTCTTGGAGGAGTCTACAGAAGTCCACCTTTGAGTCCCTTTCTGTAAAGGAGGCGAGGTGGACCTCTACAAGGTGGAGAGGTGTTGTTTTCTAGGGTGGCCCCCATTTATGGAATTCCCCCCCCCCCGAGAGGCTAGACTGGCACCCAGGTTAGCATTATTTTAGTGCCAGGTGAACACCTTTCTGTTTTCCCAGGCTTTTCTCCTGGCTTTTAATTGTATTTTAATTCACACTGTTTTAGTGTTTGAATGACCACCCCTTGCACCTGCCTAGTTTATACAGAACTTTTATTTTGCCTTTTGTTTATGTTTTTATTCAAATTGGGTTTTTTTATAGTGTGTTTTTTTTGTAAACTGCTCAGAGAGCTTCCAATGTTGGGCCGTTTGAAATGATAAATAAACAAACCAACAAACTCAGAGAAATCAAGGAGGACGAGTCTGGATTGGGGAAGGGCAAGTGCTGGGGGAAAAAAAGGGGGGAAAAAAGGGGAAAAACAGAAGGCCCAGGTAATTACAGCTCGTCAGCTTGAAATCAATATTGGGCAAAATTCTGAAACAGATAATTAAGCAGTCACGTTTGTAAGCTTTTGGAAAAATGCCTTGCTTGCCAAGAGCCAGGCAGCATTGATCTGTCAGGAATAAATCATGCCAAGCCAACTTGATCATCTTTTTCGATAGAGTGGCCACTTTCTTTTAGAAATGTGATAGACATGATACCTTGACCTCAGTGGTCCCCGCACATATGAGAACCTGTCCATGCAGCGCAAATGCTATTGGAACCAACAAACATGTGATTTTACACTGCCCCTATTACCAGTGTCAAGACATTTTCATTCTTCCTTCATTCACACATTTTATAGACCATGATGAAAGTTTTCTTCTTGATGTCTCCTCTCAGATAAGGAACATTTTATTACATATAATGTTGCTAGATTCTGTCTGGCAGCCATTAAGTTCGACAGAGAAAACTGAACATCTTTTATTTTTTTAAATTTCTTTTACCATTATATCCTTTTTGTGACCTTTAGAGGCCTCCTCCTTTTTAGTCAATAAGTATTAATATTTTTAAAAATTATAGAGATATTTTAATGTGTTAATATTATAGTGCTGTGGTTTTTTGTTATCTATTATCTTCCATAAGCTTAGTGTGATTACTGAAATGGCTAATTTTTTTTGTGATTTTACCTTATGCTGGTCTATGATCATAATAAAGATTTGATTTGACCTGACCTGACCTCAGTAAAGCATTCAGCAACATCTCCCATGAAATTGTAGTATAGACAATGGCAAAATGTAGGCTGTACTACCATTAGTTGGATATAGAACTGGCTTAATAATTGTACCCCCAAAAATGTACATCAGAATTCCAGAGGTTTTTGACAAGCTGGAACAATGGGTAGAAACCAGCAAAATGAATGTCAACAGAGATAGCTGCAAAGCCCTATGTTTAGGTAGGGAAAGTCAAAATAATGATTGAGGAGGAGCTATAGTGAACAACAAAATATGCCAAAAAAAAAAAAAAATCTGGATGTCTTGAAGATTCATAAGCTAAACATGAGACAACAGATGCAGACAGAAAAAAAGTAAATGCAATCTTAAGTTTCATCAATAGAAGTCTAGTGTCAAGATCAAGAGAGGTCATCTTCTCTGTTCTCCATTGGTCAGACTACACTGAGAATATTGCATCCAGTCTTGGGTACTGCATTTTAGGCAAGTAAATTGACAAACTGGAATGTGTTCTGAAGAGAGCAATCAAGATGTTAATGTGTCTGGAAGGAAACACTTATGAACAAAGGTTGGAGGCATTGGGTGTGTTTAGCCTGGAGAACAGCAGAGAGGTCAGGTAGCTCTTGAAGTATCTGAAGAGCTGTTGTGTAGAAGATGGGGCAGAATTGTTCAAGGTTGTTCCCAAAGACAGAAGAAACTATTGGCTTAAATTTCAGTGAAGTAGATTTTGGTTGACTACCTGTAGAAGATGGTCTGTATCATATTCTCCTATCCTTTTTACAAAATGCATTTCTTTACCCTTTTGTTTTTAATGTTTTTCTCCTTTTTAAAAATACTTTCAAGCCTCTTAAACTGGGTCCATATGACATAACATGCTAAGCTTTGTTAGCTTAACCCTCTTGTCATGCTCGTCTGCACTTTACCCTGTTCTGCCAATGCAACTCATTTGGTAAGTTGATGTTTCAGTGCATTGCACAACCCCACAAAATGGGTTAATTCAGTCATGGTTAAGTTAGTCATATGAACCCAGATACTAGGCCAACTAGAATCCTTTCCCATAGCAGCTTATCGTTGAGACCGCGCCAGGGCATTAAAGAGTGGTTGCCATCTGCCCAGAGTTGACCAAAGCATTGGTAGCACCACCCACTGCTACCACCCACTCTTCCTATCAGAGGGGCCCACCAACATGGTCAAGCTCTCCACGAAACCTGGAGCCATCCTTCCTTGCAGCTCCTAAACCCAGTAACCTTCTCTCCTCCAACCCACCAGAACAGCAACTGTACATTCCCCAGCATTGCACGAAGGCAAGCGTAGCACAGTTGCTATTTGCTGACCAATGTGTCTGAGCCAGCCTATTCCTCCTGTCATACAATTCCAGAGCAAGAAATAGACCAGCTTCCCTAAGCCCCATATATAATTAAATCATGGGCTGGTATCGCCAATAGTGACCTGCTTGAGTTGCAGACAATCTGGTTATACTTTCCTACCCTATCATTAAATTCTCTGTAGGCCGATCTGTCTTCCAAATGGCCAAGTCAACTATCCAACATCAGGGGTGATTCACAGAGGGAAAGTACACACCTTTCCTTCCTTCCCAGTCAGCAGAGTACTTTGGAACACACTGGCTGGGGATTGCTGGGAGTTGAAGTCTACACATCTTAAAGTTGCTGAGGTTGAGAAACACTATTCTAGGGTATTAGCCGCAGGGACCTCCACAAGGACGCACAAGAAGCAAAACAAAACCAGGTGGGATCCACAGCTGTGGACTGAAGGCCCACCCTTTTTTCCCCCATGTATCCAAAAGGAGTGGGGCTTCTATTGTGCATTTTCAGCTGCCATCCTGACTTTTTGGACCCTGCAGATCTCCTGTTCACCAGTTATTCAGCTTTGTGACATCTGCAAAATTGGATCAACACTTTTCTCCACCTCTTCATCCAAGATACAAATGAAACAATTGAAGAGAACTGAGCTCCGGTTCCTTTTCTGCCCACCAGTGAGTTTCATACACCCATTGATTATGTCTGCTCAACTCAGCTGTTTTAATTGATTCAGCTTCCCCCCCCCCCACCAAATGGGTTTGAGTTTGGATTGGGATTAAGGTTAGGATTAGGATGAGAGTTAGCATTAGGGTTGAAAGTTACCTCTGTGAATTTATGTACATACATTGTAAACACAAGGCGATCACACCAGTCAATTATGTCTGCAGTGGGCAAAACTGTTTAGCCATGAGATTTTAACACTAGTGGTGGGCAAAAAAGGAACAAGGGCCAAGTACTGTAGCAATCTGCTTGATAAAGCAGTCTACTTTAATGCCGTCTCATTAATGAGTGCTTTTTCATTATGGCCTTCAGCTATGGATCCATCCAAATGAAATGCCACCCGCTCCATACCTCCTGGGACCTTGAGAAGCCAAGGCAGCTGCAAATTGCTGGAGAGATGATTGTGCAACAAAAAACAGGATTTTCAAACACACTCACATGTGCACACAGCTGGTTCCCTTGTCACTAAATACAGGCAAAAACACCAACCAGGAAATATCTCTAAAATTCTCCTTTAAGATATTTTCTAAAGCCAATTTTCTTTCATTAGGGAAATTTCAGGTAGGGAAATTTCTCTGCCCAGCTCTAGGCAGGAAATCATTTGGGTGTATAATTTACATTGTTCACATTACAATGAAGTTTTTAAAAATGTTAACCATAATACATCTCCTGTAAATATATTCTTTTGTTGAAATATAATTTGATGACAGGCTAGGGGTAATAGTCATTAGACTTCAATGAAAATGCCCCCCCTTCCTAAAAACTTAGAATACTTCTATTCTGCCCTTGCTTTTATTCCCCCATCCACAAAAGCTGCTCACCTTCAAACCTGCTGACCTGAGAACAAGGATCAAAAATCAATGCTACCACAGGTCCTGCGTAAGAAAAACATCTCCACCCCATGCAAAAAGGAAATCAATTGCTTGTACCCACCCTATCCACGTGGTGTGTTTTCCTCTCACCGTATGCAGTAAATCCCAGCTGTTCCTAAGTGGGAGAACTGAAGAGGCATTAAGCTACCTTTCCCCTTAAAAGACCTAAAACCCAGAAGTTGAGAGGTGGGGTGATGGAAGAGTCTTGCCAGTGGGTCGGTGGCATTGCAATAGCAGAAACAAATAGCGCCTATCCTACTGTGGCCGCCTTTTCAAGTACACCACAGCTGTGCCAAAAATCACCTTGCATACCTCCCAAACACAGCTCATTTCTTAGGATCACAGAAGTCTGGAGCTGCTTGCAAACCATCCTCCAGTCCTTCTATTGAAATTTCTGATACTCTTTCAGTGTGAGGAGAGAATCCAGAAAGGGCATAAGGAAAGAAACAGACAATGCTACAGCAGGAAAAGCTATAACAATCAGGACTAGAACCTTGAGCATAGGTAACTGGGTTCTGCTGGCCTCTACCTCTTTGTGGTTTTTAAACAACTCAGGGCCCCCGGCTCGTGCAAAACGGCTAGCAGGGGAGTGAGGAGCACCAGCTGTGGAAAATCAGCTTGTCGAGCTTTGAGCTGTTATCAGGATTCAAAGCCATGCCGCTTCTCCAGAACCTTTCCTTTGATCTGCTGCAGTGCTGCCAAAGGAGGAAGCAGGGAGCCCCTGATGTAATGTGGAGCTTTCATTTGCAAGCTATTTCAACAGTAAATTTCTGCAAAGGATGTGGTCCTCGCTAATTGGAAATTGCATCCTGTCAGTGATTTGATTTCTTTGCTGTTATTCAAACATTTTGTTAATTATTGATAAACAACACTGATGAACAGTGAAGCAGTAAGAGTTGGTAGGGCAGGTTTGAAGTCATCTTCACCCGACTTTAGGGTGAAGTTCGGAGAAGGTAACCTTGTGCCCTGCCCCACTTTGTCACTTGGACCACAACATCCCAAGTCCCTTGTCACAGGCATACTGGCTGGGCTGATGGGACTTGAAATCTAGAGGGTGTTAAGGGTTTGCCCTTGATCTAAACCAGTGTTTTTCAAACTTGGCAACTTTAAGATGTGTGGATGTCGACTCCCAGAATTCCAAACTTGGCATCTTTAAGACGCATGGACTTCAACTCCCAGAATTCCAAACTTGGCATCTTTAAGATGCATGGACTTCAACTCTCAGAATTCCACAGCTGGCAGCTTGAAAATGTGTGGACTTCAACTCCCAGAATTCCAAACTTGGCATCTTTAAGACACATGGACTTCAACTCCCAGAATTCCATACTTGGCAGTTTGAAAATGTGTGAATTTCAGCTCTCAGAATTCCAAACTTGGCAACTTTAAGATGTGTGGACTTCAACTCCCAGAATTCCAAACTTGGCTACTTTAAGATGTGTGGAGTTCAACTCCCAGAATTCCACAGCCAGTTTGGAATTCTGGGAGTTGAAGTCCACACATCTTAAAGTTGCCAAGTTTGAAAATCACTAATCTAAGCTATTCACTGCCAAACCACTACTTAAAGAAAGTGTCAGAGCTCAGAACGGAACACCAGCCAACTAACTCCAGTTTCCAGTTTGAAACAAATCTGAAGAGGCAAACTCTGAGGGAATGCTTGTTAGCTGGAATCATTGTAAGAGAGAAAGGTGGTGAGAACCAACACTCAGGTCAAGGGAAGGCATCTTCCCATCTGTACAGGTTATGCAAGATGAAAAGCTCTTTGCACATCCCCCAAAACATTTTGCATTGTTTGTGGTAGAGCTTCCAGATGGGCAACAAATTCTGGATTGATGCTATGCTGAAATCAAGCTTGTAGTTTCATGGAACTTTTCTTCCCCTGTGCAGAAAGCTTCTGTTGTTGTTGCTGTTGTTGTTTTTATTGTATTTTCAGGTGTTTGAGAATCCTTTTAAAGATCACTTGATGATATGTGTTTATGGTGTCTCTGGCTGTCCTCACTTTCCAGTTTGAGAACTCTCAGTGGAAGAAGTTCTTTCCTGAAGTCTTCTGCTAGGATTTCATAAAAGCATGGGAAGTCAGGAAGACTGTCGGCCATTGGAGGGATAATTGTCCATGAGAGACAGGACATTTATGGAGGCTCCTTGGCCTCCTCACTCAATCCCTGTAAAAACACCACCTTTTCCTTTGAAGGAAATTTTGAAAGCAAATCCCTTTCATCAGAGTGGTAGAAAGAAATGCAGGGGAATTTTTCTGCCCAGCATGTAGGATTGTTCACACAAAGAGGGCTTCTTAAGTGTCCCTTCTCAGAACCTACAGGGACCATGGGGATGAGCCTGTTTGGTGATGGACCTCCTTAAGACCTCCTCCACCTTATTGGGCCTCCAAAGAGATACAGAGGCTTGGGTTTTTAGGAATACATTTGAGGATGAGAAGTTTAGCCTACCCCAATGGCAGGAGTGTCTGCAGGATGGGGTCCAAAAAGTCAGGATGGTAGCCCTGATGGTGTGAAGTTCCACCTGTTTTTTATGTGCATCTTCAATCGTAGCATCATGGCCATAGCGACCATTGAGTTTTTGGACTCCACCCCGCAGGCACCTCTGAGTGGGATGTCACCATCACAGTAAATTGCTGTGTTGATGTATGGATGTTTTTTTAATGCTTGTGGTGGCTTTCTGTGAGCCATTTAGAGCTTACAGAAATTTAGCAGCAAAGAAGCTTTAATGAACAGAATGCTAAACAAAGATGTTAAAACAGTAGAATGACTTCAGCTCTAATTTCATAGTGCGTAGTCTCCAATTTGCAGACTTGATGGAAACATTCATAACTTTATTTCCTTTCAAAGACTGTTAGTGTATTACAATAAAATATCCACAGTATGATTATAATAGCAATAAACATTAAGTGGACTCTTCCAGAAATTCTTGAGTGTGGAAACCCAACAAAATGAATACCAGGTTGATATTCTTTTCTCAGCTGTAATTCTTTTTGTCATTCATGGAGACTGATCCAGCTGCCCCTTTAAAGGGCCCTTGCCACATCTACAGATCTTGGATAAAAGTAACCAAGTGTGCATGCAAGAATTTGTGCTCCCCACTCACTCATGTGCCTAGCGACCTCTCTGTGCAAAATGTTGCATACACTGGGGAATGTGAAATGCAGGGTACTCCTGCACATTTATAACTAGTATGCTTCAAAAGCAAAGAGGGTTTAAAGTAACACAAGGAGCAATGAACAATCAATATACTATTATTTTGTGGACAGGCTCACATCCCAATCATATAGCCATTGTCTCACCCATTCCATGGGGCTGCTTAAATATTATCTATATGGCATGGAAAAGAAGGTGTTCAGAACCATCTTTTGGGAGATTTCAATGCTTATTGTCCCATCTTTTAATTTTTTTTTAATGTCTATTGTCCCATTTTTTGAGAACAATAAACAACATGCCTTTGATCTGAGAAATACAGTATAAATTAGGGAGATAAGGCAGAGAGAAAGGAACAGTGAAAAAGGAATAACTGTGGATGGATATGAACCAGTAGAGGGCTTCAAACTTTGGTTTAATGTGTTGTGTCAAATATAATTAATGCATATTGTAGACTGTCATCTTCTAGCAAAAGGGAGTATCTCTTTCTTCTGTCCTTCAGACAGGGACACCTATGTCAGGCTAAGCCATTTGTTGAATAAGGGCCTCCAAAATCTGATGCCAGCATCCTTCTTTGTAAAAGTGGGCCAGCTCTAATGAGTCTTCATGATAAATTAGTTATGAAAGGCACCAGCAGCTAATTTGTCAGGACTGGAATTGACTTAGTTGAGCTTTGGTGGCTGACATGAATAATTAACCAAAATAACACTGAACCTGCCTTGCAAGACAACTTGGCACAAAGCTTTGCTATTGATTCTTACATTATTGTGTTTCAAGGGCTGAAGGAAGGAGGATAGACCTGGCCTAGCTGAAAAGTTTAAAATGAGATCTAAGGAGGAAGTTGATGGGACTCAGATTTCAAGAACCAAGAACTAGCTGTGGCAATCTCATGGGATTACTTGTTCCATTCATACATTATTTATTGTAGACAGACATGAGAGTTCCCCTCCTGCCCCACTTTATCCTTCTAGCAATAAGTCTAGGAGGTAGATCAGGTTGAGGGAGAGTGAGTGGCCTCAAGTTACCCTGTAGACTCCTTGGTTGAGTGAGGTGTTGAATCTGGGTCTCCCTGATCCACTCCAATATTATTTCTGTATCAAAATGACTCTTAAAATTGGGCCAGGGTAAAGGATAGGCAGGGCTAAAACAAAAATCTGAATCTGATTTAATTTAAATTAAACTTCATTTCATATAATATGATGACAAAAATTGCAGTTCAGTGGCATCTTCAGAAGGGGAGAAACATGGAGGATTGTATGTGACTTCTACTTTTTCAGTCCTTCAACTAATTCCCTCTAGCTTGATACAGCCAACCAAATCATTCTCTTCCTAGACACATAGGAGGAATGCTCATTTTTTGTTCCAAACCTAGTTTTGGTCTTGACCTTCATACATGGTTAGGAGTACACTGCAAAGTGGGATGAGCCCATTTTATCAGAAGCATAGCTATGGAGGATGATGGATGGCAGATTGGAACCAGTAGCAAGGAGGACACTAGACTTGACTCACTTATCTGAAATGAATGAAAGTTAGTTCTAAGGGTCATTCAGCCAAAAGAGGGACTAGGGACGTTTAACTCCAGCAGGATAAGGCTCAATTTATATAATTTCCTGTGGTTCCTAAAATCAAAGGGATGGGAGATCCCACAAAGTTTATCTCACTCAACCCCTCTTTGGTGCCAGGAAAAGAAATGAACTGTTGGAGAGAATTAACATCCATCCTCATCTTAAACATCTCAAACGCCCCACCATTCCTTCTTCAACCTGGATATCTTCTAGCTTGCAGACTTCAACTCCCACAGTTCCAAGTCAGCATAGCCACATACCTGAAGAGTACCCAGGTTGATGAAAGATGGCTTAGTCCAAACCCACTTTCCACTCTTTTGTTTCTGTTTGAGTTCTAGCAACTTTAACACCACCAAAAGAAACTCTATCCAAACTCTAAGAATGAATATCAGATCAGTGATTATATTCCTTGAGTACTGAGCTTTTGGTCAAAAGGAGAAAGTCTGGAAAACTATTTCTCCAGCCAGGATGAAGGTAGAAGCCCTTCCTGTCACCTGCCACTGATCCTTATAACTGGTCATGCTTCAAAGACTGAAGCTGACACCTTCTGATTCAAAAGAGGTTCTATACCACTATGCTACAAGGTCTCCTTGGATTTTATGTGCAATCCCCACATTGCATCAGAGCCTTCAGGGGATGCTCTCTCTTCTGCGGGAAAATTATTATGGAATAGATTGTCCCCAACGTGAAGATACGTAGGGCATGGAGTAAGAGGCAAAGTAGAGAACAAATAGAATTGAAACCTATTTGAGAGGTTAGAAAGTGGACAACATCTCTGCGCTTTTGGGTTTTGGTTTTGTTGGGTGGCAGCTGGACCTGCTGAAAACCTCGGCTGATTTCTGTTCTGCCTCTTTGTTATAGATTGTTCATATTTCACAGCTGTCATAAAATTTCCATGTTTTCTGATAAAATTCCGGTGGGCTCCAATAAATTTCACATGATTGGCAAATTATGCAGGTGATGTATTTGCCCCTTTGACAGAGAGTGAATTAAACAATTCATCTTCCGTTGATGTACTGCAATCTACCCAGCCATCAACCCTGCATCATTTTGATTCCAGACGGAGAACTTTCCCTCGAGAGAGGAAAATGTGAGCATAAATTGGTAGCACGCGGGGGGTTAGGGTTGTGGCAGGGGGGGACCACTGGGAGCAGAGTTGGGAAAATGTCATTGAAATTTGAATCCATTATTCCTCCAAAATGGCTGTATTCTGAACCAACTTTAAAAAAGAAAAGACAGCTAAGAAGCCCACTGATGTCTGATGCATTTTAACCATTTGGGGTGGGGGAAAAAAGAGTGAACTACATTGTAAAACTGGACGTTTCAAAAGGTAAGTTTCAATTCATGAATTGGTCTGAAAAAGCAAAATTAGGCAAGTTTTCCCTTCCACTGTCAATGGAACCATGTTTGCCCTTAAATCTAGTGTTTCATAAATGCAGAGAGAGCCAGTTTGGTGTCATGGTGAAGGCATCAGTCTAGAAACCGGGAGACTGTGAGTTCTAGATCTGCCTTAGGCACAAAGCCAGCTGGGTGATCTTAGGCCAGTCCCTCTCTCTCAGCCCTAGGAAGGAGGCAAATGCAAACCACTTCCAAAAAACTGCAGGGACTAGTCCAGGAAGGCACCAGGAGTCAACAATGACTTGAAGGTGCACAAACACACACACACACACACACATCATAAATGCAGTAGAAAAAGAACAAGCTGCTAGCTAAAGACAACTTACGGTGGCAAGGACTTTCCTGTGTCAAGTGGAGGAAGATGAAGAATTTTCTGTATCATGGGCTTCATTGTCCTTACCTCAAGCAAAATATTTCACATCAGTGCCTGGGGATTTCACTGATATGTACATGTAGTTTTCTTGGCAACAATAAGGAAGTGGTCAAGCATAGCAGATGTTTTTCTGATTTCCCAGTCAAGTTGACTGACATGGAACTTCCCTGTTGTTCCTAATCCAAGTACTAGTCAAGTGTGACTCTCCTTTGCTTTTCAGCTTATCAAGGTAAGCTACGTGCCATCTCCTACTTAGGTGTCCTTTCATTACATGCCAATGAAGGTGCAACCCAAGTGTCCTCAGTCTCTTGAACTCTCCAGTCCAAAATGAACTGAAATTATGACTTGCTGCTCCAAGACCACTCCAGAGGGGGAGATGGGAAGCATGCAGCAACTGAACTCCAAACCCCTGAACCTGGTAGAGGTATTTCCAGATTGCTGGGGTGTCTGCAGAGTGTACCCTGTGGACACCCCTGCCAACTTGCACTTGCCAGCTAGTTCTATTTCAACGTTTCTGTTGATTCCTCCTTCAGAAAAACCACCTTTGCTGCCCTTAGAGAGAATTCAGAAAGTTATGATGGAGGAAGAGTGGAAGAAATAGGTCAGGCCGAAGAAGCATAACGAGATGAACCACTCAAGAAGGAGTTGAAAAGTTCAGTTATTCTAAGCACAGTCTAGACAAATGCGAGCTTTGGCATTTGTGTTAACGGAGGGAGAGAGGGTACGTTTTTCCCTCCCCTTCTCATCACTGCCATAATAAAACTCAACCTTTTCCAGAAATCCAAGAAGCCTGGGCTTGTCTTTTAAATATTTTGTGAGGCTCATAACAGAATAACGTACGTGACAGGAATATAAAGGGAGATGGTACGGGCATTCAGCAAATCCTGTCAAAGGTCCAATTGTTCTGTAGTCTCTTTCAGACCATCACTACTCATTCTGTGAACATGTGGCCAAGGCGGAGAAGTGGTCCACACCCTGAAAAAGCAGGTATTTGGGTCCTGTGAAGGTAGTAGAAGCACAGAACACCATCTTAGAGCACAGTGATTGATTATGATTGATTACGTGCCACTGAATTGGTGTCAACTCTTAGCAACCACATAGATAGATTTTCTCCATGAGGATCTGTCTCTGACCTGTTCTTTCAAGTGTCCCATGGTGCCCCCATCGCCACTGTAACTGAGTCAATCCACCTTGCTGCTGGTCAACCTCTTCTTCTCTTTCCTTCCACCTTTCCCTGCATCAGAGCCTTCTCTAGAGAGCTGAATCTTCACATAATGGGTCTGAAGTAGGATAATTTGAATCTGGTCATTTTGCAGTACCAGAATCCAAATTAAAGCATCCTGATGAATGGCTTCTACCCTTCACTTGAACATGTCCATTGAAGAAGTAACCACCCTCATCTGGGTAACTAATTCCACTGTGTCATATATAATAGAACATAGATGCACCTTAGGAACAACTAAGCCCACCTATGTTCTATTATACTTGATGTCTTGACAGGTGAATATACTCCCAGAAACACAGGTGGAACTTTAATTCTTAAATCACTTTCAGCCCAAGGTTCTGAGCTTCCCAAAGGTACCTGTTAGGCCATTGATTCAGCAGTGTTTTGTTGGTCTGATCCAGCAGTTCTTTCCATGTTTCAAAAGATGATTAAACCACGCAATTATATTTGAATATTGGATATTGCATTATCTCTTCGCAGCTAGATAGATAAGGAGTGGGTCTTCACATGCTATCTCTGGGTCCAGGAGCATCCACAAAGATGGGCAAGGGGGTGGTCAAAGAAGTCAAGATGACTGTAACCATGTAATTGAAGTCTTGCCTTTTTCAAGTGATGCATATAAGCAGGGCTTAGATCACACAGGCACAGCTGTACCTTGACTTTTTTTTGACATTGTGGACATTCCTGCCTCTGTCTATTTCTCACTTGGCCTCTTGTTGGTTAAATGAGTCTCTGCATTTAACAGACAATTTAACTTTCTATTTCTCTCTTGTGCTTTTCTCTTTTCCAGATGTAGCTTAGGCAGAAGTAAGGTTTTCCTAGCTTATGTATTTCTTAATAAACCCACATTTTACTTCAAAGAGGATGTCTGCTAGCATTCATAGATAGCTGAGTAAAGCCCATACTGTGCACCAAGGCAATTATCTTATGAACGTTTTCCTTTTTTTACCCCTTTCTTCTTTTCCAAGTGTGACCTGCTGCTTCTTAATTATTGGGTATTCTTTCTGCACTCTGCAAAAGTGCTCAGGAGCACACCCTCTAACAAGGGTTCCTGCTGAACTCAAATCTCCAGCACTGATATAGAATGTCTTTAGTAAAAGATGAAAGATTGATACAATCTGAAGAAAAACCAGCATATCAACACTAATATGTATTTTGATGACTGGAATCCAGGATTAAGTCATGCTCTGTGTGCAGCCAACTAAAATGGATAGAAGAAGTTAATTCTGAGTAGTATCATGGAACAATACTAGGCTTTCATCTTACTTATTTTAATAGACAAAACAAGCACTTCAGTGTTGCTTAAAAGATCATCCTCATGGAATTATAAAATGGGGTTGACCGTCAAGTTTATCGTGAATGTATGCTGAGTTGTGCTTAGTTCGCCCACATAAAAACTGTGCATCTTTAAAAAAAAAGAGGAAGAATGACACATGTCCACATAGCATAGGTCTTCCATTCTTCTAAACCAAACACAGACTTTTAGCAGTCATGAAAAAGATGGGAAAAGACGGCCAATGATATTGGGCGGAATTCTCTCCCTGGGAATAAGTCAGTGAATGAGGAATGGTTATTCCACACTAAATTTCAGAGCCAACCCCTGTTGTGTCAAAAGATGTGGGTTCACATAGAGCCCCACCAAGCAATTCTTTTTCAACAATATAGAGACAATCAATTCTGGGAGCTTTCAAGCTGGCTATAAGCCGGTCCTTTTGTTCAGACATAAATAACCCAGGAACCCATGTTGGGACACTTGGAGGGGAGGGGCGAAGGTGGACAGGAGAAGCAATACTTTCATTTGAGGAGGTAAAACAACGCCCATTCATCGTCCTGCCAGCCTCCCTGCCCGGCAAAGCATGGCCTCGAACTGAGTCTCCGACAGAGATGTCAAGCGGTCAGTTGATTGACGGCTGGGAGAAAATAGGCATCCTCCTTTGCTATCGGTGGGACTCAGTGACCGGAAACAGGCTTGAAGGACTACAATTATATTAGCACAATGAAATCCACAGAAGTGAGAGCAGTGCTTCCAATCCTTTATGCAAAATCATAATAGCGTCAATTAAAGCAAGGCCGCACAATTGAAATTTGGCCCCTGAGACCACTGGAAGCCATTGGCAGAGATCCTCCTAAAATTGCCACTTCACTGCAGTTTTTAATCGGATGGAAGGGGAGGATCACCAATGCATGGAAAGTAATCCTGCTAACAATACTGAATTGAATTCAAATTAAATTAAAGGAAGTTTAGACTTTCCTCCTAGGTGCATCTAATTTTTTGGCTTCCCTTTCAAGCGTGACCCCTGATATGCCACAGAATGGATTGGTGTGGCCCTCAGCTTGAAAAGGTGGTGATTCCCTGAGTCAAGGAATGGAAGCAGATGGGTTGGCACTTTGCAGAGAAGCCAAAAGTCACCTTTTTTTTAGATTCATGGAAAGTGAAGGAAGGGAATTAAGAAGCAAAAAACCAAAAACCAAAAAAAAAACACACACCAAACAACCCCCCTTCAAGGAAATTGTATTCTTTTATCCTATTTTTTGATAAATCAGAAGCAATAAGTTATATCATTGCTGTGCTTATTTTCTTTCCTGATCTTATTCCAAATGGTACATTTTTTTCCTATCCTCAGAAGTTATAGAAAACATTTTACAACTCTTCTCTATCTGACCAACTTAAGGAGAACATTCAGAAAAGATGAGCAAGTTCATAAGCCTGCCTGTAGAATGATTTCACCACTCCTCTGCTACATTCTTGCCTTTCACACGATATTAACAGCCAAATGCTAACAATGCTCTGCCTGATCCTAAAATTCTTTAAAAGCCTGCTTGTTGCTCCCCTTTTGCACTTCATCCATGGATGAAATTCACATTCCAGCCACGTCAACCTGACTGTGCATTTTCTTGCCCATCGCACTGCCCACCACACACCCACTTCCCAATTCGATTTTACTCAGCCCAGCCCTGGAATGCAACGTTGCTCAAGGTGGGTTGCTCAGCTATCAGAATTTGCTTAGCGAGACAATACAACGCACCGGCCTTACAGGAATAACCTCAAAGGTGTTTTGGTTCCCTTTTTCATTTTACTAAGCACTCTTGGGGGGTGGGGGGTGGGAGGAAACTCAAGGACCAGCTAGTTTTGAACAAGAGAATGAATTCTGTGTGGCTGGCATTTTTGCAACTCAGCTACTGGCGAGCCAGAGGTGAACCCCAAGGCAATGCTGGCTGCATCTGAGAACTTCGGCAGATGAGGACAAAGGGTGAGAATCCAAGTTGGGCTTACGGTGTGCTGGGAACTATTTTCAAATGAAACTAGTGATGGTGGGGCAAAGGTCAGCTTTTCATATTTCTTCAGCTCTGTAGCCTTAACCATCAGCTCCCATTCATGTATGAAGGTGTACCATTATTCCTTATCACCAGCCCTTCCCTTTCTACAACATCTCCAGCTGGAATTGACCGGAGACACTTGTCGCCAAAAGACGGATTTCCTGCAAATTTCACTACATCCTTTCTCAAAAAAGAAAAAGAAAAAAGCAAGCATGCACCCCCCCCCCCCCCCCCCCCGCTTTTGAAAATAAAATCAACTTTTAAAGGATTGTGGTTGGAAAACCCCGGCACTGAGTTCTATTAGATCTGACGTGTTTCCTTCTTTTGCAGTAATCTAACTAAGCGGTAAATTTCAACCTGCTTCGTGAAAAGTAAAAAATCCAGTATAGTAGGCCCATCATATATTGATGTAATTGGAACTGTTCTATTTTTATAATCCCCTGTTTCAGTGATTATTTTGGCACTGCGCTTAAATGATTCCCCATTCATATGCTAGCTATTTTGAGAATAAACTCTTGTGCATTTGCTTTCTAATGTACTTCAAAGTGGCTGGAGGACAATGTCAACAAACCCCTCCCTCTCTTTGCTGCCAAGGGGAACAGCATACCACATAAAATTGGCTGGAAATAGATTTTTTTTTTTTTTTTTTTATCAATGGCCTGGACAATTGCACCGTTTTCCTAATTACTTTTAGGATTAATAATTAAACAGAAAGACCGGTCTCTACTGGACAGCACTTTTATTGAAATGCATAAGGAACAGGTGATAAATTAATAAATTATATCTAACTGGCTGGTCCTGCTTAAATAATGGCTAAGTGCTAGAGCAATCTGTTGTTGTCGTGAAGAAGGAGGAGGGCGAGGGAGATGGGGAGGAAAGCAGGGAGGGAAGCAAATTGTTGACTCGCTTTTACACCCAGCCTTTCAATACTTTAAATATTTCTTAAATCAATAACTTTTTATAACTATGTTCACCCTCAAACGTTACTGTAATAGAAATTCTATTGCAATAGAAATCATTCATAGTAAAAGTAGTATGAAAGTTATTTGCAAGAGGAGAAAAAAAAAAGCGGCATGGAGCTCAGTTTAATAGAAAAAGTTGCTATGTTGCTGTGTCTATAAGATAGGATCCAGAAATATGACTAGCCACAAAGCATGAATAAGCTAAACCATGAAGAACTGGAACCACCTTAGCTTTCTGTTAATTTTTTTTTATCTTACACATTTTTTTAACAAAGCCAAAAACATACTGAGCAAAACTGGAGGTGTGTTACCAAATGTTAGTGGAGTGATCTTGGTGGCTCTAGGAGTTCAAAAACAGGCTGGAAGCCTCAGATGGCCCATAGGCCATGACTGCCTGTCATGAAGCTATGGTTGAGTGTCTCTTTGGAGCACCAAACTAAGACCTGGACTGAAATTGCCTCATCTTGCCTCATCTTGCCTCCCTGAAATCCCTTCATGGGATTTCGTGCTGTCACTATTCCCCTAATCTTCATGAATGAAGGAGTTTCTTTGGTTCTTCCCCTTCAAGGTCTCCTTTGGCCCTTTCTTCTTCCTCCTTCCTCATCTACCCAAGTCCCAGGATATGTCTGTGAGAACGTTCTTTGCTGTTGTTAAAACAATTTAATGCTACTTTAACGATGATATGTGATTTAGACTTCCTTTGCTCCAAAACACTATTCTTGTTCCCAAATGTAATTCTTTTAGGGAGTATCACCTTATTTGCTCATGCGCTATTGTTTAAACAGGGCACTTTAATTCCAACGAGGCCATCAGCTGTGAGGGCTATCAATCAAATTTTATTTACGGTCATAGGCCAAAATTCTGTATAAAACTTCAACCACAAACATGTAATAACTAAAGAGAAAGCTGTCTTCTGACATGGAACAATCCATCAGAATTTAATTATACCCAGAGTTTTCTTACAGTGACCATGATTGAACATTATTTTGCTAGCTTCTTTGAGATTTCTAAGGATTTATCAGCTAATAGAAAAAAATGTATGTTCTTCGATGTACAGTTGAAACAACTTAAAAGGAGGAGTAATATTAATTTGAATGTATGGTAAAATGGACAGTTTAGCAGAACATGTGATATTGATTCAACATCATTCTTCATGTAAGGACAGATTCAGTCCTAGAAGGGGAGGTTGCCACTGATTGATTGATTATGTGTCATCAGGTTGCTATCAACTCTTAATAACCACATAGAGAGATTTTCTCCATGACAATCTGTCCCCAACCTGGTCCTTCATATCTTCCAATAGTGCACTCATCATCATTGTAACTGAGTCCATCCACCTTGCTGCTGGTTATCCTCTTCGTCTCTTTCCTTCCACCTTTCCCAGCATTGCAGTCTTCTCCACAGAGCTGGGTCTTCACATAATGTGTCTGAAGTAGGATAATTTGAGCCTGGTCATTTGTGCCTCAAATGAGAACTCTGGGTTGATTCATTTGATGATCCATTGGTTTGATTTCTTGGCTGTCCATGGTATTCTCAGGAGTCCTCTCCAACACTAAACTTCAAAAACATCAATACTCTTCCTATTCTGCTTCTTCAAGTTCCAACTTTTGCTTCAATAGAGTGTCACAGGGAATACCATTTTCTACACCATTTTGATCTTTGTAGGGATAGACACATCACAGCATCCAACATTTGCTATACCAGAACCAAAATCAGCAACAATCAGACTGAGCAGATTAAGAGCTTTAAATACCTAGGAATTGTGTTTCAATCTTCTAATTCCTGGAAAAAGCACACACACACAAAAAACTATTTTGTGTTGTGTGGACTATAGAATATCATTAGACCCTACTAGACCTTAGAAGCAGGAAGGAAATTCTTGGGAAATATCCTATTCTGAATGCTTGGGGGAAAAAAATCTTCTAATTGGTGAGCCAAGTCCAACTGGCCCCAAAGGGGATTCAATCATTTCTGGGTTTAATTATTTTATGGAACTCATTTCTAAAACATGTGGTAGCAGTTCCAACTTAGATGGCTATAGAGAAGGAATATTTTTTATCAATTCTCGGAGAACAGACCTCCTAGTTACTGTGACAAACAGAACAATTACAGATAGCTAGTATATCCTTGTCTTCCCATTAGCCATTAGACTGTCTACACTATATGGAAGTGTTTCTTTAGTGTGCTGATGATATTCAGAAGTGTTTATTGCAGTAGGTTATACAGCTGTCCCTGAAAACTACTCAGATGCTGGCACAGAATACAGCAGTCAGGTTCTTAACTGGCACTTGCCAATTTGAGTCTATCACACCAGAATGGAATATCATCATTCCCTTTCCTTTCCAGACTTAGCCTTGAGAACTAGATCCAAAAGCCTACCTCCTCCTATCAGGATTTGCTCCTACTCAGAGAGACCTTGTTCCAAATGTTACATAACAGGTGATGATGTAGGTGGTGACTTAAGATGGACTTTTCAGTAGAAGTGATAAACCATAGAACGTGTTTCCAGGAATATTTGTCCACTTCCAACCTTCTTTAGGCACAAATTTATGGCTAACATTTTTCACTGATGGCATATTTTTTCATTTCTCTTGAACTGGTAATGGTTTGATCAGATTAGTGAACTGGTTGCTTCTGATCTACTGTAGTGTTGTTGGTATTAATGGTGTATTTTGTTCAGTGTTAAAAATCTAAAAATCTACACATCATGGAGAAGCTTGAAATTAAAAGTAGACATATTATACAGGCCTGGGCAAACAAGGAAGTGTTTGTTCGATGCCTAAGGTAATGCATTTTTGGTTGCAGGCTTATGTATTTCATGTAGGAAAAGCATTTTAAATTAGGGTACAGCCACAAAAACGATCCAGCCTTGTAGATGATAAATTGGCTTATTTAAGAGAGGACTAATAAATAATAAAGTCACCGTTTTCATAGTACTTTGTTCAACACACTTTGCATCTTACCACAATTCCATAAGATAGATCAATATCAATATCTTCCAACCCATATTTGCAGATTTGGGAAGAAGAAATGGAGGCCGGTTGGGCTAGTGGGCTTATGAGAGAAATGAGATTTTCAGCCAGTGTCCTACCTTAATTCTACTGATGCTCTGGCTGTGTATTAACCAGAGGTTGACCTTTCACAGATTTCATAACTAGGGCTCCAGGTGTACTCAATCCTGTGTTATACTATGTGTAGGACCATCTCCTGGTCCATGGGGTTCTTGTTTAGAATCACAGAGCTTAAGGGTCCCTTTAGGCCCCGGAATCCAACCCCTGCTAAGTGCAGGAATACATTCAAACCTATCCAGTGCTGGAGAGCCAGGTTTATACAGCTCAGATATTTATGAAATGTTATGCAGTCAAATTAGGAACCCTTAATCCAGGCTGCTTAATGCAACTGGGAAAAAGAAGATGCTGCACAGAATGTGCACTCCCAATTTCTCAATAGATGGAACTTCAGGTGGTGGAATGCTTGTTGTGACGTAGGAACAGATAGCACCTTTTCACAGCTGCAGATAAATGGTAGTGATTTTCTTTCACTGGATCTACTACAGCTGCATGTTGGGTGTGACCTGGGGGGGGGTGTCCCACAAGGGAAGGCTTGAGGATCCAAAATGCCTGGGCAGCATTCTGCACGAACGATAAACTCAGAACTTATTCCAGGATTTATTTATCTGAAGAACTTATATGGTTGCCTCTCTCATGCAGTGATCCTAGGTGGCTCACAACGACTTGTAAAAACAAAGTATTAAAAGAATCATCGTAATGCGGAGGAAACCAGTGGCAAGTAAATCCTATCTGGCACTCTTGGTTGCTGCTCTTCCTTCTTTATTTTTGATAGAAATGCAAGCCTTTCCCAAGTTGACTGTCCCCTCTCTGCCCCTTCCCCAACCTTCCATCGTTTTATTGAAGTTGTGGGTGCAGAAATACAGACTTCCCTGCTATCCTTAACATCCTGTTTCTAAGTGAATTTTGCAGCGTTCCTTTGTGTGGACTTACAGTGCGACTTAACTGGAGTGCCAGACGGAGCCCTGGCCTCCCTTTATTGGTCTCATGGCAGTTCGATCCTCAAAGGATTCCAGCAAGTTAATGAGCCACGTCTTTCCTTCCCTGTGACTATATTAGATGTCCTTAATTAAGCCATGCTTTCCCAAGTACCTTCGGAGGGCTAAGCCTTTCCCCTCTACTTTCCTTCCCTTCCCCTCTGCCAGAGAAAAAGACCTCAGTGTTCATTTACATCATTGCAAAAGAGAAAGAAACGAAAAGAGGGAGGCAGGCAGGCAGGCAGGCAGGCGAGAAGGGAGAGAAGGGAGGAGAGGGAAGAAGGAAGGAAGAAAATGAGGGAGGGAGGAAGGAAAAGGAGGGAGGGAGGGAGAGAAAAGGAGGGAAGGAAGGAAGGAAGGAGGGAGAGAAAAGGAGGGAGGGAGGGAAGGAGGGAGGGGAAAGGGGGGAGAGAGGGAGGAAGGAAGGAGGGAAAAAGGAAGGGGAGGGAGGGAGGGAGAGAAAAGCAGGGAGGAAGGAAGGAGGGAAAAGGAGGGACGGAGGGAGGGAGGAAGGAGGGAAAGAAGGAAGGAGAGGGAGGGAGAGAGGAAGGAAGGAAGGAAGGAAGGAAGGAAGGAAGGAAGGAAGGAAGGAAGGAAGGAAGGAAGGAAGGAAGGAAGGAAAAGGGGGGAGGGAGGGCAGGCAGGCAGGCAGGCAGGCAGCTTTTATCATATCGCCATGGCTGCCACCTTAACTTTTTTGACCTTATTTATTTATTTATTTATTTATTTATTTATTAAACTTGTCCCCACCCATCTCCCCCCAATGGGGGCTCTGGGCGGATTACAACATATTAAAACAATAAATAAATATACAGTTAAAATTTAAAGAGGACACATTTACAAAGAATAAAAGGAAAAGGAAAAATCCAAGAGGCCGATGGAAGCCACACCAGGCCTCTAGGGGGCTAGCCAACCCCATATCTGATGACCTCCCTCCCCACCCCAGGCCAGATGGCATATCCTGGACCCCCAAGAGCTCACCTGGGCTGTCCACTCTTAAATCTTGTTCATAGTGAAATGGTTCATATTCCCCTTCCCAACTGAGAAAGTCTCCTCTTCAAAAAAAAAAAAAAATCTAAAGCAGAATGTAGTCACAGATATGTATCATCAGTTGTCTGGTCAAAGTGACATAGACTTTTTGATCTGGTTTCCTAAACACTGCTTCCCTCCAGGAATATGGAGCATACTTATATTACTACAGCCTCCCCCAATACATGCTTTCCAGCTGCGATGGGATTGACCACATGGGATTGGAATCCTGCAAACTGAAGTTCCAGCATACTTGAAGGTAACTAAGCTTGGGAATGATCAATCATTTACAGAGGGGACCAGGGGAACCAACCTAGTCATCTGCAATGTTGGGTCCATATTTTGGAAAAGCAGAACATCCTCAAAGCTCTCTCCTTGCTCAGTGAGCTCCCCTTCCTAGCACTATTGACAGCTTCCATTCTACCATGTCTTCCTCACCACCATCTCCTCGCTGTTCAGGCAATGAGCCAGTGAGTAACCTAGCACCAACATTTACTCTTTGACTTTTACTCCTTCAACATTACCTGGATTGGAGCAAGAAGAGAAAGAATAAGCCATAGTAAAGAGGAGTGACTATGTCAGTAGGCTTCTGCTGAAACGTGAGTCCTCAGCAGTTATGTGATTGTACCAAAACCCGATGTCATACTCTGGTCAGCTTTTAGCTCCTCCTGCCTGGGCTTTGTGAAAGAAAATAGACAGAAGAATATGAGTGTTGGAGTTGGACCACAGATATGAAAGCTGAAATAGGGTATTGTAAATCTGCAGCAGAAAAAGTACATTAGAACCAGGACATTCCTTATTGCCTGGGACAATTTGAGCCATAGAAAAACCATTTTTATTCAGGAAGGGGTGACACAACTAGCGTAGCGAGTGGGACTTTGCTGGGACTCTGAATTCTTCACTTTCAGAAAGACACCCAAGGGTTAGATGTGGTGGACTCCTACCTAGAATACTTTGACTTCCTGGGTCCCATCTTTGTATCTCTTAGCAACGTTGCTTTCGTTTCTACCTGGAATGTTTAGCAGGAGAAATGCTTTCAGGACAGAACATTTTTCCTCCAAGCAGAAAATTAAGATTATTTTCCCTAGAAATTAGGACATATTATTTGGTTGCAAGGAAGGGGGCGCTGTTGTTTCTTATTAAACTCATTTTTTACTTTGGCTTAATAATAACCTATATATCACCCGCAAGGTAAGGTTAGGTGATACTTGTATTCAGTTCCTTTTTTTTAAGAAAAGGAACTTATTTTTTAAGAATAGCAAGCAACCGACCAAAATCTGTAGTTTTCTTCATTAGCAGGATGAAAGAATTTGAGCTAAAAATATCAAAACGAGGTTTTGAATATTTATCTCTGAAAAATCTGGGTTTGAATCCCTGCATATTCAGCCATGCTTATAGTGCTCAATTACACATTATTTATTGTTGTTTCTCATCCTTAAGAATTGCATGGCAGGAAAATACAGGAGGGTCCTATCCACGCTGGAAAAAGCTGATGCAGAGCAGTGAAATTTCCTCCATTTTGCTTTTTTATAAGAATTTGCCTAAATTTGCAAATTTCTTCACAAAAACATGTACACATATACATATACTAACATGTACAACATCATACTATTTCCTTTCAGGGCAAGCAACGTTTTACAAAGCCCAGAAAAGAAGTAAGAAACAGAAAGCAAAGGAAATTAAAGATATGAAATAAGAACAATAAAAGGAAACATAGATATCTCTAGTTTTCACCCTCTTTCATTATACCTCTCCATCCTGTTACAGCCTTGCAAACTGTCATTGCTTTCAACATGTCCATGGGCTGCTTCATAACTGCCTTCTGTTCATTAAACTTTCCCCCTCCTGTCGGGTTCAGGGTCTTATCAACTCTGTTTGACCAAACATTTCTCAGATTTCCCTTTCCTCTCGACCCATTCACTCTTCCTTCATAAATAAATTCTTAAAAATAGTATCTTCGAAAAAGCAAAATTGATCCAGTCACCCATTTCTCCTATTCTCTCATTGGCCACATTTTTTCCCCCCTCTTTCTTTGGATCCTCTGAAGCAACTTTCCCCAGTGGACTTCTTCTGGATGCGTTCGCTGGCCTCTTTTTGAGCCTGTGTCCATGGAGGTGAACACATGACAGCAATATGATGCAAAGGCCTGACGTATGTATTTGCATCAGGTCATTTTCCAACATGGGGGACGCGGTGGCACAGCGGCTTAATGACGCTGAAAGTTGCCGGCCAGAAATGGCTGACGCTTCGGCGGTTCGAGTCCAGCCTTCGCGTTAACAGGGTGAGGTCCTGTTTCCACCCCCCCCCAGCTCCTGTCAACCCAACAGGTCGAAAACTCACGTGAGTAGATAAATGGGTACTCTCACTCCGGTGGGAGGAAAAATGCTGGAGGCGCCTTGCACAGAGAGACGGGACCAGTTGCCGGTAAGCGCGAAACCGCGCTCGCCAGAAAAGGGAGCGAAGCAACGGAAACCCCGCCTCCTGCGCTCGCCAGCTGGGCTCTGCTCTAGGAAGGAGGCTCTGGCAAACCACTTCTGAAAAAAAAACAATTGCCTTGAAAACTGCAAGGATTCGTCCAGGCAGTCACTGCAGGGTCAGTAATGATTGAGCGCAGACAAAAAAAAAAAAAAATTCCAACATATCTGTATTGGAAGGTGGAAGCATTACTGGTGAGGAAGTGTCCTTCAACATTATAGTCAGACAACAGTCTGGAGAGGTAGGCTGAGTGAAGAGATGTGTTGCTTAACCAAAGTCAAGCAGTACATTCTGTAAATAGGAGAATTCTAATAACACATCTAAGCAAGATGTTGTACCATCTATCTGCACCGTTTTGCTTCCTAATACCACTTGATAAATACTTTATATAGCTTGGATCATAGGGGCTCCACTTTTTGATATATTGAATTATAAATCCAAGCAATAGTCTAATGCAACATTAAATAATAGCTCGGATTTATAATTCAATATATCCAGAAGGCATGGCAATGAAAATGGTGTGCAGACTCACAATAGAGCAGAACCAATTTCAGCAGAATTCAAAGATATTCCCCAAGATAATCACATGTTATGGACTGGCTCACCATAAGACTGTCAAGAGAAATGGGATGTGATCATCTGGGCCAAGCCCAGGAATGAAGCTCTTAACAGCACTTTCAAAAACTACTCAGGCTGGCACTGAGGCTGAAATACCAGATAAAATAATAATAAGCTATTTCTTCTCCAAACATTTTAAAGTCGTCCTGAGATTGCATCTGAAGCAGCTAAATATCATATCTGCTCCCTGCCACAACCTTAAACATTGATATAACTTCCTATCTCTCATGGGAACGCTGGGAACTATAATTCTGTAAGAAGGCGTAATTCTCAGTAACTATATTCAGAATAATTCCATCAAAGAATTCCCAAATTGTTTGGTGGAAGAGCAATGACAGTTAAATTAGCATCCCACTAACATAACACTCTCAGTAAACATTTGTGGGAATTTCTGCTTTTCCCAAAGTTCTGTGTGGAAGCCCTTCCTGTGAGTTGTTTCTATGGTTATGGTGAAAATACTTTCTAGTTAAAGATCTACTGTCCCAGTATGGCTATGATTGATAGACTTTGCAGTTCAAAGCATTCAGAAGATGCTAACTTTGGGAAGGCTGAGCAGAGACCTTTTTTTTTGGTTAGGATTCTGACTTTTTCTGACTTTTTCAAAGATCTGTAGCTACTGAGCCTCAGTGAGGGTGAACATGGGAGTCAGTTAAATAAATGATGCGGGGCTTTAGGACAGAAATATGAGCAAAGTGAGAGATGCATCTGAACATTTTATTTTTAAATTGGTGCAAGCTAACTTGCCCACACTTTCCAGTAAAGTGAGGCAGAGAGCTAAATCAATCAGGCCAAGTCATATTTTAGGTCAGAGACATGCCTTTTAATATCTGTCCAGAAACATGATATCTTTCTTTTCTCTACAAATGTGATCAAGGAATAGATGTTACCAAGGGACACATAGGGAATGTTTGCCCCAAACGTGTATGTGTGTGTGTGTAATAAATCTAATACAAACTAAACTTAAGGATAAGAGAATAGAAAGGAGTAAAAAGTGCAAGAAAAAAGAAAGAGAAAGAAGAAAGAGAAAAGTAGGAATATAATAAGGAAAGAGAAAAGAAGTATGCAAAGAAGTGACTTTCAAACTTCATCACAACAAGCATAAACAAATGTAATGAATTTTCACCCCGTCTAAGGTTACAACAATTTATCTCTTCATCCCATATCCCATCTCTTATCTATAAATAAATCTAATAAACATCATCCTTTCAGTCCTGGTGTCAGCAGAAAGTCCATAAAGAGTTGCCAGAAGTAATGACACATCTTGTTTTAACCTTGATCAAATAAACCAACTTTATATTCCTTCCTTTTACTTCTAACAGTCTTAATCTTTGGTTCATTCAAATATTGTAGCAGGATTTGATTTCTCTTCATTTCTTCTTTGTCCCATCACACAGAGTTCTTCAAGGCTTTAACAAGCCTCTTTTGTAAGTCCAATAGGAAAATATTATCCACATCACTCTCTTGGTTTGTCGTTTGTATTCCCCTTTTAAATGTCAAAACCTCAGCCAGTTTCTTTTGCAGATCCAGTGGAACATCCTTTTCTAAGTCATTCTCTTGGTCTGTCAGTTGTAAACCCACTTTCAATACCATCTCTATCTTGTCAGATAGCATTTGTTCTACGTCTGTCATTTCTTCAATAACATCTTTTGGACTTGGTCTATCCATAGAAGCAGACATCATTACTGACATTGTTGATACCGTGGCTACTATTTTCTGATTCCATTCTTCAAAAGTCTCCTTCAGTATTTTTATTGTTATAACAGTTTGCAAGATTTTGCAGGTTTGTAAATCTTTCCTCTACCTAAAAACTTTAGTCCCTTCTAGTGTCCAGTTTTTGAAATCATGAAGTTGCTTATCTTTGTTATATCTTGTAAAAACCAAAACAGAATATTTTTCCCATGACAAGCTGTTTATAATTTATAATTAATTCCAAAATCTTATTGTAAAAGTTTCAATATTCCAATTTTATCTGGACCATTAGTCTGCTTATAACTTTCTAAGATCAAAATCTTATTTAGCTTTTTGCTGTTTATATCAGTTTCTTTAAATTCTTAAGTTTATTATTAAAATTTCCTTTCATTCAGGATTGAAGGCAGACTCACCCAGTGTTTTCAAACTTGTCATTCCAAAGGGCTCTAATAGCTTAGACGTAGTTAATGAGCAGTTTACAAAAATTATTAGAAAGTGAGATTTGTGAACTTAGTGTCCTTTAAAAATCTTGACCGCAGTTGTGAACAAGATGGCTAATCCTGTCATCTCTTGGTGCTCAAACCCATGGAAAACTGCTGTCCTGTGGCCTCCTCATGAGAAGCAGCCATCCAGAGCACATGTGGGTGATCTCCCATCCTTATCCAGAGAGGTTCCAAGGAATCAGTCTGCTCACCAGTTCCTTGATCTTTGCTGCAGTTGTCAGCTCCACTTTTGCAGAGCCATCTTCAGTTCGCCATACCTCCCCCAGAATGTTTGCCCCAACTTGTGATAAAAACTGGACACTTTTAATGGAAGTCCAATTCAGGTTCTGGATGGAAGAATTTTATTCCAGCTTCCCAGGCATTGCCTTCCTGTGCCTTGAAATATTCATAAAACAGTCAAGATCTGGCTACCAGATCATGTTGAATCCTAGAACCATGGAGTTAGAAAGAATCTTAGAGTAAATGGAGGAGAGAAAGCCCTTGGATGGATGGATGGATGGATGGATGGATGGATGGATGGATGGATACAGTAAGTTTCCAGTAGAAAGCTGAATGAATCAATAATGCGATTCACAATGACAGTAATATTGGATCTCTCAATGTACAGCAGCAGAATTATACACAGGAAGATGTTATATAGCAAATCCGACCACTGGTATCAACATCATCTTCAGTGTCTAGAACCAGTTTCCCAGGGTTTTATAAAGGAGCAAATTGGCTCATAGTGTTTTTAAAATTAATTTTATCATTTATCGTTATGGCACATGACATTTATCCATTATTTATTTATTTATTTTAAAGATTTGTATGGCCACCTTTCTTAAACACAACTCTGGGCAGCTCACAACAATAAAACCAATAACTATAACATCATAAATCATAAAACCATAAAAAGAAAAACCCTGCACCTCAGTCATCCCCTTGAGATGCCCCACAACCAGCTCCCGATATCCTTATTCTAACCCAGCACTTGGGTAAAAAGCTAGGTCTTGATGGTCTTCCAAAAGGCTAAAAAGGTGGGGAGCTACCCAATCACCTAACTCCTAACTAACTCCGACATCCTAACTAACTCCGACATCAACTAACTCCACTTGAAATTTCTGTGAGGGCAAGGCAAGAAAAACATTTGTTGAGGGAGCATACACATAGTGCCAACCTGGGTTCCTTTAATCATTGGCTTTAGCCTGGCACAACAGTATCACCAAGAAGTCTGGATGCTGGAGGAGACTAGCCCTTGCTATAGACAGGCCACCAAGGCAGAGTTCTGCCAGTGATCTCAAACAGTATTCTAGGATAAGGATCCAAGACCTGGCTTTGTCATCAGGCCTGGGGGTCTCAGAGGACCAGTGAGATCTTGAGATGGCTCCCTTGCTGATCTAATCTCTTGGGTGCTGTAGGCTTTTTTAACTTTTTAATAATGGTTGTTTTTAGTTTTTGTTTTTGTTTTTTTGACATGTTCTGTTGTTTTATATCTTTGTTGCATGCCACTCAGACTCACAAGAATCTTGTGAGATGGGCGGCTATATAAACTAGGTGGTAGGTAGGTAGGTAGGTAGGTAGGTAGGTAGGTAGGTAGGTAGATAGATAGATAGATAGATAGATAGATAGATAGATAGATAGATAGATAGATAGATGGTATTGTCCTTCTGGGTGGGATTCATGAAGCAGGCAACCTGGCACGGTTAAGACCAAACTGGAATAAGAGAGCCTTTATTAGACTTGAGCTAAACAGTTTAGGGCCCACAACAATGTTAAGCCTTAAGAACAGAACTCATGCATTCCAAATACTTTTAACCAGCCTCCTCTGAAGTTGTGATCTTTAGGCACAGTACCGAAGGCACCAACGTCCAGCTGCATTCTTGACGTAGTGTAAATTCAAGATGTGCTTACTTCATGCCTGAGAAACCAGACAGTCTTCCGTCACTAAAGATTAGGGTGAAAAAAAGCAATCCACTCACAGAGTTATTCCAAAGCTTTCATTTCTTGCTGATTTATTCTTCTGAGGCTATAGTGAAGAGATGAGTGCTGAAGTTTTAAACTGAGAATTTACTTGGTAGATTGAAATATTTCCATGTAATAATGTAGTACAAAGAATACCTTAAGTGCAGGTATGTGGAAGCACGTTCTCTCAGTGCTACCAGCACAACAACAAGAGTTTCCAGCAGGAGTAACTGAGAGGCAACAGGAAGGAGTGTGGCTGGGTCAATGCTCTGGCTCTGATCTGTCACAATGCAACATTATTCATCTTAATCTGTCTTTATCCTCATTTCCAGGAGGCAGATATGCTATAGAGACAAGGAGCTAGGCATCCCTTTTTTAGAAATTAAGCAGGAGCTCCTTTTGCATTCTGAAGAAGCTGCTCCAGGCATACCAGCTGAAAAACATGTCAGTTGGTGACAACTGAACGGAGAGACAATAATTTCTCATAAAACCAGTTGAATGTTCTCAAGTCTCTGTCTCAGGAAAGAATTGTAGTCCAGTGATAGAACCGTTTCTCTGCAGAGAGAAAATCCCTGGTTTCAGTGCTGAGCATATACAAGAAGGTTTCAGAAGATCTGGGATTTCTGAGAGTTACGGGAGGATAGAAAACTCCAGGAACTATGATTCACCCTCATGCCAAACTGTTAGAACACCGGAGGTGGTGGCGGTATTTAATCTCTTAATTTATGAGATCTATTTCTCTTAATCTATATTCTATTTAACCTCTTCATTTTGCATCATGTGGTACATTTCTAAGTAGCCAGCAAAATGTTTAGAAGAAGTCTTAATTCTATCCGCATTCCAGGCAGAGATGGAAAAATTAGAGCTGTGGGGATCTGCTTGCAGAGAGGCCAATTCCTTCTACAGTTAGTGAATGAACCATGGCAGCAGAACCAGCAAGAAGATGTTGCATAAGTGCAGTGTGCTTCAATTCAGTTGCTTCATTCACAAATTGCATCCTAAAACCGATGTGGCCTGTGCAGGCAATTTGCGTGCCTGTGTGAAGCAGCTGCTTTCTACAATCTCAGGTCAGTGAATGTTCCAGTATTATTTATTCTGTGTAACTCCCCATTATGAAGGAGAAAGCTCTAATGCTGGGAAAGGTGGAAGGAAAGAGAAGAGGATGACTGGCAGCAAGGTGGATGGACTCCGTTACAGTGGCAATGGGGACACTGTTGGAAGACCTGAAGGACCAAGTTAGGGACAGATCATTATGGAGAAAATCTATCTATGTGGTAGTTAGGAGTTGAAAACAACGTGATGGCACAGAATCAATCAATAATCAACTAACCAAACTTTTTGTGCCCCTGAACACACCAACTGTCTTACAAATGGGAAGGAATCCAGTTGCATGCAGTGATCTCATGCTTTTTCATGCAATCTCTGTACTTGATGAATCATAGGGGAACATTACAAATTGACCTCAGTGAATTAGTTTTCAGAGAAGGACGAAAGCTGTTGATCTCAGATGTTGGTTTGCCCAATGGGTGCTTCACACCTACAAAGCATTACAGTGGCCCAGTCATATAGCAATTACAACTCCTTATGTGCATATTTCCCTACTTCTGAAGCGCATATTAACTTGCACTTCAAGAAAAATAAAATTCTTCTTTGAAACGGTTTCATTTTCTCTCAATTTTTAGAATGAAAACAAGTGGTTTGGCTGTTCCCTCTGTCATACATACTTTGTTCAGTAGGCTGTGGGGTTCCCCCCTCTTAATAATTAAACCTTTTCTTCCAAAGAATAACTTTCATTGTTAATAATATCCCCAGAAATTATGTTAAAAAAGCATGAAACATCTGAAAGATGTCAAAAATTAGGTTTCTTTGACTTTCTTGTTAAAAGGGGAAAAACAGATAGAAGATAAAGTTTGGGTACTCCCTTATTTGTTTAAAGTATGTTTGAATCACACTGTTAGTATCCATTTGAGTATCCATCAACTCATTTGATTGGGCTGGGGTGGAGGAAGTTTCCATGAGTGGTTAAATTAGCAATGCTTTGAACCAAAAGAGTTTGCTATGCTTGATAGGACTTATGTACTCTCTGAATGAGTCCTTTCACCTGTGGCTTACATCCATACTTCTCCAGGCTCCCCCAGTTGTAGATGATGCCAGACACCTGAAGGAGGTGATGTGTGCCCTCTTCTCAAGAGGCCTTCCCAGGGCATGACCATGTTGGACACCTTTTCTTTTGGAGGAAGGTTGTTAAGATGATCATGAGGCACCAATTACAGGATGCCCCAGAGGAAGCAGATTCTCTGGAATCCTCTCAGAAGGCATTGGTCACTCTGGTAGGTGACCTGTGTTGGGACTTGGATGGGGGGAATGCCCTCCCTCCATTCCTTTAGACCTCTCAATGGCGTTCAGGGCCATCAACCATGGTGTCCTTTTTGGACCTCCTGAAATGGTTGCAAATAATGGTTCTAGTTGTTGGGGCTGAAGAGGTTGGCCCAATGGGATCTTCCTTGGCAAAGGGTGCAAGGCTTGGCCTTTTCTACCTACTTTTTTACATCTCCCTAAAACCACAGTTCATTCTTCAGTTTGGGGTGAATTATCATCAATATAAACTCAGTTGCACATCTCTACCCCAGGCCAAGCTGAAGCTAACATGGAGGTTTCAACTCAGTGCTGGAGACTCTTGTGGCCTGGAGGGGCCAAAACTGGTAAACTTAAGCCCTATCAAGATGAAGCTACTGTTTGTTCAGAAAGGCCCTCTCTCAGCTCCAGTTTCAACTCTGAAATTCCTTCAGGAGGAATGCCATTGAATGGGCAGTGGCAATTGAATGGACAGTGGGAGTCATGGCCAGGACAGCCTTCACTGGCCTCCCTTTTGCCCTATGCACTCTATAGGGGGCTGCCTCTGAAAGCTGCTCAGAAGCCGTACTTGCACAAAATGCAGAATCCATTTCAGAGCACAAAAGAGCTGTTGTACAGAGATAACCCTTCGACTCTGGGCCCTGTGGTGGCTTCCCACAGGTTTCCAGTGCAACCCAAGTGTAGATTTTAACCTATAAAATTGATTCTCTGGGGCAGGGTTTCTCAACCTTGGGAACTTTAAGATGTGTGGACTTCAACTCCCAGGATTCCCCAGCCAGCCATGCTGGCTGGGGAATCCTGGGAGTTGAAGTCCACACAACTTAAAGTTCCCAAGGTTGAGAAACACTGCTCTGTGGTTTGGCTCCCAGGAATCTCCAGGCAGAATCAGCTCATCTGGGTCATTCTTCCTAAGAAAAGTTGTTAGGAATGCCCCATTTCTGAGACAGGGGACGGCAGGCAGAAACAGCAACGGACCTTATTTTATGGTCTGGTCTACCCCGGGGTTAAGATGGTCTACACCCTGACTTCCAAAACTGGCTCAGACTAAACATTTTTGGAAAGTTGTAGGACGATGGGGCGGTTGTGATTTGTGACTGTTGTTCTGTTACTGTTATTTTTCATGCGTTTAATGAAAATCTTTGTTGATGACAGCAGTACTGTCGGTGAAGAGGGTGGGGCTGAGATTGTGGGGCCACAGCCGCCATCTTGCCTTCTTTGCTGTCCTCTGCAGAAGTTGGCATCTTCCTCTCCTTTAAATTTCAGACAAACTGATAAGATTCAGTTTGTTGGTGTGTTTGCTTTGCTTTTTTGAACCCGTTAAAGCTGAAGGTCTAAAACCTTGTGATAGAGTGATTTCCTGAATGAATCTGTGTGATTCCCTCCCCCCGCCGAAACCCCCCCCCCCAAATAATCAGTAAAACTGCTGAGTTTGAGCTATGTTCTTAACAAAGGGATCAAACATTGATGTTAGCCATCTTCCCAAAGTCACTCATAGCTTTGGTCCATACTTTGCTTGCACAAGCTGGATCAGCTTTAAAAAGATTTCGGGGGGTGGGGGGTACTCCCCTAAGTTTGCTCAAGACCCCCAAGTTTGAGAATCTCTGACCTAACATACCATCTCTGTATTTATTCCCCCTCTTGGTTTTGTTGCCTAAAACTTGTTTCAGTAATCAGAACGGTTTTTATTGGGTTTTAGGAATGTTGTGCCTTTTTTCCTAAACCATGCTGAATTTAGTTGATAAAGGAAATAGGGTATTTTTTAAAAAATAAATAAATTAAAAACAAAACCAGAAAGACTCCCCTTGTCAATCTTGTGGCAATTTCCCTAAGAACAAGAAATTGAGAAAGGTCTTTCCCCTGTTGAGTACGTCTTGACTAATTTGGAATGTATGCTTCTGCCTCAAATATTTCCAGTGGGGGGAAAAAAAACCCAGCTTCTGTGATTAATTGGATAAGGCCTGACTCAGAGTGAGGAAGTTTAGAATGGTGATACTGTCATGTTGAGGTTAAACTGTTTAAGATTAGGTTCTGCACAAGGGAACAGATTTGCCTTGTGACCATGAATGAAAAAAGGGCACCACACAGTGACCAACTGGGGAGCAAAAATGCAATCTGAGACTAAGAGGTTGCAGAGCACTTTTTGTATCTGATTATAAAGGCAGGGTCTTGGGAAGGGAGGAACCGGTGGTGGAGAGGGGCAGGTTGGATTGTGCAACCCACCACCAAATTACAGAAGTCTTTGCAAATTCTCTATTCAGATGTTTAGCATGCGTGAGCTCTCCTCCCTATGTAACAGAGAGATCCAAGTGGAGACAAATGATGAAATATATGTTGCAATGTTGCAATGCAAGCTTTGCTCCTTTTATGGGTGTTGCAACATTGCATGCATGCGAGGGGGCAGCTTGCACCATAACATTAGGACACAGGAATGTTAATTCCCTGACTCTGCCTCCAAGGCTTACCAGTTGGAGTCAGAGTGGCAACAGCATCAGCAGCAGAGTGGCAACAGGTGGGCACATCATCCTGACCTCCCATCAGTAGAGGACTCTTGTCAAGCCTTCTTGAGCCTCGGTGGAGATGGAGACTGTGGTTTGGATGGCAGATCTTAGCCTGAGTAGGCTGAGCCACCCTGGGGAAGGAGGCGATGAGATTTTGTCCTGGACACCGCAGTGGTCTGGTAAAAGGGAGTGAGGCTGAGGCTGTAGATCCAGGTCCATTCACCTGGGTCAGTCCAGTGGTCTCCAGTTACGGGCTGGCTGACAGGTGGCAGGGCAGGCACCTGGAGATTAGGTGGGGGGGCAAGGGACCATGCTTTTCTGAGGGGTCCCCTGGGGTCTGGTGTGGTTCTGTTGTGGGGTCCTGGATGTTTGGGCATAGCCATTCTGCCGTTTCTCAGGGGAATTGATTGTTCTGCTCTGTCAGGGGTTGGACAGCCCCCTGAGTGAGAGGCTGGGGGACAAAGGACAGCCCATCCGGTGGGCAGTGTTTGGGCTAGAGGGGCAAGCTGCAGGTTCTCGGGGACCTGTGAGAGAGGCTCTGGGTTTTATACTCACATTCATCCTGTTTTTGTGGGTTTGAGACTTGGCTGTGTAAGTTTGCAGGTGGTGGGATGTTGTTGGGTTGGGTTGGGTTGGGTTGATACGAGTGGTTTCTGTTTTTGCCAGATTGCTGCCTCCATCCCTGGATGGTTGGAGTGGTTGGTGTGGATGTGGTTGGTGTGGCTGTTATGGGGACTGAACTGCCATCCATGGTGGATGGGGATGGAGCTCTTAGAGAGACGCTGCTGTCTTATCCTGGTGATGCTGGGTCAGAGGATTTATAGCAGTGGTGCCAGGGTGACTGTGCCAAGCGGAGGGAGATCTCCAGCTTAGTGGCAATTCTGTCTCCCGACTCAGGACCCCCTTCCTGGAGCCCTGGTGGTCAGATTGGTGGGCCCCTTGGCCTCAAGCTGTTGCTGGTGAATACCAGGTCTGTCAGTAATAAGACTACATCCATTCATGACTTGTTGGTGAACAAAAGGGAAGACTGGCCTGGTTTAGTGAGACCTGGGGAATGTCCCCCTCTCAGAAATGTGTCCACCTGAGTTCCAGGTCGTGCATCAGCCTCAATGCCAGGGCCAGCAAGATGCAGTGGTGATGATCGGTCATGAGATCGTTTTGGTCACTTTTCTGTGACCAGAGGTTGGGGGTGTGGTGCCTGTCTGTGAGGTTGGGCCCTAGGGTCAAGTTAGGGGGGGCTTTTGGTATACTGGCAACCCTGCTGCCCATTGGGGTCCCTCCCTGAGCTCCTTGACTTAGTCATTGGCCTGGTGGTGGAGACCCTCCATATGTTGTTGGTGTTAGGGGACTTCATGTGGGCAGGACTGGATCTAGTAGAACTCATGAGCTCCTGACTTCCATGACAATCATGGACGTGTCACAGGTGAGCTCAGCTCTGACACACATAGGTGATTGCATGTTAGACCTTGTCATTACCTTGACTGATCCAGATATGGAAGGCATTTCCCTTCTCCCTTTGTCATGGTCAGATCACTTCTTCGTCTGGATGGGGTTGACCACCACCCATTACCTCCATAGGGCCAGCTCCATTCAGATGTTCCACCCCGGTACCTTATGGATCCAGTGGGTTTTGGCCCTCTTTTTGTACAATAGCTCTTGCCTATTTCCCTCAAGGTCATCTCCCTGGCTCTCTACACTTAGTACCTGAAGGCTACAAAGATCTGGATGGAAGAGAGCAGGCTAAAACTGAACCCTAACAAGACATTTTCTTGTGAAAATTCCCTCTTGTTGGAGGTATTTGAAAGGCTATTTATGAGACATACAAGCGTGTCGACCCTGCAACGAATGCAAAGAACACAAGCATTCCAAAATTTGGCCTTGTATGCTTTGGCCTACATTTCATCATAATCCATCCTCATTTATTCAATGACTTGCTCTCATTTACAGCTCTTTGTCTTATTTACGGGTTGGCCAACTCTTCCCTTGAAGGCCTTTGGCTGACCTCATTCTTATTCTTTTATCCACTAATCTAATCATTTTCCTGCAAGCTTCTGAGTCCTTCTGTGTGAGTTTCCCCTCTTTGCTTCACTTCAAACAAAGATTCTTTATTACGTATGTTGGCCTTTCTCTCTTATTCTCTTTCTCTCTCCCCTCACCCTGGCCAACTTTCAGTCAAATCCGCAAGTAGGTTCCCCATGATGTCATATCGGCCACCTTTTTTTTCTCTGCATTTTTCCTCTGCTGCTAGAGAAAGATAGTTCTACATTTCCTCTTGTCACGAAAGATAAAGAACTCCTGGTCTAAAGCCACGTGGAAAATACTTGATCAGACCTTCTCTTGATGTTGGTTGAAAGTACAGAATATTTTAGAAAGCCACACAAAGCCAAAAAAAATCTTGTGCTGGAAGGGAATAAAGGTGCAAGCTGATGTTTCAAGAATCTATTTACAACTCATAGTAGGCTAATCCTTAATTTAATTTTTCAAGGCTCACTGTCATTTGTAGGAGACCCAGTTTCTTTATCAGTCTATTTATAACCCTTCCTGCCAATGTGCAGGTCATCCTTTTTTAAAGACACAGTGTGATTAGAATAATGATGAGATCTATAGCTGCTGGAAAGTCTACAGAGACCTACGTCTCCTAGAGATTTATCACCCCCTCCCCCATTTTAAAATAACAGCTTTCATTTTGAGAAGCAACCTCTACCAAGGGAAATCTACAACCAGGATTCTGCCTGGTTCCCCCTCAATGGGTGATATATTTCTAATGTAAATAGCAATAAGAGAACTCCATAGACAGACAATTTGAGATCTATGTTATTTTACTGTTGCAGCATTTGCAACGGGAAATTTGCCCTGGAAGAAGGCTTGGTCATAAAAAGAGGTTTGTTTTTTTGTTTTTGTTTTTGTTTAAGTACCTGTTTTCTAATAATTTATCATTGGACGCTTCCTTGCTACAACTTGACAATGTGAAGGATGGTATCTCTGCACTTCTGCATAAGTGAGGCCACAGCACCAACCAAATTGGAATTAGGTCCAAAGGGCAAAAGAGACGTAACTTCTAGGCAGACTGAATAGTAAAGTGTTTGCCTCACTGCTCCTTCCCCAGCAAGAGTTATAGAAAAGCAATGAGCTTGCACACACACACACAAAAGACAGCAGTGGTGATGGATGTGGTGGTGCCAAGGGACAGCAACATCAGGAAGAAGGAGGATGAGAAGCTGGAGAAGTACCAGGGCCTGAAGAAGGAACTAGAGGGGATATGGAAAGTAAAGGCCAAATTGGTCCCAGTGGTGGTAGGAGCACTAGGGGCCGTGACTCCTAAGCTGGGAGAGTGGCTCCAACAGATCCCAGGAACAACCTCAGAGCTCTCTGTCCAGAAGAGTGCAGTGCTAGGAACAGCTAAGATACTGCGCAGAACCCTCAAACTGCAAGGCCTTTGGTAGAGCATCCAAGATTGAGGAAGACACAGACTACCCACAGGGGTGAGTGGGGAATTTTTTACACACACACACATGTATATATGTGTGTGTGTGTGTGTGTGTGTGTATCTATATCTATATCTATATCTATCTAAAATGGCATTTTGACCAATCCTAATGGAGGGTGCTTCTCTCTCTTTCACAGCCCATTATGGTAATCCTTCTGTCGTGTGGTAGATGTTTTCTCATGCATCTTCTTACCTGATACAATTTAGGCTTGCACGCAATTGACATTCTGCAATCTTTCATTGAAACAAGTCCACTTAAGCACTGGCTAAGAGTCATCACTCCCTCTCTGTTTCCCAAAGTAACTCTAATGCTGTCTCACCTTCCAGTCCTGCTTGATGTCCTTTTAAAAGAATAATAGACATACACACATTAATATAAAAGTAGCAGTCTCTCTTGAGATAAGCTTGACACCTGATAAAGGCACAAGCACTTTCATACAGTATACAGGTGGTCCTTGCTTAACATCCATTCGTTCAGCGATCATTCAAAGTTACAATGGCGCTGAACAAAGGGACTTACAACTGGTCCTCAAAGTTCCAGCCATTGCAGCACCCCTGCGGTCATGTGAACAAAATTCAAGGCCACCCACCTGCTTGCTATCACCAGCTGCGCCCACCAATCAGCCCTGCCTGCTGCCTTGCCCACCACATCACACACAAAAGAAGCCCGGCGCATGAAATAAGGCCCTCCCTTCTAGCAGAGGCCCTAGCTGGCACATGAGAGAAGCTCTGGCCTCATCGGCATGAAAGAAAATGGCTCAAAAGAAGGCCCCGGTGGGTACAGTAGTGGTGCATGGTGCAGCAGGCAGAGCTTGGCAGTGGGGGCAGCTGGTGGCAGTGGGTAGGCGGGTGGTCAAAGGGCAGAGATGGGGGGAGATAGGCAGGTGTGGGGAGCTGGAGGCAGTCCCTTATCTTACCAAGGCTCGGGGCTGGGAAGGACCAAGCTGGGAATGGCTTGGATCGGGGTGGATCCTCACCTAACAATCAGTGGAATTCAACTAATGACGGCAACAGGGACTGTCAGGATTGCTGTCACTAAGTGATGCGGTCATGTGACATTGCACTTTATGACCACTTTGCTTACAACAGAAATTCTGGTCCCAATTACCATCGTTAACCGAGTACTACCTGTAGTTGTTTTGGCAACAATATGGCAATGGTCCTGGGATCTACAGACAGTCTCCCCCATCCAAGTATTAACGAGTTTAATCCTGATTAGCTTTTGCACAGTCAACTAAGGTTGGCTAAGTACTGCCATCTGCTGAAGATGGTAGTTGGGTTGAGAAAGAGAATACCTGGCTCAAAGCCACCCAGTGACCTTCCATGGTTGAGGGTCTCCTTGGTTCTCCATTGTCATTGCTACACTACACTTACTCTCAGTGGTTAGTACAATACTCATCTCTGGACCCTTAACTGAATATCTGGGCAGGTCTCAAAGGTGACTTTTGAGAAAGATGACACATTTCCAGTGCAATGTTATTGTCATTTCTCCAACTGTTTAGAAGCCTATCAATAAGAGGATGACCTATTAAAGCTACAGTAAAGGAAGTTGCAGCTTGAAAGCTGTGAAATGTGGATGACATTTAATCAGAACAATGAAGCCTTGCTTCTTTCAGGTAAATTCACCCCATATTCAGTGAAATCTAGATGAGCACTTAGATTCCAGGTGCCTATCCATCTAAATCAATTTAATACATTTGCTCAGAAACAGTTTGCGTAGGGGAGAAAAGGAAATTGACACTTTCAAGCTCCACCACCACCACAAGGTCTCCTCCTCGTCACATGGCATTGGTTAAGTCCTAGTGGTTTCCCTAGGATTATTCAGGCTGTCATAAACTCTATTATTTTTGATCAGAAACACAATTAACACAATCCAGAATATGATGAAAAAAACTTTTCTATTAACAATTCTGAACCTGGGTAATATCCTTGACCCAGGTTATGTTTCCTCCAAGCCATATGCTGAGATGTGGAACATATTGGGAGTGGCTGAAGAATTCAAATTTAATGGGTGGGGCTGAAATTCAGTGTATTTAAGAAATATCATGTAACGGGAAGTGGTGTCTGAATTTGACTCCATCTAAAGAGCATTTGCTTATTTTTGGCTTCCTTCCTGTTCTTTTCTTCTTTAAAAAAAAAATAATTACTCTACATTGAAAGGTTTCTTTCCCTAATCTCATGCTCTCCAAATGTGACTGACCAAAATCTCCATAATTTCCAGCCAGCAAGATCCTTGCTGGTAGTCAGAAACATCTGGAGGACATTGGACTGGGGAGAGCTGTTGTAAGACATTGTTTTAAATGGTAGAAATAGAGACTTCCACCCATAAATGGGACAGTTACCAGCACATCAGCTGATTACTTTTATCACTTTGAATCCTGAATCCATCAGCAATTGTAATAGTCTTTTCTCATGCTTTGTGCTCTCATATTTCTTTCTGATGGGAAGAAAATGCTCTCTGTGTATATTTTAAAGTGCTAGACTGCATTCCACACTTTCCAACAATGCTCTCATCTTCATTGACAGGCCTTGTAAAGAAGAAGGCAAAGAAACATTTCATTCATTCCAAGCCCAAGGAAGAGACTGCAAAAATTAGCTTTGGGGCAGAGGAAAATAATATGCATGACAGTACAGCTTCAAGATAAATGGTCAATTGTTGGGTCACCAGGAGTGATTCCACAAAGTAAAATTTGCAAGCTGAGGAATTGATCTGTGACCCCTGGGTGGCAATGTGTTCATACCAACCCCACATGAAATGTAGCTATTTCATTCTACCTTATTTTCTGGATTCCATAGTTTAAGAAGTAGATTAGTAAACTGGACATATCCAAAGAAGGATGACCAGGATAGTGAGGGGAGCCCACAAGCCAAATCCTATGAGCAACAGTTGAAAATACTGAATTTCTCTTGCCCAAATCAAGAGGTGATATGACAATACTATCTGTAGTGATTTCACACGTAGAACATCTGTTCCTTCTAGCTCAGACTGACAGGTTAAAAAGCACAGGGAAACAGGTTTCACTTGACCGATAAGTAAAATTCCTTTTTTGTGGACTTGGAAGATAGGTTCTCCTTCATCACAGACATCTGCCAGGGGAGGGGGGAAGTAATGTGTGTCATTACATCATGATACCATGATGCAACTTACAGACTTGTGGCAGATAACGTAACATTGTCACATAAGTGTACATTTGTGTGAAGATGTCATGCCATTATCATTGTGATGCCATTGTGGCTTCTACAAATGAAATATTCAAGGTAGCCGCTTGCTAAAGTTGAACAGAAGGCTGGATTAAATGAAATCTGCTATCTTTCCATTATAATTATTCTCCCTATAATCATGTGACTTTGGAATGCAAGGGCCCACATCTTAAGTAAATTGGAAGTTTGTAGCATGGATTCTGCTAGTCTGTAGAAGGAGCATGAACAAGGTAAATCAATCCATTTTTGATATACATATGAAGCTCATCTCTATGAAACTGCAGTTTTTTTCAGCTACTCCATAACTTCCAAGAGGTAGAATTCTACCTTCATGGCTTTAAGTGCAAAATACCACCTCTCTACCAATATCCAAAAATATTTTTCACTGAGCCATAAAGTATAATGTGTGTGTGCGTGTGTGTGTACCGTCTTTGTGAAATGTTAGATATCAAACTCTAAATAAGGTAGAAGAGAGTAATTAAAAGCTACGGGAGAGAAAATAAATATGTGAAATTGCAAGATATTCCTTTTGGGAAAAAAAAAATGAAATTTGCAAACATTCATATGTATATGTGTTCAGTAAGGCTTACTCACTATTGCTGGCTGGGGAATTCTGGGAGTTGAGGTCCACACATCTTATAGTTCCCAAGGTTGAAAAACACTGCCCTAAGGGAATCTGGCCCGAAGGAACTCCTTCCATGCAACATTTTCAGGCTGAAAAATGTGGGCATCAGGAGAAATTTCAGAGGGACTGGAAAATGTGGATCATAGAACAGGGAGACTGCCAGCAGGGTCTTTCCACCAAATTTAGCAATAAAGTAAACTCCAAAACAGTCCCAAGGAAAATTAGAAAGAAATTCTCAAATACCCCCAAGATGAAATAAAAAACCCGAAACCTCTTATATAGGGTTGGAAAGCTTTTTGAGAAATTGCAAAGCAGATTTTGACCTAGCTTCATCCCAAATGCAGCAGGATTGCTATGCACATTACCAGTTAAAAATGGAAAGTTATCAGCCTCTTAAGACCAAAGTTTAAAGTTACCTAAAAGGGTCCTCATCAGCTGAGGAGAGTTACAACTTCTTGCTGCTTGTTGCAGTGTGTGCAACTCACATGGTTTGTGCAAGGTAACAGCTGGGACTTGATATTTTTCAAGAGATCTGCCAGTTGAAATGCTATCTCCTTCCTGATCTCCAAAGGTTTTGCACTTCTCTCTCTCACACACACACACATCTTTCACCCCTTACACAGTCCTTCCCTTTCAGCACCCTTATTTGCTGAGCTGGGTGCAAAAATCAGCACATCTGCACACTTTCTCATTGACTCGGAAGGCAGTTCCACAAAGGAAGACAGACTGAGACTTTCAAAGCCGCTTGGGATTGAAGTCAAAACCCAACTGATTAGATAAACTGAAAAAAGTAACTCAACTTGTAATTAAATCCAGTCACTTGTGTAGTACCACCTTTACTCTCAAGGTTAACCACTGTAGAAATAGTGTGGTTTTATACTTAGTGTAACACTGATTCTTTAAAGAAAAAGAGAGGCAAGCAGGAAGAGAAGAGAAGAGAAGAGAAGAGAAGAGAAGAGAAGAGAAGAGAAGAGAAGAGAAGAGAAGAGAAGAGAAGAGAAGAGAAGAGAAGAATCTACAAAGATGATCCTGACCATGTCCTTCAATCCAGCTGATATTATTTATTTCTTTATTTGATTTATACCACACTGTTCCATCCTGTTCTGGTGAGCTCTCAGAATAGCTAATATCTTTTTAGAGATCTTCCTATCTCCTAATCTTCCAAAGTCATGCCATGTAAACTTTGTCTATTATTTCCATCAGCAGCGAGAGGCCTGTTTGCTGGGAAGGGCAACAAATCATATTAATTTGGGTTTAATTTTAGAATCACAGTCATTGAAGGATCAGGTAGACCTTCTGAAGGAGTTACGGGCAACAACATACTAGAGCCAGAGGCCAACAGTGGTCATTGATGGCTTTAGGAGAAGCCTTGAGGTTCATATGGAAGAGTGAGAATACCAACCAAGGATAAACACATACTGTACATCTATTTCCAGTCCATGTCATTTTCACATGTCTTCATTCATAATTCCATTCTTCCCCTTTTCTATAACTTTGGCATTAATACATAGTTTCACAAAATGCATCTTCTTACAACTATTCACATACCAAAAGCACACTGTAATTTTCTTCAGCTGAAAGCTGCTTTGCAGAATTTAGAGAAGTACACACACTGCCAGAGAGCTGTTTGTTATAACTGGCTTATTAAGACAAGATTTGTAAATTAAGCCATTCCCTTTAAAAACAAAGGAAAAACCAAATCCTCATGAGTTATTAAAACTAATAAGTAGAGGAGGATCTATCGTCTAGATCTAGATGATTTCTATCTATCCATCCATCCATCCATTTGTCCATCCCAGGATCTACTACAGCATGGACTTTCATGTTAGCAGTAAAAGAAGAAATTGAGAGAAATAGCACAGTAGGGATTTCTCAGTCAAAGTTCAGCCAGTCAAAAGTCAATCAGGAACTATGGGGAGAAAAACAGATGTGCTGGGATGCCCATTCAGCTCTCATTAAATGTATGATACCATTGGTGACACCTTTCTTTTATATCTCCACAGGAGTGACTAGCAACTTCCATTAAAAAATAATGAAACAGAAAACCTTGAGAGTGGGTTGAACCCTTCTCTGAAGAAGAATGAGCCCTTCTACAGCCTCTCTTCCAGGAATATCTGTGGGGCGAGAAGATCCCAAAAGTCAAGATGGTAGCCATGACCGTGTGATGATGTATTTATGTACAAAAGGGGCAGGACTTCAGTCACACTCTCATGGATGCCATCTTGGCTTTTGGGACCCCCTCTGCAGATACCTCTGCTTCCTTTTCATGTTTTGGACTCTGCTCCTGTCATATCCTTGCATTCTGTGGATTGCCGCCATAATCATCTCATTTGGGTTGTTGAACTGGTTTTTATGAATGCTTCCAAATCAGTCCAGATTAGGAAACAGAAAAATCTTCAGAATCAGGTTTCTCTAGATAACAGAGGGTTGGAAGGTGGCCAGATGCTGAAAAGAGATTGCTTTATTGTACTCAAATATACAGAACCAAGTATTCTTTATTCACAGCCAAGATGCTGTGATGGTTAGAAATTACACATTTCTTTTTATAAACAGATAAGAATGAAAGAACAAGATTTCAAACCTTCAAAAGATGAAGAGAGTCCCATGGTTAGATCCATCCAACTGGCAAGAGACTCTGAATACGTAACAATTAGAAGTTGGGGATAGAACGGCTGTGTCCAAAATTTGGGGCATCATTCATTGGACAGAATATTGGATTGGGAAGATCAGAACTAAATTATTGGGTAATTTACTTATTTAACATACTGGGTATGTTAAATAAGTTGCCTGTGACTGTCCTTCTGTTGATGGTGTGTGGCAATATAGTGTAATTATTTTTGAATGGGGAAGACCTAAAAGATTTCTCTGCCAGTATTGCATTCAAAAATTCCCCACCCCTGCCAGTGTGCAAGGACTTTTTAAAGTAACTCTATTCTTACCAATGGAAGATTTTTAAAAGTATAAATATAATATAAAGCAGGTGCTGTAGGAGACTGAAGCATCCCCTGGCTGCTCGTGATAGTCTGTTTCCAAATTGGGCTCTCATATGCTAACTCTATGTTAACCTGTATTAAAGAAAACAGAGAAGGTTAGTTGCATGCTCCACATTTAATATGAAAGATGAAACTCCATAGTCTGTAATTTAGCCTTCAGCCTGAAATTCTCTGTTTCTTAATCGAAGTCCACTTCACAAGGTTTAGGGTAAAATGAAAGGAAAGATCTGTATATTGAATAAATAAAAATAAAGGAATGATACAAATAAAACCAAACATCTCCCAATTGCAAATGAAATGTAATTGCTCTGCTTTTCTTCACTTTTATCTTCCATTCTTAATGCATCTGGGCAGTGTTTCTCAACCTTGGCAACTTTAAGACATGTGGACTGCAACTCCCAGATTTCCCCAGCCAGACTTGCTCCCATCCTCTTCTTGGATTCTCTTATGAACGATCTGATCTTCTTTAGTGCTGTCATTAAATGTGTTTGTCATGAACCATTATTCAAAGGAGGTTGAACACCATTCTGTCCTTCAGCTAGTCCATGACAGCATGAACAGCCTTGACACTGTGATTAGGAATTACAATCACCTTCCCACTAGATTTTCCTTAACCTTTTACAATTAGAACCGTAAAAGAAAGATTTGGCTTTGTAGCCACGAGTCTTTTATGTGTGTGACATTTTCCAAGTCCTGCTCCCAGATAAAACAGGCAGAAACCTTCCTTGAATTCACAGAGTTATCTAAACTGGAATGTTTTGAATTATGTGCATTTTCCCTATGTATATGTTGGTGTGCGTGCAGGCACATGTATGGCAAAAATCTGCCCAAAATGTTTTGATTTGTGCAAATAAATGATGTACAAAAATCCATTATATTAGGGAGGAGTTATCTGCAGTAAGGGTGTTCACTGGGCAAAATTGCTGACAAAAACATGTTGGCTGAGGAAATATGCAGACAAATATGTGCCAGTTTTAGTGCCAACTTTTCAAAAAAAAAAAATCAAGTGCAACATAGTCAACTACAGATTTTCAAAATGAAAAACGGTAAGAAACGGAAATCAACCGCTTCAGCTATTGCTACTATCAGATGGGGACCCGAAGCATTGGGATTTTTAAAAAATCTTTTGCCAATTCCACAGCTGATTTCCCCCCCCCCTTTTTTTTTTCTGGTTCTCCCTCCCTCTAGCTCTGCAAGGATCTGATGTTGATTGACGTAAATGTATGCAAATTTAAAACCCTCCCTTGCGAAACCTGAAAGGAATGAAAAAAATCTTGATAGGTTAGTTTTTTTTTAAAAAAATGGTTAGGTTGCCATTGGCAATCTGTATATCACAGAAATGCCAGAACAGAAGGCAGTTCTGTGAAGACATCCACAGGCTATCCATTCTCATGGCTAAGAGAGAGTTATCGCTTAGCATCTAGGATGGACCATAATCCCAAACACTTGTTTTACATGCTTCTACTAGTTAAAATTTAGGCTAAGTGTTGCCTCCAGTTTGTCAAATGGTTCAGCACTGCCTGCAACAGGCAACTTTTAAAAAGATGGGATGGAATGAAGGCGTCCAGAGAGACAGTGTGGAGTAGGGGTTAAGGGGTGGGTCTGGCATTGGGAAGATGCATCTTCTAGTCCATCCTTAGCTATAGAAGATCCCTGGGGGACTTTGGGCCTATCTTTCCCTCTCAACCCAACCCACCTCCTAGGGTTGTTGTTTTGGGGAAAAGTAGGACAAGGATGTGCTATGCATCCTAAAGGAAAGGTGGGGAATAAATCAAGTAAATCATAACTTAGCTCTGCTCCTCAGATGCCAGCCTGGACCCTGGGAGGCTGACCTCCATGATCTCTTCCAACCCTTACATTTTATGCTGAAACAAAGCCTTTATTTACTTAAAAAGAAATTCTATTTCTTCCAGTATGATTTATGAGATTTCTATACCATTTGCCATAAAAGGAATCTCAGTTTATAATTAAGAAATGCCATTATGGTTAAAAACAAAGGGCTAAAGCAATGAATAAGAATAGTAGTACAAACCTACAGAGTCCTTGGGCTGTCTGGAAATGCGGTTCATGCCAGCCATCAATAAAAATAAAAAATAAAAAAGTATACTCAAAAGCAATAACAGAAAGAGAAAGTAGTAAAAAAAGTTGAACTCGTGACAGGATTCACATAATGTTAAAAGACCCTGAGAGAATAAAAATCCTTGTGTGGCGTTAAAAAGACCGTAAATCCTGCTTTGGAATAACCATCATTTTGACTCCTCTGGTTGAAGCATGTTTCTCAAAACATTAGAGCACCAAAATAATAATGTCCTTTAATAAACAGCACAGGAAAGAAGTGATAAAAGCATTAAACAGTATCTCAACATCATGAGGGCATTAAAAAAACCAACACAACTGTAGAAGAACCTCACCGGCAGCCTTTTCAAATTGTGCATTCCCCAATCTTGCTGGATTACAACTTGGACTATCCTTGATCCTTAATCCTGTTGCTTAGAGGTGATGGCTTCGTTGTCTGGAAAACAACAAAGCCCTGGTTGAATGGTTGACTTTATTGCTGGTGGGAATATGGGGGCTGAGAGATGGTAGTTTGCCTGAAGGCATCTGAAAGTTTCTGTAATAGACAGCGATGTGTTGTTTTTACTTTTGTTTTAAATAAGCATTTGCCAAAAATGACACATTTCTCCAAAAACAAGATGAAAAGAATTGGAGGTTTTTAAAATAGAAAGAGAGAAAGAGAGAAAGAGAGAAGGAGAGGACAATTTGGATGGGGGACAAAGAGAAACTAATAGACTTCCTGCTATAAACAATAGGGTTGTTCTACTAAGGGGGTATCCAGCAGCTTTGAGTGAGATACCTGGAGCAGTGGTTCCACACAGTGAAGTGGTTTTCGGTGGGTTTCATGAAGAGCTCTGATTTTTCTAGCCTTGGGGGTGCTTCGTTAGACCTCAGAAGTCCACAAGTCACACAATGAAGCAGGGCACGCCCAGAAGACATGGGAAAACCCTATCCAACCTGAGAAAGGAATAAAGTATCCTTCCTCCGACTTTCCAGCACCTTCCTGTTGTGGCATTGGACTACAACTCCCACCATCCCCAGATAGTAAGGAATCCAGGGAGCAAGACCCAGGAATGCTGCCCATCAACAGCTTGAACCTCCTGTGCCTCAGAAAGCCGACCGAGAGCTGTGGACCCAGCCTGCGATCATGCAAGCGCCTTTCAGCACATGACACTGGGTTGAAGGCAAGAGTAAGAACCAGCCGGGTGGAAAGAAACGAAACAGCCGTGGGCTTTGGGTTACTGCAATCAGTTTAGTTTGTGAGGAGAAAGGAGAAAACTGTGAAATGCATGAAATGCATTTCAGCAAGTTTTCTTTTCCTTGAGGAAGGGGAGGGAGGGGAGAAGAGAGGAGAAGAGGAGAGGAGAGGAGAGGAGAGGAGAGGAGAGGAGAGGAGAGGAGAGGAGAGGAGAGATTTTCTTCTTCTTACCAGGAAAAATTCACCTCTCTCAGAACGGATTGAGTTATCTGTTCATTTTCACTATGAAATGCATTGGGCCAGCCAGCGTAGCTCAGCTTAAGTTGCCCGCCCGTTAGATACTGGCGCCTTTCAAAGGCTTAGACACGATCTTCCAATGCATCCCGTTTTGACGGAGAAACGTCCACTCACCAGAGCTTGTTTTTATTCTTCAAGGAAGAACACATCCCTCTTCTCCAAAGCGGAAGCTGGCGCGCAAGAGAGCCTAAAGGGTTAGGATGAGCCTGCCCTCCAGAGCAATCCAGTGAAGCAAATTCAGGGGTGTCCGCCAGCGTACGTCTCAAAAAAGCAAGATGGCGCCCACGGCCGGGCTTTGGGGCGGGGCTTCCATTGCCCGGTTGTGGCTGCCATCTTGCTTGTTTTGACACACACATCCCTGCTGATGGCTGTGGGCAAAGCTCCTCACTCACTGAGAGCTCATATCTCAATGCGAGGGCCTAGAACAGTTGAGGACTGGCAAAGCATAGTGGGGCTGGGTTTACGAAATGTCCAGGATGGAAACGAGGGCAGAGCCAGGGCAAAAATGAAAATTGTTTTCAACTGAATTTATTTTAATAAATACCACCCTTCCCTCTAAGGTTAAATAACATTCCCCTTAAAGGTTACAATTCAGTGGCAATTTCTGGAGGACTCCATTGCAGGGTTTACAGAGAGGGGTATACGTAGCCCTGATATCTGTGCTATTTTTAAGGCTCTCTGGTTGTCAGGAATAAGGAGAAAACCATGAAATGCATACATGCACTTGAGCAAGTCAGGGAAGTGTATTTTTTTCCTTTTTAATTGCTTCCTCACTTCCAAGTTCTTGGGATATAAATTTAGTTTGGTCTAAAGGGCTGGTTTTGACATCCAAACGCAAAGGGCTGTCTTTATCGACCGCAGCGATTCAGGATTTCGACTAAATGCCTGTGTGGGGCTCTCGTCAATGACTATTTTCCTGCATCAGGCATAGAAAAGAAAACTGAAACTCATAAAAGTTGCAAAAACAGGATGAAAACTCCTTCTCCAGAAAGAGAAGACCAAAGAGATTAAAGCAGTTTTATATCCTCCCACAGCCCTGTTTCAGCTGGGGCTAAATTTTTCTCAAAACCCCCAACCAGGAGAAAGTCCATGTTTCTTTTCCAGTAGCCTCATACTGTTACTTGCCTTCGATGGTTAAATTTAAATTCCTGCCAAAGAGAGATCACAAGGTGCCAACTTGTCATAATATTGGTCCAGGCCAGATGGTACTCAACGCCCCCGATTTAAAATGATGCTTAAAATGATCACTTTCATGTCACTTGTCATCCTGTACTTTAGACCAGAGGTGAGAAAGGTGAAACGTATTCTGTTTAATGCAATTGCCTGAACTTTCCAACCATGTGGTGTCATGTCATATGCAAATGTAGGCTGTTCTTTGATTTTTGAAATGCCGTAGTTGAGAGTTGGAAAGTGAGTCTTAAGGGGAAGAAGGATGAAAGGGGCAAAAATGAGAACGCTTCTCAGCGTGTATGAGTCTCATGTTCTCTCTCTGTCTCTTACACACCTCCAGTAGTGAGTAGAAGGAAGTTTATTTCCTGTTCACGGGACTTTCACATCTGTTCCTTCATCAACTGTTTCAGCTTCAGTGATTTTATACATATGTGTGTGTATATATAATCTGCATAAAATTACCCATTCAAATCACAGCCAAGGAAAAGTATTTTCAAACACACTCTGTTTTAACATACTGCTGTCTAAATAGGCTGTCAATAAAACTATCAAATGCTTACATGGAGATACCTTCCTATTTTCTTTGAGTTAAGAAACCTATCAAACATTGGAAGACTGGAATATGACAGCTAGCAAGATGGAGATAGGTAAACTCCTCCTGAAATAAATAAGAACAAATGTCTTAATCATCCCCAATACAAAGTGAACTGGGAGTCTTAAGTATTAAGATGGTGAGATCCGTAGGGGCTTTTGACTCTCCACAAGCGTAAAAAGGATGATTTTGTTCTAATAATGTTTAATTGGTTAATTTGTTCTAATTTCCAGTGCTGATCAGAAGGTTTGAGAAGGAAATTAGAATTAAGCTTATCAAAATCCCTTCATCGCTCAGATGGACAGAATTGGATGGACAGGAATGCAGAGACAATAGTGGTCAATGACAAGCATACATCTTACATTCCCAAGCATACTTTTTCCATCACCCCCCTCAGAGTAGCACAGGAAGAGACTTTACCCTTCCAGAGTTAGCTCCGTTCTTGAGTTTTACAAAAACTATACCTAAAACTACACCTTCGTAAGAAGACGTACAACGTTTGAAAATGGAATGGTGGGATATACAGTTAATGCCAGTTTGGTTGACACTGGCTGATCTCAGAAATGCTAAGCAGGGTCAGATGGGAGACCTCCTAGGTTACACCAAGGGCTGTAAGTTAGACTAGGCAGTCGGGAAAACATCCATAAAAGTTTAATTGTTAAATATTTATCTCTGTCCATCCTGAATCTATGGAAAAATCAAAGTAATTCTGAAGAGTTATGCTTTATCTCAGTTTAATTGACCCAAAACCTGGAACATATGAATGACACCAAGAATAACAAAATACCTCTCAAGCAAAATTGTAAGTATACAGGTGTGCATGTGTGTGGTATGTATACACACATACATAGAATTTTGAATGGCATGATTATTATAATGGTAAACTTCATAATCTCATGCTCCTTGACACTCTTTTGCTATTCAAGAAATATAGAGCATTTATGGGGTGGGGGGAGTATCCTGAGCAATAAAATCCATCAGTGCAAGAATCCATAATCGGGTATTCCTGGCTGAGATCTATCCTATCTTTGCTTGAATGCATCCAATCAAGAGAAGTCCACCCCCTCTCTGGGTGACCACTTCTGGCATGAAACTGCTCTTCCTGTTAAGAAGTTATTTGCTTTCTTGATTAACTACAACCCATTCTTCTGTGTCCTATACTCTTGAATGAATGAGAGCAAGTCTTGACCTTTTTCTGTGGGCTGGCTTTTCAAGTATTTCAAGAATGTTACCGTCTTGCCCCTTAAACTTCTCCTCTCAAGGCTAAATGTACCCAGCTTCTTCAATCTTCTTCCTGTGACCTAATCTCTAGTTTCCTAATCATCCTTGTTGCTCTTCTCTGAACCAGCTCCAGTCAACCTGGATGCTTCTTGAAGCATCTGCTAAGTGCAATACTCCAAGTAGAGTCTGAATGAGGCAGAACCAAGAAGAATTTCTTTCATGGAAATGCAGAATGGGTCTTGTAACTCACTCAGCAATGCCTCCTGATGAGAGAAAGAGACCAGGCTACCCTCCTGTACTAAATAAACAATACACCATATATGAGGTACATCACCCTTTCTTTTCTTCCAGGAAGAGGTGGCTATGACTGTCTGCCCAAACTCTGCTCTTCAGATGTCCTGCTCATTGCACAGGGTGGAGAAGAGAGATTGTGGGAATGGTACAGGCACTTCTGTGCTGAGGCACTGTATCAGTGAGGCATGCTTCCCATTCAGTCTTCCTCACAGATGAAATTCTGACCACCCCATTAGTTTATTTATTTATGATTTCAATTTATATGGCTGTCCATCCCAAATTCATGATTCTGGGAGGCTAACCATCATTAAAACAGCATAAAAACATAAAGCAAAAACAACAACAACATACATGTCATCTACAACTGAGGTAAAAATCAACACAACTCCACACAACCATTGCATCACCCAGATCTCCAGGCCAGGAGAGTTTTTTGCAGGGCCAACAGGAATGCAATTCTAGACCAGCCAAGTACGCCCTTTCCAACTCCAAGGACAGAAGAATAACCTTTTTTTTATATATATTTCCATGGTTATCTGGGATCCACCAAGCAAGAAAAGGAGGAAGGACAGAGGTCAAGGACCCCGACATGGACAATCAGAAAGCTCCCACACCCACAGTGATCTGTCTCTGGAAGATTGATGACTTTCTCAAATGTACTTCATTCCAAAGATAATTGGGGAGAATGTTTGTTTGGGAAATAGGTGTGTTGAATTCGTGACCTGTTTGCTGAGACAACAAAGCCTTTTTTTAAAAAAATGAAAAGCTTAAGTTAACATCTCTGATGGGTTCTGCCTTACAGCAAACAATATCTTCAACATCAGCAAATAAAGAGGGATGGGGGTCTGTGGAGCAAGATACTAGGTTGGAATAGTTATAGTGTTTGCCTGCAACTGCTTGTTTAAAGTGATGGCTTAATCTTCCTGGTCTTTATTTTTAATAGCCCAGTTAAATGGAAAAGCCTGGATTTAAGGAAATGGTGAGAGGATGCATTCCTCTCATGGGACTCATTTCTGATTAGATATGGAAATGCAGCTCAGGCTGTCATAGGCTTTGGGCTGATCTTGTCCTGTTGGTATTATGTAGCAAAGGGTGATGAACATTTGGAATGCTTGTGAATTTTACATTTAAATTAAAATGGATATTAATGCTTGTGGATGCCAAAAGAGATTTTACATCTGCATTAGAAAAGTGTTCCTCTACATTTATGTTTAGTTTAAGAGGCTCTGAGAACCAGGATGGTTAACTTAATCACAGAAGGTGATTTTGGAGTGAGATTCTCTCTCTCTCTCTCTCTCTCTCTCACACACACACACACACACACACACAAACCCCACAGTCTCTGGAATTCCTTTGCTCCAAAAGGCCACCCATTTTACTTCCTGCCAGTTCTTCCATCCAAAATTAGCCACCTAATATTTGCAGCAGTGGTTCCATTGCCCAGATCCGTTTCTTCAACTGCATTTTGAAGATCATCCTGCTGCTACTTCAGGCTTTTTTCATTTTCATTTCCAAAGGTAATGATTGTTATTTTTGTTAGAGGATAGTCATTGTTCTTTACTTGTTTCTCTAAGTTTGTTAGTCCTCTTGGTTGGCTGCTGTGTGTAGAAGGGCTGGCACAGATCAAATAAATGAATATGCAGCCAAACTGTGGAAGGATTGTTTTAATGGGTGAAAGCTGAGTAGAAATCCTCTTCATTTATTTTTTTTTTATTTTATTTATTTATTTATTTTATTTTCTATAGTCGCCCATCTTGACCAAGTAACTCTTAGGGGGCTAAGAATGGGGATAGACCTTGCACATTTTACTCTACCCTTATGGACTTGTTGACTCTGCCCAAATCCTTCAGTTCGATGGCCTAAAAGTGAGTAGAATTCTCTACCCAACCTGCTTTATGAAGTTCCTGAACATTCATACAGATTCAGAAAATGAATATTCCTGGAATACCATAACAAGGTTCTGCAGTGACGGTTCCTGCACAGAGAGGAATGATCCCTCCCCAGCTTTAGCAACTATACATGTGCAAAAATGCATGAAATGCATTCCACTGATCTTATGATTCCTGTAGAAAATTCAAAGAGGTTTACAAGGCCCTCCATCCAGGCATTTGTTAAATCCATGGAACTGTGCCTCTTCATCCGTTTTTAGTCATGTTTAGTTCTTTAGCAGTAATCCAGGACAAACGCCTCCCCAAAAATTACTATGCAGCTTTTTACTTTCAGCCTCCCTTGCTAAGATTTGCCTTCAGCAAAGCAGCACTCAATTAAAGGGTTAACTCAGAGAGTACAAAATCAAACTACATTCTACAGGGCACCTACCACCCAACTTGGGGGTGTTGGTGTTTTCCCAGCTTCTAGGATATCAGTCCACTCAGGTCAGCAAAATGCAGACATGCATTTAGCCTCTGCGGGGCTTAATTCTCTGAGGGTGGTTCTAGACAGCCAGTGGCCATACCTCAAATTCTCTGAAGCAGTTTTGCACTGCCCCATGAATATCCTCATTCAATTTTCACCAGAAAACTGGTGGGCCCAGGTTTGAATAAACATAAAATATTTTATCATGACTTGGAGGAGAATTTATCCATCGCTAAAATCTCATCCGGTGTTTATTTTATTGTATTTATTTATTTATTTATCACGCCTATATAGCCGTCCATCTCACAAAGCGACTCTTTATTGGACTCTTTCTTGGACTCCTCAAATAATGTTTTTAAAAGGTTGGATGCCAGATTTCTTGTGGTGGCATTGCAGGATATTTGAAGGCTGTCTGACTCATATGATTTGGTCATGTCCCTTTAAGGTTCTTCTTTTGGCTTCCAGCCATTACATATGTTAATAGAACTCTGGGGAAAAGATAACCAATAAAGACGTAAATCTAATCCTGAATTATACTCCTAAAATATGGAATTGGCATCTTATGAGGAACTCCAGTTCTGCTGAGCTTGGAGTTCAACAAAGAGAATTATTCAAAAGTGGATTCCAGAAATTGACTATTTATTAATTTTTGAAATTCCTTTGCCTTGTAAAAAGGAGAAGATTGAGCAATATCTTTTTCTATGGTTTGGGTTGAATAATACATTAAAAGATTGGCCTGGCTGTGCCTTCATTTTATTCATTTGTTTATTTGTTTATTAGACTTATACCCTACCACAATCTGACGACCCTTGGCCAATTTCATGGTATATAATATAACCAAAAATTTAAAACTTCAGAGGTATGACCCAAAGATAATATCATAAAATCCTGGAAATAATAATAATAGCAATAGCAACTGAGAAAACAAAAATTAAGCAATCAAAGAAATAAAAGATGGTGCAGTTCTTAAAATAGGAGGAAGTCCTCCAAAATAATTTCATTGTCAACATCTTTCAGAAGGTCAACAAAGGGGAAGCCATCCTGACCTCCATCAGACTTTTGGCAAACGTCAGCACCACCATGGAAAAGCAGCATCTTCTAGCTTCAGCCCTTCTCACCTCTTGGAAGTGTGTGACCAAAAATCATTTCTCCCTAAAGGATCGAGTAGATTGGGCTGATTCCAGTTGGAGCAAATAGTCCTGCAGGTACCCATATAACATAATTAATACACACAAGGATGGTTTTCTTTCTTTAGTTTTAGTTTGTTTCAATCACTAATATGTACATTTGTATTGCACGATCACTTTATTACTATTGTTGTTGTTGTTCATGTTTTAGTTGTTATATTTCACTAACAATAAATGTTAAAAAAAATGAATATCCTCACTGTTGCTCCCTGTGCAGTGCACAGTAATCCCCATGAGTGAAGTGGCATCCATCGAGCGTGTGGTCAGGGGTGTGCAGTAAGTCCCATCCGTTCATCCTTGTTGCCTTGTTCTATTTGTCTTCTGCAGCAAGGAAAAAAAGATGCTCAGTAATTGAAAAGAAAAGGAGAGTGAAATGGCCAGGCCAAGGAGGTGCAGGTGGGATGAAGCACAAGAGCTCACCAATGGGAACTCACCCACCTTGCAGTGCCAACATTAATGCTGCAGAGCTGTGGCACTTCTGAGATGAAAATAAATGAGTTCCTCTGCAGAAATGCTCCAGAAGCCCACCAGCGTCATGGGAAAGCAGAAGTATGGTGCAAATGTCACATGCAGAGGGAATCCTCTCTTGTTTTAGAAAAACAGAAAGCCAGTCCCCAGGTGGCTTCTCTGGTGATCTCAGTCACCTCGCAGCTGCTATACCTTTGGGGATGTCAAAGGCACTGAGTCATTTACCAACGGAACTCACCAAAGCAAGTGAGTGAAAAGGACACCGCTCCAACAAGGTCATGAATTCAGTCAACTAAGCCATTTGCCTCCAGAATTACTTGCATTAATATATTTTGCAGGGGTGGCCACAAGGCATGGTCAGAAAAAGTCAAGATGCTGACCCCACCGTCAACTGAACCGCCACTGTTTTGTTTTGTTGTGGTTTTGCTCCGTGTGTGTGTTGCATGTGCAACACTTTGATTGCACCACCATGGTCACCATCTTGATGGGTTTTTTTACCATAACCTGCAGACACCTCAGATTTCCTTTCAGCTTGTTATACTCTTAGAAACTAAAGTGATCTTAGAAGACTATGATGGAGCAGGGCCCAAAGGAATTTCATTTGTCTTAAATGGGGGCAGAAAAGCTCCTTGTCCAAACACCCAGGGCCACGTATTTTCCACCCCAGGATTGTTGGAAAAGATTTCTCTTTTCCTGCGTTTATTTGGACTTAATGAGTCAATGTCTTCAAAAGGCAGCTGTTGACTCAGAGGCACGGTCTAAACAGCCCCACTCTTCATGCAGCAAGCAATCGCCAAATGTGGGCCTTTTCAAAGACAATGAGGTCTGTGGAAATTTCTCACTTGGAGCTATGTTTCAAGCATACAACAAGGGCTAATGATTGGATTGTCGTGAAGCCAACCTTTTGTACTCTTGAAAGCGATTTTTCTCTGGTAATGCACAATCCCATCAAAGTTAAACCGCTGGCTCCCATTGATTTCTTGCTCAGAAGGTGCAAAAAAGTGATATATGGACAGAAGCCGCTGTCTGATGTTGCTGGAGCAGCAGTTTAGTCTAATAACGGAGCTGGACAGGGGGGAAAAAAAATAGTGAACTAATCCTGCCAGGTGGAAAGATTCTCATGCTTTTCAGTTTGATCATGGAAAATTTGCTTTGGAAGTTCTCTCCAAGGAGAGGAGAATTTTGGAGGCATTCTCAGGGTTGCAGTGGGTTATTCGTGCATTCATTTACTGACAAGGGATGTGCACAGTTATTCTTTATTTCATTCTGGGGATCTCTCTCCCACCATCTGTAGCCTCCCTGGCTTCCCAGTTTCTATCAAATCACCTGGGCTTACCTCAGAAGAAGATTATTCCCAGGATTCCCCTTCCAGAAACCCTGTACCTGTTACCTCTTCTTGGAGAAGTTGCTGGAGGGTGTCTCCTTCACTGGACAAACCATCCTTCCAATTTATCTCCCCACAAATTAGCGGGGAGAAGTCAGAAAGGTGACTGGTGCCTTAGGGCACTCTGCCCTTCCAGCTGTCCTTAGTACAAGCATGGTGGCCAGGAATGCATGATATTGTCCTCAGCCCACCCCAGCCAGCAGCTAACACAACCTCCATCCATCCTTTATGGCTATCTACCAAAAGTAGCGCTTTCCATATTGTACCAGCTGAAGCCCTGTTTCCCAGTTTGTACGCTGGGCTTCTAGTCCTTGTGAGCAACACCTGCACTCCAGCTGACTTTTGTGGTTTATGGTGGGAACACCTCCTTCACTCAGATCCCTACTTGCTGCCTCCATGGCCTTCCCCCCCCCCCCCCCCCCCACAAATTCACTGATGGAAAACTAAAACGGCAGAATTCTTAAAAATAAATAAATAAATAAAGTTCATTGATGGAACATTGCAAATGGACCTTGTTTTGTTGTTTTTCAAACCAGGTGAAAATTGACCAGAATTCTGTCCTTGTTCAAATAGTAGGAACAATGGTAAAATCCTCCCTCCCTCCCTCCCTCCCTTCTTCCCTCCCTCCCTCCCTCCCTCCCTTCCTTCCTTCCTTCTCCAAAAGGGACAAAGAAGCAGGGGAATACACCAATGAGAAATCATGGCAAACGTGGTCTAGGCAGAACATCAAGCCACCACTGACGCCAAAGCAAAAAGAAGGGGTGGAAACTGGGAAATAAATTTCTTAAGTTGGCTTCATTGACAGCCTGATTACACAGGAAAGCAATGAAAACTGTGGAATGCCCTTATGTCTCCCCTAATCCCATGCAGGGTCAACGCCAAACATAACTGCAGTCAACAAAAGAGAGGTTCAGGAAATGTGAATAAAGCTACAATATTATTGACCATTTTACAGTATCTGCTCATAAAGCTTGCCTTCTCTTTTTCTTTTTCTTTCTCTCTCTCTCTCTCTCCTTCCCTCCCTTCCCTCTTTCCCATTCACACACTCTGTGAAATACGGAAGCTACGGACAAGCAAAGTCCGGGGGTTTCAAGCTGCAACTTTTTAGAGTTTTGAAAATGGACACCCAGGATGGACAGTGGGGAGAGGGGAGCATTTAAAAGGGGAGGGAAGGCTAACGCTGGGAATTTAGTCAACTGCTTTCTTCTGGCACTCATAAACAAACATTGTCAGACATCAAAAGGAAAGTAGTCAAGGGAACTGTTGCTCCAAACAATGGACAGGCAAGACAAGGCTGGGGGGAAGTAGGGAAAAGGTTGTAGGTAGATGGTGTTGGCCTTGTGGCTACTTTCAGATATTAACCCTTTCCCCAACAAGAGAAGTCTGCTTTGTGATCCATAAAGAGATGCCCCTAATCCACAGGGTCAGACCAAAGGTTAGAAACTGTAGGCGGGAGCTGCACCTTGGAGAATCTTTAATCCAGGTCAGGCTTCAAGCCTTTTCTGGTGCAAATGTAGTCTTGAGAGAATATGTCATTGAATGTTATTTATTTCATTGGGCTTATTGTAGCTGCCCATTCCAACAGACTCCGGGCAGCCTTACACATTCCACTATAAGGTAAAACCATGAAAAAGGTTCAGAATACAGAAATACCAAGGGAGATGTCAGAAATTCATGAGGAGACAGGCAAGAAGAGCAAGTGAGGTTGCAGCACAAGGACCACTTAAAGGAACGCAAGAGGACTTCCCCGTGAGACTTGTATTGGGTTTGAAATACTTTTTTTTTTAAGGGATTTTTTTCCCATGTGCATCTGACTCTAGGGAATACAATAAGCAAGAGCAGAAAAGAAAGAGAAACCAGTAGTGTGGAATGTTTGAAGGAAAAATTGTTATGCCGGATGTTTGAGTTTAGAGTCATTATATCCATACTGTATAATCTGATTCATTCTCTATGTTTATCACTGGATGCTTTCAGTATCAAGTAATGGCTTATAGAGGAAGGATGGAAAATGAGCGATTCTCAATCAAGCACCTCAGATAAAAGCCTGTCCTTATCCCAAAGTGATAAATGCTTTTTACAGTCCATGTGAAGCTGCCTAGAGACTCTCTGGGCAGTTTTTGAGGCCTGGGTGACATTGCAAGGGGGTACGGTTCTACAGTGCAAATCTTTTATAAATTCGAAGCACATGAAAGCTGCAGCTAATGCCCAGTTAGGGGGAAGAAAAGGTGGGGAGGGGGAAAAGGATAACAAGGAAGGGCAGAGAACTTTATTTTTTAAAATTTTATTTAAAGATTCTCCAGGCTTCAGGGCCTCGCTTGATAAGCAGAGTCAATCCCTTTTGATTTCAGCTTGATTTCTGGTGACTTCAAGGGTTATGTGTTTTCTATGTATTTTCAGAGCAACAATATAGAATTGGTTTGCCATTGTCTTCTTCCAAGATGTAATTCAGGTTCCAATTTGATCTAAAGCCCTGGACTTCCCAGATCATCCCTCATCCAGTACTAATGAGCCAATCCTATGTAGTATGGTGGATCAGCCAAGGTCAAGTGGGTTTTTCCCCCTAGCTAGATACTGACAATGCTGAGTCTCAATCCAGTGAAAAACATTCACACAAAGTCCTTCTTTATCCTATAGGTTGTTTTCACTAGATCTGGACCCTGTATCCAGGTCTTATACTCTAGCACACAAACCATCACAAAAGCTATTGTGTACTGGACAGTTTTCCAGTAACTCAAACTTCATGAATTGGAAATAAACAAAAGGTAGTGTCTGACCTTGATGTTTCCTTCCATCATTGCTGGAGAAGAAGTCAAACACTTTGCAACTCAGCTTAAAATCAAATGCACTGATGTCTGGGAAGGTAACACAAGGAGCACTGCGATTGACCCAGAGGGCATTAGGAGGTCTTTCACCATTTTTACCTGCCTGTCACCTCTAATAAAAGTCACCTGTATCAAAGGGTTTTCCACAAAACCAAGACAAAAATTCCACCTTAGATGAGAAGCAGCTTGGGTCAAGGGAGGAAAGTAATCTGGCTTGGTTTGGAGAAACCACCCAATATTGGGTGTTAAGATGGCAGGTTTAGCACTGTTGATGTAGACCAGTGTTTCTTAGCCTTGGCAACTTTAAGATGGGTGGACTTCAACTCCCAGAATTCCCCAGCCAGTGGGAGCTGAAGTCCACACATCTTAAAGTTGCCAAGGTTGAGAAACTCTGAAATAGACTGACTGCCCTGCACTGGTTACCACTTTGTTTCCAGGTACAATTCAAGCTGATAATTGTCAGCTTTAAAGTTTTATTTGCTTCAGCATGTAGATATCTTAAGGACTACCTACTCCTAGTAGTCTCTGATTATCCATTAAGTTATGGAAGAGAGAGCTCCCTCCATGGCCTAGGAAGTGCCATCTGCAAGGATCTTGGGAGTGGCCTTCCCAGTCACTACTCCCTTCTCTGGAACAGCATTTTTGAGATTCAGAGCAGTCCCAACCTTCTGACTTTCCATAAGACAGTTAAGACCTATCGTTTCTACAAAGTCTGAGGAACTGCATTTGTTCCCTCCCGAGGATGAACATTTATATATGCTGTGGCTCTTCCTGCTTTATTTTATATTGATGGTGTTGTGTATTGTTTTAATACTAGTACTGTCTGTAAGCCACTTAGAATCATCTATGATTGGGGCAATACAGAAGGCTTGTAAATAAATAAATATACAAATAACGAAGGCCTTGCCCCACGTACCACTATCCCTCAGGGCTGCCTTGAGCTGGATGTATGCTCGACACATCCTGCAAGAGATGCTAAGATGGAGAACATAAAAAAGAAAATGAAATGAATACATAAGGGAATGTCTGGGGGGATGCATTCGTATCTTACCAAATTAGATGCAGATGAAGCTGTCAGTTACAGTGTTTGCTGCTTTCTTCTCTGTGTAAAAAGGAGTGCAACTTTTCTAAAAGGGTAAGAAGGCTGTTTTTACTGGAAACACTCCATTGAGGTTTCCCTTAGCTTCTCATTTTGCCAGTCTTCAATTTGTCTCATTCATTGGCACTATTAGGGTTGACATGACTTGGACAAGGTACCTTCTGGGGTTCTATCCATATTCTTAGGCACTCTAATTTCATTTTATCTTCCAATTCATTCCCTGCTTTCTCATGTTCTGTTCCTCAACCCCCCCCCCCCATTTTCATATTGTGTGTGTGTGTGTTTTCTTTCACTTCTTCAATGAGAAAGAGCACCAGATCTTTCTTTCTTCCTTCCTTCCTTCCTTCCTTCCTTCCTTCCTTCCTTCCTTCCTTCCTTCCTTCCTTCCTTCCTTCCTTCCTTCCTTCTCTAAAGGATCTCTAGGACATGGAGGAAGAAGAGAAAGCGGTATAATCAGGTTGCAGTTGGATCTGTGATGCTAATCTAGGGTATCTAGGCCCCTTTTAGAAAAATGTTAAATGGTCAGAAATATGCAGATTTTAGTTTCTCTAGATTCTGAAGGAGCCATCAATGAATTTCTGGGGGACTTTTTCAGTATTTACAAAATTACATCCGTACAGTTCTCTTCCTGGCTTAAATATTGGGAAATGGAATCCATATGCCCCTTTGGTTATAACACATTCATTTCATCTGCTTCAATGGATATTAGATCCGTTTGCATGATAGCCACACCCTGGGACAATGAATTCAGCTCCAGGCACCAGAGTGACGTGATCACCAACGATCCTGCCAATGGAAGATAGAGCATTGCTGAAGTCCACTGAGATGCTACAAAAAGGATGTCGCTGCATCCTAGAATGTCCACATCATACTCTAACCTGACCTACCTCCATCATGACTGAGGCCAAAAAATCAGTGTTGTGGAGGAGGAGACAAAAGAGGAAAAGGAAGTGACTAGAAAACTGTGTTTTTCTTGTATGTCATTCTGGAACCCAAGCTGGGAAAAACTGCTGCGGAGAATGCAAGAAGAAAAATGGTGAGTGAAATAAGATTTAAATCCTGTCCTGGACATTGCAGCTGGACATTGTTCCATCAGGACAAAATGTTCTTTGACCCCACTTCATTCTAGTTCAATGATTTCTCTCTCTCTCTCTCTCTCTCTCTGGTGTAATTGATGACCTAATAAACAGGAATATGCGGGGAAACCCAAAATATTGAAATAGACTCTGGAGTGTGTGTTAATGACTTCATCCTGTTGCCTTGAACAAAATGTTTCAGTGCCTCTCATTCTGATCTTCTTATATACTGAAATATATATGGGGCTAGGGCATTACAAGCCCAGCTTGCCTACCTCTTTCACAGGGGGAAGCGGGCTTGTAATGTATGAGTGTATGAAACAGAGAAAAGACATGGAATTCCACTGGTTATTTGAGAATCTACCAGGATGGGTACATCTACGACCATTCACTACACCTCTCCCCGCTTATAAATTCCCCAGGGAAATCAGATAATGTTCAGATTTCCAGCAGTGTCCCCAGCACTGCTGAAGACAGCAGAAATGCCTGGATCATCATTCTAACAATTGACATTTCTGTTTTTATCCCACAGCTTAATATTTTCCTTTAATGCATGCACTAGCCCAATGCTGACTCACATACGATCGGTAATGTGCTAAAAATTCCTTCTCTACAGCTGTATTCTCTTCTGTTTGGCTCAAGCTTTTTCCATTTCCTCCTCCTTGTCGTCTTCTTTTAAGGCCAGGATTTAAAAATCCTTGACAATTATCTTCAGTGGCATAACATATCACCTTTTTTTGAATGTCCGAATGTTAAAGATGGAACAAATGTCAACAACCACACCAGCTCAAAATCAGGTATTTTTCTGCACCTTAAGCTATCCACCTTCTCCTGAGGAACTTTCAGAGGGTTTTAACAGTTTGTCTTTGATGGTTTTGAAGAATACCCTGTTGCTTACACCATGTAGTTGTTCTGGGATTCCCACTCCTTGCTCCCGGTCTTATCATTGTAAGAAACCTCAGTGAATCAAATCTAAGGCCTATCCCTTTCCACAACAGTCAGATGCTCTTTGAAAGCCCTCTTGAAGGATATGCCCATATGCCCACCGTCATATATCTCCATAGTTGATTGTGTAAGGCCTCCTGTCTCCAGCAGTGGAAATAATACACCACCATCACAACCTAATAAACATGAATTTGTCTCATCTTCTTTAAAGTCATTCAGGTGGCAACCTTCCCTCACTCTTCTGTAGCAAATGCATTCAACTAGAACACTTGTATTTGCACATCACAAATCACCCAGCCAGCCACTCCCCCAGTTACCTTTGTCGCTAGCAGTATATAATATAGGAAGGCTCAATCTGTCTTGCAGCAGCCATGTTTTTGGTCTTCTAGTCCACTGTAGGTCAGCTAGGAAGTTCTTTCCCCACACCATGTCTTGCCTTTACTCTCAACAAAAGGCCCTCTGGTAGGCTCCTTCCTCAGATAGTCTTGTATGATTTACATGGTAGTGATGGTGGAACAGCTTCGGGGAATCAGGGGCAGGCAGCCTGGAACCATGATTTAATTTCCCATAATGTCCAAGCATACTGTGGTTCCCAGCCCCAATCACTTTTTACAGAGTTATTGGTAACCATCAGTGCTGGATGCTTTCAGGCTACTGGGATTCAGCAGTACATTGATGCCAGGGTCTGTGGCTACCCATAATCCTAGCTTGGCGTGGCCCTACTGACAATCTGCAGTGGTTCAGATGTACATTCAGTCCTCAAGTGACCCTTGTGCCTCAGCTGTATTGGAGCCAGATTTTGCTTATCTTATCGTTAAACAAATACATTTATTATTTTGAAATAAGTACATCTGGTCAGAGCCAAAATTTTCTGGCAACTCCATCACTGAAGCCACAGGTGCAAATACAACTTTAGGGGGTGTAACAAAGAGGTCCCCTAGATACTAGCTGGGACTTACGGGTTCAGAATCTAAGAAATGTATCTTCAGGAAATAGGATCTTGCATTCTAAGAGATATTGATTGATAAAGGCAACAAGACAATTACTTGGACAACAGCAAACCACTATTCATATTGTCAGAGATTACCAGGGCAAAAAGCACTGCAGAACAGCCTTCTCTGACCTGACCTAGGCATCTTCCAGCTATGCAGATCAAACTCTCAGAATTTACCAACCAACTGGCCATTATTGCAGATCTGAGCACTTGAAGTCTGCTCTGGAGGACATCCAGGTTGGAGAAGGCTAGTCTAGACAATTTCAGAATTGCATGATATTGTTCAGAAGCGCTAAGGACCAGAAACATCAGTCTGACATAAGAAATGCAGGCCATGGAGGCCATACCGGGAACCATTATAATGACTCTGTTGCTGACAATGATGCTAATGGGACTCAAGCTTCTGAATTCTATGGGACAAGCCATACTGGAGTCTATAAAGCCATGGTGGCACTGGCAACAACAGGATAAGGCTGCAAAAGAGCATCTTGCCAGCATCCCTTTTCTGGTCCCCAGCTGTGCCCCCAAAGTGGGTGAACCAAACTTTTGAGGAGAGGAGTTGGAGGGTTTTAAAGAATGAGATAGGTGTCTTCAGCCCTACAGATGCATAAAGTATCCATGCTGTCCTTCAGAATTCCTGGAATCCTCTCCCAGAACCAGCCCTGGACCTGTCCATGTTGTGAGGGCAAATTTTGATATGTGATGCAAAGCTCAGTGTGTCCTTCAGGCCAACAGTACATCCCTGCTTGAACGTTAAGTGAAAAAGAAATACCGAATCCTGATTTTCAGAGCAGTTTAGGGATTAATATCTTTTTTTGACCCTGAAGTTCACAAGACACTGAAGTGCTGAATTCCGAATTTGCATTACTGGAAAATGCATATTTTGGGTTGTTGTTTGCAAGGCTAATCAAAGAGGCATTTTGATTAGGCCTGAAGGTCAAAAGTGGTAGGCTAAAATCCAGAGACTTCTCTTTGTTGTTCTTAAAAGCATTCAAATTATGTGCCTTTTCCTGCTACTGAATTAAAATAGCATCTACCTATCCTTGAGCTGGTAGAAAACAGTAGCAGCGTGAAATGTTCTGCTCCCATTGGCAATTCCTAGCCTGCCTTTACTGCATCCATTCTGAATGGTGTTGTCCTGATTACGTGTATCTGCAGCATATGATAGATGAAGCCATTGGTTAAACCCTCCAGCTTTGCTCTCCTCTCTTCACAGGTCAGCAGGAAAAACATCTGCTAACTACAGTGCTGTAGCAGCAATAGGGCGGGTCTAGCTGCAAGACTTTGCCCCTCATCTATAGGTTCCTCCCCATGCTCCTCCTCCTACCTCCATCCAGCTGTAACGTGAGAGGGATGGATGGGTGGATGGATGGATGGACAGATGGAGAAAGAAAGATGGGTGATTGGCATCATTATGGGACCTGAGTTGTAAGCAGCATTTGCATTTATGATTTCTCTCCCTTTCCTTTTTTGTAGGAAAGGAAAACTTCCAGATTCCATCTTCTGTTCAGGAGACAAATGCATGATAGGGTTGATCCCATTGTTTCACTTTCACAGTATTTCATTGTTACAGACCTCAGTAAGTAATTTCCTTTATGTTTTGAGTACCACTGAGTCCAACTTTTTAGGAGACATTAGGAGAATGGCTGCAGACCGGCTGATCAAAGAGGGTAGTGTGTGTCTAAAATGGCTAGTAAGAGCCTCTCTGACCCCAAACACTTCTGGTTTTGGGTGATCAAATTGTAAGGGGTGGTGAAATGTAACATAATAATACTTTACATACCTTGCAGCTGTCATTGGAGGCTAATGCTTAAGGGGGAAAACATTGGTTTGACATTCATGCAACTGAGGACAACCTAGGCTGTCTCAGTCAAGTTGAAAGCCACATCATGTGGTCACGGCAGATAAAATCCACATTTATGAAAAAAGAGGATAAACAGAGTATTTTCTGCTTTCCCAAGGAAATCCAGGCTCACACATACTTTTTTATTGCTTGTTTACTCAAAACAACAACACAGGTTTATGAAGTCTAAACAAAGAGCCATCTTTGCTCATGGAAGGGAACTGGGGAAAGGTTAGGTCTCATTTAGATCCCATGGCAAACTAACGGCCTTGTGAGGTTTTGGCTTTTTTATTTGCTGTGTTAACAAACACAGATAGCCACAGAGCACACTCATGAGGCTAGGTGTATAATGTGTGTTTTGGCAATGCCATAGGTGACCCAAACTAGGAAAGAAATGCAGAAGATCAGTTAGGATAATCTCAGAATATATAAACAAACTAACCAATTTCGAGCCCTGGGAATGATGGCACCCGTGGGAAGCTAGTCATGTGCCAAGTTCAGCTTTTGATGTGCCACCATCATCAGGGAAACAGCTTAATGTTCCTCCAGCGACAAGGAACATAAAGGCGACTTCAAAATATAAACCTGTACAAAGGACCTTAGTTGAATTATTGCCTGGGGTCCAACATGCTATTCCAGCCTTTCTTGACTTAATGGTTCCTGATGTGCTGGAACTATAGGTCCCACATTTCCTAGCTGGCTGGTATTCCAGTCTATGCTTACTTCTGATTGTGCACTGCGAATGTGCACCACCAAGGGTCCCAGGCCATCATATGCCCCCTCTCCTTGCATGTGTTCACTGGAGACTCCAGAAGATATTTTGTCATTTTTAATGTGGCAGGAGGGAATAATAATAATAATAATAATAATAATAAAAATAATAATAATAATTGCAATCCCAAAACATCTGGAGCACCACTTGAACACCATTGGCACTGACAAAATCACCATCAGTCAATTGCAAAAGGCAGCTTTACTTGGAACAGTTTATATCCTGCGACAATACCTTTAACACCATCAAACAATATCTGCCTATCCCAGGTCCTTGGGAAAGACACAATAGGTCTTTTGTCTGACCTGAGCCAATCTGAACATCTGGATGACTGCGCAACCACCACCAACAACAACAGAGAGAAGGAATATTGTAATACTAAGGAGATAGGTAGATTGAATGGATTAATAGTTTGGTTAAAATATATGTAGTTAAATGCATGTTTCCCTAATTCAATATAAGATACAAGAATGATCATATTCATAATACTTAATCTTTGTTCTCCTTAAAATATAGATCAAATCAAACCAATTTGTGTTCCAGTCCTAAGTGGAGTGTGCCATTATTTCTTGTCCAAATTTTCTACTCTCGGCCCCAGAAAAAAATTGCTGTAAGACTGTATGGCCATCCTCAATTCTCTCTTTACTTATTTACTGAACACCCAGGTTGTGTTCACAAGGCCCTTAAGCATGATCTGTGAATAATTGGGAGGCTGGGAGTGCACATACACAACATTTGCACATTGTCGATGAGTCTTAAGTCTTTAGTGTTGAGGGTGTGAGTGGGTGTGGCTTACTGTGTTGGGTGAAGCCAATCTGCTGGGTTGGTTTATGATTCAGAGTATGGGGAGAACCAAGGATAGAGATTAACCAAGGCACTAAGTTAAGTGTCATGGGTGGACCCAGCAGAGAGCAAAGAGAAAACGAATGCCTCTAGTTCCCTACCTCAGTATGCGCAGCCCTCCAACATCCTAGCCATTGCACAGTCTACAGTTGTGTGCATTTGTGAACTCCTCCACATGACCGGGAACCTTGTTACCCCTTTCGTACTGCCACAGAATACAGTGCGGTGGTAGGTATTGATGGTGGTGGGTCTTCCAATTTCCCACTCTTTGCATTGAATGGATCATAAAGCCAAGGGAATATCCTCTGGGTTCTTCCTTATCTGTCAGGCCCAGCCCAAGAACAACAAGGAAACAGTCCAGCCAAATCCAGTTCTTTTATTGTTTACACCATACAGGCAGAATCTTGCCAGACTAAATCTAACTTAATGGATATACCCTGGAAGATTCTAGGGAGTGGCTATCCTAAATCTCTTCCTCTTCCCACGCTCCTGCTCTGGACTGTGTTGTCTCTTGTCTCACCCCCCTTCCTGGAATGTGCTCCCTCCTTCCTGAGAACCTGCTGCACTATTGCCATCTATCATATCCCCTCCCCCTTCATAGATACATTCTGTCACATTATCAATGAAAAATGAGGTGGAAATCCTAGAGTTTCTACCCCAGTAGAATGGGACACAGCTGCTCCTGGATACACGCATTTGCACCAGCAACCTTTAGCTCACATTGCAGCAGAGATGCAGGCTGGCCAAGCACTTTGCCAGTCTTACAGAAGTAACTGTTGGCTCCCCAGGATGACAATCAGGAAACACTGATGTTCTACAGATGACAGGATACAAATGTTGTTGAGTCTAGCCATTAGGCCAACATATCAAGAAAACATCAAATGGGGATCCCTACCGTAGCAGCTCAACCTATCCAGGTCCGAGAACAGAGATTATCCACCTTTCCAGTGGGTGATCCTCCACAGGGGTTCAAGTGCCATTTGTACCCCTACACGGCTGAAAATTCAGAAAAAGTTCAGTGTGAAAGCTCTTGTGCATTCTCAGTAGAAACCACCCAAGAGTTTCACAGCCGCACATGAAATTGCTGGCGGAGGGGATCCAAAAAGTCAAGATGGCTGGTGCAACCATGTGATCCAAGCCCTGTCCTTTTTAAAGTATGCATTGAATTTACAAAACACACACACACACACATAAAGGTGCAGGTTCAATTGCACAACCATAGCTTTTCTCTTGGCCCTTTTTGGCCCACTTCCTCCTGCCGATGCCCCAGGTGAGAACACTTGAAATAATGTTATCTGACCATATATATACATACACACACATGTGCGCGCACACACACACAATTTGGGGGTTTCACAGATGCCATATAGGGCTACCATAAATGCCCTGGTACCTGTGGGGTACCTACATTAGGCTGTCTGAAATTAATGTATGTCAGGCCATTTTAGATGGTTTGGCTTGCTTGTTTTGGACTCACGTTCCTTCCCTTGGGCAGATACTTAGCTACGGGATGGACCTTCCAACCTTCTACTGAAGGTCTTCTTGCACTGCAAAGACCCTTCTTCAGATTGGCAGTTACCGCTTGGGAATGTCATCTGCCCAAGTGAACCCACCTCAGCTGGGCCTCTGAGGTGCTTCCCTCTCCAAGGCTCTCTGTCCTCTGCTTTCCCCTAAAATGTCTTTTCATCCTGTGAGGGGAACCCGGATGGAGACGTTTCCCTGAGAGGCGCCAATTAAGGGCTGGTACAGCCTGCCATTTATCATCGGGGGAAGTGTTTACGAATTAACCTCCTCGTACAACCAGCTTATTTAGAGAGATAAATTCAAACCACCCTTAGCGTGAACAGGGCCTTTCATTTCGAGTCATTTGCTCCGCCAGGTGGAGGGAAGGCTTGTGGGCAAAGTGGTGATAAAGTGTGCTATGGAGACAGCGCGCCAAACAGTCCCAGGTATGCAAGAAAAATGGGCAGCTCGTTCGAGCGGGGCGGAAAAAAAATGCACCATTGAGCTTTCTCACTCTTTGCCCAGCCAAAACAGAAATTATGGATATTTTTTCCCCAAGCTAAACATTAAAATGTGTCATAGCAAGGAGGCATGAAAGAAAAGTCATATTTGGGGATGGTAGTGCATGTTTGTATGGCCTTTTCTCTTAACACTTTGCCCTCCATCTGCTCCAGACCTCCAGAAGAAAGATAAAGCAGTCCAACCTGGATTCTTAGCACACCTTCTGCAGGGGAAGCACCCCCAAAGCCCTGCAGAAAATGCTGACCAAGCTGTAACTTTTCATGTGAAAACCTGGGGAGCAATCAGATTAACTATATTTCATTCACTTTTCACTCAATTTAAATCAAATCAAATCTTGCTTCAGTTCTTTCTCCAACCAGGTCTTTTCCCTGATTCCTTTGGAAGGAGGGTCCCCGACATCCCATCCAAGGGCCATGTTTGTCACACAGTACAGGAAAGCATGCAGACACTCATGTCCTCTGCTGACATACATAGGAGCCATGAACTGCAGTTTTTTTAGATGAGTGAGGCCACTTTACTGCAACCCACTTACCAGCCTCTTCTTCTGGACCCAATCTTCACCACCCTCCCAAAGGCAAAAGGGGAAGTGTGAAAATAGAGGCAAGCATAGCCTCTGTCTTAAACAAAGTGAGAAGTCTATTTCTTAAAACAGATGTTCTTGACCATACCTCCCTTCCATTCTCACCTCTTGGAGCTGAAACTCCAGGAATGATCTTATTCTGATCTGGATTGGCTGACTGTTGCCCTAATTGCCTTCTCTTGATTCTTCACAGACAACACATTTGGGAAAGACACATGACTGAGCACCTTGGAGTGCATACCACTCTGATCAAGCCAGCATCACTGCAGCAGTTGCATTACTGCATTTGGGTGAATTGGAAAGCTGTGCTGGGTGCAGTGATGAATAAGCAAGAGTGGAGCGTACTTGGTGAGGAAAACCAAAAGGGATCTTCTAAGGATTACCCCTAAACTACGGAATTGTCTGACCCAGGAGGCCAGGTTAATGCATTGTCTGGTGGACTTTCTTCTATTGGTTGAGACCTTCTTTATGTAGGGAGGCGTTTTGTTCATAGGTTCTGTATTTTACCAAACGTAGTATCTCATCTGCTTGCTTTTACTGGATAATACTTCTTGTGAATGTCTTCTGGTTTGTTTGTTTCTCCCCCCCAAAATAACTGGATATTTCATTTTAGCTGGTATCGGTTGCCACAAGTAGTATGTGAGGGAGATATGAAAATGAAAGAAATAAGCATATTTGTGCCAGCATCCTGTCCAATTTTCCAAAGTTTGTTCACTGCCCTTGGGTTTGGTGGAAGAGGTTCTAACATCACCACTGAAGTGATACTTAACCATCTGGTCAACTTCTATACAAGGCCAGAAGAAGCTTCTACGTTCTTTAGCTTAAAGCAACAAAATACTGTGGACCAGTGACTTCTGCTGGATCTTCCCTCATGTCTATCTAGCTGTAGTGGCAACAAGGTGCTATAAGGAAGACTGGAAAATGCATTGAATGTCTTACAATGACCTGGAGTTCCTGACAGAGTGTCACTCCAGGTTAGGGATCCCCAGTCTTTGAAGAGCGTGTGTGAAATTTTGAGAATGTATCATGGATAGTTTCACAAAATGCCTGCAATTGAGAATGCTTAGTCACAAAATAGCATGGGCCAATGAGAAAATACCTATTTGTTTGTAAGTAAATCAAGGCATTTTCTTTTCCACTCTCTCTGCTCCTCCTGCAAAATATTTCTTTACCATCACCAATTTACTTTTACCTCATACATATTCCCATTCAGTTTTATTTAAAATTAAAACAATATTTTAAGATGTTAAGCAAGTGTCCACTGGCACTATGTTGGGAACTCTAACTCAAGGACGTGATAGAAAATTGGAAATAATAACAGAACCAACTTCCCAGGATAGTGGATAAAGGACCACTACCCTGATAGGTAGTGAGAGCCAGTTTGGTGTAGTGGTGAAGGCAGCAGCCTAGAAACCAGGAATCCATGAGTTCTAGTCCTGCCCTGGGCACCAAGCCAACTGGGTGACCATGGGCCAGTCCCTCTCTCTCAACCCTAGGAAGAAGAAGGAGGAGGAGGAGGAGGAGGAGGAGGAGGAGGAGGCAGTGGCCAGGGCAAACAACTTCTGAAATCTTGCAGGGATTTGTCCAGACAGTTGCCAGGAGTCAACACTGACTTGAAGGCACACACACATACACACACACACACACCCTGATAGGCCAACCTTGGAGGCTGATTGGTTAAGTCTCCATAGGTCTTAGACAGAGGGCATTCCCATCATCTCTTATTTAACTGTGGATGCCTGAAATTGAAACTGGTAACTTCTGCATGCTGATCTTATTGTTACAGCCCTACCATTACGTAAGTTATAGTCTACCCTGAACCAATTTTTTAAACATCTGCAGAGCACTTGTGACAATGAAGCCTCCAGCGCAGATTGGCTGAAACTGTTATAATGGCTAAAAGCAGGAATGGGCTCCCCGGAACTCAAGCTTCCATTATTCCTAGCCAGCATGACCAATGGTGAGAGATAATGGGTGATGCATTCCAACAACACTTGTAGGGGCATCTGGTGCCCTTCCAAATTCAGCTGAATGCCAGCCAGATGCTATGGGTGAATGGGAAACTGTCATGTGAGTTGGGATTTATACTTCACGTAGGGGCAGGGTCACAAGTGGAAAGACTTTCCCAAGAGTGAAGAACTGAACCCAGGATGGAGGTTCACAATGCTATGTGCCATCGCAGGAGGAGACCTTACTAGCAAGGGTGTCCAAGTAACAATATAGTAAAAAAGAGTCTGAGACAAAGACAGTGGGCTGGCAAGCATTGATCTGAACAAAGATGTGGTGAAAATACTGAACTGAACAGAAAAGTTTCCAAGAACTAAAAAAAATTGGATGACTAATAGTCATATCACTTCTAAAGCTGAATTTCACAAACGGATTGGGAACCAATTTTTTGAACATCTATCTTTAAACCAAACTTCCCTAATCTGACATTCTTCAGATGTTGGACTGCAAGATCCCAGGATGCAATTCTTGAATCTGCTGTCCCAATACATCTAGAGGGCTACAAGCTGGGGAAGGATAGTTCCATTTGGGAATGCTGAAGGAACACTGGACTTCCAGCACTCGGATGGGAAAGGGATGCAAAGGAGTCTCCATCTGTAAGGTCTTTTCTGCCCCTCTCTCTTTCCTCAGGAAGAAAGAAAATTACATTAATGACTTGAGGAACACACTGCTTTGCTGGAAAGCAAAAAGAAATCAAAAAACATGAGAAACGCTGCAGTCTCTTATTCTAGGCAGTGTTATGCAACAGGCTTCCCAATAAACCCAAAATCTATGAATCACAGATGGAGAGAAGAGTCACCCACCACGTCTGGTTGTTCGTGATTCAGCATGCCCAGACTGAGGAAGGGATCACTAGATCAAGTCCCTCTAGAAATAGGATTGCCAAGACAGTCTGTTGCTCAATGTCAGATTTCTCTCTTTACTCCAGATGTTAAGGCCCTTTCTCAAATCTTGCTTTGCTAACAGCTTGCACACGTTGCAATGAATGATGTGGGCCACAGAGTGTTTTTATTATTTTGTTTTTATTAGCTCTGAGGGAGCTGTGAGGGAGAAGGCCGTCCTGTTCCAAAGTCAAATTTGGCAATTCTGGAGAAAAAGAAAGGTGGGACTGTATTTTTTTTTTAGATAAGAATTTTCATTGGGTCCTTTAGGTTGAAGTTGTAAAGAAACAAGTCCTTCCCATTCAGCTTTTGCAATGTAAGCCCCAAATCCTGGCTAATGTTATTCTTTAGGCTGTACAAGGAGGTATCTGGAACAAGCCATAATGATGTCATATCACACATGACATCACTTCCCCTCCATGGATGCCCATGTCTGTAGACATAGATATATATGCCTATCTAGCTCCCTGGCACCCTTCAAATGTAACAACTGCAGATTTACTTTTATTTATACAGCCTGTCCCAAGTAGCTACAGGCAGCTTACAGTTAATACATGCAAACATATAAAAACTTGTAGTATATGTTAAAAAAAAAAAAACCTCTAAAAGGCCTGGACTAAAAAGATTGTTTTTAATTCATCTCCTAAACTGTAATGGTCTTGCTTCAATTTTAGGGGATGTTTGTTCCCAAATGAAACATGGGGGGAAAAGGGGCAGAATTTATGGTGGGACCTGCAAAAAGTAGGCTTAAGGTAGACCTAAGTAGGTAGTCTGGTGTATAGCACAGCAGGGCAGACGGCATCGAAGCAGAAGTTCCCCCAGATAACTTGTTCCTAATTTTCATTTCATACACCAAATTGAGCATCTGGAATCATGTTGAAAGAACTGGCAACCGGGCAGCATCTAAGCCAGGGTTTCTCAACTTTATCAACTTTAAGATGTGTGGACTTCAATTCCCAGAATTCCCCAGCCAGCATGGCTGGCTGGGGGATTCTGGGAGTTGAAGTCCACACATCTTAAAGTTGCTGAGGTTGAGAAACCCTGGTCTAAGCAGTCAGGTTCTGGGTCAGCTGCAAGTTTTTGAGTACTTTCAATGCACCAAAGAGTTTTGCCACAGTCCAACCTAGAAGTGACCAGCACATGGCTGATAAACCAAAGCTGATGAAAGCCCCTCCCCTCTTGCCAGAGGTATTATATAGTTTTACAGAAACAATATTGGATCCAGGACTGTAATCTTATTCCGTAAGTGGGAGTGGAACCCCATTGAGAACAAGCATATTATCCAAATAATGAAGGCCAGCCCCTTGTCTGGATGCATCGTGTCCAAATTCAGCTTCAGCTTGTTCTTCCCTAGGCAGCCTCTTACAGCTTGCAACACCAAAACTGGAAGCCTGCAAGGCTATAGATCCAGGCTGGGGAAGATAATTGAAGGAACATCTTCAGGAATAGACCATTGTCTCCTCTTCTTTCCCAAAGATGCTAGGAAATCAAACTCCCAACTTTCTGAGTACAAAACAAAATGACAAGTTTCTGCTAACAAAACATGTGCTGGTGCCATTGAGCTATGGCACCTCATACAAGCTGCACTCACACAACACTCTTACCAGCTTATGGTTCAATGTGTTGTGTGATCCCAGAAAATGAGCATATCCATGAAGCAAACTAAGGGCACTGCATGATCCTTGGGGTTCTCCACACAGCAATGCAGCATGCTTTCTTCCCATCTCTGAGATGAGAGAAAATGGGTCAGTATAAACGCACTACCCCCATAGACAGGAGCATCCACAAGGGAGTTACAAAAAGTCAAGAGGGCCTTGATAACAAGACTGGTCACTGCTGTCACACCACTCAGGGCTGATCACTCTTCCTAGTTTCTTAACAGTTCTCCCCATGACTAGAACTTTTTCAACAAACATTTGGTGAGGAAAGGAAGTGAGGAGACAGACTTCTCCCAAGAGATACAGTCATGGGAAATGGAATTCCTTGCCAGGCAAGCAACAGAAACACCAGAGCTGAGTCCTTTCAGTGAGATTTTTGTGTATTGGAGCTGGTCAATTTTAGGGTTAAACAATTAAAATGGCTGCAAAAAGTGGGGGTTTGGTTTCCCTCACTGCAGAGCAGTGTTTCTCAACTTTGGTAACTTTAAGATGTGTGGATTTCAACTCCCAGAATTCCCCAGCCAGCCTTGTTGGCTGGGGAATTCTAGAAGTTGAAGTCACACATCTTAAAGTTGCTAAGGTTGAGAAACACTGCTATAGAGAGCTATAGAGAGCCATGGGGTTCTTCCCTAATTCACGGGAGTATAAGAAGGAAGGGAAGAACAACACAATCAGTCTTGCAAGATTCTCTTTCTGTAGCCTATCTCAATAAAGCTTAATTCTAGGTTTCTTGTGGAGTTTTTTCTGGTCTGTACAGTCTTGAAGGACTGACAGCCAGAATAGCAATGCAGAGCAGGCACTGATCCTGGTCCAGGCAGAAGGGGTGGTGCCAGAAAAGAAGAGCTGGACCACCAGTAGCCAAGCAGATCGCTGTTCCCAAGTGTGTCATCTCAAGCTTCTTCCTCCATGTGTCCTGGATTGTCCTCATGGAAGATCCGGTGCCAGCATAAGAAGAAAAACAGGCCTTTCATGCTGAAAAGCTAAAGAGAGCTTTGGGCGGCCTTGCTGGTGGGCCAGCAATGAGATGAGATGCCCCAACACTGGGTATTTTGGCGTGGCTACTCAGTGCTTCGTCCTCAACGTCTGACAATCACACAGGCAAAGTATGTGGGTTGGGGGGGGGGGGGAGTTCATTTATTTTTGCCTGTAGACATTTGCATTCCCCATACTATGGAACTCACCCAAACCCTGAGAATCTAAAAATGAGAACATCTACTAATTTTCAAAATGAAAATATAATAATTAACTGTTGCAATTTTAGATGTCAGTTTCAGGATGACTGGGGGGAGGGTTTGATTTTTTAACTGAGATATATTGACATGAAAATGTTGCCAACGTTTACGTTTCAACCGAAAACTACTTACAGTATATCTCACATGGCATCATTTAAAAGGTAACAGATTCCAGAATGACACACTTACAGTATTCTTGGAACATGTCTCTCTTAGGGATGAAGACATGCATACAAGTCTTACTTCAGATGCAAATTCACTAAACATAAACCTTTAACAGTCTTCTCAATGCATGAATTTCTAAACTTAGAAGGGGTAGGTGCCTCTTGGTCTACCCTGGCTGGGAAGCTCATCACACCACAAACTTTGCAGAGAAGTATGTCTGAAGAATCTTTTGATCTATACACTACTGCGGGTGGAATGAATCAGGTCAGTTTTGTTTTGAAATAGTTAATCAACCTCGGTGCACAGTGTACATAATGCTTTGCCTCTCTCTCTCTCATCTCTCTCTATCATCTATCCACCTATCTATCCATCATCTATCTATTTAGCTTAGTTATTTTTATTTATTCAGCAGCTCAAGGTGGGGTAGAGAGTGTGCACTCCTTCCATTTTGACCCACAACAACTAGCACTGAGTTTCTGTGGCTAAGGATGGACTCGAACCTCCATCTCTCCAGCGTCCATCCAACACCAGATAGTGCCCAGTTTAATTTAATTTGTGGCATCTCTCATTCAAGGATCACTTGAACTTGGCTGAGAAAGATACACACACACGCGCACGCACACACAAACACACATACACACAGAGGAAAGCCACTAAGGCCGATGTTGAGTTGCTTGGCATGACCTCAAACAGAGCCATTTTCACCTGCCATTTTGCTCAGGAATTCACTCTGTTCTAAGATACGCTTTTTGTGCCAAGAAGGAACAATCCTTTTTAAGCTGCCTCACAAAGACTGCTCAAAACGAACGAAAGAAAATGTCAGGTGTTTTTTTCTCCATTTTCAGTCAAGTGCTTTTAACTTTGGGGAAGAGAGAATTAAGCGTGCCAAAGGTTGGTGTGTTCTTGGGCAGGTTGCCCCAGCTTTGAAGTGTAGAAAATTGCTAGTTGTGTATTGAAAAAGAAAAGAAAGTGAATAGTAGCTGTTTCACCTGACAGGCTGCCCTCTGATAAGAACCAGCCGCAGCTTAGCTGGAAGGGCGTGTGGCGCGCGGTGGCTTCCTTTGCACCTTGAAAACCACACTGTTATCTTCTCTGTCGCTTTTGGATCCTGCTGGGCTCCTCAGCCCTGTTCTTTACTGGGTGCAGCTCGTGTGTCTTTGGACGAACCAGCCCAAAACATAGAAAGAAGTGCATCTAGAGAAAGCACCAAAAGAGGCTTTGGTTCATTTGGAACAGCTGCATACAAGCCAAGAAGCATGATTGCTGCAGTTGCATCTGGGGAAGGTAATGGCTTCTCCAACATGCAGGTACATTTGAGAACCCGTTTCTCTTTCTTTTCCTTGGCATTTGGAAGGCAGTCGTCATAATGCTGGGCAGGCCTGAACTGTCTGAGCCTTTTTACTTTTCCTGCAGACTTGAGATCTCTTTTTTGCAATCTTCAGTTCTGAACATAATAGCCTTTTGAGATGGGAAACATACAAGATCTGCAGCTTAAGCCCTAAATAGCCGTAGCACAGCTGGAAGAAAAGAGATCTCTCTCCTGAAAGACTTTTAAAATTAAGAAAAACAGAATCCTGGCATAGGCCATATGCCTGACATTTGCAGGCTCAGCTTGCCCACTGTGGCCCATAAACTATCCATGCAGTTCCCAGCCATTAAAGAATTGTCCAGTTTTGACTTAGAGCAGTGATGGCGAACCTTTTGGGCTCGGCGTGCCAAAAATTCAGAAAATGCCTAACTTGACTCTGCTGGCGTGCCACCTCCCCCCCAAAACAAAACAGAAACAATTCCCTAACCTGGACAGGTTGGAAGACTGGGCTGAAAGGAACAAGATGTCCTTCAACAGGGAGAAATGTAAGGTAGTACATTTGGGGAGGAAAAATGTAGGGCACACATACAGGATGGGGGACTCATGGCTTGGAAGCTCTACATCGGAGAAAGACCTGGGTGTGGTCATAGACAACAAGCTGAACATGAGCCAGCAGTGTGAGACAGCTGCTAGGAGGGCTAATGCAGTTTTGGGCTGCATTAGGAAAAGCATTATATCAAAGACGCGGAAAGTCATTATTCCCCTCTACTCTGCACTAGTGAGACCACACCTGGAGTACTGTGTACAATTCTGGGCACCACATTTCCAGAAGGATATTGACAGGTTAGAACAGGTTCAGAGGAGGGCAACAAAGATGATACAGGGACTTCAGGACATGTCCTATGAGGACAGGCTGAAGGAACTGGGGCTGTTCAGTCTGGAGAAAAGAAGACTGAGGGGAGACATGATAGCAGTGTTCAGGTGCATAAAGGGGTGCCATAGGGAAGATGGTCAGGAACTCTTTTCCATGGCCACAGAAACTAGGACCAGAAATAATGGGTACAAACTGCAGCTACCTAGATTTCACTTAAATATAAGGAAAAACTTCCTGACGGTTAGATCTGTACAACAGTGGAACAGTCTACCTACGGAGGTTGTGAGTTCTCCATCTCTGGAGGTTTTTAAGAAGAGGCTGGACAGTCACCTCTCGGGGATGGTTTAATTGGTTTCCTGCATATTGCAGGGGGTTGGACTAGATGATCCATGTGGTCCCTTCCAACTCCGAAATTCTATGATTCTATGATTCTTTACATATTCATTTATTAAAAAAAAATACAGCCCAATCCTGTGTGGCGCTATGTATGATATAACAAAACATCACATAAAATTACAGACATGAACTACAAGTAAAGCAAACTCAGCTTCTTTGGTAACTCAGACCGGCAGAATAGTTGTAGTCAGGTGCTGGTGAACAGTGGCGTGTCACACCAAACGGCATGGCGTGTCACCTGTGACATGTGTGCCAGAGGTTTGCCACCACTGATGAAGCTACAATAGTTCAGTAGCAAAGGAGAGCACTGCAAACAGGATCTCTGACATTGCCACTGAAGTGAATAAGGTAGAAAGGATGTGGCCATTTAAAGACTCATCTTAGGCTAAGAACTGAGAGTACGTGGAATGGTGAGCAGGTTGGATGAATAGTACATATGAGCTGAGAAGTATGAGAACCTTGCTGCAATGAAATTCACACATGAATGCATGTTCACGGCTTGATGTCTTTTGGGATCAAGAGGGCTCAAGCTTAGATTGCACCCAAATTACTCCCTTAAGTTGAAGGCTGCAATATCAAATACTGAAACTACATTATTCATTTAACTAAGGTGTTGTCATGCGCGTGCAGATGACTGCACGTTGAATCTCTTCTCCCAGCTTTATTCTGTCTGCAGCTCACAGTTTGGGGGCATTTTGGAATCCAGAAAGACATTCCTAATGCTGCCAGTGAGATTGATGTGTTCTTTCTTATTATTACTTTAAAAAAGTTTAAGTCTAATTTTCAGCCAGAAAGTTTCCCGGTGGACCTAAAAGAGCAAGGAAGTTGAGACGTTTGCTTATTCAGTTTACAATCTAAAAAAAACAAAACAAAACACACCCACGGACACAACATGAAAGGAAAAATGGATGAGCAGGGAAAAGGAAAACAAAGACATTTGGGGACCAATTCTCCATCCTTCTTATACATCTCAGCATTAGTGCAAGCATATAATCATTGACTGTAATGTAACCAATAGTTAGTGGCAGGAACATGCAGATAAATTCTCCTGCATTTTTCCCTTCCAGTTTTCATTTCATCTGATGGAAGAGGATGGGCGTTTGACACTTCTTTCAAAGGACTAGAACAGTTCAGCCATGTAAATGTTCTTGCGCTTAACTAGTTACGAGGTGGCCAAGCATTATATACGAATGTCCTTCTATTTCATGGTGTCTTCCTCTCTCCAACGCTCTGCAACCTCACCCCTTCCATTAAATTCCAAGGATTTAGGAAAGATACTGGGTCAAAAGGAAAATGTGGAGAGCCTGGGAGGCTTCAAAGACATGGAGCAGAAAACAGCTACCCCAGCTGTGACCTTTCCACCACCTTCAGCAACAATAAACAGAAGCTTTAAAACAAAAAAAAAAACACCAAGAGACTTTGAAAGAAATTCTCAAGGCCCCTGGGAAGTGAAAAAAAAGTTCCTTTTTTGCAAGGAAAGAAAATGTATTTATTGTTTGTTTGTTTATTAGATTTATATGGCTGCTCAGAGCGACTCTGAGTGACTTGTAGAAGCGTAAAAACAAAGAACTAGAAAATAAAATACAATAAACATGCAGAGCGGAGAAGAAAACATCTAAGTAACAGAAAAATAACAGAATTCACTGGGCTGACCAACATATACCTCATTCACGGTCTTTCATTCTAGACACGGGCAGCCCCACGCGGGCCACATTGGGCTAGTCCAAATGGGAGGTGACCAAGATAGGAGTGACTGAGCAGGGCCTCACTGGGGCACAAGATGGATTTCGGCAAACATCTTCCTGGCCACCGCTGCCCCCTGTTCTTCCACCAGAAGTTGAAAGTCCAAGAGGACTCCTATTCTGTGTGCCAGCAATCTCCAGAAGAGAGTAACCCCATCCAGGACCAAAGGCAGAGAGTGCCCATAGTCAGGAGACCCAACAATCTACAGCCACTTGGCCTTGCTCAGGTTAAGCCAAAGCCTGACTTACACTCTGCTTTTCCCCATCAAGACTCCCATAGCCTCCAGTGACTGGGAAGCCTTAACCCTAACCATAATGGAATCACTTCGCCTAGGGCAGTGTTGTTCAAACTTGGCCACTTTAAGATGAGTGGACTTCAACTCCCAGAATTCCCCAGCCAGCATGGCTGGCTGGGGAATTCTGGGAGTTGAAGTCCACTCATCTTAAAGTGGCCAAGTTTGGACAACACTGCCCTAGGGTGAAGATGTATAACTGGGCATTATCAGCATACGGCTTGATCCCTGGCCCTGTACTGACAAATGGTTTCATGTAAATGTTAAATGACAGAGGAGAGAGAGAGGAGAGCTCTGAGATCTGAACTCCCACCCCAAACACTGACTGGAAACAGCCCTGGAGAAAGAAGGACCACTGCAACCCACTATCTCCCACTTCTAAACCTCAAAGCCAGTTGAGAAGGATCCATGATCAATGGTCAAGGAGAGCCAGGATGAGCTACTACCTTCATCCGGGTTCTCCAGAGGTCATCTATAAGTGTGGTCAATGCTGTCTCTGGATTTCCTGGCCTGAAACCCAACTGAAATGCTAAGGGACCCTGGGTGTTTTGGGAAACTCAGGCATTATCTGAGCATGTCGTGTGAATCTGATCTTCATGTTCAGTAGTAATACAGTTTACTTGGCCATGGGAGTAGAGCAGCTGTGCTTAGATAACTCAGATTTTAGGTTTAACCTGTTATGGGAATCCACCCCAAGATTGCCTGATGTGACAGTTCACCGCTTCAGCATAGAGAAATGCAACATTTGTCTATGTAAGGCATCCACAGAGTTGTAGGTCTCAGAGAAGCAAGCAGTGAGCTGTAAGTTAACTTCCCCAGAGAAGCCTGAGCATATTTAAAAGACATCTTATTTGGAGAACCTTTAAAAAAAGAAAGCTTCTTGGAATGACCGTCAATATCGGGGTGTCCACGGCAAGGGGGGGAGGTAAAAAAATTCAAGGGGGCAGCTGCAATTACACAATGAAAGCCTTGCCCCCTTTGTATGTGTGCGCAACACACCTAAATATGGGGCAACGCTTCAGTTATGCAATTCTAATCCCTCCCCCGTCAATACTCTTGTTGAGGATTTGCATGCGGTTGTGATAAGCAACTGCGGCCAGCTAGCTCATCTTCTGATTGATTGGCTCAACTCTCCCAGATGGAAGGATGGATCCTAAGCTGAGAAACAAACCATGTTGTGGGAGAGGATTCGGAAGGCTGAATGTGCGTGCACATGTGTAGAACATTCTCTTGGCTCAAGTCACCAACTCTCATAGCTCAAAATGCAGCCACCACCTTATTGCTTTCGCTGAGCAAAATAAATAAGGAACATGTGGTGTCCTTATTTGGACAAGCCATTCATGAAAAGTCTGCCTTCAGTTTGTGGTGCAGAACAGGAACTCCAAGTGACTAATTCAAGCTTGCTGTTGTTGACTGAAAATATCTGTAACAAGGCTCTTCAAAAATAGCCTAACAATCTAGAGGTGGTGATTGGTGGGGGTAGCAGGAAGAGAGAGAAAGAATTACTATTCTTTCTCCAGATTCTGCAGATGTTTTATTGAAACTTCAGCTGGTCAGTCAATGCCTCTCTGAGGTGCTCAGCCTGAGTGTGCCAAGTTGGGTGGCTTGTACATTATGTTGTCCACTCAATTTTCTGCTTCTGCCAATCTTCATATTGTACATTTGCTCAGTCTGCTGATTTTTTGAAGTGGTATTTTGCTGCTTCATCTAGAGCTCTGTGTCCTTTTAGTAGGGCTACAAAAATCTGGACAACCGTAAGAGGACAACATAGAGTGGTGTATTCTGTATCTCATGGTTGCCTTCTAGTGTCCAGAGCTGGTAGCTCTACTTCTGGCTTCAAAGAGAACACAAACTGTTGATCCAGTTACTGCTCAGTAGCCATGCTAGTGTGTTTCGCTGTAGATGTTCCTCCTTACCAGTATGACTTTACATGCCATCTTTTTAAGCAAACAGGCCACATACAGTAGAACCATTTGAAGGAGCCTGGGAGGTTGTCTTTCCAACTCTGGTGTCTACTACTGGTGACAATTGCCAAGTCCCAGTCTTTGCCACTTCTCTCAACTGAGATCCTTCCAGTCCAAATAGAAGGGTTACTTCTGTATCCAAAGGTGTTTCTTTCTTTCTTTTTGGAGGGGGGTGTTGACTCCTGGTGACTGCCTGGACAAGTCTCTGCAGTTTTCTTGACAAGATTTCTGAAATGGTTTGAAAGATCCTTTCTAGATCTGAGAGAAAGAGACTGGCCCAAAGATCACCCAGCTGGCTTTGTGCCTCAGTTGGACTACGACTCATGGTCTCTTGGTTTCTAGCCTGCTGCTTTATCCACGACACCAAACTATCTCTCTACACTAAGCCAAACTGGCTTATCCAAAGTAGTCTCTTATATGGCCAGGTCCTCATCTGGAATCTTGAAAGCACGTTTTGTTACACTCACAAAAGAGCTGCCACCTGAAAAATGAGTGTTTTCATGGGCATGGCCATTCACAAAATATCAATTTGTCAAAAGATGAACTGGGCCCCCAGTGATAATCTCTACTAGCCCAAGTGGCATTTTTGTGGGGCCTAGTAGCCAAAGTTTGATGTTTTGTATCACAGCATCCCATCTTCCCATTCTTTTTATTTAAATTATTTTAAAAAAAAACCAATATCAAAGGTGGGACAAGGAACCTGATGGATACCAAGGCAGGTGTTTCTGGGCAACTGGTACCCACCATCATCCCATCTTCTACCTCCGTTCTGCGTTCAAAGTCCATGATCCACCATTCAGCTGTGAGCCCAGTATTACTTCTAAGAACAGGTGGAGGAACTCATGGATATCTACCGAGACTTCTCCAACTTGGTGTCCTTCAGACCCATAGCTCAGGATTTATGAGAACTGTAGTCCCAATAAATCTTGGAAACATACTGTATTCTCCACCTGCTTTCTTGCACATGGATATCAGTGGGATATCTGCTGGAGATCTTTAGGCCCATCCATTGCAGTGTTCTGTTCTCAATGGCCAACTCGGTGCCCCTGAAAAGCAGATAAGCAGGATAGGAGTAAAATAGCTGCTTCCCCTGCAGATTCCCTTTGACATGCACCAGAACTAGTAGTTTTCTTCTATCCTTGGTAAAAGCCATCCAGATTGGTGGCCATCTTTGCATCTATACACCAGGCTACTATGCCAAGAAAAACAGATTCACTGATTAATTTATCCTTATTTTAAGGATTATTACTTTACTTCAGTCGAAGGACTACCATGAATTGGTGGTTTTCTATGTTCACGTAGTCATTTTTTAAAAAATGAAAACGTGATTGCTCCACCAACTATACAAAGTGGCCTAAGGTAGAGAGGACTGTAGGTAATGGGATTCCATGCACTGCAATGAGGATTTATAGTTGTGCCATCCAAAATACCCTTTGCAAATTGGTAGCTTAAGCACTGTAATGCACAGGAAATGCATTTATGAACATTAGAAATTTAATCCATGAAACTGCACTATTTGACAGTCCTGACCCTTGAGCAGGTAGAATTTTTATTAAGTTCCCAGGCCTCATATCATCTCAGTCAGTGGCACTGTACCACACAGATCCTAGCTATCATATCTAAACACCGTTCACTATCATCTGTGCTGTAAGATCATCTTATCTACTGATTTTCTGAATGTATCTGTTCCTTCGGTTTACGCTTTTATTTAGAGCCATCTACAGTCCGTGTGAAACTTGATTTTAATTTTGTTTCTGACAACCAGCAAGAGAGAATGGAAGTGTTTTGGTGCAGCTGAACAAGAGAAGGCCACATCAAGCAAGGCACACTCATATCACTCTAATTCCCACCCACCCCCACCCGCCGGCTTTATGTTCTATTCCTGTCATCAAAAACCAGCATTAGAATGCAATTCAAGGTCTACTTGTGGCACATGAGATAAAAATGCACAAAAGATCATCTTGGTTAGAAGCAACAAGATTCACCCCAAAGGAAAATATGTTTACGTGACGTCACAGGCAGACCTCAAATGCTCAAGGTTGCAAAGGCAGCGCTCTGTCTGGTTTCTAAAGCTGATGGCCTTTCTCGTCCTTATTGGAAATAGGGGTGGCTATCTAAGCTACGGATAATATTTACCAATATCTCATATAAGCCCTGTCTGGGCTTATACATTTAATACAGTGGTGCCTCGGTTCACGAACGCTTCTGTTCACGAACGCTTCTGTTCACGAACGATTCAGTTCACGAACAGCTCCGGTTGCAAAATTTTGCCTCTGTTCGCGAACTCCGCATCGGGTTACGAACAGGATCCGCGGCCATTTTACCTGCCGTGACACGTGGTCGCGGCTTCCTGTAGGGAGGGGGACTCTCCCTCCAAGCAGTAACCGCCTCCCCACCCGCCTTCCTGTCCTCCACGCCAGAAGTTGCGTCGAGCAAGGTTAGCTTTCTCTCTCTTTGTACTGTACTTTGTGTCATATTTTTGCGGTTTTTTAAAAAAAAAACATGGTTCAGAACGGATTAACCGTAATTACATTGAACCTTATAGGGAAATTTGATTTGGGACGCGATCAAAAATCGGTTGGCGACCAAATTTGTAGGGGTCAGAACGGATTAACCGTATTTACATTGAACCTTATGGGAAAATTTGATTCGGTTCACGACCAATTCGGTTCGCGACCAGAGTCGTGGAACGAATTAAGTTTGTGAACCGAGGTACCACTGTCTATATGTAGACACATCTGCAATCAACATCGTTAGGTTCACAGCCACCACTTTGGATGCAGATTAACTCGATCACACTTTCATCTGGGGAAACCTTTTATTTAAAAAGTGGGAAATCATCCTGTGGTTATGCAGCAGTAGAAAACCTGTTTGGTGTAGTGGTTAAGGTGCCAGGCTAGAAACCGGGAGACGGTGAGTTCCAGTCCTGCCTGAGGCACAAAGCCAGTCCCTCTCTCTCAGACCTAGGAAGGAGGAGGCCAGGGCAAACCACTTCTGACATCTTGCCAAGAAAACTGCAGGGACTTGTCCAGGCAGTTGCCAGGAGTCAACGCTGACTCAAAGGCACACGCACGCACACGCACACTGCAGCAGTACACTGCTATTTGACTTTGAAGCTGAGTCTCTAGGGGCACCATATGGCCCTTTGAGTACTCATTTCAGTTTTAGCTTCCTTGACATCACTGGGATATAAAATTGCCATCATTCATCAGGGTGGGCAAATCTAGTCCAGTCTGATTCAAATCATGGGAAGTATGAATTGGAAAGAATCTTACTGGCCATCCAATCCAACCCCTTCTTGGTGTGGGAATCCACTAATCTATCCTCTTTGAAAGCCTCCAAGGTAGGAGGTTCACTGCTGTTCTAGATGGACTGTTTCACAGTATCAGCTCTTTTCATCTGGAAATTCTTCCTTATATTCAGCCTGAATTCCTTTCATAAATTTCAATTTGCCACTCCTTGTCTTTCCTCGGTTACAACAGAGATCACTGTTTCAACACACGTAATTGAGTCAGCTTGGATTTCCAGATCATACTGTCAAATCGACTTGATCCAGCCAGGATCATTGTTTGATTCTGAAACAAGGTAAGAAGGGCATGCAAAGCATGGCCTATGGAATTCTTTCCAGTCCCTTAATAATAGTCCTGCTGTGGGTGTGTGCTGGAAGGCACAGGATAGGCTGCATATTTGCTGCTCTGCGACACACGAGCAGAAGGAACTAGAGAGTGGGGGCTTAAGCTGGAGCAGTCAGCACCATTCTGGTCCATTGCTCAACTGCTTCTTCTACAATGATGCACGAGCAAATCTTTTTCTGGAGTTTTTTTCCCTTGCAGCCCCTGGCTGAATATGGCCCTTTTCAAGGTACTGAGCCAGTTCTATGCTGTTTTCAGAGTATCCAGCTGTCAGTCAAGAGACAGAATCCTGCACCAAGCATTTCTGGTCTTGTGGTTAAGGTGTTGGAATGGCACCACCAAGAAACAGCCTCCATCCACCCTCAGCCGAAGAAGCTCCCTCAGTGACTTTGGGCCAGACACTCTCAGCCCAACCTACCTTATGGGGTTGCTGTTGTGAGGAAAAATAGGAGGAGGCAGGGCTAAGTATCTGAACAAAAGGCTGGATATCAGTCTAGCAAACAAATAACTTCTTTTTCCACTGGGGTGGCAGGAAGGAGGAGATATTGTACATGTGCAAAAGCTATTACATCATCACATTGATCTGGAGGCATTCAGCGTGACTCTTCAAATTGATTCAGCCATTCAGTTTGCAACGTCAGTTTGAGAATTCAGTTGAATTGCCCATAAATCAAATCTCTAAAGTATTCACACATTCCTACGTTGACTTGTCATTCAAGTCAGCATGACAAACAGTATGGATCGAACCCCAAATATGCTTTTATAGGGATGCAAAATGGACTTGGAGCTCTCCAAATGTCGCTAAACTATATGTCCCAGTATCCCTCTGAATCGGCCTTACTGGCTGGGGCTACTGGGGGTTGTAGTTCAGCCATCTCTGAAGGGCCACCATTTGTAGATCCATGCTTGTTCATTATGAGCTTGTTCATTCTGGAGTTCTTTAGATACCTTGGACAGCCTGGATATTAAATAAATCTTAGGGCAGAATAAAAACTGCTATTAGGTTTTATAGTAGATCTGGCATGTAATTTTTTAGAGAACAGTTTTGGAGTATACTTTCTCTTCTGGGGCCCATTCAGGACAGTTGGGAAAATTACAATCATTCACCCACAATACAGGACAATATTAGGCAACAAAAGTAACCATCTATAAATAGATGGAAAATTCAGACACAATTGTTCATCTAATTCAGTATATTACTGAAGGAATCAACAGCATGGCCCACTTCTTTACAATCTTCCATTATTAGATTATCATTTTGTGAATCTACCAAACTGAACTAGCGATACTGTTCTACTCAACACTCAGGGAGGCAGAAATGGTACGATAAAATCCAGGTTAATGTGGATTTTAAAAATCATTATATTAGATGTGCCATATTGAAAACATGGAATAGATACAAACCTAGGTTGTGTCCGAAAAACTTTTGTGGCTCTCAGCACAAGAATCATTTTATAGACAAGAAATAATAGGCAAACACAAATGGCTAACTTATCGTGAGATACTAGAATTTTGTTAAGGGGAATACAAAATAAAATCAAGAGAACTGGTGGCAGAGGGATATAGTTGCCAGTGGTTTTCTTATTTACAGTTATCAGAAAGATTTAAAGTAGACAAAAGAGTTTATGGTATACAGGTGAAACTCGAAAAATTAGAATATCGTGCAAATGTTCATTTATGTCAGTATGGCAACTCAAAAGGTGAAACCAATATATGAGATAGACGCATTACATGCAAAGCGAGATATGTCAAGCCTTACTTTACTTACATACACAATGATTTCAGTTAACACAAAGGTTCGAGTTAATTATACAATAATACTTATATAGTATTGTACAACAATACTGTTCTGGCTTACATACAAATATGACTTAAGGACAGACCTTGTGAATGGAACTCATTCTTAAACTGGGGACTGCCTGTACTGAACACTGATTTTGAAATAGAATTGTGTACAAATGATGAACATGTAATTACTTAATTATACAAACTGTTACTGAAATTTGAAACAGAAGAACAAGTGAAAGAATATATGATAAAGGGGGTAAAAATTTGGTTATAATATATAGACGGAACAATGGGAAAATATGGGTTGAAAGGATTGAAATTTACACTGTTATAATCTTAAAGAGAATTTTTATAAAATGATGTACTGTTTCTATATGTCACCAGAGAAATTGTCTAGAATGTATAAAGGCACTTCAAATTTATGTTGGAAATGTGAACAACAAGAAGAGACATTTTATCATGTTTGGTAGATGTGTAAAAAAGCTAGAAAATTCTGGATTCAAATACATATACTGATTCAGAGGATTTTAAAGATTACTATACAATTGAGATCAGAAGTCTTCCTCTTGGGACTGATGGACACACAGTTGGAAAAAAGTTATGGAACTTTGTTTTTGTATATGATAACGGCATCAAGATTATTGTATGCACAAAGATGGAAAGATCTGGCAATCCCTACAATGGAGGAATGGCTGGTGAAGATGGTGGAACTTGCTGAGATGGCCAAATTGACTTCTTTGATTAGAGAAAAGACAATATCTACATTTATTGCTGACTGGAAACCCCTTATGGACTTTTTGTGTAAAACAGAAACAAATGAACTTATGATTTATGATTAGACAAGACAGATTATAGAAAGAGGAGAGTCATCATGTAACTTTAAAGAAAAAGGTAAATTTATAATTGTCCTTATAACGGCTGTAAAGAAAATTGGAAGCCACTTCTTGGTATCTTTTGTCTTTTTCTTTTTCTTTCTTTCTTGCACTTTTAGTTTTCTCTTTGATCCTTCCTTTTTCTTTGTACTTCCTTACTTTATATTAGTTTGTATTAGTTTCTCCCTTTGCTTTTTAAAACTACACACACACACATATACATACATATAAAAAAAAATAAACAGGGAGGCAGAATTGATCAGAATTTCTCAACTTTCTGGAAGATGCTGCCTCCTAATCACTCAGCTCCTGCAGAAGTTTTAAAAAGAAGTGTGTGTGTGGGGGGGGGGGGGGGGGGGGATGGAAAGGCCATAAGTTCAGAAGTGTTCATTCAATCCTTGCTCCAACACTGTCAAAGTCTACTCCACTATTTCCTTCTGTTAAAATGTTTTAGAAAATCAGCAGATGCAAACATAAAGTATATGAAAATGTGAAGAGACTGTTTTGGTCTCTAATCATGACTCACACTGATCCATTGGTTTTAATTATCTTAGTCAGAGCTAACATTAGCTGCATCAGACAAGAATGAACAATTAGTTTTGCAACACACAGGGAGTTGAAATGAATAGGGATGATTGGTTCTTACTTTTTTTTCAGAAATGGAAGAAACGGAGGGCGACTTGAATACAGAACCTGAAAATGATCTCTCTCTGAGCAGAAAGAATTCATGGAGAGAAAAGGCCTTTGATGGATTTTCACCTCCCTGTGATTAGAGAATAAGTAGAGAAGCATTAAATATATTGGTTGATGACTGGACAAATTGCAACACAGTTCTGTTGTCTGTTTCCTATACTCCCCCCACCTTTAAATTCTATCTGTTTTATTCTGGTATTTAAGGGGGAGGAGGAGAGGAGAGGAATCGGTGCTTTCTACATACGATGCCCAACTCAACAATTTCCAAGTTCTGTTATGCTTTACTGCTAGAAAAGTAGCAGACATCATGCCAAGTGAGTGGGAAAAGAAGGGAAAACACAGGAACAGATAAAAAAACTAAACCACCCATGGAAAGCAAGGTGAAACTCAAATGAACTGAATTACAAAAATGCATAAAATAGCAAAAACGAATAAAAATTGGGTTTTAATGAGTAAATACAATATCAAAGTCAGGGGCGAATAATAGAAATGATTGGAATTATGAACCAAGTCATGGAGCAAAAACTTTTCCCAGCACATTGAGTGGTCAGGATTTTAGAAATCCTGGATTTGAACCACTGGAGGATCCATATAAAATTGGAAGATTGGTGGCCTAGTCTTCCCCCACCTAGCATCACCAAAAATGGCTGGAATTGCATCTTCGATTCCCAGTGAGTTGGGAAACCCCCTGGGAATTCTGGAAACAATGGCCCCAACATATCTGGAGGATGTTGGGTCAAGAAAATTTGGTAGAGTGGAAGGAGGCAAAGCCATCATTGAAAGGCTTTGGCCAAAGGGATGTGGATCTGGGGGAGAAAGCAGCAACTGGCAAAGCAGCAGCTAAAAATAGGAAACTCATCCTTGGCAAGCCACCGTCGTGGTATGTTTGGAATGTCTATAACCAAGGAGCCTTTGAAGGAAACCACGTGGTTCAGAGCTTGCTTTTTTGTGGGTTTTCCCAGAAAGGGGACGATTTCAGTCCACAGTGTCTCCTTGAAAACCTTTGGGCCTTGAAATGCACGTTATCTGTGGGACCTCAGAAATATTTGTCCCTGCAATGCCAGCATCCTTTTACTTTGAACTGTATGGCCCTAGCTTAGCTAGCTGATATCCACGAAGCAAAGCACTTTTCTGACCAAGGGTCTTTATTCCCTTGGTCAGAAAAGGGTAAGGAAGGAATAAGTAAGGAAGGTATAAAATGCTGCTGTGAGACTCCTATGTTCTTCAGTCTCACAGACACGACAGGTTGACCGAGGGTGGAGATCAACCGCAGCATGGGTGTAGCATTGGAACGTGTTGCTCTGGGAATCTGGACGTGCAAAACGCACTGGGAGGCTGAGCTCTGGGTCCCTGTGATCACTAGGATGGTGAACAACTCCTCGTGAATTCTCAGGCATTACTGCAATACAGGTAGCCCTTGCTATCCAAACACAATAGGAACTGGAATTTAGGTTGCTAAGTGATTTGGTCATTAAGCAAATCAGAGCTGATTTTACAACTGTTTTATGATGGTCGTTAAGTGAATCACGTGGTTGTTAAGTGAATCCAGCTTCCCCAATGGACTTTTTTGCCAGAATTTGCTTAACAACCATGTGATTTGATTAATGACCATGTGATTCACTTAATGACCATGGTGATTCGCTTAATGACTGTCATAAAAAAAGGTTGCAAATCGCAATCAAGTGACTGCAGGAGTCATAAAGCACTTTTCCCAAGGCTGTCAAAACTCCGGACCACTGTTAAATGAGCAGTCATTAAACGAGGACTACCTGTAGATGCATTTTCATTTTTTCCCCAGAAATATGGATGCTATATCCTTCAACTGTCAGAGAGTTTTTCTTATCATTCAGCTGGAATATTTCTTTCTCTAACTTAACTCCATTATTTCAACCCTATATCCTTTGATGGATGCTATCCTGTTGTCCCACAGTCCTCAAGGCTAAATACACCCAGCTTCTTCAATCTCTTTTCATAAATTTTACTCATCTAGTCCTCCAGGTTCTTATGGCTTTGTGCAGGCATAGTAGGATGAAGATCATAGAGATCTTGGGGGGACACTGTTCCAAAGGGCACATATAGCAACTGAGAAGGCACATGGTGAAAATGCTTGATAGCTCGGACCCGGAGCATGCCAATTCTTCCAGATCATATCAGTTGGTTGGAAACAACAGGAGAAAGATGGGTAACCAGGGCCTGAGACATTACTCAGTCAAATGCGAAGTTACAAGCTCATAGACAGCATTACCTAGGCTCTCTGGGTTCTGGAAAGAGCATAGCTGGGAAGCAAGCTGTAATTGGTAATAGGTACTTCTAGCCACAGGCCTCTAGAATCATAGAGTTGAAAGGGACTATTAAAACATCAAGCCCTACCGAATCCAAATTAAAGTGCTGGAATGTAAATTAAAATGCAGGAATCCAAATTGAAGCATTCCAGACAGATGGCTGTCTGGCCTCTATTAGAAACCCACCAGCAAAGGGGAAGCCACATACACACACACACACACACACCCCTTTTCAGAGTGACAGGGTTGACTCCCCCAACGACGTGCCTTTTCCTTCTAGGTGCGACATAATTTTTAAAAAAGAAATTCCCTAATTCCTCCCAGAGGCTCCCAGCCTTCTTAGCCACAATTTATAGGCCCTCATGGCTTCATCTTCTCCATCACTGTGCCCAGGCAATGGTTCAGGACTCAGATAGCATCTTCTGATCTAAATGTTATGGATGCTACTGCTGGGTAGCATCAGGACACTTATTTGGCATCCTGACTCAGAATTCCTGGTGACCATTCCCCACAGCTTCATATTCATGTTAGAGAGCAGTAGGGACAGAATGATTTGTGGCATTCCACCGTGTGAGCGCCAGAGTGCTGGAGTTCATTCAACCCAACACTGTCCTTACAAGGATTGAAACCACCATAGCAAGATACCCTAATCTCCACCAGTTAGAGGCAATTCAGAGGGATGCCATGGTCAACAGTATCCGAAGTGGCCAAGGTCAAGCTAGATCAAGAGGGAAGATCACATTTCTTCACTTTCTTCCCTGAAGGACATTCATCAAGGTGACAACATTGGTTCATTCCTCAGACTTGGCCTGAACCTAAATTGAAATAGAGCAAGACAATCAATTTCTTCCACAAATGTCTGCAGGTACTTGAACGTGTCTCTCCAATGCCTTATCACCACAAAAAGGGTATTTATGGTTGAGCGTTAGTTGCCATCAAAATGTTGGATCCACACCTAGTTTCTAGGAGAGGGAGAGACAGCCCTCCTTTATGAACATTTTTCTCTCCCAGACTTTCCAGAGAGTTGGGGACTCTTTGATGACACTTTATAGCCTAGTCTGAAAACGGGTGAAGGATGCTTTGTGTGTGGGCAAACATCAACCTGAGTAATTGCCACAAGCAGCTACAATATGTTAATTCACTGGCCTCATCTGAAATAAAGCATCCTGCAGGCATGCATATAAAATCATTACTTCCTTAAAAAAAATAAACATGAAAAGGTGGCTGTGTAAGAGGAAATCTGTAAGGGTTTGATGTCAGACAGTTCCTTGGAATTGAAATAAGAGCAGGCCCTTTGCTAAGCTGTTCTCAAGTGTTAAAATGCAATTCCTACCAAACTGTCTTTAGCTCTTGTTCTCCAGGGGAACCTAAGTGTCAGAGGTGAGCAAGGCAGCCCACAACACAGAAGGCACACAATTTCCTTCAGTGCACTTTCATTATAGAAGCACATACCCAGTTAGGGCAAAACCACCTCCAGCAACTTTGCAAGGCAAAAGCAAACACCGAACAAGACCATCCTATTTCTCATTCAAAAGCAAAGAACACTTAACATCCTGAGATGCATATTCCACCCAACAGTCACTGCAAGATGAATAGCAATTTCAGGAATGGTGTGGAAGCACTTTTGGGGTCCTATGAAAGCCACATTGTTTTGAGTGGTTCTTTCTTTCTCCCTCCACGAAAAAGGAGGACCTGATTACTCAAGAAATGCTTTCTGTGCTATATTCTCTTCCTCCCTTCTTGTAACAAGATCAGGATTTCACACCCGACTGCCGTCTCACACACCCAATTTGACCCTCACAGAAACCCTGCAAGGTGGGTTAGGTGGGGAGGGCCGCCCTGTGGTAGTCCAGCTGAATTTTGCAGCTGAACTGAACGACAGATAGCAGCCTGCTACATCCCAGAAAGCCCACGAGCAAGAAATGAAGGCAAGATGACCCCGAATTGTGTGTAAGAACTGGTTTGAGCCGAGTAAGGTAGAAATGAGAAATGTACCTCTTTAGACCTGAAAACCTGACAAATCTATGTTGTGGTTGTGTTTTGTGTTTTTTTAAAAAAAACCTCCTGCAAATAAAAAATTAGCAGTGTGGAAACTAGATTTCTTTTACCCCTCCTCTTTTTTTTTTTTTTTGCAGGGAGATTTTACACGAGGAAGACATTGTTCAGAAATGAAACTTCCCAATTCTATTTCAGCTTGTTGAACCATCTTCTAGAACCAGTGAATCGCAGCACTTTCAGGACCAGAGACAAATGCAAAGTAGGCAAACTGCGATGAGGTAACGAAGCAGAGGGAGAAGAAACAGCTTGGGCGTATATGTCATTCAACACACGTAGATAGGCTTGGTTTTAGCAACCAGTCCAAGAACAGCAAGGCATCGTCCAAGGACCCCACGCACCAACCTCCAGGGCCTTGTTGAAAAAAACTGAGAGCAGCCACTTTTAAAAAGAAGTGCTCGGTGGAAGCCTTGAAAGGAGAAGACAACTGTTTGGGCCTGGGGGCACATTTTAAATGCCCTTAGAAAATTCTGCCAGCTGAAGGTTGCCCATTCACAAAAGGGCTGCCACGGTGGGCCTGACCAATCATAAAATATCCATTTATAAGCCAGACCTGGAGGATGTTCTCAACCATTCCAGGGGCTTTTGTCAGGCCCAAATGCATTGCTGCAAATGCAATACTTCAAGGCTGGTGCCTTCCTCCTTCTTCTTGTTCATCATCATCATCATCATCATCATCTAAAAGTTAAATGCAACTGGGCTCTTAAAAGAATTCTAGTGGAGGTGTGCAAGGACAGATTGATATCCATAGCCCTTAGAAGATCAGTGGATAAGTCTAAGACCCTGAGTGTCTGTGTGTGTGCGTATACCTACGTCCTAAGTCCCCGTGATCCCTAAACTGGATCATGCAAACATTACTATCAATGGCAAGCACCCCCAAACTCTTGATTTCATTTTTTAAAAAGCCTTGTTCCTAATCCTCAAGGCTGTAGAGATCAGTTTTAAAATGTGTGGGCAAAGCTTGATTAAATCTCTGACACTGGCTTAATAGATTTTTCTAGCCATCAAGGCTTCAGTGCTCCATGCAGATGATAGACTCATGGAAGAGAAGCTATTACGAGAAATACACCTGCAGGCATTTTTTGCTTCATGGCAGAAATCATTGAGGGGTGAGATTTCAGCCTTCCTTAGGGCAAAACCAGATATTTGATGCCCCGGAAATGTAACAGAGGCTGAAAATCCTCCATGGGCTGTGAGCTACAGTTCAAAATATAAAAACATGTTTCTTAGGAAAAGAGCAACAACCAGAAATGATCCAGCATTAGAAGCAGGACTGATAAGGTCATGTCTTTTGTTTTTTGTCACCTGGAAATGCCACCGCTTCCCAGCAGTCACCCACATTTCCTGGATTTATCAGCAAAACCCAGACCAGAAAAAAATTATAAAAACAAAGCTATCTCTAGGAGAGTCACTTAAGATGTCTATCACCTTAGTTCATCACTCCATGCAATTAGTCATAAACAATCAAGAGGAAAATCCACCCTCTTTTGGGGGGAGAGCTGTTTGAACACAAGTCAATAACTGAATTAAAAAAAAAAATAAGGGGGGAAATCTGTCTTGTCTTAAGCAACCTCAAAAGCAAGTCACCTAAGCAACTCAAGACAAATATTTTGGCATGACTACCACCCCTTTATCAAGAAGAATAAAACAACGGCTTCCCAAAATAGCTTTTACTGGTTGTTTGTGTTTTACACGATGGTTGTGTTTTGTTCTGAAATATGTAAATATGCGTCAGTCAAGTCTCTCTTGGCAGAAATGGAACCACCCTTGCCTTTTTCCAAGATTTTTTTTTTAACTTCCCAGTCTATTCTACACTTGTGAGATTTCCTGGAGGCTTCTCACCACGTACTAAGCAGGACCAACCCTAATTAGCTTTTTCATTAGCGCTAAGCAGACTCCCATTGCCAATGAACTGTAAGCTTGTTTCCAGAAGACACCAAACTCTATCATTAGGACAAAAGCCATCCGTGTTTCACTTCCAAGATTTAAACGTATGTTGGTTGGTCACTGGAATATTCACATCTCAATTAATTTTGCACCCCTCCTCCTTCCTGGAAGTCAAGGTGGTAAGTTTGGAGCTGTTATTCTTATGACAACTCTAGAAGGTGGTAGGAGAACTAGTTCAAATCATCTACTATAAATGTCATGGCTGAACAGAGAGTGAAATCTTGAGGGTTTTCTCAAACTAATCTTCTCTTGATGGTGTTACATCCAAAGAAAGTGCACAAAGTTGTTGGATTCAGGGCTGAATGTGGTAACCCATTTCAAGCACCCCTGTATGTTTTGGCACTGTCTCCTCCATCTCTGACCTTTGGATAATGAGTAGAGCGGGCTGAAAGGAGCTGCAAAATCAATTGGGGAAATCCATGGTTCAGCATTTGAGGGTCTATCATGGGTGAAGACCATCCCAGTTCAGTCTTTAGAAAATGTCATGATATCCACTGAAGCCTTCAACTGCCACCAGCAGCCCCTGATAAATGAAAGATTCATAACTCTTTGGTTGGAGGGCTACATCTGACTTTTGAGTGGTGTGTCAAGGGCTGTGCCCCAAAAAGTAGATTGGATCAGGACAGAAAATTAATTAATTTTTAATTTAAAGTATTAAATACATAGGGAACATTCATCTATTTTTCCCTTATAGTTTGGCAGTCATCTTGGAAAGGATTCCAGGGAAGAAACCCAAACTTTTTTAGGTACATGCTTTGCTCTAAGGCTGTAGTTTATATGCTTACTTAAATGGACTACATGATGTAATTCAGGACAAGCCAATGTCCCGAGTTCCTATACAAAACATACACAATTTGGTCCAGTTTTACTTCCTCAGAATCTGAAAGACTTGACAGCATCATTTTAATATTTAGCTCATACAGATTTGGGGTTTCCCTTTGGGATTTTCCTCTCTCACCTACAATTTCCTTGGCTGGATCCCCAGCAAAGAATGTCTGTTGCAGCATCCTTGCAAGAAGTAGAGATCAAGAATATTATTCAAAATACAAGGAATGCATCTTGTTCCATGATGAAAGATTCATGCTGACTTCTTGGCTCCTGCACTGTGCCTTACATCAGAATACTTTGGCCTGTTACCCACAACTCTGTATGACATTCGTATAATCATCATCTCCAAAACCAACGTTTGAGTTACTCTCCAATTACCTCCTTTGGTTGTTTTACTCCAATGACTTCAGGCAATGACTGCAACCATCTGTATGAAGCTGGGTTTATCCAAGGGCAACCCGATGCTGTGCAGAACAATTGTAAGACAACTTGAGGACCTCATTCAACCCAAGTCTGAGCCAGCTCCAGTGAGATTGCTGCTTGTTAAAGCAGCCTTCAACTGTCCTTTAAACATTTAAGTTGTTCTAGTTGCAAGCTGCAAGGTCAGGATCTATCTGGTGGTCAGTACATTTGGCTCAAAAGATAGCAAAGGATTCATACATCAAGTACTGGAAGATCAGATCTCCATATTTGAATATGAAACCTAGAGCTGACAACAGATTAACATTTATTTGACTCCAACAGAAAAGAATATATGCAGCTCTGGGTTGAACTGTGGAGTCCTTGGTGCTCTGATGATGTTACCTAGTTGGGTAATGAAACATCTGCAAGCAAATAAACAAGCTCAGAGACCACCAAGAACTCCATTTATTTGTTTATACAATTCTAGAAGCCTAACAATTTATCATCTTACAATGTGATTTGCAGAGAGATCATTATGCCCCAAGCTGTCACTGTTGATTCCCCAATTCCACGTCTCTTTCCCTTTCTCACTGTTTGCATCATGTTTTGCCATAAATATTGGACAAACTCCACTGCCTACTCTGACTGGGGATGATAAAAACATATGTCTAACCCATCTGGAGGGCACCAGATTAGGAAAGCGGCCTTCTAAATCATTAGAATAGGTCTTTATGTGCCATCCAATGCCAGCTGCTGAGAAGGCAAGCGGGACCCTTCTTTTGTTCCTGGATCGCAACAATGATGCTGTAGTAGATGAATCTTTGGTCCAAAAAGGTGTTCCTTAATTTCCTGAATATTCCCATTTTACACCCAGGATGCTAAAGAGTCTGGATAGGCCTGAATGAGTGTTTGCAAGTGTTTCAATTTCTGTGGTGCATTTAAAACCCAAAAAGAAATCCAGTTCAGTAACAATGCAGAAAATGCCTGAGTTGGTACCCACAATTGGCTGACTTGCAAAGATGCCCTCTGCCCCAGTGCATCAGCTACGCTCTACACAGAAAATCAGAGGGGCACATTTTCTGATTTAGCTTCAGGCAGAGGTGGAGATTAAAAGCAGAGAAAGCTTCCTACTAGACGAGACAAGATGGGAAGACAAGAGTCAGCAGGAGGGTGAAGAAACCCGGCTTAATATCTACCCAAGGAGAGCTTTAAAGGGCAATCTCTTTAGATTTGATAAAAGTAGGTCAATCTTTCTGCTTTGCTGAGTCTTTGGGCAGAACAACACCGACTTCCGCCAACGCTCTCGAGTTCTCATTTACGCTTCACGGCAGACACGTCATTCATATATATATATATATATATATATATATATTTATATTTATATTTATTTATACACACACACACACACACACACACACTCTGAATTCAGTACAGCTAATTGAATCAGCCTTAGCAACCATTCAAAGCGGGCCCTTCATCTCTCCATCCTTCCCTTTACTTTGCTTTCTCAATGGCTTCTTCCATTGCAAAAGGAAAGATGGGACACTCCCCATGTCCTCCCCCTGATCCCCCAGCCTGCCCCTCGCTTCATCTTTCTGCCCTCTAATAAGTCAGTGTTTCTCAACCTTGACAACTTGAAGATGTGTGGACTTCCCCAGCTGGCTGGGGAATTCTGGGAGTTGAAGTCTACACATCTTCAAGTTGTCAAGGTTGAGAAACACTGGATTAGACTATCATCATCACAGGCCTCACTCCTCTCTGGGAAAAATGCAACCAGCCCATGAAATCTGTTTTACACACCTGAACTCTCCTTCAGCAATGCAGCTTTGGTGCTCTGCTAGGACTGGATAAGCAGAGTGAGACCCCCAGCATGGCTCCTTTGAATACTGAGCTGACACTGGTCATGTAGAGTGCCTTCTCTTGACCAACACCATCCTCATTTCCTTTCAAACACATTTGCAGATCTGGAGACCAGTTAAAGCTGTTGCATCTCTAAGACCAGGGATAGTGTAAGGGTGTGTGGGAATGACCTTGGGAGAAAGGAGGAAGAGCCGAAGAGTGGACAACTGGTGTGTGAAAGGTATCTCAGCTCACAGAAGGAGAGAGGGCATGGGAAGCATTTCAGAAGAGACCCTCCCTCCCTAATTTTCCAGAGAGTAAAAGGAAAGGAGGGGAGAAATACTTTTAGTCTTGCAAGATTCTGTTAACATAACCTTACAATAAAGATAGAGCTAGTACTCCTGGTTGTGCTTCTTGTCTGGACTACCTTGAAGGGCTGACAGACAGACAGCTTATAATTCAGGAAGTCACTGCTTTAGAAGTGCCTACTTCAGTCCCTCTTGTCTATCTTGCTCTGCCCTTTCTATATGCACTATTTATGTGGACTTGCTGCTTGGGTGGTGCAGCAGTGACAGCACTGAACACTCCTGCAAGCAGGAAGCTAGCAGTAGGGAAACTACCCCCCCTTTTTTTGCAGGGAGTTTTTACAAGAGGAGAACATTATTCAGAAATGAAACTTCCCAATTCTATTTCAGCTTGTTGAACCATCTTCTAGAGCCAGTGAATCAAAGCACTTTCAGGACCAGAGACAAATGATCAGGTAAGCAAGCCATGATGATGTAAGTGAAGCAAATGGAGAACAATCATCTCTCCTCCCCATATATCTCACTCTACCTTTTCTGTATGCACTCTTTGTGAGACCTTGCTGCTTGGATGGTATAGCTTTGATAATCTAAGAAAACTCAGTTACTCAAGGATCTCTGAGTTGGCTGCAGTCGCTCAGGGTCACCCCACAGCCATGACAGATTTCGTAGGTGGAAACTTCCAGTTTCAATCTCATTTAAAGAAGTTCATAGAATCACAGAGGTGGAAGGCACCTTTGATGTCATCTAGTCCAATCCTCAGACATGGAAGGTTCTGAGATGGTCTTTCACACCATCCCGGAATCCTCTTACCTCCAATAGCTCTCTACCTATCTCTGATTCAGACCTTGCAAAATCACTGCTAACCAGAGCAAACAGTATTTGGACCGCTTGACTTGACCTAAAAAGCTTCCTTCTTAATTACTCAGCCCCATCTATCCTATCAGGTGGAAGAGGGAATGAAAGGGGAACATAACATTTACACAACCTTGGGCTGGCAAGATCTACTTCATGTTTATTCAGATTCTCCAAACATGTGCCCTGACCATCAGCACCACTACCAAGGTCACAAATTCCTTTTGCTCATTTATCTGTTCCTGGTTTTCCTCCAAGCCTATTTTTGCAGCAACCTAGTTTTGGGAGGTAGAAAACGTGTTGCTTCTGCTATACAAATTAACATTGGAAAACGTTTGCTGATCTACAGTCTCTAATTCTGGCAATGATTTGACCTGTTATAAAGGTCAGTTGGTTCCTTTTTTGTCCATGAGAGTACTAGAGACTTTAGGTGCCCCTATAATACTTTCAGATCTAGTAGCCGAGTGTAAGCAGAGATCCAGCCTCCCTCTCATAAGATAGATCTGCTAGAAAGCAATTTGGTCTGCTCCCCAAGGTTGCCTTCTCCCACTTCCACTAAAAACTCTCAGCTCCTATTTTTTTGTTTCAAACTCTTGTATGTACTAGAGTTGCACAAAGATCCTCCAAATTGGATTGATGGTTCAAATCCAAATGCCAAATTGGCTAAATGCACTGAATTGACAAAGCAAAAGCGATTGCCACATCTCTAATAATATGCATGGTCAACCATCGCTGCAACTGAGCAAGAGAGGTCCACCTTCAAAAGAAAGAGCTCTCGTGGAATGTCATCTCCTTTAAGTATCAGGAGGTTCTCTTTGAAAGCAGGAGCAGGCAACTGTTGGGGATCAGTGGTGGTGCATCTGGAATTCTGTGAGCATGTCATAGGTGTTATCACAAAAAGTTGCAGCGCAGATAGGCTTGGGGGAAGTTCAGGGAGAGGTTGTCTATCCAAATTAAATCTGACTGGTCATGAGACACAGAGTTCCCAGATGACAAATGGTGAAATTATTTCCCTCACCATTTCTAGCCACTTGGGGTGCTCCCCACCATGCCATCCCTACCCTTTATATTTATATTTCAAATTTAGATACCGCCCATCTCATGAAAAAGTGACTCTGGGCGGTTCACAATAAAACAACAATAATATTAATTAAAATACAATAAAAACAATATAAAAATACAGTAAAAATAGAATAAAACCAAACACATATGCAAATAATAATATCTTCCAAGATGTTGATGATCAGTAAGATGTTAACATATGGGAGCATCTTCAAGGTGCTAACCACCCCCAAGGTTGGTTGCCCCTTTTTTTTGCCCCATGCCAGTTGGCAGAGCCAGGTCTTGACTGCTTTCTGGAAGGACCATGCTTTGTTAGCATTGTTTTCTCAGCAAGGGGACACCCTTTCAATGTCCTGGGCTGCTATTATCCATACAGTTGATTTTCTTAGAATACATATGGGGCCCATGGACTCCTATCTTAGGGAACTCTAAACAATCATGGTTACATGGAGCAGAGAACATATGGGGCACCAAGAGACATATCTATGGGCACATTTCCCACCACATCCAGCCCTGCCATCTTATTCATTAGCTGTCACCAGATAGTCATCTGGTACTATGAACCTAGTTCCTGTTTGACAAATAAATAGTTAGCCAATATGCAATGCTTGTACACAAAGCATCAGAATGTTCAAGATTCTTCATGTGCTTTATTGTAGTAATTGTTACAATTGATGTGCTCACAAACTGCTCTGGGCTCTGAAATTCAAGTCATCCTTGGCACCTGAAGTTCACAACTCTTTCCAGGTTGATAGTCCATAAAATGTGGATTACTGGTTTGGATCTGGCTTGCAAAATGCTGATCTTTAGTGCGCTGGTAAATTCTGCCTGTTAAAAAAGAGAAAAGAGAAACAAAGATTAATTTATATTACTGCTGATTCCCTATTTAAAAGAAAATGGAATGGGAGGTTACCAAGTTCTTGCGACTAACTCGAATTCTAATTCTGAGTCTACATCTAATCAGCCACTATATCATTGATTCTTTTACCCATTCATTTTCTAATGCTACATATTTTATCATCCACCAGAAATGTCTTTTTGCATCCCACACAGAATAAATGACAGGCTTCACACGAAAGAACAAATGGTTAATATCTGACTGGCAATATTCAGAAGCCAGCAGTGGAATAATCTGTTTTATGAAGCCATTCAGCTCCAGCATGGTATCTCTGTCTTTCCCCACTTTCTGTGAATTGCTGAAAATTATGTATTATTTAACTTATTGGTACAAGAATTCTGCTTCTTTCTTCCTAAGGCCCACTTCCCTTTCTCCTTAGGTTGTAAACCTATGGACATAGGCTGCCATTTTTTTATTGATTACTTTAAAGGATTTTATGGCTGAAGCAGAGTAAAAACACTTTAAATCCAATTGATCATCGACAACTGATGTTAAGTGGATGGTCCTATACAAGGGATTTGCAAAGAGTAGCTCCAGTGTGAAACTGCTGAATAAAAATATCAAAAGGTGTGGATTTATTAACTTGGGTTCTGTAAGAAAGTAAAAGGAGGATTAAAGGAAGATAAGGACATCACAGAGAAACTCAATGCTCTGAGGCTGCCTTTACTTCAGAATCTGTAAGCCTCAATTTTCCATGCAGAGACAATTTTTTTTTTCAGGAAAAGGAATCAGAAGAACTGAAGCAAATATCAGAAGAACTGAAGCAAATATTAGTGACAAGAGATAAAGTCCTCTTGTGATAAAGTAACCGGATATACTTCAGATATACGGCAACTTCCAATCACTGGATATTGTTGGCTGGAGCTTAGAAGAACTGTCGCCTAAAACATCTGGAAGGAACCAGTTTCTAATCCTGTCAATTTTCACATAACTGAGTTAATTTCATCAGTTACATGGAATACTGCATTTCCTTCACCTGAGGATAAGAGACAGAACTATGGGGCTGTGTTCCCAAATACCTGGAGGGCACTTGGTTGGCTCTAATTAATTATTAATTCTTGATTTGGATGCAGTCCAGCATAACACACTTGTTCCTCTGGAAATCCAGACAATACACGCTGAAAGGCCTTAAAACTAGAGTGTAGCAAAACTTACCACTGTTTTGTTCAAGTCTCATTTTACTTTACCAGAATTTATTTATATGCATACAGTTTAGAAGTTGCCCGCCTCCTAGAGATTCTGCGCAGCTTAGAGTTTTAAAAAAAAGTTCAAAAAAAGAGAGAGGGGAAAAAAGATCATGTTGCTGGAAAACAAACGTAAATAAAAAACCCATCTGATGGGCTCAAGTATCACCCTGCCCCAAGGCCTGGGAGAAGAGTCAGGCCTTTAATAGTTCTGAATGTCATCAGGGTGGGAGCCATCTGGATCTCTGGGGGGGGCAGGCAGGGGGGAGGATATCATTTCAGAGGACAGGCACTATAACAGAAAAGACACACTTCCTTGGTCCTGCTAGATGACATTGCTTAGTCAATGGGATTTGAATTACACCCACTCTGCCCAAAAGTGGTCCCTTAAATAACTAGGGTCTGGGGATTCGCATCTCAAAAGACCCTATTTCCATGATGGGACTTCCATTTGGGAATCCCCAACCTGGTTTCAATGCCATCAATTCCAGGATTCTGCAACTCTCTTCCTACTAAGCCAAAGCCAACAGAAGCATTTTACACTTCCACATATTATGGCATAGCTGCAATTGCTGGTGCATCAAAATATCAGAGTATGTAGCTCCACTGGGTTCAGTGGAAGTAAACCAGAATACTTCACATCAAGTTTCTGGGCATCTCAAACCTTGGCCACACACATCCATCTGCAAAAAGGAGACAATGTCGTCCAGCGGCACCCACAGGTGGGGACAAGTATGATTTCTAAAGTGCAAAGATAGGCAACAGTTTGGTGAGGGGGCTTTCCCACAACTCTGTAATGTTACCCTGCAAAATGTTTTGAATCTCATGACTTTCAGAAGTGCTGGATCCATATCTTCTAGGATTCCCACCAGCAGTTGGATGGTTTTGGACCCTGGATGCAATGGTCTAATGAGGGGCTCCATGCATTGTTTGAGAATACATTTTATTTCAGAACAGTATACTGGAGTGTGAATGCTTTTCTCACTATCAGATTATTACTATTATTTTAAAAAACAAGAAAAGGAAGAAGCAGAAGATATCTCGTGGGTCCCACCAAGTCCGTTTCAACACAAGATTTGGTGCTATGCTTGGATATTGTTGTTGTGTCATCACCTGCCCCTTTTTGGATGGTCATCTGGGCTACAGAGCCATAGATTTCAGTTTGACATGCCTAATATAGATAACCAACTGAATGTAAATTGATGGTCTGGCTACACCACCTTCCTCAACCTGGGTGGTCTCCAAATGTGTGAACTGCAGCTTTTGGAATTCCCCCACCTGCATAGGCATTCTTGAGGATTCTGGGAGTTGAAGTTCACACAATCCAGGCTGAGATACACTTCTAACTCAGCGGTAGGAAATGGATACCTTCTGTATAATCTGAACTATAACACCCACAAAACTTTATCTATCAATGCCCAAGCTGGCTAGCAGTGTTGGGATTTGAAATCTAAAATCAACCAACAGCCCTACCCAGAAGGTTTCAGAAGGCTGAGTGCTTGAAAGTGAACTTGCTGAACAGAAGCTTGAGATACAAGCAGAGATAGAACCTTGGTGAATGTATAAGCTAGAAGGATCACTAGCAAAGACTGAAAGAGAAAGGTGCAAAGACTCTGAATGGCCAGAAATCCAGGCAACTTATGAAGGAAGGGAAAAAACAACTAATCAGGAACAGTTTTGATTTTGCTATGTTGGTTTTTCCTATGGAAGTCCTTTAGGTCAGTGTTTCTCAACCTTGGCAACTTTTAAGATGTGTGGACTTCAACTCCCAGAATTCCTCAGCTAGCTGAAGTCCACACATCTTAAAGTAGCCAAGATTGAGAAACACTGCTTTAGATTGACACTGTGGTAGGAACATCAAGCTGAAGGTAAGAGATGAATCCAGCCAGTGAGCTTGCGCTTAAAATTCATCAGCCAGAAGGAAATAGCAGCACACTAGTTTAGGGTGTTTTTGGTTTGGGGACGGGGGAGCAACAATAGCTAATATGCTCAGTGCTCAGAACCACAGGAACTTTCTACTGAGTTCTGGGTTGAGGCAAAGACTGGTGACAACCACTTTAGCAGATCTAATGACTTGACTTGGTTTCAGGCAGTTTTTGTGATGTTTCTAGGCTGCCCTACTAAAGATTACTGGAAGCAACTTCCATGGTAGACCATGAGAGGGACTTCTGAATACACATTTAACAGGCAGCACAGATCATACAACGAGTATATCCTAATTTACCCTGAACCCTTTGATTCAATCTTTCTGTCCAACTGCTGAAACCGCAGACCACAAAGCTCTTTTGAAGACCAGGAGATGCAATATTGCCCAGAAATTTCACAATCCTTCAAAACTCAACTGAGGAGAGAACTGGGTTGTATGAAAGAAATCAGCCATGCTGAAAAAGATTTAAGTTGAAGAATGATTACCTGAGCAGATTAAAATACATAAAGACTTGGGGGAAGTTTGCTTCACTTCTCAGAAACAAACCTGGCATGTTAGTTTTGCCTTAAAAAAGAAAAGAAAAAGAAAAAAGCTTTTCTCCCAGTGTTTGAATGACTACTTATAGTTCACAGTTTTAACCCACAAGATATATATTTAAAGGTTAGCTTACTAAGAACAAACAATTTGGCTGGAAACCCCCTTTCTTTGGCTGCTACAAATTTGCAAAAGGGTAACAAGTCCAAGACCTGTATTTGAATACTGACACTTCTACAGGGGAAGCACCAAACGGTGGTATCAGGGCTTACAAGGTTCCCTTCAAGCAAACACAGGTTTGGGGAGATGTGAAAGGAGAAGGTTGGGTTTTCCGCTACTCATACTGAGATTCTTTTCCACTTAATAGTGATGAGTAGTTCTCATACATCACGTTTTGTACCATTACTACTACTGCAATGATGTCAGCTATGACCACTGAAGGAATTAGTGAATGTATGGAAATAAGATGTGTAGAAATCCAGGGCCAAGGAACTCTTGGTCTGTTCCCTCAGGATATGAGGATAACAAAGTCCTGGGAAGGACAAAGCTGCAAATGCCATCCAACCAGGCTGCAAAAAACTGCTTAACTGTTCTTCCATAGTTCACTGTTGAAATTTTAGAATTTCAATAGCAAATTTGCAAAAGGGTAAATTTAAAAAATAATTCCCTTGGTCAATTTTGCTGTAGTTTCAAGCAACGTCAGCTAATTAATTCCTTTAACTGATTTGTCTGCTCCAGACAAACTGACCAGTTTAGATAGGAATTAAACAATAATTCTGATGTGAAAAAACAAAACTGTTTTCCTTGATTTTAGACTGTAAGACTACACAACTCAAATTGCTACAGAAGAAATTCCTCTTGTGAAGGAGAGATCTGGGAAAGGGGCGTGCTCCCCATTTATTCTTATAACAGTTGTTATGTTTGTCAGCTACTTTTTCACTAAGGAGTTGAAACATAAGACATTTGTTCTGTTCTCCATTTTCTCCTCACAACCCCATATGGTTGATCAGGTTGAGGGATCAGATCTCAAGAAACTAAGGCTCCAAAGGGCTTGGACCAACATCCTTCTCATTGCAGTCTCATCACCTTACAAAGGGGGATGAAACCTGATGTCCTTCACGTATTTTAAACTATGGTTCTCATCAGCCCGAGTCAGTAGTCAAGAATTATAGAAACTTTAGTACAAAAGATACCAGGGGTAATAGGCTGCCCATCCCTGTTCCAACCACTATATTGGCCCAGAAAGAAATGACTTGCTAACCTTTTGTAGAAAAAGAATAGATTTTTGTGATGCATTTATCAGGACAAACGTGCATGGATATTTCCTTAATTTGCCCATCCCAGCCTATGTGTAATGGAATGTATCTACGAAGAGGAGGGTGATGTGGGGGATAGAAGCAGAGATCAAGGCTATCAGGAAGGAGGGGGTGCATTCCAGGAGAGGAAAAGAGACAAGATAACACAGTCCACAGGAGGAGTGTGGGAAGCAAAAGAAGTTCAGGATAGCCACTTCTAGGATCTCCCAGGGTACATCCACTTGTTGCAGTAGTACAGTTTTAGTCTGGCAAGATTCTGTCTATAGGTGTATCTGTCTATAGATGTAAGCTAATAAAGGAACTTAACTCAACTGGACTGTTTCACCACTGTTCTTGGGCTGGGCCTCACACTATGTCATCAGTTGCATTTATTAAATAGTAATACTTCAAGATAAATTTGTGGTCCGGTTAGGTGGTCCACATGATTTAGTCAATAGCTTTGAATAAATTGAACCAATTAATCTAAACAATTGCCCAAACACTGTAGTTCTGATGACAAACAAGTGTTTACTTACCCTTGATTCCTCTAGTATCTTTAGCTGGGAAGTCTCCAAGTTGAATTTCAATAAGAAGAAGGGAATTGGACCCTAGAAAATGAAGAAAAAAAGAAAAGCCACCAACTGAAGAGATAGACGAGATTATTTGTCTTTGTAGCTTCCATCAAATTCTCTACCAAATTAAATATCGTACAGTCCTGTATTCTGTTTCCAATACTAACTTGGATAGATTCTGTTATTTGGAAATTTAAAGATGATCAACACATTAGGTAAAAGTAACGGAATATGAGCCACAAATGTGATGGGTCTGCAAAAAGGCAAATGCGATTTGAAGCTGTGTCAATTTGTAATTTCCAAATCACAACCATTCCACTTTTTCTGTTTTGGTCAGATCCCACCTTGAGTGCTGGGTTCAGTTTGGGGCATTGTACATTAAGAAGGATTCAGAGAAAATAGAACAAGCTCAGAGAAGGATCTTGAGGATGATCAGGGGAGTAGAACCTAAATCCTATGAATTACAGGATTCTAATCTAGAATATTAAAGAAGCTGGATTTGTTTAGTCTTGAGAGGGTCACAGAGAAGGTCAAGACTTGTTCTCTCTCATTTCAAAGTGCAGAATGCAAAATAATGGATTTAAGTCAGAAGGCAGATTCCAGTTGAGTATTAGAAAACATTCCCTAGAAGTGATTGGTAGCAATTCAGAACCTTTAGTGGATATATGCTAGTGAAGGTCAGATAACATTTCTCTGGGATGCCTGTTCTTGAAGGACCGCCTGTTTCCCATAACATCTGCCCAGCTGATTTGATCTTGCAGGGTTGGCACACTCCGTGTTTCTTCGGTTAAACACTGTCATTCTCAGGACCCCGGAAGCATGTCTTCTTTGTAGCAGTGTCTGCCCTCTGAAATGAGATTCCCCGGGATATCCAGATGGCCCCCACTGTGCTGTTGTTTAGAAGAGCCGTGAAGACCTAGCTCTTCACCAAGGCCTTCGACAAGGGTGAGTGAGACCCCTCACTTCATCATGCTTGCCATCTTTTATCTTTATCTTTTAAGTTTTACCTTAATTTGTTTGATTGTTGTGAGCCACCCAGAGCCATCTCTCTTTCCAATTCCATCATGTCATTTCCAACACTTGTCTAATGGGGGTCTCTCTGGCCATCATGCATTGCTCCAAAACCTGCAAAAAGCAACAGAAGAATCCTAATACAGATTCACCTCAAGGATACCATTTAGAAAATAATTTTTCAACATTACTTGTTAGGACTATATCCCACAACCCTCCCATTTTTCTGCACGACGATCCTGTGATGTCTGTTGAGCTGAGTGAGAATGACTGGCCCCCCAATTACCCAGGGACTCAGGGTGGATCTACTGTGACCCTGTGGGGAAAAAACCCACGGGATACAAGGAGATATCAACACATAAGCTAAGAGCCACTGCTACATCACGAAGCTCACCAGTCTGTACTAGTTACTGAAAACAACAAATTTTATTACAGCCATTGGCCAATCAAGACATACAATTAAAATGCAATACATTAAAATCCTGATGGAGGAATAATGAAATAATGAGTTCTAGTCCTGCTTTAGGCACGAAGCCAGCTGGATGACCTTGGGCCAGTCCCTCTCTCTCAGCCCTAGGAAGGAGGAGGCCAGGGCAAACCACTTCTGAAACCGTGCCAAGAAAACTGCGGGGACTTGTCCAGGCAGTCGCCAGAAGTCAAAAACTGACTCAAAGGCACACAGACACACACACACAAGGTACTAGACACTGGCAAAGCTGACCACCCTAACTTTCGCTATTCCTGGCAGGCAGAGTACCTTTCAAGCCCGTTCAGGTCTGCCTCAAAGGACTAGCAGACTTGATTTGGATTTGTGGGTATTCTCAGGTGGCACCTTCTTCAGGGGGAGGGATACATGAAAAGGAACAAGGGGGGCAGAAACACCGATGGGCTTCTGTGGTTGCCGGCCCACTCGGTGGATTGCCAAGTTACTCAGCTGACTGGAACGGCACCTATAACAAAAGAACAGCCCTTGATCTCTTCCATTCTTGGCAGGAAAAGTGCTTGTTCCCGTTTCTTTAAAGCCAACTGTTGTTTTATGAAAATCCCAGCCGTTCAGGTAGGGGCTGGCACAGGAGGGCAAAGCGACAGAAGCCGCAGTGCAACATTAACCCATGGAGGCTGCAGGAGATCTGCCACGGCTGCGAGAACCCAACTACCATTTCCTCCAGAAAAAAAGGAAGACGGAGCATAAACTCCACTTTCTAGTCCAAAGGCAGAATTCAGGGCTAGACAGTGAGCAGTCAGGAATGAAAGCCCGTTAACTTATTTCATGTTAAATTGTATTTCTCTTGTTGGGAAAGACAGTGTGAGTTGTAGAGGAGAAAAAGCAGAAGTCCAAATGTTACTATGAGGATGTTGTTCTACAGGGCCAATGCAGTAGATGTCCTTGGCCTTAGTGGAACTGGACTCAGAAGTCTCAAGTCCAGATTAGGTTATGTGATACCCCTAGACCAGGGTTACATGTGGACTTCCACATGAAGTCCACACATTTTCAAGTTGCCAAGGTTGAGAAACACTGCCTTAGACACTCACCTGCTCTGGTCTGTTCTCCTGGCACCTACCTCATTCCCATCCCAAAGTGAAGCAGTCTTGCTAGCTTCGGGTTTATTTGCAGGCAGAAAGGTCCTTGGGTGTCCGTGTCTATCCAACAAGTCACAATGCACATTAAAAAAGACGTGGGGCTTCAACTGCATGGCCTCAGCCACCATCCTGGCTTCTTTGACACCTTCCTCCCACGGGCACCAGTGCTTGCAAGAATGTCTTTGGGCCCCACAAAGGCCTTGCTGGAATAGCAGGGAACATCCCCAAGAACTGTTTGCCTATTAGTAATTTTCTTCAGACTGAAATGCCCATCTTGGCCGGGTAGGTTGCTGCTCACGTATGGCCATTTTATAAGATGCCCACCACATGCACTCAACATTTCAAACGTGTCCCTAGTCCAAAACAGGTGGCCTACCCCATCTTACATCTACTGACTGCCTGGCTAAGACCAACCAAGTAAGATTACTTTAAAAGACGAAATTATACAATCTGTACTAATGGTTTTCCTTCCTGAAAAGATCCATCATTCTCAACGGCTTTGGACAGCTCTGCCATATGAAGAGAGAGGGGGACCCTCCTCCGCAAAGTAAATTCAGTGGACTTGGTCCCAGTCCTGAAAAGGGTCTTTGTGACCTGGTGGCACTACAGGAATAGGTTTCTGTCCTCCAGTGTGCAGTATCTATACTAACAGCAGAAGCATAAATCACCAGAAGCCTGGACCTTAGCAAGAAACACCGTAGGCAGACATTTGTGGAAGGGCCAGCGAGACCTACTTCCGAATAAAAAATCTCTTCAGATATTAACTCTAGTGGCTTGGACCTGTGACTTCACAAGAAATAGACATTTGTAGAAGAGTGAGCGAGACCTACTTCTGAATTATAAAAAATCTCTTCAGGTATAACTCTAATGGCTGCAGATCTGGGAGCAAGAGGCCTCTGCTCTTACCCTGTTTGTCAACGCAACAAGGCCTCCTGATTGTATTATGCTGACAAGTAGCTATGTTTGATGGCTGCAAACCCAGCACCTTTGGAGGACTTGCATTTTTCTTACACCCACACGCAAAAGTCAACCCATCTGTTTAAAGGGCTGGGCTGAAAAAGTGTGGCCCACCTGCATCCATGGGGGAGGAGGCAGAATAAGCAGGAGCAAAAATGGGGGGGGGAGGGCTCTTCCCACATTTGGGAAAGGGTTAAGATTCAAATGGTTGCCTTAAGATCTGGAGATGCAGAAGGCATCCATTCCACTTAAAATGCCTAAACCCGCCTCCCCACGTGGCCTCCGGTCCTGTCCACTTTTGGACTGTGGCCCTCCATATGCCAAACAAAGCCTGCATTGGCCCTCAAGCCAATGGAAACAGTATGCCCCAACACAATGAACTTATAGTAAGTCCTGCTAAAGGTACCGTCTCCGTTTACTTTTTGATCTGCTCCCCAGTCCCACCTGCAACCTGATGCAGTTTCATTTGCTGAAGGGCATTCCCCAAATCATGGAACGCTTCATCACAGCCAAAGAATACGTAGTCAACATCCAAGGAAAACAGCTTTCCTGCCCCACGGTTGCCAGGAACGGCAGAATCTGCCTCTGTGCTTCAACATGTTTCTTAGCAAACGTCATCTGAAACAAAATTGGCCTACCGACGTTGACTGCTTTTAAAAATCAGAGCTATTTTTAGCTCACCATTTGTTTTGCTTTCTGAAATTCCTTGAGGACTTTTCAACCTCAGGCCCCTACTAAAAGCAGCTCTCTTCTTTCCAGCAACTTCTGCTGAACTTGGTGTGGACTCTATGCATGTTTTTTTTTAAAGTGTGACCTCTGCAGAATATTCCCCCAGGTGTTAACGTGAAATAAGGGTAACCCCTAGAAGGTCCCCAGCATAACAAAACAGTACTGTGCGGGCCTCCCTCACAGTTCTCACAGGATTGTGTGGCTTACATTTCCACTCCTTGCCTCTTGCCCATGTTCTATTTCTCTCACTGCACCTTCTCAGAAAGAAAGAAAGAAAAAACCACACAAAATTTCTAAACACCAAAGAGCTTGGTGAGATTAGATATGAATTGTATCAATTGGATTTTCCTCCATTACTTACTGGACTATTTCTTAAAAGTGATGTAAAATGCAGAATCTCTCTCTCTCTCTCTCTCTCACACACACACACACACTGCCCTAACAGCAACCCCCAGAATTCCAGCCAGTGCCACCCCTGCACATTTGGAAGGCACCAGGTTGACATCAAAATGCAGAAGCTCTCAAGGTCAACTCCTCATGACTTCATAGAATTGTAGAGCTGGAAAAGATGTTAGATGTCATGTAGTCCAACCCACTACTCAGTGCAGTATCCACTTCAGCAACCCTTGACAGATGACTATCCAGCCTGTTTGAAAACTCCAAGTGAAGGAAAACTCACAACGTCATGTGGCAGCCTGTTCCGATAGCTGACAGCTCTAAAGTCAGGACATTTCTCCTGATTTCTAGCCTGAACCTCCTTCCTTGTAGCTGTAGCCCATTTGTTCTGGTCCTGTCCTCTGGGGCAACAGAGAACAAGTCCATTCCCTATTCTTTGTGATAACCCTTCAGATATTTGAAGACTACTATCTTATTACCCTTTAGTCATCTTTTCTGTAGGCTAATCATACCCAGATTCTTCAACCATTCTTAGTAGGGCTTGGTTTCCAGACCCTTCACCATCTTGGTAGCCTCACAGAACTTGTTCCAGTTGATCATTGCCTTTTTTGAAATGTGGTGCCCAGAACTGAACACAGCATTACAAATGGGAACTGACCAGGGCAGAGCAGAATGGAACAACTACTTGCTATGATCTGCACTCTATGCTTTCATCCATGTAGCTCTCTTGGCATTAGTACAGTAGTGGTTTGCTACTGCCTTCTTCTATAATGCTTTTTCAAAATTTTTACTCCATGCCAAACCAGAATGTTTGAAATTGGAGGAAAGAAGAAGATGCTGAGCCCTTTTTAGGGACAGAGTCTGTGTAATGCCCATAACCTTAGCATTCTTTATTGGGATCCCCAACTAAGTACCCAGAGAAAATGCCTTTAAAACATGGAGTAACTGGGCAGTCTGGTGGGGTTGACAGAACAGTCTTAGCTCTTTGCTTTAAACCAGGGTGGAACTGTGCTCCAGGAAGGAGCAGAGCCCATGTGCGAGATGCACAGCCACTGTGAAGAAATAATGAAAATATACTGAAGGAGCGTGGGAAAGAAACATTAACTGTATGAAAGAAGGAAAACAGATCTGCAAATGGAAAGTAACTGTTCCAAGGAATTATGGTGGTGGGAGCTGAATGGACAACAGCAAGGCCTACCCTCACAACCCAACTTAGGTATGTTTGCTAACAAGCCTCCTATGGCCCTCCACATGTTGCTGGATTACAACTTCCAGCAGCCCAAACCAGAATGGACAATCATGAGGGAACAGGGAAGAAGCAAATAGGTAGGTAATAGGCAGTGCCTAATTTAGGTTAGATGTTTCAGCAACAAGGTTGCAGCATAAAATTAATCTCAAAATGGAAACTTGCAGACTAAATCCATTTATTCATGGCACATGTGCGATTAGCTTCCAGGGACAGAAAAAATTGGTACTTCCCCCACCCTGAAACAAAAGACAATTGTTTTTTAAGTAGTGCTGCCTTCATGGACAAGCTGAGTTACTTTATTTTAAAAAGATTTTCTTATCCCTTTTGCTGCTTTTGAGGGAACACTGGGAGGAAAAGAGATAATAGCTCCTCGTTTCCAGAAGAGGGACTGATGCAGTCACCCTGCTGACTCTGAGCAAATACAGATCTTGGCAGGGCATGAATGGGGTCCAATCTTTGGAAAACTATGTCAAGTTCCTTGAGGATCAAATACATTGACATGAGGAGAGCCATGACCCTGAGGCTAGAATTAACAGTCATGGTCTTTCTCTTTCCATCAGACTGAAATTGAAGAACACAAGGACATAAGCAGTGCCCTGCTGGATCGAACCCCTGGTCCATCTAATCCAGCAATCTGTTCTCACAGTGGCCAAACAACTGCACCAGAAAGCCCATTACTCTCCCAGCAGATGGCCTTCAGAGGCCATCAAGGCTAACAGACATTGATCCCCATGACTTCCATGGAATGGTCCAACCCTTTTTTGAAGCCAGCCAAGCTGGTAGCCCCACTTCCTCACATACCAACTCATGGAAACAACTCTCCAAATGGGCTAAATAGCCACCGGGATTACTTATTTAAGGCAAGGAAGTCAAAGAGCTCAGGAAACCACAACATCTTGATTGAACACTGAAATTATTAGTATCTGATTCTGCAGCAAAGTAAGGAAAATCTACCAGCAGCAGCTTATATCACAATTAAGCATCTATGCAAATCACTCTTCTTAGGAAACAAGATGAGAGCAGGAAACTTTGACAACAGCTTTGTAGAAAGGAGAGCAAGAAGAGTCTCCTTGGAGGTACCTCCTGGGCTTGGCTGTTCTATTTCCTTTTCTGCCACCTTTAAAACCAGTTCGTTCTTTTTAAATTAACCAAGGGGCCCACTTCAACATGGAAGGGCTTGAAACTGGGCCTGCGTCAGGGCTGCGTAGGTGGACCCAAACGATCACTGTATCCCTCACTGGCTTTCTGAACTTGCTTGCCAGGACTGAAATCCTGCTGTGCTTGTGTTCACCTGAACACAAAGGCAGCTGTCCACACAATCAGGGACCCTGCTTATTAGAGCTATACTGATGCAACCATCACAAAGGGTTCCATATTTTATAAATCCCAGCATTGACCAAGATGTCAGAGATGAAATGCACAAGGAGAAATGCAATGTAATTCCCCACTATGGAGCTTACATTCTTCTCAGGTGACGGTATGCTTAAGCCAGCCTATAACACCAATATAAGATCCCATGAAATGGCACACAACCCCCCCCCCCCCCCCCCCGCTACAGGGTGTCAAGGAGCCTGAAAAGACTTAGATTTGAAAAGGCTGCCTTTGAAAACTATCTGGAAACTTCAGCTGGAACGGAACAGCAACAGTCCCTTAATAACAGGTGCGAGAAGCCGAGAAGGCATCACACCACTTCTGAAACATCGCTCTTTCGGGCCAGTTTGTTTCTGAATCTGAGTTAAAAGTCTGGTTGTGACCTTGACTGAACCAGGCAACTTGCTCCCTAACTATTCCCCTTGACAAAGCTCTGATCCAAATGACTTCTTTCTGGGAGCCGAGATGAACACTTTCGAGAAGCAACACCAATTGTTTCCAACTAATTCTGGATAGGGTGGTGTCAGCCTTGCAAGGTAGTGCAGGCAGGAAGCATGCCCAGATGAACTAAATATGCTTTATTTAAGGTTCCATTAACAGAATCTTGCAAGTCTGAAAGTACGTTTCTCCCCCGTCGCCTTTGCAGCCCAAGAAACTAGGGAGGGTCTCTTCTTAAATGTTTACCATGCCCACATTCTTGTTGTAGGCTAAGTTGCCCTTTATCAGACCGCCCCGCTGGCTGTGGCTCTTCCCACTGTCTTCCAAGGCTGTTCCCACATACCATTACAGGTGGCACTTCCCCAGATGGAAGGGAGATGCAGTTTGCAGGTCCTCCTGGACTCAGAGCTCTTACTTGAAAGGCAGGTAACAGATGTGGCAGGAGGACCTTCGTATCGATTTGTCTTGTATGCCCACAAGGCCCATTCCATGAGTCCTTCCCTTAATTGTCTTGCAGATGGTTGCTACAATATGCCTTACCTGAGGTTGCCCTTGAAGATTACTTGGAAACTACAGTGGTCCAAAATGCAGTGGTGACAACAACAATGGACGCACTTCTGTACGCTCATGTAACACTGCTACTTCATGAGCTGCCCTGGCTATCAGTAGTTTCCTGGGTGCAGTGCAAAGTTGTGGTAGCCATTTAGAAAGCAATGTCATCTCATGGGCCAAGAGGCATCTCTTCTCTGTAGGCCCAGGCAACCCTGATCCTGCTGCTTTTTAGGAAGGCATATAAGACCTGGTGCTACCAACAGGCACTGGGCTGAGAAGGTGTACGTGGCCTCACTGACAGGGATGTGATTGTCATGTAACCTTTTAACTGCTGCATATTTGATCTTGTTTTTCTCCTCCCTGGCATGATCCTCTTTCACTGCTATTGTCTTTTTTAATGATCTTTTTAATCCTCTGTAAGCCACCCAGAGGCATCAGCAAGGTGGTAGTTTTAGAAATCGATCCATCGAACCAACAGATCCTTTCTGGTTGTGGCATGCATTCATGCTCTCATTTCAGAGACAAGGAAACTCATTTGGGATTCAATCTTCTCCCACTTTTTCACTACACCAGCCTTTCCCAAACCGGGGACTTTCAAATACACAGAATACATTCTGGTCATTTTATGCATTCTGAATGCCTTACTACAGGGGTGAAAAACAACTCTGGGGACATTTGCTGTAGAAAGTGGAGTACAGGTAGTCCCCAATTTAATGACGAGTTCTGTTCCTAAGATCTGTCCTGAAGTTGAATGTGTATGTAAGCCAGAACAGTATTATTGTATCATACTGTTTAAATAGTATTGTGTAATGAACTTGCACCATTGCGCATTTAACTCGAATTGTTGTGTATTTAACTCGAATTTTGCTACAATAGGCTCCGTTCTTAACTATGGGTCATCCATAAACCTGGGGAGTACCTGTACATATAGATATTAGTAGCAAAAAACAAACACAGGGTAATAGATTAACTATAGAAGGCAACGCCAAATCACTTCCGTATTGCTGTCAAGAAAACCACCACATGAGTCCCCAGCAGGGCTTGACTTGAAACAGACTTCAGTGCTGCAGAATTCTAGAGTGGGACGTACAATTAGTTTACAGCTCCAGTTAATTAATTATTTTTATTTATTAAATTTATATGCCGCCCATCTCCTCCAGAGGGTGACAGTTCACATCTGTTGCCCTTCCCTGCATTTGTTCCGTGGTTCCTCCCAATTTTTCTTAAAATGTGGAATCCAGAATTGGGCACAGTCCTCAAGGTAGGGTCTGACTATGCCAAATTAATGTAACTATTACTTCCCATGATTTGGAAATTACACTTCTGTTGATACAACCTAAACTGCCGTTGCCATTGGGGCAGCCACATCATGCTGCTGACTCACATCGAGCTACAGTTCTAAGGACTGCATTCAGAATTTGATTACATAAATCAAGAATATTCAGGCACGCTTGCTGGAAGACGACAGACTGTCTGAAGTCCCACCATAGAATTTAAATCTTTACGGTTCAGTACGTTTTTCTTGATACCCTTGCCTGCAAGTTCTCTTTAGGTGTCTGGGTAGCAAACTTCCATGAAGAAACTTATGAAATTTTTCTTTTACCCCTCACCCCTAAGTTACAAAGATGCTGGCATGTAAATATAGCTCTCAGACATTTACAGCCATTTATTAATTTCCGCCTTTGGTTAATGAGAGATGCTATCTTGCAGGCACAAGTCTTGATTCATCAATGGTACTGAGTGAAACAGTCTGCACTTAGTTTCTTCGAAGGTCACCACAGAAGAACCCCAGAAACCTCCCAAATTTGAGTATCTTCAATTAACCCAAGGGAAATATTAAGCTGCTTCTTTCAGAAGATGCACAAGGACAAATTCCTCTACCAAAGACCGAGCAAGAAATATAAAGTGATAGTGGTAGGGTGCAAACTTGGCATGCAAATCTCAAGTTCAATTCTTGTTAACTATACGGAAAGACCAAACTTCCCCTCTCCTTGTACAAAGACCCCCCCAAATTAGTCCAGGTTTTTGACAAGTGAAATCCTTTTTGCTCTTGGCAATCCCCAAGAAGAGGCAAAAGGAAGGGAGGGAGGGAGGGAGGAAGGGATCTTCTCCATATTTTGCTTTGGCATCCCCTACTACAGGAACAGTGATTATGAATGAAGACCTCAACAGCTGGGAAAAAAGTATTCTCCATTCCTTTTACCAATTCTGTAAGGCAACACTGAAGAACTGGCAAATGACAAAAGCTTAGCTGAAAACCTGACTCCGTGTGCAGAAGTAGTCAGTGGAAACCTGCAAGAAGTCTTAGCTCTGTTGGAAATCTTCATATGGAAGTGTGCAAAGTATTTTCTGCTGGGCATTTCTGGTGTGGACATGTTCAAATCTACTCCTCCGGCTTTCAGAAGAGGTTTAACCCATAACAGTTAAATTAAGATAAGTTAGCACATGAGGGTGAGAGGGCAGTTTCATTTTTCTAGCATTAGAGTAGAGCTAACCATATACCACCCTGAGTCATGGTTTGTAGGATGAATGACTGCAGAATGGTCACACGTGCTAGAAAGGTTGCACTGGTGTTAAAACCAGAGTCAACAGAAAGGAAGGAGGCAGCCTTGCAATGACTGGGACTGAGTTATGAAGCAAGAGGATCTTGCTTTCATCTAGTCACTTTAACAGTGTGTGTGCATGGGTGTGTCAAAAGTTACTTTTTTTGCACTGTTAAAAATAGCTACATTCCTATTGAATGAGTGAGGGGACTTTTAAGAACATCTGGCTGGCCTCCATGCAAGAAAGCTGCAAAAGCCTGCATTTCCTTTAAATAAAAGTACAAACTCCTAGACAGAAAACTCAGATGACAATATTCACAGCTATCCATGTCTATGCTTATCCAGAGACTTCCAAATGCTGTAAAATATCCAGATTGTGCTTCTTCCTCCTGCATGTTCTCGAAGGGTGGACTTCAAAATCCCAGAATTCTCATTAGTTGGCCAAGCTGACTGAAGATTTCTGGGGCTGAAGTCTACCCATCTGGAGAATCAAGATTGGAGAAGAAAGAGCCTGTACTGCAAAGCTGTCCTGGCCATGACATCTGGGGATGATGGGCACTGTAATTCAGGATATCTGTAGGGGGCACCATGTTGGAGAAGACATGCCATTCAGCACTATTTCCTTCCCTTCTGAAAGCCACTCTCATCTTCAGCTCACATAAGAGAACATATGCAAATGAGTTAAACACAACCCCAACTCTGAATCAAGGAAATACAAACCAAGTTACAATGGAAATGCAAATGTGGTGAGAGCTGAATATGTAAAGGAAGACCAGCTAACGCTGTTTATCTTTCTTACTTCTAAGAAAATGAAGTGTGTGTATGTGTGTGTGTGTGTGTGTGTGTGTGTGAGGGTGAGAGAGAGAGAGAGAGAGAGAGAGAGAGAGAGAGAGAGAGAGAGAGAGAGAGAGAGAGAACATATCAAGAAAAGCAGGTAACTATGAAATAATCTGGAAGCAGAAAACCTAAGACTCATAAACAAAGCACAATTAAATTTCTGGGATACTGCCTATCATATTATTTGGGGGAGGGGGGTAACCCCAGATAGATTTACAATTAAAGCTATGTGCCTCAAGAGATCAATGCTATATGACTTTACTTGCTAAAACAAACAAGCCAGCAAAAACCCCTCCGACTCTGAACAGCATCCACCCTTTTCTTGCAGCATCATGTCCTATGGGGAAGAGATCTGGCATGCCCTGCACCTAAGCCAGTGGCTCTCCTAATGAGACACGGCTTGTCCCACAAAGTCCTTCAGGGTGCAAGCCTGAAGTCCATGTTCACCTTTCTAGGTCCATCTCATCCGGAGGTAACAGGGAGCTGTGCCTCAAGAGTTTGCTTCGGGGCATCTTTCCTTTCTTCCCCACTGAGGAATAAGGATGAATGGGGATGGTAGTTCAGTACAACCTAGGAAAACCAGCTAGAGGAAGGTTGCTTCAACACGTAAAGAACATAGGGTACGTTTCCTTCTCAACCACAAACATTTTCGCCAGTGCTGAAAACAACAGAGGCTGAATCCTGTCTATCTTGTGAAACTACAGATACCATTCTGCTATCCCCCCGTGGTGGAAGCCACACACTTGGGCCTCTTGTGTTTCCTTCTGTGAGTTTCTGGGGACACGGAAAGGTTACGCTGCTGTTATTTCCCCCAACCGATTGAATCTTTGCATACACCCACAGATGAGATGGTTGGCAATTCCTTCAGACAAAACAGAGACCCTTCTCCCCATACACTCTGCATGCAGATATTGTGGAGGAGGGACTTTCAAAAAAAGAAAATCTGACTCATTCACTCTTAGGACACTATCATTTTTATTAAACACACTCAGGCACCTGCGATCTTGTTAGGAAATTCAAGGTACATATGGTTTTGAGATTTAAAAAAAAATGTTTCTTTAGTAGGACCCGAGAAACAGAGATCTGAAATTTTCTACCCCAGCTGCAGCAGCATATTTTATTTTCCTCTCCCCAATAGTCAACGTAGGCTATGGTCAAGTTAGAATTTGTAACTTTAGTCCAGCACACCTGGAGGGTGCCAACTGAGAGAAGGATGACCTAGGGCAGTCTTTCTTAAAGTGTGGTCCACGGACCCCCGGGGGTCCCCCAAGGCCCTCTCAGAGGTCTGCAAAATCAAAATTATTTGCCAGATATTGAAGATATTTGCAAAAAATTTTTTTAAAGGCACTCTTCTCATTATTATTTTTATTCATTAAAAAACACAGGGTTGTTTCCATGAAAAGTATTTCATTTATGTTAATATCTAATGGGTTTAATATTATTATTTTTATATGATTCAATAAATATGCTATGAATATGTCAATTTTAAATATGGTAAATATAGATAAATATAACCCAACACAAAAGCTCTTTTGGGGTCCTCCGTAATTTTTAAAAGCGGGAAGAACGAAAAGAAACACTGACTTAAGGCATTTAAAAACGCTTAACATGGGATAAATTCATTGAATTCAAGTCTTCGTAGTAGAACTTGAGTTAACTGGAAAAGCCGCAAGTTTCTAGTCCCTGTGGATCCCAAGGTACATTTGGGAAGGGTGTGGGCATTATTTATTTATATATCTATATATATCTATATATCTATATATATAGATATATTTCAAGTTTAGGTGCTGCCCATCTCACAAAAAGTGACTCTGGGCGGTTCACAATAAAACAGCAATAAATATTAACATACGATAAAACAATATAAAATACAATAAAAATAGAATAAAAACCAAACAGATACACAAATAGTATCTTCCAAGATGTGGATGGTCAGTAAGATATTAACACATGGGAGCATCTTCAAGGTGCTATCTTGTCAGGCACAAAATCCAGAACGCAGAAACAACAAAGGAAGGCGTCCTGTTGGAATTGGCCAACCTGTCCTTGCAAGAGCGAAGAACTGGTGTGTGTATAGACACGTGTGCTTCGGCAACCGAACAGAAAACACAAACTCCGTACTCCCGCTGACCTAGCACACCCTCCAATTGCAGATGGAGACAACAGCACCTGCTATTTCCGTAAAGCTTGACAACAGTTCTTGAAGTAGACCTTCAAGTCCCTGGGGCCAGCACCGGAAAAGCCCTGCTACGGAGCAGAAACATGTTCCCATAGGAAGCAAAAAGCCTCAGATCAAAGCCTCTGGACCAGGGTTTCTCAACCTTGGCAACTTTAAGACGTGTGGACTTCAACTCCCAGAATTCCCCAGTCCACACGTCTTAAAGTTGCCAAGGTTGAGAAACCCTGCTCTGGACCCACCTTCATAGGGAAAGAGGAAGGGAATAGTCCCCAGTTTTTGAAAATATTGTTTCAATGACCAATTCACCATTCTCCCTTCTTTCCTAGCCTTAGGCTGAGAGTACGCTGTGCCGTTTTCACTTAGGACAAACTGCTTGCTAGGGTTTAATTCTTTCAGTAAAAAGTGGGGAGAGATAACCAAGAGGGGAGAGACTATGGGAGAAAAGGAAAAACGAGGGAAGTCCATCTTTCCTCCATCTTCCATCAACCAACACGAAAGGTCCCCCTGACACTCCCCCTCCTAATCCTGGGGCTAGAAATATATTCCTCCCTGCATCTGCCGAAAGCAGCTGGGTTTATAAATGATTATACTGTTATCAATATCAATCCCAAGGCTCTCCATGGGGCCACCTCCCCCCATGAAGTTGGCACGAGCCCCCTTTTCCCACCTACCCAGGACCTCCTTCTGATTCAGCAAAGCTCTGGGTGAGAAATGTCATTCTACACTGGGTAATGTTAGCCCTGTCAGACAAATATCTCTACCAGGCTCAGACAGACCACGACCTGCAAGGAGAGCACCCAGCAAAATGAACAAAGTAATATGCTTGCCTGCGCTGAGAGTAACTGGGGACTGGTGCAGGGGAGTTCAATTTGATGGAAGAGCGAGTGCCAGATTGCACACTGCTTCTTGGACAACACTAACCACGCTTGACTTTGTCCACGCTTCCTTTCACACTTAAGCAAACAGACCGCTTAAATTTAAGCAGCTTAAAAAAAGCAACCGCATGTACTAAGCCAAATGCAGCATCCTGTTAAAAAAAAATTGCACAAGGTAAACGTGAGGTCCTCCAGATAGGTTCAATGATCCCTCCTATTCATCCTGGATGTTCCAGCATGATAGCTCCACAGGACTAGGATTGGAATGGGGGGCTTCCAGCCAACCACTATTTCATTTCTGTGATCTGGTGCAAAAACAGTACATTAGCATGACAGCAGAACTTCCGTGCAGAGCTCAGAACACGTCAGAGCATCTCCTCTATGACAAACCCAAGGAATATTAGTGCCACTATGAGATGGTGCATGCTAGATACCAGATTCAGACATGACTGGGATACAAAATTCAAAGGCACTCAGCCCTTAAAGTCACATTATTAATGATACCTGCAGACAATTTGAATGCTAACTAAGCAGCAGCTGTACAGCTGGGGTCCAAGCTGAGTGACACTTAAAGTTCTCCCCATACTTTCAACCTGAATGTTCAAGGTTGAAGAAGATAACACCTCAACACCCAAGAATTTGGGGTATAGGTAGAATGTTTCCCTTCCCCCAAACTAAGGACTCTGATATTCCTTTCCTCCCCCACCCAGTGATAATTTTCTGTGCCCCAAGCAGCTTTGCTTATGTCTGAATACACGTTTCAGACATTCCCAGAAGGCTATTAATGGGGTAATGGCTTCACCGCCAAATAATTTGCTAGGATCAGCTGTGACAGGTTGCTTGATGGACAACAAGTGGACTGATTAACCTTTGAGCTACATAACTCAGCTTTAAACAGAGCAGAGCTGGTTGTCTTTTCGTTGCAACGTGTCTGTGGAGGGCTGGCAACCTGACCTTAAATGTAACCCAACAGCATAATTGCAATGGCATTCTGGGCTAAGACAAGGAGGCTGTTTGCATCTGACATCCATGCTTTTCCAAGGCCACTAAAGTCCATTTTATTCCTGCTTGACCCATGCCACATTTGGCAAGTGTTCCATAGGCAAAGAGGTCTGAGGACCTACTGAGGTTCTGGATGTAATCGGTAGGCATTTCTCTACTGGAAGACAACTCAATTGGGGCTGCAACTGGGGATCCTGTTGGGTGGGAGGGATGGGAACTACAGCTGGATTCTTACAGCTGGGGGACCACATGCCAGACTAGGCTAAAATGGAGTTGACTAATTTGTGTGTCACCATCTATGGTGGGAACTCAGCCATCACCATTGCATTTTGGGCAAACCAACAATTGCCTTAGCAGATCACATTTGCTTGGGCACTGCACGCTCTACCAAGGCAGTTGCTTTCTTTTCTCAACATGGGTTTAATGAACTGTGTGAATTCCATTACAGCAGAAAACTAGTCCAGTCACATTCTCATGTTAATCTACCTCCTAAAGTTATTGTGAGAAGAACACATTTGCTGCTTTTAGCTCCTTAGAGCAGTGTTTCTCAACCTTAGCAACTTTAAGATGAATGGACTTCAACTCCCCGAATTCCCCAGCCAGCATGGGGAGCTGAAGTCCAACTCGGGGAGCTGAAGTCCACTCATCTTGAAGTTGCTAAGGCTGAGAAACACTGCCTTAGAGGAACAGATGTAGCAATGCACCTGATCAAAAGCATACATCTGAATCTCCCTAAGGGTAAAGCTAATGAAGTGATAAACAAGGATGGGTGATAAACAAAGAAGTGCTTGAATTAGTTACCTTCTGGTCCTACTTTCTGCTCTCCTCCAAAATTTTTGCATCACAATTCACAGATGCTCCATTTTCTCCTCTTTTTTACACCATTCACTCTCCTGCTTCCTTCCATTTTCCTTGGCTTTAAAATCTAATCCTTTCTTTCTTCTGCTTCTTGATTTTCTTCAAACATGTTATGGTTGCTGGTCTATTCCATCCACAATCATTTTATGAATGATCATTTTTGAAAAAGCCAACACAAAGATCCATTCAAAGTTCTTCTCATTTCAAAAAAAAAAAAAAAGAAGCATATCCTAGGAATGCTATCCAAAATATAGCATCATGAGTTTGGTCTTCTTAGATGTCTGGGGAGGAGAGAAGAGATTATAAAGATTAATACCAACCCAGAAACATAAGGAACAAGATCACAAGCTTCTACCATAAAATCAGTTTATTTAAAAGAATCATCACCCTCACTAATGAGAACTAGCATTCCTCATCTTTGAAAGGTCATGTTTTAGAGGAACGGGGAGAAATAAGTCCTGATTAGAAAATCAACAGGGCACAGTGTAAACCAAGTCAGTAACAATCTTCTATATGTTCACTGGAAGGAAAACAACTTATGTCTTTCTTTTGGAAACTAAGACTGTGCCTTCTGTAATCATGTATAAAGTTATCCATGCAATTAAAATTCCTCCCAATCCGCAACCCAGTTTCTATGGAAAAAGCCATGTCTGTGCAGCCTCTCTCTATTCTTTTTTTTTAAATAACTTTATTAGATTTTTAAAATAAAGAGGTAAAAAGGCAAATAATGAAAAAGAAAACAAGATCAAAAGTGTGGAAAGAAACAGAAAAAAACACAAAAGAAAAACCATCTCCGACTTTCTTTTACAGGTACTGTACAGGTGAAACTCGAAAAATTAGAATATCGTGCAAATGTTCATTTATGTCAGTATGGCAACTCAAAAGGTGAAACCAATATATGAGATAGACGCATGACATGCAAAGCGAGATATGTCAAGCCTTACTTTGGTATAATTGTGATGATTATGGCGTACAGCTTATGAAAACCCCAAATTCACAATCTCAGAAAATTAGAATATTACATGACATCAATAACACAAGGATTGGAAATAGAACAATATCGGACCTCTGCAAAGTAGAAGCATGCATATGTACTCAGTACTTGGTTTGGGCCCCTTTTGCAGCAATGACTGCCGCAATGCGGAGTGGCATGGATGCTATCAGCCTGTGGCACTGCTGAGGTGTTATGGAAGACCAGGATGCTTCAATAGCGGCCTTCAGCTCCGCTGCATTGTTCGGTCTCATGTCCCTCATCTTTCTCTTGGCAATGCCCCATAGATTCTCTATGTGGTTCAGGTCAGGCGAGTTTGCTGGCCAATCAAGCCCAGTAATCCCATGGTCATTGAACCAGGTTTTGGTACTTTTGGCAGTGTGGGCAGGTGCCAAGTCCTGCTGGAAAATGAAGTCAGCATCCCCATAAAGCTCGTCTGCGGAAGGAAGCATGAAGTGCTCCAAAATCTCCTGGTAGACGGCTGCGTTGACCCTGGACTTAATGAAGCACAGTGGACCAACACCAGCAGATGACATGGCTCCCCAAATCAACACAGACTGTGGAAACTTCACACTGGACTTTAAGCATCGTGCATTGTGTGCCTCTCCATTCTTCCTCCAGACTCTGGGTCCTTGGTTCCCAAATGAGATGCAAAAGTTGCTCTCATCAGAAAAGAGGACTTTGGACCACTGGGCAACAGACCAGTTCTTTTTTTCTGTAGCCCAGGTAAGACGCTTCTGACGTTGTTTGTTGTTCAGGAGCGGCTTGACAAGAGGAATACGACATTTGAAGCCCATGTCCAGGATCCGTCTGTGTGTGGTGGCTCTTGATGCACTAACTCCAGCCTCAGTCCACTCCTTGTGAAAGTCCCCAACACTTTGGAATGGCCTTTTCCTGACAATCCTCTCCAGGCTGCGGTCATCCCTGCTGCTTGTGCACCTTTTTCTACCACACTTTTCCCTTCCACATAACCTTCTATTGATGTGCTTTGATACAGCACTTTGGGAACATCCAACTTCTTTTGCAATTGCCTTTTGGGGCTTTCCCTCCTTATGGAGGGTGTCAATGATGGTTTTCTGCACAACTGTCAGGTCAGCAGTCTTTCCCATGCTTGTGATTCCTACTGAACCAGCCTGAGAGACCCTTTAAAGGCTCAGGAACCCTTTGCAGGTGTTATGGATTCATTAGCTGATTAGAGTGGGACACTTTGAGCCTAGAATATTGAATACCTTTTCACACTATTCTAATTTTCTGAGATTGTGAATTTGGGGTTTTCATAAGCTGTACGCCATAATCATCACAATTATACCAAAGTAAGGCTTGACATATCTCGCTTTGCATGTAATGCGCCTATCTCATATATTGGTTTCACCTTTTGAGTTGCCATACTGACATAAATGAACGTTTGCACGATATTCTAATTTTTCGAGTTCCACCTGTATATGTCTAAAGTTGCTTTAAGCTCTTACTCTGAGTTTACAACATAACTTTCATTTTTTCTATTGTCTACTATTGTTTCTAATCATCAAATCCATATGCAGGTAGGCCTCACTTAACGACCGTTCATTTAGTGACTGTTCGAAGTTACAATGGTGCTAAAAAGTGACTTACAACTGGTGCTCAAAGTTATGACCATTGCAGTGCCCCTGTGGTCATGTGATAATGATCTGGGCGCTTGGCAACCAGCTTGCACTTACAATGGTTGCAGCATCCTACAGTCACATAATTGCCATTTATGACCCTCCCAGCCAGCTTCCAGCAAGTGAAATCAATGGGGAACCGCATGATTCATTCAACAACCATGTGACTCACTTAATGACCACACAATTCATTTAATGACCACTGCAAAAAAGGTTGTAAAAATCAGACGTGGTCACATGATAATTCCCTTAAGGGCCACACTGCTTAGTGCCCTAAATTCCAGTCCTAATTTTGTTTGTTAAGCGAGGACTACCTATATCATGATTTCATTTTTTTCTGTTTCACACAAAAAATCCAAAAGGGGTTTCCAATCAGCATTAAAATCTATCAATGTCTGTTCTCTGATCAAAGCTGTCAATTTCACCATCTCTCTATTCTAAGCTCCAAACCTATTGAGAGACAAATGAGGACGAATACATGTCTGTAAATGAGCCTTCCCTTTCCAACCTCATCTGCCGTCTGCCGTGAGATGGGGCACTGCAGTTCCCAACTCCCACCCCACACAGTGCAGAACAATGTCAGCAAACAGCAAAGCTGTGCCAATTAATTTGTGCTCATTCACATGGGCTGATGCGCACAGGTATAAATTCAATGTGCTGGATTTATATTTAAAATCACCCATGGTAGAGATAACTGTCTTGAGGACTAGTAACAACAGATGGCTTTTCTAGTGGTCAGAAGAATCATCTCCCTCCAAAGAAGAGCCCCAAGAGAGAGCAGAATATCGGTCACTGTCAGCCCTTTGAGGTAGTCCAGACAAGCAGCACCAACTGTGAGTACTAACACTACCTTTATTGTAAGGTTACAGTAACAGAATCTTGCAGGTCTGAAAGCATTTCTCTCCTTCCTTACTTTTACTTTCCAGAAAACTAGGGAGGGTCCCTTCTGAGACACTTCCCATCCCCCTTTTGCTTCTGTGGGCCAAGGTATCTTTTGCATGATGGTTGTCTAGTCTGCAGTTCTTCCTCCTGTCTCCCAAACTCATTCCCACATACAGATAGACCTTGCTTAGTGACTGCCTTGGGCAGCAACTGTTCACAGTTACAACGGTGATGAAAAAGTAACTTTGCGACCAATGACTGCATTTATGAACTTCACAGCATCTCTCAGTCACATGTTCGCCATTACAGTCAGTTAGTACATGTTGTCCTGTGCCTGAGCTGCTCCCCCCCCCTTCTTCCCCTCTCACAGAGCACAGAGATTGGGGAGGAAGGGATTACAAGAGAGTACGCAGGCGCGCAATGAGGAATACGCATCGAAAGGTAGCACCTTTTCCAACTAACCAATGTTATTAAAAGGCATAAGCTTTTGCGAGCTACAGCTCACTTCGTCGAATGCATAGAGCAGTTAGATTGATGTAAGATTTATATTTAAATTTAAAAGCCACATCTCACTTTATATCAGACTTGACCAGCGTTTCTCAACCTTGGCAGCTTGAAGATATGTGGACCAACTCCCGACATACTGGTTGGGGAATTCTGGGAATTTAAGTCCAGAGATCTTAAAGTTGCCAGGGTTAAGAAACACTGGTCCAGACACTCTATGCATCCGATGAAGTAAGTTGTAGCTCACAAAAGCTTATGCCATTTAATAAAATTGGTTAGTTGGAAATGGTGCTACCAGACTCCTCCTGAAGTTTTGATTTTAGTTGTCCCTGAGATGGGGGGCGGGGGGGGGGGAACCAAATAAGACAGCAGGGAAGGGTGTGCGTGTGTGTGTGTGTGTGTCTGTGTGTGTGAAGGAGTTTGCACTTTATGCTGAGAATGCTAACTTTTTATCCAATGACTATTTACGTAACACTGTATGTGTGTAGTTTTGTTGATCCTGCTATCCATGCCTGAGTGCAGGCAGCATTAGCATCATCATTCTTTCTATCACCCCACCCCCCAATGAACCCAGAGCAGGGTGACTATGATTAAAGATTAAATGATATTTAAACAAGTTCTTCTTTCAAAGAGAAGACAACGATGCAGACAAGAACCTCAAATGGTCACACTACCTTAAAATCGAAAAGAGAATGCAGAAAATCACTTAAAGAGCAGAAAAGACTTGTTACCTAAAACTTGGCAACTTTGGTGGCCAAGTCACATATCTACCAAAAGTCACGTATCTATCAAAAGAGAGTCCTACAGATGGAGTACCATTATAACAACAACGACAAAATGAAGCTCTCTCTTGTTTATATAATACATGAAAAATATTTGGAAGAGAGTCTCTGTAGCAGATCTTAAGGTATGGGCAGACTGGTATAGGAAGAAGTGTGCTTTAAATTACGTGATCCGCCTCCTTCAACCCCCAACCCATAATTTATTATAACAATCTGGTGAGGTGGATCTATTCTGAGAATGGGTCTTCCAAAACCATCTACTTCTCTATGCATCCAACTTCAGCTCATGGAAGCTTCTGCCTTTTAATAGAATTGGTTAGTTGGAAAAGGGGCTACCAGACTCCTGTTGTTCTTGTTTTTTAATTTTTATTTTGCTACTTCTCCAATGACACACTGGTTTTTGCAATGCACAAAGATTTCTGTCAATTATTCTGTTTAAAATTAGCTACTCCATTCGCATTTAACAAACGTACCTCAATAGACTTTAATTAGCTTTATGACCATTTATCATCATTCAGGGCTAACAGAAAGTTTCGATTACAAATAAGAGTTGGCCCAAACCAGAAAAGGAGAAACATTCAGTAGATTATGCAAAACCAGGTTAAAACCAGATGGAATGGAATGCCACACAAAAATATCCTCCCGATTCTGGAATGTCATCAGAGAGGAAGCCAGACAAGCTTCTCTGGGAAGCGAATGCCTGAGAAAGAGTGTCAAGGCTCAGTAAAATCTCTCTCTCTTATTCTCTGGGCAAAACTGAACTGGTTTCAGACGACAGTAGGCTTGGGTTACAGGAGCCTGTAGTTTGCTAGATCAAACCCATTTATAAAAGAGGAGAAGAGAGAAAAGCAAGAAGTAGTTTTTTCTAACTGGGTGACCTTCAGACGTATGAACTTCAATTCCAAGACATCTAGCTCCTATCCAGACATCTTCATCTCTATCCAGATATTTAGGTCTTATCCAAATATCAGCTCCAAGGATTGTCAAGATACTGAAGTCTTATCTAGATATCAGCTCCTAGAATTATCCATATATTTAGAGTCCACACATCTGGAGGGTGACCAGATTTGGATTCTGAGCCAGAGAATGAGGACACTGATCAGAAGAAAAGGAAGTCTGGGGCTTGGGGGGGGGGCATCTCAGAAATGCAACTTATGGAGAGGTAAAAAAAATGGTTGCACCCAAAAATGTCTAAGTTGGGGTGGACAAAATGGACTGCATTCACACAAGCATTTCCAGAGGAAAATTACAAAGAATTCTTTATGTTCTTTTAAGATCCATTCTGAACACTTTTCCATCTGACTTATTCTGTATATCCTCAGAAGTATTCAGTCAACACTGGTGGCAATTTTGGTCAACTGAAGTTAGCAAACTCTTAAGAGAACACTCAAAGTTATATAAAGAAATAAGAGACTTACTATGCTATAACTCAGATCAGATGAAGGTGTGGGGAAGAAAAAGGAGGCTGGGCACAGCAGCCCCAGATAATTTTTTGGGAGGATGGAGACTGGTACAAGCTTTGAGAAATTTTCTATATCTCTTGATTCTAAAACTGGCAAGATTCCTCCCCAGATGAAAAGGAGTTCAAAACTCATTGGAATGCCACCTGCTCTATTGCAAATTCATACTGGGGGTAGTGTGAAAAGTCAATCTAAAACCTGGTAGTTGTGTCTCCAGACACAAAAGGCATCCTAGCCTAAATTAATTAATGGATCAATTCAGTGGTTGGGTGTAGACATTGTACCAAGCTGTAAACCACTGCTTATAATGGCTGGGTTCACTCAACACACTAAACTGAATTCAAATCACCTTACGGATTAGCATAATGTATACATTCAACCACTGGCATGTTTTATAATTTACGCAAAGCCATGGTTTGTTCCATAAGCCTCAATGGCAGAGTTTATGTCATACAGTAAGCCAAACTCAAACCAGCCACATTATGGCTTAGTGCAATGGGCGAATTCAGTTAAAATACAGTATGCGAAGGAGCCTCTGATTAGAAGAAAAGGCACCAAATGTCTTTCAGCAACTGAAAGGCTAACAAATGTATGATAACGTAAGCTATCGTGAACCCAGGCATCTGAGCAATGGTAATGATTTGGAAGTGAAGGGTATAATGAATAATGTATTTGTTTTTCCTGTGGCGATTCTCTCTTCAGAGCTATCACTGTGCAAATAAGCCGGCCAAGACTTCAATTACACTTGTGCTGGTTTTTCTAAGAACAGAAACGCAAGACCAGTACACTGAGCTAAACAAATGGAGAAGGCACAGGAAAAACACACTTCCAATCCACACCCGCAATGGTTTTGCCAAGTGCATACATATCAGATGTTTTTCTCCTATGCCGCTGGGCTGATGCAGCAACCACCGTCTGTGGATGTGGATGTGTGTGTGTGTGTGTGTGGGGGGGGGGAATCAGAGGTCTGGAAGGCAGAGCAAAACGACCTGGACTTTGAATTATTGGGCTGTTTCCAAGCAGGAAGAAGCATCTAACCAAGGGGCAAAAATAAAGGTTGGAGAGGTGATCTGGGGACAGGGAACCTGAGCAGAACTGGCAGGAATGAAGAATCTGGAAGAAAAGTATTTTGGAAGAAGTGGGGCTTCCAGTGAAAATGAGCCCTCTTCTCCCAAAGTGTTAATTGAATAAAGAAATTGGGATGACATCTGGCCAATCCAGCCCCTGCGCTGACCAGAGAAGGTATCAAAAGTCAACCTTCTAATCTTGCTTGTCAACAAAGCAGTATTTTTTCACCAGATGCTTCTCAAGCCCAGTCTATGATCAGCTTGGGATCTGGGCATCTCTCAGAAGTCCCTTCCTGATGGGCACAGCATGGCTATATTTCTATCATGATTAGTTGGCTCAACAGGTGATGCCAAGGTACAGATTGTTATCTGAGCAACAGCCTTCTTTGTTGTAGCACATGGCAATGGAGCTTTACTCCAGTGGTGGTATATGTGGCCTCTTCTGTATTTCAGCCGTGACAGCTGCTGACAATGTTTTTATCCAGGTCTTTGGTTCTAACAAGTTTTCTGGTGATTGTTTTGTTGTGGGTTTTACTACTACCACTTACTCTATAAAACGGAATGACTCTGGGCCGAAGGTCACACATTCCAAGTTAATTTCAGCCATGGTTGTGTACAGCTTCAATGATGAAGAACTGGGATATTGATTAAAACTTTCAGACTATGCCTAGGGAGTTTCAGGTTCAAAGCAATGCTTGTTTCAGCTGAGAAATCCTTTCCATGTGTTGCCTCTGAGCATCCCTGACATCAGCCCTTCTCAATCTTGGTGGTCTTCAGAAGCATGGACTTCAACAATTCCTCAGCCAGTATGGCCATTGCTAAAAGCTTGAAGTTCACCTATCTGAAGGCTGCCACAGATGGGAAAGGCTGATTTTCAGATTAGCTTTGCCTAACATAGTAGATAAAGCTAAAGAGGATTAGGTAGTTCAGCATCTCATGGGATTCCCAGCACTGTTTTAGCAGGTGAACCAGGCTGTCTTATCAAATCATGATGTCATTTACTAGTTTGGGCATAACAGGTTACTTCACTACAGCTGCTATGATTTGTTAAACCTGGGCTTAGGGATCAGTGTGTTCTGTGACACTAGGAAGAGGTTCCTTAAGAGGACAGAAAGGAAGAGAACAATAAATGCTACTCCTAAAAGGGAAGAGAAGAGTCAAATAAAGTGAATTCCTTCAATATGACCACAGGCATTTGAAACAGGAGGGCAAACCGCCAGGACAAAAAGTAAGGTGCTGCACAACTTAAGAATCATAGCACAGTGGAAGAGCAGAACATTTGAATGAAGAACGACCAGTATCTTCCCAAATATCTCTAGGCAAGGTGGAAATGGCCTCAGTTGGAACCTGAAAAAAACTGCAGCTGTGATTAAGCTACTATCCTAAATCCTTCAGCTCTTGTACCTTCAAAACTGATGTGACTTACACCAATGCTTTTCTATTAATAAGCTTGCTGATCACAACTGCCAAACACCTCGAGACCTACCCTGCCCCGAGCTGTCACCCACTGTAAGCGACGGCCCTGAAACCACCTTTCCCAAAATGCAGAAAGTTTATGTAGAGAATCCAGAGACTCTACATAAAACCAAGTGCCAAAGAGGCGGGGCAGCCTCAACCAAAGACATTCCCAGTAATGAATCTTAGAAGTTCTGGATGCCATTTCTCTAAGATGGCCTTCCTTGCCAACAATAAAAGGTATGGCAATGGCTTTAATTAGTGTTCCAGAGCTGCGGGGCACCAGCTGGCGGGATAATCCTGAAATCATGATGGTGCTCATAATTTTCCTGTGAATCCTTGCACTTGTAACTACAGGGCAAGCAGTAATCAAAGAGGAATCAGGTGTGGGGAAAACTAGGGCTGCTGTACTCCACGGTTCTGCTATGTGGGATCAAAGAGCAGAAACAAGTGTGGGGTTTGCACACCCTACTCAGCCTGGAGGAAGAGATGGAAGGTGTGTCTCAATAACTTCCACACCTCCATTTTTGAGCCAAGATCCACTTCCATCTTCCTTTGTTTGCAACGCGCATCTGAGCAGGCAAAACGTGGGAGGACATGAATGTCTTCAGAAGAGCCCTGCAATGGGAGCAGAAGGTTTGTTGCTACACAGCAGGCGACCAAACCCATTTGGGAGAATGCCTACAAGCAAAATGGAGGCTCTGAACACCAACCAAAGCCGTTCATCCAAGGTTGGCAGTACCAAGTGGTTCTAAGTGTGTGAATGCCAGGATAGCAGTTTGGCTGTCATATAAGCATTCACACATTCTAGGAGAAGAGGGTCGGGAGACTCCAGATTGTTTTCAAGTCACTGCGTGACAGGATCACACTTCATCAGACCTACTCTGCCTTTTGCATCTGCCCAAAGGAGCTCACCGTTTTTTAAAAAATGTTAAAAATTCAACGATACATAAGCAGCATGCAATAAAGAGAGGGAGGGAGGAGAGAGACACGGAAATACGACAGCTTCTAAAACAGCAATTGCTAACCCTCCACCCCCTTCCTGGCAGGGCTTAACTTTTCATCCTAAATTTTGCTTTATTGTACCGGAGGGCTTTAAGAGGTAAAATGGGTGCAGGGTGCTGGAAAGCAAGACAGGAGGCCCTGGCCACAATCAAGTTGCCCAGCCCTCGTTTAAAATAAACAAAAGCAGACTGAGATATAATTATAAGATCCATGTCTTCTAGATATCCTTCTCTGCAATCCCTGAACCTTCAAACCCTTTATTTACAAGCTGCAGTTCCAAACTATGGAGAAATGCAGTTACGCTTACGTCAAACATGTTTCATAACAATGCATTCGCTGCATGTAAGTTAATGTGCCATTAAAAATTCCTAAACACGAAAAACATTCCTTTGGTAAACATTTACCACTGACCCCAAGTATCTACATTTAGCTAAGAAGCATGTCACAAACCAATGGAAACTTACAACACCGTCAGGAGGATAAAATGTATCAAAACGGTCCAGCGTTGCAATTCATTAAATTCATCGCCTATCGAAGTCTGTCCAGGGTGACAGAAATCAGAGGAGCATCAATCTCAATCAATCAAAGAGACGAACAGATAACCACGTCTCATTTTCATTCCCTAACGAGAAGGGGTGGGGGGGAACCTTACCCTGGAAATATTTATATCCGCACCAACAGCATATTGTTTTGTTTCTTTAAAACAGCAGCTTTTGTTCTTGTTGGTTTTGGACTTTGCAGCCAATTTCGGTATTTTGGCAAAAAGGGAGGAGTCACCCTGGCTAACGGAGCCGGAAATCAAAATGCGCAGAATTCTTTAAAGGATGAAACCAGCCAACCAAAATTGAGCAGCCAAATTGTCACACGAGGGACACGGCACACAAGACTTCTTCCCATTAGTGGGGCCCCCGAAAATCTTCTGTATCAGAAAGGAGCACCTTCTCCTCCTCCTATTTGGCACAAGTGGACAGGGCCAAAACCACGGTCCTTTTGGAGTTTTCTTAGTTATACTTGCAGAGGCTTAAGGCAGCCCATTGGCAAAACATAAGCAAAGGGGGCGAGGGGGGGATCTCAGTTTTTGGAGGATTAGGGGATTGGGGTGAAATGGATGTCTTAAGCCTCTGCAACTCTTAAATTTTTGATCCTTAGCACCACCACCACCCCCCGCCAATAAAAAGTAGGATGAAAATGTTGGCTCCCTCGCTTGCACACTGAGGAGGTGGGGGAATCACGTGCAACCCACAGGGCAATTTTATTCATCCCTATTCTACACCTCGTTTAGGAATATGCCTGAAACATAAAACAAACACAACTTGTTCCAGAAGTTCTGCCAAACTGTTCCAGGTCAACCCTGGCTAGGCGAAGCAAAACCCCAAACACTTTTGTTGCAATAGAAGAAAATATCTGTGGCTCAGGGTTGAGTCCTTGGTGCCCTCTGAGCTTGGTTGTTTGATTGCAGACATCTCATTACCCAACTAGGTAACATCATCAGTGCAGACGTTTCATTACCAACTAGGTGACATCATCAGTGCCATCAGTTGAAACAAAATTCGCAGGAATGCTGGAGTGAAAGATGGATCTGTGACATTGCCTCCCACTGGCCAGCCTGTCCGATTTGGCCTTTTGTTCCTTCTCTCAAGCTAATCCTATCCATGCATTTGGCTCTTAAATGCCTCCCAATTTGTGCCTGGAACATTTCAGTTCTTATTTGGAGAAAAAGATCCCTGTTTTATTTCTTATCTCCATCAAACACGCCTATTGCAGTTGGGGAAAAACTATCCCAAACTGTTTTTTCCATGCATGGAATGGCTCATGCCCTTTGCAGATCCCTAATCTAATTAACGATGTGCTAATGATGCACTTCTCTCGGAAAGTCCCCACACCAGGTTAGCTTTTTTCATTTCTCTGCAAAAACCTTGTGAGGGATTTTTGTTCCAGACACCCGGCAAGCTTCGGGGAAGGAGGAAAACGTAAACAGAGCTTGCTCTGGATCCAATTCAACTGGCAAATCCATGCACTGGGTACACACATCCTCCCTGGATGCGAAGCCACACGTTTCAAGGCCCTGCCTCTTTCTTAGTGCTGATTCCACTAACCATTGTGGAAGGCAAGGCTGGTTAATTCATCAGCCCCAATGAGATAAAAACGGGCAAAGAATGGTAACAGAAGACCCGCCTATATTTCCAAATTATGCCCTTGTTTGTGTGCACGGGCAAGCCCAAAGCAAGAGTCATTATGCTCTTAATAAGTAAACGAGCACTCTTCCCATGAAGCTGTCTCGGGCAATAACTGCCTACGCTTACGAGTCATTCCAGGTGAAGATGCCAGGCGGGTAAGCAGAAGGTCGAGAGACGTCCCTTGCTTTTAAATATTCCAAGGCTAATTGCTCAGGTGAGGCCGCCAATTCAAGGGCACACCGCTGGGGCTCAGCAAGCAAGCTCTGGCTGAGCAGGATTCTTAAAGGGGAGACAAGCACTCAAATGAGAATGCAAATCCGTCAGCAGTTTTGAAAGAAAGGGACAGGACTTCAGACCAGAAGATATCAGGTGCCACATGGTTCTAGCCAGTTATTCGTTTAATACCCTTCCTTTATTCTGTACAACTCAAGGCCGTGTACATGATGCTCCCACCTCTTACTTTCCCCACAAGCACCACCCAGTGGGGCAGGCTGGGCTGAGAGACAGGGACCGGCCCAAAGTCACCCAGATGGTGTTCATGCCTAAGGCAGGACTACAACTCACAATCTCACGGTTTCTAATCCGGCACCTTCACCACCACACCACACTGGCTCTCTAGAAACTCTTCAACAAAAATGGTGGTACCGCTGCTCCGTCTACCTGATGCCATCCAGATGTGCTGGGAATGTAACTCCAAGGCTCCAGCTGGCACCCTTGCTCTGCTTTAACCTGGGCATGACTCAGGCAAGCTGGCTGCATGTAAAAAAGCAAAGAAAAGTTTAGCCTCACAAATTCTTGCCTGTCCAGTCACCTAAAAATTACACACTCGTCTTCTTTTCAAGGGGGATTTTCCTGTTCCTAGTGTTTTGATGTGGCATTGCCCCCGGTGTATGACAGATCTCCTCCTCCCTGCTAGCTAACCCCGAGGATTTTCAAATCCTTGGCTTGAGTATGGGATCTGCTTCATTTCTGAACTAGATTCCATCTATATCTGGCTTATCCACGGTTGAGGGGTTAGAGAAGATTAAGATGCTCTCAACAGTCACATTTGCCTTCTTCATTTTACAAAATGCTCAGTCCTCGTGATATGTCTCCCTAGCCTGGTATCTTCCTCTAGATAATCACTTCAAAAAAACACCAGATCTCTTTGCTTTTTGGGGAGTGGAGCCACCAGTCATTTGGAAATCTGCATGTACCTTCACACCAGTTGTTTTGACAGAATTTGACCATAACATCTGTTGCAAGAAGGGCCAGTGATGCAGTGAAGTCCTAGAAGGGGGATGGAATTTGGGAAGTCTTCAGTAAAATGGGGATGTCAACCCTCTTGGAAGCTCGACACATTTATTCACTTATTTGTGGAAGCGTGAAAAACTGTGCCTGCAGAACTGGGCGGTCTGTCCTGAAAGGCTGGCAATGCCACCTTGCAGGGCTCTGCAGGCTGCAGGCAAAGTGAGCCTGGGGGCCACTGTTAGGAGGCAGGAACAGGGGGCATTTTAGCAAGAAGAGAAGCAAACTGAATCAGTGTCACACTGGGTCAAAAACAGAGGAATGGCATTTTTTGCTGTTTGATAAGGGACAGTACAAAGCAGCGATAAGCTGAAGTGTTATCAAACAAACTAGGCCAACACTGAAGGACGCGGAGGATATAAAAAGAGCGCAGCAGCCAATAACAAGGCAGCCTAGCTGAGAAAAATAAACAAACAGGATGACAAACAGCCCTGAACATTCACCAAGCTTTACTTTGCTGCAGCACGTGGTAGTTGCTGCAACCGGCCGATCGAATCGAGGCTGTGCCCTTTCAAAAGTGAAGACCGACAGGACTTGAAAAGACCCGGCCGATCCCGGAGAGGCCGAAGGGGGAGCGCTCGGGGAGCTGATGTGAAAGGAGCATCTGGTCCCGGGAAGGGAAGGTCTTCCTCCCCGGCCACCTCTCGCCACCTGCACACCTATCTTGGCTCTCGGATCTGGCCGCAGCAGGCAGCTCTGACAGCGGCAACTCTTGAAGGTGTATTTGGGAATAAAGTCTCCCTGGATGAGTCAGGCTCACCTAGTAATGCAGACAATTGAGCCATGCTGTATTCGAGGCAACTGAAGGGCTGAATTGTTGGCTAAATATTTAAGAAAGTGACCAGCTTCCCAGTATTGTTAGAGGGGCCCCAGTTATTCTCTAGGCTTATTAGTATGATTATTAATTTATATCCTGCCTTTATTTAGACAAGTCAAGGCAGGCACATAATGCTCCTGTCTAGATCCTCATAACCACCACCAAGGGAGGTGGGCTGGGTGGAGAGAGGAGGACTGGTCCAAAGTGACCAAGATGGCTTTCATGCCTAAGGGAGGACTAAAACTCACAGTCTCTCAGTTTCTAATCCAGTACCCTAACCACTACACCAAACTACCCATAAAAAGGTAGTCTTCAGGTTACAATGGCAATCCTGGCAGTCCCAGTTGCCGTCGTAACCCCAAGATGCATGAGTCATTAAGTGGAAAGCGTTGGGAGTCCCAGGTAAGGAGTGTGGGGGTGCCACAGGATGTGGGGTGGGGAGAAGCCAGGGGAGTCCTTGGAAGAGCTGACATAGGCTGCATGCAGGCGGGGTGGTGGTACTATGGGTGAGAGAAAAAGCGGCAGGAGTGACTTACCGGAGCGACCTGCGACCTTCCTTGCCAGCTTCCCCATTGACTTTGCTTGCGAAAAGCCAGCAGGGAACATCACAAATGGCGATCACAAGACTGCGGCTCACTGCAATGTTTTAATGGCAAGCTGGGCACTGCGTGCCAAGATCGCAATCGGGTGACTGTGGGGGTGCTGCAACGGCCAGAACTTTGAGGACTGGTCGTACATCCATTTTTTTCGGCACCACCATAACTTTGAATGGTTGATGAATAAATGGACGTAAGCCAAGGACTACTTGTACACCAAACCGCACTAACCATATCTATTGTATCTATGTATCTAATTAATCTATCTTTTGTATTTAATCTATTGTAACTACCTATCCTTTCCTATCTAATCTATCCATCCAGTCTAATCTACTGTATGCATCCACCATATCTATCTATCTATCTATCTATCTATCTATCTATCTATCTATCCATCCATCCATCCATCCATCCATCCATCCATCCATCCATCCATGGAGGATTCTATAGGGGCTTCTGAACTCCTTGATGCAGTTTCTTTAACCCAGTGTCTCTCAACCTTGGCCGCTTGAAGATGTGTGGACTTCAACTCCCAGAATTCCCCAGCCAGAATTCTGGGAGTTGAAGTCCACACATCTTCAAGCGGCCAAGGTTGAGAAACACTGCTTTAACCCAACTACCAGGCCAAGGAATGTTAACTGGTTTCCCTACCCGCTGCCCTGCAGATATGATGCCCTGCAACTCCCTTCTCCCCGGCCAGCGGTAACAGGGACAACCGATTTGTATATTAGCATACTCCCTACAACTCTGCAGGTAAGTTATGGGCCTGCGGTAGCCCCTATAGAGCTTAAACTGCTCTTCTGCTACTTCTGCAATTATAAAAGGTGAATATTACTAGGAAAAATGATGACCCCATTTAGAACTGAATTAACTGGTTTAACAGTACAGTAAAATCTAAATTTAATGGGCTATTTGGGGGAAGTGGGTGCTATTTAATCCGAATGTCCATTACATCTGAATTTATATCATTTGGGTCAATCGACTTATTTTGCGTAATTGATGTAAATGGCAACATTTGCAGTTTAATCTCAATTTAATGAACAAACCCTTGATGTAACAGACATTAAATGGGAGTGGAGCCCCAAGGGGAGAAAATGTATCTATTGCATCTGATTTCTGTTAAAGTGATGTGTGTTAAACTGAGAGTTAACTGCAATTTTTTTCTGCCCTGGAGGACCTGCAGAATTGTACTTCGGTGAAGGGGTTGGGTTCCTTCAATAGAAAATTCTCAGCCTTCTCAGCAAATAAAAATTCTCCCATTGCTTTCGGGGAAGATAAAAAGTTTCTTCAAATACTCAGCTGTGGAATCAGAATGCAAGAGTTGGAAAGAACCGCAAAGATTATCAAGTCTGACCCGCAGCCCTGCACAGAAATCCACTACTACAACAACCCAGACAGATGTCCGTCCAGCCTGTTTTAACAACTCCAGCAGTACTCCCTGAGGTAGTACGTTCCATTGTTGAACATCTCCTCTTATTAAGACAAGCTCTATTCCCATGTAATTTAAACCCACCATTTCTTGTCTTGTTTTAGAGAACATCTCTGGTCAATTCCACCCCATTTTCCACATAACCACCCTTCAGATACTTGCATTCAGCTATCCTAGGAATAAGAAGGAAAACCAGAAGCCTCTTTCACAGGGGGAAAAGACTTCTCAAAAACTACACAACCGTTGTGCCATTTGCACGGAGGTGCCATATTTAGGCTAACTCACTAACAGCAGGCCCAGATCTGCGACTAAATCCCAGGAACATTTGAAACCACCTCTTCCAGACACTGGAATGCAGGAAACCAGCATGGGCTATCAAAGTGTTGCCCTGAAATTCAATTTAAGTTTACACAAACACGTTGTTGCTGTACACGTAATTAGATGTAATTGTTAGCTGTGCCCTGTCTTTAATCCTTTCATCTGAAATGATACAAGATGAAGAGGCCCTTTCAAAAGCCATCGTGGAAACAATTACCAAGCCAATCCCAACTCTAGTTTCCATAACATTCTGATGGATCTTTATTTTTTTTTTTCTTTTTCCTTTCTTGCACCCCCTCCTTTCATCGTATTATACCGCCGCTCTGACCTTATAAACCAGTGTTTTTCAACCTTGGCAACTTTAAGACATGTGGACTTCAACTCCCAGAATTCCCCAGCCAGCACGCTGTTGAAGTCCACATCTCTTACTGTTGCCAAGAGTGAGAAACGCTGCTATAAACACTTAAAAGCTATTACAAAAGTGCAGCAACTTCAGGCCTCGTTCTCAAACACTTAACCCAAATTTATAAAAGTTTAAATCTGGGTTAATTTCTTGGGGGAGAGGGATTTAAATGAGGGACATGGGCCCCATCCCAGTTGGCGATGCCTCTGAGTCCCTGTTCTGCTCCTGCAGCAGAAATGTATTTTTTAAAAATGGGGCTCTCTGACTGCAAAAGTTATTGCTTGTGCCCTAGGGGAAAGAAAGGAACATTCTGCCAATTTTAGCATCTCTATGCTCTAAGCCCATAAACAGAAATCTTTCTGAACAGTCCCAATAGATGTACTTCTGTGTAGTCTGCCCACTCACTGCTATTCAGATTTCCTGATGGGGATGAATTATGGATCAGGCCACTCTAAAGCAAATCGTTCACGTGAACTACAGGTATCCATGGTTGGGGCAAATGGTATTTGCTCCAACCTTCCATGTAGGTTGGGAATATGACATGCTGAACCTGACCTTTCAGTGGTCAAGTAATTCAGATCCAGGAAAGACAGGATCATAGAATAGTGGAGTTGGAAGGGTGACAAAGTTCACCTAGATGCAGAGACTCCAGAAGATGAGCTTGATGGAAATAGGCAAGAACTGTTACCAAGGCAAAGGGGGCTGAAACAGTTTTTGAGCCCTGAGAACCAAGGTAATATTTGGAGGCACCTTAGGCAGACACCTCCCTAATTCGTATAAGAAGGGGAGCAGAATCGCAAGATTCTGGTATGAGAGCCAACCTCAATCCAAGTTGTTTTAGCCTTCCTGTGGGCTTGATTTCCTGGCCTGCTCTAACTAGTGGGGCTGCCACAACTCCAACATTCCAAGCCACAACTCCAATCCTGTGCAACATGCAGAAAAGCCAATGTAACCATCCATGAGACCTCCAGGAATGGACAACCCACAAAACTTCATAGCTAGACTGTTCCACTGTTCTCCAGCCCCTTCCTCTGAGTTTCTGCTTTATATGTAAAATATCAGGGTTCAAAACCCATGATCCTCTGGTAGGGCCAGAATAGAACTTTTGAGGGTGACTGACTACCAGCACACACCCAACTTCATTTTTTCCAAGTGTAGAGGACCACCCTCTTCCCATCTGTAACCACAACTGAACTATGCCTCCAGAAGAAGAGAAAATATGGCTTCATGGGCCTTACCCAGGTAGACATAATCCCCAATGCACAGGTGTTTTATGCCAAGACTCATCAAGCAGATCCAGAAACCTGACTCAACCCAGCAGGTGGGAAAGTACCTACTCATCATCTTACATCCATGACGCATTCATGGCCAAGTCAAGCCAACAAGAAGGGTCAAGAGTGAAAAGCCTGCAGCCTTCTCTAGTGGAAGTCAGCGCCTGGGAACGAGGCGGCTGCTTATAAATAAAGGCAGTGACAGCGTGAGAACAGGGGTGTGTCTCCCGGCTTTCCAAGAGGGGGGAAGAGCTCCCCTTCTTAATTGCCACGCTTGCCCTCGCCAGGGCCTGTGCCACGCCTGCTCCTCCCCTTCTTCAGCAAGACGATGAGGGCAAGCATCCAAGGCAAATGAGTGCCTGTCTGGAGGTGCAATTTCCATGGAAGCAAAACAGGCTGGAGCAGAGGATGGGTACGCCATCAGAGGAGAGGAACATACCGTCAGAGATGTGCCTTGCGATGCCAGATAGCAATTTTTTTTTTTTTTTAAATCAAAGCAGAGTCAGGTGTTGGAAAATAAAAAGAGCTTCCTAACAGCCCAGTCCAAGGTGGTATCTAGGGGTATTTCTCACTTTATGACTGCAAGATGTAGGAAGCTCCTGGTGTCCTTGTTGTGGCAGTCTCTTTGCTTTTGCTGCTGAGCCATTCTCCATCAGTCTGTGGACTCCAAGTGCAAATATGCCCAGGTGGAAAGTTCTCCTTTGAGTCTGAATGGAGGTTATGGGAAACCAGGGAAGTTGAAGACTGCTAGAGAAATTACTACACGGTGAGAAACAGGCCCTCGTATGCATCCATGCAAAATCTGCCCTCCTTTCATGAGAATATCACCAACGTGCCCTCCACTGGAAAAACGATTTCAAACACGTTGGGCAACAAGCTGAATGAGGGTCGTAAACAAAGTGCCTAAGAAAAAACTGGCACAGAAGTCGGAAACTCCAAAGGTGGGTAAAAGTACAAAAAACTCAACATTAGTATTTAGCTGGCCATTATCAGGACAAAAAGCTGGAGCAGATGGGCCACTGGTCAAACCCACCTGGGCTCTTCTATCCTGTGCATGAATCCTAGCCCTCTTGAAGATGCGTATGTCCCTAATTATGGTTATATTCCTAAGACGCTGGGAAAGCTAGTTTAGATACGTGGGGGAGAGAGGATGGCATGGAAATGATGGGGCTTGTGCAAGGTGAGTCACAGCTGCATGCCACCAAGGCAACACAGTTCTTTCTCGAAGCGATGCCTCAGTTGTAAAAACTCTAAAAGGCTTCTGGGCGGGCAGGTCACTGCTCAATCTTCTCTGGGTCGTCCACCAGCAGCTAGTTAGAAGAGGGGCTGTGCATGCACGAAACCGCTTTCAACTTTGGAAAGTCCTGGACGATGCTGAGCAGGGAGATGAGAAACAGAGCAAGGGGAAGGGACATCCTCTCTGCTCTGAGAAGAAAGGGGATAGAGTACTTTGCAAAGGAGCACGGAGGAGGGCCATCCCTTCAACTTTCATTAAAACAAAGCAAGATTCACGCTGCCCCTAGAACTGATCTTCTCAAGCCAGCCAACCGATCCCCTTGCCGCCTTGGCTTTAATCTCCATTTCACTCCCTTCTTTTGTTTACCCAACAGTGCATGTGGCAGAGACGATTTGTTATGGGGAAGGAATCTCTCCAAATTATAGGCAGGTGCATGCAAACAAGAGGTATTCTCCTCCTTCAGTGACATTCGCAATATGCACACTGTGTGCATTCATTCTGTAAAGAGATAAGGAGCCACAGCTGCTATTTCTTGCTCAAGTTTGCAACATGGCGCCCAACATCTAAAAAAATTTCAAAATAGCAATCTACCCTAGTTAGAGAGATAAAGCAAGCTCTTCTCTGGGAGAATCCACATGGGGATAAATCTGATCCAGTGCCAGGTTTGGTTTGGCTCTTGTGTCATCCAAACACCTAAACTGCCCTCCTTGAATTGGGTCAGAAGGCCTCCCCATAGGAAATACAAGGCTCAGCTTATTCATCCAGTTTGCTCAGGGTCGTCTTCTGCAACCAGATCTTCTCCAGGTTCTTGGATGGGGGCCTTCCCATCACTGACTACCCAGAATTGTCCACCTCAGGTGCTGGAGATGAATGGCAGAGCAGGTGCTACATCAATGAAGTATGACCTGCTCTTTTGACTTGCACATCCTAGAACACCATTTGTTGTAAAGCAACTGAGCCACGCAGTTGGCAGGCATAACTGTGTTTGGGAGAGACCACCTTTGGGGGTTAAACAATTTTGCTTTGAGATTAAAAGGAGCTTATCTCTTTGGAGGAGAATTTCACTCTCAGTATGTAATATGCGAGATTGCTCCATTATCTGAACGGTTCCATTCTCCCACAGGATGCAACTTCTGACAGAGGTAGATCTAGCATTTTGCTTTGTAAAAGAGGCAGTGGGGTGTAGGGAGGAGGAGGAGGAGGAGGAGGAAAGAAGGAAGAAGGAAGGAGAAAAGTTGAAGGAGGAGGAGGAGTGGATTGTTTTCCTCACATCAGATGTGTTAAATTTATTTTATTGATTTATTTACTTAAAAGATTTATATGGTCACCCATCATAAACAACTCTGGGTGGCTCACAGCAACCGTAAAAGCAGTAACTATAAAACAACCATAAAACAATAAAACGGTAAAATGATCAAACACTATTTATTTATTTAAAAGATTGATATGGCCACCCATCTTAAGTTACATGAGACTCTTCTCCAACGAGGACAGAAGTCTTCTTCTACAGGCTCAAATCTTTGCAAGAGCAACCAAGGGAATATTCTGAAGACCGAACCTCCTTCACCTTAAGATAGACCAATTAAGAGGTTTTCAATACAACTGAGAGTGCCCAAGAAACATTTTGAAAGGCCTGGTGAAATTGCCACACACGTGGCAAATGCCAAGTGTTGAAGGTATAAACTGATTGTGGTATCAATAACAGGATAAAGGAGGGGTAAAAGATAGGTGGGAGTAAAGTGCAGTTTTCAAGTGAAACTGGAACAAATAAATTATTAGCGGTAATAATGTCAGGAATTTATATTGCTGAATGCTATCACTTCATCTAAATGCTATTGGAGATTCTGTATATGCCTTCATAACATCCGTACAGACTATATTAACAAGTGCAGAGTTCAGCACAGACAGGATATCAGTTTGCTTGTTTTTTTTAAAAAAATCAAGTTTCTAGCCCTCATGAAGTACATGCCTAGCCACATGAAAAGGCACGTTTGAAAAGGCACTGTAACATTTCAGAAGCCTGGTTGCAATTCACTGGGATTGGGGGAGTATGTTTCTTCACTTCTTTATAGTGCCTTTCATTCCACGTCAGTGGGTATTTATTTGCAAAATATGCAAAAAATGTATGTGTAATTAATTTTACCACACACACACAAACCACAGGATTTGCCCTCCCTCACACACACACACACACATTTCTACTTACAAATTTCACATCATTTCCTATACTGAGTTCAATCTTTTATTGCCTCTAAGGCAATGTTGTCCAAATTTGGGCACTTTAAGATGAGTGGACTTCAACTCCCAGAATTCCCCAGCCAGCATGGGGAATCTTAAAGTGCCCAAGTTTGGACAACACTGCCCTAAGGTCACCACCGTTCACATCTTTATTATCCAAAATGTACCCCTGAAATAAAACAGAAAGCACACTTCATTCCTGTCCCAAAGAGGTACATTCTAGTGCTCATACAAGTAACCTTCTCCCCTTTCTTCTGCAGGAACCCGTTCTCAATTAAGAGTAAGTCAGACCAGAAATAGGTCTGGTCTTCATGCAGACACACACTGGGCAGCCTCATGTGAAGAAAAGCACCGCTATTCTGTCAGGAGTAATACGGTGCCCCTCCAATTACAGCCGATACTGAGATACTTCTGATAAAGGCAGATCAATCAGCCTTCCAGTAATTAATCTGGGTATATCTGCCTTGTGTGGTAAACCTCAAAAGTGCAAGTTGCAACTTCTTGAAATAAACATCTGGCCTTGGACTGACTTCTCCATGTCCCAAATTCTTGCTTGCTCCTCCTGTCTGACCCATCTCCCTGCTGTTTTATCCTTAAGACCCCACTGCTCCCTATCCTTAACTCTTGCTTTAACCCTTAATCCCGCTTCCCAGCTGCTGGCCCCTTCATCGCAGTCCTGGGACACGCAGAGATACGACCGATCGACTCATCAACAGCTCCTAATCGGCCTTCTCCAAATGGGTGCTTGGCAGAGGGGACGGATCGGAGCTCCCCTGGGTCTCTAGCCTGGTTGGCTTTTTCAAATGCATCGCTTTCTCCGGGGCACACCAGCCGCCCCCCTGAAGTTTGGAATCACAGCTTTGGAAGCCTGTGAGAAGTCACCCACCCAGTCGAGCACCACCTCCCTTCCTGTTCCTTCGCTCTTCCCCGACCCTGGGCCACTCACGTTGCCTATCGATTCTCCGCCCCTGCCCCATGCCCACAGATGGGGCAGCCTGCTGAGCAGCTTTCAGCAGCAGCCCGTAATCTCTGGACCATCGCTGGTCCTGGGCGTTCACCTCTGCGGCCGCTGTGCAGGCAATGCACACAGCCACATTCTTGTGTACCCTCCTGGGCGGGAGCCAGAGTTTATCACAGGGAGGTGAGTCAGGCAGGCCTCAGGTAACCTTCCGCCGGCTGCTTTGATCGCGGGCTTTCTGAAGGGCGAAAGGAAGGCGCCATGCCTATCAGGCCGATAAGAGAGGCTCCACTTCATTTAATAAACACAAACCTGGCTTTCTCTGAAATAACTGGCTCTTTGACGGCATGTGCCTGCGCAATGCTGGCTTCACAGATGCTGGGGACAGAACGATCTCGGCCAATAAATCCAGTCACAAAATGACATTTTGGAAATGCCAAGTTTCAAAAGAACAATGAGCTTCCATTTTTGCCAGCCGATGAAGTTGGCTTTGTTTGCTTTGACACAGGCCGGGTTCACACACTGCAGAAAGCCATGAGTATCCTAACTGTGGTTCGCTGATAGGTTCCACCTAGCTGGTTCACACAACACACGAAAAGCAAGTGAACTGCATTATGGCGCGGTGTGATGTATAAAATCCAGTCTTGGTCTCCCTCCAAGTAAACGTATCGGGTTGGAAAAGACAGAGCGAGTCACCTTGAAAGTTCTCTGATGCAACGGGACAACTTGGCAGAGTAGTCACTATCCGCCCAACAACGAAAAGACCTTGAGTTTGGGGCTTATGAAACCCACCAAGAAGCTGCTTTCTCAAACTGGCAGGGTTGTTGTGAAGATGCACAGGTAGTGGGGACCCACCACTCTGAACTGAAGAGAAGATAGAATGTCAGCAAATAAATGAAAGATTTGTTAAAAGTATTTGCCCCACGAGCTCAACTCAGAGAGGCACAACTTTTCTCAAGCCGAGGACTACATGAGCTTTGACTGGCAGGCAGGGAAAAGGAAGGGGAGACACACCCTGAAAGAAGGCTGAGCACAGACAGAGAACTGGCTATGCACTGCTAATCTAGCCAGCTTCTCTTTCGGGGTCATCAAAAGCACAGATTGAGCAATTTCCCTCATACTCTCTTTTCACGGCTTCTCAAAAGCAACGGGATCTCGCAGAAAGAGGATGGCTGGTGACTCTAGCAGAATTATTTTGTTTCAACAGCTGAACAGGCAGACTTTATAGGTAGTCCTCATTTAGTGACTGTCTCATTTAGCAACTGTTTGCAGTTACAGCGGTAATGAAAAGGCAACTTTACTGTACAACCAATCCTCGCATTTACAACCTTCACAGGTCTGTAAAGCAGAGGAAAGCTGAAGTAAGATCATAAGCACAGTCAGAGTTTCATTTAGTGATTGCTTCGCTTAGCGACTGAGTTGCCGGTCCCAGTTATGGTTGCTAAGCAAGGACTACCTGTATTATTCTTCCAGTGCTGGATGGGCAATGTAATAGCTACTCCAACCACTCTTTTGGGCATAGCCCCAAATTCCTCAATCCAGCATTCTTAAGCAGCTCAACCATGCCATCCTGAATATGCCAATTCCCTCCCTAGCTCCTCCATTTTCAATGCAAGCTGGTATATTCAATTTCAATTTCCTTATACTTACACCCAGTTCGTAAGAAAACAAGCCAAGCCTACCACACAGGACTCTCAAAAGGAACTGAAGGGGGTGGTGAACAGAATTACACTGAGAAATTGGAAAAAATTATATTATTGCAGATGTTAAGGAATGGCTTTGGGAAATGGGCAACTTATCCGTCCTGGAAAAGACCAAATTCTCCACTAATCAAAGGATGAAGCACTATGAACTACCTTGGCAGAGAGTTTATATTTTACAATATTGTGTACTTGACTATCCTATAGTATTATATGGTATTGATTGTAAACCAGTGACTATAAGTTTAACATGTAAAGTAGACATTTATTTATAGTTTGTTCAGGTTTTTTTTCCTTTCCTTTTTCTGGTTTCTATTTTTGTTTTTAAGTTTATTGTTCCATTTAATTTTGCTTGTTTATTGGCTGCTTGTTTTGCCTATATTTTGTGTTTTTCTAAATTTAAATCAATATGTTTATTATACATAAAAAGAAGAGCGTTGCTGTATTAGACCAAAAGATTAACTAATCCAGCATTAGTTATACAGAGTCTAACAAGATTGGGGTCACTGGCTTTCAGCTGCTGCTTTCTGGAGGCAGAGATCATCATCGTGTCTTTTTTATATATACAAGTAGCTCTTGCTTAACGACTGTTTATTTAGCGACTGTCTGAAGTTATGATGGCACTGAAAAAAGTGACTTACAACCAGTGCCCAAAGTTATGACAGTTGCAGTGCCATGTCACATGATCAAAATTTGGGCACTCGGCAACTGGCATGTATTTACGATGGTTGCAGCATCGCCATTTGCAACCTTCCCAGCCAGCTTCCAGCAAGTAAAATCGATGGGGAATCGATGATTCACTTAACAACCGTGTGATTCACTTAATGACTGCCACAAAAAAGGTTGTGAAATTGGGTCTGATCACATGATGCTTCACTTAACAAGCTTAATGATGAATTTTCTGGTCCCTATTGTGGTCGTTAAGCAAGGACTACCAGTAACTCAAGGTGGTGAACATACCTAATACTCCTGCCTATTTTTCCCACAACAACCCTGTGAAGTGGACTGGCCTGAGTGTGTGTGACTGGCCCAAAGTCACCCAGCTGGCTTTCATGACTATGGCAGGCCTAGAACTCACCATCTGCTGCGTCTTGTTATCTAGTCCTCTTTTAAGCCCCTCTAAATTGGCAGCTGTTGCCACACCGGATGCCAGCAAACTCCACTGTCCCTGTAAAGGGCTTCCCTGAGCAGTCCTAAACTTTCCCGTGTTTCAGCTTCAACGCAGATGGCATGGTGGCATTCATAACACTGTATGGGATGTACTTGACAGCCTGGTATATAGCTTCTGTATATTGTAAGTATGCAATGGGGGGCAGGGGAAGGAAGAACAGCTCATGGTACTTTTTTGTCACCCGTCCCAAAGTGATGTGGCTTCCACTTCCAGTGTTACAGGAGAGAAGACCCTCCCCCTCCCCCCCCCCGGTCAATTTAACAGTTGGAAACATTCCTTCTCCCATTTTTATTTTAGCTTTTTTATTTTTTAAATTTTTGCAGAATGTGGCAAGGTTGGCTTGCTCGTTCCTTCTAAGTCACATAAATGTGCTTGTCCAACAGCATTTCTGACATGGCAACCTCTTCTTGTGGCTTGGTTTGGAGCACAAATGCACCAGTCTGAATCCTTGGAGCTACCGGTTTTGGAACGCCTTGGAGGCAGAGAAGGGGCCTAGAGAAACCACAAAGCTATTTCTCCCACAGGGGTTGTTCCAGTGCCATGGCGTACAAGTGTCCCCTCTTTCTCCTGCCATTGCAGATTCAAAATAAACAGCAATGCTCCTTCTCCAGTTAAATACTATGCAAAAAGAATGAACAACTGAGAACATACGCAGTTCAGGTTTCAACTGCTGGGTGCAGTGATGTTTCCTAGGCTGGTAATTAAACATCTGCAAGAAAACCACCAAGCTCAGAGAACACCAAGAACCCAACAACATTAAGGTTCGCTTTGGTGAAATCTGGAATGCTGAATTAAAATTCCCAACCATGGATTAGGATCTCCATCGTGCTCATAGGATATCACTCCCTCCAACTCCAGCACAGCCCCATAGATTTCCACTCTTTTACCCACCTCTCCTTGTTTTTAAATTCTATAAAAACAGATTCAGGTTGTGTTTTCTCTCTCCCTGAACCTGAACCAGCCTGTGTGAATCTGCAGAGAAAATAAGCAAATTCAGAGCATATAGAACTTTAGACTTCTGCTTAAAAGGCAGGATTGAAAGAGAACTGATTAATGAAAAGGGTTAATTGGACAGAGTGGCCAGTCCAGTACATTTCTTAGTTAATAAAATAAATTAATTAGGGATGGGCAAGAAATGTGACTTGCATTTCAATGTAAACTTCCTTAAACCTGCACTTCCTAGAACTATACATCCATCAATATTCACCTTTACCCAAATTTGCGGCACCCTTTATAAATAAAAAGTGCTTACCAAAATTGCATGTATTGGTGAAAATATTGATATAGACTTTTAAAAAATGCATGCTGATATGGAAAGTGGCCAGAACAAACTTAAGGGTGTAAAACACAACCCTGAGAAACATCAGATTTGACAGATCCACTTCATCACGATACGGACAGCTGAAAACAAACCTTCCCAAATTGTACTTATTTGCTTGGTTGCTAGATTTATATCCTGGCTTCCAATTTGATCCCCAACTACCTTGTGAATTGAGCCTGAATTGAGGCAAAGTGGCTGGTCCAACTTCTATGGGTGAGAAAGGACTTCATTCTTGATCTCCCCAGTGCTTGCCCAACATCTCCACCTCTACACCACATTGGCTCTAGAGGTGTTGGGCTACAACTCCCAGAATTCCCACCCACTGGCCATGCTTCTTGGAAATTTCAACAGAAGAGATTAGATGACATCATCCATATGACATCAAACACTTCAGAAAGCATGCAAATGGGAGAAATCTGCATGTAGGCAAACCTCCAAGAACAATTATTCTTTCTATGCCTATAAACAGGGAGCAAACTCCACACTCACTACACGGATGTTACTACACACACAGCCTGTCACTGTGCATATTACAGTAAACAATGGTCAGAATAGTGGTGCTATTAGAAACTGTGAGAATAAAATTTGAACTTTCAGACTGGGGGAAGAGATGAAAAAGGAATTTTGAACAGTGGTTTTCATGTCCAGGAGGAGAATAAGAATGGGCAAGACAAGAGAGCAGATGTGACCTTCTGGTCTGATTTGGGTATCCTCTCACCCCATAATCATGTTTCATGATTTTAGGGAAAATAATGGTTAATAGCTACAGGCTCCCATTCAGTTTTTTTCATAGTCAGTGCAGATCACAGTAAAGAATTCCCAGAAATGTGCAGTCCTTGTGTTCTCTGAGCTTGGTTGTTTTCCTGTAGACGTTTCATTACCTGACCAGCAAGAGACAGATTCTCCTTTGTAGCACGGTTCAATTCCCCTGAGAAGTAACATAAGAATGGGAAGAGCCAACAAGTGGCCACTGGTTTTTCAAAGTGAAAACCTATCTGACATGTGGAATCATGCATAATGAATAGATTTGTTCCAATACAAGAGAATATAGCTCAGGATTGAACTGTGCATACCAAATACTCTAAACCAATGTTTTTCAAACTTGGCAAATTTTAAGATGTGCAGACGTCAATTCCCAGAATTCTGGGAGTTGAAGTCCACACATCTTAAAGTTGCCAAGTTTGAAAAACACTGCTCTAAACTTCACAACCAGCAGCTACCAACACCTTGACATTTTCTTACACCTTCAGAACCCCAATCAACCTCCTCTGGCTTCAAGTACATAAGCAGAGTCAGGCTTGATTCAAAGTTGGATGGGAGACCACTAGGAAATCCCAACACTGTGGATAAACTGGGAAGTAGAAAAAAATGCAGAAGGCAGTGTCCAACCACTTCCATTCTGTTGCAAAACTGTATGTATAGTTGCAAAACAATATACATACATACAGATCCATAAAGTCACTAGAAGTCAAGCCAGACTGGAAGATATATTTATTTTACAGTTGCCTCCAAAGAGACAGCTTCCAAGGTATCCAGTGCAAACAGAAAAACTTCTGAACTCAAAAAAAAGCCCCCCCCCCCAAGCTTCAGGATGTGAAGTGTTCCCACTATCTGAATTCTGGATAAATTAAGTCCTGAACTTGCAATGATCCCCAAGCAAATTGGCTGCCTTATCCGATGCAACTGAGATAAAGAAGCTGTGCTGCATTACAAGCCCAGCAAAGACACCCACGGCTGGCGAGGCCTGCAGCAGATCTCTCTCGGGAGACAGGCCAAGCGAGGTTATCAGCTTCTCTGGGACTCTAGCTGAATTTTCACCAAGGCAGAAAATTTGCATCTGGCCAGAAAAACTTAGGCTGAAGTTAGGAAGCTCATATGGTGGAAAATGTCCTTTTAGCCTCTCCTTATTCCTAACGTGTCCATTTTCTTCCATGTCAAGATTTTTGTCTTGTTTCCTGTGCAACAACATAAATCCCATTAGACTCTATCAAGGTACAGAAACACAACACAACACCATTCATTCATTCATTCATTCATTCATTTTTTTAAGGCTTTCCCCCCCCAAAATTGGGGCTCAATTTCTAACAGCTCAGGAAGAGAGAGTTTTAAAGCATTCCAGCCAGCCCCCCCCCCCCCACACACACAGAGGAACCCAGCACTTAATTCAAAATAAAAGTTCTGTAGGTAAACAGAGATATCTACTGTCCCTTGGCAGAACTAAGACCAGTGAGCTCCATGCAGTAAAAGCCAGAGAAGTGACCGGTCATCTTGGTTCTTCACCCAAAAGATGAACAAACAACCACTGTTCCCTTGTAAGACGTTCACACCTTCACTCCTGCAGGAAATGATGTGAGAACCGGGAACCAATTTTTTTATGCGCACGGGTGCACACGGCGCGATTACCCCAAACCACCTTCTCTACAGATCTCCATTACAGTTGGACGATGCATTTCATACTTGAATAAAACTGCAGGATGCTAAAAAGGGCATTTCAACCACATGCCTCCCTTAACGCGAGAGGCTCACGAAACTGTTTCAAAGCATTTCAAGCTTGAAACTTTTCTGCACTTCTGCTTAACGCTCTCTGTAAAGAGAAATTTGCAACTGGACCCAGTCAAGAAAGCTTCAGCTCTTCCATCCTTCTCCCCGCGCAGACAAATATCGGTGTGAGCGTGAGTCTAGGGGCAAAAAGTCAGAAGAGGGCAGGATACAGTAAAAGGGTACAGCAACAAGAACGCAGCCGGATGGGCCACTTGGAGGAAGGAGGATGAAACCTCATAAATATATGCAGAAAATTCAGGAGGTCTTTCGAGACTTGCCAACAGAGTCCGATAGGTAGGAGTCCAACCACCTAATGAAAGCAATGCCCACAACTGACTGTTCATCTGCAGGACAGCAAGAATGTCCTCTGTCAAGCAACTAAATGCATCTGTTCCCCCTCCACTTTCCTGGTCCTGGTGGTGTGGCAAGATCACATTTCTGTTGATGGAGACCGAATCAGAGAAACACCATTAGACAGCCTGGCCATTCAGGAGGGAGATGGCATTGTAGGAGGAGGGCCACGTTGGTCTACGGTGCTGGTAGTCCTCATTTAGCAACTGCTTCGTACAGCGACTGTCGCAGATACGATGGTGACGAAAAAGTAACTTTGCAACCAATCCTCGCATTTATGACCTCTGCAGGTGTGTAAAGCAAAGGGGAAGCTGAAGTAAGATCGTTGGCACAGTTGCAGTTTCACTTAGCGAATGCTTCACTTGCTGGTCCCAACTGCAGTCGCTAAACGAGGACTACCCATAACCCCAGATCAGAAGGAATTAGGTAGCACTTTTTTAGACTATTTTATTTAAAGGTGTAAGCTTGCCTGAGTTACCACCAAAGCTCACCAAAGCTTATGTCTTTTAAGTAAAGTTTTGAGGGAGGCAGAAGTGAGTGCCAGAGAAACTCAAGAAAGATAACAGAGAAATGGATGGGAATTACCCCTTCGGCTGATGCACAGCGACGGCTTGGAAAAAGGAGCTCCACTATTTTTTCATCAAAATAAAATCCCACATCCATCAACACAGATACAGATTTTGGGGTGAACCAGAGGTCTAGGCTCTTCAGACTCTCCTCTGCAACAGTATTCCACTTAGATCAGTTTTGGCATTTCATGCTTATTCTGCTGGCTCAGGTTCCGATTCGGAGCAGGAGTGTGGGACGGACCTAAACGCCCCCCCATCAATAAATAAAAGACATTTGCAACAGGGAGAGGTTCCTCCTGTTTCTGCAGCTGAAAATTCTCTTTTATTCTCTTTAGAGAATAAAAAGGAGGGCTCAAGGGTACCCTGGATATAGCTACAGCTTATATTTATAAAATAAGGAGAAAACTATAAAAGCAAGAGGGAGAGAGATAATTCCCTATTGTCCCAGCCCCACAAGGGCTGAAAACCAAAAAAAGCCTCTTTTTTTCCCCCATGGGCTGCTTCCCAAACTCCTGAATTCATTATCCCGCCCCTCCTCTTCTCTTGCAAATCATCTCAGGCATGCAGCCAGCCTTCCATCCTTGTCTTGACCCCAAGTCTCTTTAAAATCTTTATTCACCTCCTAATCACTTCCTGTCTGGACTGTGATTTCTGCTTAAAAAAAAAAAAAAAAAATTCCAGAGTGTTAAACATCAGGGGGTCTTGTCAGCTGTATGAGAAACTTCCTTCCTGCAAGGAAGTGAAGGGGGGGAGGAAGCCGTCTCTCTGTGACTGTAAGCACCTTTGCCAAATTTTCCACTTGAAAAATAAATGGGTTTTTCTTTGCTTTTCAATGTGCATTTTTACCTCTGCAGCTGCTTCGAGGCCACTGGGTGCCATGAAGACTGTTTCTCCCAAGTTTTAACCTGACATTACCCCAGGGACATACCTCCCAGAGGAGTGAAGACGGCTTAAAAAATCTGCACGCAATAAATGGGTTGACACCCATAAAGGAAGTAGCTGGATCCACCACCCTTTTAAGTGGGTAAGGGAGGTCTTAATTCCACAGCCACTCGGGTGCCCACCAGCCCAATGGGTTCAACATTGGCCCAACCAGCTTTTAGCCACAGACACCCCCAGCACCATACTTGACATCCCCCGTGTGGTTTACAAGTCATGGCTTACAACACAGGTGTCCAAACCTTTGGGGCTGATGGGCACATATGGAATTCTGGGGGGGGGGGTCTTTGGCACTCTCCCAACACCGTGGTGCGTGGCATGACTTCCAAGTACAGAAACCAAGTGGGAGGTGGCTTTCCACTACCCCACCAGCCTCCTAGAATGCTTCCTACTACCTTGGTTTAACTTTCGGGGGGGGGGGTGCATGTGTGTGTGTTTCAATAAGGCCAAGAGGTCATACTTCTAAACAGCACAGTGGAATACAGCTTCCTATCCTTTCTGTTTCCTTCGAATGTCACTGGGATTACATGCAGAGCCTTGAGGCGTGGATAGGAAAACAATGTAGGTAAAACCTGTGGAGCATGGAATTCTTCTGGAACTCTGCCCAACCCTTTTACCAGCGGTGGCAGAAGGAAGGGTCTTATTTTCTTATCCGTAATGAAGTCATGGGTTATATCAGGAGGTGTATGTTTCTGCTTCCTCTCTGGCATTGCATCTGTCTCTGGGGGAATGTGCGCCCTGGGAAGTGCAGGCAGGCTGCATACGCTCCGCTTTGGGTCACCAAACCAGCCTGTTTTTCAAACTCAAGTTTTCTTTGACTGCAACTTTTTGGTTCTAATGGGTTCAGATTTTAGAGAGTTATCTTGCTGATCACGAAGCCCAGGGTCCCAAGGCCCATTATATAACTTCGTTCCAATATTTCATTGGGTTGGAAAGAATAAAAAGATGATGCTTGGAGACTGGTGCTCTGCATCATATAATCTTCCCTTTTAACCTATTTTATTAATTAAAAAAAAAAAAACTCAGCTGGGACAAGGAGCCTGGCAGATACCAAGGGAGAAATCAGGGGATTAGTGAATTGTATGTACCCAACCGATTGTGACTTATCAGTGAACACTGGTTATACAAACTACAGGCCATGTGAACCTAATCACAGATTTGGAACCCCATAAAGGCTGCTAGGTCTCCGGGTGACTAACACTCCTTGCTTATCGCTTTGAGAATTTTGCATTGTAATCCCTGACATGTAGAAATTCAGATACAGATGTATACTAATGTATACACTCTTTTTCGATTACGTGGTTTATGGAGTGCAACATGTAAAATGGCTTGAGCATCTGGCTTAGCCACTAGCTTACAACTGGCTTAGCCTGGGCAATCTAAGGGTATAATAAAAATAAAAAGAATATCAACTTCTAATAGTATCTACCAGGAGCCCATGCTGGTTGGGAATTCCACAAATGGTATTCCAACAAATCCAGAGAACATCTGCCTAAAAAAGCCTACTCCAGAGGGCACTAAAGCCTCAGCCTCTGATTCCATTCTGCATCTTCTGTTGATACCGGCTTCTGAGATATGACCAAGCATTCCAAACATTTATGTGAAATCATAAGGACTAGCAACTTGTAAAAGAAAAGTAGCATCCTATACAAGCTGAATTTTGCACTCAGCAGTACATCCAGTTTCCCTGAGCTCCTCCTAAATTACTACTAACACACAGCACTAAGTATTAAAGGCGTAGGAGGTAGACAGACTTCAGACAGTTAAGATATAATTTAGAAAACCAAACTCCCTGGTCACCCTTTGCTGGAAATATTTAAGCAGAAGCAGAATGATAGGAATGCAAAAGAAAACCACAACATATTTATTTTCAAGCTGAATTTTGTGATACGCCAAAATGAATGGACATATGATTCATAGAATCTGTTAGCGTCAGCTTCAAAAGAATACGTTATGCAGAGGGGGGAAAAAACACGTTGGGAGAAATTACTTGGAAAAATGCAAGCAACAGGGAAAGTTGCATTTTAAAAAGCAGTATATATTTGCAAAAAAGTTACATATGGCAGCACCGAAAATTAGAAAGAGCACATGAGGTCTTGTGTGCATAATGCACTCACATGATTCACAACTGGCCTTACCAAGGATGCTACAGTTGCCTTGTGGGTTATAGATTCTATTTTGTGATGCCTGGGGTCCTTTTACAAATCTATACTTGGCTAATATAACCTGTCCATCACCTTTGCCCCTCAGCTCAGCACCTCAATGGCTAAGGCATGTTTAACCTGATGACTGAATAACCCCTTTTAGAGAGGTACCGGATTCACCGAACCATAAACAGGCTGGGTTGACCTGTCACACTAAACCCTAAACACAAATGAGACTTTGCAAGCTGTGGGATTGTGGTCATCAAGGACTTTCACTGACCTGGTTGCAGAGTTGGTCAGTGTGCATCTCCCAGATATCTGGGACCACAATGCAAAAAATGAAAATTAAAAAGATCAGAAGCTACCAGCAAACCTGGCTGCAGTTGAAAGGCATGTGAACCCCCATAAGTCAGGAATAAGAAAATGTAACTGACATGTCCCATCACAGATGAGAAGTGAAAGCAACCAGCGAGATCAAAGCCTTCCAGTGGATCTATGGGCTCCAATGGAGGGGGAATGTCTTCATCCTGTTCCAATATAGCAGTGTTTTTCAAACCTGGCAACTTTAAGATGTGTGGACTTCAACTCCCAGAATTCCCCAGCCAGCCATTCTGGGAGTTGAAGTCCACACATCTTAAAGTTGCCAGGTTTGAAAAACACTGCATTATATGGAATATGCCAATATTCAAGGTATATGGCCTGGCAATATTATGCCTGGCAATCACTTCTGTTGTGTTTTGCTACATAAAAGGAACTTCCAAATTTACCATCAGGGTCCTAGATATGGTTAAGAAGAAGATGTATTTTTATTTTATATGCTGGCTGGGGAATTCTGGGAGTTGAAGTCCATACATCTTCAAATTGCCAAGTCTGAAAAACATCATGTGGTATAGCAACCCAACTGCCACACAGACTGGCTCATTAGGTCTCTGTGTGTGTTTGTCTCTCCAGGACAAAGAGAAAGAGATACTGTGGACAGCAGAGAAGGAAACAGAACTTACTCTTTCCCCACTTTCCATGGGAGGAGGCCTTTGGGTGCATCTTAAAACTATCAAAACTATGGAAACAGGGAGCTTTGCAGTTCCCATAAAAATGTATGTGACAACTCTGGGACAGAGGAAACACCAAGGGAGCTTGCCAAGAGAAGAATGAAGGACAGGAGAAATAGAGAAGCACCAGGATAGGATGGAAGAGGGGTGCTGTTCCGCTGATGTCCTGAGCACCAAAAGTGGAACAAATGCCCTGCGTGGCCTGTCACGGCTTTGACACTAACAGAAGGACAGTCTGCAGAGGTGCCTGATCTGTGCCAAATCTACACAAAGGGAAATGTTATATTAGTTACTCTGTTTGGACAGCTCCAAGAGCCTAACAGGAGTTTTCCAAACAGGCACCTTTGTTCACCTCTTGAATTCGTATCTACTAGACTTCCTCTTAAAGTTATACATTAAATAATAAGGTATACCATCAAATTGTTGTTCTTGCTGTTCCATTATTTTTTCTGCAATACTTTTGCTCTAATAGGCAAACAACATTTCCATATAGGCATGGTTTACTGTCTAGATACATCAAATATGCATAACAAATTGTCTCGATAGGAACAGGACGTTGGAAATGGATTTCAAACTGCTTTTAATTGTTGTGTATTTTAGGGTTCCTCAACCTCAGCAACTTTAAGATGGGTGGACTTCAGCTCCCAGAATTCCCCATGGCTGGCTGGGGAATTCTGGGAGCTGAAGTCCACCCATCTTAAAGTTGCTGAGGTTGAGGAACCCTGGTGTATTTGACCCCTTGAAGTAAGACACAATGTTAAGCACACAGACCTTATTCCATGCACATTACCTTGTGTGATGTAAATGAGACTTACCATGGAGTATCACTAAATACAACTGCTGTGTTTACATAATACCCTCCACTCAAAGCATCATGTCCATGCGATGGCCTGCTTTACACCAACTGTTGAGACAATGGCTGAGTTCCCCCAACATGATGAACCATGAACGACTCAACCTATTTTAGTTTAGTCAGGTGTGTTTGGAAAAGTCAAGCTAGGTTTTAAATCCAAAGGATTTCAGTGGGATTTCAACAGAAGATGCACTCCATTACGGATGGACCAGAGGGCAATCAGAGTGCAACTTTAGTCTATTTACTCAGAATTAAGCCTCAGTAAAGGACTATTTCCTATGAAATACTAGCAAGTTCAAAGGAGGGGTGGAAAACCTTTTTTGGGGTCAAAAGCTGCAGACCAGTCTACTGAAGACCCCATAACAAGTAGACTAAAGTAAAAGTAAATAGGACACATCATTTCTGGATCAACCCTTTTCTTCCATTCTGATATTAGCTTTTTTCTCTCTCTCACCTCTCCTCTCTTCCAACCAGCCAGATACAGGAAAAGGACAAACCACTGTTATAAGAGAAACATGAAGGGCTGGATGGCATCAGGCCTAACCCTTCTAACTGTATGGAATAGAAACTCTGTCAATACCCAAGGCAGATATAATAGAGATTTCTAGCCCCTTAATCCAAACTTTCTGGCAAACAGCAAGCAGTGTTCTCAAACTTTCTGTGCTGTGCTATTCCTTTCTATCTAGGGATGGACAACCTGTTTAATTTTCTAGAGCATTTGCAATTTTTTCAGGCAGAGGGTTTTTTTTTTTTTCTGGATTGTCTCAGTTCCTGATAACTTGGCAAGTTGCAGAGAAGTGTAAAAGCAAAAGGATAACTTTATTTTGGATCCCAGATTAGTGCCGCAATGGTTAATTAGATGAAGTTACATAAAAATGTGAATCAAGTTCATTTCATTCCTTCCCTATTATCTCAGTTTGCAATAACTATGAATTGAAGATACTCTGGCAAACCTAAAGACCGATCCGCAAAAACATTAGATGTGTGCAAAGTGCATCATCACTCCACAGATGGATCCTTTCACATTCTATTTTCCTCTAAAAACACACCAATCCAGCTCTTAGTTAATTCACAATTCTTTACAAGTTAATCTCCATAAGAAGAAGTGGTTCATAAATCCCATATAGCCATTTAGAGCCAGATCATATCCAAAACAGCACAACCCTGTTCCAGAAGCTGTCTGGAGGAACCTGGAGCATTCCAACCCTAACATTCCCTATTAAGACCATCAGGGAAGGCTCAAACCACCCAGCACAGGCTCAAATGGACAAGATACACACACCATTACCACCATTAGGCAAAATAAAAACACAACTGTCACAGGTAGGATCCATATTGGTTACATGGGGATCTCCAGCTATGGTCTCAGGTCCTCAAAATGCAAAACAACTGAAAACACTTGACAAATTCCAGCAACACAAGGCATCAGACCAGAATCTGAACATCTTTCCTAGAAAAAGCCATAGCAGGGAAGTGAAATGTAAAATGACCACTAGAAATAACTCCGCAAATTGATCTGTCCAATACAGAGAGATTTAGTATTATCTTATATCAAAAACATAAGTATCCATTCAGGAACATGAGTGTTACCTTAATTCAGAGGGGAACGTTTTGAGTTGCTTTCTTTCATTGGTGAGCCATTAAAATCCAGCCTTCTATTTAAAGCCAAGTCACATTAAGCAACCAGGAGCTAAGTGTAGGTGAATGAGATGGCTAGACATCACTTAGCAAACTATTCCTAACTATGGTCCTACAGGTCTGACTCACCATAATGCTTTCTTACCTCAGCTAGGAAGAAATCCAGGTTCAAATTATGAGATTAGCCTGCAAGTAAGCTTGTTGCTTCACTCTCCTTGAAAGTGATCAGTATTTTGAAAGCTTCACTTGAAACTTGCAGACAAGAACGATGACTTGAAGCTGAAACATCTTCAGATTACTAGATGACAAAATTATACTGAAAGTATAAACAACAGGTGGCAAATTTCTCCCATAGGGAATTCTAAAAGATGTGGAAACCCCCCCTTTGGACCAGACTTGGCTTCCTTGGGCTTCACAAGTAACTTTGTACTATTCCATCTAGAACCCTGATTCTGGGTTCTCAGCTCTTTAGATGCCTGCTTGCCTCCTTTCAGTCCTAAGCCCTGACTGGCAACCAAACTAGCAAACTATGGCTTCACAGACATTGGTGTTCTGAAAATTTGTTGCTTGCACTTTAGCTCTCTGAGAAGCTGGAATGTTGGTGGAGATTCCATACTATCTCATGAGCTCAACCACCATCAAAGTCTTCAGCACAGTAAAGAATTGTGTTCACTCTGGAAACTAGATCCCCCTTCAGGCATGTAGCCCAGAAAACACTGGTATAACCCCTGCAAATCCAATTAAAGCATGACAGTATCCATGAAACAAGATTGAAGTAGAGCCTATTGACTCCCCGAGATGTTTTTGAGCTTCTCCTTCTTCCCCACCCTCCAAATAATGCTCTTCTCTGCTTAAGAGACAAACTAGCATTTTGAGTGGCCAAGCAGAGTTCCAAGTTGATTACATGCTCCTTCTTAGCAGCTGAGGAAGCAGGTGTCCGGCAGAATAGGAGGAACCTAAAAAGGGAAAGGCACTTACGAGGCATTAAAGGAGCTTACTAGATGATCTCACCTGCCTTACGCAGGCTTTCCTTCTCAGCTACCTACGCAAATTTGCATCTTGTAAAATTAATCACTGGCTGGCTGGTTCACTGGCTGGGAAAACCCCAGCATGTTACTGATGCCCTAATTTACAGAACCTGGGTGCTGCTTCTGAAATTGAATCTCAGACACCTGCAGGTGAGCAGATGGAAGCAAGAGGCTGCAGGTGGATCTCCCCTGCCACAGAAGTCTGTGAATCTGAATGACTGGGGGGGCATGGGAAATAAAAGGCAGGCTCTATTAGAAATGGCCCATCTCTCCAATCTAAAATATATATATATTATGCAGGCCATATGCAGAATAATATTTCTCAGAGAAATGCAGTCTAAGCACAGATTTAAATGCTATGAGCATCTAGAGCTGCTCCTAAGCCAGCCTCTCCAGGCCTGATTTCCCTCTCCCCCCTCCTCCTACCATAACAGTCAATGCATGGTGTAATGTATCTATTTTTTCTCAGCAAGATAGCCCTTTCTCAAAGAAGTGGCAAGATAAATTGATGGTGGGACCCAGCAAGGAAGAGAACTAGAGGCCAGGGATGTTGCTTCAGCAGCAGCCACTTTCCTGACCATCCCTTTAATTCCAGTTTTATTTCTAAGCTTCTGGTCCTCAGGAATAGGACAGGATCACAACATCAGCAGCAACAGTAGTAACATTTCACAAGATGGTTGTTAATGAGTAAAAACTGGAATGCTAACTTTTATCACCTTATTTATTCAGCAAGTTTATATGGGTGGGGAACAAAAAAGAAACACATAATACACAAATCAATTAAAAGAATTGCAATGAGACCCCATAATAAGCATCTTGTCCACATATTCCACACACCCCACACTGGGCTCTATTAACACCCCCAGCCAGGTTTTCACCATGTTCTAGAAAGGGGTGGGGAAGCTGTTCCATAACACAGATGCCACACCAGAGAAGGCGCCTTGAGATTCAGAGGAAGAGAGGCTCTAAATCCAGAAAATAAATAAGTAATTATGGAGGCCAGGGAAAAGCCTGCACTTCTTTGTAGTGGATTTCAGTTTTGTTGTTGTTCGGTCGTTTAGTTGTGTCCGACTCTTCGTGACCCCATAAACCACATCACGCCAGGCCTTCCTGTCCTTCACTGCCTCCCTGAGTTTGCTCAGTTTCATGCTCATTGCTTCAGTGATGCTATCTAGCCATCTCATCCTCTGCCGTCCTCTTTTCCTTTTGCCTTCCATCTTTCCCAGCATCAGGGTCTTTTCCAAAGAGTCCTCTCTTCGCATTAGGTGACCAAAGTATCTGAGCTTGAGCTTCATCTTGTCATCTCATGTTTGACCACATCCAGCTTGCCTTGGTTCATAGATCTTACATTCCAGGTACCTATACAATATTGTTTTTACAGCATCGGACCTTCTTTTCGCTTCCAGATACATCCACAGCTGAACGTCCTTTCGGCTTTGGCCCAGCCACTTCACTCTTTCTGGATTTCAGTTACGCCAGTGCAAAGCACATCCCATAATAACGATGCTAGGAAAAGCAGCATCTTTTGGCTTGAGTGCTGCTCGAAGGGGAGGAAGGACAGGTAGGCAGGCATTTCTTCTACACATACAGTACACATTTTGTTTTAAATTCTGCATCTGCCTGTGTTTTCCATTTCACCGTGTAAGATCTGATTCCAACCACCAAGGCTGGTGCTTCACTAATGAGCAGTGTCAGGAAACAGAACAAAACATCTCACACTTCAGAAGTTTTAGGGATCACCTCTCACAAAAGACCGTGCAGGTGCTCGGCATTATCCAAAAGGAAGATCAGGCAGAGCTTTTGCCAAGCTTCTCAATGTAATCCAGACATCAGCAGCTGATCTAGATCTAAGGTTCACAGAAGCCTGGATGATTTGGGGAAGGGGGGGATGAGCAGATACAACAGTCCTTCTGACATTTTTGGTCTCATTTACTGATGACCGAAGCATCTCTTCTGCATGCTTTCTGCAATTCCCCCAGGGTTTAGGGTTGGAAGCTCCTATTAATGAATTGGCTGACTTGTTTAGATCCAGTCCTTGGACTAGAAGCGGAAAGATTTTACTATGCTGGCTGGGGAATTCTGGGAGTTGAAGTCCACACAACTTAAAGTTGTCAAGTTTGAGAATCATTGGACTGATGGAGCTACTTCTTGTCACTTTCTCTAGCTCTCCAAAATGCTCATTTACATGCCCCCACCTGACTTTTGCTTTATTTCTTTTTCAAAAAACCCCCACTCTATTTATTAAATATTTAAAAACATAATCAACAGGAAAACCAGAAGGAAAAGTAAGAAATATCTCTTCCCTGTTGGCTTTTTTGCTTATCAGCATTATCACCTGAAATCAAACATTCCTTTGGCCCTACTTATTAAAATATCAAAGGTCAATTTAAAACTTCAGATCATTATCCAAATCAAGATAACATGCCATAATTAACAACTCTGTTATTTTTGGAAGGCGGACTTATTTCTAAGCAAAGCACCAGGCCACATTTTTATTTTTTAAGATTGCCCTGGAAGATGCCTACATAGGAACAACAACCTTCAAAATAAAGATGATCTTGGATGTTGGTGTTTTAATGGGCTGCACGCCAGCTTCCTTTAAAAAAAAAAAAAAAAAAAAAAATTGGTTTCAAGTATGCCAAGAGAAGCCAGAGGATCCCAAGTGTAGCATTTTGGGTTCCTGCCTTCCTTTCAGCTACCCCTTTGGCCCAAGACCCAGCAACTTCCTCAGGGGGGCAGAAATCATGCCAAGGGACACATTAAAGCAGCAAGGGAGAAGGTGAGAGAGAATACAAATGAGAATGAACAGAGATCATATCACAGGAGGAGTAGGGTTGTCCTTTCCTTGGAGAACTTCCATTCCTTGGTCTTCTTAGTAACAGTACAGAAGCGACTGCCACTGCCTTCTTTTTTTCCACCTTCCCAGTCTAGCCTACAACTCTAGGATCTTCTAGTGATCCCTCAACCAAGCATTGACCGAGGTTGGCTAGGTGCTGTCACTTGGTTAGGACCCTGAAGAACCCTTGGCCGAAAGAGTTAGCCCTGCTGGATAAGAGAATGGATGAAACATCAGTTGGAAGACACTTAAGCAGATGCAACACAAGCAGATGCAACTGCTCCTGGTCAGGTTTGCACTCCATTGGGAAGAAAGCTCCATATAAGGCACCTGTTTACTATGAAGAGAAGCAAAGAAGCAGTGAGGAAAGAAGGAAAGAAAAAGAAACAAGGAAATCCTGGGAGAGGATCTGGAAGCATCTCAATTTTATTTATTTATTTAATTGCAAAAAGACAGAACTGTGCCTAGTTTCCAAAACAATCCATTTGTTCAGACATTGCAATACCAGTGAGTAACGAACAGCATCAACATATATCTCTGCTTGCCAAAATCCAACCTGGGGAATTTTGGGATTTGCAGTCCAAACAGGTCACAGGGTCAGAGAAGACTCGTTGAGCCCAACATCTCTGTGTTTGAGAGTGCCTAAGCAGACATGCTCGGGGTTTTGGCAGATCCCAGAATTTGCAATCCCAACAGACGTCTCCCCCACTAAGTGTCTAAGCTAGTATCTGGAGAGCAGCAGGTTGGGGAAAGCTGGATTGGATAGACAAACTAGAAGCAAAACCATCTTCCTGTTAACTTCCCATTAGCAAGACCAGTTAATTACCAAAAGCTGAGAGGCAGGACTCTCACCAGGATGGTCAGCCAGCAAAGAGCCAAAGCAGCTGCCAGCGAAAACTCCGAGTTTCATCAGGAGGCAAAGGGAAAAGGAAACACCCCTATTAATATGCCAACAACCAGGAATTGGCATTATCTACAGACATACAGAAGAAGAAAAGCATATTTTCTTCTCTTCCACCGTTCTCCATGACATCTGCCTTGCTGTTAAAGCTTATCTAGTAGTAAATGCATTTGGGGATAATAATTGGCAAGGGGGCGAATAAAGAATACCATGGAATCAAGCAGGCCATAAGATATGGAGAGCTACTGACTCATCCATGGTTGATACATCATTGAGGTTCCGATTGTACGAGTCAAGAGGCTTTTTACAAGCTCAGAACAGTGGCAAAGAACTACCTGCAGGAAAATCTAAATAACAGGTACGTGGCATATGAGTGTAATAAAACCAAACACTGCTTTCCATAACACCTGCACCATTCTCATCGCGCTGCATTTATTTACAGAGTCTAGGATTTTAAAAAAATCTTCAGCTTAACCAAATATGTAAAGCTTCTATGTCAAATCCACCTTTGCACTCAAAAACATGGGAGCAGTGAGTCAGGCACCTACATAATTTGGTTCATTAGATTTCCATCCCACGTTTCTTCCATAGCTATGGTAGCACACACAGACCTTCCTCCTCCTATCTTTCCCCACAACACCCAGAGAGGTTGGTTGAGCACAGATAGAGCACAACTGCCCCAAAGGGCAGAGGGTGGGCCTGAATCTGCATCTGCTTAGTTCTAACCCAACATCTTAAGTTGGATGCTACAACCAACTTGGCCTTGAATGTGTAAACAGTACACAGCCTACAGCTGTTACTATCCCTGAAGTCCAGATGTCACCCAGATGTCTTTAGGTCTAATTTCCCTCACCCTCTAACCAAGATGGCAATGATCATGGATTATGCAAGTTATAATCTTAAAATCTGAGGGCATCAGGTTGGGGGTAGCTGTACAGTCTTCCATATTGCACTCTTCTATGAGTTGGGCACTGAACATTCACATTTTTGTTTTGGGTTTGCAATCCTCATGTTTCACCTTCCATGGTTTGAAGTGCACGGAAATTCAAGAGGGCATGAGATCCATGAAGCTATCCTTTCACTGTACATCCTGACTTAGATTAGATTAGACAAATAGCATCGAACACTACAGATGAAAGAAGCATAAAAATCCAGGCTTGATCCTGTAAAGACATACATTCTCAATCTGAAACATACTCAAACATATCTCTCATGCTGATCAGCAAATATGGTGATGAGCTGGCTTTTGCAACAAGCCAACTCTCCTGAAAATTAATCAATTACATCTTAAAAACTCACAAGTCACAAAGAAAGACGTTTGGGCAAGATCTGAGCGACTGTGCTGGTTTTCCTTTGGGGTAGATATGCACGAGATTTGCTTGAGAACCTGAAGCTCAGCTTTGCAAGAGGCACTCTGCAAAGGATGAAAAAATAATATCCTGAGAACCTCTGCTAAACAGAGTTGCTAAACAAACTCGGTTTGTGTATTACAGTTTCAGATGAAGAATTACAAAAGTTCCCCATCAGAATCAGACATTTCTGAGCAGGGCTCCTGACATGCCCCAGATGTCTGCATTCTCTCCTCAGTGAGAAAACCAATGTAATCTAGTGGTTAAGGTACTAGATTAGGATCTGGGAGATCCAGGTTCAGGGCCATCTTCAGGTTCAAGGCTTACTAAGTGATCTAAGGACAATTAATCTCTCTCAGCCCAACCAACCTCAAAGGATAGTTGGAATGAGAAATGGACTGCTCTGTATGCAATCCTGAAGGAAAAGCAGGATAGAAGAGTGACAATCAATCAATTAATCAATAAACAACTCCCCTCTTTCAGAACCAGACAAAGACAAAGGTATTTGGTTGCACAACTGACATTTCAGGACAAAAGCAGCTATCCAAAATAAGCAAATTCTTTAGTTCACGGAATTCCTCAGGGCCTAACAAGAGGACTTCCTATTTACAGACTAAGGAAGTTACCGTAATAAGCAAATCAAATTTTGTTTGTCTTCTAGTATAAGGTCTGAATTTCCAGAGAAGATTTCTGGGAAAAAATCAGCTGAAATGCCAGTAGCATCGTCTAAATGAGAGCGAGCCATATCACTTCCTGATAAACCACAGACTTGGAGGAGGAAAGAGTTGAGATATGATCAAAAGTAGCCCTGATTAAACCCAGGCTGGCTGCTTTTTTCATGGCTGCCAGTCTGATAGCCCAAGCTGGTCACAGCTTTTGGGGGAGGGGGAGAGGAGTATAAAGAATGGGGCTGTTTTTGAACAAGAAATGTAAGCAGCCTATCAAAAAGATGCAAGATTCTGATGTAGGAGAGAAAGCAGGGTCATACATTTTTCAGATCCATGACTCCACCCCCAGTACCACAAAAGGAAGTTTAATATCATTCCTATGGCCCGGCCCAACCATCCTAACTCCAAGTGACCCCAGACCTCTTCTAAAGGTTCAGAAAGCTGCAGCGCACATGCTTCAACTGGGGCCCTGAAAACCAAACTGATTTAATCAAACTGATTAGATTATTTAAGAAACCATTCATACTCGTCTCCATTCTACGCTAAGTTGACTTAAGCTAAATATTGAGTATTGGAAAGACCTGACAAGACCTCCTTGATTAATCCTACTTGTGAAGAGCCAGCTCCATTTGTTTGTCACACACTAGTGGGACCAATCAGCAACCCTGGAGAGATGGGTTGGTATCTCAAATGATCATGGAACTATTCTAAGCAAGAAAAGGGAAAACTTGAACATCTTGAAACAGGCTGTAACAGGAAAGGGGGCAGGCAGGAAAGAGTGAGAGAGGGAGGGGAGTCTATAACAAGGCTAACGAAGGTACAAAAAGATACTTTCAAGCTCATGCATTCATTAGAACACTTAACTTTCTCAGATATATGGAAAACAAGGATGTGCAGTTTTGGATTCTACCTCTGAAGTTGCTTCAGAGCAGGCAAGAAGGCCAATGCACCCCCTCACTGTGATGATTTAAAGCAGCTGCACCTTTTCCCAGGATCATACAGAAGCAGAGGACGTGGACACTGTCCTAGGAAAAGGCACAGCTGGCTTACAGCACTGCAGAGATGCACTACTTTGACACTCCCCCATTCTCAGAAACATCTTCTGAAGACTAAATGTGAACTAGGATAACATCAGAAGATGAATGTGAGTCATCTGTGTGACACAGCTGCTAAAAAGGGAAACGCATATTTAGGCTGCATCAATGCAAGGCGTTTTCAAATGATCGGAAGTAAATACTGTGCATTGATCAGACTTACCTTGAGGAAAGATTGAGGGATGGGGGCAAGTTTAGCCTTGAGGGGGACTATCAGATTGAGGGGGGCTATCATATACCTTCCAAGTACCTGACAGGAGTGTCTCCAACAGAAAGTTTCATTTGCTCTCTTATCTTCCCAGAAGTCAGGGCATAGAATAATGATCTGAAATGACAGGCAGGCTAAAGGTTAAAGGCTAGGAAAAGCTTCTCAGTGGTTTTAGCAGTTTAACGGCGGACCCCGTGTCTCAGAGGGATGGTGGTCTCCCCTTCACGGAATGTGCTTATGGGAAAGCTAGACACCCACCTGCCTGGGATCTGGATTCGTGCACTATACAGGGAACTGGATTGGATAGCCTCAGTCCCAGCTTCCAAATCTGTGATGTTCTCATTCCAAAGTGAGTTTAGTTTATTAAAATATACAGTCCTAGACCAATCTCAGAGAAATTCAAAATTACCATACCCTACCTATTCACGCCTGCCCAAGATACATCTCAGGAAACAAGCAGGCCCAGAAATTTCTAATGGTCATAACCATAGTAGAGAATTTGATTACAATTCTAGGCACTTCAAATCCTGGTTGTTTATGAGAGTGGTCTGAATAGCTTGTAATTAGGGGGGAGATTAACACTGCTCTCCAAAAGAGAGAGGACATTTCAGAAACATGTGCACTGCTGTCTCTTGTTTCGAAATCTTGAACTTCCAAAAGAAGCTGAAGCTCCATTCCAAAGTGAAGCACTTGCACTGGAGACTCCTAAGAGGAAGATAAAACATCTCCATGTCTACTCACATCATCAAGTGGTGCTTCCTTACTTAAATTATAAAAATTAAGTCTCTCATTTGGAAAACAAATAGGAGCCCCATTTAAGGTGGAGGCCAAAAGAACCGTCAACATTTTTTAAAGCCCCACAATTTTAATCAAAGGAGTCAAGCCACCCACATTATATGCTCCACAGCCCCTCTCAAACCCCAGATGTAACCAGAAGCAGCTGTTCATCAATACGCCTAAACCACCCTTCTGCTAAGTGGCAATCAAGGGGCATAGGGAAAAAGTAACCAAATCATTATCTAGGTTACATTGCAAATCAGGCTGGAAAGGGAGAAAACAAGATTATGTAAGACCAAGCCCTCACTCTTAGCACTAAAAGAACAATCCAAATCCTGCAGAGGCTGAATTTCCCAAACAACTCGCCGGCAAGGAGAAGAATGTGACGCAGCAAAAGCAACCCTCATCACTTGTCGGCTCTTGGCAAGAAAAGAGCTCAGAATTTGGAGCGGATTCAGAATGGTGAGGTGATTTTTACAGTAAGTAGTTAGTAATCCTAGAAGTTGCACAGCCCTCTTTTTGCCCCACAGCCACACTTGGCGAACTGTTGCACTGGAGGTATGTTCATATATTCATATTGCTGTACATCCCCACAGCAAAATGCTTTTAAGTTTCCTGGTGGCTCACTCACCCCGGCCTGGGTTGTTCTAATGATCAGGATGTTCCTGAGGAACAGATCTTTGAAGTGTGGGAGAAGATGAACCCCAATGCCCAGGACTCACTAGCAAGATGGGAAAACATTCGAGCAAACAGTTTTGTTTGCGTTTGATGAAAACCCACAAATACAGCAACTTCTCTGGAAAACAGGGCGTGAAAACTGAAAAATCAAATGCAATCCTCCCACTCCAGGAGTTGCAGCCCTTCCAGGACACACAGTAAGCTGGAATTTGCTGCTTCGCCAGCCAGAAAACACTCCATTGGCTTGAAATCTCAAAGGGAGGGAATCTGGCACCTAACTTTTAAGACTCGGGGTATGGAGACTTCCAGTTGCAACAAGGAACATAGGAGTTTACATACAAACATCAGGCTGTGCATATCAATGAGGGATGGGCAGGGGAGAAGGAAGGAGAGAAAATATGGGGGAATCACCCAGCCAAGGCAAAAGGTTTCTCCACCCACCCACCCGGGCAGAAGCAACACAGTTTAAAAGTTACACCCTGGCCTTTTCAGACATGCATGCACACGCAGACATTCAGTGGCAGCTCAATTCTGGGAGACAGGCCAACATCAATTAAGGTAACTTGAACAGATAGAGGGAACATGGAGAAAGCGAGATGGGAGAATATCAATTCACAGCTGGAAGAGACCAGAGGGATAACGCCAAACGCGCTGCACAATTTAGGGGACGAGAGGCAGAGTCAGGGCGAGACCTGGAACAGCCTCTTCCCCCTCTCCCTCCTTCCCCCCTCCTTCTCCCAAATCCTGACCGAGCTGGGTCATCCTGCTAGCTATTGAGAAATTGGGGCAGAGATCAGAGGAGCTGACGCAGGCTGGCCGCGTGTTTACCAGCAACGGTGCCTCAACAGGCTGGGAGCAGCGTTATGCAAATTCTCCCACCGCCCAGAGAAGCAGGTGGAAAACATGAAACAGTGGTGGCCACCGGAGGTACGAGGTGCTAAGTGCCCGAAGAGCCAGCCATCTGTCTGTTTTCCCTGCTTTGGGAAGCAGGCAGTGCCCCATTACTCAGCCTGTTGGAGATCCAGCAAACGTAATTGGTTTTTCCTTTGAACGCCTATCTTAGCCAGCCTGCTCCAAAGCAATTGTGGCCGACTGTCAATCGGACGCCTAGCAGGCCCATCACAGACCTTCCCAAAATTATGACTAATAAACCAGGTTAACACCTCCACCCTGGCTCTTCCTTGGCTACGGGAAATATACTTTGCACTCTATTGGCTGTATTAAATGCAAGCCTCGGTCACGATGGGGTGCAATGAAAGTAACCCTGCTTAAGTGAGGTTCCTTCTCTTCTTCCATTGTGGTTTCAAGGAGGTGTGGGCAAGCAGCTTCTGTTAATTCTACCGAAGTTGAAAAGGTTGCCCAGACTGGTTACAGGTAGTTCTCACTTAACAACCATTCATTTAGTGACCGTTCAAAGTTACAACAGTGCTGAACAAAGGGACTTACAACCAGTCCTCACACTTACAACCGTCGCAGCACCCCCGCGGTTATGTGACCACAAGCTGGGCGCTTGGCAACCAGCTTGCACTTATGACAGTTGCAGCGTCCCGGGATCACGTGATCGCCATTTGTGACCCTCCCAGCCAGCTTCCAGGAAGCAAAATCAATGGGGACCCTTGTGATTCACTTAATGACAGCGTGATTCGATTAATAGCAGTGCTGATTCACTTAATGACCACTGCAAAAAAGGTTGTAAAATCAGGAGTAACTCGTTTAACAACTGCCCTGCTTAACAACAATTTTTACAGTCCGTATTGTGGTTGTTAAGTGAGGACTACTTGTATTTGGATTTTGCCCTTAACCATGAATAGAAATTACATTCTGGCTTTACAGTCACTTCAGAGACACAGCTGGGAGATAACTAACTAAGGGGCACCAGAGCAACTTAAACAGGTAGGACTATCAGTCCCTTCAAGATGCACATCATGCAAAGCCAATTCCGAAAAACACCAAGTGAAGTAGAAGCAAGCAGTCAGTCCCTGCTTTCTACATCAAACATTATCCATGGCTTATTCTAATAGTGGAATAAATTCAATCATGAGGAGCAAGAAGACCAGTGGCAAAATTCTAAGAACTGCCAACTGTTTAAAGCAAAAACACCTTCTAAGGATCCTATAACTATTAAGACAAAAGCCAATTTCCCCCAACTTCTGTTTTCCAAATATACTGGACCATAACACTCTCCCTCCCTAATAGCTAGTGAGCAGGCAATGGGAATTGTATTCCAACACTTTTAGATTTTTTTATCCACCTTCATTATTTTTATAAATAACACAAGGTGATGAACATACCTCATACTCCTTTCTCCTCCTATTTTCCCCACAACAACAACTGTGTGAGGTAGGCTGGGCTGAGAGAGAGGGACTGGTCCAAAGTCACCCTGCCAGCTTTCATGCCCAAGGCAGGACTAGAACTCACAGTCTCCTGGTTTCTCGCCTGGTGCCTTCACCACTAGGCCAAACTGACTCTTATTTGAAACACTACTGGATGAGGATGAACAAGTATAACTAATTTTGCTTGAATGAACTCCAAGTATGCAGCTTTGCTTTAAAAGGCCCTTGCTGGATGAAACCATAGACATCTCTTCTTTTTAAAGAAAACATAATGGGCCACAGTATTTCAACTTGCCTGAAAAATTAGCTGTAGATAGTTTGAAATATGCAAGCCACAAGCTTTTCACAATAATTTTTAAGAGATGCCAACCTAAATGTTCTGTCCCTTTCTTGCTCCTGGCAGAAGGCCAGATAAATGAGTTCATCTTTATTGCCAAACTCCAAAAAATACAAATAAACAACAAGTACCAAGTCATTGCATTCTTAGGTTTTCCCAGCCACAATACCACGTCTTCCAATAAGGAAACATTTTAATGGTATACCCAGGCCAGTAAAGGAAGCAATCAGGATGGCAGAAGGGGACAATACAATTCTATAGCTATGGGTAGCCTCTTGAACTGCTCAGCACACAAGGGAAACTGAGATATCACTTCCATTTGAAGACTTAAAAACAAGGTATGCAAATGCTGAGATGGAAATGAAGTGAAATGTGCTCTCAGGAGGGTTTTTCAACAGGATGAAAAGGACAAGCAATAAGCTTTGGAAACTTGGTTCACTCACACAAATATGGTAGCCTACAATGATAATCCAGAGAAATCTTGGCCCTTTAGGTTGTTAAGCAGCTCTAGCCCAATTTTGCCCAACATTGGCCAGAAAAGCTAAGATGGGAAAGGGATATAATCCTTCAGAATTTACTAAGCTGTAGCCCAACACATCAAGGGCACCTGATCTCTCAGTTGAAGAACCTCAAGTTTCCTTAGAACTATCACTTGAAGAACACTGTTATGGTGGCTACTACTCAACTTCTCTACCATCTACTACAATCCCCTTTCTTTCTCATTTGCAAGACTTTAATTCTACCCCAAAGCAGATGAAATACGGAGCATCCCATGCAGCGAATGAAAAAACAGCATGAGAAGCAAAGAGACAGTCTCCTTGCTTGTTCTTCAGACTCCAACCGTCAGATTGTTGAAAGAGACACATTAAAATTATGCTGGGCATGGCATGGCATGGCGCTAGCAAAGAGGAATGAGACACACAGCCCACCCAACCTCCATCATACCTAGAGAACTCAAAACAGGGGGATAGACTCTTGCCCTGTCTGGATTTTTTTTCCCTCTCCATTCTTCATTCGCTAGAAGGTGGATGCATTTCCCAGTGTTCCTTGACTGCATCTGTGTGTTTTTGCTTGTTTAACTTGGCTGCTGATGAACATGTCTTTAGAAAAGCAGGAGAGAGAAAAAGGATTCCAATGGTTGGAGATTTCAACTGCGCAATGTTTATTCCCTAGGAGGACTGAGTCTAGGCTTCCCATACAAAGTTAGATCAGAACCTACAAAAACCAGATAGCACGGAGAAGCGCCAATCCTTTGGAACTTCTGATAAGACAAAGCAGTCCCTTGATGATATTCAACCACAAGGAGTCACCCAGGTTTAGAAAGGAGAAAGTATGGGACTCAATCAAAATGCCAGAGATGTTTTAGATGGAGACAAGTCATCTATTTGCTGAAGTTCCCAGCTACAGCTGTGAGTCACCTAATCACAAACTCTGTATCAAACAAAAATTCCATGAAACTGCAAAACTATTTTAAAGAGCCATGAATAATCTACTTTAGCACCACACCCACTTGCCTATGAGTCATTCATTTAAATGTCCTCCCTCCCTCCCTCACACAAAGACCAAGTTAAAACAACATCACACCTTCCAGGTGCTAGTAAATTGAGATCATCAACCTCTTCTTTGCAGCCCGCAGAGACATCTCTGACCACCGCTGCCAAAAGCTGGAGACATGATTCCTGACCATTTTAAGGTGTGAAACACACTCAAAATAGAGCATAAGCCCTAAAACATAGTTTATTAAAAGGGGAAGAAGGAAAGCACACCCAAAATCCCACCCAATTCCCAAAAAGAATACATATCTATATCTCCTGGGTGTGCTCATTTTACATCAAGAATTTTGCCCAGAACCGTCCTATGCCACCCCAAATGTCAAGGGATGTCTCCAGACATTCAAAAGTTGCCCACCTCTGACATTTAAGTTTCCGAGTTCCAATCTTTTAACTCACAGCGAGACAGGCTGGAAAATGCCTGGTAAACAGGGGAGGGAGAGGGAAGGAAAACTGATTCCCCCAACTGCAGTTTCTTCCAAACAGGGAACATTACTCTGGTCCAGTCAACACTGCTGAGAGTTCAGAAGAAAGATTTTAAGCAAACCGTTCAAGAAACTTGGGCAGTTGTAGTCTAAAACATGCAAAGGGCCATCAGATGCCTGAGACCAAGGGAAGCAACTTCCCATTAGTTTTATTTTCAGGATTAATGATTTCAGCTGCCTGCAAAGACACCCGATGTAGCTCCTTTCTGAAGCTAAGCCAGGTTGAATCCAGATGGTCCACAGACCTCCTACAACCATTCCTTCTGCTGAAACATCTCCCAGGACTAAAACGTCTAACCCAAACATATAAAGGACTCAACTACAAACCACAGTATTACAGCATTAGGCAGGAATAAGAAATTAAAGGGGACATAGAGAAGCTTGAAAATACTTCTCAAAATCTTTCAAAGACACTTTCCTAAGGAAATGAGTAATCCACTTGTTATTAAGTGATAAATCACAGTGGACAGGAAGTGCCATTGTCTCCTATTTATTTTTAATCATAAAACAGCCATGTAGTTGGCACTGATTTCTAAAAGCAACTGATAAGCCCAGGGGTTGAAGGGGAATAAAGACGCCCGGGGAATAAAAGGCAATTTTCATTTCAGGCCACCTTTGGCACCAAGTTGGAAAACACAGAGCGTAGATGGGGTTGAAAGGGAGGTGGGGAGAAGGTACAATTAAGGCAATGTTGTAAAGAGCAAACATACAGCCTTTCTTTACCACAGTCAATGTTTTATCAACTCAGCAAAATCCGAAGCATTGAAGTATGTATGGAAAGCACCCTCAGTTTGCTAAAGCACCTTGCTGAAAGAAAAGTGAGTTATGTAACAGCTCAATTACCAAATTCAGTGTCAGCTGCTTCCTACCCTGACATGACATAAACACACCCAGTGTCTGTGAAAATGACACCCACAAGAAGTTCTATTCTTATCTCAAGTTTTCTTTATAGTGGAAATGGGGGAGGGTCTTCAACAGAAAGGAGAACAAACCCTCAAACTTCTCACAAATCCCTTGCTGGAGAAGACAACCTGATTTTGATCTGCAGGGATACAAAAATGCAGAATAAAAATGCAGAATAAAGGGGACATCCACCTCTGTACACCCATCCTTCAGTTCCTGCTTTTACTGCAGACCCTTTATCAGACTCCACACAAGTTCTTTCTCCTTCCCACCACTTACTGCTTGCCCATCTAAAAACTTGTCTTCTCTCCCAACATGGTAGCAAAAGCAAAATAGTGAGAAATGCCCTAGAATAGTATTTCCCAAACTTGGTGACTTCCAGATGTATAGATTTCAACTCCCAGAATTTCCCAGCCAATATAGCCATTGCTGAAAATTCTAGGAGTTGGAGTCCAGATGTCTGGAAGTTGCCAAGGTGGAGAAACATCACCCTAGAAGGAGAAACATCATGAAGTTGTCCTGAAGGACTGCCTCCAAATTTTAGTTATAGGTTTCCATGTTGTCACCATCTTTGAAGAGAACTGTGCACTCTTCTCATTCACAGATACTGCAAAGGGCATTAAGTAGCTGCAGAGCCCTCCCTGACCCCAACCTCAGTCATAAGTTAAATAACTAGTCATTACATTCAAGAAACGAAACCTGCTTTGGTGCCCGGGGCCTTGCACATAGAAGCTGCGTTCAAGGAAAAACAGCAGCAAGTGTCCCAGGGCATTCTCTCACCTTAATCCTAAGACAACCATAGCTAGGATGCAATACTCCAGGTGACCATTAGATGGGAAACTGAGAGACTTTGAGTTCTAGTCCTTCCTTAGGCATGGAAGCCAAGTGGGTGACTAGAGACCACTCCCTTTGACTAACAAGGTTAATGTTGTGGGGAAAACAGGAGAGCGGAACATTATGTACATGACCTGGAGTTGTACAAAAATAAAGGTGGGATATAATCTAATAAATGAATCTTCTTGCTGCCATCCAGTACAGATAGTTCCCTACTTACGAACAGGCTACATTCCAAGAGGCTGTTCGTAAGTCCGTTTTGTTCGTAAGTCCAACAAGCCAAAAAAAAAAAAAAGGTGGAGGAAGGAGGCAGGGCAGCGGTATGGGCAGAGGAGCCCTATCTTCTCCTGCCAATGCATCACCAGGTGAGGCAGGAGAGGGGATGGCAGCGGAGGAGAGGGGAGTGAAGGATGAACCGGTGGGGCATGGCGCGCTCCATTGCTGGGCAAGGCAGGAGACCTCTGCCCCCTCTTCCCTGTTCTCTGCCACCACCACCCCTCCTGCCTCACCCGGCAACGGAGTGCACTACGTAAACTAACCCTTTCTGGGAATTCCAACTTCAGTGCCAACCTCAAATGCAAACGGAATGCTGGAGAAGGTGGGAATGGGTTAGTTTGTGGCGCGCTGCATACTAACCCTGTCCCACTTTCCAGTTTCAACTTCCAGCCCAACTTCCAGTTCTGACTTCCGGGTCCATCCTGTTCGTATCGGTGAAAGTTCACAACATTGAAGTTTGCAAGTGGGGGACTGCCTGTAGTTGCCATAACCAATAGGCACTGAGGCTGGCTGTTGGGCTCATTCACAACCTGCTTCTGTCTGCTGCTCTGGTCAAATACCTAGGTCCTTTGATTGGCACGTACCAGCCCTGATGCACACTATGACAAGTAGCTATTGATTTTAACTGAAGGTATGGCAGGGGTCTCTGGTAGCTGTGGACCCCAAGGCAGCCACCTCTCTTCCTTTGACTGTGTTTTTGACTGTCTTTACAAGGCCAGATTTTGCAGCTTAGGACAAATGAGATATTATGCTCTGCTTGGACAACGGAATTCATGGGGCCGGTAATCTGTCTGAGACAGAAATGAATATTACACAGGGAAAAGCTGTAACTGACAGTATATAGGGGAAGGGAAAGAAATATGTGCAACAAAGTTCAGAAAGTTTGGGGGGGAATAGTCAGTTGTAATACAAACCTGAAAAGGCAAAGAGCAGCTGGAGAAAGCTTTTTCATGCAAAGAAACAATATGGCAGAACAAATGGGAAGTGGACTGAAACGGACAGAATCTCACACACAACCAGGAAAGGAGGAAAAGCTATAAAGTAGAACAGGAGATGTTTCAAAGGAGAAACAAGCCATAAAAATAAGGGTATCCCTGCACTGTAAACCCATACGGATGTCATTAACTGTTCAAATCTTCAGGTTGTTCTATAAAAGGTGCTTGGGAAATACAGCTGTTTCAAATGCCTTGTCTCCCTTGCAGAAATACTTCTTTGGATTCCCCAGAAAGAAGGAAGGCACTTCCTGCTGCCCTGTAGTCTTTTCCTGAACTTTGATCCCAAGGTCAGATGTGCCTTAGAGCAGGGTTTCTCAACCTCAGCAACTTTAGGATGGGCGGACTTCAACTCTCGAAATTCCCCAACCAGTCCACTCATCTGAAAGCTGCTGAGGTTGAGAAACACTGCCTTAGAATATAGTTGTACAAATGTAGGGAACAAAGGAAAAATGAGCCACAATTTCAGTTTTCCAGAAATGAATAGACAAGGCAGAGGACACATGGCAGATGGGTTCTACCTCTAGAACTCTGCATTCAGAACTGTAACATAATTAATTGCCTAAAACTTCTGTGGGCGGGGGAGAGGATTGAAGTCATCAATATTGAATCATCATCTCAACACTGCAGCTCAGAATCCGATTTTCTTCAAGCAATTTGTGCAATATAAAGGTTTTCAACCTTGGAGTAGAGAAGTGACTTCTGAGTAAATATCTAATGGCATAGGTTGTACTAGCTAATCCATTCTTGGAAATATCACCCTGCACCCAGTTGTTAACCATCCTCAATTGCAGGATGAACAAGTTAAGATGTTTTCTTGTACTAAAGGCAACACAGACCATCCTTTTACACTACTGGTCCAACTCACCCAGAATGATTTTCTCCAACTGGTTATTACTTTCCAGGTCCAAGGGAAAGAAAACAGCTTCTCATCACTTTATTTATAATCTTAACACTGCCACAGAACTTGAAGGATGGAGTGGGGATGGGGGGGGGGGTAACAACTTCCCTACAAGGCAAGATTTCAGTGTTTGAGGCTTTATAACCAACGCTTTTGAGAAGAGCCTGCTGGAGAGACAATACAGCTAAAACCAGCTAAAATATAACAAGATTCAGGATCTTGGGTTTCCTCACATACTCTTCTCTGGTGAATATGATCTGAATTGACTTGAATAACCAAAACTCAGTAAAAAACCAAAGAATTACACTAATGCAGAGAATGCAAACAGAATTAAAGCCAGAGGGCTCAAATAAACCATTCTAACTTGAAGTTAAGCACCTTAACAAAGTTCAAAAGAGAGGGGAATGAGTTGAACAAGATACAACCAAGATTATGCAGGTTATACAGAAAATATTATACCTTTCTCATAATGCTGATATCCAGGATCACCCAAGAATTGTAAGATATAGGACAGGGAAAGGGGAACCTTTATTTCCAATAGCCCATGGATTTAAGTACTGTATGGAATGTGCTATCAAATTTGGTGATGGAGACCACCAAGCCCAGCTGCTCTTCAATGGTGCATTAACAGACTACTCAAACTAGGCTGTATTGGGGAAGGGGGAGAAAAAGGGGAAATCCCTGGTGGACAAGAGACTGCCCCCTTCCAGAGGTACCAAGAAGGCAATCCCTACTTCATGCCCATTTCAGGAACAGGAAGAAAAAAGAGAAGAAAAAGGAGGAGGCTAAGATCATTGTGGTAGGACACAGAGTCAAGGAGGTTCCAGCACACCCTTCATTTCTCCACCAGCTGCTGGGACCCAGCATGGGGATATGGCCAGGGAACTCCCTGACCTACCCCGCCATAAGAGCTTCCTTGAAGAAAGCTCTTTGTTTTTAATGCGATATAAGTGATTTACACCATGCATAAAAATGATAGCTGCTGAGGAGAGTGAGAGAGAGAGAGAGAGTTGTTCAGCTGAAGAAGGATTTTTGGCTTCAAATCCACAATTATAGACTATCCTCACGCCCCCACAGTCCCTGTTTGGCACTGCACTGCCTTTTCGAGAGATGTACAATTTTGCAATTCAGCACCACAGCCTCGCTTTCACTTAAATGAGATCATGAGACTGTGGTCATACCATTTGCTCAACCCAGTTTGGCAACATTCTGACCATCGAGGGGGAAGAGACACGGAGGTGGTGAGCCTTACAGAACGTTTGATATACATGTATTTAACATAATGAATATTAAATTTCACAGACAGAAGGTTTGCTTTTCAAAGATTAAGCCTCTGGCTTTCAGCAACACTGACCAAGTGTTTTGGGGGCTCCCCTCTCTTTCGTGGAACAAGTCCAAGAAGCCCGTTTAATTTATCGTGTGGCATTAAGCAGTGAAGCATACAGGCCAACTAACTCACGTCTTCTAAAAACACAGGCGCCTCTCCCTTAAAACAGTATTCAGCCAGTTGGAAAAGCAACTTCCAAGAGTCGGAAGGTCAGACAGAATGGACCAAAATTCCACCCACCTCCCGAAACCAAAGTTACCCTAATTAACCTTGGGATGTAGCAACTCAATGTTGCTTGCATCTCTTCGTTGTAAGAGCCAGCTAGAATAGCATACCTTTTCATTTCAAAAAAAGGCTAATATGTTTTTCCCCCTCCAGATTCACTGGAATTACAACTCCCAGAATTCTCCTAAACCATGCCAGCTGGTCTTCCTTGAAACTGCAATCCCATCACATCTGGAGGGAACCAAGTTGGAGAAAGCTAGTGTAGAATATCTTTACAAAGGGCTTCTCACAAAAGACAGAGAACTAGTATTTCTGGTCAAACAGCCCCATGCTGTGTCCTTCCTGAGAATATTTGGGGGGAGGGGGAATCCAATTTTCTTAAAGGGCCCTAACAGTATAACCCTATACAGGTAGTCCTCGACTTACAACCACAATAGGGACCAGAAAATTTGCCGTTAAGTGGTGTGGTTGTTAAGCGAGGCATCATGTGACCACATCTGAGTTTACAACATTTTTGTGGTGGCCGTTAAGCAGTTCCCCATTGATTTTGCTTGTCAGAAGCCGGCTGGGAAGGTTGCAAATGGTGATCACATGACACTGGGACACTGCAACCGTCATAAATATACGCCAGTTGCAAACGCACGAATTTTGTTTATGTGATTGCGGGGACGCTGTGACAGTCATAAGTCACTTTTTACAGCGCCATCATAACTTTGAATGGTCGCTAAACAAATGGTTGTAAGTTGAGGACTACTTATATCTGTCTATTCAAAAATAACTCTACCTTCCACTTTACATTCTCCCAGGAAAAAAGGTTAAATTGGTAGCTTAAATTGTTGAAGATTTGGCTATGGAGTGTTGTGAAGAATAAAATCTCTGCAAGACAGAGAACCAGAATTAATTCCCAGGAAAATACTGGGAATTCAGGATTTTAACTATTTATGCAAGCCAACTTTCCACATTATGCTGCTCAGTGAGGTAGACCACTTGCACAGGACATTTAATGGACAAACCAGAACGAGTGCAATGTTTGCTCTTTGGTAGAACATACATGGTAGATGGGTCCCTTCCCATTACTTCTGCTCCTCTGGGAACTCTCCTGTGACCAGAGGCACTTGGAAACCTCCTCAGAAATTCTTTTACCTCACAGAAAAGAAGCCATGACCAGTCAAACGAGTTTTTAAAAAATTATAGTTTGCATGTGGAGACCTTTAATGACACCAGGATTAGCCTTTGATGATAACTGTGTTCCCGATTTATGGAAAAAAACTAGCAGGACAAATATGAGCTTCCTTATCCCAAGTCACTCCCCATGTGGAACAAATTGTTTTGAAAATTTAATCCTTAATCATCGTTCCTCTCGATCAGGGGTAGGAAGTGGTGAGAGTGAGTCAGGCTGAGTCAATTAAAAAAAGCAAAGCTCTGGATACTTTTATAGTTCACCAGCTCTGCCCTAGGACCAAAATCCTAAGCAGCTGTAGAGTTACACTAAATGCACACACAAACGGAAGCATTTATCACTGGCATTCCAGCCAAATTCCATTTAGTGCAAGCTATACGTAACCTTCTAAGGCATTTTCAGTAACTGAGCAGAAGTCAGAGACTCATTTCTATTCAAAAGGACAAAACCACAACTTTCTAAAAACAAAAGAAGAAAGATCCTGCTCAACAGTATTGATTTGCAAAACCCAGATTGTTTCAGAAGGGGTTGGGAAAATGCCTGGAATTCCTCAGTTGTTAGAAAGTGAATAAAGAATGGAAGGATTATGAATTTCATCCTCTCTGTAATTAACACTGGTATTCCCCGTTCCCTGAACTTTTAAAAAGAAAACTTTGAACCCCCCAAATTATTTTGTCCTGGTTCTCTTAAGCCAGAACTACAGGAAAAGATAAATTTGCATTTGACCCACCTAGATTTTATCAAATGGTACCACATTCACATGCAATATAAATACTACATGGCACAGTTAGGAAAGGGGCGGTATTATAGATTTCTCACCCTCCCCTTCCATCCACATAGCACATTTTCACATGAGAAAATATTCAAAACTGCTCTTGTACTGCCCCTGTACTCCCAGGCCCCAAAAGAGTTGCTGTTAAACGTTAAAAGTGCAAACAATCCTATTCAACCATCTTCAGATTTATATACCGTTAGGCTCCTACAATTTCCCTCTTTTGGTTTCTACCAAAGTGGATGAGATAGAATCAGGCAAAAATTTCCTCACCTTGGAAAAATCTTCCATTTTTGGATAAAGCTAAGATCTCACCCTTCATGGACAGAGGGGAAACCAAAGTAAAGCACCAGGTTTAAGAGAGATCAGAAGCTGGAAGATGAGCACAAGGACTTCTGTCTTGTTTCAGCCCAGAGCTCCTTTTTCTTGGCAATGTGAGGTGTGGCCCACACATGAATTCAACATCAAGGATTGCCTTTTTTGCGTGTAGGAGGCTTCACAACTCCAATACGGCCCATAAAAGAAGACAGGAAAATACTCTTTCATGCTATATGCAACTAATCCACAGAATTCAAAGCTACATGGTATGGTTAAGGCTTCCAAGTTGGGCAGTTTTTCAAAGTCACTTTCACCAAGAAGGTCTATGCTCACTAGTAGTCATGATGGAGAACTGCAAATCTGTGCTTTGAGGCACTATGCAATTGAACGCTAGTTGCTAGCTAAACAGACATTGCCATGACTTTAGCCCCCATCATTCAGCAGGGAAGCCTTCCTTGTCATCCTCCCAAATTCCCAACCAACCAAGGAAGCCCAACTTCTGGAATTACAGGAGAAGGAAAAGTTATTTCTCCATACATGCACAGTGTTACAAATCTGCCACGACCCCCTTGTCTTGCTTGAAGCCTTTGAATGGAAGGAAAGGGCACACCTGCCTCATGTCATTTTGCTTACGTTTTTTCTGCATTTTTGGCCACATCTGCCACAATCTCTTTGAGGGTATGACCCCCCCAACTGCCACGTGGCCAAATATTTTCATGCAACTTCAAGTACAATCTACTGGAACCATGTATCTCCCCAAATACAACACTGTTTGCGGTTTAACGCAGTGTGTGAACCCAGCCCTTGGCTTACGGCTATGTGTATTCTGGGCTACGACAGCTTAATCAGCAAACCATGGTTCAAAAATTGTGGCTGAGCATGATCTGCCCATCTAGGCAATATGTTTCACTGTCAGCTCATAAATCTGGCTGCCACCCAGGAGTTAAGGAAACAAAGCTGTGGAATTACTCTTAAGGCTAGCTTTGTGTGTTACACCTTTCGGCCTCGCGGGGTAAACCAGATAGGAATCACAACCAGATGAGCTAATTCTACTTTACTGTAAAGCTACATTGACAGAATCTTGCAAGTCTGAAAGTACAATTCTCCCTCCGTCTCACCGTCTCCTGTTCAACCCGAGAAACTAAGGAGGGTCTCTTCTGAGCCTCTTGCCCCACCCACTATCCAGCTGTGGGCTATGCTGTCTCTTATCCAACCATTCCATTAGCAACGTCTCTTGGCCCAGTCTCCCAAGCTTTTCCCCCACATACCGTCACAACACCGCATCAAAGAAATTCCACATCGGACTTTGAGAAAGCCAACAAAGGGTTAAGGCTGCAAGCTAAGGTAAGATTTTCCTGCAATGAACAGAGAACAGTGATTATGGATACAACCAAAGGCCAAAATCTGCTAAGATTCTAGCAACCTCCCCTCTGACCAGCAGCATCTGCTAAGGGAGCAACGGGGGTCAGACTGATGTAAGCAGCGCTGTGTCATTGCGATGTGAGCCTCATCCCTTTTGTATGGCTGTTCTGATGCTGCACACATACAAATGCAGCTTTCACCATTCAAATGAAATCAAGAAGATCACACTGCCTCTGACGTCTTCAGCAATTTCACTGTTTCCACCCCAAATCCAGTGAGATTTCCAGCAAGAAGATTGAACTTTTAAAAAAGCTCTTCGTATTTATTCGGGGGATTTTTCAGGAGTTATATGGCATCTTTAGTAGATGTGATAATAGCTGGGATATTAACATCTTACATGCTCCATCCATAAAGCCCCACACAATTGTTTGCCTAAGAATAATTTCAACGATCAATACTGCCTCTTGATTAGCACGGAAGGGCTATTACAGACCTGAAACTTGTAAAACCCATAAGCATGCTTTTCAAAGTCAGTTTCAAGGTATTCTAGGCCATGCATTTTTCTCCCACCTTTAAGACTGGGGCTTTGACGCAAAGGTGCATGGTTGAAATTTTTCAGCACATGTAGACGCAGGAGGAAATGGGGCGGAATGGTCAGAAGGATCCTCTCTGTTTTAAGTCCCCAGCAGAATATGTCTAAAAACTGTCACACATCTAAAATATGTGATCAGCTAGATTGCAAGTGTCATGACCTTCAAGGAAATTGAAATAAGCTGCAGGCATCTACAGAGGATCATACTGTGTTGCACAACGCCAGACTGTGGAAGCGCACAACGATAAAAGGATGCCATTAAAACTCTGAAGCAAAGAATTCTCTTATGGAATGTGGCAACTATGCCGGCCTCTGCGATAATATCTAAAATAGTAAAAAGGTTTAGTTTTCACATAGGCAAAAACGTTTTTATGTTTAGGTAGAACAGGGAGAAAGGAAGAGCAAATGTTTTCCACTTTCCTTAAATCCTTTCTAGTTGATTTTACTGCTTTATTTAGTGCCACCTCCTTTAATTTTTGAGTTTCACTGTTAAGTTTATTCTCACATTATACTGACTCATCAGTGTTAACATTTTCTATTCCTAATATTCTTTTTAGCTAAAATTCCTTGTATGTACCTTAAAAAAAAAAAAATCCTGCTGGTCTAGCCTATAGATCTATGTTTATATGTGTCTCCTGATTTGCTTTGTGCTGGTTAATGACCGTAATAAAGATAATGACGATCTTCCGCTTTCATTCGGTGGACTCAAAAGAATCAGCCCTATTCATTTCAACTAGTATAACATTCCAATGAATTGTGTCCAAAACGAAAAAAGGAATTTCCTTCTGTATCATAACTAAATCAAATATTAGCTCATATTTTTATGATGTTTAAATGAATATATGACTAGGTTTTTAACGATGTTCCAACTCACCCTTGGAACACTGACATTCCAGCACAGCCAAGAGCTAAAAGATATGCTAATCCATATTTCCCAAACTTGTATAGACCAAAGCCTGCTCTTTTTAATTTTTTTCTGCTGGAGTCTGCAATTCAAAAATTCCATAAAGGTGGCTGTATTGGGGGAAAGTTACCAAGACATATGTCCATTAAATGAAATGAATGTTAAAAGCACAGAATGTTTTGTGAACATTTTGTTTAATGTATATACAGTACTGTGCAAAAGTTTTAGGCAGGTGTGAAAAAAATGCTGTAAAGTAAGAATGCTTTCAAAAATATATATTGTGATTGTTTATGTTTATCAATTTACAAAATGCAAAGTGAGCAAACAGAAATCTAAATCAGTATTTGGTGTGACTACCCTTTGCCTTCAAACCAGCATCAATTCTTACACTTGCACACTTTGTACACTTGCACAATATCAGGGATCTTACAGGATTAGAGTCAGGTGTATGATTAACCAATTATACCAAGCAGGTGCTAATGATCATCAATTTCATATGTATGTTGAAACACAGTCATTAACTGAAATAGAAACAGCTGTGTAAGAGGCTTAACACTGGGTGAGGAACAGCCAGACTCTGCTACTAAGGTGAGGCTGTGGAAGACAGTTTCACGTCACAGGTCTTCCACCATGGCAAGACTGAGCACAGCAACAAGACACAAGGTAGTTCTACTGCATCCGCAAGGTCTCTCCCAGGCAAAAATTTCAAAGCAGACTGGGGTTTCAAGACGTGCTATTCAAGCTCTTTTGAAGAAGCACAAAGAAATGGGCAACGTTGAGGACCGTAGATGCAGTGGTCGGCCAAGGAAACTTAATGCAGCAGATGGAAGACACATCATGCTTACTTCCCTTTGACATCGGAAGATGTCCAGCAGTGCCATAAGCACAGAACTGGCGGAAACCAGTGGGACCCAGGTACACCCATCTACTGTCCGGAGAAGTCTGGCCAGAAGTGGTCTTCATGGAAGAACTGCAGCCAAAAAGCCATCCCTCCGACATGGAAACAAGGCTAAGCGACTCAGCTATGCACGAAAACATAGGAACTGGGGTGTAGAAAAATGGCAGCAGGTGCTCTGGACTGATGAGTCCAAATCTGAAATATCTGGCTGTAGCAGAAGGCAGTTAGTTTGCCGAAGGGCTGGAGAGCAGTACAATAATGAGTGTCTGCAGGCAACCGTGAAGCATGGTGGAGGTGCCTTGCAAGTTTGGGGCTTCATTTCTGCAAATGGAGTTTGAGATTTGGTCAGGATCAATGGTGTCCTCAATGCTGAGAAATACAGGCAGATACTTATCCATCATGCCATACCATCAGGGAGGTGTGTGATTGGCCCCAAATTTATTCTGCAGCAGGACAACGACCCCAAACATACAGCCAATGTCATTAAGAACTATCTTCAGTGTAAAGAAGAACAAGGAGTCTTGGAAGTGATGGTCTGGCCCCCACATAGCCCTGATCTCAACATCATTGAGTCTGTCTGGGATTACATGAAGAGATAGAAGGATTTGAGGCAGCCTACATCCACAGGAGATCTGTGATTAGTTCTCCAAGATGTTTGGAACAACCTACCTGCCAAGTTCCTTCAAAAACTGTGTGCAAGCGTACCTAGAAGAATTGATGCTGTTTGGAAGACAAAGGGTGGTCACACCAAATATTGATTTGGCTTTTTCTTCTGTTCGCTCACTTTGCATTTTGTAAATAGATAAACATAAACAATTACAATATATATTTTTTAAAGCATTCTTACTTTACAGCATTTTTTCACACCTGCCTAAAACTTTTGCACGGTACTGTATATGTGACAAAGTTTGGTGTAGCAATTAAGGCACCAGGCTAGATAGCAGGAGACTGAGAGTTCTAATTCTGCCTGAGGCATGAAAGTTGGCTGGGCCAGTCAGCCTCTCTCAGCCCAACTCACCTCACAGGATTGTTGTTGTGGGGAAAATAGGAGGAGGAAGGAATATTATGTATGTTCATCACCTTGAGTTATTTATAAAAATAATAAAGGCGGGATAAAAAAAAATCTAAAAAAGAAAAAAAAATCACAAATGGATGTGGAAACAGGCCAAAATTAATTGAATGCTGGGCAAAATTAGAAACTGAGTGAAGCTATATCAATCAATTTGTCTAGCTTTAAAAGTATGTTTACCTCTCAATCTAAGTCTTGCCCAAAACACAGATACTAATATAGGTTCCTCTTACATTTAAATCAAGTACTTGACCCTAAATAATTTAGGACCTATGGTTAATTCAGAAATAATTATTGGAATTGTCTGATTGAGTCTTTCCACTATATACTTCATTCAAATACATAAATATGTGTACAGGTAGTCCTTGTTTAGTGACCACGGTTGGGACTGGCAACTCAGTCGTTAAGCAAAGCGGTCACTAAGTGAAACTGCAACTGTGCTTACGATCTTACTTCAGCTTTCCTTTGCTCTACAGGCCTGCAAAGGTTGTAAATGTGAGGACTGGTCACAAAGTTGCTTTTTCATCACCGTCGTAACTGCAACAGTTGCTAAACAAGACAGTCCCTAAATGAGGACTACCTGTAACATTATTCTTCCCCCAAACCCTAAAACTAGAGCAAAGGTACCACTTCATAAGGTTTACATTAGTCTCTGCTGCAAAGTAGAAGGATTACTTCATCAACAAGGAAACAAGCAACTGTCAACAAAATCCACAAAGAAAGTACATCAATATACCATCATGTGATACTGCTGCGACTGGTTCCATCCTTCTTGTAGGGTATCAATTCCCTGCTCAAAATTTGCAGACTAATGTTCGCTCCCTCCCATTCCAATCATGCCAGAAATCAAGAACTTAAATCTGCTGGCAAACCCAGCCATTGTGGCTGAAGAGGGCCTTTCCTGGGAATCCTGGATGACTTCTATTCTAAACAGAGCTAGTTGCCAATATGAGAAGGAGCGCAAAGTACCCAAACATGATTCCTCCACTCCCAGTAGGCTTACAAGTCTTATGAGCAAGAGCCAACATCTCAGCATCAGGACTTAGATTTTTCACAATGTACAATGCTGGGGCTGCAAGGCAGCAGTGTGTTGAGAGAAAGCCCAAGTTAAATTGGTGCTACTGTTGTCATATATGAACTTTCTTCTGCACTTTCACTTCCATCAATTGCATACACAAATCACAGAATCATAAACTTGAAAGGGTCCTTAGAGGTAATTTTGTTCAACTCCCCGCTTGGCACAGGATCTCAGACCAAATAACCATCCAGTTTGGGCATGAAGACCTCCAGCAAAAGCAGAAATAAAACACTTCATGAGACAATCTACTCCAGTGTCTTTCTATCCTTGTTGAACTATGATTAAATCCTTTCTAATGAATCCTTTGTAATGAATCCTCTCTTTCTTTCTTCTTCTGATCCCTCTAGAACTTGGAGCCACCCAAGATTCAGGACAAGCTGAAGGAGACTCTTTTTGGTATTGCACATTGCAAATATGCATCCATGGATGATACAACAGCCATCATCTTGGGCAGCTACAAAAAGAAGCAGGACAAACTTGTTGAAGGTAAGGATATTTAAACACTACATTCATTATAGCTATTCATTACTTCCAATATCAGATGGAGCAGGAGAGTGCCAATGTTCATACCTTGCTTATGATTTCCAAGGGCCCTCTGACTGGCCAAAGAGCTCCTAGATGGGCTACCTCTTCTTGTGGGGATGGCATACAAAAGAACTTCATGTAACCCCTGATGGGAAGGTAAGGATAACAGTAAACAAGACCCACGTCGCACGCATACGTGGACCCAGGATTATCAGAGTTTTTCCTGTAGGTTTCAGAGAAGGGGCTATCTTGGTCTGTTTCCTAGAATATCTTAGACCTTACTTCAGCTTTTCTTTGTCTCATGCCTCAAATGACAGGAAACCAGGCCTCTGCTTTTTATCAGTTGCGGTGATGGAACCCTGGGAGACCAGATTGCCGTGAAGCCCTAGCAGCTTCCAAAAACACAGAAAGCTGCAACTATTCCTCACACAGTGGACTACTGTATTAATAATATTTAATACCAACATTAAACTCGATACATCCATAGTCTGGCCAATGCTGCAGCAAAGGAGAGTGAAATTAAACCTAAGAAATCATTTATCCAAGCAAAGTTTCTGCAAAAGGAGCCGGTCTCTGATCATCGTCTCTGATCGTCATCGCTCTGCTCTGAAAGGCTACGTGGCACGCACCTAATGTTCTGCTCTTCGCTAACGGAGTCCCCTTACTTCAAATATAAAATGTAACTTCATCCAGATGTTGCAAAACCATTCCCCTTGTCCTTCAGAACTGAGCACACTGGCTGGTTTCAGCCAGGGAACTGCAATTCAACACCATCTCACCCATTAGTGCTTTGCTAAGTCACCCTAAATCCTGAAGAGATTCTCAAGAGGTGCCAACTACTTAAAGCCTCTTCCAAAGGCAGGAAAAACCATATTAAAGTCCCTTCCTCAGTCCCCAAATTTAAGCAAAGTCTCTGGAGAAGACAGCTTCTCTGGCATTCAGAGTCGTGCAAACAGTAGTGAAGTCTGATTTGTTTTGTCTGCTGCACTGCACACTTCTTAAAAACAGTGGAAGCTAAATATTTATGGAAGGGTGACTGTTTGTTTAATTTCTCCACAACAGCGCGCAAAAGCTCTGCAGGGAACGGAGCTGAAGTGACAAGCTGAAGTGGCAAGCGTCCACGGCACCCGGCAGGAGATGGGGGAAGGAGGCCCCACCAAGGTTATTCTTCTCACATTCATCTTCTCTGCTTTCCTTGCTGCTGAGGGAGTCATCCATCCACGGGGAGACTCCACATGCTTTTCTCAAATATAGTCCTGGAAGGGGGTGCGGGAGAAAAACACTCATTTATATCTAACGTTGCACAAGCCTATGCCACTGGGTATTTCTCTCCATCACCACCACCTCTTCCACAGTCCCCAAAAGCTTCTTCTCCATGAAATCACCCCCTTGAATAGACTGTAGTAGGAGAGGAGGAAAACTGCTTGAACAAATCTTGCCCCGCTTATGTCACTCTGCTCCTTTTCTCTCCCTGCAGCCCAGCAAAATGCAGGTCACAGTAGCCCGCACAACCGCTCTGCTGTGGGGAAAACCTGTGTATCCATTAATGCACAGGCAGGGGGTTGTGTGGGCTCTGCTTTCAGCATTTCCTGGAGAGTCATATATAAACACGAGCCTCAGTCAATTCTGTTTACCATGGCTCTTTAAGCTGCAGCTTATCTAATTTGGATGGGTTCCACAGGCAAATAATAATAATTTTGAAAAGCAAGCACTGCCTCACAAGATAATTCCGAGAGGAAGAAAAGAAAAAAGAGAGAGAGAAGAAAAGGGACATGCAAAACTAAAGGACATTCTGTTTTTTTCCTGTCCCATTTGGCTTGGAGAAACCCAAAGACCACCCCCATCCAGTGAAGGGAGATAAAAATCTTTCACTACTGATGATGATCATCCAACCAAGGCTGTCATGTTTTTAACAATGATCTTCCTGGCACTGAAGGAGAAGAGCACACCAAAGGGATTACTTCTGGTTCTGCAGCCATGATCTGGCAGCGGTTCACTCACTGTCTTTGCATGACCAGCAGTTAACAGGCGCATTAACGCTCTGCACCCAGGCATGCTGAACAACCCTGTATCTTAAATAAGAAACAACATTCTGGAATATGAACGTATGTTTTTATCGATTGGTAAAATTTATGGTTAATTATCCAAGTAAACAAGGAGCTATGTGTGATTTTTCAAGTTTTAGGGGATGGACGGACGGAAGGAGACAGAGAGAAGGAGAGAGGTGACCACTCCTGGCCCTTCATTTTGGCTTTCTATGGTTACTATGAGTATAGGATAGATTAAAGCTTTATTCTGGACAATGTTCAAAGCAGGACTACATTTACATGAAAGGAAGGGTTGCTTTTTCCTAATTAATTTATCTTTATAATGGAACGAAGTCCTATTATAGTGTCTGAGAATATGGCCACAAAGCAAAGTGGGGGGTTTTGTCAGTGTAACCTTCCTTTGATAATGGTGCGTGCATGTATGGAATCCTCCTTAACTGGGGATTGTCTTCTTCTGGGTAAGGACAGTAACACTAAGCTTTGGTTTGGGTGCCATATCCACCAAGGGCATATAGTACTCCACAGTCCACCAACTTTAAGGAAAGCATTTCCCAGCACCTGGTTGATACCCTAAAAGAAATTCCCAGATACCTCTAGGAATCCACACTGCAAAATGTGATGGCTACGCCTTAGCACAGCAAGCTCAAAAGACTATGGAGGGGTCACCTCTACCACAACCCTGCAATTGAATGACCAATGCACAGGTCTAGTTGACGGGGCAGAATCACATTAGACCCAGATGTCTTAGCTGTTCAATATTTCTTGATGTCCCTATTGTATGCATTTATTCTGCCCAGCCTTATAAAAAGGCTCACGCGCATACAAATTGCTGTCTGTGCAACACAGGTACATCCAAAAGCAGAGCCACACTGGCACTGTATTTTTTTCCCCCTCTATCCAAACAGACAGAGCCCAATGACACCGCTAGAAGAGATTAAAGGGAAGACTAAACCGTCTTGGATGCTGGAAATAATGACAGGAGCTTTCATCAGTGAAAACAAGATTGCCCATGATGACCGAAGCCTCTGATCTTCGGCACAGTGAGAGCCACTTATTACAGAGATGTATTTTTTTTTTCTTTTCACTCTTTTTCAAACTATAATCTGTCTTAAACACAAAGAGCAGAAGCCATCGCTTTCAAAACACTTGATTTCTCTGGATCTCCAGGGATAAGTGGGTGGTGGCTGTTTTTTATTGTTGTGGTTGTTCTTTTTCGGAAACATATTTTTGGCCTATATGCCTGACCATCCGCCTGGAGACCGCAGAGTCGCAGAAAATAGCAAGATGCCAAAGCCTTGGCCCAAGATTCAGGAGCAGGAAGTCTTCTGCTCCTCTCTGCTCTGCAAGCCAGCCACTGTCTGCTGGTGAGTCCTGCCAAAAACAAGTCTTAACCAGAAATTACCCTCCCAAGCCAACAACCCATTCAACCTCAGTGAGTCCCAGCTGACTCTTCCCATTTTAACTCCTGACACATCAAGGCCAATTGTCTGACTGGGTCATCAGAGCCTGCTCTCCCTTTGGAGATGCCTGAACCCACATCCTTCCCAGCTTATGTTGGCATTGCTGGCTGGGGGTGAGCAAGACTGCAGTCCAGGATGTCCTAAAGGCTATTAGGCTGGAGGAGTAGGAAAACTATTTGTATGCCGGGCTTTGGGGCCATTCTGAACGAGGTGGATACAAGCCTGTGGTTCCTTGTCTTGAGCATCTGCATATATCTTATTGCATATACTGTATATTTTAAATTGCTGATATTTCATTTGAATAATTACTTTTTATTTTTTTATAACGTTTATTTTTTATCTATTTTCTGCTTTATTGAATTGCTGTACACCACCCAGAGTCGCTTTGTGTGAGATGGGCAGCTATATAAATGCCACAAACAAGCAAATAAATACTGGCTATATAAATGTGACAAATAAATAAATAAATACTGTCCTTCAAAACTACATTGCCTGGGGAGCCTCGCAGCAGAAATCCACTGTCCATATCAACCCAGATGCAACTTTTCATTCACACTGCAGTTATCATCCTATGCTAACCAAGGACAAAGCCCCAAGACTTTGGTATTTACATGTTTAAAGCACCAAGAAAGCCAGACCTGATACAAATGCCAAGGTGGCTGCAGTATTTTTGGATTTAAGTCTCTGTATTTTTTCACAATAGGTAGCAATCACCGTCAAGCTTGTCTTCCATATAGTCCAAAAGTGACACAGAATTGCACACAGGCAGAAAGAAATTAGTACAGATGTTGTATATCCATCCCCAAGTCCTTCTCTTCCCCTTTTCTTCAGCAGCAATGCTTCTAGCAGGCAATAAGTCATCTAATGCCACTAATGCCATTGTAGGTACCATCACCCTACTGTGCAGGGCTTAGCCCCAGCAATTAAATTAAACTTCTGGGTCGACAAGCCTACTCCAACAGAGAGCTTTCCAGATTACTTAAACTCTAGAAAATTCCCAGCTGGTGTATCTGTTACTGGAGAATTTTAGGAGTGAGAATCCCAACCTATCTGAAAGGAAGGAGTGGAAGAAATTATGCATATGATTAATCCCAATGAAAAATAAACAAGGCTTAACTTTTGCTTAGACATTCCCCATTTTGGACAGTCTGTAAAAAGGCAAACAAATGTGCAGGTTAGTAACTACTGCCAAATTAACCACAAGGTTACTACCAAGAAAGGGAAGGAGAACAACTACTGAAGGATGCACTGCCCTTGGCCTTTCTTAATAGTAAGACTTGGGATTCCCCAATGACAGATGATAGGTTGGGCATTCAGGATGCCCAAGAGCAAACCTACGGAACATTTTATTTTATCCAATTTATAAGACCACCCATCTATCCAAGGACACTCTGGGGAGCAAACAAAACCAGGCAAAAACTAAACTCTCCATTAAAACCCAACGAGAGCAAAGCAAGTCAAGGTCCAATAACATCTCCAGTCGCCAGTCACATACACCCATGCCAGAGCTCCTATCACTTATTTATTACAAGGTAAAACCACTGGCTACTACTCATGGCACCTAAATGGACCAGAAACATTCAGAAAGAAAGGGGAAAGCAGATCTTCACAATTTAGAATATAAGAATGAGAGTTAAGCCGGGATGGAGTTTCTTGCAATCTGTCCAGCGCTCTCTTCATAGCTGAGTGAAGGACAACTCAGAATGAGTTGGCAGAGACAGAACTACCTCAACAGTTAAGAATTCAGCAGCTTCCTCACCCAGAGGGCAAATTCCACACTTTGTGGGTCCATGCTAAAAGTGAAAATTCCACAACAGAGGAAATGATAAAGTTACAGAGATAAAACAAATGCCAACAGCTGTACAGTAGCTTCCTAACCAAAATGGCATTTCCTTACAAGCCTTGTAATAAAAGAGTTACAGAGTACAGGAAAAAAAAAAATATATTTTTTCCTGAACCCTGCTTTTTTATGTGTGTTTTTTAATCTGGCTTGCCAAGAAGATAAGACAGAATAGAAGCGCATGCAGACCTCCTTATAACATCAACTCTATTTCCATGCAATGTGAAAAGGCAAAAGGAAGGGATGATAGCTGGAAATATAGATTAAAACACAATAATAGGCTGCAGTGCAGAGACATTCCAGAAATGATAAAACAAAGGATTTGTAACTAAGTGTTGACTACTGATATCCACATGTAATCTCACCCTTTTGCCTCAGTGGCAAACATCTAACACTGTTTATCATCCCTCGTTGGTTTCATATCAAGGCATGGCTCCTCAAGATGTTGGGGTTGGGGATACGGTTGGAACTTGGGGAACAAGACATGGGGACTCACACAGAATGGCTGCCTGGTGGGTGAATGAGCTCAGTCACAAAACACCCATTTCCCTTCCCTTCCCTATCTTATCCTATTTTAATTTTTATTATTTTTATTTAAATTTAAATTTATTAGCCACCTATTAACTCCAATGGACAAATTGTGCAAACATTAAAAGGGAGCACCTGGTAAAGCACAATGAATGCACAAGCAAAGCAATCCTCCTTGACTCATTAAAGCAACCACTTCTCTCGGAAAGCTTACACAGCTGCTTCCCATAAGTGTCTGTGTGTGTGTACAAGAGACAACACCTCTACTGGAACCATCAGCGTGCCTTTTAAAGGCAGCAGAGGTGGGCAATATAAGAGGCGGGCCCTCTGTGTGGTGGTGAATACGAACGTCAGAGATTTGTCACAACAACCAATGATTAGGGAAACCCAAATCTGGAAGGGCAACAACATTGCAAAAGTCTCTAATCCTGCTTTTAGACGTCAATATGTACTCAAAACTAAGTCTCACTGAGTTCTGTGGCTCTATTCCCAGCCTAACAAGCGTGCACAGGAGTAATCTTAAGAAGAAAATACTTTTCAATGCCTGTGTTTGTCCTTGCTGGGTAAAAACAAGATTCGGCTTTTACTACAGCCAGTTACTGTTGTTACTCATATCGCCCCCCTTTTTGATTTTGTGCCAAGCTTCTCTCCTCCTTACTCATCCATGCATTTGTGTGAATGATTGAGCCTAACATATGCCCAGCTTCCTGTACGATGATCACAAGGCTATAATCAATCAGGCATTTTGAAAAGAGTAACTATAATGAGAACTGAGAAAGTGATTTGGCTTCCTATCGTTCATCACAAGGCAGGCCTGCCAGGTTATAAAGACCTCCTGGACAGCGGTGACAAGAAATAGCTAACACAAAGTGTACCTTCTTCAGCACTGCCACTCTGAATACGCACTCCGCGCACGTATCTGCACATGCACTCATGCGTGCATATCAACAGAAAGAAACAAGTGGTTGTTGCAAACACACACACAGAATTAACGGGAGATCTCAAAGTCCACAAGGGGAATTTATACAAGCTGTAGAAAAGGGTGCACCATGCTTATGTTCTTCAAATTGTGCAAGAAGCATTTCTGCCACAAGAACCCAGAAATGAGGCAGCGTTCAGCCATTCTTGCTTTTTAAACTGTATATGTGACCGTGAATTTAACCTTAGATGAATTACAGGGAAACCTTCAAAAATACAGGTTGTCCTCGTTCAGTGACTGCCTTGTGCAGTTATCGTTCCCAGTTACGATGGTGATGAAAAAGTTTGCAACCAATCCTTGCATTTACGACTTTCATGGGTGCGTAAAGCAAAGGAAAGCTGAAGTAAAATCATAAGCACAGTCATGGTTTGACTTAGCGACCACTTCACTTAACAACCAAGCTGCTGGTCCCAATTGGGATTGCTAAATAAGGATTACCTATCTTTTGCCACAAGATACATCAAAAGAGGTAGTAGGTATAGAGGAACTACCCACATCCAGCTGCTGGCACCACAGGTAAGTCAAATATCTTTTTCTCAAAACGCTACCAAGCTCCCACTTGGCCAAGCAAGAAGTAGCATCACCATCAATGATCTATCTGTTTTGGAAATGGCAATATTTTCTACTAATCAAAGGATGCAGCAATACGTGTTATATGGCAGAGATTCTGTGACATCATACAATAATATCTTGTACTGTTCATATCATAGTAGTAAATTCATTGGTAAACCAGTGACTATTGATAAGTTTAACGTATAAGATAGATTTTTATTTTCCTTTTTAGTTTGTATTTTTAGTTTGTACTTTTAATGTTTTTATTTTTTTTTTGAGATTAGACTGCTTTCTTACAAAAAATAAAGATATTAAATACAATAATGTAAAAAAATTACACTATGACGGCCTTGGAAAAAGTGCTTTACAGCCTATACTCACATTTACGACCTTCACAAACCATCGCACCACCCCCTGTGGTCACATGATCACAATCTGCTGCCTTTTTATGAAGGTCATTAAGTGAATCAATGCGGTCATTAAGCGAATTCTGGCAAAAAAATCAACTGGGGAAGCTGGATTCACTCAATGATGTGATTCATTTAATGACCATGTGATTCGCTTAATGACCATTATAAAACAGTCATAAAATCAGATCTGGTGACATGGTGACTTGCTTAATGACCCCTCCACTTAACAACCAATTTTCTAGTCCCTATTGTGGTTGTTAAGTGAGGACTACCTGTATGCTGGCTCAGGGCACTGAACAGCAGGCAATGCACAGGAAACACAGCGCTACTCAAGACATGATGTTCAGACTTTGGGAACTGCATCAGGGCTCTAACTGTAGAGTGGCAGCCTTTCTTCTTCTTATGACTTTCTCTCTTACCAGAGGTTACAAGATCAGGAGTATTATGTGTACAACACTCAAGGGAACATCTTTTGAGGAAGAGGAGCAACCTCCCACAAGCTTCGTGAAACTTAAAATGCATACATACCTAACAAGATACTCAAGCTGTGTGGAAGAGTGGGAGAAATCTCAAGTTCTGATTATTCATGCTCTGTTGGTTTCCAGAATGAAATATGACCATCAAAAAACTCCATCCCATATTCCAATAATGGTGGGAAAATAATCCAACTTCAGTGTTACAAAACAAAACAAAAATCTCTCATGGACGTCAAGAATCAGGGAAGGAGGGTGGGGGGAGAACAAGAACTGCCAAAAATCTGCTGCTCCCCCTCCTTCTGGTCAAGGCGCTTTGTCTGCAGCTGACATTCTCTGGAATCTCTGTTCAGCTTGCTAAATCCCATGGCCTTGGATATCCTTGAATGAAAGGAACAAGATGCTGAAGATGCCACAGCCGTTGGATTTGCCAGGGATCGAGATGGAGACCTTGAAGAAGAAACAAATAAAAAGAGACTGTTACATCAAGCAGACACCCAAGAGAAAAAAAGGAAGGACGGGGCAGAGAAAACTAACTTTTCATGTTCCTTCACAACCAATGAAGGAGTGGGGGACAATCCAATTTCTCGACTACACAATCACTAAAAATTGCTATGTTATAGTATTTACCAACCTGGAGGTACTGGACTACAACTCTCATGATCCCCAGCCAACAAGTAGCTTCCTGGCTGGAGACAATGCAATCGGGCACATGCTGTTTTGGAAAAAGCTACTATGCAGCAATTATGTAATATGTTTCATTCTATACAATGAATCAGAAGACACTTGTAGCATGGGAAAGAGATAATGCAAACTCCATTTGCATTTGATGTCTTATATCTCATCATTCACCACTATGCGCTCCTTCAAGACATAACATTGTTTTGAAAACCAAGAAACAGTTCCATGGGGGCAATCTAGAACTGCCCCATTCAGTGCAGGATCTACAATGCAGAATACTATCACAACAGAAGTCATTCAGTGGATAAGTTCAAGTGGAAGCTAGACTATCTATCTGGGAAGCTTCAACCTGGATTCCAGCACGGAGAAACAGGTTGGACCTGGTGACCTCAAGGGCCACTCCTACCTTTAGGCTTCTATAACTACGGTGTTTCTGACAAGGTAGGCATCCTCAGTTGAAGTGCAGGAGAGCACACCATTTCATAAGGCAGCCTATTTCACTTCCATAGAGCTCTAACCTTCAGAAAGGTTCTGCTAATATTTAGCTAAAACCTGTTAACTTCTCTTTACCTCAATTTGGTATGGAAGAGAATCCAGATGACCAAATTTCCTGGGGCAAATTGCCCTCTAAAACAAACTGAAGATGTCCACCTACAGGACCACATCTCCCCACTAGAGTCTCCCAAACACTCAGTTCATGCCAGGAGAAGCAGCTGGTTGTCCACCATTTTCAGGAGGTTAAGTGGGCTGAAGCCTGGAAGTACTGTTTTTCAGTGATGGGGCCAGCCCTGTGGAATGACCTCCAGTTGCTAGATTTGTCCGTCTCCATCTGCCTCCTGGAAAAAGCTGAAGGTGGAGCTTTTCCAGAGGGCTTTTGGGGCCTGCTGTTCTATATTTTGTTTAGGTTTTATCTATCTTATGCTTTTTATACTTGGGAAAACCATCCCATTTATCTTTCCTAGCCTGTGGAGGATGCCATTCCCCAAGTATTTTTCCTGTCTCAAGTCATCTTGCAAGAAATGCTCTACTCCTCAAGCTGGAAAAGTATGTCCAGAAAGAAAACCTTGGTAGTGGTTCTTCTACCTTCCCTGATCTGCTGCTCTCCCCTTCAAAGACCATGACCACTACATTTTCTGGAAGTTGCAGCCCCAATACATCTTGGATAAGCCTGGTCTTATCCAAGTTCAGATGAACGGTAACACACACATTTGAAATAGCCAGCTCTACAAAGCAAGGTTCCACTTAACAGCTGAGAAAGATCCATGCAATGGTCCACTTCTTGAGCAGTAGTATTTACAGCATCTTGGGCCTCACTATGAGGATAGAAATATGGGAATCTCAGCTATGGGCTAAATAGGGAGAGAGTGGGAGGAGATGCCTGACTGTATTTTGCTGCCCATTAACCTGAAGGCATTGCTTCCAGCCACAGGTGAGGCAGGGAGTGGGCCTTTTGTAACCTTGCAAAGCATTAGAGATAAGATAATCCAACCCTGTTTTATCTGCCAACGCACACACTCCAAACATGTAAAGTGGACAGAGAACACAGCAACTAAATTCTCTATGGAACCCCTTCAAGGCTGCATTTTTGAATAGGGTGTGATTAAAATTCCCTTCTTCTCCATATAAAAATCACCTTTGTGCCTTTTTTTCTTACATGGAAGGAACAGTTTTAGCTCAGGAAAGTTTTCCATTCTTCAGAACTTGCAGAAAATAAGGTTTCGGCGCAACTAGCTTCCTGGTCTAATTGCTTCACATTGAACATCCGGTCCGGCGCGTCTCTAACTTTCATCCACTTCCTCTATTCCAAATAGCCAACCTTTGGAAAACACCAAGCTACCTTTTTTCCCCCTTTTCTAATGTATTTTATCCAAACGCCCACACAGACACATGCATGCTTTTGAAAAACTGGAAAATGGTTGCAAGGTTTATACATGAATAGGTAAAGAATTTTCAAAATCTGCTCTTGGTGCAGAAGTCTACTGAACCCTGTCTACGTATCAAGTTTCCCTAAATGGCTCACTAACACCGCAAGAGGCATTTGCTGACTCGGGCTTGAATTAAAATAAACAAAATGGTTGGCTTGCTTTGAAGAGGGCAAATATACAGAAACATGTTCCACTTTGTTCTCTCTATTCTTCCTTGGAACATAAGACAGTTGCCCATGTAAGGGGTTCAAGCAAGTACTAAGGGTACCTGAGATATCTGGAAATAAGGTAGGTTTTAGTAGAAGTCAAACAGTCCAAGGAAATATCAGGACTTCTCCCATTCTGTTGGAATCTGAAATACTTCTCAGTTCCTTTTTAGGGCTACCTGGGAAGAATAAGTCTTCTACTCTCTAGGATACATATACCCAATGCCTCCAACTGTGCCTCCTACGTTCTTCCTTTCAGGCCCTTTATCATCTTGGTTGCTCTTCTGCAGACATGCCTCAGATTGTCTCTCTCCTTCCTAAATTAGGTGGCTCAGAATTGCATACAGTATTATAAGCATGGTCTGACCAATACAGAATAGAGAGAAGATGACTTCTCTTGATCTTAATATTAGGCGTCTGTTGAGGCACCTTAAGAGTTGCATTTGTTTCTTTTCATTTTCTTTCTTTTTTTCCCCCCAACAAATATGATGGCTCTGAAATTTCAAGACACACATCCGGCTGCCTTTCACCACACTGGTAAATCATAGTGCATCAGCTGGGAAACAATTACAACCCAGACTGACACAAAACCAATGTTAACCTCAGCCAACAGAACAGAAGTCAGACTGGCAATTTAACACAGCCTTGGGCTACAAGCTTAAGCAAGGAGTTGGAATGAGATCTACAAGTTTCTTCCTTCCAGAATGGAAGCCAGTGTAGATGGCATTTTACCTTTTCTCGGATACTTGGAATGCTTCCTTCCAAACCATAGGTATCTACAGCAAACAGACTGCATCAAATTATCATGCGCATGATGACATCTTGATGCAAACACCACCAGTTGGCACACTCCAGATCCCTTCAATCAAACCATGTCATCTTTCAGGACCCAGGAAGCACAGCTTCTCTGTCATGGCACCAGCTCTCTGCAATGAAACACCCTCCACCCCACCCAGAGATCCATGAGGCTGCCACCCTGATGGCCTTCTGGAAGGCCTTGAAACCCTGGCTGTCCTCCCAGGCTTTGGGGTAGGGTGGATAAGGCCCCCTTGTTAGATTTGGATTTCTTAAAGATTTTCTTTATAGCATGTGTTATATTTCGTACATTGCTGTTTGTTTTAAATGTTGAGCCTCTCGGAGTCGGCTGGAATGGGGCGGTGCCTAAATTTAAGGAAAATAATGAATAAATAAATCACTTGCAGGTTTTGCATCAGGATGTCATAACGCATGTGTCAGTACTTGCACGCTATTGCAGAGGGCCTATGTTCCAAAACCTAGTTCCCTGCACATCAGAGGAAGGGGGGGCAGGAGGGAATTGAGAGAGAAAAAAACCATTTATTGATTTGCTGTATTTTTATACTGCCACTTTCCACAAGGCCTAATTTTCTCATTTTCTCTTACAAGATCCTCAACCAGCATTTGGCTTTTTCTGAGCTGCAAGGCTTGTAGGAGCAGCCTCATAAAAGAAGACAGAGACAGCCAGCTTTTGCTTGATTATTCTCGTTTTCTGGGTTCTTCCATGTTAGGCTGTCACAAACAGGAACAAAACTCAAAGCATTAGTTATCCCTTGTTATCTTGATCTGGAGCTCTGCTACCTTACATCCTAGTTCATGATACTATTAAATTTATCCCTGTTGCGGATTATTGCCTTGTAAGATCTGCACTACTCTGATTTCTCTTGTTATTTTGTAGTTTGATTTTTTTTTTACAAAGCTCTAACTTGGGACTATTTGTTGCGGGATATTATTAAAAAGAAAGAAATCCTAAATGAACAACTGGCTCCATGTCGGCTTGGTTAGGGAATTCTGGGAGTTGAAGTCCGCGCATCTTAAAGCTGCCAAGTTTGAGAAACACTGGACTAGATTGTCACAAGACTGTGTTCAATGTTTTTATTCCTGATGTGGATGAAGAGTTGAGAAGATGATGATCAGACATGCAGATGAACCCCAGCTAGGAGAAGGTGACACTTTAGAAGGGAAATGAAGGATCAAAAAAAATCTAGGCAGCCTTGAACAGTGGGCTGAAACTAACAGGATGAAAATTAACAATAGTGTAGAGTTTTGCATCTGGATAAAAAAAAATGTGAGGCATGATGGGGGAGACTTGGCTTGGCAGTAGTACATGTGAAAGGGATCTGAATATCAATGTTTACTACAAATGGAACATGAGCCAACAGTGTGATGCAGCTGCCAAAAAGGCTAAGGCTATCTTGGAAAGTATTAACAGAGCACAGGGTCCAGATCATGGGAAGTAACTGTTCCACTTTACTCTGCTCTCATGAGGCCCTACTTAAAAACATATCCATTTCTGGGTACTGCAGTTTAAAAGGACATCAAGAAACTGGAATGAAAACTACAAAGATGATGAGGAATGGTTAAAGGGTCCACTTTTCATCAGTCCATGGTGATCTCCATTTCTTTAAAACCCTTCATTGCATTACGTGTCTCAACTGATGGTGGCATCCAGAGTCTGCTGGAGTGGGCAGCCATAATAAATGTAATGAAACATCACCATCCGGGTGACCAAGATGTGCAGGACTTGTTCTGGTTAGTACTTGGGCAGAAGGTCAGCCAGGAATCCCAGAAGTATAGGTTAGACTGGGAAGATGAAAAGCCTCTTTTGCATTTTTCCTAAGAAAACTACGTGGATGCATCTAGGAAGCCTGGGTAGGAGATTAGGTAAGATACTTACTTAATTACATTATAAAGGAAAAGGAATTACTGCATGAAGAAGAAACTCAATTTACAAGCTCTGAGTCAAATGGTTTTAAAAACCATTTGACTGCTCCAGGCTTTAACACTAAATTGTCCCACTCAACCAATCAAGCTCCCCCCCTTTGCTGGCCTTGATTAACTCAAAAGCAGCATCACCTGCCTTCAAGTTAGAATCAGCTGAATGCTCCTTTTCACACACCCCGTTTTCCAGGCTTTACCCACCCTTTCAGCTCAAACAAGCCTCAATCTGCAAACCGCTTAAGAAACATTCTTCGGCTGTATGCAATGCAAATCAAACCTTGTTAACAGTAAATTAAGAGCTACCAGGATCTTTATCTCCAGGGATCCATAAATGCAAATTGGATAAACCAGGCCGTGCAAGGTTTTAACTCTTTATCCTCTTTTGAACTGCCATTCGCTGGAATGGTTTGATCTAATCTATGGCTGCCTGATTAACAGAACAGGCAAAAGGGCACCTTCCAATGATCTTTGAGTTTGTCTATTAAAAAGGTATTCCTCTACTATAAATTCCAGGAGGGAAAAGTATTGTTTACAGCAAGGGTGGCTCCTTTTACTACCTGAACAAGTACAAAATATATCCAATTTATTTAAGCATTCCAAACCGCCAGATCCTTTATTGAAAGAAAAGTTCTGGGTGGGATTTTATTCTCTGAGGCTGTATTTCCTCCAGCTGCTAGGAGTCTACTTTTTTTTTTTTTTAACTCTAAGACATCACCTAATATCCACAACTGCTTAGTTTCTCTCTAATGCTTTCCCTGAAAAGTACGCTTAGCTAACAAGTATATTAAAAGAAAGAAAGAAAGAATGATTGTTCCTTGTTTGTTTAATCCTTCATATCCCATCAATTGCGAGAATAGTTTTGGGTGCCATTCTGAAACCACTCCAGCACCACATTCAGTCTACTTGGAATGTCTGGAGTCTTCTCTCCCATCCAGTCTGACCACAGAAGACTTCAGGCCATCAATCTCAACAGCTTCTGCTCCACCCTCTGGATCCCAACCTTCCTTGGGCAAAGATTAAAAGATCTGGAGATCATAAGAGCCAGTGACCTTCACAATAGTCTAACAACTGTACTGCCCTAATTTGGGTTTTGGAATATCTGCTACCTTGCCTGTTTATGCCTTTCAACAGGTCCTTTGATTCTGATCACACCTTTTCAGTACCAGCTCCTCTGTTTTCCAGAAATTCTCATAGTTTGACTCTAAGTGCCTGCACTGAACTGGATATTGGTTTTGATACACATTGTGTATGTGTGTGTGTGTATGTATGTATACATACATACATACACACACACGTGTGTATGTGTGTGTGTGTGTGTGTGTATATGTGTGTGTGTGTGTATATATATATATTTTTTTCTTTCCACCCAATCTACCCTAAATGCCAGTTAGCAGGCAGATGATAAATAAATAAATGCTCGTGCATACAAATTTCAGTCAAGTTCAGCTTCGCAGAGATGAGAAAACCTGGACAGAATCATGACTAAGCGATGAACCGCAAAGTCCCTTTCGCTTTTAGGATCCCTTGTTGATAGCTATAAAGAGGTCATCTGAGTTTCTCTTCCATTACAGTATCTGCTCTGTCTAAACACGACAACCTTGCTCATCCAAGTGGCGGGTTTATCTTAAGAGCGCTCCACTTTTTATTACTCTGCAAGGATGTAAACACCAGTTTTTAAAATGTGTATCTTAAACTTGCTGGAGATAAACCTGGGTTTTTAACTATATAAAATACTAGACTGCAGCTGAATTTGACTCAGCAAAACCACACACAGATTTCTTGCATGTGGAAAGCTAGCGTCTCTCCTAATAACTTAGCTGACAGCCAGTTTGGTGCAGTGGTGAAGGCATCAGGCTAGAAACCAGGAGACCGTGAGTTCTAGTCCCACCTTAGGCATGAAGCCGGTTGGCTGACCTTGGACCAGTCCCTCTCTCTCAGCCCTAGGAAGCTGGTAATGGCAAACTACTTCCAAGAACCTTGCCAAGAAAACTGCAGGGACTTGTCCAGACAGTCACCAGGAATCAAAAACTGACTTGCGCCAAAATAAATAAATAAATAATCCTTAGCTAGCATCTTCTTCATCTCATGTCCCCCTCCATCTGTTCCCCAATCCCCAACCAACACTCAAAAGTTACCCAAAGGACACCCATTTGGTATACTTCGGTCTAGGGTAGTGTCCAGTGGGTACTTCTGTTTGCTCTGTATAGAGAAGCATCCAACTGTAATAATCCTCATTTGCAACTGGAAGTAGTATAGCCAATATACAGAACCAGAAGCTTCTATTGTGAGATTGTTCAACTAAGCCTATGAGGTCCAGGATGGGTGCTGAACTGATCCTCTTTTCTTTCTTGTGAACACACAGCAGATGTGTGAAAAGATGTCAGCTATCTCACCTTCCTAATCCTTGAAAAAACAACCTCCAGCAGTGGGAAGGTGCTAACCCAAAATTGTAGTAGAGTGGGGTCCAGATTCTATCCAGTTAGCTAGATAAATCCAATATCCTGGGGAAAGGCTGGTGTCCAAAAGAGGCGCTGCAGCTTCCTCATTTGCAAGCAACTCTGCTGAGCTGAGTGCACCTTTCCACTGCAAACTTTACTGAACTTGTGCCCAACTCTTTTCAGCAGCCCAAATGGAAGCCTTTGACACAGCTGTCCTAACCCTGCCTCCCTACTTCCCTGCACCCAGCAGGGTTCAGATGCAGAGTCAGCATGAGGACAAACCGCAGCTGCACCACAGTAGAAGTAACATTTCCAGTTGGCCAAAGCAGTCAAGTTTCATTCCAAATACACCTGGAGCAGGAAGTTGTCTCCCAAGGTAATTCACCGCCTGAGAAAGTCACAGAAAGATAAGGATATTTGCAAGGAAAGCAGTCTGCCCACTGTGCCTCCTTCATTCAGGATATTATCACCAACCACAGGTGCTTCTGATCTACTCCTGCATCAGAAAAGGATGGCATGATTATCTCTCCTCTCCTCCCCACAAAGATAAAGCATTACTTTAATCGCAAAGATAAAGGATTAGTTTAATGGTTGCTGCTGGGGTCCCTTCCAGAGATCACTCTGAGAAGCTGAGGACAAAACAAGGAATGGCTGATTCATCATTGCAACAGGGCCCACATCAGTATGAGAACCATGAGCAACTGTCTTCCTGAGTCAGATACCAACCGTCAGTGGAACTTCAAAAGGGCTGGATTCAGCCACCAGAAAAGCTAGCTCAACTCTTAACACTGAGGCCTAGCAACTCTGAGTTCCAGCTTTGGTGCAGCATCTGCCTCAAGTGTTTGGTTAATGGAGCTTAATGTCAGAAGATGTCATTGGAAACATCTTACACGTTTACCTCTGGGCATCTCGGGGGGCAGGGAAAAAGATTTGTGCTTGAGATGCCACTAAGGGTAGGCACCACAGAGCTAAATCAAGACAGAGAATAGGTTTCAAAGGGTCAACCATCTGATTTCACTTATTATTTATAATATATTTTTATTATTGTGGCTATTATTGTTATCCACCTCACCCAACATTCAAACACTCAAAGCAACTAACAAAAATAAAGATGATAAAAAAATAACAAGGTTAATACAAATAAAACCAAAATTAATCAGCAAATCAATCATTAAAAGGGTTAAAAATTAAAATAATTTTAAAAATTAAAATAATTAACAAAGGCTTGGAAATTTGCTTTCTGCTCAGAAAACAACAGGTACATCACTGGAGTCAGACACAACTGTGTGCATCAGAGAGCTGATATAAGTTGTCTTAACATTTTTTTTATCCACCAGGTGCCATTGTTTCTATAGTCAACTTTCAACCATGTCTTCTTTGCTTGCTGAGAGAAAAAGACAGATTCTCAAGGAATTCGACTTCAGATTGCTCCAAACTGATATGTGTTTGGCTTTTGCCTTCAATGTGCAGTTAAGTAATCACTATAGCTACAGAATTGGGTAAATCAAATCCTATGATACATCTTGCATTTAAGAGCTGGTTTTCTCCTAATGCCTGATGAAGTCCTTAACATCTCCCAAACACTCCTATCACTTTCAGTCCTACATTAGAAGGTTACACCAAGAGCTGGGAGAGCCAAGTTTATGTCCCCACTCAGCTGCAGATGTTTACAGGTAGTCCTCAAGTTACAACCATTCATTCAGCAACTGAAGTTACGGAGGTGTTGAAAAAATGGTACTTATGCTTGGCTGTTGCAGTGCTCCTGTGGCCACATGATCAAACTTCAGACACTTGGCAGCCCACCAGCACTTATGACCGCAGGGGCACTTCAACTTCCCCCCTCCATCTATCTCCCCCTTATCTCTACCTTTTTGGCCACCCTGCCTGGGGAGGCGCTGGAGCGGAAGTTGAGGTCCGAGGCTTTCAGGAGTCTCAGCTGGCCACTACTGCCCGTGGACTCGTACTTCAGCCCAGTGCCATCGAGTGCCACCTCAAGCCCCGTGCCGCAGCCAACCACCCCAAAACCACAGTGCAAAGCCTCAGCTGCTCCCACCTCCATTTCCTCCACAGGCCCTGCCTCCCCCAGCCAACCTCTGCCATCTTCCTCCCGCAAGGTGTGCCCCGCCTGGCCCTATGTAAGGCAGCTGCTGGCCACGCCAGGCCTCTTTCCAGAGGCCTCCAAATAGTGCACGCTGTTCTTGCAATGCTTCGGAAGGCTCAGAAGCTTTTCAAAGCATTGCAAGAATGGCGTGCGCTATTTCGGGAACGGCAGAAGTAGCCTCGGGAAGAGGGCCTGGCGTGGCCAGCAGCTGCCTCGTGAAGGGTCAGGCCAGGTACGCCTCGTCAGCAGTGGGAGGAAGAAGGCGGAGGTCAGCTTGGGATGGCAGGGCTGGCAGGGTGAGCGGAGCACAGGGCGGCAAGGCCGACAGAGGCAGTGGAGTGCAAGGTGGCCAGAAGGGGAGAGATAGGCAGGTAGGAGGGAGATAGGCAGGAGCTGAAGAGGAGGCAGTCCCTTACCTTACCAAAGCTCGGGGCTGGGAGGGACCAAGCTGGGAGTGGCTTGGATTGGGGTGGGTCCTCGTCTAACGACCAGTGAGATTCAGTTAATAATGGCAACAGGGAGTGCCGTCACTAAGTGATGCAATCACACGGTATCGCATTTTACGACTGCATCGCTTAGCAACAAATTCCGGTCCCAATTATCGTCATAACTCGAGGACTACCTGTACTCCCTCAACCCAAGCTACACCACAGGGTTGTTGTTGTGAGGGCAAACTGAAGGGAAACGCCCACAGACACCACCATAACCTCCAGAGAAAAGGCAAGGAATAAACGCTATTGCTATTACTCTTATTACAAAGATGAGGATTACGCTGATACTAGTCATAGCACAAAACACTGTAAGAAACAGGGCATGGAAGGAGGATAACCACCTTAGCCAAAAGTGTCATTAAAGTTAGCATGCAGCCAGGAACAAACCACCGAGCATGCAGAACAGAGTTGCAAGTATGAGAACGAAAAACAATTTGCAGCCCAAAAAGTTTGCAAACAGTGATGTCATTCCTGGCCACCCTCTTCAAAGATCAAACTGTTTAAGGAAAGACAGGCACGTTCTGCAAAGAAGTAAATGGAAATACATTGCGGATATCTCCATTCATGTAGTACGTTGACCTCCTACTCCCCTGGCTTTGGAGTTAGACTTACACAACAACCCTAGGAGGTAGGTTAGGCTCATGGACAGCGAGTGCTCTAAGATCAGTGTTGCTTCATGACTGAATTATGATTTTAACCTTGGGTCTTCCTAATCTGATATTAACCACTTTACCATCATGATGATCACTCTAGAGCAGTGTTTCTCAACCTTGGTCACTTGAAGATGGGTGGACTTGAACTCCCAGAATTCCCCAGCCAGCTGGGGAATTCTGGGAGTTGAAGTGCACCCATCTTCAAGTGGCCAAGGTTGAGAAACACTGCTCTAGAGGCACTTTCCAAGCTTCCTGGGTCAAACCGATGGGTTCTCCAACCCAGGAGCTTAGCTACTGTAAGGGCAGGAAACCTAGTACCCTGCATGTCATTTGGACTTCAGCATCCATGATCCTGGCCCTCCTGGGGGGAGCTGAGAGCCAAACCACCTGGACTGGCAGCAGCTCTGCCATGCCTTCCCACAGAAGCTTCCAACCTTGCCATCTTCTATCGTTCAAACGCCCAGTTGGCATCAGATGAGGGACATATTCCATCTCATCTCCCTGCAAATACTGAAATACTTCAAGGGCTCAACATTAGGTAAACCAGGGACAAAACTTGCAGGACAGAGATAACGCTCATGTTCTTTTCTCATTTGAGCCCCAAAAACGTCACACCAAGATAGTGTTTCGCAACCAAGCTTTTAGCCCTTGACGAGCAGACCATGGATCTGTTTGGGGCAGAGGAAGCGACAGCACTGATCTGGAAAGATCAGAAGTTCTTTGGGGTTTCAACTGGAGGTGCCAGCTGAATTGAATCTGAAGCTTTCTGCTCTATCCAGGAGCCATAATTCCTTCGATTTGGCAGCTGAAATGGTAGAAACGTGTGTTCATGGAGGACTGATCAGCCACGCAAGACAACACAGAAAGGGCAGCACAGATAAGATCAGCTGTTAGTCCCAAATTCCCTGGCGTTACCGTGAGCATATTTTCACTGGCGCAGCAAAATCTCCATGGTATTTCAACCGAGTTAGATTGCTCAAGATTTTACAATTGCACAGGCACTTTTTTTGCTCAAAGCCTCCCAAAAAGGAATGGCCTAGAATGTTTGTTCCACTAGAACAGTCTGATATTTGACCAAGTGCAATGCACAATTTAGGATGCTCAGTAAACATTGCTTGGGCTACAGGCCAATAACCGGTTTAGGAAGGGCCTTTTATATGTTCGCTGAGGACCTTTGCTGGTCTAATCAGACCAACCTTCTCCAGTCAAAATGCACCTCCAGGTGTCCTGGGATTACAATTGCCATCATCCAACTCTAGCTTTCCCTCGACTGTGAGTGATGGGAGTGGCAGTCCTTGTCATATCTGGACTCCAAACTCTGAAGGGGAATGCTCAAGTCAGTAAGGTTGGCGTAGAGAGGACAGTTCAAAACATCAGTTCACATTCATTCAACGTACCAACATCTGTCACACACACACACCTTTCTCCTACCTGTTCTTTTCTAATTATTGACAGCACTGGGAACTTAATGACAGTCCTTTACTGGCCTCTACCTCAGCTTGGAAGCCAGAGAGCATACATGGATGGGAGATCAGCAGGAAATCCCATGGCTATCGAGTACACTAGAAAGTCAAAAGAAGACAACGGCAAACCAATTCCACAAGATTGCCAAGAAAACTACACAGGCACGTCCATCAGCTTCCAGGACTCAACTCAAAGGAGACTTTATTGTTTACTGCCTCAAAAAGGTATAAAAGGCTCTGAAAGAGATTTAGGATCTCTTGGTGGTCTCTTATCCAAGTATGAGCCAAGACTAACCTTACCTTTTTCAGCCCAGCCGAGATCAGCTAGGTCATTAATCCCTACGGATCCGAAAGGTCTGTCCAGAGATGGGAGTGCGTGTTTCCATCAGGCTGGGCTCCACTGTGTTTTTCAAGTCAGGCTTGCACCCAACCTTACCTGCTCCCCCAAAATGGGTCCAAACATTATAGCCCCCCGGCCACCTCTTCCTATCCCAAGAAACATATTCAGAGAGGTTGGTGGCCTCCAGGCCCCATCCCCTCCAGGCTCTTCACGCCTCTTGACCGCAGCTGATTGTAAACAGCGAAGATGGGGCGGAAAAGAGCAGGACCACTGCAGGATGATGTCACTGCTTTCTCTCCGGTGGATCCCCCGTCTTAAAAAAAAAAAAAAAGAGTGGGATTTCGGCACACAGGATGCGTCCAGCAGGATGCAGCCTGCAAGCTTTCTCCAGAACCGGAAAAGCTGATCTCACCGAGCCCTGCTAGCATTTTCAGCAAGTCCCCGAGCCCTGCCAGCAAAGCCTCCATTCCCTTCCCTTAGCCGCCCACCCCATCTCAGCCCTCCTCGGCCACCCCGAGCCCAGCGGTCAGGCAGCTGTCAAACATCTGAGGTCCACCAAACTATGTGGGAACCTGGTAACTGGCCTTCAGCATTCAGGCTGCCAGCAAAAAGCAGCTGGTCCCCCCCCCCCCGCCCACAGCACGCCTCTTCCCTCAATGAGATCATTCTTGCTATTAATAGCACCCAGAAGGCTCTTCCTGTTCTTTCGTGGGAAATAAGAGGAAACAGAGCAGCAGGCCAGGCCCCGATGCGATTTTTACAGGAAATGTTAGCCCAGCTTCCAGTCCAGCTGGGATATTTAGGAAAGGGAGAGGCTGGCGGCTCTCATCAGTTTGTAAGACATATTTTGCTGGCAGCAGCCTGTATCCCAGCTTGCGTGCTCGCCTGCAGTGACCGGGAATCGCCTTCGGGTGAGCCAAGTGGGTTTTGCGCCCAGGCTAAGAATGTTCTGCGTTAAGTGGGAAAGAAAGCAGAAAGCAAAGATAAGGAAGCCTAGTTGTGCTCTCCTACCAGCAACTTCAACGGGCACACAGACACACACACACCAGCTGGACTAAGCCACGTTTTGCCCTGGTTTTGCATTCATGTGCAGGTTTGAGCAAGTCACTACGGTCTCTAAACCATGGATTCTGCCTTGGTGCAACATGGGAAGCCAGCCACTGTGGCCCGCTCAACAAACCACAGTTAATGCCAGCCATGGCTTTGCACAATCCTGGGAACCCAGTTACTCTCTACGAGCATGTTTCTCAACCTCCACAACTTTAAGATGTGTGGACTTCAACTCCCAGAATTCTCCAGGTTCAAACCGAAGACCCCCCCCCCAAACCACATATGCTCCCCACGTGCCCCCCACCAATATCTGGAATCAACCTCTTAAGAGCTCCTTCAAACATTGTCCCCAAACGCACTTTTTAATGCAACCAAAGGGGAAGTAATTATATTAACTGTAGTTAATTTGAATTAACCAGGCACAGTGCCATAACAGACACATCGGAGTTAAGGAGGTGTCCCAACCGGGCACCTGTATCCAGCCCAAAGCACCTTTCCGGCTTCAGATCGGAAGCAGCACACATCCTAAGGTCCATCTGCCTCGGCAACAACCCTGAACTGGTCTGCTGTTACTTTACTGGAAGCTTTCTTGATTTCCCAGTCTAGCCTACAGTCTACGGATGAGTAAAATAGCCATCTGAGCTCCTTTTCTTCAAGCAACCTCCTCCATTTCCTATTCAGCAGCCCAATCCCCAGAATTAAACTTCCCAAGACCCTACCCTCCTGTCTATAGAGCAGTGTTTCTCAACCTTGGGAACTTTAAGCTGTGTGGACTTCAACTCCCAGAATTCCCCAGTCAGCATCGCTGGCTGGGGAATTCTGGGAGTTGAAGTCCACGCAACTTAAAGTTCCCAAGGTTGAGAAACATTGCTATAGAGAGATTTTTCTTTATTACGGCCTGGAGGTGTAACACACAATAAATATTTATATCAGATATATACAGAAACACACGTGCCTAAAATCTATAGCTATAATAAAAACATAAGCATAAAGTACAATGCATTAACATAAAAAAACCAGCGAGCTGATAGTGTTGACCACCAATTCTTCAACTGCAAGTAAGACTAACAGAAGAAACAGAAGCACGAAATCATACAAGCTGGGAGGAAACATCAGAGTCCTGATCAGACTGAAGACGCAACCAATATTTATTTCATTTATTTATCTGTTCAATTTATATGCCGCCCATCTCCCCAGAGGGTGACTGAAATCATCTTCGTACTCTCTAGCAGGGAATTTTTTCAGAATGGGATAAACAGAAAGATAGGGGAATGGCTCAAGGCTGTGGGATTAGATATGAGGTTTACTCTAGTTTGAAAATTAGTATCCTAGATATACTGCTTAAGAAGGCTTCCAGCATTCCTAGATCAATACCTATCTACTGTAGTTGTCATCACCCACCGAGAACACACAGTCCCATCTTCAGCATCTTCACCCAACTCTCTCAATTACTGGCAGAAACAGTGGTGCCCCAAATGTTAGTTTGAAAGCACCGCCACCACCAGCTTGACACCTGGTGACTCCGTGCACACAACAAGCAATTAATTTTCTCGACAACTTTATGGAAATGATTTGTCACGGACTTCTATGATTTATTTACTCCTTTATTTAGACTCTCCAGGCAAGCAATGAAAATGCTGTGATCTACTCTGTATATTTCCAATTGTTACCCAAAAGTTTAAATTAAAGGAGGAAGAAGAGGAGGAAAAAGTTCGCTAAATGAATACTGTAAAGAAACCATACTGTATACTCTAAAGACCCAAAACCATTCTGGATACAGTATTCAAAATGATGTATTAATCCCACGGACCGGTGATTAATTTTCAAACGAAGAGGCCGGCTGATTAATTTGCTAACTAATTTCCTTTAATTACTTAATTAGCCAATTAATTGACCAAGTAGTAAAGTATTTCAGAACCTCAATACAAATTCATGCATATGTCATTCACAATGTCACACTGATAGTTTGTTAATTTGGCATCTTATTATGTATTATGGAAACTAATACCAGCTGGATTCCATCTGAAATTTATTTTCTTCACCAAACCGAAAGACCTGAAATAAACTGAGCCTCGCTGAATATTCTGCTCAGTTGCAACTAACCTCCATAACACCTTTAAACATTAGCAGCCTGTTTAGCGGAAAGACTGATTTTCCAAAAAGAAATCTGTAATATAAATAATAAACATCCAAAGTCTTCTTCTGAAACTCCTAAGAAATCTTATTTGCAGGGTTGATGCAAAGATCACCAGGTATTTATGTAAAGGATGACAATTTTGTCAGTGACAACTTTCCTTAAACCTAGCTTGTTATATCAGAATCATAAACCATGGTTTTGAAGTCAGTTTGCTTTGAAACCAACCAGTTACTGGAAAGCCAAATTTCCCGATCCAAATTACTTAACAAACTTGCTTTATAGGAAACTAAAAGTGTGCCAAGTGCATGCCCACACACACACCAGCCATCAATTTGGACAGGAGAAAGTACACAAGAGAGGTTCACTATAGCTATTCATTGCTTGAACATGGCACACTACACCATGGTTTATCTTGCCACACAAGCCAGGCAGTGAACCAAGAGTGGAGGACAATCACTGCCATCCTGTTCTGTGTTGATCTCTTTGGACCTTCTGATTTTCAACCCAAGAATCTCCAACTATAATCTAGTATTTGTATCTCGTAAATTCTCCAATTCCTTAAAAAAATATGTATCCTGGGGGAGAGGGAAGAAGAAATCTTTCTCTACACACATATTTATGAGAACATTCTGTTTACTGAACATCAATGCCAAACACACATCTAGATTTAAATCAATTCAGGGCTTCTGGTCAGACATGGCCAACTCACATACTCACAAAGGACAGGCGGAGAAATCATGATGACCTTGCTAACGTACAGAAAGAGCTCAGAGCGGTAAAGTTGGATGGTCCCTTACAACAAATCCCCAGCTGGGGATGGGGGAGCAGAATGGACATGCTGCAATGGGGAGGAAGGAAGAAAGGGGGCAGAGTGTACCAATCTTGCCCCTATTCGTACCATAAAATCACTGCAGCTGAAACTTAGTCTAACCAAAATGCTGCAGGGTCCCTTTCGGCCAAAGCACCACCATTCCAAAACAATGCAGCAAAACTTCCAAAGTGTGGTGGTTTGTTCCACATTTGAAACAAAACTTAGGTTTCATTTCATGCATCCCCCTCAATAGAAACCAGAGCAGTATCTAGGTAATCCCGGTTCACACTATGACTCCAGTGACAGAACAAAGAATTTGCACAGTCATCAAAGGCAGCATCTTCAATAAAAAACGGAATTACGAAGTCTTAATTTACTGCTTTTGCCAAATAGTGATCAAGATCTAGATTAGGGTGGGACAAAAGGGTTTGGTCGCTGAATCATTGTTTGTAGGGCTTCAACATTTGCCAATCGCTGGTAGGAAATTCTTCCCACAAGCCGAGCGTGCTATTTTAAGCCGCTTGATTAAAAAGCAAAACAAATGAAGACAAGGCAGCGTATTTTACTGGAAACCCCACTGTGAGACTTTTCCACATGAACAAAGATTAATAATACACAAAAACTGACTTTACAATGGGAGAGTTAATTATCAACAAGACAATTATCTCCCAAGACATTGGCCTGCTTCTCTTCTGGCTTTACAGAAGTGCAAGATTTCCAACCGAATAAACGCAAAAGAACGAGTTTAAGTTTTCCATGGCCAGCAAGAATAATAAAATACTGGAAACTATAAACTAAATAAAAATGGAGGAAATACCTCAACAGAATGGCTACAACTTTCTAGAGATAGTGCACTGTTCTGTGCTATTTTTGTGTAACGCTACTTCTCAAAGTTGCATACAAAATAAATAACCGAAGACACAAAGATCGGAGAGAACTAAGATCAGGTAAAGAATGAGAGAACATCTGATTCCATCTAACATGTAACCTCCTAGCCAAAAATCCAAACCAAATGAAACAGGAAGTTTCTAAGGAATTAATGTCCCCCAGCTGGTGTTCTCCAGATGCGTGTGACATCCAACTCTCCTTATCTACTGCCATCATCCATTCCACCCTTGCTGGGGGACAGGGACACTGCAGTCCAACACATCTGAAGACAGCCCCATGGAAAAGGCCAAAGCAGAGTTTTGGAACTCAAATTACTGACAAGCATATAAGCTGGCAAAAAGGAAGTAAATCAGGGAGGCTCCCAAGCATCTCCACTGGTGACCACCAGACACCTTATCCCATTCTAGGTTTTCATTTTGTTTTAAAAAAACCTCTTAAATAATAACAAAGAGCCAGTTTCTAGCACCGTATCCACCAAAGCTCTGTAGCCCTGCAAAGATTCTCCTGACACGGTGCAGAACCACCTAGGAGCTGAGCTTGCTTTCTGCTAAAGTGGGGGGGGGGGCAGGGGGAGGGGCAGATGTTAAAGAAGTAAAATGGGGCTCTAAACTTCTGCAAGGCTTGAAGCACCCACTCCTTAAATTCCACCCCTCCCAATACGAAAGAGCCCAAATGTCTGAGCTCGTCCATTCTGGGTGGCTGCGGGAAATTACATAAAGGGAAGGTGATGCGCCATGAACAAACCTGGGCTGCACTCTACTGCTGTGATGGAATGGAATTATGAAGGCCGGGCTCAGGGAGATAAGCGTGTTCTTAGTTCACTGGAGGAGCGTGGGAAGTTCAAGAGGATGAGGCTGACACCTCCCTGAGGAATTCACGATGTTGTGGCTGGCTGGCTTGGGAGCTAGGTCTCAGTCTGGGGAGATTTTCTGTCTAGAGGTTGTAGCTAATAAACACAGAACTGAATTTGCATTGTCTCTTGGAGTTTTTTGGGCTAAACCTGACATCACTGGAGTCTGGGAAGATTGATGTCAGGTTTAGCCCAAAAAACTCCAAGAGACAATGCAAATTCAGTTCTGTGTTTATTAGCTACAACCTCTAGACAGAAAATCTCCCCAGACTGAGACCTAGCTCCCAAGCCAGCCAGCCACAACATCGTGAATTCCTCAGGGAGGTGTCAGCCTCATCCTCTTGAACTTCCCACGCTCCTCCAGTGAACTAAGAACACGCTTATCTCCCTGAGCCCGGCCTTCATAATTCCATTCCATCACATCTGCAAAACAATTTTATGATCTGTGAAAATTGCCACAATAGCAATGTTTCCTCTGGCTTCCAACTCTGGTATCAAGCCAAATACAGGTAATCCTGTAGCCACCCAGAGTCACTGGTCTGAGATGGGCGGCTATATAAACAGAATAAATAGATAAAATAAATAATCCTCACTTAACAACCACAATTGGGACCTGCAACTGCTAAGCAATGCAGTTGTTAAGCAAGACATCACATGATTGTGACTGGCTTATGATCTCACTTCCAATGCAGTTGTTAAGCGAGACATCACATGACTGCAGCTTACTGCCAGCTTGTCGGAAGCCAGCTGTGAAGTGTGCAAATGCGACCACATGACCATGGGACACTGTGACCATCATAAACGCCCACCAGTTGCCAACCACCTGAATCTCAATCATGTAACCATGGGGACACTGCAATGGTTCTGTGAGGACTGATTGTAAAGTTACTCTTTCAGCACCGTCGTAACTTCGAATGGTCGCTAAACAGGACTGTCATTAAGCAAGGACTACCTGTAGATTTGAACAACCAGAGTCTGTGCTGCTGGGTATGGCAGCATCTCAGACTAGGCAATACTGTTATAAATGCCACATTTGCCCAGCCACTAAAGTGACTCTCCAAACTGCTTCACCCCAAGGTCAGGCTGGGGTTGCTGATGCAGTCTTACCATCTCACTCCTTGCCCAGAAATGGTCAAGGGGGAAGCAATTAAAAGGGAAGAAAACTTGGTTAGAAAACTGCGTATTTCCAGTTAACTCTTTTATCTTCCATGCTACTGCTCAGCCCGTCTTTGCTGGAAGGGCCTCAGCCCAAGGGAGCCCCTAAACCATCACCTGAAACTTGCATTTCTGCTGCCAACAATGTGTGAGGATGAGAAACCGAGCGGACCATAACTGGGCTTATACACTGTGCAATAATTATTTAGCTAATCACAGGGCATGTTGTGTTTCTCAACCCAATGGCTTATATTTGCCTGTCTGCTCCTCTGAAACATCAGGAAGACAGAGACAAGATCAAGGCAGGGGAGTCAAGAGATGAAGAGAAACTTGTGGCAAAAGCCAACCAGTGGCAGCCTAGCATGTAATTACTCTGCACAAGAAAAATAACCTCTTCTCGGTAGGTTTTCCATTTTAAGATAGAACAAAATGACCACACATAAATACAGGGGGCTGAGGTTCAAAGGCAAAGACCACAGAATGCAGCAGATCCTCCTTTTGCCCAGAATATCTAAAGCAGAAGAAGGCTCTTTGTTAAAACGGGCACCGGTCACCTAAGGCGATCACCCATGTTGTAGCAATACATGACTTTATTTTTTTAAAGCAGAATTTACAAACCCCTTTCGTAAGGATCACAACCCATTTTGAGCAAGGGGTAAACAATGAGCCTGCAAGCAGAGACCCCTCTGGCACCCTTCCAATGCCTTCCCTTCTTTTATTATAGATCTCTTTCATTAAAAATAAACAGGAGGGTAGGACACTGCAAAGCAAAAGTGTCAGCTCCTAAAAACCATCTATTTCTAAGGATAGTTCGAGGTCCACCTGAAGTGCATGAAATACTCTTAAGGAAAAAAGTGTATACTGTAGTGCTTTATCTGGAGTAGTAAACAGCAGAGCTGTACATCCACTGAACATCATTTGGAAGAATTGCTCTGGGGCTTGAGAGCACAAACTCAACACCTTTCTACTATTCATTAAAGCAGCCTCTTTTTTCCAGGGCACAGAAAAGCTGCAGCTGCTTTAAAAGGTGGATTTATTAAGATTAGTGTAAGTCTAATGCAACTCTAGTAAGAGGGGAATGAGAAGAAACAGCCACACTTGTTTGCCTTGAGCCAACTGAGTGCTTTGCAAATGGCTGCGACTTTGCAAGCTATTTTGTGTGAGCACCCAAAACGGCCCAAATGCAACCACACCGCCCCCAAAACTTGCTTCCTTCTGGTGCAGAGTCAGACTAAGGAAATAAAGTCTCAGCTGCAGTTCTGGCGTGCCAGAAAATGAGATGCATAAAATTTGCAAGACTTCCTGCTGGTAAAGAATAGGCAGGATTGCATTTGAAAGGGGTAGACTTTTCCAGCAGTGTCAATATTATGGACTGCAAACAACAGAGGAGGCAAAAAAGGAAGGAATTTTCCAAAATCAAGCTTTCCCCAGCTGGCACCCTCCAGAAATGCTTCAGGTATAGGCATCCCACTGATGAAGACTGGACTTAGATCTTTTCTGCCTCAAGGACCCTTTGCGATTGATAATATTGACCTGACTCTTTTAGTATGGCTACAAAATGTTAAGAGATGTATTAATTTAGGTGCAGACCTTCGAATGCTCCAAAAGTATTACAATTACTGGGGGAACCCACTGCGAATCAGAATCTCCAGGGATGTCACATAATCTGAGCCAAGAACAAATCAGACTTCATTATCACAAAAAAATTACTTTGAGGGCTGGGACTGAAACTAGAAACATACTAAGTGATTAGCAGAAAGAACTTGCTGCTTTTCTTCCACCATCACATAACCACTACAGTTCTAAATACTAGGGAATAAGAGTGCAGACCCTCCTGGCTAAGAAGATTATCTTCCAAGAGAGCTGAAGGTTTGGAACTTGTAGTAAGAGGAGGCTTTGTACTCTGATACAGAGCGGATGGTTCTTTCGTGCAGTTTTGCAAGCCCCCAACGATACAGATACAACAAGACAGCCAGTTAACCTAGAGCAGTGTTTCTCAACCTTGGCGGGTTTCGGAGGTGTGGACTTCAACTCCCAGAATTCCGCAGCCAGCAAGGCTGGCTGGGGAATTCTGGGAGTTGAAATCCACACCTCCGAAACCCACCAAGATTGAGAAACACTGACCTAGAGCATCTTGAAGAGCAAGGTACGTCGTGAAGAAAGTTATGTTCACTAAGCAATGTAAACTCCAGGAAGATGCTGTAAATCAGGGTCTGCAACAAATGCATCCGTTAGCATAAATATAATAGCCTGTTTAACTGCATTTGCACAAACAGAATAACTCGGATACAGAGCTAACCCAGTTTCTGCACTCCTACAATATGCTGAAACATAAGCTGACCAAACTAGCTGGTTTTGCACAAAAAGGTAAGCTACACAAAACTAACCCAGATTAAAACTAACCAAGCTGAGCAGGTTCTGCAGACGCAGGAATTAGTTTTGTAAACTGGTGCAAGCAAAGCCACAGAACTATTGCATTCACACGTTTCTTTTAGGTCCACCCAGCTTCATGTTTACAGAATCTGGAGTGGCTTTCTCCAAGTACACATGTGCCCTCAACCCAATTTATGCAACCAACATGCCAACAGCTCCCTCCAAGAAGAAAAAAGCAAGGGACAAATACAAATACTGTCCTAGGACATGAAACTATCTTAAGAACCAAAGCACGCTCTTGCATCGCCATGGAAAAATTCTATAAAATAGGAACAAGTGTTACCAGAAATCTCATGCTTAAGATAGAAAGAAGATGTTGACATTTAAGAGACTGACAACAAATTCCAATGAAAAGCCCAAAGATTGCATTAGAGGTTGGCATCCCTGAGTACAGGTAGTCCTTGACCTACGACCATAGTTAGGTCTGGAATTTCCATCACTAAGCGATGCAGTCATTAAGTGAGTCACACCCAATTTTATGAACTTTTTGCTGTGGTCATTAAGCGAATCACATAGTTGTTAAGTGAATCTGGTTCCCACACTGACTTTGCTTGCTGGAAGCCCCCTGGGAAGGTTGCAAATGGTGATCACGTGACCCCAGGATGCTACAACTGTCATAAATATATGCAGGTTGCCAAGCACCCAAAATCTGATCATGTGACCAGAGGGATGCTGCAATGGTCATAAATGCAAGGACTGGTCATAAATCATTTTTTCAGCACCGTTGTAATTTCAAACGGTTGTTTTAAAAAAATGGTTGTAAGTCGAGGACCACTTGTACTTATTAATACCCATATACCACAAAGTGGCCCAGGAGTGATCTCAAAGTCCTATCTCTTTCCTCTATTCTTCCTCTGCCCCTTCCAGCAAGCTACCAGTGAAGACAGCAAGGAACAAGAGCAGTAGTTTCCTCTCCTTCTGAAAGCATGCCCTATTGGGCCTGAAAGAAGAGACCCATAAGTGGACAACTGCAGCATCAGCAAAAAGGAAGCATCTGGTACTAGGAAGGGAAATCTTCACGGGCATCTTACTTTCCTGGAACCACGTTCCACCCTGAATGACGTAATTATAGAGGGAAAAAATCAGCCTATGTTCCAGAAAGATTCTGGACAGGAAAATATTAGGAAATTTGGGACTAGCCTGAGGTTAGCTGAAATACAACACATACAATATATACTTTAACACAAAAAATATGACTGGAGGGAATTCCAAAAATAGATGAATGGGGAATGTACATGATCAGGGGCCAAGGATGCTGTCTGACTAATGAAAGGAGAAAAAATACAGACCAGGTGAGAAAAGGAACACAATGGAATAAATGGAAGGGATGAAGGAACTCATTCTTTGGCACTGCAGGGTAGCCTCCTCTGAAGCCATCTCAGACCCAATGGACCATTTTGTTGTAGGAACCTACCTGAGCATAACCAACTTTAATTACAGCAGCTCTTTTGACTGGAAAGCATTTTCTTTGCCTTCACAGCTGCTTTATGGTCCAGTCAAGACCAGGATGGTCACTGACAACATTCCTACAAGACACAGAACTCAGTTACCGAATTAACCAAAACCACAGCCAGCATGTTCCTGATTAATCTTTTTTATTTCATCCTTCCTCTTTCAGTTAACCCTGGGCATTCTGCAACATCTTTTTTTTTTTTTTAGAGAAAAGTATAACATAGACATTTTAAAGAAATTCGGGTGGAAATGCAGGATATGAAATCTAATGAATGAATAAATAGTAGGCTGGAACCAGGCTTAACTGTACTCAGAATGAATTCAAAAATATTTAAATTAGTAAAACAATGATTGAACTCAGTCGACCTATGTCTATACTCTAAGCCAATGAGAAGAATTTTAGTGAAATTTGCTAATTTTGAAGAAAACCCTATAGAAAAAGAGTGTGATTATTTCCCAAGACCAGAACAATGAAGCAGAAGCACAGAGGGACTCTTATATTTTATTAAGTAATTGTCTCAGCCAGAGGTTCCCAAACTGTGTACCCTGGTGGCCTGGAGCGCCACGGCAAACTAACAATTCTGTTTATCACGTAGTAAAATAGTCCACAGCAACCCTGTGAAGTTTACTGCAGTACGCAGTCTGGAAACCACAAGTCTAAACTATAAAACCATGGCTGAATTCACACGTTACACGGGTTTGGCAGTTTTGGATTAGCATGTCATGTAAAACAAACAGCCTGGCTTATAAACCACAGTTTATGGGTTAGAGTGTTGCAAAAACTCAAGCAAATGTGGCTTAATACACCTTGGCTAAACCAACTATACCTTAGCATGAACTATCTTCTCAAGACTGCTGGCAGCTGTAGTAGAGAATACGAAACACAGAAAACGTGGGGACGTTGTTGAAAGCTTGGTCCAGGTCAGCAAAAACATGTGCCAAGATAGATCAAACCGCTAAAACCTGAAGTTATCGAAAAGCAAAAAAAATAAAAATAAAAATCAGACTTGAAGGGCATCATGCAGGTTTTTAAAACAAAGCTTTCTGTAAAGCAAAGAGCCAAAACTGGTTAAGTACCCCCACTGCATATATTTGGGCTTGCCACTGAAAAGGCCCCTCTCTCTACCACTTCTCAATCCGTTTCCCCACCCCAGTGATGGGCCTGTAAGGAGGGCCTATTCTGAGGTGTAAGGAATAAGACGCAGCACCAAGACTATTAGTGGAACAGGCACTCCCTCAGTATGCCAACTTCTTCAAGTAACAATATGAAGTAACAGAAACATAACCTCACTCAAACTTAGCTTCTTAAGTGTGCTCCCCAACATTGCTAGACTGGGGAAAAAGAATTAGGCTACTAATAGTCTAAAGGCCTATGTTCCATCCAGACCAGGAGGAGATGCAATTAATCTTTTCACTGCCAGATGACTGAATTGCCACAACAATCACAGAAGAAGACATCCATCTGTTCCTCCTCGTTATCCCGCTTGCTAGTCGTGCAATCTTCACCTGAGGTATCCCATGAGATGAGCACACAAGGTTCTTAAGCCACTGGCTGGCTCCTCCAAAGTCACGTTCAGTGGAGTCTGGCACCACCAACGATCAGAAGACCAAGAAAATGACGAGGAAGAGAATATTCCAATAATTATTTCCATTGCTAAAATAAAACTAATGCAGAATCACCAGTTGCCAGGGTTAGGTCTACTTGCCTTGTTAATACAGATGACATCTCCACGCATGGCTTCCATTTTTAGAATATCCCAGCCACCAATTCCTGAGAGGCCCAAAGTATTCTTCAGTTTGGAAACCCTGACTGATCCTCAGTTGGTTGACATGAACAGGAAGACCAGGATGTTGACGTTTAAAACACAAGAGGACTTGCAAGAGAAATGCACGTAGTCTGGTGTTTAAGGCTTCAGAGCAATTGTAACAAATTTTTATTGCAGAGATAATGTAAGCCCTGGAAAAACTCTGCATAGGAACACCCCATTTCCTCTCCCCACTTTCCTTTGAAGAGGATTCTCTTCTCATTGTTTTCTCATGGCCAGAGCCCTTTAAAACCATCAAGAAGTTAAATCTTCCAAGAAGCTCTGTGCTGGCCAAGCAAAAAGTAAAAATAATCATCATCGTCAAATAAAATAATAGGGCATGCAATTTATCCAGCGTTCAACTTTAATGACCTCCTCCCAAGATTCATGGTTGGACCAATAGGACCAATTTCATGCCAGACATTTCTGGAGGTGATTTCTGCCAATGGAATGGGGCTTGGAACAAACTCCACATCCCCACATGGAAACACATTCCATGGGCAATCGCAGTTTCTTGGAAAAATCTACTGGGCTGAGGCAAGCCAACATATTTGCTTGCTATCCATCTCAAAATACTACGTCCAAGAACAGACGCCTACCATGTCCTGACCATTAGATGTCTCCTGCAATCCTCTGATACTTGAAGAGACCAATATTGTTAAGTTTCTCTAACCGATAAAGCCTTGCTATCTGTAGCGCCTATATGGCCTTGGGAAGGCTGGCGGACCTTCCACTCAGTCTATATAAAGGATCTCACCCAAGATGACTTAAGGACAGTCTCAGTTTCAAAACACGGGGATATACACGAGGGAGCCAGCGCATACTAACTGATCTGGCCCAGGAAGAGCTGAGATCTTCCAAATGCCTAAAGACAGATCTAATTTGTTATTTACACACATGAATGAGATGCCAACCAAATGGCAGGACTAGGCTTAAAAAGACAGCTGCAGCTTTGCCCCGTCCTTACTTGCCTTTCTTGTTTCACTTGCAACATTAACCCAGGGCCCTCTGGTTTATTTTTCCCAACATATGAACATAAGCACTGCCCTGCTGGATCAGGCCCCTGGCCCATCTAATCCAGCTGTCTGGCCTTTCAGCAGCCAACCAACTGTACCAGGAAACTGATGATTCTTCCAGTAGATGGCCTTCAGAAGCAGCCCCACAGCCATCAATCCCCATGATTTCCATGAAATAGTCCAACCCATTTCTGAAGCCAGCCAAGCTGATAGCCAGCACACCTCGTGGTACTGAATTCCAAAGCTGACGTACACATTGTACAAAAAGAAATTTCCTTTTGTCTATCCTGCTTCTTCCAATTTCTTTGGGTGACCTCTGGTTTTAGTATTTTGGGAAGGGAAAAACAGCTTCTCCTTGTCCACTTTATTCACACCCTGCATAATTTTGTACACCTCAGTCATGCCTCCTCTCATTCACTTCCTTTCTAGATTAAAAAGCCTCAAATTCTGCAACCTTACCTCAAAGGGAAGCTGCTCCAGCCCCTTGATCATCCAAGCTGCCCTCCTCTGAACCTCCTCTAGCTCCACAATATCTTTTTGGAGATGCAGCGATCAGAACTGCACACCATATTCCAGATGCAGACACACCATTTATTTATATAAGGGCATTAACAGGCAGTAGCCAATGATTATTCCAACACTCTTTATCTTTGGGATTGCAGAGAAAAATCCATCTACTACAATGACCTTGAACAGTTTCAGACTACAATTTCCATTGTACTTGCCATTCGGCATGGAAATTGTACTCTACATTCCCTGAGAAGGGTGGGAATTGCAACTCCACTTCTACCACTGTGGAATTCTAAGACAGAGAGTTTCTATGTTATACAGAATGACTTGAAGGTATTCCAGGAACTGGTTCCAAGAGACACTGGTTTTGTGAATGCTGCATCCATTTAATTTCACTAACCAAACAAGAGCCCCATCCATGAATGAAAAGAAAACGTTGGCAGATGTCTTCTCAGATGTCCCACTGAAACAACTGTCGGGGAGAAAAAAAATACTAAAAGACAATTGGACAGAAAGTCACACAGAATGTAAGCTTTTATGCGAAAAAGCAGGAAAGATCTTATTGATTTTCCCTTCAATGCTTCTTTATGAAATAGGATTTTCCACATCTACTGCAACCAAAGCCAAATGTCACACTGACACAATTACTTTTTTTTTTTTTAGCATGTCGCACTTCAGGCACTGATGAAAGATGCTGCCAAATGCAAGGTCACGCCCCCATTAATATTTAAAATAGAACGGAAATAATTATAGTTTATTTCAAAAATTGTTTTTCCAGTAAGAAGAAATGTTTGTTCCTTGCTGCTATCCCATTCAGTAAACCCATATTTCAATTCTCAGCTTCTGCTCAGCTTCTATTTATTTATTTGTTTGCTTGATTTTTATGCCACCCACTTCTTGAAGGCTCTAGGCAGCCAACAACCAAAGCTAAAAATTGCTATGCTCTTCTTATGGCCAAGTTGAAAGTGAAAAGGTATTTGGTATAATTGCAGCTGTTGTAACAAAATACAATTTATTACATCCCACATCTGCCAACATCAATGCCCCCTGCAGTTTCTCTGCTAGGAGGCCATACTTAATATGGTAAGATGTGTCCTTCCTTGCTTTCGGGCTTACACCCCAGTTTTCCTGGATGTAGCACTGGAAAATGACTGAGAATCACACTATCCAAGTTTACCTCCATGGTGAGAGGGGGCTTCAGGAAGCTGTCTTTCCCCTATGCATTTCTTTCTAATGAAATAACAGGATTCATCATTCCAAACACAGATTTTATCTAGAGGTTATGCTCCCATCCATACAGCAGAGTTGTTTGTGAGGATTTTCAGGATAAGCACTGATAAAAGAATTATAAAAGAATTAGCATTCAACACTGCAAGGAGAAATCTATACCTGATCGTCAGCAATGGGTCATCTGTATGAGTGGTCCGTCAAAATCAGGATTTGTTTTTTTGACAAAGAAGCAAGGAAGATGGCTTTTGAGCAATAGGGTCAATGTTGTTTGGTGTTACTCTATCAAAATATAACTTCTATGTCTTTTTCTCTTTTCCTATTGCTATGTTTAAAAATTAATAAACTTTAATTAATTTTAATTTATTCATTAATCCTTTAATTAATCCTGCATGCGTCTATATTTTTAAAGGTTTACGTAATAAAATTAGGGGAAAAAAGCTATTTGGGAGGAGGTAAGGGAGAGGCTGATGCTCAGGTTTTAAAATAGACTGTCTGCTTTTCAAGCCCAAATGCAAAATGCTTCTTCTGTGATTAGACCAGCCATCCGTGGGCCACTTGAGAACCCTCAAACTGTTTCCACGGCTACAAAATCATTGCTCAAAATCATGTGAAGCTCTGTGGTACTCTAAGCTATGAAAATCTGGTGAGCAATTATGACAATTATATCATTAGTACAAATTATATAAACAAAAGAATCCTCTCATTTACCTATAGTACTCATGGCTCATCTTGTACTCTGAACATTTGTTCTCCATTTACCACAAGATGTCTATGTCAACCATATAAACTGAAAAGACCAGAAACTACACAATATTCCCCATCTTCACTGATGGCTAGGTTCATACTCCAAGCCATGTTCAGTCCTCCATGCTTTTTGCTAGCAGCTAGAAAGATGGCTTTTACCAGTGATCGGAGGACTATCTAATTCAGAATATTACCTGCTCTAACTCCAAGGTCTAAGAGAGGTCTTTATTCCCCACCCCATTCACTATCTGATGGCTTAAGGTGAGATTCGGGAACTGAAACTATAGTCCTATCTTTCCTTTACCAGTGTTTTCACATTTCCACTATCATCCCAATGAACCATTTTTCTGAATAAACACTGATTTCTAGAAGATCATGTTTTGGACACATGCAGAACTCAGATACAACAACAGTCAGGTGTGCTGAAACTTAACACTGGATTCATTAATGAGTACAAGTCAGCACTTCCAACACTGTTTTATAACTGAATGTTACTTGGAAATGCAATATGCCAGATATCATACAGAAATCTTCTCCTCCTTATGGCCTCTAGATGTATGAAGATCTCAACTTTTATCATGTCATCCAGCATAAATTTGAGTTACACTGGAAGCTGAAGCCCAATAAAGGTAGGATATAAATCTAATAAACAAACACAAGTATTGAAGTACAACCACAGTAACTCTGTAGTAGGTATCCTATTATATTTTAAAATATAGCACGGTGATTGTGATGTTGGACTAGAAGCAGGAGAACCAGGTGGTTCCAACTCAACTACAGAATTCCCTTGGTGACTTTGCATTAGTGATTATCTCTCTATCCAGTCTACCTCACAGGGCTAATGTCATGGTGACTATGAATTAATACTGCCTTGACCTCTCTGAGAAAAGGCCAGAATGCAATCAGTCAATCAGCCATCGAGCTTGCTGCAAAGAGGGAGAGAGGGAGAGAGGGAGAGGGAGAGAGGGAGAGAGGGAGAGAGGGAGAGAGAGAGAGAGAGAGAGAGAGAGAGAGAAAGAAATATTTAAAATAAAGAGAAAGCTGCAATGCCCAATCATTGCAGAAGAGACAGATTCTCTCTCTGATGTCCTACACCCACTGGGAACCAGCACAAAACGTTACTAAGTGAGATTTCAACATGTAATGGCTTCATATGCTCCTTTCCATCAGGGGAGTGAGCCAAAACTCTTGGCTGTTCTCCACAGTGTCCTCATAAGAAGGAGCATGCTGCAACACAGAGAAATTTGTTCAGAAAATCAGAAAAACCAAAATCTCTGCATGCCTATTTATGGACCATCTGCAAATGGTTTCTGTAGGTAACTTTTGCGACAACAAGAGAGGCAATGTATATTTGGCATTCACTGTTGCTCCCCAGGCCATTTCTATACTCAACTGTGCAGGAAGCAACTGGGTCAGAGAGGAGAATGAAGAACCAGGATGCTGTCATATTGCACAGCCTCGTAAACACTTGAGTTAGTGTTCCTTTCTTCAGCCAGGGCAAGGCGTTGACTCACAGAGCAGAGGACAAACAAGCTGGAAAATTTGAGTCTCGCAAAACTCCAGACCACCTTTCACCTTTTGTTTAGCGATGTCCAGAAAGGCATGAAACAGGAAGTCCAAGCCGAGCTATGTGGAGAGGCCTCTAGGCACATCACCTCTGGATATCCCACCGGGCAGTTTATGACCCACTTACAAAAAGTAAGGCCTCCTTTGGGTCAAGCTTAACTCCTGAGGACCACATGGAAACATCTGCTTTGTTTTTTGCTTGAGATAAGAAACTGGTTAGTCACCACCTCCTTCCACAGGTTATGGGAGCAGGTGAGCTTGAAGAAAAGGGGTGGGTAGGAACAACTGATGCAAGAAGGCATTATTATTCTGCAATTATGCAGTCCTGTGATTTTTAACCAGCCTGCCAACAGCTGTTTAGTGTGCATCTGGAAAGGTTAGCCAAGCATTCTTGTTATGTTCTGCACGCGTATTGGCAATAGAGGGGCTCTTGATTCTTACTCCTTAATAGATACACCGGGGATGCACACATACAACACACTTCCACTCAAGACTGAAATCCTACTGCATTCAAGAGGCCTAGAACAATAAACCTCTTTTTATTCCCCTCTTTTTAATGAAAAGGCCATACCTATTCAAAATGTTCACCTTTAAAAAAAAATGTGATTTTCACTCCACATCCTTCATCAATGTACAGCCCTGCTGATTATTAGATACAAAGATATATTAGTAAACTTATCATTATGCCCAGCACATCCATGCCACTTAGAGGCTGCAGTGAATGATGTTAGTTGCAAAGGTCTGGAAAGAGAAAGGATGGGAAACAGGTGTGGGATACCCCAGAGAGCTGCACACAAGAGCTCCTATCACCAACAGTGAAAGGCCCCACCCAGCTTTAAGGCTCATCTGCATTTCTCAACCTATATTTACTAAAATAAATTAGCTCTCCAGAGATCAGCTAGCTCACTCCCGTGCACTCCTACAACTGCTGTTCTTCAGCCTCAGTGTTAATTTCTGTGCACTGGATTTCCTTGAAGTTATGGCTAGACAACCAGAGACTTTTCTGTTGGATTTGACAGACAAACAATTGGGGGACACTCTCATGGAACTTTGCTTTTATTTATGGTAACAGCAGCAAGGCTTTTATATGAACACTGGTCTAATCTAGCAAGGTGATGTGTACACAGACACACCTATCCTTAAACACATGCAACCCTGACCCACAGAACAGGATCACAGAATCATAGAATATAAAGATTGGAAGGCACCATAGAAATCATCTACTCCAGTGTTTTTCAAACTTGGCAATTTTAAGATGTGTGGACTTCATCTCCCAGAATTCCCCAGCCAGCATGCCAGCTCGGGAATTCTGGGAGTTGAAGTCCCCACATCTTAAAGTTGCCAAGTTTGAAAAACACTGGTCTAGTCCAACCCCTTTATCCAGGGTAGGAGTCCACTAGTACAGAAAACTCCGCTACTGTTGCTGTCAGCCTTCCCAGGTAGACCAGACAGGAAACATGACCAGACGAGCTAATTCTACATTAACAGAATCTTGCAAGTCTGAAAGTATAAAACTCCCACCATCTATTTTACAGCCTGATATGTTAGGGAGGTTCCTTTCTGAGTTTCTTTCTCTGCCTGTTATGCAGCTGCGGGCTATGCCCTCTCTTATCTGATCATTCCCTAGGCAGCATCTCTCACCCCACCATCTCTCAAGGTCATTCCCACATACCATTACAGTTGTGGATTGACTGAAATGTATTATTCTATAATAGCAAACCAAACCCCAATATTTAATTTTTAAAAATCCAATAGCCCCTTGGGCTGAATTTTTCAATGAGCAATGTAAGATGGGACACAAGGAAAGGAAGAAAGCATTTAAAATTACAACTATCACCTCCTACACACATCCACACACCCCAGTTTAAATACTTCCAAGCCAAAACTAGCACACAGTCCCTATTCTTTTTCTGCAACCAGGTCTTAATAATCCCTGTACATCAGAAAGCCACAATCAATGCAGCCAAACCTTTATGTGCTGCGGCCTTCTCCTCTCACTGTGCCATGCTACAATATTTAAGCCACCTTTACACCCTCATTCCCCAGCAAGATGTCAGACTGGCACTGAAGAGACCAAGGACCCTGTTCAGCCACAGAAGCTCAACAAGTCACTTTGGGCCAGTCCCTCCCTCCGTCCCTCCCTCCGTCCCTCTCTTTTTCTCAGCTCAATCTACCTTACTGGGTTGGCGTGGGAAATAACAGGAGGAGCACACTATTTATACCACCTTGAACTTCTGATTGAAAGACAGGATGTAAGTCCAGCTAATACATACATACACATATACATAATACATACATACACATTGAAGGCAGCAACCAGCTGTAAACAGTAACAGGAATGAACTTGGGAGACAGGGGGAAGAGCCACAGCCAAGAAACAGTCAGATAGAGGCAGCATAGCCCGCAGAAGGAATGTGGGCATGGCAAATGTCTCAAAAGAGACTGTCCCTAGTTTCTTGGGCTGTAAAGGCAACAGGGGAGAAATATACTTTCAGACTTGCAAGACTGATGTCAGCCTCGCAAGGTAGTCCAGACAGGAAGAATGACCAGATGGACTAATTCTACTTTACTGCAAAGTTACATTAACAGAATCTTGCAAGTCTGAAAGTACAATGCTACTCTGTCGCTGTTACAGCCCAAGAAACAAGGGAGGATCTCTTCTGAGATAGTTCCCGTGGCTGTGGCTCTTCCCATCTCCCAAGGTCATTCCCACATACTATTACACTAGCTTATCCTTCTTGAATTTGTTTATTCTCCTTATCTCACTTCATCCAAGTTGGTGACAAATATTCTAACTGGTAGCCTTAAGGGATCCATTTATGGGTGATTCATATAACCATTGTCTCCCTTAAATGTGATCTATAAAAGGTAACTTAACTCCACACACACCCAGTTTTGTGACATCTTAAACATCACCTAAATTCTACTACCACATATGCATTCACAAGGTAAACATGATCTCTGAAATTATACAATAATAAAACAAGTGTGCAAATCTCACTGCCTTTTGCGCTGCAAAAAGTAACCTTCATAAGCTCCATTCCACAAACTATTACTCAGCATCATGGCAACAGACCATGGATGATGAATCTATGGCTCTCCAGATGTTACCGAATTTCAACTCCCAATAACCTGAAAGGTCCTCTTGAAGAGCTAATAAACTCATATTTTCATGGTCCCCACTGGTGGGGTTGGTGCCTAGTGGACCCCTCTGGGTACAGAAAACTTTTGTACCCAAAATAAAAGTAATTTCAGAGCAGGGATATGGCATACACACATTCCGCAGTGGTGTAGTAGTATCTGCTGATAGATAAATAAAAAGCAAAGAGGACATTACAACTCTCCTGGCTGTGTCAGTGAAGGTTCAACTCAATGACTGAGTTCATACAATACACAGAAGTAGACTAAAAGAACACTAGATAGTTTGCAATTCAGCCTGTGGTGGGAACAGAACCATTGTTTTAGCATACTTTGTGATCTGGGCCATCCCCTAATGTGGTTGGTTCAGACACATCACGGTAGATGGACAAAGGAACTGTCTTTTTAATCTGGGATTTGGGTTTATCATGTTGTGTGATGCAACCAATGTTCTGCCCTGACAGCAAGAATGTGGCTTCTATGCAAATATCCAGTGCATGGCCAGCCAGCACAATTCCATGCACCCCAAACTTGAGCATAAGGTTGTTGACTGCAGCCACAGTTTAGGTCTTTCCAAGGTTGCTGTGCGTATCTAGTTCTGGCACAAACTGAAAACTCTAATTCAAGATATTTATAGGAATAAATATCTTGAATTAGAGTTTTCAATTTGTGCCAGAACTAGATACGCACAGCAACCTTGGAAAGACCTAAACTATGGCTGAGCAATAAAAGACAGAGTGGTTATGGTCTAGAACTAGGAGTGGGGAGGTTCTAGTCCATCTTTAGCTACGGAAGATCCCTAGATAATTCTGGCCCAATGTCTTCCTCCACTCCACCTTGGCTTACTTATATAGTTGTTGCTACTGGGGAAAAGGAGAAGGGAAGAGGGAGCACTATATACATCACCATGAGCTCCTGAATGAAAGGCAGGAGATAAGTCTAGCAAACAATTCAATATACAAGTAATAAATACTGATGATGTTACCTGGTTGGGTAATGAAACGTCTGCAATCAAACAACCAAACTCAGAGAGCATCAAGAACTCCACAAGTAATAAATAATAAAATAAATTGCACCCTCCCCCAAAAGCCCCCTTCAATGCAAACAACTTCATTAGCTATCAGCCACAACTAGAGAGCAAATTAAGATGTCATTTCACTAATCCCTAACAACAGACCATCAACAGTAAAGAAATAACCAGTCAAGATATATGCCAAAGACTAGCACTTGGTAGAGTAGCCATGAAGGCCTTGGAACAGTTATTCAGATGCTGTGATGTGTCTATACCTACAAAGATCAGAACTGTGCAAGTCATGTGACACTCTATGAAAGCAAAAGTTGGACTTTGAAGAAGCAGGATAGGAAGAATATTGAAGCATTTGAACTTTGGTGTTGGAGAAGACTACTGAAAATACCATGGACAGCCAAGAAAGCAAGCCGATGGATCAATGAACCAATCAACCCTGAGTTCTCACTTGAGGCACAAATGACCAGGTTCAAATTATCCTACTTTGGACATGTTATCTGAAGATCCAGCTCTCTGGAGAAGGCTCTAATGCTGGGCAAGATGGAAGGAAAGAGAAGACGACGACGACCAGCAGCAAGGTGGATGGACTCCGTTATAGCAACAATGGGTGCACTGTTGGAAGACCAGGCTAGGGACAGACTGTTATGGAGAAAATCTATCTACATGGTCACTAAGAATTGACACTGACTTGATGAAACATAATCAATCAACAATGGATCATTCAGGTCCCCAAAATGCTATGAAACCTGACCAGTTTTGGAAAGAACAATTCAACAAAGAGTGGGAACCAACTCCAAATCAACTAGCTGCATTATTATAAACAGAACAAAACAAGCTCTTCTCTGCAATAATGACCCAAGTGTGGAATATCAGTAGCACCTGTTTGATCAGACACTTGGCCATCTCAGTGATGGCCCAGGAATGGGCCATCTGGGAAGTATCTTGGTCTCTTCCCTGCCACCCAGGTTTAGAAAAAGTAACAACAGCCTTCTGGCAAAGGACACCCTTTTACACAGTCTCATCTTTATTGTTCATTTTTATGTATTTATGACTACTGTTGACTAGTGAAGTCTCTCAGTGATTTACAATAACATTTTACTGAGCACCACCTTGTTTAATCTACCCTTAAAGTCCTATTTGTGGATCTTTTTTTTACAAATCAAAAAGTGAGGACTGTTTTGATTTTAAAAGAAGGAAATCAGCAACCTGGGATCTTTAGGTCCATGTGTGTATATTGTATAACTTGCAAAAAAACAACATTTTATATTGGATTCTCCATTAGTAACTAATTTCTGTGGAATCTTTATGTGTGCAAATTACTTTTGGGGCTTTCATGCTCCAAAGCAGCATGCACATTTTGCTTTTGAAATAAATAAGCAGCATTTGATCTGAGGCCAAAAAAATTCAGCTAGCCTTGGTTATCTGCCTTAACTGAATCCTAAAGGGGAAATCTAGGTTAGCCCTCTTGGTGAAGATAGGTTTTCACTTCTTTCCTCCATGACATCTAATTAGTTCATAATTTTTTTAAAAAAAAATCACAGTTCCCTTATCTTCCCTGCAAACATAGTACAGCATTCAGGAGATACTGAGAAAAATGTTGGTGGAACTTTCCACAACAAGGAATAGAGATGTTTGAGGATCAGGCAAATTAACCATTACAATCTTACTAGTTGTACTGCAGCTACTAGTGAAAATGACCCTCTATTACCAGAAGGATTCATCAATCAATAGCAAATACAGTGGAAGAACTCCTCTGTGACTGTTCTTTAAAATAATCTGAATTGCCCTTATAGGCATGGAAATATCCCGATATATAGATTTGCCAAGGTACATTGCCCAGAGTCATGCAGTTTGGAGCGGTCTATAAATACTGCTAAATAAGTGGGAAATAAATAAATAAATAATCAATCAATCAATCCATTTCTGGGCTTCTCCACTGCTGAAGAATGGAGGTGAAATAGATGTCTTTCGCATCTTAACAACAATACAAAGAAAAGCTTTGGCAGATGCAAATTAGCAACACAGGGATGAGCTTAAATCACAGCAGCAAGCACTGAGTCGGATCCATTTCCATACTTATGAGAGCATGAAAATCTTTCTGACATATGGACATCCTGCTTTGCATTAAAAGGATACAATTTCTTTTTAAGTGAAAACGTGAAAGGGAAGAGGAAGTCATATCACACCAGTATTTTTTTCTACAGGCTTAACTTGCATCTGTCCATTAAGGAACTCTGGCACGCACAATAATGTGGAAGCTGCTGTTCCAATTTGGTTACAAAGGAAGTTAGTTAAGAAAAATCTCTTCCCCAATCCAACGTGGGGGTCGCACTGGTCCCAAAGTCACTGAGAAAAATTCAAGCAGGCCTACCTTCAAACTCCGACTTTACTGAGAGATATTGTCCGCCTTCTCCAATCCGACCTGATCCAGGTATGTTGGGACTACAACTCCCAGAATCCCCAAAACCAAACTAGCTAGGAATTCTGGAAACTCCAGTCTCTAACACTTCTAAAGGCATCAAGTTGACGAAGCCAGCCTTAAACGAATTACTTATAATTCAGAAGGAGATTGTAATGAAAACAGTATTCCAAACTCCAGGAAGAGAAGTCCTCATCAGACAGTTAAATAAGCAATAAACAGAACAGGAAGATGACATTCTGTGAAATATTGCACGAAAAAATAGCCAGAATGCCCGTTGCCACATTGGTCACAGATTAGCTTTAAAAAAAGATAATCTTCCATTTTGTATTAGGAACATTCACCTCCAAGAATATGATCATTTCAGTGAGATGTATGAATAATTTTAAAATATTACCCCAGAAATCACCAAAAACCCCCACAGGGCAATATTACAGATTATGCACAAATAATCAACTATCCAACACTTTTAAAAATACAAATCCTGTAACTCTACATGAAATAAGCTGTTTGAAGAACTCCACAAATAATGGTGGGGAAAATTTCAACATGTATTTGGAAGGTTTATTTAAACGTGTTGCAGACCTGTTAAAAACAAAACAAGGACAAAAACCCCAGCATGATTCTATTTAATGGCTTGTAATAAAAATATTACAGGATGAAAATAACACTCGGTAATGCAACTGGGTTTATATACTTAAACAGGAATTAACTATAATATAAATCCATATCTAGTCAGAAAGCAAACCATATTTCTTTCAGTGGGGGGGGCTGCCCCAAAGTAAACGGTAATCAGCATACATAAATATGGTACTGCACCATAAAACAAATGTAAAATAAATTCCAAATTTTGGCAGAAAGTAATCCTCGCCATTAAGACGCACACTTAAAGACAGATTTTGTGCAACACAATAAAAGGAAATATTGGGACTCTTCTGCCACAAGAGTTTCAGAATGACAAAGTGCAAGTTCATAAATACAGGCCAATGCAAACATGTCTCAACTTGCCAATTTGAGCCTGGTGCCCTAATATTCAGGAGACAATTTTATTTTGATTTTAATTATGCTTGCTCTTTTGTCCATTTATTGACTGCTCTTTGCAACCAAAGCACAAATATTCTCTTCGCTACGGGGTGCGTGTGAGAGCCGGACACCCGTGCACAGCACGAACTCTTCTGCCCACCAGATCAGCCTGCTTCCAGGATGGAAGACCGAGTATGCTCCGATCTGTATTGCCACAAAAGTTCGCCTTGGACTCCAAACAGGTTTCTTGCAGGAAAATGGATGTAGGGCCGGAGCTTAAGAAACGGCCTATGTGGACCTTCTGGGGGGGCGAAGTTCTGGGGATCAGCGAAATCTAACTGATCACCTTAACCGTGATCCAGGGAAAGGAAAGCGCCTTTCCTTGACTTTTGAACGGTCAGATCCCAAGAGGCGGGAGAGGACCCAACTCGGTTAAAAGAAAGACCCGGGGGGGGGGGGCGACGGAGGAGACGCCGCATCACAGCGGACGATGCGAAGCCAGGATCCGAGCCTGCCCCGCGCACCAGGGCGCAGCGGCGGAGGCGAGCCCGCGGCGGGCGGCGCGAGCCGACCCCGACTCGGAGCGCAGCTCGCCCTTCCAGACGGCGGGGTGGGCGGCCCGAAAGAAAGCACAAGTGTGCGCCGATGCCAAGGAGCGAACAAGGGTTCTGGGGCCTCTCCGCCCGCTCTTGGGGACGGTCGGAAAAATAGTCTGCAGAAGGCCAGACCCGGGAGTGGGATGGGGTGGGGGAGGGGAGGGGAGGGGAGGGAGAAGCAGAGACGGGGGATGGGCAAGGAGACCCGACGACCATCCCCCCATCCCCGCGATCGTGTTATGGCAACGACGGCAATGGGGGGGGAGGGGGCTGCACGTCTCCGAACCCTCCTGCAAGGGGCCAATACCGATCGGAGGGGGGAGGGGTGTCATCTTTATCTTCGAAGCGCTCGGAAGGCAGGTTTGGTGCATTTGCACACAGACCGACGTCCAGTCCCGCGGAGCAGCGCGCGTGGGTCGGTGGACCGCAGCCGGATCTTTTCCCCCGCTCCCGCACACAGAAAAGCACGCAAGGCGATGGCCATAAGGGCACCTGTAAACTTCTGGCCAACTCCGAGGCCCGACTCGTTGGAAAGCACGCTCAAACAAAGGCAAGAGAGCGGCCGGAAAGCAACGACCCCCCTCGTGCACCTCCCTCCCCCCGCGCGGCCTCCTCATCTACCCCCTCCCCCCCATCTCGCTGACTTACCACGCATCCTTCGCAGGCCCGGCCAAGTCCCCTCCAAACAGTTGGGAAGCCTTGCAAAGTTATTCGCTGTCTCGATCGGGGTTTTCCTTCCAAAAATAAAGAGCCATCCCCTGCGATTAAAGCAAAAACAAAAAAAGGGGGGTGGGGGGAGCAAGGGCCGCCAAGGCCGCGGTTGTGCAGCGAGAAGGCTCCGCTCGCAGCTTGTTTCCCATGTGCTCGCCGGAGCACGCGCTCGCCTCAATGGAACGTTGTGCTGGCTAGAGCTCTGTGACGTCACTGTCCCCCAGCAGCTGATCCTGCCTCGCAGCCTGCAACGGCGGCGGCTTTGGAAAAAAAACCGCGCGCTCCAATGAGGACCTGCAGTTTGCAGCCCCAGCCGCCTCGCATCTTCCAACACGCTGTGGAAATGGGGGGAGGAGGAGGACGGCGCGCGGCACAAGTGCCGGGGATTACCAACTTTATTTTCCCCGTGTGTTATCCTGCTCCTCTGCCCCTATAGCGGCTTGGCCGGCCGGCCGTTGCCCTGGTGGGTTTCATTCTTGCACCCCGCAAAGCTTCCCCGGAGCTGCGTTGCAAGAATGTCCTCTTGGGGTGGGGGGGAAGGTGCGTCAGTTGGCAACCGCTCTTGCCAGTTTTTCAGCCAGACCTTGTAGTTCTGTCTTCAAGGGCAGCAAGACGTGGAGATATTAGTCGAGCGGTGTGCTATGCTGGTCCCAAAGTAGCGGGGGAACGGTGGGGGGGGGGGGCGGTAGGAGAAGCTAGGAAGAGAGAGTGCACGTGTGCCTGGAATCGCAGGGAAGATCGTGGCCTCTTCCTTCTACCTCTGAGAGAAAAAGGAGGCCAGTCCGAGAGTCCTCGCGCTGCTATGGGTGGGTTCACCTGCGGCACACCGCTCCTTTCGCTCACGCATCTCGTGCTTATCCTTCCTTGGAATATCAGCTTCGTTTCACGGCTGATTCAGCGTTGGTGCGCTTTGCACAACTCCTCAGGCACCAGAGAGCCCTCCGGTCTGGACGTTGTGTCTAAACCACCCGGCGAGGCTGTCAGCTTGGTTCTTATATTCCAAGGCCGGTCACGGGTCAGCACAGAAAGGTGGCCTTCTGCTAAGTGAGACCATCAATCAAACCATTTAACCCAGTTGACTGACTCTGAACTTGCAGCGTCGCAGGCCAGACGCTACAACCTTTAGCAAGTATGGCAGAAGACAATACCACCACGCATTTCACTGATCTATGACTGTATGGAGTTCTATGCTTGCGGGACAGAGGAATATTTTGCTGTGATCCTGATAAATTTGGGGGTTTGATGTGTGTTATCTCTTTGGTTCTATTAGTTATTTTAACCCTGTTTTGGCTCACTAGGGTTGTCAGCTGCTCCGAGGCTGTCAACAACTGGAGCTATGTATCAGCCAAGTAAAGAAATTAAATTTAATTAATTAAATGAACGATACCAACTGAAAGCTTTGCCACTGGGCAAATTGGTTCATCTACAAAGCCACGGCTTCAATAAAAATGAGGGGGCATAATTCTAAACCAGAAATCCCAAGACCTTTTTAGTCTGGTAAGCATGACAGACAGACAGACAGACAATTTACCATGGTCATTGACCAACCAGGATAAAAGATCAGATGAGATAGACACTAGAGCAATCTGTAGCTGAAGGTTAAACTGTGGAGTTCATGGTGCTCTCTGACCCTGGTTGTTTGCTTGCAGACCTTTCATTACCCAACTAGGTAACATCCTCCGTGCCACTGAAGATGTTACCTAGTTGGGTAATGAAGCATCTGCAACCAAGCTCAGCGAGTACCAAGAACTCCACTAGAGAAATAAAATGATGCCTACTCTGATATTAGTTCATTAACCCTTGCCAGATTTTACAGACTCTAAAGCAACATGTTATACCGTTTTAAAAAATGGGTGCATTTCTCTCAGAAAATAAATAATTCCAGTAAAATAAATCTAAGTGCCCTGAGAATTTCAATATTAAATGGGTATATCCCTGTAAAATGGACCATATAAGCCCACATGGGCTGGGGTTTCTGTGGCTCCAGCACTGAAAGGGCAAAGTCTTAACCACATCAGAAATATTCTTAAATTTCTCCTCCCTGACTGATGTGAGGAATGTGTTAAGGTGGGTTAAGGATAAGGCCCTTCTGAATTTTGGAGTTGTGATTTGTTATAAATATTGGGGATGATCTTAGGTAGGTGGACTGATGATTCTCAAAAATATATCTAAGGGAGGTCTGTCCCACTGGACCTTCTACATCTAATTCCTGGTCTGTGGAGTCCTTGGGGTTCTCTGAGCTTGGTTGTTTTCTTGCAAATGTTTCATTACCCGGCTAGGTAACATCTTCAGTGCTAGGATGGGATGAGGTTTGCTCTCTGTTTATATACAGTAGCTTGCCCTGCCTGTGTTGGTGGTGTTGTTTTTTCCTGGTAGTTCCTTGATTGAGGTATTGTTTACTGCTTGTATGTCTGGTGGTAATCTTGGTGTTAATCTCTGCTTATCTGGGTGATGACTGCTGCTGAGGAGAAGTTCTGGTCTTTTATTTCCCTTTCTATTGTCTCTTTTTAATAGTCTGTAGATGCTGTTTATCTCTATGTGCCTGTTGATGGCTGCCTTGTCTGAATACCAAGCTTCCAGGAATTCCCTTGCATTTCTGGATTTAGTTTGGTCTAAGATGCTAACAGTTTCCCAGTTGAAACTATGGTTAAGTCTGTCCATATGTCCACAACAGACATTTCCTATTCAGCAGCCTGATCCCCAGAATTAAACTTCCCAAGACCCTACCCTCCTGTCTATAGTGTTTCTCAACTTTGGGAACTTTAAGCTGCATGGACTTCAACTCCCAGAATTCCCCAGCCAACATCGCTGGCTGGGGAATTCTGGGAGTTGAAGTCCACACAGCTTAAAGTGGCCGAGTTTGGACAACACTGCTCTAGAGTATATGCATTCCCAGAAGCATCCTTGGAAATAAATATTCTGGGGTTGATGCTTTCCTTCCCAACAGCTTACTTTCCTACCTCTTTTCAATTAAAAGAATCTAAAAATAATAAAACTAGATGGGCATATTGAAGGCCATAAAATTGGCTGGGAATCTAAATTCTCAATCAAGGGCTTTGTACTTGCTGCGTTTCCCACCTTAGGTGATTGAGACAACCTGCATTTTAAGAGCCAGATAAGCATGGTGTGATTCAAGACATGTTCCAGGATGTGTTCCAAAGTAATCCAAATGCCTGAGATACAACCATCACATTAAGTATCTTAAGAGAGAGGGAGATAAATGATTGCTTGTTTCTAGGGTTCCCAACGTGAAACCCTGCTTCTGCCTTTTCTAACTGATTCTTTCACTTTATCATTATTCATCAAGCAGGCAGTGGCACAGAGGAAAACTCCAACCACAATGTCTCTGAGATCCATGGGGGATCCTAGGAAATAACAATGGGCGAATTGCTGCAGCCTAGTGCTTTGTTTAGGTGTAAACCCACCCGCCAAATAAAAAGAGGAAAATGAACTAGGGTGGTAGGGAGCATCTTCAGAAATGGAGAAGATAGTGACAATAACTTTACCTGTTTTCTTCCAGACGTGGGAAAGGATGTGAGCACTGACAAAAAGCTGAGGGGGCATGAGCCCAGAATTTTCGCTTCACCTAGGGTTGTTTTCCCTGAACAATGAGTATACAATCATAGTGTATATTTAAGTATATGTACGTGTATACCCTGCATTCAGAAACAGGCAATGAGACGGGTCGCTTGCATTTTGCATCAATTTCAACATTTAAAAAAAAAAATTGGTAGATTCTTTTTTAAGGATTGAACAGTACATTGATAGGAAAGGGTCATGACCTGGGAGGTGCCAATTAAGACTTGTGCATTGTGCAGGGAGCAGACACACACTGATCTTCCTAGCAAGTAGGACGTTGCGCCGAGCCTCTGTCAAACTCAGAATGGCTGATGGATCTCCTGTTCTCTGTTTAGAAGGAGCACCGCTGAAGATCAGAGCTTCAGGTGGAAGTTGGCAAACAAACATGGAGAGAATATTTGGATCCCTGGATGTCCTTGTAGGTTTTATTAGGTCCCGTGGCCATCACAACACACTGGGCCAAAGTTAGGGCCAGGGGAAAATAGGACCCTTTGCAATGCCAGGAGCAAGTGACCCCAATCCCCCCCTAATAATTGCTTCTTATACGCAGGTTGAGATTGGCTACCCGCATTATGCCAGCCTATTTGGTTGGTTCATTGGTTGGTTGGTTCGTTCATTTACTAGATATCACTAGCCACCCATTTCAGAACAGCAAAATGCAATAAATATTGTTTTCAGAAGTATATATTCAGAAAACAAAAAGAAAAATGGCCACCAAGGATAAACCGGGCAGCAAAAACATCATTCAGTTCATGGGCTCAACTACCTCCTGACCACCATCCTTGATCTCAAGGGCCTTACGAAAGGCTAGCAGCATTGGGAGCAGATTCTCTAATCTAATGAGGCACCCAGAAGCCTATTAACATTTGTCCACTGTTTTCTGTGCTGGGTGAAAACGGATTTAAAGCCTTCCCATTTGGGATCTTCACCAATCCTACAGGCAACTTTTTAAGGCTAGGGCCCCTCCTGGTCAGAAATCACCCATTTATCAGTACACCCTCCTCAATAGTTCCAGGGAGCTTAACTCTTGGACACCCCCTCTAGCTTTCCGGAGTGCTGTCTAGCATCCCATTTATTTTTGCCTTTTTTTTTCTGAGTCAATTAAAGATGACTTCCCTAAATACCACTCACTTCCGCCTACCCATCACATTCGTTTTCTGAGAATGTTTCTATAAGACTTAAGTGGGGTGGAGAGGTTTCCTTGTAACTCACAAACGTGCAGCTTTTCCAGACTAAGGAACAAGCATGGTCTTTGGCTGGTGCATCAGGAGGTATCACCAGGACAAAAACTAAGTTTCATTTTATTGACTTTACAATGCATTTAAATTTAAGTACAATTAACGTATTGTTCTCCACTCATATACTTAACTATCATTTTAATAAATGGCAATCCATTAACATTTGGCTACATTAAGGCTTTAATAAGTTGCATTTGGTCTAGAGCAGTGTTTCCTAGAATTCTTAGCAATGGCCATGCTGGCTGGGGAATTCTGGGAGCTGAAGTCCACCCATCTTAAAGTTGCCGAGGTTGAGAAACACGGAGGCTCAAGGACAAGGTTCTGCATCTCTCTTGTAAATAAAGATGATGCTAGAGGCCAGTTCTTCGCTTTGTACCATACCAGTTACCCATTTATCCTTATTGATTTTTATTTTGAATCATTTTAATTCATCATTTTTGAAGATTGTTTCAGTCTTTAAGAGCATTGGGTGTAACTGGGATCCTGATCATCTGATAACTTTTTAGAGTCAAACAATATCAGAAAGACTCCAAATTGAGGTGAATATGTGTAGCTCAGGGTTGAACTGTGGAGTCCTTGTGGTTCTCTGAGCTTGGTTCTTTTCCAAAGTGTCCTCTTGGTTGCTTTAATTGATTCACCTCCCTTCGGTGTCTGTGGAGGGAGTCAAAATAAAAATCAGGATGATGCCCGCAACCATGCGATGTGTGTAAAAAAGTGCAGGGCTTTAACTGTATGGTTGTGGACACTCTCTTGATGTTTTTGACCCCAAATGGATGCCCCTACCCCTCCCTCTGCATTAAGGGTTTTAACCATTTTTTTCTTACCCATCTGCATATTTGTTTTAACACCAGTCACCTAATCCCTAGGAAATTTGCTTAATACAAGAACAGTTTATTAGCCACATGTTGTCTACAGCTGCTGTTCCCAACCTGGCTGCCTTCCAGATAAATTGACCAGCTCCCAGAATTCCTCAGCCAGCATCATTTTGCTGAGAATTCTGGGAGGTAGCTCCCAGATCTGGAGAACACACAGGTTAAGGGGGGCTGGACTAATGGAAGAAATAGAACTGATTTTTCAGGGCCAGAAAAGCTAAGAAAAAAATACATTTACTTTTAAATTTCGATTTATATGCCGCCTAATCACAAGCAACTCAGAGTGATGCATAAAAATTAAAAACACATCATGAAAAAAATGGAAAGAAACTAATAACATCAACCAAGCCACATCAGGGAAATAGAAAAGAATTTTGAACTAGAGGGACCATTGCATGTGGTATAATAGCTGCTGTGTTAAATGCAATTTAACTGTTTCTCCTTGCAAGAAGCCAAATAACCCTCCCATGCTTGACTGCCATTTATGATTGGAAAAGTTTAACACAAAGAGGAAATGGAGGTGACAGAGGATAGTTGAAAAATATTTCAATCACGTGTGTTTATTTTTCCACTTAGGGCTTGGAATTAGTGCATATGGTATCTCCCCCTCTTTTTATCCCTACAACAACCTCCCTCTCAAGCAGATTAGACCAGTGTTTTTCAAACTGGCCAGCTTTAAGATGTGTGACCTTCAACTCCCAGAATTTTGAAGTCCACTCATCGTAAAGTTGACCAGTTTGAAAAACACTGAGACAGAACTGAGGGATGGGAGTCAAAAGACCTTCTGGCCAAATGGGAATTGGAATCTAGCGGTCTTCGGTCTTATCCCAAGTCCTTGTGAATGTCACATTCTACGTCCTGGCAGTGAGCGTTGTATGTCTGAGTCCCAGGTGCTCCAATTTCCCCAGGTCACTCAGGCTGGAGGAGAAGCAACAACAGCGTCTCTTCTGTACTGTCTTTAATTCCACCCAGAGCCTTTCGCCAGCCTTTCCAATGCATCAGGAGCTGCAAAGCACATATGACTCATCACAAATCCAGCTTTATTTAGCAAAAGGCATCAGGAGTATCTTGTCCTTCACCTTTGCCATTAAAATATCTCAGCTAAGCTGTTCTTGTTTAGGTCATGTTTACCGCTCTAGGGCCTGGGCCTCCCAGTTTTCCCTTGTTCTCCACTCTGTTGTCCTTTTCCACCGTCCTCCAACCCAAGTATTGATTTTGTGTAGAGTACTAGAAAAGGCACCACTGTGGTTTTTTTTTTGGTCTTCTGAGTTCCTGCCTCTCAAGGGAAGAAGGAAAAAGACAAGGGAAAAACAAAACAAAGGCAGAACCCAAACAGAGAAACATTGTGAATGCAGTCCACGAATGAACTAAAATAGTCAACAAACAGCCAAAGCAGAAAGTTCCTGGAATAACAAGATAACATGTTTTCCATCCTGGCTAGTGAATTAAGCTCCCTTCACTTCCCCAGGAGCAGCAAAGATTGGGTTTGTTCCTTGTATGAACCTAACTTCTGAGTCATTCTCTTTAATTGTGGTTTACAAGGACAACATAGACTCCTAACATTAAAAACCTGTGTTGAGCAAACATTTATCCGAAATAAACCAGGGTGTGTTTGTTTTTTGTATCCCTCTCCCACACTCGAGAATTGTTAAAGGAAGTGTCAACCTGGACTTGATGACAGGCTGTGAATGCAGCCTTCTGCTGTGTGATTAGATGTCTGCACACATTAACACCGCATGTAATTCACTTCAAATGAAAGAGTCTTCAAGGAGGAAATTAAAAAGAAGACCAGAGGCCCAGTGGTTTGCCTCCGTTTAATTTTGCATGATGAAAGCATATGTGTCTCCAAGGCATAGCTAGATTCTTTGGGGATGGTGAAGTTGAGGGAAGTCCTACATATCAGAAGACCAAGACCAAGACCAAGGGAAGGGAAGGGGAAGGGGAGGGAAGTTGAGGGGAAGGGGAGGGAAGGGAAGCTGAGAGAAAGGGAAAGGAGAAAGGAAAGGAAAGGAAAGGAAAGGAAAGGAAAGGAAAGGAAAGGAAAGGAAAGGAAAGGAAAGGAAAGGAAAGGAAAGGATGTTGGTTGAGGGGAAGGGGAAGGGGAGGAAGATATGTTCTAAATGAGTGATAACGTTTAGAATGCCCATCATTTCAAGGCTGGCAAGCTTGAAGCTTCACAGTATCATTTATTATTTTAGTGCTGTATTTATGAAAAGAGGGATACCTACTGCTACAGAATCCATTTCCATTTGTTTAACAGGACCCTTCATCCTTACCCTAAGTAGCAGCTCCTGCCATCCATCTCACCTCTAAATTACTTCCTGTGGTACCTGTTAAAACACTCTGCCAAAGATAATAGGCCTGCTGTGCGGCACTTGTAAGGAATGTGTCTCTCTCTCTCTGTGTATGTGTCTGTGTACAACTTTCACTGGAAGAAAATATTACATTGAATCTGTGTTGAGGCCCTGTCTGTTTGCACATTGTGTGTTTGTGCGCTGGATCCATCTTTTACACGAGCGTTCTCTCTATTGTACATGGGTGCTTAACCCTACTAGCTGGTCTAAAGTTTCCATTAGTCTCACAGGTCAGGCTTTTAATAGTGATCATACAACCCATGCCTTTAGAAACACTGAGGATGGCCAGAGAGTTCCAAGTCCATCACGGAAGAAGTCTCTTTGGGGTGGGGAAAAACTCATTCTGAAAAGGAAGCAGAGCATTGGGGAGCAGAGTATCAGAGATATGGATTCACTTGGCTATTGGGCAGAGAAGATTTTTTCAGGAGTCTAAACCAGGATTCTCATGAATAAAGACCTTCAGTGTAAAGCCTACTTCTTAGAAGGAACCACAGCTTAAGGAGGACAGCAACTTCACCACTTTAGAAATGATCCTACGATCTTCTTTCCCCCAAGAGTTTCTTCAACAAAGTTCTCCAGAATTGCAAAGAAGAACCCCATTATATCTATATATGCTCCACTTCCATACTGTTGTTGTTACTGAAGAGTGGTTTGGGGTCATTGCTGAAAGACAGCAGAAGCCAAGAGTGACTTGAAGGAGCCAATCATCAGTTGCCAGGGCAGAACTTTCTTACAACCTCATATGTAATTATTGTGCTGTGTCAGTGAGGAATGATCCTTATAAACTACTCAGGACACTTGGGGTCCCCAAGATTTTGAAGCCGTTGGATATAATTAGGGAGCATTTATTTATTTATTTGTAACATTTATTTGTGACATCTATATGGCTGCCCAATTTGCAAGAACGACTCTGGGGGACTTGCAATTTGAAGAAACAGGAAAACAAGGAATTAGAAATGAAATAAAATAAAATACCATATAGAGTAATATGATAAACAAGCCTTTGGAACATAGTAGAATAACAAAAGTAACAATAGCAATGGTAGCAATGTTATGGGCACTCACAAAGTGCTTGCCAAGATGGGCATGGCCAGTCACAAATCTCCGATTTGTCAGAAAGCCAACTGAGAAAGTTGTTCCCCATCAGATCCTTTTTTTTCTCCTGGCCTGTTCTCTTCCATCTCTGCTTTCTTAGGTTTTTTTCAAGGCAATGGGGGACAATGCCAGCCAGAACTCTGGGCTTCCATATTGGTATAGGCAGGGCCCAGAAATATTTTTGGAAATAAAGTTTACACTGATGCTATGACTTTGCTTTGGAATATGCTAGTTTTCAAAAACATTTTTTAAGTTTTCCAAAAGTCTAATAAACTAATAAAATCAAAGGGTACACGGAACCTGGTGAACAGTAAGGGAGATGACTGCAAGAGGCCAAGATCTTTGAGCTTCCCATAGGCTACAGACAGCACTTATTTCCATGAATGCTAAAGTCTTCCCCAGAATTGGACAGCAATATTTCTTTTTTGCTTGCTGTATTATTCTTGTCCTCTGTATCTATGTGTGTACTACGGTGAAGGAAGTTTAAAAGGCTAATTAGATGAGCCACTAGTCTTCCATCCCTTAATTTAAAAAAAAGGAATTAAAAAAAAAAACCTAGATACTGATGCTTCAGTTCCTTTTTAAAATTCTTAACATCTAATGATACAGCTTCCTTTGTCTTTTAATTTTAGAAAAAGTCCTATAGGGAAATCAAAATGTCACATCAGGAATGGCATGATGGTTGTGAAGAAAATGGGACAAGATCTCAGAGGAGAAAGTGTTGTCAGGCTGACAAAGATAAATATAATGTTCTAGGATTGCCAGCCGACTTGGTGATTGCAAGAGGAGACACCCCTGATACATTCCATGTTGCCAAATCTGGCCAATGCTGAGAATGCCCACCGTAAGCTCAAAAGCAAAGCACAGGCTTTCTTTGCAGAAGTGTATCTCCTTTTCAAAACAAGGGCAGCCTTCAGTGGTGACACGTCCTCCTCCTCCTCCTCCTCCTCCTCCTCCTCCTCCTCCTCCTCTTCCACCACCACCTTAACCCATGAGTCACAGCTAGTGGGGTGATTATGCATATTGGATTCCCCCCCCCCTTGTTTAGGGGATAGCCAGGGTTGGTTTTTAAAATGATTATAAGACTTAAAACTACAGTGCCCATACATTTCCTACCTTAAAACAGTGAGAGATTTCCCCAACAACTTTTAGCAACAGTGACTGAAGGAATCATGGGAGAAGGGCACAAAGAAGAGGCTCAGGGTTTGCATGTAGCTGTGCAAGTGGTGCATCTCTGTCTTAAAATGGTCAGGTAGTTGATTCCAAGAAGAACCTCTGCCTGAGATCTTGGGAAGGCCCATTCTGGTGACCTTCAAATTTGTTGGTTCTATAACTCCCAGGATTCCTATCACAATTTAATGTCAATTTATTCCCAATTTAATCTCCTGAGATTTGTAGTCCCACCTCCACTGCAGCTGAAGGGCACCAGGTAGGGAAGGCTGAGATGGACAAATAAACCAATCTGTCTCTAAGAACTAGTTATGCAAGACCAAACCATTCTTTGAGCAACTCCATAATTCAGTGACAGATTGCTCTTAGAGCGAACAGAAGGGAAGGGAGAATCTGTGGCCCTCCAAATGTTGCTGAAGGACAACCCAGACATGTCTTCCAGTGCAGCCAATGATGAGGTGTGCTAGCATTACTTTTCAGCAACATCTGGAGAGCCACGGGTTTCCCATTCCTACATTAATCTGACCACAATGCCTACTAGTCTCTTAGCTGGACTTTTGATGCCTTGAGAGACAGATGCCTTCAATCAGATCAGACTGCTTGTGCCTTCAACAAGCCAGCATCGTCTATGAACTCTGGGATTTCAGGAGAAAGTGGTTCCTTCCACATCACCTGCTGGGAAGGCCACAACCAAAACTGAAACCTTTGGCCTGTAAGACACGTGTGCTACCCTGAAGGACGGTCTCTCTTTTTTCATTCAGTTTGTTCCCTTCTCCTTTTGTCATCACTATTACATCACGATGGACAACATTTTGTTGGTAAATCTACATTTAACATTTGAGGGGAGCTGAAGGCTACAAAGTTGGTGGGACCATGTTATACATGTGGGTGGGCTGGGTTTAGAGAAGAATTTTGGAAAGGAGTTCCTTGTTTGTTTATTTTGATTGCTTTAAAAAAAAAAAGCTGGGAGATGCTTAATTTAAAGGTTACACTACAGTTGTCATCTGTTTCCCAACTCAGATGTGTACAGAACTGTGCTTTCAGTAGTCAGGGTCAGAGTGGGGGTGCTAAAGAGAGTCTGTTTGCCTACCCCTGTTTTATGCGTGCATACACACACAATTGAGAGCCAGTCTGGTGTAGTGATTAAGGCACCAGGCTAGAAACCAGGAGAGCATGCAAAGCCAGCTGGGTGACCTTGGGCCAGTCACTCTCTCTCAGTCCTAGGAAGGAGGCAAAGGCAAACCGCTTCTGAAAAATCTTGCTGAGAAAAGTACAGGGAGTAGTCCAGGCAGTCTCCAGGAGTCAACACTGACTTGAAGGCACACACACACACACAATTATAAAATGTGCCTAAAATGTGCATTGAAATGCTGCACTTACATTTTATGAACTGTTTGACCCTGTTTATTTTAAATACCTGCATTCATTACCTTTCCCTTCTTAATATTTTCTTATCTTTAGCACATCACCTCTACCACCCCAGTGATTAACGCCTTTTGAATTGTATCAACAGGACAAAAATTATCTTTATCTTCAGTGAAAAGGAAGGGCTGGGAATTTACCCTGGAGCCTAAATTCCTCTAATTGTCACTGAGTGACATCACCCTACTCATCTGAACAACAGGAAAATGCCAGATTTAAAGAGTTTCTTTCAATCTGTCTCTCTGGGTTACTCATCTTCAAGCCGATGTGCCAATTTTACAAAATGTATAGTATTATTGTTATTAAAATAAAATAATAATATATAATGTAAATTAATAATTGATAATAAGTTATTTTGATACTGCTCTTCTTCCCCCCAAACCCAAAGTAATTTATAAAAAGAACACTACTGATATTCATCAATAAAAATAATGAAATTCAGGATGAGAAGGGGCTATTTGGGCCAGGACATACCATCCCTTGCTCAGCACAAGAATCTCAATTAAAGCAACATCCCTTACCAACTGGGGTCCTGTAAATTCAACCCAGATTTTGTGTCCTTCACTTTAGAGCAGTGTTTCTCAACCTTGGCAACTTTAAGATGTGTGGATTTCAACTCCCAGAATTCTGGAAGAATTCTAAGAGTTGAAGTCAGCACATCTTAAATTTGCTGAGGTTGAGAAACACACTACTCTAGAATCACCAGGAGTCTCCTCCTCTTCTAATCTTCTGTTCTCACAACTAAACACCCCAGATCTTGTAATCTCTCTTGGTAGGATCTAGTTTCTAATTGCCCTTCCCTATACCTGCTTCACTTTCTTTAAATACTTCTTAAAATGTAGTACCTCAAACTGGATATAGTACACAAGGTGAAGCGTGATCCATGCAGAATAAATTGGAACAATGACTTCCCATGATTTGGAGTGGAATGAAACCATCACAATAAAAGTTCCTATCTTAAAACAAGAGAGTAAAGATACAAAAATGAAAACAAAGTTTATTTTAAAAATGTAAGCTTAGAGGCATCTTTGGATTTTGGATTTAGCTGTCCTGTCTTCTAATACAGTGAACTGGAAGCCTCTAAGGCAATGTTTCTCAACCTTGGCAACTTTAAGATATGTGGACTTCAGCTCCCAGTTGAAGTCCACATATCTTAAAGTTGCCAAGGTTGAGAAACACTGCTCTAAGGTGAGAGGAAATCTATTTGCCATGGCTGCCCCACCAGAAAACTGGACAATGATACACTAAAGGTCTCAGCAGAACGACAGAAGGGATAAAGCAGTCAAGTTCACCTTCCAGGATTTGAAATGAAAGCATCCTTAGCAGATGGCTGTCCAGTAGCTCCTTAAAAGCACACAGAAAAGGAATCTGTTGCTGTTTCAAATAACTGACGGTCAAATTGTTTTAAGTATTGGGATTTTTTTCTTTACATTGGTGTACACTCTGCTGCCCTGTAAATTGAAAACATAATTCTGTATCCTGCAAGCTGAGCTGGTAATGAGCCATGTCTTGGTCTTAGAGGTGACAATTCTCCAGATGTTTGAGTCTGCTTTCATGCCCCTTATTTTTCTATTCTCAAGGCTAAACATACCCAGCTTCTTCATTCTCTCTCACAAGTTTCTAGTCCCCAGTCTTATGTCTTGTTCTTCTTTAAACTTGTTCCAGTTTCTCTTAATCTTTTTTGAAACATGGTGCCCAGAAGTGCATAGCCTGGGGCCTTCTAGGCATGTAGAACCACAGTACAGTTCCCATCAGTTCTATCATGAGGAGTTCAGAAGATCAACCAGTTTCTCATGTCCTCCATTCACTGTTACACAATTTTGGGCGAAACAAGGCCTCAAGATCATCTATAGGATAATTAGGTTCCATCAAGCTGGGTTCAATTTCTGGTCTCTGTATGGATAAATGCTCTCCATCTCAACTTGTCTCCTTTTGCAAGTCACAGGTCTTCCAAGAGAATTCTGGTGATACCCCTTATCCTATCCATCCACTGTATCTGTTGTCTTTCTTGTATTTCCTACAACATTACCAAGCAGAGTTTATTTTTATGATGACTACCAGCTACTAAGGGATTCCTCTCCTAGGGAATCACCATCTAGACATGTTCAATGAACCTGAGAGCAAACATGGGAACATGAGCTCCTGCCAGGGCTATCCTTATTGGTATGGTCCAAAGGAAAGGGATGACAGTAATCCAGAGTGGGGGTAAGGACAGATATGGCTGTATAGGCACAAACAATTTGTCTTGGAAAAGGAACTCTGGACCTGAAGGGAAGCAATGGAAAACTTCTGTACCATTGCCAAGAAAACCATGTTCTTGGTTCATCCATAAAAGTACTTCGGAGAGCTTTCCTATTATTGCAAAAATGCTTGTGAAAGAGCTGTTTTATCACATTGCACCAGTGGAATACGATGCTTTGGGAGAAATCACAAGGTAAGCACTTTGCAATACCTCAGAATAATTAAACTGTTTTACTAGGCAGATATCAGACATCAGTCAGTTCAATCTCTTCTTTCCAGTTGTTACTCCATTTGGAATTTGTTTGCTTTATAGTGAGATTATTATTTGCCTTTAGGTACCCGTGCTTGCAGAATTCATGGTTTGGGTTAAGGAGCAAATACGGAGTTCTCTCATTCTTAGTATTAATACAGTATTTGATTTGTTGGCAAAGCTTAATTCCTGGTAAACATAGCCCCAATTTTTGTCCAGCTGTCTAAATACTAGGAAGGGTATCCTGTAATTAACTCCCTTCTATTCATAAAATGTAAATAGGCTGTGATAATTCCTCAAAACCCCTTATTTCTGATAAGAGATTACATCCCCCTCATATAGGGTGAAAAAAAGTTTAAATTCTTGCCTACGTAACTTGATCCTCAGAGCTACAAAGTTCATTCTAATTATGGGTGGAGGAACTTATGACCCTCTAAATATTTCCCGATGTACTGGCTAAGAATGATGGGAGATGAAGTCCTAACACATCTGGAAGGCAGCACGAAGCCACCAGGACCGTAATTAAGTGATGAAGCAAATGCTTCAAGTGACCCGAATTATCAGTTTGGAGCAGGATCTTTGCTCCATTAACCCAGAAGGCAAACACCTTCAGTCCATGTGCTAAAGCTAAAGCACATTTTGCAGCCGAGGCTCTCCTGTGTGCCTAGTCACGGTGATTCATAAACTGGTTTATGGCCCAATGCGTTGTATGCTGCCCAGAAGACTATGTTGCAAGCATAAGTTCTGACTTAGGACATCAGGTTGGACCCTGCGCATAGAGGGAAGGGGAAGGGTGGGTGAAATCGGCACAGGAGCAGACAGGACACCCCGTTGCAAGCCTGCCTCTTTTGAACCCGCAAATCAACACACATCCAAAAATGTCAGGTATGGCTTGCATTGCTCCCATTTTACTTATTTGATTACACCATCCCAGAAGCTGAAGAATCTGAGCTGTTGAAGTTGCTAGCCAGTGTTTCTCAACCTTGGCCACTTGAAGATGGGTGGACTTCAACTCCCAAAACTCCCCAGCCAGCATGGGAGTTGAAGTCCACCCATCTTCAAGTGGCCAAGGTTGAGAAACACTGGGCTGATCATAACTCCCCAAAAGATGCATTAACAGTATACTGCAACGCTAACAAATAACCATTTTTAAAATAGTTTTTTCTTACCGCTACCATGAGGAATCTGGAATTCCACAAACGTCCCTTTAGATGTGTAGTTTTTTCTAAGTGTGGGGAGCATCCTTTATTAGCAAGCACCATCCAGGGTATGGAAATATGAGAAGTTAAAACTATCGTATCACACCTTACATTCCAAGCTTGTGACCTGGACAATTCTAGGATAGTTTCTGGAAGTGTTCAAAGCATTGGATGTAAACAAACGTTATTCCACCCCTGATTTAGCTAATCACCATGTGATATGACTTGGGCACTATTTTTAAAAATTATCAGGCACAGCCCAGTCTTTTGCAAACTTGAAGCCGCGTCATTTGAGGCAGGCAGCGTTAATCTGAAACAGACAATATTCATGCTTGGGGGGGATAGAGGACTGAGCCCCCAGCCACAAATATCAAATCGGGAGGACATACACAGCCCTCTTTCAGAATAATACTCCGGTTATTTAATGAAAAGACTCAAGAATCCATTAATATTCATACCACTCTATGTTTCAGGATCTTTAAGATACTTTGGTTCCATTACTTTAAAAATGTAAGAAAACACACATCATATAGCCAATTACAATTTTAGGGCAAATATTTTATTTATCTATAAACGCAAAATAAAATCAGTTCTTCTTAAAAAATGACAAAAAGGTACTTAAATAAGAATGACCAAAAATTTGTGTGAGATGTTATGGCACCAAAAATCCAAGACAATTATAAATTCAGTTGCCACAACCATTAAGTATTCTGCTGCAGGTCCTTTTTTTTTCTTTTTAACCTTTTCTATAAAGATTTTTTTATTAAAGATATGTACATATCATTAGGCTGTGTAAATATTTACAGCAACTCTGACAACAGCTGTGTTTGTTGAAAATCACTTTTAAGAGAAAAATGCTTTAAATACAAAAAAGAAAGTGGAAAAACTTCATTACCCTCCCGCGACCCACCCCTCCGCAAGCATAAAGAAACTTGCGCCCCAAATTTCTATCAGTTCTTAGGGTGCTTGGAGATTCCGCTCGACGCTCAAAAGCTGTTCTGCATGCATTGGCGACAGTTCTGTGGCTTACAAAATTGAGTTCGTTAGGACATTTACATGGTGTTCTCGTCAATGAAAAACGCTACAGTTCTCCATGCATTTATGCCAGGCTGATATTTCACCCATTCTCGGCCCGCTCCTGTTCCCAACGTTTATAGGCTTTAAAATTAATAATAATAGCAACATTTTTTTTTTTAAACACAAGAGTTCCTCAACTGCTGAAGTTTGTTTTTAAGCTGTTCGTGTCGCCTCCTCAGCTGCTCTTTCTCGGCTAAGAGTCTGTGTTCATCTGACTGGATGGACAGGACGTATTCGGTGGCCTTTTTAAGGATGACGACTTTAGGAGCCTTTTCGTTATTGGCTACTTCGGGGATCTGGTCGCGCAGCGCAAAGAAGCTCAGCTTTAGCTCGTTCCGCCTCTGTCGCTCCAGGACGTTGTGCGTTCGCCTCTTGTCATTTTCTTCAGAGTCCGAGGTGCGCGGACTCGAACACTTGCGGTTGTTACTGATCTGCTTGAGGATTCTCCCACTGTCCAACTTTAGCCTTTTGGCCGAACTGTACTCGTGGCGGGTGGAAGGAGGGGCAGCGTAATTGTGCTGGTGGATTGGGACGTGACACCGCTTGAGGACCAGGGGGCTGTGGGGGGGTTTACTGTGGCCCCCAGATGTGTGAATACTGGACTCTGATTTCTTGGACGCAGGTTGCCTTTTTTCTACAGTGACAACATCAATTTCTTCCTCTTCCTCCTGTTCCTCTTCCTCCTCTGAAAAACCAAAGAGAGGGATAAGGTTAAAATTTAGGTTTTCCCTAGAAAGTTACATTAAAACAAGATGGATGTTTTGATCAGCTTTCCCTAATCTGGCTGCCTCAGCCAAGTTGGAAAAGGAAATTATAGAGAAATGTGCAGAACGAAGCCACGTAGCTTCTGAAAGTGAACGTCTCTCAAAAGAGGGCAGATCTAGTTTATTATGCAATTAAGGAGACAACCCTGCGCATTTCCACAGAGGATGACTCCTCCGCAGGACTGTTAACTGAATCCTGGCCATCTCACTGATGTTGAAATTGCAGGATTGTGTAACTCTGTAGAGCAGGAAAGAAGGCAAATGTCTAGGCCAGCTAACAAGAGATGACATCTGTCTCCACGGGCCACCCTTATCCACCACATGCCAGCTTTCCGCAACCTCTGATGGAGGCAACCTGTCACACTCTAAATGTTGCAAGACTACAAATCCCACAATCCCTCACTTCCAGGCTAGTTAGGAATGGTAGGAACTGAAGTTCAACATCTGGAAGGCCATCATATGTAGTTGCCCCCGGATTCCCAGCTACTGCAGAAAGATGGCATATGAGTGTGCGCGACGTGAGAAAAAAAATCCTTGGAACCACACCCAGGTTATTTATAAAAGTTTTAATGGCCAGGAGCAATTCCTCCCCATGTATGCTACAAGGGAACTCCACAGCCCTATTATCCCAGGGCAGCTTGGAAAAGAGGGTGCCCCCCAAACATGCTTCCCCCCCCAGACTCATTCCTTTTTCTCTCCCCTCTGACTCTACTCTTTGTTTCTCACCATGTCAGCCAGAGGACAAGGACGATTAAAGCCCAGTCAGTGGGTTTAAAGTTCCCGCTCTGGAGTTCTGCGGTGACCCCATTATGCAATTTAAAAAGCAACTTGGCTTCACTCTGCCCCAGGCCACTTTTTCTAGGAAATGCAATTCCTGGGAAACCCAGTCATGTGTGTCGCTAACGTGGCAGCGTAAAAGTATACACATATGCTGGGAGGGGAGGCGCTGCGCAATTGAAATATTTGGGGCAGGGGAGAGGGCCGACCCATTCTCAAATGTTCAGGCCAGCCAACGTGTGATGTAAGGAAACACAGGACATTCCATTCGGATTTCGTTATCTCAAAGGCTACGTAAGACTTTCTACAGTGACAAAGCTCAATGTTTGAGCTTTCTCTCCCTTTGAGAGAAGAAGATATCCAAACACTCACAAAAAAAGGGGGGGAGGAGAGATGCAGCTCCTAACCTCAGATCAGACCCCTCCCTGGACTTTCCTTTTTAAGAGGGCCTTATTACCTAGAACCACCAAGTGAAAACTGAACCAACTAAGTCCTACTGAGTTCTCTGAAACTTTCAAGAGCAGCAGAAACAGCCTGGCAGAATCACCCCCAGCCTTGCTGGGGTCCATCTGCACATTCATTCCTCCCACCTGGAAGAGGGAGATGATGATGCAATGAAAGCTGGGCTGGTTTACTGATGAACAAGCCATTCAAGGCTGCTTCAGGCCACTGAAAGGCAAGTAGCCAGTTCACCTGAAAACAGAGCCAGCTGGAAGTGCTGAAGCCAGCTTGGCCCTTGGTTGAAGAAAAACAGCCTTATTCCCTACCTTTCTTTGCAAAGTGCAAGCTTGCTCGGAAGTGCCACTTTTCAGTGAGGCTTACTCACAGACTTTCCAGCTTGCACCTGAGAAAGCTGCATGTATCCCCACGAGAGAGTGCGCACACTGCTTTGTGCTTTAGTAGTAGAGCACTAATGAATTACTCCAGCACGCAATATAGTAATACTAAATGCAGCATTTCGAGTTTGACAACTTTCTAGCCTCACCTACAAGTCCGCACTTTGCAAATGCCTCTGGCCCTGTTCTAAGCACCGCCAAGCACTGCTCCCTCACCCCGGCATCCCAAATCCTGCCTTCGACAGCAGGCCCCCCTCCCCACTCCAAAGGGGGGAGCAGGGCCCTAAAAGAGAAGCCTGCTGCTCACCCGAATCACTGCTGGTGCTTGGTGGTGTATCTTGGCCAAGCAAGGCAGGTGGGCAGGGGTCGGGAGAGGCAGCAACTTCCACAGACTTGGGGGTCTTCTCCCCCAGCGGGTAAGGGAAGACGACGGAGGGGTCGATGCATTCAGCTGCGGAAGCACCCAAATCTTGGAGGTAGGCGCTGCTGGGAGAGGAGGCAGACGTCTGCGAGGAAGACAGCGGGAGGCTGCTGCTGCAGTTCCCGCTGCGAAGTGACAGCGCTGCCCCCGCCCCGTCTCGGCGTGCTGCCTGGTAGGAGGCCAGTTTTTCCGAGACCACCTTCTGGAGCTTGGCCGCCGCAGACCCTCCACTCCACATACAGTCCTGGATGATGATAGACTTGACAAAGGCGTCATCGTCCGGGTCGCAGATGAAGCTCTGGTTGACCACCTCGCTGCCCAGGAGCTCCGTCACCATCTCCAGCTGGTCAACGCTGGAGGGGAAGCTGCCGGACCGGCGGCTGGGCGAGAGAGGCGGGGTGGGCAGCAACTCAAATTTCTTCCAGATGTCTTCGGAGGGGGCCGGCGGCTGCAGCTCGCAGCCCCGGTGCTGCGCGGACAGGTAGAAGTTCTCCTCCTCATCCTCGTAGTAGAAATATGGCTGGAACGAGTCGTAGTCGTAGTCGTACGCCCGGCTGGGATAGCTCGGGACAGTTAGGGGCATGGCGGTGGAGGGTGCCTGGGAAGGGGGGAGAAAAGGGGGAACGGGTTAACCGGGGCAAGTCCCAGGTCCTTCTGCAACTCTACTCCAACCAGCACCACTCCCAAATCAGACTTCCCGGGAGGGGGGAAAAACGAGCATGGCAAGTGCCCCGGATTCACTACCTCGCTTGTGCAGCCGCTCCGGGGCGCCTGTTCAACCCAGTTCTCCAACTGAAGAATTTGGGAGCAAGCAACACGTAACGAAGCCGGTACTCGGGTTAACTAAAGCGGCGGGAGAGAGGGGCGCTGCTCTAGCCCCCAACACGGGCGCTGAGCTTGCGAGAGGTCGGACGGGACGGGCCAGCTGAGCGCAAGAGCCGCTCCGGAGGCTACACCCGGGTACTTCCCCGACCGACTGGCGAGCGCGTCTGCCAGGTGAGCCCGGCAGGCAGGCGACCGCCCCGTCGGGGCGCAAAAACCACCAGAAAGTGCGGGACAGCCGTCCAAGGCCGGCCCATTCTTTTACCGGAGGGCTTCGGTTACGCCACCCCCATCCCCGCAAGAGGCGGGTCCCAACGAGAAACAGCTCAACCCCCCCCCGAGCAGCCGCCGGCTTCATGCCCCAGCGCCCCCGGCGCCACCTTAAGAAGCCGGGCGGGCAGCTTCCCAGCCGCGCCTGCCCGGGACTCACTCCCGGCTCCCGCCGCCCCCGCAGCAGTTCGCGCGCTGAGCCGGGCGCCTCTCGACTTTCGTGCGGCTCCGGCTCAGGAAGCCGCGTCGTCCGCCCCGCCTCTCCAAGCCACTTCGGATCGATCCCCTGCAACGTCGTAGGGGACCACTCCGCCCGGCGCCCGCTTCCCCCCTGCCCTGCCCTGCCCTCCCCTCCCCTGCAACGGATCTGCCCCCTCCTGCCTCCGCCCGCCGGCCACGCAACGCCGGCTGCAGGTCCGGGGACCGGCGAGGGGAGAGCCCCCAGCGGGGCCCCGGCGCGCCCCGCGCCTGCTCTGCCGCAGCCTTCCAGCGCCCGGAGCTTTCCAACGCAGCAGCCGGCGGCGCAGCTGCTTCCCGCCGCCTTCGGAGAGGCTCCCAAGGCGGCAGGAAAGAGCTGCCTCTCGCTCCCCTCGCCCGGCGGCTGTGCCGCCCGCACCTTCTCGGCGCCCCGGCCGAGAGACAGGAGCGAGCGGGCGAGCGAGGCGGCGGCCGAGCGCCGGCCGGAGAGACGCGTCCAAACTTACCGGCTCCTTTCAGACCCCGGCCAGCACGCCCACGCGGCGCTCGATGCCCAAGATCGGTGCAAGAGGGGAAAAAGAGGCAAATCCAAGGTTTGCAAAGGACGAGCCCCGCGAAGGGGGAGGGGCCGCGCTGGCACCGTCGTCCTTCGGCGTCTCTTTAAACGGCGCTCGGAGGAGAGAGAATATTGTAAGTCCACGGCGCGGGCGGCGGCGGCGTCCCCGGCTCCGGATCCCAGGCTGGAGTCAAGCCCTTTTCAACAGCGCCGGCTCGGGAGCGAAAGCGGAGGGGCGGGGGAGCAGGGTGCGTGCACGCGCGGATCCCGTACGCTTGTATTTATTTATTATGCCCCGACTGGCGGCGGCGGCGGCGCCTCCTCCTTCTCGGCGAGCTCCGATCCCTCCCCCGTGCCGCTTCGGAGCTGCAGGACTTCGGCGCCGCTTATAAACCCTTGGCCGCTCGCTCCGCCTTCCCTTTTCCCGCCAACTGGCCCCCCTCCCTCGTCCCCTCCCTCCCGCCGCTTTGCAGAAACGGCTGGATTAGAAGGAGCTGAGCAACCGGGCGGGGGGGCGGAAAGCCACGCGCGCGCGCGCGCAGGGGAGGAGGGGGCTGGCCGGCTCCCCTCCCCTCCCCGGCCCCCCAGGAGCGGGAGGAGGGGAGGGGGCGACCTTGCCAAGGGGAGGGGGCTTTTCCAGGGGCGCTGCCGCAGCGAGGGGCGGGAGGGCGGCCGGGCTCCGGAGCGCGCGCCGGAGCTCCGGTTCTGCACTGCGATCTGGCGAGCGAGCGGGAGCGGCGGGTCCCGCGCCGTGGTTGGCTCGCGTGCCCACGGTGGGCCGGCGGAAGTAAACAGAGCAAAATACTCGAGAGTGTGTAGATGCGCGTTGGGCGGGTCGTAGGGCGACGGTCGGGGTGCAGCCGCTGCTGCGCCACGGCGCGGCTTCCAGCTTGCAAGGGGAGAAGGCGCGCTTGGCCGCACCTGGGGGGGCCGCCGCGGTCCAGTCGGTGGGGCTGGCCTCGAGTCGAGGACCCGCGCCCTTTCTCCGGCCAGCCCGGCCCCGGCCTGGCAAAATTTGACCTTATTCTTCAACGCCCCCCTTTCAGATTGCAGAAGCTCTAGCAAAAAAGTAGAGTCCCTTTTTTCGTCGGGGGTGGTGGGCGACGGGGGGGAGGAACTGCACTGGCCCCCAATTGTGCAATTCTGAGCAAACACGCATCAGCTCGATTTTTAAAGCTACCGGTCCAGGTTTCTCTGCCGAAGGACAGCTCCCCCGAACGCCAGTGAATTTACTTCCGAATTCTGCAAGCCTAGAATCGGAGTGCGAAGGAAGCGAGTTGCACGGAAGAGAAAGACAGCCGTCTTGCTCTGCGCTGCCCTGCATTCTTGGAATGCAGAGGAAACTGCGTTCCCACGACCTACGTGCACTTAAAGTGCTTGCGATCGGGAAGCAGAACACGCATTCCGCCCGGGCTCTATTTGGAGGAAAGTTCGGTGCAGTTCACTTGCAAAGCAAGCTTGCGAGCGGGACCGAGATTGAACCAGAGCTGCAAACACCTGCTTGTGGGAACGCGCAGCCCGTGCCCAGGAGAACGGATCCGGGACGCAAGAAAACAGCCTTTCGGGACTGGAAAATCGGGCTTCTCCCCGGGGCTCCCGAGAAGGCGACGCAAGAAAACAGCGTTGGAGGTTACTAGGTTCAAAGTTTAATTACAGACGCAACTCTGTAGAATGTATTTGCGGGGGAGGGGGTGCAAGGGGGATAATCCGCCCTCCTTCCTCCCCTTCCTTTAGAGGCGGCGGGATTAAAGTGGAGGTCTCGGGAGTCAGCGCGCCTGAGCTCGGTGGGAAATACTTCTAAATAAAGCGCAGCGTTGCTAAATCCTTAGTAAAAAGTAGACCAGCTCCAAAGGGGTTGGTTTCACACGGTAACGCTAAATACCGTGTAATGACCCAAGATTGCTGCCTTTATGTAACAATGGCTACCACCGCTTACTGGACGGCCAGCTGTCACACGGCACAGTGAACAGAAGCGACCTCAACCATTTAGCCTCGTTTCGCGTGTCGTGTGAATGCGACCTCTGCTTGCTTCAGCAGCCGCCCCAGGCTTACAAAAGGCTCGCTCGCTCAGGCCGGGCCTTGGCCTTTCCCAGCGGCTGATTCCAGCTGCGCCGAAGTCGGTTCGGCCGCGTCCTCCTCCGGGCCACTGACTGTACCGAAGGATAGCCGTGAATGCGCGCGTGATAAATTGGCGACAGGAGCTGACGGAGCACTGCGCTTGCCTCGGCCCGGCGACTGGGTCAAGCCGAAGCCTGCCCGAGGCGTCCCGTTGCAACGGACGTAGTCTAGGCGGTTTCCCCGTAAATGCTTCGCTGGGGCCCCGAAGGGAGGCGAGACCCTCCGCTGATTAGCTCTGAGACTCCGGGCTTAAGCTTAAAGCGCCTCCGAGGGCAAGCGCGCCCTCCGGTCGGCCGGCCGGCCGGCCGGGGCTCTTCGCTCGCGCGCAGGCGGCCCCGGCCCCCGCGCTCTGCATTTCTGCGGGAGGGCGCCCCGCTTCCCCGCCCAGCCTTTCCCTGCCAGCTGACGGGGCGTGTTATCAACTGTTGCTTCTTGGTGAAAAGTGCCACAATCGCGAGGCTCCCGAGCTCGGGGCGGGCGGAGGGGTGGGGCTGGAAGAGGCCGGTTCGGCGATTAGCACGGCGGGGGGAGCGGGGAGCCGGCGTCCCATTGACGGCGGCGCGGCGCGGCGCGGCGCGGCGCGGCTTCCCAGTCAATGGATGCGTCCCGCTGAACGCGAGTCGGAACGCGCGCCCTGCCCTTCCAAAGCCGCCGTTCCTACAAACATGTACATGCGTGCGCGTCTTTACGCGTGGGCGCATTCCCTTCCCGGTGAGAGCCTTTGCCTGAAAAGCACGCAGCTCCCTCGCCTTCGCTTCCCCCAGGGTCCCCTCTGCGGGGACAGAAGGGCTGCGGGTGCACCGACGCCCCTGGAAAGGAGGAAGCGCCGCAGCGGTAGATTTGCGCAAGGAAGCCGGCTGCGCGGCGGTCCGCCCGCCCAGCCGCGAAAATGAAGTAACCGCGCCCTCTAGTGGCTGCTCGCTTAACGAGGGAGAGCACGGGAGGGGTGTGGCGGCTCGCCCGGTTGTCTGGATGTCGTGATACGGCCGGGGGACGGAGTGGCGGGTGGGGGCTCCCAGCCGCTCGACCCCTCTTTTAGGGCTTCGACTAGAGGACACGGCTGCCTCTGGTCAGCCTCTTCTGGGCGTCGCGGGAACTCGAGGTTTTTGCAACCCTTTCGGCCCCAGCATCTTCTCGCATCCCTGAACAAAGTTTCGGAGAAGCTTGATGTGCAAAAATGCATCGGCCTCCATTTCCCAGCACATTTCTGCTTAATTTAATCATTGAGCGGCTTATTTGTTCATACAGGTCTGCCTTGCTTTTGTGCACATTCCCTATTAGGCAATTGATCATTGTGTGCAAGAATTTGCTTAAAATGGGAAAAAATGCTTTTCTGCGGATTTCCACTAGCAAAGTCCATTTGCGCCAAAGCTCTGGAAATGTGCCAAGGCTGTTTCCCACCAAAGCTGCTGCAACATTTTCCTGAAAACCTCCTTCTCTGCCCCCATCCATTTACCATGTGATTGTTCTAGCTGGGCGTCCTGTCTCCCACTTACTTCCTTACCTGCAATAGCTACTCCTGTTATTACAAGGTTGAGATAGGCAGGGTGCACTCTAATACAGGTAGTCCTCGCTTAACAGCCACAATAGGAACCAGAAGATTCATCATTAAACGGGTGTTGTTAAGCGAGGCATCGTGACTGCACCCAATTTTACAACATTTTTTGCAGCGGTGGTTAAGGGAATCACATGGGTCCCCACTGATTTTGCTTACCAGAAGCCAACTGGGAAGGCCACAAATGGTGATCACATGACCCCAGGACACTGCAACTGTCGTAAGTTCAAGGAATGGTCATAAGTAGCTTTTTTCAACACTGTTGTAACTTTGAGAGGCCGCTAAACAAATGGTCATTGAGCAAGGACTACCTGTACTAGGAACGAAGTTGGACATGTGCTTCGCCAAAGCTGGTTAAAGATCTTTATCTCTAGGATGAGGTTTTAACATGGGCAAATCTGCCGTGCACAACATAACAAAGAATGCTAATAAAATTTGTAGCACTGCAAGGCATCCTACCTCTTCGTCTGCCCTGATAACCAAGCGTGTTAGAAATCCAGACAGAGAAAATGCTTCCATGCACGTAGAAGGCGAGACGAGGAAGAACGCTTGGTTGATGAACCAGGCTCTAAAACTGCAGGAGCGCCCCCATCAATGCATTTGGGCAACCAAACTTGACGCCCTGCTCCGCAACGCTGGTTCACTCTCGCGCTGAATGCAGTTTTTTAAACTTATTTCTAACTGGGGTTTTTTAAATGCACCTTTATGCAAATGGACTTCACGTGAGGTTTTGGAGGAAGGTAACCCAGCTTAACCTGAGGGAGGCCCATTTGCAAGGTTGCCCTTGAAATTGCAGTTGCCCTACAATGCGGCAGCTGGAGCAGTGATGGAGGTGCCTCCCTATGCCCAGGTACCACCCGTGAGCTGCACGGGCTGCCAGTTAGTCTCTCGGCACAATTCAGGGTGCTGCTATAAAGCACCTATAATATCTGCCACCCGTGTTCGCTTCAGCAGGATTAGCTTGCTTTGGGTCCCGTGAATTAAACAATGCAATCTGCACGTTCACTTCATGCAAAGGTTTTGGAGAAAGTAACCCCAACATAAAGCAAGGGAAGGCTATGTGTAGATACTACGGCCTCGGACAATTTTGAGGGATCTCGCAGTTTTTTCCAGGTTTATTTACTTACTAGATTTATAGCCCATCTTTGTTTCCCCACGACAACAATCTTGTGAGGTGGATTGAGCCCAGAGAGAATTACTGGCCCATACCCATCCAGGGAGGTTCTGCGCTGGCATTTTATTTACGTTTAAAGTAAATTCATATTCATTATATAGGTAGGATTCCTCGGCCAGTGTGTGTCTTGAAAACATTCTTCTTTTTCCACAGTGAAAGTCGGCAACAACATTTGGGGGCCACTAGGGGCCCTTTGGAAGGTATTTTGGGGGCCCAGCTGCAAAACGTCAGCAAAAACGTGATCTGTAATTTTGGTACTGGTCCCCTAAGCCCAAAGAACCCCAACTAAAAAAATACTATTTTTTAACTTTTGTTCTTTGGTACGTTCATGGTACATTCTTTCAGGTGGGGCCCTCCACGTTTAGGGAAATCAGTGCCGAAATCACGTTTTTTTTGCAGATGTCGCCAAAGTCTGCAAGACAATTGCTGAAAGCGTGATCTCAACTGTGGGACTGATCTGGGCTATCTCAAGAAATCCTAAAAAAAAGAGACTGAAATCGTCCCCTTACTATGCCAGAAGCCAGGATGGGTTGCTAAATATACATGTTAAGCAGACAGGGAGCTCTTCCAAATTTTCCCGACAGGCCTTGAAAAGCAGAGAATTAAGAGGGTACAAATAAGTAGGCCCTGTTTGTTTGTTAGGTTCCTCTCCTGTCTTTCTTTCATCCAGGAGCTCAGACGTATGCTCCCTCCTCCTGTTTGTCTCTACAACGACCCTGCAAGGTAGGCTGGGCGAAGAGGGAGAGTGACAGGGCCCAAATTGCCCAGTGTTTCTGTAGCTGGGAATAGTCTCCCCAGTGCCGTTCAGACATTTTAAAAGCTGGGCTGATCCTTTTCAAGAGGACCCTTCCAATAAGATTTTATTCTGAATATCCAATTGGGCCCATTTTCCCCTTTGTTTTTTTTAAATTGGCAATCCCTTGTCAAACTCTAACTGGATTCAAGTTCATTTGGAAGCAAACCTATTGATTTCAGAGTGCTTTAAGTTCATCTTGCTTTATTTCTTGTTTTATAGCCCCTCTGGGTTTGCAAAATAACATTAACATCTCAGTGATTTTTCTTTCCCCCCCCCTTTTGGAAAGGAAAGCCCTCTTAAAAAAACACATCATAACTTACATAGTAAAAGTAGCAATAAAATATATATTTAGCCCACAAGAGTTTATTAGAATAAAAGTCCCTTTCCTCAGAACAATTGGTCATTGTTGTTTTTCTAAAAAAAACCCAAACCCTGTTTCCTCTAATTTTTCAAACACTCCCAATTATTTTTGTCTACTAATTTCAGAGTGAGGTTGCCAATTGCTCCCCCTCCTTTTTTTTACAGAAATCCCATGACTTTATTAGCAGCATAACATGAAAAGTTGGAGTAAATCATATCCTTCCCCCTGTAATTTTATTTCCATGAGAGAGAAAGCTCTACCTATCAGTTCCTTCCAGTCTGGCAGGTCAAAATTCCCAATTAAGAGAGAAATACAGGTTAGCAATGCATTAGCATCTTTCCACAGCTGCTCATATTTTCTTCCAACTGTATCTTCCTGGTTGGAAGATTCTACAGCCTATGACTCTCACCCCACAGAAAGGAATTCAACAGATGCAGCCTCTCCCCCCCCCCTTTTTTTAACATTGCCAGTACTGTGGCTGTTGAAATTGTGCTAGTCTTGTACCTGTCCGGGTTCCCGGGGGAGTCAAAAAAGTCAAGGTGGTGGCCACATCCATGCAATCAAACCTCTGCCCGTCATGCATGTAAAAAGGGCGGGGCTTTGCTTACATAGTTATAGCCACCATCTTGACTTTTTTGACCCCTCTGCAGACACCCCTGCCCATGGGCTCCATCTTGGCTTGATTCTTTTAACCATCAATGATTTCTTTTAATACATTTCTATCCTATTTCCTTTGAGACCCGAACCATGAGGGTGTCTCCCCAATTTTATTCCCTCAACAACAGCCCTGTGAGGAAGATTGGGCTGAAAGGAAGTGGGCTGCGTTGGCATGATCCACTAAACCACAAGCTAGCCAACCATGTTTTTTTTCTAGTGTTTTATGCAAACCCAGTTGAGCACTTTATTCCTGTTTAAGTGTGGCTAGACCCCTTATTAAGATAACTCTGGATTGTTCTGCATTTTTCAGGCCATGCTGAACCATTAACTACCCACTAGGGTTGGGTTTACGGAACACGCGAGGCTCACGTGTACTTGTCAAGTTTGGCTTTCAGTGTGTCATGCCAAAATGGCCACTGTTCAGTGAAACCCACTGCAGGTTGAGTAAACTGTGGTTATATTAATTACGATTAAATAGGTATGAAGCTAGCCAGGGACGCATTCACACATGAGGTCCATGGCTGAGTGGGGATATACTACAGCTGAAGAGAAGTCTGCCTATGACCCACAGCTCTCTGACCTTCTTCCACATCAGCCTCAAACAGTGCTGGAGCAAATACTAAAAAGAATTAGTGGGGTGGGGCTGGGGCTGGGGGTGGGGGTGGGAGGAAGGCAGAAGCTTAATTCAGTCAAGATGCAAGATGTTGCATTTGGTTACATTCTCCTTAAAGAATCAATCAGTAAGTTGGTGTACACCTAAGTCAGTGCTTCTCAACCTTGGCAACTGTAAGATGTGTGGACTTCAACTCCCAAAATTCCCCAGCCACCCTTGCCGGCTGGGGAATTTTGGGAGTTGAAGTCCACACATCTTACAGTTGCCAAGGTTGAGAAGCACTGACCTAGGCCATCCTTACACAACATGCTGAGCCTCCAACTAGCCCTCCACATTTCAGCCTTTCAGATTGTGTGAATCCAGCCCCTGTGGTTGGTTTACAGTCCGAGGCGTTGTGCAAACCTGAAAAATGGGGTTAACTGAACAAACCATCATTCAGTTAACAGTGGATAAGGATGTCGCGTGAACACACCCTCGACTTCTCAGGTGGTTCTTGGAGAGGTGCCATTTATGATGGGTATGAGGCTATCCTTGAAGACAGCTTGAGCGGGGTGGCAAGAAAGCTTCAACTTGGAAGAAACCCGGGTTATTTTCCCTTCACCTGCCCCAATGGCACTGACTGCCCATTTGTCCCCAGGCTGAAATTAAGGCTTAGCTTTTAAACCTTACAGCCCTTTGGGTTTCACCTCCTTTCAGACCCAGATCTGCGGGTAAAGAATTGCAAACTTCGTCCTTGGCGTACGGAGATCATAAAATGGGAGTCGGTAAAATTCCTCGAGGTTCACGAGGACTAAGCATGTAATCCACAATGCATCTTGAAATGTTGGGTTTTTTTAAAGAAAGGAGATGGGGGAGCCCCCCCCCCCCCCCATATGCTTGAAGTACCACTCACAGCCTCCCACGGCTGACGGATGCTTCTGGGCGTCGTAATTCAGCGACATCTACAGACCCCACAGTTCCCCATCTGTCCTAGCTGAAACAATTGGATGCGCTGGGAAAACAGAACCGTCAAATGTATTGAGGGATGTATGTTCTTGTATTGTAGTTTTGCATTTAAAAAAAAAAACTTGTCATGAATATTAATAACCCGTTATTCTAGGTGCCGGCTTGTACTTTTGCCAAACGTTCTTCTCCAGCCCAGTTTAGTACGTTGCATCTCACCTGTATCCTTTCGGCCATCCTGGCTGGGAACGATGGGAGCTGTAATCCAGGAGAGTTAGGAAAAACATTAGGGATTTTTGGAGGGACGGGTCAGAGTTTTTCTTAGCCCCCTCACGATCTCGAGGACTTTCCCAGCCTCCCTTCTGGCTTCCTCTTATGGAAATGTTTAGTAATGGAGATAAAACTTCCCAGTCATTCTGCCTTTTTTATCTATGCCTCATCCTCTGTCTAGCGCTTCCTTCCTTTTTTCCACAATATCCTTATCTTAATCCCTTGTGTGGCAAGCATAGTTGATAAGATTTTGCATGATTATAATCCTTTAAAACAGTGTTTCTCAATCTCAGGGACTTTAAGATGTGTGGACTTCAATTCCCAGAATTCCCCAGCCAGCACAGCTGTTTTAAAGGATTATACTCATGCAAAATTGGATGCGCAGCTGGCTGGGGAATTCTGGGAGTTGAAGTCCACAAGTCTTAAAGTCCCTGAGGTTGAGAAACACTGCATTAGGTCTAGGAAAGGTGATAGTACTCTGAGTGATCCACACACCACACACCCCAAATGTAAAGGAATCCCCTTGGCTCTGAGCTAGAACTTATTGTGATCAAGATGCTTTGTGAGGAAACAGTTGCCAATCTTTGAAAGATGAGGGCTCCTGCGCCTGGCAATGCAGCCAGGCACCATGTCCCTTCCCCAGTGCACCTTGCCTGGCCCCTCCCTGATGTTCTTTTAGCATGTGCAAAGTGTCCTCACCTAGAATGGAGGTGGTTCCTCCCCCCCCCCCCCCCATTTTCCCCAGGAGTTTGAATGCCAGCGTTGATCAGGCTTGATCTTTGTGGGGGTTTAGCGTTTCTTCTTCCTTTTCGTGTTTCCTTTTATTTATTGTATTTCTGATCCTTTGCAAGCTGTTTAGGGAACCTGTGTAAAGAACAAAGCAAAGATCTGAGTACATTAAAAAGCAATAAATCAATTCTTCCCTATAAACTGCTGCTTCAATTTACTTAAAAAGGGAAAGAACTATAATACAAGTCATGGATGACTTGACTTCACATCTGGTTATATGTCTGTTTTGTCTTTTTTTTTTAATAAGCTATATGTCTGTTTTGTTGCCTGTTTTTTGCTTTTCCCTGTAAAATCGATGTTAGGAGTCTTTATTATTTTGCTGGGAACCACATTCCTCTGGAGATCATTACTTGGAGCTGGTGATGGGCAAGACCCCACTGCCTGGAATGACCAGGAATTGTGAAGCAAGAGAAAAAAAACACAAGGTCCCCCTTTTTTCTAGGGAACAAAACAAAGATGTTGGGGGGAAAATTATAATACGGGTGATCCTATTTGTTTTGCTCCATTTACAGATAAAAAGTCCTTTCCTTACTTTTTAAAATATATTAAGCATACCTTGTTTTGCTCATTGAAATGATTGCTATATAGAATGGGAAAGTGTACTTTATTCGTACAATAGTTATAACTCTATTGATTACTTTATAGTGTTTTAAGTTGCAAGTGGCATTCATTCTAAGCTGCTGAACCCTAAGAAAAAGGGTCTTTCTTTGTCTTTGTTTAGGAAAAGAAGCAGGCAAAAAGTGAACACGGAAAATAGAAGAAAGAAGCACCAGTATTATAGTAAAATAAACGAAGTCACATATTTTGGATTTTGTGTTCTTCTTGATGATACACAGAAAGCTCTCATTTTCAGGAAAAAAAATGCTGAAAAGTGAGAAGGGGAGAGAAATGAAGCTCAGAATATATATTTTGGCTTGTGAAACTTTGTCTACTTGGATTCATTCTATGGATTTGAAGAGCTACCAGCATTATCAGCATTTCTATTTCTGATCTTTTACTTTTATTATTTTTATGGACTTCCTAGTTTGCCTGTCTTGACACAAACTTTGGTATTCCTTGGCATGCTAGTTCATTTCTGGAATTGTGTCTGTTCCCAAAGTTCAATTTCTTTTGCCTTTAACCATTTTGTGAATTTGTAAATATCTTAGGAAATATTCCATTACTTTTTTCCTCTGTTTTTCCTCTTCCCCTCTGCCCAACAAGGTTCTGGAGCAAGCACAAGTTGCTCTTACTAGAGGTCCAAATTCATAGCTGATGAGGCTTTAGAAGTTAAGAGGTGGACCTACAATTTGCTGATTATCAGTACAAAACCGCATCATTACAATTAAGCAGAAAAGACTTCATAAGAGTAAAGTTGGCTACAGTGGTGCTAATGAGGAACCCCTCCCTCCCTCTTTTCCTTCCTCCCTCCCTCCCTATTTTTCATCCTTCCTTCTCTCTCTCCTCCCTCTCTCCCTCCCTCCCTCCCTCCCTCTTTTCCTCCCTTCCTTCCTTCCTTTCTTCCTTCCTTCCTTCGTTCCTTTTTGTGTCCACAGTCCAGACTGCAAACGCCAGCTCCACCTGGTAACAGCAATTGCCTTATTTCGTCTGGCTTCCCTATTCAGTCATATAAAGAGCTATAAAGAAAGACAAGGGCAGAATAACCTCTAAATAAAAGATGAGGTAATTTTGGAGGCACATTAGAGTTTTATGTGTATTATGGCTTCGTGCTTGTTCTTTTTCTTCTCCTTTTGAGATATATACAGGCCCATGGAGGGCTGCTCTGTCTCCAAGCCAGGAGCTGTCACCCAACATTTTCCAGTTTATGGCAATTCTCTCATAAAATGTGAGCATTTGAGATGCAAATGGCCAAGAAAATGCCATGCATAGCAGTGCAGGTTGGGAGATAACAAGAGAGAGGAGAGGGTTTTTCCCCCCTTTCCCTTAAAGCAGTTGTGGCTCTCGCTAGAGCATTATTTTTTATTGTGCTGAAAAATGCTTTCTGAATAAAGATGATCAAACTGTTGTATAGGTGTATGGATAGTAAAAAAAAAAAGAAAGAAAGAAAAAAAAATCTGTTTCTTTTGCCTTAGAAGAGATGTGTTCAAAAGCCACCACTAGAAAATTAAAAATGGCATCAGGAACAAGGGAGAAAAGGGTGTGCTGTACCTCAGATTTCCTCAACCGGTGGCTCCCAGCGGTGCTGGACTTCAACCCCCACAATCCCTAGCCAGGGATTGTAGGAATGGAAGTCCATATTGAAGTCTGGAGGACGCGCTGCTGGGATGAACCCACGTGATAAAACAAATCTGGAAACACTCTTTTAGAGGGTTGAAGGGTGCCGTTTATTTTATGCATTTCAGGAGCTATGATCCCCTTTTTCTTTCATTGATTTATCTGGAATAGGTGTTTCTGAGCCTTCCACTCTCAAAGCACCCAAACAGGCTTACAGCATAATAAAAACAATGCAGGAATGCCTGGAAAACCAGAATAATACAAGAATTAACAAAACATTGTGACTATTTGTAAGATAACTCATGACTGCTATTCCCTTCTCTGAAGTTTCAGTTTCAGTTCCTCCTCCTCCTCCTCCTCCTTCAATGCCTAAGGTCAAAAAATTTAAATTTAAAAAAAATGTCAGGTTTTGTGATGTTTTCAGCATTACAACCCCATCCAATGTAATATTTGAATGCCAGTGTGGGGATGGTGTGTGGTTAATGTCCTCCATGCGAGTTGGATGGCAGCTTGCATGAGTTCCACCAATGTGCTTGATCCTGGGTTTATAAGAAGGACCACCCGATACATCTGGAGGGCTCTAGGTTGGCCAAACCTGGATCAGTTTGGTCTAGTGGTGAAGGCACCAGGCGAGAAAGCAGGAGATGGTGAGTTCTAGTCCCGCCTGAGGCATGAAAGCCGGCTGGGTGACTTTGGGCCAGTCCCTCTCTCTCAGCCCAACCCACCTCACAGGGTTGTTGTGGTGGGGAAAATAGGAGGAGGAAGGAGTATTAGGTATGTTCGCTGCCTTAAGTTATTTATAAAAATTATAAGGCAGGATAAAAAAAAATCTTTAAAAAAAAAACATGTTCAACCCAGGAGGTGGAGAATCCAGTTTCTGGTCCCCCATTCAAACATGAAGGAGATTGCAGCATCATAGATCAGTCACCCTTTTTCAATCAAATTGGAGTTCACGACTGTCTGTGGGAGTGTGGGGGGAATTAAAAAAAAATAAAGACGGTCATGGCCATATGAACAAAGCCCCACCCCCTATTTTCACATGTGTTACACGTGTACATAAAAACAGGATTCAGCTTTGGTTGTGCAGTCATGGCTGCCATCTTTGGTGCACTTCCTCACACATACACATACACCCCCGCCATGGATGCCCCTGACAGAGTAAAGACAGAGCTGAGGCAGAATATAAACAGTGCCTTGGGTTTCTGCTGGAAAACACAGGATGAAAATGAAAATGAAAGGGGAGAATTAAATCTGAGGAGCAAGCTTAGCAGATAGAGGAGAGAAAACTTACGAAGAGCTTTAAAGTATGCAGGCCATTTGCTGATAAGTCTTGGTCTGCCAGGGATTTTTTTTATTGTTTATTTATATCACACATTTATTTCCCCCACAGTCGTATGCAGACTCTCAGCATTCATTCAACTGGAATGAATTTGGTTGAGGAAAATCCAGCAATCAGATCAGTGCTACGAATTGCAACAATGCTGGGGTAGATTGCAAATGAGCTAAAGGTTAGTTGTTGATATCGTTATTATCAATACAATTAGTTGTTCCCTTGAATAGATTAAAGGAGGAACTTGCTCTCAGGGAGTGCTGATATTCAGAATGTAGTCAACCCTGAGCCTTACCAGAAATTATCGTCCAACCCAATGTGTCTCTACCTCCAAGACAACAAAGTGATTGTGATGACATCTGATAACTACTTGTGATAACATGTATTTTTGCAGAGTGGCTTCCAACTATAAGTGTTCAGACTCACATAGCTTTAACCCAGCCTGAAAGCTCCCAGTCCCCATTTTTGATCCCTTGCAAAGGACTACTTTTATGAATGAGATCCTGATTTTGATCCCAAAAGGGTTGGTCAAGTAGGAAACTCACATCATTTAAGGAAGCTCCTTTTTGTCTTTTTCATTTGCAGCATGGATGGATATATCAGGCAATGAAGTCTGTGACTCTGGATTTGAAAGGTCATTTGAACCCATCATTCTCCATTTAGAATATGTTAGTACTATCTTCACTACAGTGTAATGCCCACATCTGCTTTGGAAAAGATGCGTTCCCAAATCCTTCTGATTGCTTGTACACACACCAGTTCACATACGTGTGTGATTGGTACCATACGTTGTCTACAAAAGTGTGCTAAATGTCTAGGTACCCCCTAAAGGATCTGATAAACAGCAGGCCTGAATAGATAGAATTCAGCTTTTGTTCTCCCTCCCATATAATCCCATTTATATAAAGGCATAACTGGTGAAAAGCTACCTGTGCCTTCAGATTAAACCAAGGGTTGTAAGAAGATGAGTTTATCTCCTAGATAACTTTGGAATGCAAGCTAGACCTAAGCTATCTTAGAGGATCTTCCTATTACGATATCTCTCCTTTTCCCATCTGCAGGTTTGCATGGTTACGCAGGCATCACCCCTTGTGTTTCAGCATGGCCACAAGGTAGGTTCACTTCTGCAATTCTGAATGTTGGGTGAGAAGATCCAAATTAGCTTTTCCTAGGAATGGGCTAAAGGAAGAAATTCTTGATGGAGAGGGTAAGAACCCCCCAGATGTGCAGATTTGGAGGTATCGAGAGGTTGATTGGTGGCCAACCTATTGTAATGATATTTTTCCAGGGAAGTCACAGAAGAAGAAACACTAGAGAGGTTTTAGGTTATCCCCTCCTGGTTTGAAACAAGCATATAACATATCTTTCTAACACTTGATACAAGGATAGGAACTGAGCCCATATTTTGTTCTTCACACCTGCTGTACAGATGCATAGACTGTAGTTTGAAGGGGCAAGAAATCTCACTTCTTTACTTTGAACCATGCAATTCTAAACCAGTTTGCAGGAGTTTAGGGACTACGTTTAATGGACAGATACTTCCTACAGAGCTATGCCATCAACTGTTTGGGTCATGAGAAGTTTGAGAAGTAAGATCCAATAAAAGAGAATATATATAGCTCAGGTTTAAACTGTGGAATCACTAATGATGTTACCTAGTTGGGTAATGAAATGTTTGCAAGCAAACAACCAAGTTCAGAGAGCACAAGGACTCCACAGAAGATCAGCTATTGAAGCTAAAGACAGGGAGAAAGGTGTACAGGAGGTGTTTCTTTACATAACAACACAGTTATAGTAGAACTCGTTACCTGCACTGATGGCCTCTAGGATGGGGCAAGCAATCAGTGGCTGAATGATGACCTCCAGCTTCTCATATTTGGCCAAGATTCTTAAGGGTATTGGGGGAATACAATTGAGTGATCTCCAGAGTGTCCCAGGTTGTCTATCCATGAAGTAGATGGACTTGAAAGAGGACCTGGGCATTTATGAATGACAGTAGTAGCCAATTTGAGGATTCTGTTATCCCCAGAATCCAGTGCATATCTTATCTTTCATGAGCTAACCTAACCTAACATTCTACATATGACATCTAATTGGTCACCAAGAAACAAAAACATTTGAACTATAGGATTGGGCAGTGCTTCAGATTCCATTGCAAAAAGTTGCTTTAGAGCACATAGCAATCTCACTGGATCTAACCAGGAAATACAAACTGATTTCTGTCAATTCTTCTGCCCCCTCCTTGTTGCTCTTGACCAGAACTCAGAGTTGATGACTTAGCTGGCCCAATCAATTTGTTTTCAACTAATGATACGCAAAACAGAAAGAACTTGGAAAAACAGCAATATATATTCAAAGATACTATTCTCTCTCTCTTAATAATAATAGTAGTAAGAATAATACCAGGGATAATAATACTAGGGAATAGTAGAATAGACAACAAAGAATTGGAGAAGGTCACAAAGTATCAAGATCTGAAAACTGAAATTGAAAGATTATGGCAATGTTTCTCAACCTTGGCAACTTCAAGATGTGTGGACTTCAATACCCAGAATTCCCCAGCCAGGAAGGCTGGCTGGGGAATTCTAGGAGTTGAAGTCCACACATCTTACAGTTGCCAAGGTTGAGAAACACTGACCTAGGCCATCCTTACACAACATGCTGAACCTCCAACTAGCCCTCCACATTTCAGCCTTTCAGATTGTGTGAATCCAGCCCCTGAGGTCGGTTTACAGTCTGGCTGGGGAATTCTGGGCATTGAAGTCCACACATCTTAAAGTTGCTAAGGTTGAAAAATACTGGATTGTGGCATAAACCAACCATGGTGGTCCCAGTAGTTCTTGGCACACTGGTGCCATTTCAAAAAACTTGGACAGCACTTGGAAAATCTGCGCATTGACAAAATTTCCATCTGTCAGTTACAAAAGGCCACACTACTTGGATTCACACATATATTACGCTGATACATTATGACATCCTAGGGAAGAACTCAATGCAAGTGAAGGCCAACACCATCTAAAGAACGGGCAGTTGTGATTTCACGTTGTTGTGTATATATAACAATAATATATCCTGCGACAATACCTCTGACGCCATCAAAAACATCTGCCTATCCCAGGTCCTTGGGAAGGACGCAATAGGTGGATAAAAATGTCAAATCCAGTCTACACATCTCGCTGAGTGTGTGACCAACCATAATAATAATAATAGTAATAATAATAGTAATAATATCAATATCAATACTCCCTCAACCTGGAGCCCTTTAGATGGGTTGGACTTCAATTCCCAGAATTCCTTGCTGGCACTGGTTTTGGAAATTGAAATCCAGCCTTCCTGGAGGGCATTAAGTAAGAGAAAGCTGATGAAAAGGTTCTTTATATAGTCATAGCAGTAAAAGGGCCTCTAAAATATTTTAAATGACATTTTATATTTCCACCAGCCTACATATCTTAAGCAGCTGTTTTGGTGGTTTAAAAATCACAATAGGGCAGGCCCAGAAATGAGGCAACATACCAAGAGGAATTTATATTTATATATACTTTCTCTCTGAAATATAACAAGGCATTTGGCTCGACAACAATAAATTGTGCCATAAAAAAATTACAAAGCAATAAATGCCACTCAAGTTAAAATTAAAAACACACACTAAGAACAGCAGCCCTGAAAATATGATTGTTTTTTTTTTTAAATAAAAGCTATGGGGAAAGAGGAAAAAGATCAGAAACCAGATAGCTGGAGAAACAATCAAATCAAATAACCATTTTATGCCATCCAAAAGATTTCCTGGAGAGAAAAGCTTTCTTAATGTCTTAATGCCTTGAGGTCTCCCTAGAATTAGCACAAGAAAGTGAAAAGGTTCAGTTTTAAGTGCAGTACCTCCTTATTATCTTCCAGAAGGACATCTAGTAGGGAAAGAAGGCAAATACCAGAATTTCAGAGTGCAGATCGATCTTTTAAAATCTGCTGGAAAAATAATAGGCTTCCAGACCCCGTGATATGCAGTTGGAAACATATGCTTGGTTTATCTGGTGCAAACAAGAATCAGTAACAATATCTGATAGCAATTTTGCAATTATTTTGGTAGCTTAGGCATGGGGATATCAAGTTAAACTACCATACCTTACAGCCATCTTATTTTGGAGACTCTCTCCCCAATATAAGAGACTGTATCAATGATGAGAGCAAATAAAATCCAGTGACAGCTAATGCTGTAACCCACTTTGCTGGGTAGTTTCTCAGAAGTTTCCTTCCCATGAAAGGCTCTTCCTGTTTTACTTCCTTTACAAGAAGCTTGAGAAGTTGGCCTGAATTTCTGTGGGTTGTGTTTTTGGGTTTCTGGGTAGAAGAAGTAACTGTGGTTGTTCCCTGTGACACACCTTTCCATCACTCTGTAGTCTCCAGAGCTGCCCTCATTTCCCAGTCTGAAAAAGCCCCCCCCCGCCCCACCCCTTGGGACTTCATGGAAGGGCAGGAAGCCCTGAGGCCTGCAGAACTGGTGAAGCGATGAGAAAGGATCCAAACATAGGACATCCATGTGCATCCTCGAGGCCTCTCCTCACCAAATAAATGCAAGAACCCTAATATCTACCCAGGATAATTTCTTTGCGGCTTCGTTCTTCATTAAAAGGATGTCATCAGTGAAGTTTCTTTCATGAAATTGAACAGGGGGCATAAAAATAGCTACTGCCTTCACTACATTTGGGTCACTGTTGGATCCCTTGGACCCCACAGACACAGGGAGGCTGGTAGACTTGCAGTGAGATGAGCCCAGCAACATGGGTGTGCTTAGCTGTGGGGTTAGCAAACCTGCTTTCCATCCCATGATGCAGTGGATAGGAGTGGAGCACTAGGCAAAAACTGTGTGCAAGCAGCTGGTCCTGATAGAGGACCTCAAGTTCAGCACAGGACACCATTGCACAGTTCTCCCCTCTGCCCAAGAGCAGCCGGTCTGTACAAGCCCTGGGCACCTGAACAGGTATCAGCAAGGAAGGGGTCAAAACCAACAAGGCAGAGAGGGCGGCTTTGTAATCGACACCTTATCTCTTGTGCATGTTCCTGTATCACATATACAAAAGGGGTGGGACTTTGATTGTGATGTTGTCCCCACCATTTTGCGCCCATCCCAACATTGCTGGAACAGGTAGTTGGTGAATGAGGAGCTGCATACTACAGCTTATGATGGGGGAGGGGAGTAGAAGCACGGTAAAATTAATTAATTAATTAGGTAATTAATGCCCAATAACTTTATTGAACAAGCCTTTCTTGGCCATTGCATCTCTGCAATGGATGTGATTGGATCATGCAGTTGATCCCATACCCGAGATCCAAAAAAATGTTCGCCAATCTTAGAGATGCTTATCCCAGTGAATGTAGGTAAAGATTAACGTCTCATCCAAAGAGATAGTAGATGTGTTTTCAGAGGTTGGACACACTGTAATCCTTTTATCTTCAAATCCAAGAGGAAGATAGGCCTTCTGTTTTGATTCAGTTGAAGTAGAGTTGGTCTTTCAAGAGTTTGGGAAGTCTGCCAGATTAAAATAGGAGTAATTAAAGAGTGTTGCTTTAGTACAACTGCTTTTCTGTGATGTATATGTATGTGTGTTTTCTTGGTAGTGTAACGAACTGCCACCTGTTGATCCCAAATCCAGTAACTTTCCTTGCAACCAATATTGATTCAAAAGAAAGTTCATTTATTGAGAATGCATTGCTAAGACTGAGCAAAAGCGCGCCAAAAGCTGTTTTTCTTACTCCCCCCCCCCCCCCTTACATCGCCCTTAGTTCTTGGTCTTCTGATTCCCTTGCTGGCATGGCCTTGATCATGCCAGAGCCTGTGATAAGGAGCCATCTGCTTTAAACGGTTTCTCATTCCTTCTCTCCCCCCTTTTACAATGGCAGAACCGCAGCATGTAAAAAGCCATTTTTTAAACTAGCCATATAGTAATCTATTATGAAATCTTGCGAGGATTCTGACATGCTGCCCCTCCACAAAAGAGGATGTCAGTCAGATGATTCCTCTTCTTTACTCTAAAAAAGCAAAAGCAAAGAGAAACATAATACAATAACCATTCTAATTGTTAAGGCTTTGTAGGATAAACAACATACAATTTTGTAACTTAATGTGGAGCCTTTACATGTTTCTTGTCAACCCATTCAGCCATTGATTTGGGAAAATGTTTCCACTGAATTAAAAATTGGACCCCCCCCCCCATGCTTTCTACTGTCCAGTATCTCTTTAACTTCAAAATGTGGTTCTCCTTCAACCATCATTGGTTTAGGAGGTACTGGGGAGGGATGCCATTGAGATGACTCTTTATAGGGTTTAAGCAGGTCGCAGTGGAACACTGGATGGATTCTTTTAAAGGTAGCAGGCACCTGTAATTGTAGTGAAACTGGATTAATTACTTTATCTATAACAAAAGGCCCTACAAATTTTGGAGCGAGCTTTCTGGAAGGTTGTAATGATTTAAGATGCTTGGTAGATAAAAGAACCTTATCTCCTACTTTCCAGTCTTTTTCTGGGGTTCTCTTAGCATCTGCAAATTTCTTGTACGTTGCTCTGGCCTCCTTCAACGATGCAGAAATCTGAGGCCACACTTGTGTCATTGGTTGGACCCATTCATCAACTGAAGTGACTTGAGTGGTTTGTTTAGGTAGTTCTGGGATGGGTACAAAGTCTTGTCCTGTAGCTATTTTAAAAGGGGTGAGGCCAGTGCTTTGGTGCACTGCATTATTATAAGCTACTTCAGCAGACGGTAACAGTTCATCCCAATTGTCTTGTTGGTAGTTAATGAAACATCTCAAATATTGTTCCAACACTGAGTTCAGACGTTCGCATGATCCTGCCGTCTGGGGGTGGTACCCCGAACTCAAGCCTTGCGATGCCCCCAGTAGTTTTAGGAACGCCCTCCAGAACTTGGCAGTAAACTGGACCCCGTGATCCGAAATTATTTGTCCTGGGACACCATGAGCTCGGTAGACGTGTTGTATAAATAACTTAGCCAGTTTGGGGGCTGATGGAAGGGATTGGCATGCCACAAAATGTGCTTGTTTGGAAAAAAGGTCTGTAACTACCCAAATAACTGTCTTTTTGTTGCTTTCAGGCAGGTCTACAATAAAGTCCATGCAAATTTGCTTCCAAGGAGCCCCTGGGTTTGCTACTGTCTGTAGAAGCCCCATTGGTTTGCCCCCTCTCTTTTTGGCCATTGCACACGTGGGGCATGTAGCTACATATTCCCCTACATCTTTTCTCATTGTTGGCCACCAAAATTGACGCCTGAGTAGATGTAATGTTTTCACAAAGCCAAAGTGCCCAGCTGTTTTGCTGTCGTGACTTCTTTGCAAGACCCACTTTCTAGCATCTGCAGGGACATACAGCTTATCTGGCCACCACCATGCCCCTTGTTTGTTCACTAGCAATTGGCTGTTGCTTTTAAACCAATCATCCTGAGCAATCTGGGCATTTAATTTTTTCAACAACTCTCCTTCTGGTTGTTCTTCACCCCTTTTTTTCTGAGCTCTAGTGACCACTCTTAGGGCTGCTTGGGTACATGGAATTACAGGAGCGACTACTTCCTCCCGCTTGCTGTTGTGTTGAGGCAATCGAGATAGGGCGTCTGCCAGAAAATTTTTTCCCCCAGGAATATACTTCAGGGAGAAGTTAAATCGATGAAAATATTGTGCCCATCTCATTTGCTTGGGTGACAGCTTCCTCGGTGCAGTCAAAGCTTCTAGATTTTTGTGTTCAGTCCAAATTTTAAAGGGATGGGGTGATCCCTCTAACAAGTGTCTCCAGCAAACTAACGCCCAGCGTACTGCGAATGCTTCCTTTTCCCACACCAACCAGCGTCTCTCAGTTTCTGAAAATTTCCGGGATATGTACGCACATGGAAACAGCTCCCCCCCTGCCCCCTTCTGTAACAACACAGCTCCCACTGCCACATCCGAAGCGTCTGCCTGTATGACAAATGGCTGTTCTGGATCAGGTTGCTTTAAGATGGGTTCAGCCGTAAACAGACGCTTTAAACTTTGAAAAGCTTCCTGGCACTCCTTAGTCCAGGCCAAGGGGGCTCCAGGTTTTGATGCCTTCGCTTTGTCCTTGCCCTTGGTTTTCAACAAATTGGTGAGTGGGAGTGCTACTTGGGCAAAGTTGGGTATGAATTGCCGATAGAAGTTAGCAAAGCCCAGGAAACTTTGAAGCTGACGCCTGGTTTTGGGAGCCTCCCAACCCATGACGTCCCTCACCTTGACTGGGTCCATTTCAATTCCCTGATGCGAAATTCTATACCCCAAATAGTAAATTTGCTGTTTATGAAATTCACATTTGGAGAGCTTGGCATACAATTGAGCCTCCAGTAGCTTTTTTAGTACCTTCCTGACCAATTGTACATGTTGCTTCATGGTCTCAGTGTAAATCAGGATATCGTCCAGATAAACCAACACCCCCTGGTATAAATGCTCTTGTAACACCTCATTGATAAGTTGCATAAACACCCCCGCTGCTCCTTTTAATCCGAACGGCATTATTTCATAACGGAAACACCCCAGGGGCATGTTAAAGGCGGATTTCCATTGATCTCCTTCCCAGATTCGCACCCTGAAGTACGCCTCCCTTAAATCCAGCTTTGTGAAAATTTTCCCTTTGGATAAATGGGCCAACAGGTCTTTCATCAAGGGGAGTGGGTACCGGTTGTCAGCAGAAATGGCATTTAGCCCTCTATAATCTGTGCACAAACGTAGGGAGCCATCCTTCTTTTCCCTAAATAGCACCAGTGCAGCAATTTGAGAATGCATAGGTAGAATGAAGCCCCTCTTTAGATTCTTATCAATGAATTCCCGCAATGCTTCCAACTCTTTGGGTGTCATTGGATACATTTTCTTCCTTGGAAATTTAGCCCCAGGCTCAATCTCTATGGCACAGTCACTGGCACGATGTGGGGGTAGCTGATCTGACTCCCTTTCGCTAAACACCTCCTGCAGGTCACGGTATTGCTTGGGAATCTGAGTTGCAGCCTCCACTGCCTTTTCCCCACTCACAGCGCCCATCTCTCCATCTGACAACATTTCGGTAATTCCTTCAACTTCCACTCCCCCCTCCTTCGGGAAATGTAAGATCTTCTCCTCCCAGTTCACTTCTGGGTTCTTCCTTTTTAACCAGTTCATGCCCAGAAGCACTGGGTTGCATGCCATGGGAGTCACTAGGAATTTAATAGGCTCTCTGTGGTCCCCCATAGTTAGCTCAAGCTCTTCAGTACGATATTCCACCGGCCCTCCCCCCGCTGGGGATCCGTCCAGCTGGGTAAAAATCACAGGGGTTTTGAGTCTCTTTAAGCGCAGTCCCAAACCCCGGGCAAGGGCGGGGTTAATCAGATTTCAGAAGCAGCCAGAGTCTATCAGCGCCCGTATCTCTGCCCTTCGATTAGTCCTCATCACCCTTTTTTTTTTTTGTCTGCGCTCAGTCATTACTGACCCTGCAGTGACTGCCTGGACGAATCCTTGCAGTTTTCAAGGCAATTGTTTTTCGGAAGTGGTTTGCCAGAGCCTCCTTCCTAGACCAGAGCCCAGCTGGCGAGCACAGGAGGCGGGGTTTCCGGGTTCTTCGCACCCTTTTTGGGCGAGCGCAGTTTCGCGCTTACCGGCGACTGGTCCCATCTCTCTGTGCAAGGCGCTGCCAGCATTTTTCCTCCCACCGGAGTGAGAGTACCCATTTATCTACTCACGTGAGTTTTCGACCTGTTGGGTTGACAGGAGCTGGGGAGGAAACAGGAGCTCACCCTGTTAACGCGAAGGCTGGACTCCAACCGCCGAAGCGTCAGCCATTTCTGGCCGGCAACTTTCAGCATCATTAAGCCGCTGCGCCACCGCGTCCCTTTTTCATCACCCTTAGTTCCACCCAAATTTTAATGGGACTCAGCCCCATCTCTTCACTCTCCGAGTCCTCCCGTGAGCTGCTTTCTTTCTCTGGAAGAGCAGCCGCCCGTCAGAGAGAGAGCAGAGCTAACAACTTCTGGGTTGTGCCGCCGCCGTGTGTTGCCGCTCTAGCTCCCGTCTCACTGCCTACTGCCGCTGACTCCTTTTTGCCGGGCTTCGAAGACTTCAGCCCCTTCCGCTCCGTCTTCTTGCCTCCTTGCTCCGTCTTCACTTTAGGGCATGCAGCGGCAAAGTGCCCTGGCTCCCCACAGTTGAAACACGCGCCGGTTCCTGCTACTTTCCGGCACGCTGGTCTTTGCCTTGGGCACCGCCTTCTTTGTGCCGGGTAAGGGTGGAAGTCAGGTTCTTCTATGGTGCGCCATTGCTCCTCCACTTCGCCGGCCATAGCGACCCATCCATTAAAGGTTTTGGGGAAACCCCGGCACACCACGCGCTGCAACAATTCAGGTTGCAAGCCTCTCTGGAAGAACTCGATCAGGAGCTCCTCAGGCACGTGAGGCAGCCTTTGATGCTGAAATCTATTTATTTCTGAGTAGACACTTGGCACAGGTTGAAGTGGTTTTATGCCTGCTTTTTCAGGAGGAGAGGGAGGGGGCCAAAAAAGGGGTACAACAGGATTTTGGAACTGGAATTCAAAAGGAATCTGCTTTTAAAATTTAAAAGTTCTGCTCTCAAGTCACAGCATCACAGCATCCTTCACCTGTACTCACTGCACACCTGCTTCTTCACCTGGCTTGGTGTTCTACTTTGCTCATATTCCTCACCCTTCATGTGCTTTTGGGTGTAGCTGGGACTTTCTTGCAGGTCCTGTGGAGTGTGTGAAGTAGATCAGTTGTCTGCTTGGATATGCCCTGGGCATCTGCCTGGTGCATCAAAATCCCGAAAGGCAGTTGTACAAAATGCAGTCATCAGATTATTGCAGATGGTTTATAAGGAATAAATATTCCTTTTCTCCATTCGCTCTTCTCCGTTTGAATAGAACGAGTATGTGTGCATGCGTGTGCGTGCAGCATTGACTTGGTAGTTGCTAGGAGACTGGAATTGCAGAACTGGAAAGCTAAAATGCAGCCAACCTTAGAAAAACACAAGGATGTGTGCTATGGAAAGAATCAAGAAAGAAAATAAAATGTGCAAGCTTTGTATTTTTTTACAAATTAAGCTATTTATTAAGGTATTTATAATGTTGTTTAAGCATTCCTAGGCCTTCCAAGCATCTACTATATGTGGTTTCTGTAAGTCTTACCACAACCCTGTATAGCAGGCCAGGTTTGTTAGCTCTTACCAGATGGAGAGGTGAGGTACAGAGATGATAGGGCCAACTTATCTGATACCTTTGGGTAGATGTGTAGTAACTACATCTTCAGCCATTCTGCCACCACATTTTCTGTGGTACATCTCCAGGCATGGCAGGCTCCATACAACTGACCAGTTGCCAATTCCTTCATGTCTCCATTTTATTCTTGCAACCACCCTGTAAAGTAGGTTAAATCAGATTTGCCCAAGGTCAGCTAGTGAGCAAGACCATTGAATGAGGATTTGAACCTGAGTCTGCACAGCCCTAGTGTTCCAGCTTAATAGTCTCATCCTCCTGGCTTTCAAACATATTGAACTTCAGTCCCCATAACCCCATGGCCCATGTTTATTGCATCAGGCATTCCAGGTCCTACTTCTTTCAAAGTCATGACTGTGTTGAAGCATCATATACAGGTGAAATTCGAAAAATTAGAATATCGTGCAAATGTTCATTTATGTCAGTATGGCAACTCAAAAGGTGAAACCAATATATGAGATAGACGCATTACATGCAAAGCGAGATTTGTCAAGCCTTACTTTGGTATAATTGTGATGATTATGGCGTACAGCTTATGAAAACCCCAAATTCACAATCTCAGAAAATTAGAATAGTGTGAAAAGGTTCAATATTCTAGGCTCAAAGTGTCCCACTCTAATCAGCTAATGAATCCATAACCACCTGCAAAGGGTTCCTGAGCCTTTAAATGATCTCTCAGGCTGGTTCAGTAGGAATCACAAGCATGGGAAAGACTGCTGACCTGACAGTTGTGCAGAAAACCATCATTGACACCCTCCATAAGGAGGGAAAGCCCCAAAAGGTAATTGCAAAAGAAGTTGGATGTTCCCAAAGTGCTGTATCAAAGCACATCAATAGAAGGTTATGTGGAAGGGAAAAGTGTGGTAGAAAAAGGTGCACAAGCAGCAGGGAAGACCGCAGCCTGGAGAGGATTGTCAGGAAAAGGCCATTCAAAAGTGTTGGGGACTTTCACAAGGAGTGGACTGAGGCTGGAGTTAGTGCATCAAGAGCCACCACACACAGACGGATCCTGGACATGGGCTTCAATTGTCGTATTCCTCTTGTCAAGCTGCTCCTGAACAACAAACAACGTCAGAAGCGTCTTACCTGGGCTACAGAAAAAAAGAACTGGTCTGTTGCCCGGTGGTCCAAAGTCCTCTTTTCTGATGAGAGCAACTTTTGCATCTCATTTGGGAACCAAGGACCCAGAGTCTGGAGGAAGAATGGAGAGGCACACAATGCACGATGCTTGAAGTCCAGTGTGAAGTTTCCACAGTCTGTGTTGATTTGGGGAGCCATGTCATCTGCTGGTGTTGGTCAACTGTGCTTCATTAAGTCCAGGGTCAACGCAGCCGTCTACCAGGAGATTTTGGAGCACTTCATGCTTCCTTCCGCAGACGAGCTTTATGGGGATGCTGACTTCATTTTCCAGCAGGACTTGGCACCTGCCCACACTGCCAAAAGTACCAAAACCTGGTTCAATGACCATGGGATTACTGTGCTTGATTGGCTAGCAAACTCGCCTGACCTGAACCGCATAGAGAATCTATGGGGCATTGCCAAGAGAAAGATGAGGGACATGAGACCGAACAATGCAGCGGAGCTGAAGGCTGCTATTGAAGCATCCTGTCTTCCATAACACCTCAGCAGTGCCACAGGCTGATAGCATCCATGTCACGCCGCATTGCGGCAGTCATTGCTGCAAAAGGGGCCCAAACCAAGTACTGAGTACATATGCATGCTTCTACTTTGCAGAGGTCCGATATTGTTCTATTTTCAATCCTTGTGTTATTGATGTCATGTAATATTCTAATTTTCTGAGATTGTGAATTTGGGGTTTTCATAAGCTGTACACCATAATCATCACAATTATACCAAAGTAAGGCTTGACATATCTCGCTTTGCATGTAATGCGTCTATCTCATATATTGGTTTCACCTTTTGAGTTGCCATACTGACATAAATGAACATTTGCACGATATTCTAATTTTTCGAGTTTCACCTGTAGTTGTATAGGTTGTGAATCAGGCTATACATCTGGTGTAGGGTGGGGATTTATTTATTTATTTATTAAATGTATATGCTGCCTGTCTCCTCCAGATGGGGATGGGAAGGAGAAGGGAAGGGGGAGGGGAGGAGGAGAAGAAGAGGAGGAAGAGGAAGAGGAGGAAGAAGAGGAGGAGGAGGAGGAGGAGGAAGATGATTGTGGACAGGGAGGGAAGTTGTGAATGGCCAGTGCTGAAAAGGAATGTTAGCAGTTGTGACATTTCCTTGGAAAGCCAGATTAGATGGTTTTATAGAAAGCACCATTTCAAACTGATTGAATGAGACGGAAGAAAAATTCAGCTGCCTTTCACAGAATTCTTAGAGCCAAGCCTGGATTAAAAGTTGTGGGAACCGTAAGCAAAGCAACCACTGGCGCTGTAGCCCATAAAACTGCATGCCATCCTACTCTGCCTCTGCTTTACCTACAGATCCTTACTTACTCGATAAGAAACGATCTTCTCCTCTCTTTGCAAAGTTTAAAGTACTCTTGGATGATAGTGGACAAAATACAGATACCCTTAAACCTTTTGCACATTACAGTGATGAATAAAATCAGGGAGGTCAAAATGCATGTTTAAAAAGGGTGTGGCTTTGATTACATGGTTGTGGCCCTATCTTGACTTTTTGATCCCCTCCCTGTGGACACTCAGGAATAAAACATATTTATTTTACAGTATTAAGTAAACAAGCCAAATTTGATGTTTGGGTACCTGTGTACCCAACTGTGTTTGGGTACCAGATCTGCCTGGGAAAATCAGGATGGGGACCATATGGCAGCACACAGCCTTTGAATTGCCTCTTTGTTGCTTCTTCTGAAAATCTGAAACCCAGAAACGGGAGCCTTATAAAAGACCCACAAGGGTAGTTTCTATAAAAGAAAGAGGGAGAGACCCACTCAGGAAAAAGAAATGAATCAGAAACTCTAACCTACCCACACACACACTGCACCCACTTTCATTGCTCTGTGTTTCGTTAAACATTAAATAAGTGGTACTTTACAGTGTCATGGGGTATATTATATTGTATGGCAACAAACCTTCTCTGTGTGTGGGCTCTCGGGGGGGGGTCTGGGGCATGATTCAGTGCCCCCCTTTAACATCCCCCTGCTTATAACATGAAAAATGTGGCCTTACAATGAAGGCATTTATCCTGCAGGTGAAAGACAAGCCATGTTCACCTATTGGTTGAACTTCTGTGATGTCATAAAGCCTCTCTTTGAAACATTCTAATATCCTGATATGAGGGAAAAGTGTAAGCTGATAAAAATCAGTAGAGTTTGGGTTATTTACATGGCAAAGGAAATGTATTCATTTCTTTATTTATTGGTGTTTATTTGCTGCTTCAGTCCAACAGGACTTGTGAGTGGGCTTTCAAAGCCATGTCTCTTAGGAGGGAAGATGAATATGTAAATGTCAAAAATAAGAGGAAAACTAGGTAAAGTGTTTGGACAAAGGCAGTGATTAGGTTCATCTTACAAAAAACCAAAGTGTGGCTCCTTTGTTTGTGGAATAAAATGTGTGAATCCAGTCATGTGGCTTGTACACCATGCCCTATGACTTAACATATTATGCAACCTCAGTGAGTTAAGGTCTTTCAATAAACTGTGGTGAAACAAACCATGGATTAATACAGCAAACTGTTGATGTGAATCATGAAGAGGACTGGATTCACTTACTGGTATAAAATCACTGCCTGAATTTTGAAAATGCTGTTCTTTAATGTTCAATCATAAAATAATAGAATTGTAGGGTTGTCAAACGGCGTATATCATTAGGCTGGGGGAACTTTAGGTTGATTTCATTTAATTTCCAAATCAAACTGGCCCTGATAAAATTGTTTAGGTTTTCATTCAGAAAACTTAACTGATCTAGTTCAGTGCTTTGAGTTCCCTAAGCAACTTAAACAGCTGAATCAGATGAAGCAAAGCCTATCTACACACCTCTAAGAACGATGTGAGGAATGGGTCTTAAGATACTATCTTGACTTAGCTACTGTACAGTAGGTGTGCAAGAATGGCTAAGTGGCTAAGACTGAACAGGATTAAGATTCTTTCATCAGAGATGCATGTTCCAAACTGCAATATGTATATTTTTTGATGTACAGCAGGGAAACTGTCTAACTGGTGCAAAGGGTTGATTGAGTGACTTTCAATATTAAAGTGGTTGAATAAATTTCTCTGCACAAAGTTGATGTTTGCCCAGCCATTCCAGCAATTGTGAGACACATTTAGAATTACAGCAAGCAGTACATAACTGAGTGCCTTTGCCTTCCTTGGTCAAATTTATATCTATTATTTCTTGGGGAATGGCTTTTCCCTCCCCCTATACATAACACCTCAATACACAGGAGATGGTTCTGACTTCTTGGCTCAAAGAATGTTCTACTTTTCATCAAGGAGATGTCATTCAGATCTAATTTAGCTCAGCTCAGGAACATAGGTTTAGGTTGATGTTTACACAAGTTATGATTTACCAGACTACGGGAAGCCCACCAAACAAGCATTTTGGGATTAGCCAATAGTGTTCCTTTCAGTTGCCCATGCCAGCTGGAATTCTGGGAATTACAGTCCAATCTATTCGGAAGAGACACAGTTCTACATTATAGGCAACTGAGAGTCAATGTGATATACTCGGATACTCAGGACTCTGATTCATGTTTGCTGTCAATCATGGTAGTCCACTGAGTGATGGGGGCAGACACTACTGCTCACCCCAATGTATCTCAAAGGGAATTGATACCTAAGGAACTAGCTGGTTATGTGGAGTCCTTATATATTATCTTTGAGAATTGCTGGAGAACTGATGTGCCAGATGCCTGGAGAACAAATGTCTTCCTGCACTTCAGAAATGGAAGAAAAGAAAATCTTGCAAAATATGGACCAATCAGTCTAACATTGCTAATTGGGAAGATTCTAGAGGAGGTCATAAACAAACTGATTTGCAAATACCTGGAAAACAATGTAGTATCTAGCAAAAGTCACTATGGGTTTTTGACAGATCTTGCCAGAATAATCTTAATTACATTTTTGACTGAATAACTTCCATAATAGATTGTGAGAAAGCTGCAGACATAATATATCTTGCTTCAGTAAAGCATTTGGTAATCACATGACATAGTGATTTGAAAGCTAGTTAAGTGTGGGCTAAGGGCCATAACAAAAAAACTAGTCTGTGTTTACTCCAGTTTTCCAAAGAAAACTGATTTTGTCCTCAAGTAGTTTTCCAAAATCAGAGTCCACTGATTTTGTCCTTAAGTAGCTCTTTTGATGTGTTCATCTCACTGAAAGCGCAATCTGCCAGACCTTTGCAAATTACCTTTGGATGGGGAGATTAATTCTTGTTACGATACAGATACATGATACATAGTTCTAAACAACAGAACCCTGCAGATAACAATTAGGAAGAAGCAATGCTAATCAAACAGTCCTAAAGGAAAAATTGTTCTTCTCTGCTCTAGTATGAAGCTTAGAGTTACTTCTACCAGCTGACAAGGAAGTTGGCAAATGGTGAATTGTAATCGGAAGGGAAGGGAAGGGAAAAACAATATGGGAAGCAGTTGTACGTGTAAATGTAGAAAGTGAAAGACATGGATTTAATTTTGAACTTACATCTGTTACTACATTTGCACCACGAGGGTGTACACCTACACACGTAATTCCACGGTAATCATACTGTAAAACTCAAGTGATCTGAACGGCGGCTCTTTTAATACTTGTTACTCAGTAAATATAGGTACGAAGTACAGTTTAGGCGGCCTTGAAACCCAGCTCCCTTCACTGGGAGCTGGGATTCTTCCCCTTCTCCTCCCGCCTTTTAATTTTCCAAAGGGTTATGTAGCTGATGGCCTCCTGTTAATCTGTGATGTTTTAAAAGTAACAACATATAAGTGAGCGAAGGCAATTAAAGCCTGGGGTAATGATCAACGCTAGGAAATGATTGGCATGGATTAAAGAGAATTTAAAGAGTAATTGCTTGCAAAACAGCTGGACAAACCTGAATGTTAAATACTTTGAGATCAGATTGAGGAAGGAAGGAAGGAAGGAAGGAAGGAAGGAAGGAAGGAAGGAAGGAAGGAAGGAAGGAAGGAAGGAAGGAAGGAAGGAAGGAAGGAAGGAAGGAAGGAAATGTATTTCCCCAAATACATAAAATGCACGTTGGTATATTTGCTTGCTCGCTTGCCTGCCTTCCTTCCTAAGGGCCAGCCACTCACTGGCAACTCAAATGAATGTTGATGCTTATTTTTATATAGCCCTCATTTCTCTGTATGATGAGAAATTTCAAAGTCATTCCTTTCCCAGATTGGTTTCCATTGGTAAAACTGGACATTTAAGTTACTTGTGAGATGAAGGCAGACAGAATATAAACAAACAAACAAACAAAGAGGGACCACTCCCTTCAGTCAAGTTTGACATCTCGTGATTACTTGGACACAACCATGCAGTTTTCTTGGCACTGCTTTTCTCTAGGATATCATATTTTAAACTTTCAGTCTAGCCAAGAGCCCTGGAGTTTCTGAGTAGTTTCTCATTCCTGCTTAGCTCAGGAACTCAGACAGGACACAAGGGTATCCACAACAGAGATCCAAGTAGCCAAGATGGTGGGCGTGTCCATGCAAATTAAGCCCTGCCTCCTTTTTACATGGGTATTAAAATGGGGCAGGGCTCAATTGTGTGGTTGTGCCTGCCATTTTGACTTTTGGGACCATTTCAAGGCCGTGTGCCAGGATCTGTTGTCTTGAAATGCCTTATCCAACTAGATCAAGGAAGAAATGGCCTTTTAGAATTCATCCACAAGTCTGAAGGCAGAGAATGGCAGGGCTTCCTCTTAGCCACCCTTCTGAACCCTAGGAGGAATTCCCTTCTGATGTCTTCCTTTGGGGTTTAATAGAAATGTGGGAAGTCAGAGAGACTACACATTACTGGAGAGGTGATTGCATAAAGAACAGCAGGACACTTGCCTGCCCACCCAGCCATAACCTTGACCACCCCATTACTCAAACACACTATCACTGAGAATTTCACTAACATTCTCTGCCCACTAGAAAACTATACCCCCAAAAACTGGTTGGCCCCAACCTTGGTGGCATTTCATAAAACCTTTAAAACATTGAGGTTTTCCTGGGCATGAGGGTCAGAAGGTTAACTGATCCTGTGAGATTGATATCTAGTTTACTGCTGAGTTGTACTGTTCTCAATTGCCATAATGTATGCTTATTATGGTTTGGTTGTATCTGAGATACCCCTGTAGTTTCCGCAGTCTGATTTGCTTCCCTTATTTTTGTAGAGAGCCACAATGAGGACATCACCGAAGTCAGCAGGCATCTCCTCTGTGGACCAAACGTCTTCCAAGATGTCTTGGAATGCCTGTCAGGCATTTGGGTCTAGTGCTTTGTAGATCTCAGCAGGAATGCCATCCTGTTCTGTTGCTTTCTTTGAGTTCATCTGCAAGATCACTTTCTTGATCAAGATCTTTGCCTGCATTCTCCTGAACAGGCTTACCACTGTCTCGGAAAGGAGGCACAGTGTGGCTTTCAGCCAGAATGGAGTACAGCAGACATAATATTTGCTGTGAGGCAAGTCCAGGAGAAGTGCATCGAGTAGAACAAGCTCTGACTTTACTGTGACTTCATTGACCTGAGTAACACATTTGATACTGTAAACAGGGAGGCTGTCTGGATCATCCCAAGACATTATGGATGTCCAAGGAAATTCGTGAAGTTGATTCAGCTACTCCACAACGGAATGACAGAACAGGTTCTTTACAACGGTGATACATCAGCTGCATTTGCCATTTCCAATGGGGTAAAACAGGTTGTGTGCTAGCCCCAGTTGTGCTCCATCTGTTCTTTGTGCTGTCTAGGGTCTGAAGGAGGGAGTCTACATCAGATACTGATTGGACGGCTCTTTCTTTGACCTTCACCACTTGAATACATGGACAAAGTCCTCCATACAGTCATGGAAGAAACCCTCTTTGCTGATGACTACGATCCTGGCGCACAAAGACAGTGATCTATAGTTGATGCTGAACAAATTCTCAGATGCTGCTATGCTTTTCAGGTGGAAGTACTTTACCAGCCCGTGCCAGATACCAACCCCGTAGAACCAAAAATCACTGCTGACAACACCCAGTTGAGAAATGTAAACAGCTTCAAATACTTGGGAAGCAACATCTCGAGCAATGGGTCTTTGGACAAAGAAATTGATTCCAGGGCCAGCAAGGCCAGCCAGGCACTGGGGTGTCTGCTTACTGGAGTGCTCAATCAACACAACATCCACACAGCTGAAAGTCTACAGTGCTGTGGTTATCCCTTCTCTTCTATATGGATGTGAGTCCTGGACTCTGTACTGAAGGAACATCAAAACTGGAGAAATTTCATATGCATGCTCTCTTCTCCATCCTTGGCATTCATTGGCAAGACCATGTCTCCAACCTGGAGATCTTGGATTACGTGGAATCCACCAGCATTGAGTCCCTGATTATCAAAGCCCAGATGCAGTGGGTGGACACATCATCTGACCACTGTCAGATGACCACCGTATGCCTTGCCAGTTGCTCTATAATGTACTGGGGTCTGGGAAGAGACCTCGAGTTCATCCACGCAAGCACTGCAAAGGCGCTGTGAAAGAAATCCTGTGCCATTGTGACATCCAGCCAAGGGAACTAGAAGCTGCAGTTGCTGACAGAACCTGCTGAGGAGCCCTGTGCTATGAAGCTTCCACTGGCTTTGAAGACAGGCACTGCCAAAAACTGATAGAACCCTGTGAGTGACGTCACGGAAGAACACCCACAATTACTACAACAATGGACTTCCAGTGCCCCCCTTGTGCTAGACTCTGCACTTCCATCTGGACTGCAGAGCCACCTCTGTGTCCTCAGATGAACTGCACAACAGTGTGTCTTCTTTGAACCTGAAGGACTACCCTATATGTATCTGAGTGTTATGCCATTATGGTTTAGTTGTACCTGACTCTTATGTTAACCACCCAGAGTCACTGTAGTGAAAGAGGTGGCTGTATAAATGCATTCAACAAACACACACATTTCTCCTTTTCAAGAAATTTCTAAAGGAGATTCCCTTTCCTCTGACTGAATGACCCACTTTAACAAACTTCTAGGAGACTTTATTTTCCTGGCATTACGCTCAGCTTTGGATCACCAAGGGCTTCCCCGAGCACTTTCTAGAGGTTCAAGCTCTTTCTAAAAAAATCCCAAAGTGCATCTTCTCTTGTCTTGCTGTTCTTCAGATGCTCTTCTTTTTCTCTCTCTTACAGTCTCCTGCACACTGACTCTTACTGTCGCATTTTAGCTGGAAGAAATGCTGATGTGTCACTTGCCTTTTTCAGGAAAGGAAAATCTGAATTACTTCCCACCTCCTGGGAAGACATCCCCTGGTCCTTCTGGACCATTCGTTAGAATTGTACTTAACCATGGGCATGGCCCTTCCTGAGTTGGTTGATCCTGCCCAAGAACGTTTCTTTCTGGAAGCATAATATAGGAACGATAGGTTAACTTTTCCCAAAGCGATTGTAAAATCTTTGGGGGGATTGCTTCAGCGTGACTCTGAGCATATTCATCTATTTGTGTCAGGGACTCAGGTGGTAAAGGACCCCTGCTGAGCTCCGATACTATTAATACCTCCTTTTCATCGCATCTCTGCAGTTGAATGCCTTAGTCTTTGTCCCTGTCTTTTATAGTGAATGAAGCTTCCTGCCAAGTGGGTTAGAAGGAAAACATTACTACGAATGTCTCTCCAAGAATCTTGGAAGAGCTTCTGTCATTCATGTTTTTGGAATCGTCAGGATCCCCAAGTGATGTGCGTTGGGCCAAGAGGAGACAGGTTCGCACTCAAATTTCTTTGAATGGGCCCAGCCCAAAGAATTCCAGAGCTTGACTCGCCGCCTCTCCTTCCCTCTTGCACAAACGACAGCTCTTCAAACCTCCCTATTATATAAATTTAATAAATGAATAAATAAGAATCAGTGAAAACAAGATTGCCCATGATGACTGAAGCCTCTGATCTTCTGTGCAGTGAAAGCCATTCATTACAGAGATGCATTTTTTTTTCTTTTTACTCCTTTTCAAACTATAATCTGTCTTAAACACAAAGAGCAGAAGCCATTGCTTTCAAAACACTTGATTTCTCTGGATCTCTAGGGATAAGTGGGTGGCGGCTGTTTTTTACTGTGGTAGTTGTTCTTTTTCCGAAACATATTTTTGGCCTATATGCACGACCAACTGCCTGGAGTCACCCTCTGGGGGAGATGGGCAGCATATACATTTAATAAATAATAAATAAATAAACATATGGAAGAGCATTTCAAAAACCTCTGAATAAAGAAGGTCTCCCTGCCGAATCTTTTGCACAGGGCCCTCCATATATAAGCCATTGCAAGGCAGGAGGAAACACTGGGAAGATCCCACTGCAGCATTAACGCTAGAACAGTGAGATGGCATTTTCCCTGTTGGGCAGAATTCTTATTTTCTCCTATCTTCTGGATCCTCAGCTCTCCCACCTCCCCACTGAAGTCTGGAGGCCATGGCACCCTGCTATTATTTCACGGTGCTTTTAAAATTCAGTGGCCAGGGTTTTTTTTCCCTAGCTGCAAAAACAAATGCAGTCAGGCCATCAGGAGGCCAAGGGCCAGGAGGATGGCTGGCATGCTGATTTTTTCACTGCCCCATTGGCCAGGTGGACTGGTCAGCCCAGGGGGAACCAGGAGCATTGCAAGGACAGTAGTGGGGATTATGCTATGGGATGACAGCCACATTGTTTCTGAAGGTTGGGTGAAACCAGTGGCGGTTGTGGAAGGGCCTTCAGCTTAGTTTGATGGTATCCCGTTCCCCATGGAATGCAGTCCATTTTGGCAGAGTTAAGAGTGGGGTAAGTTTCAATTTTCAGCCCCAGATTCCTCCTCTTTTTTTTTAACTTGCCAGAAGGTAGCCAAGACCTTTCTTGTTCCATTCTGCTGTTTGCGTAGGCTTCTTCCCTTAGCTTGCCTGTTTCCATTTTTCGTTGGGAAACCATACAGGTTGTTTTTAAAATACCTGCCAGATGTGCATTGTTCAGGTTGCTTATTCCCCAGTCCTTTTCCCACTTAATCTCTGAGGATGATGAGGTGTTATCTGTATCCAAATACTTATGATGCTTTATGCAACAGTTGAAGTGGTAGCATTGTGGGAAGCAAGACGGGGCTGGGGGGGGGGGGCACAGCAGCTCTATAATCACCCTCCATTGCAGAAAGGGCGGCTGAGTGTGGAAAACTCACTAATGATCTAGAGCAAACTGCGCAACTGCAAAACAGTGAGGGACAGACCTGAAAGTAGCTGAGCCTTCCTGCAGTTGTGTGACAGTGTGCAAACACAGATCCCAAGAATCAACTCCTTTCCTCATATGCACAACCACAGTCCTTCTTTGGGGGAAGAGGCGCGACAAGCCAGTATAGGGTTCCCTGAGAGCAAAACCACAGTGGATTTTCAGCTCACTTTCACTCAATTCTCTTTCCTGCTAGCATAACCCTACAGCTGGTTGATTGATGGGCTGCACAAGATGATGAGCAAACTGCTGAACAGGCTACCTTGAATTGCAGTGCAGTGTAGGACTTCCAGGAGTAGCATCCGGCTTATCCTAATCCAGGCTGTTCATTCCAATCTAGCAAATTCACAGCTACAGCAGTAGTTGCCTTGGGGACTTTATGGCTGTTGATGCTACAACATTACCCTATTTTGGTACCCTAAATGTTGAATATGAGACACTAGCAGAATCTGTTGTCTTCGTTTTTGTAGATTCCTGGTCTAGGTGTTAAATGTTTCATCCATGAAGAAGGGCAATATTCTCTCTCTCTCTCCCTCCTTCTTCTTTCCCTCTGAGCCCCACATAGAGCTACAGTTCTCTGCCTTCTGAGCCACAGATAGTAATTGGTTATTGATGGCCTATTTCTATGCTAATGCTGCTCAATAAAACAGAAATGGTGTAATTAACGCTTTTGCTACACCCAAACGTAAGCAAAGCTCTGAAAGGTCAATGGATTTCATTCCATAAATTATTAAATAAAGAGAAAAGAGGGGTGTGGCCTGCAAGAGCAGAATATTTTTCTTTCTTCATCTGTTATTGCTTACGACGAGTGCGGCCTTGACATTTCTTTGGAGTGCAGATTTCCGTAACCTCATTCTCTTCACAATGGCATTGCTGATTGGCATTGTGCTACATGGCAGTTGTATGGCATTGCATTCATAAAAGGCAAATCTATAACTGCAATACAGTTCTGCAGTTGCCTTGCAGACTACAACTTACACTTCCTCAGGCATGAGATGGGGACAAGTCTTGGAAACAATGCCTTGGAGCACTTTTGGTGGAGGGGAGTTCAGAGATTTGGGCAAAGGGCCTCAATCAAGCCCCTGAAAATAAGAAAATATGACTAATTAGTATATAATTGCTATTAAGAATTTTGATTATAATAGTAAAATCTAATACAAACTAAAATTAAAGAAAAGAGAATAGAAAGGAGTAAAAAGTGCAAGGAAAAAGATAAAAGAAAGAAAGAGAAAAGTAACAACATAATAAAGAAAAAGAAAAGAAATATACAAAGAAGTGGCTTTCAACCTTCATCACAGGTATAAACAAATTTAGTGACTCCATCCACTCCAAGGTTACAAACATTTATCTCTTCATCCCATATCCCATCTCTTATCTATAAACAAATCCATAAAACATAATCCTTTCAGTCCTGGTGTCAGCAGAAAGTCCAAAAAGGGTTGCCAGAAGTAACAACATATCTTGTTTTAACCTTGATCAAATAAACCAATTTTACATTCCTTCCTTTTACTTCTAACAGTCTTAATCTTTGGTTCATTCAAATATTGTAGCAGGATTTGATTTCTCTTCATTTCTTCTTTGTCCCATCACACAGAGTTCTTCAAGGCTTTAACAAGCCTCTTTTGTAAGTCCAATAGGAAAATATTATCCACATCACTCTCTTGGTTTGTCATTTGTATTCCCCTTTTAAATGTCAAAACCTCAGCCAGTTTCTTTTGCAGATCCAGTGGAACATCCTTTTCTAAGTCATTCTCTTGGTCTGTCAGTTGTAAACCCACTTTCAATACCATCTCTATCTTGTCAGATAGCATTTGTTCTACATCTGTCATTTCTTCAATAACATCTTTTGGACTTGGTCTATCCATAGAAGCAGACATCATTACTGACATTGTTGATACCGTGGCTACTATTTTCTGATTCCATTCTTCCAAAGTCTCCTTCAGTATTTTTATTGTTATAACATTTTGCAACATTTTACAGGCTTGTAAATTTTTCTTCCATCCAAAATCTTTAGTCCTCTCTAGTGTCCAGTTTTTGAAATCATGAAGTTGCTTATCTTTGTTATGTCTTGTAAAAATCAAAACAGGATCTATTTCCCACAAGAAGCTTTCTGTTCTTTATAATTAATTCCAAAATCTTATTGTAAAAGTTTCAACATTCCAATTTTATCTGGACTCTTAGTCTGTTTATAACGTTCAAAATCTTGTTTAGCTTTTTACTGTTTATTTCAGATTCTTTAAATTCTGAAGCTTATGATTTAAATTTTCTTTCATTCAGGATTGAAGGCAGACTCACCTGGCATTTTCAGACTTCTCATTCCGAAGCTCTGTAATAAGCTTAGAAGTAGTTAATGAGCAATTTCTGAAAGTGATTAGAAAGAGAGGTTTGCAAACTTAGTGTCCTTTAAAAGTCTCCATCATGGTTGCAAGCAAGATGGCTAATCCCCGCATCTCCCAGCACTCGAACCCACAGAAAACTGCTGTCATGCAGTCACCTCAAGAGGAGCAGTCATCTGGAGCACATGTGGACAATCTCTTTTTATCTGGAGGGGTCCCAAGGAACTAGTCCACTCACTGGTTCCTCAGTCTTTGTTGTGGTTGTCGGCTCTTCAGTTTGCCATACCTCCTCTGGAAGTCAAGAATATTGCTAATTAGGTGGATTAAAAACAAGTTGCCTTGTCTCCTCATCCCATGTACAGAACCTGGCCACAGTGGTACTTGAATCTCAGCATCATCTACTGTACCTGTGGCAACATATAGGCTAAGGAGACAGAGGTGTTGAGAACCATGGAAATGACCTTGAAGTAGACATCCAGAAGCCATTAGGACAACAAAAGATGCAGAAGAAGCATGTGTTAAGCCTGGGGGAGACAGGAAAGTATTAGAGACTCAGATTGGCTTCCCCCAACTCCCTGGATTATAAGAGGGAGGGAAGGGAAACCACAGGCAGATTTGCATGATTCTCAATAACAGTTCTAGTCATCCTCTGGAGTCAATTTCCTGGTCTGCCTCCCTTGCGGGGCGGACAAGATGGTAGGCTGGGTGACCTAGTCAGGTTAGTTGCTTTACTCCTCAACACCACTCCTTGCTTCATAGCCTAAAGCAGCAACTTCCTTTGGCTTAATGGTAGGACAGCTCTGCCAAATTTTCATTGGAAACTAAGGGCCCAAGGTGAGGTTTTACCCAGCTCTGCCTTCCTTCCTGACCCCAGCTTCTCGAGTCCTCCTTCCAAAGTCATTCCTTCTTTATTGATCAGGCACCCAGGTCAGTGTTTCTCAACTTCAGCAACTTTAAGAGGTGTGGACTTCAACTCCCAGAATTCCCCAGCCAGCAGTGCTGGCTGGGGAATTCTGGGAATTGAAGTCCACACCTCTTAAAGTTGCTGAAGTTGAGAAACACTGACCTAGATCACTGATGGTCAGTCCACAACCTGCAGTAAATCAGGCAGCAGAAATTTGGTGTCAGGCACGTTATTTTGACGGTATGGTTCCCCCCCCCCCCCACTTCCTTTACCCCTATACTCTCCCTCATAGGGCTTCCTCCTCTTCTTACTCTTGGTTCCCATCGAATGGTGAACCTCAAACTACTCAACCTCATTTTAACCTAGTCTAGCACCCTGTGTCCATCCAGCCAATGGTTCCAAGACAAAGACAGAAATACTATGTGATGGGAGACATTTCAGGAAAAGAAACAGGAGGAGGAAAAGAAATCAGTCCAGATGAAGTTATTTGAGCTTCATTAAATATTCCCATTCTGGATGTGAAATCCCTTTTCACTTCCAGTGCTAGCTATGTTTGCGCAAGGTGCTTAACCAGGTTAGTTTCATTCCTACTGGGTACATTGTTTCAATGTTTCTTGCTGGTTTGTTTTTGTTTTACGTGCTGTGCAAACCTTGGCAGCTGGTTGAATTGATGGTGCCACACGTTATGCAAACTTAGAAAAATGGCTTAATTCAGAAATCAGGTTAAATGTGTTATGCAAATGCAAGGGTCTGGTTATTCTTCCATGTAATGCACACAGCCCTCATAAAGACTAGCAGCTATAAACTGCATTGTAACCATTTCTCATTTGCAGATGTTTGTAGCAGCCCTGTTAACTAGGTAAGCAATGTCAGTTTTCCCCACATTTATTGGTATTTATTTATTAGATTTTTCCACCGTTGCACTCACATAACCCTCAGCAGAATACCAAAACATGAAGCATCTGGCTTAGAATTCAATGGGTATAATACAAGTGATTAAAATTGTCAATCATTATTAACCACCACTGCAATTATGCAGCTCTTGGCGATATACAAAATATAAAACGTCCACAGTACAATGAATGTGTAATACTACAATTAAAATCGAGTCAATATTTACCTAAACCGGAACACGATAGAAAGAATTGCTATGGTGTTTCCTTAACCAGTTCAACAAATCTGTCTTAACCTGTCCCTGGATGCTCCACTGTGTCAGGGCAAGGCTGTTCTCCAGTGCAGGGACTATAATGGAGAAACATCTGGATTCAGTTCCCCCTCAGCAGAGCATTACAAGCAATTTTTCTCAGGATATTAGCATTGCATCATTTGATTCCAGGTGAAGGAGGTGGTCCTGAAGATATCTCGGCTGCAAGCCGGAGAGGGCTTTGTCAGTTAAAACCAGCACTTTAATTGCACCTGGAAACTTATTAGTATAACCAGTGCGGGTTCTGCAGCATGTAAGTGATACGATCACTGTGTCTAATGCCAGTGAACATGCCTTTTGCACCAGCTGCAATGTCTGAATGCTCTTTCAAGGCAGCCTCATGCGTTGTTGTAGTCCAAATGGATGGTGATGAGAACACAATGATACATGGGTGTCATACCCCACGCAGTTGGGCAAAATCAAGGGAGCAAGAATTACACAGATTTCAGGAAGGCATCTTTAATACTAGCCTTGGGGGAAAATACAGCATCTTGGAAACCACAAGAAGAGTTTTCTAGCCTCAGTTCTTGAGTTCATTAACGCAGAGTCTCTTTAAGTGATATGAAGTCCTTTTCCTAAATTTCTTTCTACCTGGATTGAATCACCATTCGTAAGATAAGCTGACAAGTGACTGACAATTGACTTGATTGCTCACATCTCCTCTCCTTTCCGTTCCTTTCCCAGCCTTCCCACAATTTCTCACAATGGAAACAGAGACCTTTGCTTTGTCAAAGGGGCATGGAATATAATCAGATGGTGTTTCTTGGCAAAGGGTTGTTAAATTTGCTGTCAAGTGAGATGCAAATCTTTTTTTAACTAGGCTTATGGCACAAACAGAACACACTCCTTGCCAAATAAGCGACAAGCACACGCTTTGCATATATAAAATCTGCCATGTGATCACAGATCTGCACTGGCTCTCCTCTTGAGTTTTGCTGAGTGACACCATATGCAAACACTGAGACACTTTGTATGGAATAATTGGCTTTCCATAATGTGAGTGACAATTTATCTGCACAACCAAACATAGATGAATTGCTGTGGCATTTATCTTGTTAAGCTTCTCATACATTTTTGGAATCTGGACACCCCTGAGCTCACATATATCCTGCATGTTGATGAGTATTTATTATATATGATGGCCTTTTGACTTCATACTCCAGAACCTGAAAACAATAGAAGATTCTATAGAGGAATGCTTGTTAAGAACGTGGGCAAACTCCACTTTTATTTGCAACATTCCCAAAGCAAATTAGTATCACAGATAATGGTGGCCGAATGTTATTCTACCTCCTCCAGTATTGCATGCCGTTATTGGTCTTCCAAGGTAAGACTTTATTCATGGAGGTGCAGGCCTAGTTCTGGCACAAGAAGATCCTCCTGGTGATCAAACGATATCCTGAAGAGGAGCTTATAGTTGCATGAAGTATCAATAGATCCCAGTTAACAGGGAATTTCCATGCCAAGGCAGTTGTTTCCTCTGAAAATAGGAAATTACACAAGCCAACAACAACAAACCAAAAGAAGAGAGACAGTTTGGTCTAGTGGTGAAGGCACCAGGCTAGAATAGAAAGCAGGAGACGGTGAGTTCTAGTCCCGCCTGAGACATGAAAGCCGACTGGGTGACTTTGGGCCAGTCCCTCTCTCTCAGCCCAACTCACCTCACAGGGTGGTTGTTGTGGGGAAAATAGGAGCAGGAAGGAGTATGAAGTATGTTTGCCACCTTGAATTATTTATAAAAATAATAAAGGCGGGATTAAAAAAAATCTAAACAAGCCTACAGTTGGTCCAACTCCTGTCAAACAAGAGAGGAACCTAACTGCAAATCTCTGGGAAAGAAGGAAAAGAAAGCCATTAAAAAAAGAAAAAGAAAAAGATGGGGGGACCAAGCAAACTGGAATTTTGCATGCAGGGTTCACCTTTTGAAAGAGAAGGGGGAATATTTTTGCTCTCTCAGAAGAAAATCTTTTTCATCTTCTGCTTATCATTTCCTTATAGAGCAGTGTTTCTCAACCTTGGCAGCTTGAACCGTGTGGACTTCAACTCCCAGAATTCCCCAGCCAGCCATGCTGGCTGGGGAATTCTGGGAGTTGAAGTCCACACATCTTCGAGTTGCCAAGGTTGGGAAACATTGTTATAGAGAGTTATTCAAACTTTCAAAAAAATATTATTATTTTGGTGCCTTTGGGACATTTTTGGTAAGTCCTTGTAGTTTTCTTGGCAAGATTTCAGAAGTAGTTTGACCTTACTTCCTTCTTCCGAGGGCTGAGAGAGAAGGACTGGCCCAAGGTCACTCATTTGGCTTCATGCCTTCGGCAGGACTAGAACTCACAGTCTCTGGGTTTCTAGCCGGATGCCTTCACCACCGCACCAAACTGGCTCTCATTCAGTCCTTTAGATCACTTCCAAGCCCTATTCTGCATCTTCTTAGCTATATCTTTATACATTAAAGAACACAATCCACATGTGGTGGGGGGGAAACTTTTCCTGTTATCCCCAACCCTAACCTTTCCTGGTCATTTTCACTTGCTCTTGACCTTCTACAGGGTATGGACATTGATGATCTGGCTTTGGGCAAGAAATAGCTCTCTTTCTGTCTCGTCTGTCTAGGCAGACAAATAAAAGACCATGGTTTAAAATTTACATTCCCAGAGCAGTGGGGAGGGAACAGTTTGAGAGTCCAGTCCATTCAGGCTATTGAACAAGACCGTCAGCAGAAGGGGAAGAGGACAGAAGCCGTAACAAGTCAAGATTGGCTTAACACGGACAGTGTTGTCAGCAATATTCCGTACAAGATTGACTGATTAGCTGCATAAACCTCATTATCTATCAGCTGAATGGCTTTATATCTAATTTATTATCTCAGGAAGGGAAAGGCCAAGAAGACAGCCTTTCACTGCCTAGGAATCAATTCCCATTTGTTGGTACATTTTTCTTTAGTTGTAATTCAAGTTGGGATGCGGTTTCATTCGTCATCCCATAATAGGACAATTATGGCTTAATTTTGATCAAAACGGCCAGTACTTTTTTTTCTTCTGTATTTTGTTCAGGGAATAGCTTATTAGAGAACTGAAGGGGAAGTATTTTTCACTTGAGAGAGTCTACCCTGGCTGGTCCAAAACACTTTTGAAGGACAAAATGACAATATCTGGCTGTGTGTCTCAGTCCTGTCGCTTCTGTAGTTGATGCAGCCCCATCGTTCTTCATAATGATTTATTTATTATATCCTCCCTTTAGTTTAGTTTGTACAACTCAAGGCACTGTACATCATGCTCCCTCGTCCTGTTTTTTCCCCAACAACAATCCTGTGAGGTGGGTTGGGATGAGAGGCAGGGACTGGCCCAAAATTACCCAACCAGCTTCTATGCCAAAGGGAGGACTAGAATTCATAGTCTCTGGGTTTCTAGTCTAGCACCTTCACCACAACGCCCAACTGGTTCGAATAACAGGATCAACTCAAAAAGTACCATTGCTTTGCCCACTGCATGTTGGTGTCCCCCTTCTTCTTTAAATATTTATTTATATAGAGCATTTTGTCAAGAAGGCATCCAGAATAACTCACATAGAATCAAGGAAAAGGGGAAGGGGAAAAAATAGCAAAAGAGAAGAAGGAAGGAAGGAAGGAAGGAAGGAAGGAAGGAAGGAAGGAAGGAAGGAAGGAAGGAAGGAAGGAAGGAAGGAAGGAAGGATCAAGCAATTAACTTATTAAAATGAAAACAAAGACATGATGAATGCAGTTCATTTCTAGTAGCAAAACCTGTGGAACAGGGCATGCCGCCCATCACCCCCCAGCAGTGGATTTCAGCCACATCCAACTTCTGTTCTTTTCTTATAATCATAGGGGGAAAAAAAAGAATTGGTGTAAGGAGACCCTAAATAAAAAGAAAATCGTCATGAGTTCCATTCTGCAAGGCCTTCCGCAGATTAATTTGTTAATTGCTGACATTCTCTGGGCAACCCCCAAGATAATATGTGGGAGTTTAATAAAAGAAAGGATTAAAAAAAAAACTTTTCTTGCAGAAATGTGCATCATGGAACGACAGCAGTGCTCTCATGCTTCAGTTTGGGATTTAAATTTTGTGCTAAACTGTTGCCAAAGAAAAATGAAATTAAGCCTAGAGATGTACTCCAACTTGCACAAATATTCATATAATTTCACTTTTCTTTGGCAAGGAGCTTTCAAGCAGTTTTATTGAGTGGTGGAAAAATCTTCCCAGAATCATGTTTGATGTACTATTCATTAATCACGCTTTATCCTTTTGTTATTAGCATTGTTCTTTTTCTACAATGTGTTTACAATGTTCTTAGAGTTTTTAAAGTTTTAAGACCCTTTGTAATTTGCTAATAAAATGCTACGAAGTGTATTGGATGTGTGCTATAAATAAAACTGAATTCAGAATGCAGAAGCTCCCCTTTGGATCCAGCCACAGCATAGAAAGATTTTTCCAAATCTAGCAACACAAATGATATTGCTTCCAGTGTTGACTATTATTTTCCACAACAATATAGGAAATATGAGGAGAAATTATTATTTTCCTCAGCTTCTTTCCCCAGCTGTCATTTCATCCATTCTACTCCCTACAAAAAATGGAACAATTTGCTTTTTTATAAGCAGGCCATTGTTCTTGGCCTGAAAATCCTCCTTTATGCTTCTCTGTCAAAAGATAATCAGTCAGCAAATTCCTAGAAGTCAGGTATAGATTTGTCTAGCAGTATTATATAGTAACCCTTTTGGCTATACACCAAGTGTCCATACATCTGGCTACACTGACTGGTTCCACCACTGTAAGAAGTCAACTTCTACCATCTACTATCCCTTGCCCAACCCAAGAGAAGATGCAGCTGTTGTTTTTCAATGCAAATGGGAGATCTTTCCAAAAGGCGTAAGCTCACAGTGAGGGGAAGAGTTTAATTTAATTAATTAATTAATTCAATGATTAACAGCTGTTGCAAATCCTCTTCTAGAACCTTTCAAGTTTTGGCTGGCCACATTTTCCTTCAAGAACGGAGAACAAGAAAACCAACCAGAGGCATCAGCAGGATCCAAGGCTTTCGCGAAAATGACTAAAGCAGCATCGTGCTATCATAACGCAAGCTCTACTCTTTTTGTACACGTGTGCAATATCACAAAGCGCAAACAAAGGGGTTTGTGCTCTCTCCATCCAACCTACTTCCCAGAGCTGCTGTTTGAGGATAGAACGATGGAAGATCTTTAGGGAAGTTGCCTTGAGCTGTTGAAGCAAAAGTAGGATATAAATCTGAATAATAAGTAGACACAGATTTCCTGCTCTTCTGAAAGAACAGTAGGCCTGTGTTTAGAAGTAGCCTGACAGATATAGGGTTTTTTAAGTGCCCAGAGAGTATTCCTACCTCTTCATTTTGCAGGCCTCCATAGCTCCATTACATGTTAGTTGGGCAACACCCAAAGTGAATTGATGATAGTGTAGCCGTCTGTCAAAAGTTACCTCCTTGACAACTTGCATTAAGCAAAGTGACTGGGAATATTTCCTACCAGCTGGTGAAGTTTGGTTGGGAGGGGAGGGAAGCAACAGGATTTGGCACATTTATCCCATTATACTTTTCTGCCAGATCTACAATGGGTAGATAGCAATTTTTGAACCGAGGAAGAAAAACAGTAGGAAGATTGGGAGAAAGTGACTGAGTACTGTAGTGCCGGAGTACTCTGTTTTAAAGGAAGTTAAAGCTGAATGTCATGACATGCATGTCTTAGATTTAAAAAAATAATAATTTTAATGAACTCAGAACAACAATAAAAGTTTTAGGACCAGAGAAGCTAATAAAAGAAGGTTAAGATTGATGGATGTTTCTAGAAAAAGGAGTTGCTAAAAGTACAATCAGATGCAATTCCAGTGAGGACAGCAGAAGAAGACAATATGGTACACAGAAATCTTAATGAAGGTCTAAGTACATAAAAGAGCATTCAGGGGTGGAAAGAAGACTAGGTCACCCAGGAAGAATACAGAAAGATAGGCCAAAACTGTGAAGATGGGGTCAGGAAAGCTAAAGCTTTGAAGAAGCTGAAGTAGGCAGTGGATGCCAAGAACCTCTAAAAAGAGCTTCTTTTGATATGTTTAAAATAAGCCAAAATCAGATGCACAGGTATAAGATTGGGTCTTCTGGCTTGGTAATAATACTTGTGAAAAAGATCTTGGAACAGTTCACTGTAATTAGGATGAGTCAGCTGTTTGGTGTACCCATATGGACAAAGGGCCTTTTTACAAAAGCAATTTAGAAAATTACATCAATTCAGTCCAAAGCTTCAAACAGAAATGTCAAATTGAATCAACTGGATTTTCCAGATTTATTTGAATTGTCAGATCAAATGAAACCTTCAGTCTGAATCCAGCTGACAATTTGAATTAGATCAGAATCAATCCGCACACTTCAATCCCTCTTTTGCCACATTAAAAATGGTAGTCAGCTGATTTGCTAGAGGTGACTTTTCCTGGACCAGAAGGCACTGACTACAATTAGACATACCTTTGTCATCTCCCAGTTAGATTACTGCCATTCACTTTTCGTGGGGCTGTCCTTGAAGATGACTTGGAACCTACAGCTAGTCCAAAATGCAGGAGTCCACTTGCAGTTTGGTACAACCCAGTATAGCAGGATGACCCCAAAATGGCATGAATTCCCCTGGTTATTGGTTGTTGTTGGACTTTACCTATAAAGCCCTTTGTGGTTCAGATTCTTGCTACTTTCAGAATTGTCTACTCCAAGTAGAATCTGCCTGACCAATACGTGCAGGCTGAGAGGGATGCTATGGATTCCCACTCCTGGGAGGTAAGGGGATTGGGGAAGCCTCATTGTGGAACAGCGTGCTTTTTGAGGTCAGGATGGCCTTTTTTGTTGTCATTCAGAAAAACAGCAAATAGTGGCTTTTTTGCAGCTTTTGGAGAGGAGAGTACTACATAAGGCTAATAGCAACTTACTGGGGGACGGTTGTGGGGTTGGCCACCATGTTCCTGTACAATATTTGTCTATTAATAATTACTTATTAATTTTGGGGGTATAAGCCACCTAGAATTTTTAGAGTAGTTAGCATGCTATGGGTACGTGTGTGTGTGTGTAAATCAAATTGTTTTGAAGAGCTTTGAGCTGTACCCAAAGTTTTGGGGATCAGATTTTATATCCTTGGCTTAGGACATCTTAGCTTGCAGCAGAGATGAATGAAAGGGTGACACATACTGTTCTTCTTCAGGAATTTGAAGGGCTATTACATAAGTGACAGGGGAAACCTATTTTCTGTTGTCCAGAAAGGAGGAAAAGAATCAGTTGGTCCAATTGGCGAGAATTGGAACTGACTAAACCTGTTCAATAATGAAGAAATTGTATTGGGACACAATGGATTTTCTTCTGTTAGTGTTTGTTTTTTAAGGGCAGAGGTTGGACCAACTTTCAATGTTGAGGAAGGGTATTTCTTGTCTTGTCAAGAAATCAGATTATATCAGCCTTCCCTAAATTAGATGCCCTTCAAATATGAGGACTCAACTCCTAGAACTTCCTAGCCAGAATGGCCATTGTTGAAAATTCTACAGCAGTGTTTCTCAACCTTGGTAGCTTTAAGATGTGTGGACTTCAACTCCCAGAATTCCCTAGCCAGCCATGCTGGCTGGGGAAACCTAGGAGTTGAAGTTCACACATCTTAAAGTTGCTAAGGTTGAGAAACACTGCTCTAGAGTTAGTCCACACATCTAGTGAGGGTCCAGACTGGGACCCTCTGGGAAAGCTGTACTAAAAGATGTTTGAGTTTTCTTCCAGATCTATGGTTCTATGAATGAACAATGCAGTCAAACTCATGCAGGCTGCAGGAAACTGTAAATTAATTAATGGGCCCCATCTTTGTGTTGACTGAACAACAAAAATCTTTGTGTTAACTAGATAAGAGATTTATGCCCAGTAACTTTGAAGTGATAGTGAAGGAAGAAATTGGGAAGTAAAGAAACAACAGATATTTTATCTTCATTGCATTTGCCTTGACCTTATCTTCCTAAAACACACAGATAATCCTGGGGAAAAAAAGAAAAAAGGTAACACTTCTCCCCTTTGAATGTTCTTGGCAATCTTGCATAACTGGGATTATGGTTTGAGATAAGAGCTATCAGCATGGTTTTCCTTTCATTTTTGGTTGGCCAGATCAGTGATAAAGTTAGTCAAGGAACCTCACAGTCTTTGGAAACATGACAAATAACTGAACAGAAGGGACAAGGCTTTAAAAATATAAGAATCAAAGTTTAATTTATGTAGAGCTCTTCAGATCGTTTCTTCCATGGCTAAATTAAACATCTTAACTCACTCAAATTGATACCTGATGGAAAAAGCATCATCTTGCTATCTCACTTGGTTTGCAGAACATCTAGGACACTTCCATGTGAGATGTTTGCCCAGTGCCTGGATTGATTCTGCAGCCCCATGATCTCATGGTGTTATCTTTCTTCAGCAGCTGGGTCAATATCCTTTTAACTCAGCTGTGGGCAAGAGGACATTTCTGAAGCTACTTTTCAGCTGGGAACTTTGGAGTTCTGTAGAATGTGGGGCAGAGGCCATTTCCTTCTTGCTTCATCCCTTCCCCTGGCTCATGAATTTCAGCCACTTTAGCAGAAGGCAAAAGGGGAATATTGACTTGATGGTTTTGTATCCCTCCCACAGCAGCCACCTTGAAGAGAGCAAGGATGACATTGACCAACACCTGTCATTTTCTCCCTTCTCTTCAGGAGAACCCAGCCTTCTAGGAAAACACCACCTGCCAGCTCCTCCCCTTTGTGTCTGTGTGTGTGTGTGTGTGTGTAGAATGAAGGTAAGTAGATTTGTGTAGCTGAAGGATGTGAAGATCTTGTAGGGTGGGGGAGTAGGGATTTTTACTCCTTGTTCTCAGTACATCAGGATCAAAGATGATTGTGGATCTTTTTCAGATGATTGTGGATCTTTTTCAAACTGCTTTCCAGGGACTGGGGAATAGAAAAAGGTAGTGTATAAATACCCTGGGGTTGACTTTGGCTTCATTCAGCATGTGCAGCTTCATTTCTGTCCTGTACAGGGACAGACAAATCAACTTTTTAAAAAGGCGAAGTCACTTCTGCCTGTATTCATTCATAAACTCATTTCTTTTCCACACTAATCTTTGAATGTAGAAATGTATAAAAATAGGCATTTAAAACTGATTTCAAGTGTGGGGGCCTCCATTCATTCCCCTATAAAATATGCATTTTGTAAAATGTACTTTTATAAAGTTTTGGATTAAAGCCTGCACTCATTCAGGAAGTGAATAAATGGTGGAGAGGGAAGTTTTCATCTGCAGGACAATTTTCCCAAACCTGAGACTTTTCAAAACGGTTAGGGTTGTGACTCTCATAATTCCTATCTAGAATGCTGAGAAATATGGACCTTGCAGTCCCAATTAGTGGTAATCATCTAGCACTGGAGGGCTGGTCTAAGAATTCACATAGATTGAGGGTTCTTAGTTGTGTTTATTATTTTCTTACAAAGAAGTGTGAGGAAGGTTCAGAAGAAAATCTCATATGCCCCCAGAATTTAATTTATCATTTTTTTAAATTTTGCAACCCTAACCAACTTTTCTAATTCATACAAGTCTCAGGATAAGCATTTAACCTACACAGACATACAGAGAGACATTTAATTTGCACCAGAGGTGAGAATCTCCAGTCCTCCAGATGTTTTCTGTACTACAAATCCGTGTGGTATACCACTGAACATCTGCCTGGGTTTGTTGATAGTTCAGCAACATCTAGAAGGTCACATTCTCCACCTCTGAATCTGAACTCCTTTTCCACATGCCAATTCTTAAGCAGTGAAAATGAGACAGTCCACGGATGTAAGCGAAATTTTTCAAGGAAACCCCAAGGTGTGCAGAAGCACAAACCTGAAAAACAGTGAAGTGAAAAAATCCTGAAACAGCTCAGTGAGATCTGAACGTGCTGAGGATATGAAATGCAGACTGACTGTTGAAGGAGGGGAAAAAACTGAAAACTGATGAGAAAGATGGAAACCGGAATGCAAACTTCACCAGGCTGTGAAGACCTGGCTGTCCCCCAAGCGTTGGGCTTGGATGAAGGTTGAGCCAGGAGGTTGATAAGTTGGTTGGTCTGGTGCCTGGTGGGAAGGGTTGTTCTGATTTTATTCTGTTTGTGTTGGTCGTTGTGAGCCGTCTAGGATCACAATGTGAATAGGTGGCCAAATAGGGTTTTTTTTTAGATAAATAAATAAATAAACAACCTTTACAGACTGCAATATTCTCTCAGAGGTTGCACTGTCTAAATTTCATCCCAGCTGAACAAGGCCTCCGAGATGCAACCTAAAAACTGCTAGGCCTGCATTCCTTCTGACCCTTAAGACACCATGCCAGATTTTAAAGGCAGGTATTGGGAAACTGGGAGGAAGTTTTCTGTAACATTCTTCCCATTCATTTATCTTGCATTAACGTCAGCCATTACAGTCTAGAAATCACACTGGCAGCTGGGTTCTTATCAGGAATGCTATTGATCATGTTTGCATTTTAATATGACTTACCGCAAGGGATGAAAGGAAGCGGCTTGTTTGTAGCTCATGGTTCAGTAATTTCACCAAAGTGAAAGCAATGTAAGCCTGAAAGGCTACTGAAACTACAGTCAAACAAACCAAACTCACTAGGTGTCAGTTTGTTTTGCAGGAGGAGGAAATAGGAAAGCAACATTCACCTTTTTAAAATTGTCACACCCACACCCCCTCCCCCCCCCCCCCCCCCCATGAATCCATGCACATACAGGCTTCATGGAAAGCAGAAGCTGTAAAAATAATTTTTCTTCCAACAGTGAGGGTTGGATTGCAAGCATTTCTACGAATAAATAGAGCTTGGATGCTCATAAAGCAGAACTGAGGCTCTAAGTCAGCCTGTTGATGGGATTTTTTTTTCTTCAGAAACATTGCCAATATTAATTAGAATATTTTCCTTGTATGCTCCAAGCCTACCCTACCCAGTGCCAATTTGAATAAAAAGATTCTATGCCATCCTGGAAGATCCAGAGATATGCTTTTGTGTCTTTCCAGGGAAATTCTAGCAGCTGGATTCTTGTGATGGTACAGTCCCAGAGGGCAATAATGGTAAATTGAAATGGGTATTTCCAATCAGCACTTTAGCAAAATAGTGAAGTCTGGCAAAGTCCCAGGATTTGTGATTTGACCATTCTTGTTGAAAGTTGCTCCCAGAACTGAATGGTTGAATTTTGGGATTGACATTCCCAAATCCCCACTGTTGATTCAGCTATTTCAATTGTCCAAATGAGAAAGCAACGCTCATTTAACATTCATGTAAGTTTGGTTGGATGTCACTGTTGATGCTGTATGGTGAACATTCCCATGCTGACATTCACCACTTGCCCACTGTCAAATATTAATCACCGATGTGCATTCAAGTGTTTGCTAAATCTTGGCATGTCCAAGGAGTATTTGGGTAAGAGAATTTTCAGAATAGTAGAAATAACAAATGTGTTTTAGCCTCAATGGAAACTTGTTTCCTGTTATCTCACAGCACACTCTGATCTTTTACATCTCAGATTCTTCTCATTTTGTTTATAAAGAACTGTGTAAAAGTTTATAAGTATTAAAAAGGAATGAACCAGACAAAATTCTCACTCATTCCTCTGAAGGCACCACAATCCAACGTTATGAGTTCAGGGGCTTAAGCCCTCTGATTTTTCTATGGTCTTAAGTGCTTTTAACTTTCTACTGATGTGACAAGAGCTCTCAGAGGTGTTTCTAACTGATAGGGTACAATAAGAATTAACACTGCAGCTTCAGGTCTTCTGCTCTGTTTGAACTCCAGTTAATGCCTTTTTCCCCCTTTTTTATTTGGGTGATCTGAACTGAAATAGATTTCTTAATATGGTTCTGAAGCCCCATCTCTAACTCCCATACTTTCCTCTTCCTCTTCCTCATTGGAGGGCTGAAATCTGTAACCCAGCCAGAAAAAGAAAAGTAGTCTTCCAGCTGTTAACAGACTAAGATGAAAACTACATTTCTGCTATATTGAAACAATTATTCCTCATCAGGTCAACAATCTGATTTTCCTTGTCTTCATGGCCTTCTCAGAGCGTAGGAAGCAAGGAACCCGCAGCAGTGCAAATGGAATTTAGAACATCTTCCATGAATCCCAGACCCTGTGGCCAAGAGGGTAGGAGGCGGGGAGTTGTAGATCAGCCTTGTGAACTTGAGTGGCCATGATTTGGAAGAAGCAGTGTTAAGGTAGGGTTCAGCTGCTAGCTGTGCCGTTTGGTCCTAGAGCAGCAGTTTTCAACCACTGTGCCGCAGCACATGTGAATGTTGGAGAGATCTACAGATGTGCTGCACCAGCAAGCAAAAGTAAAGGATGGGAAGTGCTGTGTAGCTGTATGGCCAGAACCCCACCTCTGTGACATCACCAGGGGTGCACTACTTCCATTTCTCCTTTGAAGTCCCAGCAACCTGTGACATCCCGGGATTTCTAGTTTCACAACCTGGAAGTCCCACCTATGAGATGTCTGGCATGAGATGAAAAAGGTTTAAAACCACTGTCCTAGAGTTTAGAATCTAAAAGCATCATGGGCTGGTCCTGCTACCTTTCCCGTTGAATGTTGAGGAATGACTGTCTTTCTGGAAGGAAGAGGGTCCATAGCTAAAAATGCTCAGTGGTAGGTCTTTTCAGGTTTGGTCTCTGTACTTCATTGGCTGAAAGGCTTTGCCCCTGTGATTCCGGAGACGTGGAAACCACAGAACATGTTCTTCTTCGTTGCTCCTTTCACAGAGACATTTGAACCAGATTCATCCTACCTCTGATTAGTAGATATACTGGTCGCCCAGATTCTGTACTTCCATGTATTCCGATTATTATAACTATTCTTCTGAATTTGATCATACAGGTAGTCCTTGCTTAACTACCACAATTGGGATTGACAACTCTGTCACTAAGCGACCCAGTCATTAAGCCACAACTTGCAATTTTATTGTTGGCTTCTCCATAGTCTCTGCTTGTCAGAATCTGGCTGTGAAGTGTGCAAATGGTGATCATATGACCGTGAGATGCTGCAATGGTCATAAACTCCCGCCCTTTGCAAAGCATCAAAACCTCAATCACATGACCTGGGGACACTGTGATGGTCATAAATGTGAGGACCGGTCATAAAGTTACTTTTTCAGCACCTTCATAACTTTGAATGGTAGCTAAACAGGGCAGTTGTTAAGTGAGGACTACCTGTATACCCTCTCCCACCAAAGTTATCCCTAGCAGTGACAACCACAGCACAACACAATCAATATTAAAACCATTGGTCATGAAACATTAGAAGATTTTGGGGAGATAAATACCATTACTAAACAAAGAATTGAATGCTCCCCAGAGTTAGACTTACTGCATTTATTTACAGGATCAAACCTCAAGCTTAAAAATAAGGAACTTATTATCTATTTAATTTTAGCAGCTACAATAATAATTGCCCAACATTGGAAAACTCTAGATAGCATAACAACTGACATGTGGATTAACAAGGCTTCTTCAATGGCCACATTAGAAAAAAATCACAAAGTTAAAATAATGAGACTTCAGAGGCAGGAACCACAATTCTATCAAATTTTGATGGATTTTGATAATGTAGATGCTTGATAATGTTTGTTAATCATAGTTTAATCATAGTGATAATGTTTGTTAATCATAAAACAATGAAAAGAAAAAGAAACATTAAAGGATTGGAAATCCAAACACAACAGATAGGGGACCTGTACAGAGATGTCACAGGAACTATCCAATACAGGTAGTCCTTGTTTAGTAACCAGAATTGGGACTGTCAACTTGGTCATTAAGCAAAGCGGTTGGTAAGTGAAACTGCAACTATGCTTACAATCTTGCTTCAGCTTTCCTTTGCTTTACAGACCTGCAAAGGTCATAAATGTGAGGATTGGTTGCAAAGTTACTTTTTCATCACCGTTGTAACTATGAATGGTCACTATATGAGGCAGTTGCTAAGGGAGGACTACTTGTAGGACCTTAGGATACAGCAAAACCATCTTACCAGTAGTGTTGCATCCAGAGCAAAAAAAGCCCCTGACCCAAATGTCCCCTGGGTGTTTCCCTCTCTTCCCCATTTTTGTCCTTTCAGTTTCTTCCTCCTGGGGCATTTTCCTCCTCTGTTCACATAACTGATGCTTTTTAGAAAAAAGTCTTTGGGAGCCATTGAGACTGGGAGCTCTCTTCTTATACCCATTAATCCAGTCCTAGGGCAAACAGTGGAGGTAAAAATGCCTTCAAGAATTCAAGCTGAATTCCACAGCTACATGGACACAACCATACCAGCCCCAGGTCATTTTTGAACCCCTTAGTCTAGCCTGTAGCCCTACTATTCCAGGTGCCTTCCCATCCAGATCTTAATCAGGCCTAACGATCCTTAGCTTCCAAACCCAGATAAGATTGCCCAGGTGCCACCAATGGGAGGGTAGAGGTCTGTTAGAGTCTAGGACAGTGTTTCTCAAGCTTGGCCACTTGAAGATGTGTGGACTTCAACTCCCAGAATTCCCCAGCCAGCATCCTATTCATTAGATGACTCCAGGCAATGTGTGCTATCCAGAAGCTGAATTCTGTGCCGTGAGCTCAGAATATGCTTTAGAAAGAAAAAGAGGTGAACCGCAGTCAGCTGTCCCTCCTCCCTGCCTTCTTCAGGCAAAACCAAACAGCAAGTTTTTTTTTTTCCCCAGTAATTTGACTTGCTTCCCACCTCTCCGACCTGTGCCACTTTGCGACTGCAATCCTTGGTGGGTTATTAACTCTGAGCCTCAAGAGGCTGCCACTGAACTGGGGAGTGGATGTGTTAATTAATCAGCTGAAATATGCACACTGTTCCTTTTGACTCCAGATTGCACAGAGTGACATGAATTTTGATTTTGTTTAATTCCCCAAGGAGATATGGCAAAAGTCTGCCGCGTGTAAGCATTGCAAGATGGCTTAAAAGCTTCCACCCATAGGCCAAAGAACGGGAACACTTAAGCTGGTATTAGGGCTTCTGTGGAAAAATAGAGAAATAACAGCCACTCTTCAGTGTTTATTTACTGCAAACAGTGCACTAAACAGAGCTGAGAAATAGTTGTTTTAGTGGCCTGGCTGTTACAGTATACTGTATATCCTTTGAGAGGGAAATGGGTTGAAAGATTTCTAGGCTACATCCATCAATCGGTCAATCATTTAGCTATGTAAGCTGCGTAGAGTTTGGCAAATGAGGTGGCATACAAATGTGTAATAAATAAATGCATTCTTTCATGCATGTAACAGTAGGCAAGCTGGTGCCTCCATGTTTATTTACTGTATTTGCTAGATTTGTATCCCATCTGTCTTTCAGCTGTTTTCCTTCAGCTCCCATTTTACCCCACAGAAACAACCCAGTGAGGTAGGTTGGGCTAAGACAGAGAGAATGACTGGTCGAAAGTCACCCAGGAAGTTTCAGTGGCTAAGGGGTCACTTCAGCCTGAATCTCCCAGCTCCTCAACCACCTCCCTACACCAGCTCTGTTTTTAGACTCCAACTCCCATCAGCATGGCCAACAAGAAGAGACAATATAATCCAAATATACGATGGGCCGCAGTTTAGTAAGGGAAGAAGGGAAAGTTACTTTTGTTGGTGTCAGGTTTAGCCCAGGGAACTCCAGGAGACCATGCAGATTCAATCCAGCAAGGTTTATTAGCTACAACCTCTATCAAGAATCTTCCCAGACTGGAACCAGTTCCCGGGGTCCGTCAGTAAACACAGCCTGCATTCCTCAGGGAGGTGCCAGCCTCATCCTCTTATCTCTTCCCGCACTTCGGGAGACGAAAGAGGATTCTTCACTCCCCGATTCTGGCATCCATAATTCCATTCCATTACAGTTGGTTCAGTACAGTTGTGCATCCTGGCCAATATTGTTTGCTACAACTTTTCCAATCAAATGTTTTCCCAGAATGTTGGTCTGCAACTCACAGAACAGAGACAAAGATACCATCACCATCACCATCACCACCACCACCATCACCCACGCTCACACTCCCCCCCTTCCCTGAGGAAAGACAACTGATGTATTATTTATATATTGAAAACATGCATTCTGTGTCCTTCAGAGACATTTCCTAGGGTGGCTTGCAACATTTATAAGGAAATAGGTGAAATAAATAAATAAGTAAATGTTTTGAAACCATGGGTTTAAAAATGCAAACTGAACTAATGCTAAGACATCAGCGAAGAAACAAAATGGAAACACCCATAACACAGCACCAAGAACATTAATTTTAAAAGCGCCACTGCAGCTTACAGAGGTTATAATACTGGAGTATTAACATATTGAAAGGTCTCTGGGAAGAAAACTGGTTTTGCTTGGTGCTGGCATGATAATGAAGTAACTGATAAGTATGCTTCAGTAGAAAAAAATATTCAGAGCTGGAAGGCCGTCAGCGACACGGTCCTCTCCTGGTCATCACCTGTGTTCCCTCACCACGAAGGGCACCCGGAGCAGAGCTTCAGAAGACGGTTTGAAACATGCCTACCTAGTTACATTTATACCATTTCATCTGGTCGCTGAATCAGGCAGCATACATATTCGTAATAAATAAAAGCATTTCTGGATTTGTACAATAGACGGAACCATAATCTCATCGAATGGTTGGCTTCCCACGACATGTGAAGCCACAAAATAACCAGCTACGGTTAACACTAACCAAGACGTGCAAATGCAGTTCTTCTTTCTCCGGTAGACTTGGTTAGGTGTGTGGTGTGAACATAGGCGATGGCACTGCACAGAGTCAATGCTACGTAGAAGTCAGTGTTCTGTCGAGTTCCCCATCTCTGGGCTGATTTTCTTTCAGAAGCTTGCGCTTCTTCCACATTTCAGTTCTGCAAAGAAATACAGGAGGAACTTTAGCAATAACAACTCAAGATTGTTTGATGAAAGAAAAGGCAATCGTATTCAGCATCAGCTTGCCAAAACGCAGTATTTATAAATCTTCCTCATCCCCAAATTCTCCTTTATCAAATGGCACCCGACTATCACTGGAAAGGTAAAATGTTGAATTCCAAGAATATGAACTTAAATCTTTTCATACCCATCTCCTACCCCAAATTCTTCATGCCAGAAGCTGGGCAAGGGGAAGACTTCTTTCTAGAAAATAAGACAGAAACACTTTCCATGGAAATAACAGTTGTTTAAGAGTACCTGCAATTGCTTCAGCCACTAGTTCACTTAAGCCACATCACTGTGATTTTTGACCCTGTTTTGGTATTACTGAGAGATAGCCTTGAGGACGAATGTCCTTCAGTTTCTTTCAGATTCAAGCAAGGAAGGACATCTAACCAGGACTGTAAACAAGGACCTGCTTTTGTCAAATATGCAAGCCTTGACAGGTGGATGAAGCTTTTTTATCAACAGCACCATCACTCCACAGGTAGTGTTCCTGATCAGACCCACCTGTTCTCACCCAAGCATTTCCTGTCATAATGTTGTACAACAAAGCAAGTTTGACAAGTCCTGATGCTGTGAAATCTACCGCCTAGGATCCTGAGAGCTTGTTGATTGGTTAGGTGCAAAACAAAGATAGGAAGAGAGAAGGGGCTCCCTTTGGCGTAATTGCTAGAACTGTGACCCCATTGAACCAAACGCTGCTCAGGTTTTATTTCCCAGATATGGAAAGTTCACAGGCAGTCCAAGCCACCTTGTTTCAAGGAAAAGGATGATCAAATTATAGGCCTTGAAGCTGAGAAATGTTTTCAGCTCCTGTCTAATCTGAGGCTAGCTTGCATTGATTTCAGGGCAAGCTATCCATATTCAGTGACCTTATCAGGTGATAGAAACAACTGTCTGGACAGAATTGAGGAGATAGAAGCAACTTAGTTTTGCTTGGTCATGGACAAAAGGATCCAGGGGAGGAGATGTCAGAAAATGAAGACAATTGCCGTAATTTGAAGCCCTGACTTTTTAATTTTTTTTAACATACATTGCCCATGCAGCACATGTGAAAAAGAGTGCAGCTTGATCATATGTCTGCAGCCACTACCTTGTTTTTTTGATGCCCTCATACTCCCCCCATAGATGCCCAGGTGAAGCACTATTCATTATTTTCTGCACACTTGGCACTTAAGGTTAACACTTATATGCTGTCTTTATTGCATGGAGTTTAAGGCAGCAGGTAAATTTCCCCATAATTTTATCCCCCAAACAATCCTGTGAAATGGGTAGGCAATCTGATGTGCTCCAATTATTTTGGGAAATGACTTCCAGTCCTCTGCCCCTTCATTGGTCATGCCCTCTGGAGCTCATGAGAGTTGAAATCTGAAACATTTAAGAGATATCAAGAGAACCAAAACATTGGGCGCACTAAAATGTATACGGTATGTATTTTGGTGCAGTTTTTTCCCCCAAACATCTACTGTTTTGCTTGTATTTGCTCATGATGCCCAGCATTTAGAAACAATTTCTCCTAAGACAACGTACTTTTGGATATTATTTTAATAAAAGACCTGTTTTTATACAGTTTTTTGTCCATGGGCAGCAAAGCACTGAAATAGTACAAGTTTGAAATAATTACATTTTGGGGTCATGTACCTGTTTGAAAATGCAAAGATTCAAACAAATCCTGTCCCTCTAGTATAGTGTTTCTCAACCTTGGCAAGGGAGGAACAGCCAGGAGAATTCTGGGAGTTAAAGTCCACTGATCTTCAAGACGCCAAGATTGAGAATCACTGCTCTAGTACATAGCCAGTTTACCCAGTAGTTGGTGATATATTTATTACTTGCCTTTAACTGAATAGCTAACAGGGCATCAGGTTTTCAGCAAAAAGCAGGTCCCCTGTTTCCCCCCTCGGGCACTAGGTCACATTGAAGAAATGAACCAAAGTCTGATTCAGCACAAAGGAGGGATTAGCAATCTGCAGCCTAGAGCCACATACAGCCCCCCAAAACTTACTTTTCTCCCAGAAATCCTCCAACTATAATGATTAAATATTGGTTGCATAGTTTTCTGACTCTTTTTCAGACAGAACATGCATGAACACTCTAAGGCAATGTTTCTCAACCTTAGCAACTTTAAGATGTGTGGACTTCAACTCCCAGAATTCCCCAGCCAGCGTCCAGCCAGTGTCCAGTTCATGCTGAAAGAGGGTCTATGTCAGAGTTGTCCAAACTTGGCCACTTTAAGATGAGTGGACTTCAACTGCCAGAATTCCCCAGCCAGCCATGCTGGCTGGGGAATTCTGGCAGTTGAAGTCCACTCATCTTAAAGTGGCCAAGTTTGGACAACACTGGTCTATGTCAATCTAGGACACTTTCTTCATATTCAGGTTCTCTATTTGCAGATGAATACATATCCACCACAGCTGATAACATTCCAGCTCTCTCCTAGAAGCCTCTCCTAGAGAAAAAGCCATCTAAAACAATCTCCCAGGAAATAGGAGATTGCAAAATCATATCAAAAGATTTCATGAACGTTCCCTGCTGTTAACAGATGAGGGTTCCGTGTTAGGACTTCATTCTCCAAAACCAGCAAATCGGAGTGTTTATGTTAGCACCAGCTAGCAATGATAGCCAAACGCCTAGCTAATTCATATCAGATGTCATGCACAAAGCTAAACATTTTCTTTTCTGACCATGGATCTGATGAATATGTTTGCTCCAAATGTCGACTGTCCTCATTAATGCATTTAATTGAGTTACACAGCCTGTAAAGAAATATTGTCCTATTATTCAACCATACTGATGTCATATCCAAGAAAAACTTTTGGAGGAAATGATACAGTTCAAAGCAGGCCCTATGTCCGATCTATGGTTTTATTTAAACCCTGCTTTACATTTCCAGGAATATAAAGGCCACATTGTCAGAACACCCAATTTTTCAATGGGCTACATTCCAGAATCAGGAGAATCGGCCCTTTTTGAAGGAATGTTTTCATCAAGACGGGGGTTACATTGTCAAGGAAGAGAGAGGGTCCATAGATCCTCTGACTGGCAGATTAAATTAAGCCAAGTGTCCCAAATCACAGAGGGCGAAGGAGGGTCAGGCAAGACTCATGATGCCTTGAGCCATTCTTAGCATAATGACATTTAACCGGAAGGGGGCAATCTCAAGAATTCCACTCCAGTGGATGTAAGCCACTAGCCCACCCAATCACTGCTGTATTTTCTTCATTTCGTCGCCCAGAGTCACTTGCTGAGATGGGCAGCTATAGAAATCCAATAAATAGATATAGATAGATAGATGATAGATAGATAGATGGTAGATAGATATTTTAACCTTTCAAGATTAAAATGTTGTAGTTCAATATCATTTCAGTGTTTTAAAACATTCCCGTAGTTACCTGATGCCTCAATAATAGGGTTTAGATTCCTCTGGACAAGAAACCAGAGGAAATGTGTGGCGTCCGTGCAGCATGGAGTTTGTTTGCAAATATTTACATACAGCTGCTTGACATATACAAACAAAATGCACATCTTCCTTTCCCAACCTGATGCCCTCCAGATATGTTCAAACTATAACTCTTACAAATTATGGCCAGATGTCTCCATTCATCTGGAAGCACCAGGTTGTTTGGTTTCTTCTAGAGTTGGACAATCCCTTAGTGGTTGAATGTCACACCTAAAATTTGAGGAGGAGGGAGGGTTGCTGAGGATTTCCAGGGTTTAGGGGGGAATTTTGAAGGTTTTCTATTTCTTTAAAACCATGCCTAGCCTTTTTTTTTTTTTAATTCTGTCCAATCCAGTGGCCCATTGGAAAGGAATTAGGTAAAAGGGCTCTAGATTCTTTGTGTCCATCAACAGAGTCACTCAGGAACAGGAACAGGAAAAGAGAACTGAATTGGATCAAATTTGATATGGTGGGAAAAGAAAGATTGAGTTCAAAAAATAGGATGTATCCAGCTGGAAGCTGCAGAGAAAAATCCCCCTTCGCATCCCAAGGGGTGGGCAGTGGCTCAGGATGTGGCCAACTTCTCCATTCTAAGCACCCCCCAACACCCACACCCCCCACACACACTTCCTCCCAGATCATTAAGGGATTGGAAAGAATTCCAGACAAGGCTTTGCCTGTTTTCTGTATGTTTTTATCACTGCCAGTGCAATGTTGGAACGAAATTCTGGAAAGGGTGGCAGGTCTGGACTTCGTCCATCAGTAGAACTCTTCAAAAAACAACTGAATGGGACCCAGGTTGGGGTGGAAGGAGGAGCTAGCAAAAGAAACAATTGAATTCCAAAATGACTTGGATCTGACAGCTGCAGAGGGAAAAAAGAAAAAAAAAATACTGGGAGAGGCCATAGAGCAACAGCTTAGCATGCTACCCCTTCCTCCGTTTGAAGCCCCTTCCCTCCTCCTTCCTGGTCATGGGACCCAGAGTGGAGCAGATTCAGCTTTCCTTGTGCTTTCCAGTGTGCGCATATGCACACAATCACACATGCAGATGCAATAGAAGGCAAGAAACACAGAGCAAGAGACGCAATTGGTTACCTCATTATACTGAGAAAAATACAAATAGCTTTGGTGGCCACATCTGGTAAAGGGGAAGGAAAGTATTCTGAAAGCCACACTGTCTATCCTTCCCTGCCCTGTTTAAGGCTTACCTTAGAGCAGTGTTTCTCCACCTTAGCAACTTTAAGATGTGTGGACTTCAACTCCCAGAATTCCCCAGCCAGCATGGCTGGCTGGGGAATTCTGGGAGTTGAAGTCCACTCATCTTAAAGTGGCCAAGTTTGGACAACACTGACATAGACCCTCTTTCAGCACGAACTGGACACCTTGCTCTGAGCTTCTATAGTGACAGTCTGCCATGAGACTCTGTTTTATTAATTACAATGACATTGTCAACATAGATGTCCAGTAGAAGCCAAAGTGATCTCACATACAATATGAGGTCATTGCTCAAATGGCATCACTTGCCCCCTTGACCTCCCCCGCTCCCCCCAATGCCCATGATTGTAAATTGTTTTCACACTGAGTTGCATTCAGGCATTTAACAACCACCGGGGTCAAGAACCAAGCATCCTGACCAGTTCAGAGGAAACATCCTTAGCTCTTAATTACCTGAGCCCTCCCTAACCAGGCACCCTTCTGATGTGGGTGATGAGGCTGTAATTTGGAGGGTTCTGAGCTGAGGAAGATTAGAAGCTTACAAAGAAATTTCAGTTTGCATGGGTATAGTCAGTGTGTTGTATACATTGCTGCTATGGTCACTCAGTGAGTAGATTCACATGCACACCCCAGCCTAAAAGAATACAGTTCCTGTGTTCACAAAATATGGGAGGCCCAAGCAAACAAACCATATTAGATCTTAACGTAATGGGCTGTTTCACACAACATACTAAGATAATGGCTGGATTCCCACAAGATGATGAACTGTAACCATTCAGCGCCATTTTAGCCTAATCTTGCATGTTGTATGAACCCAGACCAACGGGCAAACCTGGAAGTTGCTAATCAGGATCTCACTTTCATCATGAGCTCATTCATAGAATCATAAGGTTGGAAGGGACCTCGGAGGTCTTGTAGCCCAACCCCCTGCCCAAGTCAGGAGTCCTCATACCATCTCAGACAAATGGTTATTCCAGCCGATTGAATCCTTCCAGCTGATTCAAGTCACAAGTACAAAAAGTTCAGCCCATAAAATGTTATTTTTTTAAACCAAAGCTTCTTTCTCTGTGTTTTCTCTTCCTTTGTCACATTCTTTCCGAGAGTTTCTCAATACCATTCTCATTTTGGCTGTTGAGGATTTACACAATTACTGAGCTATTAGCATTTTAATTGTTACTCAGTTTTTCAATGGTGGCTGGGGATGTTGAAACTTTACACAATTTTTAAAGTGTTGGAAAGCACCACTTCAGTCTTTCCAATGGTACTTAACTAACGATGCACTTCATCATGATTTCTTCCTGGAGTAGAACCCTTGTACAACTCATTTCAATGATTACATTCAATTTAAGAAACCTGCATTCCTACCAAGTGAGCTGACAGTCTCCATCTCCAGAAAGAATTTGAGACAGCCATAGATCAGAAAGAAAATGGATTTTTCTTCCTTCCCTATTCTCTTTGTTTCTTCTGAGTCCCTTCTTCACATGAATGACCAAGGGGCACCGATGGGCCAAACGAGGGATGACAGGAGTGGTATGAAAGTAATTTGCATGTCTAGGTTTATACAACTTCTTCAGGCAAAAGGGACTAATTGAAATCAGGAACCTGACCTACAGAGGTGATTTGTAAACATACCCATTCCACAATGTATGGAGCAATGGTTAAGGCAGGGTTTCTCAACCTCAGCAACTTTAAGAGGTGAGGACTTCAACTCCCAGAATTCCCCAGCCAGCATGCATGCTGGCTGGGAATTCTAGGAATTGTAGTCCACACCTCTTAAAGTTGCTGAGGTTGAAAAACACTGGGTTAAGGTATCTGAACAGAATTGGGAAAACCCAGCTTCAGGTTCCCTTTCAGCCGTGAAAACTGACTGGGTGACTTTGGGCCTGTGACTCTTTTTCCACCCATCCAACCTAATCAGGTTGTTATTATTGGGATTTTAGGCAGCGTACTGGCCACTGCCTTCAGTTCCTGGAGGAAAGGTAGATTATACATCTCAGGAATTAAATAATAAAAACAAGTAATCTAAAACTTGTTCCTTGCAGTCATTATTAACTTCAGGAGGGAAACTTCCATTGAGGTCAATAGAGGATTTTCTCCCGTGCATATAAACAGTTTCAGATTGGGAGGGAGGGGGGAACACTATTTGGTTCACAGGGCATAAGGGGCACGTGTTAAGGATCTCAAACGTGCTCATTGCTCCATGCCTCTAATCTACACTTTCATAAAATCATGTTGTGGGTAGGACCTTGGAGGGAATCCAATTTCCTGCTGAAGACAAGATCTGCAGTACAAGGGTGTAACTGCAGCTTGTCTGACAGCTGATTGTCTAGCTTCTCTTTAAATACAGGAAAGCTGGTCACCTCCTATCAAACAGCTGTTACTGCTAGGAAGTATCTGGTAAGGTACAGGTGACATCTGCTTTCCTGCTGTTTATACCCTTTGCTTCTAGTCTTATGCTCTGGACTATGCGGTGCTGTAGATATACGTCATGTCTCACTTGGCTGTGGGTTACACTGTCTTCTATAACAGCTCAGGGTTCCTGTTGACAAAAAATACACTGCAGAAAGAACAAAAGGCATTTGCAATATAAAATAGTATTTATAAAAGGAAATAGCTCATTGGGTGGCTGAGGATGGTTAGGTTCTATGCTGGTTAAAGGGCTGCTGTAGTTTCTTTGTGTGACAATCAGGAGACCCTGGACTTTCATGCTTTTAAGGTTTCTTTTATATACTATGTCAAGCTGTTTCATGAACCCAATCCATGTGGTTTCTAAACCATGGCTCATGGCTTTGTGTTATAGATATTATCTAGCCATTGAGACCTATTCCTCAAACCATTACTAAATTAAACTATGCTTTATGTGAGCCCAACGGAGTAGTCATTACCCTGGAGGAGAATGGTCCCATTCCACATGGCAGGTGGTTCTATATTTCTATAGGACCCACTCCGCCAAAAGAGATCTCCCCTCTTTGTGAATCAAATTACACTATTATGAAAAGGACCATGCTCAACCTTGGCCCTTTGGGTGTTCATGATTCTATTTATGAATTTTAATTTTCTCAAATGGAAGAGCATTTCAACGGAGGATGCTCTTTGCCCACCCACCCCATACAGTCCAAAGGGATGCAGAGCAGGATCCTAACCCTTCTGATGACTTTCATTTCTGTCTCTCTGTCTCCTCTCCCTTGTGATTCTATGCCAACTGATCAGTAGCCAGGCGCTCCTTTCCCCAGCCCAGCCCACACTGGTTTCACTTCAGACATGTCTTGTGGACAACAGAAGGTCCTTGTTTAGTCATGAATAAAAGGATAGTACTATTGCTTTTCCACAGCCAGATTTTTAAAGCCATAATTAGATCTTGCCATGCTGCCAAGACACAGAGCCTCAGCAGGGAAGCCTGACTTCGCAAGTGAACTGAAGCTAAATATAGTTCACACACAGCTTTTGCATTTTTTTAAACCATACACATCAAAGTGAGGAGCTTCTGGTCCCCATCCTTGCCTGTTGTGATTGAATCACATAAGAATGTCATTATCATAACCCACATTTTTCATTACAAGCTTTACAGACAGCAAGCTGACTGCGCTGCTGTTCCTGGGTGTGGTTCGCTGGAAGAAATTTGTTCTAAACCAGGGGTACCATAATATGTAGTCCCCAAGTCTCACTTGCTTTTTTTCAGCAGATAACACCTTGGTGCGTGGTCATTGTTGCCAGATGGTTGAATTGCTTCTTGTACAGCTTTCTTGCTGTAGAAAATGGTTTTCTCCACTTGGTTCTTGCCAGCATGATACATCCTCTTTTGACCTCTGCACGTTGCAGAAGGATTGGTCTCTCCTTCTAGCTGGTATGAGATCAGGTCCAAGAGTGAACCTGGAAACCCAGGCTGGCAGAGAATCACATTAGCCAGATTCAGGTGTAGCTCACTTTGAAGGGAACAGGCCTGTAAGCTGTTGTGGGGAAAAGAAAGAAAAGCGGGGGGGGGGGATGTAAATAGAGAAAGGAAGGTCATAAGGATCACTACATGCTTTGGAGTCAAAATGAAACATTGCTTTGGTTTCCCAACTGCATTCAACTATTTTAAGGATGTGCTGATAGGGTCTAGGTGAATGCCCATTTTTTCCCCCTTGAAACTGAAGCACTGTCCCACATTAATATGAAGATGCCGGTTACTAGTTCCCAGAAGAAAGCAAGGACAAAGCACTTCTGTGTTGTTGCCAACAAATGATGGGGACATATGCAGGAGTCATCAAAAGCTCAAGGGTAAACTTATCTTGATACGGGTTAGGCTCTTGATCCATCTCCTCAGTATATTTTACACTGGTTGAATTCACACAAGATGATGAACCTGAGTTAAAAAATTCAGTTAAACCATGTAATGGCTTAATTTACTGCCTTCATGTGCACAACATAGTGGCCATGTTCACACATGCCAAACTAGGTGCAGTAAAAACCTAGGAGATATGCTTATACAACATGCTGCTTTGAGCTCCTGAATGAAAGGTGAGGAATAAATCTAACATAAGATAAACATCCTAGGTTTGATTAGTGTGAATTGTTTGCAGGCTAGCAAGTTGTATGGACCTAGTTCATTTGTTCAGTTTACAGTTTGATGTCTTGTGAGAGTCCAGAAAATGAGTTAATTCAATAAGAATAGAGCCATGGGTACAATGAATGGTTGCTACAAAATACTGAATGTCAAATTACCAATCCTAGATCAGTTTAATCTAATACTTTGTGCAAACCAGACAGCTTGCTTTCAGAGTAATTTCCAATCCAATATCAAGGATTCTGCATCAAGGCAGATGTTCAAGCATTGAGCTCTGGTTCCACAATTCCAACAATTCAGGTGGACTGGAATTTCTCTATTTGTCAGCAAATGAAACTGACAGGATCCCTCTTGGTCCCACATACCTTCCCCTGAACTGCCGGAAGAATCACAGGGAAGTAACCATGCAGTGTAAAACTATAGGAATATAAAACCTCTGCATGAGTGGTTTTCATATTAATAGATGATATACTGTATAAAGCTGGTTATGCTGTAAAGAAAACTACACCCAGTTCTCTTAGTTCAAAGGACAGAAATGGATTCTTGTCTGAAACAAGAGAGACAAAAGGATGCCAATTCAGAGCACTAAACAATTACATTTGTTCTACTTCTTCTTACTAGTTGTTGATGCCTGGCAATTTGTTCCTACAACCCTCATTTCTGGCTAAGCTGGCAGTATTCTGCCCTCCACAAAACATATACCTAATAGATGGTCTCTTCAAGGGACATCTTGTTTTGTAATCTAATACATCCCACTTTGGAATGATTCTCTCAATGTATTTCCACTGCTTATCTTTCCATCGTCTGCTGAACAAGACTTTTCTTTTTCTGTTTCAGTGTTCAGTGTATCCAAGCGATAGACCCATCACTCAGTCCAAGTGGGGTTCCCCAGGTTGTTCAGCAATATGGCAAAAAATCTATGCCTCTTTCCACTGAACCTATCCAGAAGCTTACTTCTCAGGTGCATGTTTCATCTTTGGAGATGATTAAACATAGTCTTCCCCACATTGAGCAAGTTCTCACACTATGAAGTTAGAATGGTTCTTTGTCTTGATGAGCTGCAGTTTATGAAAAGGACAGGAGTTGGGTGAGTCATCTGAAATAAACATTGCTGTAGAATCCCGCCTTCCAGACAAGGAAGTTGAAGCCAGTGGAAAACCAAGAAGGTCTTCAGGCAGAATGGGATAAGGAGCAAATTGTCTGACAGAAAACAGTCAAGTGCTACTACAGAAAGGCAAACTAACATTGTCTGGAAAGTAAGATTATATCACCTCAGCCAGTCTCCCTACAGACTGTGATGCTGAAAAATAACCAACAAACTTATTGCTCTTTCAAAACCCCAGAGATGCCTGCTTGCAGGCAGAATATTTCAGGAAACACTGAAACTTTAGCAAGAAACAATGTGCTCCTTACAGAGACTTTGCAGGATTGATTTGGAAGTTGTGAGCATCCGGTTAGCAATGAGCATGAACAAGAAGTCATGCCTGAAAGCAAAGATGTTTCCCTTAGCTCCTGGTACTCAAACCCACAGGAGACCACTGTTTTATGGTCTCCTTGTGAGGAGCTGCCATTCAGAGCACTCATGGGCAATCTCTGAATCTCTCCTTCTCCGGAGAGGTTCGAAGGACCGGTCTTCTCACCAGTCGTTCATTCTTCACAGTGATCATCGTCTCCGCTCATTCACGGACTTGTCTTCAGTCAGCCATGACTCACACTGGAAGACTAATGGACTTTTTGCTGAACTAGGATTGAAAAGATGATGATTTCTGGATTGTGCATAGATAAAAGTTAGGCTATGGGGAGAAGAGTTTTTTTATTTGAAACAGGGTGAACATTTAGTATATTAGCTAATGCTTGGTGTGATGAAGGTCGGAAACCACTTCTTTATTATTGTCTTTGTTGCTTTGTTACTTTTCTTCTTTTTCTTTTTTCTGCACCTTTTGAACTTTTCTTTTTTTTCTGGTTTAGTTTGCATTAGTTTTTACTATGTTTATTAAAAACGTCAATAAAATTATTAACAGCAAAAAACGTCATGCCTGAAGATTCTGCTGGCACTTACAAAAGGCAAAGAGGACTGGTTTTAATGGGCTAAGTATGTACAAAGGCAGAAATGCTGTATAGTACAATATATTGTAGCATTAGGTAGTGCAATAAACACCCCACAAGTTTTACTTGTTTTCATTCCTCTTGCCTACCACTGGAATGAAGAACATCCACTGGAAAATCCACTGGAATGAAGAATAGCTCAAAAATACTTTCAGTAAACCAAATAATTCGTAATAGAGGTATGCAAAACTTTTCCTACCAAAGCGTAGAGTTTGGATCAGAGCAATTTTGAATTCAGAACACTTCCAGTAAGCTCAGAATAAGAGTGGTGAGATCAGAATAGCCCATTTCAAACTGGAAAGAGCTGCTTGGAACTTAAAATGGGGTAAACGTTTTTAAATATTTTGCACACTTCTAATCGGTGGCACTAAGTAGGATCTCCGTACGAACATAAGCAGTGCCTTGTTAGTTTTTACCCCCGGCCCATCTAGTCCAGCAGTCTATTCTCACAGTGGCCAACCAACTTCACAAGGAAGCCCACGAGTCTCCCAGCAGATGGCCACAGAGGCAGCCCCACTGCCATCAAGGCTAAAAGCCATTGATCCCCATGACTTCCATGAATTGGTCCAACCTTTTTTGGAGCCAGCCAAGCTGGTAGTCAACATCATATCTCATGGTAGCAAATCCCAAATTTGAATTACACATTGTGTAATTTTTTTTTTTTTTAATCTGCTTAACAGTCATTACTGACCCTGCAGTGACCGCCCCCTAGCGGTTTTCAAGGCAATTGCATCTTTCTAGTTTCGGAATTAGACTTTGCCAGAGCCTAATTCCTAGAGCGTCAGCCCAGCTGGCAGCACAGGAGGCGGGAGATAACCATATAAGATAGCAGGAACAGGCAACTGATTTAATGAATTTTGGAGGGTCACAGTAGATGAGTTACTGACGAATGGAGCTGTTTTTCTATTCTGTTTTGGGTGACAGGGTTGGGGGCTTCTGTTTTAGGAGTTATCTAAAATTTTGTGCATTTTTCCCATGTAAAGATGGTGGGAGATCATGCTGTCAGTTTTCAGCAGTCATGCTTAGACTGCCTTCAGGGGCTATAAAAAGAAGTTTTAGGAGCCAGCAACCTGTAACTCTAAATCATAGTTTGGCCCTTGCTGCCCCCAGTATTTGGGACTGCAGCCTTAGACCCAGAGCTAAACATTAGGACATGCCCGGTCATTTTTTCTTTCTTTATTTTTTCTCTCTTCTTCCCAGAGAAGCCCAACAATACTTACAAACATTAGAAACAAAGCTCATTTAACATTCATTTAAAAAACAGAACAGCAAAATAATAACAGACTTGAAGTCAGTCTTGCCCTGGATAGTTGATGTTCCACAACTGGGGGCCTTCCATCAAGAACTTTCTCCTGACCATGGCACTTTGATCTGGACCCACCAGTGGGACCATAAATGTAGCCTCCCCAGTTGGTCTTAGTGCACAAATGAAATTGTATTGAGGGATATTATTGGATCCTAAGCTATTTATGGTTTCTTAGATTGACAACATGTTAAATGGAGCCCAATAGTTCACATGAAGCCACTGCAGTGCTTTTAGGGTAGATGTTACATGGTCCCATTGACTCACCCTATTTAATAATGGGGCATCTACCTTCTGTTCCAGTTGCAGTTTCTGAATCAACTTCAATGGAATATACAACCTGGTACCCTACAAATGTTTTGAGCTTTAACCACCATCAGACCAAGTCAGCATGGTTAGTTGCCAGGGACTGCAGAAGTCATAGTCTGAAAACCTGGCAAGGAGATTCATGAACTAAATCCATATAAGCGGAGTGGGGAAATGAGTATAAACATCTGAGTTAATAGATATATTGATCTGAGATCCCCAACATCAGATTTTGGGGGCACCAATGTGCTGACAGCAATCTCCTTTAGTGACTGCCAGGCTCAGTGCTACCACCTGATTTTTCATCATCATCATCATCATCATCATCATCATCATCATCATCATCATCATGATGTCTCCAACATCACCTGTATTTCTAGAAATTCTCAAGGGAGCCCTGTGGGAATGGGTCAATTTGAGAAACTGGGGGGCAAAATTCTGGCAAATCAGTGTTTTGTAGTTTCCCAATGGTAGTTATTTGATTAATCTACAAATCCCTGACACCCAGTTGGTGAAAGCACCCATGACAATTCTCCAAAATGTATCCATCAGCTCAAAGAGGTTAGAGGCCTTCTGTTGTAGATAAATAGGACTGGCTTTCCATATTGCCAAGATTTTCCAAATGTCTTTGCTGTGGCTGTAAGTATATAACCTTGGCCTTTCTCCAAGTTGTTTAGGAGAAGGCAAAAATTTACGGGTATTCTGGGAACCCACTGAGCTATACCATGCTATGCATCATTTTTATTAGGCAGCTAAGGAACATTGGGAAGTTCAACAAGGGAGGTTCAGTTGGCCATAGCCCATAAATTGGAGATCAACTTTTGGCTTAGAAAAAAATCCATAATTGCTATGTATTACTTCTAGTATTGGATGTAGCATGTTTGACTACATCTGGCTGGTTGATTCAGGACAGCCTATCTTATGTTCTGATGATTTTCCAGCATGAGCTTTCAGGTACGCTTCAAGATAAGATTAGGAACAATCAGAGGATCAACTCGAAGTGAATGAGTATAGTTCCTGCTGCTGCGGCTTCTAAGAAACAGACACAGCTTAAATTACAATATGTGGATTCAGATTTGGACCATTGCTACATTTAGGTGTGTTTGAACCTGCTGTTATGACCTGGCTCATTTTAAAGATAATAAATATTTCCAAGACAGGGATTTGTCTCAACGGGTCAGAAAGGATCTCCCTTTAGTCTGATGACCTCTGTGAATTCCAAAATTGGGTAGTCATGGCTCACATGGAGGGTGCTGAAAGGGACATGGCACAGAGACCTTCTGGAAAAGTGCAACCAAGGGTCTAAACCAATAGGCTTAGTAATGGACCAAAAGCCTACCCCCCTTCCCCCATGACCCACAGATCCAGTTTTGACCTGGAGCAGTTTATAGTTAAGTTGGATCATGGAGGAAGGGCTAATCAGACATTTTGGAGAAGTGCAGTATTACAGCTCGAAAGAGACAATACTGCTCCAGTTGCCTTCTAGTTTGCAGGTCTGTGACCATACATAATTCATCATAAAGCATATTATCTTAGTCTGATATTAGTTTGCTTTTCTCATTAATGGCCAAAGAAAAGTAGAGGAAAATGTGACATGAATTTGGTTCTGCATCCTAAAGAGAATTGTTGGAAAGACCTGATTACCTCTTTCATTATCCTTACTTCATACCAGCACTTACACAATTTTGTTCTATTCACAATTTTGTTCCATGGAATTCTCTCTGTTGTAAGAGATCCAAGGCCTGTAAATCATCTTCAGTTACAAAACGGCTCTACTGAGCCAAAGTTCCATATTAAAATAGAGAGTTTCATCAGATATTCCTACTGAAGTAATTCCACATCTTAATCTGAGAATTCCACATCTGCCGGATCCATTGGAGAATTGATACCAAATATATCGGCGGCATTCCTTCACACAAGCAGGCGCTTTCAGCTCTGTCCTGGCCAACAGCATTGAAGTAGCCTGACTGTTATGTGGGAAAATGACATTTGGCAACAGTGTCATATCCTATTGGTGATGTGTTGTATTCTTTAAGAAGTAACTTCTTACTGTGACCCAGACATATTGCAAATATTTTTATGAAAATTAGACCATCAATTACTATGCCTAAGCCAGTGACTTGATAACATTGGCAAAGTTCTTTTATACAAATTAGGGCTGTGAACTTTATTCCATTTAAGTAATACATTACTCAGCTAAAGTTGTGCTTACTTGATGGAGCCTAACTTGAAAACTTTACACTTATGGGTACATTTTAATTGGTGGGACTGTAACACAAAACACACTTCTACCGTATATTTTGGAGCACATGGCGATTTGATTGTACCTCTAAGAAGGAATTAAAAAAAACCATCAAATGCCATCTTAGAGGACTCTGTGCTTCTTTACGAGGACACTTGCTAATTGCAGTTTTGATCACTACAGTGTAAGGTAGTGGTTAAGGTGTGGTATTAAGGCCGGGGACATCTAGGCTCAAGTATATTCACAACAGTGAAACTCACTAGATAACTTTGGGCCAGTCACGCTCTTTGAGACCAATCAACCTCATAGAGTTGTGGCTATGGGAAAACTATGGGTGTGTTTGTGTGTCCTATGTTTGCTGCCTTGGGCTCCTGGAAAAAAGAGGGGTCTAGGGTAAAACTAACAAATAAGTAATGAATAAATAGTATTTAAAATAAGATAACAATTTGCATCCTAATACTGATTGGCTTTTAAGATGATATATTTATTAGACTTTGTCAAATGCATTGACAAAACACTGGTTTTCCTTCCTTCCTTCCTTCCTTCCTTCCTTCCTTCCTTCCTTCCTTCCTTCCTTCCTTCCTTCCTTCCTTCCTTCCTTCCTTCCTTCCCAAACTCCAGAGTGACTCCTGGAAATTCACAACATAAAAATATTAAACATAATAATAATATAACATCAAACAGCAAGGATACAATAAAGATAATGACACTCATTTATGCCCCAGTTACCCTTTGGAACAGCTCAGTCTGTATATTGTTAATGATACACTGAGTTTCATCTATTGTAAATACTGATACTGAATTCATTCAGGAAACTAATTACCCAGTGCAAGGGGGCAATAAAAGTGAGCCTCCCAGAGTTGTAACTGATTTGGAAATGTTGGTATGTCCAAAGGAGGAAACACTTAAGCACAAAAGGTATAATCATATTATTCTTTAAGGATGATACATACGATCCAAAGGAGGGCAACCATGATGTATGAAGAATCTGGAATACTGATCTGGCCAATCAGTATTAGGATGCAAATTGTTATCTTATTTTAAATACTATTTATTCATTACTTATTTGTTAGTTTTACCCTATACCCCTCTTTTTTCCAGGGAGTATGAAGAATCTGGAAGGGGTTGCTTTGTGGTGGTTCCACTTTATTTGTCTGTATACTATTAGAAGGTGGCATTGAGAAACATCTTGACCTTTGGGGAAATGTGTTGGTTCCATTTTTATCTCCATATTATTTAATATTTCTTTGAAGCTGTAGGGAAGGATCGTGCAGCGATTAAGAGCTAGCCGTCAACAGCACAATGGGGATTCCTAGTTTATTTCTCTTTTCTTGCAAGCTTAGAGTTGAACCTCTCCAGAACCTCTCCAGTACATGACTCCAGACTAAAAAATGCTGAACATGGAAGAATGATTTGAAACTGGATTCAGATAAGACCACGTTTTTGATTCTAGGGGCTGGACTTTAGGATTTGGGGATTGTATTTGCTTTGGATGGGATTGCCTCTTTAATTACTTAAGGAATAGGTCCACAGACTAGGGATTCAGCACTGATGTTTCACACCCAAATAATAGCTATTGTGTGTGTGTGTGTGTGTGTGTGTGTGTGTGATCAGCTTTGGTTGATAAATCTGAAATAGAGAGATCTGGCACTGGTGATACATATGCTGGTAATTTCAAAGTTGAGCTAATGTCATAAGTACTCTGTAGGGCAGCCTTGAAGGTGGTCTAAAAATTGCAATTGGCTTGCATTAAATGAAAATAAAATAAAAATAAGTTGGGCTTATTTTTCATCAGCATTACCAGTAGATATGTCATCGTTAGTTTTTCTCTTATCATCCAACAACAACAGAAATTGACAGCACTCCCACTTCTCCTGTGGAGCTCTGATCAAAATTCAAAATAATTCTGACAGGTTGGAGAAATGGGCTAGAAGGAACAGAATAAAATTCATCAGAGAAAAGTGCAGAATTCTTCACTTAGGAAACAAAAATTAAAGCACACCTACAGGACAGCAGATACTTGGTGTACTAATGGTACTACTGGAATAATAGTTGATTGCAAACTGGAAGATGTGATGTGATGTGGCTGCCAAGTAGGTGAATGCCATTTTAGGCTGCATCAACAGAAGTATAATTTCCACTCCAGAAGTAATTGTTCCACTCCATTCTGCTTTAGTTAGACTTGACCTCAAGAATTGTGTCTGCTTTAAGGAAGATTCACAGAAATTGGAAGAGGCTAAGAGATGATCTTGGGCCTAGAACCTAAGCCCTATGAGGTAAAATGGAAGGACCTTGAGGATGAAAAGACACCCAAGGGAGGGTGTGATAGCACTCTTGAGGTATCTGAAAGGATGTCATACATACAGCAAAAGGTCAAGGCCTAATTTTCAGTGTGCAGGACACAGATTTAAAGTACAGGAAGGTAGATTCTGACTGAATGTTAGAAACAGTAAGAGCAGTTTGTTAGTGGAAACAATTATCTAGAAAGATGATGGTCTCCCCCATCCTTGGATGCATTCAAGTGGAGACCAGACAGTCATCTGTCCAGGATGTTTTAATCTGGATTCCTGCATTGAGCAAGAGGTAGACTCACTGGTCCAAATGGCTTCTTCCAACTTTATGATCCTATATTTCTAATTAATTTAATTACATGAGACATTTCATTAAATTAAAACACATTTACATTTTTGCTCTTGTTCCACCCACATTTTTGTCAAGCTTGCCACTGAAAGGTTATTCCAGCTCTAGGACCAGAAAGGTTGTTCCTTCCTGACCAAGAGGAACAGAGGCTTCCACTAAGAAAGGTGTGGTCCAATACATATGCTCCTGTTCATTAAATATATGAGAAGTTTGAATATTCAGAACATCCTTCTCAATAATTCTACCAAGTTTTTTTTTAATTGCCACAATATTTTGCATGTTGAATTTGTGCCTCATAAAAGCAAACTTTGTTTTCCTATTATCACCTGCAAACGAGCCAGACAAAAGTCTCACTCATAAGTCGTTCTCCACTGATTGGCCATTCATGGTGCTAAGTCCTTTGCTTAACCCTGATGCCAGGAGAAGTATTCCTCTCTGTAGCGACAGGAAGATGGGATACCTCTACTAGTAAGATGCTGGTATTAAGATGTGTCTCCTAAAACACCGCGGCTCACGTCATGTGCATATACTGCTGAAATATAAAGGTGTTCCCTCAAAAACAATAGGATTTGTTCATATCCACATTTATGAGATTTTAGGCTACATTCTTAAGGCTCCTGAGTCCCTCATGGTCCTGCAGTTGTAAGTTCACTGACCACAGTTGTCTTTGGACTCCCCCCTCTGTGGTTTGACTCATTTTTCTGCTTGTGTAATGGTATGTGGGGAAGACCTTGGGAGACAGGGCAAAGAGAGGCTGCCTAAGGAAAGATCAGATAAGAGAGAGCACAGCCTGCAGCTGGATAGTGGGCAGGGCAAGAGGCTCAGAAGGGACCCTCCCCAGTTTCTCAGGCTGTAAAGGAGGTGGCAGGAGATTTGTCCTTTCAGACTTGCAAGATTCTGTTCATGTAGCCTTACAATAAAGTAGAATTAGTTCATCTGGTCATGTTTCCTGTCTGGTCTACCTGGGAAGGCTGACAGCTTCCCTGCAAAAGTATTCCGTCTTTCTGTCTCTACAGAGAACAGTCTCCATAGCTGTTTCAAGCTGAGTTTGGGGGGGGGGGGAACCACACCCCTGCAGGAAAGGCTGTTTCCAGCCCAGTGTCACACCCCCAACCCACATAAATATTTCAAGAGCTGGTCCAAATACATTCCTTCCGATTACATGCAATGAAAGTAAAAGAGTTAAGGGAAAAAATAAAAACAAGGAAGGGTAGAAAGACAGAAATATTTCCCTGTTCTAATTTTTGCCCATCTGGTTTACTGATATCAAGACTTTTTCTTTTTTTTTAAAAGAAGCTTCCAATGTTGGAGCACTTTGACTTTAGAATAGGATTTCTTTAATTAAAAACAGCCCTATTAATATAGAACTCCTTCAAGAAGAGATAGGGAAGAAAATTACATCTGGCCCTCGCTTGGAGGGTTACAATAACACACTTGCTTTTGTTCTGACTTTCTGCCCATTGTGGGAATTCCTCTGCATGCTGTTTGTACAGCAGCCAATGGGTGTTGAAAACAGCCACATTCTTCCAGATATCAGCTCTGTGAGTGGTGTCTTTTAGGCACAAGCATGTCACCAGGGGAAAGGTTGGGCAAACTGAGTTTGCAAATATTATGGGGCCTCCAGACAATTCAAATATTGAAATTTGCTGGACAATTTTTGTAGATGCTTATTTTATGACTCAATTACTTATAGATGAGGGGAGGTTTCTGAATTTAATGTTAGAATGAAAAGTCATAATATGCATACTCCCATATCTCCCTCCCTCCCTCCCTCCCTTCCTCCCTTCCTTCCTTCCATCCTTGCTGCTCAAGTTACATAGGCAACAGTACCTCAGGTAGCTAATTTTAGAAGTAAAAATTATACAGTTAGCCATAAAATCAAAAAATCAAAATATAAATAAGAGGATGAGATCCAGACTACTCTTGCTTAAAGAAGACCCAAAGAAGACCCAAAGAAACCTCTGAGACATTATTCAGGCTGGATGTAATTCCAATAATTTAAGCATCCTAAATCTGGACATAATTCATAATAAGTAAAGAGAAGACTGTTCATAAAAATGGGCACAATGGCTTTAGAGGCTGGAGAACATTAAAGAAAGTATCTGCCTGGGGCTGAAATGCAGTTTGGGTACCAGGTGAGACTTTCTGAGAAGAGATTTCTGAACTGGGGTAACACCAACAAAAAGGAAAAACTCTTTCCAGTTGCTTCAGGTAGCCAGATGGAGAAGGATGTTCTACAGAGTATTTGGTCCCAAGCTAGCGTCTCGAGCAGGCTTTGGTAATGGAATCACTGAAACTCACAGTGTGGGCTAGACGATGCCAAAATCTGGAGTCAGTTTGAGGTCTAGCAGATCACACTGCAGGTTCTGGACACTTCACATAGTAGCCATAAATACAGTACCTTATGGCAAAAGCAGGAATTTGTAAGCCTCCTTTGTTGTTGTTGTTCAGTCGTTAAGTCATGTCTGACTCTTCGTGACCCCATGAACCATATTGTGCCAGGCCTTCCTGTCCTTCACTGCCTCCCTGAGTTTGCTCAGTTTCATGCTCATTGCTTCAGTGATGCTATCTAACCATCTCATCCTCTGCCGTCCTCTTCTCCTTTTGCCTTCAATCTTTCCCAGCATCAGGGTCTTTTCCAAAGAGTCCTCTCTTCGCATTAGGTGACCAAAGTATCTGAGCTTGAGCTTCATTATCAATCCTTCCAATGAGCAATCAGGGTTGATTTCCTTTCAGATTGACTGGTTTGACCTCCTAGCAGTCCAGGGGACTCTTAAGAGTCTTCTCCAGCACCACAGATCAAAGGCATCAATTCTTTGGCACTCAGCCTTCTTTATGGTCCAGCTCTCACAGCCATACATTACTACTGGAAAAACCATAGCTTTGACTATGCAGATCTTTGTCGGCAAGGTGACATCTCTGCTTTTTAATATGCTATCTAGGTTTGCCATAGCTTTCCTCCCAAGGAGCAAGCATCTCTTAATTTCATGGCTGCAGTCTCCATCTGCGGTTTTCCAGCATGTGCTGCCATTAACCATGAAGTTGCTGCCCATTAGTTCAGTTCTGGACAACCTGCTGATCTAAGGTCTTATGTGATCCCCAAGAAGCCTTTGGCAGGACCTATAGAAATCACCCAAAGTTGCTCCAAATTATGTTTTTTTTTTTACATGACTAAAGGGGAAAAATCTTAAATGTATGACTGGAGAATATTCTTATTAACTCCATTTTAATTTAATTAAATCTAAATGGAAATGAAATGAAATTCCTGAGTTCATCTCTGACTTTTTGGGGTGCAGCTTCCAGCACACAACTCCAAGATTATGTGGTTCTTTGGAAAGAAAATAAATTATCAGTTTAGTAACATCTGAAAAGCCAATATTTCAATGTTGATGTTACTAGAGCCTCAGTCACTTTCATTCCAGTGAGTGTTTATTATCGTTGTTCTTACAACATGGTAGAAAGCATCTAATTCTTCCTTTACTTTTCTTAATTGTTCTCCAATAACGGGGTTTGCTATGTAGGCAAAGGTTAGGGTAGCACTTCCTTCTCATCCCATGTATCAAGGTGGCCTGGCCTGGCCATCAAGTTTTACTTCATTTCAGGACAGGTTCTGTGGTTTCACACATGGGTCGTCAATCAATATACATTTCATGGACATTCCAATATCATTGCTGCTCCCTCTGTCTTAGCATCTACCTAAGAAACTGCCACATTGTGCCCAATGACTGGGACAGTCCTGTTATTCTTCTCCTTTGAACATACCTTCTTTCTTTCTTTCTTTTTAGAAAACCACTCTTCCCTTCTGAGCTGCCTCCCATGCAGTGGTCTGCCTGACTCCATAAAGAACAACAATGAAAACTGATTCCTGTGGTCTGACTTGAAGCCTTCATCTTGTGTCAAGGGAAGCAAACAATGAGCCTTCTTCGTTGACACAGAACACACTTCTCATTTCATTTTCCTAATCAGGAGCTGCTTCTTGGAAAGAACCAGGGGTGAGATAGGAAGTGCTTGGGGAGAAGTCAGGGACACTGGACTAAAAGGCAGTGGGAAGACAGTAGCTTTGATGAGACAGAAGGGTTGTTTCATTGGAATCACGGAGGAGATGGAATGAGGGAAGCCAACTTTAATTGGATGAAGTGGGAAACTATTGTGTAGGGTCAGATTAGGGGGGAAGTGTCTTTCAGAGCAAGAAGAGGCTCTGCAGTTGAAGATGTTTCCTGAGTGATGTAGAAATAAATACAAAGAGATGGGATCGTATAGAGAAGAGAACTCTCAATGCAAGATCTTTCAACATTATTACAGTACAGTATGCCAACTCTTAAGTAACAAGGATATCTCCTTTTTATGGAGTGATTGCTTAATCTTTCATCCCTGCCAGCCAATTTCTTCCTCAAACTGCATATACGTGGATAGCAAAACTACACAACACATTAAATGCATAGCATAAAATTGCCATTCTTTTTTTTTTTTTAATACTAGTGAAAGTTTGGGATCCTGTTTGTGACTAAGATTGTGTGTGTTCTACAGCAAACTCTATGGCAAATCTGAGAGTTTTGAAATATGTCCAAGGGATGGGTAAGAAATTCATTTGCAAATGTAGACGTACCTCATTTCTCAGGTTGGAACCAATCCAGGAACTGCACCTTGGTGACCATTCTAAATTGCAGTTCTCCAAATTTTACATTACCATTTGCCAACAGATTAGGGGGAAAAAATGCACATTAAGAGGAAAAATTATACCAAAGCACAGAGATTCATAAAATGCTGTACAAAAATGCATTTTAAGAAGAAATGATGTGCAAAAACTAGGTACCTTAGGCAAAATTGTAAAAAAAAAAAATGAATATGCTTAGAGGAATGTGGACAAGAATGATACATTTTAGAGTGAACTTAATTTAATGAGTCAAATATTTGTAGAAATGAGATAGTGAGAAAAACTGAAGTTGACAGAATTGCAGAAAGGGGAACCTGGAAGAAAAAAAGGGCAGTCGTCCCCCCCCCCCCCATGTCTAAATAAGGGCTGTACATTGCGGGGGGTGGGGTTTGTACATAGTGGGGCTATGGAAGAAGTAAACAGTGGGGATGGTCTAACATGCCCACTCCATACACACTGGTTAGAACCAGAACTGACTCCTGGTTTCCACACTGCCTAGTGAACCCGTGCATTCATTTTAAGGAGTTATCTAATTTATCACTCCCTACTCCTCCTGATCTGTTTAGCCCTGCCTCTGTCCCATTCCTGTATTATTTCACAAAATGGATTAGAAATCCTTTCCAATAAATTGAGTTTGGAAAAATCTGTAATAACTGCTGCTGGTGGGAGGGGGAATCTGAAGAAATGATTGGCAGGAGAAAGGTCCAGCTTTTCAGTTCTCCATTTCTTCTGCAGAAACACCCCATCCGCTGGGGTTTTGCAGTCGAGAAACATCTGTTCAAAGCTGCTGCAGTGTTACGCCAGTTGGAGCATCGGCGGACTGCGTTCAGCGCACCGTTCTTGTCTGCAATATCATTCACGTGGATTGCATTCCAGCGAGAAGAACTTGGCTTCAGCACCCAGCAAAGACTCAGGAGAGAGCCCAACTTTAAAAATAGCTGCAGCCACAGCATTACAAAAATTGTCAGCAGGGTGGTAGTCAAGCCTGAGACTGGCCATGAATTATTCTGATCTGCTAAACCCGAATGGAGAGCAATTAGGAGGCCCACCAAAGCCACCACAGGCTTTCTCACAGCTGAAAAAGTTGGTGTTTATGCACACAAGGCCGCTGGTGGTGGGAGAAGACTTTTTTGTGTGTCTGGATCTTGGCATTGGGGATAGAATTTGCTACTGCCTTGGATCTCCATGGCAACTGCTACTTTTGCACTGCCAGATTAAAAGGGATGGTGGCTGGAGCAAAATCACAAGGACGGAGGATGTGTCACTGGCTCTTATTTATTGGTGGCTTTGTTTATGCAAAATAGGCCTCTTTTGTTGTTCAGGAAAAAGGTCAAAGCCACGAAAAACAAACAGGATAGGAAATCAGCAATAATATCAAAGAGCCAAGCAGCAATTCTGACCGTCCAAATAGTCAGCAACAATATTGTTGTGGCTGTTGTTGTTATTTTAAACAACGCAGCGGTAGCAATTTAAGCAAGTTACAAGGCAGGCTCACCAAATTCCAGGAAGGAGGCAAGTTAGACAGAGCAGGGAGAATTGGAAACCCTTCTTAGAAACCAAATGCCTTTCCGGAAAAAAGGAGGGGGCCCTTATCCAACTTGGAGAAAGTGCAGAGGCAGAACCCAACAAGGGTGGGAATTGTAGCACGATGTCAAAGAATCACTCCTAGATGCAGTCAAACGCTTGTATCAAATTGCGAAGGAGTATTTCCAGTCCTGTGGGTGCTCCTACATCAGCAGACATCAGTCTCTTCCTTCCTTGCCAGTACATACGCTAAGTATGTATGCGTGCAGATTCAGAATTGTTATAATTCGATAAAATTAGTAGGGAAATTGTGAGCATACTAACACCACATGGAAGACTTCAAGAAGATCCCAGCTTTCCCTTCAGTTGCTTTTTTAATCTTTACACTGGACTTAGCCAGGACAGCATATTATGTGCCTTCAAGTAGAAGCTGGTCTGACAGTCCTGCAAATAAAAGAATATTCTCTATTAAAGGAGGACCCTAGTCTTTGTGGATGACCTCCTGCATGATTTGGGGTGGACTGTGGTGGGAAATTAAGAGAAGTTCCATAAAGATGATCAGAGGTGGTGGAAAGAACAAGGCAAGAAGATCAAGAGAAGCAAAGAGGTTGCTTTGGGGAGACGGTGAGCTGGAAGGCTTCCTTGCCCCAACAATGTGAATCCACAGAGAGGCAAGTGTCTTTCTACTTTTTCCAAGAGCCTCTACATCTCTGTCACTTCCATTTCTGTCTACTGCCTATTTGCTTAAGGTGCCATTCCCTTGGTAACATTGGTGGTTGCTCCTCATACCACCTCCAGTTGGACCCTCAGGTCAAAAGTGTAAATAATATTGAGAAATTAATGCATGTAGTCTAAGGGATCATTGGAAAGGTTGTGATTGTTGCTGTCCACAGCCATTACTAGTTGTGAGCAGTAACAGGAACTTTTTGTTATGCTTATGTGTTACCACTGCTACATAAGCTACGTGGGTGGCTAACTGGCTTCTGAGTGTAATTCATAGTGTTGGTTGTTACCCATAAAGCCTTGTATGGCAGAAGGCCGGGGTACCTGAGGGACCATCTATCTCCAACTGTTTCTGCCCACTTGGTACATTCTGGCAGAGTGGGTACACTCCAGGTCCCCTCCATTACATGTTGTCATCTTGCAGGACCAAGAAGCATGCCTTCTGTTGTGACCCCCTCCCTCTGGAACAGGATCCCCCAGAGATACAGACAGTGCCTTCTCTCCCAGGGTTCCAAAAAGCGCTTAAAAGCTCTTAAAACTTAGCTTTCATCCCAAGCCTGGGGTTCAAGTATTGGGGGGGCCTTGTTGTGGTTTTTTATTCTGTTATGATTGTTTTAATCCAGGTTGTCTGTGTGGTTTTATGTTTTTAATTGTTTTTACTGTTTTGGGGTTCTCTTACGCTGTCCAGAGTCCATCGGAATTGGGCTATAAGAAATTTAAATAATAAATAAATAAATGTCTATTGTTGGGATTGGTTGGTGGCTTTTTAAAATGAATTTTGTTAACCACCCAGAATTGCTGCTTGGGAGAGGGGTGGCCATATAAATTGATTGAAATAAATAAACACACATCTGTCAGTATATCTATGTATCTGAGTGGGATTTCCCCTCCCCCACCTCATTTTATACCTTGGGGAATAATTTGTTGAAGACCATCTATGACCCAGTGGTAGGTGAAGCTGAAGGAGAATACTGTGGACAGGACTAGGGTTCAATCTGTTATATGACCTCTTCTACTCACTGAAGTCATCTAAGAAGATTTGCCAAACATCTGACCTTCTCTGTAGCTACCCCTGTTCTTTGGAATACATGATCTGCTGAGCTGAGAAAATTACGCTCTTTGTCAGCTAAAAACACTCCCTCCACCCTCCGCCATCTAAATTTAGATTTTGCTAAAATGGGAATAAGTAGCTTACGATTCAGGCTGTTGTGGGAACCCTGGCATTGTTTTAGCATCTTACGTGAACCAGGCCATCACATTAAGCCAGAATATGATTTGTTTGGACATTGTTTACAACTACAGTTGAGAAGAAGATGCTTAAGAAGGAGTGGTAGTTCAGTATTGGAGCTTGTAGAATTTGGCTTTTTCTGTTGGATCAGTTAGAACAAATCTGTCCTGGATAGGCAAGGTGTCTGTCCAGTGATGAAGGAATTCTTCCATTTCAACTGGAAGCACTCCCCTGCCACCCAAAAATGTGAAGTTGCTCATCCCATTCTGTGGCCACTTGAAAAACAGAGTGCAGCAAAATTGCAACTTCCCTCTTGGGTACTTCACGGGAAAGGAATTTCTTGGCAAACTGCCTAGCAGACACATGGCTCTCTGATATTCTTAGAAAGTAATAGATCTGTTTAGGGGGTTGCTGCAGCTGTACAGCAATTTACTGTACTGAAAACCCTTGGTAGAAGCAGGTCCCTGGTGATACAGTCCGAAATGTCTCCGTCCTGCCAGACACTAATAAGAAAACACAAGGACCATTAAATCTAGCAAAAGTTCATTAAGGCCTGCTTCTGATTAACTCCCATTCTCCATTCTCCAATCTTTTCTGAAATTTCACAAGAGCTATATAATCATGGAGAAAGAGAGCTGGGTTGCAATGTTTAATAACATAATGTAGGACTATCAGAGGCAGGTTACAAAAATCCAGATAACTCCTAGATGGCAGGAAAGAATGAACATTTCACGTATCTCTGCAGCCATCCGATGGCAACGTGGATTTTTGCAGCTCAGATAGCTCTATTTAATCTGGTAAATCAGGGTCTACTTTTTAATAGGTAAGCCAGCCCTTGGCTTTTGTGGGGCATGTTGGGAGCCACACTCCATAAACAAATGGGGAGGAGCCAGGGAAATAAGGTAATTTAATCAATGTCATCTAGCAATTCCCTTGAGAGGTCTACTGTGCTGGGAAAGGTGGAAGCAAAGAGAAGAAGAGGCTGACCATCAGCAAGGTGGATGGACTCAGTTACAGCGGTGATGGGGACACCACTGGGAGATTTGAAGGACCAGATTGAGGACAGATCATCCTGAAGGAGAACGTAATTATATTAAGCACAGTTTAGTTACAAAGGACTCTAAATGTTTGGCAATATTTCTGTTCTGTTCAACCTTGAACCATTCACTAAGCATTCCATTTATTCTCCTGCGTGCGTTCAGCAGACAACCTTCAACTCCTTATGTTTTTTGGGGAGGGGGGTCATGTTTTTAGATATTAAGCTCCTTGGGGCAAAGATTTGTCTTCTTGTATTTCATAATATGCCCCATATCCAACATGGATTGGATTCCGACTTGTTGATGCATAAAATAGTTGTGAATATAATGTCAGGGATTTAATGGGGCTAACTGTAGTCATGATTACCACCATGTGTATACTGCACCACTCAACTTTATAAATGGATCGATCCTCTTGAGATTTCAGTGGTCTCACCCTGACATCTGATCAGACTAAAATTCTATGGGATCTGGGAATCTTGTGAGATTTTAGCAATTTCAGTTCTTTGATTTTCATTTTTCTTTAATGGTGGAAGTGCAGGTATCATAGTGTCTATAATGGATCCATAATGAATGCTGTGCAATGGATGTTCTGGCCATCATAGATGCTGCCTCACCAACTCCAAGTACAAATAAACAATAATAAATAAAATTAAACAGGCAGGGTACTTATTGTATCCTGTTATTTCACCTGATATATTGCCTTACAGCGGTGAATTGCTGTACAAATGAAATACATAGGGTTGGATTTAGGGATGTAAAATAAATCTATCTTTTTAATTTTTAATTTTTTCTTTTTCCCTAAAAGGCATGAGCTGCAAGGGGAGCAATGAATGAGTACTGCTGGCATCCTTTTTCTCAGCAAGGAAATTTCACCTCAACCAATTTTACAATTTGGATAACTGCATAACCATGTAGATTTTGGAAAGCTATACAGTATAACATACTGCATAGAGAACAGTTGCATAGAAAAAAAAGTTATTTATCATTTATTTGTTAGATGTATATCTTGTCTTTTGTTCAAGAGTTCAAGGTGGACTACTTAGTGCAACCTCCTCCCATTTTTCCCCACAACAACCCTGTGAGGTAGGTTAGGCTGAGAGAGAGTCACTGCTTCAAAGCTACCCTGGGACCTTCTGTGGCTGAGGATAGGCTAGAACATAATCACCCTGGTGCCATTCCAACCCCTTAACTATTAGAAAGTAGTTTTATACACTGGGAGATACAGATTGCATTAAAATATCTATTTGTTGCAAAAATATACACCCCAAATCAGTATGACAAATTCATTTTGAATGGAATTCATTGAGAAACTGGACAGAATAGAATAACATGTATTGACCTGAATCAGATTTCAAGAATTACAGATTCTAAGGTAGACTTAGACATAAACTGGGTTCTCAGGTCATGCTTACAACCAGGCTTAATTTCATAAATCATAGAATCACAGAATCATACCTGGAAGGCCCTCAAAGGCTGACTAATCTAATCTCAGTAATAATTGTTAATCATTTGGGTCTATTTGCCCAACACATTAAACCATAACTGAACCAGAGTTGCTGGGATTGAACAAGCTGTGCTAGAATGTGGGTGGCTAGTTTGGGACTTGGTTGGAGTACAAACACAGCCATTGTCCTGCTTAAAGCATGACTTACTAAAATCACTTATTCCCCTTGATTTTGGTTTCTTTAATCTAAGCCTGATTGAGTCTGAATTCATCCCCTTCACCACATTCACACAACACATGTAACCTGGTTTCTAAATTAAGCCACTTTCTGAGTGGGCACAATGCTCTGAACCACAAACTAATGAAACAGGCTGGGTTTCCAAAAAGCATTTGACATTTGGTCAAACGTAAAAGCGTGCAAAATGTGTTTATTTCTGTGCTCCCACCCTCCATGGGATCTTGGATGGCCTTCCTACCTTCTTGATGGCTCTGCTTCGTTGTACCTAAAAGAGTTTAGAAAAGGATGCTCCCAGCTGCCATGCATGAATATTCGGCTAGACATGATCTTGTTTGTATAGCTTTTGGAGATCTACAGATAGAAACTGCCTGGTTCTCAGCACCAAAAGCACCACTTTTATACCTACAGAGGTTAATAGGGATTAATGAACTCTTGCTTGGAGATTTTTGCTTCTTCACTGAAATCAAAGATTTGAGCTCCAGGATTTGGCCTAATGAGAGCCCAATCTGATGAAGTAGTGGCATATCTTATGTTAAAAATTTAATCTTGCAAGGAACGCATGTTCTGGAAAGAGGCAGTAGAGATGGATTGGGGAAGAAACATAAAACAGAATGTTGCTGGTGTTCCAGAAAGTTTCCTAAGAGAGAGGGGGGGGGGAAAACCCACCCTAATTTCATTTTCCTTTTTTATTCAGCTGCCCATTGAAAGAAAGTGGGAAATACCATTCAGAGAGAAATGCTAGATTCCAAAAGTTCAGATCTGGAGGAAAAGGACATTTGGTTTCAACAACATCTTTCTGGGTGAATATCAGGAGGCAGCATGGTACGATGGCTAGGCAAGGTCGAGGGTCTTGTGGTCCTCCAGAGGCAGTGGGACTGCTGCTCCCATCAATCCCAGGGATCATGGAAATTGTCCGCAAACATTTGGAGGCCACAACTGCATAGACTTCCAGATCAAGACTGGGGTATTAGACAAATTCAAATCTTCATGACACTTACAGTTCATGGAGTGACCTGGAGCCAGTTGTGCTCTACTACCCTAACTTGCAAGCATTTTGTTAAAATAAATAGAGTGAGGAGGAGGACGATGTCCTGTGGAAAGCCCCGGCCCAGCCCAAAGGCTTCAGGACAGATTCCCTTCAAGGACTGACTGGCCTTCTCCAACATGATCCTTGCATCCCACACCAGGCAGGTAGCCAATTCAGCCAGTGGGACTGTGGGAGGGGGCTGTCCTGGTCCTGGGGTATCTGCAAGGGGTTCTCTGCTTTCTCATGGCAAAGAGTGTGATGGAATGGAATTATGAAGGCCAAACTCAGGGAGGAAAACATGCTCTTTTGTCTCCTGAGGAGCGAGGGAGAGATAAGAGGATGAGGCTGGCACCTCCCTGAGGAATTCACACTGTTGTGACTGGCTGACTTTGGGAACTGGGGTTTCAGTCTGGGAAGATTCTTGCTAGAGGTTGTAGCTAATAAACATTGCTGAACTGAAGCTACCTGGTCTCCTGGAGTTCCTTGGGCTGGGCGATTCAGTTCAGCAATGTTTATTAGCTACAACCTCTAGCAAGAATCTTCCCAGACTGAAACCCCAGTTCCCAAAGTCAGCCAGTCACAACAGTGTGAATTCCTCAGGGAGGTGCCAGCCTCATCCTCTTATCTCTCCCTCGCTCCTCAGGAGACAAAAGAGCATGTTTTCCTCCCTGAGTTTGGCCTTCATAATTCCATTCCATCACAAGAGGGCATTTACTGCCCTGCCAGGAACAGTTGCTGCATCTGGGGTAGGAGGTGCTTTTCTCCGATCTTTGTTTTCAATGGCTGCATCATGTATAATTTGTGGCTGCTGGAATGACTGAAAAGGGGTGGGGGAACACACTGAATCAGCGAGATGAGACAAACAGTGGATCAGTAGATCATTGAACATCTGGCTTTTTTCCATCACCACCTTCATCAGCCTTAGCAAGGATGAACAAGAGCTTTCCTGGTGCCTACATCCCTCTTTGTCCACACAGGCTTCTTTCCCAGCTTCTTCTCAAGATCCCTAGGTCCATGAACAATCCGTGCTCCTTGGCAATCCCCTTTCATCCTGTACATTTGCCATGAAGGCTCAGTGCCTGTGATTGGAAAAAGAGAGGGAGTTCCTGCAACAGACTTTGTAGCCCACTGGAGCTGAGCAGATCACCGTCCCTGATCAAGTCAACTTCAGAGTCTTCTATAGTTGCTCTAGATTGTCCTCTATCACAGGAAGAAGATAAACACCTTTTCCCAAATAGCACAATTAAAATTGACTCTAGGCTGCTTCAGAGGTGGAGATAGAGATGGAGGATCTGTCCCTCAAAAATGGTTCTAAAGTATTTTTGTGCCACAGCAAGCAGGACACAAGGATAATGCCTGGGGTAAGGAAGGTAGAGAAGAAGTGTTTAGAAAGCTCTCCATTTCTTGCTTTAAATATGTCTATACCTAAACCCCAAAGCCAAAACAACACCTACAAGGTTAAAATCAAGAAAATGACATTGCCTTGGGAACTTATTACAGAACCAACTATTTCAGGTAGCCTCATGATAAGCTTGCCTTAGGGGAGCTTCTCAGTAAAATAATCTCTTCCTTATGTCTTTCTGTCTGGCTTATCTTGAAAAATCTTGCCACTTCCACCAGGATTCTTTGTATCTATAAACTGAGATCCAGTTCCTGACTTGCTCATGCTTTGGACCTAGGATGCAGTTTTGGGTCCAAGGTGAATCAATGAAGCCATGAAATGTACATGAAGAGAATAGGGTTTTCTGGGTCAAATATCATATGCACGGAAATGTTGGCTTGGATGTCTCATAGATTTCAGGCCACTTGGCTATAAAAAGAGCTTTGACTAAGGAATGCATGTTTGACCTTAAACTGCATCCAGTGTTTCACCTCTTTTGACAGTGTTGTGTCCTGAAGTCTATAGGACATCCAAGCCGGCATTTCCATGCTTATCTGAGCAAGCAGCCAAACCAAAATCCTAGGGAGGTACAGAGTTCCAAAGGGGTGCTTCAATGTGATGAAGTTTCAGAACTGAAGGGCCCCTCCAAGAACAAGCATCAAACTGGATCTGAGCTCCCCTTTGAAGTGCGGGATCAGAATGGCTACCCTGCTTCAATCCACATGTGTGTGAGGATCTTTTGAACTGGAATGCAGTGGCTGAACATTTTGAGTCAGCCTGCTTTGCCCCTCAGTTTGAAGAATCAGATCATGGACCTTCATTGAATCAGATCACTACAACAGTCAGAAACATAGCTGTACACGGTCTTTTGATGGCTGGCACTAGGAATATCCTTGTAGGAGCATGCATTCTGCAGAAGAAGCTTTCCGATCATTGAGTGAAGGTGATGTAGATGCAACAGTGGTTATTCCATATTTGAAGAATGCTGACATACTCACTTGCTCCACTTTCATGAATTAAAGAACACTTACAAATACATTTATGACAGATGACATCCTTAGCTGCAGTTTTTATCTGCCAGCACTGAAGCAGCCCCACTTTTTCATGCCAAGGTCTTTCAGTGGAGATTTCAAACTAAAAATCACATTAAGGACAGACATCAAAATCTAAATATCAGTTCAATGTCCTAGCTGTTAAAGAAGACATCTCCCTGGGTTGAATTCCTCTTGCTTCCACATACCCCTAAAACTCTCCAAATCGTTCCTAGGAGAATGCAAAAATGTATTTCAGTCAAACTGGTCTTTAAAACATGTGAGTCTCCTACTCAAATGATTAAAATGGAAGATTCAGACAACCTGGCTAGTTAACTCTCCCAGTGAAGGATATTAATGGCTAAGAAACATTGATCTCCAATTCCCAAGAGTAAAGGATCCAAGAGCTTCGTGGAGATTTATTGAAGCTTGACAACAGAACTAGAAGCAGAAGCTCAGTTACAGCAAGTCTTCTGGAGGCAAGTGGAAAAAAGATGAAACTGATCGGAACAATAGATCTTTCTGGCATCCTTTTTCTATGGTTGCCTCTCGGGCATCACTTTTGATTCCTGCTCTCTTTTCGGTAGCTTGATTTAACAGATGCTATTGGAGGGGATGACCTTGAAAGGTATAGAGAATATTTGTTTTAAAAATATCTCGAACTGTCAGCATTGACTTTGGAAAGCATCGAGAGGCATTCAGATGTTTTCCCCCTCTGCATGAAATGCTGAGTTAAACTTCTAAAACATCTTGGATACATGCTCAGATGTGCACTGAAAATTTAATAGGTACACAGTGGTGGGAGCAAATTGCTGTGGGGATCAGAACTGGATAACTGGGTGTCAGGTTGCCATCCCTGCTTTGATGAATCACTATCCATGATAGCTAAATAATAATTCCTGCATTGGAGGAAGTATCTTTTTCAAGAAATTTGCTGGGGACCATGAGTGGAAGAACACTTCTGCATTTATGCCCCACCGTGGGTTTCTCTGAGGAAAGCTGACCATATAGGAACATAATATTGGACTAGGTAAGCCCTTGGTCTCCACCAGCACAGTCCTCTTTTCATTCCTATGTTAAGATATTTTGGTAATATACTGTATATACAGCCCATATATAATATCCTGTGAAATGAATGCAGGCTGTACAACAATATTTGTTGGATTATTTCCTCTTTGTCTTCATCGATATTCTAAGAAATTTGAGCTGGCAAAGATTCTGTACTTCAGAATTCAGCAAATTTTCTAAGGAGCTAATAATCTGCATCATTCTTAACTATTCCATATCTTCCATCTGAGAAATAATCTTTGCATAAAGTATTCTTTCTCATACCAAGGCAGGTAACTACAAGATTCAGAGATTAATGCTCTTTCAGAGCACATCCAGCTTAAGAAAAAGAAAGAAAGAAAGTGTTCTTATTTAAAAAAAAAAATAGCTGGAGCATTAAAATTAAAGAACGGTTGGAGGGAAATGAGGAGCTTTAATGGTAATGGTGTGTAGGCTGGTGTGGATCTTCCGGGCTGTGTGGCCGTGTTCTGGAAGTTTTGTTTCCTAACATTTCACCAGCATCTGTGACCGGCATCTTCAGAGGGCAGGAGCACAGACAGGAGCAGTTCTCTCTGTGCCCCTGTCTGTTCCTGCTCCTGTCTGTGCTCCTGCACTCTGAAGATGCCGGTCACAGATGCTGGCGAAACGTTAGGAAACAGAACTTTCAGAACACGGCCACACAGCCCAGAAGATCCACATCAGCCTTCGTATGCCGGCCGTGAAAGCCTTCGACTGTAATGGTGTGTATTTGTTATGTTGTTGTTGTTAAATGGCTTTTAGTTATTGTCATTGCCTTGGCATCTCCAGTTTCCTCCCAGCAAATCTGATGTTATTTCTAAGAAAAATCTCCATGTGTCAGCAGCTCTCTTTGTTGTCAAGAATAAAACAGTAGAGTTTTGATAGTAATCCTAGAGAAGTGTATTAAGAAATAAATTCCAAGGGTTCAATGAGCATTAAGTCCTAGCTGTTCGATGAGACATTTTTTTTCTGGGTGGATTTCCTCCTGCTTCCATCTAACCTTACATTTCCAAAAGCAGTTCCTAGAAACTGCAAAAATGTCATTCAATCAGTGCCCTGTCATGCACCATCACATGGAAAAGGGAAAGAAAAGAGATGCCCAGCATCCCTTTCCATCTACAAGATAATTGCTTGAAAAAAAACCCACCAAACATTCTGGGGTTTTATACCTGGGAACATGTTCCTTCTGAAGGAGGAGGAGGAGGAGGAGGAGGAGGAGGAGGAGGAGGAGGAGGAGGAGAGGAAGAAGAAGAAGAAGAAGAAGAAGAAGAAGAAGAAGAAGAAGAAGAAGAAGAAGAAGAAGAAGAAGAAGAAGAAGAAGAAGAAGAAGAAGAAGAAGAAGAAGAAGAAGAAGAAGAAGAAGAAGAAGAAGAAGAAGAAGAAGAAGAAGAAGAAGAAGAAGAAGAAGAAGAAGGTGGTGATGTGTGAGGGGCAGACAGAAGTCTTGTCAATTTTACTGCTGTTTCCCTGCTTTTGTGTAGGTTGCAAAGACCTGAAAACCCAAATCCCTTTGCCTTTATCCACACAAAAGGAGAATAAAATAAATTGCAGGAGCACATTGACCTCCATGCTTTCAGTGTAAAATGTATGCATTTATTTTCCTGTTTGCAGAAAAATCTGAGTGGTTGATAAGTAAGTGTAAAATCACCATCTCTATACTATATATAATATCCTGAGTGAGCCAAGATGCTGACATGATAGCAAGTTGGCCATTTCCCCAGTGGCAGAGACTGGAATAGGGCAGATATTTGCTAATCCAGAGGCAACGTGCACTGGATGCTGACACTCCAGGTTTGAAGGAAGAGTAACTGTCTTGAGTGCAGAAACTAGGAAGTGGTGCAAGGTAGGAGTGCCCACCGACTGGAAAACAGATTGCTCACAAACTCTGCGCTATTTCAGCACTGCAAAAAATTCTACCAATTTCAGATAAGCCAGTGCAGAACCATGCTCCTCTTTCAGATCTAGGCCCAGATGTGGTTCTCAAGTATTCCAAGGCTGTTGCATGAAGATGCCTGCTGCTTAATCCATTTTAAAGTGGAGTCATGGTTTAGACCGCTAAGATGTGAAAAATAATCCCTTTAAGAATGAGTACCTCTACCTGTATTTCTTTTCCCCACCCACCTACTCATCCACCCCATTCCCTTTTCTTTTCAGATCGTATGTTATAGACTGTCAATGCATGTGAGGCCCATCTTGCTTGTAACAAGCATATCTAAGTCAGCATGGAAGCATTTTCATCTCCAAAAGAGGGTGACAATGGTTTACACACAGAGTTAATAGGAAAGGACACAGAGATGCTTTGTGGTGTTGAAGGAGATGAATATTGTGTCTTCTGTGATGTTGGATCTAAGATTATTTCCACAATATGCAAGTAATCAAGTCGTGGCTTTTTGTCATAGTCAACAAAGGAGAAATTCATCCCACATTTCAATCTAAAATAAATTCAGTATCTATATAGAAATATCTGACTTCTGCTATTACAGAATTTAGCCATAAACTCTAATGTTTACAAATCTCTTGCTGTGAAAGTCTTTCTTTGTATTGATTACTGGTTTACCACAGTTGTGATTAATAGATGCGGAATAACCAGGTGCTACAAATGAAAATAGTTTCCTTCCTTCCTTCCTTCCTTTTTTCTATCTATCTACTTATCTACCTATCTACATGAAAGTAAGTCCATATAGATTTTCCTTTCCTTTCCTTTCCTTTCCTTTCCTTTCCTTTCCTTTCCTTTCCTTTCCTTTCCTTTCCTTTCCTTTCCTTTCCTTTCCTTTCCTTTCCTTTCCTTTCCTTTCCTTTCCTTTCCTTTCCTTTCCTTTCCTTTCCTTTCCTTTCCTTTCCTTTCCTTTCCTCTCCTCTCCTCTCCTCTCCTCTCCTCTCCTCTCCTCTCCTCTCCCTCCCTCCCTCCCTCCCTTCCTTCCTTCCTTCCTTCCTTCCCCTCCCTCTTCTCTTTATACATGTTTACATATGACTGTAGAAGGTTTTTAGGCAGAGGATAAATGGATACCTATCAAAAGGTATATGGGGGTGGAGCACCTAAGGCCTTAATCATTCTTTTAATAAGCATCTTTCCTTCTGAAAGTGATGTTAATGAAATGTGTATGCTCAGGAGTGGGGCAGAGACTAAAGCAGACATTAATTGTATATATTTGCATACTTCCCATCAATTGTAATAGCTCATGGGACAATGTCAGTGATCAAATGAAATTAGACCTTGGGGTTATTAGTCTATTTTTTTCCTCTATGGCACACAATAACTGTGTTCTGGTAATATAGCTGACTCAGCCAGCCAGTTGGCAGACTAAACACCCCCATGTGACAGCCACACCCTATCACAGATATCCTGATCAAAAGAACATCCATCTTTAGGATCCTCTCAGCTGCTTCAAGGTGGCTGGGAGGCTCTTTCTTCCTGCTTTTTTAAAACTGTTATGGAAAAAAAAAAGAATACGTGGTGGTGTCAGTTCCACTAGGTAGACTAGTCCAGAAAACCAACTCTACAGTAGCTCCTCTTGTTGCAACTACTCCAATGATTTTTTATTGGGGGTGGGGTGGGGTGGGGGTGGGAACACATGAACTTTTAATAAACCAAAATGTGGATGGGGAACAAGGCACTGACTGAATCCCATTCTTTGTGCTGTGCTATTGGTCAGCTGGTAACGTCCTTAGCAGTTCAAGGTTGATGATTACTCGTCTCTTCAAACTACTTTGAAGGAATTGAAGAGTAGAGATAGAAGATGATGAAGAAATGTTCATTGTTTGTCTTTGTCTTTTTGTCTCCATTCCTAAAAGAAATGACTTGAAGTGTCAGTTGATTCTGGTGCCCATTTTTTCCCTCTGTGTTCTAGTTGTTGCCTTTTTCATGCCTTTTTGGAAAACGAAATGATATCCACAAAAATAATGTCCTTCAAAGGCAGCTGACATTTTTGTGTGTGGTATCTCCCCTTTTATTTTCCCACAATGCCTTGAAATGACCCTTCCCAGGCATTTGGGATACCACTGTGTTTCAGGAGTATCTACAATTAATGGTAAGCATGACAGATTTCTTTCTGGTCAAACTTTGGGGGATTCATTTCAAAACAGATGAAAACTGACCAGAGTAGCTCTCATTTGACTCTATTTTTTCCCCATTGGCTACTAAGCGAATGCATACGACCTGCTTCAGGATAGCCATCCACAGAAGCAATCCCACTATATGGAGAAAAAGTTTTGCATGGTTAATTGTTTAGGGAGAAATGTGAATTGTGTAGCAATTGTAGGAAATACGTGTAGCTCAGGGCTGAACTGTTGGGTTCTTGATGTTCTCTGAGTTTGGTTGTTTTCCTACAGAAGTTTCATTATCTGTACTGATGATGTTAGCTAGCCTGGTAAAAAAATGTCTGCAGCAAAGCAACCAAACTCAGAGAACATCAAGAACGCAGCAGAAAATGGGTTGGTTTGTATGAACTCATTCTAATTTTGTACTCTTACAGCACTACATCAGCCTACTTCAACCTAGTGCTCTCCCCAGCTGCTCTCTAGTTGTGCTGGATTTCAGCTTTCAAAATCCCTAGCCATCATACAAACTGGGAAAACTGAGGTCCACCAAATTTCTAACAGATGGAGCAGCTGATTCTTGGAGTATTCCTTCTTGGTCCTCAGCAGCATCAAGCTCCACCACTGAAAGCAGATTCTCCATTTGAAGGCCTTTCTAGACTTAGGGCCACTCATCCTGGAAAAGCAGATGGAAGCTGTGGCCAGGAGGGTTTTTGCTTAGCTTCAGCTGGTGTGCCAGCTGTGGTCTTACCTAGAACAGGAGCACCAAAGATGGTCACTCATATCTTGTCATCTCCAGGATTGCTCTAATTCCCTATGCAAGGGGCTGTCCTTGAAGACCACCTCCAAACTTCAACTGGTGCAAAATATAGCAACCCATATGCTTCTGGGACAGTCTTGTTACTGTTATGTAACACATTTGCTCTGGGAATTATGCTGGCTTAATTGGTAAGGTTCGGAGTGCAGTTCAAAGTACTGGTTATTACCTATAAAGGCATATATTACTCAACACCTGGATATCTACTGGTGTGATGGAATGGTGTTATGAAGGCCACACTCGGGGAGATAAGCGTTTCCTTAGCCCCCATCAGGAGCGTGGGAAGTTTAAGAAGATGAGACTGGCACTGCCCTAAGGAATTCACGGTGTTGTGGCTTGCTGGTTTGGGAACTTAGGTTGAGCCTGGAGAGATTCTGTCTTGAGGTGGAAGCTAATAAACACAACAGAACTGTATCTGCACTGTCTCGGGGAGTTCTTTGGGCTGAACGTGATATCAATCTCTCCAGACTCAACCTAAGTTCCCAAACCAGCAAGCCACAACATCGTGAATTCCTTAGGGTGGTGCCAGTCTCATCTTCTTAAACTTCCCACGCTCCCGCTGGGGGCTAAGGAAATGCTTATCTCCCCGAGCGTGGCCTTCATAACACCATTCCATCACAACTGGACTGCTGTATCCCAAACAGATCCTGAGCAACAGAGAATGCCTGCAGAAGTCCCCACCTACTGAGAAGTATGGTGGATGGATCCTGAAAGTGGATCCATGTGGGAACTGCTGTCCTCTAGAACAGCTTTCCACCCAATGGCAGCCGTGGCTCCCCCTTCACGGCTTTCTGGAAGGTTGTTAAAAACTTGATTGCTCTGGAAGGCCTTTGGGATTTCACTGGTGGGGACTTATTGGCACCAGTTATATCATGGATAACTGAAAGCTGTAATTATAATATAATGTTATATAATTTAAACTTCATTGTTATATATTCATTGATTTGCATTACCTTGTCACTGTCAGCCCTGTGCTAGAACCTCTTCAGAGTGAAGCTGTTTAAAAGAATTATAAATAAATAAATACAATTCACTTTTTTTTTAAAAAAAGGCATGCATTGGGCAGAATAGTGTAGAAAAAGAACTATACCAAGAACACTTGACTGAAAACACAGGCAGCATGTTCATGCACAATTCTAAAACTGCTACAGAAATGAAGCAGACCAAACATAAGCTTAGACCTAATGAGAAACAGCAGGGAACTGAAATGGAGAGATTTATTCATCTTTATTTTGAAATATTGGCTCAGTGTACAAATAGAGAAATTAAACTCTGGGGAGAAAGCTTTAAACATGTTAGACTCGAATGAGTTTTCCCCCAGCAGTTTCCTCATCTCATGAAGTTCTTATCAGCTCATTCTAAGGCTATCTTCCTCCATTTCCTAGGTCTCCAATTGTGCACTGAAGCAGAAGGATGCAAAGAACGATTTCCTTCAGTTTCTACCGAGCAAATTCCTAAGTAGTCACCAGTCATCAAAGGCTGTTATAGAAGGCCTGTCTGCTATCAAAGTGGAGCTACTTAGAAAGATTGAACAGATCAAAAGACTTATTTATTTATTTCATACAGGAAAAACGCTAGGGAGAAAAAAATATTTTTAACAAGTATTTGCAAGAACTACTGCACTCTTACACAATGCCCTCTACTCTCCCTGTTACTTGTGTGGGGGAACATAACACAGGCATAAGATCACAAGCAGACCTTTGTTCATCTAGTCCAGGAGTTTGTTCTCACAATGGCCGACCAACTGCACCAGGAAGCCCACTACTCTCCCAGCAGATGGCCTTCAGAAGTTGTCCCACTGATGTTAAGGCTAATAGGCCTTGATCCCCATGAGAACACAAAGCGAGTTGTGTGTTACTCCAAGTTACCAACAAAAAGGAGGTTCCATATGAAAGGCTCCAAAAATGTCTGTTTTTTGCATAACCTTCAAGGTGCTATCAACAGCTTCAAATGTATTATATAATTTTCACAACAGATGTTGAAATGTTACAACTAAAGACGTTTATAACTGAAGACGTTTACACCTGAAAGAAGGAGTTGTGCTTGTGCCTCCAAAAAAATCTTATAGGCAAAACTCATCAGACACATCCTATAAACTTGTGATCCTTCAGCATTTGACAGTTTCAGTGTAAGGTTTGTTGAGCTAGAATATTTAGCACTTCGGTACAGTGCACTGCAATTTTGAAAGCTTACCTTGGCAATAGATCCAGGCAGCAAAATTAGGGATGTCCCCATCTTCCCTCCCAAAACATGTCATTAATTTATGGAATTTATTGCCATGAGATTTGGTGGCAGCTCGCTGCTTCAAAAGCAACTTAGATTAATTAGCTCCTCTGATTTGAACATCCATCTTCAGATACAGAATTTCTTCAAATGCAGTTTGCTGGGAAGAAACAGCAGGAAATTATTATTCTTTTTAAAAAAAAAACGTCCTGCTTAGGAGCTTCTGAGAGAAATCGAGAAACCTGCTGTGTAAGAGCATAGCTGGAGAAAAGGAAGATTTGATCTGCTAGTAGGTTTCTGGGTGATTCCTAATAGATCTACAATTTCCACCTTTATTGGCATCAGCGAGGGGAGGGGGTCAAACTGATGAAAGGAGCCCCATTCCTTTTTTTTACATGTGACATCATGTCACCCCCTCCAGGGATGGACCTTGTAACACAACACAGTGACACTGTTTTTGTCACACAAATGAAAGCAGCAGGATCCTGCAGACATCACTGAGCACATCTAGACTGTAGTGTTAACCTGCTTTTCCGCTGCCTATCAGCCAATAGGAAAGGATGCTGGTTTAAAGTGAACTGCCCACATGTCTGATCGCTGTTTTGTTTTAACCTGCTGCCCTGGGAAAGGAAGAAGAAAACTAGCTGTTCTCCTGGCAGTTCTCCAGTCCCAAGGAATGATTCACCCAAATAAGCTGCTTCTCCCCTTCCACTTCTCCCGACTCTAACAGGGCAAGTAGGTCTCCAACTGTCAGTAATCACTCTGGAGAACTAGAGATCTGACACCCAAAAGTTTTGTTTCTGACTCCACATTACCATGAGTGGTGGTGGTGGCTGAGCAGCCACCTCCTCCAGGTTTCCATGGGGGGAAGAATGGAAGCCTGTCTTTAGGGGCTACCCCCATAGTAAAGCTTCCCCCCAGTAGTTCCTAATCTGTGGGTGGCAGTTTTTGACATTTGTCCAACGATCTTCTGGAAGACCGCTGGACGCATGCTAAAAATGTGCCCTGTGCTGGACACATGTGAAAAATGCAGCCCCACTTATGTATTAGGCACTCCAGTACCTAAGCCATTGCAGGGGATGGGCTGGGTGAGTGCAGAGTTTTACTATGAAGGATGATGACGAAAGAGCCATCCTGCTACTTCACTTCTCCCAAAGGCCTCTGATCCCACCAAACACCTCCATGGAAAAGGAGAACTCAGGGTTTAAAGACCTGCTTCCCCCAACACACAAAGTTTTATTGCCAAAATCGCCAAACAGCAAAATAACAGAGATGAGATAGTTCTTAGATACAGCGGGAGATCCTTGACGTGCCCCCTGCCCACAGAGAAATACCATGGAAAGACTAGAGGGAAGGTACGTTGAGTGGCGCACGCTCTTAAGCTTTCTTTAAAATGAGGTGCACTGGTGGTCCAAATGGGCAGGTTGCTTTGGCAGAAGGTGGGAAACAGCATTAAAAAGGAAACCTGAAAAAATAAGTTCAGGGTTCCTTCCTAAGGGTTGAGCTGGAAGCTGATGTTCATTTAGGTCTTCTGGAAATCATCCTGCTGTGATTAGTGGGCTGTGCAGAAGAGACTTGTGTCTGCAGGTCATTCATGGCCTCTGAAAATATTGCAAATGCTTTGTAGTATAAGCACCAAAATATTTCTTTTTAAAATTAAAAAATCTGAAAATGTGCAGGATCGCCAAAGATTTTTGGCATCCCTGCTAAACTCTCATGGAAGTTTGGCTTTGTCCACTAAACTCATGTGAGACACTTGATTATTTAGTAATGGTAGAAACAAGATGGACCCCTTCCTGCTCAATTCTGTGCTACTTAAGCGAGCAAATCCTGGGAGTTTTTTTATACAAAAAAATGGGAAACTGTAATTCTCATGTGTAAAGTAAGATCCTGCTCTTAGAACTTCATTATTCAAAATGTGGGTCTTTCCACCAAGTCTGTTGTTAAATCTCAGGATTCTAATTACAAATACATAAATAATAAATAAACTCCATAAATCTGAATCTCTCTACCCCTGGAATAAATGCATGCTTTGGCCACTACTTCAGTAGGAAACTTCATGTGTACTTATCTTTATGCTTCTTGAATCTAGGGCATTCCCGAATCTAACTGGAGGAAATGTCCCAAAGCGTCAGTCTCCAACCAGGTGTTTCCCAGCTGTGTTGCATGGGACCATACCTTCCCAGGTTATGCTAATTGGGAATTCTGGGAGTTGTAGTCCTGACAAATGTGGAGATTGGGAATGACAGTCTTGGAGCCATGCAGCTGTTAAGTCCAATTTCCCCTCTAGAAACAAATTGTATTTCTGATTCACTGGGGTTTTAATCACCTCAGGCCCTATAGATGCAATCACATGACATACAATAGTGAAACATGGAAAATTTTAATTTTAGTTAGATGGGGTGGGGAGTGATGTTATGATTCATTATAAAGCATAAATCTGGAAAACAGTTTAATTCAGTAACCGGTTTAAGCTTGCTTTATAAACCCAGCCTATTTCTCTTTAGGTTACTTGCTTTTTATATCTCTCCACCCACCAAATTTTGAATGACCCTGTATGGAGGGTCATTATGTGTAGGGTTAAACCTTTCTTTGCACAGTCCTGTGAATTTTTAACAGATTAACCCCATGGGAATTTAATCTGCATGAACAGGTAAGCACCCTCATGTGTCTACAGCAGCTTCACCAAACACATACCCTCTGGGGATGTTGGAACTACAGTTCCCAGAGTTCCCAGCCCACACAGCATAGCTGTTGTTGTTGTTGTTCAGTCGTTAAGTCGTGTCCGACTCTTCGTGACCCCATGAACCATATCGCGCCAGGCCTTCCTGTCCTTCACTGCCTCCCTGAGTTTGCTCAGTTTCATGCTCATTGCTTCAGTGATGCTATCTAGCCATCTCATCCTCTTCTGTCCCCTTCTCTTTTTGCCTTCAATCTTTCCCAGCATCAGGGTCTTTTCCAAAGAGTCCTCTCTTCGCATGAGGTGGCCAAAGTATCTGAGCCTGAGCTTCATTATCAATCCTTCCAATGATTGAGTGGAGTGTAAATGAGTGGTCCCTGAACTTTTTGATTGTGCAACCTTAGCAATGCAATTTTGAGCATGTCCTCCTCAAATATGTATGTTTAAAAGTATGTACGACTGGACTGATATAGGATGCACATTATAACCATGATGAAGATGATACGCCATCAAGCTGATGTTGACGATAGATAGATAGATAGATTTTTTTCTAGGATGAATTATAAACCACACCCCCCAAAATATATATCATATTGTGTATATTCTTTATAAAGTATTAACATAGCTCAATTTGTTTCTTATTTTTATATTAAAAAAATACAAGTAGGCATTCTAATATTTTCTTTCTAGACCCTAAGGAAACATCTTGTGCACCCCACTTTGGAAATCACCAATATAGACAATATTAAGCAGAATGGAATAATGATTTGATGAAGCTGAAGCCGGGAATTCTGACAGTTACCCCACCAATACATCTAGTGCTGGTGGGTTTTAGAATGAAAGAGAAAATCTCAATGCAAGGGGAATTGTGTGTGGCACACTATTCTTTTCCATGATTGGATCCCAAGACATTTAGAGGTTAGACAAACACCACCGCAAATAATGCAGGGAATGGCCATTTTGCTTTATTGTTTTCTGGACTTGGGAATCTCTAGCAGAATTTCCAGCACGGCCATCACAATAAACTTCCCCCAACCAGTCCAACTGGTGTAAATGTTAGGATAAGATATGGCGAAGGGACCTTTATATTCAGCCCCTTTAAATAAAAGAGATTGAAAGCCAAACAAAACAAAGAGACAAACAAGATCTGAGCTAATTAGCAAGTACATTTAGGACACCCTTCTGCTAAAAACTAAATTGAAAAGGAAGTCCTTATTTACTGCAAGATAGTGTGAGATGCAGAAAAACAGACTCTGGCAGACTCAGACGCCAAGGAAAAAGATGGGGAAGATTCCAAGGAGTGTCTGCCAGGACTGAAAGCTAATGTGCACCCCAGGCTAATTAATAGTTTCTTCGCACTGGCAGTTTTTAAACATGGACTTCTAATGTATTACTTTCAAGGCCATTATTAAGTGGCAATTCAGATTCCTCATTTTCTGGTGCACAAGTGATTAGGATTTTGGAAAGAAGCATTGATGAGTTCTGGTCAAAATGATGGATCTCTTCTGGCAATGAATATTGTTGATGTTCGTGTTTAATAAATTCCCATCAGGGTTAGCTTTCCCTAACCTGGTGCTCTTTGGATGTGTTGGACTTTGACACTCATCAGTTCCCACCAGCTGACTAAGGATAGTGGGAGAGGAAGTCCATCATATCTAGCATCTACCAGAGTGGGGAAGGTGACAGAATGGAACATTTACTTAGAACAATTTTAAGTGTGTTTCGGTGCGGATGGGACATCAGTGGCACCGAAGCCACATTTACAAAGCCAGGGTAGGATGCATAGTTCTCTTTTTTAAAAAATCTCTCCACTGGATAAAAAGAAAGATACAGGAAGATGATAAAGACAAAGGACAGGATGATCAAGTTTTTAAAAATATGTGGAAGAAGAGAGACTGCAGTTGTTCATCTTGAAGATGAGAAAAAAAAGGACAAGAGGATGTTGAAATGGTACCACATCAAAAGGATAATGGATGCTACATATTACTTTATTAGTTCATCTTTTTCCAACCTGATAGTCCTCCAGGGCGACATTGGACAAAAACTCCCAGAATTTCCAGTCACTGCCTTAGACTGTCTTATTTCACACACACACATTCACACACCCTTACACATAACACCTACTACTGAATTAACTTTTTTGGAATTGTACTATAAAAAAGAAAAGATGCCCTTGAGTTGAGATGCTTGATTAATTAACTGAGATGCTCAATTAATTGGGATTGCAGTTTTCTTGGAGGTACAGCAGTAGTTAACCCATGCGTTCTTCCAAGAAATATATTTTTTCAATTTCCCAATCTAGTCAATAGCACTAGAGTTCCCAGGTAGTTCCCCCACCCATGTACTAATTGTATGGGTGTGTGTGTGCATGTGTGTGTGAACACTATCTCTGGGAAGAGCACGAGTGTTCCTCCAGATGTTTGGACAGAAGAATTTTCCACCTGTGCCTGGAGATGATGAGAGTTAAATCTAGGATCTTTTGCTTGACAAAAGGTAAACTTGTGAAATATCTGCAGGAAGAGAAGAAAATCCAGAGAACAGCAAGAACCCAACAAATGTGTGGCACTTCTTCAGAATCCCACCACTTCATACAATGCTACTTCACCTTTAAGAAAGGCTTTTCCAGTCTGGTTCCCTCTAGATCTGATGGAATCCTAACTCTCAGATTTTCTTCTTCCAACACACCCTTGCTATCTGAGACTTCTGGAGGTCCTGCTTTCAAGCCACCTGGAGGACACCATGTTGAGGAAAGCTGCTTTATGGAGTCTCTATATTGGACTGTCTCCTAAATTTCAACATCTGCCAACAGGCCTTGGAAATGTAAGAGTTAAAGGAGGTGACAGTCACAGACTATTTGATATTCCTCAGCGCCAGCTCCCCTACTCTCTGAATGAACACAGTTTCTATCTGAGCACTTGACAGAAGAAAACAACTGTCTACCGAGAGGGAGAGAGAGGTGTTGTCTTTGACAGCTCTTTAAGCTGCTTGATGGCTTGAGCAGCTGTTACTTATTAGGAAACAGAATCAGGTGCTCAGAACTGCTATGCCATCTCAAGAGGTTTTCTAAAGGGAAACAGAAAGATAAACACACCCATGCATGCATGCATAAAATGGCAAAGGCCTGGGGATGGTGCCCTCCCTCTGTGCCCAACGCAGAGCTCTTGGGAAGATCAAACAGGAGAAGAGCCAATTTGAGCACTCAACCTTTGCATTTAGGAGACCCTCCTCCACATTCTCCTCCTTTGGATGAGGACCAATCATGCTGGAGGCCTGTGCTATGGGGGCCTGTGAAGGAGCTATATTTTCACAAACCCGGGCTATGTTCATACAGCACACTGAACCCCAAGCCAACCCACCCTTTTTTAGTTTAAGGCTAAAGTGGGCAAGCTTTTGGTGGCCAAGGACCACACTGAATAATAAGTATGTAAATCTACTTTGGGGCTTGCAGCATTGTTTCCATCTGTTTCCTTCCTCAAAATGGCACTAAACTGTCACTTTTCAGCAACTGTGGCCAAAACAGGTCCACCTGGAAAGTGTTGGTGTGGGAGGGGATGCCAAAAAAGTCAAGATGCCAGTCACTGCTGCCATCTTGACTCTTTTTGAACCTCTCGGTAGATATCCCTGTCTAGGACAAAGTTTGCTTACCTCTCCTATGGGGCATTGCATGTCCCCTTCCTGTAAGGTTAAAGTTCAATGTGTCTTGCAAGTCAAGAAAATTGGGGCAACTCAGTAAGTCACAGCCATCTTTATTAACTCATTTGTAGATGGTGCCTGTTCCATAATCCACTTTGCCATTGGATGTGATGTATAGCAAACCTAAGGATGAAATTAACTGTTCTACTTATTACAGGACTATCAGGAAACCACAGAGCCTTGTCAGGATTCATCCTTTTCTTCATAGTCGTTATCCCACCTCCCATGTTATTCATCTACCTGCTTTCACATTGTAGATCAGTTGTGTTGAGAGCTTCCTTTTCCAATCAGGAGCCCTCAGGATGTGTGGACATGGGAGTTGCCACCTCACTGGCTACATTTGATACATATGAAAGCTAATAGGATGAAGAAGGCAGTTGTAGAATGAAGGAAGTTACAGGAAATCAGGTTCTAACTGAATGCTAGAAAAAAGCTTTCTAATACATAAGTGCACTTGGATGGTAGAACCAATGATTCAGAGAAGTGATGGTTCCTCCCAACATTGGATGTGTTCAAGTGGAGGTTAGAGCACACTGAGCAGAAAGTTAGCCTCTTCCAACTGTGTGATTCCCTCATTCTATGAATACCTGATAAAACAATTGGATTTTTTTTTGGGCCTGGCTGCCAAGAGCAAAGTTAATTGAGAAGGCAGCCCATATTCTAACATCCCTATTTAAGGGCCATGTGAACAGTCAAAAGGTTGGACAATTTAATGCGGACAACTGCCTTTTGATTTCGGATGGTACCTAGGCCTAGTTGTTTCTTTTCTTGGGCTTCTCGCTTTGGCTAGAAATGGAGAGTGATTTTTCTGACTTCCAAATGCAACAGTGCTCCTGTCCTGGTTGAAATGATCACCCTGCCTTTGGAACGTCTCTGTAGGAAGACTTCTAATTTAGAGGAGAATCCACAATTTGGGGTTGATGGAAGAGCACAGGAGCTCATGAACTCAACTCCTTCACGACATTTCCAGCTGACACATGGCACATGGATGAACCCTTTTCAGGAATTAGTGATGGACTCTCTTCAGGTTGGACTTGAATCTATCCACTGAATGTCGGGAATCCCTTTTTCTCTGGGCGGTGAGAGATGGGAAGTAGTTGTCCCAGAATATTTTGCATCAGTCAGGTCATACCTTGAGTCTTCTTTCCAGATTGGGCACCATGTGAACAGTCCCATTTTAAGAAAGATTCAGAGTTATCTGGAAGAAAAGCAGAGGAAGGCAAAGAGGATAGAAATTAAGTCGTATAAAGGGGGACTGCACTTATTAAAAGTAAGAGTAGTTCAACAGTAGAATCAGTTAAACCAGGGTTTCTCAACCTTATCAACTTTAAGATACGTGGACTTCAATTCCCAGAATTCCCCAGCCAGCCATGCTGGGAGTTGAAGTCCACACATCTTAAAGTTGCTGAGGTTGAGAAATGCTGGGTTAGACAGAGAGGTGGTGGGTGAGCTCCCCATCCAGCCCACTGATCATTTTCATTGTTCTTTAGCTTCTCTAAATCAGTCTTAAAGTGCAATGCACAGAACTGGAGATAGTACTCAAGGTGAGTTCTCATCTATACAAACTAAGGGAGGTCATAACTTGGGAAGAGAACTTGCTGCATTGTGGCAAAGACCTTCACCCATCTTGGCTAAGAACATAAATTAAAAGGCATTTGAGTTATTTTCTCATGCAGTTCTCATAACTGGGAGAGTCTTCGTCCTGTGTGGATCATCCAGTGGAAATGATAACATCACAGAAGAGTAGGCTGGTTTAAGGGTGCTAAGCAGTTTGTATCTTCTCTCAGCATCCATCCACTGTACCTGTTGTCACAGAGAACTACTCAATTTTGTCTAATAATAGTAGGGCAGGCTTTCATACTCTTCCTATCCCCAGCGCTATGCTACCTTATCTAGGCTGCAATACTCAGTAGCAGAGTTAGGGTTTTCTAGTGGTTAACCTGAGTTTTGCAGCCAACTATGGTAAACCTACTCATAATTAGACACTAATTCTTAGCTACCAAGAAGACTCTATCATGAATCCCCTCCAGTAAAACTCCAACATGCATTCCTGAAAGATAGTAAATGATCAGGTCTAATCAAAAAGGTCCTTCAGCTTCTATAACTTGGGGTGGGCACTTTTTGGATGGCTTGGCGGTAGCATTTCATAATTCTTGGAAGGATGAAGTTTCAGTAGGAAGGACATGCCACACAAAAGAGGGCAGGGGTTTCAGGTTTTTTCCTCTTTTTTCATGTTAAAATCTAAACAAGTATGAGATGGTGGCAGAGTCAGAATTTTCTGTACCTCTTTGCTACCATCTAGGGTTGGTGCAGAGTTTTGCATCCCTAGAACAGTAGTCCTAGTTTATATGATGGGATTTTGTGCGTGAGTTTCCCATGCTGAAATGGTGAGAACACATGCCACCAATTTTTGGCATTCTGGTTGGAAGAGATGTTAGAGTCTGCAAATATCAAAATAAAAGGAAGGAAGGAAGGAAGGAAGGAAGGAAGGAAGGAAGGAAGGAAGGAAGGAAGGAAGGAAGGAAGGAAGGAAGGAAGGAAAGACAGACAGACAATGATCTGCTGGCCTCACATCACCCTGTGATATCAGATTGACTTCTACTGCTCTATCACAATATTTCCCCCATTTTTCCCCTGTGGCTGTAAAACTAGAAACAACAATTGAGACCTATGAAGAAATTGAAGACTTTGGTGTTAATAAGAACTACCACCACCACTATCACTATTTCAGCTCCTATCTTGTCCACCTACTCTTCTGCTTCTTATCATTAATCTTTACTCTTATTAGTAAATGAATTATTAACAATAAAGCCTCTAATGCTTTCTGCTTTCATCATTAGGAAATTGATCCATTAGTTTAATTGTTTGGCTTCACTGAAGATTTTCCTCTGGACTTGGAGCAGCCCCGAAAGAACACAAGATCCCAGAGGGGTCTGCCTTAATGATTCATGTCAGGAAAGTGACAGTCAAATGAGGTGTAGACTGAGGAAGAGACAAAGCGGAGACAGGCAGGTGATGTATTCAGAGTCAGAGGAAGAAGAATGGTAGAATCCCAGTGGAGAGGGGAAGAGGAAAAGAAAGATACTTCTAAATTTAGAGCCCTGTAGCTTGGGAGTACACCAAAATGCAGGATTTTCCCACGATTCTCTGGGAACGGACTCACCCAATCTCTAGGTGTGATGTTAATTGTGTGTGTACAATTAGCATGCCTGTGTCTGTAGTCATGTACATAGCAAGCCCTGGGGGAACTCAAGCAACACTGGGAGCACAGAGGAAGGGGTGGGGAGGGAGCAACAGAAAGAGAAAGAACGTTCACTTGTTGCTGCCCTGCAAAGTCAGAATTTTCTAGTCTTCTGTTCTTTGCCCAGGACAAGAATTTTCCCAGATGCCAGTAGAGACTGGCTATCTGATCTGAAGAGCAACTGGTTGCAGGCATGGAATTTTGGCTGGATCACAGCAGCATGGGGCAAGTAGAAGTTTCCCATCCATTCTAATTCCAGTAGGGTTTGCTTCTTCTGGGACTTCTGTTTTTATAACAAGAGTAGCAGCAGCAACAACAACAATAAAGGTAAAGTCTTTCTAGTGTCAAGCCCAGGTCCTACACAGCCATGCCATGTCATTTTCGTGGCAACAGTATGGGAATGGATTACCATTTGACTTCTTTGTCTACCTGGTGGCCCTGTTATTTCCTGTGGGCTCTCTTTCAAATATTAACCAAGTCTGACCATGCTTAGTTTTTTCAAGATAAGGTTGTGTTAATTACATCAGTGGTCCAATATCAAGTTTGTTCCTCAAGATGGTGATTATGCTGCTGCTGCTGCTGGTAATGATAATAATGCCAAATAATTCAGCTGAGTATAGGCATGCCCAAAGCTCCATGCCAGCATTCCTCAACCTGCTTTATCTGCATAGGACATGGAGCAGCTTTCCCCAATCAGGGTGGTCTTCAGATGTGAAATCTTCAACTTGCAGAATTTGGTAGGATCACCTGCACATGGACTTGGAGAACTTCTGTGAAAGGGTGTGTAAGACACTGACTTAGAGGGAGTCTTCCATTTCTATTTTTGCTAAGTTGCTAACTTTTGCTCCTAGGGAAAAATACGTTATGACTGAACATCTGCAGTTAGGGTTAGGGTGAAAGCTTTTTGATACCAGTAAGCATTTTCAGCTGCAAAGCTGCCAGACAGTTAAGCCAACAGGCAAGGCAAGGGATCTTGAGAACAATATTATTTGTTATCTCAGGGACAGCCCTTTCTTGTGAACTGGAATTTGTTTGTACACTGGCTTTTTTGCAGGTCCAATCTAAAGCTTTCAAATACAATTTTCCCATCCAGCACCACAGTCGCAATCTAGACTGTGTTTGCCACTCCCAGCTGCTTTGGCTAAGGAGGGAAATGTCCCAGTTGGAATCCGGCTCTTTCAAGTGTGCTCTTAATTTAATGTATAGCTTGGCTCTTGGAATGGGGCTCAGTAGGAGCTGGGAGTGACTCGCTCATTGCAGAAAATAATAATGCATCTTTAGATCTTTGTGTATGTTGTGTTTTGCTGCGTTCACCAGTTGGAACAGGTCGCACCCACTCCAACGGTTGAGTTTGCTCTTTTTCATTTTCATTTGCATTACAAGAAACACTTCACCTTTTAACCTGACCTTCCAAAAGCTTCTTTCTACTCCTAGAAACTTGCTTCTTATTCTTTCCTCTGCATATTTCATGAACCATCCAGAAGGGCACTGAAACTTTACCTGGAATGGTGGTGGTGATGGAGGGGACTTTTTTTTAGCTAGTGGATCATCCTTTTTTTTTTTTTATTATACGGGTAGCCTCCAAATATCACTCAAGGGCATGACAGTAATGCAGTGATGACATTAGCAGGGGCAAGGCTAAACTTTTTCCGTTTTGGGGAGTGTGCAGGGGGTTGTACAAAGCAAGTGCAGTAAGTCTCCCAACATCTTAATGCATGCATTTTAGGAGATTAATTTGTAAAAATAAGAAGAAAAAAAATGCATAGCCCCAAATTAATATTTTGTTATTGAATTTTGTCTGACTAGTCCCTGCAGGCTGGAAAAGATGGAATAGAGAGCTGCTTTTGACTTGTCGGCCATGGTTTGCAAAATCAAGTTCCTGTAATGGCTTCTGAATATTCCCTTCAAGGCCGTCTCCACGTAGGGTCACCAGATATCTGGACAGGCAGAAGAGGACATGGACAATTGGAAAGGAGGACAAATGGGGGGAAAAGGAGGATACACTAACTATTTAATTTTCTTGGCATCTGAGACAAAAATTACAGTGAAATAATGCAAAACAAGACAAAACAAAAAATGCCTCCATGTATATGAATTTCCACCATCAAAAGACTGGTTTCTCAATCACAATATTTTTCCAACAAATCTTTATTTTCAAGAACATATGCTGGTGATAAAGTAGAATCAACAATGATGTGCTTTGCAGATTTCACCACAGAAACATATGATGAGTTGTGTAATCTGCAGACTACAGTTAGTCCTCATTTAGCAACCACAACTGGGACCAGCAACTTGGTTGTTAAATGAAGTGGTTGTTGCGTGAAGCTGCAACCCTGTTGATGATCTTACTCCAGCTTTCCTTTGCTTTACAGGCCTGTGAAGGTCATAAACGTGAGAATTGGTTGCAAAGTTACTTTTTCATCACCATTGTAATGGCGAACAGTCGCTCTATGAGGTTGTTGCTAAATGAGGACTACCTGTACAGTGATCATAGATTTGAAGGGGCTGGATTGAAGCCAATTGCTGGAATCAGGAAATAAGTTAAATAATGGAAATCTAGGCTGTCAAGTCTGCAGACAATTTACAAGGTTGCAATACACAAAAGTTTGAATGACTACTGTTGTGAAACAAGAAACCTAAGACATTCAGAAAGCTGGATGATGTTTGATTTTAAGGCTGATGGATGGAGGACATGAGACAAAAAGGAGGAGATGTCTTCCTTTTGTTGGAAGTCTGGGGATCTTATCTCCATAGCTCTTTATAAGCAGAGTTCCCTTCTATAGAGTTATTGGTAACTTGTGCCTTACTGGGAACAGCAGAGGAGCAAACATTGTGGTAGGAAACTGCCCCAATCATTAATATGATTCAGACAATTTCCCTTCCAGGTTGGGAACTGCTTCAAGGAATTTTTGGGAAAAGCAAAAAAAAAAAAAGTTGATTAAGAAAATGGCTTAAGGAACGGTGGTTTCAAGGAACTGCCTCATCAGTTTATATGCTTAAATCTTCCTCCCTCAACCTGGAACTCTCAAATATTTGTAAATAAGATTTTCTAGAGTGTCATTTGCTCTGCTGCATGGCATTCTGGGAGTTGGTTCCAACACATTGCAGAGTGTCAGGCTGGGAAAGGCTATTTTACATTGCTATTACGTGTTGTAATTCTTTAAGAATACGGGGACTGGAAATATCTGTTTCCAATAATGTAATATAATGGCTACCAATGGAGCAGTCTGATTGTAGCCAATAAACTTTACCACCATGATGCATTTTGAAGGCTGGAGCTTTTGAGGCGGAGTGCTAATTATTACAAATTTGGAAACCTATTTGCCTGGTCTCCGTTGTCTTTTTAACCAATTTCATTACATTTTGTATTTAAAAATGGCTGAGTTAGAAGCAGTCGCTCCTCTGCGAGGGTGCACAATCTCTTATTGGAGCAACCGCAGATTCTGCCTTGTCCCCTGGTATGATGCGAAGCCAGACAGGAAAAGCAGAAAATATGAGTGGCATTAACCTTTTGAAGTTCAGAGAGAAAGAGTTTTAATGAAACAGATCAAATCAGGCAATTAAGCTTTGCAAGCGTGTAGAATAAAAGGGAGAGAGGGAGGGGGGATATAGAAAGGCATCTAGTAAGGGAGCCAGCAAGCAAGAAATGATGCTCTGTGCTTTTTTATATCCTTCCGATTGCCAAAAGGCCAACTTGTCGCAAAGCAAGCAGACTCCAGAGAATGTTGCATAACTGGAGCTGTGCTAATTAATAATACTAATTAACAACGCTCCCATGGGCATCCCCAAGGGGAACCAGGGGGGCAAATGACATCACACATAGCACAATGTCATTGAGCCAATGATGTAAAGGTGTAAGCTTGTGTCATTTGCATCAGGATATTGCCCTGCATGTGATGTCATGGAGACTTGTACCAGACCTCTGTGAAAGCTGGACTGGGATGGCTTAGACCCAGGTTAAATTTTCCTCTCTGCCATAAAATCTAATGATTTCTTAGTCACACCCGTTTTCCAGGGTCTAACTGATCTTCCCCAATCTGGCGTTCTCCAGATGCATTGACATTTGGCACCCATTGTTCTCAGCCAGAAAAGTGATACTGGCTGAGAATGAGGGGAATATTTACATTTCATTCACCCATTGTCAATGTGGAGAAAGAGGGGCTCAACCATCTTCTGACAGACTCAGTATCTTGCACCAGAAGCAAGCTTGCATCTCAGACTGTAGCCCATTGCATCTGTCTCATAGATCATAAAGGGAGATTTTGGGAAGTGAGCCATGTTAACATTGCTCCATCCTCTCATTTACATGTTATATAAGAATTAGTATTACATTAGGCCAGGCCTTTGGTTCAGCTAGTCCAGGATGGTCTATTTAATGGTGAGTAGTTCTTCAAGGTTGCAGACAGGAGCTGTTTCCTACTTCCACATGGAAATGGGTCTTTCATTCAAAGACGTCCATGCAGAATCATTGGGGATTGAAGAGGCAAAGCCCGTGCATATATCCTTGTAGGTGTATAAATGTGTTTGCCTGGTGTTGAGCCTGGCTGGCTCACCCATCTGATTTCTTTTCTACTCATGGAGAGACCTTCATTGGTGGGTTTTCATGTACCACCCATGGATACGTTGAACCTCAACATTTTTGTATATTTTCATTTTCACAATTGGCTTATTTTTGGGTGGTGCATTTTTCATGGTAATTTGGTTAAAAAGTCAAGAGTTGGCTTATCTGCAGATGGGCTTATCTGTGAGTATCTACCAATACTTTAAAAAAGTATTACCAGTATATCTAAACCCAATTTTTTGGTACCTAAAATTCTCAGCTTATTTGCAAGTGTATACAGTAATTTGTACCTCACTTGGGTAGTGACTCCAAAATGTAAGATGTAACAGGGTAGATCATTTCACTATTGAACCACAAAAGAATAACTAATAAAAGGATACCTTTTCCTAAAACCTACAGTGCTGTTTAAGGCCACTGTTTCCTGTTGTCTAATGATAGAACTGGCCATAGTAGTGACTGAGATTACAGCAGAAAAGACCTGAGAAGGGGACAATACCTTTACCACTCACTGATTCTTTCTTACAAATCCCCTTCCCTTCCCTTCCCTTCCCTTCCCTTCCCTTCCCTTCCCTTCCCTTCCCTTCCCTTCCCTTCCCTTCCCTTCCCTTCCCTTCCCTTCCCTCACATTTGCCCTACTGCATGGAAATGCACACTTGCCAAGAGGAGATGTTACTCTGCTCTCTCACTCTGTTTATTTACTTTTTCCTCATTTTGAACCATGGAGTTGGCTTCACGCCATCAGCAGTGTTTGACTTTGCCAAGGCCCTCTGTTCAGCTGGTTCTCCTCCCAGCAGCCACTGAATTCCAGGACATGCCAACTTCCATGGAATGCGTTTTCCTGCAGCTTATTTTTCCTCAAAGGCTATACTGACAGCACCATCTATACCTGGAGTGGACAAACAACAACAACAACAATAACAACAGCAACAACAACAACAGGAACCTTTTATCCTTTGCTCTTAGAAGCAGCAGAAGGGAAGCCAAACACTTGAGAATCAATGGAGAGAAAGCAGTTTGGCTTCCAACATTAAAGCAAAGAAACGGATGCATATAATCTATCATTTGTGTTTTGATTATACCACCAAAGACTCAGGGGATCATTTTATCATCTACTTATAGACCTGTATAAAATGTGTGCTCTAATTATGCATGTCAACATAGCTGGAGGAGAGTTCATTGCTTTCAGAATATCCCAAGGAAACAAGCTTCTGAACATGTGGCCGAAGACTTGAAGAGTCAGCTGTAAATGATAACCATGAATTTTCTGCTGCAAAGTAAACCTTTCCTTCTTTGTTTCATTGTTTCTTTCTTTCTTTCTTTTTTTTTTTTGGCTGCAGCATGTTTTATAGTGCAATAAAAAAGAAAGAAGTCAATAGCTATCTCTAATATAACCGTAACTGAAAGGAGTACTTTTCTGATTCAATATTGCTCGAAGGGCAGTGCAATACAGAGATTTGACCTTAGCCAAAGCATTGGTCACCAGTGGAAAGTGTGGGGCTGAAGCAAATCTGCAAATGAAGGCCACCTCAAATAGCCGCAAGGAACTAAACAGAGTTAAGGATAGCTAAACTGGGGTCTTGCAAGGGCTGACATGCTAAGTGGATCCATATCTGTTAGGAGCTGTGCTGGTTTGCAGCCATGGGATTTCTCTGAAATGTTAGATTCTGAAAATTTCAGCAGATAGAATCCTGTGATTAGATGCTCTCCAGCCCTAAAAGACAGATTATCTACTCCCCAACCGACTGACGGCTGTTTTATACAATCAGGTTACTAGGTCTATTTCAATCAGTCTGCTGAATGCAAATATTTCCTGGCCCAACCTACCAATTCTGGGAATTAAAGCTAGACCTTGGCAGTACAAAATCTACACTCTGTTCCTAAGATATGGCTTTCTCCACCCTCTGCAGGTGCACAGTTCAGATAGCACTATGCCCCAAAATAGTGACAAGAAGCTAAAATAGATAATCAGAAGCATCATAGAAATATGTTTGATGCTGTGTTTTCAGATGATAAGTATCGAAACGGAATGTTGTGAAATTCAGGTGGAAATGTATGCACGCATGCTTGTATGTGTTTAACATTACTTATAGACCATCCTAATTTGGATGACTCCAGGTGGGCTAGATGGACTAACCAAGGCAATAATGAATATCTCAAAACCTTAAAATCAGTTACAGAAAACAATAGCCAATTGATGTGAGCCAATACACTGTAAGACTCAAAGACCTGTTCTGAGGGTCTTCCTAAATGCCAGGAAGGAAGGAGGACCATAGCACGTTTGGGGGAAAATTGTTCCATAAAATGTAGGCTACTGCCATGAAGACCTGTCTCCTCATCCAAGCCTCCTTAACCACCCATGGCCTCCCTCAACTAGATGGACAAAGCAAATAGACAAAAATATATTTGGCAAGACACTCCCAATGTACCCAGCTGTCACATCATATTAGGGCTTTAGAGATTATATCCGGTACTGAAGCTTACTGACAGAGTGTATAGTGACCACAATATTGATGTTATCCTACAATAAGAGGTGTCTCCAACTTGTAGCCTAGAATGTATAGTTACATTCTATACCAACTTCCAAATCATCTTAGAATTCCCACATAGAGCACATTGCAATGATCAGGCATAAGTCACAAGGGCATAACTGCAAACTGGTGGGGAAATTTTTGGAAGAGTGCATTGAAATGCCTTCTGCTACATTTGCTGCGCAAAGATCAAGTTAGATTAAAGACTAGGAGAACAGTATTATGGGATGATGTCACCTGAGTTCCAAGGGGACAGCCATCCATTTGCCCCATAGAATGTCAATAAGAAATACGCAAACTGTTCCACCTCAAGGCTGGGGAATTCTGGGAGTTGAAGTCCACACATCGTAAAGTTGCCAAGCTTGAGAAACAGTGCTTTACACAGAAGCCCTTGTTTCAGATCCAAGTGAAGTGGGTGTTGATTTGCTTTGCACCATCATTTGGTGGTTTCACATCAAATCAATGTTCTGATTAAACAGAGCTCTTCCAAGATCTCTACAGCCCTTCTTGGAAACATGGGAAATACTCACATTAGCCGTCACTCACAGGGGTTGCTTATAATGATTGCCTGACGGCTTTGTTTAAAGCCAAAATTGGGAATCTATGCCCACCAACTCTCAGCTTTTCTCACTTTTGGCCATTCAGGATGAGGCCCTGTGAGCTGCATTTTATCAGCACCTGGAGAGTCACAAGTTTCTGGAACATTTGCCTTCCTATTTCATTTCATTGAACATTTGCCTTCCTATTTCAGTTTACAGACATCTCCATCCTGTGCAGAGAAGTTTGACTGGGCTGGACATTGGACTGGTCCTTCCTTCCTTCCTTCCTTTTTTTTTTTTATTGGAATGAAGGGCCTAAAAAAACTGGAGTCACCCCAAACGTTCAAAAGTCAGAAGACCCAATTCTAGGCTTCCTGTGCGTTTGTTTTAGTTCAGATGCTGTCTTCTGGAGTGCAAATGCTTCTGAGGTTTCAGATTGGATTCTTTTTAAAAACCATCATCAGGTGGTGAAACATTTTGCCCAGAAGGTGGAAAAAAAATGCTACCTGTCCTTTTTCAAATACTCGAGTGCATTTTTCTTGGTGGTAATGAATGTGAACCGTTGGAGCTAAAGATCAGCACCAGCTGCAATAAAAAAAATAAAGTGACTATATTAAAAGTGGAAAGGAAAGGAGAGGAGAGGAGAGGAGAGGAGAGGAGAGGAGAGGAGAGGAAAGGAAAGGAAAGGAAAGGAAAGGAAAGGAAAGGAAAGGAAAGGAAAGGAAAGGAAAGGAAAGGAAAGGAAAGGAAAGGAAAGGAAAGGAAAGGAAAGGAAAAGCTGAAGTCAATGCAAGGCAGAAGTGACAGAATGAAGAAGGGGATGACACAACACCATCTTACAATGCATGGTGAGAGGAAAGCTTGGTTCAACCTCGAAAGCTACTGAGTAAGAAGAAAAGATCACTTTAATAGTATTAGGGGACAATTTATTATGTGTATCCTTCGAGTGCAGCACAATGTCACTGCGAGCCGAGTGCATTTGCATTATTTCCAGACAACGAGAGCAGCAGAAAAGGGGACGCTGATTTATTTCAGAGCAGGCTCAGGTGAGCAAGCCAGGGAGGGCTTAACCCATTCCATTCTCTTATGCTTCAGAGAAGACTGTCCTCATCAGCGTATTCTGGATGCCATTCAAGTTCTTGGAAAGAAGGCAGTGAATTCTGAAAGTGCCTGCCTGCCTGCCTGCCTGCCTGCCTGCCTGCCTGCCTGCCTGCCTGCCTGCCTTCCTGCCTGCCTGCCTGCCTTCCTTCCTTCCTTCCTTCCTTCCTTCCTTCCTTCCTTCCTTCCTTCCTTCCTTCCTTCCTTCCTTCCTTCCTTCCTTCCTTCCTTCCCTCTCTGTCCACCTTCCCTCCCTCCCTTTTTTTCTACTTTCAGCAGTAGCTCAGCAGTTTGTCCAGCTAACAAGGAAGAAGTGGGACCTCCTTCTGTGTCTCTTCTCTCTCTTTCTTGAAGTTGCCTCTACCACTTATCATTTTGGCCCTCTGAAGATTGAAATGCAGACCTCAGCTTCCTTTTCCTTTATAACTGTAACCTTGGAAGTGAATGGGATTGTGACATAATGAAATGTAGAAAGTGTGATTAATTTTCTAAACAATGGACGCTATGCCAGCATGAAATGGACCGATCAGCCAGGCTAGAATTTCATCATTATATCCAATTCTTTCTCTAACATTACATCCAGTATTTGTTTTCTCTCTCTCCCTGTTTCATGAATGGTAGGATGTTCAGAACGGTTTTTCTTTGGAACACAGCCCCCTGGATACCTTTAACATCTTTGTGATAATTAGTTGGCTTATAAATATGCTCACGAATTACAGCGCAGAGAAGCAGAAACAGGCAGGCAGCAGTAAACAAGTTCTATCAGATCTGCTGCTGAACCCCCATTTCCTCAGCTTCTGATATTCAATATCAGAAGCATAATCGTCCAGACCCACCTCCAAAAGAGCCTTATCTTGATTGAACGTCTAACCTATCATCTGCAATGGCTCCATAGAAGTTTACAATAATACAATACATTGCAAAAAACACATTAAAACCCACAAGAGGAGCAGAAATAAACAACACAGCAATTTGACCAATAGAGAGTCAGGTTTTTTTTTTTTAAAAAAAGGTAAAACAATTAAAAGGTGTTAGATATGATTAAATAACATTAAAGGCCTAAACTAATAGGATTAATTCCACCTGCCCCCTACTGTTTATTTATTTATTTGTTGAACCCTTTTAAATTGGCCTCACAATGTAGTTGGCCATGCTTCCCTTCAGTTGGGTGCTTTTGTGTCATAGAAGTGCTGCAGTCTGCTTTGCTGAGGCCTGGACATGACACAACTCATTTCATCTAAGTGCATTGCACCACTCCAAGGCCTCCTTAAGCAATTCCACTAGCCAGAACATTCTCTTCTGATGTTTCCAGTGCTGGCTGATAGAAGTGTTGGACAAGACTTTGGGTTGATGCTATGCTTCAGTTGTAGAAGTGTGTGTGTGTGTGTGTGTGGCGGGGAGAGAGAGGTGGCAGGGAAGCATGAATTATTTCTGAAGAAGCTTCAAAGAGGTGTATTTTTTCATCCCAAAATAAGTATAGCAGCTTTACATTATAGGGATTGTAGACAAGTGTGCTCTGAAGCACCTTTTGGAGACTGGATCTGAAGCATTGCACAGCCCTAGAGTTACATCAAATTAATAGGAGTTAATATAACAGCGCATAGACTAAAAAAAGTGTGTGAAAAGAAGAAGAAAAAAAGCCATCCATCCATAATAGGAACGCTTGGGTGAAAAGATAACATTTAAATACACGTCTAAAAGTTGAGAAATAGAGTTCTCCTGGGGACACATTTCAGATAGGAAATAACAAGTTCTCACATAGTCAATTAAAAAAAAAACTTGATAGAAAATCTGATGGTTGCAAAAACAAAGGACAGATGCCAAGAAACCAGTCTGCTCAAAGGAGGGGGCCAAATATTCCATTATAAAGCACAGGAAAGGCAAGATTCATAAGAGGTTGCGAGCTGTTTCCATATATAAGGCTTGTTCTGAAACATAGCAGGCTTCAAGATTCTGTAATTATTTATTTATTTATATTTCAAATTTGGACACTACCGATTTCATGAGGAAGTGACTCTGGGCGGTATAGCCTATGACAATAAAGTAGCATTGCTGGAATGCTTGTGGTGTCTATGTCCTGACCTGATCTACCTCAAAGCCTCCCAGAGTTTCCCTCTGACCCTGTCTTATACCACATACAATCAAGATGGAATTATTTTGAATTTCTTTCTCACTTTTCAAGGACTCAGCTGCTATTTCTCCTCCACTCATCCATTCCTTCCCCAAGGTCATCTCTACGTTCCTTTGCACCAATATATCTCCACCAATACAGTATATCTCCAGTTATACAGGATTCAATCCCAGCTTACTGGTCCTTATCATCCCATCACTACATTTAGACAATGGTTCAGAATATGCACAGCCTCTCCTGGTTCAGATTATTATGGAGAAGTAGAGTTGGGATTTTATCAGCATATTGTATTCTTGAGGACTACTCTCAAGGGCTTCATATAGATGTTAAGCAGAACTGGGGAGAAAGGAATGCATTTTTTGGATTTATTGATTCATATGATATTATATATCTGAAATTGAATACTGAGTTTTTGTTGCCTTATGTCAGTGAGTGTCATTTTGTGATTTTCTTTGGTATCATATCTACATCCTATTATACTTTTAATTGAAACATCTAGTTTGGAATCATCTGCTCTGTACTCGATAATATGGAGATCCTTGGAAATTCCCTACCCACAGGAAAAGCTTTTGGATCCATATGCAGAATGACAACCATATCACTTATTTTTGGGGAGAAAATCAGAAAACAATTGACACAAAGGGAGAAAAAATTAACCAGTTGGGATGGAAATTAAGCTGTTAAGCCTGAGGAACATCTACACATAGATCCATACACAACATCTGGTTGTTACAGAACTGTACTTGATGAGATTTTGCAGAATCACATTATTTATGTATTATTTTATTGAAAAAGACTTTTCAGTGCTAAATTGTTTAATGAGTATGGGTGGAACTTCTAAGTTCCAAAGCCAAACTCAGCAGCAGATGAGTAGATTTTGTGTTCTCTAGCTCATTTCTGGCTCTGTTGCTTTATTTCCTCATTCCATGACAAGGCATAGAAAGGAAAATATGTAGTCCAACTGAAGAGCTAATTTAGATATTCCTCTTTCATGGAAGGACAGAGGGCTTCCAAGAGGGCTTCCAAGAGGAGATTTAGCCTGTCTTGTGCCAACTATGTTTGGGGAAGGTGGTGGAGAAGATGACTCTGATGCAGCAGCTTCAGAGGACTCTGGAAGAAGTGGATTAACTGGACCCCTTTCAGTCGGGATTCAGGCCTGGGCATGGGACGGAAATGGCACTGGTTTCACTTTTGGATTATCTCTGGCAGGAGTGGAATGAAGGTTGTACATCCATCCTTGATTTCCTTGACCTCTCAGCAGCCTTTGATACCATCAACCATTGGTTCCAGGGATTGGGGATGGGTGGCTCTGTATTGAGCTGGTTCTCCTCCTTTCTCTGGGGTTGATTCCAGCTGATGTTGATTGGAAGAGAGAGGTCCCTCCCGTGGCCCTTACTCTGTGGGGTTCCACAGGGTTCAGTGCTCTCTCCCCTCCTATTCAACATCTACATGAAGCCACTGGGTGAGATCATCCACTGCCATGGGGTATCATCAGTATGCTGATGATACCCAACTATATCTTTCTGCCCATGGCAACTTAAGCAATGCTGTTGATGTCCTATCCCAGTGCCTGGAGGCTGTGGGAACCTGCATGGGGAAAACAGGCTTGTGTGAGTGCTGGCAAGACTGAGTGGCTCTTGGTTTTGGGGCCCTCTGGCTCAGGGACTATGCCATCTTTGGTGCTGGATGGGCTTGCACTGTCCCAAACAGACCCAGTGTGCAACTTGGGGGTCCTCCAAAACTCACGATTCCTGCTCAAAGAGCAGGTGGCAGTCATAGCTAGGAGGGCTTTTGCACAGCTTCGGGTTGTGCACCAGTTATGCCCATTCCTGGACTGGGAGGCTCTACTCACAATCTCTCATGCCCTGGTCACCTCCCAAGTGGACTACTGTAATGTGCGCTACATGGGGCTGCCCTTGAAGAGTATCCAAAAGCTTCAGCTAGTGCAGAATGCAGTGGTGCAAGCAATTATATGTGCCCCTAGAATGGCACACGTTACACCTCTGCTCCACAAGCTGCATTGGTTTCCAGTTTGCTTCTGGGTCCAATTCAAGGTGCTGGTTTTGACCTTTAAAGCCTTTCATGGCATGGGGCCAGGTTATTCGGGGGACTGCCTCCACCCAATTACATCTGCCCAGCCCATTAGGTCCAGCAGAAGAGGTATGCTGTGTGTCTTGTCTGTGAAAGTGTTTCATCTGGCAGGACCCAGGACAAGGACTTTTTCTGCCTGTACCCACCCTGTGGAACATCATCCCCCCCCCAGGAGAGATTGGCCCCCTCCTTGACATCCTTCCAGAAGTCCCTTAAAACATGGCTGTGTCAGCATGCTGGAGATCTCAAGGAAAGGGTGATTTCATGAGATGGCTGCACCAATTTTCTCCACTGTCTTGTTATTAATAATATTGTTGATGTCTTTTAATTGTAGTTGTTTTAATATTTTGATTTTGTAATTGTTTTTATTGTAAGCCTAGAGTTTATTGTGAGATGGGCGGCTATACAAATTTGATAGATAAACAAGCAAACAAACTATTCCAACTCAACCCTAATTCTGCCACCTTTTGAGCATTTCCAATTTTGAATTTCCCAACATGAAAAAGAGGCAACCTTAAAGGCAGGAAAAAGAATCCAGTATTGGATTTCCATGCCCAGGTTGGATCAATCTTTTTGAAAAGTGAATCTGACTAAGCTCATTGTCCAAGTGTCCCAGGAACCATAAGACTGTAGCCTAAATAAGGTTAATGAGAAATTCAACTGGTTTTCAGTGTCAAAAGGACTAGTTTTGCTGTTGTTGTTAATTAAATTTGTACATCACCAAATCATTCTGACTCCCAGTGACTTATAGGAAGTCAAAACACAATAAAACATCCATGATAAGAAAAAACAATGATAGCAAAACATCCACAGCTCTATTTGCTTACAAAGCTCCATGGTGAGTTAGTCTGATCATCTATGTCCGAAATCTCCGGTTATATTCCATGAGAACATCTATGTGTGTCCGTGTGTGTATAAAATGATGCTGAGTGCATCTTATAGGCAAACAATATAGCTGGGCCAATTGTATTCTCAACCAGGCAATTAGATTTAGTGACATTTTTAGCGTTGTGGTATGTTAAAAAACATAACCTGTAAAAGCTATCATATCAAGGCAAAAATGAAAAAAAATGAAAATGTGAATCCATGGGCAATGATCACTCTATCAAAATGCCTTCAAACTCTGTAAACCCATGGTCTGCTGTAAAGTTTATTTAGGCATAACTCAGCAGAATGCACTTTCATTCCTTCACTCATTCATACATTCTGTCATTCATTCACTTACTCAATGTAGCTTCTCACTTCCTGTCATCATGATGAAATACTTGGACTTTTATAAGACATTTTCAACAAGCAGCAAGTTGTAGATTGTTTTACTCAGTGAATGTTTTTAGGTGAAGGACTTCATATTTATTTTGCAAATGTAATTACAAAAACACACCTCTGCGTGTACACACACACAACTTACACACAAGTGCACACAATAAGTTAATGAAGCATCCTAGGCCCAGGAATAGGAATCCAGGTAGAAGATTAGCAAGTCCAACTTCGCATTCACACCTTGATTGCAAAACCATCTCCTGGTTCATTCAGAAAGTCTGTTCATGTTGAGGTTTCCTTGATTTTCCTCTTAAAGGGGAGCTCTAAAATCATCCAGAACTCTTAAATTGTCCAGCAAAGCCTGCAGCTATGGCCAGAGTTCCGAGGAATTTGGCCAAATTTCCAAATGGCATGAAAATTTGCTCTTATCTGATATCAGGGAAAGGTTGATAAGTTTGTCCCAACTGCTAATTTTCTACATGCACTTATAGTGGGAAGATATTTAAAAGAAACATGACCCGGCAGCTGAACTCTGAAATAAAGTAACCACTTAACCACACACACACAAACGCACACATGCACACATACAGAGGAGAAAAGGAGACAAAGGCTTCTATAACATCTGATGCCAAAACGTAGAACTGCCAATGTAGAAATTAAATAAAAATATATCTCACTGTAATGAGGAAGACTGTTCCAGGTGTATCTGTTCAGTCTGGTTCTAGACAACATCTAGACACTTGTTCCCAGCACTCATCCCTCACTATCTTTAAATCAATATGGACTAGAAAGTCTTCAAATAAGAAATAGTATACATGGCCACCTTATTCTGAAGTCCGTTCTAAAGTCTCCAGGAAGAATATTATTATATGATTTAGGAAGCTGCCTTGAACTGAATCATATCATTGGTCCATCATGGCCAATATTGTTTAAGAGCATTAAGAAGAACTCCACTGGATCATTCTAAAGGCACATATAGTCCAGCATTCAGTCCCCCAGAGGCCAGAGAGAAGCCTATCAGACTCAAGGACAACCATTCCCTTGTGCTTATTGCTACCCTGAAACTGCTGTCCACATCAGTGGCTATCACTACACCTTCTAGGGTTCATCTATTCACTACGTTAAGATGAATTTCCATTCCTTTGTCCTGAATCTTCCAGCCTTCACTGTTTGACCTGGATGTTCTATGGTGAACATAATTTATATTCCTTTTCATATCCCCCTCCCTGACTTTTTTTTTCAAGCTAAGACATTTCTAATATTGGCTGCATCCCGACAACTGGCTTAACCCAGGTCTGCTAAAGGCTTAATGGCTGTCTTTTAACAAGTTGGTAATCTGATGAATTCTTTTATGGATTAGTGTGTTCAGTCTAGCTTGCTTGCAATATTTCTCTTCGGTTTGTTTATGGTTCAGAGTCTTGTGGAAAGGCAGAACACAAACTAATTTAGTAACCATGTTAAGTGTGTTTTATAAACACAGTTATTATTTCTTTACAGTGGGGGTGCTTTTGTTTCTTGTTTGTTTTGACTGCCCTTTTATGCAACTTGTCGCATTTTTGCAATTTCCTTTATGAGATACAGTGATTAGAACTGTATGTAACGTTCCAAATGTGTTCAAATGATAAATTTGTTTCAAGATATTATAGAGTCCACTGGAGTGGGTGGCTATATTAAATAATAATAATAATAATAATAATAATAATAATAATAATAATAGTGATGATGATGATGATGATGATGATGATGTCATTTTTTAAAAGAAAGTCCTTTGTAAATCATCTTCAGCATTAAAATGGGATGTGTGTATGTATGGACCTTATTTTCTCCTCTTTTTCTTCTGCAGTTGCTATAAATTATGTCAATTATTTCATTGAATTATCTACCATAATCCTAAAATCCCTTTTTTGGTCAGTCCCTGCCAACTTGGAACCCTTCTGTTAGAAGTGTATGACACTTGCTCATACATGCCACATTTCATGTTCCAATGTTAATTTCTCCAATTTGGAAAGGTTTTTTTGGCCCTCTTCATTAACCCTCCCTTGACAAATTTAACCAATCTTGGAAAGCTAAGCAGGGTCAGACCTAATATTTGAATGGGAAAGTGCCAGAAAAATCCCAGGCTGTGGGCTAATCGAAAGTCCAGAAAGCATCTTGCAAGAAGACAATGGCAAAGCACTTCTGTGTGGTTGCTAAAAAAACTACATGTATGTGTTCATGTAGTATTCAACACAATCATATATTCACTTAGTAGTTGAAATACAGGCTACTTCTAATTTTTTTTTTACTATCTGTATCAGTGTTTCTCAACCTTGGCAAATTTAAGATGCATGGACTTCAACTCCCAGAATTCCCCAGCCAGCATGCTAGATGGGGAATTCTGGGAGTTGAAGTCCATGTATCTTAAAGTTACCAAGGTTGAGAAATATTGATCTATATACTACTAAAACTCTAATTGTGTTTATCTGTTGGTCTATTTGTATCCTCAAGTTAGCCCAAAAGGTGCATCACACTGGAACAAAGTTTGAATCAAGGTACCTGAAATCTGCTAACTTAAAGAATGCGTAAAAAATCCGGGACCTATTACTCCTGTGGAATTGAAATTTCCACAATGTTCAGACCAGTTTTATTTGCAAAGCTGTGGCCATTGCGGTGTCCCTGCGGTCACATGGCCGTGATTTCCAATGCTACCTGCCAGAATGTAGCAGAAGTCGCTCCCACTCCCACTGCTTTTTGCCCACCCATGTCATTCTGTTTCTCTGTTTAGGTAAGTAAATATTGAAGTTCATTTGCCACTACAACTGTTTTTCTATTTATGATATATACTCTTCTTAGATAATGGGGCTACCCTTGAAGAGTATCCGGAAGCTACAGCCGGTGCAGAATGCGGCGGCGTGGACAGTTCTCAATGCCTCTAGGAGGGCACATATAACACCGCTGTTGCGTGAGCTGCATTGGTTACCAGTTTGCTTCCGGGTCCAATTCAAGGTGTTGGTCATCACCTTTAAAGCCCTTCATGGCACGGGACCAGGTTATCTGAGGAACCGCCTCACCCTGGTCACTTCAGCCCGTCCCACTCGGTCCAGCAGAAGGGGCAGGTTGCAGACCCCACCAGTCAGGGAATTTCAATTGGTGGGGTCTAGGCAGAGAGCCTTTTCTGCTGCAGCGCCCGCCCTATGGAACATCCTGCCTCCTGAGGTCTGGTGTGCCCCCTCCCTCATGGCCTTCAGGAAAGGGCTCAAATCCTGGCTCTGCCAGAAGGCCTGGGGGCCAGAGGGGGGCCCGCACCTGTGGAGATGGCTGGTGGGGTGATGGGTTGTCCCCCCCCCAGCATCTTACAGGTTTTTTAGGGCTAAAATCATAGGAGGTTTTTAGGGCATTTTTAATATATGTTTTTTATTTATATTTATAGATTTTATCCATGTTTGGAGGGACCTATGTTTTTTCTTCTTTTTTATTATTGTGAGCCACCCAGAGTCACCCGTTGGGGGAGATGGCAGCATACAAGCCTGAAAATAAATAAATAAATAAATAAATAAATAAATAAATAAATAAATAAATAAATAGAATAATCATGGGACTGGCCAGCACTGGGGTAAAAAAAATTTGGTCAACCTAAAATTTGATATTAATTCTGGCACATCAGACTGCACCAATGGGTCACAAGTTTGTCTAGTACCTTTTAATTTTAACTATGCTACATAATTTCCTACATACTTAGCCACCTCACTCCTAACCAAACTGCAGGTTGTAAGTAGAGATCTCAAATCAGTTCCTTCCCAAATGTTACTGTCTACATGCTTCCATTCTGAACCATCCCTCTATGCTTACACAGATTTTCTGATTTCCAACCTACTATTGTTCCAGAAAAGAAAGCTTCTTCTTCAGCCCAGACTGCTAAGTTGGTTTGGAAATCTTTGATAAAGAACATGCTCAAAGGCCTTTCTAAATTCCAAGAAGCACATCCTTGTGGCTACTATCAAAGAATTTGAAAAGGTTAGTGAGACAGACTTGGCCTTTGCAGAAGCTATACAGATTTTTTTTTCTTCAAGATTTGTCCTTCTGTATGCTTCTACTGTTAACATTAATAATGCTTTCCACCATTTTATTCAGAAGAGGCATAAAGTTAACTTGATCCCACATGAACATTATTACAATTACATAATAATAATAAAATAAGCATTACAGTGGCCATTTCCCTGTCATTTGATACAGAACCCAGTCTTAGGGACCTATTAGTTATCTCTGATGGAAAATAAGTAACATCATATTTGAGTTATCTAATAACTTTGGAAAAATGCCACCCCATATTTTGTTCAGTTTGACAAGAAGGCCCAGCATTTTATTGCTTGTAACCACTTTGTTGTTCAGTCGTTAAGTCATGTCCAACTCTCCGTGACCCCATGAACCATATCGCGTCAGGTCTTCCTGTCCTTCACTGCCTCCCGGAGTTTGCTCAATTTCATGTTCATTGCTCCTGTGATGCTATCTAACCATCTCATCCTCTGCTGTCCCATTCCCCTTTTGCCTTCCATCTTTCCCAGCATCACGGTCTTTTCCAAAGAGTCCTCTCTTCACATTAGATGGCCAAAGTATCTGGGCTTGAGCTTCAGTATCAATCCTTCCAATGAGCACTCAGGGTTGATTTCCTTTCAGATTGACTGGCTTGACCTCCTAGCAGTCCAGGGGACTCTTAAGAGTCTTCTCCGGCACCACAGTTCAAAGGCATCAATTCTTCGGCGCTCAGCCTTCTTTATGGTCCAGCTCTCACAGCCATACATTACTACTGGAAAAACCATAGCTTTGATTATGCGGATCTTTGTCGGCAAGGTGATGTCTCTGCTTTTTAATATGCTGTCTAGGTTTGCCATAGCTTTCCTCCCAAGGAGCAAGCATCTTTTAATTTCATGGCTGTAGTCTCCATCTGTGGTGATCTTGGAGCCCAAATAAATGAAGTCTGTTACTGCTTCCATTTTTATTTCAAGCCAGCTTTTGCACTCTCCTCTTTCACACTCATCAAGTGGCTCTTTAGTTCTTCTTCACTTTCTGCCATTAGGGTGGTATCATCTGCATATCTGAGGTTGTTGATGTTTCTCCCTGCAATCTTAATTCCGGCTTGTGATTCTTCCAGCCTGGCATTTCTCATGATGTACTCTGCATATAAGTTAAATAAGCAGGGTGACAATATACAGCCTTGTTGTATTCCTTTCCCTATTTTGAACCAATCGGTTGTTCCGTGACCAGTTCTAACTGTTGCTTCTTGGCCCGCATACAGATTTCTCAGGAGACAGGTAAGATGGTGTGGTACCCCCATCTCTTTAAGAATTTGCCACAATTTGTTGTGATCCACACAATCAAAGGCTTTTGCATAGTCAATGAAGCAGAAGTAAATGTTTTTCTGGCACTCTCATGCTTTCTCCATGATCCAGCGAATGTTGGCAATTTGATCTCTAGTTCCTCTGCCTCTTTGAAACCCAGCTTGTACATCTGGTAGTTCTTGGTTCACATACTGCTGAAGCCTAGCTTGTAGGATTTTGAGCATAACCTTGCTAGCATGTGAAATGAGCACAATTGTGCGATAGTTTGAGCATTCTTTGGCATTGCCCTTCTTTGGAATTGGAACGTAAACTGACCTTTTCCAATCCCGTGGCTACTGTTGCGTTTTCCAAACTTGCTGGCATATTGAGAGCAGCACTTTAACAGCATCATCTTTTAGTATTTTAAATAACTCAGCTGGAATACTGTCATCTTGGCTAGCTTTGTTGTTAGTAATGCTTCCTAAGGCCCACTTGACTTCATTCTCTAGGATCTCCAGCTCAAGGTCAGTGATGGACATCAGGGACATTAAGATCTTTCTTGTATAGTTCTTCTGTGTATTCTTGCCACCACTTCTTAATCTCTTCTGCTTCTGTTAGGTTCCTGCCTTTTTTGTCCTTTATCGTGCCCATCTTTGCACTAAATGTTCCTTTGATATCTCCAATTTTCTTGAAGAGATCTCTAGTCTTCCCCATTCTATTGTTTTCCTCGATTTCTTTGCATTGTTCATTTAAGAAGGCCTTCTTATCTCTCCTTGCTATTCTTTGGAAATCTGCATTCATTTGGTTATATCTTTCCCTCTCACCCTTGCTTTTCGCATTCCTTCTTTCCACAGCTATTTGTAAAGCCTCATCAGACAGCCATTTTGCTTTCTTGCATTTCTTTTTCTTTGGGATGGTTTTAGTTGCTGCCTCCTGTACAATGTTATGGACCTCTGTCCATAGTTCTTCAGGCACTCTGTCTACCAAATCTAATCCTCTAAATCTATTCATCACCTTCACTGTGTACTCACAAGGATTATGATCTAAGTCATACCTGAGTGGTCTAGTGGTTTTCCCTACGTTCTTCAATTTAAGCCTAAATTTTGCAGTAAGAAGCTCATGATCTGAGTCACAGTCAGCTCCTGGTCTTGTTTTTGCTGTCTGTATAGAGCGTCTCCATAATTTCAGCAAGCAGCAGCATCAAGTTCACCTTGGTTGACCTTGAAAAATAAGCAACTTAAAAACTGAGAGGGCATTCTAATGGCAAACCACTTCTGTACTGTTGCCAAAAAAAACCCCAATGTGGAGGTGTCTGTATAATAATCAAGAGTTGAACACTTCTTGAGGAATCCTGCACTCTACATATCCCATACATATTGTAGGCACAGGCAAAAAAAAAAAAAAAGATGGAAGAGTTGAACTATATGTTTAAAATATCCACAGCTGCTCAGATGTTGAAGTGGATAAATTTAGTGATACTGTAGACACCATCCATAAAAGTAAGTGGAGGAATAAATATAAGCCACGCTCTTGTTGATGCTCACCATTGTTCACTCACCTAAGAAGAAAATATGGATAATGTTTTCCAGAAGCCAACTGCAGATCTTTCAAAGAGACATGAAGTAGTAGTGATGGAGGACTTTAATTACTCTGATATTCTCTGAGAGACACAAGCATGGTTGTTCTAGGAAAATTCTACCTAGTCTTATCATCAACTTTTTTCTTTGAACATTGGAGGAGGGCAAAGTGGATCCTTATCCTTATAGAGAACTCTTGACTTGATACTACCTCATAGGTAAGTCTTAACTGAGGAAGTCCTTATCTTTCTAGCCTTTTTGGTGACTTTCGATACCATCAACCATGGGTATCTCACTGGACTGCCTATAGGGGTTGGGGATCAAAGGCACTGTTTGGTTGTGGTTCCTCTCCTTCCTCAGTGGGTGGTTTCAGTCAGTGATGGTAGAAAATACGGCAGCAACTCAATGGCCATTGGTATCGGCTGCCCTAAGAGTTAGTCCTCTCTCCCTTGCTCTTTAACATCTTTATGAAGCCAGTGGTGATACCCAACTTTACATTGCCAACTGGGCTGTAAGGAGATGCTGTCAGTATCCTTTCTTGCTGCCTAGAAGCTATAAGGGTCTGGATGGGAAAGAACAGAATGAAGCTGAACCTAAGTAAGGCAGATTAATTGTTTGTATGCTTGGGTTCTCTGTCCACACCATGTTATCACTGGATGGGTAAGCGCTATCATGAAGGAGCAGGTTTGTGATTTTGGGGTCCTTCTGGACTCATGACTCCTGCTTGAACAGCAGATAAAGGCTCTGGGTAGAGGGGACTTTGCCCAACTTTCACCAAAGCACCAATTTTAACCTTACCTGATGTAGGAGGATTGGCTATAGTAACCCATGCCCTCATTACTTCCTCCCTGGACTACTGCAGTGTGCTTCACATGGGGTTGCCCTTAAAAGAAACTGCAGCTGGTCCAGAATGTGGCAGCTCAGATACTTACCAGTTTCAGGGAGCACATAACACCAGTTCTGCACTGGTTGCTACTTCCCAGGTACAATTTAAGATACTGGTGTAGACCTATAAAGCCATTAATGGATTGGCATTGGGTCCCTGCAAGACTACCTGCCTTAATCAAAATTGGCCCTATCCACTAGATCCTATAGGGAGAAGTTTCCTGTAACCCCACTCTTCCAAGAAGTAAGGGGAGGGGGGCGGCAAGACTAGAAGGTGTTGCTTTTCTGTGGCAACACCAATGCTCTAGAATGGTCTCCCTATAGAGATCAGACTTACCCCTCTCCCCACCTTTTGGCATTTTTTTTTTAATCTGCTTAACAGTCATTACTGACCCTGCAGTGACCGCCCCCTAGCGGTTTTCAAGGCAATTGCATCTTTCTAGTTTTCGGAATTAGACTTTGCCAGAGCCTAATTCCTAGAGCGTCAGCCCAGCTGGCAGCACAGGAGGCGGGATTTGGCATTTAGGAAACTACTGAAAAGGAACTACATGGGAAGGCATTCTTTTAATTTAAGCATGGTGCCACTGCTTTTTACTTTTTATTTTCTTTTATGAAGTTATCATTCCTTTTTAATTGTGTCCTCATTTTAATTTTGGTATACTGTCTGTTTTGTAAGCCTTCAGAGGCTATCAGATTGTGGTAGGGCGCAAGCTGGACGAATAAATAAATAAATAACTAAAGGGGAGGTTGGAGGAATGTGGGGACAAGAAACTGCATAATGCTGGAGGAAAATTAAAACTGAGCACAGTCAAACATGTATCCTGGAGTTTAAGAAATTGGATTTTAATAAACTCTGAAAAATGATAAGTAGGATTCGATGGCAAGATAGCTAATGGGAAATAGAATTTATGATTAATGGAAGTTCCTGAAAAAGGATGGACTGAAAGCCCAATTGCAAATAGTTCCAATGAAGGAAGAAATTGAGGCCCGCAGAAAAAGCCAAGGTGGCTGATAAAATGCTCAGTTATGATCTGTACATGTTTTTTTTTTCTATTATTCTTTGTTTTTAAACGCTTTAACTATTGTAAGCCACCCAGAATCATTGGGAGTTGGGCAGCATATAAATTTAATAAATAATAATAGTAATAACAACTATTATTATTATTATCATCATCATCAGGGGGAGGAGACACATAGGAGGTGCAAAGATGGGTGGGACACCAAGGAAGAAACACACAGAATTTTAGAGAAAGTGCCAGAAAGGCTAAGGCTTAGAAAGAGTGGAGACTGGTGAAACACACTAAGAACAATAAAAAGGAGCTTCTTTAAATACATCCAAAATAAAAGGAATAGAAAAGAATCAGTATAACTGTTCAGTGAAGATAGCAAATGCTAGTGCAGAACAAACAAAAACATTAAAAAAAATTAGTGAAAATATACCCTAGGCCTACTTCACTTATCTTGGCTCAGTCTTCTCCGAGAAGTGATGTCTTCTACCAGACTGTGAAGCAAGGACAATAGGATGAATTAAATCTTGAGATTTATAGAAAGGTAAAGAATACCTCTTTATTTTGCTTGAGTATAAAATCCAAAAGCAGATGAACTGCACATGAGACATTTAAGGAATTTGCTGATGATCTGGGCAAACTTTTTAATCTTTGAAGAAACTTGCAGAAAGAGGGGAAATTGACAAACAATGGGAGGAAGGGCAGTGTTGTTCATGTCTTCAGAAAGGAGCAAAAAGAGAATGCCAGGAATTACAGACCAGTCAATCTGATACCCGTAGCTAGAAAGGATCTAGAATAGGTCAGACAGGACTGATTGAGCTATATGCACCTTGAAAATAGAATGATGATGTGCAAAAGTCAGATTAATTCTCCCTCTCTTCCTTGTTCAGGTAACTTCCTTAGTTGATTTGTGGGAAATCTATCTATCTATCTATCTATCTATCTATCTATCTATTTATCTAACTATCATCTATTGATTGATTTAATTTATATAGCCCCTGTTCCACATATGTGACTCTGGGCAGCTCACACAATTAAAAACAACAGCAGGAAACAGTAAACAAAATACAATTAAAACAACCAGATTAAAAAACCAGATTAAAGCCATAACCAGCAGCAGAGTTACAATCCAGGCATTGTGAGCAATACCACCCTTTAACAGGTTCCATATTCCTGCTGGATCTCCCAACAGCAGAGCCACGTCTTCAGAACCTTCTGAAAGGCCATAGATGTAACATACTGGATTTATGCAAAATATCTGATAAAGTACTTTCTGATATTCTGATTAGGAAGTGTCAGCTATATGGCATGGCAATTAAGTTGATGTACAGCTGGCTTGAAAATCATATTCAGCAAATGTTCATCAGTGCTTTCTAATCAGACTGGAAGGAGACACCAAATAGGTATCCCAAAGTTTAGTCCTGGCTCTATAGTTCTTACATATTTATTGATGATAAGGCAGTAGAATGTTTACCAAAGTTAGCAGTGACCTATTGTAGGAGGACAGCAACTGTAGAAGCCACAAAAACATGCAAAATGATCTCAATACATTAGAGGAATGAGCTGAAACTACAAAATGAAATTTGAGAGACACTTTCAAACATACACACTTAGGAACGGGAAATCATTGCATGGGTATAGAAAGGGAGCAGTGTTTATGAAAAGATCTTGGAACAGTAGTTGGTTACAATCTGACTATGAATCGTCCATAGTACATGGCTTCAGAAAAGGCAAATGAAACCTTAGGCTGCATCAACAGAAGTATGGTTTCTAAATCATACCTCATTTAAGAATTTAAGAAGGGTAAAGAAGATAACTAGGGGACTAGAAAGTAAGTCCTATAAAGAGAGATTGATAGCCTTGTGAAGAGAAGTCTGAGAAAGGATAATAAAACACTTTTCAAACATCTGAAAGAGTGTCCCAGAGAAAAAGGCCAATGTTCTCTATCATCTTACAGGATAGGACATGGAATAATGGGTTTAAATTTGAGGAAGGCAGATTCTGTTTGAATTTCAGTTCTTCTTTTTTTCCTAATTGGAAGAGCAGTTCAACAGTGGTACCAATTATCCAGAGAGGTGGTGGGTTCCACTTCACTGGAGATGTTCAGAGACTCTACTGATGGCCAATATGGCCTCTTCCAGTTCTATGAATACATTCAGTTTCTCTGCAATCTCCTTATCCACTTTAGGTAATTCTTTACCAGGTTGCTCAGCAATGACTATTTCAACTTTCATGCAGAAGATTTTTTTCAGCTCGGCTTAAAGTTGTCTGACATTCCACTTGAGATCTTTTATGTGTACATGGCCCAGCCTTTCTCAGGCATTGAGTTTACACAGTGGATAGATTCATTCTTAATTTTAGTTTGCATATTTGTTAAGTAACTCATCTATGCAAAATACTTCCCAGTTACAGCTGAGATCACAGAATGTACCTTCAGTTCTGAAGTTACGGAACAGATCTTTAAGCTCAGAGGGAGTGGATTTTGGCTTGATTCCTGGATTTTTTCTTTTTTTTTAAATATGAACTTTCTTCAAGGGTTGTCAACCTTTTTACATGCTCAAGTTATTCCAGCAAAACCATAAGATGAATCTCAAGAGACTTCAGCAAACTCTTCCCCAAGATCACATATGTTCCCATGTGAAGTTGTGGAAGATGATGTTTCTGCATAAGATACTGCACACAAGAATGCCAATGTCTTCCATGATATGGCCATTTGGGGTCTGTAGACCCCATTCTAAAAGTGTTACTGATGGACTAGTGCCTGCCGGTCCTATATTGCCAACCAATGATCTGTTGCAATATTTTAACACTCCTGTTTCCTTTTAAAATAACGTGAAGGCATTCTTCCATCTGTAGAATGGAACAAAGAATGGTTCTGGATTATATAGTTCTTGGGGAAACAAGCCATGTTGCGAGAGTATGTTGTGCAAGGGGAAAAGAGACCTATGTTTTCATTTGGAACTGAGTGTGGCTTGGGGCAATGGTATGGGGTTGTCATGTTGGCTGGTGTGGCACAGTTTGCAGAGGGGAAGGGACAGGAAGATGCCTTTGTACTCTCCCTTCCCCCAAATAGTTCACCTATTCCTTAGATATTGCAGCCTTTGTCAAGTCAGCTTTTGTCATATCCTGCCACTGCCAGAGAAAATAACAAATGTCTCCCTTAAAGCCAGAGTGAGCAACTTTTATTCTGCCCTAGGGGGGAAAACATACCAATATACAGTATAATATATATTGTATATTATATTGATATAGAAGGTATTATATTTGATAACATTATACACACAAACATACATTCATATAAAGTAATATCAATACTGGGGGATGCGGTGGCGCAGCGGCTTAATGACGCTGGAAGTTGCCGGCCAGAAATGGTCGACACTTCAGCGGTTCGAGCCCAGCTCCGCGCAGCAGAGCAAACTCCTGCTTCCTCCCCAGCTCCTGCCAACCCAGCAGCTCGAAAACTCACGTGAGTAGATAAATGGGGACTCTCACCCCGGTGGGAGGAAAAATGCTGGTGACGCCTTGCAAAGGAGACGGGAGCAGTTGCCGGTAACACAGAAGCTGCACATGCCCAAAAAAGGTGCGAAGCAACGGAAACCCCGCCTCCTGTGCTTGCCAGCTGGGCTCTGCTCTAGGAGGGAGGCCCTGGCAAACCACTTCCGAAACACCTTGCCTTGAAAACTGCAGCAACTTGTACAGGCGGTTGCCGCAGAATCGGTAACGATTGAGTGCGGAATATATATATATATATATATATATATATATATATATATATATATCAATACTATTTATATACTTTACTTCTAATCTAGCCATGTTTTTGAGGAAGAGAGCGCAGGAGAGGAATGGGTTCGTCTGCTCTTCCAACACTCTGGTTCTGATCTGGTTCAGTTGTTTCAAATTGCAGTTTAATTTGGTTCAAGGTCTGCTGATTAGGCAACTTCTATTGTTGGGATTTTCATTCAGACTTCATTCTTTGCTTTATTCACAATATGTGACCCTGAGATGTTGTTGAATTACTTCTCCTAGCATCTTTCATTGTGCCCTACTAGCAGGAACGACTCTGGTCTGTAGTTTAGCAACATCTGGAGGATCACAATCTTAATACAAATAGTATGTATTAACAATATTGGTGCCTATTTATATATAGTAAATTGCTTTTTCTCAACAGTGTTTAGTTTTTGGTTCCCTTCCCTCTTTCCTTTGTACCATGCATGCATCTTCTCCTGTATAATTGATTTTGAGTCCCAGGCTTTAAAAAAGAAGTTAAAAATAAGGATGATGAAGAAGTGAGCCAGCAGTGCACCGTAACTGCCAAAAGAGTCAGTGCAAGCTTGGCCTGCCTCAATAGAAATATAATGTTAAGGTTACAGGAAGTGATCGTTCTGCTTTAGGCTGCACTGGTCAGAATGAACCTGGAATACTATGTCCAGTTTTAGTCACCACAATGTAAAAAGAGTGCAGAGAAGAGCAACAAAGGGCTTAGAGAGTGTTTCTCAACCTTGGGAACTTTAAGATGTGTGGACTTCAACTCCCAGAATTCCCCAGCCAGCATGTCCACACATCTTAAAGTTCCCAAAGTTGAAGTCCACACATCTTAAAGTTCCCAAGGTTGAGAAACCCTGGCTTAGAGGCTACATCCTATGAAGAATGGTTAAAAGAACTAGATGTGTTCAGCCTAAAGAAGGGGAGACATGATAACAGTCTTCCTATACTTGAAGGGCTATCACAATGAAGAGGGTGTCCATTTATTCTCCAAACTGGGGTAGAACAAGAACAAGACAAGAACAAGGACAGAAAGTGGGTGGAAGCTTTACAGAGATAGATCAAAATCAGAAGGAATTTCCTGACTGTGAGAGCTGTTCAGCAGTCCTGCCTCCTGGAGTTGTGGGTGCTCCATTACAAAGATTGGACAACCACTTGCCTGGGATGGTCTGAGGATTTTGTCCTGGCCAGTGGGTTGGACTAGAAAACCTCCAAATTCTCTTTGAGCCCTTTGAGATCAGGTCAAGAAACAGACCCTGCAGGGATTCCAGGAAAGCTGTTTTATTGTTGTAGGATATCTTAACAGAATCTTGAAAATCTGTCCAAACCCTTCACTGCCACAACACAATCTATACTTCTATAAAATTATTCTATTTGGGATGCTGCTGTTTCTAGGCCTAACACCTGAGTAATTGGGTGCATGTGCACAGTGATACGTCTCCAATAGGCTTTGATTCTCCAGTTTTGATCCTCATTCGAGATTCGATGCCCAGACAGGCACACCAAGATATTGGAAAAACGGTGGTTCAAAAGAAAATGGTAAATGTGGGTGTCTGGCAAATGGGAAAAGTTTAATTGATCCCATTTGATTCAGGAAAGAAATTGTTTCCCAGTTCTGATTGGCGAATAACTCTGAGTCATTTCCTGCTTCTCTGAGCATTCAAGTCACATTTAGCATTGCAATGGAGAGATGGTTGGCTATATAAAATGATACATAAACAAACAAGTAAATAGTTTTAGGCTGCCACTGTTATCAGGAGCCAAACCCACCCTTCTTACCATTGCAACCACCGTTGATGTGCTTCCTTTGCTGGCCGTCTGCAAATTCATTCTCAGGATTTATTTATTTATTTATTCGTTTTTTATATCACTGTAGTCAAAAGACGATTGCCTTTGGCAATCGTGCAGAGAAAAAGGAATGCCGTAAGCATTGAGCCTTCTCATTATGGCCACCTTCTGTAGAACGGCTTGCTCCCTGACATCCAGACTTTCCCTTCCTTGTTCAGGTTCCAAATAGCTTTGACTACATGGCTCTTCAAGGAAGCATTTGAGGATGATGAGGATTGATCTCTCTCTCCCCATCCCCACCTCTGCCCCAATGTGGTACCATTACAGTTGTTTTGATGATGATGATGCTATTCCAGTGCTTTTCATTTCTGGTTGTAAGCCACTCAGAGCCCTCTGGAACTCAGCAAAGATATAAACGAGTTGAGTAAATAATTTTTAAGCATAAATGGGTCTTTGTTCAGTTTGTATAGGACAGTTGGGTGTCCCTAATTTCTTTCAGCATTGTACTCTGTGGTTCAGAGCAGGCTTTGTAGTCTTTTGCAAGAGCCAAACCTTCACATCAGGACTTCTGTTGACTGAATCTCACTCTTGCCATAAATTCACAACACGTCCTCAAGTAAGCTATTCTATATCAGCCTCAGCCCAACTATACAGGGGGGAATTATATTGGCTTGCCATGAATGCTTGATGTAAGGACTATAGCTGAAACCTGCATATGAAAGCTCTGAAAACATGAAAGATCAACAGCAGGAGAAGACAATCCATGCGACTCCAAATGTTGTGAAACGATAACGTCTAGCAAGCCTCAACAGTTGCAATCCAGCAACAACTGAAGAGCTACGCTGCCTCTGCTACTGCCATATTCACCAGCACCTAGACAACCTAATACAGCCTTCACAAACTGTGTCTTCCAGTTATCTTAGGTGACTCTTAAGAATGCTTGATCTTGGCTATGGTGATTCAGAATTCTGGGAGCTGAAGTCCCAACACATCTGAAGGGTGCCAGGATGAGAGCTAAGGCAGATAAGATTAGGAGGAAAATGCTGGTTCAAGCCTTTTGTTTTTAACCTAGCCTGTTTTGCCCCTCCCTGGGGAAGTTTGTGGTCTAGTATGTTTTCAATAACTTCACATTAATTGTGCTACAAGAATACTGAAGGAATTGTTGCTTTTTTAAATATATATATATATTCCTGAAATATCTTTCATAACTAATTGCATGAATGTTCTAAGAACATTTCAGTAACTAAGACTTGCTGGCAAAGAAAGAATTGGAAAAAAAGTATCACTCCCATAAATGTATCCAGCACTGTCTGGAGTCTGACCAACTAAAAAGGGCATTCAGCGATGGTGTAACCCATACTTAGCAAATCAGAGAACATACAGTATTCATATCTGGCCGAATAGTGTGTCAGAAATTTGTCCACAAATGTTCCTGGCTTAGAAGTGATTCCAACTTGTTCCTCGTTCTATGGAAATATGTTGGCACGACTGTTTTCCAAACCATAATTTTAGCTTTTATATATAGATTCTATCCACACCAATCCCACTGGTTGTATTTCTGCAAAATGAAAAGGTTGGGGGGCGGGGGGAATTGTCCTATTGCAAATAAATATATATCTCAAGACAAAAATCTTTATTCATGAACTAGGCTATTGATTTTAAAAGGATCACCCAGTACTGTGATGGCTGATAATTACATACAACTTGGATCGGCCGCTGTTTTCCAGGGAAGTTGGTGTGAGAAGGGGGAGGAAATAATGCAGGGGTGGCATTCAGGGCAGGACCACAAGATCCCACCTAAGAACTTATTTTGAAGCAGGAGTAGGAAATATGTACTCTCCCCAGTTCAAATGTGGCTCCTAAACCATCTTTTTTGCAACTTCCTGAACCTCCTTCAACTCTACCATCAGATTGTAGGATAAGCCTAAAATAGAGAACACCTCCCACCTCCCCACCCCTCAAAACAAGGGAAAAAAATCAGAAAATTTTGGGTTTGGTTTATTTGTATGACACATCTCCATACAATTTGCCTTCACATCAAACCATTCTTTCTCCCCCTTTGAGCCTTTTTTTTAAGGTGTGAATTTTCACATTAATCAGTTTTTAACGTAATGATATTGTTGAATTTTAATAATGTGTTCTATGCTATTTATTGTGCATATTGTGCTATTTATTTATTTATTTATTTATCTAATTCTAAAACTGCCCCAAACATGAGACTTTGGGGGCTTAATAAGAATCATAAAAATAATGATTATTTATAGTGATTTAGCAAAACAAAAACAAAAAAACCCAAACAAAACCAGTGATAATACAGTCAGGAAAGATATATAAATGTGATTAAAATGAATTAAAGCTCAAAAAGGAAAAAAGAAAAAAAAAAGAATCTATATAATGATTCATACAATGAGCTAATATGCTTGATTCTTTAATGTATTATTAAATCTAGGCCATATAGAAACATATTGCTTCATCTTCTCTATTAGGCAATATAAAGTTATTTTAAAAATCTGTAAAGAACACATCTCAAATCCACTCTTGAACATCTGAAGTGTGGATCTCTTTCCATCAAGATTCCTTCCTTCCTTCCTTCCTTCCTTCCTTCCTTCCTTCCTTCCTTCCTTCCTTCCTTCCTTCCTTCCTTCCTTCCTTCCTTCCTTCCTTCCTCCCTCCCTCCCTCCCTCCCTCCCTCCCTCCCTCCTTTCTCTCTCTCTCTTCCTCCCCTCCCCTCCCTCCCTCCCACCCTCCTTTTCCCTCCCTCCCCCCCTTCCTTCCTTCTCTCTCTCTCTCTTTATCCTGAATCCCCTGCTCAATAGATCCAAAATTCTTCATACAATACGAAATTCCATAGTTTCTAGGTGTTTATCTGTACTTTGGTTGAAGATCATCCCTGAGGGCAGGACACAGAACAATGACCTTAACTTATGGAAAGGTGGTTTCTGACTGAATGTGAGGGAAAACAAAAACAAAAGCGAAGAAAACCTTTCTCTTTGTATTATTTTTGCAAAATGAAAACAAAAATGTAGTACTAGTTACAAATAAAAGATCCCCCCCCCCAAAAAGGAAATGCTAATACTACATACAGAGAGACTGACAGAAAAACATTTGGCCTTGAGGAAAAATGAACAAATATCTTAATCATTTATATTCAAGAATTATGTCTAAAACAGCACTTGTACAGATCTACACAATATATTAGGAGAAAGTTTTTATTATAGCTAATAAATAGTATGGCAACCAAATTCGAGTTTTTCAAAGCTCTTAGTTCTATTAATTCAGCCCAAGTCGTTTCCACAGTTTAAATACCATTGATGTTGAGATGAAATCCAACTTTCCCTGAGTGAAAGTATCTGCACGAGGACTTTTCTTCATTCTCCTTCTCTCTGTAAGGTCCAATGCGCGAAGATGGAAGATCTTAGAAGCCCATTTTGATGATACAGAACTGAGGGCGGGGGGGAACCATCTTGTTCTGTGAATAAAAATGATTTGTGGTCATGGAAATATATCATTCAATTCTACCTGGAAACTTCTCAAAAGCTGGAGTCAACTCTGACTTATTAAGTTGTGAGTCACTTCACACACGGTGTTAAAAGGAAGTGAGAAGCAAATCTTGATTTTCATACATTGCTTATGAAATGCCTCTAGTGCAGTTACCTTGACATATAGCTCCAAATTCCGTGGCCGAGGTCCACCTCAAATGGGAAACAATTCTCACTCTCACATGACTTTTTTGTGGCTTGAAAGCTGACAAGTCTGAACTTCTTATGGTTAAGTATTATAACACTAAAGGGAAAGTGCTTTTAAAATCCCAGTCATTTTGAAAGCAAAAGCTTCCTTTGGCTGGAATTCAATTTTTTCTTGCCTGGACACTTTGAACACTCCCATTGCATAAGTTACTGCACTCATGTATGGTAAGATGTTCTTGGCAGATTCCCAGGGAGCAGATCTTGAGGCTTAGGAATGGTCTTGATCGAGTTGCATTTCTAAGAGATCTGTTTATTCTAGCAAGGTCTGTGACGTGAGTAAGAGGAAGCTGTTCTTGAGAACTTTTTTTTTTTAATTATACTGTGGTACTTTTGAGTTACTTACTGTGCTTTTGGCTTTTTATTAAGGAGATGTTACTGGTCCAGACATCACCTCTTCACCCAGGTAACACTGAGAACTGAGCCATTTCAAACTTCTAAAGGGTTATCAAGGGATTCCTCAATACTACCAATAAAAATGAGATCTACTCTGGTGAAATGAGGGTTAGACTGGAACAGAAAGACCCAGGTTGAAGTTCCCTCTTGACCAGAGAGCTTTCTGGTTGGTTTAGAACTAGTTACCTTCAAATATCTGGAGGGCTTTCACATAGAAAATGAAGTGGAGTTTTGCTTCTCTTGTGGTTCAGAGGATGGTGCTTGGCCTAATAAGAAACAGATCATGGCTAAACATTAGCAGGAAAATCCTAAACCCAAGAATTACATGATTGCTTTAGGAGGACTAGGTTTCCTTTGCTAATCATATTTATGCAGAGGCCAGTCATCAACAATGATAGATCTTGTGTTATTTGTCATAAGTTAATGAATGGTTAGACTTGAAGTCTTCTGAAATTTCTTCCAATTATAAGAGTCTGTGATGTTTATCATGGAGCCACTGAGTAGGAAAGAGTCATTTAGACTAGTGTTTATCAACCTCAGCAACTTTAAGATGTGTGGACGTCAACTCCCAGAATTCTCCAACCAGCATGCTGAAACCTCTCAGATTAATTAATTAATTAATCAATTACATGTATATAGCCCTCCATCTACCCAAGGAACTCTAGGCCACAAACAGAAATAAAAGATACCCATACTAGACAAATCCAATTCAAAAGAAACTGGGTCAAGGCCCCTAAAAATTACACTATCGACATATCAAAGAAAACCATGCCCATGGCCAACCTCTTCAACATCCTAGTGCCTGGAGGACCAGCCAGGTCTTCACAGCCTTCCAAAAGATAATTGTCTTGGAGCTGTCCATATCTCAGATAAATGTACTACTTCAGGAATCCATCATTATTTTGGCACATTTCTACTCAGAAGATTACTCATGATAATCATTTATCCAGTCCTGATACTGGTATCTATGAAAGCCCCACAGAAACTCTACTATACCTAAATTTCAGATATTTAAACAGTAACTGTCTTGCTTCAACATGCATAGCCATGAGCCAGTTAATTTGGCAATTACATGATGCTGCTGGATGCTGGGTTAATGAACTGTTTGGCATATCTTTTGCTCAGAATTTTGTCTCCAGCCTGATACATTTGGGTGTAAGCCTGACGAAGGAGATCATACCTAGATGCCAGGTGTGTAAGGCCACTGTTCTGTGTAGCAGGCTAAAGAGACCTTGCCCTTTGTAATTAAGCATTTCAGGGAAATGTAAGAACACAGATGAGTACTGAAACACATATGTCTTTTCAGGTTCATGGATAACATGGATAGGGCAGCCATTTTAAAGGATTTGGAGCTTTTCTTTAGCTGTCCTTAGTCTCCTTTTAGGTATGTTTGTATGACACATTTATTGTCTTACTGCAACGATCCTAAGTTGATGGCTTTGTAATCTGCAGTGAAATACAGTCCATTCTTTGCAAGTACAGAATGAGGCTTTGAAGCAAGAGATCAGGAGTGACAGGAATCAAGAAGCAGAAATCAGATAACAGGAAGATGTAAACAACTTACAGTAGATTGCTGCTAATTAGCAGACCCTGAAGGGCCTCGGAGAGCTCCAGGGGAGCAAAGAGGTTGCTCCAACAAAAAATAAAACCCATCAGAAGTCATAAGTAGATAGGAGCTACTAATTTCCAAAATTCCATCCTCAGCTGGACTGAAACAGTTCAATCTCACCTCGATAATTTTAAATATAAAATGTCAAATTCAAACCCTCATTTCTTACTTTGAGGTGCCTTAGCCTCTCTCAGCTGTCTGAGCAAGAATTAGAGAATCGCGTCAACCATCAAGCTGTGAAATATTAAATGGAACTGCAGAACCCCAATCAAATTTTATAAGATACTAGGGAAGTGTTTCAAAAATGATTTGGACCTCATGCAAGTGTTGCAGTTCTATTTGTTAGAGTTACTCATTCTCTCCTCCCACCCATTTTTCAGGCGTCTGTGGATCCCTGAAAAAAGAGATGCGGTTGCCTTAAGAGTCACATTTTAAGAATGAACTCTTTAAAATGGCAGCTTCTTTTCCCCCACCTGCTTGAAAGCCTGAAATAAATCAGGCTACTTCAGTAGACAGAAGTGCCATGCTTGAAAGAAGTCCAAAACACTTCTTTCAAATCAGTGATTTGTGATCATCCTCCAGTGTGCACAACCATATAAAGTACCAGATATTATTTTCATCTCAACTGTTCAGTTCCATGATATTCAGAAATCAGGCATTATTCTTATTGCGTTTTACTGAATGAAGAAACCATCAAGAGGCCGACGGAAAATAGAGATTTTTTTCAGAAAGGGAAGACAATGAACTATAACAAAAATAACTGAAAAAGAGAGAAATAAATATGATCTTTGCTGAGCACAGAGATAATATTTGGGAACAATTTTCAGCAAATATGCCTAATGTGGCAACTACAAGAACAGAAGCTTTTGAAGTGAAGAGATTTGACATTAATTTTCCAGCTATGTCAGATGCTTCTTTTTGCCAAGTGCCTTGCCTTCAACCCAGGCTAGAGACAGATGCTTCAGAAGTTTATAACTGTTTGTGATGTTAATAAAATGTACCTCCCTTGGCAAATTTTTGATGTCTTTCATTAAATGAGTATATTCCATCAAAGATCATCCTTTGGGACTCTCCTGCCTGATGATGTGATATCTTTCTTTGCTTAAATATGTGTCACAATCTCATTCATATATACAATTAACCTTTATTAATAACCAGTGTAGATGGTGCTGCTTTCAGGATTTTAGGAGCAGTACATTCTCTCTCTCTGTTAGAAAGCACACCTTTCATCCATCTTAGATTATCCTGATAAATCCCAGATGCTGTAAAAAAAAAAACTGACATCACAAATGTTATCTTATACAACCCTGAATGACTTCATCAACCTCAACAGTTACAAAGGATTCCAGAGAAAGCTGATTTCTTCAGTGAGAACCTCTATTTTTATAACCCCCTCCTCCAAACTAAGTGAGGACACCCATTTATTTTTAAATCATCAGATCCTAGTCCTCATAACCTATTTTCTGTAGATTGCTAACATCTAATAACTAAGGTAACCTAGTATAACCTTTCTGCATTCTTCTACTAGCGTGCAATTTGTGGAGTGAGTTGCATTTATAATAAAGTTATTTTCTTCCACACCTTAAAAATGCAGCCCCATTATTAGAAGCCAATGATTTAATCTGAGATCCCATTGAAGTCTACTACTATAAATTCATTTTGCTTTAATAGGTTTTTAATTAAGCAAGAAGAGCAGTGTTCCCATTGTATGTTGAATTACTGGTGTAGACAGGACTTTCAAGGACTTTCACTTTTACTTGCATCTGTAAGATCAACAGCTGCACACAATTCTTGAGCTTTTAATATGTCTACATGACAATGTCTGATGTGTCATTTGGTTTTGTGTGTGTGTGTGTGTGTTTCTGTAGAAGTTGTCCTGGCGTCCCTCTGCACCACCCCAAGATCTTTGAAAGGAATCCCCTAATCTGCTTCATAGAAGTATAATTTGAGGGCTTTGTTTGGGGGTGGGAGTGGGGTTGCAAAGAAAGAAAGGTTATTAAAGCGGTATAAAGCTAAAGTAAACTTACAGGCATCCATAATTCCCCTTCTACATTCCACACTCTCAAATTTTTGGAAACATAAAAAACTTTTCAAATTCAGATGCAATCAAGTTTTCTTATTTTCAGACGAAGATGGCTTGGTAGTCTTGATCTATGGTCCTTATCAAAACTAGGGAGCCATCTCATTATTTATTTCCTGCCTTTCTTTATGATTATAAAGAAAACTTAATGGCTCACCACTGTGTCAATCATAAGGTGGTCTTCCCTACACCTACACCTAGTCTCCAACTTTAATTGGAGCAGACTTTTTTCCAACTTCATTCTCTCTGGACATGCAGAATTCTTATTATTAATACATTCTTATTAATACTTATTAGCCATGCTGGCCACAGATTAAAGCCGTGTTTAACCTTGGCAACTTTAAGATGTGTGGACTTCAACTCCCAGAATTCCCCAGCCAGCAGAATTCATCATGCTGGCTAGGGAATCCTGGGAATTGAAGTCCACACATCTTAAAGTTGCTTGGTTGGGGAATTCTGGGAGTTGAAGTCCACACATCTTAAAGTTGCCAAGGTTGAGAAACACTGGATTAAAGGAATCGTATTTCAACACATCATAAGGCAATTATGGCTGAGAATGATGGGAGGTGTCATTCAGCACAACTGGAGGAAACCAGGAGGGGAAGGGCTGACCTATAGGAATGTTTCAAATTTAAAATATTTAAAAGGAAGCTAACCAATGTCTGAATAGCATCAGATTTGTAGTGAGGTTGGACGTTTCGGTTAATGCAAAAACAGAAACCATAATCAATTCCATATATTTTGGAATATGTACCCCATGAGGTCCATGGTGAATGGTCAGGAATTCCAGAAGTTGACATCCAGAACATCTGGTTGCCTACTCCTGATTTAGAATGGTTCAGAAGGTCTCAATGCATGCACATACCCTAAAATAAAATGGAAAGCTATTAAAGCAATATGGTAGCAAGAGAAAATTAACATTAAAGTAACAACAGCAGATAAAAGTATTATAGCAATCCTGTGTCATAAAATCATCCCTACAATAACTAGGATATAAACAATGAGGAGGTGGGAAGTCTAAAAGACCATAGTAGGTAGGAGAGGGATATTTTAGAATTGGAAGATATATGTGAGAGATGGAGCAAGGGTAGTGAAACATGTACTCTCATCACCAGAGGAGTGGGGGAGAGATAAGAGGATGAGACTGGCCCCTCCCTGAGGAATGCTAGTCGTGTTGATTACTGAGCTTGGGATGTGATCTCAGTCTGAGAAGATTCTGTAAATGGTGTGAAGCCATATAAACCTTGCTGGATTGAATCTGTACTGTCTCCTGGAGTTTTCTGGGCTAAACCTGACAATATAGCACAGAAGCTGCCTCCCCCTGCCCCCCGTGCCCGGGGGAAACAAAGCTCCTTCTGTATCACTAATCTTACGCCTGATCCCAGGGAGAGGTTGATCTGTCTTCACCCTTAATCCATGATGCAGGCGTGCCCTGGGAGCAATTACAGGGACCACTTTTTCCTCAAGTTCATCAAAAGGCTTGTTGAAAAGGGCTTAGTGATTCACCAGGAGGAAAGACAGTTGCCAAGGCAAGCAAGGATTAACTTCCTTACTTGGCCGCGGGAAGTTTCAAACTCAGGTTCTTGACATCCCCGGTTCAAGGTGGAAAATGATAGGAAGGCCTCCCCACTCTTGCCTCATTGCCCAGAGTCAGTTGGATCAGGCACTAATCTCGGCCTCTGAGATCCAGCTTACTTTCAAGGCAGGTTCATGCCACTTGTTAGGGCAATGGCTGGGGTCCCAAATTTCCCTATTTTAACTTAGTCTAATGCAGTGTTTCTCAACCTTGGCCACTTGGAGATGTGTGGACGTCAACTCCCAGGATTCCCCAGCCAGTATGCTGGCTGGGGAATTCTGGGGGTTGACGTCCACACATCTTCAAGCGGCCGAGGTTGAAAAACACTGGTCTAATGTGTTGTGTGTTCCCTTGAGAGAAACAATTGTGCAGAGTCTGTTTGGACTCCAATTGTTTTTCCCACCCCCACTCTGAATCTCTTTTAACAGCCCCAGAGGACCTTCTGGTCATGCCACCAACATTTGGATGCAAGGTTTTGTTGCTCTTTTAAGGCTTTTGAAAAAGATTCAAATCACACATTCCTCCCCCCTAAATAGAAAGAATTATTTTAAAAAACCAAACAAACAGGGGAAAATGGAGAACATTTGGGTTATCGTGAATAATCATGAGGTAGACCTGAGGCTGAAAGGAGCCTGGTTGTTCTTCTGTCCCTCCAATATCCTCATGAACACGAACAGAGGGACACACAGCTCCTACGTGATTGACTGATGGACATTGCCACACAGCCACTAGTTTAACCCCTTCACTCACACATGAACCCTCATTTGGGTTCTCACAATGCTAAGTATTCTCCATGAGCTAATCTAGGTTCCTCCCAAATGCGCCACCCTCCCATCATTCTCTTTGCCCTCACCTTGCTGTGTAGTTTTGTTTTTGCATGCAAAAGGCTGTTTTGTCCCCATTTAAGAAGCTGGGGAAATGGGGGGCAGGATCCCATGGTGCTTCAGCAGGAAGGGGGGTAGAACGAAGGGGCTGTAAGTGAGTTCCCACCAGTAGGCAACCCCCTCCCCCCTCCCCAGTTTCCACATTAGAATTGCAAACAGTCTTTGCAGCTTTTTTTTAGAATAAATATTATTAGCATTTTTTAAATACAGTAAAAGTATAAAGAATCAAAGAAAAGATAAGAAAAAGAAGAGAAAAATATAGAAAATATAGAATTATGACTTTCACCCTTCTTTCTTTCGAATAATTGCCATCCTACTCTTGTCCTTCCTCTTACTTTGTAATTCCCTTCCCCTTCCCTTTAAAACCCCTTTTAATCCTCAAATCAGTAAATCATCAATTCAATCTTTCCTTCTTTCAGCAAAAAGTCTATATAAGGTTTCCAGTCTTTCAAAAAGGTCTTTGCTGATTTTCCCCTGACCAAACTGGTCAGCTTCGCCCTTTCCACAAATTCCCTCAATTTTATAATCCAGTCTTCCATGGTGGGTATCAGTCTCTGCAGCTTTCATGCTGGCCTTGAAACTGTGGTAGCACAGCCATTGTGCAAATCAAACCCAGGGAGGCAGTCCAGGTCTCAAATCAGTGCAGGGGTGTCCAAGAGGGGGCAGGGTCAAGAAAGTCAAGATGGCGACTTTGCAATCACAGCCCCATCCCTTTTTTCCCCCTATGCATCACAGAAAACAGGAGTGGGGCTTTGATTCTGCAGTCATAGCCACTATCTTGCCTTTTTTGACCTCCCCTGCAGGTTCCCTTGGCTCAGTGCAAGCCAGATGTGTAGGACACGGTCTGTGTTTGTAGGGTTGATCTATGCCCCATCTTTCCAGCCAAGAAGGTCAGTTTACCTTAAAAGAAAATGAAAACTGTACAGTGGTTTCTTCTTCATCTTCATCTTCTCTTTTGGATGCCCTGTGACTCAGTTTTACTGGCTTCCCCCTGAAATCTGAGAAATGCGGGGAGGGAGAAGGAAAAGTAAAGCATCTTTCATTAAACCCTGGACTCATCTGGCACTTTTCCCTCAATTTACCACATTGTCCTCCAAGCACCGGGGGAGAAATTTCCACAGCAGGCACTCTTCTCTTGTAAATCCCAGAATTCCTAGCCAGCTTGATCTTGAGGCCACACAACTGGAGCAGGCTGGAGAGTTTCACCCTTCTGGGTCTGTAGGCCAGTGGAGCTGAACAATAGGAACAGGCATAGGCCAAGGGGTGTCCTACTCGCATTGTCACATCATGTGCACTGTAAATGTTTTCTGCTACTACCATCCCATAACACCCTACCAGATTAAGGGTCTCTCTAAAAATAGTGGCATGAGTCAATAGGGGTCCCATGTCATGGCCCCTCTTTAAAAATGATATGCAAGACCTCAGAACATGCAACCTGAGCACACTTCTGGTTGTTCCTTGCAGTTCCTAACCATGTAAAAGTACACCAAGCCGCACCCATTATCTAGGGACCTGGTCAAATAACTTGCAGGGACTAATTCTGCATATTTCAAGGATGCAGTAGAAGCAAATGACACCAAGTTCTCATTTGGGGCTTCCTGTGTAACTAAGGTGTAAACTTATTCAGCATGTGGTCAGGTATGTGAAATCCCAGGTGTAATAGGTCTTACTCATATCTCCTTTAGAGAGGAAACCTGTGGGTTCCCTTTGCACATTCTTTATTAATTGTGGAAACTAATCATGCAAATCACCTGCACTTTTGTTCTTGGTACTGCTTTGCCCTTGGACAGTGAAGCCCAAGTCACACATTATTTATTTAATTTTTTAATATACGGTATTTATATCCTGCTCTTCTGGAAACTCAGGGCAACAGGGAATCATGAATGCCATGAAAATCCTCCTCAGAGGACCGAAAAATCAACTGCTGTGTGTCTCTTTCTACAGATGAAAGCAAGATTTTTTTCACACTGTAAATCTTTAAGAGCTCAATATCCTTTCTGCAGGAAATCAGCCTCAGGGGAGAAAGAGATAAAACCAAATTCTGATTCCTAAGCTATTGATCAGAGCACCATATTAATCCCAATGCAAGGAAGTTGCATTTGTTGATGGACTAGGTATGGTCTACGGGGTGTTGGACATCCACAAATCTCTACCACGTAGATAGATAAGACTTGTTTAAAAGGATATGTATTTATTATTATTACTGCAATATTTACATCCCACCATATCTAAATAACTTTGGATGCTGTGGATAGATCCATTGTAATGGGCCCCTTGTAATGCTAAGTTATTGTTAGGCTGAGTAGTTGGTCTCATAAGATCTGGTTCTATGAGTTATTGGCATCTTTTTGGAACAATATTTTCAAGAGAGGGAGAAAGAGAGACAGAGAAAGATTTAATGGGGAAATTTCATAATGTTAAAGATGTTGAATTATGTTCCAAAAATGTAGAATCTGACTGCTTTTGAGGAACTTTGATTATACTGGGCATGGGAAATTGCTAAGAGAATTATTTTGAGAAATTGGAAAAGAACTATTATTCCAGATATTAGGGACTGGATTCAAGAAATGTCTAATTTATTTATCCATTTTTGAAAAGGCAATCTTTCCTACTAATCAAAAAATGATGCAATATGTTTCCCTTTGGCACAGATTTCATGCTATGTTATAATAATAGAATTTTTCTTCTTTTTAATTTGAAAATTTCACACAGTTTGATATTCGCTGTACAGGGGATATGCCTAAATTGTTCATATTGTATATTATTTCTGTTTTGCTTGTTATTGTCTGTAATTAATAATGCTCTTCTGTTTTTTTTAATTGTCTAGAATTTGTTTTTGTATCTTTTTATAGTCTTTTGCATTTGTGTGTGTTTTTTAAGACAAATAAATATATAAACAAATAAATAAGATTGCCTTGTTGATCACTGTCTGTATCTGGAATCATACGAAGTTAGAAATAAAATGCCAGTTATTCTAAATATTTGCTAGAAAACTGAGCCATTGACACAACCTGAGGTGGCACATCCATGCTCAGGACACATATAATTCCTTTTTCAGCTTCAGTAGCTTCTTATTACATTTAATAAGCCTTCTGTCTCACCAGGAACTTGTGAGCTTCTCCTGTGGTGAAAGATAAATGGGAACAAATGGCTTTTGTGTTTTGGAACTGGTATGGGGGGGGGGCAATGATTTTGGGTGCCCTTGAATCTTAGGTGCAAACTGATATCAGTGACACGTACAGTATCCTGAACAAATGTATTCAATCTACAAACTCCTCTCTAGAAGAGTGATTTTGGGTTGTAGTTCTCATGATGGAAACATCTGACCTAATTTTTAGTCTCTCTTCCTCCCCCTTCCCTGCTTTGATACCCTCTTCCCTGGGTAAGTGTTCCAGGGAACTTGAAAATTAACACACCCCTTTGTGCTGCTTTGGGTAGGCCTGATAAAAGGATGTCTATCCTGGCATATGAATCATTGTCAAATAAGAAAGGGGAACAACGTGAGGCACAAATTAAAGCTGACATCTTTGAGGTCCTGTAAGATGACATTGCGTGGCTGATGGGACTTGGAGCATGCTAACCCTGCCAGATCTTACTAAATGAGCAGAAGTCATCGGAGAATCATGTCCCACAAGCAGAATAATCCTTTGGAATCCTGGAGACTCAAACCCTAGATCAAACTCTAAGTACCTAGCCTGCAGGATGCTGCCGTTGTTGTGTGCAAAACAAAATGGAAAAAGTATTTTCAGTTGTGTAGGTTGGCGCCTTGGGCAAGATAGTTTACTTGGAAATAAGCTCCCCCCCCCCCCCCCCCACAAGTAGCCTGGTTCTTGTAACTGAAAATGGCTGTGCTTGCTTGAAGGACTAGAGCTTCCTGTCCTTAAATATCTTTCTGTATGTGGAATGGATAACTATTACAGCCCTATTGGTAATATACTGTGTTGCGTCTCCAAAGCATGCTAACTCCACTAGAAATTCGTGCTTTTTATCTGGGCTTCTCAATGCTTTCTGCTTTGCTCCTCAGCCTTGGCTGCCCTGTTTCATTTGAGCTTAGCCTAGATTACAGGTTTACTTGCCAACTTTTACTGCCATAACATAGTTTGTGTGTGTATATGTAAAAAGTCTCCTAAACTCCAGCAAATGAAAAAAAGTGATAAAGGGCACGTTGTGGCTGATATCCACTTGCCATCATTACTTGTCTCCTGTAGACCTCCAATCCCTTAACAATGTAAAGTGTGGCCTCCAGGCATCCAAATGTTGTGAACCCTGCTCTATATCATCAGGTACTTTGTTCTCTGTTGACTGTTGATGGACATAAAAATGGGACAGATCTTCAGCTGCATGACCACAAATGCCATCTTACCTGGCAAGGGAGGTATCAATATTTTGAAGGCATTGTGGATGCTGCCCAGCAAGGCCAAGATGCTGAGAACCAGTCTGGGCCAAGGGAAGCATTCCAGGAAGAAGAATGACCTGACAGGCTGGTTGGCTCAACTTAGTACATCTCTCAGCAACAGCTGGCCATGCATTAGCTGAGCAGCACCACCACCTAGGAACCCACAGCTTCTCTGGTGCTCCATGCTGAGTGCTGATTCTCAGGCAGCACTGGACTTCCTGGGGAAGGGGAGCCAGGTCTTAACCAGGGAAGTCAGGCTGGAAGGCTGAAGCTGCCTGAGGGAGGGAAGGAGAAAGTACTGTACTGTGGAGGAAGATCTCTCTGCTAGCAAAGGGAAGAAAGAAAAGACTCTGCCAGAGAGTGGGAGATAAGAGAGGGGAAAGCAAAGAGGAAAACGATTGAAGGAAGACATGAGAAGAAAAGAAAAATAGGATTTAGGCAGCTCTAAGATGAGATTCCTACACTATAGCTACTTAATACAATTTTGAGATTACAGTACAATATTATGAACCAAATGATAAAACCAAACATAGGTGTTCTGGTTAGTGAAGAAATGCTGCCAGCTCAGTGAAGACGATTCTCTTTTGCAGGGAGCTTCAATTCGCAGACAAGGTTGGCTTATTTAATATGCTTCATGGCATATCAAGGTATTCTTTTCTTTTCTCCCGTTTTGATTCACTAGAGTTTCATATCAATGCATGAAAAGGCTTTGGGGCTGCCTATCTAAGGCTAGGACGCTAGTCCTCATGAGACCCCTGCGTTACATGTTAATCCTTTCCTCACCCAGTTCAGCATCCTGCACAAACAAGGCCAGCGTGCGATTAATTAATTCAGTGAGCTGGTTTACAAACCGGAGGCTTTGTCTGGCTGAAGAAGAATCTCCTCTCGTGCATTTTCTCCAAATGCCTTCAGATCTGGATGCTCCGGTCTCTTTCTGCTTGGGTGCTAGGCTTTCCCCAGAACGTTTACGTTTGCGCTTATTGTGTCGCTAATTGTGCTCACGTGCCTTTAAAAAGCATTGCGAGAGCTTCCAGGAGGCGGAAAACCTCTTTGAAAACTGAATATACCTGGGAAAAGTCAATGGTAGAAACTAAATAAAAGCACTCAAGGCATCACCGATAACCTAAGAATGAGGGCTGGAGCTGGCTGGCGTTCAGGAAGTGTCTATCACTTTCCTGAAGTGATATTTTGCATAGTTAAACAAGATTGGAAACTGCACGAGATATAAAGCATTCTTGTTGAGGCTTGATTGTACACTTTGCGCATGGAACAGGCACGTCAAAGCTTTTTTCTTATTAAAGGTTGGTCTCTTCCTGCAGGCCTGTACATATATTCTGTGTGGTTGCAAAACAGGAATAGTGGCAGGAGGACAAAGAACATATTTGGGATTCAACAATTTCACACAGAGCAGTTGAGGTGTCTTGGGAAAGGAAACCTAGCAGGGCACGTTGAAGGTATGTACATAAAGCAGACAAAACACCGAACTGCTGTTCTGCTGTTGAGAAAGCAAAGCACAGCTGTTTTAATATTAGTCCCATATTCTCAGTGGACCCAAAATTCACGGTGTCTTTAAAGTATACAGCTGTTGATAATTTGTTGCAAGGAGCAATAAATACAGTTTGGACTGTAATGTAGGGCCCCTTCTCTATCAGTCAAGATGATGTAGTTCTTTAATAAAGGAGTTAGGACAGAGGTCCATAATTTTTGGACTTTAGGCTCCATGCAGCCTCTCAACAATTGGACCCCCAAAGTTGTCATCCACAGATTAAACATACATGAGGACAAATCATATTATAAAATGTGTATTTGTGTATATAATATGCTTGGTTAGATTTCCATTAAACTGAATTATGTTTAGTAAACTGAAGGTAGATATGGTCTCCATTGTCTCTCAATTTAAGGCACATTTTCTGTTCTCTGGCAATGTATAAACACCCCTCATGCCCACAAGTATACAAAAACATTCAGTATCTCTGTTTTAGGGCTTCCACAACAGGTGTTGAATGTTTCTCATTTAAAAATACCAGAAAACTATGCCACCAGAGGAAGCTTTGGGGGCCTACTAAAAAAAGTCCTTGGGGACTCCATCGTCCATCCAGGTTGCTTTCCACGACTTCTGCCAGCCTCTCAAGATATTTCCTACCACTTGATCTTGCTTCTATATTTATTTCTCAGTAAGTATTCCCACTAAACAGAGTTCAGGGCTGTGACTCTCCCCCCTGCGCCCCCCCCCCCCCCATTATTGTATCTTCTAAAATGCTGCTGGTGTACAGGCAAGGTGCAGAAGCATCCTTGGAAAGAAAGATTTTGCTTTCAGGCATGCTAATAGTCCATTTATATCATATTTCAGATATCATTTATATCCTAAACTGTATACCCTATATATTATATATACTCATTGTCCATGTATTTGTTGTTTGGAAAAAATACTAAAATAAATTGAAACCAGATGGAGCAGGGAACCTGGAGGACATCAAAAGAAGTCTTACTGGCTATGTGGCTACATACAGGTGCCATGTTGGGATGCAGAGTTTCAATATGTGTCATGTTAAATTCCCCATGGTACCCATCCTCCCAGGGCAAATTCCAACTTTGCTGAAGGAATGTCCCATAGGATGGTAATAGGGGAGGAAAGCAGAAATACCCATTCCATGCCTGCTTTCGTCATGGTAGAAACTTGTCTTCCCAACTGATTTCATGTCTTGAGGTTAATCTTTGCAGAATCTTGCCTGTCATTGGGAAAACTGAAATTGGGTATTAGACATGTGGTTGCAGGATGAATCCTGCAATGGGTATCTTGGGGAGCTTGTTGGATACATCCAGCAAGTAATCTGGAAGAATCTCAGTGTGGGAACATCATGCATGGCTGAAGATGTATTGCCTTACAGCTGCATGTAAAATCTGTAGCACAGCCTGGCCTTGGAACACAGCAATTAACTCCATACCCTCTTTCTGAGGTCAGCCTTCCACTGCTCCTTTCTATTATTATTATTATTATTATTATTATTATTATTATTTTAAAAAAAAGATGAAAACTAAAATTAATATAAAGTAAGAAAAAGAAAAGAAAAAGAATGAAACCAAAGAGAAAGCTAAAAGTGCAAAAAAGGGGAAAAAAAGTAGAAGAAAAATAGAAAAGAAAGAAAAAAGGTATAAAAAAGTAACTTCCCATCTTCTTTACAGCAGTTATAAGGACAATTATAAATTTACCTCTTGCTCTGTGATTACAACATCACTCTCTTCTTTATATAATCTATCCTACCTCCCACTGCTCCTGATGTAATGCTCTTCTGCTTACACAACCACCGTGGTGATTGATACGAAGTGTAGCACAAACTCATGATTCAAGGTTGATGAAAGTCTATTTGAGGGCGGTTTTTTTGCTTTAACTTTTACTCCTGGCATGATCTGCATTAACTAGATGCTGTCCTCAGTGATGTTCCCCTTGCTCTGGTTCCTTTTTTCTTTTTTAATAAATAAATACATCTCAAATGGCAACATGTCAGGGCTGTATCCTAAAATAAGAGGGTACCGGGAACTCGGTTGGTGCAAGATACTGAGAATGACCTGGAAATGTACAATTGCAGATAATTGGCAGCTGGATCTCTTTCTATAAGATGCACTTTGACCATCAGTGCTGAAAAAGAGGTGAATGAACACCAACTGTCTGTTTTAGAAAATAAAAGAGAGATAATGGTTGTTGCTCTTTTTTTAAAACAAATGATATAATCGTGACCACTCTTGCAGCTTTGTAGAATTGGCAGAATACAGAGTCAGAAAAACAAGCTGTTGGAGATGGACTTTGTCCTTGTTTGATAAGCAAACAATAGTGTAGTATCATATATACAACCCCAAGGGAGGACTCCACGGGGAAAACTCTTTGCATGACACAGTGGTGAGGTTCTTGCAATTCTGGCACATACATGCACACGTGTGTGCACACTCACACACACACACAAAGATCTATCTAGGACTTTCTGAATACAGCAATAATTCAAAATCCTTAGACAGAGAGGTATGATTTCTTGCTCACATGTCTTCTGCTACAGCTACTACAGTCTAATAAGAGCAGTGTTGCCCAAACTTGGCCACTTTAAGATGAGTGGACTTCAACTCCCAGAATTCCCCAGCCAGCATGGTTGGCTGGGGAATTCTGGGAGTTGAAGTCCACTCATCTTAAAGTGGCCAAGTTTGGACAACACTGAATAAGAGACATCTCTCTCAGTGCTGATCTCCCAAATCATGTTGATCTTCACAGAGGTCCTCCTACTTGTCTGTCCAACGTCTGCTTCATCACATTTTATCGACTTGTTTATTACTAAATTATATTATTGTTCCTTCAACAGTCAAAGGGCCTTACAGTAAAAGAATACATAATATAACATAAAACAACATAATTAAACATAATTGAAATCAGAATGAAGGTTGATTCTTGGGGAAAAAACGGCAGGTGAGATGTATTTTTACCAGCTTCTTTCATATCAGGAGAGTGGACGCCAAACAGATCTCCCCAGGGAGTTCATTCCAAAGCCTGAGAAGGCCACTGTTTGTGGTCTAGGGAAGCAAACTTCTGGCCATGGGGGATCTCCCAAAGGACCTTTCCTGTGGATAGAGGTAGTTGGGCAAGTTCATAGCAGGAAAGGTATTCCCAGAGATTGTCAGAACCCCAGCTATTAAGAACTTTAAAATCAACCCAAATATCTTAACTTGTCTCTGTCAGGATTGTCCATGGAGGTGGGATCAAAAAAGTCCAGATGGTGGGTCCAGCTGCATGATTGAAGCCTTGTCCCTTTTTTATACATGTCACATGCATGTAAAAAGGGGCAGGGCTTCAATTTTGCAATTGCAACAGCCAACTGGACTTTCTGGACACCCTCCGCCCCCAAGCCCCACTGATGCGCCTGGTGCCTGTGGAGGAGAGTTCACCATCTCCCATGGTGAGCTGGTTTTACTGTCCAACTCCTTTTCTTATGAGAAAGTGATTTTTTTTATAGCATTCCACCAGAATTTGTTTTCCTATCTATCAATTTGTCTTTCTTTCTATCAATGAAATCCATTCTTCTGTCTTTTTACAATCATAAGACAACTGAAAACAGTTTGGCTGTTTTTGTGCATGTGTACGTGAGGGAGCTTTAAAAAAAAAAACTAAAAATGCGAATGTTTTGAAAGGTGAAATGGAAGAAGTACTGATCAGATTTATGGAAGACATGCAGCTGGTTTGGATAACTAATACTTGAGAATGCAGAACCAAATTCAAAACAAATTTGAAAGGTGAAAGACAGTGGAATGAAATTGAACAGAGAAACATGCCATGTTCTTTTGTATAAGAAAAAAAGGAAGATTTCTGTGCTTTCAGTAGCTGATCACAAACTGATCACAAACTGAATACGAGACAGTAGCCTGATTTGGTGCCCCTCCCCATCAAAAGAGGTGATCACGGCATAATTTTATACTTCATCAATTAAAATATATTTTGCAAATCTTTGGAATCTCTTAATATTTCTATCTTATTTTGCATTGGTCAGGCCTCACGTGAGTCCAGTGCTCAGTTTTAAGCTCTGGACACACACCCTACTTTTCTAAACTTCAGATGGGAACAGGAATCTGGCAATATTAGGGCTGTAACATCACCTTCTTATTTTAAATTTAGATAATAAATGAAAATACATTTTATATCCCAACAACTCCATCATGTCCAGTGATCTTCTAAGGAAACAGCTCCAAATGAGTGGTGCTGCCAGGGTTCTTTTCCAGTGTCGGGGGACTGGGGGGGGGGGGGTTAGATTGGGACAAACCCAAACAAGACTGAGTAACTGAGCTAAGGGGACCCCCAGTTCCGGGGAACTCTCTATCTTTCGTTCTGAACTACTGCACAATTTGGGGGCCCAAGAGGGCAACAGTTCAGTCCTGCTGGCAGCCTTGACCTAAAGCAATATTTCTCAACCTTGGCAACTTTAAGATATGTGGACTTCAACACCCAGAATTCCCCAGTCCACATATCTTAAAGTTGCCAAAGTTGAGAAACACTGGCCTAAATAATTTTTGCATAAATCCATCTTGTATACCAAGTGCTCCCATTTCTGGACCGTGAGGCTCTGCTCACAGTCACTTATGCCTTGGTCACTTCCCAGTGACTTGCAATGTGCAGTACATGGGGCTACCCTCAAAGACCTCAAAGGTCCAGAATCCAGTGGCATGGGTAATTATAGGTGCACCTCAGCACGCCTATGCAACACCCAGCTGCATTGGGTGCACCTCAAGGTGCTAGTAATTACCATAAAAGTAATGGCACAGAGCTGAGTTGTCTGTGGGACTGCCTGTCCCCAGTTGTCTCTGGTCCTCCCACAAGGCCTAGCAAAGTAGGCACATTTCAGGTCCCTTCCATGAGATAATGTCACTAGCAGAACCCAGAAGGCCTGCTTCTCCGATGCAGTGCCTGCCCTTTGGAACCACATCCCCCCAAAATTCAGATGACCCCAACCCTGCTGGCTTTTCACAAGGCCTTGAAAACCTGCTCTTCCCCCCAAGCTTTGGGCCAGAGTATTGGGGGTGCTGATCCTGAAAAGATCAGTTTGATTTGGAATATGTTTGGCTTGGTCTGCTATTCTGTTTTGAGGAGATTTGTGTGTGTTGTTATTGTTTTCTCTGTCTTTATGTTTTAAACCATATGCAAGCTGCCCAGAGTTGTATTTGTAAATGGGGTAGCCCTCTAAATCATATGAATGAATGAATGAATGAATGAATGAATGAAGCCTATTCCTGTACCTTCCATTCCCATGATTTCTAGAGTGTATGATTCATAGCGATAACTTTTTAAAGTGTGGCAATATTGCCATCTTTTTTTATATATATAAGTATTTGTCAGGAGTCCTGTGGGTCGTAAAAAGTGCTGAGTTTTTATAGACCTGATTATGCAAAAAGGTAATAAAGGGCAAAGAAGAAACAACATGGCAATATTCTGTTAGGATGGAACATTGGCGGTTTCTCTTTAATGATGATAACGCTGAGGAATGTTTGCACTTTTTCTGAATGGCACTGCTGTAATAATCTGAATCAGTGGTGAGTAAGCAGATGTTCAGCTGGAAGCTTCCGTTCGGGCACATTACATTGCTGACGCTACAGGGCTATTTGTGAATGAGGGCATAGTTTTCTTGTAGTATTTTTAGATAATTGAAATGGCAGAATGTCCTTGAAAAGAATGTTGGGAGATGTAAACCCCTCTGTCAGGGAGGGAGAGATCTCTTATGCATGATTTCCCCACCTTACAAAAATCCCTTCTCAGTTTGTACGGTACTAGGGATTCCAAATATGTGTTTTTCCATGGATCTTGTTGGGGCTAAATTTGGATTTTTCATTCCCAACAGATCGATGGCATGATGAGCATTAGCAAGAATGATATCAGGTTAATGTTTATCATTTCCTAAGGCTCATTTGTGCAAATGTATGAGTGGTTGAGGCATTTAATTTTTTTTCCTTTCTTTTTTACAGAAAAAATACTCTGTTTTTAGCGATGTGAGGGTTTTTTTAGGCAAAATATCTGTTTTGCTGTTGCAGCTCTTCCTGGAATGACCCTATAGCGATGCAATGCTTGCATGGTCATTCCACGAAGTGCTATGAAGAAGCAACTCCCTCTACAAAAAGCCTCATATGCACTGAAAAGAAAGAACTACAAAGTCTAGAAATCTTACATATTTTCAGAAGTAAAAACCCCACTCCCCTGCTCTACTGGCTATCAAATGGACCCATAAATATATTCCTGGATATTTTATTTAAAAAAGCAGACCTATATTTGCCAGAACAGCAACTGAGTGTGCAAAGTGGATAGTAAAACATGTATCTAATAAGTACATGCTTATTAACATTCTTTGTGTTTTGTAATGACCTATGTTCATGCACGGTAACATGGTCATATGCAAAGAATGCTTGTGTGTGGTTTTGTGCACAGAGTGCATGTTTAACACTGCAATAAAGTACTATTCTTACCCAGATTTGTTCAAGTGCCCCAGAAGTTCCATCTATACCAAAATGATCTGTTTTAATGATAAATGCAGAACTGCTACCTGTGCATTTGCATCGGGGAACACAGGCATGACAATGAGGATGGCAAATGGACAGTCACTGTTGCACAATGTCTTTTCTATGTAAAATGTGCTGCCTCAGCTTACTAAACTAAACAGCTGATTGGCAAGATGGAAGGGAGTAAGTTTTAGGCATTGTTTTGGATTGCAATTTGGATTGCAATTTTGGATTGCAATTTTAGCTGAAAAACACCCTGTGTTGCAGGTCAGGTATCTGCAGATTGATGTAATTATCTCCACACTACCAACAAGAACTTTCTAGATTATTTTCATCACTTGTTAATAGAAGGATGGCAAAAAGACTGCTTGGGGAGGGGGGGGGGGCATAATGAGATTTGAATGAAAGGCTTTCCAGCTTCTTCCTATCCAAGTTGTTTATCATTGATGCAACTTAGGACAATACAGTGTAGAAATGAGGATTGTAACCGTGGTTCTTCAAGATCAGGACCATCAGAGAAAGGTCAAGGGCCTACTCGCTCAAAGGATCCTCCCACAATATAGTTGCTCTGCATTCATATTTCTTTCTCTTCCAGAGAGACGGTGAATACACTTTATGGGGCTGAAAGAAAGGGTTCATTAGCAAAAATGGGAAAATGGAGAGAGAAAGGTGAGGAATGGGTGGGGGAACATGTAGACCTCCCCAAAGGATATCTTGGCTTGCCCAGGCCCCTTCTCTTTTCTGGCAGAGCCACAGCTCTGCAGAGAAATAATAATTGTAGTGTCTCATATTAACTCTGTTCTCAGAGGTTTCTTCCCCACCCCTGCCAAGATATTCTCCGAGGCAAAATTCTTTGAGACTTCTTTGCATATTAGTTGGCAGAGACATTTGCAAGCCAATTCCAAGCTATTACTGTTCAGGGGGTTGATTACTTATTCCTTAGCACGCAAAGATTGCATCACTTTTTTCTATTCATACTACAGAATCACAGAATCATAAGGTTGGAAGGGATCTTGAGGGATTTCTAATCTAACTACACAGGGCAGGAATCCTCAGACCAATGGCTGTTCCATCTTTGCTTGAAAACCTCTACTGATGGAGCTCCTGTGATTCCAGGAGGTAGGCTGTTCCATTGCTTCATAGTTCTCACAGTCAGGGAATTCCTTTTCATTTCTAATTTGGATTTCCCTCTCTAGAGCAGCATTTCTCAACCTTGGCAACTTGAAGACGTGTGGACTTCAACTCCCAGAATTCCCCAGCCAGGCTGGGGAATTCTGGGAGTTGAAGTCCTCACGTCTTCAAGTTGCCAAGGTTGAGAAATGCTGCTCTAGAGTTTCCACCCATTGGTTCTTGGCCTACCCTTGGGCACTATGGAAAATAAATCCACACCCTCTTCCTTGTGACAGCCCTTCAAGTACTGGAAGACTCTTACCATGTCTTCCTTTTAGACTAAACACACCTAGTTCCTTCAACTATTCTTCATGAAATTTAGCTTCCAGGCCTTTCACTCTCTTCTGCACTCTTTCCAGTTCCTCAGCAGAGGACCAGAAGCAGACACAATATTCCAGGTGTGTCTGACTAGTGCAGTATAGAGTGGAACATTTAATACCATACCTGTGTTTAATGCAGCCCAAGATTGCATTAGCAATAAGGCAGACTAAAATAAACAAGAAGGGCTCATCCAAGGTCTGCAAAAGCCTCTTGTTCAAGACTATCCTGCAGATTTATATGGCTTGTTGAAGAGCTGAGCTTCCAAATTTCAAAGACAGCACACATTGCAATAAGCCACAGTTTCTTCAACCCTAGTTTATTGAATAAGCCCCCACAATGGGCTGGGTATGCTCAGCATGAGAAGACCTAGTTCAGTGTTTCTCAACCTTGGCTACTTTAAGATGTGTGGACTTCAACTCCCAGAATTCCTCCAGCCAGCATGCTGGCTGAGGGAATTCTGGGAGTTGAAGCCCAGACACCTTAAAGTTGCCAAGGTTGAGGAACACTGACCTAGACTATGTTTCACAAACCACTGCATAGTAAGCCAAGGCCAGACAAACTACAGGTAATTATTGTAATTAGATGTATATCCCACCTTTATTTGTACAACTCAGGACAGTGTATGCAATGCTCCTGCCTCCTATTTTCCTCACAACAACCACCCTGTGGGGTGGGCTGAGCTGAGAGAGAGGGACTGGCCCAAGGTCACCCAGCTAGCTTCTATGGCTAAGGCAGGGCCAGAACTCACGATCTCCTGGTTTGTAGCCTGGCTCCTTAACCAGTACACCAACTGGCTCTGCTATGATTGATCACAGCTGAGTCTTACTTTGGCTCTCCAGCATCAGTTAGTATTTGCTTCATCAGCTTCTCTCTCTTGCAACAAGGGGGTCTTTATGCAGACATCACAGCTGCAGTCCTTTGCCCATGACATTGAAATGCATTTCCCCTTAACTGCAGGACCATTTGTCTCTCTCTGGATGCCTGCAAAGCCTAGATTCTCTTTCTATCATCCAAAGGATAGCAACCACCTAATTAGCCAGCCCCAACACTACTGCTGAGCAGGGAGATATTCTTATCGGTTCCCATTATTGAGGTCATTTGCACACAAATCCTTTTTTTATCATTCTTTAGCCTGACTTCATTAAACAATGAAGGCAAAAAATGTGGGGGGGAAAGAAAACCACAAGTCAGGCCATGGAGGTGTTCATCAGGTAGATATGATCTTAGACTTGGGCATCTGCTCTGAACTTAAATCTTGGATTGTGCTTTATTAGTGTTAGTGTCTCTCGCTTGGTCTTTTTCCACAGCCGGGTCTCTACTGCAAGGAATCCCTCAGATATCTGTCAAGCCATTAAGAAGAATATTCTCTGCCAAGTCAGCATCTTAGATTTGCTAATGAGCCTCCCATCTCTAAGGTAAGGGAAGTTTGCTTGCTGCTGTTTCATAAATATAACGCTGCTGTGCACAGGACTCCACACCCATGGATGAGTTGTGGCTGGGTGCAGAAGAGGTGCAAAGCATCGTAAGGGAAAAAGAAACACAATTATAAACCGGGATCCCTCCCCCTCCTCTCCTGTGGCATGTGGATTCTCTGTTTCAACTTCAGGACTAGACCCCCTAGTACTGCCTTTTTCTGGTCTTCAACTTTTCCAGTTTCCTCTACACAGCAGCAACAGAACTAAGCACAAAGGTCACTTCCAGCTTCTCTGCTTCCCGCCAACCTTGCCCAAATGCCAGTCAAAAATGTCAAAATCAGAGTGTCATATTCATTGGGAAAGGAACATTGAAAAATCTGTACTTGCACTCTATTGGCATTCATACCTGTTATCCAGTCCCATTCCAGATTAAAGGAAGCACATGGAAAGTGTTCCCAGCGATGCTAAATCTCAGCAATCAGTTTAAGGCATTGAATTTCCAAATCAGCTGGATGGTAAAGACAGTTTATAGACTGGAAAGGTAGGCAAAGGATGGATAGATAGATAGACAGACAGACAGACAGACAGACAGACAGACAGACGGTAGATGGTGGGTGGGTGGGTGGATGGATGGATGGATGGATGGATGGATGGATGGACAGATATTTTACAAGTACAGTTTTTCAAGGATATATTTGACTTTCCATAATGGAAAATTACTACTGGATTGAAGGTTAGATTGTGTAGTCTTTGGACATAAATGGTTTTCAGTGAGAGTGGTTCTTGGAGTAGTTCTGGGGGTTTTGCTATAAAATTTCTATCAGGGTAATTTTTCAACATTTACAAGTTTAATTTCTCTCATGTTCCATTAGAAAATGCTAAGAATGAATCTCCAGATCCCCTGCAGTTACGCTCCTTTAAGTCACAGACACACACGTCCACAAAGATGTTCAGAGGGTATGAGCTGTCATCATCATCTGTGACAGACAGTACAAAATACATGGTCCAGTGCCTTTGAAACATCTCCTATCAGGCTTGAATTCCCCTTATAAGCCACGCACTCCTCCTGTCTTGCAACTTCTTCCTTAACCTCTGGATCTCTCGGTCAACATAATTTCTTGTCTATTCTTTCTTCTTTCTTGTTCTCTCATTGCCAAAGGTTATCCAGGGTCTCTTTGTGGAAACCAGACAAAGGCATCCAAGAACTGGAATGAAAAGAGACATGTGTTTCTGAGTTCTTCAACAAGCCCACTTGTTTAATTTCCCACTTTCAAAAATGTCGACCACTCAATGCCGTGCAAAACCAGATCAAACCCAAAGACAGAGGTCTTAGTTCCTGGCACCTTTTCTTTGACTTTTCTTGGTGCAGTATAGACTTGTTTTCTGCAAGGGAATCTGCATTGTTTCATGTGCTGCAACACGTCAACAACTGGGCCTGTCTGCATTCCAAGCTGTTGTTTCCTTGTGGGATTTCTCCATAGGAAATGATCTGGAGACCAACCACCCCTGAAGGTTCTTCTCCAGCACTGAACTTTATTTTGTGCAACTTGGAAGAGAGCCCAGCTACTTGTTAGTAAAGTAAAAGAATGAAAGAAAGGTGATCCTTCCTTCCCTATATCAAAATAACCCACACTTCGCTTAGGGCTGTGCTACATTTTTTATGGGAAAAATGCACAGGCTATAGAGCTAAGTCCTCCAGTACATGAACATCCATGCACTATAAAAAAAAGTACAACTGTGTGCCAAATGCTGTGGTAAATGCATAATGGAAAATGGTACCCAGAAACCTAGTTTCATTTGTCTCCCACTAATATCTAGTAACATTTGGCCAATGATCTTATATCATGATGTACCATCTTGTCACACTTTGGGATTACTTAGTTTAGCTTGATGAAGGTTGGGGCAGGACAATGTCCAGGCATTGAGGCTCTTTTAATTCATCAGGAATGGTCAACATTAATGGGTTCATGGATTGTATTCCGGCCTCCTGACCTTTTGAAAGACCATGAAGTCTAGTGATGCAGTGACATCACTGAAAGGAAGGTTTATTTTTTTTTTAAGTTTATTTACAGTATTTTGCGGCAGATTAGAGTGAGAATGAGAGTGTATGCCTCTGGGAAGCAAACTGCTGCCGCCCCCAACCTTAATTCCCCCTAGACCAGTGTTGTCCAAACTTGGCCACTTTAAGATGAGTGGCTGGCTGGGGAATTCTGGGAGTTGAAGTCCACTCATCTTAAAGTGGCCAAGTTTGGACAACACTGCCCTAGACTGAAATCCTGGTGCTGAAATCTGGCCATTTTGCTGTTGAATTTCAGGAATAGAACCTGGGAGCTGTGAAGAGCTGCCAATGTGGCCAGCCACAGGTGGCCCATGGATGTCCCACCCAAGGTTTACATGCTAAGATTGGCTGGTTTTGCACATCTTGTTGGACTAGATTAAAGTGAGGTTGGGCAGCTGATTGTTCAGAGCATCATGGGAACCAAGGGTGTCCTGGGGGAGTGTCAAAAGACTCAAGACTATACTAGTGGCCATGTGATTGAATCCCTGCTCCTTTTAAATTGCATGGAATAAGGGGGCAGGGTTTGATCACATGGTTACAGCTGCTAAGGCTGGTGTGGATCTTCTGGGCTGTGTGGCCGTGGTCTGGAAGTTCTGTTTCCTAACGTTTCGCCAGCATCTGTGACCGGCATCTTCAGAGTGCAGGAGCACAGACAGGAGCAGTTCTCTCTGTGCCCAGGATGGTGTGACCCTTTTGTGGGTATTTATAGAGATCTGAAGGGGGGGATTGGGGGGGATTGGGGGGCCTGGGGGGGTTAATGAGTGGCTGCTTGTTTTGGTATCAGAATATCTGTGTATCTTCCTGTGGGTTAGGCAGGGTTTTTTCTTCTATTGAGTTGTTAACGAGTGGCTGCTGAGGGTGATTAGCATGTTCATTGTGTGAGCTGTTCGCATGTCCTGGTGGTTGAGCTGAGTTCGTTGACCTTTTGCAGGCTGTATTTCTCAGGATTGGTAGCCAGGTTTTGTTGATTTTTAGACTCTCCTCTTTTTTATTGAAACTGTGCTGGTGTTTGTGAATCTCAATGGCTTCCCGGTATAGCCTGGTATAGTGGCTGTTGGTGTTGTCCAGTATCTCTGTGTTTTCAAATAGGATTTTGTGTCCAGTGTGCCTGAGAGCATGTTTAGCTACTGCAGATTTTTCTGGTTGCTGTAGTCTACAGTGTCTTTTGTGTTCTTTTATCCTGGTATGGATGCTGTGTTTTGTGGTCCCGATGTATACTTGCCCGCAGCTGCATGGTACCTGCCTAACCCACAGGAAGATACACAGATATTCTGATACCAAAACAAGCAGCCACTCATTAACCCCCCCCAGCCCCCCCCCCAATCCTCCTCCCTTCAGATCTCTATAAATACCCACAAAAGGGTCACACCATCCTGGGCACAGAGAGAACTGCTCCTGTCTGTGCTCCTGCCCTCTGAAGATGCCGGTCACAGATGCTGGTGAAACATTAGGAAACAAAACCTCCAGACCACGGCCACACAGCCCGGAAGACCCACTCCAGCCTTCGTATGCCGGCCATGAAAGCCTTCAACAATACATCGTTACAGCTGCTAGTTTAACTCCTCCCACCCCCACAGATGCCCTGACGGGAACCCCGGCCACTGTCTTAGCATCTTGTTTGAATTAAGTGAATACATTAAGCCATGATTTGTCTGGGCATGACATGTTACGTATGTACAACAGTGATGCTTTGTTAAACCCAGATTAAAGGTTAAGTACTGGATATGAACCAAGCCACTCAATTTTTAATGGAATCAAAGTTTAACCTCTAAATGATACCTGGTATTTACATATAAGTTTATATAATAAGAGCGGTACTAATTCATCTGACTGGATTTGTTTTTTCAGATGATTTCTTCCTGAGAATGCTTTGAATGCTTCCCATTCACCTCCCTTGTCCTGATCACCTCTTCTTTTCTGCAGTTCTTGACATGAAAAAAAAAGAAAAAAACTTAAAAAGCATATTATTGACTTTACCCCAATGGTCTTTTGTTGGTGTTCAGACAAGCCAACATTTCACTCACTTGGGCCTTTGTCCTGCAAGCCCTCCTTCATTATTCTACCCCTTTCCCTGTTTTAAATAAAACAACATAAGCAGAACTCACCGTTCTGTGATGTCTTTACCAGCCCACAGATGTACCCCAAAAGCTGCAGAATAAAACGCTGGAATCTGTATACTGAAAGAGTTCTTGGAATCTTTAAAAGAGGCTCTCCTTTACATGTTACCAACATCTGAAGCTTGCCTTCTTTTCAGAGGCCTGGGCAAAAAATTTGACCCACCAAGCTAGTGAATTTAGGCAATCTTATCTTTGGAAATGTGATTATCTGCCTTTTTAAAAACCCCATCTTAATTATTGTTGGTAAAATCTCCTGTAAACTGAACAGCGAACTTCATGAACACATATATGTAATTTCCTCATCAACAGTGCGAAAATGGCTCACCATTGCTTTCTTCAAGATTATTTTTCTATTTCCCAATCTGGGGTAGAATCTCCTGGTGGTCTCCCATCCAAGTACTAAGTAGGTCCAGCCCTGCTTCTCTTTTTGACATCAGCCAGGTGCTGCCATCTAGCTTTGTGTGTTTGTTAGTAGAGTGCTTTTTTTTTTTTAATATAATGTTGATTGTCTGATATTATCTTGCCTTCTTAGAAGTTACCTTGAGGACTTTTTATGTTAAACTAGAATGCAATAAACAAGATGCATTCCTCTTTCAAGTCTTGTATCACAGTTTTTGCATCAGGCAGATCAAAGAAGTTCAGAGCTTTTCCTTGCACATCCCCATTGTTATTAAGCAGGAACACATGAGAAATTTTCATATATGTATGTGTGTGTGTGTGTGTGTGTGTGTGTGTGTGTGTGTATATCTATCTATCTATCTATCTATCTATCTATCTATCTATCTATCTTTTAAAAAGAAAGATAAAAGCTAACACAAACTAATCTAAAGTAAGGAAGAAAAAAGACAAAGAAAGAAATCAAAGAGAAAGTAAAAGTGCACGAAAAGAAAAAGAAAAGTAAAAGAAAAATAGAAAAAAAAAGAAAGAAAAAAGATACAAAGAAGTGGCTTCCGATATTCTTCACAGCAGTTATTAGTACAATTATATTTTAACCTCTTTCTCTAAAGTTACACCATGATGCTCTTCTTTCTATAATCTATCTGGTCTAATCATCAAAGCCATAAATCACAAGCTCTCATATGAGAAATTTTCAACCAAAGAACTCAAAATCCTAAACAAATATAGTCTATAAATATGATAAGTTGCGCAGAGAGTCACATAAAAAGTTGCATGACAGAAATGACAAGACACAGGAGAGATGCCTGATTCCAATTTCACACCTGCCACAAACTTGCTATGTGGCCTTGTGATTCTTGCAATGTGCTTATAATAGCATGGGATTGTCATGGGGTTACTGAGATAATATGAGATATTATGGAAGCAACTTTTTAAGGACACGGGAAAAATACTACAGTACATAGCACCATAGGATCATAGATTTGGGAGGGAGCGTGGAAGTCATCTTGTCCAACCCTTCTGGTCAACATAGGATCCCCAAGAGCAGTGTTTCTCAACCTCAGCAACTTTACGACGTGTGGACTTTAACTTCCAGAATTCCCCATTCCACACATGTTAAAGTTACTGCGGCTGAGGAATGCTATCCTAGAGCATCTCTGACAGATGATCATCCAGCCTCTGAAGATTTTCAGAGAAACAGAACTCAGCACTTTGTGTAACAGCCTGTTCCATTGGCTGATAGCTCACGCACTCAAAAAGTCTAGCCTGAACTCTTTTCTTCTAGTTTTAGCCCATGAATTCTGGTCCTGCCTTCTGGGGCAGTAGAGAATAAGTCCACTCCCTCCTCTGTGTGATAACCCTTCAGATATTCAGACAGGGGCCAAGAGAAGAGACTATTTCTAGCTCAGAGTTGAACTGTGGAGTCCTTGGTGCTCTCTGAGCTTGGCTCATCATCAGTGTTTCATTACCCAGCTACGTAACACCATCATCACTTGCATTGATGTTGTTACCTAGTGGGGTCATGAAACATCTGCAACCCCCCCCCCCAAGCTCAGAGAACATCAAGGACTCCACAATTCAGACAGGAACCCCATCCCCACTCCTAACAACAACAAGGACAGCCTAGCTTGAATATTGTATTACTTGAGAATATTACAAACATAACAAAGACTTATCTGTCACCATTCACACCTAGCCTGGCGATTGTCTGTTCGGACTAAGGGACTGTAGGAGCTGAAGTCTAGCAGATCGGAAGAATACCAGGAAGAAGAAGGTTGCTTTAGGCACACGTTTATGCAATGCTTTCTCAAATGCTAAAGCAGCATGATATATATCCAAAGGTAGAATAATATGGCCAAAGGCTATGTTGCTGCCCAACTGAGACTGTGGCTTTACCCTTACTACCATCAACATGAGACGCTTCCCATTTTCTCTGAAGAGAAAGCGTCCATGGATAGAAAAATAAAATTTCCATTCCTCTCTGATGATGATGACAATGATGATTAGGGTTGGTTGCACAGTCAGCCAGATGTTTAGACTGGATTTGGCGGCGGCATCATCATCATCATCATCATCATCATCATCATCATCATCATCATCACTACTACTACTACTAGTACTATTATTATTTGTTATGGCTGCCTGCTCCAGAGGACTCCAGGTAGGTTACAACATTGGACTATGTAATTTAAAAAGTTAAAGACATAGTAACAAATCATAACAGCCCAGACTAAAGAGCAAGCATAACAATTAAAAGGAAAAAGTAAAACCTGTCACAAACATGCTAACTCCAGGCCTAGGAACAGAGCCAGGTCATAACAGCCTTCCAGAACTCCAGGAGGGTGGGCATCGGAGGCTGCAGAGGGCAAGGTCAGTGACAGAGAAGGCACATTTCCTCAGTCCCACAAGATGGCAACATTTACTTGAGGGCATCTGGTGCGCACCTACTCTACCCAAATGTACCATGAGCAGAAACAATTGGAGATATACATAATAACATTTTAAAAGCCCATGTGTCCTTATATTCAGGGTCTGGATGGGACAAAACAGGCTAAAGCTGAACCCAGGCAAGATGAAGTTCCTTTTTGTCCACCATAGTCTTCTCTCATGGTCCAGATCTGTCCTGTGAAAGGGTGGCATTGCCCTTGAGGGAGCAGATCATGACATGGAAGTTCTCCTGGATTCGCAGCTCCTGCTACTGAATGAACAGGTAGAAGGTGTGTCCAGGAGGGGTTTTGTGGGCCTTCCAGAGTAGGAAGATCTAGCCACTGTCTCATGCCATTCTCATCATGGAGTTAAAATCCAGCAATGTGCTCCAGATGGGGCTGCCTTTGAAGACCATGTGGAAATTGACCTTACTACAAAATGCTTACTGATTGGTCCTCATTGCTGAGATCCTCTCTTGTGGTTCTTGCATTAATTATTAAGAGGTTTCCTAGTGCAATTCATAGTACTAGCTTTGACATATAAAGCCCTAGATGATTTGGCACCACGGTACTTACAGGACTGCCTACTCCAATCACTGTTGACCCATCTAAGGATGTCTGCCAGGAGAAACTGTTGGTAATGCTCCATTTTCATGGGGTGAGGGGGCTGAGACTGTGATCATTTTAATGCATTTTATCTTGTTGTAGACTGCTGGGAATAAGAATTTAAGAAGTTTTTTAAAAAGTAGATAAATATTCTTATTTTCAAAAGATAGAGAGCTACTACAAAGTCTAGAGAACCCTTGTAACAGAGAAGCACCAGGGCAGAAATATCCTGAAAATTATTTAAGACTGAAGACTTTGAGAATGTTAAGGCCTACTGAGCACTTCCAGATGAGGTCTTAGATCTGCTCATACAATGACTTGAGCCCTGCTGCAATTCAGTTGTCACTTGTTCAGTTCCTGAAATTCTTTCAGCAAATGGGGAACTTCCATTTGCAAGCAGCTGTCTTTTGTTTTAACCAGATGGAGAGGCCAGTAGCTAAACATTGATTGACTGAGACATCTCTCCTCACATATTGGCGAGGAAAGGTGCATTCTGACTGGCTGTTGGTTCTTACTTGCGTTGCAAACTCTTTCTACATAGGAGCCAGTAAGAGTTCTGTTAATCTTAATGGCAAGAACAGCCCACTTAAGCCCTGTTCCATTTAAAACATAAAAATAGAAGACCTCCATGATGGAAAACCTTGTCGCCTAGAACAGCCCTGAACTGGTGCTACTCATATGGAATTATAAGAAGTGCTGGTTCAATTCAAGGTGCTAATTGTCACCTATAAAGCTATTCATGACATAAGGTCTTGTTATTTGAGGCAATGTCTTTTTACTGTGGCATCTGCCTGTCCTGTAAGATCTGACAGGGTTGGCATGCTTTGAGTCCCATGTATCAAGCAATGCCATCTGATGGGACACAAGTGGCTTGCCTTCTCTGTTATGGCATCTTCCCCTGGAACAACACCCCCATGAAGACCTGAGCAGCTCTCATCCTGCTCTTTTTTACACAAGCATCAAAGGACCTGGCTGTTTCCCCAAGTGTTGGATTAAGACATAGTGGGGGCTCACTGTGTGTTGGTTTTGTTACTATTGTGTCTGTTGTCTCTCTGTTTGGCCATCTTTTCTTTTTTTGTGATTTTGGTTGTTGTTTTGACTTTTTTAGCTTCAATCTGCGTGCTGTCCAAAGTCATTCTGAGTGGGCAGTCTACAGATTTGATTAATAATAAATAAATTATATAAAATCTCTACATTCAAGGCCCATGCAATCAGCTTGTGATTTTGGCCATACACTCTTTACATAGGGAAACTGGGTTATTCACTCTATTCATGGAATAAAGGTGCCCATGAACCTGTATTCTGTGTTTCTAACGTGATTTATTATAAGGTACCCTTAATAGCTCCTTAGCAAACCATAATCTATTCTTAACCCGAGTCTCTGTAAATGGTTCTTATATTAATTTCTTCACAGTAATCTTGATTTACTTGACGCTAAGAATAGAACAATGTAATTAAAATGGAAAGATTTTCTCCACATCTGTTCTGAAATTAGAAAACAACAGTTTATTCTTCATCATGTTGGCAGTTTCCTTTGCCTTCTATTGCTTGTTTTATCATCCATTTCACTCAATTCTTGGGGAGTATCTTCATCTTAAAAGGACGTGGTTAGGAACTAGCTAATGGAAATTATAACATCTTTTCATAAGGGCGATTTTTTGCATAATCTAAAATTTCAGTGTGGGTGGTCAGCAACTGTATCATAGAACCATTGGTGGAAGCACACAACCCCCTAGTATACTCCCGTTTGAGATTACTTCCTGTGCCACTTCCTGCTTTGGCTTTGCCATCATGAGAGAAGCTGTTTCTGGAAGAAACCCAATCCTTAGCGTAGGAGTGAGTGGGTACAAATTATTCTTGCTATTCATCTTAGCATTGGAAGAATGAGCTAGGTTTCCAAGAGGAGATAATTCATATGGATCCTGACATTGACAAGCAAGGGCTAGAAACTGCTTAGCATATTCAGCTTATGCACCGATTTCAATTTCAATCCATATTTTTGTTAGAGAGAAAACCCATTAAACCTTGGAGGCCACACTACCTAATATTTCTGGCCCTAAATTATAACTCTCTGATCTTAGGCAAGAGGGAAGAATTGTGTAGACTTTCCCTTCCCTCCTTATTTATAGTAGCATTTAAATATGCCATTTTTCACAAGTATAAACTTCAGGTCTGACATTATCATCCAGAGTCATCTATCATGGAGATTTCATTTAGAAATCATTAGGAAGAGTGAAGGCTCAAAGTATTTAATTTCTCCAAATCACACTGAGTAGTTTATCACTGTGGAGGAGACCCTCTTTTGGCTGGGAAAGATGAGTGGCTAGTTTGTAGTGACTACATTTGTAGCATCTAATATCCAGGAGTTTAGGTAAAGCTGCTTGAGTGAGGATTTGCAATCTCACTATTGCTCCCTTTCAGTTTGGGACATAATATTAGAGTATAACAATGTATTAACAGGCACAAATGTGCTTGTGGTAGAAGGTTGCATTTCAAATTAAAGACAGGAACTGCAGCTTCAAGCAACTCAAGATAAAAAATCATCAACTAATAGTAGCTTGTTCAAATAATTAACGCACACATGTCTTGATTTATAAAGAGTAACAATTATCTTTAAAATGGAGGTCGATGCTTCCAGTCACCTCCTTCCACCTCTGCTGTTCACAACACCAGGACCTTTTTTGCAGTGCTAGATACAAACAGGTGACTCCCATAATTTCCAGCAAATATGATTTATCTCATAGGCATCTATTACAAGTCATCATGACATCAAAGCAATATGGGTCAGGATGACGACGTCACACAAATGATGTGATGATGTAATTTGTATCAGTTGGACTGTGACGTCTGATGCATCATTTGTGTTATGAGGTGTCTGTTGTCATTTGCCCCCTCTCATTTGCCCCCTCCCCTCTAGGGTGCCTATGTTTTCATGCAACATCCGAACAGAGCCTATGTGGATCAAAGTGGGCACTGAAAGAAGCAGAGCAATTCTTTATTGAAAGAGCTACCCCAATCATACACGAATGGAATGGAAGGTGGTATCAAAAAATAAACTCTGTCCTTGATTTTTGCAAGTATTTCTCTTCCATTTTCATTCATTTTCAGTGGCCATAATAAATCAGAAGAATAGTGCTTGTAGGCCGCCCAGATTATCCTTTTATGTGTAGACCAAACACATGGAGAAGAATGATGCCCAGTGACTCTGCTTTCAGCTTTCCATGTCTGCAAGATGGTACTTCATGCATCAACTTCAGGTGCATAAGCTTTTTGTAGAATCAGGAAGACATGCCAAGATTACTACAAGAATAGGTGCATCTTGAGCCCTCTAAATTGCTTACACGAATACTCAGTCACCTATATTGATATTGAGCATTATAATAATTGAAATCCATTCTTCCTTGCCCAATGAAATGAATTGGACTTGAAATGATTAGATTTGGTTGGTTTCCCTTAAAAAAAAGAACGTGAATTTCCTTTGAGCTGGCATTTTTCATCCCTGTAATGTTTAGCCCTGATAAGCAGTTAGCACACTAACTAAAGTATTTTGATTTTATTAATAACGCGACTGATTAAATTTTACTGAATCGGATGTTGAAATGGTATTCCATGTTTGGAGAACTTGCATGAGACTCTTGTTTATTTTGACAAAACACTGTCCTGAACACCCAAGGGCAAAAGGTATCGCTAGGACCACAACTGAACTAGGTAAAAAGTTATGTGACTGCTCTTCTCATTCTCCATGAATGGAAAGCATATATGAATCCTTTGTTTGATTGTGGCATTTGACATTCTCGAGACCCATAACCACTGTCCCAAATATGTAAGCTGTATATTAAATCATCCACACTTCCTTCTGTTTCCCCAATTTGCTCACTTTGTTCATGTGGGGAGAAACAAAGGGGAACTTCCTAGTGACTTGCAGGTAAATTTGCAGTGACCTTCAGAAAATGAATGAGGATTATTGTTTCCTATCTATGAATCCTTGCAGATGACAGGCAGCCGATGCAGGGTTACGGTATATCTCACCGATGGGTCAATTGCTTCACTCATGGAATGTATGACTTCAACTCAAGCTTGTCTTCTTAACATTATTTTCCCTTAAACATCAGAAGGTTGGTTAGTTGGTTATCTTCACTTATGGCAGTCCTTGCAGGCAGTCATACCACTTCTACTCTGCCAAGTAATGCATTTCAAAAGTGGTGGTGCTATCAATTTCACTCGGAGATGCTGCTAGGGGAAAGTGCATGCTGCTTGTATAAGCCTGGAAAATCAAGTCAGAGTTTTCTGTAGGCATTGTGAAACTGATTTAGAAGGAATTAAGATCCCATTGCTGATAAAATGGACTTGTGAAATTAACTATTGAGCTGGCAACTAGCCAAGGAGGGGATGGTTGGGGAAACACTCAATCTCTGTTTCTTCCAGGGCAGGAAGACACTACTTTCTTTTCCTTAAATAGATGCACAGCAATGAAAGTACCACTTATGTCTGCCCGGGAGCTTATATAATTGGACATGCCTCTATATTAAAGAACGGGGCTGTGCAATGCAGTCAAAAGGTTATTTCACAAAGCTGTTGCAGGAACCCTTCTGCTGGGATTCCTGAAGATGTGAAACCACTGTACATAAGTGCACATCTGCAGAAAACCAGGAAGGGCCTTCGAAAAAGCCCTATCTAGTCTGCCGGGGGTGCTGTTGCTTTAATACATGGAGGAGAGGGCCTCCCCTTACAACAGCATCATTTGTAAAGCCCTTCTTTTGAATACTTCGCACAGCTCCATCAAAGGAGGCTTTGCATATAGAAGGCTGGGGTATGTTTGTGAGAAGCCAATGCAACCTAGAGCCAAGATGCCAAAGTGCATTTCTGCACCCATTCATCCACCAGTCCCACAGTCAGGATATGTGTTTTGCTAGCCACTGAGGAATATAGAAATCTGTTATCTCTATTGACCAAAAGCAGCTTTCTATGAAGGAGTTGTTCTAAACCATCATTTCGGAGATGCTAAGGAGAAAACGTGGGGAGTTTTTGCAAGCAAAAACATCTTCTTCACCCTTAGTTTTGGCCCAGCATCTTTCTGGAGCTCACCTGTTTTAACACACAGGTAACCAGCATTATTGGGGTAGACAGTTTCTGATCATCTCTTGGATGAAACACTGAACAGTCAGGTACAAACCGATGCAGACCGAGTCTAAGGCAAGATTTGGATTTATAGCTGATAGCTCCGTGGCTGGATTGGGAATAGAATATGTTATGCTCTACTTTCTCATCTCTCTGTTCCTATTGTAGTACTGCTACCCCCATCCCAATTCAGGGTTCGGCACCTTTGGACATAGATGAAAGAATGTTTCAATGAAGCCCCAAATGTCAGCTTGACCAATTTTTAGTGAAATCAGGCAGATGCAGCCTGGGTGTCATTTCCCCCTTTTTGTTTCTAAACAACCCTCACTGTACTTGGAAGTGACAAGGAGGCCTATCACAATTGCCTCACTCTGAGACAACATGTTTGTTGATTCTTCCTAAGATTTTTTTTTAGGGGCCAGTAAATCTTTTATCTTGCACAGAACAAGGCTTTTTAAGTTGAAAGGGCAGCTCTTCCAGAATTCCATAAAGTCAGGTCACCTTATCAGGGTCTCTCCTTCCTTTCGGTTTGCCCTGTTTGATTTGTTTTACTGCCGTGCCAGGACTGGGCCTGGAAGCCTGTAAAATGAAAGAGAGCTCTGCCCTCGGATCTCGCTTTGCTCTTTTCCAGCTAATGTACCTTTGAGAGTGTCCTCATCGGAAATTTGTTAGTTTGCAAATATTGACTCCCTCGGGGTTGTCAGATGAACCCATGGCACAGGTGATGAGCAATGCAAATTGAACTGGCCAAAGGGCATTTATGTCCATTTATCACCCTGTGTGTGTTTAGGGGAGACAGACAAGAGATTGAAATCATTTCCCACCTCCTGAATAGTCTGTGGAATTCAAATATTCTCTTTCAAAACCAGATTTAGTCTGAATTTGATTTCGTAATGGGACCCTTCCCCTTCAAGAATGTGAGAGTTCTGTGACCTTGCAGACATTCTAAAAAGGGTTTTGCTCTGTCTGTCTGTCTGTCTTTCATCAAAACCCAAAATATAACCACCCATCCAAGATATCCCCTTCAATTAAAAAATGTGTTTCTTAGATCCTTTTAAAATATGAATGTCAAAAGTTAATAAACTGATTTTACAGAAGCAACAAAATTGCCAAATCGAACTATTTTAATGAGGAGTTTGAAATGTGGATCAGACAACTGAAACTTATTTAAATTATGCAACATTCATATTTATTTGTTCCATTTCACTGTGATCTTTCTTTATTCCTCTTTGGAGTTAGTTCTTGCCCTTCTTTTTCCACTGTCTTTATGAATTGATCGTGCCGACAATCCATCTCCATCCGGAACTATAAATTCATGGTATATTTCCCCATCATGCCGTCATATTTGGTTATATAAGTTGCTGAAAGCACCTGGGAACCATACAGGTAATGGCAGTTTAAGCATACCAGTAAATGAATGTTTTTGTAAAGATTGTCTAAAATCAGCCAAAAGAGAAGATACTTACTACTGTTGAAAAATGTTGTGGTAAGTACTACAGAACTTTGATTCAACTGTTGATGTGATTAAACATTTGCAGTAGAAGCAAACAGGACTAAATAAAAGCCAAACTTTCATACCAATTAGATGTAATGATACGTTACATATATATAATTCAACAGCAACAAGTACATTAACACATATTGGAGCTAGGGAGAGCTGATTTTTTATAGAATATTAAAGACGTGCTAGTCTATGGCAAGACAGTTGGGATAAATCTGATAATATATTCAACTATCGATGGAAACAAAACCTGAGACAATTATCCATGTAGAAGCTCAAGTTCCTGCTGGAAATGATTGTATATATCAGTTCAAATTTCTTCCCGTTTTTCATTTTATGAATACATCAATTAATTGTTCTCAGATTTTAACTTTTCTGAATCTGTCAGGTTGGCTTTGTCAAACTTACAAATTATTTTTTCAACTGCTCTAAATGTTATGTCCATTTTGTCACCTATTTCTCCATATACAAATTTTAGTTTGCAATTTTGTCTAATAAAAATAACCCTGTAGACTTGTAGATTATTACCCTGAATATATGCATTTTTGCAAAGACTTTTCTCTAATATACATTGTTCTCTATTTGTTGGACCATATAGCATAATTTAAAGAAAAGCGACAACTTTCAAATGATAATGAAGCTTCAGTTCATGCATTGTTTCCAAAACACAGGATGAGATAAAACTGCATTGAAAAGTGAAGGAAACTAATTTCTTCCCAATTCTTTGGTTTTTACATTCATTATCTGAAGCTTTCAAGAATCTTCTGCGATGTCAGGAATACTTCTGTGGCTTCTGTGGACTGAAACTTTTGCTGTCAGTTTGGGAATGCAACTGGACTGGACTAAGGATAATCTAAATGAAATTTAAAATGCACTTAAAAAAAAAATTCAAATAGCTGTTTGAATTGGTAGGGGGTGTATTGACAATGGCATGGATTTTCTCTCTTTTACTACTGTAATTTTCACGGGCAGGAAAATTCCCACATGTAGGTCACGTAGCTAGGTATGGGACGTATCACCTAGTTCTGGATGAATTAGGTCTTTTTGGAAAAAAAATAAGTCTATGTTAGGCTTAACCCATGGCAGACTCCTCAAACCTGGCTGCTGGGCACAGTAGGAATTTTGTGAACAGGTTGCAGGTGGCCTGACCCAGTTGCTGCAATGGGGGAATATAAGCAGCCAGGCTGCTATCTCAGATCCTGGTCACGCTGAATTCTTCTGACTATGTCTATTCACCTTTGTCTTGAGCTGGTGGGCACATTTCTAAACCAAGCGCTGGGCTGCAGCTACCCATTATTTTTCATTCTAAAAAACCTTCTGGGGTTCATTTGGGTATTCTTAGAAATAAAAATGACTCTTGAGTCTGGCTTTGTAGCATTCCAACAATTCTTTATCTTGCCAGGTCAGGTCGTCCCATGTATGCCAACAGAGGTATTTGTGGGTAACGTAGGTGTTTCTGGGCGCCTTGCTGAGGTTCCCAACAGTATGATTTTCCTGTTCCTCAAGAAACAAGAGGGATCAGAAGCATAAGTAACCCTGAAGCAATCAGTTACGGGATCTGATGGGTTCTTGGGGGAAAGACCAACACCCTTCCTGAAGAACCAGTGTGAGTTTTGTTAATCAAAATATCCACTGAATCTCATCTCATCCTAGTTCCTCAAGCCATGCTTAAACATTCACAATCAGCTGAGTTGTGCAGATTCCTCACTCCACCTAACAACAAATGGTTGTTTATGTGCAACAGAATATTTGCATACCTGGCTCCATCTTCCAAAATGAATTCAGAGCTGAAGTTATTTGGGTTCTAATGTGGGTTTGGCAAAACTTCAGAGAACACAAGGATATCCAAAGGGAATGAACCTAGTTCCAAACCCAAGCCCAGGGCTATCTTTCAGAGTCAGAGCATTTTTAGTAAAAATTCAGAAAGCTGCTATCAATGATCAAAGCGCTTTTGTCTGTTCTGCAGTTACTCCCATCCGTCTAGACGTCTGTCACACAGGTTCCTTGTGCAATGTTTTTCCAGATTCCTTCAGCCTTCTTCCAGGTCTTTAGTAGGCAGATTTCTCCTTGCCTTACTTAGAGATGTCTTTGACTAGTGTGCACCTTTCCCTTGCAGTTGAAAAACAGATAAATGTCACAAACAGCTGAGTTTGTTCACACCTTGAGCAGGGTTCTAGGCTGGAGTGAGGAAGGTCTGTCAGGTCTTGGAGAGGGCAATGTTCTGCAAGGTGGATTGGCTTTTGCAACTAACTTGAATGCACCAGAGCTCTATGAATGCTAGATAGAAATTATCAGGTTGGAAGAAGGAGATTGGGGACCCTGCTTCTGTTTTGCAAACTGGGAGAGAAGGTTGAAAGGGAAAATCAATAGGTAGGCAGGTGTGCTTAATCTTCTCTGACTTGCCTTCCCCAGAACCCAGATCTTTCCTAAAAAGCAATTGACTTATCTCCTGAGATGAGACTTCTTTGCATTTACTGAAATCTTCTATTCACCTTGTACAACCTTTCCCAATCTGATGACATCCAAATATGTTGGAACTGCACATGTGCTTAGGAATTCTGGGAGTTGTAGTTCCAGTGCAGCCAATGTGCTTCACATTGGAGAAACTGACTTAGGAGAAAAATCCTTTCCTCTGTGCTGCTTTGTCTAAAATGTATGCATGTGGCTTAACAAGTACATTCTCCAGTTACCTCTCTGGTGTCTGAGAATATAGGTATTTACCTTACAAAAATGAGGTAGGGAGGGATCTTACAATCATATTAAACTGCATATAGAATATTTGTGAATATATCTTCCAAAATTGTTTTTGTTCCTAAAAGCAGTCCTAGAGACCCCAGTGTAGATCACAGTCTTCTCCTTTACTCCTTCAATATCCCAAGGATTGTAGTCTTTGTAGATGCTCTCATAATTACAGATCCCCAGAAAGATCTATAAATACATATGTACATTGTATACAATAGTTGCCTAAAACATTTTTGTAGGCCCTGGAAGCTTTAAAGGCCCTAGACATTGTCTCTCTTGTAACCAAATGATAATCCAGCCCCGGTTCCAACCTATTTACTTCTTCGAAGCTGCAATTAATCACAGAAGTGAAAACACAGAGATACAGTGCCCGTATGCCTTCCTCCTCCATTGCCAAGGGCAAGCTTGTGGGTAGAAATTGTGTTGTAACATCCTCTTCACAGCATGGGTTCAATCTGAACTTGTTTGGTTCTGGAGCCAAAATCTTCATCCCATGCCAAATTCTGTGCCTGCAGAATTGGAACTCCCAACCTGCCTTTAGACAGACCCTCCCAAAATTCTAACTTTATTTGTTGAGTGATTGCAAGAAAGGTTTCTTAGAAGGTTAAAATGCAAAGCAGGATGCAAACATATCCATTAATCGTAGCACCGGTTACTGAACCAAATGCATGGATTCTCACTCTCTGCATCTTTCAAATGGGAATCATAACCCAGCCTTTGTCTGGCTCATCTGTGCAGGTGGAAACCTTTGTTAGACAGGCCGTGTCTTGGGCTGGGAACCTGTTTAATGTCTCAAAATATTGCCTGGATTTTGACTGGGGCCACAGGTATTTGGAAAGGAGACTCTTTGGGTGTGTCCCTGCCGTAGCTAATTATTGACATGAACTTATTTGTAAGAGTAGGAGGAAGGAATTTTGATGCAGTGGGGAGGGAAAGTGTACACTCAAATTCTATTCCTGTAATAATGGCAGATGGATACATGTGTCTATGTACGGGCATGTGTGGTACACTAGAACAATTCTAATCAGTATTCAACTTGGCCTGAAGCAAAGGGGAATGACGCTGTGCAAAAAGGCCTTGAGGAAGAGGCTAGGAGCCAAGAAAAGTCCAGCTGGAAACCATCAGACATGTTTTTGCTTTATGTCTTGGCAATCAAAGCGGCATATAATGTATCAGTAATAGGAAACTATCAAAGATCTGCGCCTGAATAGCCTAGTTTCATCCCCAAAATACATGGCTATGAGTTCATCCCCATGTCTCACTTACCATGACCCTAAGAGGCCCACTAATGATTTTAAGAGTCATGTTGTCATGATGCCACCTCCATCTCACCCCCAGCCTGCTGCAAAGACAGCCTGAAGTCATATTTAGTTGTTTTGCTATTAAAGTGGTGTTTTCCCTCTTACCCCAACACAAATTTTGCTATGTGAACAGTCTACAATGCCTTGGAGACAAGGCTGGCAATGACGCAGTTATGGACAGGTGCTGACAAGGTCTTATTGCTGCTTGAGTCTGTTGTGGGCATACCCACCCCCCGTCTAGTTGCTGGACACTGATTTCTATGGCCATTTCAGCTTGGGTTGCAAGACTGACCAGATATCTGACTTGTACAGCTTGCTTTCAATCTTAAAGGAAATCAACTCTGATTGCTCATTGGAAGGATTGATACTGAAGCTCAAGCTCAGATACTTTGGTCACCTAATGCGAAGAGAGGACTCTTTGGAAAAGACCCTGATGCTGGGAAAGATGGAAGGCAAAAGGAGAAGAGGACGGCAAAGGATGAGATGGCTAGATAGCATCACTGAAGCAATGAGCATGAAATTGAGCAAACTCAGGGAGGCAGTGAAAGATAGGAAGGCCTGGCGCAATATGGTTCATGGGGTCACGAAGAGTTGGACATGACTTAATGACTGAACAACAACAACAACAACAGCTTGCTTGTTTGTTTGCTTGCTTTGACCTGCGATTATCAATCTCCCTGCAGACTGGCACTTCCTGAATAAATGCTGGTCTTCCAGGAGATCAGTCAGTGGCTGGCAGGTAGGTGGGATGCTTGGCAAAGCAGGAAGGATACCTACAGATTTGCCTGTAAACTCCATCCTGACCAATGGGTCATTTTGGGGTATTGCTGCCTATTGATCTTCCATGATATCAGTTTAGGAATACTATCCAGGACCTCCACAGGGCCAGTGGACCTATTTGGTCTTCCCCAGGAACCTAATGAATCCAAATGGTTTCCACTGGGCAGTTGGGAACTTTCCTGGCAATCCAGCAGGCAATTGTGTTGAATGCCTGGTCAGCCATTGACAACAGGAGGCAATCCATGCATGAGGAGATTGCTTCTGAGTAATCACTCTCTGTTTGATCCTGATTCGTCCCTTGGTTTACCAAGGACTTCGAGGAGATGAAATGTCAGGAGTGTTGCCCAGCACACTGGTGGAAGAACACAAAAAAACAAACATGGGTATGCATAAGCCCATTTTCAGGCTTACACCTTGCCAATAGGAGAGGTGAGACATCTTCAGTTTTCCTATTCTTTTGCTTCAGTGGGCTATCATCCAGCAACCTTGCTCAGAATGAAGTGGTGCTTCCAAGCTTGACTCATGCCTCTCCTGGCTTCTTTGAGGAACCAGCGTGTGTATGGACCATTGGATCTGGGAGAGTATTAGCACCTCATTATAGGAAGGAATGTTAGGCCCAAAGCCCTCAAGAGGGCAATGAAGCACCTCCTTCTAAAGAGGCACTTCCTGAATTCGCCAGTTATAGACTACTACCAACCAGTCTCCAGCCTTCCCATTTTAGGGAAGGTTATTGAGATGTCGACAGCAGACCAGCAGCAGATCATCCTAAAGGAGAGGGATTATCTAGACCCTTTCCAGTCAAGATAGAGGCCCGGGTATGGGACAGAAGACATTGGTCATTCTGATGGATTTACTTGGATGGGCCCTGGAGAAGATCCTCCTTGACTTCGAAGAGGCCTTCACTACTTTCTGGAGGGATTGGATATTGGAGGTACAGTTTTACAGAGGTTCTGCTCCTTCCTCAATGGGCTGGTCCAGTTGGTGGTGGTAAGAAAAGAGAGGTTAGCTTGTGGCTTCTTGGGGCATGCCATAGAGGCCAGCCCTCTCTCCCCTTTTTAAAATATGTACATGAAGCTGCTGGGAGAGATTATCCAGTAGTGTGGGGTACAGTATTATTAATATGCCAGTGATACTCAGTTGTACATTGCTACGCCAGGCCATGCTGAAGATGCTGTTGATGTCTTTATCCTAGTATCTGGAGGCTGTCACATTCTGGATGGGAAGGAACAAGCTGAAGTTGAACCCAAACAAGATGGAGGTGTTGTTTGTTCCACATTAGATCTGTCAGGACAGCCCCACTCAGCAGCCTTGTTGGAGACACAGACATTTATGTTGAATACTTTCTTGCCAACTTAAGGCTAGAAGGAATGCACCTGAACAAGGTGATGAAGAAATGTCCTATATCTTATCATATTTCAGCCAACATTCCAATTTAAATGTGATAAACTTGTCCACACATACAATACATACATACATGCACAGAGAGAGAGAGAGAGAGAGAGCGCTTTCTAGCCCTTAGCACTGAAAAATTAGTTACATAAGTTCATGGGCAAATTTTAATAAAGATCGGAATCTGTATGCAGGTGTCTGTGATAACAAGCCCTGATTGTGAAATCATTGTGAAATACTTCTCCACGATATACTTTGGTTCCAACTGAAAAAGCTTGGATTTTTAAAAATTTAAATACAAACTAATGATACAAACTAAAAAGGGGGAAAAAATCTATTTTATAGTTTATACATATCAATAGTCACTGATTTAACCAATGAATTCCCTACTATAATATAAACAATACAAAATATTATTGTAAGATATCATAAAATCTTTGCCATAATAACATATATTGCTGCATCCTTTGATTGTTCAAAAATACTGCCTTTTCACACATTTCCAACAACCACTCCTTAAGATCTGGAATAACATCACTTTTCCAGTTTCTTAATATAATTCTTTTTGCTGCACTCCCCCTTGCTCAGTACAACCACAATTCCTGATAAATTCCAAAGCTTTGATATATAATTCAACATTACATCAGCATCTTTAACATTTAAACATTGAACATTTAAAAAGCTTAGACATTTTAGGAGATTCATCTCTGATGCTAAAAATACCTGTAAGGATTACGACTTCAGCATAGGAAATTTGTGATTTTGGGCTTCAGTCCTTCCCATCTACCCCTTTTAGTGCTGTACAGTGTTATTGAATATTGAACACCTCTTCATTTTTTTATAATAACTTTATTAAATTTTAAAAAGCAGAAAGATAAAAACTAACACAAACGAATAATCAAGCAAAAGAAGCGAAAGAAAGAAAGCTAGAGATAAAGAAAGAAAGTGAAAGTGCTGGCAAAGAGAAAAGGAAAAGAAGAAAAACAGAAATATTGAACCCTTTTTTGAATGCACCCTAACTTTGAAACATAGATGGTGCCCATAGAGAAAGGGGTTTTTGAGTGGCCACTTCCTGATTCTGCAATGCTGCCAACACCCCAGCCTACCTGACACCCCTACAGGACATTTCTAGCACCAGAAGAAGACCCTGTTCTTTTCCCAAACTTTTCAAAACTTCCCAAACTTTTACAGTTGTACAGCACCCTGCCTAGAGGCTTTCTAATTGCAGTGGGTTCAAAATAAACAATCAAAATCTTTATTTTCCTGTGCCTCTAATGTAATGTGCTAGTGGTTTTAGTTTCCCCTTCAACTAAATTTTTATCCCTACCACAGCAATCCTATGAAGTAGGGCTAACGAATGAATGAGTTGCTCTTTTACTATTTTTTTTAAAAAACAAATGTGTTTACTTTAAAGACTCACACTAAGAAAATTCCCTTTTCTACACGTCTTTAAAGTTCAGCGATAAAGGAATAAATATGCACATTCATTCTTAAGCCAGCAAACAATGACTGGAGGGGAAGAACAGACTCTATTAAGGCAGCCTTTGTTGACGGTGGCAAATCTTATCCATCAATCAATTTTCTCTGGCCATTTATTCCATCTTGATATATGCAAAGCAGGGAAGTGGCCAAGTGAAACAACAAATGGGTGGGATGTGGGAGAACAATGATTTTATAGGATTAATTACCTAATATCTGTTCACAATATGTTGATAGCATAGCAAGTTTCTTAAGCATTTGCTATTATTGTTGTTGGTCGCACAGTCAGCCAGATGTTTAGACTGGATCTGGTATTTTTGTCTACCTGTTGAGTCCTTCCCAAGGACCTGGGATAGGCAGATGTTGTTTGATGGTGTTAAAGGTATCGTCGCAGGATATAAGCTGTTCCAAGTAAAGCTGCCTTTTGCAATTGACTGACGGTGATTTTGTCAATGCCGATGGTCTTCAAGTGGTGCTCCAGATGTTTTGGGATTGCACCCAAGGCACCTATTACTATCGGTACTATTTTTGCTTTCTTTGTCATAATTGTTCTAATTCTGTCTGTAGGTCTTTGTATTTTGTAATTTTCTCCAGTTCTTCCTCTTCTCTTCTGCTGTCTCCAGGTATTGCAATGTCCACTTTCCAGACTTTTTTGTCTATCTTATCAACAATTGTTAAATCTGGGGTATTATGTGGCAGGTGCTTGTCTGTTTGAATTCTAAAGTCCCAGAGCAGCAGCAGCAGCAGCAGCAGCAGCAGCAGCAGCATCATCATCATCATCATCATCATCATTTTACAGCTGCTTATTAGCCCTAATTCCTGCTTCTAATGCAAGTCTGAGCAGCTTTTATTCTGTTGGCTTCTCCTTTCCTTCCCTTGCAGAAGGTCTTTCCCTCCCTGTCAGTTTTGTCCTTCTTGAAGGAGACCAGCAGTCCAGTGGGGCTACGGCTTCAGTGCTTATATCATAGATGCAGTCTGTTTACTCCACACTGGGCGGGCAAACTGCTACTGAAAGGGCTCTACTGATCCCAGTGCAGGGCTTCAGCATCCAGAAATAGTTCCACTTAAATCTAACCTCCACATAAAGAAATTGACTTTGATGATGGGGTTGAAAAGCTCAGACTATTTTGGATAGGAGCACAGCTTGCTTCAATTTAGGACCTGGGTGGGTCTCTGTAAAGTGATGACCAAATTCATCCTTCTGGGATTTCCAGGAACTCAGAGAAATGACAAGAGATGACCACAAGGGTTTGAGGTCAGAGAAGCTTGGTTTAGCTTCCTTCTCCTTTGCCAGGGATGGGGGATTGGATTTTCCACCAGTGGGCAGTTCAGATGAAGCTTTGCAAAAGAACAAAGCCTTGTGCAAGCAGAGACCTCTTTGATGCAAGCTTTCCTGGGCCATGTCTGCTCCACGTTGTCCTGGTTAGAAGACAAAATTGTACAAAGTTGCAAAACTTCAGGGGCACCGCTACTGGATTTATATTTATTTATATTTTATATTCATTTATATTTGGGTCTATATTTCATGGCTATGCTTAAGGTTATAGAACTTGCATTTGTAGCATGCAGCATTTTCATTTAGATTTATTTATTTATTTATTTATTTATTTATTTATTTATTTGTGCTTCAAGTCAGTCTTGACTCCTAGCAACTGCCTGGACAAGTCCCTGTAGTGTTCTTGGCAAGATTTTTGGAAGTGGTTTGTCCTTGCTTTCTTCTTCCTGGGGCTGGGAGAGAGGGACTGGCCCAAGGTCACCCAGATGGCTTCATGCCAAAGGCAGGCCTAGAACTCATAGTCTCCCAGTTTCTAGCCTGGTGCCTTAACCACTAATTTATAGGTTGCCTTACTCCCAAATGACTCTGGGCATCTTACAACTAAAATCTAGTTTATTAAAAGAAAATACAAGAGACCAGAAGAGGAAAGTTCAAAACCAAAACCAAAACAAATCAAACTAAAATAAAACAAAACAAAACAAAAAGTCGGGGGGGGGGATCCACAACCACCCTGTCCCCAAGGTCTGGGAGAACAACAATGTCCTGAATGATCTAACCAGTTGAGGCCGTTAGAGGTAACCCGAACCCTTTGAACTGGGCTCAGAACCCAATAAGCAGCCAATGGATCTCCTTTGGAACAGATGGAATATGGCTCCATTGAAGCCCTGCCTAGGCATTCAGCTGGATGTGCTTGAAGGATTGCTTCAAACTGGAATGAGAACAGAGTTTCACACTTGCTGTCTCTCCCACTTGTTTCAAATTCTACCTATATCTATGTGATCATTGGAAGAGAAGGAGTGATTGTGCCCAACGTGTAGGCTCCTCTCTGTGGGACCTAGTAACCCAATGAACAGGGTCTTAGATTGCATGGAGAGTTATATTATTTGTTTGTTTGTTCTTTTTATGACTTACATTCCCCCCAGGAGCTGAAGGGAGTGTACATAGCACTCCCTGTTCCAATTTTTCTCTCTGAAGTAGGATGGGCTGAGAGGGAAGGGCTGGCCCAAAATCATCCAGTGATGCCCATGGTGGAGTTGGGGCTTGAACCTATGTTCTTAATCCAAGTTCCGTGTTCCTAATCCAACACCCTTACACCATGTTGTCACTACCTGTACTTGAATTGGAATCAACACCAGATCCCCATTTCAATGCATGAAGGTTGGAGAGAGAAAGGAACAGGGCAGATATCACTGACCACGTCTGAGACCTGATTGTGTTCTACTGAATGCATGAACAGAAGACCTGCTCAAACATCTGGCACTAAATTATTATGTATTAGGATTTTTAGCCTATTATCAAGAGCAAGCCCGAGTATAAAGCCTGGGGGTTGCTAATGGAGATCACGTCTACCTCCTAGACAAGGAGGCAACTGGCAAGCCAGAGGAAGCTAGGGTGGGGGGACTTAGATCAGGAAAATGTCTCAGGAAAAAGCCCAAACTCTTCCTCATCCAACCTGGCTGCCCTGATTAGATTCAGACTTTATTTTGGCTGGAAAAAAAGAGCCTTTTCTGGTTAAGGGACTTCCATATTCTTGATTAGTCTGCTCGTTAGGCAAACGAATATGCCCTAAGCTCAGTATGTGGGATGTTCTCCAAGTAATGCCAAGCATATTCATTTCTAGTATCTTCCCATCAAGGAGCACCAAGCCACCTTATCATGTACCTGAAGGAATAGTCTTCCCTTTTACGAGTGAATATCCAAATGTCATGCATGGATTTGCAGGGAATGAGGTAGACTGCAGTAAACATCACAGGAAAGAAATGTTTCCTTGTGATGCTCATCCTTCTCCCTCTTCCTATCTGGACAATTAATGCCAAAGTTCACACTCATTGTGAAAAAGAGAGAAGCTAGGTTCTCATAGGTCTGTGCAAAACTTCAAAGGAGTTTTTTGATTCAACAAATTTTAAACCATGCTTCAAAGCCGCTTCACAAAACAATGTTTAGACATGGTAGCTTCACTTTGGTCTGCCTGGGAGCCCCCAACAGCTTTTTTATGAACAGCTTCTACTACCAAGGAAGAGTCAGAGGAATCTTTTTCCTCCAGTACTGCATATGAAGGTCAAAGAGGACATAGAATCCTAAAAAGTAGTACTTACAAATGGAGGAAACCTTCTGCCACTGAATCAATGTGGATGCCCATATCAATCCACCAAAGCAAGTTAATATCAGAGATATACTATGATTCCCACCTAACCCCCCACCTATTTAACCAGGAAGCTAAAGCTGGCCTACAGTTGGAAAATGAAATTAGACAGGAATCTACTAAAGAAGCAGTAATAGTAATGGGTAACTTCAATCACCTTCACATACACAAGGAAAATGGATGTTCTAAACATGACAAAGACCACATTTCTAGATATCCTAAATAATATACTTGAGAATAGTTAATCAAGGAGCCAAAAAGGAGAAACAGAACACAGGATTTAATTCTAGGTATTACCCAAATCTTGTCTAAGATCTAAAAAGTTATTGAATTGATTGGGAACAGAGCTATAACTTTCAGTAACGGTCTAAGTAGATGATTGCTGATAAAAACCAACATTATTAAATTTATTTTCAGAAAGGCAAACTACCCCCCTGTGAGTAGATTGATGAGATAAAGCTGAAAGTAAGAGTCAAGAGTGTCAGTTTGCTCCATAATACTTGCAAATATTTAGAATCAGAATAGAATCATGACTGATTCAGCTGAATCAAATCAAGAAGATGCCATGAAGTCCAAGAAGTCATGAGGGTGGTTAACAAGTGAGTCAGTTGACTAAACTTGTCACTAAAGACAAGGTTGTCTTCTCCCTCCAGCATTATACTACAAACTTTTCTTCTTCTCTTTCTCCTTCTCCTTTTGGAAATCTTGCCTTGTCCAAATGAAAAGAACAAAATGGAACTCTGGCAAAAAATATAGAAGCAGTCAATAAAATATGAAAAAGGGTAGACTTTAAAGAGTGCATGGCAAAGAATATGAAGACATATAACAAAAAATCAAATATATTCAGAATAGAAAACTGATCAAGGAAGTTATTTAGACATTGGATAACGGGGGCTTTAAAGGTATGTTAAAGTAGAATAAAGAAATAACAGAGAAAATGAATGTAGGAGAGACCTATGCCTAAATTGATGTTTTCAGGAGAAGGGTTGGATGAATTGAGACAGAAAGATATAAAGTTATGTAAAAAATGACATAATATAAATAAATCCCCATTATCCACTGATCTTTTCACAAAAATATGCATTTTTTCTTTAACACTGTCTTCTGTTCCTCAGGACTGGAAAACATCCAATGTCCCCAGTTTAAAAAGTGATCAAGATATGTTAAATAAAAATCCAGGGTAGTTAGCTTAGCATTTGTCCTTAGGAAAATGCTTGAAATATTATTAAAGAGAAAAAAAGCACGAATGTAGAATAAGAAACTAACATAGATTCTACAAAGATAAGTCTTGTCTCACTAACCTTCTAGACTTTTTTGAGGATAACAATAAGCATGTAAACAAGGATAACCCAATAATATTAATAACCTGGACTTGCAAAAAGCCTGTGGCAAAAGTTCCTGAGAAAATTCAACAGCCATGGGGCAAGAGGACAGATGCACTCAGGGATTGGTCTATCTATCTATCTATCTATCTATCTATCTATCTATCTATCTATCTATCATATATCTATTATATATCTATCTAGTATATCTCTGGAGTTAGGTTGAGTGGTTAGGTGACCATGCTTGATGATAATTCCAAAATGCTCAAGGTGGTAACATATATGAATGAATGAATGAATGAATGAATGAATGAATGAATGAATGAATGAATGACTCTAGAAGAAGGCTTCAAACTGGGTGAAAGGGCTTCAAACTGGCAAAAACAGTTCTTTGAAAATAATGTAAATAATTCAAGTTGGCACAAGAAATCCAAATTACATCTTGCATGAATGGGATCTGAGCTGGCAGCGACAGATCACAAAAGTGGTCTTGGAGTCACAGTGGACAGCTATGGGAAAATATCAACCCATTGTGCGTCTACTGTAGAAAAGGCAGATGCTATGCTAGGTACCATCAGAAAGGAAATTGAAAATTGAACTGTTGATATAATAAGGCTGTTATAGAAATGTATGGTGAGACTATGAATACAGTGTAGAGTTCTGGGTGATGCACCTTAAGAAGGATGCTACAGAGTTAGAAAGGGTATGAAAGAGACAGCCAAAATGATTAGTGGAATGGACCAGTTTCCTACCAGGAAAGATGACAGCAGCTGGGACTCTTCAGCTTGGTAGGAAAGAGTTGAAGAGGAGACATGCTAGAGGTCTAGAAAAGCATGCATGGCATAGATAACCTGGAGAAAGAGAAGTCCCTCCTTCACCCTTTAGAGCTTGAGGTCATCCAGTGGAAATTAAGTGTAGGGAGATTCAGGACTCAAGCAAAGAAATACTTCATGCAGTACATGGTTTTGGGATTGCTAATCAGTAATGTGGTCATGGTGGTCAATCTGGATAGTTTTGAAAGGAGACTGAACTTGTTCATGGAAGATCAGGCTGTCCACGTCTACTCATATTGATGGCTGTTGACATCTCCTGAAACATACGCAGCAGGGCTTACATGCTGTTTGCTGGGAAGGGGTATCCAGTTTGTAAGCATCTCAGATGCTCCCATTTAGCCACTGAGTGACACACAATAGATAAAATAGGTCCATAGTTTGATCTAATAGGGCTCTACTTGTGCTCTTTCATTCTGTTATTCTGACATGAGTCTCTTCCCTCCCTCTCCCTCCATTTCATTCTTATAACAACCCTGTCTGTTAGGTTATGCTGAGAGTTTGTGATTTGCCTACAGTTACCCAGTGAACTTTACAGAAGAAGGTAGATTTGAAACTGGGTCTCCCCACTCCTAGTCTGGCACCCTGCACTGCATAAAGACCTTTGCGCTGGACCAGCAGCAAACTCACCATTAGGTAGTACATTGACTTTCACTGTATACTCAGATTCCATGCTGAGCAAGGTGGCCTTTACAAATCTACATGATAAACAAACAAACAAATAATAAACAAAATAGGATCAGTGGTGATGAGTTTGCTTGGGGCCCTCTTGGAAAAGATAGAATGCACACTTAATGGCCTTTTAATCAACTCAACTATAGGCAATGGACTTGCAAGCGAAGGCACTACAACCATCATTGCAATGTATTATTTCAATGGCTTAATTTATTTCTCTGTTTTCCTAATAGTTAAGGTGGCTAACAAGCAAAGGATAATAATGATACGTTTTACACCCACACACACGCTCCCATCCATCCCTCTATCCATGCACAGCACAACCATAAACCCATTCTGCTTGATTTACCCAGAGCCCCCACCCAAAGGAAGGCATTTTGCTAGTTGCAGAAAAAGCATACCTCTTATAGGTGTTATGGGGAATGTTATGGTATGGTTAATAATTCATCTACAACAAGCACTTAACATGTACTTCCTGATGGATCCACTCTCAGGGAGTAGATTATTTCACAAGGGAGTGTTGTTTAGTAAATGACGATAACGGAAATATAGCTTTGGGTGGCAGATTTCTCTGAACAGTTTTTTTCTTTCTTTCATCAATGGATGTATGACTACATACGCTTCCCTAACAATCCCCTTCCACAAAAACGTACTAGGACAGCATTTGTGTGGGTTGTTGTAAAAGAATCCCATGCGCTGGGCAGAAACATCCACATTCATTCCCCCCGCCCCCAAGTTCTTGTTTGATTGGATGCAAAGTGCTTTTCTTAGAAAATTCATTCAAATGCAAATTGAAGTGGTGAATTGTGAAGACATTCTCAGGGGCAGAAGAGGATGTACATATTTAATTATGAAGTGGCCAAGAGTTGTGTGCTATTGCCCTTGTTTTTCATTACACAACCCTCTCTCTAATCGTCTGCAGCCCCTTGGCTCCCCTGGTTACAGTTAAATTTCAAGAGAAGACGTCAGAGGAGAAATCTCCCCCCCCCCCCCCCCCCCGCAAGAAGCAGTGTGAAAACACCGTTGAGAAGTTTTGGCCTGGAAAAAATGTTTTTGGAGAATTTCTCCTTCCCACAGAGAAATGATCTACCCAATTTCTCAGCACACTAATTTGGTCAAAATTTCAGAAGACCATTATGCCCAACTTTCTAAATTCCTTGTTTCCTCCAGCTTATCCAGCAGAAATTGACCATTAGAATGTGTAAGGGTTGGGCTTTGAAGACAAAAAAGAGCTTTGGGGTCTGTGTGGACATGTACGTAACATCTCTTGCAACTCCTTAAACCAAATGGGGCTTTTGTGGTGCGGTGGTGGAGGACAGCTTCATGATCTTGGGAAAAGATGCAGTTGCTTGACGGACCTGTAGACTAGTTCCATGTATGTGTCCACATGGACTCTGAAGCCCTTTTTGCCTTTGAACTCAGTGTTACAACCCTATTAACTATTCTCTAGTTTACAATGTTCAGGCCTTAGCCTTTAACCTCTGCAGTGTAATGACGTAGGAGCCAGACTAATCTGTAACTGCTTGCAGTTGGAATGTAGTTCAGAGGAGCATTAAGCATAAAATCCCATGTACCAACTTCTTTAATGTAAATTTCCCCTAATGAAAGCTTTTTTAAAAAACCTAACTTCCTCTGGGTGTGCAAAAGTATTCCTTTTCTCCAGCCTCGTTGGCAGACAGAGTTGATTAGAAAGAGCAAGAACTGAATTTGATTCCAGATCTGCTCCCTGTGTTTGCATTCACACAGTAATATATAGACTTGACCAAATATATATCAAAAAGGTGGGATAAAAATCTAATAATAATGATAACATTGTGTTCAGTTCCCTAATTTTTAATGCATTTTTACAATGCCTGCATAGCGCTGTTTGACTCCTATCAACTTTATGGGAAGGAAGGAAGGAAGGAAGGAAGGAAGGAAGGAAGGAAGGAAGGAAGGAAGGAAGGAAGGAAGGAAGGGAGGGAGGGAGGGAGGGAGGCAGGCAGGCAGGCAGGCAGGCAGGCAGGCAGGCAGGCAGGCAGAAGGAGGGAGGGAGGAAGGGAGGAAGGGAGGAAGGAAGGAAGGAAGGAAGGAAGGAAGGAAGGAAGGAAGGAAGGAAGGAAGGAAGGCAGGCAGGCAGGCAGGCAGGCAGGCAGGCAGGCAGGCAGGCAGGCAGAAGGAGGGAGGGAGGGAGGAAGGGAGGGAGGAAGGAAGGCAGGCAGGCAGGCAGGCAGGCAGGCAGGCAGGCAGGCAGAAGGAGGGAGGGAGGGAGGGAGGGAGATGGATCTGAAGTTCTCAGGAAGCAAAGTTCTGTACTGAGTACTGGATTGATCCAAAAATGCACAGGTCACTTTTTGATGATGCTTCAGTCCCTCTGTGTATTTCATATCCAGAATAGTTTATCTAAATGAAAATTCCTCTTATGAATCTTGGATGGTTTTGTAATCTAGTCCCAGCGTGAGATTCTAAAGGCTTACACCTTAACCACAAAAAGGCAATTAAATGACATTTTTCTGCTCCGCCTCAGAGACCTTGCACCAGCCTCATATGAAAGGCATGTGCCCAAGGGGCTCAGCTATAATAGTTGATTTGAGGGAGGAAAAAAAAAAAAGTGAATCAGAGGAGTAAGATCCTGCCACGTTATTACCCTTTGAAAGCCATTTATCTTCCCTGTCTTTAAAGTGTGGTTTATCTCTAAAGAAACTATTTCATTAATGAAATGATTCATGAGTCATTTTTGATCCCATACAGGCTCTCTACTGTTGATATGCAAATAAAAATATATACCACAATACTGTGGCAAGCAAATGAAAAAGTAAATAAAAAGAGGGAAGATAAAGGTTTTATTTTTTTTTTAAAAAAATAATAAACTAGTATTATATTTATGTTAAAGAGAATGCTGGCTGGCCAGTACAAGTGTAAATTATGCAAGTGCAAATCCTTGCACTTGGCATTCTACAGCAGACTTCTGTCCTGAAAGCTCAGCTGAAGTCAGGGCACTTCCATACAATTTTTTTGCATCACTTCGGAATCGGCTCTAGACTTTGTATTGCTGTTCTGTGATAAGCAGCTGAGCTGTTAATTCTGGACTCCGTTGCACCACATTCAGAACCGTGTTGCTGTTCTTTAAGCATTTCCATGTGCAGTGATAACGATCTTGTAGATCGCGCCTTCTTCCATCAGCATCAGCCTGCCTTTTGGCTCCTAACATAGGACATAGATTCTGGGCACCAGTCCTTAAAGAGAGAGAGAGAAAAATCACTTGGCAGCTTCACAGGTCCTCCTTTGCAGCAAATTCTCTATTTTTTTAAAAAAAATCTGAGGTTCTTTAAATGCACGCCAGCCTGCAGATTCAGTCAACTTCCTGTACTAGCCTGCAGTTTCCTTTCTTTTCATCAAAGGATTGCTTCATGGAAGAGGGCATCAGCTATTTATTTTCCTTCCTTTTTTCAAATATCAGATTTTTTCAGCAGCTGCTGAAACCTTAAAGCCATTCTTTCCAAGCACAATGCTTATAGATTTCTCTTTAGGAATATTTCAGAAGAATAGAAGGGGAATATCAGAATTCCAACATTTCAGCTACCTCCCGTTGAGAAGCAATAAGTCCCTGTGTATTTCAGGGGGGAGACTTCTGGATTTCCTTTCTAATAGTTTTCCTATAATCCAGTGAGGAGGGAATCTATTTGCTGATAATGGGGAAGCTTGCAGCTGGCTCTTTACATAATGGTCACCTGAATCTTTATCAGTCTGGGAACTGCATGTTACATTGTGTAATTGTGAACGGATTTTTGCTCCTCCAGCCCACCTCTCTTTGTCTCTCCCCTCACCGCCTCCACATGGGCAACCTTCATGATCTTGCTCCTGGTCGCCTTCTGTAGGCATTGTTGAGAACTTACCACATCTCACCTACAATCATGGTTATAGGTGTTGGGAAAAGCACCTGGTTGTAAATGTGATGACAGGATACCTTGCTCCCTTCACTGCTCTCCTTGGGATTTTTCATACAAGAGGAACCTTTACTTTGCCACCAACACTCAGATGCCTCCTGTGGTCAAACAAATGCACATAGTATGTTCTGGAATTGTGGAAAGGGTGGTAGTGATTCTAGCAATGTATTTATTTCCTTTTCAGGATGAAGAAAATTGTATGTTTATGACCTACTTGAAAATGCTTTGGAGAAACTGGTTATTGGAAACGGTCCAATTTGGAAGTTCCATAGGAAAAGTGAATGAGAGATCTGTCACATCCAGAGAACTAAATTTGGTACAATAAATTAATTGGAATAAAACATTATTTTCCTCTAAAACCTGTGCTGCAGCTAGAACAGCCTTCTCACCATCTCCTAGACGAGTTGAAAATCTTTCATCTTATATAAGTGTAAATACAAGCACACTGAATTGAATTGGAACAGAAATAAAATAAAATAAATGCTCTATGACTTTATTGAAGTGGACTGTTAAACTATCATATTTAGCTTTAACAATTTCAACATTCATCTGCAAGACTTAAGAATTTGAGGACAATATTGGCCAAATGTACAGCCCAGTACATGCATTCAACAGAATTTACTCCAGTCTAAATAGGTACAGGGTTGCAGCCTTAAGCATTGTCAAATCCTGTGAATTGTAATGTGAATGGCAAGCCTATGGTAAAATACAGCAACAAAAATGAGCAGGACTGAAACACAGCATTGACAAACAGGGTTTGCATATTTCAAAGTAGCCCTTAAAGACAGATTTTAAAAATGGAATTCAAAAACAAAGAGACTTTTTAAAAAAGTCAATGTTGAAGTATGCTACCGTTATTATTAAGACTGCTATTATTATTGTTGTTGTTGTTGTTGAGTTTATGCAAAATGCAAAATGAAAACTTAGGTCTGCAGTAGGATCTGGCTGGGGAGAATCTATGAATTTTTGCATACGGATTAGGAACTATCACTGATGGCTTTGCACGACCCATCTTTCTTTCTGTTGTGACTGCTGCTGCTACCTTACAGGAATCCAAACCCTTGTTGTCTCCTCCTTTGGTGCCTAAGAATGCAGAACTGCCCAGAGTCACTGGGAGTTGGGCAGTGTACAAATGTAATCAAATAAATCAATAAAATCAAACCATTTCTCCAACCCTTCCAGTGTTGCTGACCCTCACTTGAAGAAATCCTTCCCAAGAGATGCTTGACGGTCTCGTTCCCTTTCTCTTTTTAAGAAGCTATAAATAAATAAATAAATAAATAAAGCATTTCTTTTCTTTTTCAAAAATTTCAGTCCCCAGGCTTCTCTTCGATATGCTTTTTATTACTGCTATTGTCATTTATGTTTAAAATATCTCCAACCGTATCCTCCTTCAATCTGCTCCAAACCGACGGATGTTGTTATGAGCTTGTTCTATTCGTTATATGTGCAAAGCTAGAGCACTAGTGACAGTCAGGTAGGAAATGCATCCAACCCTGAAAGGAATGAATTTCACAAATCTGCAAAAGTCTAAGCAAAACCATGGGGTCCTTCCGTATACCTGAATGCTTCAGCTGACATGCTGCCAAGTATGTTGCATGGAACAGCTTGGTAAGCACAGGATGGTGGCAAATCTTGTTATAGCTGGATACATTTATTGCATCAGAAGACAGAGCAGGTGTTGGACAGGAGTTCAGGGAAGGCAACACTCAATTCCAGCAATTGTCTTGGTGTTATTTCCTCATCTTATGCAAGCTTCTGCCCCACTTTTTTTTTTTTTTTTAAAGGTGAAGTGAGCACAAAATCTGGCAGTACAAAGAATACTATGAAGTTAGACCTATGAGATCAGAACTGTAAAATGCTGGATGACCACTGGAGGGCAGGAAAGAAGTATGGAAGATTCTAACTCTGTGCTGCCATCTAATGTCCAGACCAGTTAGATCTACAGAAGTATTTCTATCACAAATGACTTTGGGTTATCTATCTTGCTGAATTGCTGTACTTGCTAGGCCTGTTATATCTCGGCTGCAAAAATCCAGACAGTTGTGGGAGCTTTCTCAATCTCTTTGTTGCCATGTAGTGGTTACCTGGCTTTTTAATACCTATATAGGGTAGTTCTAGTGGCCTTTACATACAGGCCTGGGCTGGGGTAATTTCTTTCTCCCCTTTCAAGTACTTTAGTGCACCGGTCTTTAGAATGTGACCCTGTGGACATCAGGCCAGCTCCTAGAAACCAGCCATAGTGCTGGATCCTCTTCTTTGAAGGTGGATAGAAGGTTTCAACTTTAATTTCCAACCTCTGAGTCTCACTCAGGTCAGAAAGCCCCTCTTCGCCCAGTCCTAGTGTATGATTGTGCAGGGCAATAGGATTATTCAGTTAACAAGGAAGAAGGAGACACAGAAGGAGAACAGGAATTGTAAGGCAAGTAAATATGATTTGCTTCAACATTTGGCCTCTGGCAGTAGTTGATTTTGCATGGAGAAGAACGGGAAATGTGTCAGTCAGTGAAACAGATGATAGAGAGAGATAGATAGATAGATAGATAGATAGATAGATAGATAGATAGATAGATATAGTTAGATAGAAGATAGATTAAATTACTGTTGACTCTTAGTGACCACATAGATCAGTGTTGTCCAAACTTGGCCACTTTAAGATGAGTGGACTTCAACTCCCAGAATTCCCCAGCCAGCCATGCTGGCTGGGGAATTCTGGGAGTTGAAGTCCACTCATCTTAAAGTGGCCAAGTTTGGACAATACTGACATAGATCCTCTCCAGGATGAACTGTGTACAGTATCTGTATAAAGTAAAAAAGAATGCAGTATTGCTACAATGCCTACTAAAAATAATAATATAAAGATACAAATATCAAGACTTGATACATTTCAAATGCTGCTAAATCATATGATTTAAATTATCAGAACTTTTACAAAAAGCCCGTATTTAATAATTAAAACCAAAAAAAGAAAAAATGCCTGAAAATATATAATAACAGAACATCTCAAAGGAATTTGACCAGTTGTTTAAAAATTATTTTTCTTGCCCATCTGTCAAAAGAGAGCTAGCTCTTACTTTGAGAAAGAACATACATCAAGAATTCACTTCTTTGGCCAGATGTAAAATGATTCTTCCAATTTTGTACCATCATTATTTTGCTTTTCCCCATGCACAAAATACAATCCTCAGGCATTGTGTTTTCTGCTTTTGAGCTGAACGTGCTGTGTGAAAGGGCAGGAAGTGTATGTGTGTATTTGTGTGTGTATATAGTACAGTTTTATTGAATTACAGGTCAGTGTTCCCTGATATTTTATTGAGTTCCTCCTCTTATTACTATGTTGCTCGTCTTATAAATTAGAGTTAGTCTTTTGAATTTTTTTCAGAGATGTTTTCTTTATGCACACAATGTGCTCATGTTAAAGGAAACATCAAAGCTGTCAGCTGGACAGATGTAGAGGTTAAGTGTTGAACTAGTTTGGGAGAGGATCCAAGTTCAAAACCATCTGAACCCCAGGATGACTTCAGCCAATGACTACCCTTCAGTTCAACTTGCCTTACATAGTTATTTTGCAAGGAGAAGAGGGCAGAGAACCAAGTATGCCTCCTTAAACCCTTTAGAGAGTGGGTGGGACACAAATGCAGTCAAAAATAAATAAAAGTGAAATATTGATGTTGGGTAATGAACCCGGAAGAAGCTGTCTGTATATGTGTGTGCCTATTTCTGCTACTGAAAATGAGTTCAGCACCTCATTATTCTTTCCCATATGTCATGTTAGCTTGCTCTAAGTTACAATGATGGCTTGTATGATCAGGAGCCATCTGTATTATGGGAGTATTCAAACCTCATGAATTCATATTATGTGGGCAGGGGAGAACAGAGATGTGTTTGGTAGCCATGCTAAGTCTGTCATGATCCTGGGACCCAGCTCTCTATGTGCTGAAGTTGAATGTGTACAGTGTAGAGTTTCCTCTTCTAGAAGCACAAGCTTTCCATTTCAGATGTTTGGCCTCAACCCAGGAGATGAGCTGCTGGAAATGCAATGAAAGGGTTTGGTGAAGGTTCTCATTCTCCTCTACTCATGAAATGGGAAGAATGAAAGAGACCCCAGATAGGTTCTACGTGATGAAAGTTTCAATAGGCAAGTGAAGCAGTGGTGAACATCAGCCTTCCAAGATCTATTTGCTAACAATGGAACACACCTGTGGAGTCAAACATGGATTGGCTTTAGCCATGCTTCTTCGAATAAGCCACAATGGCTACATTTATACAATACACATAGCCACAAACTTAGTTTGGAAAGCTCAATGGTTGGGATTATAGACACGCTGAACCACATCTAAACCACATGATGGTGGTAAACCCAGCCTTAGCCTGAGCTCTCTTTTCTGGAAGTATTCCAAGAGAGTCTGGATGGCATGTTCAGAGGTCACACCATTGTGGCTTTTCTTTGTGAACAATAACAACCAGACAACCTGGAGAACATTGCCACAGGTCTATGGATCTGCCGGCACAGTGATGGCCACCTTCGAGTAATCACTATTTTTGATATTCTGAGTGAGAACAGCAAAAGGTAGGTGAACCTCAATCACTTTGAAATATGTGACCGAAAGCGCAAAGGTCTCTGTTCTCCAGGACTTGGGCGTGCCCAACTTTTGCTGGATTTTTGGAAAGAGGATACTCAAATACTTCCTGGATTTGTGGTTTACTTCAACTCATTGTCAGGCTCTTAGCCAGCACAAAAAGATCCCATCTAAACGGAAATGCTTTGTTTGTGGCACAGTTCACTCCTGTGTGAGAAAGATAAAGATATTTGCACAAGGACAGGGCACAGATTGGCACAGAGGAAAGCAAGTGTGGGATTTCTGAGCCTCCTTCAGGTATTTTACTCCTGGCATGTAAAAGATGCAGCAGGCTTTTCCAAATCTAGGGCACCATATTCCCTCTTCTCTCTTTATAAAAATAGTTGTATATTACTTTTCTTTGGAGCAATGTTGGGACTTGTGCGAAGGCAGTTTTGTCTCCTGTGAGAACATTAATCTCCTTTCAACATGTGTGTGGGTGGGAAGGTTATAAATTACAGGCTCCAAGCTCAAGTTCAGGTAATGGGAGGGGCTGTTTTAAATAGTTATGTGATTAGCACATCCTTCTCCCAAATAGAACATATATACATAGGAGGCCCATGTTTCAGCTAAGGAAGTGCAGAGTTATTTCTTTTTTCCTTATGGAATCTTGGGGACAAAACCCAAGAAACACAAGGAAAATTTGGTGGGTTTTTTGCATTTGAATAATCCAGTTCTTGGGCTATTGCCATGCCAATAAATTCCTCTGAAACCGAAAGAGTTTATTGCAATGGGCGTGTGTTAAAATTCTGGATATTCATGGGATCACCTTCAGCAAAACACAGGTATAATTTCCTCTGTTATCCTTGAGCTTTACATGACTTCCTATTTGGGGCTGAACTGAGACAGGTGAATACAGGTCCCAATACAGACCTCGAGGTTTGCTTCAAAAATTGTTTTAACAACCTGTATATTCTTTCTCCCCACATCCAATGAAGATAGATATGGATGTGGACATGACCACGGATAAAGATGCAGATATAGATATATAGTAGCATTCTAGTGCTTGGTACAAGGTCTCTTCCAGCATTCTTCCCAATGAATGGAGAAGCATTGGAATGTCATACCACTTTCTAGTTGTTTTCATTTTACTAGAGCATCATATAAACTATGTACTTTTAATGTAAGCCAGGGCTGTAACATTTCAGCCAATTGATCTGTTAGATCAATCAATTAAAATAATTTCATGCCACTAACAAGGCCCCTCTGATTCACAGCCAATTGTCGTTTGTAAGTATAATTCTACAACTAGACACTTTTGGTGCCTATCATTAGCAAACACGTCCCCTAAATGAAATATAAATTCTATTTTTGTTTCTTTTTCCTCTATTTATTTCTCATCGGCCCAAGTGCAAATATGTTTTTTTCTTTCAGTTCATTCAGTTAATCAGCTTTCTTTAACTGGATGAAAACCGTGTTTTTAACTACATTACAACACAATCTTATGCATGCCTATTCAAGATAGTTCTATGCAGTAATAAATAAACAATCACAGCCATGAATACTTTGAATTTAAAGGGCTGCTCCTTCACATGGGCTGTCATTTTGTCTACTCATAGATCCTTCCCATCTCAACAAATTTGTCAAGCCTCCTGAATACACAATGAATTAAAACAATCAATAAAACAGTTTCTACGTCTGACCTAACTTGAATTCTGTGGTCTCAAAAGCTGAGCAGTAAAATACACAGATTACACATGCACAGAGTGTGCATGTATTAATTATGCATACATTTTCCTTCAGAAAGCAAATGAAAATTATTTGACCTGGGAAACCCCTAGTTCCCAGGTCAAATGCCACCTTTGAACCTGGTTTGGAAATAAAATTCTGGGAAGGGAGCTTTATGATCTACTTTCCCTGATTAGTGAGATAAAATGTGCAATTGCCTCTTGGAATAACTGCTTGAATCATTTCATAATGAGATAGCAAATAGGTGCATTATTTATCTTTCAATATCCATTTCATTTTCATTCATAAGAAAAGTAAAAGTAGTAAAACTCACTTGTATCTTATAGGAACAAACAAAGTGACCCCTTTCCAGCCACACCTAAGTGACATCTGGCTGGCAAGGGAAGAGGATAAGGAGAGGGAAAAAAGATGGAGTTTATGTCAGCAGTTTCTAAAAATGTAACCACCCAGCCTACCTTACAAAGGACAATTTTATATCTGAACAGCTATCCAGCTCTAATTCAATTTAAATTAAAAAAACAAAACAAAACGGGAAGGGAAGGGAAGGGAACCAACAGCTGAGTAAACAGGATATAACCATACTTTACATCAGCTTCATGTTATGACATGACTTTCTATCATAACTACTACATGATCCCTGTTAGGTTGGAATCAGCCAGGAAAAAGAAAATCCAAGGTGGGGGGGGGGGGGGGGTTGGTTAATTACAACCAAAGAATCTACTGAATGGGGCAGTACAAATAGTCAGGAACAAAGAAGGACATGGGTAGGTTTTCTGGAGTAGGGGGAGGAATTCTGATATCATTTTAGATTACGTTGAAGTCATCTGCTTATGCCAAAAATGTTTGAAGCACAATATGAGGTGCAACCCTTATTAGAAATTCTTAGGAATGTTTGATGACCTTCCCAGTGTACCATTTTAGTCCAATATTGAAGGATGCTGGAAACTGACTGAAAAATTCATTTTCCAAATGGCAAAACTTTCAATGTAAAAATTCATTCTGCAAACTTCAAAACATTTCATCCCATGCCTGGGGCTTAACACCTTCTGACAATGGGTTCCCCATAGCCTTGATACAAGGTTTTCCAAATGTAGTTATTGAGCTAATATCTATCAAATGCAGTAGGCATTTTGCCAAACAGATCCCTGCCCAAAACAGCTTACAATATAAAACTAAAAACAAAAATAACCCAACTTCACAGCAATTACAAGCAATTGTTCCTTCTGAGTACACTCTGTGCCTTGTTCATTGAGAACAGATCCCACCCCCCACCCCCAATGATTCATTCTTTAAACACTTTGCACTTTGTGACTCTCAATACAGCCCTTTCCTTCCTTGTGTGTCAGCATTGTTCCTAAGATAGGGAGCTCAACACTGGCTTTATAAAACAGGTAGGTTTCAGGTATCCAGTCCGTCCAAAACATGCTGTTCAGTTTTGAATAAATGTGGTTCTCTGATTGATTGAGATCCTATAGACAACAGGAAGAAATGCATTTATTTTTTAATGAAAGGTACAAAGAGCCTTTACATAGCAACTTTTTTCCACATCTTCATTTTATACCAATCTTTCCTGCAGTAAACTTGCAAATGTGAAAAGGCACCAAAAAAGTGCATATTCCTGAGGGTCTGAGCTGTTCAATCTGGGAGAATGAATCAAAAAGACAAATGAAAGAAATAAAGCCAAAATTAAAGTAAATGTTAAACACTGATTACAACATGTCATGTCTCCCCACCCCCAGTTTAAAACCAGACACATAAAATGGGAAAATTTGTATCATTTGGAATGTATGAAGTATTCCTTTTCAGTTCTGCTTTCTGGGATTTCAATATAAAGAGTCCACTGTTGTGGTTACAATATGCTAAGATTAATAAAGAGCTAGAATTATGGATAATTTAGCGGGGGAGCAAAGCAGATGAAACGTATTTGAATGCAAGAAGAGAGAGTGGTATTTAATTGTATATCTAACAGAAACAGAAACGTCTGTACTTGTTTGATTGGCATTTGAGGCTGGCAGTCTGAACTGTGGGGGAAACGGTACCCAATGGGACTTACTTCCAACCAGACGTGCAGAGGATCACCATGTTCTTTCTAATGACTTCCTGAGAATTTTAGTTTAAGACAGCTTAGATAAGGAAATAGAAGCATAATAATGATTGCAAAGGTTACAGCTTGTCCACAGGGAACAGGTCACGTCTAATGCCAGCTGAAAGGTAGCAGTAATTAGTTAACTGCTGGCGAGAGACGGAAGAGGTTTTCCCCATCTCAGTAACCTCATCCAGACTTGCTGCTCTTCCACCACCATTGTTAACTGGGTGGCTCAAGAAGGATGTCTGAGAAGGTGAGAAGCTTCTGGATGGAGGTTTTTCATTACTAGTGGCAATGGAAGGTCCATGATCTTAACTGGAGCAGCTGAAACTGGTGGAACCTTGTGGATTCTTCCTCCTACCCAGTGATCCTGCTGCGTATGCATGCTTTCCTATTGCCAACAGCAGTTGGAAAAAAAAAGTGATTTGGAGAAAGATCACTGGGAGGGAGGTTGATTCCTTCACAGCCATCCTGCTTGAATCTCTGCATTCTTGTTGCTAATGGTAGTGGAAAGCAGTGATTCTAAACAGGGTTGCTGTGAAGAAAGGGAATGTCTGTTCTTGAGTGTAAGAGAGAAGAATGAGAGAACTGCCTTTGAATCCCAGCTAACATGGTTCTCAGGGCTGAAAATGTTCCTTGCTCTAGGAGAAGCCCTGTGTGTGGTGAGACTAACCCTGGAGATGAAAAGACAGGGCTTATTTAACTCACTAAATCCTGGATTAATGAAACATAATTGTTGTGTTCACATCATAGGCACCCATGGGGGTAGGAAGGGCAGCAAATAATGTCATGCGTATCTTGGTGTCATTGTGCAAATGATGCAAATAACTTATTGAATTTGTGATGGGTCATTGTGGCATCTTCCAAAGAGCTACAGCTTACACAGTGTGCTGTGCCCCCAAAATAAGCCCTATTATGGCTTGACATGATGGCTGGACTCACACAATATGCTGAATCATAAACTTAGCCAAACTTACTTTAACGCAGTCTAGAGTGATGTGCAAGCCTAACGAAAGGGCTTGGTTATGTGTAAGAGAGAAGTTATTGATAAGTCAAGACCTGTGATAAAAGAATCCACTTTATCATCCCTTCTTCATGACATAATGAGGGTCATAAAGAGACTTGTTATGGCACATATACACACCCACTGTTCCCTGTTGTTCTTTATCTTGAGATTCGAGAGACATAGGAACAAATGTGAGGTTACAACTTTCACTGTTCGTTCTCTGAACAAAAGCTCCACTCTTTCACAGATTTGCATAGCCATTTGTACCTATCCAACACATAAACTAGCTGACCAGAATAGGTTGGAGTTCCAGAAGACCTGATGGGGGATGTCCTTGGTACATGGGATCTTGTTCTATGTGATGGTTCCAAAGGCCAACTTTCCCAGCGTTAATACTGCCTTGATCAATTCACCAGAGCTTGGCCAATTCCCATCTTAGGATTTTTTCCCCCAGTCTTCCAGGTACTTTTCCACCTCATCCCATCCCTCTGGAAATTATCTACAGTTTTTTGTTGCATCCTCTTCCCATACTTAATTCTGGTAGTTCTCCAAATGCAGCATAAACTGAAATCCTTTTGAGCAAACCTTTCTTCATGTATGGCCCACTTTGAGTAGGATTCATACACTCTCTCTTTCATACATCTCCATTCCCCCATGACACAAAGCTCCACATTATCACTCTACAATGACATTATATAACCATTGGCATCAATGCTAATGACAATATACTTGCATTAGCATATTGATCCATGGTTCATTAATTACTGCAGTTGACATGGCTAACATATTGTAACAAACCCATATGGTGACATCCTTTGCCGTGCTGGTGCTCTCAGGGGGAGGAGAAGAAACAAAGAGACTGTCATGCATCAGGGAGCATTGCAAACAGCTTCCCCAGAAAATTGTTGTGTGCTTTCTTTTCTTTTTCTTTTTTTCCTAATCCCTATGCTTCACACACACCTGTTGTCAGCCCTTCTGGGTAGACCCAACCAGGAAACCAAAATCATGTAGGCCAATACCACTTTTATTGTAAAGATACAGTAACAGAATCTTGTATGTCTGAATGCACTTATCACCTTTATCTTCATGAGAACTAGGGAGGGTCTTGCCTGAGATGTTTTCTCAAGTAACATTTCTGTCCCAGACTCTTTTATCTGACTGCTGTCTTGGTAGCAGCTCTTCTCCTGTCCCTCAAGGCCATTTCCTCTTCCCTCTACATCTATTCATATGTTTCTCCTGACCTTTGCTTGCCACTGAAGGAATAGATTTCTGCTGGCTGTTTCCATAACTGGATGTTATGGAATAGTAGGTCTGGATGTTTGGATAGTAGGTCTAAAAACCTACTATCCAAACTGGATGTTTGGATAGTAGGTCTAAAAGAAGTGGTTTTTCAAAGAACCCAGGCTGAAATTGTCCCACTAGTTAAACACAGCAGTTTTGCTGGGGATTTCTTCTATCCTCAACAGGTTGTGGTGTGGCTACACTCAAAAGGGACAAGAATGTTTCTTCCTATATTCTTTGTGTTTTTCTTGGTGGAAGTGTTGGAACAAGCTGCAAAGCTACATAGGAAAAGTGCAGTGCAAGGGTGTCTGCGGGATATGGTCAAAAAGTCAAGATGACAGCTGCAACAATGTGATTGAAGCTTCGCCTGTTTTTTATATGTAATGCATATAAAAAACAGGCAGAGCTTTGATTACTTTCTCATGGCCATCATCTTGACTTTTTGACCATACCCTGTGGACCCCCCAAAATATTAGGAAGGATCTTAATCCCTTGCCCTGGGATCCACACATCTGGAATGCATTTCCCAGGGAACAACAGATATGTACCAACAACCTGCTATTCCTGAAATGGGATCTAATGCCAAGCTACTTGGGTGGGCTGGGAGTGCAATGACTGGTGTGCTTTTTAAGTTGAAGGCACCCATCTTGCTTTTGGAAGGTTGCCAGAGAACCTTTCAAAAGCCCATATTTTTGATCCAATCACTTTGGGGCTGTAATGGTATGTGGGAATGACCTTAGAAGAGAGGTGGAAGAGCCACAGAGTAGAAAATGGTCAGACAAATGGCAGCTGAGTCCGCAGAAGGGACGTGGATGTGGCCAACATCTCAGAAGGGACCTTCCCTAGTTTCTTGGACTGTAAAGGAGAGGGAAGATTGATATCATTTCAGACTTACAAGATTCTGTTAATGTAACCTTACAATAAAGTTAAAGCTAGTACTTCTGGGAGTGCTTCTTGTCTGGACTACCTCACATGGCTGAAGAGGTGCTATGGGGTTGGAAATAATGAGTCTTAGTCTGATTTTTATATGATCAAGGATGATTAACACATGTCTTTATAAGTTTGTTGATTACGTTTATAAGCACATGACAGCCTCAGCAGTGACATGTCCCTTGAAAAGATGTCAGTTGCCTCCCATTGTCAAAGCACCTGGTGGCATCCATGTAGCATTCCTAAGAGCATTGGCCCTCAAAGTTTCTGATGAACAGAACTCAATATTTTTGAGAAGCCACAGAATTCCTTTTGATGCACAGCAAAAACAGGATTGTTTGTGATAATAAGAGAATGCTAACATCCCAACCTCAAAAATGCTTTTAGGGAATAAATACAACATTGAACTGAGGAAAACATCTTTCTTTAATATTTTTTTTAGTAAGACAGTGTATACTAAGTTACCAGCCTTAGTTGTACCTGTGCCAGAAGAAAGTTCCCTGCCAAAAATAAGGACATTACTGGCCAGTTTTGACACATTTTGGTTGCTTTGCTGTGAGAGCAACCAAAACTCAGTTTTACCCCAAGCATGGCCACACTATTCTACGCAAGTGAGGATCATTACTCCAGGAAATGACTTGTAAGTTAATGTACTGTTGTCAGCATCCCACCAACAAGGAGATATACGCAGCACAATGACACACCCAGAGGAGGTTCTTAACAGGCAGTGTGTGAAATGGTGTATGCATGTGTTTGAAGCAAGGAGGGCTTGCAATTGCAGTTTTCATGGGGGGGTGGGGGATCCAAATTGGCAAGCTGGTGGACAGAGTGTGGTAATGCAAGCCCTGTCTCCTTTGAACATGCATGTCAATACCCAGGCACACACAGAAAGTAGAGGGCTTGCATCATGATGCTCCATTTGCCCACTTACTAACTTTCAACCCCCTTTTTACAGATGCCATTGGTTTGCAAGGACAGGACAATATGGAGAGGTATAAAGAACAGGGCTAGTTTTAATTTTGTTTCCTTTTCTTTTTCTTCTTATTTCATGCTGTTAATTTCTTTGGCTTACTATTCCGTATTCCTTTTCAGTGCTCTGCACAATATTGTTTACCCCAAAAGAGAATAGCATGGTGTGTGTATGTATAGCTGTAGCTTCCTTCCAAATAAGGGTTCAAGATAGTACACTCTGCAATAACAACATGTTATAATGCATGGGGGACTTAAAGATGAGATTCTTCTTTTGAAGATGATCCAGACATTGTGCTCCTCCCAGATCCTTTGCTCTGCCAGCTCTTTCCCGTACGCCTGCTATCAGTTTATGTCTGTGTGTGCATGTGCGAGAGAGAGAGAGAGAGAGAGAGAGAGAGAGTTGTGACAAAAATACACCGACAACAATAACTACAAAGGCTTCAATGACCTAAGACTGAAGTGATATCAAGAGGACATCAGATGACCAACTCAAATGAGCTGCCATGTAAAGATTGTGTTCATGTATCACATAAATCTCAGTTTGCTTAACCAGGATTTATTGAAGATATCTCAGCTAGCTGGGTTCAGCCAATATGCTAAGCCACACCCCATAATTTACTTACATCAGTGGCTGCTTCACACTGAATCAAACTCAAATGAATCATACTATAACCTAAAGTATTGTGTGAACCAGACCAGTGCGTGTGAATTTACCTATGGTGGCCATTGCTTGCAATGTGCAAGGGTGCCCATGGCAGGGGTGGGGTGGAGGCTGTCAAAAACTCAAAATAGCAGCCACAACTGCACAACTGAAGCCCTGTCCTTCTTTTACGTGTGTCTTAGCCTCCCCTTTAACTTATTTGGAGGCCCCCTGAGACTGCCCTGGTGGAGTAGAAGATGATTTCTAAAGACCAAATGCAGAGACATTTGCTTGGATAAGGCTGGGCAGTCTGGTCTAGTTGACATTTTTCAAATTCTTTCTAGCATGATGGGTTTTTTTGAATTAATAAAGCTCTACTTAACCAGGATTGTGGATCCAATTGTCTGTGGCTCAAAATCAGAATTCGAACTGGCACAGGTCTTCAACGGCAGGCAAGCTGCAGCCTTAAGCAAGTTCATCTGCTGAAGACAGTAATTACCCATTTTCTGTCTAAACGAAGGTGGGCGGCAACCACTGATCCCAGCTGGAGTATCTGGAAAGATGTTTGCTGTAACCCATAGCAACTGCGACAGCACACAGCAAATGTTTCTCAAGAATGAGCTCAATGCACTTTTACACCCTGCTCTGGGGTGTCACTAGCGAAGTATAAAGCCTAACTGTTGAACAATGACAACGGTGGACAACGGTGGCGTTGACAAGGGTGTGGCACTGTTCCACATTCCCAGCTGCCGTTCGGTGCCTGCCAGTCGCTCAGGGATTGTTCTTAGGAACTGGGATGGCATACCTAAGTTGTTAGTTCCACTCTTGGATGGAAGTGAACAAAAACAAGAACGGACTGGTGGGGAGCCTAGTGATTCACCTGTTCAACTATTCAAGGCTGGTTAGCAAGGAATTGTGTGTGAATGTTGGGACAGACTGAGATTTATTAAGCATTCAACTGAAAATCCTTCCACCAAGTCCAGAGGTGGACTCATTCTTTATATAATCCAGTATGGTTCACTGTCAATTTTAGAAAAGACAGTCCTTGGCCAGACAAAGAATATGTGTCTTCTCCTCTTTCTGAGATATGCAGAGAAAACAAAGTAGAAAAAAGGGATCTGTCTGGCATTTTGGGTACATTTTTAAATAGCATTTAGTAAAGGAGATTTGGCTAAGGGGCACAAATACATTGGGAAAAGAGGTGGTTGTTCTTTCCAAATTTCAATGGCAATCAGCTCATGGTCAGCTTCATAGATCATTCTAAACCATGGTTTGCTTAATCCTGATAAACCACCATTGGCTCAGTTCATCCAGGTTGATGAACCTAAACCCAGCTGGGAACCCTTACATGGATGAGGATGGACAAACTGGGAAATCCAGTTTAGGCATCTGTCTTCTATCAAGTCAATCTATTGATCATTCTAGCACAAACATCTCTCTTGGAATGGAAACAAAGACGGGTCACGTTTCTCAGCTTTCTGTGTAACATCTTTTTATGTTGCAGTTATAAGGATTGGAGGCTAGGTCTTTCAAAGGGGATGTAGAATTATTATGTCCTGTCTTTCAGAAGGCATTCATGGCAGTGCGATGGGGACAAGGCAGCACCAAAGGGAGCTTCAAGTGACCAATGGGTTCCAACGAAGTGGAGTTGACATATGTGTGCCTGAGAGCCCCACTTGAGTGCTCATGGAGCCAAATGCACCTGCAGAAACTTCCCTTGGGATCCTCCAGCCTCTTGCCACCTTTGCTTTGATATTTTGTAAATGTTGCTTTTAGCAAAGCAATGGCCTCCAGAGTCATCTTTAATTCCAAGGTAGTCCCTGGATTCTACCTAAGCCCCTAAGGGTCCTTAGAAAATAAAAATAAAAGCCCAGTACTTTCTTTGTAAATATGTTTACTTGTCCTGAAAAAAGACAAACTGGGGATTAATAACAATGATCCTGGCTAGAAGCAATTTCAGCAAGCCCCTTTAGGTCAATTGGTGTTTTGTGACTAGTCACTTCTACTGCATTGTAAATGAGCAAGCCACCATAGCAACCATTCTTTGAGGGTCCATGACATGTTCAGATGTTCTCACTTGGTCCAAAGAGTGGGGACTTGGATTATTTTTATATTATTATTATTATTATTATTATTATTATTATTATTATTGCTATGAGGGACAGATTACTTCTTTTAACTTCTCTTTGTTAAGGGAATTAAGATCTTAAAGAAGCAGCCAGTTGACTTGGAGATTTATCATATTCTTTCTTTCCAAGAAGGTGTTGGAGCAATTCAGGGTATTGATCTCTGGTGAGGATCTGAGTTGGATCATTTGGTATTATAGACTTGGGGAGAGGCTAGAAATCTTGATGTTGGGCTTTGAAGCTCAAAAGCTCTGAACTACTTGATTCAGCTCTGATTACAACTCAAGTTTGGACATCATTCTGGTTCCTAGATAATTCTTGGTACTGCTGGATTGATAAAATGGGCCAGGTGCTCAGAGAAGACTTCAGATCCCCGGCCACTGCTTTGAGTAGGGAAAGGTTTAGCAGTGACCTTTTCCTGATGTCTTAGTTTACTATCTACAAGCAATTTCAGAAATATGACCATCTCCATGAAGTGATGCAATTCAGAATGCCACCTGCCCTCCCTACTTCTTCATTTTCTGAGGGGTACAACAGCCAAGCTGGATGAGAACTGTGGGAGTTGTCACCACACTGGGAGAGTACTAAGTCAGGATGGATGCTTTCAAACAGACAGAGAGGTGCCATAGCAAAACGTGAACTCTTACCTGGGCTTTTGTTTTATTTTATTCATATTCTAGCCAAGCTATACCATACAGCTTGTTTGCTTTATGATTAAAATTATAGAACAGCAGCACCAGAGCAGTCTGTGAAACCTAGCCAGATATTCACTAGCATAGTTTATCATAAATCAATATTGACACTTTCTTGGGACCAATAGAATCATGTCCTTGAGGAAAATAATCACACACAATCGTAGCTATTCTGGCAGGGAACAAATGGATGAGCAATCAATTACTGTTAAGTCAGGGGCATGAGATTGGGCCCAGAAGAATGGGTTTGTCCTATTCTGCAACAAAATGAGAGAGATGATCTGGTTTTGGTTTCCAGTTTAAACAGGCATCAGGAGCTGGCAATGATGGTCACCTTCAGAAGCCCACAGGAATTGAAGGAAAACATTGCAGTTCCTTGATTTTCCTCTTCCTTCCTCCTTCTTGCTGCAACTTTTTCACTTGCCTTTTTCACTTGCCTTTTTAAGCAAACCAAACGAGAGAAAGGACAAAAGATGGACTGTAGCTTTTCTGGACACTGATACAGTCTGAGACCAGAGCGATGGCGACAGCAATGGCAGAGAGAAGCAAGTGTTCAGGTTGGAGGGGTGTCTCCAAAATCCAGAGCCATCCCTGTGCTCATTCCTGCTATTTTGTTTTTTCAAAAAGCACAAGGAAAGCATGTATTAATGATGGAGAGGAACATTCACTGGCACAGTGAATGTGTCATATTTCTTTCATTTTCAATGTGGTTGAGTGGACTCTTTCCGCAGGTAATCTGGCACCAAGCCCTGAAGAGCTTTGTAGGTTAAAACCATCACTTTAAATGCTAATCGGAAACCAGAGCAACGTCCGCAGAAGATGTGTAATATTTGCCCACCGATAAGCATCCATGAGTATCTGAGCCACTGCACTCTGCACCAACTGAAGCTTCCAGCTGTCTTTAAAGTCAGCCCTTTGTAGAACACATGTTTTGAGAATTCACCCCCTACATTTTCAGGCCTCCATTAGCCATCTTGAGGACTGGAAACATGAATTGGAAACATATATCGTTAGCAAAATTTGAGAGTTTCTGACTCTCCCCAATTAGGATTCAGTCCAGCAGAAGATTAGACACGAAAGTACCAGCTGAGATTTTAAAGTCTTATTGAAAGCTTGCCGATAGAGTCAGCCTTAAGACAGAGAAGAACCCGGGTCACACCCAAAGAAGAAGATTTTATACATGTTTCTTACAAGAGATACAGCAATTAACAAGTGATTGGCTGAAATTGGCTTAAGTTTGGGATCCTCCTCATTATTGGGGGAAACCTATCTCCCTGGTGGCCTATTGGTTACTAGTCAGAGTTCGGGGGCGCCCCCCTTTGAACTTCCAAACTCCACTGCTTCCCAGAATGCAGACCGGGGTCACCTCCTCCCACATCTCCACGGCCCCAACACTCAAGGAGACAGGATGTCTGCCTAAAGCCCTCCAACATAACAGAAATGAAGGAAATGTGTGAAGGTTCATGAACATCAGTTTCCTTGTTATCCCTTTGGTTTTCAAATGTAAGGAAATAAAGATGAGAGAAACTGGGAGCCCTTTTTCATAAAGTTTCAATATCTGAAATTTATTTCCACCACTTTCCCTTTCGCATAACACAGGGAAAGCAGAACCTGCAACCTAAAACCTGCCTTCTTGCTCTCTGTACCTATACGGTACATAAGAGTTGTAGATTTCTGAGGAAAAATGCAGGAGTGGTGCTCAATAGCAGGATATGAGCCTCTATAACATGCACAAATTTGGGGTCTTCTCCAGGGACAAATGTGCAATAGATGCTGATAGGTTTGTAACGTATGTGGAGATCTGAAGTTATATACAACAAAGCTTCTGTCCCCAAACTGACCCCAGACATATAGCCTTGGGATTTCTTAGAAGCATCTGATCTTAGTGGCGTCCAGTTTCTGGCTTTAGGAGGATCATTTTGTTTTGTTTTTTAACCAGTGATATTTGAATTATTTTAATGCTTCTTGGTGTTTTGAGCAAACCTGATTATTTTACATCCCTCTGAAGCTTCCCTGGGAAGGAGCCCCTACTGCCAAGTCTGAAAAAGCCCCCTAGAAGGAGTCACCTCTTGATGTTATCCTTTGGGATTTAATGGAAGAGTAGAAGGCCAAGGAGGCTGCAGATCACTAGAGGGAAATCATACAGTGGAAGAGGAGATCTTCACACACACATCCCTTGGTCACTTCATAAACAAAGAAGTGTAGGACTTCCACCCTGAGAGTTTCACTGGAATTCTCTTCTTCTTTGAAAGACATTTCCAAAGCAACTTCCCTGTCACTGGAATGAATGTTAACTGGTAGAAGAATTTTTCTACCCATCACTAGGGAGAGAAAGCGAAAGTGTGGTGCTACACGTCAGTATGCTGAAGAGAAAAAAAATAGATAGAGGGAGAATGTCGGGGCAAATTGAATGGGAGAAAACTGAGGTTGAAGATTTCGGAAGAATGCCTTCAACCATAGTTTTGCCACTGACTATACTATTCCCATTCTTTTCTCAAAATAGCATGCTAGGACACCACTGCAGGAGCACCATTATGTAAAATATTATTTTGGGCATTCCAGAACCTACACCAGGATCTTGATCTTGCTGATTCCTATGCCAGCTGGGGCAGTTTGTTTTTCCCACAGATAGTAAATAAATATTTGCAAACAGCAGAAGATGGAAGTAGCCCTCCCAAAGTGGCTTTCCCTATACAGGTAGATGAATGTGGAAAGGAGCACAAGATGGAATATTTAACTTTATGAGAAAACTCTACTTTAGGGGGCAAAATATTCTATTGGAAATCGTTTGCACAATCTGGAATACTTTAAATCAGTTCCTTTGCAATGATTATTTAAAGGATTTCTCTTGACTTCAAACAGAAAGCTGCCTTCCTATCTCACAACAGTGGCAATATAATCAGCTCAAGTGTGTTTTAATGGCTCAATATGGACCTGATGTTTTGGCTGCTTGCAAAAAAACTGAGATGCTCTCATCTTTGGTGGAGCTGATGTTTGAAATGAAACCCACATCATATTTGTATCAAAAACTAAGATTTTCAAAGTTGATGTTAATGACAGTTACAGCTCATGGACTGAAGAACTGAACATCCAATAATGAAACATCAGCGGCTTCAGGTCATAAAAAGCTAAATTTGTTCCAAAGGATTTAAGATTAAAATTAATTAAAAAATATTTTGAGTCTTTTGGACACCTCAAAGAATGCATTTAAAAAAATGGACATCAGATTTTCTTTGCTGTTGACTGAAAAAAAATTAGAGGTCATTGATTCACAAGATTTGGTTTTGTAAGTCATCGAAATATTTTGGAATATTATTTTAATCTACATAAGTAGATTTATGGGGAAATCTTTTTAATGTTAAAGATATTAATGTTATGTTAAATTATGTCCCCAAACTTTGGAATTTGACTCTTTTTGAAGAGTTATGATTATACTAGTCCTGAGATGCAGCTAAGAGAATTATTTTGAGAAACTAGAAAAGTACTATTATTCTTAATATTAAAGCTTGGATTTAAGAGATGCGTAATTTATGTGTTTTGAAAAGGCATTTTTATCTGCTAATAAAAAAAAATTGATGCAATATGTTTCCCTTTGGCACAGATTTCCTGACATTTTCTTACAATAGAATATTATAATTTATTCTTTTTAATTAAGGTTTAGAAACATTTAAGTATTGTTTAAAATTTGATGTTTAATATTAGACGAAAAAGGTTTGGAAACTTTTAAATATTGTTTTACATATATATATAAAATAACTTTAACAATAACATTTGTGTGTGTGTGTCTGTTCCATTTGTTTTTTTCTACTATATTTTTATTGGCTTTTTTGGTAAAATTTGCTTCAATAACACAAATAATGAATGAATGGTTGAGCCAGAGCTCCAGGGCAAACTGGAAGCATGCCTTTAGGTACAGGCTGTGTTTCTTAAACTGCATGGTCACCATCTGGCATGGGGCCAGTTTGTAGGAAGCTGTATGAAATGTGACCCATGGGAGCGGTTTCCTTTGAAGGGACAGCACAGCTATTGTGGCTTTACAAGAAATTACACACTACTTCCCCAAGTTTTCTGAATGAATGTTGTTCCTTGTTTTTTAAAAAAAGACATTTAATTTGTTTGCCTCTTCTGAGTCATTGTTATGAAAGAGACCTCAGTTCCAAGGTGGCCACCAGGGTAAGTCAACCTGCCTGCTTGCTGTCTAAGATAGATCAAGCTAACACAGGCACCCTCCTATTGTACTGGGACTACAGTTCCATAATCCTCCATCAGAAAGCTGAGCAAGAGTGCATGGGATGAGGATAATATCTCTAAGATGTTCATGTCTCAGTAAAATAGGGCAGAGTGATGCTCTGAATTCCTTCTTTGGTAGAATAAGTGGATTCCTTGATATGAAAATTCCCATTATTAGACAACAAAGAGAGACTTAAAAGAATTAGTAGAATGTTGTAGGTTGCATCATTCTCAGAGCAACTCCCCAGGTCACCGTCTAATATAGTTTAAGACTGAGTGTTCCTGGCATGAATCCAACCTGCAAAGCTCTACATATCATTAGACAAAGTGAAACAGCTTCCTTAGGTAGGGAATAAGAGAAGAGATGTCAGCAGGACCTTCTTCCCTTTGGGTCTTCTAAGCTAGTCTGTTCTTCTCAGAGGCTGTGGAGAATGTTATTCCATTACCAGTGTTCCAGCAAAATCCAGTGGCTGGTGGGGATGGATTCTGTGGACGGAATGAAGTGGAGGAGCAGCGTATCTTTTGTCATAGTGAGCAACAATGTCTTTAAGCAGTCCTGGATCCAGTATCTACCTATCATGTTCTATGTGGGCCTCAACTCACCTGAAAGCTACAGCTGGTCCAAAATGGAGAAGGATGAGTAGTTACAGATCCTTCTTGTTTTACCCTTGTGACACTTTTACTATGAGACCTGCATTTGTTGCCAGTTGGTTTCCAGGTGTAATTCAAGGTGCTAGGTGTCACCCAGGGCCCAGCCTTATTCAGAACTACTTCTTCTCATTGATAACTGTCTGTCCAGTGAGATCCCCTCAGGTCCCCTACTCCAAAGGAATATTGTCATCAAGAACCACAAAGATGGGCCTTCTCTGTTGCTGCCTCCTTTCTTTGGAAGAGTGTTCTTCCTAAAGTAGGTCTGGCACCAACCCAGTTGGGGTTAGGAAAGTTAACTATACCTGGATACGCCTTAAGATTTAGCGGGGCTGGTATGGTTGAAGTCCCAGCAATGAGGTTACTGTTGATTGTCTTCCACAGACCCCAGCAATGAGGTTACTGTTGATTTTTAATGGATTAATTAATTTTAATTATTTATGGGGTATTTTTAATTGTTGTCAGGGTTTTGATTTTAAGTGTGAGCCACCCAGAGTCACCCGCTGGGGGAGATGGGCGGCATACAAATTTAATAATAAATAAATAAATAAAAATATTGTTATATTGATTTTTGGTTTGTTATTCCTTGGTGCAGTGTGATCAGAGAGAATGATTTTATGTTTGTTGTGTTTATTGTTTTAATCTTTTTTTTTTTTTACAGTAAACCAGATATGTAAGCTGACCACAACTGAAGCAGCAGATAAACAGATTTTATACACACATACACACACATTCATGTTCAACATTGTCCTTCCTTGAGCTGATCATGAAAGACCCCCACATGGCAAGACAAGCCCTTGCATGGGATGTAACATTGACAGATAGCTGAGGTGGCTGACATCGGGAAATCCCATCAGCGGCTGGAAAGGGCTGGACTAAAAGACACCACTGACATACTGATCATAGCGGCACAAGAACAGGCACTAAGCGCCAGATCCATAGAAGCAGGGGTCTACCACACTAGACAGGACCTAAAGTACAGGTTGTGCAAAGAGGCCTCAGAGACAGTCCAACACATAGTGGCAGAGTGTAACATGCAGGCAGGAACAGCATACACTGAACAGCACAACCAAGTAGCTGGCATTGTGTACAGGAACATCTGCACAGCGTATGGGCTAGACCCTCCCAAGTCCAGATGGGAGATTCCACAGAAGATCATGGAGAATAATAGGGCTAAGATCCTGTGGGACTTCCTGATCCAGATGGACAGGCAGGTACTGGCCAACCAACCAGACATCATGGTAGTAAACAAGGACCACAAGACAGCAGTGGTGATAGATGTATCAGTGCCAAGTGACAACAACCTCAGGAAGAAGGAGTATGAGAAGCTGAAGAAGTACCAGGGCCTGAAGATGGAACTAGACAGGATGTGGGAAATAAAGGCCAAAGTGGTGGTAGGAGCACTCGGGCCGTGACTCCTAAGCTGGAAGAGTGGCTCCAACAGATCCCAGGAGCAACATCAGAGCTCTCTGTCCAGAAGAGTGCAGTGCTAGGAACAGCTAAGAACCTGCACAGAACCTCAAACTCCCAGTCCTCTGGTAGAGGACCCAAGATTGAGGAAGACACATACCAACCATAGGGGTGAGAGGGGATTTTTATATATGTAAAATTAACTGAGTCTCCACCTTTGGATTTCTCCCAACTTCTATAAAAATGGAGACCTCTGCAGTACATCTTGTTTTTTACAGAGTTTGCTGAATTAATGCATTGTGCTAAAGTACAAAAAGTTTATTTAGATTTCCTCTTTCTGAGAATATTGCTTCCTCGTATGTTGCAATCTTTTCTTCCCCATTTGATTCTATTAACCAAAGGATTGGATACTGTAATTAGACACAGTGGTCCCCTCAACCCACTTCAGAGCTTAAAAATCACTTTTGTTTCTGTGTCTCTCCATGGGGCATCTGGTCCTTAGAAAAATACAGTTTTTATTTCCAGTCTCTCAATATTGATACTTCTCTGTTAGATTTATATCTTGCTTTTCTTTCGGGAGCTCAAGATGACACTTCCTCCTCCTATTTTCCCCTACAATAACAACTCTTTGAAATAAGTTGGGCTGAGAATATCAGTGTAGTTCTTAGTGATTCATCATCATGAATGGAGGTAGTTGGCAAAAACATTTTAGTCATATCAACTCACACAGCTGGAGCACACACATGGAAAGGAAGAGCATCAGAGGTTTTCATTCACCAAGTCTGAGTATTGGTCTATCTTATTTTGTGCATACAAAGCACCTACATATCTATGACTCTTCTGCCCCCACTCTGCCTTGCCAAATATGTCACATCCACAACAACTCTTTAAAGTAGGTTAGGCTTAGTGTGGCCAAGACCATTCAAGAAGTTCCATAGATTTCATCTTGGGAGGACCTGGGTTTGCATCTAGTGAGGGGTTCGGCCATGATTTTCTTTCAGCTCACCTAGAGGCATCAATAGACCTAGAATCATCCAGCAGTTTGCATTTTGGAAACCTGCAAATGGAAGCAAGTGCATTGTAACACTTGAGAATTTTATTCTTTAAACAACACACTCTAATTTATGAAAAATCCTAGTGCATATTTCTCAAAACATGCATTTTTATTTGCCTAATGTACAATTTGCAAATGATTTTCCCTTAAAACACATTTTTTTTACATTACATTCATGAACATGTCCATTTTTGTAGACTTTTCTGTTAGACTCTTTTTCAAATGATTAGCAAATTGCATTGTGAAATTTGGAGAATGGTGACTTTTGTATGATAAGTATTTGCTCAAGTGTTGGTTTGGAAATGCAGAATTAGGTACATTAGTATTCAAATGCAGATGAAATGAATTTTGCCCTTATCACTACTCCCCATTTCATATGTTTATGCACTAGAAGTGTGGAAGTCCTCTTGTGTGAATTTCTATCTTTTCAACCAGCTTTTAGTTTCATCCCTAATCATAGACAACTGCATTATGAAATCTCAGTCTTTACTTCTTTTTTTTCCAAGAACCAAATGATCAGCATTTGGCAGCATGTGATGAAGAAAAAAGGCACAGTAGAAATGGCTGCAATGCTCATTTTCATCCCCTTTTTCCTCTTTTTTTCCCCACAACCATTCTGAAGTTTAGCCACATCCGACTTGTCCAAAGATCCAGGTCATAGCATGCTTAGAGAACTTGTGCTGAATGAGAGTTACAAAACAGGAAAAGGAACCCTGGTGTACAGGCTGAAAGGGTCTACAATACTTGAGACAGCTAAATCAGCTGTTTTTCATACTCGAATGCTACAAAAATGCAAGACAGTGGGAGCTCGACTCAGCATTATGGAGCAAGATGTCTCTTCCTCTTCTGAGGTCACTATGGAACCAGGACCAAAGTCTAATGACTGAACATGAGAACAAAAAGACATGGGAACTGACTTGCTGGAAATGAATTGTGGAACCCTCTGGTCTGACATCCTCTTTCTAAATCTAGCTAGCCAGGGTTCTCTAGCATAGATTTTCCCCTCTAGTGTTCATTGTATGTGTTGAACTCCAATTCCCACATTTTCTGGAAAGAACAGCTGTGTTGGCAGGGAATTACTGGAGTGGACATACAACTGATTTGGAAAGCATCTGGCTGGATAAATCAGCTTTAGAAACCCACAAAAAAGGCATACAATTGGCTGCTTAAACATTTAAGAACTCTGTCAGAAGTGACTCAGAATTCAGATTTGCACTGCAAGCCTCTTAGTCCACAGCTTTGGGTTCCTGGGGTTGGTGTTCTCAAGAAATATCAGCTCCATCATCCACAGCAGCATGGCCAATGTTCAGTTGGTTGGAGGTGAAAACGGTTGTAGTCCCACACTGCTGGAGAGAGTTGGAGGGTTTTTGCAGACTCTTCAACACATACTGTTCATCATGCCTTGCATCTGATTGGACATATCCATTGGTTCAGGTGCTTAGCTTTTCAACTAGTGCTCTCCTGGGGCAATATGGTTCAGTGCCTTGTGAGATCTTCTCTTGCAAAAACTCCACTGACATGAATGGGGAATGCCTTCCCAGCTGTGGTCTTATTCCTTTTCAAGAGGCTTCAGCAAGAGACCTTCCAGGTGAATTATTTTATATATTTTCTAATTCTTCCCATTTTTTTTAACTTACAAAAATTCCTGCTTATTACCAAACAGAAATAATAACAACAACACCTGGAGAGGCAACATGTCTTCCAAAGAAAGATCACTCCAGAGCCATTCTGGTGTAGTGGTTTCACCCTGCAAAGATTTGATCCATCATATATGCCAGGGGAATGAGAAACTTGGGTCATCTGCAGGGGGATCAAAAAACAAGATGGCAGCCACGATCATGCCATCAAAGTTCTGCTCTTTTTCCATATATCATCCCTCTGTGGGTACTGTTGTAGGAAACAACATGCCGTAGAAGTGAGAGAGTAATTTTTGACTGTGCCAGTTACTTCAAATGAATACCCCAACATGTAAAAAACTAGCATTATGGGGAGAGGGTCTAGCACAGCCTTCCAGGGGGTGCACTAGTGTACTACGTGACGGATCAGCAACACTGAATGGAAGCATTTCACAATGCAGCATTTTGCTGTCAAGCCATTTGTTCCTTGTGTTTTCAAAGCACAGGCTGCAGCGACCATTCCTTAGCTAGCCCAGACCTCAGCATCCATGAAGAAAGAGCGCAAGCTTAATGGAAACCACTATAGCTGCAGAAGTACAGATGCTCTGTGTGTGGGGAAGAAGGAAGAAACCCCACAGAGTGCTTGTGCTCTGTTGTTACTGCGTCACTATCTTATCCGGGGTGGGGAAGATAATGAAATGGCTTGAATTGTGGAATTCCATGCTGGAATGTTTTGTTTAATGTTTGCAATGCTGAGTAAATCCTCCTTATTTTACACAGAGGTGCAGCATGGAACATCACGGTGCAATTCAGAATTGTTCTTCGTCCCTCTGCCTTATGTGCTGAAAACGCTCTTAGAGAACTCCTGTACAGTGACTTAACTCAGATGTAGCTGTAGCAAAGGATGGGAGCCAGGAGTTGGCGTCTTATTCACCAACTAACTTCCTGTTGGCATGTCTTGGCTGCTTGTTGGTTATTTACTTTTCACAGAACAGATCTGTCACAGAGAAGCAGAGCAAACAGAGAGGGTTTTTTGTTTTATTTTGTTTTTGTTTTTTAAAGGAAGTCAAATATGGTTTTACAATCAATCTCAGATCAAGCAAGTTCTCACTGATTGTCCCAGTACAGTCTAGAATTGTGGTTTGTATGTATATGAAAAGGGGCTAGCTCATTTCCCTTTCTCCTGGTTTCTTCTGGAATGGTTTCAGGAATAACCCACTTGACAGATTCCAAAGGCAATGGGAATCAAAGCACAAATCGGTGGGAGGCGAAAGCCAGAGAGGAACAATAGAAATTAAACAGTGAGAAACTCCCTCACCTTCTGAAGGCTTAAAAATATTTTTTAAATAAAACAGGCTGGAAAAGGGATTCCATATGGCACAGTAGACTAGATGAGATTGTAAATACTGTATGATGCTAAAGATCCAGCTATGTCTCCTTTCTGGATTTCATTCAGCCTGTAACATCACCAACCCCTGTATTTCCCTTTCTCCCTTCTACTGGCAAGCAGGCAGGGAACAGAGTGAAGTTTGGAACCTGAGCCATGTTTTGCATACAGAAAGTCTCAAATTGGCTTCGAGACTCATTATTATTTTTTTTAATGTATCTGCAAATGGGAAGCACCGGAACGGTTCCCGTCACCCTGGATCTCCCTCAACTTTCCGAGTAGATTTGGAAAATCAAATCAGTTTGATTTGGACTCTCAAATTGGTTTGGAAATTCCATCTATTGCAACTTAGACTTTAAATTGATTCAAGAAACTTCCTCATTTCAAACATTCAGACTGATGCAGGAAAATCTTAGCAGTTCAGACTTCTGGATTTGTTTGGAGAATGTATGCTTGCCCAGCTGCAGGAATTTTGTCAGCTCTGCAAACTGGATCTCGGTTTTTCAGAATTGATTTGGTCCTCTGAATTGCTTTAGGGATTCAGTTCAGAAATTTAAACTGAATTGTTGAATTGATCAAGTCATCTTCCAGTTGCCTCTCAAATCAAATACCTGCACAGCCCGAGGGAACCTCTTGGCCTGAGAACCTGGAAAATTGCTACCTGACACTAGTGGGCCAAATGAACAAATCACCTAATGAGCTCTATGGTCAGAAGAAGTACAAAGGAATCTTCTCCATCAATGGTGGGGCACCCTTTGGTGGCCAGAGGCTTGCTTCATATTTTGGAACACATACGGGTTACAGTGACAGGTTCATAATGCAAATCGGGGTATGCTGGAATGCTCTATTTTTTCTCTGATTTTTTTTTTAAGTGGGTGATTGTTTTTTTTCCCTTGCATTCTACTGTATTTGCCCATTTGATTACATTTTTTGTGTGTTTCTATCTTGTGCAGAACTAATGCAGGGCTACTGGGCCACCAAATTTTGACAGCATAGTCAGGGAGCACAAAGGCCCCTGTGGACATCAGATCAGTCCCTCTGAGCTAAAGGTGTCCATAGGGAGGAACAAAAATATCAAGATAGCAGCTACAGCTATGTGATTGAAGCCCCACCCCTTTTCATGCTTCGCTTGTTCGATTAGGGCTGCCATCTTGAATTTTTTGTCCTCTCATGTAGATGACCTTTTCTGTTCTCCTCAAGCAAAGAGCATCCACATAACAGGCATGTCTAAAAGGAGTTCAAGAGGTGATCTAATTTCTGTAGCTATTTCAGGGATGGGAAAATATGGATAGCTGGTATTTTCAGAACAAACTGCCTGTTGACTTATCACAGTCTGGCTCTGAGAAATATTTGAGCAATACATCCTTTTCTCCAGAGCCAGAAGAGATCCCAGAGCAGTTTTCCAACGGTGGAGTTATACTGGTCTCTGTTTTTGCATTGCTGGTTTATAGATATAGACCTGATGGAGTGCAAACCAGCACTGACAAGCATTGCTAATCTTAAGGTGACACCAGTTCCTCCAAAAGCATTACCCAGGTTTAGCTTCCAAAGTTCCCTTGAAGGAGAGACAAGCCAAAACCCATGGTGCTTTTACAGAAAATGACTTATTTACAAATATACTTATTAAGCCTAATATGGGCCAGCAGCATTCACTTTCCAGTGGGTATATGTATATAGAATCTCTACAGGAAAACACCTGGAGAACCCTGGAGACCATCTCTGATGTCTTCAGCTCATTGTATTCTCTCTTTCTTTATATCAGTTCTCTTCCCCTTAGCTTTTTTTGCAGAAAAAAAGCTTTTTCCTTATCATTAGGATTCACAGCCTGAATATCTTCTGGAAGCAAATGAAGGATTGTTATTATTCACATAAACCAAGCACAGATAGAGGGACATCTGACTAACTATGGATGAGTGGGACATGAACTCCAACCCTTTATTCCCTGCTACCTGAGATTCCAAGTGTTAAATTTTACTCCAGAGAGGACTGGGTTGGAGAAGGCTGAGCTAATGTTATTATCCTCCATCCTATGCTTTGGGAATAGGTAGGTCTTTCTGTGTTCAAACCAACCAAGAGCACTGCTAGCCAAAGAGAGGGCCTTGCACTTCCTTTTCCAATTAATCTCTTTCTGCAGCAGGGACCCATTGTCTTTAATGGAAAGGAGAGGGTGCTGTTCTCTTGCCAGTTCAATCACTTGGGCTATCAAGAAAACCCGTTTTTTCCAGACCATGCAAAATAGAAGTCCAGGTGCACTCTAAGTCATCAGAAACTTTTGTGGCGGTAGAGCACCTTTTGGCTTTGCTAGAGATCAGTGTGATTTCCTCCAGCAGCGTGTTGCTCAGACTTCTAGAAAGCTTCTCTATTTTTCCCCGAAGTGATTTCACTTCCTTTGCAAACAGGAAAGAAGAAGAAGATAATCTCTTGGTGCTGTTAGCTATGCATGGTTGCACCGTGACAGGGAAAGCTATGAAGCAGCTGGGGAAAGGCTGAGGTGGAGGTGGGGGAATCGGCTGTGTTCCACCAATGTTGCTGTGTTATGTGAACCTTCCTTTCTAAGGCTGGGGTAGTTCTGAGTGTGCGTTACCAAAAAAAAAAAAAAAAAAGCTGTGCACAAATAGCTTTGATGCTGATGATGCCACCAACTCCTACTTTAACCCACTGTAGATATAATGAGTCATTACTAACCAATCTTTAGAACATTCACTTCCAAGAGATTTCAGTGCACTGATGTCACTTGTAAGGATTCATACAGACCTTTTTATGAATCTCCTCCCCCTGCCTCCAGGAGCCTTGCACTACAACTCCCATCATCCCAAGTTAGAGGACAAGGATGTTGAGAATGGCAGTCCAATATCTCTGGCTGGTGCTACATTGGAGAAAATCATCTTAAGTATTTATTGGCAGCTGCCTTTAATTTCAGTTTGATATCCACATGTTGGGGGGTAATGCCATGGAGATAATGACGCTACTCAGATACCGCTTTTGTGGGTTCAGTCCAACATGTGAGGAGATGTAAGCAGTCTCTCCCCATTCTTGGTTTCCATTTCTGCAGCCCAGTTGTCTGCAACAAGGAACCTTTGCATACATGGAACATAACCATGTCAGGTCCCAGCACAGATCAGAATGATGCATGAAAGAATGGAAGAAAACCACATGTCTGTAAATTCAGAGTGAAAAGCTTTGGGTGTGGATTATGGAGTGTGTGTGTGTGTGTGTGTTTAGCAGCTTAATGGCTGAGTGAGGTACAGAAATCTTCATACTAGTTCTTTATCAACTCTCAGTCTAGCCTACAGATCCTGGAAAGGAATTTGTTTAGTTATGTAGCATTTTTTTTTTGAAGCAGAGAATAGGAAAGAGATGTGATATGCTAAAAAAATGCTTTACCGGGCCATTCTAGAAGGAAAGGCCTACAGTTATTCTGTATTCCCACGTATATTTTTAAGACTGCAGCCTGAGCAATCATGCCACCACAAAAGTGGGAGTAAAATGAATCAAGCTTAATTCCCATTGATTTCAAGGTGCATGTGTCGAACACATGCTTAAGTCTCCACTGAAGCCATTATGACTTAAATACACTCAGCAATGCTGCATTTGTGTCCAGTGCCTTTTGTAATTATGTACAGACACATATCTAAGTTGCAATATTTTCCTTTGATAAAAGCAATCTAAAATCTGTATTTCTGGGTAAAGCCTATTGAGGCATTGAAACTTTGGAAAATAATGCACAGAATTGAGCTGAGTATAACTGAACCTAGTGGGGTAATGAGATATTCTATCTTCTCTCTGTAAATGTTAGGTCCCGAGCAAACATCCGTAGAGAATTTTAGAAAACTTAAGGGCACAATTAATCTGAAATGATGCAAACTGGTAATGTTTGAAGTGGATCAAAACCTTGGGGTAGGTCATGTGATTTTGCATCCTTTCTTCCAGACCTTCAGAAACCCCTCCCACACCAAGTATCAGTGGTGAAATTTCCAAATGTATTGTAAAATAAGAACTAAAATAGGGGCATTCAACTTATTTAGCCCATTTCTTTCTTAAAATGGGGAGAAAGAGCATTTGGGGGGAGATCAAAAAAGTCAGAGTAGCGATCATGACAGAGTGATCAAAGCATTACCCTTTTAATACAGATGCTGTATAAGAAGATTTAAGATTTCATTGATACTGAAAGAATGGGTGCACCTCCATTAAGGCATGACTTAGGTCTCCCTGCTACGTTTAACCTGTTTGCATTTTCTAGGATCCCACAACACATTGCATGAAAACTGAAATAGGCAAGGTTCATAAAACACATGAAGCCACACAAAAGGATTTATGAAGTTTAATATTAACTAAGTGTTTGCATGCTGTGTGAATCCATCTGTTCTGGCTGAGCCCTGAATACAGCCACCAATTTTAGCAGGAACAATGTGCAATTAATTTTATCTGCATCCTGCCTATTAGGCTTTGTGTTCATGCTGTTTGAGACTGATGGAGCCTAAGAGGGCTTAACTTTGACTGCTTGTGCCCTAAAAGTTAATCACCTGATAAAGACAGCATAAATATTCCTGATCTAGCTTCACACAACATGGGCCAAACTCGAAACTCAGCTTTACAAAACACAATTGCTACGTTCACACAAAATGCTATGGCCCAACCATATAGTTTAATGCAGTAGCTTAATTCATACAATATTCTCAATTGTAAACTTGTCAACCCAATTTTAGCTTGATCAACTGACTTCTGTGAACTCTGCCATAAAAATTCCCTCAATCTTCCTCACCCTCAAAAGAGGAAAGGCATGTGCAAGGTCATCTGTATTGAAGCAAGTGTTGCAACTGAGAATCACCTCTAGAAAGTGCTTCAACTAAAAAAGAAAAGAAAACTTGAAAGAGAAGTTCAACATAAGGTTCTTCAATACATAATTTCCTAGGGGCCTGGCTCAATTTTCCCCGGAGCATTCTAATAATAACCCAGATAGTACAATGTGTCAATGAAAAATACAATGCTGTTAAACAGTGGAAAATCATCTAATCTGACCAAGAAGAGAGCATAGGTTCTGGAAAATGAAAGTGTGGGTGAGGCAGGTTGAAACAGTATTTAAAAAAAATGCAGTTGCTTCTCAACGGAAAGACTTTGAACCCTTTTTCCTGTGTTGTGTGATTCTTCTAAGCTTTGTACTTTCAGACCACAGAAATGTGCCCACACATTCAATGTTTCCTGTCATTTGGTCTGAAACCAGAGTTGTCAATATCCTTTCCTTTGCAGGGCTGGGGATTTTAGAAGGAGCGTAGGACAATTCCCCTTCGACATTTGGGGTGGCTGGAAATGCCCCCATGACAAATGAGGAAAGGTTCTCTTGCCTTCTTAATGGGCCAGCTGAACCTGGGATTTTGCTTGGTGAGTCAAACACCTGCTCTGAAGTTTTTTGAAAGTATTTGCTTCTCTGATTTTATATCTTATCCTGACGGTTTTTCTTGGTGCTGTTTGGAGTTTCACTGTTGGAGGGGTAGAGAGCTTTTCTCTCACACTTCTTTCCACGTGACGCCTCCCTGGGTACTCATGCATTCTAATCTGCAAAAATCCAATTGGAGGAATTTCCTGATGATCTTGGAAGCTAAACAGGTTTAGACCTGGTTAGTACTTGGATGGGAGCATTGCGTACTGTAGGCTTTGAGAGGCACTGTGGTGTAGTGATTGATGTTTGACTAGAAGCAGAAAGATCCAGGATCTAGTTGACCCTCCAGCAGAAGAGACTTGCTGGATGACTAGTCTGGTCCAACCTCCCTCAAGGCCCAATCTAGCTCACAGGATTGTGATTGTGGGGAAAAATTGGAGAAGGGCATATTACGTATGTTGTCTTGAGCTCCTGCAGGACAAGTGGAATATAAATATAACAAAGACCTAACTTGATATATATGCCACCAGTTAGGAGTGTCATGATTAATCTGTTACAATGTTCCGTTTTGACATAGATTTTCTTTAGATATAGTAAGTGGTTTATACATTGATGTAATAAAGCAGAAAGAAATAAACAGCCCCTTACATGGCCTTGCAATTTAGTACTCTTTACCACAATTGGCAGAAGTTCAACAGGATCTCAGACTCAAGACTTTCTCAACTGCCTGCTACCTAATTCTTTCACTCAGTGGTGTTAATTTTGGGGGGTGGTAGTAGAAAGACTGTTGTTTTGATAAAGGACACAGAACAGGATAGAGCTATTAAGGAGAGGCGTGCTGTATGGGACCAGGGAATGAGGGAATGAACAGACAGACTCACATACTGGTTTTCCAAGCTTGCTTTATGCAATTTTTTAGTTGGTCTTCCTTGGAGATCCAGTAGAATTTAACGGGGTATACTGATGATATTTTAGTATTAACAGCATCCATAATTAGCAGTTTGGAATTCTGCTTATTGACGCCCCCAAAAAGAGACTCTCGCTGTTATATGCACTGCAGAGTTTCACTGTGGAGTGATGCTTCTTCACTGGGTCATCGTTGCAAATGAAACAACAATGCCAGTGGAGCAAAATATATGGGTCACCCCTATCTGATAATGAATGTTACCTGCCTGGTAGAAATACAAGTCAGGTTATGTATGTTGAGGTATGTAGATGCATGCAGGGGTTATCAGTTTTTTTTCACTCGTACTAGCTATGATTTGAATATACTGTATGTCCAAATGAAGACATATCATTTGGACATACAGTATATGTATGTCCAAATGATATACATATAGTGTACATATATCCTTCTAATGTGGTGGTAAGAACTTTGGCTGGTAGGCACAAAGAGAGGGGCAATACGTAGCCTGCAGAAGCCCTTCAACATCCATCATGATTGATCCAGAGGATGTTAGAAGAGACAGTCCAGTGACATTGGGGGAACCAAGTGTTGATCTCCCATCTTCGGTAAGGTGGAGCTGAAGGATCTGTCTTCCACAGCTTTGGTATGTGATCTTCTAAACTGGAGATGCTCCTTAAGATCCTTGGCATGCAAACCATACGCCTGGCCACAGAACATATGTATCATACTTTCCTGCATGCATCGGAAAGGTTACTTCTAATGTAAACAAGCTGGAAAATAGACCCTCCCACCGCCCCAAACCTGTGATGATATCTTGACATCAGCTCTACACACTGCCTTTGTGAAGTGGTTGAAACCAAAATAGCAGCACTGTGATGTTTCTGTAGAGATGGTATTATTTTAAACTTTTCTCTGTGACTGAAATTTCCTGCAGGGGTTAGTGCTATTTTACTTCTCAAGCCATTTCCTCTAACCCAAATTAGCTTTTACACATTTAAAAGTGTTTTCTTCTTATTCAATTAGTCTTTCAAGGTATAATTCCCAGATAACATTAAGAGAAAATAATAAATTTTATACCATGAAGCATTACATTTGCAGGCTATAAATGGTGTATAAAATGAACCCACCAAATTCAGAATTCAGGATTTTGATAAAAAAATGTTCCTCAAAGTTTAATTTTTTTAAAAAAATTAAAACCAACTTATTTTAAAAGTTTTGTCCAATGTTGATTTCATTTCAACTCTAACAGAAAACCTAGATTACGGAGAGAGCATGAGATCAATATTTTTTATGTACGCATTTATTTATTTTTGTTGTTCAGTCGTTAAGTCGTGTCCGACTCTTCGTGACCCCATGAACCATATTGCGCCAGGCCTTCCTGTCCTTCACTGCCTCCCTGAGTTTGCTCAGTTTCATGCTCATTGCTTCAGTGATGCTATCTAACCATCTCATCCTCTGCCGTCCTCTTCTCCTTTTGCCTTCCATCTTTCCCAGCATCAGGGTCTTTTCCAAAGAGTCCTCTCTTCGCATTAGGTGACCAAAGTATCTGAGCTTGAGCTTCATTATCAATCCTTCCAATGAGCAATCAGGGTTGATTTCCTTTAAGATTGACTGGTTTGACCTCCTAGCAGTCCAGGGGACTCTTAAGAGTCTTCTCCAGCACCACAGTTCAAAGGCATCAATTCTTCGGCGTTCAGCCTTCTTTATGGTCCAGCTCTCACAGCCATACATTACTACTGGAAAAACCATAGCTTTGACTATGCGGATCTTTGTCGGCAAGGTGACGTCTCTGCTTTTTAATATGCTATCTAGGTTTGCCATAGCTTTCCTCCCAAGGAGCAAGCGTCTCTTAATTTCATGGCTGCAGTCTCCATCTGCGGTGATCTTCGAGCCCAAATAAATGAAGTCTGTTACTGCTTCCATTTCTACCCCTTCTATTTGCCAGGGATTGATGGGCCCAGATGCCATGATCTTAGTTTTTTTAATGTTGAGTTTCAAGCCAGCTTTTGCACTCTCCTCTTTCACCCTCATCAAGAGGCTCTTTAGTTCTTCTTCACTTTCTGCCATTAGGGTGGTATCGTCTGCATATCTGAGGTTGTTGATATTTCTCCCTGCAATCTTTATTCCGGCTTTTGATTCTTCCAGCCTGGCATTTCTCATGATGTACTCTGCATATAGGTTAAATAAGCAGGGTGACAGTATACAGCCTTGTCGTACTCCTTTCCCTATTTTGAACCAATCGGTTGTTCCATGACCGGTTCTAACTGTTGCTTCTTGGCCCGCGTACAGATTTCTCAGGAGACAGGTAAGGTGGTCTGGTATCCCCATCTCTTTAAGAATTTGCCACAGTTTGTTGTGATCCACACAATCAAAGGCTTTTGCATAGTCAATGAAGCAGAAGTAGATGTTTTTCTGGAACTCTCGTGCTTTCTCCATGATCCAGCGAATGTTGGCAATTTGATCTCTAGTTCCTCTGCCTCTTCGAAACCCAGCTTGTACATCCGGTAGTTCTCGGTTCACGTACTGCTGAAGCCTAGCTTGTAGGATTTTGAGCATAACCTTGCTAGCATGTGAAATGAGTGCAATTGTGCGATAGTTTGAGCATTCTTTGGCATTGCCCTTCTTTGGAATTGGAACATAAACTGACCTTTTCCAATCCTGTGGCCACTGTTGCGTTTTCCAAACTTGCTGGCATATTGAGTGCAGCACTTTAACAGCATCGTCTTTTAGTATTTTAAATAACTCAGCTGGAATACTGTCATCTCCACTAGCTTTGTTGTTAGCAATGCTTCCTAAGGCCCACTTGACTTCACTCTCTAGGATGTCCGGCTCAAGGTCAGTGACCACACCAGTATGGACATCAGGGACATTAAGATCTTTCTTGTATAGTTCTTCTGTGTATTCTTGCCACCTCTTTTTAATCTCTTCTGCTTCTGTTAGGTCCCTGCCTTTTTTGTCCTTTATCATGCCCATCTTTGCACTAAACGTTCCTTTGATATCTCCAATTTTCTTGAAGAGATCTCTAGTCTTCCCCATTCTATTGTTTTCCTCGATTTCTTTGCATTGTTCATTTAAGAAGGCCTTTTTATCTCTTCTTGCTGTTCTCTGGAAATCTGCATTCAGTTGCTTATATCTTTCCCTTTCACCCTTGCTTTTCGCATTCCTTCTTTCCACAGCTATTTGTAAAGCCTCATCAGATAGCCATTTTGCTTTCTTGCATTTCTTTTTCTTTGGGATGGTTTTAGTTGCTGCCTCCTGTACAATGTTACGGACCTCCGTCCATAGTTCTTCAGGCACTCTGTCTACCAAATCTAATCCTCTAAATCTATTCATCACCTTCACTGTATACTCATAAGGAACATGATCTAAGTCATACCTGAGTGGTCTAGTGGTTTTCCCTACGTTCTTCAATTTAAGCCTAAATTTTGCAGTAAGAAGCTCATGATCTGAGCCACAGTCAGCTCCTGGTCTTGTTTTTGCTGTCTGTATAGAGCTTCTCCATCTTTGACTGCAAAGTATATAATCAATCTGGTTTCGGTATTGACCGTCTGGTGATGTCCATGTGTAGAGTCGTCTCTTGTGTTGTTGGAAAAGAGTGTTTGCTATGACTAGTTTGTTCTCTTGACAGAACTCTGTTAGCCTTTGCCCTGCTTCATTTTGTACTCCAAGGCCAAACTTGCCTGTTATTCCGATTACTCCTTGACTTCCTACTTTAGCATTCCAATCCCCTATGATGAAAAGGACATCTTTTTTTGGTGCTAGTTCTAGAAGGTGTTGTAGGTCTTCATAGAACTGGTCAACTTCAGCTTCTTTGGCATCAGTGGTTGGGGCATAGACTTGGATTACTGTGATGTTGAATGGTTTGCCCTGGATACGCACTGAGATCATTCTGTCGTTTTTGAGGTTGTAACCCATTACTGCCTTTCCCACTCTCTTATTGACTATGAGTGCAACTCCATTTCTTCTAAGGGTTTCTTGCCCACAGTAGTAGATATAATGGTCACCTGAATTAAATTCACCCATTCCCATCCATTTCAATTCGCTGATTCCCAAGATGTCGATGTTTAATCTTGTCATCTCATGTTTGACCACATCCAGCTTGCCTTGGTTCATAGATCTTACATTCCAGGTACCTATACAATATTGTTCTTTACAGCATCGGACCTTCTTTTCGCTTCCAGATACATCCACAGCTGAACGTCCTTTCGGCTTTGGCCCAGCCACTTCACTCTTTCTGGAGCTACTTGGAATTGCCCTCCGCTCTTCCCCAGTAGCATATTGGACACCTTCCGACCTGAGGGGCTCATCTTCCGGCGTCATATCTTTTAGCCTTTTAATTTATTTATGTATTTATATATTTATCTATTTATCTATTTATTATCAAATGTACATAGCTGCCCAACTCCCAAATGTGATTCTTAATTAACTTACTTCTTCAATGAGAATATATCTAGCCATGACACTTTGGAAATGGATGTCCTTAGAACTAAAAATTGTGAAAATTTTATGAATTTTATACTAATGCTTACTTTCATTTTCACTCTGGCTTGCTTGCTGATCACAGGCTATAGCAAGTGATGGAGTATACATTAATGGTCTAGTGTGATTAAATCTCCTTGCTTCTCATGATCAATGGTTGAGCCATTGACGCTGAGGCCTCCAATCTCTATACCTCTACATAACTTCAGGACATGGTTTAAGTTCTCCTCAACATTGTACAGGTTAAAAATATAGTAAATCCTCAGTTTTACAGACCTTGATTCTATGGTCTACGTTGGACTTCACCCTAAACAAAGCCCCTTGTTTGGCAACTCTGTCCAGACAATATTCATAACTTTTAAGTATATAATAAACATTTGACATAAATTTTACACATGTGTAAAATCACATTTGCCATTCAATGGAGATTTCACTCTAAGGGACATCCCTTCCCCCGTTAGTTCTTTCAACTGAGGGTTTTCAACCAATGCCAGCCCAACCAAGTTTAATTCTTCTGCATAGTCTCCCCAACTTACTTTGGAGTGTGGCTGCTGATGTATTACTTAAGGGTATCCCTCAGCCTGGAAAAAGTGGCATGGAACTGTGATTGTGTAATCCAGCCTTCCAGCTGCAGGATCTTTGGCTCTCAGAATTCTCAGCATGGACTGTGCTGGCTGAAGGATTCTGAGAACTGATCATCACACATCTAGATGCCCAGATCCATGGAGGCTGTAGTTACCTCATTCTGCTAGGTGGTATATATCCCCCCTTCACATTATTTGAAGCAATGAAAAGGATTGATCGAACTCATAATCTTATCCTACATAATTCTCCAATATCTTAAGTGCCAGCACCCGCAGTCGCTGCACAGACTGACTCGTCCTGTTCACACAACATTCTTAACCCAGTCAATCAATAACGCAATCAAATGTCCTTTGGGCACTTCTGACAACACACAATCACACTAAGTTGTCATTTGGAGAACAACAGTTTCCGTCCACTTTATCCAGGAAGTGCCTGGTACCTTATGAGCTCACCTATTAACAGAACTCTGACCAAAGTTTATTATATCAATGACCCCTTCCTCATTGGCCTGGCAAACATCAAGAGCCAGTCACTTTTTAGGATGTGTGTTCTGTGCTGTCAGACCCTGGTAGTGCATTCTATAAATGAGAGTCTTGCTTTTTCGGATGTTCTATACCTCCAGTTCTTTTTCTTGAAGGACCACATCTACAATATACAGTGTAAGAACTAACCAAAAACGCTAGGGAATTCCTGGAAGCTTGGCATTCAGACAAATCAGCCATCAACTGACATACAGAAATAAAATATATTGAGTGGGGTGTAAAATATATTTACACCCCACTCAAAAGAGACAATAAAAAAGCTAAGAAGGAAACAAGAAGACCAGAACACATCCTCTCCAGCAGCCAACACCTAGATAAGCAGGGATTATCACCCGACAAACGATCAAGCAGAAAACAATACCCTAATCAAGGAACTACCAAGGAGAAAAACCAGATCCCCACCAACACTTGCAGGGCAAGCTATTGTATATAAACAGGGAGCAAGCCCCACATCCATTCACACCGATGATGTTACCTAGTTGGGTAATGAAACATCTGCAAGCAAACAACCAAGCTCAGAGACCACCAAGGTCTCTACCATTCTTTCTTATATAATGCATGCCTCAAATATTTCTGTATAGACTAGCAAAGGATATAAGCAAGGGCATAAAATGCCCTAGAAAGAACAAAAGCAAGATGCCTCAGCCAGCCCCCTCAAAAATCACCATAAACAAACCCACGGGAAACCACTATATCCTTCCTTTTGCCATTCTGAGCCCAACAAAACAAAACAGCGTAAATGCCAGGAAAAGGAACTTCACATTCCACTGGGATCTTTTTAAACTTGGGCAATATATGCCCTGCAGGGCTGAAAGCCAAGTTATAATTATCTGTTCGTCGAGCTTTCTTACAAGAAATGTAATTCAGCACCGTGCAGCTTGTTTGAAGAGACAAGGGCTGTTCTAGAGCTAAGTTACAAACAAATGGTTGGTTTTGTTTTTTTTCCAAAATGCTCATCTATTACATTGGTAATAGATGTATTACCAGTTGGAGTATTTCTCCAAACACCTCCAAGGAAATTTCCTCAGCTGTTCCCAAAAAGCAAGACTCCCCATGATAATAGCACTGCTATTGAAAAATTCCCTAAGGGAAAAAATATCCCTGGGAAGAATTCCATCTGGAGCTCTTCTTCTGGGGGTTAGTGGAAGCATAGGAAGTCTGAAAGATTGCAGACTTTGGAGAGAGGATTGTACCATGAAGCATGGGACATTCACTCATATCTTTGGGCCATCTCATAAGTGCAAGAACATCTCACGATTTATCTGACAACCAGTAGGAAAAATGCAGAAGAATTCTCCACTGGGCCCTTTTGTGGGTGGCCAGTCTTCTGCAATGACAAGAACCTGGGCAGACCTTGCTGGCATTTTTCTCCTCATAGGATTCAATCCACCCAACCTCAGTCTGTGTCTTACCACTTAGGAGACCATGTTAATATAAGCCAGTGTTGTTGACAACAATACCTGATAGTTGGAGCATTTCATCTCTAATTGGAGTGAATGCCTTTGGGGATTGCTGCTAAAAATTCAGAGGAAGCGGTCCCAGCAAACTTCATTTTGCATTTGCATAACAATGCTGATGACAGCCCGGAGGCTGTAATTTTGAGTTTCAAAATCTCTTCTTTCCTATGTTCCTCCCTCCTTCCCCTGAGTGGAAAACACTTTCCCTCTTTGTGGCTTTGACATTCCTGTCAAATGATTAAAGCTGCTTGCTAGCTGAATAATAAGCCCAAGCAGTCATTAAAAATCGATGGATTTGCTCATTTGCCTGCTGGAATTAAACTGGAGCGATGCAGATGAGAACCTTAATGTTGAGTTGGAAGGGTGATAATATTTCTTTATTACAGACATTCACAGGGGAGGAAAGGAGACGGAATGGGAGACTGGAAAAGGATAAGATTATTTCCCAATATTGAAAACGAGCATTGGATTATTCTATTCTACAGAGTGATTTTACTCAGTCCCCTTATTTTATTTTAGCTTGTATTATTCAGTAAAATACTGCTTACGTTGCCTTTTAGCTCCATACCAGATTAAACAAGATATTAACAACTCTAAAAACTATATAAAAAAGCCCCATGATTCTCAAAGCAGTTGGCCAAAAGGAAGTAGTGGTAAGTAAGAAGAAGAACAAGAACCATAGTAGTAAACCATGTAAACAATGTTTCAAGTTTCCAGGTACTCATGAAGTTCACCAGATTACTTTGAGCTAGTCCATATCTCTCAGTCTAGCCTACATTATAAGACTGCTGTTAAGATAAAAGCAAAAAAAAAAAAGGATCTTGCATTTGGGATCCACAGCAGATCCTCATGCCAGTGAACTATACATGTTGAAGAACATAATGATGTTTAAAATAAAGAACTTGGCAGGAGAGTTTTTACATTTATGCAGATTTGCAATTGGAAATACGGATATACTCTCCTGGGTAGAAGAACATATGACATATAAATCAGGGCCTAATTCTAAATTAACTTTATGGTTTATAAAGCAGTTCACATTATGTTACGTATCAGGTTTTAGTTAGGGCTGAATTCCTGCAATCATTGACATGATCTTATGAGATTAAATGATTGGGCACTGCAAGACTCAACATAAACCATCTTGAAGTAGGTGAATAAAAATGCTCAAGAAGACCTTGTTACACTCAGTGATCTATGCATAGTCAAATTAGATTTTGATTTATTACCAACTGACCTCCTCATGGCTTTAATTTTCTGTGCACACGCTATCTTTTGACAAGTGTGTCTAATTTGTCCATGTTAGTCCGGGTTTGAAAAGGAGCAAGGCCCAGCTTGGTGGGCTACAAGCTACTTCACCAGGTGGGAGGTTAGAAGGTAGTTTATACTCTGCTGTTGAACAAGTAAACGTATTACTCCAACATAGAATGCCTCTTACCTCATCCATTGCAAGAGCATTATCTTTTTAATAAATGCTTAACAGAGACACCTACTGGCTAAGGGCACCATTAAAATAATCAAGAAACCGAGGTATTGATGCTTTTATTTATTTAATTTATGAAATGATTTACAAAGGAATTTCTCTAAGAAGTGCACAAATTATGCTGTAAAATCCCAGGAAAATAAATTCCTGATCAAAAACTGACTAAACAATACAAGGCCAGCAGTGACAAAATCTCTGAGATTAAATGAATAGATCTTAAATAGGTAGAAAAGTTGATTTTCACTTAAATAAAAGAACTCTTAAAGATGCTTTCCCAGGACCATAGGATTAGTGGGATTATCTTCTCATGTATTGCTTTTCATTATTTAAATGTCTCACTTCCAGTCAACCATGACTTTCTCAGTCTTCTCCTTCCTCTAAACTCATTCATTCTTCCTTCATGTATTTGTTTTGTGATGCAATCCTCATTCATGCTCTCTATAGCAGGGTTCCTCAACCTCAGGAACTTTAAGATGGGTGGACTTCAACTTCCAGAATTCCCCAGCCAGCCAGGGGAATTCTGGGAGTTGAAGTCCACCCATCTTAAAGTAGTCAAGGTTGAGGAACTCTGCTCTATAGGACCAAATCACCTTTATCCAGTCACTCACTTTTATATTCCATCCATATTCATTCTTGACCCTCTCTCTTCTTGTTCTACCACACTTGCATCTCATTTGCACTCAACTGACTCGCATACTTTTAACACGCACAGCTCTCACTTCCATAGAACAAAGTATGAAGAAGCATGATTTTATGCAGGGCCATTTTTATCTCTTTTGACAAATCTTTATTCTTTGCCACAGAGCATGTACTACCCATCACCTCTCTACCAGTGCTCACATCTCTATCCATTTCCCCTTCTTTAGTAAACATTCCACTGAGGCACACAAATTCATCTACTTGCTCTAATTTTTGTTTGCCATTTAGATATGTAACAGGCCACTCCGTTTTCCTCATCCAACACATCTACCTTGATCTTTGATATATTTATTAGCTATCTTCACATAATCAAGCCAAGCCCGTAGGAGCAATTAGCAACACGTCCTATCTCCTGGTTGCACTGGTGACATCAGTGAAGACATGCTTTACATGCTTAAAACAAGTTTGTCACACAGTGGGGACCCTAGCTCTAAATCACCTCTGTGTGAGCTGGAAGGTTCCACCCCAGGTGGAAAATTGTATATGTGCATGAAGTCTCCATGCTGTAGAAGGCTGTATTCAAAGCATGGAAACTGTCTCATAACGGAAGCCACCAGCACAACTAGGAAATATTGCTGAATTTTGAACATATGCACATCTTTCTTTGAACTCCAGAGAATAAGGAAGTGCAGAATTTAGAAATATAAATATAAAGCACGTCATGTTGAAATTGCAAGAGGGCTCCTTCTTGACAGATCCTTCTTTAACAGCACATGATGTCTTTTTCATTTTGAACTGTTTGCATCCCATACTTTCATTAACTGGTCCTTAAAATGGCTAACCAACTAATATGAAAAGATTCTGCAATAAATGCAAAAAGACATTCAATTGCCCAGATTTTCCTATGTGCACTTTTGGATATCGTTTTGTATAATCATTTTGGGGAAGTCCCTGATGACAGTGCTCACACTTAGTCTTTTCCATACCCATTGAAATCCCTTCACCCAATTCCCTCTCCTTGCCTCCTTCTTTCCTTACTTTATTTATTTGTATACTGCTTCCCATTTAAAAAATCTTGACCTATTGCCTGTTGCGGTCTCTTTGGATGGAGAATGCTAGAAGAAGTTGTCTTTTTGGCTGTTTGGTGGCTGGTCTGTGGCTTCCTAGTGTGTGATGATGCATCAGCTGTTCTTTAATCCATGAATAGGATTCAGAAGAGAAGTTCACGCAAAGGTCTTCAAGCTCTTCCACATTGTGCCATTCCTCGGAACAAGAGCCTGAAAACAGGATGTGTATCCCACATGCAGGCACTCCTATTGAACAAAGGAGATTTCCCATAGAGGAAAACAGCTTTCCCTGAAGCCGTAAGACACTGATTCTTACTCTACCTAATGGTATTTCCTCCAGCCTTGGCAAGACCTACTGGTTATTATATTTTGGCTCTTGAGGGATCCTTAGTTGCTAGCAAATCCAGATATAAATAAAACTCTTAGCCCAACATGCTAGTTTATAGAATGGAGTCAGGGCTGGGTCATGGCCAATTGTCTGGATCAAGTCAGTTGGGAACTAACAATCAAGACCAAACAGCAATCAGCATTAGATGGCACAGACCATGAATAGGACTTGACAAATGAGGAGTTGGAATAAGAGCCATACAAAGGAATTGGAAAACGATAGAAAGAAAGGCAAAGAACTGCCCCAGTCTGAGAAGAAGGGCCAGAAACATCAAGCACACCTACCAGATAGCCCTGGTTGCTTCAGCAAAATTTCACTGAGACATGGAGATCCCTTATACTTCTCCTTGGACAAGGACAATCTGGGTGGAATCATTCCAGCAGTTTCTTCAGCTGGCTCAATAGGGCAGTGAATCAATGGTTCTAAGCAGATTTCAGATTTGCTTTTAAAACTATTTTTCTGCAAGAATCATTTGGGCCAAACTTTCTCAGGGGGAAAAAAAACCTCTTGCAAATGTTCTCTTTCAGGATCCCATGAATACCTGCTGAATCTTTGGCAAAATAAGCCTTCCCATTTTTCAACCCCACTAACTGAAAAGATCACTTCTTTATTTTACAATACTTATCGCCTGTTCCATTCCTAGTGGATTTTGGATGGGATGCAACACAGTTAAAGAGAACAAAATAAATATAATTGTAGTGACAGTCAAGGCACATCTTGTTTCATTGGGCTAATGGGACAACGGCACATTTAGACATAAGACTGTGGGTGGGGAGGGGTTGCAGCATCTGGCAATTTTTGAGAGTTAGGAATCATATGATCAGTGATGTTATTATCCATCACAGGAGCTACATCTCACATGGGGTGTCCCCTTAGATGTCCAACTGTGCTTGTGTTGTCTCAAGAAGATGTCTTTTTTCAGTGGCTTGGTGAAAAGCCACACTCTCAAACCCAGTTTTGACTGAACGTTTGGTGCTGCCCAGTAATTTCATCATTAATGGGACTTTTTCTGCTCTTCTGTCACATAGCAAAGGTTTTCTGTATACCTTTGTAAGAAAGATTAATCTATTTTCTTTCCAAGACTCAGCTCTCAAATACCTAACTAATGGCAACACCAGTTCTGAGTTCTTCTTCAATATGAAAAAGTTGTTGTTACTCATGAGGACCTTGGAATACCATCACTCTATGTGTCTCATCCAGAATTGCTGGACTTGAGTTTTCCCAATGTTGATCAATAAATATTTGTGCATTCTTGTATGTGTGTGTGCATATGTAGGAAAACACTACCTTCATATAAAACCTGCATGATTTTCTTCCCGTATATTTTCTGAACAGCTGTTACTGGGGAATTACAAAAGCTGTTGGAAGAATCTCATTTATAATCTTTTTTTTCCTGGCTCAGCCATCATGATCTCTACAAGAAACCCAGCCCCATCCTTCAGTATTCTTTCTCCTACTTGCCCAAACTGTTTTTGTGGGTGCATATTAGCTCACAAAGTAGAATAGGTTTTGGTGTCTTAAACAGCATAAACACACTTTTTCCCCCTCAATGGACTTACAGGTGGACAATAGATTAAAATGGATATTGATAGGATTTGATCTTCTGTTCTGATTTACTTCTCAGATTACATATCCAACAAACACCTTGGATGCCTTGAGAAACTCATTGCTCATGTCAACCTAAAAGCTGGAGGTTAATTTCCTTTGAAAGCATACAGCCATTAAATGCATTTCATTATACCACTCACTGTTGAATAAATCCAGCACAAACACCAACTCCCCATTGAAGGCAATCCTTCAACTTTGGGATTCAGTGGCTGAGTTCCAATAACTTCCAGAGCACCAGGTTCTGCAACAGCCTTATTGGTGGCTACATTCCCAGTGCAACAGCATCAGAATAGTTACTCATTCAAAGGGCATTTCACTACAGCAGATGGGGAAGCTCAGAACGTATCTGAGACCTCCTTAACATTCTAAGATTGTACTACTGAAATTTGGCAGCAAAATGGATGAATTTTGAGCATGATTTTGAGCATGAAAAGCTCAGTAATAAAGGTGGAAAGGGGTTGAAAGTTTTTAGCCTTCCCTGCACTTGAGACAGCATTGGAAGGGAATGTGGACTGCTGTCTGGTCCAATAGATGAAGAGTAATCTACACTACATTGTACTTACTGCTTTACATTACATTATACTGAAGGAACTTATACGTTCATTTCAGCACATGCTGTGCATATTCTACATTGCCTAAATTGGCAATTAACAACTTAAATTGACCAAACACAAATAAGGAACTGTATATGAATGATAATTCTGTTTGGAGGTAGTTGAGTGTGCAGTTCTCAAGAAAACCCACTTTGCTGTTGGGTGTAAGAAACACAAGGTGACAGAACAGGAATTTGATCAAGGAAGTATGATGGATTTTTCTCACATGAATCATTTGTGTGTTCCTTCCGTATATGCACACACACACACAAACACACACACATACATGCATATACACGATTCTAAATTGAAAATAATTTCAATCCAATGTAAGTCATTCCATGCAATGCTTTATGCTTCTTTCTGCTGGTTGCTACACTTTTACATAACATGAAGTAGGCTAGAAACTATAAAAGCTCATGCTGTATTTTGAAAAAATACAGTTTGGAAAGGGTGCTGGTGTATTCAAACTTGGAATCACACTTCCAATGCTCCAATTTTTGCAATATACGTTTGTTTGAGATGTTCTATGCACTAGCTGCCAATCTAGGTGGCAGTCATAGGTCAAGCTTCAAAGGTATCAACGAAAGGTCAAAGAGCAAAAAGCAGGAAACAGAAGGCAGGTTCCAGATGGGAGAAGGATCCCAGCCAGGCAAATCCGTCTCTGCTAAGACGGCCACAGCGAAGCCTGTGAGCGCGGGGGGAGGAAGAAGGGCTGAATGACAACAGAAGCATTGCGCTGGAAGGTCAGTGCTTATGGTGCAATGCTACAACAATGCTTTCATCACTTTGACCAAAGCAGCAAGATCCTGTGGAGAAACCCTCTCTTTGAAAAGCTGTCCAGTCCAAATCCAGTTTAAAGTAAAAGAAACGTATGTAGTGAGATCATTTTGTAGAGAGCAAGGAAATGGGAAGTAAGCAGGAGAAATTAGGTTTACTCAGAAGGGAATGCACGAACCATTTTTTCCAATCAACATCATCATCATCGTCATCTCAGAGAGGGACTTTCAATGATATGACTGTATCATTGATGTGACAGACTCCTGATCTGGTTGGGCCAATTTTATTCATCTCAGGACCTTCATTTCATTCAATGGGATATCCAATTGGCACTAGCTATCATTAAGATATTTTAGAATTCAGGTCACAGTCCAATGCAAAACAATTACAAATGTTTAATACAGGGTAATCCATCCGATGTCATCAAACACTACAGCTGTGCACACATTTTAACAGAGATTGATAATGTTTTTTTGGAGAAGATGAATGTGTTGGCAGAAAGATGAAGCACCAACTGTTGGAGTTTCCGAAATAAACAATATATTACAGTCAACCCAAGCTTTGGGGGAAGGGGCTCACAAAGGATTGCTTGCAGTGAAGTTAGTATTCAGACATGCCTGAGCCTGCCTTCCTACTAGTCACCTTCTTTTCTTGATGGAAGACCCCCTTACATCAGAGAAACTCTTTACAATGGGAAAAGAGGCTGTTGGATGAAACCACGTTTAAGCCTTAAATAATACATTGCTATGGGATTTTGTGCAGGAGTGAACTGTGTGGCTGAAAAGCTAGTGTGCGGGCAAGTCCCTTTTCACAATGGCACAGACTTCTGATCTTTTGGCTGGTTAAAATTCATCTGTGAAACAGGGAGCATTTTGTTTTGTTCTAACCAGTGAAATTGCACAAGAAGAAGGTTTGGTCCCAGAGGGTCTCCTGTTTGGAGCCACCACGAATATTAGCGAAGGAATCTTAAGCTGCACAAGATCCTGATATTGACCTCAGGTTCATCAAGATGTTGACTGTGGTTCATGAACCCTTTTCAGGAATCTGGGCTGATTTATGGTTGCTTGAAAAACCAGATGAGCCTAAACTCTCAAATGTTTCTTTGGAATGTTTCAGTTCTTTGGAATTCAGGTGCATGAAAGTGATGCCAGAGAAGGCCTGGAACATGTTATCTCCTCCTGAGGAGGTTCCTGAAAATAACCCCCACACATTGTGTCTTTTATCCTACAGTTGTTCAGGCATAATGTTGTGCTGAAATTTGTTCTCCAATTTCCTAAAAGTCGTTCACCTCCACCCCACCTTATGGAAGAAGCATCAGCTCTATTCCAGAGTGTCAATATCTTATCAATTTCACTTTTTGTTGCTTTTGAGTTTGTTATTGTGAAGTGGTAGAAGACACTGATGTTGGTTTTTGTTACCCATCTCTCCATCATGCTGCAGGCAGAGTTTGCAGCTCAATGGTCTGATATTGCTTACTGCTATTTCCCCAGTTTAAACCCCTCCCGGGGACATCTCTGCCCATACCCGTGTCTCACAGGACCATAATTAAAGTAAGAATGAGAATCCTGCCTTCAGAATTCTGAGAATTTAATGGATATTTTCTCCTTGTTTAACTTTATAAAGTTTTTAGAAAGTTTTCTGCTAGGAAGGTTCTGCCCTTCCCTGAGATCCACCGTGTCTCCTTCCCTTGAGCTGGTCGTCATCTCTCCATAAGTAAGGAGGGTGCAAAGAATCTCATACTTCACTGAAGGATAACCAACCCCAGATTTTTAACTTGCTTCAAGTGCACCAGTAGTCCATAAACTGTACAGACCTATTTTTGTATCTGCCACATGATTTACTGAAGAAGATGAAAGAAAACACCCGTCATGAAGAGGGGGTAAATTTACAAACTATTTGGGGAGGGGGAAAGGATGGCTAATCTTTATGCCAGATGTTTAATGACCCAGTGGCAGATGTCTTTTTATTTGTTCCATCATGGCCTTGAACTGTGAGAGAAAGGACTGATTACTCATGAAGGGATTTCCTAGAGGAGTATCTCTGCTCTCCTCTTGCTGGGTCTCTAGGAAAGTCAGTAATCTTTGCACTTCCTACAGGATAAAAAAAAAAAATATGGATGACACTTCTTGTATTGTCATTCACCACCACCCACTGTGAGGATTAAGTGTTTTGAAATCCAAAGGCATTTATTAGTTAATGGGGAAAAAGAGCTCAGAAATTTAATAACATGTGTCCGTGACTAAATGCATGTGGCTAGATGGCTATGTGTATATGTATACAGGAGATGAAGTTGTAGATATAGAGTGAAAGATGCTTTGGAATTTGCTTATATTTATTCTGGAAGAAATATGAAATCTTTGAAAAAAAATGTGACTTCTAGAAGGATTCACATTGACACAATGAAACCCTGAGGATACTACACCCCAAATATGCTCCTGCAAACTTATGTTTATTATTTATAAATCCTTTCCTAGTTCTAGATTCTAAAGAGCAGATAACTAGATCCATCAACATAGCATCTAATCAATGAAAACAAACTATCATCAACAGAAAGCTTAGAATAGTGTCAAAACAGTGGATGATTGTAAGAACAGAGTTGCTTGGCAGTGCTACTGTGGCACAAAAACCTAGGTTCAAAGCACAAACATTGGTGGGGATTAATGATTTATTTCACAACATGTTTGACATCATCATCATCGTCATCAAGGCATTTGTATCGTCGGTGGACAGGTATTATTTCAAGGGGTTTTTTTGAGTGGAGTACCTCATAAATCTACAGCAGGTGGTGACACCTCACTGATCTTGGATGATGATCTCAGAAAGCTAAGCAGAATCAGGCCTGATTCATAGTGGGATAGCAAACTACCTGGAATTGCAGGGCTAGATGGAACAGTCAGAAAAAACATCTCGGATTAAGGTTGTAAGGGCTAGAAGGATCAAGATCAAACTGGACAAGTCCATTACAGTAGTAGCACACTGATGTCAATGGCTCCTTTCCCATTGAGAAATGAATCTCTCAGTTTGATAGGCATACAGGGGGAAAGAAGACTTATTCAACCTCTAGACAGATAAATATATGGCAATTGGTGGTTGCTAGCTTTCTGTTCTATTATGGCTTTTCTAACAAACTAACTTTTCCATGAGTTGTGTTCTTGAGCATCTGCCTACTAGATTTTGAGTTCTGGATAGAGCCTGACTGAGGCTAGAACAAACCACTCCCATCATGCTCCACATCTGGAGAGCACCAGGTTGGAGAAGGAGAGTCCATTTCTGCAACGGCCAAAGGTTTCTGTAATTCTTGATGAGATCATTTGTTTCAGGTAGGTTGCTAGTGTTTCTTCTTATAGCTGGGAAAAAAAGAGCTCATATAAGGGGGAAGAGCCTCCTGTGAAAAAAATCCTATGTTCTCAGACCCAATTCAATTCAGATCTATAGCTGAATGATACTGATGAATACTTTGCAGCAGCTTTTACAAGAGAGAGATTTCTTGTAATGGCTTTGCCATGAAATGTTGCGGAAAAGAAGGAAGCAGAGATGTCCACAGGGGGGGTCAAAAAGACAAGATGACAGTCACCACTGTGCAATTGAAGTCCTGCCCCCTTTTTGTTTTTAACATGTGATGTGTACTAAAAGGATAAGGGTTCAATCTCATGGTTGTAGCCACTATCTTGACTTTTTTTAACTTTTTTGGGTCCCTCCCTGAAGACGCCCCAGGAAGGAAGGAAGGAAGGGAAGAAGGAACGGAGGGAGAAAGAGATTAGTAAAAATTCAAAGTATTATCTTACAACATTGCTGCTTTCACTTGAAATAGTTTGGCACAACTCCTTACAAAGATAGCAGTCATGTCTGTATTCAGTTACAATTCTTTAACTTCTCCTGTCATTTTTCTGGCAGATTACACTAAATCTAAAACAAAAAAGCCACACAAATTACTTTCTAGACCATCCTGCCCCAGTCCAGACATGATGAGAAAGCATAACTGGGCCATCTAAGTGTCAGCTGGATCACTCTCTTAATGACACGTAGAAAATACAGAAAATTGGAAAAGTCTGGTTCAGTCTTCTGTACAAATCTGTAGAAGCAGTAACAGTCCCTGTTATTACTAGTATCAGGGATCCTATTACTAATATCACAGATCAAGCAACATAAAAGGGGTGAAGTTCTACATTTTGGCACTTTTCTATTGGAGGGGTGGTTGAAGTGAAGCATAACATTCTTATTTTTCTCCTTAATTCCCCCAAAACATGAAGAATCATGTCAAAGAAATAAGTGTTGTACTGTTGAATTTCAGCAGCACAATCTTACAGGGAGAACTCGATGAAGGTACAAAAACAGAACTGAAGAACCAATATCAAGTCCCATCACTTCTTTTTTTTTTTTTTGTCTGCGCTCAGTCATTACTGACCCTGCAGTGACTGCCTGGACGAATCCTTGCAGTTTTCAAGGCAATTGTTTTTCGGAAGTGGTTTGCCAGAGCCTCCTTCCTAGAGCAGAGCCCAGCTGGCGAGCGCAGGAGGCGGGGTTTCCGTTGCTTCGCGCCCTTTTTTTCGGGCGAGCGCGATTTCGCGCTTACCGGCAACTGGTCCCGTCTCTCTGTGCAAGGCGCTGCCAGCATTTTTCCTCCCACCGGAGTGAGAGTACCCATTTATCTACTCACGTGAGTTTTCGACCTGTTGGGTTGACAGGAGCTGGGGAGGAAACAGGAGCTCACCCTGTTAACGTGAAGGCTGGACTCGAACCACCGAAGCGTCAGCCATTTCTGGCCAGCAACTTTCTATCTATCTATCTATCTATCTATCTATCTATCTATCTATCTATCTATCTATCATCTGTCTGTCTATCTGTCTATCACCTATCTCTGTTTATTTATTTTAGTGTCCTCATAGACTCCCCATCTCAAAAGATTCGATTGGAGGCTGCCAGTTTCTGAAGATGGCTCAAGAACCAGGCCAACATTTCATTCTGAAAGCATTCACATCCCCTCCCTTCTTCTAAACTAAGTTAATATAATTTTGTCTTTCTTCCTCTCTCTTTCTCCTAATATTTATTTCTTTTATTTATTTACACTAATTGTAAATCACCCTAAATATGGTATTCTGGGTAATGTACCAAAAAATAGCAAGAAACAAAACAAAATGAACCCAGAACCCAACCCCAACCCCATAAATAAGGAATCAGAAGCCAATAAGACATACGTGCCAAGATGGAACACCCACAATCACCTAGTTGGGGCCAAAGAAATCATGAGATAAGACTGCTGTAGTCATTTTGCAGAATGCAAGGAAGGTGGGTGCTAGGCTAACCTCCAAGGGAAATATTCCAGGGCATGGGGGCCACTATCAAAAAGACCTGCTGCCTGAGTCAAGTCCCATGTATGTCCTATGGAGGGGGGACTCTCAGCAGACCTCTCAAGTTATTTGAACCTGATGAGCAGAAGCAACTTTGGCAGCACAGTGCCTGAAGTAACTCAGCACTTTGTATGTAATCACCTGCCATTAAATTAGCCCAGAAATATCTTGATACCCAGTGCAATGACTTCAAAATCAGTTACTTTGCAGTGGCAGGGTTACCCTACCAGCAATGGAGCTTTTGTGTGTGTGTGTGTGTGTGTGTCTTCGAGTCAGCCTTGGCTCTTGGCAACTCCCTGGACTAATCCCTGCAGTTTCTTGGCAGGATTTCATAAGTGGTTTGCCCTGGCCTTCTTCTTCCTAGGCCTGAGGGTGAGTGACTAGCCCAGGGTCACCCAGCTGGCTTCATGACTAAGGTGGGACTAGAACTCCCACTCTCCCAGTTTCTAGCCTGATGCCTTCACCACTACACGAAGGAGAAATTTCCTAAGGAAGCTGCAGACCCCTGGAAACAGGAAAGCACAAGACAAGAAACCAAACAAACCTTTAGCCAGTCTGTAATTAGGATACATATAATTACCTTTATTCTGGAAAAAAGTCACCAAAATGGCCTTTGATTTTAGATTAGCAATCTCTTTTCTGTCAAATTGAAGGAGAACGATTAAAGCATTAATCTCAGCATTAATTTTGGTACTATTCTATCAGAGATACGACCTAGTTAGGAGCTACGTTACTATTTTTTGCTATCACATGTCCCACTATTGTTTTCCTGATGATCCTGGAGTGGAATTTCATTGTACCTCCATTCATTTCAATGAGAACTGTGAAAATTAACTTCCTGAGACACCGTGCCTCTTGCTGGTTCTTATACATGACATTGAATATACTAAGTCTGGCCACAGATCTCACACAAGAATCATTAATTTCCTTCACATCTCCAGGGCTAGGCAGGATTTCCAGACCCTCTATGACATAATCTCTTATTGAAGATGTTCCAACTGGTTCAAAAGTCAGCAGAGCAGTAGAGAATTTGGAGCATTTGCAGGCAACTAGAGACTAAACACTCTTGATTTCTGCATCTGCTTGGCTGAGACATTCAAAGCAGATGTACCCTCTCTGATTTCCTATGCAGCCATATCTATGTGTGTGCATATCAAGGCTAAGAACACTCCGGGTAAACTATAGTTTTTGCCCTGAAAGTGCATCTCTGTTTCTACATTAGATTCTATTGTTTGTCTTAGAAGATGTGGAATTTGGGACGGATCACTCCATGATGGATGGTGGAGAGATAAAAGAAAGGGAAATAAATAGAAAAGTCCTTGCAAACAAGTATGCAATTAACTATAGTCAGGGATTCCCATATTTAATTTGCATAACGTTTTAATTGCCTTGGTGAGAATAAGGCTGGGTCAATCTGGATGGGGGCGGGTGGGGGGTCATAATCTTTGAAAAATTACAGCTGTACCTAAAATGTTTTTTCCTCTTTGTAAACAGTGGTTGCCTTCTACAAATGAGGTCTAACGTCTTGAAACTTGATACTGTGATGTCTGTAAATGCCTTGATGGGGATGAGCAGAGACATGCTATTTGTAGAGAAGAAGCATCAATTCATGTTCATTTTAACCTTTCACCTCTGGGTGACCTCGATGCAACTCTTAGTTCAATCATGAACTTAATTAGCACCATCTGCTCCCTCTTACCTATAAAGAACACAGAGACACGATCCCTAAGAGCAGTTACCCAGAGGTTCAGGAGGTTTTGTCAGCAACATGACAAAAACACGACGACGTTGCAATGCAAGCTCTGTAGGTTTGTGCAACACTGTATAAAAAGGGTGGAGTTTGTTTTGTGATATTGCCATACAGGTTTTGTCAGTTGCTGCCCCCTTACCCCTCCTTGCCTGTATGTAGCAGGGCCATGGGGCTCATTCTTTACTTGGCTGTGAATTCCATGGATTCAGATGCAAAGATTTTCCATAAATCCAAGAATCCACATGTGCAGCCTTTGTAGATGAACATGATGGAGACCAATGGCAGACCATCATTTTTAGAGAGCTGAAGCTAGTCTGACCTAGTTCATCATCTGCAAATTCAGCCCATTATCTTCCCCAGTGTAAATAAATTCTACAAGTTGTGAAAGGCTTCAAAAGTTTGCAAAATCAGCTTGACCAAAAGGACACATGTCCTTGGCTAAGAAAGCCAATTCCACCCTCAAAATGTAATGTGTGAGCTGTCTAGCATTATCTTCGAATCTGGAGATGGACTTTGAAAACCATATTGAAGGCCATGTGGAAATTAACTTTATCATCAAACTGTATGTGAACTGGTAGAAAAACATGCAGGTGGATTTCTTTGTCTAGCCCTCAAATTCTTTGTTGTTGTTGTTGTTCAGTCGTTAAGTCGTGTCCGACTCTTCGTGACCCCATGAACCATATTGCGCCAGGCCTTCCTATCCTTCACTGCCTCCCTGAGTTTGTTCAATTTCATGCTCATTGCTTCAGTGATGCTATCTAGCCATCTCATCCTCTGCCGTCCTCTTCTCCTTTTGCCTTCCATCTTTCCCAGCATCAGGGTCTTTTCCAAAGAGTCCTCTCTTCGCATTAGGTGACCAAAGTATCTGAGCTTGAGCTTCAGTATCAATCCTCCCAATGAGCAATCAGAGTTGATTTCCTTTAAGATTGACTGGTTTGACCTCCTAGCAGTCCAGGGGACTCTTAAGAGTCTTCTCCAGCACCACAGTTCAAAGGCATCAATTCTTCGGCGTTCGGCCTTCTTTATGGTCCAGCTCTCACAGCCATACATTACTATTGGAAAAACCATAGCTTTGACTATGCGGATCTTTGTCGGCAAGGTGACGTCTCTGCTTTTTAATATGCTATCTAGGTTTGCCATAGCTTTCCTCCCAAGGAGCAAGCGTCTTTTAATTTCATGGCTGCAGTTTCCGTCTGCAGTGATCTTGGAGCCCAAATAAATGAAGTCTGTTACTGCTTCCATTTCTACCCCTTCTATTTGCCAGGGATTGATGGGTCCAGATGCCATGATCTTAGTTTTTTTAATGTTGAGTTTCAAGCCAGCTTTCGCACTCTCCTCTTTCACCCTCATCAAGAGGCTCTTTAGTTCTTCTTCACTTTCTGCCATTAGGATGGTATCGTCTGCATATCTGAGGTTATTGATGTTTCTCCCTGCAATCTTAATTCCGGCTTGTGATTCTTCCAGCCTGGCATTTCTCATGATGTACTCTGCATATAGGTTAAATAAGCAGGGTGACAGTATACAGCCTTGTCGTACTCCTTTCCCTATTTTGAACCAATTGGTTGTTCCATGACTGGTTCTAACTGTTGCTTCTTGGCCCTCATACAGATTTCTCAGGAGACAGGTAAGGTGGTCTGGTACCCCCATCTCTTTAAGAATTTGCCACAGTTTGTTGTGATCCACACAATCAAAGGCTTTTGCATAGTCAATGAAGCAGAAGTAGATGCTTTTCTGGAACTCTCGTGCTTTCTCCATGATCCAGCGAATGTTGGCAATTTGATCTCTAGTTCCTCTGCCTCTTCAAAACCCAGCTTGTACATCTGGTAGTTCTCGGTTCACGTACTGCTGAAGCCTAGCTTGTAGGATTTTGAGCATAACCTTGCTAGCATGTGAAATGAGTGCAATTGTGCGATAGTTTGAGCATTCTTTGGCATTGCCCTTCTTTGGAATTGGAATGTAAACTGACCTTTTACAATCCCATGGCCACTGTTGCGTTTTCCAAACTTGCTGGCATATTGAGTGCAGCACTTTAACAGCATCGTCTTTTAGTATTTTAAATAACTCAGCTGGAATACTGTCATCTCCACTAGCTTTGTTGTTAGCAATGCTTCCTAAGGCCCACTTGACTTCACTCTCTAGGATGTCTGGCTCAGGGTCAGTGACCACACCAGCATAGACATCAGGGACATTAAGATCTTTCTTGTATAGTTCTTCTGTGTATTCTTGCCACCTCTTCTTAATCTCTTCTGCTTCTGTTAGGTCCCTGCCTTTTTTGTCCTTTATCATGCCCATCTTTGCACTAAACGTTCCTTTGATCTCTCCAATTTTCTTGAAGAGATCTCTAGTCTTCCCCATTCTATTGTTTTCTTCAATTTCTTTGCATTGTTCATTTAAGAAGGCCTTCTTATCTCTCCTTGCTATTCTCTGGAAATCTGCATTCAGTTGCTTATATCTTTCCCTTTCACCCTTGCTTTTCGCATTCCTTCTTTCCACAGCTATTTGTAAAGCCTCATCAGACAGCCATTTTGCTTTCTTGCATTTCTTTTTCTTTGGGATGGTTTTAGTTGCTGCCTCTTGTACAATGTTACAGACCTCCGTCCATAGTTCTTCAGGCACTCTGTCTACCAAATCTAATCCTCTAAATCTATTCATCACCTTCACTGTGTACTCACATGGAATATGATCTAAGTCATACCTGAGTGGTCTAGTGGTTTTCCCTACATTCTTCGATTTAAGCCTAAATTTTGCAGTAAGAAGCTCATGATCTGAGCCACAGTCAGCTCCTGATCGTGTTTTTGCCGTCTGTATAGAGCTTCTCCATCTTTGGCTGCAAAATATGTAATCAATCTGGTTTCGGTATTGACCATCTGGTGATGTCCATGTGTAGAGTCGTCTCTTGTGTTGTTGGAAAAGAGTGTTTGCTATGACTAGCTTGTTCTCTTGACAGAACTCTATTAGCCTTTGCCCTGCTTCATTTTGTACTCCAAGGCCAAACTTGCCTGTTATTCCAATTACTCCTTGACTTCCTACTAGCAACTTTAAGATGGGTGGCTGGGGAATTCGGGGAGTTGACGTCCACCCATCTTAACGTTGCTAAGGTTGAGGAACCCTGCCCTAATCTACAAAATACTATGCTATACATGTTGCCTAGTGTTGAAGAGTTTCTCCTCTGATCAAAAACCACACATTTCAAATGGCCATGCCAACACGGAAATTCATCCATGGAAACAGGCTAATATGAATTCAATCCACTCTGCTGTAAGTGAGGGTCCATATCTGCTCTTGGCATATGAAAGGCAGCGTTTCCTTGTTTACTCTGTTACTTATGATTTAGAATTATGTTAATTTTATTACTGGTTTGCTATGAGTTCATTAGATTCTGTAATTCACCTTTATATTGATTTACTGGTGATTTCAGTGGGAACCTGAGCCAATTTCTGTGGTCCAGAACGTCAGTACTTTCCATCTTATTGTCAATATATAGATATCTTCTTATTAAGCATCAGTCCTGTAATTTTCTAATAGATTGTGTGTGTTTGTGGGGGATCCCTATTGCCATGTTCACCTAGCTCCCATTGAACCATAAGAAATTAGAAAAAATATAGCCATTTTTTTTAAAAAAAATAGTCCTTTGATAGATTTTTATGAGAGACCCACCCAGTTTTCTTTTTCATGTAATTTCTAAGTGTTTTGTTCTATTGGGATGACATTTAGGTACCTAATTACAGTTTCAAAAGATAAGCTCTGCCAGATTTCAGGCTTAAGGATAAAGGGACCTCAAATTCAATGTTTCATTTTCCCAGTGAATCAGTATCTGCATGAATTCTGCAACTCTGTTGCAGTTAATGTTTAGTGATAGACTGTGGAGAAAGGTTGGAGTCCTTGTGCAACTGAAATCAAAGCAGAAGCCTCTCATTTAATGGCATTAGAACGCACCCTTTCCAGTTTTAATTTTGTTCAGTCAGTGCTTGAGTGATATTTTTTTGGTAAGATTTGTCACCCACATTAAGTGTTGCTGAAAACTATCATGTATCAAGCAGCAATTAGAGTTTTTTTTTATTTTAAAAAAATATATACAAGAAGTAACAGATTGTAAATGTAATTAAAGCAATCAGACTAATTCATTAAGAATACACTTTCTGTTTGAATATTTATATGGTGTTTGTAATGAAGCAAAGCTACCAACAGAATTTATTGGAGAACACAAACATCTTGTAAAAGAGGAAAGTCTCACAATCTTAATTATATCCTGTGTGTTTCATACAAATGTTGATTCCCCTTTTAAGCCATTAACAGTTTATGTTTCTCTCCTTCTGAGATTGTGTTTGCTTGTTTGCTAGTGATACTGGAGATAATTTGAAAGCACTCTATCTTGTGTGTGACACTGTCTGATTAATCAGTGCATTTTGCACATGTTGTTTATATGGCTCCATAAAGGAGATCATTGTTGGCCTATATCCCCCAGTGTTAAAAGTGAATAGAATATAGCTGAGGTGGAGGCAACAATCTTTTGGTTTTCCAAAGGAAAGTGTACCAGGTGTATGGTAAAATAAAGTCAAGATGGTAGACACAATGGTGTGATCAAATATCTGCCCAACACATATAAAACTAAGCCTGAAGTTTGATTGTGTTATTCCAGGACTCAGGGACTTCCTCCCTGCTATATTGGGGGGGGGGGGGGGGGGGAGGTATATGGATAGAGCAGAAAGAGAACTTTTTTCCTATTGTTATATCTTGCCAGGGATAAGTTGGGAAGCACATACAGTAGTAGGTATAAAGGAAAAATTTGTGTAGCTGGTATTTATTGCTGGGATTTCACACTTTACAGAAGTTGTATTGCAGTGTGTGTGTGTGTGTGTGTGTAGAGAGAGAAAAAGAGAGTCTGGTTCACTGTGTGTGTGTGTATGTGTGTATGTGTATGGAGAGAGAGAGAGAGACAGACAGACAGACAGACAGATAGCACAGATGGTCCTGAAGGAACATAACTTGGTACCTCATGCTGCAGGTTAACCTTTGCAAAAAAAATTCCGGGAATCATGATTGACTTGCCTTTAATGTTAAAACTGAGTATTTTAAGAGAGAGGAGATGAAGTTGCCCATTTTTGATCCAAGCAGGAGGAGCTGGGAGTGCCTTTATAGGTAGACCCAGGGATTCTGTCAAGCAGTAGATCTGGATATCTTTCAAAGGAATGGGAGGGAACCTGCTGTTTTTTGACAAAATAGGGGCAGAACCTGGGAAAAAATGGATACAAACTTTATGTACAGTATGTATGTATTTTCAGGGCTTGTATGCAACTCCAGTCAAAGCCAACTGTGAGTGGGTTTACATGCCCTATTTACCTCAATAAGGTTAGAAGGTAACTGAAGTGTCTGAAGCACAAATAATAATATAATACAGCAGGGGAACTAAAGAAGGCTTGACATTCACTAAACTCCAGACTGTAGGAAGAAACTGCTTACAACATTCCCACCCTCGAGTTAAATTCCCCCCCAGTTCAAAATGCCTGATTTGCTTTGAAAAAGAAGGAAAATAAGATGAGGATGTAAAAAAATGAAATGATAATAATAATTATAATAATTATAATGCCATTATGGAAGATTGGATATATTTTAAATAATAAATAATTGAACAGACTCTAGATTCAGTTGATGGCATTATGAAAGACCCATAGCTCATATATCCAGTGTCAAATGACGGCTCAACCCTCTCCATTTAAAGGGTTCACATTACTAGGCATAAATTCCAACCATCTAGTATTTATTAACATGAGATTTATACTGAATATCATTATGTTCTTAGCATTCTATTCCAATTGGTTTGTGCCAACCAGATTTAAGCCAACGCGTTTTTCCCTCCAGTGTAGATAAAGAACCCCAGTTTGTTGTAGCTATCCTGAAACTCTTAACTGAAATGACCCAGATAGTGTGTCAAAGGGATTGTGTCATTTATTCTGTATATCCAATATATGTTCTTCCTGTCCCAGGGCTACAGGGTGACTGTAATTATATTTGCATTATCGGTGAATAATCTGTTCTATTATTAATAGGTTTTTGATGGATGAAACCCTACAGGTTTCCTCCTTAGAGGAGCATCTCCTTGACCTTCCTGTCTGCATGCATATGGATTCTGTGAGATATTGACTGCCAAGAGATGAGTTACTTTGAGTCTTTGTCTCTACTTTTTGCTGGCTGCTTACAAATGTTCCATCGGTATCTCCCCCTATTGTCTCAAAACTGCACATATTCTCCTCTTGTACTTGGCACGACATCTTGATTCTGTGAATGCATGGGACTTGCTTCCACATGATGTGGTGGCTGATGATCAAGACCTCAGGCAATCTCAGGATTGGTCTATTAACACCTCTTACCCAGAAGAATGAAAAGTAATTCCCATGTTCAAATTTGTTGTTGTTGTTCAGTCGTTAAGTCGTGTCCGACTCTTCGTGACCCCATGAACCGTATCGCACCAGGCCTTCCTGTCCTTCACTGCCTCCCTGAGTTTGCTGAGTTTCATGCTCAATGTTCAAATTAAGACAGTATATTATGAATACTTTGAATAGAAAAGAGAGCTGGGATGAGGGCTTCATAACCTCTTTCCTGGGGACAAGCATCTGATGGTTGCTGTTGGAAAAGGTGTTATAAATTCACCTGTGATGTAGTGATTTAGCACCATGCAGTGTGTCAGATTTGAAGGTAAAAAGATACTTCAGAGCATATAGGGAATGCATATAGCATTGGTCTACAATTCCTTAAGCCAAAATGCTTTGGGGGGAATTGTCCTGAAGCTGCAAAAGACAAGTCAACAGTTTTGCAAAAATGCAGAGCTGCTTTTGGTGAGATATGTTGGGAATTTGGAACAAGGCTACATGAGTGCCCCATGCCTCCCAAATCACCTTTTTGCCGTGGGAGTGTAATAGGGGATTTTTCCAGAACAAAAGTAATAATGTCATCTAGACATCCAACAGAAGAGTTGTCATTCTAACAACTTAATAAGACTGTCAAGTTTGAACTAGAACTGGCTGGAGAAATTCCCTTGTGTTGCTTTACCAGTTCTCATTCACAACTTCACAAAAGAGAATGGGCTTTAGAAATTCTTTCCAAGGAGAAAATAATGTTGAAGATACTTTAATGGGTGAAGCATGGGGTTCTTGCCCTTATTTTATTACCAGGAGGTCAAAGGATTTCTTTATTCATAAAGTTGAGGCCACCTTAATCACCAAGTAACTCCAGGTAACTAGGGATGAGTGCGCTATTCATTGTACAGTCATTTTCTTCAGTGATTTCCACCTCCCTCGATTTCTCATATTTCCATGACATCCTAGGAGACAATTTCATGAGGGAACTTTTCAAGGGCATCACTGCTAAGAAGGAATCCTGCCCTTGAGTCATGGTGTAAAGATGACTCCTTTCCTTGGAGAATAGTCTATTCAGGTTATTTGCCCATAAATTCAGTGTAAAATTGGGAAAGTTGATGAGTATTCAGCATTGTTTGCAAATAAAAAACTGAGAGAATAAGGCAGATCATCTGGTCAAGGGGGGATACTTCAGGCTTCTTTTTAAAATAGAAGTTCACATTCATACCCCTGAATGCAACTTCACTTTGTGAGATGATTTGTATTTCTAATTAAAAGCTAAAAGTTGAATGTCAGCTGTAGGTTGAAGAACTTTAGTTAAAGCTCAGGGCGTTTTATAAGTGGGATCCCAGAGAATTCTCTGGAGAATGTGGGCCATGTCTTAAGAAATTAATTGAGTTAATTTATTATTTTCTCGTAGATGGAGTTTTTAACTGCAGTAGAAAGTGTGTGCATGGGTATAATATCAACAGATTAGGGAGTGGACTTGTTCTCTGTTGCCCCAGGCAGGACCAGGATCACTGGGTTGAAACTAGAGGACTGTAGAGTCAGGGTAGAAATTAGGAGAAATTTTCCTGATGATAAGAATTTTCAGCCAATGGAATAGATTTCCTCATGAAGTGGTAGCCCTTCTTCACTTCAAACAAAGTCTGAATATCATCTGTCTGGAACCTTTACCAGGTCCTATACTGAACAGGAGGTTGGCATAGATGGCCTCTGAGGGGCCTTTCTATTCTAAGATTTTGTGATTCTGTGTATTGTATGAAATTCATTATTCTCACATTAGCTAATACTCTAGTTCAGTGTTTCTCAACCTTGGCAACTTTAAGATGGGTGGACTTCAACTCCCAGAATTCCCCAGCCAGCATGGCTGGCTGGGGAATTCTGGGAGTTGAAGTCCACCCATCTTAAAGTAGTCAAGGTTGAAAAACACTGCCCTTGTTAATAACTCTATAATATAAAACAAACTACCATAGCAGAAAAGCAAAGGAAAAAAAAACAATAAAACCTCTGAACTAATTTTAAAAGGAAGAACCGATACCATGATCTGACTGTTCCTTTGATTCAAGAAATTCGTTCTTCTAATTACCCAGGCACTATCATTAGAGACGCTACAAACTTTTCCCAAAGCAGAATCTATTGCAGTTGAGAGAAACCATTTGCTGCCAGATCACAGCGGATCAGAAGCCCAAATTACTGGAATCTAGTGGATTCTTCAAAATGCTGTTTTTTCCAAAACAAAAACTTCTGTAGGAATACTCCAAAATTAAAGACCCATGGGGGAGACCCCCAAAGTCTGCTTTCTCTAATCTGCAGTTCCCACCCAGATTACATTATTAATGTCATCGCCAACTAGCACAACCTAAATTATACAACAAGAGAATCATTGGCATAGAGAATTCGAGAAAAAATAAAAAACAGCAACTGCATTTTTCTTCCCTCTGTTTATTTTTTTTTTATCTATATATCTGTTTTAAAATGTATCTCCCACGTGTTTATCCCTATTAACCACACAAAGAAGCATTTGTCTTAACACCATTGCGGTTCATAGCTAAGCAGCTGTGACGGTTTTTCTCCCCTGAATCTTCCAGAAATTTAAAAAAAAAAAACCCTAAGGAAAGATCTATGAAAACTTGCTTCCTGTAATTGCCTGCAACCTTATGGGTAGTTTTGGAATCAATCAATATAATAAAGGTTTCAGTCCTATAGCATCACTTTGTCTCCTTTCAGGGTGATAATAAGATCTGTTTCCAGTGTCACAGAAATGCTCTTAAATTTTATCATAATGGAGGGGTAAATGCTGTTGTCAAACTTCATGAATATGCACTCAAGAATAATCCAGAGATATCTCATGGAGAGTCAATTGGAAATACATATTTACAGCAGTCTCTTTAGATGAAGGCTCGGAACAGTATTTCAGCCTCCAATTGGCTCCACTTGACATGCAAATAATTGCCCAAGGAGACCTCTGGCACCAAAGGGTTAATTATTGACTTTTCAGCTTGGTTGAAAAGGAAACAGCCACTACAGATTCCTTGGGGTGCTGGAGTGTATTTAGGGAGGGACCCACTCCCTCCTTTGCAGTCTTACAATTAAAATGCTAAACTGGAAGGTGGTGCTGGTGGTGTCTGAGCAAAATAGATATTTCTTGTTGAATGAATGAAGTGACTTAAAAACAATTAGCTGTGCTTTTAATTAGATGTAGATGAATGAAAATATTCCATCGAAACAGATGTTCCCTTGTTTAATTAACTCATAACTAATTGTCTGCCATTGATATCAGATTATTGTTCTTCTCTCACTGACTCCCAAAAAATATAGGGATGTATAGAAGACTCCCTTTTCAGAATGGGGTCAGGATAAATGTCTCATACGTTGATTCAGGTACTGCAGAACGGTAAGTAAAATAAACAGTTTATTTAAGAGCATTTTCCTTTTAGAACTCCAGTAGGGTTCTTAATACACGTTGGCAATAAAGGTACTATTCGGCCTCTCTGTTCTCTCTTTTCTGGCCTCCAGTGGGAAACTATAAATCTATAAAAATCTGCTGTATTTTGCTGCCTTCTTTAGTCTTTCAGTCTAAAGAAAGGAAGGAAGGAAGGAAGGGAGGGAGGGAGGGAGGGAGGGGAGAAGAGAAGAGAAGAGAAGAGAAGAGAAGAGAAGAGAAGAGAAGAGAAGAGAAGAGAAAATTAGCCAGATATGTTTCTCTTATCACGCCCTAATCAACACCTGTCTAAACTACTGTAATGCACTCTACTTAGGACTGCCCTTAAAGAATATTTGGGAACTTAGTTGGTTCAGAATTCAACAGCCTGCACACTTTTAGGCTCCCAGTGTTGGGAGTAGATAACACTGGCTTGGCAGACCCTGCCTTGGTTGCCCATTGGTTCCCAGGTCAATTGAAGTTACTGGTTTGGACCATAAGGCCCTTCACGGCGTGGCACCTGGACCACCTTCTCCAGCCAGCTTTGGGCCAACCAGTTAGATCTAGCAGGGAGAAACTGCTGCCAGTCCCCCGATTTTGAGAGGTTCAGGGGACCGAGGAGCGGCCATGCTGCTTTTTCTGTTGCAGTGCAGGCCTTGCGGAACAGCCTCCCTCTGGAGATCAGGCTGGCTCCCTTTTCGCTAAGCTCTTAAAGACTGAGCTCTTTTGGAAAGCCTTCCCTGATTTGATCTGAGGTAGCCATCTTTTCATTCTCTTTCTATTCTTGCAGGGTTCTTGTAGTCTCATTTTCATTTTTTAAATAGGGCTTGTTTGATATTGTTCCATTGGTATTGATTTTTTTCTCTGTGCGAGCTACTTAAAGTTGTTCTGATTGAGGCAGTATAGAAATAGGTCTAATAAATAAATAAATAAACTGGAAACATTGTGAAGGGGATCACAGAACATTGGAGTCTGTGTGATGGACATTCCAGGATCAGGAAGCTTGTCTTAGGAAAGTCTCAGCGGCAGTGAGCAAAACACAAAACATTGTTCCAGTCAGTTTTGGGAAAGCCAAATTTCTAAACTCTTGCCTCTGCACCTAATAAATATGCAGCAATCTACAGGGAGAAAGCAACCCCCCTAGCATGATGAAAGAGGAGGCCTTTGAGCAGATAGATGCACCATCCTAGATGGGAGAATGAGGACATACCACTGGGTATTTTGCGTGGAGGCAGCTGGGAAATCTGCAATGAAGTGATTAAAACCTTCTGACCCAGGGGAATGTTTGCCAAACTAGGAACCCTGGTTGCTCTTTGTACCTGCCTGTGGTTGGTTTGTTTGTTTTTTACCCCAAGAAACCTGAATATCCCTAGAAATAAACTAAAAGAACAGAACTGTCTTGCTTTTCTTTTTTCTTTTTCTTTTTTTCAGTTTCACCCAATTTCATGGCAGAAAATCTACCTTAGAAATTTCCTTTGAAGGAAAGGACAATTTCACTGAAATTCTCATGGGTAGAATAATTTCTTTCTTATACTTTGGAAAGAGATGAGTGAAAAGTTTCTCCTCCATGTTCCATATCAGAGGAAAGGACATAGTTCTCTTTAGATCACAAGAACCAACTGGTCCTATCCTTTCAGTTTAAGACAACTTATGCACTTAGTGCTCTACCAGCAGTCCTTTTATTATTTGAAGTCAGTTCAGAAAGTGATATTCAGATCAAATCTTGTTTTAGTCCAACTGAGCCCTGCAGAAGCTCTACCAACTTCATATTTATGCTACTTGCCTGATGACATGTGAAACCCTCTCTTGTTCGTGTATTCCCATAATCAAACAGGAGCTCAGGAATGTCCTGAAGAAGTAAATGCAGCCTTCCCATGTTGGTATCTCAAGCTTAGAAGTTGATGCTCCCATAATCTTTGCATTGTCTCAGCCCACAGGAGCCAGAAATAGTGTAGCTTCAACTAAATTAAAAGTAGGAATGATGCCAATAGGATCTCTTGGCCCTGCCAACCTTGTTAAACCCTCAGTTAATGACCGACAGATGCTGAAACAACAGCTCTTATGTAGAAGACTTAACCCACCCTACTGTAGAGCTTAACCCACCCTACTGTAGAGCTTCCTGAATTGTGCTCTCCAAGGTCCTGAAAGTGTTTTGTTTGGTCAGAGCCCAGAATTCTTTGTGCCTCTTCCACTTACAGGCGAAATTATGCAATATAAGTTGACTTGAACCAGATATGTAGTTTTCTTGCCAACAACTCTAAAGAAATTTGCCACTGTCTTCTGGGATCTTAGACAAGGCTAACATTAGGTTGTTTAGTTTGTGGTTCAGTGTTCTATGAGAACCAAGCCATCCCTTTAGGACATAATAGTGTTTAATGGTTCACACACAGCATATGAAGTGAACATAGGAATTATATTTTCTCAACCCAGGTTTAGAATCCATCATGTTGTGTGAGGCCATCATTCTTCTTTGAGATAATCAACCAGGCCAATAGGCAATCAAGTAAGTGCCTTTAAATAAAAGTATCTGGGAGTCCCAATCATCCATCTACTGCATCGTTTAAACATACAGAAAGGCACCTTACATTGTGTCAGATCACTGATCAATCTAATGTAATATTAACAGTGAGTGGCATCAGATCCTGCATATCCCTCTCTTCTCACTTGCTTCCTGATCTCTTAACCAAAACCTACAGTTAGCAGTTAGCAGAGACAGACAGGCAGTTTGGTGTAGCAGTTACCAAGCTACACCAAGCTTGGTACCAGGCTAGAAACTAGCCTTGCCTCAGGCACAAAGCCAGTTGGGTGACCTTGGGCCAGTCACCATCCCTCAGCTCTAGGAAGGAGGCAATGGCAAACCAACTTCTGAAATCTTGTCAAGAAAAGTGCAGGGACTAGTCTAGGCAGTCGCCCAGGAGTCAACACTGACTTAAAGATACCAAATATATATATACATACATACATATATATATATATATATATATATATCAACAAATAAAAATACCTTATTGCAAGCTGTCTAGTTCTTGCGCCCTTAATCTTACCCAGTTATATGGGGCCTGATACCAATTTCACAATTATAATTTGCCACTGGATTATGTCAACTCAGCTTTTCATTTTTTTAAATAATCCATGGTTAGGCAATTATCCTGTGGCCAGGGACCACACTTTTATTTAAAAAATATATGTTTATGCCTCTTTAACCTCATTTGAACTGGCCTTTATTTCCATGTTTGGTCCTTTATGATATGAAGCATTAGCTCTCCAAGATGAATACTGAAAAGTGTTACTATAAAGTTCAGTTAGGATATTTTTCTCAGAATCCTTGGTATCCCTGGATGGGTGAATTGAACTGATTGATTTTGCTGGCAGACATTTGGTTCAACTCTACCAGAACTAGTCCAGAAAACAGCCAACTTTCAAAGAGCAAAATGCAAACGCTGTTATCTTCTCCAGTAATACCTCCTACTTAATGCCATGTGTACCATCATGAAAGATTGAAACTGGTAATATGCCAATCATTTTCTGGAAAGTGCCTGCATTGAAAACCATTTCACCTAATAATTTTCTTCCTCTAAATTCATGTAAATTTTAAAAATGCCTATTGTGCTACAGTAGAGATCTTACCTCAGGATGGAGTTTTGCCCCTATCATTTCTGTGGTCTTCTCCTTTCCTGAGCAAAAACAAGACAGCATTTATGTTTATTGAAATCCTTTTTACAAAAATGTAGGATGTGTTGGGAAAAAGGAGAAACCCAAATGAAAATGTTGCTGTAAAACTGCTGCAATTCTGTCAGAAGCTGACTGACATCACCAAATAATTGTTCTGAATAGGTCTTTATTGTCTGGGATTGGGACAGCCGTGCCAGCTTGCTGGCCAGGTTCTCATTGCACACTTAACCAAGGACAGGTCAAGGCACGCTAGCTATATTTGCAGAAGATGCTAATCCATGTTCTGCAAATGTATGGTCAGCTGAGGGCTAATCCATCCAACTGGGTTACCCCATTTCTTGCCCACAGCAATGCATACCTGGCCCCACCCAATAGGAAGGCTGCCCTACTACCCATCAGAAGTAATATTTACTGATGGCTCTTTGGCTTATGCCTCCACTCCAGTTGGCTACCGCGCGCTGTGGCAGGTGTGCTCCCATCCTTCCAGTCACAGGTCTGTAGGACCTCTGGATTATTCCACCCTGGGCTACTGGATCAGTGAAATGATTTTGTCTTCTGTTTTACAGGTTTGCCAATAGACTACCAAAAGGCAGGGGGTTTTCCCTCCTTGTCTTTTTCATTGTTATTTTTGCATTTTTACAGGTCCACTGATGGAATGGTGCGACATATTCCTCTTTTCTTTTTCTTTAAAAAAGGAAACAGGTGAACTTGGCATGACTCACCATCTAGCTTCCACCCCCCTGGTGTCTGAGTCCAGTTGATCCAAATCCTTTTTTGGTTCTTTCTAAAATGGTATGTTTGATCACCATTCTATATTTTATGTTTATATAATAAGCTTGTTTTATGCTGGGTTTTTTTTTCTGATTTATTGTTTGTTTTTCTGTTGTATGCCACACGTCACATTGTTTGAATTGGGCAGCCTTATAAATCTGGTAAATAAATTAGTAAAAGCTTCATTGTCTAGCCCAAGTGACTGGAAGAATGGTAAAATGTTCTGCTTCCTGAAACCAATTCATGGCTTCCTTTACCAGCAGAGGAGACTGCAGAAGGCTGCTCAAGAGGGTTACAGACTGCATTTTAAGCTATAGACACCTTGTGACGAGTTTCTTATCACATAGAAAAATGGCTGTATCCTGCCTTATAAAAGGCTTTGTATACCACTGAGGCTGCATTCAACACAGAAAATCTAATAACATTTTTATGACCCAAATCCCAAGCGTGACCCACTCAGTGTTCTTTTCATTCAGCACAACATCTGTATATCTGGGTGTGCTGTTCAAAAAAAAGCCAAGCAAAACCTTCAGAGTTCATATCTGTTTCTTTTATAGAAAAAAGACAAAATGAACATGCAAGCGAGCAAAATAATCAAACAAACAAGGAAACAAACAAACAAAATAAGAGAACATTTTAGACTGGTGCCAAAGTCTGCTCTTTCTTCATTCCTGTCTTTCTCAGAAAGGTGAACTTTAATATTTTGGAATTCTGATACAGAAACTTCCACTTGAAAATGTCAAATGTTGGCACACTTGAAAATGTTTGGAGGTAGATGATGTATACGGAGGCAGAAAACAAGAACCTGGCCTGCCTGTACATTCCAAAGTGAGTGTTTTTTCTTGCTGAATCCTGATAGCTATTTTTAGAAATAGAAATGTATGCATCTGCAAAAAAGAGGTACAAGAATGAAGCAGAGTATCTTACTGCCATCAAACTGCCATCAATGTCTAGTAAAATAATGTCATACATGCATAAATAGGAACCAGAACAACAAATAAGAAAATGAATGCCAGGATATAAAGTTTCACTAAATATTTTAAGAAGTACCAAACATTGTAAATCTGGGGTGAAACCCACTGCTTAGCAAGAAAAGTATACAAATGGCAATTCTAATTCTAAGGCAATTCTATTAACTCTGATTTTGCTTAGATTCCTCCAACAGACAAACAATTCTGTTCACCTTGATTCACACATCAGTTTATTTACTCATCTGCAAGAGGAGGAGGAGGAGGAGGAGGAAGAGGGGGAAGAGGGAGAAGGAGAAGGAGAAGGAGAAGGAGAAGGAGAAGGAGGAGAAGGAGGAGAAGGAGGAGGAGGAGGAGGAGAAGAAGAAGAAGAAGAGGAAGAGGAAGAGGAAGAGGAAGAAGAAGAAGAAGAAGAAGAAGAAGAAGAAGAAGAAGAAGAAGAAGAAGAAGAAGAAGAAGAAGAAGAAGAAGAAGAAGAAGAAGAAGAAGAAGAAGAAGAAGAAGAAGAAGGTAGTTCATGTCTTTTTGTAACACACTTTCCTAGCATGCACAGTATTCAGCAATTTTTTTCCTCTGGAACAATGTAAGAACTCTAAAATGTAGAGTGACATTGTTGTAACAAAGCTTTCTGCCAAAAATCTGTACATAAGGCAGCTAAAAATAATAGCATTAAATATAGAATAGAGTTGTTATTATTAAATATAATTTGAATCTAATTTTGAAAACATCAATAAAAAAGGCACAAAAAACATACAATCAGTCAATATTCATCAGAAGGATTTTTAAAAAAACCAAATTAAATGCCAAAAGCCTGCCTGAATACTAATGTCTTTATTTAGAAGCAAAAGGACAATAGGGGAGAAGGTAGTGTGACTTCTCCTGGCAGAAGTTGTGAAGTCTGAGATTAGCCACCAAGAAGATCCTTTTTTTCCCCATGCCCACCAAATATCCAACTCAAAATCAGCTTCAACCCCTAGCATTCCCATGACATCCTCCATGTCCAAGAACAGTGTCTTCCCCCCTCCACACACCCCAGTTCTGTACTTGTTGATCTGAAACTGGAGCAAAGCTGGCCTTTTCCCATGGAGCTATGGAATGCTGCAGTTCTCCATAGCTTCCAGGCAGCTCTTCCCAATGCCAGGAATCCCTGCTTCATTTTGCTGCCGTTGCTCCGAGCTTCAGCCTTCTGTTCCTGGTGCCTCTCTGTAGGCATTGTTTTGGATTTATCTCCCCTCTCCATCATTCCAGCTGCTATAGCAGCATATAAACATGGTTAGAGCTACTAGGAGAAGTGTCTGGTTGTAAAAATGATTTGCTGTCCTTTCACTTTCACAGTTTGTTGCAGGTTTCCCAGTGTGGGAGAAAAGGCCGCTCTGCATTCAGAATGCTTTCCTTCAATATCTACCGCTCAAATATTTTTTGCAAATGGTCATAGAAACCAGCACCAGGGGAGCTAAAAACGTGGTATGGATGGAGAGATGCTTACTGTGTATTCCCCCCCCCCCCCTTGTGGGGATTGGCTCAGATCTAGGTTAACCCAGAGAGTGGAGCACCACTTGAAAGCTTTTTTTTTTTTTTTTTTGCATTCTCCTATTGCTCATCTGATGAGCAATGATTGGCTCATGATGTTCACAACATGTTCTTAGGGTTTGAGATCTGCAGAAATGAACCACATGAAGGTGAAGTTCCAATTTCTCTAAGCAATATTGGAGAGTGGAAAGGGGGTGGTATGGAATGTCCTATGACTCCTATTGTTTTATTTTTCAGACTGGGCAGTTTTTATATGTTGTCTAGAGTTGTACCCAGTTGGTGAGAACCATCTCTCTGCTCTTGAAGCTCTTTAAAATCTATCTATGTGGTCACTAGGCGTTGAAAACAACTTGATGGCATTCAATCAATCAATCAATCAATCAATCAATCAATCGACTATCTTGCCTATATTTTGGAGCTAGTGACATTTTGTTTACCCAGAAAACTCTGTTCCAGGTTATTTGGCTTTTAATATATTATTTTGTATTTTTGGAAATTAAGAGGGCTGTCACCTTGAAATAACAGTTCTCTCTCTTGCTCCTCATTGCGGGCTGCCTTTACAGTGAACAGCATTTGAACATCTATAACATCTACTCACATGTACAGACTGTTCCTCTCAACAGTCCTTTTTATTTGTGGGGCACAGTACTAAGCTTGTTAAAACTATTTTCACAATGTACTATCCCATAAAACTCTATTTTTAAGCCTGAATGAACTACAAGAGAAAAATAAAACTCTCTCTTTTTGGATTTGACACAAGCAAAAACACCTCTTGCAAAGAGGCCAAAGACACTTTCTTCCAAAGGAGATGAAAGGTTTAAAAGGTTTCTCTTTCATTTGGAAGGAATAGAAGATTAACAGTGCAATCCACATATCTTATCAGAAATGAGTTCTCTCGGTGGGCCATGAACTTACTTCCAAGTAAAAATGCTGAATTATTATTATTCTTTATTTAAACTTATTGGCCAGCCAACTCCAGTGGACTCTGGGCAGCATATAAGACTAGAAAAAACAGGGGCCATTGAACAAATAATAAACATCAACACCAGGCCTGGGGCCAAAGCCAGGTTTTCAAAGCTTTTCAGAACCCCAGGAGAGAAGGCACCATCCATATCTCTGGGAGGATGCTGGTCCAGAGGGTGGGGGCTGCAACACAGAAGGTACACTTCCTAGGTCCCACAAGATGGCAACATTTAATGGAGAGGACCTGGAACGCACCTACTCTGCTGGAATGCTGGGTGGGCAGAAATGATTGGAGACTAGCGGTCCCTCAGATATCCAGGCTCTCTGCCCTATAGGGCATTCTTGATAATAACCAACATATTGAATTGCACTTGGAAGCTGACTGGCAGCCAATGCAGCTTGGTAGCAGTGGTGACACATGGGCACACCAAGAGGCATCCATTACTGCTCACGCTGCTGCATTTTGAACCAGCCACAGCTTCTGGGTGGTCTTCAAGGGCAGGCCCATACAGAGTGCATTGTAATAATCCAATCGTGAGGTGACCAGGTCATGAGTGAAGGGTCTCCCAATCGAGGAAAGGGTGCACCTGGCACACAAGATGAACCTGTGCAAAGGCCCTCCAGGCCACAGCTGCCACCTGCTCTTTGAGCAGTAGCTGCAAGTACAGAAGGACCCCCAAGTTGCGCACCAGTCTTGACTGGGGAAGTGCAGCCCCATCCAAGACCAAGGATGGTGACATCCCTGACCCAGGAGGTCCAAATAGCCACAGGTACTCAGTCTTGTTAGGACTGAGTTGAACTCTGTTCTGCCCCATCCAGACCCAAACAGCCTCCAGACGTTGGATCAATACTTTGACACCTTCATCTGTGCCACTTGGGGTTGAGATGTAGAGCTGGTATTGTCAGCATACTGATGATACTGCACCTCGAACTGGTGGATTACCTCACCCAGTGGTTTCAGATGCTAAACAGGAGATGGGAAAGCATCAAGCCCTGAGACACCCCACACATGAAGAGCTTCAGACATGATCTCTCCTGCCCCGTCAACACCATCTGGAACTGACCTCAAAGGAAGGAGATGAACCACAGTGCCACCCATTCCTAACCCCCACAGCTGGTCCAGAAGGATACTATGGTTGAATAATTGGCATTGTGACTGTTTGCAGTATTTTTTTATGAGCACAGGCTTGACAGCATGTGTAATGGAATTCCCTGACCCTGGGAATGGGAGTGGAACCACAACACATAGTTGTTGTTGTTTACTCTATTCTCAGAATACAGGCAACAATATCTACCACACAATTTTGCAGCTCCATTAATCCTTTTTTTGAGAAAGTGAAAAGAGCAATCCAAGGTCCCGCAAAATACCATCTTTTTCTGTTCTGTTAATGCTGAGTACATATATCCTTAAATAAATAATGTCACCCACCAAGACCCATATGCCCCCTGGGGTAAAGAGGGCAGTGTAGTTTCTGCTCAATTTGGTGACCTTGATATGAGACTTACCGTATTTTTCCAACTATAAGACGATACTTTTTTCTAAAATCCTTACCCTAAAAATTGAAGGGCGTCTTATTCAAGGAAGTCAGCCAAGGAGAGAACCTCGCTGTTGCAAAATTGCCCATACTTTGTCTCTGCAGGCAGGCTTCCTCCTATTGCTAGCCTCCAATCACGAGTGAAATAGCTTGTCTCCCAAACAGACTTCCTCCAATCACGAGCCTGATGTAACTGATGTCAGCTGATGCTGAACAAACCAATTAGAGAAGGCTGTTTGCAGAGACAAGCTATCGGCAGTTTCACTCGTGCTTGAATGTAATCAGTTATGCAAAAGAGCCTGGAAATAGAGCTGCAGAGAGACAGTTTGGACCTCCTCCCACCAGGTGTATCAGGTAAACGTTAACTAATTACTAAATAAAAATGTGTTCTGCACTATCTTTAAAATATTGATTTCTTAATTTTGGGTTGGAAAAATGGGGGTTGTCTTGTACATGGGGGTGTCTTATTGACGGAAAAATATGGTACATTCACTTGATGTTAAAACAATGGGCTAAATAAGACTGAGCATCTTATTACACTTGCTTTGTACTGTCCTTGATGGTTATGCTCAGAGAGGACTGATCTGAGAAAAAGATGGGTAGAGAAATTAAAATGTATGAATCATTGTGATGGTAAGGAAAGAGCTGCAAACATCTGGAGAAAGGAAATGAAGGAATCTTTTCAAGGGAAGTCCTATCTCCAATTTGGAGATAGCATTAACATGCCAACTGGTTTAGTGGTCTCTTCCAAGACTGACAAGTCAGATGAATCTTCTGGAAAGTCTGTTCTGAAATGGACCACATGTGATACATGCCCTGTCTGATCTGTGTATTATGGAGATGGGCCAGGTGGTTAACCCAATTACCCCTGAACACTCTGTTCTCCTCTTTACTCTGCTTTTTCAGAAAACCAACCAGATTCTTCGGGGGCTTGGGTTGGACTATTTCAACTGGTCCTCTGCTGTTGCAGAGGTTTATATCAGCTGTAAATCTAAAACTAATTCATGAATGGTCTGTCTATGTCAGTGAAGTCACACCTTCAGATCATCCGTTCCACCTGAAGAGAATACCCTGCTGCATACACAGGGGCAAGTACTAATTGGGACAGTTCCATGGTCATCATGGAGAACACGAAACCCTAATCCATTCTTGATTAGGCAACCTTAGTACGGACGCTGAAATCCCCCAGGATAAGGAGTTTGGGATAATTTAATGCAAAACTTCAAATCATATTGATTAACTCAGGAAGCAAGAGAGTTGGGCAGTGGGATAACATAATATATAATATATAATAATGTAATGTAATGTAATGTAATGTAAAGTAATATTAATATAATATAATATAATATAATATAATATAATATAATATAATATAATATAAAATATGCCTGGTGGTTGCCTTTGCCTTTAGTGATTTACAAATCATGCAGGTCTCTTCTAACAAGTTAGTCTGTCTAATCATGAAAGATGAGTAATTCTGTTTCACAGACTTACCGCTAACAAGGTGATTACCATTGTTGCATTAGGTCTGTCAATTTAATAACTTCTTTTTAAAAACCATGGATGGCCTAAATGATTTCATCAGCCCTTGCTTACACATGTATCAATTTATCAAAAGGGTATATTGGCCTTGTCACGCCTGATATTTTTTATTAAAATAAAATTAAATAATTTTAAGTGAATTATTAATATCCTCCATCTAGAAACTGTATTGACATGAAGTCTAGACATTTCAAGAGAAACTTGCTGTATGAATATCAATACACAGGTTATGCCAAAGACTGTGGGGAGGGGAAAAAGATTAACTTGAGGAAAAAAGCATCTGGCGATTGACAGTGATAATGCAATAATTAAAAATTCACTTTTTCTTACTGTTCTTTATCTGAAGGTCAGGACTCTTTTGTATCAGTGACTGCCAGATCTTTAGCCAGATTTCCATGTGTCTTTGGAGTTACATGGTTTTATATAAGATATAAATAAAGCTTCCATCCCATATTTCTATAATATTGCAACATTCCCTGTGCCCTGAAGCTAAATCCAGAAATTGATTTACCTTACTCTTGAGCTCAATTTGGCATGAGTTTTTACAAACCAGGTCTGCCAATGGAAATAGAAGACCCTTTCTAAAATGTTAAATCCTCCCGTAAGCTGTGGCCTGCAGTTGAAAAGAAAATGTTGGATAAGTGTTTAAGGGGAAGGTGTACACAAAAATGAATTACGTCCCATTGTTCACCCCTCTCTGACCTTGTGGGATTTGGAAATCCATTTGTATGAAACCATCATTTCATAAGCTAACAATGCAAAACAGAAGTTACCTTTCAGAGATTTCACTTTCCTAAAACATTCTTCTAGAAAACAGGCCACCTGACTAGGAATACCCGAGTACCATCCCTCGTAACCACCATTCATCCATCTTGGAACTGTCATTGAAACCTTCCCAAAGTAAAATTTGAAGGCAAGTTTTGGTGTCCATCTTAGGCAAAAAGTGTATCTTGAGAAGAGTTACCAAAAAACAAAACGACCCCACATACTTTGTCAAGAAAAAGGAGAAAAAGCGCATTTCCTCGGTCTGACTAGTTGATATTGATGCAAAGAGGAAATCTGAAGCATACCTAGCCTGGACAAGCGTCTAGGACAGGACAATATAACCAGAGACAGGTGACCCCATGAATAATTTACTCCTGGGTGTGTGTGTGTGTGTGTGTGTGTGTGTGTGTGTGTGTATATATATATATGTATGTGTATATATATATATATATATATATATATATATATATGTCTGGCACGGTGCATTGCACCCAGGCTGCTGGATTCTGGATCAGGTTTCAGATTCTGGACAATTTCCAAGAGCAACCCCATGTAGAGCCTATTGCAGTGATTCAACCAGGAGGTACTAGTGACAGTGAGCAGAACCTTGCAGTCCAGGAATAGGCACAACTGAAGTTGTGCAAAGGCCCTTCTGGCCACAGCCGCCTATTCCTGGAGCCGAAGCTGCTAGTCCTGGAGACCTCCAAATTACACTCTGGTTCTGAGTGGGGAACTGCAACCTCCCCCAAAGCCCCCGACCCTCTTCCTGCAGATGCAATTGCCACCCAGCTTTAACTAGAAGGAGACCGAGAGCTCTTCTGCAGCCTAATGAAAGCATTGTCACTCCTTGCTCCACAGTGTGCTGGCCTGCTATCATTAAAGGTCACCTTTTGGAAGAGGTACAGGAAGTCTGGAGCTCAGACTGCCGAGAACAGGAGGAGGGGTTCAAAGCAGGACTAATGTCATCCCTCTCATGAGGAACATCAGGCAAAAAAATAACTATCATTTAACGATCAGTTCTCACAGCCAAACCAAAGCTAGATAAGACTCTTGACATGATCCATCAAAAAACATGGATTTACCAGGATGCTTCCTGACTCCCTGATTCCCATGGTGCTCCCTGCTACTGCTGACTGTTGTTGTTGTTGTTGTTGTTATTATTATTATTATTTTATGGAATATTATGCACCCTTTCAGGCAAAGCACTGGGAAACCACTGCCTGCTATTTTTATTTTCTGCATGGAGTCAGTTAGAAGCCCAGATCCATGATAGACATACAAATGACGCTGGAGGTGGGTGCTTTGTTTTTTAAAGTAAAAATTAAAACATTTGTTTCAATAAATGTAAACATTGAGGCCCATCAACCCCAAGGACCATCTTAGGGCCATGAGCACCATGTTGGAGAATTCAAATGTAGACTTACCGTCAATGGATGTTCACAGAAAGTCACAATATCATCCTGCTACACATTTTTTAAAACTGTGAATAAAAATAAAGATAGAAAAATAATACCCCATTTGGAATTTTCCTTACCTTTCCATTCATTATAGTGTGGAGAAACTCACTCTGGTTCTTTACTTATTGGCACTGAAAGGGGTATGTTTTTCTGATGGATAATACAGGAGAAGGAAAGGAAAGACCGTTAGGTAGGACAATGCGCAAAACCAAAAGATACTTTACATTAAAATGCTGCATTATTTATTAGCCCATTGTAGCCACTTCATGTACCACATGAAGAATTCATTACTGTCAATTGTCTTATTGGGTAATTTCCACTGGCAGGCATCAAAACCACTGCTAATTTGAGCAGAAAATATTTAGACACATGGAAATGCAAGATTTTAAAAAAGTAGAATTGGTATGAGCAGCTCTTTCAAAATCTGAAAATAAGGGGCAACTGTTGTCTTTCCCAAAGTCATGTGTTCAGATTTGAAATATAATTCATAGCTAAGGCTTGTAAGTGCATTGGGGAAGACAGTATAACTGCTTCTCTAAACTTCTTCCTCCACCTTTAGCCAAATAAAACATCTTTCAAGATTTTTTCCCCTTCAATTTCAGGTTGAATTTTCCTCAGATGAGTAACAATATTTCCGAGCAATTAAATGTAGAATACGTTGAACAATATCTGCTAAAATGAATAATTTACCTTGTCTGTAAAACTCGGAGGGGAAATAAATTAATTAAGGTATAATTCAGAACTAGGTTAATTATTTTGAATGGTGATAAGATGCACCACAATGTTGTCCCTGTTTCGATATTTGCAAACTCTCAGATCTGCTTTTGTAAGAGCCACAAATGGTCTCTGCCGCTGCCACTGAGAGGTTCTCCAGAATTGATGCACTGGCCAGGAAGGGAGTCACTGGCCAATAAGGAGGCACCAGACTGGCTTTTCTCCAGCCCCTGCCTTCTCTTGTTGAAACCTTGTCTTGTCACACTTGATTTCCTAGCCAGGCAAATTCTGTCCCCCACTGTTGCTGGTTTACCAACTGTCCCCAAGATGGTGGAAGACATTGAAATGCTAAGGGAGTGTGGGAAATGGGGAGAATTTAAGGAGCCAAGATTTGGGGTGCACGGGAATTTCAACCTGGCCTGAACCCAAGCCCCAAGGAGCTCCAGCCTCTCGAATGACAAAATGGAAAGTTTGTGATTTGGCTCTCTCAAGCTGGGAGATAAAAATCATTTGGCTGTTTGTGAAAGTATAACATTGCTGAAGGAGTCACATCAAACCTCTTGTTTGTAAGCTCCAGACTAAGTTCCACTGAAAAAGAGACTCTTCCTATCAGCACTTGCCATAAGCAAGCTGGCAGCTCAGTTATCTTTCTTCAACCTGGATGCTCTCAGATGTGTTGACTTCAGCTCCTAGAATTCTTAGCAATGACCATGCTGGATGGAAATTCTGGAATATGACCTTCTGAAGGTTTTCCAGATAGGGGAAGAAAATTTCTCCCTCCTGATGCCCACATCCTTTCTGTCTTTCACCTTCCACCTTTCGCTTTTCATCTCTCTCTCTCTCTCCATCCTTTCACTCTCCCACCCATTGCAGCCAAGAATTGTTGACTCTTCCTCACATCCATCAAATTTTAAAATTATATTAGGTATGCTACAGAGCAAAACTGAAGCTGTGTCCACCTTCTTTGATGCTTCAGGGGTCCTGTAGGGTGATGGAAAGTCAGCTCACTCACTGAAACACACAATTTCATTCTTGCAGCACCCGCCCACATTAAAATTATATTCTTCTTAAAAGATTACTTTTCTGGATAGTGCCTGGGTGTTGACACCACATATTGTTTGTAGGTTGGATGTAGTATATCTTCATCATCATCACCATCATCATTGGTGCTCATGTTATCTTTTTGTCAGCTTGCCAAGAGTTTGTTTATGATTGTGGCAGGACATAAATTTGATAAATAAACCAACCAATTAACAAATACAATATTTTTTAATGTATTTATTATTATGATAATAAATACCAGTGATACAGCAAGTGCTACAATCATATATAAACATTATGAAGCTCCTTTGCAAAAGCTTTCAAACTACAAAGCGGTTAGTACACCAATATGATGAAGTGGCAACAAATAAGTTGATTATTTTTAAAAGTTTAAGCCCCCCCTCCCGAGTTTTTAAAACTTGTACAGTACTTTAGATGAATAAACGTTTGCACTTGCTAGGTCTACAGTCCAGCTTTTGATCCATTTCCAACCTTTCAAGGTCTATCCATGCACTAATGAACAGTGGGCAGCCCCTTTGACACCCCCCACTCCCAGGATGCTCATTCAAGAGACATTCATTCATTCATTCATTTATTCATTCATTCATCTTGTATGGCCACTCATCTCAACAAATGACTCTGGGCAGCAACATAAATTAAAAACAATTCCAATCACAAATACAGAGACTAACATATGCAGCAGCTGAGGAAGATATCACAACTGACAGTCACTAGCATAGCCAGAAGATGGGACCCTTCACACATTCGGAGCCCAGACCAGGTCTTTAGGGCCTTATGAAAGGCCAGGAAGGTCAGGGCCATCCTAATCTCTGGAGGGAGAATGTTCCATAGGGTGGGTGCTATGGCAGAAAAGGCATGCTTTCTGGGCCCTGGAAACCAGTATTCCTTGGCCAACAGGACCCAGAGCATCTGCCAGGCCAGATCAGATAGGTAGAAACAACCAGGGAAAGACAGTCCCTCAAATAACCTGGTGACAGCCAGCACCTTGAATTACCAGGAAGCACACTGGCAGCCAATGCAGCTCACAAAGAAGTGGTATTACATGCACTGGATAACTGGCACCAATGTACAACTGCATTCTGCACCAATTGAAGCTTCCAAATGTTCGTTAAGGGCAAACCCATGTAGAGTGCATTGCAGTAGTCCAGATGCGAAGTCACAAGGACATGAGTGATAGTGACCAGAGCCTCCTGGTCCAGGAAAGGGTGCAACTGGCACACAACCTGAAGGTGTGCAAAGGCCCTCCTAGCCACACTTGTCACTTGCTCTTTGGGGAGGAGTCATGAGTCCACAAGGACCCCCAGATTATGTGCCGGGTCTGTCTGAGGCAGGGCCACTCCATCCAGAACCAAAGGTGGAAGATCCCTGGCACCAGAAGGTCCAAATGCCCAAAGCCACTCAGACTTTGGCTTTGGTTGAGCCAAAGCCTGTGTGCCCCATCCAGGCCCCCACAGCCTCCAGACACTGGGACAGGACATCTGTGGCATCACTCAGACAGGCTGGGGTGAAGATGTAAAGCTGGGTATCATCAGCATACTGGTGATACCTCATATAGATGTTCAACAAGAGGGGAGAGAGGACTGAGTAGGGCTGTGGGCTGGACCTCTCCCCGCGCCTCACATCAACACAGACACACCATACTCCTGGAAGCTAGGGTTGAGCATCAGATCTACTGAAACTCACATTCTGAGTTGACTGGGATAATTCAGAGCAAGGCATAGCAAGCAGGTGCAAGCTGGACTGTTACAATCAAAGCCCTCTACAGATCTCATGTGTCGTTCCAGAACTCCTGGAAACACTAAATGATGCCCTGCCAAAAAAAAAAAAAAAAGCATATTTTTACCCACTTGTACAAATTAGGGAGGGAAGGGAAGGGTAAGAGCATTGGATTTGATTGTCAACAGGTCTGTCTTCAAAGCCGAATGACTCAGAATCAGACCACCACCAGTCCCCCCAATCACAGCATCTTGGATCAGCCCTTCCTCTTTACGTCTATCAAATCACTCGGCTAATTCATTTATATCATCTGTCGTCATTGCTTAGTGTTTGATTCTTTCATTTCCTCTCCTTCCCCATTCCTTCCTTTTCCTTCCCAACATATTTTTCTAATCATTTTTCAACAGCATTGTTTCATCTGCCCTCATTCATTTATCTCCCCCACCATCCATTACTTCAACCTTATCAGATTATACTTTTTAATGTTGTCACTGTTAATATATCAGTGTCTCATCTTCTTGTTCTTTGCCTTCATCAGCAGTGTTTCCCCTTTCATTTGAGCTCTGCTGATGGGTTTGTTTGCATGTATCCTTAGTTAATATATTAGGCACTGTCAGCTTTTCTCTTTGGCCATATTACTGCCATAGTCTTGACTTCTCTTCTGTTTGTTTCTATTCCTCAGAGCAGTCATGATGCAAGTTACAAATCTTGCAGAGAAAACAAGGCTACACTTTTCTGTGTGGGTCTTGGCTCTTATAACAGAGTCAGATTGGATGACCACTGGATTACTCTAGGGTCCACCAAACTACTATTGGAGGTCTGGTGCTGGTCATGTCAGCCCTTTGGGGGAGGCCAGGTCAAGAAATAGGCTTGGTAGACATTCCAGGAATGGTCTTTATTGTAGTAAGGTACAAGAACTGAAAGCCTGTCCAAGTTTCTCTTTATCCCATCTTATACTTAATTAAATCAAGGTGGGGTTATTTTGAATTTCTATGTCATGCTTTTCTGTAAGACTCCCCTTTATGGTTCATATTTTCCCTTCTCAATAGCTCGCCCCTTCCTTCCCCAAGAGCAGTTCTTCATTCCTTTAAAAGTCTTCAAAGTGAATCAAGTACTTTCTATACAGCCCTATTCAACATCCCATATATGGTATAACTAAATATCTGCTTCCATGTTCAGAATTCTCAGTCAAAGAGAAGATTATCAGGCACATGAGGCTTTATCTCATTCATTCCTGATGTTGACTACCAGTTATAAGGCCAGTAAATACAATTTACTGGGAGTAAAATAAGGAAGAGAGTGGTCAACCGGATCACCAAATGCATCAAAATTGCATGGCTCAGTAAAAATCAACTTACCGTCTGTGTCAGTAAGGCACTGTAACAGTTTGACAGGTTCTTTTAAAGACTTTATTTTAAAAAGTCTAGAAAAATATCCATAATCACTTATATTTGCATGCTTCTTCTCCTAATACTTAGATAGTTGTTAGGATAAAGTGCCCTTTTTTGAAAATGCGAATTATTGCACTTTCATTTTCATAAATTTCTCAGACAGGCTACTTAAATCTACATTCTTTGTATGTTAATTCTCTCTCTCTCTCTTTGTAATGTTACTTTGTTTGAACATAACTTTCAGTAAAATATATTCTTTTCAGATCTTCCTTTTCTGGATGTTGGTTAGGAAACAGGGATGCTAGCAGCAAATAATGAATTTAGGGTGATTTTAGAAGCTGGCAAGCCTAGAAGAGGTCACCCAGAAATATGTGAATATGTACTTTTACTTAATTTATATTTGAAAGAAAGAAGGGCTTTAAAAGATAGTACATTCATTGCTATGATGGATGTGCCAGTGATATTCTATTAACATAAAAATGGATTCTACTGAAAAAAGGAATTTGATTGTGAAACTGCATATAATTTGGGATCCATTCTGCTTGGTATTCTTGTTATGGCACATCTAATTATCTTTGAGATTATATTTTAATTGTCTCCAGTGCTCTTGTTCCCTTTCCACATTACATGGTCCTGAGTCATGGCCAAATTTCTCCTCCTAAAGGAGGCAACCTACTTCAAAGGGAAACTATAAACTTTTGTATCCATAAAGAAACATCTCAACAATGGTGGGGAAGCCAGATTTCACTGTTTTCTAAAGATTAGCTATCTGGTAAGTGGTGGAAAAAGGGGAGAAGACCTTGCAGAAAACAATACTCTAATCAAGGAACTACCAAGGAGAAAACCACACCCCCACCAACACTGGCAGGGCAAGCTGCTGTATATAAACAGAGGGCAAATGCCACATTCACTAGCACTGATAATGTTTAGTTGGGTAATGAAACGTCTGCAGACAAACAACCAAGCTCAGAGCGCACCAAGGACTCCACAGAAGATCTTGTGTATCTCAGCAAAAATGCAAATTCCTTTGTTTTTTCCACCGCTCTCAGTTTTAACAAGCAAATCATCTGATGCAGGTAACGGATCTGGCTTGTTTCCAATGTGAATTGGCAACCCCAGCCTTACGGGAAATGCTTTCTTTGAAAGCGGGGGGAGGGGAGAAAGCTTAGCTTCTCCATTGCCTCCAGCGACTGGGTAAGCAGCTTCGCTCCAAGGGTGTGGCGACTTATGAATCAGAAGTGTGTGTGTCTTTGGTGAGAACAAAGCCAGGAGGAACCAGTGAACAGATAGCACCAAGGGAAAGCCACATGCCAAGTGACACCCTTAGCAGAGCTACATTTCTTGGTTCTTCAGGGATGGACGCCATCCATCCTGATAAAGAAGCAGGAGGAAGAACATTCAATTGTCATCAGGGTATGACTTGAAAGGTCAGGTAGGATCAATAGGTCTTTTCCTTTTAATCTCTAAAGAAAATTCACAAGAGAAACCAAAAGCTACCATTCATGTCCATGGCAAGGTGCCCGAATGGGACAGAGAGAGAGAGAGAGAGAGAAATGGGGTCAACTAGAGCTTTTTTCCCAAAGGTCATCAGGAAACAGGCTAGAAGCCTTGTTAAGCTACCCCACTGGGCAGTAGTACAGCTTGCAAGCAGTGCTGAAGTGCAGCATTTTGGGTCTGCTTGGTGGCATCCAATTTGCCCATTTCAGAAAAACCCATTTAAGGACTTCAGTGCCTACCTACAGTGCACAAGTCTGTAATGTGCCTGTGCAGAATATAGTTTTTGGTAGGCCTTTCAGAAAGCTGCCTTTATGCATTCCAGCAGGGGACCACCTTCATCACTTCTTCATCCTCTTCCTTGCTACCGCCCTAATGTCCATTTGTATTTGCTGCCTTTTTCCTGGCTTATTCTTTCTCCACAGCTATCAAAAGAGAGAATATTAGGGGACAAAAATTCCTCTCTTCTGTCACACAGCTTGATTGCTCAGAGATGACAAGAAAAGTATCAATACTGTAATAGCAACAACTGGCTCAGGAACCTGACAGCTTGACAAAGGATCCTTGCTGGACTGAAGACATCAACCCGTGTCCAAAGAAGGCACCTTTTAATGCTGGACCTGACCACTATTTCTAGGAATAACCAGAAATTGTTATAGCTAGAAAAAGAGTGTTCTTAGGAATAACAAGTCTCTTAGTTTACCATGTTTCCATCATGTATTGATGTCACCATATTTTGTCACCTGCAGAGGGTCTTCTGAGTAGATGTTGTCAAATTAGGCTTGTTGACTCCTCTAACCAAGAGCTATGGAGACATTTAAACCTATTTAAAATGAAGAATCCCAAAAAAACTTGGACTTCTTCCAGAAACAATTCAGAATCCCTGAGTACTCTTCAGAATTAAAACTGATATTTACATTCAGCAGGATGGAAGACAGATTATTTCCCCTGTAATCCTTTGTGGGAACATCCCAATCTTCTCTTCCCCCTCCCCTCTCTCCTCTCCTCCCCTTTCCAATTTACATTTTGTTCCCATAAGTTCATATTATGTAATGACTTGAAGCTGTGCAGACTTGAAACTGGTATCCAAAAGAACAACATGTTTCCCAGGCTCTGGTAGCTAAGGGGCATTCAGACGCCCACAGAGGTTTTAATCTTTTAACACCTGGATTGACGTCGCTGAGGCTGGTTTTGCTGCCATGGGCTTTTGACAAAGGTGTTGCCAGGGAGCAAGGAGGACAAATGAAGGTTGGAGGCAGGAGAACTGCTGTGGCCTGTTTGGTGCTGATTCATAAGGGCTGGCACTGAGGAAAAGCAAATCATTCTGGGTTTGACGTCTACAGCGGTGTTTCTCAACCTTGATGACTTTAAGATATGTGGACTTCAACTCCCAGAATTCCCCAGCCAGCATGCTGGCTGGGAATTCTGGGAATTGAAGTCCACATATTTTAAAGTCATCAAGGTTGAGAAACAATGGTCTACAGAATCCCTACTTGTGACTCTGTGTATCATTTCCCCTAGGACTTTAATCTGTTGTAGAAAAGTTTTATCCTAATCTGAGATTTCAAAATCACAAATGTCCAAATAAATGTATTCCCCACTTCCACATAGAACAGGCATGGGACATCCTTTGATCATTAGGCTTCTGATTGGAAATATCCATAAGGCAGGAAGATTTTGACACTGCTGAAGATCCCCAAGGATACATGTTGAGCACTGAGGCTTAGCACCACGGGAGAGGTTGGCACTGCTTGCTCCCTAATAGCAGAAACAAGGTTGCCCCAAGGTAGTAAAGATGCAAAGATACAGATGTTGATGAGAGGTGTGCAAAAGGTTTCATGGTTGAAATCTTCCAATCTATTTGAAATCCAAACTCTTTCAATTAGCGTTTGTGTGTGTGTGTGTGTGTGTGTGCGTGTATAATTGTCTTTTTATTGAAACAAACAGAACATTAGCATAACACTGAAAATGAAAAATATATAATAAAAAGAAAAAAAAGACCAGAAACAGAATGAAAACAACTGGAAAATACACACACAATCTGAAAGACAAAAATACATAAATTAAACATCCACATTAAATAATTCTAGCCTGAAAGACATTTGTTTAGCTGAAGGTTAGGAAACACTCTTAACAGAGCTAAAAAACGGAAACCAAATTTCAGTAAAATACTTTCTAATTAAAGAAGTGAATACATTGTAATTGGAACCTTTTTGCTATTGTTTCAAGTTTTCCACAAATGCTATTTTCCAGATTTCTGAATACCATAGATCTAAATAAAGGTTATCTTTATTTCTCAATTATGTTACATTAGAAACACTGGCTGTTATGAACCTGGTTGGTATCCATGGATACTTTTAGTAAACCCACTGTTGATCCCTGGACTTGTGGATCTGCTGCTGTTTCTTCTTGGTATCACTATATGGTCACCTGCATCTGCCAGGCATGCAACAAGTTGTCCAGTTGTATGGACTGGGTCAAAAAGGAGCGGACAGAAGAATCACAGAATTTTAGAGTTGGAAGGAACCACAAGAATCATCTGCAAAACCAATTAAACAATCCTTGAGATGTGGATGTCCAACCTCTTTGTATTTTGTGATTTTCTCCAGTTCTTTCTCTTCACTTCTGCTGTCTCCAGGTATTGCAATGTCCACTATCCAGACTTTTTTGTCTTTCTTATCAACAGTTGTTAAGTCTGGGGTGTTGTGTGGTAAGTGCTTGGCTGTTTGAATTCTAAAGTCCCAGAGCAATTTCGCTTCTTCATTTTCTATTACTTTGTCTGTTTTGTGGTCCCACCAGTTCTCGCTTGCAGACAAATGGTATTTCTTGCAGATATTCCAATGCACCATTGTCGCTACTTTGCCATGCCGTTGTTTGTAGTCAGTCTGTGTGATCTTCTTGAGCAGCTGACTAGGTGGTCCACTGTTTCTTCAGCTTCTTTGCAGAGGCAGCATTTGCTGTCTGTTGCTCTCTTCTCAATTCTAGCTTTGCATGCATTTGTTCTTAAGGCTTGGTCTTGTGCAGCCAGAATTAGCCCCTCTGTCCCTTTCTTCAACTTGCCTGCTCTTAGCCATTGCCAGGTCTTTGCCTGCTAATTTTTTTGTGTACTGGCCATGTAATACTTTGCCTTGCCATGTCTCTTTTCTATTCTTCACTTGGTCTTTCTTATAGGCCAGTTTGGTGTCTTTGGTATTCAGTAAGCCTTCATGGTGTACTAGCTTCAGTGCATCTTCTTTGCTGTCCTTCAGATATTCTTCCAATGCCTTTTTTCTTCTTCAACTGTCTGGTGTACTTGTAACATTCCACACCCACCTATGCTCCTTGGTAAGTAGTCTGTCAACTTTGCTGTGTGGATGAAGGGCATGATTCATTGTTATTATTTTTCTGGTCTTCCAGGGCTTCTAGTTCTGCTTGAGTCCAGTCCACTATTCCAGCTTTATATCTAATGACTGGAATTGCCAAGGTGTTAATTGCCTTGATAGTATTTCTGCCTCTGAGTTTGGACTTTAAGATCTTCTTCACTCTCCTGGACTCTGTTCAGCCTTGTGCATGACTGACTCTGTATCATGCTAAATTTAACACTCTAGTTTACTGAACTCATTTTTGTGTTCCACAGCATACCATTTCTTTCACCCCCACCACTATTAATGCATAGAAGTGTATTGTGGGAACAGGGTCACAAAGTAAGAAATGCTAAGGCTGTATTTCCCCTAATAAAAGGATCAGTTATCAAAATCTAAACTATAGTAGAATGAAAAATGCTTCTTTCAGGGATACAATTTTCATAGTAGTATTTTGCAGATTGAAATGGCAATTAAAAATGTGGTCATATACTAAAAGTCTCTGAGATTGTATTTGTAGGATATGCTACAAGGGAAGGGAAGGGAAGGGAAGGGAAGGGAAGGGAAGGGAAGGGAAGGGAAGGGAAGGGAAGGGAAGGGAAGGGAAGGGAAGGCAAGGCAAGGCAAGGCAAGGCAAGGCAAGGCAAGGCAGGGCAGGGCAGGGCAGGGCAGGGCAGGGAAGGGAAGGCAAGGAAGGGAAGGCAAGGCAAGGCAAGGCAAGGCAAGGCAAGGCAAGGCAAGGCAAGGCAAGGCAAGGCAAGGCAAGGCAAGGCAAGGCAAGGCAAGGCAAGGCAAGGAAAGGAAAGGAAAGGAAAGGAAAGGAAAGGAAAGGAATAATCTCCAGTGAGTGTAAAGAAAGAGAAAGGGGATGAAGCAAGTGGGAAGAAAGTAGGATAAATGAAAGGAAGAAATAGGAATAAGAGAGAAAAAGAGAGAAAAAATTGAAATAAATAGAAATGTCAAAAAGCAGTGAAGGAAATAACAGGGGTTGTGCTTCTGAGAAGTGGCCCAAGGTTTTAGAGGATCCCAGACATCCACTGAGCTTTCTCCACCTAAGCCCTCTGTTTCCATCTTCTTATCTTATCCCCTTCAGCTTGCCTACGTGCCTCACCCCTTTCACCCTACCTGATGATTCCTGTCCCCATATGTTTATTTTGCTGGGGTATAGGTGTGTATTAAATCTAGCTATTCCTGTCTAAACTCTTGAGATTCCCATGAACTTGCTTGAAGGTGATATCCAAAGACAAACTTCCTCCACTATGGCTTGAGTTTCATTTCAAGAGAAATTGGGGATGAGAAAGTTACCAGGACAAACACGTTTCCTTATGCACACTTTTCAGGTATTTGATGCAACAACTATTTAACACCAACAGATTTTTTTTTCTGTTATTTTTCAAAAACCATAAAACTCATTCATGCTTGTAAAGGGACTAGTGAGTAATTAAAAGTCTGGATAAGGTACTTCCTGCTCTTAGTCCATAAAAACATTCCTTTACTTAGATTTCTTCCCAAAGTTTATTCTCTTTTCTCTTTCTCCAAATCTCTTGCAGTGTGTGTGTGTGTGTGTGCATACGCCTAGAGCACATAGTCAAGATCCCCCATCGATATTTGGTTTTTATACACTCGTTAACATTTTGTGTTTGTTATTCCCAGGCTTGACAATTGTTTATACGCTAAACAGATCACGTCTTGCCTGACAGATTTTTAAACTGGATTTGAAATGTTTCATGTACTGGACTGGTTTGGAATGCCTTTAATCTGGATTGTGCTGTATGCAAAGATCGAAACAATCTTCTCAGTGTCTTGTTTTCAGTGTTGGAGATTTTACTTTTTAAGATTATTATTATTAATTTATTTTTTAAAAAAGAGCACAGTAGATATTCGGTCAATAAACATGAACATCTACTTTGAATACATAGGATGGAAGGGGAGAATTTTACCTTAGTGCTATCAGGATTGTGCACAATAGCTTACTTTTGAGCCAAAGCAGAAGTTGTATCTGTTAACATTTTGCTTCAGCACTAATTTGCCCTTCTTTTGTTTGGAATTGTAGATAGAAGAATAGTAACAACACTTTTTTGACATGTGAAAGTTGTGGCAATTCATTGTTTTTTTTTTTTATCCATTTAATGCACATTCTTATAACCCAGTGATGTATAACATTTTACTAGGCTTCTCAATCAATGTGACGACTATGATCTGAGAAATGTTGCCTATACAATGTCAGCTGTCTTCAGCATATATTAAAGATCAACCTTTGTGCTGATAGAAAGGTTGACACCTATTTATCTACAGCGGTGTTAAATCATCAGTTCTTCCATACTGCCTTGAATATATCTACATAACAATTCAATTGAGCAGGAACAGCCAATTTAAGAATATAAGAACAATTTCTGCCTGATTAGACCAAGGGCCCATGTTATCTATCCTATATGCTAGATTTGGTAGTTAAGAACATCCATGAGATATTTACTCTGATGAAGTCGGTTTTTGATTAAGAGACAGCATATGGTGGGTAGGACTGAAGGTCATTTATAGAGCACATGCAGGAGGTCCTAAATTCAGTTGTCAGAATTCCTAGGTTAAGTGAGTAAATGCCTCCCCCCATATCTCCAGATATGGTATGCCACTATCAGTGAATATAGACCAATGCTCTCCAAGGCTCTTTACATAAGAACATGAGCAGTGTCCTGCTGGATGGGACCCCCGGCCCATCTAGTCCAGCAGTCTGTTCTCATAGTGGCCAACCAACTGCACAAAGAAACCCACTGGTCTCCCAGCAGATAGCCACAAAGGCAGTCCCACGGCCATCAAGGCTAATGGTCAGTGATCCCCATGACTTCCATGAATTGGTCCAACTCTTTTTTGAAGCCAGTCAAGATGGTAGCAGGCATCACATCTCACGGTAGCACATTCCAAAGTTGAATTTCACGTTGTATATAAAAAAAATTCTTTTGTCTGTTCTGATTCTTCCAGGATTCAATTTCATTGGGTGACCTCAGCTTCTAGTATTTTGGGAAGGAGAAAATAGCTCCTCTTCTTCACTTTATCCACACAATGCATAATTTTGTACACCTCAATCATGTCACCTCTTATTCACCTCCTTGCTAGACTAAAAAGCCCAAATGTTGCAACCTTCTCTCCTAGGGAAGCTGCTCCGTCATCCTAGCTGCCCTCCTGTGAACCTTCTCTAGCTTCCCTGTATCCTTTTTGGGGTGTAGTGACCAGAATTGCACACAATATTGCGCCCTTGATTTATATAAGGGCATCTCTATTTTCAATACTGTTTTTTACTATTTCTAACATATTGTTGGCCTTTTTTTACAGCAGATGCACGCTCTGTTGACACCTTCACTGAACTGTTTACCATTACTCCAAGAATTCATCAGTCACTGCTAACTCTGCTATATATGTTGGTCTAGCTACTATTAACATGGAGACTGAGCATTATATTCCAAAACATCTGGAGGGTACCTGATTGCATGCCCTTGGTTTAGGTGATGCCAAAGGTTACTTAAGATCTGACTCAATATAAGCAATCTTGCTATTCCCAGCAGCTTGGACTTCTTTTGATTTCCAGCATCCTTTCTCTATTTGCCTTGAGCCTTCTGTCAATCAGTAGAACTTGTAGGGATCACACGTTCTAATATCATGGCAGAGGGAGGAGAAAATCTCATAATTTTCTTCTCACCCTGTATAGTCATAGAATCATATAGTTGATGGGGGTCTTGCAGGCCATTTAATCCAACTCTTTTCTTTGATTCAGGAAACTCACAACTAGAACATACCCAATGGATACGTTTCCTTCATGAAAATGTCCAGTAGAAGAAAATTCATTTCTCCACGTAGCTGAACAGTAGTTAAGATGCTTCTCAACTCCCACAATGTGTTGGTCTTTCTCCTTAAGGCAGTGCTCAACATTCTGTCTCCTCCTTCTCCTTCTCCTTCTCCTTCTCCTTCTCCTTCTCCTTCTCCTTCTCCTCCTCCTCCTTGTAATGTGTTTTTCTACATCTGTCTTTTCAAAATGGGCAGACTGCAATTATAGATAATATTTGCAGGTGGATATTCATGAGAAACATGTATCTGGGCATTATTATATAGGATATTTTAGTCACAATTGCATGGGAATTGGCCTTTTATATCTCCAATTTATATTTTCTTTCATAGAATGACATCACAGCTCCAAGATCAAATCTCTCAATGCAGGAAATACTCCCAGTGAGCTTTTTCAGTAGGAATGCTATTGTCACCACCAAGATGGAATCCTGCCCTTGAGGATCTATTTGAACATTTATTTTCTCCCTGGAGAATTTTGGAGAAATTGCCCATCTAATTTCTATGGCCATAAATTTCGTGGAGAATTTTGAAAGGAATTTGTGCCAACCTCTAAGCAAAGTGACTTAATCGTGAAATTCCCTGTACGTTGCACTTACTGAGTAAGAATGCCCCAAATCATGATACTTGAAAAGTTATTTATCCTTTCCTCCAGTCTTCCTCTACTTGGTACCCACTAAAACCTTTGGGCTACATTCCTAAAATTCCTAGCTAGCATCGTCATCTCAAGGGTATCAAACAGGAGAAGGCTGCTTTCCTCTATAAAAACTTGCTTGGGAGACTTCCAGATATATCCTATGCAAGATTTTGTCGATGTAGGCAATTGCTTAAGGTCTAAATGTGTGAAAGCAGGGCCATTACATTCAGATAAAGAAAAGAACCAGATCTATGGAAAATGGGTTCAGAAAGGTTCTTTTTTTTTTTTTTTCAATCGAGATTTACATTTGGGGATAATCTGGTCAAGTGTATGCTTCCAAAGGTGAACGATGGATGTGGGCAAAGGTACTCTATTGCCCTCCTTGCTTATAGTCCAATAAGGAAGGAACAAATTACTATTGTCAGAAGCTGATATTTACATGGACTTTTCAGCTTAGGTAGAAGGCCCTTTGATTTAGGATTCGGGTCTAATATGAATAAATTTCTGATAGCAATGTTTGAGGATTTTAAGAGGCATTAGGGCTTGCAACCAGTGAGTTTCCCCTTAAATAGTTACTACTTCTTTATTTATTTACTCAGGTTTCTGTGCTGCTCCAACCATGAGATTCTTATAGTCCAGGTATGAAAGGTTTAAAACACAGGAGGGTTAAAACACAGTAGAATAAGACACAGGAGACAACCAGCAATATAACTACACCCTCAACGTCACATTGTGTAGCGCAGAGAAATGGATTTCACTGCCAATATTTTTACTATTATTTTAAAAGTTAAACCCTGTCCTTAAAAAGACAATAAATGGCTCCTTAATGAGTGGACAGACTATAGAAGTTGATGCCATGGAACAATAAGTGCTTCCTGGTTGTAGCAATCATGCATTTAAGAGAAGGCAGGATATTATTAAAGGCATTTCCTCTATTTTCTTCATCCGCAGCATGGCTCCCTCCCAATCTTCTTCTAAAAGAAAATAGATGAAGTAATATTAGGCCAGATATGACCTTCCCCTAAATTCAGTAATCATACAGATTACCATTTTACATTATTTTTTATAATAGCCTTTGAAAGGGGAAATGTAGGGAAGAATGAGTCCAAGTATGGTGCTTATGCATCATTTGAGACAGCTTTCAACATTTCCAATGTTTTTCCTGCTAGTAACTGTCCATAAAACAGTTCTGGGAGTCTTGGTAGCAGAGAGGTTTAATTACTGCAATACATGGGGCTGGCCTTGTTATCTAATCAATGGAAACTTCATAGAATGACAGAATGGAAGAAATTTTAGAGACCTTCTAATCTAACCCTTGCCCATTGCAGAAAATCAATACTACAGTATCTCCAATAGATGACAGTCTAGCCTCTGTTTAAATTGAGCAGCATATAAGTTGCATAAATAAATAGTCTGCTAGTCCTCAAGAAAAAGCAGGCTAAAATAATTAAGCACTACCATATAAGGCAAGGTTACCATTTGGTAAAGCAGTATTCCCCGTGCTGGCTGGGGAATTCTGGGAGCTGAAGTCCATGCCTCTTAAAGATGCCAAGGTTGAGAAACACTGCGGTAAAGCAATGCTTATTATAAACTTCAAGAGTTTCCGATAATTATCTGCCTGCTGAATCCTGGATGTGGTGATTAGAATTGCTGTCATCAAGGTCAGGAAGTTTGAGGAGACTGATGAGATAAGAAATCACTTTAAAAACTTCCAGGCTCAGTATTCCAACAAGGTTTAAAAAAAGAAAAAGAAAAAACTTTGCAGAAACATGCCAAATGTCCAGCTGGGGCTAAGCCATAGCTGGAAGCCAGCAAGTCATATTCCCAGAGTCAGCATCTGTGGGCATCAGCCGAGATCCACAGTTCAGTCTTCAGCACATTGCCAATCTATGGATGCCCCTGGTTTCATTTTCGGTCATTGCCTTCTGCACTCTCCAGGTAAGTGAGAAGTGAGAAGAATGAGAAGAAGGAAGAGGAACTGAACCTACTCAGCCTCTCTAGAATTGGGCACAAACAGCCTTTTAGAATTGTTCATTTAACTGGTGGACATAGAAGTTGGATGGATAACTTCTCTATATTTCTCCAAGGGAAGAAGAAATTCTCCAACCATCATTTAAGAACATGAGATCCTGCCCAGAGATTTAATGGATACATCAGAAGTCAGAGACCGCAGGCTACTGGGGAGACAGAATCGTACAATGAAAAGCTAGTTATTCAAATATACTCCTTGGCTAATTAGTACAAGAATATCACATTTCTTCCATAGCAATTTTACTAAGTTCTTCTTCTCCTTTGAAAAAATTTCTAAATCCACCTCTCTTTCATCAAACTGAATAAGAACTCATAGGAAAACACACACACACATAAATGTGTCGCTTCAGATATTTATTTCTTTGGTAGATGTATATCCATCTTTCCTGAAAAAAACTTCCATGCGCATCTCCCTTCATTTTATCCCCACAACAGAAATATAAGGTAGATTGGGCTGACAGAATAACTAGCCAAAGTCATCCATTAATCTTTCATACTTAAGGGTGCACTTGAACTTGGATCTCCCTTGTCCTAACCTACCACTACACTTCACTTGTTGCACTGAAGTTGTGCTGTTGTACTAATTACACCTGGCCTCTAACAATGCTGAGTAAAGTAGCTCAGATTTTTAAAAATTATTATTTTGGTGCCTTCAGGTCAGTGTGGACTGCTGGTGACTGCCTGGACAAGTCCCTGCAGTTTTCTTGGCAAGGTTTTTCAGAAGTGGTTTGCCATTGCCAGCTTCTTAGGACTGAGAGAGAGTGACTGGCCCAAGGTCACCCACCTGGCTTTGTGCCTAAGGTGGGACTAGAACTCATGGTCTCCCAGTTTCTAGCCTGATGCCTTCACCACTACACCAAACTGTCAGTCCATGCTTCGGCTGGTAAAAGCTTCTTTCTCCAAATGTTGAAGAATACTGGTCATTCTACTCTACTCCCTGCACCATCAATGTTCCAAGTGAAGATGAATGCAAAGACCATAAGAAAGATAACATCATTAAACTAACAAGAGCAATATTCTTCCATGTGCAGCCTTCCCATTTGTCCAACCTCAGATGCTCTGTTAGAATGCACGTTATAGAGATCTCCTGAGCAGTCCAAAATGTGATCAAATTTCATACTGTAAATTGACTAGAGATTATACTGCATGCTGTTAAAATACCATAACAGAGGACAAGCTGAAACGATGTCAGGATAATTCCAGGGCATGGTTGTTTCTCTGTGTTCCAGTTTGCATTTCAAACAGAGTCGATTTAGTGTCTGATTTAACTGGGCCAGGCTGCTACAGCTGGTAGGGCCTGTGTTTTGACTCTGGTCAAATTAGGTGAAAACAGAGGGGTTGTTAAAGAAAGTGGCAACGGGGCGTTTTTCATTTGTTGGTGTGTTTTGATATTATCAGTAAGCTTTCAGTCCTTCCTTCACCTGTTCTTAATTCCTCCAAGTCAATGGAGCAGGAGAAGGGACTCGATTGAGAGATAACCTTTGGGTAAGGAACCCACGTTCTACTCCTTTGCTGAGGCTGCTCTTAATAGTCTGTTGCTAACCATCAGCCATGTAGTTTACCAGTCCCATAAAGGAACGCAAACATAAGCATGAATTTATGAACATACACCTTTCCAGAAATAAACAGGACATGGTCACCTGAAATATTAACCATAACTTGAATATGTGCATCTATGGCAATCAACCATGAGATGAGAAACGTCCAAATTAGAATGCTGGCCATGGGTGTTCATGTGAATGTGTCTACGTATGTGTGCAAGCAGGAGGACAGATCACTGTTTTGTCAACCTCTTTCCTGAGGAATTCACTACCCGTTGGGTAAGTTGTACATCCAGCAGGGCTAATAGTCTATTTTGATACTGGTTATTTTAATATTGCTTTGCTAATATGGTAAGTGACAGCAACTGTATGTTTCTCTCTTAGTGTCTTGTGACCTTCATTTCTTTTCTCCAAAAAGTGATGGATGAAGGGTTAGACCAAAGCGTTGGGTAAGTAAGTGAATGGGAGGATATGGTGGCATACAAGCAGATGGTGGTGATGAGGAGGAGAAGGAGATAACAGGGATGTCTCTAAAGGGGGCAAAAAAGTCAAGATGGCAGACACAAAAGCACAATGAAAGCCTGGTTCCTGCTCATAAAAAAAGAGTGGGGCTTCAGTTGTGCATTCACAACTGTCATCTTCACTTATTTGCCTCCCTGAGGCGTTCCTGGTATGGCGTCATCATCATTTATTTATTTAACAAATTTATATGGCCGCCCATCTCCCAAGAAGTGACTGTGGGTGACATTTCTATATACAAGATAAGCATGATCTTGTATAAGAGCCCTGTAAGTTTGTCTCTGCAGATGGGAAACAAAATGACTTGCCTACTGCCATCAAATGGGTTCACAGCTCTGAAATTTGAACAGAGAACTTCTTAGGTCACTGTTCTCGCTTTTAGGGAGACAAAAATACTTCAGGAGGAATAATTTAGGGACTTTTCTCTTTCATGAACCATCTGTTTTGGATTATAGCCTCTATAGAAGGGACATTACTCATTTTGGAGTAATCTACAACATACAGTGTAAGGACTGTAACAGCCACCATGTAGGACAGACAGGCAGAAGGTTAGCAGAGCACATCCATGAACACCAACAAGCAGCCAGAAGACGTGATGAAAACTCCTTAATCTCACAGCACATGGACAGACTCAACCACAGTTTCAACTGGGACACTGTGAGCTTCCTAGACCAAGCTATATCTAAAAATGCTAGGGAATTCCTGGAAGCTTGGCATTCGGACAAATCAGCTACAAAAATAAAATATATTTACACCCCACTCAAAAGAAACAATAAAAAAGCTAAGAAGGAAACAAAAAGACCAGAACACGTCCTTTCCAGCAGTTTACACCCAGATAAGCAGGGAGTAACAACAGACAAACAATTGAGCTTGGTTGTTTGCTTGCAGACAATCAAGCAGAAAACAATACCCTAATCAAGGAACTGCTAAGGAGAAAACCAGATCCCCACCAACACTGGCAGGGCAAGCTACTGTATACTATATATAAACAGGGAGCAAACCCCACACTCACCAGCACTGATGATGTTACCTAGTTGGGTAATGAAATGTCTGCAAGCAAACAACCAAGCTCAGAGACCACCAAGAACTCCACAGTTCAACCCTGAGCTACATATATTCTCTTCTATTGGAATTAATAATTCTGTCCTCTTTTACATGTTTTTTGATAGAAAGCAACTCTTCATTTATTACACTTTGGAAATGAAATTGAATGCCTTCAACAGATAGAAATATGCACAGCTAGAATGTACCAACATTATCAGAAATATCTGAGACAATAAAACTTTGGAAATTAGTTTCCTGTGCCATTAACTACATCTTTCACTTGTCATATCCTTTCATTATTTATTAGAAGCAGGATAGGAAGAGTATTGATGCTTCTGAACTAAAACTGGAGAAGACTCCTAAGAATACTGTGGACAGCCATGAAAACAAACTGATGGATCATCAAACAAATTAGCCCTGAGTTCTCACTTGAGGCACAAATGATCTTACTTCAGACACTTCATTTTTGTTGTTCAGTCATTAAGTCGTGTCCGACTCTTCGTGACCCCATGAACCATATTGTGCCAGGCCTTCCTATCTTTCACTGCCTCCCTGAGTTTGCTCAATTTCATGCTCATTGCTTCAGTGATGCTATCTAGCCATCTCATCCTCTGCCGTCCTCTTCTCCTTTTGCCTTCCATCTTTCCCAGCATCAGGGTCTTTTCCAAAGAGTCCTCTCTTCGCATTAGGTGACCAAAGTATCTGAGCTTGAGCTTCATTATCAATCCTTCCAATGAGCAATCAGAGTTGATTTCCTTTAAGATTGACTGGTTTGACCTCCTAGCAGTCCAGGGGACTCTTAAGAGTCTTCTCCAGCACCACAGTTCAAAGGCATCAATTCTTCTGCGTTCAGCCTTCTTTATGGTCCAGCTCTCACAGCCATACATTACTACTGGACAGACACGTCATACAAAGACCTAAATCTCTGGAGAAGGCTGTAATGCTGAGAAAGGTGGAAGGAAAGGGAAGAAGAGGATGAGCAGCAGCAAAGTAGACTGTTGCAGTGGCGATGGGTGCACTGTTGGAAGATTTGAAAGATCAGGTTAGGCTCAGAATGTCATGGAGAAAATCTAAGTGGTCCCTAAGAGTTGACAATGACTTGATGGCACATAATCAATCAATCAATCAATCAATCCACTTGTACATGTGCAAAATAGACAATCTACTTGCTTAGTTTACTATATGCATGAACAAATCAATCACATAGTAGGAGTTTTATTTCCCACTCCCACCGTTAAAGAGTCAAAAGACATTTCTTAAATGCAATGGGGACTAATCTCTTTTCACTGCTACACAAAGAACCTCCAACTCCCCTCTGCACTTTTAAATCCCTTCCTCCAGTCATCCTTTCAACAATGCATATTTGTTGAAATTAAACTTGTTGGCCAGAAATTGCCATCTTTTAAGACATATTCTTTTTCATATATCTACACATCTCAAGGCCTGAGGCATATTCTGGAAAAAAATGGCTGTTCAGAAACAGAGCAATAATAGTTTGCCTTTTTTCTTCTTTCCAATCCAAAAGGATATTGGAAAGAAATTTTGTCAAGGGGTCAATATTTTGTCTGTCTGGAAACTAAACAGAATGCCATAAACTTTGATATGGTGGAAGGAGGAGCCAGCAAAAGAAAGATCAAAGCTGAAAATGGTCTAGATGTGGCCTGGAGTTGCAGAGAAAAATATTCCAGGAAACACACACACACACACACACACACATCAATGTATCCTGATGGCAAAGACAGTGGGCAATGGCTCAGAACATTAGTGACTGCTCCATTCTAAGCCTCCCTATCTCCTGGTCATCTGACCCACAGTTCACCTTGTGCTTCCCACTACACATATACACACAAATACATAAAGGGAGAGCCGAAAGAGACACACAAAGATGCTATTTCATTACATAGAAGACAATTCCATTACTACTTATGGCCACTGCTGGTAAAGGGGCTGAAAAGAATTCCAGAAGCCATGTTCTGCATGCTTTGTCTACCTTGTTATTCCTTCCAACCCAAAAAGAATGTTGGAAACAAATTATCTGAAGGAGATTGGGGCTCTATCAGTCTGGCCATCAGCACATTAACTCTCTGAAAACTGAACTGAATGGTACCAGAGTTGATGTGTAGTGGAGAACTCTGTGAAAGAAATATCACATTGGAAAATGGGCTGGATCTGGCTGGGGTATGCAGAGAAAAAACAATCCTATTACAGTAGGATTATTATTAAGTGGCTGGGAAGAATTCCAGAAGCCATGTTCTGCAAGCTTTCTTACCTTCTTTTTTCTGAAAAAGGTCTCATTCCCTTGGGGTTAATTTCTCATAGGCTACAATGTGGTGGACGGAGCTGAAACAAACAATAAGAGCCAAAAGCAGAGAGAACCATTTTTTCTTTCCTTTTTTTGCCTTCTCTTACTGATGTCTCCTCTTCTCCTCCTGTCCTAGAACCCCAACGTGCCTTGGAAGAGGTCACTGTGGCCAGAAGTCTGCTTTGCCATTGCAGAAGACTTTGGGTAGAAGACTGAGGGCCTCACTTTGTCTTTGGCTACTAGTTGCCCACCCAAGTTGCCCACCCTTAGGTCAGCTCAAGCTATGGGAAAGCCCTCTGCAGAGAAGAATGTCCCCCTTTCAATGTTGGTGCCCACAGTGGGCTTTCCTGCTGGAGTACCGGGACTCCAGCAAACACCCTAAATATTTGGAGAGCCAACCTGTGGGTTGTCCCAATATCACCAGCCAAATACTGGAGGGTAGACTGTTACTTCCAAGGAAACAAGCAAACTGCTATTGCTCTGTTTCTGAACAGCCATTCTTTTCCGGAACAGGCTTCAGGCCTTGATCCTGGGCAAGACCCATCCTGCTTCAATGTTTAGGAGACAACTGGCAAGTGGATAGGACAGCTCTGAACACTTTTCTTCCACATGATTCACATCTACTTGTTTACTATTTACTGCGTGTGGTCCACACTCAACATGGGAAGCTGAAGTCAGGCACTTGTTTTGCTTTCTTTTTTCTTTTTATGTTATATTAAACCCATCTGCTTTCCCTGAGCAGTGCGCTCCAGCTGGTTTTTCTTTCATCATATTTACCTCAGGCCTCTCATGACAAGAGAACAAATTAACACACATCTTCTTTTGGAATCTGCCTCCATTGATGACAGTTCTTCTGAGAGCCACTGGCTTAGTCAGAATGACAAAGCATTTTTTTTCCTCCCTTGCAGTCATCTGCTCAGAAATACTGCTCTCTGCTCTGACTCAACCCTTCTTATTGCCCTAATCCCATTTTTAAGAGTGCAGTCTCAACACACAGGCTACCAAATAGACCTCTCTGAATCCAACAGTCTTCCATGTGAACATCTGTTAGATCACTCTGCGTAGTTTCTGCTCTAAAGAAGCACAAGACAAGACATTCACATTATTCATTTCATCATTTTCTTGTTAGCATTAGCTCATTCAGAGTTCCTCCTTCATCTAATTTGTTAACTTTCCTTGTTGTAGCACCATGAAAGCGAACAATTTTATGATTCAGTAATTTTGGGGAGATTAGAATTATCAGATGGCCAAATTGTGCCAAATAACTGACTTGCAGATTTGTACCAGTTCTCACTTGGTTTGATGAAGATGAATGTGCTTTCAAAATGCCTTCTTTGCATTACCCCTGAGTATAAGCCCTCGGCAGCTTCCAGTACCAACAACCATGAGATTTTTCAGTTGTCTCTCTATCTTGTGGCTTGAGGGCAAAAGATCTACATGGAAATGGTGGGACTGGAGAACTTTAATTCCATTTCTTAGTAATTGCCTTTGAATATCTCAAGGCTTCATCTTGTCCTTTTTTAAAAACAAGCTTGAAACCAGTGGGCAGAAACATCTCAGATTGGGGTGGATGATCACATTTTTCTAAAATGTATTATAAGTTAACAAAAATTCCAAAGGAATTGATGAGATTCATGATGTTTGAATGGATGAAGATAAACATCCATGGACACGTACTGTAGCAAACTGGGATTAGAAAATCTACCAATCTGTTCAGTAATATTCAGTTGGTCTTGAGTGTGTTGCATCTTCTCTAAAAGGGCAGCTACAGTATTTGGAAGTGATTTTGATTATTCATTGGAAACATAGAAATTATCATAACCCATGGTGCTTTTAATGTGCTTTGACTGGTTTGCTCAATGCTGCCATGTATAGAGATGGCAGGTCTCATCTCAGGATCATATGCTTTGTTTGGAGCTATAGCTGCTACAGATTTTGGCAGCAGGTTTTGGGAGGCCTCAGAGAACTTCCTATATGCTATGGATTTCTCATTGTTGAGGTTATGCTGGCTAGAAGTAGCTGTCCCATGCTTTCAAACCCATTCTATTTTTTTAAACAAAAATCCCATAGTTTCAACCCAAAAACTTGCCCAGTATCATCTGGAGGTGCTGAGAATTGAATGTAGGATCTTTTGCACATAAAGCAGATGCTGCATCATTGAGCTACAGACCTTCCCCATCTGGGATATTTCCAACTACTGTGTCTACTTTGAATGACTCGTCTACATCAATGTATTCACTATATCCAGTTAGATACTGAATGATTAGAGATTCAGGAGACTTAATTGATTTAAGAACTAGGCAGAGACTTACCCAATCTGATTTTCCATATCTTAGTTTAAGATATCAAATCAGCATGTTTAATTCTGACTCTATTAACCTCATTGACGAGGAACAGGCATCTGCTGCTGAATTCTGTTCTGGTCTGAATTCATGTGGTTCAGTCATATTAACATCTACAGCTCACTTTGTGTGTAATGCTGGCAATCTAATTGATATCCAGAATGCAAGCCATGACCAAATTTGAGAATCTGCAGGGATCGGACGATTGTAATGCCAGGGAACTCCAGATACATTGGTTGGAAGCTTAAAGTCTTTGTTCTCCAAACAAAATAATTCACTCAGCAGAGGCTAATCCAAAATGTTTTCTTGAAGGAGTGAAATGCTGGGAGAAAATCACTATAGGAGTAATATTTGCAGTGGCAGGTAGGAGGACAGCAGAATTTAGTAAGACAGATGGATAATACTAAATGATTCAGTTGCTCAGAAAAGGCCAAAATCTGACCTGGGACCATTTGTGGTAAAGCCAATTAGTGAACACTAATTTGCTGCTAGAACGATAAATGAAGGAATCAAATTATAGTCTACAGGAGCCAGTAGTGTTTTTCCTTTACAGCTAACAGTGTGCCAAAATCAGCTTGCAATTTCTTCTGCCCTACAGGGAGGCCGATACAAGGAAATGTAGAATTGCTAGATAGACAAATGGTCTGACCTAAGAAAAGGCAGCTTCCTATCTAACCCAACCTTCTAACCTAGCATCCTTCCAGGTGTATTGGATTTCAGCGCTGATAGTGTAATCACCATCAATCACGTAATAATCCTGCACACACAAGAGATGTATGGAGTGCATACAAACCCTATGCAGACACAAAACTGAACACAGAGTTGTCAACAGCATGGACTATGTGTGCAATTCTGCTTCCCCATCCCAACTCTAACCTCTTGTGGAATGGTTAGGTATATAAAACGAAAGTGATGATGTTAACTCCTGATGCTTTCCCATTTGTGAGTCAAAGCTTGAGATAACTGCCTCTTGCTGGGTTCATAAACATTTCTGGAAGTTGGTCTTCATGAATAACACACTCCAGATCACCAAAAAGAGCTAGTTAACTAAACTGGAAATTCCAGGTTTCTCCTTATGCATTTTGAAATTATTCCATAGCCTATTTGGAGTCTACTTTAATGCAGGTTCTGTGTCTGCTCCAACTCCAATTCACTTGTTTATTATAGGAATTCCCATTACCCTCAAAAGAAGTTTACAAGATTAGACTGGGAGTTAATGTTATCAAGAAGAGACTGAAATCTGATGTAACCAACAGCAGTTGCTCATATTAGTAGCTGTTTCCATAAGGCATGTGACTCCCCCTCTATAGATCCCATGCTGATTGTAAACCTTCGCATCCATAGAAGAATGGTGAATTATACAACCGAGCCTAAAAGTGGCAGAAGCTAAATCTGGATGGGCTGATTTGCAAGGATTTCTGGTTCCCAGCTCTTTAAGCAGCAACATTCAGCCTAAACTGTACAGCTGAGATGAAGAAAGCTTGTTGGAACCAGGAGATTTTTATGAAAGGATGAAAGCATGGGGCATAGGTCGCTTCTGGCCCTCCAGCACTCCCTTTGTGATCTTCTGCCACCTTAGATAAAATGATTGAATTTAAAATTTTGGTTTTCTTTTATTCATAGGTTTGTTTGTTTGATCTCCTTATGAAGCCACCTCAATCGTGATTGCAACTCTAGGCAGCTTACAGAGTACAGATCATTACAAACAAATATACATTTACTTATAATGTGCTTCCCATAGGCTTTGCATGCATTGCATATATTTATTCGGGTGTGTGATTGCTATAACCCCTATATGGTCATATTCCTGCAATCATCACAGGTTGAGCTCATCTTGAAGAAGACTAGCTAACCAAATAACCCTCAGCTTCCACAACTAAATGTAATGATAAACTCCTTATCTTGTTGGATGCCTCCAGCTTTTGATGCTCAGAGGTATTTTTTTTCTACACATGGCAGATAGATGATGACTGATCAATCCTTGAGCCATGAACCAATTTCAGTGGCTGTCTTTGAGCAAAGGAATGGCATAGGGTCATTGCAAAACAGTTAATGTGGAGGTCATTAAGACCTTCGGGACTCTACCCCATGGGTTAAACAAAGACAAAACATTTCAGTTGCACCTCCTTGACAGCAACCATTTACAAAATAATTGTGAAATTTTAATGCAGACTTCCCAGAACTGATTAATGGATTGCCATGTGTAGTGACTGTCACTGCCTATAATTTCTGCATTTCATTTATTGTTGATATCACATGGTTCATCTCCTCCTTGCAAACATGAGTGTATATACAATCTTCCCTGAAGATAACACTTCCATGCCTCTTCTACAGACTGGAGTCTGCAAAAGCTGTTGCCATAATAAATGTATTAGTCTTTAAGCTACCAAAAGACTCCTTGTCATCTTTCATTCCAATCTCAGAAGCAACTTGTAAACCCTCAGAGAAAGGCCTTCCTCATTTAAACAATTGCTGTTTTCTAAGCACAAAGCATTTCCAAATTGTTCAGGGCCTAATTAGCAAAGCACCACCAGTTATCACTAGGTGCTTGTCAGCAAAATTAAGTTAGGAAAGGTCACTGTGATTTCGCTGGCCTGCTTTCTGAGGTTGGTGCTCAGAACCTCACATAAGGCTTTTGCCCTTTTTTAATTCTTAAAGGAGCAACATTCTCCTTTTGCTAAATGGAACACTTGCACGATCTCTTTGATGTTAGAAACAAAATGAAGAAGGAGACAGTTCACTTAATGCTTGGAACAAATCAAGAAAGGGACAGGACAGGAAGGACAGGACAGGACAGGACAGATCAGATCGTCTCAAGGAATTGAGAAATAAGGTACTGTATAGATATCCTGAGAGAACTTGAGCAACAATGATAGATAGATACAGCCATTTAAACGTCAGGATGGTAAAATTAGAGGGAAAAGAGGGATTTTACAGAGGATAGAACCTCTAGTTAAAATGATGGTAGCAGTAGGAATTAGGAAAGACTTCTCCATCTTGGTGCCTCCCAGTGGACTGACTTTATTTCCCATAATTCCCTAGGCACATCACCTTTGGTAATGCTTGTTGGGAGATTATGAAGGCTGAAGTCCAACATATCTAGAAGGGACAAGGTTGAAGAACATTATGGTAGACTATCATTGCAAATTAGAATAAGCAAACCTTGATTAGATGGAAAACTAGTATGAAGAATATTTTCTGTATTAGGATATAAGAGCTAAAAGAGCAAGCAGGGTAAGGTAATATGGGTTGAAACCTATTTTAATTTTTTACCAAACAAAGGTAACTGGCATGATAGCATCTTGCATTCATATCATCATCATCATCATCATCATCAGTAAAGCAACAAAAAATCAATAGCAAAGCAATCACTAAAACAGCTCCAGAGATAATGGTGTAGCAGTAAAGCAATTTAAAAAAAATCAAATTGGGTGGCTGAGTATTCAAAAAGACAATTTGCCCACCCCAATACACATAACCCCTTGTACACCCCAGAACAGGTGAATCTGAGCCATGTCCAAATTCAAACTTCATCCCATTAGCCTTTAAAGATTCTCTTTAAAATTGAAGATGGTGCTTATGAGAAATTATGCTTCTGAATATTCTAAAAGGTATTTCCATACAACACTAGGACAGGTAGTATGGTAGTCAAAGTGGCTAGTGTCATGAATTTTTGATATTATTAACTTCCTGCCTTTTGCTAACAAATTGAGAAATGAAGGGGTGATGAGCAAGCTTATAGAACATCCATCAAAGCCTACAGTTGTTCTGCAACTCCTGAATGGGGAAGCTTGCAAAAGAAAAGGAAAAAAAAGGATTCATTTTCAGAAGAGCAAATGGAAATAAACCAATTGCTTATTAACCTGTGCAAACAAAAGATAGGTTGCCTGGGGCCTAAAAGTAAGGAAAGTAGGTACAAGGAAAACAGCCCAGGGTGAGAGTATTACAGGATCACATCTTCATGGTGGAAGGAACTTTTCAAGTCTTAATTTCTGCTAATCTGATGAATGGATTTTCCTACAGACTCTAGCTGTCTTACTGATCTTGGGTGCAAATGAAAGAATCAAAGTGATACACTGAAGGAATTCAGTGGCATGGGGCCAAGTTATTTGAGGGACCATTGCCTCCCCGATCACATCTACCTGTCCTATCAGATCCAGCAGGATGGGCATGTTGTGGGTGTGTCCACTAAGGAATGTCATCTGACAGGACCCAGGAGGAGAGGCTTTTCTGCCGCAGCACCCGCCCTCTGGAACATCACCCCCTGAGGTCAGATTGAACCCAACCTTGTTGGCCTTCCAGAAGAACCTGAAGACATGGCTTTGCCACCTGGCCTGGGGATCCTATGACATTGGTGGAGAGCCTACTAAGTGTTTGTACTGTTAGGAAAATCAATAGTGCTCTCTTGCAGATTATGTTTTTTGTGTTTTTAATATTTTCTATTGTTTTAATGGTCTTTTGTTGTTATAATTTTGATTATTTTTGTATTTTGTGTGTGCATGTTTTTTTTAACTCTGTAAGTTGCCCAGAGTCACGTATGTGAGATGGGTGGCTATAGTAATCAAACAAACAAACAAACAATAAATAAATAAATAAATACCATATATACTTGCAAATAAGCCAAAAATTTTAGGTGCTGAAATACACCCCAAAAATTGGGTTTGGATTATCTGCAGATGGGTTTATCTACAAGTATTTATGGTAATACTTTTTTAAAAAGTACCCGTATTTCCAGTATATACTTGTGTATAAGCCCATCTGCAGATAAGCCAACCCTTGAATTTTTAACCAAAATGCCATGAAAAATGAGGGTCGGCTTACTTCAGATGGTGCATTTTTCATAGTATCTTGGTCGAAAATTTGAGGTTTGGCTTATCCGTGGATGGGCTTATAAACAGGTATATACGGTAAATAAAATTCCAGGTCACAGGGCTGTCATAGAGATCCACAAGAAGATTTGTTCCCTGTAGTTGCAAAGTTTGAACCAGCCAATTCAAAGCCAATAAGAAGGATTTGACTTAGCCTTAGGGGGGAGTTTCCAAAAATACAAGTTGTTTGATAGTAGAATAGACTCCCTTGGAAATTGGTGGATTTTCCTTTCTCCTATGAAGAGAGTAGCATATATCTTAACTGAAATTGTTTGAGACAGAGGATGGACAGCCACCTGGATGGGATGCTGTGGCAGAGAATATCTGCAGAGGGTTGACTGGATCTGCGCAACCTACAGGTCTAGAGTTCTAAGTAGGTTCAGACACCGCTTTTTGTAATTTTTGGAAGAGTCAATGACCTCACCACCAAATTCTGGCAGCGCAGTTGCCAAAAACAAGTAGCAACATTGCCTTAACCATTACAGCACCGTCCTATACCAAATACAGCACCCAGCCACAGCAAAACATTGTGGGCTCACAAACTAAAAGATATTTGAGGGAATTTCCAATCCTGTGAGATTTCTAAAGAATCCTCCTGTAATCCCAGCTTTAATTTAGCAATCTTCAAAAATCTCCAGGGTATTCAAACAGAGAGAGCCAGTTTGGTCTAGTGGTTCAGGCACCAGGCTAGAAACCCAGGGACTGGGAGTTCCAGTCCTGCTTGAGGCACGAAGCCAGTTGGGTGACCTTGGCCAATTACTCTCTCTCAGCCCTAGGAAGGAGGCCAGGGCAAAACCCTTCTGAAAATCTTGCCAAGTCCAGGCAGACAATGCTGACTTGAAGGCACATGCACCACACACACACACACACACACACACACACACACCTGAATCTGACACATAAGAGATGGACTTACCATTCCCCTTAAAAGGCAGGACTGAGACCAGTGGGTTAAAACTATAAAGAAGGAGGCTCGGGTTAGACATCAGGAAGAACTTGCTGACTGTACATGCTGTCAGCCAGGGGAACAGACTGCCACATGATGTGGCAAGTTCTCCTTTGAAGGAAGCATTCAGACAGAATGGATGGATGACCATCTTGCAGGGGTGCTCCAGGACAGGGGTTTTCAAATGTTCTCAGGCTGCAGAACCAAAAAAAAAAAAAAAATTCCCAGACCTTCTGATCAAGATACAAAGCAATAAGTCATCATGAGCACAAACATCCTCAGGTGATGGGGCTTCCGCATATCAGCTGGCAGGCCCCCCTCAACCCACTTTTCACTGTACAGGAGAAAAATTGCTATGGGCACCCCTGACTGTGTTGAAGTGAACTTTTTTCTCTTGTCCTTGTTCTCTCATGGAACCCCATGGAGTTCTCGCTGGGCCCTAAGGTTCCACAGAGCACAGTTTGAAACCCTGCACAAAGCAGGGGTTGGACTAGATGCCCTTATGAGGCATTCCAACTCTAAGATTTTATATGGAATAAAGGCACCTGAATAAAGCTGCTATTCGGTTTTAGCACCTCCGCATCTGCTCTGCTGTGGTATTTCTTGGCCAGATAGTCCCTTACTGCTCTGTTCAAAAAACAGGGTAGATTTTCTTGGGGGGTGAGGGTGGGGAGGAATGCAGTGCAAAGAAGCCGGGAAATTACCTAAATGTATAAATGTCAGGAATCGAAAGGAAACAATCGCCAATCACCAGCTCCCCCTGCCCCTCCCCATCCCGGAGAATAAATAAGAGGCAATAACATCCAGTTCTTGCCAGGGACACAAATGATAGACAATGTTGTGCACCATAAATCCACCCTGTTTTATCATGCCATAAATCCTGCCAGTCCAAGCAGCGTGTGGATATCCGCATTTTGTCCCTATCAGGAAAGAAAGGCCAGATGACAGGATGACAGGAAGTTAGAAAATAGCTGGGCTGTTAATGGAGAAAGGGGGCGATTAAGAGGAAGAATGAACTTTGGCAAGGAAACGGGCCTTCTGCAAGGACTTGCACCCATCAGCCCCCAAGCTTGTTTGAAAATCCAGTGAGGAACAAGTAAATAAGGCTGAAATGCAATGTGTAGGGACGTGGAGTAAATCCACTTGAATACTTACTTCTAAGTAAACACGTAGAGGATTGTATTCCAGGACTTGAGGAATTCCAGTTTGATTTCATTAGGTAGAGCCTTTAAATTAACTCTTTCCCTCCGTCTTTCTTTTGACCTGCAGGTGTATCCTCTGATCTGATATTACTGTAACAAGGTTAATTTTATTCTCCCAACATGGAAGAGGAAATGACACAGTCTTAGGGCCAAGAAGCAACAGCCTTTCTTCAGCCATGGTGAAGCCTGGTTTGGCAGGGTAAGAGGCGAAATGAAGCTGTGAGTGGAGGTACCATCTGAAAGAAGCAAACGTCGGAGGGTGTGAACTAGGTCAGGGCGGGGCAGATGATAAATCCTGATTTATGGCTGGATTCCAGAGCAATTTGCAGGAGATAGGAAAGGAGCCTGGATTCTCTGTTTTTAATGGTGGCAACAGGAGCAGTTGTTCCCCACTGAATCAGAACCTCCCTACTGTCATCCCCATTGTTCTGTTGGTCCCCCAGAGATGACTGATATTGAAGGAGATACACCCAAGGGGACATTCCATTAAAAGACTTGTGGAAACTGGAGTCAAACAGAAATGGTTTGGACATGAGCACAACACCAAGAGACCGTGAGTTCTAGTCATACCTTAGGCACAGAGTCAGCTGGGTGACCTTGGCCAGTCATTCTCTCTCAATCCTAGGAAGAAGACAAGGGCAAATCACTTCCAAAAATCTTGCCAAGCAAACTTCAGGCACTAGTCCATGCGATTGCTAGGAGTCAACACTGACTTGAAGACATGCACACACACAACATACATTAAAAGAAGCAGTTGTTCAGTTGGGAAAATGTTGGGGAAGTGAAGTAAGCATTTCAAACAGACCTGGTGCCGTATTTCTTTCCAGCTGGACAAACTAAGATTGAACAATAGAATATCTTGCAGGAGTCTGAAAAGATCTCTGAAGCACCCATACATCATACACCAATATTTACCCAAAAGAAAAGTTAACCCTACATCTAATACAATCCCTCCTATCAAAATAAAGATTAGTCAAGGAAAAAAAATCCTTTTATTACCATTTGCTTTTGTTACCATATTCTTGGTCAATCAGAACTATTCTGATGCTGCTGTTGTGGGTCTCCAAACATTCAAAAGCCATTTCAAGGTCATCTGTGATGATCTTCACTTCTGCTGACTTAAAAAGGTTGAGAATGAGGTGCAAACAAAAATCCTTTCACTTACTTCATACAGAAAGAAAACTAAACAAAAACAAAAACCCCAAACCCAGTGGCATAGCTCTTTGCATCTCCAATTTTAAAAGTAAATTATTTGGGAGAAAAACTGTAATCATCTTCCATTCTGATATGGTTGTGCAATGTTTCAGATTTGATTCAGAAGCAGCCTGAAGACACAGCTGCTTTAATGGGTCACAGACAGGTGCTAAGTTCATACACCTGCATATTTGGAAGCATCTCCTCCAAATCAAATCTAAAGTGTTGCACAGCCCTAAAATACATTATAGGCCTGGGAGTACAGAACTTAAAGAATTGCCTTTGAGTGTTCAGCAAGACTGTTGGATTGATTGATTGATTGATTGATTATAATGCATTTCATTGCCTCTGTTCAAGACTGCAGTCTCCCCAAGTCAGCTCACTATATAAAACATGTAGTCAATAACAATATGACCGCATAAGTCATAAACTAATGTTAAGTAAATTTAAGCCTAATCAAAAAATTAAACCATAAATGCAGCACATGTGATAAAACCAACAACCTTACCTTTAAAAGTCAAAGAAACTGAATTCATTGAAAGGAATAATACATCTCGGTGTTTCTCAACCTTGTCAACTTTAAGATGTGTGGACTTCAACTCCCAGAATTCTCCAGCCAGCCACACATCTTAAAGTTGACAAGGTTGAGAAACACTGATACATCTTAACAAAAGCAGATGGAGCCAGCTGCATTTCTTTTGGGTAGGAATTCCATATGGCAGAATCAACCACCAGGACCACCTTATCTCTAGTACTAGACACCTAAGTAAAGATGAAAGATGGTTTTACAAGGCTTAGGCAAGGCTTTCCATGAGAGGTCACTAGGGGTTCCACAAGAGGTTGTGACTGAGTAATCATTTTTTGAATTTTGCACACTACACAGTGCTAGTGCTTATAGAGGTGGGAATTTTTACACATCATGAACATATCTGCCAGCCTGCTGTTCTGTTGTTGTTGCAAATGTTGTAAAACCTGGATTGTGTAGGTTAGAAATGAATTGTATTGCAACATTTTTGTATTGTTTTGCCATTTTATGCCTGGATTCCCTGAGAGCTGAAAATTATTTCAAGGGTTCCTCCGGAGTATAAAGGTTGAGAAAGGCTGGTTTAGGGTGTCCTTCAAATGTTCCAAACATTTAAGGTATTCAAAGTCAAAACTAGCATAGGAATATACTGGCAGCCAGTATAACTGATGCAGAATCTGTTATTTATTTCTTTTTCTGGAGGTGCTCAGTCTGACAATGAGTCCAGAAGCATTCATACCAATATAAACCCAAGTAACTAAGTTCTGCATAGCTGAAGTTTCTGGGTGCAGCCTCCTGTAGAAATATTTGTAGTTGTCCATTATAAGATGTCCTTCTCTGGATTCCTCTGAAGGTGAAGCAGAGGACAACTAAGGGAAAAGCCTCAGTGGTGGTCCTTGATTGTTAGGAGCTGTTGAAATTTGTGGATGGTCCTCCCATGTAGACCCAAATGCAAATAGCATCCTCTCTATGCAATATCCTCAGCCTGAACTTATTTTATTCACCTCAGAAGAGCACCAGCTAGCTGAACTGGAAGAAATATACAAGACACCTTCTTCCAATGAGCCTTGTTTGAGCAAAAAAAGATCATTCTGATCTTGGGTACAACCTTGGCTGCTCTTTGGGCCTGATTTATGGCTTCTTTCTGATCTGCTTCCTGGCTTGCCCTGTTGTTTGATCATGGTTGCTAGTGTTTCCCCATGACTCCTGGTTCCTTGTTCACCTTCTGATCCTCACAGCTGCCAATGGAATACATACCATTCAGGACCTGTGGTTGAACTCTAATTCCTCTCACCTCTAGCAATACATTTTTAAGCTCTGAATTACCTTTCTGCTTCCCTTATCTACTTTTTTATTTTCTCAGTGTAGCAGGTCGTGTAGCATTTTATGTGGAAATTGCCTAAGGGACTTTCGTACCTCTCATTTGAATGGTGGAATATACCATTCTTCATTTAAAAAGAAGTAATTTCAGGATTAACAGACAACAACAGGTTTATATTCAGATATGAATTCCTACTTAGGGAATTAAATAATTTGCTCATACTTTGTAAAGACAAGGTGCTCTGGGAAATATGGATTGTGTGCTTATCATTTATTCTTGCAATTGGCAAATGTACCTGGTGAGGGTTCTATTGGAAGTTTTGAACTTTGTGGAGGTCCTCAAGCTGTAAGTTCTTCTTGAGAGTACATATGCCTGGTAAGTGTTATGCTGCTAAATTAATTTCAACAGCTTTTTTGCAGAGAAAAAAAAGAATAATGAAATAGACAAATCAGCTGCTAAGGTGATAGATTCAGGATAGGCGGGGGGAGAACCTAGAAAGAAAGGTTGTGATGGACCTAGAGGTGAAGAAATAAGATATATTTTCAGAGGAAGAATGAATTTCTATATGTCCCATTTTGCAATTAATATACAATGTGCAATTTAACAGACCCAGATTTAATGGACTTAAATATAACAATCACATTTTATGTTCAGATACCAGCCACATTTAATGAAGTAATGTCTGTTAAATCAGGGGTTGTCCATTAAATAAAGGATTTATCCATTAAATCAAGGTTCTACAGCAAATGACACCATTGATATCAATTGTGTAGTGACACAAATGTTGAAAATTGACTCAAAATATGTAAATATGGATTTAATGTACAATCAGATTTAATGGACACTGTCTCCCCCCAATTTCAATTCCAAAGAAGGGCAATGCCAAAGAATGCTCAAATTACCGCACAATTGCACTCATTTCACATGCTAGCAATGTTATGCTCAAAATCCTACAAGCTAGACTTTAGCAGTATGTGAACTGAGAACTACTGGATGTACAAACTGGGCTGGGAAGAGGCAGAGGTACTAGAGATCAAATTGCCAACATTTGCTGGATCAGCACGAGAGTTCCAGAAAAACATCTACTTCTGCTTCATTGACTATGCAAAAGCCTTTGATTGTGTGGATCACAACAAACTCTGGCAAATTCTTAAAGAGATGGGGATACCAGACCACCTTACCTGTCTCCTAAGAAATCTGTATGTGGGCCAAGAAGCAACAGAAGAACCGGTCATGGAACAACCGATTGGTTCAAAATAGGGAAAGGAGTACGACAAGCCTGTATACTGTCACCCTGCTTATTTATGCAGCGTACATCATGAGAAGTGCCAGGCTGGAAGAATCACAAGCCGGAATTAAGATTGCAGGGAGAAACATCAACAACCTTAGATATGCAGACGATACCACCCTAATGGCAGAAAGTGAAGAACTAAAGAGCCTCTTGATGAGGGTGAAAGAGGAGAGTGCAAAAGCTGGCTTGAAACTCAATGTTAAAAAAACTAAGATCATGGCATCTGGACCCATCAATTCCTGGCAAATAGAAGGGGTAGTGTCAGGTCTAGCCCAAGGAACTCCAGGAAACCATGCAGATTCAGTTCAGCAATGTTTATTAGCTACAACCTCTAGCAAGAATATTCCCAGACTGAAACTCAGTTCCCAAAGTCAGCCAGTCAAAACAGAGTGAATTCCTCAGGGAGGTGCCAGCCTCATCCTCTTATCTCTTCCTCGCACCTCAGGAGACAAAAGAGTATGTTTCCCTCCCTGAGTCTGGCCTTCATAATTCCATTCCATCACAGGTAGAAATGGAAGCAGTAACAGACTTCATTTATTTGGGCTCCAAGATCCCCGCAGATGGAGACTGCAGCCATGAAATCAAGAGATGCTTGCTCCTTGGGAGGAAAGCTATGGCAAACCTAGATAGCATATTAAAAAGCAGAGACATCACCTTGCCGACAAAGATCCTCATAATCGAAGCTATGGTTTTTCCAGTAGTAATGTATGGCTGTGAGAGCTGGACCATAAGGAAGGCTGAGTGCCAAAGAATTGATGCCTTTGAATTATAGTGCTGGAGAAGACTCTTAGGAGTCCCTAGGAGGTCAAACCAGTCAATCCTAAAGGAAATCAACCTTGACTGGTCATTGGAAGGATTGATACTGAAGCTCAAGCTCAGATACTTTGGCCACCTAATGCGAAGAGAGGACTCTTTGGAAAAGACCCTGATGCTGGGAAAGATGGAAGGCAAAAGGAGAAGGGGATGGCAGAGGATGAGATGGTTAGACAGCATCACTAAAGCAATGCACATGAAATTGAGCAAACTCTGGGAGGCAGTGAAGGACAGGAAGGCCTGGTGCGATATGGTTCATGGGGTCACGAAGAGTCAGACACGACTTAACGACTGAACAATAACAACAACTCTCCCCCCAAGCAATACATTAGACAGAAATTTTCACATATTAACATGTATTAAAATTAAGATTTTACTCTCCATTTTAAGGCTGGGGAGTTCAAATAATGTGTTCTCAGGAATCCTGTGGTCCCTTGGATATTCATCTGTAGGGACTGATAAGAATTGTGTTTGAATTGTTTGGGCTTTGGGATGAAAAGGTTTTGAATGCAGGAAAGAGTAGAACTTGCATCTTCAACTATCCATCCAGAATGCACTGAATGTTTGGCTCTTGAAATACTGTTTTTGAATCCATGTGTATTTTGCAAATATTTGTGGTCTGCTGAATTAGTCTTGTCAGCATTTTTTAAAAGACAGGCTCTGCATTTTCAACAGTGTGAGGGCAACAAGTACCACAAGGTCCTCCCCCACGATGGGAAAAGCTATATCTTTTGAGTGTGACCAATGTGTAGGTGGCAATTTCACTCCATGCATTTTTTAATAAGAACTTCCTAAAATTTTTAATGTTCCTCATCAGCGAAACACCACTTCATTCAGTGTGGCCTAGAATTGTTGCAAAATATGGCCAACCAGTGAATATGGGAAAGATTTTCATAAGGCAGGGTTGCACCACCCATCCAGAACTAAAGGAAAAGAAGGTTCTGTCTTTAATTTATTTCTTTTCTTTTCTAGTCAAAAAGCCCTTCTTGAAAGCTATGCCAACTTTCAGGAGAAATTGTTATTTTTCTTTATTCTGAACAGCTGGACCAAGTAGCATAGGATAAGATGGAAGCGGAATATTTCTGCTCCCCAAACTTTGCATACTTCAAATGCCATCCCACATGCTTTTAAGATGAAGCCTACAGATCAGAATTGGATCTCTTTTCTGTCTTCCTTGCTTACATTAGACATACTGTGGTTTATGTCTTATCTCACTGTCTTACTATTTATGTCTTCCAATTATTATCCTTTTCCAGAGAAACATTCCTTCACTCCTGCTTGATTTCTGCTTCCAGGCTGCCAATTGTCCAGTCATCATTAAAGGGGTGAGATGTTTCAATTTAACAAAAAATATATTATTTTCACCGAACAATTGGTTGTGGAGGTATAGAAGAATTGGTCTCACTGGGTCTTTATTAAACGATCTTCTTGTCACACGGCTTCAGCCAGCATATGCAGGATTGCTTTCAGAACACAGAATTTCATCAAAAGCACAACTGTGCTGTTTTGGGGATTTGAAGGAGGGGCTGAGAGTTTCCCTTGCCCATGATGCATTATAAAAAGTAGACAGGAGCAGGACAAAGAAGTGGGTGGAGCCAGGACAAAAATGAAATCCTCATGTAATTTAATGTCAAAATTAATGAAAAAGTCACCAAATCAAATGTAGTTTATGATAACTACTCATGTAAGTAATAGCTTCCTCTTTCTATCACAATGTTTCTCAACCTTGGCAGCTTGAAGATGTGTAGACTTCATCTCCCAGAATTCCCCAGACAGCATGCTGGCTGGAGAATTCTGGGAGTTGTAGTCCACATATGTTCAAGTTCCCAAGGTTGAGAAACACTGTTTATCAGATTCAGTACTTATAAGAAGCAAGGCTTTTGGGGGTTGCCTGCAAATTTGGGGCATGGGGTTGTGTTCCTTTGATCAAAACATGTCCAGATAGTAAGAGAGCTATATTCCTTGCTCTAAATTGGCTCAGAACTAGGAGGCCTAGAAAACTTTCTGTTCTTGCATTATTCAAAGATATACAAAATAATATTCTGCCCCATCATTTTTTAGTCATTCCCTTTAAAGGAGTGATAGAAAATCTGCATTCCTTGTCTTGCGTTACTACTTTCCATAACATACAGAATTTTGTATGCAACATCTATAATATGTGCTTTTAAATAAACCTATCCCCAACTTTGATATGTTTCTTAGTATCCAGCTGTCCTCAAAATATGCACTGGGTTATATACTTCTTTATACACATTTTAGAAAAAAGAACTGTAGATGTTAGCAAGTTCCATTGGTAATTGCCTATTCCATGATGAAGTCTACTTAGGTAGATTTCACAATTTTGTTTATATTGCAGTTTAGGGTGGATGTCCTTTATATCACTTGTCACTTAAGGCCACAATCCTTATGCCTCTTCTATCATTGTCTCAAATACATTTGGCATAATGAGATTATACCACCTCATCTGGAGCATTCATGATGTGCCATGTCCTACTTTTGAAGACTCATCTGGCTTCTTCTTCTGCTGTCATGAAGAGTTCTTCTGAGCCCTGCTGGACAACCCTGAATAAATAGATTCTATTACAATTTTTAATTTGCTCACTGAGTCAGGAGCCCAGAGTGTGTATGGGGGGGGGGGGGACCCTTAAAGCTCTCTGTTGTAACTGTTGTGCCTTCTTCTTCAAGCTGCCAGCTGGGAGATAAGAATTAGCTGGATTACTTTCAAGTTGTGATGACTATAAAGCAGGTCCAGATCTACAAAACTGAACCCGCGCTAGTAGTACCTTCTTAATCACCTTCCTATCAGACCTGAGAAATCAAGAACTTCCTGTGATGCTTCAATAGTCCAACATGTGTCCAGAGAGCCCTCATGAAGAAGAAGCACTAATTTTCATAATACGGGGTTGACACACTGCCTTTGTCCAACAAAGGAAGCAGAGTATAGGAGTTAAGAAGACTGGGGGAAACATAAACTTGAAAAGGCTGAGTTCAACTGCATCTCTCTTAATGCAAGATACTCACCTAGAGCTATCAACCATGCTGCCTTCCTCCGATGTTGCCAGATATGAACCGATTGAATCATTTATGAGATTTCACTCCATGCACATCACTAAAGAACTCCTTAATTATATTATCATGGCATTGCAGCCATGCAGCATGTTATATGAGTCATACATTGGTTCTTTCCACTCTGTATACAGTGGTGCATTCATCCTTGACTGACTATTAAATGCATTTGGTTTTCCAAAGTAGGTTGATGGGAGGGAGCAGAACAAGCAGAAGATACAACAATAATAATGAAGCCTTGTTTATTGCAGGGCTTGACATATTGCGAGTCCTGTGAAAAATGGGATGGCAATGGCAGGTTGTTTCGGCATACCAACATTGCAGGCTACAGAGCTGTAGAACATGTAAATTAACTCTTAATCAATCTTGGTTTGAATCATGAAAATATATAAGCTTCTTGGACCAAAGAGAGGTTTTACTATTCCTAAGAGAATTATGAAATGACTAGATTTGATGTATGAGCTGATTAATTTTGAATTTTGGCAGCAACACTGTTCCTGACCATATCTCTGGTTTGGCCATCGTTGCATCTTTGTGCCTTAAAAACCTATTTTCTAATGCAAGTGCTTAATCGAATGATAACAGTAATAAAGTTTGTTACGATCCAAGATCAGACAAATGCTAAGGTATGAGTACCTTGGGAGCTTTATTTTTTAAAAATACAAATAAAGAAAGAAAGAAACAAGCAACTGTGAACAGTCTAAAAGTCTGACCTAGTAAAACCGTGATCAGTATATAAAACAAATACCTAATTAGGTGAGATTTATTTGCCAATGTCTAGAATAGTTATAGGAATACTCTTATTTATGTTTCTATCATCATCTTCATCATCATCATCATCAAGGTGTAGGACCCTCTTACTGAAAATTAATAGACTTTTTTGGTGGTAGAAATTATGGGTTAGATCAAGGGATGCTAACACTTAGAGGAACTGATTGAAGGTAGGGAATTTAAATTAATCCTGACTAAGCTGTCCCATATATTTAAATGGGTTTCTTCACAGCATCAATAAATCTGGGACTAATCCACTGTGCAGCAGCCTTTTTTCTTCTAAGCCTTTTTGTACGACCCAGGAACTGCATTCAAGTGCAGAAGACTATTGCAAAAGTGTGCAGATTCCATTAAATAGGCAAGGCAATGTAAAGCTAGTCAGGGTTCCAAAAGATACCCAATCCACATGTGTTCAACTGCAATGCGTCCAAAGTATTTATGGTTTTATAAAGGCCAAATGCCACCTGAAAATGCAGCATATGTTCATATGCTAATATTTCAGTAAGAAATTGTACTATATATTATTTGCAGTACAGGGAGAAGGGCCACTATGCCCACACATGTTGGGTGGGAGGGGCATATGTATCTCATGACCTTGGAATTCCATAATGTGGATGGTCATTATGTAAAGTACATTTCAAGAGGAGGAAGAGCTGGAGGGTGCAATGTTTGTATTGAGATGGCACTGAAGAAAAGCTGAAATGGCCACCCACAGCATACAATTCAGAAGATAAAGAAGGAGAATAGCATGATTAGTGTGTCAAATGTGATGTTGGGAGGTGGCGGTCAGATATCATTTAATCTCTGAAGTATCTTATTGGAAGAAATAAAAATGTGAAGAATACTAAATTATCAGCATAGTAAAAGAAGAAGAAGAAGTAGCTATGTATTATTTACTAGTATAGTATGAGCTGTCAGGTCAGTTAAATCAATTATTCACCATTTGTTCAATTTAGCTTTGTATAAATCTTCATTTTCTCACTCACCAAATTTCAGATTTACTACAAAGCTCTATGCCATGACCTTAATGACAACAGGAGGGAGGGAGCAAAGGAAGGAAGGAGAGAGGGAGGGAGGGAGAGAAGGAGGGAGGAAGGGAGGAAGGGAGGAAGGAGTTTACTTACCAAATATATAAGCAACATTTGAACAATTATCAGTATCAAAGCACTATTTTATTCACAGTGTGATTTTTTTTCTACATAAAAATTGGAGGTAATGTCTATTGTACTTCACATGATGTTGAAGTAGACAGCTGTATTTCAATTTTGTTTCCAATATTTGAAGCCCAAGAATAATCCTTTCTCAAAAGTTTTTTTTGGCTTTTTTTTTAATTCCTTGCTTTCATAGTTTTGGCAATTTCTTTCTGGTATCCCATGTTTAGAATTCTTCTTGGAGATGTAAGTCTGTTTTGATGGCAAGAGTGTGACTTGGAAAAGGCACAGTTCAGCCCCTCTTGCATGTGAAGTTACAAAAGGATTTCCACTGAGCAAAGAGTGGTTAAAACTGTTCATATAGATGGGCCTGTAGGTACACACAGATCATTGATGGAGGAATCCAGAAAATCAACTGCATTTATATGATTCTCACTATTTATTCAAATTAGCATGGGAAGACCCACCTTTGCACTTCACATTTACCCACCATAGTCATGAGATCCATTTCATGATGATAAAATTACATATCAGCCCAGAACCAATCAAAAGCCTGGCTCAAAGTCAGGCCAATCAGGAGCCAGTTCTCTTGGGACTTCTTCAAAATGGACCCATCAGAGGTCTAACTAGACAAGGAACCAATCAGGAACCAGCTTTCTTTGACTCCCATGACATTGACCAATCAGAAATCAGCTTGCCGGGTTCAACTACAAGAGCCCATTTAGCCCCTCCTGAGTTGCTACACCAAAAAGCACCTCACTCTACCTTCGAAGATGCCAGCCAGCACTGATGGTGAAAGATAGGACAACAGAAAACTAGACCGTGGCCATCTGGTCCAAAAGCTCTTCACTGCTCATTTGACATACTGCTGCTTCTTTTTTTTAAAAAAGAGTATTATTTATTTTAAAAAAAGCAAGCCCACAACTAATGAAATTTTGTGGAGAAGATTCTAAGGTACAGACTCTTGTTAAACTGAAAAGCTGCATTTGGGATTTCTACAAACTCTTCAGCATGATGTACTCAGTACTCGGTAAATTAGATTTCACTGAACTGCATAAGGTTGTGCTAAATAAATAATAGGAATTGTAACAGCTGGGGCTACTTGTTTTCCTGGAAGATGACAACTACTATCAAATCCAACAGGGACTCTACGCTACTATAATTAACTAAATGGCCAAATATGGAATGGCAAATAGTCATAGTCAACGTATGGTATGGAAATCATTTTTGGGTCTTCTTCGGCCCTCTAATCTTCCAAAAGCTTGCTTATTTAAAAGAGAAGCAACATTTCTTATCTTCCTCCTTCAGCCAACATTCGCAAATCTGTGCTTCTACAGCATGTGATCATTTGCAAAGTTTCCTTTTTTTAAAATAATTCTTTTTATTGACAGATGTCAGACGTTAAAGGAAAGCAGAAGAAAACAAAGGATCCACATTTATTTATTAATTTCATTTCTATGCTACTTCTCCATTCACAGAATACTCATAGCGGCTAATAATATTTAAAAAATACTGAAAACAACCGCAAAAAAATCTAAACCAAAACCTTACAAGCACGATAACTGAAACCAGTGTAAAATACACATGCCCTTAAATGATTAACCCTTAAAAGGCTTGGCTGAAGAGATGTGCTTTAACTCTCCTTCCAAATATGGAGAGAGAGAAGTCAAAGTAATTCCTGAGGGAGTATGTACCATCACTTGGGAGTAATACAGGAATAGCCAATAAACAGGCTTCTGAAAGCAAACTTTAACCACCGACACTTTAAATTGGAAACCAACTGACATGTCCTGACAAACAGATGATATCCAGTCTGGAATGTACACAGTATGTCAAGCAAAGCAAAGGGAGGCTCTTGATTCATTTACCAAAATAACATTTTGAGGAATAAGGTTAGGGGAGGGAAAGAGAGAGGAAAACAGAATGGTTAATTCTGATTAATCAGTGTTATGTAAGTCATCAACCTGCTATGGTAAATTCAATTCTTCTGCTTTGTTCTTCACACTCTAACATTTCTAAAACAAGGACCGTTCTTCATTTGTGACTTAACAAGGTGGAGACTATGTGGCTAAGGAGCTGCCTAGCTACTATAGGTAGTTGATGGGCCATGAATCATTTGGTTGGATACAAATTGTGTGTGTGTGTATTATATACATTTTACTTGGCCTTTCATTTGCTACTTGTCATAAATGAAGAGTAAGCCTACATTCCTCATATTATTTATACTGTTTTATGACAAACAAGTCACAGCATGTAGGAGTAGCAGACCTACTCCTACTCCTACTACCTACTCCCATGATTGACATCCTTTTTTTCCCCGAAACTTGCACGCAACATACTCTTTATTGCAGGACTTAGGTGGGAACCATTTCATGTTTTCTTTTCAAACCACAATTGTTGGTTTTGTTTTATTTATTTCTTTTGAGAAAGTTGCAGCAGGTTTTACAATTTATTATCCCTCAGGGGCCATTTCTTGCACTACTAAAAAACTGTAGAAAAAATGAAATAGTTGAGACTTTCACATCAGGTTCATAAGAGCCCACTCTCAGTTTACTCCTTGGCAACTCTTGCTGCTTCTATTAATAGCAGTTGATGCCAACAATATTTCTTAGATGATATACAAGCGCAAAAGTACTATGCTTTCCAGAGGGCTTACAATTAGATGAAAAATCATAATTGTGTAACTCTGTCAAGGCTGCAGAACAGATCAGCCCAGACTGTTTCTTTCATCTGGCTAGAGAGAGCTGGACTATATATAGAATCATAGAATCAATCCTCAAATCATAGGGTTGGAAGGGACCTTGGAGGTCTTCTAGTCCAACACCCTGCCCAAGGCAGGAGTCTTCATACCATCTCAGGCAAATGGTTATCCAATCCTTTCTTGAAAACCGCCAGTGATGGAGCACCCACAACTCTGGGAGGCAAGCTATTTCAATGCTTAATAGTTCTCACTGTCAGGAAACCCCTCATTTCCAGGTTGGATCTCCCTCTGATGAGCTTCCACCCATTGCTTCTTGTCCTACCCTCATGTACTCTGTAGAATAAATCTGTGTGCTCTTCCCTGGGGCAGCCCTTCAAGTATTGGAAGGCTGCTATCATGTATCCCCTCAGTCTTCTCTTTGTTAAGCTACACATACCTAGTTCCTTTAGCCATTCTTCATAGGATTTACCCTCCAGACCCCTTATCATCTTTGTTGCTCTTCTCTGCACCCTTTCTAGGGCCTCAGCATCTTTTTTTGTATTGTGGGGACCAGAAATGGACATAGTATTCCAAATGTGGCCTCACCATGCTGTGTACAGTGGTACTACTACTTCCCTTGATCTTGATACTATCCCTCTGTTGATGCAGCCCAGGACTGCACTGGCTTTTTTGGCAGCTGCAGCACACTGTTGACTCATTGGTGGCTCTGGTCCACCAGGACACCAAGATACCTCTCCTAGGCACTACTGTTGATCCAGGTACTGCTTATCCTGTACCCATGCATCTGGCTTTTCCTGCCTAAGTGCAGGACCTTACTTTTCTCTCCATTGAACTGCATCTTGTTGGATAGGGCCCAAAGCTCAAGTCTGTCAAGATCCTTCTGAATCTTGATTCTATCTTCCAAAAAGTTAGCAGTTCCCCCCAGCTTTGTGTCATCCACAAATTTGATGAGTGCTCCTTCAATCCCCTTCAATATGGCAGTCAAGGGAATGCACATCTGCAAAGTAGAGACATCTGGATTCAGATCTAATGCAAAAGCAAATTGTGTGTGTGTGAGAGAAAGAGAGATAGAGAGGTGATATATACTATATATATATAATATAAACGTTTTCATGTCAACAAATGCTTCAGTAAGCCCATGAAGTTGGGACAAAGATTTGATCTGGTTTTACTGAAATGCAAGTTTAATTAAAACTTGCTTAATATAGTTAATATTAATTACTCCCTAAATATTTTAATTTTTCTGCTTCTGATACATTTACAGTTGGGATTATATACTTGCTTTTGGAGAGGATCTGAGGAAAGATCTCAGAATACTGAAACTGAACATTTTCAAGGTGACCAACTTTATCTCCTGAACATATCAAGGTTCCATCTTTTCCATTATATTCCCTCTGAATGTGGTCATCCTGAATCTCACACCAAAAGCACTTGTAAGGCCAATCTCTTCAGTGCCAGCTCAAGGGTATATGGTGCCCCTAGGCCACATTGAATAATGGTACCACCTCCTGCCTCTGCAGAGATTTACATTTTTAGAATGATTAATTTAACATATGCTAATGCTGGGAAAGTAGAAGGAAAGAGAAGAGGAAGACCATCAGCAAGATGGATGGACTCAGTGGTGATGGGGACACCATTGGAAGACCTGAAAAACCAGATTAAGGATAGATCATCATGGAGAAAATCTATCTATCTATGCAGTCACTAACAGTTGACAACAACTTGATGGGACATAATCAATCCATCAATTTGTGTGTTATGACCTTGACGACTATAGCTTAGTCCTCCACTGTGCCAGAGCAGAGTTGCCAACCATAGCAACTGAAAATTGCTAAGCCTCAATGCAAAATCACCTAACATCCTGTGTTAGCAGTATGAAAGATTGATTCTTTAAAGGTAGATGAAATGTAAACAATTTTTCTTGTGGCCTTTGTTTTCGGAAGGAGGAGTGGCGTTGGTACCCCCTAAGCTTTGATGCCCTAGTCCAATGCCTATTCAGCCTTAGCCTAAAACCAGCCCTGACTGTCTTCTGCTTCTAGTCTCCAAAACTTGGTGAGTAAAATGAAAATAGCTGTCCAGAGAGACCAATTCAGCTGATGTGTCTTCCATAAATACAATGCAAGAAGCAGAAGTAATAAAGACATTGCATGCACTGCATTGTATTGCAACTGACGTGTACTACAAAAATCCTGTAGCATGCATTTCTACTTAGAAATTGCAGAGTTGAGGTGCTTTTAATCCAGTACCGGTAATATGCACTGGAGGAGAATAAGACCTACAATTCCTGGGACAATTGATTGACTGAGGTCTATGCAGAACCAAAATGCAAGGAAGAAGTGTTGGGAAACTTGGAGGGGAAAAACCCTCTTAGAAACACGTTACAAAAGGAATGTCTCCAGGACTAAAGAAGAGTTATTTGGTAAGGAACAGCTTGTTGATGGAGCACAGGATCTGCACATAGAAGCTCATGAAACCTCTAAAAAGGGCTTCAGAAAGACCTTTGCCAGAATTTGTGGAGGACTATTGTTCACTGGTATGAACAATCCATGATCTGACACTGAATGAGGCTGCTTCGTAGGTTTATGTTTGTTTAAGTCTAAAAACCCATCTGAAACAGGTCTAAATAATCCAGAAGTAGCTACAGCATGACCACTTCTGGAGAGTGGACAAAAACTGTCCAGAATTGCTGGGTCCAGTAATAGCCTCTTAAGGAGAAGGTCAGTGGTAAAGGAACAAGCAGTGGACTTCCGAGGAAGCAGTGGTGGATTGAAGACAGCTCCACAAGAGTGGTGCTGATGGCCATGGCAGAAAGTGGGCCAGTGAATGGATCAACTCCTTGGAACCCCTCTCCAGAACAAAGAGGGGACTAGGATCATCCACAAGTTTGCTCCTTACAGAGGCTCACCCGTGAAGAGATCGCAATATAGCGACCTCTGGCAGATTTGAGAGCACTGGGAGCCAGGGGAAAATCATCCTGCCTAAGCCATGGTTCAGCGCCTTCAAATGGACACCATGTTCACCCACTTCCTCTCTTAACTACCTTAGGAAATTGCTTGTTATGGTCTTTTGCATGTTAAGAACCTTCTGAAGGGCAAGTCTCATTACACCAGGAGAACTTCCTTCTATCCTGGATGAAAGAAGTTTAAGGATTAAAAAGAAAAAAATTAATTTTTGGAAAACAGCAAAAGAAGGACTAGAATGTTGATTTTGGAAAGTTAAGGGGCCAAATGGACTTAAAAGAATATTTCCTGTGGGTTGTTTAAAATTTTATAAAAGTGTATATGAAAATTTTGAAATTAACTGCAAGAAATCCTCCTGTGGGAAAGTTTTGCTGATTGGAAAATAAACATATGATAAGAGGGGACTTTGAAGGTTGACTAGAGGGAACCAGAGAGAAGTAAGGATTACAATTAAAGGAGAAGAGACCTATTAATACAATGGAGCAATATTATCTGAATATAGAAGAGATTAAGGTTGTCTGGGAACAATGTACTCAGAAATTACTTTCAGGGTTGTCTGTCACTATAAAAATGGATCTAACAGACGCTACAGAAGGGGAACAGATTCTACTGCACAAAATAGAGACTGAGGCTGACTTGAATGTGGATTTTAAAAAAATGCCAGACTACAATAGTGATATGGAAAAAGATGACGTAGATTTGAAAACAGATTTAAAAATGACAGATTATAAGAATGATATGGAAAAAGATGCCACAATGGATTTACAAATGAAACTGGCTGATGTTTTAATAGCTAAAGGGGATAAACAAATAATAAATCAGAAGAGTGATTTGGTAGCCTTCTTATCTTGGATTTGCAAAAGGGACGTGTTAAACTACTGAAGCTGTTCCTGAGAGGAGGCAAAATGATAAGAAATCAACTCATGAGATACTATTCGATGGGATTAAAGACCAAGCTTTTTAAAAGTAAACGGATGGACTATAAAGTGAATTTATTTGATCAGGGTTAAATACATATGTTGTGGTTTCTGGTAGCTATTAATGGAATTTCTTCTTGACCAGAACTGAATGGTGAGGCTTTAAAGATTTGTTTATAAATGGGGAGAGATTTCTTTTGCTTTATTCTTCAGAGAAAGCAATAAGTTGGAATACAAAAAGGATTTATTTGATCTAAGATTTTATATATATATTAATATTTATAACATATATAAAATAATATATGCTATTATTTCTCTCTTCATCACTTCTGCTGAATGATGAGTTTTTACAATTTGTTTATTGATAAAAGATGAGATATGGGAAGAAGATATTATTATTATTATTATTATTATTATTATTATTATTATTATTATTTTTGAAATACTAGAGAAGGTGTTAAGTTAGTGAAGTTGTTTATATTTGTTGGGGGGGGAGTCATTTTTTAATATTTCTCCTTTTCTTACTTTTTTCCTTTTTTCTCTCCTTTTATCTTTCTCTTTGTACTTTTTCTTTTTTTTACTTTTTATATTTCTCTTAGTTTATATTTGTCTTTTATCTTTGTATTTGTAAACTTTAATACAATTATTACAAAAAAAAGTAGTAAAGGAGCAAGCAGTCAAGAAATATGCTGCAGACTAACACTTGGTAGAACAGCCATCTAGTCATTTCTATACCTACAAAGATCAGAAGTGTGCAAGCAGTGATATTCCTTGTGACACATTATGGAACCAAAAGTTGGACTTTGAAGAAGCAAGATTGATGCCTTTGAACTTTGGTGTTGGAGAAGACTTCTGAGAATAACATGGGCAGCCAAGAAAACAAACTGATGGATCATCAAGCAAATCAACCCAGAGTTCTCACTCGAGGCACAAATGACCAGGCTCAAATTATCCTACTTTGGATACATTTTGTGAAGACCCAGCTCTCTGGAGAAGGCTCTAATGCTGGGAAAGGTGGAAGGAAAGAGAAGAAGAGGACAACCAGCAGCAAGGTGGATGGACTCAGTTACAGTGGCTATGAGTGCACCGTTGAGAGACTTAAAAGAACAAGTTAGGGATAGATCATAATGGAGAAAATCTATGTGGTCGCTAGGAGTTGGACATGACATAATCAATCAATCAATCAACCAAGGAGAATGAATATGAGCTAGGAATTATTCAGATCTTTCTTGAAGACGGAACTTCACCAGAGAAGTACTCTCACCTGTGCTCGATTACTGTGATTTCTTTTTCTAAGAGCCAGCTTCGTGTTCCACCCTTGCGTTAACACACAAATGTGTTAAATAAAAAATGAGTGAGGCAGTGAACGCATACAGCAATATGCTTGTTTTGGAATTTAAACTGAACCCTTTGGAATCTGTGCAGCTGCATTCTGTATGCATGATATTTATTTTAGCACTGTTCTTTATGGCATTAGGAAAACATAAATGTCTGCTTCTTTCTGTCTTCCCTGCAAAGGATTTTCCCTGCTCTATTAACAACAACAACAAAAATAGTACATGGATAGGAGTCATGGGGCAATATGAAATCTGTCAGGCCCACTTTTTTCCAGGGAATTTAAAGCAGCTTCCTTGGGGCAATACGAGGAAAGAAAGGACCAGCACTAGAGTGGAAAAAAATAGCAGAAGAAATATTATCATAATTGCTGGGTGGATCTCATGGTTGCAACAGCTCTTCTATACATATGAAATCTGATCCATGAGTGTATTTTATAACATTTTACATTCATGATTCTAAAAGAAGAGGGGAGAGAGAAATTTAAGAGCAATTATCTTTTCATTTCATGATGATATTCAAGCTGCAGTGTGACAAATCACTTTTCCCTCCTTGGGGCATGTCTGTGCAGAGCTGATGAATGCATTTCACATATTTTTCACCAGCTGACGACTCTTAAGGATGGACTCATTGGCAACAAAGGACTGCAGAGGCTTTCATTGTTCTAAGTTTGGGGACTCTGTTCCCCAAGGATCATCTGTGAAGTTCTACTGCTAGATTCCCATGCATGGCAGAATATTCTGTGCTTGGGAGACAATGAAGACGTCTACTCTTTTTACACAGTGGCGGACAAAGTCTTTTGTGCTTCACATTTGTGCTTTGTGAACTCTGATTGTGTACCTGTCAACACAGGCAAGCTGGATTTCAGGAAAATCTAGCTATCATTATGAACTTATTCTTGAGGAATCCATGTCCTTCCAAATAATATCAGGATTCCACACAAACTTGAGTTTTCCCAGAACTCAGTATGAGCATTGTAGAGATAGAAGATGATTTGGCTTCAGGTTTCTCAAGCGTGAAAGTTTGGAAGAGGAGCAACGTGCACTGCCTACTATAGCAGCAGCTTGTAGGTTGAAGGGATATAGATATAGATATAGATAGATATAGATATGATATATATAGATTTTCTCCTTGAGTTCCACAGAGACTCTAAGTTACACGGTACAATGATACTTCTCTTAATCTCCTTTTCCATTTTCTTCTGTCCCAGCTGACCCACTTAATTATGGGCTGGATTTAGGCTTCATGCTAGACTACACCCACTGAAATTAATGGAAGATAAGTCTGATTCATTTCAGTGAATCAGTTGTGAGCATGACTAATTCTGAATTCAGCTCTTAAATTGGCTTCTCACCACCTGCTATGCTAGGATTATATAAATTGAGGATCAGCATGTTGTGAGAAAGCTGGACATTGTCTTAGTGTATTGTATGAACCAGGCTTTATTTGTTTTGGCTTAACTAGTTCTATAAAACCCACAACTGTGTTTTCTAAATCTGCATTTAAATTTAAACGTGTTGTATGAACTCAGATTTTATCTGTCAGTAAAGGATTATTCTTCTTCAGTTGTATCATCTGGTTAGATATGTTTCTTATTTTGGGGTGATGGTGGTTGACTGCAAAAAACAAATACAGCAATGGTAAAAGCATGTTGATTTCTTAAAGGTTTCCTGGAAACTTTGCTGCAATCATCAAAAGTAGCAAAATGCTTATTTTGGGGGTAGAAATGTGGATAAGAACTCAATAATGAGTCAAGAAGTATTTTCTTCTTGGCCACTGCTAGAATATCTCAATAACTAAATCAGCCTTGGAAGTCAAGAAATTTAAATATTTCATTAAATCTTCAGAGTTTGGCTTTGGATCCATGTTCAGTGGCCACACAAATTTTTGTGCTGTTGTGCGACAAAGATAGCTCTCGAATCATGGGCAACATGCTTTAAATACTAGCTGCTGCAGTGTACTGATGGAAAAGGGATTTCCTATCGATGATTGAGAGCTTTCTAATGCTTTTGATTAGTCACGAGGGGGACAGAATATCGGACTAGATAGATCTTTGCCCCAGTCTGGCTCTTCTGATGTTCTGGTGATGATTAGATTTCTGTTTGTTGAGGAGACCACCAGGAAGAGTGGCTTCACCAGCATGCAGTTGACCTAAATCTCTCTCAGATTTGGAGTCCACCCTGGCATCTCTACATTTTTGCTTCTCATAGTGCAGAAAACGATCCTCCTTGTCAACCAGCTCGTGGCGTTGTGTCTTCCCTGCCTTACATTTCCTCACCACCACCAAAAAACCCCAACCTGAGAAATGGCTTTGAGAGGTAAATTGGTCTTTTGCATAACTGAGAGGAAAGCTGCAGTATATCTCAAGGAGCTGTATGAAAGTGTCCACCCATTTTTTTTCCCCGGGGCCTGATGGGAATGCTAACACTGCCATCGCATGGCTGCAGGGTGCAAGAGCACCACGGAGGGAGGGAGAGCTTCAGTAGGGGAAAGTTCAAACATGAATAGCTCAGGGGCAAATGAATCCAACCTGATGGAAAAATCACAGGAGGGGAAAATTACTCTAAAACCATCAGGTTAATTGAAGTGTATCTTACTTTTCTTGAGTTGAAATGAGGCTGGGAGTCGCGTGGGAAAGGCCAAAGAAGATGGACAAACTTGGGAGAATCCAACAAACCAACCAACACCAAAATCACACTGAAGCCTGCTATCGGAAAACACCAAATCCACCAGATTCATCTATGGACCTAAAAGAACGCTGCGTGCATTCAGTGCCAACAGGAATTCCAGGGCAAGGAGACAGAGAAACAAAATAGAAAGAAAGAATCCTGTTTGTAGATATTTGATGCTTGGCTAGTTTACCATCAGTCCGTTTTTCCAGTTATGCCCACGTGATGTGACTGCGGCATTGTTATGTCCTTTCCAGACTCAGAGAGTTGGAGTAACTTAGATCGTGCTGATGTTTGCCAGTTTCCATTTTCAAAGCGTAAATGAGAAATACATCTTGCACAACATCTCCCCCATTCTTGATATGGGGAGACACAAGTCATTCCCTTTGGGGTTGTTTCTTGATCTTTTCTAAAATGACTTCCTGAGCGATTTTATGTTTGTAAGAATTTGGTGGAATTTTCAAGAAAGATGTATCACCTGGACTTCTGCTGGAGGATGCCATTCATTGCTCTCTCTTCTACAAAAGGAAAAAAGGGCCATAGATTTTTATGTAGAAAAAGAAAAAAAAAAGAACTGTAGCTTAGGGAAAAAAGGTTACTTCCTAGTCCAATTCCTGATGTTTCAGTTTTCTCATTGTAAAATATTCTTGTGTACAGATGCATTAGAGTATGCTTTCTCAGCTACAGCCTACAACTGCTTGGGAATTCTTCTACTTTATTGTAATTTCATACTGATTCTTGCAGCCAATGAGCAATCAAGTAGTAATGATGTTACAGTCCTGTATAATGCTGGTATGGTTTGATAATATTTTGAGTACTGATAAATCCCCTGATGAACTTTTGCTGCTGAATGCTACCCTTTGGGGTAGAAGATGAAGTCTCCTTCTGCACACTGTCAATAATAACCCAGCATCATGGAGGATTCTGCTAACAATCCATGTCTCCATATTTGCCTTGTGATGCCCTTTGGGAAGTACCAGGTTTCCTTTGGAGACCCAACAATGTTCAGCAATAGATGGCAGTAATCCTCTAGTACAGTGTTTCTCAACCTCAGCAACTTGAAGCTGTGTGGACTTCTACTCCATGCTGGCTGGGGAATTCTGGGAGTTGAAGTCCATACAGCTTAAAGTTGCTGAGGCTGAGAAACACAGCCCTAGCAAATGACCTCATCAGCTACTGTTGGATAGCCTTTTATGTTATCCTCTGTATTGTTCCCCAGTGCCTTAAAAGTCAGTCTTTGGGAGTTCCAGAATGTTATCCTCTGAGAGCAGTTCTTTGCAATTAGGACATCCACGTAAAATGGCAAAAATAGCTGGAAGGGACTTCCCAAAATCAACAACAATGAGAAAACTCCATAATATTATTTGACAAAAGTGAACAAAACTGGATAAACAAGTTTGACTTACCTTGATTACTTTGGCACACTCTCCTGGCCATTAGAACTGTTGTGTCTACTGTGTTCCTCACCTGTCCTGTAGCCTCCGATGTGGGAGAGAGATAGCGGGGAAATTCCACTCCCAATCCTCTTTTACCTAGTTCTGGCTCCCAACAACAGAATAGAGGCATAAAGAGTCTCCTTCAAACATCTCCCATGGCTTTTTACTTGTGTCTCCACAAGCAAATTGGTCTTAACAGAGGCTCTTCCTAAGATATCCTGGTAACATCACACCCCAGATGCCCAGGCAATTAAGACTGTGGTTTGCTAATTCCTTCCTTGGCTGTCCTTCTTGTTGGGCCCTTGATGTCATGCTTTGGAGTCTGGACAGTTACAACAATGAAGCTCCATCACAAGCCCATGGGAGACCTGTAGCTCAGGGAATGGAGGACACCTGTCAGGCTCAGCCCAAGAATGATGACGAAACAGTTCAGTCCAGTACAATTCCTTTATTTGCTTACACCCTCTAGACAGACTCTCACCAGACGAACTCCACATTATAGCAACTAGTGGTTATACCCTGTGAGACTCTAGGGAGGGGCTAGTCTAAACCTCTCCTTCTCATGGTCTTGCTGCAGACTGAGAAAGTGTTTGCCTTGTCCCCCTTTCTGGAATGCACTCCCTCCCTCCTGACAGCCTTGATCTCCCATACCAGCCTCCTCCTCGCAGATACCTTCCATTACAACACCTTCTGTAGTCGGAAGTTTCCCCTTCTGTCATTAGCACCTCCAGGAAGGACTAGGAAAAACTTCTGTCTGAAACATTGTTGAGCTCCAGTCCATCATTGTTGGCTCTGACTTCTAGGTGGATCTATGGACTGGCAGTTTAACACAATTGCCTGTTTCCTCTTCGTCAAATAAACTAAAATAAAGCAATTGTCAGGCAAAACAGTGTTAGATTTGAACTAGGAATCCTTAATTCACCTCTAGGACTGGTGAGAGATCTGAGACAAGTTACTCTCTGTTCTGTGGGGGGTTCACCTCTCACCTGTTGCCATCTTCTGCTAATTGCAGTTTGCTGATTTGGCCAGATGAACACATCACATTAAGCCCTCAATCATTGTTCACAAATCACCATGGCTGGCTTTGCAGATCATGCAGAGCTACACCCAGCAATGCCCATGAGGAGGCATCCAAAAAGGTAAGATGGCGGAAGGGGTGACCCAGTGCAAACCCCACCCCTTCTGTATACACACATAAAGGGGCGAGTCTTGTGTCATGGCAACACTTCCACCATCTTTCCTTTTGACATCCCCTTCCTCCCATGGACGCCCACTGGCCAAAGCAAGCAAACAAAAACGTTATGGCTTAGCACGTTGTATGTACTCCCAAATGAACGTTCAAATCAAGCTTGACTCTTTGGTGTCTTCATGGATACCTCCATGTATTTTTTCTCAGTAACAATACAAAAATTGTTTGCCACTGCCTTCTCCCATGATAACTTTTTTTCATTTCTCAGTTTAGGATAAGCAGCCTTTGTTCTTCCCAGCAGTATCCCATCAAAATGCGTACTAGCTTTTGCTATCAGTAATTCACATACACAAAGGCCCACACTGAGAGCCAGTTTGGTGTAGTGGTTAAAAGCACTGGACTAGAATCCCGGGAGGCCATGAGTTCTAGTCCTGCCTTAGGCACAAAGCCAACTGGGTGACTTCGGGCCAATCCTTCTTTCTCAGCCTTGGAAGAAGGAAAGGGCAAAGCACTTCTGAAAATTATTATTAGATTTTTATCCCACCTGGTTTTCTCTCTCTCTCTCTCTTTCTCATTCTCTCGGTGGTGAATGTATGTAATATTCCTGCCTGTTTTCCCCACAAACAACAACCCTGTGAGGTGGGTTGGATTGAGAGAGAGTAACCGGCCCAAAGTCACACAGTCGACTTCCACACCTAAGGAAGGCCTAGATCTTACAGCTGGGCTCCTGGTTTGTAAGCCAGCACCTTACCCACTACACCAAACTGCCAAGAAAATTGCAGAGGCTAGTCCAGGCAGTCACCAGGAATCAAAACTGACTTGAAGGCGCAGCCGCCCCCCCACAAAACTCATATTAATGTTATAAAGTATGGATATAAATATATGGATACGAATTTTGGGGGAGGAGCAGCACAAGGTAAATTGGATTCATAGTATTTTCCCACAATTCAGAAAAATTCTCCATGTGGAAGGATGTCCTGCAAACTTCATCTACAATTCTGAAGCGAGCAAGCGGATTCTAAGATATGCATAGAGATGATTTGCAAATCACTCAGTTTCAGTTTAGTTTCTCATTTGCCCAACTGCATATTCGTTTTCATCCCTTTCTGAATCATTTTGTAAATTCTGCTAAATTCAAACTAAAAGAACAGTGATGTGTATGCATTTATATGTGCATGTCTCCATGATGCACATTTCTGTAAGGTTTTATTACCTGCTCACTTCTTGGTTAGCGATGTTTCCTCCATAAGATGCATTTTCATGCCTACATTTCCCTACAGCTTTATGCGCACTCTTGCTTAAAGTGCGCATTTCTGTCTCAGTTTGCAGGTGTCTGTGCACATGTATATGTGTGAACCACATTAAAAAAAATGAAAAGCATTAGATTTTGATGTGCCGCACAGTTATAGTCTGCATATAAAGCCAGGAGGTGTGAATTGGCCAAGTCTGTATAAAAACTCATGCCAAGCATCTCTGTCCTGCATTGGTTCCCAGCCAGTGATCCAAAACAGTTCTGCACTTCTCATATGGATGGTGAGGAAGAACAGGCATTTGGGACTGAGCTTTGAGGCAAAGGAGCCAAATATGCACTGAACTTTTGAAGACCTTCTCTCTGCCCTAATGTGAATGATTCATGAGCAGTCTGAATGAAGGTGAGGACAGGTGTTAAATATTTGACTTCCTTTCCTTTTGTCTTCCTGTTCCTCTGCCCCAAGGGAGGCCAAGTTTATTCATTTGTTCCTTGCCACTGACAGGTTCTCAGGAGGCCTTAAATGTTTAAGTAATAGCAAGGTCCAAGAATGCCCATGTGTTTATTGATCAGCAAGGCAACAAAAGCTGGAAGGCAAAATTTTGGCAGTTAAACATGATGGGAATTTTTCCCCTGTCAGATACATTGACGTATGTCCCCAGTAATGACTCGCAAGGTCAATATGCCAATGGATTGTGGCTACTGATCAGATTCAGAGAGACGATGCATAAATTACAGCCAAAATATATGGAAGCGGGGCATTTAGAAGCACGTGGTTTTTAAAGGCAGTATTATTAAGGGATTGGTTATAAGTCAACTCGAATATTCCATTTTGCCCTAAGGGTGTCCTATGATGTTGACAAGAGGGAAAGTTCATGTTTTGGAGTGGGGGCAAAAAGTGTGGTGAACTTTTAAAGATCCCTTCTGGGGCTGGACTCAGCTGAAATACAGGATTTTAAAATAAGTTGTGTTTCAGGGTCTTAAAGACAAACTCTCCTTCTCCTCCAACTTATTTTTTAAAGCCATAGGTCTAGTGCCTTTTCCTGAATGCTTTCAACGAAGCCCCATTTAATTCTATATAAATCCTTCCATCTGCCAACCAATGGACATTTCCTCGGGAGTAAGTCCCATTCAATTTAATGGAGCTTATTTCAGCATGGACTTCTGTAGGATTGCAAGGATCCAGTGAGATTTGGACAATATTGTCATTTTGCATTTTGATCCAAGCAGGCTTAGGAGGCAAGTGAGTCGCTGTGAGCTGGGTCTTTTTTCTTAATGAAATGCTCTTATTTTCTGTTGTATTTTTAATTTGTTAGCTTTGAATGTCCCTATCTTAGATAGCTGTCTTGAATGAATGAAGGTGGCAGGCAGGAAGCAAAGAAATAATAGGTGGTCCAAGCCACAATGTGAAGGGCAACCAGAACTCCCACTTTCTGGAATGACATTGCAGAATAGATTTCTACTGATATAAATGGGACCTTCACAGGAGACTTCAAACTCCAGGTATAGTGGATGAGATCCTTATCTATTCATACTTAAAGTAGACCCATGGATATGTATTTAAAGACCAACCAAGTCCAGCTCCAACCTTCTCTTGTTATCCCTGACAGCACCACGCTATTGTCTTATTTATTGTTTCTCTTGAACTCTGTGTCCCTCACAGTCATAAGTTACACAGTTCACATAAACATTCCCTACTGTCCGAACAAGTCAAAATATTTGTCTTTCCCAGTTTCACCTAAATGTCAAACACAATTTGCTTACATTTGCATAGAATTTTCCTACTTGCTATTTCAATGACATCAAGCCATGATCCACTGTTTTCTATAAACTTAAAGAGCAGGCATAGTTTAGGGCAAGATGTACCAAAAGATTATGGCCAGCCTATTTGTTTCATTATCTGCCCTGAAAAAATGGAAAGAAATCCATCACTTTGCGACAGACAGAAGGAAGAAAGTATTTGAAATGTGTATGTGAATCACAGCTGACGTGAAGGAAGTTTTTCAAATTTGCAAACCAGATGCCTCAAGTGACCAGGAAGAATGGCTTATCCCATTCAATCTGACCACTCTTCCACTGCAATCCCTCCAGGTGATTTCCCACCCCACCCCACCCCACCCCACCCCATGCTTGTAGATACCCAGTATAAAGGTAAAGTCAGTCTGGAGGGAAGGAAAGTGATGGAGAAATTGGCACCAAAAAATAAAAAATAAAAAGGAGCAAAGGAATAGTAAACTCACCTCTACTCAATCCAGTGGTGGACACCTCCTGGCCTGTCAAGGGTGTCTGCAGGGTGTGATCAAAAAAGTAAAGATGGCAGACACCCCACCTGCTTTCTATGTGATGCAGGCAGAACTTTGATCACAACATTGTGGCTGTCATCTTGACTTTTCTGACCCTTACTTGTGAATACCCCTATTTCCTGTAGACACTCTAATCCTTTTTGTAATCACCAGAGCCTCCCCAAAACGCTGCTGAAATTTGGTGGCCAGCTGCCCAATGACGGGGGCATGACCTTTTGCTTTTCGAAAAATAATGAACACTAAAATATATATTCTGAGCCTCAGATAGGCTTAACAGACAGAGTTTACTATACACAATAATAAATGCCCCCCAAATCTAATACATTCCAGTCCTGCCCTCTCCAGTAATGCCACTCCATCACCCGAAGCCCAGGCATCTTATGGATCTTGGATTTAAAATATATATATATATATGTTTTAAAAAAATTGCAACCTACCGCTATAAAATTTTGTTCACCCTTGCCTCAGTACACTTCTGTGGGAAAAATAAGGGGGTTTTTTTTCCCCTCAAAAATGTTATTATCAGGGCTTAAACATCCCCTTTTGTGCATTTATTGGGGAATTTACCACACGCTACTTCCACCATACATTTAGCCATACATTTTCAATCTGCACTCCAATTTAATAGGTATACTGTATATGGCCTTCTGTGCCTCCAGGCGAATTAAACATACCTAATTCTAGGTGTACATTCTGGATACCTTTCTTTCCAAATCATGAGTGTAACTTGGCCACTTGGTTTTATATATGGTAACTGCACCGAGGTTATTATATGCACAAAGATGGAAAAATACAGAAATACCCATAATGGAGGAATGAATCGTGAAGATGGCTGAGTTTGCTGAAATGACTAAATTGACTTGTTTGATTAAGGAGGGAACAACAAGGACTTTTACCAAAGGCTGGAAACCCTTTATGGGCTTTTTGCTGAAAATGGATAAAAATGAATCAGTGATTTTGGGATTCATTGATTAAAAAGGCTTGTTCATGGGAAGAAGGGAAACATGATCTGTAATTTGGGAGGGGGGAGATGGTAATGACTAGTTTGTAACTGCTGCAAAGATCAGAAGTCGCTTCTTTAGAGATCTTTTTTCCTTTCCCTTTTGTTATCTTTCCCTTTTTCTTTTCTTCTTTTATATTTCCTTCTTTTTTCTATTTTTCCTTTTACGTTTCTGTCGTTTTTGAAGCCTAGGCACAAACCTTCTTTTAATAAAAATTATATTTTTTGAAAAAAAGAACTTAACTTGGCCACTTTATTCACTGCTGGATTAAAGGGTTTTTTTTTTTTAAGTGCTTGAAAGGAAGTAACGTTTGACAAGTTGTAATGGTTGCGGAATCCTTATTCAGTTAAGAGCTGAGTGTGGCTTCATCTGTGACTTGACTCCCCCCACTCCTTCTACATATCTAACCCTTATCTTAATATAGCATTTGTCGGCGTAGTAACCTTTGCGAACCTACACACCTCTTTTCGTTCTGAAACCAAAAGGACAGAATTGGATATACCAAAACCTAAACTCAAGAAAGCATATTAGATACTTCTTAGAAATCTGCTAGGGGAACATAGCTGTTTTTTATTCTTCCATCCCATTCTCATAAGACGTTCAAGCAAACCATATGGCGGAGGATGGGGGAGAACCAAGCCAACCCCCCCCCCTCCAGATAATGCAAGCCATATAGCAAAACTTTTGTGTTGCATAGTCTTCAGGGGTGAGAAGTTACGATCTGGGAAAGAACATTCCACATCTCTGTTTTTGCAGAGTTGAAAGTGTCTCTTTTGCTCCTTGATTGGAAAATATATATATATCTCGTTAGCATCACAGGGTAGAAAGATGCAGAAGAGGGATGGGTCTGGAGTGCATTTTAATGCCTACCTTCACAATCAGCCCTTCCTGAACCTGTAAAAATGATTACAAGATTTAGTATATTCAGCATATATCTGTACACATTGTTCTTTTTACTGATCAGACAAAAGACACTTGATCGGGAATATCTTTTCCTGCTGCTGCTGCTTTAGTGAAACTTTTAGAACAGGGTTTCTCAACCTTGGTGACTTGAAGATGTGTGGACTTCAACTCCCAGAATTCCCCAGCCAGCCATGGCTGGCTGGGGAATTCTGGGAGTTGAAGTCCACACATCTTCAAGTCGCCAAGGCTGAGAAACCCTGTTCTAGAGGAACTAACTCCAGTGAATCTATAAGGATTGCCATATAGGCAGGCCAAGTTAGTTGCTATTCTTCATAGCTTTGATTCCAGGCTCCACTTGCTTTTGAACTGTGCTTCGCCTGGTTCTTACAGCAAATTTATCAATGCATGAGACAACAAGCCTTCTTGTTTATCGGCCAGCTTGTTGCAAAGCCTGATGCTGATCATGGCTGAGAAGAAGTGACTGGCCCAAGGTCACCCAGCTGGTTTCTGGGCCTAAGGGAGGACTAGAATCTGGGTCTTCAAACTCCTAGTCCAGCGCTTTAACCACTAAACCACATTGGCTCTCATAGGCAGGCCAAGATAGTTGAGTCATAATGGAACTGCTGCTTAATCAACTGACCATAAGGATAACTTCAACAGGGTGTTTTTCTTTTAACAGTGCTTTGAACCAATCTCCTCTCTGAAGCTGTTTCATGAAGCAGTAGGAATTCTTTCTTCTCAAATGCAAGGTGGAGCTTTCCTACTGCTTTGTATCACTATTGTCATCTCCAGCTACTGGAGGGGCCAGAGGAGGCCACCAAAGTGATGTAAGAAATGGGAAGTCAGTAACCTCTGCATTGCATCAAGGAGAATTGTGAGCATCTCACACAAGCCTAGAAACTAATGTCTCCTTTGAATCCAGCTCATCTCCCAGGGGTGACATGCCCAGGCCCATGCCGGTTGACTGGCAGCAATATGGAAGTGATTTAACAATGACTTTTTCTGTGATTTCTGAAAATAAACATGGTTGGCGGCTTCACTTCTCCTCAGTTAAGGGGGAGAACGGAAGACACCAAGCACCTTGAGCAGATCTCTCCCATACCTGGCAATGGCCCAGAATAAAATCAGCTTTCGACCTAGTTCTAAACTCTGTTTGGGTGTCCACATGAACATGTGGAGACTCCAGCTGGGGAAACAATGGGGTGTACACTCTGGCTCCCCATTGCTTTCATTTCCCAGCCTTCTCACATTCAGCTGGAGATCTAAAAGGAGCCGGTAAGGGGTTAGCAGGGTGGGAAGGCAGTTCTCTGTGCTGTGTAGAACCATGTTGTATTCATGTACTGAACTACATAGGGAGCAATTCACATATTCAAGCCAACACAAGTAACAGGTTTTCAAACTTCTAGCTGAACATATAGAAGGAAGGGAGTAAAGGTGCTGGAACTATGAGTATCTCCTGGTTTTCTCTGGAGCCTAGTCGTATGCCTGAACAGGACTGTTGAATTCTTGAGAATCCTTCTCAAGTCTTAGTTCTTGGTGGTGGAGGGAGGGTTGTGCCTGCTGAATTTTGTGTACACCCTACAACAGTGTTCCCCATTCTGAGCAACTTCCAAATGTGTGGATGCCAACTCCCAGAATTCCGTGGGCAGCTTGACCATTGTTGAGAATTCTGGGAGTTGAAGCTGACTTGTCTCTAACATCAGAGCCATCTGCAAGGGGAGTTAGAAAAGACAAGATGGGGGTCACAACTGCACAATCATTGGAAAAAGAGAGACCTCACCAACAATATCAGGCTAGGAGACTAAACTTGGAGAATATGCTGTAATTGCAAACTTGATACATCCACAATAAAAGTTTAACTAAATTCAAGCAGGAACGGTCCCTCACATAAAATATATCACAAAGCAAGGCAGATTTAGACATCCGCAATATGGTTTCTAGGACTCAAAGAGAAACTAAGAACAATTCCTAATGTTTGATGCAAAGTTCAGATATCTAGACTGTGACTCGTGGTTGGGGATATAAATGGAAGGGAAATAGAGGATGGTCTCATTAAAAAGTAATCTAATTTTTCTTTTTTCACTTTTTAGTTCAAATGTAGCAGTCTTTTTTTTTTTTTTTGGTACCATCTTGGTTTTTTCACTTTCTTTGCATTTTAATACATGCTTTTTTCTCCTTTCCTTGTATTTCAATATTTGCCATTTTCCTTCTTGGTTTGTATTTCAGCATTTTAACAATGAACATCTAGATTTAAAAAACCACCACAACTACACAACTGAAGCTCCACCTCATTTTTACGTATGTAGGTAAAATAGGGGTGGGGCTTCAATTGTGTAGTCACCGCCACTGTCTTGACTTTTTTGACCAAGATACCTTTTGGGCACACGGAAATTAGAAGCTATGGGAATTCTTGGTATAAAAACAAGGTGGAATTTTAATGAAGCCGCAGTTGCAATTGGGTGTGTTTTTTCAAGACGGTGAAAGAGAATCCTTGCAAAAGTTAGCCAAGCATATTGAAAGCACAGTGCTTGTTCTTGGCTGAAAATACAGATATGCCAGAGACAGCTGTTACTGAAGTCTGGGTTACCCTGGACGATTAAATCTCTGAGTTGCTCACAAGGAAATAACTTTAAAAAGCCGAGTTAGAAAGCTTGCTTTTTTTAAAAAAAGCAGCTGTTGTTATTACAGTTAGCCAAGAACAGAAAAGGGGGGGGAAAGTAAAAGAAAAGGAGTGGGGGTAAGAGTGGTGCTATGAAAACCCAGATTGTTATCTTCAGTCAGGATGGCTGAGCTGCATCGCTTCCTTTGAGGCACACACATTTTTGGGATGGAATAAAAGCCAGTGAAAACATCGCTACCTCTGATCAGATTTAGAGGGGGCCTGATGCAAAATGTAGGAAGACACGAGCAAGCTGGAATCAGCGGCTTCCAAAATGGGTTCCTTACGAAGAGAGACAGGCCGTGCAAAGCACAAACAGCCTGCTGGAATTGGACACCAAAACCAAATAATATGGTAAAGTATCTCCTGGAATTGCAGGAAAGATGGAGGACAGGGGGAGGTCGGGGGGCACTGGAAATAGCTGTTGGAGGAGCAGCTGTTGCAGATGTCAAGTGTAATTTCAGAATTTTCTCCAGAAACTTCCCCAGAGGCACATTTCAGATTTTGCAGGGGGTGGGTGGGTGGAATCAACGCGATTTCAGTCAACAGGAGGCCAAGACATGCGACAAGGGTTTGAAGAGTGCTTGGAGATTTTAGCTCTTTCTTTTTTAATCACTCGGAGCTACTTGGGGAGACAACAGTGGCCTGGAAAGCAGAACTAAAAATGAAGCAGAGAAATGACAAATAATACACTAAGAATGGTAAAGCATGAGAGTATTTATAACCAACCCTGCAAACGTAGTAATAAGCAAAATAGGGGCTGCGTGAGCACAAAACTCTTGCTGTGGTTTACTCAATCCATCCAGTTTCCTGTTCTCCTGAAATATGCTAGCAAAACCAGGGGGGATCCGCAAAGAGAGGAGAGGCAAAAACATCAAGATGCCAGCCAGGACCATGAGGCTGGAGCCCTGTCCCTTTGTTACATGCATGTCATAAGGGGCTGGGCTCTGATTGCATGGCGTGGCTGCCATCTTGACTTTCTTGCCCCCCTCCCTGCAGACACCCCTGGATCAGGTAAAGCTTGACTTCCTTTTTACCCCCTCTGCAGATCTTCCGGTATCGTGGGAACTTGGTCTATGCATCTTCCTAAGGAAGAATCATGCGCACAGCCATCAAAATGTTTTCCCCAGGACTGCCAATGCCATCCCATTCTTTTCTCCTCGCTCAAAAGGCTAATGAGCCGTGATTACAAAGGAAAAATACAACAGCTGGATTAGAAATTCAGGTGGATCATAATGAACGGAGAGAGGGAGTGTGTTGTTCAACGCCCTTCCAGCTTCCGTTCCAAATTCTGCATATCGCGGAGTAGATTTCGGGTGCCTCATCCTGCCCTGTGAATTAGACCCCTGTGCATGGGAATTAATTAGAAAACAATGACAACTAAATGATTTAAGGCTAGAGACAGCCATTTGCATGATAACCCAATGAAAAGCAGGGACAGCTCCCTCATCTTTCACTTAAAGTGAACAAAATGGGACATCTCTTCTCCCCTTCGGTCGGCCCGCTTGAGTTGGCGACTGAATGAACCACGTGCAGGGCTCGCACCACGTTCAGTAACTCATCAAACAAACCAGATTTGCACAAAAACTCAGTTTTTGTGAACGCAGTTTATCGGGACCTTTAGTCATGTTGCATTAATTCCCAAACTGCTATGAAAACTACACCCATCTCGTTAAAAAGCGACTCTGGGCGGTTTACAGAAAAGATACATATTAATTAAAAATACACTTACACACGCATAACACGTTTTGAACAACATCCTGTTCTGGGCCTTCTTTAGAATTAAACCTGAGGTGATTTTCCAGGACCTTATTCAATGTATGTATCCTATATGGTGTATCTCTATGGTGACCATATTTTCTTGGAAAAAATAAAGGACAAACCTGAAAAAGAGGCAAATCTGAAAGAGGTTCATAAGGACTTAGAAAAAAAAAAAAATTGTTTATGTTTATAACGTTGATTGACAAAGGACAATTCCAAAGCAAGGCCAAGAAAAACTTTACCAAAATGCATATTCAAATAAAAATATCTGAAATCCAACAGTATAGGTAAATTTACTTTAAAACGACAATTCAGGTTCCCTATTTTTCACATGGATGTGAAAGACTGTACCCTAAAAAGGGGTACCATTTGTACGGTCAAAGTGAAATGACCAAAAGAAAGGACAAAAGGGAATTTTTGAAAAATAAATAAATCTAAAGGACAGCTTTCTGAAATAAAACACTGCTCTTTATAATAAAGGAGGTAGGGTCACTGCGTGTATCTCCCGAGGTTTACTCATATTGACCACCAGGAGGCAGTATATGACAGGTTTAGTTCTTATGGGAACTTGATAGGGGTATTTAGCCACAGACCTTCCCCGGGCACTTTAGATGGAAACCACCACATGACAGATGCACTGTATAAAAAGAGATGGAGGTGGAAGTCATGTAAATCCTTGTAAAATGAGGATGTGACATAATAGAACAGCTGTACCCTTCTTGCTGAGAGCTTAAGAAAAGGAGTAATAATAATAAAGGATGACATATGTAACACCTTTCCTGCAGGAGTCGAATTGGATCCAAGTTCGCTTCCGGGTCCAGTTCAAGATGTTGGTTACCACCTTTAAAGCCCTCCATGGCATGGGGCCAGTTAGCCGAGGGACCGTCTCACTCCCATCATATCAACCCATCCCACCTGGTCAGGCAGAGAGGGCCTTCTCTACCGTTGCCCCTGCCCTATGGGATATTCTCTCCCCAGAGGTGAGGTGGGCCCCTACCCTCCCGGCTTTCCAGAAAGGGCTGAAGACCTGGCTCTGCCAGCTTGCGTGGGGCGATAAGAGTTTTAAACAATCCTGGGGGTGGCTGGCACCCTGATGACACTCCCTGAGCTATTCGCCAATTAATATCAACTCTTGGAACGTATTTATTATTTATTTAAGACTGCTTTTGTATTGTATGTTAACTGATTTTATCTTTTCCGTAAACCGCCCAGAGTTGCTTTTTAACGAGAAGGGCGGTGACAAATTTGACATATAAATAAATAAATAAATAAAATAATTTATTTGTTAGGGAAGGTGGATTGTATAGGCCAGTGTTGTCCAAACTTGGCCACTTTAAGATGAGTGGACTTCAACTCCCAGAATTCCCCAGCCAGCATGGCTGGCTGGGGGATTCTGGGAGTTGAAGTCCACTCATCTTAAAGTGGCCAAGTTTGGACAACACTGGTATAGGCCATTCTAAAGACAGATGGAATCAAAAGCAGAGATTTGGGGCGGGGGGGATTTTATTTGCACTTCATTTTTTTCAGCTTTAGGAGCTGCAGGGATCCTGCCCAGGGATGTAGAGGGGGGAAAATATCCTTTCTATTGTTTTGGGGAGGGATGGGGGAGATTTAAGGATGGATTTTGTTTTTACTTTGCAAGACTAACATGCTGGTCCCATTGAAACTGACTCCAAGTGGCATACAATTCCCAGCTCTGTAATTCAGGATAAAACAAAACAGATTAACATAAAACATGATTAATAATGACCCCAAACAAAGCAATAACGAAGAATGATCACATCATAACAGCATATACATTGGGAACATAGAGCCATCAAGAATCCAATTTGGAAAAAAACCCTTTCTTTTCAATTGAAACATTCCAGCCCCAGAGATCTCCTGGAAGAGCTGTGCCATGATGGGGCAAGGAGGCCTTCTGTAGATCTGGGAGAATGCGATTGTGAAGGAGGGGGCAGTGACTGAAAAAGCAGACGTCCTGAACAAGGGAATATAACCATTTTGCTTTCAAGAGGCTTCATGCATTCCTTCCAGTCCCTAAAGTCAAGAAACAGCTATTTGGCCCCCAAGTTCTCTAGTGCAATCTGGGCACCCTTGAGGAATCCTTTGTGGCTGGTGGGCCAAGTGTTGCTTACTTTACGTTTAGGATATCTAGACCTTTCTTTTTTTTTCTAAACGCTATAGAACACTTTCCAAAACAAATAGGATGTAAATACCGTAGATGCATTGGAGGAAGATGGCTATACCCAGTTTGATCTCATGCAGGGTTCCCCAAAGTGGTCAATATTGACTCCCAAGGGTCGATGGGACTATCCAAGGCTGGGTGTCAAAGGGGATCAGTAAATATCTGGGAGTCAATAGGTGGGTGATAAATGATGGAAGGTCGATTGGAGACAATTAATCTTTTGGGATCTCTGTAGAGCTCCATGCCAGCCCCTAGTCCTGAAGGTGAGGTGGCTAGTGGTGAGACAGGGTTACCAAGGGTTGGATGGTCAGTTGCCAGAGAGAGCAGCCTTGAGGTGCCTCTACTATTATTGCTGCTGTTGTTATTCATAGTACTATTAGTTAAAGTACTACTTATTAAATTATTTTCATATAATAAATGTGGGGGTTGATGAACAACCTGAAACTTCATGAAGGGGTCAATGAGCTGAAGAGTTTGGGGACCCCTGGTCTAGTGGTTAAGGCCCTGATCTTCCTTAAGGCATGGAAGCCAATGTGGTAACTTTGGGCTGGTCACTCTCTCTCTGCCCTAGGAAGAAGGCAAGGATGAATCACTTCTGAACATGTTGCCAAGAAAACTGCATGGTCTTATGCTTGTAATCTGGGAGTCAAATTGGCTTGAAGGTGCGTACACACACGATTGCTATATATGTTGTAAAGGATCTGCAATGCTTTTCCAATCTACTTGTGTACAACAGTGACAGGGACAGTACAAGGCAAGGATGAAAATTGTGGAACTGAAAAAGCTGAGATAGTCAACAATTCCAGAACCTACTGTATTTTTCCAACTATAAGATGATACTTTTTTCTAAAATCCTTACGCTAAAAATTGAAGGGCGTCTTATTCCAGGAAGTCAGCCGAGGAGAGAACCGCGTGGTTGCAAAACTGCCCATACTTTGTCTCTGCAAACAGGCTTCCTCCTATTGCTAGCCTCCAATCACGAGTGAAATAACTTGAGTCTGCAAACAGACTTCCTCCAGTCACGAGCCTTATGTAACTGACGTCAGCTGAAGCTGAACAAACCAATTAGAGGAAGTCTGTTTGCAGAGACAAGCTGTTGGCAGTTTCACTCGTGATTGAATGTAATCAGTTATGCAAAAGAGCCTGGAAATAGAGCTGCAGAGAGACGGTTTGGACCTCCTCCCACCGAGCGTATCAGGTAAATGTTAACTAATTACTAAATAAAAATGTGTTCTGCACTATCTTTAAAATATTGATTTCTTAATTTTGGGTTGGAAAAGTGAGGGGCGTCTTGTACATGGGGGCGTCTTATTGACAGAAAAATACGGTAATTCTGCAGAATTGCAGAAGGAAAGAACTGGTTTGTCTGTGGATCACTCACATTCGATGATTTTTCTGCAGAACTAGATTACACAGTTATCTGGGATGTTCCTGAAGAGCAAAACATGGCAAATTTTCAGAGCCACTATCCAGCGGATGTCAGAAATATGGGTGGAAAGGTGGCCTGTAGTTAAACTGCCTGAGAAGGTTGTTTCCCATGTAACTGAGCAATGCAAAAATGACTTGAAGAGAAACAGGGAAGCAGGTTACAGAAACAATTGTGAGATGAGCCCAGGAAGACTCATCTGCAGATTGCTGTCCTAGATTACTTAAAAATGAAATGAAAAAATGATTAACATTAATATAATGTCTGGGTTTCATGTATTGAGATTTGGATTCTGTGAAAATGTTGTTTACTCACTGAGAATAATGCTAAATTTTTAGGATTTTTTTTCCAGCAGGAAAATCCTCTTTAAAGTATTTATTTTCCACAGTAAAATGCAGGATGTGCATTGAGCCATTTGTTTCAGATGTGAGGTTTTCAAAATCTCTTGCATTTCACCAGAAGCATGCATAGCCATAATTTAGCTATGCTTGATCACATTTAGGCCCACAACCCCATAAATGCTTTTAATGGTTTCACAGATCAGATCTCTTTGAGTACAGCTTGCTTAAATGAATCTGAGTTATTTCAAATTTAGCATTACTGCATTTGAAGTCCCACGATCTGAAGAATTTAGTGAGACGGCACAGAGAAAAAATGAAAAGAAATCAAGTTCTAGGGCATTATTGGAAGGGACTAAAGATCAATATTGTTAAAAGTAAAAGGAAGGAATATAAAGTTGGTTTATTTGATCAAGGTTAAAATAGATATGTCGTTATCTCTGGTTACCCTTAATGGACTTTTGCTGATCAGGACTGAACGATGAGGTCTTTAGGTTTTGTTTATGAATAAGAGATGAGATATGGAAAGAAAAGATTATTTGTTGTATTTTAAGAGAAGGTGATAAGTCACTAGAATTGTTTATATTTATTTATTTATCAAATGTATATGGCCACCTATCTCACAAAAAGTGACTCTGGGTGGCTTGCAACAAGATAAAAACAATAAATATATCCAGAAACAGTCATTATTGAAAAGTTTAAAAATCAGAAGATTAGATGTTAATCATGGAGCCACCTCAAGATCTCACCAGTCCCTTGGGACCCCCAGGCCTCATGACATAGCCAGGTCTTGAGGAACTTCTGGAAAATAAGTAGAGATGGTGCTAACCTCATACTTGTGATAAAGGGGGAAATCATTTCTTTATATATTTCTTTTCTTTTTCTGCACTATATTCTTATTTCTTCTTTCTTTTCCATTTTTCTTTCTGTTTTTTCTTTTCTGCACCTTCAATTTTTCCTTTTTATTCTTTTTCTTTTTTTAGTTTGTATTAGCTTTTATCTTTGCAACTGTAATTTTAAATAAAATTACTGTTAAATTGCTATTAAAAAAATGAAGGGCCATGACTTGATATGCCATGCATCTTAATGAATAACTATTTGTTTGTTAGTTTTATAAGTTGCCAGTAACCAACGTTCTCTAGGCAGGTTACACAATTACTTAAAAAAGAAAGAAAGAATTCTAGAACATTTTAAAGCAAACTATGAAAAAAAGTAAAATAGAGTGAATACATAATTTTAACGTACTCACATATTGATCTGCAATGTACTCAGGAGTTGCATTTAGTGGGACCAAACTTGAAAATTGTGTGCTGAATGTAAATGAGAGATTGGTTGTAAAAGAAGCTGGCTGCATCTGAGAAAGCATGCATACTTTTCCTCCAAAAGAGTTAATCATCAGACTGGATATAATCAGTGATGTCCACCAACTTCCTCCAACAAGGGCTTAGTACTGAATGTTGGTGTTTGTAAATATGTGGCTGCTCATGTTTCAAAGGAGAAATGAGCTGATAAAGACTAAAATTGCAATATTTGGCTCCCCCAAGCCCTGCCTGCTCTTAAACTCCCAAAGGTGACCATTTGAGAACATGGCCTCTTCCATACATTAGAGCAGTGTTTCTCAACCTTGGCAGCTTGAAGATGTGTGGACTTCAACTCCCAGAATTCCCCAGGCTTCATTAGAACTTCCATGCTTCGGGCAATGAAGTGAGGAGGGAGACCCCCCAAAATTCTCTTTCTGCCTGACAGTCACCCCTGCTGATTTGAAGAAGAAGAAGAAGAAGAAGAAGAAGAAGAAGAAGAAGAAGAAGAAGAAGGGGGAGAGGGAGGGGGAGGGGGCGGGGGAGGGGGAGGGGGCGGGGGAGGGAAGTAGTAGTAGTAGTAGTGGAAGTTGTATGGAACACCTTGAAGCTGTGGAGTGGTTAATTCAGTAATCACATTAATAGCATGAAGAATATAAACCCTATGCTCTGAGGCTTATTTGTGTCTACTCATGTTACAGTGGTTTTTAATGCAGCCTGTTATGTGACATAGGAAAGCGTGTTAAACAATGTTGATGGACTCATTCTGCATTTTCTTTGTTTTGATGTATTTATTAAAAGCCTCAGCAGGTGGCAATAGCACCAGCTGACTTGGCTGATCTCGAAAGCTGAGCAAGGTGAGACCTTGGAGACTACCTAGAAAATCCAGGGCTGTGGGCTAGACTTCCAAGTCAGCCTGGAGGAAGGCAGGGGCAAACTATTTCTGACCTGATTCCAAGAAAACTACATGGACACATCCATCTGGAGATCAGCTTATACCCTTCTATCATCCTACTTTATAGATCTCAGGGCCGGACACAGTCAATAAAATCACACAGCCAATGAAAACAGCACAAATGCAACTAGTAAATTAAAACATATGAAACTGCACATAAGAAAGACTAAGGCTTCAGTTAGTCTTCACCTGGAGGAAATTAAACCAAAGTTAGTGCTAGGTGACTCTCTGTAGGGTGAGAATTCCATGAATCAGGCTGCCAAAGAAGAATATCTCCCTATATATAGATCTTCAAGCCCCATCCTCTTGGCAACCTTTGAACCTAGGATTTCAATATCCATAGATATCTGACCTCTGGTGGTACTCTATTTCTGGCCCCTTGAGAGACTAGATGGATGAGGTTCTGTAGCCCAAGAGGGCTTCTAGTCTGTAGTTCTAACTTGAATACAGTCAAGGACCTGAATGGACAGCTAAAGAAAGTTCCAGGCTTAGATGACCTCCAACATCCGACTAATTTCTCAATATGAGGGATTTATGTCATCCAGAAGCCAGTCTGACTTCAGAAATCAGAATGACTCTGGAAATAAGCCAAATCATCAGTAAGCTAACATTGATTCTGAGAAAGGAAGGATTTGGGCTTCTTTTCCAGCTCAATCCAAGATGAACCATCAGGAATTTGTCCATTTTCGAATAAAACTGAATTTTCAAAAGTTGCTCCAGTTTCTTTTACTGCTTTTGCATCCTCCTAAATGTGTATGTGTCTCAACATTCTCTGAGAGGCTTGCCCAAAGCTAAACTTAACAGGGATGTTTTTCTGCCAGGAGTGAATGTTTCTGGGTAAATAATGATTAAAATAGCTTACATTTCATGATAGTTAAATACCTTGGGTTGTGATGCCAGAAGGAAAGAGAAAATACCGTATACATTTCAAAGTGATCTGGCGCCCTCTAATGGTGAGAATGTTCTTGATTGCTGGATTGCTTTGTTACAGGTTTGTAAAACTACAACAGATGTAATTAAGGGGGGGGGGGGGAACATGAATAACTAGGCTAAGAAAATGAAGCTCGTTGACTGATATTAAACCAAGTCAGCCTTCAGCCTCATCAAGGGTAAATTAATATGAAGTTGAAGATTTCTGAGCCATAGAAACTGTGATGAGTTCTAAAAGTGAACAACACTCCCAATCCTTCCAGATCACTAGTCCCCCACCTTCCAGCACATTTGTTTTGCACATTAACGCTTCATGTTAGCTCTGCTCAGCTTCTCATTTTATCAGTCACAAGCTCTGATCAGCTGAAAATGGTCAGCACCCCATTTTGTAAACATTTTTATTTTTCCAAATCTACACATTTGTGCTCGTCATGGAGAAAAACTGTGTGGTCACTAGGAGTCAAAAATGGCTCGATGGCACATACCGTATTTTTCCAGCTATAAGACGATACTTTTTTCTAAAATCCTTACCCTAAAAATTGAAGGGCGTCTTATTTAAGGAAGTCAGCCAAGGCAAAACTGCCCATACTTTGTCTCTGCAGGCAGGCTTCCTCCTATTGCTAGCCTCCAATCATGAGTGAAATAGCTTGCCTCCTAAACAGACTTCCTCCAATCACGAGCCTTATGTAACTGGTGTCAGCTGATGCTGAACAAACCAATTAGAGGAAGGCTTTTGCAGAGAGAAGCTATCGGCAGTTTCACTCGTGCTTGAATGTAATCAGTTATGCAAAAGAGCCTGGAAATAGAGCTGCAGAGAGACGGTTTGGACCTCCTCCCACCGAGTGTAGCAGGTAAATGTTAACTAATTACTAAATAAAAATGTATTCTGCACTATCTTTAAAATATTGATTTCTTAATTTGGGGTTGGAAAAATGGGGGTTGTCTTGTACATGGGGGCGTCTTATTGTCAGAAAAATACGGTAATCAAATACAAGCATATTTCCTGGCATGCATACTTTCAGCTATTTCCCTCCATTTATGTATTTTGCATTTTTATATGCTTACTTTATCCTAATGTTTATCTCTCTCTCTTTTTTAATGCACTGTTCCATAAGAGGCACATTGTTCTGTGCTTTTTCTGAGTTGAGAACTCATGTTGCAAAAATCTGGAAAAGGCACATTTTGGGGTGTACATGTATCCCAGTTCTCCCTTAGGGTTGGTAGCTCTGAATTCAATACTGTAATTCCATACAAATCGAAGTCATTTCTTAACCATCAGAAATCAGCAGTAAAACATCACACAGTAATTGATAGTTTATCACTCAGAAATCTTACTGATCTATTGCAAATCACTCTCCCAGCAAATCAGAGGTATTTGAACAGCTGAGTACTATCACTGTATTTATGGTAAAAGATGTTTATTTTTTTTAAAAAATCTTATTGCTTTCTGTTTATTTAGTCTACATTCTGGTACTGAGAAAAACAGCCAATAGGCTTGAATGCATTCAAAACAATATCATTTGTGTTTATAGGTAAATTCATTCTGCACACAGTTCAGCTAAGGTAAAAGGGTAAAGATTAGAAAACTTAAAGATAAATAGCCATTAAAGAATTAAGATAGTTCCTGGCAGATTAACGGCTGTATTAAGTGAACCAGTTCTTTGCAGCTGCAATGCGACACATTGTAAGCTTGGTTAGTATTAACTTTGATTAGTTTGGGGGAAATGCCATGAATTTTTTTTTTGGCAAGAAAACTTTTAGCTACCAATGGAAAGCCAGCTGGCTAGCTAAAGGAAAGTCAATGGTAGTAACAGGAATAAAACACACACTTCTGCTGAGTTTTGAACCAGAATCACTTGCTTACAAGACAAAGCTTGTAGCTGTTGGTTTATTTTAATACTGAAAGCAAAAAGCTCTTAGAAACACTTCAGGAAAAAGCTAGAAAGATTTTTTTTTCATTTTAAAGGTGGTGATTGTGCCATCGACATGTACACTTTATGCTTTATTTTTATATATATATAAATTTAACTTAGTGACTGTGTAGCTAGATAGATAGATACGTGCACACACACACACAAATATATGTGCCCAGAAAGGCTCGCCTACAGGCAGGGAACCTACGAGAAAGAAAGACTTTCTGAAACAGAAATGTGAGAGGACACAGCAGCAGGGGAATTATCCAGTGGGAAAACATGGTTGTACCAAGTAATATGTTTTTTAGACAAGGAGAGGAGATAAATGTGTTGAGTCCCTCTGCTAACTTCCTCCCCATTAATATCAGTTGCCTAGCGGTCAACAGCTTTATAGTGTAGAAAGCCAGCAGATGCAAAGCTGAATTCCATCCGTTTGTTCTATTCAGCAAATTTTTCCCACCACTGCGATGAAATGGCTAATGAGAGGAAGAAATGAACTTAAAGGACAAAACCAGAGCTCTAGAAATATGGGAAACTGTTACCCATAAGGAGAGTTACAGTCTGAAGCTACAGTGGAAGCCACCCCTCCCCACCTCTTGGGTCATCTGGCTTATGACTGTCTTGTAGGACACTAAGTGAAGCAACTGAATTGATCTTCATCTGCTTGTAGAGCAAAAGCTGGGAGGTTTTTCAAATCTGGCTTATCTTTTTGAAGGGTCCTGTGGAATGGCAATGGCTTCTTCCTGCCATGCTTCCATCCCCATGATGCTGGAGCAGGAGAAGAGAAAGCACTGAATGCCATTTTAATAGATTCACAGGGATGCTGTATAACTTAGCGATGTCCCCAGCCACCACAGCTCCAAGCTTGTTCTGGCTTCATTCTGTTCTGTTCTCCCATAACCTCCCCCCAAAATCAACCCCTTCCAACTCCATAGCTTAAGGGAAAAGGAACATAAGAATGTCAGAACCCATGGAAAGGCACCAAAGGTTGGTCACACCCAACATGAGAATTTTTGGAGCCACCAAAAGGAGCACTGAAGGAAACTTGCAGCTGATGGGCCATGGCAGTCTACACTCCTTATACAACAAGTATAACCAAGTGGTCTACAGGGAAGCTGGAAAAGTTTAAAGGTATAAGCTGGAGAGCCAGGTCGCAGGACACAGAAACTTCTAAGATGGGCAGGTAGCTAAATAGCAGTACAGATTTTGTGAAGAGATAAGAGGCTTTTCATCCTGAACATGCAGGCTTCAGGTTATAGTTTAACTAGCCCAGCACTAAAGGGCAGATAAAGGGAGTGGAGAACAATATGGAAGAAAGCCAGGAAATGTGGGAGGGGGAAAAAACCAGCCTAGCAACATGCTTATTCCCTAACTTTGGGGGTGGGAGAAGGAGGAGGAAAGACAGAAAAAAAGGGAGAGGTGAAAGGCAGGATGAGAGTGAAAAAGAGGGTTTAGAACTAGAAGGACCTCCCACCCACCCACAGCCATCCTTTTTTTGCTGGCAAAATGACTACTCAGAGCAAAGAGATGAAGGAAGGCTGGCCTGAAGCTTCATGCTAAGAATATCAGAGCAAGGACTGCTACGTTAGTCAATGTGTTGTGAAGAGTTGGATGCTCACCTGTGAGGAGAAGTCGAGAAGCACTTGGGACACCTGGCTGAAGAAGAGAAAGATGCTGGGTTGAGAGCTGAGAATACCATTTCTGTTGTACCTGTGTAGAACCTGTTCATGTGCCCATGGGTCAGGGTTTCTCAACCTTGGCAACTTTATGATGTGTGGACTTCAATTCCCAGAATTCCCCAGCCAGCATGTTTCCTAATCCTATCAGTAAAAACTGTAAACAGTTCAGAAGTGAAGATGGCATATTTGTTTTCTTATTGGCTGGCTCAGAGGGAGGGAATCACCCCTTAGAGCCCCCACCCCACAATTGATATTAGGGTGTGCAGCTGGCTTGATGAGAATAAACTCTACAGGGACTGGAAGAGATTCTGCTTTGCAAATTTCAGTGGAATTCAGCTGGTGCTATGTACGTATATCATTTCTCACAAATCAAGGGACTCAGAAGCCAGCCACTCAGAATCTAAGAACCTTTGCAATTAGGCTCTGCAAAGCATTCAGACAAGTGCTTTGTAAAGCACGTTAGCACAGGCAAAGCACCTCCCCTCAAAGCCTTAAAGCAGCCACATCTTTGGGAATGCTGGGGCAGCTGCTTTCAAGCCTCCCCCCAGTTAAGTGTGCACGTGGGCATGCAGGAACAAGCAATCCCCTGGGATCACCAGCAAAATGGAATGGCTGTGCACCCGCAAACATGTCTAAACTGATGGGGACAGCCTGTGTGAATTTGGAATGCAGGTGGCATGGCTGCTTTAAAGCTTCCAAGAAGTGTTTTGCTTATGGGACTGCTTGTAGCAAAGTATCTCTTTTGAATGCTCTCCACAGCCCAACTCTCTGTTTTTCGGGTTTAATCGGGTCTCTCCATCAACTAATTCGAGTCAGATTCAGACACTGCAGATTGTGGCCTTTCATTGCTACAAATGAGTACAGTGTGGTTTACCCTGTAGCTAGATAATGAGGCTCACTTCATACCACCGTTGCATTTCCTCCATGGAGAAAACACCTGTTGGTTCTTCTGATCATACCTCGGCTTTTCCTATGTCAGGGTATGCTTCAGTTGCCCACTTGGTGGCTCTCTCTGACCACCCTGAGCTGCTCTCTCAACAATGTGTAAAAGCTCTATATTCTCTTCTTGAAGCCACTCAGGGTTGCTCTGCTTTCAGAGTTGCAGCAGAACTGCAGGGCAGATCTTGCTTTGAAGACATTTCTCACAGTCAAAGCTTTGCAGTGAGGAATAACTGCTCTTATAACCTTCATTCATTGCTAAATTCTATTTTCAAGTATTGTTTTCGGTGCAAGAGTAGAATGTTGACACGGTCACTGTGGGGAGTAGCACCCAGCTGATCTTATCTGGGATTCAAAGTCAGTTCAGCAGGGGATGGCAAAAAAGGTTCAAGTTTTTTTTCAGGCAGAGCTTCCATTGCACCACCACGGCCACCTTTTTTTTTTTTTTTTGCCATATGCTGCAAACATCCCTCAATTAAAGATGAGAGATCTCCAGGAAACACAAGGGCTGGAGGCTAGAGTGGGAAATCCAAAAATAAGCATCTGAGAAGGCAACAAAGACAAATCACTTTCCTATTGTTGCCAAGAAAACTACATGAAATCAACTGGAGATGAATTAAGTTTAAAGAAGACTACTTTGAAATAAAACAAAAACACAGGCCTTCTCTTTTATTATTATTTTCATGTTCAAACATTTAAAAATACACTTGCCTTTACAGAGCCTCCAAAGGCCCAGAACTCCTGAAGCCTCCAAAAAATCAATTCTGGATTTGAATCAAAGAGAAATGCAAGTCCCTCAACCTGTATCTGAGGCAGAGGCTGAACTCTTCACCAAGTGGATTTAGAAGTGGATTTCCTTCTGTATGATCTAACAAGGTCACTTGGAGTCTATCAGGGATCACAGCTAAAGCGATAATCCTATTCTTAAAGCAATCTAAGAATGAATGAATGAATGACCTTTCTAGGCAGAGATCTCAAGACACACACTAAGAGTACCACAAAATGCAAGAAGAAACTGTCAGTCCTAGTCCAAAGGAAGGTAATTTTTTTCCAAGTTCTGAATGAGGGGTGTGACATGCACATTCAGCTCCTACCTACAGAGCTAAAGGTAACCTATCAAAAGTAGATGCAGGTCAGCATCCCTTTCATCCTGGTTTAAGTGTTTCTTAGGCTACCAGCCTCTGGCTTTTCTTTCATTTGTTGAATTAACATCAAAAGAGCTCTGCAGGATCAGGTTGAGCGTCTATCTGACCCAGTATCTTATTTCCTTTAAGTGACTCCCATGCAGTTCAGAAACCTCCAGTCAGGATATATAGACAAAAGGTGTCCAAGCTGTTGTCCCCTTAGCAACTAGAGAAATGCTCTTTTTGAATATGGAAGATCCATTTAGGGAAGGACATTAGTATGCAGCAAAAGAAGCATGGTGTGACAGTTAGTGGGGAGACTGAGAAAGGAATGGAAGGAGACAGGACATAAACAATCAAGAGATAGAAAGCAAATCAGTTGGAAACTGATCTCATAAATAGTAACTCAGCCAGGTGGCAAGAAACTTGGGTTTCAAGTTTCAAATAATTCAAAATGACTTCACTATAATTGTGGCTGAGAAAATCCTCTTGCAGCTTCCAAAATTCTGTATTTACCCCAGACTAGCATTACTGAACTCTCTGTAATTCTTCCCTCCTTGATTTTACTCAATTTCGTGGGGTTTGACATATGGCAGCATTGCCCACGGCCATTCCCATTATAAAAAGTTGGCAGTTAAAAGCTATTCAGTAAATGAACCAACCAGCAATGGAAAGAAGGATCCATTCTATTCTGCAGCTGTAATGGGCTGTAGGAATAGCCTTCACAAACAGGAGGAAGAGCTGCAACTAAGACAACGTTCAGAAAAAAGGAATCTGAGTCCAGGGCAGAAATGTAATTTGTGAAAGCATCTCAGACATGACGCCCCCTAGTTCTCATGAAGACAAAGGGAGAAAGGGAGGTAGCATCTTCAGACTTGCAAGATTCTGCTCCCATAACTTTATAATAAAAGTAATATTAGCATTCATAATTTGATTTCCTAGTCTGGTTACCTGAAAAGACTGATGGCACCATATACAATTCTCCCATTGAGAATTTAGATGACATCATGCAGTCCATTCCTCTGCAGCAGTGGTCTGCTACTTGTTCCCTTCTTCCAAACAGGATGATCTCATACAGACATCCAGACTTCATTTTTCCAGGAATGTTGATGTAATTTTTTTTCTGCATAAAAGCCAGTCCCCAACACTCGATTAATCTCTAGCACCGATCCTTCTGGGACCCACCTAATCTTTCTGCTGATCAGCCAACTGAACCACAGAAAATGTATTCTTTTCACCTGTTATTGGCATTGCTAGAGTGGCAGTCTGGAGCAGGGTCAGAGAGAAGGAGATGAACCCTAACGCAGGCAAACTCATACTGAATTGGGTATATATGATACATATGTCTGGGTATGTTAGGGATGTGATGAAGATAAAACTTCTCCCTGTCCAGTAATTCTGTTTGTGTGGGAGACAGTTGGTGTTCAAGTGTGTGTATTGGAATTCCAGCCATCACTTTTAAATAGTTAGACAAGTGGGGGAAAAAAGGGGGTGGTTTGAATGCCAACATTCTGGGGAAACCTTCCAAATGCGCATTTCCAATTTCTATGCATCCGTAAGAAATAAAATCTAGGCTGGGTCTATGGAGAAGAAAAGCAATCGTTCATTATTCTCTCTCTCTCTCTCTCTCTCTCTCTCTCTCAACCGTGGCAACTTGAAGATGTGTGGACTTCAACTGGCTGGCTGGGGAATCCTGGAAGTTGAAGTCCACACATCTTCAATCTGCCAAGGTTGAGGAACACTGATCTAGCTAGCTAGCATGTTTGTTGGGAAAATTTTATAGGAGTCTGTGGGTGTTGGCCACCTGAGTGAGTTGCTTCCTCTTGTGGTGGGATGCTGGACCGCAAGGTGTTTTTCACCAGCACCCCACTCTGCCTTGAGGGAGATTCAGGAGTAATTTGCCTCCATCTGCAGATCTGCCTCACAAACAGCAGCTTCTGCTTTTGAAATGCCCTTGATCAAGCAGACCAAAGCAACTCATCTGTTAAATAACAGCCGTGCATGGCTTTGCCTAATGGAGGCCCCTGAAAGCAGTGCTTGGGTTGAATATCCAACCAAGTGAATTGCCCCTTTGAAGATCTGCACAGATAGAGTAATTTGGCTCTTGACTATCCTCAAAGAACAAAATGGGCTTTTTCCTTTAACACCAAGCTGCTTGTACTTCTAAGCCTTGGTCCATTAGACCTTCCAATGGCAGTAATAAAACTCATTCTTGGAACATTTATTTCCAAAACCCAGTAATACTTCTGTGTTAAGAGTGCAAAATGCCAGCTGGATTTTCAATGGCATGTGCTAAGCTTTGCATTTTACAGTAGCTAGTAAAGCATAAACATGTCATGGGAACTGCACAAGAGGCAGAAATATTCTTCACCAAGTGGCCTAGCAGGAGGTAGGTGAAGATCTCCAAAACAGAGCATGCACGATTAACAGGAAAAATATTGCCAATAAAAAAGGCAGCAGGAACGTGACCCGAGAGATTATTTAGATGTGCTAGATTCCTGTATAGTGTCGTGGGAGGAATAGGAAAAAGAATTAGTCTGGCTTGCAGCAAAAGTTGCATTGGGAAATAGGATCATGAATGACCTCACCAAAAGTCCTATCGATAGCGTAGTAGGGATGTGAGCACTTTTGTCATACTGAAAAGGACCCATTTCTTTGTATCACAAATTGCTCTGGACACTCCCACAACTCTAAACACAGATGGTTTCTCTTCCTGGGTGAAAATTTAAAGTAATTTATGTGATAAACATGGTTCTGGTTATCTGCTGCCCCCTTTTGCTGGAATGGAGTGTTGATCACCTACATAGCAATGGGAACGTAGGAAGGGAATCTGCCTAGGAATAGCCCAGGACTGCATGAAACTCATTTCTGCAGCACCCAGAGCTCCTCCATCTGCATTTGCAGATCTGTGGCAGTTGCTTCCCATTCTGAGGCAAGAAAGAGGCAAAAAAGATAGTGTTAGTTCACTCTGTTTTGAAAAAAATTGAACTTCTCACCCCACCAGTCCCAGGAAAATTGCAAAATTTTGTTTCTACCCCTTGCACAAAGGGTCCCTATGGTTTTTGCATGGTTGCTGATACATTGCTGTCTCCTCCCACCTAAAATAATATTTACTGCAATTTCTACCCACCTAAAGCTTGAATATCTAGGAAGCTTCTCAAATACATTCAGATACATTCATGGAAAGTAGAGGTGTGGAAAAAAATCCATTATCAAATGATCGGACCCCAAAATGGGACTTTCCAGTAGCTGACATGAGTCATTCAGCTGGGGGTCAGACTCCTCAGAATGACCAGTTGTGAGGTTAGAAAGACCCATTCTGCCCCAGAATGCTTTGCACACTCCTATCTCCAAGTCTTGGGAGTTTTCCTAAGTTATGTTGTATGAAGAGCTGCCATGTTTCATGGATCCCTCAATAAATCTACCTATGAAGAACTCCTGCCCGGCTTTGCCTGAATGAAAAGAGTCCTTGGGTCTGGAAAGTAATCCAAATTAAATCAATCTTGACAACCCTTCCTGTGAAGGTGGCCCCGCCAACACCTGAAGGATAAAGATTGTCTGACTTTGAAGATTTCTTTGTAGTAGAATTCAGGTGAATGATGGGAACGTTGCATCTAATTATGCATGCCAGTGTCTCTGAGCATTTCAAGAGAGAGAAATTAGAATCCCCTGCCCACTTTGTCAGTCTTAATAGCTCATGAGTTATGCTACTGAAAGCTTGATTTAACCCCAGCGATTTCTCTCTCTTTATTCCCTCTTGCTCCTCTGAAATGAGTCTAGGCCCCCTTCAACCTACAAGTGTTGCACTGCAACTGCCAATAGCAGCATGTCTCGAGGTCCCCACAAGGCCATGGAGCTTTCAGAGGTCTCTGCAAGCTGAACTGATTAACTTTCAGCTCAGCTGCTGCTCCAGAGGAAACACCATGGAAACACTTTGGCAGCATTTGCTTCACAGTTGAGGAGGGCAGCTCTTCACCAGAAAGAATTTTCAGCTTTGGGGATTTCCATTTTCTTTCCTGAAGTCGAAAGCCCAAACCACTGTGCTACTATCACTAGTTATTTAGTAGTGTTTGAAGGGATAGTATCACGTCACCAAGACCAGATGGCATTCAGGTGTCATGTTCTCCATATAGTCTGGATGGCCCTTCTTCATTCTTCCCAGAACCCAAAGAGGACTTTATGGTCCCTGTGTGGTGGCACAACTGTGTGGAAGTGCCCTATCTGCTAATGTAAGCAGGGGATAGTAAAAGATGGAGGCTAGTTTGATGTTTTACCCAGCAGCTTTTGGTTCACCCTAACAAGAGAAGCTAATTCTTCTTTTAGTTCTAGAACCTTCAATGTCATACAATGAGAGGAAAAACGTTTAGAAGATTTGCAGAAAGGGGACTGTGATATAGTCCTTATGGGGGAGGAGGAGAGGGTGTGGGAGGAACAAGGAGAGGAAATAGGATGCTGTAAGGATACTTACCACGTGCCATAACATAATCCAGACAGATGTAGTACACTTTTGATCACATCATTGAAATGGCATTCCATGACAGGATATCAGGTAACCAAGCTACTGAAGTGGGAAAATCACCTGAGAATATAGACGATAAGAGCCCTTTGTCCATGGACCATCTACCCTTCATCACCACCACAAATATTTCTTGGGCAACCATTCCTGGAAAACAATGGAGAAATATCCATACTGCTATGGCTTGGCAAGGGAAAAACATTATTGCTCAATTCAGTTTGGTGGCTGCTATCAGAAACCCAAGCTGATTAAGATGTCCTGAAGTTAGAATACAACAAGAATCCTAAAAGGAATGTTCTCATCTGAGGCCAAAATGGCAAGGATTATAGCAGAAAGAATGTAGGAAATAGTAAAAGGGATGTCTTGAGGAATAAGCACGATACAGTGTCGAAAGAAATCACCAAGACCAGATGGCATTCATTTGATATTCCTGAAGGAACTACAGCTTTAAGTGTCTAAACTACAAAAAGTCCAATATATAATGGATCATTAACTATTGCAGCACCTGTTCTGGGGGATGAGAGCATTCTGTGTTTCAAAAGGGGGGAAAAATAACCTCTTCAGCTATTTCCATGGAAGGAGGCATGGCAAAAGATTGCTGCTTTTTGTTAAGTGTTGGAACGTGATTTGTGTTTAGAAACGAATCGGAGCTAAAAAGGTGTTGGGGGGGAGGGTGCACATGTGTGAAGGAGAAAAACTGAATGTAAGTGAATTATAACTCTTTCACATACTTGGACAGTACAATTTGAAAGCACTATTAAGAGAAGGGAGAGTGAGGAATGAATTAAAATATTCCCATTGGAAGATGTGTTCCTCCCGCTGCGAAAATACAAAGGATTGCCACCAGCCAGTGCTAGTGGCCAAAAATTGATCCTGAAGTCTGTTATTTAGTGGATTATCTGATGAGGGATTGAGGTGGGACAAAATATCCGTCTCTTCCTAGATCTTAGGTCCTTTCCCCACTTGAACCTAAACTGCCTTGGCACAAACAAGTCCTGGCAATACTTTTTTTCTGCCATCTCCCCATATTGTCGCCTTCATCTTATTCCCAGCCCATGAGGAAGATGGATTTAAGTCCTGCTTAGCTGTCTCAGTGTTAAAGTAGTATTTTCTCTTTTATTCCAATGCTGTCTAAGGCAGGGCTTCTCAACCTCAGCAACTTTAAGATGTGTGGACTTCAACTGCCAGAATTCCTCAGCCAGCTATGCACTTCAGGTGCACAAAATGTAATGGGTGTTCTTACTCACTGCTCTAAAGAGAAGTCCAGTTACCACAATAACTAGAAATAAAGACCACAGATAATGAAGAATAATAAATACATCATTCCTTGGAAGGTACATGAATATCAAGGGAAGATCATTTGGACATCTTCATTCCATAATGAACTTAATTGCCATGTATAAGATCTATCTATCTATCTATCTATCTATCTATCTATCTATCTATCTATCTATCTATCTATCTATCTATCAGCTCAGCTCAGGGTCCTAGGATATGGCTTGATACACACCATAGGACCTGCTCTTGGATATATCTAAGTATAAGTAGTTAAAAAGGTAATTTTGCCCTAAGAGAAGAAGATTTTCTTCAACTGAGATCTTGTCTTGTGACTTCATGGACCAGCCCATGTTATTTTCTCTGCAACCTAAGAAATGATTTCTCCCTGTCTTCTTCTGAGATTTTTTTCAACTTCCCAGTCTAGTCTACAGCCTTGGGATTTCCAAATGCTTTCTTGCCCAAGTACTAATCAAATCTAGCCCTGTCCAGCCTTTTGAGATCAGCCATTTTCTATCCATGTGGTTTTCTTGGTAAAAATGCAGGAGTGGTTTACCATTGTCTTCTTCCACGCAGTATGAATTGATGCCTTTGACAGTGTCACTGAAGGGATCATCTACCTCCAGCATCTTCCTATGTTGCTGCTGCCCAACAGAGGTGCCTGCTTGCTTTAGCTGGGCATCTTGGGTGACCGTGTTGGGAATTTAAACTCTTGGTGTACACTCCCAGCATTCTTCACTTACCCTCCCAGGAACATCCCCCCATCCCAACCATGATGAGGCAGCACAGCAGGATTGGGGGCAGGGTATGGGGAATATGCAAAGTGAAATCCCCTTCAAATTCTTGGGATTTCATGGACACACTCATGTAGATTTTGGTAACCATATGGAAGTAGATTGACATTGCCTTCTTTTAGGATCATCTTACTTGTTCTGTATACCACTTTAGAATATAACCCTGGGATTTCCAAGTGGTCTCCCATCCAAGTGCTAAGCACTTCGCTTTCTGAAATCAGTCAGTTGATCCCTGCCTCATTTTGTCACACTTATCCTTCTAATCTACCACTTAACCTAAGTGGCATGCTTGAGGCATAATCCCAAATCAGGATGCTCCAGGGCTGTCTATGTTACCCATTGCCCCCTTTTTTTGGAACCCACAGCCACACCCATCTAGTCAAGGTCCATCGAGTGGGATTGAGAAGAAGGGCCTTCTCCATGGTGGCTCCCTCCCTGTGGAACATCATCCCCATGGAGATAAGACTGGCCCCCACCTTGATGCTCTTCTGAAAGGCCCTGAAGACATGGTTTTGCCAGTGGGCCTGGGGATCCCAGGTTGAGGCAGAGCCCATCAGGTGGCTTGTTTGAATGTATTGCTGTCGCCAGGAGGGTGGGGGTATAGTGGGTTTGTATTTGGGGTTTTATTTCTGTAAGCCACCCAGAGTCACCGTGAGCAAGTTGGGTGGCCATGTAAATTGCTTTAATAAATAAAAATAAATAAAAATCAACTGCACAGCTTGTCAGCATTTGGGGACAGGAAAAGCCCTCAGTTTTGCATCTGCCTCTCTCTCCAGATAGGTGCAATGCTTAAAAGACCAAGGAAGACCTAGAACGCTCCTCTCCTCCAAATAACTCTGGAACCCATCAGAAAATCCCAGGGAGAGTGATTTTGCATTTCAATCATCTTACAAATAAGTGCCATATTCCTGCCTTGGAGTTGTGGTTAAGAAGAAAAGAGGATTGCTGGAGGGGAGAAAGAAGCAGAGCAAACCACTGGGCACAGGGAGATTTCCATCAATTATTGTACTGCCTTGGAATCTGCCTGCACAAATGATTGGTGAATCTAGTATTTGCCTTCCATCTTATCTTCTACTGTTTTTATGTTGTATTTATACTAGCTACCGTCTTTCCCATGAATCAGTTTAGCATTTAAGTAGAAGCGTTGAACTCAGATGAGCAAGTGATCTTTCCGCTGCCAAGTCAAAATGCATTATGCTATATTTTAATAGATGGGCTTCCTTGGCGGTTTATTTTTAATTCCCTGTAATAGATGGCTAAAATTGATTCGCTGCACATTTCTCAGGGAACGAACAAGAAAAGCAAATCATAAACCACCAACCTCACCTTTTGAACCCTGGAAATTGGGCTATGATAGTAATTTGGAGATATTGAATTTTCAAGATTTTATTCTCACTTGTTTTCCTCTCCCCATCCCTCTCCCACCCACCCTTTTTTTTTTTTTTTTTTTTGGCAGCTTGGCAGATTGAAGCAATTTAAAACCCCTGTCCTAGGTGTAAAAGAAAGATTTGCCAACATCTGCTGTAGAGAAAGCATGATCTTTGGGGAAAAGTGAGATCTGTTACATCTCCTTTTATTCTATAAATAAAGTTATCACCCATCTATTGATTTATTGCCAGATGACCAATAACCAGTTCCATTATATTGTGTTGGATGTTTTTTCCCCCCCTTCTGTGTATCAACCCATTCCTGGCCCTTGGCTGATGGCTAGGCATTTCCATCATGAGTGGGTGTCTTTTTCAGTCTGGGTGCGATACTCAAAGACACCCTAAAACCTAGAAAATAAAAAGATTCAAAAGCTAAGAACAGAAAACAGCCTACAGTGATGGAAAGGCAAAGAAATAGTATAGATTTCAGCTGATATGATTTCCATTTCTTCCCAGTCGTGAACACTGCCTGTTGTACACTGTTGTGGAAGAGCCAGGACACCCTTCGTCAAATGGTGGGGGTGATGGGAGATGTAGTTTGACCTAGCTGGAGTGTGTCAGCTTGGGGAAAGTTGGCATCCATTTTGGCATCCTCACTAACCAACAAGCCCCAGAATCTCTTGAGGGGAGAACAAGGATAGTCTAATCAGTAAGAGACTGATTATATAACACAGTGTTCCTCAACCTCAGCGACTTTAAGATGCGTGGACTTCAACTCCCAGAATTCCCCAGCCAGCCATGCTGGCTGGGGAATTCTGGGAGTTGAAGTTCATGCATCTTAAAGTCGCTGAGGTTGAGGAAGGCTGATATAACAGACCGATAATTCCTTCTAGCAATATGTACAAACAATTCTTTTGTTCTGGATTTTAATATGGATGAGATGAAGTGAATTTTCCACATGGCAGGGTGATGAAGGAGGAAAAAAAACTGATTTGAATACTCTTTGGTTATCGGTGGTGGGTTGCATCTTGGAACTTTAGGACCGCTGAACATTAATTTTCTGTAGCTTGTTGGAATCAGAATATCTACTGTCAGCAGGGAGCCAAATTTAAAAAGAAAGATTCACATGCCAGGGTTTTGCCACCTGTTTAGAAAAGTGGTAATAGCCAAAAGGATGTAATACGGACAAGTGAGGAGGACTTAGCACCATCGCTCAGAGGAACTTCACGTTTTTCAGAATAAAGCATTAAATCTGCTCTGTGGGAACAACTACACATTGTAAGTTAATACCTGATAAGTAGTTTTCCGTATCTGTCAACTAACAACGTGAGTAGAGAAGTCACACAGTGACTAGATGGCACTGAGACCTTGTTTAAAATGACTGACATAAATTATGGCTCATTTATTTATTCACAGCATTTTTTATTCTGTTCTTCAGCCAAAAAGGCTCTCCAGCTGACTGACATACAATCAGTAAAATTCTCTACTGGCGATTCAAAAGAATATACTTATTTTTCTGAAAGACATGGACCTTTTTCAAGAATAGATGTGATTTGGATTTCTAAGGCTTTGGCTATTAACGTTTATAAAGTGGAAACATTACCAAAGACTTTTTCAGATCACAATCCAGTGACTTTAACTTTAAAAGGAGAAATGTAAATGTTGTTATAAAAGGGAGTGATAGTGGAGGATTGTAAAATGCAAGTAAAGGAATTTTTTTAGAATAATCTTAGTAAAGGCACAGAAGAGGCATGGCTTGGGATGCAAGTAAAGTTTTTATAAGAGGACATTTTATACAATGTAATACAGGTAGTCCTCGACTTACAACCACAATAGGGACCAGAAAATTTGTTGTTAAGCGGGGTGGTCATTAAGTGAGGCATCACGTGGCTGTACCTGATTTTATGACATTTTCTGTGGTGGTCGTTAAGTGAATCATGCAGTTCCCTATTGATTTTTTTTGTTGGAAGCCAGCTGGGAAGGTCACAAATGGCAATCATGTGACCCCAGGATGCTGCAACTGTCATAAATACATGCCCAAATTTTGCTCATATGACCGTGGGGATGCTGCGATGGTCATAAGTGCTTTTTCAGCACTGTTGCAACTTCAAACAGTCACTAAACGAATGGTCATATGTTGAGGACTACCGGTAGTAAATTTAAAAAGAAAAGGCAAGAGAAAATCCAGATGATCTTGGATGAGTTTAAAAAAAAGTCAGGAAGAAGAATTTAGAAAATTCCCAGAGATGACAACTATTACTCACCAAATTAAACTTTTGCAGAGGCAACTATCTATGTTAACAGTGAGAGAGACGGAAATAAAGATGAACTATGGAAAACAAAGAAATTATGAATTTGCAAATAAACCAAAGAAATGGTTGGCATATAAACTGCGAAAAGAAAAAGAAAAGAGATATTAAAGTTACAAGAAGGGAATACTGTAATATCAGATAACGTAAATACGTGAAAAATGTTTCATCACTATTATACTACTTTATACAAACGTCAATAAATTACCTCAGAAAAAGTGGATGAATATTTATATAAACAGAATTTACCAAAGATTACAGAGAACCAGAGACAAATTTTAAATGGACCTATAATAATAAGGGAACTGTGTCAAGCTATTAAAAAGACTAAAACAGGAAAGGCAGCTGGTTCAGATGGGTTGTTGACTTCTTACTATAATGTTTTGAGGCTGAGCTTCTACAAACTTTATAACAAACAATGAATATTATTCTGCAATAATGTTTGGTCTGGATGAAAGAATGGATGTCGCTGAGAAACAAGACACTTTTACAGTTAGAAGATCATAACCTGAGGTTTGGATGGCATGGATATTTATGATATGATAAAGTTAAAATTAATGTGGACTTTAAAATCATTTTATTAGACATGCCATATAGAGGATATGGAATAAATATAAACTCAGGTTGTAGCCAAAAACAGCTTGATGGATCTCAGCTCAAAAAGCATATCATAGGAGAGAAACAGCAGACAAAGACAAATAGTTGACATACCAGGAATTTTTGGAAAACCATTGAGGGGAATTTAAAATCAAATCAAGAGAGAAATTAATAGCAGAAGGATGTAGTTGCCAATGTTTTTCTCATTTATAGTTATCAGAAAGATTCAAAGTGAACAAAAGATTTACCATTCAGAGCAAAGTAAGACAGACTTTGAAGTACAACTGTGCACTGAGGATGAACATGTAATTGCTAAAATGTATAAACTTTTGTTGGAATTTGAAACAGAGGAAGAACCGGTTAAAGAATGTATAATAAAGCAGGCTAAGAATTTTGGCTATAATATACAAAGGGATCAATGGGAAAATATGCGGTTAAAAGAGTTGAAATTTACATTGTGTTAGGATCTCAAAGAGAATTTTATAAAATAATGTAACGGTACATGATGCCACAGAATGTATAAAAGCACTTCAAATGTATGTTGGAATTGTGAACAACATGAAGGGACATTTTATCATGCTCAGTGGACATGTAAAAAAGCTTTAAAAACTTGGTTTCAAATACATACATTGATACAGAGGATTTTAAAGATTAATATTCCATTGAAGCCAGAACTTTTCCTTTTAGGACTGATAGATAAACTGTTAGAAAAAAGCCATGGAAGATTATTTCAATATATGATTACTGCAGCGAGATTATTATATGCACAGAGATGGAAAGATTCAACACTACCCACTATGGAGAAAGTTTTAAATATATATACCAATCTCCATGGATAGGTTTACAATCTAAAGAAATAACACAAAAGGAAATAAATAGGGGGGAGGGAAGAGAAAAAAAGCAAGTTCAGAAACAATTCTTTGGGTGAAGTATGAGTTCTTAAATAACAATCAGCTGGATGTAATTCAGAAAAAGGAAAAGCTTGGTGGATTGATCTTTCAACCAGCTCATAGATTAGACCTGCATCATTAGATCTTCTGCAATTATGGCTTGATAACATCTGAAACAGTTACTGAAATGACTGCTTTCCTACATTCTGTTTGAGTGCATGAATTAAGCTAGCCATCATGATTGAAACAGGAAGAATGGAAGGCAGGACAACAAATAAAATATTTGAAGTAAAAAAAATGCCTTGTAGACTGCCATTAATTAGAGAAATATGCAGTGAAGTTGAACAGTATTTATTTTAAATCCACAGAGCCAATGTGAATATTCATTTATTTGGGTGACTAGCCAAATTAAAATTCTTACTTTATGGGTCTGTGAAATATATACAATTTGATTCATGCTGCTAATATACATTTTGAATCTATAACATAGGACATACACAATCAGTCTTGTAAATGTCAAGGGAAAAGCCCCTTGCTACAATACTTCCAAATGTATTAACGTTTAAGCTGGATCCTCTGTTCTAAAAGGTAAGGATAAGGAATGTCCAGATCCCCAAAAATACAGTTTGTTCTACAGCCCAGGAAGTGATGCTTTTGACTGGATGTGTTAATTTAAAAAATTATTAAAGTGAAAAAATGTGGGGAGGCAATCGCTTCCAATTTATTTGAACTTTTTAAAAAGCCAGGCTTGCTAAAATCAGCACCAGATGGTTTCTTCCTTCCTCTTGGGTGATTTCTGGAATGACCCTGTGATGCTCAACACAGAATGGATTGTGTTAACAGACCAAAATGATTCACTTTCTTGAAGCCACAGAGAATCCGTCCATCATCCAAAGTGGCTTTGAGCACATGGGAGGCTTAAAGAAAGGAGCAAGAAAAGAGAAAATCCCTACACAAATTAATGGATGATGAGATTCTACCCAATAAAGACATTGTTGTTGTTGTTCAGTCGTTAAGTCGTGTCCGACTCTTCATGACCCCATGAACCATATTGCGCCAGGCCTTCCTGTCCTTCACTGCCTCCCTGAGTTTGCTCAGTTTCATGCTCATTGCTTCAGTGATGCTATCTAACCATCTCATCCTCTGCCGTCCCCTTCTCCTTTTGCCTTCCATCTTTCCCAGCATCAGGGTCTTTTCCAAAGAGTCCTCTCTTCGCATTAGGTGACCAAAGTATCTGAGCTTGAGCTTCATTATCAATCCTTCCAATGAGCAATCAGAGTTGATTTCCTTTAAGATTGACTGGTTTGACCTCCTAGCAGTCCAGGGGACTCTTAAGAGTCTTCTCCAGCACCACAGTTCAAAGGCATCAATTCTTCGGCGTTCGGCCTTCTTTATGGTCCAGCTCTCACAGCCATACATTACTACTGGAAAAACCATAGCTTTGACTATGCGGATCTTTGTCGGCAAGGTGATATATCTGCTTTTTAATATGCTATCTAGGTTTGCCATAGCTTTCCTCCCAAGGAGCAAGCATCTTTTAATTTCATGGCTGCAGTCTCCATCTGCAGTGATCTTGGAGCCCAAATAAATGAAATCTGTTACTGCTTCCATTTCTACCCCTTCTATTTGCCAGGGATTGATGGGTCCAGATGCCATGATCTTAGTTTTTTTAAGGTTGAGTTTCAAGCCACCTTTCGCACTCTCCTCTTTCACCCTCATCAAGAGGTTCTTTAGTTCTTCTTCACTTTCTGCCGTTAGGGTGGTATTGTCTGCATATCTGAGGTTATTGATGTTTCTCCCTGCAATCTTAATTCCGGCTTGTGATTCTTCCAGCCTGGCATTTCTCATGATGTACTCTGCATATAGGTTAAATAAGCAGGGTGACAGTATACAGCCTTGTCGTACTCCTTTCCCTATTTTGAACCAGTCGGTTGTTCCATGACCGGTTGTAACTGTTGCTTCTTGGCCCGCATACAGATTTCTCAGGAGACAGGTAAGGTGGTCTGGTATCCCCATCTCTTTAAGAATTTGCCACAGTTTGTTGTGATCCAAACAATCAAAGGCTTTTGCATAGTCAATGAAGCAGAAGTAGATGCTTTTCTGGAACTCTCGTGCTTTCTTCATGATCCAGCAAATGTTGGCAATTTGATCTCTAGTTCCTCTGCCTCTTCGAAACCCAGCTTGTACATCCGGTAGTTCTCGGTTCACGTACTGCTGAAGCCTAGCTTGTAGGATTTTGAGCATAATCTTGCTAGCATGTGAAATGAGTGCAATTGTGCGATAGTTTGAGCGTTCTTTGGCATTGCCCTTCTTTGGAATTGGAACGTAAACTGGCCTTTTCCAATCCCGTGGCCACTGTTGCGTTTTCCAAACTTGCTGGCATATTGAGTGCAGCACTTTAACGGCATCGTCTTTTAGTATTTTAAATAACTCAGCTGGAATACTGTCATCTCCACTAGCTTTGTTGTTAGCAATGCTTCCTAAGGCCCACTTGACTTCACTCTCTAGGATGTCTGGCTCAGGGTCAGTGACCACACCAGCATGGACATCAGGGACATTATGATCTTTCTTGTATAGTTCTACTGTGTATTCTTGCCACCTCATCTTAATCTCTTCTGCTTCTGTTAGGTCCCTGCCTTTTTTGTCCTTTATCGTGCCCATCTTTGCACTAAACGTTCCTTTGATATCTCCAATTTTCTTGAAGAGATCTCTAGTCTTCCCCATTCTATTGTTTTCTGTGTAGAGTTGTCTCTTGTGTTGTTGGAAAAGAGTGTTTGCTATGACTAGCTTGTTCTCTTGACAGAACTCTATTAGCCTTTGCCCTGCTTCATTTTGTACTCCAAGGCCAAACTTGCCTGTTATTCCGATTACTCCTTGACTTCCTACTTTAGGATTCCAATCCCCTATGATGAAAAGGACATCTTTTTTGGGTGCTAGTTCTAGAAGGTGTTGTAGGTCTTCACAGAACCGGTCAACTTCAGCTTCTTCGGCATCAGCGTTTGGCTTGGATTACCGTGATGTTGAATGGTTTTCCTTGGATACGCACTGAGATCATTCTGTTGTTTTTGAGGTTGTACCCCATTACTGCCTTTCTCACTCTCTTATTGACTATGAGTGCAACTCCATTTCTTCTAAGGGTTTCTTGCCCACAGTAGTAGATATAATGGTCACCTGAATTAAATTCACCCATTCCTGTCCATTTCAATTCGCTGATTCCCAAGATGTCGACGTTCAATTTTGTCATCTCATGTTTGACCACATCCAGCTTGCCTTGGTTCATGGATCTTACATTCCACGTACCTGTACAATATTGTTCTTTACACCATTGGACCTTCTTTTCGCTTCCAGATACATCCACAGCTGAACGTCCTTTCGGCTTTGGCCCAGCCACTTCACTCTTTCTGGAGCTACTTGGAATTGCCCTCCGCTCTTCCCCAGTAGCATATTGGACACCTTTTGACCTGAGGGGCTCATCTTCTGGCGTCATATCTTTTAGCCTTTTAACATTGTCCATGGGGTTTTCTTGGCAAGGATACTGGAGTGGGTTGCCATTTCCTTCACCAGTGGACCACATTTTGTCAGAACTCTCTGTCATGACCTGTCCGTCTTGGGTGGCCCTGCACGGTATAGCTCATGGCTTCACTGAGTTACACAAGTCCCTTCGCCACGACAAGGCAGTGATCCATGAAGGGGAATAAAGACATACAGATTCTGAAAAAAACGAAACAGACTAAAAAGAGAAGCACCAGATTTAGTTGCTCAGAGCCCTTAGAACTTAACCAAAGTCTTGATAAACGTTGTAAGAACAAACGTGGTTAACCACCCAAGCAATCTGAGAGCCTAGGGAAGATTCCTTCAGTATGTATACAAATAATTTGAGTGGTGGTGGTGGAATGAAAGATAAGGAAGAAAAAATAAAGGCAATTTTCATGTACATAAACTTACACAGGCTAATATAAAAAGTTAATTCTTAATTTTCCTAGCTTAGCTAGGAGTTACATATTGTAGTTGTTGCTCAGTCATTCAGTTGCTTCCAACTCTTTGTAATCTGAAACAGTTTGTCACTAACTGCTTCTTCTTTGGGGATTTGTAAGCTCATGCTTTCTTGACTGATTGAGTTGATTTGATTTATATGGTCACCCAAAGAGAAGGGTGAAAGAAGAACAAAAATTGTCCAGAACTGTTGGATCCAGGGATGATTTCTTGAGGAGGAGGAGGCCAGGCCATCACTTCTTTAATTAATTAAATTAATTGTATTGTTTTTATTTATTTAATTTTAATTAAGTTAATTGCTGGCAGAACCACACTCTCCTTCAAGGATGCATTCACCATCATCTGGATCAAACCACATATCAGCTGCTGAGAAAACTTAACCTGCCAGAAGTAGGGTTATGTAATGGCATGTGGGAATGACCTTGGGAGACCAGGTAAAGAGATGCTGCCTAGGGAATGGGCAGATAAGAGGGAGCAAGCCCACAGCTGCATAGTGGGTGGAGTAAGAGCTCAGGAGGGACCCTCCCTAAGTTCTCAGGCTGTAAAGGTGACAGCAGGAGAATAGTACTTACAGACTTTCAAGATTCTGTTAATGAAAGTTGCCGGCCAGAAATGGTCAGCACTTCAGTGGTTCGAGCCCAGCCTTCATGTTAGCAGGGTGAGCTCCTGTTTCCTCCCCAGTTCCTGTCAACCCAACAGTTCGAAAACTCACTTGAGTAGATAAATGGGTACTCTCACTCCAGTGGGAGGAAAAATGCTGGCGGCGCCTGGCAAAAGGAGTCGGGAGCAGTTGCCGGTAGCGTGAAACCATGCTTGCCTGAAAAAGGCGCAAAGCAAAGGAAATCCTGCCTCCTGCGCTCGCCAGCTGGGCTCTGCTCTAGGAAGGAGGCTCTGGCAAACCACTTCCGAAACACCTTGCCTTGAAAACTGCAAGGACTCATCCAAAGCAGTCACTGCAGAGTCGGTAACGACTGAGTGCAGATAAAGACAAAAACAAACAGAATTAGCTTATCTGGGCATGTTTCCTGTCTGGTCTACCTAGTAAGGCTGACATCAATCTTGCAAGTCTCCTACTCTCTTCCAAAGAGAGGAATTTCAGGAATGGCCTCCAATCCTCAAGGAACTCTGCTATCTGCCAAGCATCTGGCAGCAGCATTGTTGCAACACCAGCAGCAAATGGATGCATGGGTGACCAATTTGCAGAATGGCATGATACAACTAACACAGCAGCAGCAGACTATGCTGTCTCTTATCTGATCTTTCCCTAGGCAGCATCTCTTCCCCCCATCTCCTAAGGTCTTTCCCATATACTATTACATGTCCTCCCTTTCATCCTCATGTCCTCCATCCAGCAGGCATAGCCTTAAAATCAAATATTGTCCAGCTTTTTTATTATGTTGGGTTTTTAAAAAAATTTTGGACTGTTTTCACAACAATAGTCATTCAAACTTTTATGTATTATGACCTTGTAAATTGTCTGCTTCTTTCTTTCCCTCGTCCTTCAACAGACTCGACAGCCTAGATTTATGTTATTTCATTTATTCTCTGATTCCAGCAATCAGCTTCAACCCAGCCCCTTCTATGGTTTATGACTGTTGTAGTCACATGACTTGTCATATGTTTCTATGGTGAAATTCGGAAAGCACATCATCATTGATTCTGTATTATCACTAACATACGTTCTTGAAAATAAAGATTTGTTCGAAAATTATTGTGATTGAAAAATGAGCCTTTCTGATGCTGGAAAAGGTAATTTCATATATGTGTAGGCCTAAGTCCTTTTTTTTTTTTTTTGCAGTTTTTTCAATGTAATTTTTGTTGCAGATCCAAAATTAAACAGTTAGCGTTTCCTGTTTGTTCTCCTTTCCAGTTGTGTATGTCCTCCTTTGCCTGTTTAGATAGCTGGTAGCCCTAGCCAGGAGACACTGGGATATAATTTATAGGTAGCTGCATTTATAGCCTGAAAACTCTGTCCATTTCCTCAGGACCAACAGGTTTGAACTCTTCTTAGGTAATCATGTAGACTGTACCTCAGCCAATTGAAAAGGATCTGCATAACCAGAATCTAACTCAGAACAGATCCAAGCAACTTTATCTGATAAAGGCTTTGAATGGTCTTCACAGTGGCCTTGTAGATGTTCCTCTGGACCATCCCTATTTAGGAGAGATTGGGGCACCTTGCCCCTTCATGGATCATTGCCTTGTCGTGGAGAAGGGGCTTGCATAACTCAGTGAAGCCATGAGCTATACTGTGCAGGGCCACCCAAGACCCGAGACCCGAGACTAGTTCCCAAATATTTCAGAGTTGTATTGTCTTCAGAGTTGCTCCTTGTGGAGTGGTATCAAAAAGGGGATGCCCCTGAAAACTTTGTTGCAAGTCATAACAGTGAGTGGTTCTAACATCACAGGATGTGAGAGTGTGGGCAAAACATAAAAACATTGGCATGAAAGGAAACTGCATGGAAACATTGGGAACAATGAATAGGGACATGAACTGAAAACAGAGATAACTTTCACCACCAATGTGTTGTGTTTGGCTCAGTTCTAATTAAATGCCTTCCTCATAATTCTTCTAATGGGCTGAACTTTGGAACTTTAGTGGATGCTTCTGAGAACAATTGTGAAGGATGTTCTTGCTTAAAGATGAACCCTGTGGCTGGCTTTGCAGCAACCTTAACTCCACTGGAAAAAAAATTCTGATTAGTCTCACTATTAATTGCAGTGACCTAACTATATTTAGCTGTTAGGTCAACTTCAGTCCTGCTTCTCATTCCCTTGATAAATGAAAGAGAATGTCTTACTGGGTAAACTACTGATGAAGATCCATTGTTTATTGTCCAATACTGGCAACACTGCTTGTGTTGCTGGGATTTCTTTAAAGTAGACAGGATCAATTAATCTATGTCATGAACTGTTTATGAAATAGACCCAACAGGATTAAATATATACACTTACTCAGGACTATTTAGGAGCTGGTGGTAGACAATGACTTATTACATGTGTTTATGAGAAGGCTGAACTTCCTTTCAACGTTTTCCTTCAAGACAGACTTCAAACCTGGCTAGCCATGTGAATTTGGGTGGAAGCAGATAACGTATTAGCTTTATCAAAATGATTTTAGCTATTGGGCTTATTAGGTGGATCCACCATTGGCTCACAAACTATACTCAAGAAGGGCTTACCTGTGGTTCCTCAAGCAACTGGCAAGATATAACAAGCAAAATGTCACAGGCTTCCTCCTGAGCCCTGCACTTAACAACAATTAGATGAAGAGATGGAAGGAATCCTTATCAGACTTGCAGATGACCAAAAACTGGGTAGGTTAGCTAATACTCCTGGAAGACAAGGAAAAAAAAACACTCAAAATGATATTGAAAGGTTAGGGACCTAGAATGAAAATAACAGGAAAAAGAAATGAAATGCATGGATGGGGTATCCCTTTTTTAGTAGTATTACCAGGTACTACTAAACTGTAAATGGTAAAGCTGCTAAAAAGGCAAAATTGGGTTTAGGCCACAGGAGTATCATTTCTGAATCCCAGGAAGTCATGGTCTACTTTATTTTGGGTGGTTATCCAGTTCTGCATATCATTCCAAACATTGGAACATTTTACGAAACTGAGCATGTACAGCCTTGAGAAGAAAAGTCTGAGGGGAAGTGAGATAACACTCTTCAAATACTTGAAGAACTCTGTGCAGAAGAAAAACATCTGCAAAATCCAGTTATTTCATTGCAGTGATGAAAGGAGCACCATCCCATTCAGTGCAAACTCGGCCCCTTTGGTACATGTGTGTGACTTCATAAAGGGGTGCATCACACCATCATGATGCTCATTTCATCATTTATACCCCCTTCCCATAGACACCTCTGATGCAGAAGACAAAATGTAAGACCTATTACAAGGGCTTGAAGTGATGCAAGGAGGCAGGTTCTGATTTAATATTAACAAAAATATCCAAACAGGAAATATGGCTGACAAAAGAGCTCCATTTTCCTGGATGTGATCAAGTAGCAGTTGCTTTAACTGGGATTCCTGCTTGGCACAGATGTTTGGATTTGATGACCTAGATCAGGGTTCCTCAACCGTAGTAACTTTAAGATGGGTGGACTTCAATTCCCAGAACTCCCCAGCCAGCATGGCTGGCTGGGGAATTCTGGGAGTTGAAGTCCACCCATCTTAAAGTTGCTGAGGTTGAGGAACCCTGGCCTAAATGGTGTTGTGGGATTGCATGTTTCCAAGGGTGAAGGAAGGGTGTTCAAACTCCTTTTCCCTGTATCAGGGTTGCATAATGTTTTTTGGGCCCCTTGTTTGGGATATCTGACCAGGGGTTGCATTCCTATAACACCAACATTGTAAATGAAGCAAAATATAGCTTTTAAAAAAGAAAAAGAAATCTCCTTCAAAAACTACAACCCGAATCCAAAACCCATGAGAAAACAAACAGAAAATTGGCCCAATCCACAGAAATGACATAGACCAATCAATCTTAGATCTCAAGGTAAATTCAAGGTATTTTGGACCATTGAAAAATTCAGAAAACAGTATTTTGAACTGAGCTGTCTTCTAAAAGCATATGGATATTTGAATGATACTTTAAAGCTGTTCCACATTCACACGGCAACTGATGGAAATCCTATTTCTACAAATGCCTTGCTGTGAAAGAACTCGAAAGGGTGACTACAAAATGTATGTGTATTGACTTTGTGTAATTTACCTGAAGGGTGGATTTTGATTAATACGTGTTTTACTGCAATTGTCTTCAATTGAAGGTTTTAGTTCTGCCCTGCTCTGATGCGCCTGAAGCTGTTCACCTCCTAAAACAGAGTCAAAAGCTCTTCTTTCTCTGCTTGTCTTTTTAGGATACGCTTCAAGAGAGAAATAAACAAATTGCATCAGGGTTTATTAACTGCTTCCTACTTTCAGCCTGCTTGGTGAGTTTTCACCTTCATGACCTCTCGAAATAAAATGAAGAGGGAGAAAGAGGTTGCTCTCTTGGTCTCAGCTGGATTATTTCAAGGGAAGAGCTGTAGAACCAAAGGTTAGAAAAACAGATGTTCACACATATGCAGACACACACACTCGCACAGATACCACCATTTCCTGAATAAATGATCTGGTAAGTATTTATATTACACCGCTTACCTACCTGACAAGGGCCATATTTACCTATAGGCTGGATTTTGTTCTCCATGAGTAACTTGCTTCTTGTGAATAGGGAGAGCTTTGGGGAGGGGGAATAAATCAGATCCCACAGAATATTTTTAGCTTGTCTGCATGCAAACAATTTAAGGGAACCAAATCAGTCTTCAATTTGCTACAGATCGCAGCTATGAATTACCCCTGGAGCTTTTGTGCCAGCATATTGATTACTCTACAGTCAAGTGCAAAAAGAGGTATAGCTTTGAAGAGTGGTAATAGCCCCTCCCCACCTTCCCAAGAATTTATTTATTTAGAGTTTTAATCAACCCCACTCCTAAAGACTCAGTGAGTAAGAACATTTTTTAAAAAATAGCTTTGGAAGTATAACTGTATTCCCCTCAGATGCTAAATGTTTGCATGGGGAAAAAAAGGTTGTATATTTTATTTCTGGATGATTCAAGGGCTTAGTGCTTAACAAAAGAGCAGAAGAAGACTGCTGTTGGATCAAGTGAAAAGTTTATTCAGTCTAGCATTCAGTGTCATTCTGTAGCTGACCAGATACAGTTGGAAAGTTCTCAAGCATAGGTAAGATAGCAATTGTCCCCTGTGGCTCCCTATCAGCCGTTATTTACAGATTGCTGCCTTGGCATTGGGAGGTAGTAAACAGCCATCTTACTCTTATCCAGCCTTCTTTTTAAGCCAACCAACTAAGGGTACCTCACAGGGTCTGCATCAACCCGGGTCAGCTCTATACCCCTATGATCCCATTTCTGTGGAGCATTTTCAGCTGACCTGTAGTTCAACCAGAATGCAGTTCCCCAGAAGTAACAGGAGCTCAGCATAGCTGGGGGGGGGGGGGGGGGGGGGAGGGGGCTTCCCCTTGGTGGAAATGCCTTGCCTTGCCTTCAAGCTCCTGGTTTTCACCCACCTCCCAGAGGTTAAGCCACTGCTGTAACTTTACCCAATCATTTCCCTGCTGTTTAAATAAATTGGGTAGTGAAACAATGTCTTGGTCCTAGGGCGCTGTGACAGCTCTGAAGCTCCCACCTGATTGTGCATGTTCAGATATTTTCAATAACACAGATTGTAAAGTGGGGAAGGTGGGGAAGAAGATTATTGGGATGCTGTTTTTGGCACCCTCTGTTTGGTCAGCTGAGGGGAGGGGTGAACGGATTGTCTCCCGGCCATTGAAGACAACGGTAGGTCAGCTTGAAACTTTCTGAAGGTTGGGAGGGCAAAAATGTGAGCTTCATCTCATATCAGCCAATTCCATAGTTTCACCGGAGAAGAAGGAGGAGGAGGAGGAGGAGGAGGCAGCAATAGGCCATCTATTACAATATTGATCATCTGTTCACCTTGTAGTAGACAGTTCCACAGTCTAATTATGCACTGTTTGTTCCATTATGTGTTCTCACTGCTACACCATGTCATGGTCTCTGTATTCTGTGGTGCAAGGCAATATCTATGCCTAAGGAGATATCTAGGCAAATTGCTCAATGGGTCCATCTGGCACCTCAGAAACTGAACAGATCAAGGATGTTCAACTATCTGAGTTAAGAGGAATAATAGTTTTTAAGTAGCATATTAAGACTGAATCCCACTGTGTTGGTCATTTCATCTGATTTTATCAACATTTCAATAAATGTAATACAATTACTTTCCAGTCATAAGTTTACATTTCCTTCTTCAATCACGTTAAGATGCAATTTGGTAATGCCTTTTGGAGATGTGCACCTGAGTTGTGCATCTCTGCAAAGGATGCTCAGCTCTGCAACCAAACTTGACCAGTGAGGGTAGGATTTGAGCATCACAAAATCACTGATCTCCCAGGCTCCCTACTCTCAGATGTTTCTGTCAGCCATGTGTTAAAGAAGACACTGTCTTTCACAAGCTCCTTTGTTCTGCAAGGCTGAAGATCACACCCAGTTCACAAACAGCCATGAAAATGAATAATGCAGTACTTCTTCTCAAGTGTCTTGAGATCTTTACAGTGACAAGATCACACATTCGTATCTATACCAGTTCAATTAGCAGTTCCAACAAATGTAGCCAACAGAGGCCTGCAAACTTAAGCCCTACTCCTTCCAGAGCTGCTGTGCCAAGACTCCGATAATGCTTTTTTCAGTCAACACTGCAAGGATTGTAAGCTATGATGCTTCTGAAAGACTTTGTGGTTTCAATTATCATGAATATACATGTATATCTATTTTTTTGTCTGAAGCCTTCAAGTGAGTCAGGGAAATGACGAGGCTGATGACAAAGATTTCAAGGAAGTAAAATTCTCCTCCTTTGCACGTTTTAGCTCCTTGCACACCACAATGTGGCTGAGGTGGTCAGATGGGCAGGTAAACTCAGGTGACCACTTACAGATAGCCAAAAAAGAAGAAATGTCCTCAGAAAAGAAGCCAAGTAATACAGATTTGCTCATGCTAATTGTACATGTATTTTTTCATGGTAATTTTATTAAAGATTATAATTACAACAGTAAAAGCTAATACAAACTGAAAAAAAAGATAGAAGAATAAAAACAATAGAAGGCACAGAAAAGAAAGAAAAGGAAAAGAAAAAGGGAAAATAGAAAGAGAAATAGAAAAGAAATAAAAATAAGAATGTAGTAAAGAAAAAGAAAAGAAAGATATAAAGAAGTGACTTCCCACTTCATCACAAGTATAAACAATTTTAGTAACTTATCACCTTCTCTTAAAATACAGCAAATGGTCTCTTCTTCCCATATCCCATCTCTTATTTATAAACAAATCCATAAAACATCATCATTTCAGTCCTGGTGCCAGCAAAAGTCCATTAAGGGTTACCAGAGATAACAACATATCTATTTTAACCTTGATCAAATAAACCAACTTTATATTCCTTCCTTCTACTTCTTAATCTTTAGTCCATTCATTGAGGAGCAGGTGGCAGCTGTGGCTGGGTTGTGTATGTGTGTGCTCTGCACATGTTTGTCTTTTGCACCAATTGCACACTTTCCTGGACTGGGAGGCTTTGCTTACCATCACTCATGCCTTAGTCATCTCTCAGATGGATTACTGTAACACACTCTTCACGGGATTGCCCTTGAAGACCACATGGAAATTACAGCTGGCCAGCATGGAGTGGCACACAAAGTTTGGGTCACTTCACATTTTGCCCATGTTACACTACTGTGATGCAAGCTGCACTGGGTTCGAGTTGCTTTCCATGTGCAATTCAGAATTCAAACTCCTTTCCATGCTTAATATTTAGATAGATTTATTTATTTTTATTTATATTTCAAATTTGGTCATTGCCCATCTCACGAGGAAGTGACTCTGGGCAGTTTACAGTAAAAACAAAAATAAATATTAATTAAAATACAATAAAAATACAATAAAAACCATATTCATACATTAATAATATCTTCCAAGGTGCTGCTGATAAAAAGGATATTAACATACAGAAGCATCTTCGAGGTGCTAGCCACTCTCAGGGTTGGTTGGCCTTTTCTTGCCCCATGCAAGTTGGCAGATCCAGGTCTCAACTGCTTTCCGGAAGGTTGGGAGAGTAGGGGCCTGCCTCACCTCTGGGGGGAGGGTACTACATAGGGTGGGGGCCATGGCAGAGAAGGCTCTCCTTCTGGGTCCTGCCAGTCGACATTCTTTCGTTGATGGGGTCCTTAGCATAGCCTCTCTGCCTGACCAGGTGGGATGGGTCAATATAATGGGGGTGATATATAGCTCAGGTAATCCGGTCCCATGCCATGTAGGGCTTTAAAAGTGATAACCAACATCTTGAATTAGACCTGGAAGCAAACTGGCACCCAATGCAGCTCCTGCAGCAAAGGTGTAACATGTGCCATCTTTGGGGCACCCAAAATTGCCCACGCAGCTGCATTTTTAACCAGCTGTAGCTTCTGGACACTCTTCAAGGGTAGCCTCATGTAGAGTGCATTGCAATAGTCTATACAGGAGATGACTAGGGCATGAGTGACTGACTGGAGGGCCTCCTGGTCCAGGAAAGGGTGTAACTGGCACACAACATGTAGTTGGGCAAAGGGCTTCCTGGCCACAACTGCCACCTGCTCCTCAAGCAGGAGTCATGAGACCAGAAGGACCCCCAGATTATGCAACCGGGTCTGTCTGGGGTAGTGCAACCTTATCGAGAACCAAAGATAGTAAACTCCTGGATACAGGGAAGCCCCCAACCCACAGCTACTCCATCTTACCAGGGTTCAGCTGAAGCCTGTTGCTCCCCATCCAGGTCCCCACAGCCTCCAGGCACCACGAAAGGATAGTCAATGCAGATAATGGTGTGAAAGATGGAGTGCAATTCTGAGAAGGAAGATCACACTTTATTGAAATGACAATTATTGGGTTCCAGCTTACAAAGAATGAGGAACAGAGAACTATAGAAGGATTTTGAATAGCAGGACAGGAAATTCTAGGGCTTTGATCTGCAGTCAGGATCTTGGGATCACATAGGGAAAACAGGATAAGTTTGATTGTGTAAGGAGAGTTGTTCTATTGTTAAGAAACACTGTGCTTTTTAGAGGTGGCAGGGCACTGGAAATAGCCCTGGTCTCTTGTTAGCAAGTGGAAGAACATTGATGGGATTAGGCACAGCATTGCCCAGTTACTTTTTGGCAATTTCCTAATAAGTCTGCCTTAAGGCAATTGCACTGTGCCTCTAGTTAATTTCATTCTGCCTTTGTTAATGGTGAGCAAGACTTCTTTCTTTTTAACAGGGGAAGGATTCGTGGGGTAGGAATCGTGCCCTCGGGTCTGCCAGAATTTATATAAGTGGGGAACTGAACCTAGACCCTGTCATGTTTGCAAGGTCAGAGGGAAGTGTTCTGGAAATAAACTCATCTCATTTCAGCCATAAAAATGGTTTCAAGGTAGGCTGGTTGATCATCTGTCAATGTAGATTCCCAAAGATGCCATTGCTTTGAAGAACTGCAAACAGGGGCTACATTCTCATCTCTGCTCACTCTGTTGCATCTTTTTGGAATCAAATATGAAGCACTGTACTGCTGTAACATACATTTCACAATTTCTTTCTAAACATATTTAACTCTACATGCGAATGGGATGTATATCAGCTGAATCAAGAGGAAAACATTACAGTAGTGAATTCAAGCAAATCTGTCTCTCCAGCTGATGATCCAAGCCTTTAGAATTGGATGGAATCCTTCCAACAATAAGATTCCTTCATGAGATATCCCATAATTGCTATTTCTGGCTGGGCCATAAATCCAACAGATCAGCTTTACTTTTATGATATTTAAGGCAGAGATTCCTAGTCCAGAAATAATGCTGGAGGTGCAAAGTTGTGCAATAATGCAACTATTCAATATATTTCATCTACAAGTTCTCATGCCCATAATGTGTGTGTATGTGTGTAACTTCTGCACCAAAATGTTCTTTTATATCTTTTCAAACCATTGTATCTTGTAGGATAGAAAAGAAGGTGTTTTGCATTAGATTATTTTCAAAAGAAAGGGAACTTTGATAACATGCTCATGTATGGGATCACAGTTCTTGCACTCATCTAATTTATGAAGTGGCCACCGGTATATGCATATGTGCAGGGCTTATCTGCCATGGTGCAGCCAGCAATGGCCTGCAGCCACCATGACCTTCTCTTCTTCCATTAACTTCTAAGACAGTGTTTCTCAACCATGGCCACTTAAAGGTGTGTGGACTTCAACTCCCAGAATTGGCTGGGGAATTCTGGGAGTTGGAGTCCACACATCTTCAAGTGGCCGAGGTTGAGAAACACTGTTCTAAGGGAAAACATCATGATTGGGAAGGATAAGCAAGTAAAGAGTCTTCAGCATGATGGAAATATGTGTAAGAGATGACAGCAACCCCAGCAGTGTTCTCTGTTCCCAATAAAAAAGTCAGCTGACACACACAACCAAAAGATATTTGAAAGGCGTTCACAAGCACCCAAAGAACAGAAGAAAACCAAAGCTTTGTTTTTGTAGGTGAAAAAAACTTCCAAGGTATTGTAAAGCAGAGTTTACTACATCACTCATTTGAAGCTTTACCACCGCACAAAATAAAATGAAATGAAATATGTTGTGGCTCCAGACTAAGCTGTAAAGACCCAGTATTGATAATCTGGCAGCAATAGACACCATAAACTAGGCAAAGGCAAATGCTGAAGTGACATCATCATCAATCATCAACCCTCATGTGTAGGGTTGATAGGGTCATGGATGTTCCAGAAGTGCTTTGTACTTGGCACGAGTGTGAACATAGCATCTCTGTCCTTTTCATTAAAGTGGCCTACTTTTTTCCAGATTCCCATGTGAGCCTGAAAAAAAGACTGCTTAAAAAATGGCTGCTTTAAGAGTTAACCCCTTAAAGCAGCCACATCTTTTCTTTTTCCAACACATGGGGAAACTTAAAAAACACCAGTCTGCTTTAATGAATAGCAAAGAGGCATAGTGCTTTTGTAAGGTCTGAAGCACTTCTTCTACCACATGGCCAGCCCTGAAGAATGAGTGTGAGCTCCCTAAAAGGTTTGTAAGGTGTGGGGAGTGTTCCCACCATCTCTACTGATTAGTAACCCCAACAATTTCTTAGTATGTGTTAGGGGAATATTGAATGTATGTATAAATAGTTGGTTTCATTTTGTGAGTTATCTTGAATGCTGTTATGTTAGGAAGGTGAGATATTACATTACATATTAATATATCTTTTAATAAAACAGATATATAAATGAAAGCATTTTATCCACACACCATGTTGATAATGCAGGAATAGTAATCTGTCCTATCCAGATCTTGCTAAACACTAGCACTCAGCTTCCCTTACTACAGGCTATGCTGGTTGAGTTTACTGGAACAGGTAGTTTGGCCACATCTGGAAGGTCCTACAATTACTCCCGATCATTGCATTTTAATGTAGAAAAGAGATTATGCTGGAAGAACAAAGAGTTAATGGCTGGTGATTGTTGAAGCTGTAGGAATAGCCTCTACTGCAGCTTTTACATCCTGCCCTCTCCAGATGTGTTGTATTACAACTTTCATTATTCCCAAACAAGTCTGCAAATGATAGAGAGTGTAGTCCAACACACCTTGAGGGCACAAGGCTGGCAAGTGCTACTTAATATAAACACACACACACTGCACAAAATACAGAAAGAAATCAGTTTTGTGTTTCGTGAAAGGACAAGGGCTTCCCTGTGTGTTCATAAAGCAGATCAGCATGCCTTTCTGCCCTGCCAATAGCAGATAAAGAAACGAATTGTGCAACAGCCAGCGACAACTGGGAGAAAGAGAGGAAAGCTAAACAACCAAGTCATAAAAACAGTCAAAGTGAAATGGATTCGTTGGGATGGCTTTGCTGAAATGCATCTGGCTGGATGCAGAATCAAATACATGCAGGTCAGTTCACTGGGATTCTGCTCCCAAAGACAATTGTTTAATATATGCTTTTTAATACTTGGTCCAATATCAATAAAACAATTAGAAACTACCAGGAGCTCATAAATATGATTCATACAGGTCTGAATGGCTCTTAATTGGTGGTTTCAGTGTTGAACAATAGAATGCTGCCCTGTGTGAGTCAGATTTGACAAATATCCCTGCCTGGTTCTTTACTTTGGAATGGAAACAAGAAGTAGTGTTGGCTAAGAGGAAATACGAACAATAAGGAAAGCATGCAAGAGATTCATGAAGCATCTGCCGAGTATTGATAGGCCTATAATGAGACATAACATTTGTCCAGCACTTTCATGAATTGTTCAATTGAACTCTTTACAAGAGCCCTGCAAAATAACTCTGAATTATTATCTTCCACACTGCAGATGGAGAGACTAAGGTGGAGACCAGCATAGAAGTAAGGTTCAACCCGGAGGCTGCCCAGTTTACAGCTCAGTCTTTAGCTATTATGCTTTATTCACAGTAATCCAGTTACAGTTACCATCCTTCTGCATGATGGAGGCTTTCAGATTGTGATCTGGAGAACTCTACAGTTCCCTGGAAAGTTTCCAGAGTTTGTTGAATGAGGAGTAGAGTTGTTTATCTGAAGTAAAGACAACTGAAGTAGAGTTGTTTATCTGAACACTTTGTTCAGTATTGTCCCTGCAGTGTGCAACCCTGGTGAAATGTATGAAGCGGGCAGCACACCTATTTGCATGTAGAAAGTCACAGGTCAATCCCTAATAGAAGTGGGCTAAAGCATGGGAGGCTACTTTAGACCAATGTCATATGTAACCACCAAATCTTCTGGTATCCTGTCTCTTGTAATGCTGAGGTTGGAAATACATAATAACTCCAGAGTATGCTTAATATAATTTTTAAAGAAAATAAATAAACTCCTGTGTTCTTCTTTGTGACAATCTGCTGACTTTACTTTACTGCCCTCCCCACTATACACTTTACTCTTCACCTTCAACCACTACAGAGTTGCCCTTCTTTGACCTAAAATGATCAGGTAGCAAGTATGGGATAGACCACTGAGAATCTGTCAAGCTGCTCTCAAACAAGTTTCATAATACTGGACCAGCCAAAGAACTTGGTTTTAAATATCTAGGTTTTACAGTGGTGTTATTAATTACAATGGGGATGATAGGGATGATGATGACGATGACGATGATTAGGAAGTCCTTGAAATCAAGGCCAGTTCCTGGTAATTTAGATACAGATATATCTCTGTACTTTTCTTGGCAACAAAGTGAAAGTGATTTGCCTCTTCCTTCTTCTGGAATGTTTTCCCAAATTCTTAGTTTAGCCTGTGGTCCTGAGATACCTTGGAAGTTTCCCATCTAAGAATTAGCCAAAGCCAACCCTGCTTAGCTTCAAAGCCTAAGGAGACCTGGCCATCACTAAGCCATAGAATGTCACAATAAGAAGAGATTCTGTGACAGACAGGTTGGATGTCAAGGACAAAACATCTCTCTTAGGCATCTTCCAGCTGAGTCATTTCAGCCATAGCCTCTGTACGAGCACCATCCAACTTTGCTAGCTGTTCTCCCCACCACATCTGAGTAGAACAAGGAAGCTGCTGTGATTGTTTTTTTAATACTTCTTCAATGATGGACAAATCACTCAAATCTTGGCAGAATGTGAGGATGTAAACAGGTGGGTGTAGAAGTGTGCTGGAAAATACGAAGGCAGGAATCTCAGACTGGCTATAGGACCTGACAAAGGAGCCATGAACACCAATCAGACTGTGTGTTTAGATCAATTGGGGTATGCTTTGTGAGTTAAAAGATGCTGGAAACTGCACAGCAGAATCCTGAATGGTGCATGTGTCAGCCAATAAATACATTCCAGTTTACATGTTGGTCTGAGAATGTGTGAATTGGATGAGTTTGCATACAAAGTTGGTCAGAAACATTTTCTCTCCTGTACTGTGTGAATGGTTCATGACCTCTTCTTGGACAATGCAGAAATGGCCTTTCTCATGAAGATTTTCCAAACAGTCCCCAGGGAAGGCTTGAGAAAATAGCCTGCTCCACCTTTGCAAGCTGATATTACTTTGTTCAGAAGCCGAAGCCCATCAAGTTCACTAAGACATACTCCCTGCCAAGAGTGCACATAGCAGTACCCTTCATGGCTTTGACCATTAGCACAGGCTGACCTTGAAAGATACCTCCTGGCTTTTGCATGCTACCATTCTGGAAGGCAGAATATAGGCACCTTTGAATGATTTGAATGAGAAAGTGATGTGCAGTTGCTCCCCACCCCCATCAAGTAGGTTTAAACACTGTGAGTTTCTAAAGTTGGAAATAAGGCAGGAGAAGAAAGCCTAAGGAACCGTAATAATAAGAAGAAAGAAGGAAGGAAATGTGTAATTGGCTTCAGAGGTATACGAATGAATCTGTTTCATGGGGGAATGCTGCTTGATAACTGTGAATATTCTAGCAAAGGGTTGTATTTCACACACCTACCTGGAATTTGCTATTATGCATATCCTGAATGGTACTGAAATCCCCTGCCGGATCTCTACCCTTTAATGTCTGTATAATAAAAAGCAATGTGTATTCTTAGCCCGCAGGTAATAAATAGGGAAGCATTCAAAAAAGGCCTGTCTTTAAGAGGAAAGCCGAGATCTTATGGGATATGCATTAGTCCCTGCAATAAAAGAACATAAATCAAACAGAGGGGCCTGGATGGGAGAGGAGCAGCAGAGCAGTCTAGGGTTGCTAATGAAACTCACATCACCAGCAGCATTTGAAAGAGGGACCGGAGTTTTGTTAAGTGCCCCAAATTCTTGTCACTGCAAAGAATCAGCCTGGACATGCTTCACTCCCCTCTCACACTCGGGCACGTTCTGCTGCATGTTAAGCCTCATGGGCTCATTTGCAGTCTATGAAGACAGAATGGTTTACTGCTTTTTGAAATCCCTTAGGGTTCTTCCTCTTGGCCTCTTTGAGTCAGGAGGGGAGTATCTTGACATAAATTGTCTGGCCCCCCACAGCAACCATGTCTGGCAGAGTTTGTTGCTGTCACACAATTTAATATGGGGTAGCTTCAGTTTGATGTGGCAGTTAAAGGCACTGAACCAGGAGACCACGATGTCTAGTCCCACCTTAGGCACAAAGCCAGCTGGGTGACCTTGGGCCAGTCCCTCTCTCTCAGCCCTAGAAAGAAGGCAAGAGCAGACCACTTCCAAAAATGCCAAGAACACTGCTGAGACTTGTCCTGACAGTCACCAAGTGTCAAACATGAAGGCTAAGTTTCAGGGTAATCCACAAGTCATGGATTCCTTGGTGTCCTTTCACCTCCCACCCAATGTCACCTATTGGCAGGTAAACAAAGCACCGACTGATCCCCAGAACAATGGCTCAATGGAGTTGAAGGTTCAACTCTTAATCTCTATTATTTATTTATGTATTTATTTAGCCCCATTTTTTATTATTTCTTGTGTGCTCCTCTTGACAGGACTATCGATCTTCTAGGAGCACAGTAGTCCTCATAAGTGATTCTATAGGTCACCAAAAGTCATCCCAGTGTCAGAGAAATAATAGAAGATCAATATTCCTATCTCAACAGCCTCCTCACCCCACAAGAAAGTCTCAGTAATTGGAAGAGCTGATTTGAAATACAAAGCACAGAAGCCCAAAACAGAGAGCTGCTGGTGGTCCAGATAACTCCTTCCTTCCTTCCTTCCTTCCTTCCTTCCTTCCTTCCTTCCTTCCTTCCTTCCTTCCTTCCTTCCTTCCTTCCTTCCTTCCCCATGCAAATGGTATTTGACCAGGTAAAATGCCTCATGTCTCTCCCACACCCATTTCACAAACATTTATGTTTGTATCATGTGTTTTCCCTACTTTATGATCATCTCAACTCATCAAATAGCAGCATTCCTGGCTGACAAATATATTGATCTGCTGGAATACATTGACATTCCAGCATAAAGGGGGAAAGACCAGTTGTCCAGTCTCACAGCCCAAACTAAAAAGGCCATAAAGATGCAGCGCCCAGTGCTTGGATGGGAAGGAGTTTTTCTACAGCAAGGACAACTGAAGCTGAGAGGATTACTGTTCCTGACCATGTCATCCCCAGGATACCCTAGATTGGCTGCATGGAAAGCTTTGTGTAGGGAGAAGAAGGAAAATACCACTTCCAAACTGGAACAGCTAAGAGTGGCTCTTGGTTGCCACAGTGATGAGATGACATCTTGAGGACATGCTCTTCAAAAATGGTTAATAAAACAACTTCATAAAGCTGGGTGTAAGGATGTGCTCTTGGTGAATCAACTCCCAAACACACTTGGATTAACTATTCTGTAAGTCAACCAAAGCACAAAAATCCTCAAAGGGTGAGGTGGGGGTTGCCAGGAAAGGAAAACCACTGAAATAGGTATGTGGTTATGAACATACAGAGATACCTTTATATGTCAGATGGTAAACTATTGTCTACACATACTAAGAGTGGGCTGCATTGTCTAGAAGTTTTCTTCCCTGCAAAATAAGATTCTGTTTTCCTTCCTTATTCTCAGGGGACTTGAAAATTTGTTTCAGTTTTTTCTCTCTCTTGGTGATGACAAGGGCTGATGTTCTATATCTTCCTATCACTCTGAAGACTTCCTGGCTGCCCACCATTCCTAATTTGAAAAAGCCCATGAAAGAATTCCCTCATGATATTTTCCTCTGGAATTTAATTGAAATCCAGGAAGTTTGGGAGGCCTCAGACTGCTCAAGGGAGAAGTCCCTCATGCACATCCTGTGGTCACTTCATAACTAAATGAGTTACAAGAACACCATATTCCCTTGGTGGTGGAGAAACGGTTATTGGTTCCCCATTGTCCAAGTGCAGGCTGATTGAGCTGGGCAGCAAAAAGGGAGATTCCAGGGCTACAAGAAGTACAACAAAGGCTAGACACAACCTGTTGGATGTCCACTCATGCATTTAACCGTGACTTCAAATGGTGCCAAACTTTGTAGTTGTTCAATCATGCAGTTATACCAGACTCTTTGTGACCTGATGGATACTATTCTGTCAGGATTCTCTAGCTCCTAGATACCGATTATATTGGACACTCTGGATAAGGATACTTAGATACATGGGGTTGTAAGTTATATTAGAGATATAATGGGATGAAAGAATAACAGGAGCATGAGCCTCAACAAGACAACAGTCAGATAAAATAGAAGAGAATATGTGTAGCTCAGGGTTGAACTGTGGAGTCCTTGGGGTTCTCTAAGCTTGGTTGTTTTCTTGCAAACATTTGTTTCTTGCAAACATTTTGTTACCCAGCTAGGTAACATCTTCAGTGCAGTGAAGGTGTTACCTAGCTGGGTAACAAAATGTTTGCAAGAAAACAACCAAGCTCAGAGAACCCCAAGGACTCCTCAGTCAGATAAAAGAAAGTTGAGTCCAGGCCAGATCTGTAACCTGAGCAAACATCTCAGACAAGACCCTCCCTAGTTCTCATGAATATAAAGGGAGGGGGGAAGTATATTCAGACTCGAAAGAGTCTGTTACTATAACATTATAATAAAAGTAGTATTAGTTTGTGTGACTTTAGTTTCCTAGTCTGACCTACCTTGGAGGGATAATAAGAGGTCATCTAGTCCAATGTTCTACTCAGTGTAGGATCTTCTAGAGCATATCTGGCAGATAACCATCCAGCCCTTCTTTGAAGTCCGCTAGAGGAGAACTCATGATTTTGTGTGGCAGCCTGTTCCACTGGTTGACAGTTTGTACAGCCAGGAAATTCTTCCTGATGTCGAGCCTGAGCTTTCTGACTGATAGTTTTAACCCACTGGCTCTGGTCCTCCCCTCAGGGGCAACAGAGAATAGGTCCACTCCTTCTTTGGTGGGACGACCCTTCAGGTATTTGAAGGTGGCCATTGTACCTCCCCTCAGTCATTTTTTCTCTAGGTTAACCATAATCAGACCCTTTCATTGTTTCTCATTGGGCTTCGTTTCCAGATCCTTTCCCATATTGGTAATTCTCCGATCTTGCTCCAATTTGTTACTGCCTTTTTTGAACTAAGGTGCCCAGAAGACGATACAGAACTCCAAATGAGATTTCACCAGGGCAGAACAGAGTACAGCAGTGGCTTCCTACGATCTGAACTCTGTGCTCTCATTTAGGCACCCAAAGATAGCATTTGCCTTTTCAGCAGCTATTCTTTGAGTTCCTATAAGCTCTTGTTTGCATCATCTGACTCCTTAATCTCTCACTGGCTTGCTGCTACAAAATATGATTCATCAATCTTTGGAGGGATATAGGCCCTCCATCCTTGCTTTAGATTGTATTCCACCTCTCCAAGGGCATTAATACTATCTATTCCTGAACTAAGAGGAATCCTTGCCATCTAATGGAATATTCAGACTGACTATGGCCTGCTCTTTTGGGGAATAAGTAGCTTTGTTTATTTGTTAACTACAAGTCCCTACGTCTTTTATTTCAACTTTAAGCTAAAAGGGAGGGAGGAAAGTGACACTTTAGGATAAATGCCACTCACATAACAGCCTCAGATCCCCATCTGAAGACTAAAGCAATGCAGAATACAAAGATGGGGTTATATTTTTGTTTTCCTTTGGAATATGAAATGATTCACTCATGTTTGCCTCCCTAAAGCACTAAAAAGACTAATTCAGTTATTCTGTACAAATTCAGCATGGGTTAAATTATTCTCTCTCTCTAGATTTTACCTAATGAGTGATCAAAGCAGCATTATTATGTATATATTTTTGCCAGCTGCAGTCCTAATTGAAATTTCTTTGGAATTCATAATAGCATTGGGTCATGTTCTGCTTATAGCATTAAGTAGTGATTACATCTAATGCTTTTGTCTTTTAATTAGCAATTTCAATTTTCCATGAGAAAGAATCTTTCTGGATTATAATTCACTTTGTATATAATGGAAACAGCCGAGCAGCCAGGCATCTTGGGGGTCATCAAGTAGAAAGTGTACGATTTACTTCATCAAATTGCAGGCCTGCTATATTTTGAGTAGTTATTACTTATCAGTCACATGAATTGTCCTCTAATGACACTGAAGACCTGGCATTAATACGTTTAGGGATGTCACATGACTGTTTAAAAGTTTAGTTCCTTGTGATAAAAAGTAAGTCCTTAACTGTGGTTAGTGATAAAAGGAATTCCAAACAGAATTTGAGGTTCCTGACCACCTTTATTGTGGATTGAATGTGTTTATCAAAATCCAGCTAGTTATAATCTTTCCCCAGTGACAAATCTGCAAGAAATGTTATCCCCAAAGAAGGTGTGGTAAAATGGCAATGTTTAAAAAGAGTTGAGATCTGAGAATCCTGAAGTTAAAAAATAGGTGTCAGGAAAAAAAAAATAAGTTGGGGGGGAGAAGCAGGGGGATTTGTATTTGAAATTTGATTGTGTGTCCTCAAGTTGTTGTTGACTCTTAGCCATCACATAGATATTCTCCATAGATCTCCAAGTCCCTAATTTGGTCTTGCAGATCTTCCAGAGTATACCCATCACCACTAACTGAGTCCATCTACCTTGCTGCTAGTCATCCTCTTCTTCTCTTTCCTTCCATCTTTCCCAGCATTTGAGCCTTCTCCAGAAAGCTTCACATAACATGTCATTTGAGCCTGGTCATCTGTGCGGTGAGTGAGAACTCTCGGTTGATTTGTTTGATGATCCATTTGTCTGTTTTCTTGGCTGTCCATGGTATTCTCAGAAGTCTTCTCCAACACCAAAGTTCAAAAACATCAATACTCTTCCTTTCCTGCTTCTTCAAAGTCTAGCTTTTGCTTCCTTAGAGAGTCCCAGGGAATACCTGTGGACAATTTAAATGTGTAAAATTAGGGTACAGTGGGTACAAAGACTCTGCATGTTGCAAGTAGAAATGCTTACAAAACTTTCAATGATTTTTTCCCCCTGTATGGAAAAAACCTCAGAGTAGAATTCTGCTTCTGCACAGACGGTAAAACAGACAGGATTTTTACTGCTTCGCAGATTCCTACTTGTACTCTGCAGGCTTTCTGAGGAGAAACGTTGCCAAAAATACAACAACAACGACTGGACACATGGCTGGGACAATAACATTCCAAGCTGGATACCTGCCAAAGCTCATAGATAATTGAAGACTCCCCTTCCCATCCCCAAAGTTCTAATTGCAGCACAATATCTACTTGGATATTGCCTTTCTGAATAACAGTCACCGGGGAAGAGGCACAAAGCAATGAGCTCTTTTTTTAAAAAAAATCAAATTATATTTTTAAATCCTACTTTTCTAGTTCAAAGAACAATTCTGTGCTGGTGAACAATTAGAATATTTCAACTTAATGCACATCTTTAAAACAGCAGCAATCAAAACAGAAAATAGAAGCCATTTCAGCCTATTGGTATTCAACATCCTGTTGGGAAAAAAGTTTTCTTATTATATATTTCATATATGAGAAAATGTATTGATGTATTATTATATAAAAATAGAAATAGAGATAGCTTGAAAGTTGGGGGTGAGGGCTTTCTAAGATGTTGGTGCTGCAACGCAGAAGTCTCCCTTTGCTTTGAATACCTTGCAATTAAACTAAGATTGGGTTGCCCCCTTCTTAGGTCAACATGATACTCCTAATCCACCTTGGTTCCCAAGTGAAGGACCACCTTATCAGAGTGCCATGTCCATTCCAATTCCATTGGTCCTTGGTGGCATTTGTTTGTGGGGAGAGCTACTCTTGCACCACAGTTAAGCCAAAGGAATCTTCCACCAACATGCATTTAGCAATGGTAACAACAGACTGCAAAGAAAATTTCAGACCATGAAGGGTAAAACATGTCTAGAAAACAGCAACCAAGAAAAACTGAGGAGGAATTGTTGGGTATGGCTAGCCCAAAGGAGTCTGAAAAGACCTGGTAGCTGTCTGGAAGTACCTGAAGGGCTTTGATGTAGAAGATGGGGCAGGATTGTTCAGAAGACTGTAGAAGACACAGTCACTTTTACTAACATGGAAGTAGATTTTGGCTGGGCATCTTATCCCAATGAGAAGAGCTGTTGTTCAGCAAAGGAAGAGACTGTTTTAGCAGCTGGTGGACTCTCCTTTATTAGAATTCAGAGACTGGATGGGCACCTGTTTGGGACGTTGTAGTGGATTCTGGCACTGGGCAGGGGGTCAGACTCTAAGTTCCCTTAACATCTATGATTCTGTGATTTCGGCTGCAAACCAAAGAAACAGGAAATAAATGATAGAGAGAAACTTGTACAGTTCTATGAGACAAACTGCAAGCTCTACTAAGAGTGTATCTAGACATCACCAGCCTACAGTAACTGTAAACCAGCTTAAGGAAAATTGAGATGCACAAAGATGCTTCAGCAGCAGCTTGCCAAAACCAGAGTGCAGGCTATATGCCCCCCACCCTCCGCCAGACAACTCCCCTGCTGCTGCTCCTTCTCAACTTTCTCTTCCAGGAAGGCAATTGCCAATCATTTCCTTGCTGTGGAGGGATCTTACTGGATGCATGTATGTGTGTGTGTGTGTGTGTGTGTGTGTGAACTAAAATTAAAAGGAAGCTGGCACACCAGAAAGCAAAACCTCAGCCTACAAAATCATTTTTATGCGCAAGAAGATCCTTGGGTTCCTCATGGGTTCCATAGGCATTGTTATAAAATAAAAATAGAGAGTCACTATAACCCACAGCTTTGTTTATAAATATGTTTTATCTGCTCATTAAAAAAAGGCAAAGAGAAGCTGGGGGTGGATAGTATCTGAGGGTTGAAGAAAGCAGGAGCATCCTCACCAACTTGCTTTCTTGGCCACGGCAATGATGGCTCCTGTTTTCATTGAGCAACTGCAGCATGCTTCCATAATGTCCAGCATGTCCCCAGTCCCAAAAGACTGAGGTTATACAGGTAGACCTCGACTTACGACTACCATAGGGACCAGAAAATTCATCGTTAAGCAGTGTAGTCATTAAATGAGGCATCACATGACTGCACCTGATTTGACTACCTTTTTTGCCATGGTCATTAAGTGAATCATTACAGTTGTTAAGTGAGACATCACATGACTGCGACTTGTGACCTTCCCTGCTGATTTTCCCATTGACTTTGCTTGTCAGAAGAGGGCTGGGAAGATCATAAATGGTGATCACGTAACTGCAGGACACTGCAAATGTCGTAAATGCGTGATAGTTCCCAAGTGCCCGAATCACAATCACATGACCACAGGGATGCTGCAATGGTTATAAGTGTGAAGACTGGACATAAGTCACTTTTTCAGCACCATTGTAACTTACTATTTATTTAGTGGTCACTAAATGGATGGTCGTAAGTTTTATCTGTGAAGCATTAAGCTAATAATAATCACAGGCTGTTGCATTTCCAGTACCTCTTCTCAAAGGCACGTATGCTATTCCAGAATGTTTATTTTGCTTGATCCCATCATGGTTTCTGGGTTGTAACTAAGGAAGAGTTTCTTCAACCTTTTTCTGAGATGGACAATTGCGTCACTCAATAATTTTCTTGTTCCTGAATGTCTCCTTGGAGACAAGACTTAGGTTCTAGATGAATCAAGTGTGTGACTACTTTATCCAGCTTCCATCATCCTCAAAATTGCATACTGATTCCAATCTGTCTAGCATTAAACAGGCAAGATGGGTGCTTAAAATACTGTGCAATTGCTATATTTTCTGCTTATATGGATAAAAATGCAACAGGTGTCCACTTCTGGATGACTCAGTTAATTCCTTCACCATTTTTGAACAGATATTCACTGGTAGATTTAATTACTGCTGACAATTTTAGGGAGCACAGTTCTTTTCGTGGTATCCCAAGCATTTTGACTGGGTATCACAACCTTCTTACACAACTTTTCTACAGCTACAGTTATATTCAGACTGAATATAGTAGCTATTTATAATAGTTTTCCAGATAGCTTTCAGTCCTAATTAACAATGAGCCAAGATTTAGAGCACCATCATTTTTCAGGTAGTGTGCGAGAGGTTCCACTAAGTGTCAGCTTATTCTAGATTGTTTTGTTTCTCTATTTTTTAATTAAGGAGCTCGCTCCCATGGCCCTCTCTTTTTAAGTGGATTTTGGCATTGTGCATGATGATTCATGGGTCCTTCACTTCAGACTTTTGATTCAATTTGTGTACTATCCATGACTTTCTCACCCTCTTTTTCAAAACTAATTATTCCATCAGTCTAAATCAGAAAAATGTCCACCTGTTGCAATACAAGCATGGATTGGCTGCACTTGAGATTAATACGTTCTTGGTGAAAAATAAATTTCATTTATTTTTCTGATGCGATAGACCAAATAGCCTGTTTAAATCTACAGCATAGAGCTATCATGTATGTGCTGCAAAATGCCACATTGCCCTAGAGCAGGGTTCCTCAACCTGGCAACTTTAAGACAGGTGGACTTCAACTCCCAGAATTCCTGGCTGGGTCCACCCGTCTTAAAGTTGCCAAGGTTGAGGAGCCCTACCCTAGAGGGAGTTGAAGTCCACCCATCTTAAAGTTGCCAAGGTTGAGGAACCCTGCCCTAGAGGGAGTTGAAGTCCACCCATCTTAAAGTTGCCAAGGTTGAGGAACCCTGCCCTAGAGGGAGTTGAAGTCCACCCATCTTAAAGTTGCCAAGGTTGAGGAACCCTGCCCTAGAGGGAGTTGAAGTCCACCCATCTTAAAGTTGCCAAGGTTGAGGAACCCTGCCCTAGGGAGTTGAAGTCCACCCGTCTTAAAGTTGCCAAGGTTGAGGAACCCTGCCCTAGAGGGAGTTGAAGTCCACCCGTCTTAAAGTTGCCAAGGTTGAGGAACCCTGCCTTAGAGGGCAACAAAAAATTAGAGTTCTATGTATCTTTTGGCGGCCTTGTAGTGGTCATCCGGATTTTTGCAGACCAGATTTGGTAGACCTACCTTAGATATTCCTTGGAAGATCAGAAATCAGCTGCCTGCAGCCTGTGGAATACATAAAGAAACCAAAATCTGGGTCCTACATAAAGGCACTAAGCTGTCTCTAAGGATGCTTTGATAATGGAGACTTTGAGACATCTATGCTGTACTAGCAAGAGACAGGCAGGAAGAAATAGTGATGGAAACCTCCAGGAGTCTCCTCTGCCCCCATCTGCATCTACAGGAAAAGAATAGCCTTCCATCACAAGCAACAAAAAGAATTTCCTGGCTTGAGGACACAGCAGAGAGCAACTAGGCTTGCCTGCCTGCCTGCCTGCCTGCCTGCCTGCCTGCCTGCCTGCCTGCCTGCCTGCCTGCCTGCCTTCCCTGCATATTTCTCACTGCCACCTGTGTAAAGTATTTTTTTGCGATACCCATAAACAGGACAATCAAATGGCTTAAAGGGGAGGTGAGCACAACTGTGTGGAGTGTTTGTGACTTCAGCTGGAACCTGACCTTTGTTTCTGCCACCAACTCTCCTACTTTTCCACAGCTCCTTGTGATACATGTATAAAGCAATGCAATCTGAAATAGCCACCCATGAAAAACACCAGATACTTATGCTTCCCCTTGATTGTCAATTCTCCCAGGATCATAGATGTCCCAGCAGAAGAGTTTTGGTAAATCTTGCTTTATTTGTGTACAACCCATGCAGTCCTTTGGCAAATCCTTTTTATGGTTGCTGGATGTGCCTACTCTCAGCATGTAAATCTCAAATAAATGTCCAATCATAGCATTGATAATATTTTAACTTATTCATGGTGGCAGGTCTGTCATGCTAACTCCCGATTTCTCTGACTCTTACTTCCTCTTCCTAATGGGGAGTGGACCTCCTTGGAACTGTTCCATGAAATCTTCGCTAACAAGGTGTTTTACTGAAGGAAGAACTCCCTTTTGGTGTCAGCTATCTTTCATGGACATCTTGCAGGCCTCCTTAGCTAGCCAACTTCACTTCTTTATTTTATTTTACAAAATGTATCTGTTGTCCCAGTCATAGTGTCAGAACCTGCATCACCCAACTATTGTTGTTTTCCATTGTATTGCATTCGATGGGAGTTGGATTGATTTGTTTCTGCCACTTGTAACTAAGGGGGGGGTGTTGCTGTTAAAGGTTGTAATAGGAGTAGTAACGGGAGGTGGGAAGGAGCTTAACCATATATGGGCAATTTAGACTGGCCTGATTGCCGGCAAGGCAGCTGGGGGCCAAAGAGCCAGGAAGGAGCTTGGGTAGGAGGAGGAGGAAGGAAAGAGGTCACCACCAGGTGGAGAAGAATTGAGATGCCAGGCAATAAGGGGAGGGGGGATAAATAGAGGGAAGTTTACCCAAGGCTTTAGTTTTAGCAATGTTCTGTTTGCAAGCTACATGTACCACATAATAAAGAAGTATTTTTCTGAACCAAGCCTGGTTGCGTGAGAATGCTTCTGAATTGGGTTTTGGACATTGTGGACTTGACACATAGACTCTGGAGAGCTCATCATAAAAATGTAGTTTATGTATGTCATAAAAATATAACGTTCCAGGTAAAACCATAAAACTAAACAAAGATGAAATCATAACAACTGAGTAAGACTGTAGCAGCCACCATATTGAGCAATCCATGATGTGAAAGCTCAGCAGAAGAGGGCAATCTTAACCTCTTTCTTAAATAATGAAGAGAGACCATTTGACCCTCTCTGTTCCATAGGGATGGGGCAGTCACAGAAAAGGTCGGCCAGAAAGAACTTTTTAAAATGTCAGCAGCTCTCTGTATTGTGAGGATTTTTCTGTTTGCCAGAAAGAACTTCACCTTGACCGTCAGTCAGCTCCTGTGAAAAATTCCTGGCTGTTTCTTATGTATCTCCAACATGAAACTCATTTATATGTCTCCAGTTACTTGTTCCAATCCTCTACAGCAGGGATCCTCAACCTTGGCGACTTGAAGATGTGTGAACTTCAACTCCTAGACTTCCCCAGCCAGCCTGGGGAATTCTGGGAGTTGAAGTCCACACATCTTCAAGTGGCCAAGATTGAGGATCCCTGCTCTACAGGTTACCTAAAGGTACTATTTAGCTCTCAGTCCTTGCAGATTACTATACCCATAGATGGACAAGCTAATCATGTTCCACCAGAAATCTCATGATTGCTTTTTCTTGCTTTTTATTTTTTAATGGAGTGTAGGATTGTCAAACTGGTCAGTTTCTTCTTTAAAAACCCATAGATGAAGATGAAGGAAAATCTCTCCTTTGACTTTCCAAAGCTAATAATTCTTATTCCCACCTTTAACATTGGCAGGTTTTGCCCCCCCCCCTCCCCCCTTATATGTGTTGCTGGCGGGGAACTCTCTTTTGTTCTGCTTTGACAGAAAGTATGGATTTCTTTGTCCTGTGCATATTTATTAATAATGTCATATTTGAATGCCAGCCTGTGGTGGTTTTGGGTCCGTAACTTGTTAGCAAATGCAGCTAGCATTTGTCATACTGAAATATGAGAATTGCAGCCTGAGGTTCATAATGCAAAGATAGTTTAGAGTTATCAGCAAGAGGTGAAACATCAAGAAATATTTATAATGTGCGGGGTGATCAGAATGAGCAACAAGAAGCCAGAAGCTAAGAATCTGTCTGTACTGCAAGGCACAGTCTGAAGCTTGGATGAGAAAGACCAAAGAGACAATTTCTAAAATATTCATGGGTGTCCACAAGGGTGGGAGGGCAAATGACATCACACATGCCATGACATCATTGCACAAATTGTGTGATATCACAGTGGTTTTAACAGAGGCACTATTGTTTCACAGAAACACTATTGGTTTCACACCCAACTCTTAAATAGAGCATTTGGCAATGAAGCAACACCTGATTTGGAGTTATTGGTCTTAAGGGTACTTATGCTGTAAGTCAGTGTTTCTCGACCTGGGCAACTTGAAGATGTGTGGACTTCAACTCCCCAAATTCCCCAGCTAGTGTTGAAGTCCCAGCTTCCACAGATTCCCCAGCTAGTGTTGAAGAACATTAGCTGGGGAATTTGGGGAGCTGAAGTCCACATATCTTCAAGTTGCCCAGGTTGAGAAACACTGCCATATGTGCATGTCCACTGTCTATGAACAACACATGCCCCAAGGACTCCTTTTATCCCCCCAGAGCATCTCTGGAGTAGGTAAGGCCAAAGTATGTAGCTCCTTGTATGCTTCCTTTTTTGGGGAACTGGGGTTGTTTAAAAGATACCCTTTCAGAAGCTTAAGGCACCCATATCATCTATTAAAAATAATCTCTTATGGCCCAAAGTTGGACCTCTTAAACCCCCTTCTCAAATCTCCTTGAACAAGAAAAGAACCTAACATTTGGCCTCTTCACTTCAGTGTCATGATGAGGTCACCAGCAATACTTCTGGCAGCCCTTAGAAACTGTTTTTTTTTTACTTTTTTCTTTAAAAAGATGAAGAAAAGTGGCATAACCCTGCCCATTTCCTGGTTATCTATAGATGGTATCAAGAATGTCCATTGGGGGAGGGGGTAAAAATGTCAAGATGGCATTTGCGACTCTGTAAATTATATTCCACTTGTTTTTCACATGTGTTGTGTCCGATGGTAGAAGGACCTCAAGCAGGACTCTGGGCCAACCGTACTATCAACCCCAGAATTACGTGGTCAGTATGAGAGATAATGACAAATTACTATGAAAAATTACTTATCTTCAAGTAGAGCAGAACTGCATGTTGATAATGCATGCAACAATCAGCTGCCCATATTGTACAGGATAGTATTTATTGCAGACTCTAAGATCAAGCTGAGAAAGAGAAGCTGCATAGCACATGATCTCCTCCTGTTGCAGCAGGCTAAGTGCACATGAGCTCTGCAGTTTCAAAAGTCACTGCTTCTCCAATACATATCAAAACAACCTGGCCTGTCTGGCCACTGGATCTCCACCCCCGGTGTGAGGGACCATTGTATGCCCTGCCTATTGCTATGTGGTCAGGGGTACAGTCTGAAATGGGAAGGGCACAGATTGCAGAAGTGGTTGTGGGACAAGTTTTCTTCAAAATATTTTATAGGTAGGCCCGTCGCACATGGGCTGTAAAACTCCAGATGACTACAAGGTGGCATTAAAGCTTTTTGTGTCTCTTTGTTCTCATATAATGGTCATCCAGATTTTTGCAGCCCATCTATAACAACTCTATTACAGATTTCTAAAAATATGGGTAAAATTAAGAGAGCAATTATCGACCAGACTTCCTACCCCTTGTCTTAAATTATTAAGAAGTTACTGGCTTCTCTGTCTTTGTCTCTCTAATACACACACCAGGTTTTCTCTTTACTGTTCTATTCATGTTGTGTTCAAATCCTCTGGTCCATATTTGCTTGCAGAGACATTTCTATCTGTATAGTATAAACTGTATATTTTTCCCTGGCCTTCAAGAAATGATAGATGTGATAGTTAGTCTAACAAGATCTTCATTTCATAGAGTAAGAACATAAGAATTGCCTTGCTGGACCAAACCAAAGATCCATCTAGCTTGACACACCATCTCCCACCATAGCTAGCCAAAGGCTTCCAGGAAACTCAAATGTACATATTACTAACAATATTTGTCTAAGAATCTGGTAATTAGTTTGAGAAAATAGGGTTTTGTGGTGCAGTTTCAAGCATATAAATCAAGAATTTCACATGCAATATTTTGCTAGGTTTTTATGTCTTTTCCATATCTTAAAAGGGGAGGAGAAACTGGGCAGAGGAGAGCAGTTGATTGATTATCATCAAGTCAATGCTGACTCTTAGTGACCACTTCTCCAGGCAGAATTGCCAAGAGTTATGAATTCCTGAACTGAGTCTCTGATAAGTTGATGATCATATTCTATATGGGGGAGGACAATCTTCTCTGTGAAGGCCCATTCAAGGACAGCCTCTTCCTGGAAGCCTTGTGCTATCTGCAGAAGCCATCCAAATCCAGGTAGGAGAACCAGAAGAAGGCTCAGAGCAAAGGCCATGAAGATGTCCACAAGCTGCCTTTGGAGAGGAGGCTGAGCAGACAGACAAGTCCTTTTCACTAAATGAGAAAATTTTTGTTCTGTTAAAATTGCAGGTCCTCATCTCTTTTAGGTGGGGGATTGTTTTGCCAGTGACTTTTCTCTCTTTCAGTACTGCGCACAATACTTGAAGCCCTTTATAAGCTTAGTCATATAGGAAGCCGTACTATTTGTCCATTTAGTCCAGCTTTCCCCAACCAGATACCATCCAGATGTGTTCAGTGTTACCCAGCCGATAATGGGTTGACCAATAGCTCTTTTTCATCACCTGACACCTGCCCCTTTTATCTGCAGATTACAAATATTTAAACAGGGACTTTTCACATGAGAAGCAAATGTTCGTTCGTGGTCTGTCTCCTCATTCGTGCAACTCCTGCAGACGTTCTATGCTAGTTATCACTTTTTTTTTATTTATCAAAGATAATTGCAACCCTGGCCATCAGTACATATCATGTGATCCCATCTGTTCATTCTATTCCCTTTTTGTGCCGGTTTATTAGTTCAGAACATATTGCCAACATTCTGCAACTGGAATCACCATGGTGCTCATAAGAACAAATCTCAGTAGCCCAAGTAGAACAATTATTTTTTACATGGTGCTCCCATCAGTGAGGAGGCTCCTAAGAACACTCCTTCGAAGCTGCTTTGTGAGACTGTGTTTGCCCCCACCCCCACTTTTCAAAGCAACCAAGCAGTATTATTATCCAATTTTGCCTCTTTGAGAAGGGCAATGTGAAAGTCACATATGCCAAAGTTTACACTGCAGTTGCCCAATAGTGTTATTTATCTGCCTGTCTATCTACCTATCTCTTTTGCCCAAAAGAAGCCTGAGGGGCTTCACAGATTTCAAAAAGAAGAAGGAAAAGAACATTATGTGAAAAGAACAGCAGTTGCTCCAGAAGAATGTAAAAAAAAAAAAAATCCCCCAACTAATTCCAGCTTAAAGGAGCCCATCATGGACCCTAAACCAAGGTTTGGGGAAAGAGCCAAGTTTTTAAAGCTTGCTTGAAGGCAGCTAGAGTAGGAGAAAAGTCTGTACTCTAATGCAGTACAGACTATTTGAGAAAACAATGCCCTCAAATCCACTAAAGGAGCCAGTTTCGTATAGTGGTGAAGGCACCAGGCTAGAAAGTGGGGGACCGTGAGTTCTAGTCCCGCCTTAGGCACAAAACAATCTGAGAAGTGGGAATCTTTACAATCTTTACATACAAAGATATACATAGGTGAAAAATGGAAACCCCCCCCCCCCGAAAAAGCATGTTTTGAGAAAGGTACAACAAGATACATACATAATTTAATACACATGTAATAAAACATTCTCAACAAATGGAAGCTGACCTATTTATGCCCTTGAAAAAAGAAAGACTGGAATGAACACAACAGATCTAGAAAAGGGATTATGGGCTGGTTTGAAATATCTCTACCCCAAGAAACTCATTTGAATTGACCACAGCAATGAAAGATAACATGACCATTGTATGAGAGAGCACCTAAAGACTCTGAGAGAGCAATGCCGGAAGCTACAGCTGGTCCAGAATGCAGCTGCATGGGCTATTTTTGGAGCCCCAAGTAGGGCCCACGTAACACTGTTGTTCCACGAGCTGCATTGGGTACCAGTTTGCTTGCAGCTCTAATTCAAGGGGTTGGTTATCACTTTAAAACCCTACATGGCATGGGACCAGGTTACCTAAGGGACCTCCTCTTCCCCAAGATTTCAACCCATCCCACCTGATCACACAGGGAGGGCATGCTTCGGATCCCCTCGATAAAAGAGCTCTGATTAGCGGGGTCCAGAAGGTGGGCCTTCTTGGCTGTGGCCCCCGCCCTTTGCAATATCCTGCTCCCAGAGTTGAGACTGGCCCCTTCACTCCTGGCCTTCCAGAGGGGTTTGAAGACCTGGCTCTGCCACACGGCCTGGGGTGAAGAGGGAAGACATCAAGTGTGGGGATGGCTACCCCCTTAGAGGCCTTTTGTCTGCAGCTCTGGAAACCATCAGCCTCTTGAACTTTTTCTTGTTTGGTAATGCTTGGTATAGTTGTTATGTTTTTTGTAATTTTATATATATTTATTGTTTTAATGGATTATGTGAGCCACCCAGAGTCCCCCATTAGGGGGAGATGGGTGGAGACAAATCAAATGAATGAATGAATGAATGAATGTTCTTGTTTCTAAACGTTCCCTCACCTCTTCAGACTGGAAATTGACTTGACAGTTTGTGAAGGAGTTAAAGATGCTATAACAAAGTCCCTGTCACCTATGGCGCTCACATGCTGCCTTTTTCTGAGAGAAAACAAACTTGCATGACCTATTTGACAGTGTGAGTAGGAATTTCTTTGAAGCATGAGTTTAGACACCACAGGCTATAATCGTTCTATCACACTATCTTCAACTCTCTGGAAAAAAAAAAAAATCTGATTCACACTCTCTCCAGCCATTAGATCAGCTCTTCTCTTCTGACTTTGTCAATGAAGCAGAAAGAAAACCACAAAGAATTTCTACAGTTATGGACACTTTCTTTCCCTGGACACTGCAGGCTTTGGATTTACATCAGTTAGATGAGACAAGCATAACTAAATGGCCAACATTTCTGTTCAAGACTTTCCTCTGCCACACCAACACCCTGTCCTTTTCTTTTGTCTCTATAACTAGGCACACCTTTCTGAAGACCAACCAATAGGCCAGAAAAGGATACAAACCAAGGAATCCTCCAGAATTCTTCATTATGGGAGGCATTATAAAAGGGAGGGGAGGTCTTGCTGACAGTCATTCATATCCTGGTCACTTCCTAGATGGATTACTTTACTTCAATACACTCTACATGGGGCTGCCCTTGAAGACCATCCAGAAATTACAACTGGTCCGGCAGGCACAATTTTGGGTGCCCCATGATTTGCCCAAGTTACACCACTGCTGAGGGACCTGCTTTGGCCTCCAGTTTTTTCTGGGAACAATTCAAGGTGCTGGCATATCCCCTCTAAAGACCTAAATAGCACAGGACCAGGCTATTTTATGGGACTGCCTCTCCCTGAGGTTCCCACAAATCTACCCCCTCCACTAGGACTGACAGGGTGGGCATACTGCAGGACCCTTCCCTTCAATGTTGCCACCTGGAAGGACCAAGGCAGCACACCTTCTCGGTAGTGGCGCCTGCCCTTTGGAACACCCTTCCCTAAGATCCAACGGGCCCCTACCCTCCTAACCTTCCCAAAAGCTGTAAAGACCTGGCTTTTCCCATAAGCCTTGGGGCTGTGTGAGGCTGAAGCACAGGAATTCTCTACAGTTTGTTTGGATATGTGAGGATGTATTGTGTCTGGAGCACCAGGCAGTGGGTATTTTTGGTGGTGGTTATGCTTTTTACTATTTTTATTGTTTTGTCACTGTTTGTGAGTTGTCCAGGGTTAAGCTACATAAGATGGGTAGCTATACAAATCTTTTAAATAAATAAATGGGGGGAAATCAAGAAAGATAACAGTTGGGCCATGAGATTTGCATTTCAGCGCTAGTCCCAAATAGATCGTATTAGTCGTGGGAGATATTACAGGGATCTGACCAGCTGAGTTCCCAATAGTATCACATATAAAAATGCAGCCATTTTATATATTAATAAGATTTGAGCAATCTTCTGCAGTTTTTAAAATACCATTAGATATTTGGTTTTTTAAAACTAACTGATGACATATTCGAAATGCTTATCGAACAAATTTAGTCTTATTCAATTCTATGGTGCTTTTAAGCTACCTATTTATTCCTTTTGTGCCTTCTTTCTCTTTTTTGTCTCTTTTTTTGTTTCTTTTTTTCTCTCTTTTTTTTTCTTTCTCAAATATTTAATAAAACGCGGAAAAGTACCCATGCTGATGATTTTGGGGACTATTTATTTATCATTATATCAATTTACGTAGCCACCTGTCTCACAATTGTGTCCAAACTATTCCACCCCAGATTTATAACAATCAAAGCAATTCAAAATGAGCCTCATTGAATGTAATGGAAAATACCATGGGTTTAAAGCTGGCATAATCATAGTCTCTAAGGCAGTGTTTCTCAACCTTGGTAAGTTTAAGATGTGTGGACTTCAACTCCCGGAATTCCCCAGCCAGCATGCTGGCTGGGGAATTCTGGGAGTTGAAGTCCACACTTCTTAAACTTGCCAAGATTGAGAAACACTGCCCTAAAGTATTAAGGTCAAGTCGATTATCCAAAATTGAAACTTTCTCCTCTACATAGCCATCCTGGCGTTACTCACAAAGCTTTTACTCTACTGGGAATAAATGTGCAAACATTTGAATTTGAATGGCTTGGGGGTGGGGTGGAGTATGAAGAAAGATAAAAGAAGGTGTTCATTCTCTTAGAGATGCCAGCAAATAAACAAAGCAAGCAATGTTGCATGTTCTTTGCAAAACCTGATACAAACCTGTACAATGTGTGGATTACTGCAATGTGTTTTACATGGGGCTGCCCTTGAAGACCATCCAGAAGCTACAGCTGGCCCAAAATGCAGCTCCATGGGCGGTAATGGGCATGACTTGGTATGCCCATGGAACACCACTATTCTACGAGCTGTACTGGTTATTAGTAGGCCTCTGGGTGCAATTCAAGGTGGTGGTTACCTTGCATAAATCTGTTTGTGGCATACGGCCTGGTGATATGGTGGACCATCTATCTCTGATAGTTTCTGCCCATCCTGCATAATCAGACAGAATGAGTGTGCTCTGGGTCCCATCAATCAAGCCACGTCATCTGTTGGGGAACCTGGCTTTTCTATCACAGTGCCTGCCCTTTACAGTGACTCCCCACCACAATATTTAATTCAAGTAGCTTCAAGTAGCTTGAATGCTTTTCTCTGGACGTATCTTGTTCTTTCCTTGTTTTATCGCTCTTCCTGTTTTTAATGATATACAAAATATAGAGCTGGCCCTCAATGCTTTGGCACATGGTTCATATTCTGGAAGAGGCGGCACTTGGGACGAATGAGACTCTGGGCACAGAGGACCGTGGAAAACCTGATCTACGGGTCTCTTCTGATTCCTGAACACAGGCTAAAGCCAACTGCACTGCTGGTGGTTCTCGGCCCCCTCTTTCTGCATAATAACAGTTTATCATTAACCATTCTTTGCTGGTGGGAGGGTGCCTGAAGCACTAAAGATGTGTTTTTAAAAGGAAATACCTGCCAAGAACTTATCACCATCACATGGCAAGAGGGGTTTTCAGTGGAATTATAACATAGTTTTCAAGAGCATTTTTATGACTCTTTGACTGGGCTGCATAGTGCATGCTCAGTGGTAGGAAATAAATGGCATTTTCCCAACATTCATAAAATGTTTTGCCAAAAAGAATATGTGATTTCCCAGCTAATCCACCACCACTAATGAGAAAACAATTAAGAATAGTTTATATACAGCTTGGATGGTATTGAGACTGGTATCATGGAGTGGCTGTAGGCAGAAATCACAGTTGTCATTTCTAATGAAAAAGCTGAATTCCTTCTTCTTACGACAGTGTTTTAAGAACATTTTGTTTTCATCTTTTAGCATAAGAGTGGGGAATCTGTAGCCCACCAGATGCTAATAAAATATTCTACTTATTTAAGATTATTTATTATTTGCATTATCCTGTCTTTCTACCCCTAGGACCGTCAAGGCAGCTTAAAATCTAAAATAAAAGGTAGACAATTGAAGTATAATTTAAGCCAATACAATAATTAGTAAAACAGCCTCACTCAAGTCAATCTCAACTCTCATAAAAATTTCCATGTGGTTTTCTTGGCAGGAATAAAGGGAAGGGGTTGTGTTTCAACTTCCCCATCAAAATGCTAACCAGATCTGAACTGTACATATTTATGTCTGTGCATGAAAAAGTATATATAGTGTTACATTTATCACTTGACAATGGCTGTTAGTGAGGCTGCAACACTGATCGAGAAGTTAAATAAATGTCCTGGGAAACGAAGATGGCAAAACACTTCCATGTTGCTTCCAAGAAAACGATGGACATGTCCTGCAGGAGTTGAGTTTGACAATAACAGGCTTTTTGGATTTAATGCTAAGAACTTCCACATGAAAGCCGGGTGCAATTTTGCAAAATGCAGCGTACAAGCAGTTGCTGTTCTGTTTTGTTTTGTTTGCTTGCTTAATGTTGGTAATGAATGTAATAGGAAAATCCAAATCAGGCTTGCATGTTTCTGGAGATGGTTCCCCAAAGGTCTCTCAGCCCTCTGAGCTCTTAAAATTAATCTCTCTCTCTTACCCAAACTATGGCACTGAATTTTACTTCATTCCTTTTGGCAGCTTTTCTGAAATTTCTCCTGCAAACCAGTCCAGCAACAAACAAGCAAGTTGTCTGTGGGGACACCAAGCCAAGAGACAAGCACAAGACCAAGATTTGGAGCCCATGGCATGAATGCTGCCCTCCCACCGGTGTCTTCCCAACCCAAGAAGAGAAACTCCATGTTCATTCATGTCCTAGATCCCACATACTAGTACAGAGGTGAACAACTTTATGCTCCAGAGGCGCATGTTCCTTCAAAACCTTAAAGACAGCTGTGTCCTCACCAAACCTTAGTGCTGCCAAAAGACCACACACACAGTGATGTCATCATGCAAAGACCACTGTTAAGTACCTCCCTCCCAACATCTGACACAAGAGGTGGTATCTGCATGATGATGCTGTCCTGCACATGTCACCCTATGTCTCCCTTTCAAGAAAGTTCCAGCTAGATCTAACCATGCTCAGCTTCCAAAGCCCTTAGCTTAGCCAGTTCTGTCATCTGCTCTGACATCTTTCTCTTTATAAGTTATAATCTGGCATCAGTCTTGGGGAGACTTTGGGAGGGTGCAGTTAAGGATTTCAGGGGGCTTCCTGTTCTCTCCCATTGCTTTGCAATGAATAAAGTATGATGATGTAAAATGCCATCACACTCCCTTTTCCTCCACATTGTTTATTCTGCTATCAGATCAATGTTGTATTTCTTGCTTTACATTTTGCTTCCTTTTTCAGCGTTGTGATCTCCAACAGCTCAGGAACAAAACGACGCTGAACTGTTCTGTCGGGCTGTATTGAAATTTTCAGTTGACTGCACTGTCAAAAGATATTTGTACCAAACTGGATGACAGCACACGGAAGGAGAGTGTCCTTGTGTCCTACTTTACAAAGGGCAATGCTCTCTTTGAAGGAGTAGGTCTAGTGCAAAGCTGGATTAAAGTAAAATAAGAAAGAAGAATAAGAACCTTGAAATTGCTCTACGATTAGGCATTAATAAGTGGACCCTTACTCATTTGTGGCTGTACACACTTTTATAAAAAATAAAAACACACCTTTTTCATATTCAGGAATGAAAGCAATCTACTGCATCAGCAATTCACACCAGGATTGCAAACTGGGAAAGTGCTGAGACATATTTTATCTCCATTTCAATCACGGCGATTCTAAGTTGGCGTCTATACCTATAAATTGGCAGGCAGCAATTAAAGGTTGATCTGTACTTTCTTCAGCCTTTTTTGGACAACATGTAGATGTATAATGGGCTATTCTAATACCGAGCAAGATATGATATTGCATTGCATTGCACAATTTAGATCCCACATTTCCTCCAGAGGCCAATGGCTTACATGGGGATCATCCTTTGTTTATACCTGTAACAGCAACTTTGTGAGGTAGGTTGGATTGAGACAATCACCCTGTGAGTTTTCATCATTGGTTTACACCATGATGCATGAGGTTTTATGCATTCATGTAAAACCTCTTACATAAGGGCATGACATAATGCAACAGCCATATCTCTCTGCCCTGAGAGCTTAAGAAAAGGAAGATCAAAGATAGATTCTATATATTCCTTCCTGCAATGCCACTGAGCACCAAGGCCAGATAGCTCCTAAAGCTAATGCATTGTTTATAGTCACCAGAAGTGCAATGGCCCAGTTCAATTCCTGGTAGAGAGTTTGAACCCCTTAGAAAGATCTGTGGTGATGTACTTCACGTCTCTTCTAACAGCTCCTTGAAACTCTTTGGTAAGTTCCTTTCTGAGATGTTTGTTTTTCCTGGCACTGGCTTCTCTTCTCTTCTTGGCAATTTGCATGGTTGGTTCTGACATCCAGCTTGCTTTCTTCTGCTCCTTCCTTTTTGGCAGTCTCTTTTCACATCCATCCTTAATTGCTTCTTTAAGTTCATTCCATAATTCTTCTACTTCTCTATCAACGAGGTTCAGGACTTAAAATGAGTCCTGATGTTCTCCATGAAAATGGTGGATATATGTTCATATCATGGAAACTGACTGGCTTTCTTCTACTTCAGCTTAAACTTAAACCTTTGGTCTCCCTTAATTCTGATCCTCAACTTCTTCATCCTAGTCAGATCCAAGTCTGCAAAGACCTAAATGCCTAAAGAAGGACCATAACTAGTTAGCAGAGTATATGCTTTGGATGATTAAGCCATCCAGATGTTAGAGACAGAAATCACAATTTTGTGGCCTCCCAGAAACTTCCAAAAAGCGTTACCAAATTTTAATTATTCTTGTGACAGATAAGGACATTCTTCATGACTAGAGAATGGTCACCACTAACTATATCGATTTTAATTCAATGTAAATATAAATTTAGTCAGGTTTAGTTTCTATCCTGGCTGTCCACAGATTTTTGGATTGCAGTCCCCTGTATGATATTTATTTATTTACTAATCCAATTTGTATAGCCACTCATCTCACAGAAAAATGACTCTGGATGGCTTACAACAATCCAATAAAAACAACATATACATAAACAATCAGTATAAAAATGTAAAAATAAATATTAAAAAATAAATATGATAAAAAACAAATATACAGACCCTAGACAAGAGAGAATAAGGACAGGTAACTCAACAATGGAGCCATCTAGGCATGTCTCCGGTTCCCTGGAAATAAATAATAAAATAAAAAAATAAAAAGCAAATAAAAATCAAATTAAAAAAATATTCAGCCCTTGGCCAGGAAAAAGTTAGTCTTGTTTTGGTTAAATCCTTGGAAATCTCAGATAAGTCAGGTGTTTAGATTTGAGCAGCTTTATATACTCACTCACTCACTCACTCATTCACTTACGTATTAATCACATTTATATGGCCACCCATCTTGCAAAAAGCAACTCTGGATGGCGTACAACAATCAGCAAAACAACAAATAAATGCAAGTATAAATACATAAAAAACAGTCATTATAAAAATATAAAAAGTCATTATTAAGAATAAACATTTTATCAAAAATTCAAAATATACAAACCACACGGAGAGGGTAAAAAGATTGACCACAGTGGAGCCATCTAAGAATATCTCCAGTTCCCTGGGACCCCCAGGCCTGGTGACGTAACCAGGTCTTGAGGGACTTCCAGAACATTAACAGGGATGGAGCTAACCCAACTTCAGGGAGAAGAATGTTCCATAAGACAGGCACCACTATGCTACACAGTAATACCTCGGTTCACGAATGCTTCTGTTCACAAACAATTCAGTTCGCAAACAGCAGCGTTCGCAAATTTTTGCTTCCGTTCGCGAACTCTGCATCGGGTGACAAACACGACCCGTGGCCATCTTCCCTGCTCTGACACGTGGTCGTGGCTTCCTCTAAGCGAGATCGGGGTCGCAGACAGACACTTGTTGTGAAGCTTTTTGGTGTCGCCTCAAGCAAGATTAGTGTTCTCTCTCTTCATACTGTACTGTACTATAGTTTGTTTCATATTTTTGTGGTTAAAAAAAAATATACATATGGTTCAGAATGGATTAACCTTATTTACATTGAACCTTATGGGAAATTTTGATTCGGTTGGAGACCAGTTTGGTTGGCGACCAGAATCGTGGAACGAATTAAGTTTGTGAACCGAGGTACCACTGTACTGTACTGTAGTGCTAGAGCGTAGCAGCAATAAAGTCTTATAGTAAAGACTTGGTTGTAATGAAGTCTTACTATAGTACAGAAGCAAGAAAGTCCTCCAAAAGTGGCATAGAGAGTGTGGGCTGTCCCCACTAGCTGCAGCAGTGAAGGACATACGCAGCAGAACCTATGCTACCAATTCTGTGGAAAAGATCATTGTAAACTGTTGTTATTCCAGCTAATAATTATAAGAACAATTATACAACTTTACAATTCGGTGCCTGGTTTTTTCTCTCTCCTTTCCCATTTCCTAACCTTGAATTTGAATTTATTTTTTTTAGCTTTGCATTGCGGGCAGTGCCATGACAAATGTTAATTACTGTACTTCAGTGTTTTTCAACCTTTTCACCCAAGTGCTGGCTGGGGAATTCTGGGAGTTGAAGTCCACACAGCTTAAAGTTGCCAAGGTTGAAAAACACTGCTTTCCATAGTGAGGAATACTTAATAATAATAATGCATAGAACAACAAGAACATGTAAATTAGTATGCATTTTGTTGTCTGCATCCCCTATCCCCTAATACTGAGTCGAAATGTGATGCAGAAATAGTTAAAAAAAAATAATACACAATCTGTGTATTTTTCAGCCAAATGCAATACAGGATATAACACCAGCGAGGAAATAAATTACATTTCAGCTTTGGTTTCCCTGTGCAAGACTAATATAACTGAGCACTCAGCATGTTCCAGCCTGCGATCAGCTTCCAGCTGAGATGAGTATACTGCAAAAGCCCTTTTTTGCTTTTCTCACATCTGTACCTTTCATGGATGCCATGAAAGACTGCTAATACATATTTCTCTTCCATTACCATTTTGCCTTTTTCACCTCTTTGACACAGAATCTTTGATTTCAATATTGTTGGGGAGAAGCTGACTGGCCAAAATTTGCTTGCCTCAGTGTGCATGGAAATGCGAGAGCAGATAGCTGAGTCTGAATCCTTCCAATCTACTATGTCTCCAGTTGTGGAGCGATAGTGTTTACACTTGTATTATCTAAACCAGTGTTTCTCAACCTTGGGAACTTTAAGATGTGTGGACTTTAATCTGAAGTCCACACATCTCAAAGTTATCATGGTTGAGAAATTTGAAGTCCACACATCTCAAAGTTATCATGGTTGAGAAACACTGATCTGAACCATCACTGTGTGTTATCATGGAATGGCTACCAAGCAAAAGGCAAACTGGAGGTCTATTTTACCATCCAACTTTCTCCTTCTGTCCTGAATTGCCACAGTCAAAAGAAAATGCTGCAGAAAATAATAACTTTTAAAATTGTCACTTCCCTGTATACCAGGGATGGGCAAGGCCCATGTCCAGGATCACATGGAGCCCTGGGTTGTGGTTCTTGAAGTCTAAAGTAGAGAAAAATGGAAAATTATAATGCTCTTCATTTTGTCTGAAGTATTCTACATCAGCACCTTCCCTCAATCCACAGTGGGTGTTGACCACTCAAAAAGTTATTAGTGTATCCCCTTGACACCAAAAGTTGCCTGCATTTAATGTCCTTTAATGGTGTTACCTCATAGCAGCCTCCTTGATATATGTTGCCCAGGCAGCTGGTCCTTACAGATAATAGGATCTGTATGTTTCATTTTCCCCCACAGGGAAGTATTTTTAATCCAATTTTCTTTCTATCCTACCTAAAATGGAGTTCGTTCATTTCATCAACATATATTTTTTTAAATGTCATAAATGGCCCTCAACTTCCATTTCCCCTTACAAGGGCCCATCAAAGGCAGGGCCCCACCCTAAGATATTTAGTGTATTGTGTGAACATAGAGGTTGAGGATGGTAAGCCATTATTTATGGCTTAGCTCTACATATGAGCCTCTCAGTTGTGGCTTGTTCAGCCCATCATGGTGGAATCACAGCTGGCTCTGTGTGGAAACTTGACAGAGTCACACTCCATTATCACAACTGTATTGCTTCAGAGATTTTGCAAAAAGTAACAGCTATTGCTTGATATCTTCTGACAGAAAAATTGCAGGGACTATAACTGACATAGGCTTCTAATATAAGCCATGATGACTTCACAATGCCTGTGATGCCACTTGCTCCCCCCTGCAGACATCCATTGTGATTGAATACCAATTGAACCCCTTCCCTGAAAATCTTGGATTTATACTTAAACCCTTCAGTCCTGTGATAGATCCATGCCCACCATTCCCATTCTTTTATATTTCTTCTCTAAACAAAGGCCATGCCCAGCAAAACAACTCAAAATCTATGTGAATCCACATTCCCCCATAATTTCTTCTTTAAGTATCAGTTCTAAGGCTACATACTGTATATATTATGGAACATCAGAACATCCATATACAGGTGAAACTCGAAAAATTAGAATATCGTGCAAATGTTCATTTATGTCAGTATGGCAACTCAAAAGGTGAAACCAATATATGAGATAGACGCATTACATGCAAAGCGAGATATGTCAAGCCTTACTTTGGTATAATTGTGATGATTATGGCGTACAGCTTATGAAAACCCCAAATTCACAATCTCAGAAAATTAGAATATTACATGACATCAATAACACAAGGATTGGAAATAGAACAATATCGGACCTCTGCAAAGTAGAAGCATGCATATGTACTCAGTACTTGGTTTGGGCCCCTTTTGCAGCAATGACTGCTGCAATGCGGCGTGGCATGGATGCTATCAGCCTGTGGCACTGCTGAAGTGTTATGGAAGACCAGGATGCTTCAATAGTGGCCTTCAGCTCCGCTGCATTGTTCGGTCTCATGTCCCTCATCTTTCTCTTGGCAATGCCCCATAGATTCTCTATGGGGTTCAGGTCAGGCGAGTTTGCTGGCCAATCAAGCACAGTAATCCCATGGTCATTGAACCAGGTTTTGGTACTTTTGGCAGTGTGGGCAGGTGCCAAGTCCTGCTGGAAAATGAAGTCAGCATCCCCATAAAGCTCGTCTGCGGAAGGAAGCATGAAGTGCTCCAAAATCTCCTGGTAGACGGCTGCGTTGACCCTGGACTTAATGAAGCACAGTGGACCAACACCGGCAGATGACATGGCTCCCCAAATCAACACAGACTGTGGAAACTTCACACTGGACTTCAAGCGTCGTGCATTGTGTGCCTCTCCATTCTTCCTCCAGACTCTGGGTCCTTGGTTCCCAAATGAGATGCAAAAGTTGCTCTCATCAGAAAAGAGGACTTTGGACCACTGGGCAACAGACCAGTTCTTTTTTTCTGTAGCCCAGGTAAGACGCTTCTGACGTCGTTTGTTGTTCAGGAGTGGCTTGACAAGAGGAATACGACATTTGAAGCCCATGTCCAGGATCCGTCTATGTGTGGTGGCTCTTGATGCACTAACTCCAGCCTCAGTCCACTCCTTGTGAAAGTCCCCAACACTTTGGAATGGCCTTTTCCTGACGATCCTCTCCAGGCTGCGGTCATCCCTGCTGCTTGTGCACCTTTTTCTACCACACTTTTCCCTTCCACATAACCTTCTATTGATGTGCTTTGATACAGCACTTTGGGAACAGCCAACTTCTTTTGCAATGACCTTTTGGGGCTTTCCCTCCTTATGGAGGGTGTCAATGATGGTTTTCTGCACAATTGTCAGGTCAGCAGTCTTTCCCACGCTTGTGATTCCTACTGAACCAGCCTGAGAGACCATTGAAAGGCTCAGGAAACCTTTGCAGGTGTTATGGATTCATTAGCTGATTCGAGTGGGACACTTTGAGCCTAGAATATTGAACCTTTTCACACTATTCTAATTTTCTGAGATTGTGAATTTGGGGTTTTCATAAGCTGTACGCCATAATCATCACAATTATACCAAAGTAAGGCTTGACATATCTCGCTTTGCATGTAATGCGTCTATCTCATATATTGGTTTTACCTTTTGAGTTGCCATACTGACATAAATGAACATTTGCACGATATTCTAATTTTTTGAGTTTCACCTGTATTATGGAACATCAGAACATCTAGCCCTGCTGGATCTGGCCAACATCCATTTTAATCCAGTATTGTGCAAGTGGATACAGCTGACACACTTGCAAAAAGTTGCTGTAGATCTACCATTCTCCTGCTATTGTTCCCCTGCAACTGGTGTAGGCTGCTGTCCCAAATCCAGAGGTAACACTGAGTCTTCAAGGCTAATAAGCCTTGATAGTCTTCCATTTGGCAAGCATCTGAGTAGGTCCCAAAATCAGTTGCATCTGCAGGGTTGGGTTAAAATTTGCAAGACAGCTGATTTTGTGATCCAAGACTCACTCCTCTTGTATAAGCTTCAATATCACACACATATATGAAAGGGGCATGGCTTGGATTGCACAGTTTTTGACCTCCCCTGCAGATACCCATGACCCAAATATTGACTAGCTAATTTGAATTTCTCTTCTTGGAAACTTCTATAAGACCCTTTTGAGGATCATCTGTAACCAAGGAAGTTATCAGCTATAAGAATATCTTGGAAGAAAGAAATGACAAACCATTTTTGTATTTTTGTCCTTCCCCACCAAAAAAAGTGATGTCCATGAAGTCACCAGGAATCAAGCTTAACATGAGGAAGACTTTTTAAAAAAAACAGCCTGTTTTCTCCAGGTGCCTGGAGAAGCCAACTGGCCAGTTCAAGCTATGAAGTCCAGAGGTTAAGATTCGTGATAAGCTTAAGTTAGCTAAGTCTACATTTTATTTTCTTTTAAAAACAAGTGGATATCCATGACATATCTCTTTGAAAAGTGTGCAAAATTGGAAGTTCATGATGATCAGTGCCTAGGATGCTTACCAATTATTTATGGAGATAACAGGAAAGGTCTGAAACAAGGGTTTTTCCTTAGCCCTAGGTGCAGAACCCTTGGACCTGGATACTTATGGGTTCAGGCTGAGATTTACTGACTATTATGATTCACAAAAGGGGTAACAGCATATCTACCTCTGTGAAGTTATGACAAAGGGATTCTGGCAACTGTGGCAAATGTTGGAAGATTGCACATGCTGGGATCCTAATGGATCCCAGGCATCCTGAAACTCATACCAAAAGCTTTTGATGAAGAACTTTGGATCAGCAATAAACTTAAAGAAATGGTCATAAAGATGTACCCATCAGTCTTTTCCCACTAAATTGTTCAGTCTTCCAAATGGGCAGCACCTAGTACTCCCAACCCAAAGGCCCCCACATTAAATATTTGCTGTGATAAAAAAAAAAAAAGATGGTAGATGATGGGAAGACACAGCCAAGTTACTTTCAGAGAGTCATATTCCCATTTTACTTTTCCCTCCTTAGCAATTTGACATGTCTTGCCTCCCATCATCTTTTAAATCAAAGCAAACATCACCAGAGGTAAAAATGACCTAAATTGTTCACTCTCTTCAGAAAATAGGACATTGCCTACAACTGCATTCTCCTGAATATTATCCCTGCATGAGCCAAGATTTCATACTGACAATTATTTGCCTTTATTATTAATTTGTTTGCCTGGGAATACCTAGATTCCAGGATAGAGTAGGATAGGGATCGGGATTTGGGGCCAAAGACTACAATAGAGCTGGAGTTCCCAAAATGCAGCGTGCTTCACTTCTCTCCTTTGGCTTTCCAGTACTGCGCTTTCTCCCAAAGTCAGTAAAGCAGTCCAAGGGAAAAAGGCAGACAATAAGATTCATAGACACATGAGACATATTTATTACCATTGGGGATGTAAATTTATTTCTGAGTCCAATTTGGAGGGCTCATTTCATCCAATAAAGCTCATTATGGCGTTAGCAGTTAGGACCTGATAAATATCATTGATGCATGCCCAAAGGCAGGCAGGGAACAGCCTTCTGAGGAGGTTGTGGTTTCAACAGGTAGGGTGTGGGTGCAACCTGACATCCCCTGCCAGGCCAGTGGGCAAGGTTGTGATTCCACATCTCCCTTCCTCCTTTCCTTTCCTTTCCTTTCCTTTCCTTTCCTTTCCTTTCCTTTCCTTTCCTTTCCTTTCCTTTCCTTTCCTTTCCTTTCCTTTCCCTCCCCTCCCCTCCCCTCCCCTCCCCTCCCCTCCCCTCCCCTCCACCTCCCTCTTTCTCTCTTTCTCTTTCTTTCTTTCTTTCTTTCTTTCTTTCTTTCTTTCTTTCTTTCTTTCTTTCTTTCTTTCTTTCTTTCTTTCTTTCTTCTAATTTTCAGCAGCAATGGTTGGATGGAGCTCCAAGGACTGCATGCAGTTCTGGCTAGCTTGTGATGGACTGGAATGGTGGGAGGGGAGTAAAGAATGTGCTCTCGTCTCCAGAGGAGCGAGGAAGAGATAAGCGGAGGAGACTGGCACCTCCCTAAGAAATTCCATCGGTGGGAACTGGTTTCATTCTGGGAAGATTCTTGTTAAGGCGTTGTAGCTAATAAACCTTACTGGATTGATTCTGCATGGTCTCCTGGAGTTCCTTGGGCTAGGCCCGACATAGCTTGACTATTTTTGTCCACGGAAGAGCGCTGAACTTCCACCAGTGCAAAGGTCACATCAGCCTTTGTGTAGCACCTCAAAAGCTGTATTCCAAAAGTGAGCAGGATTAGACATTTAAGGGAGGGGGGTGAGATTTTAGGAGGTTTAAAGGGTAAACAGAGTGTGTCAAGCTTCCTACAAGGCTTAAGGCTGAAAAATGTGGCCCTACCCCCTTAACATAGCTCAAGACTAAAAATGATACTTCATACTGATGGATATACTCTGGTGGGTTGGTTGTTTTTTTTTTGGAGGTGGGTGCCTTAGAGTCAGTGTTGACTCCTGGTAACTGCCTAGACTAGTTCCTGCTGTTTTCTTGGCAAGGTTTTTTGGGGAATTGGTTGGCCATTATCTGCTTCCTAGGGCTGAGAGAGAGGGACTGGCCCAAGGTCACCCAGCTGGCTTCGTGCCTAAGGTGGGACTAGAACTCCCGGTTTCTAGCCTAGTGCCTTAACCATGACATCAAAGTGGTTCTCACTCAGGTAGTACTCTCCTGATATATCATCTTCTGTTGAGTCCATCCTATTTATTCAAAAAATTCAACAAGAAGTTATTAGAAAGGAGATCTTCTTGGTGCCCCTATCTTTTTGGGAAATAGTCACCTAGTCTCCACACCAGTTTCTTTTATACCTTGGCCGTTCTGTTTCCGCAACTTTGGACTGATCTCAAGAAGCTGAGCAGGATTTGACCTAGTTAGTATCTGGATGGGAGACCAACCAGGAAATCCCAGGGCTGTAGACTCGATTGGGAAGTTGAAAAAATGTGCCAGGAGAAAGCAGCCTGAAACAACTTCCATAATGTGGCCAAGAAAACTATGGGGGTACATCTGCTAAATCACCAGCAATTGAGTTTGATTCAAGTGAGACTTTATCTCTTTCTTTTCTTTTATTTATTTATTTAATTTATATAAGAGTATGCAATACCCTTTATTTGGCTTCCTGTTATTTACCAATGGTTTCAACTCTTGCTTTTATTTCTGGCTGTTTTTAAACTCCTTGGATTATTAAATCAGATTTTGTCTGCTTCCCTTTGCACTGTGATTTTAGCACTTTGGATTTAGAACTTGCATTTTCACTTGTTGACTTTTCACAGTTCTGTTTTTACAGCTTTGTTTCTCTTTAATCGACTTAGTGTTTTATTTCCGTATTGGAATATCGGAGTGGAGAAAGAGCAGAACATACAACTACCAGGCGGGTTTCTGCTTCCAGTATATTGTACCAAATTTTGTTCTCAGAACAGAAATGACCAGCCACCAGCAAAAGAATGTTGGCGATGTATTCACCATTAACTATATTTCCCTTATATTTATACCTATATGCATCATGTATTTTCATATTAATGCTTAATGGCTGTGGATTACAGCTATTGAAATGAAATGCTGGTAATAACCCAAGGAGATACAACCGGTTGATGAAGAAGGAAACAGAGCATGCATTACAGTTGAGTTGATTTTAACAATAGTTCTTGCCTTCCACCTGACACAAACAGTTTTGGCTCAGTGGCTACATATTCATAAAACCACCACCTGCAATTACACATATCCCATGGCCTGTATTTTGTTAGGACCAGTCAGTGAAAACAGCAAATATTTCCTTCCATTGATTCACATGCCCTTGAGAAAATTGTTTTTATTTTGCAAGTCAAGGTTGAACTTGATCTCCTGCAGTCTTCTTTCTTTCTTTTTATTTTTTACTCTTTCTCTTGAAATAATATCCTCCCTTATTAGCAAAATGCCTATTGGGGGCATGAACCTTCAGAGAAAAAATATTTAATAGCAAACAGAAATTATACTAAAAATAGAGGCAAAAGAATATGAAACCTAGGTGGGAATTAGTGCATTGCAGAGGTAGGTCATTTCTCCAAGTATTAGCTGAGAAAGCAGAACTATGGCTTTAATTGATCATTGCTCTTGAAATCTGAAAATGAGGGTCCCCAATCCAGAGAGGAAAGGCTTCTTTTTTACTTGGGACCTCTTTTTCATACCTTCTGATCACATGCTATATTCTGAGCTATTGTTTCCCCTGCTTCTAAATATCCTATAACCCATGTTTCCAGGCCTTTTCCAACCTTCCACAGCATATTCAGGCTGCCTCACATTGGCATCACCGTGGCATCACCATGGCAGCTCGTCTGTGGCTTCCTTCCTTCTGCACACCTTTTGGCAGGACAGTCAGTTCTACACTTCACACCACCTTGCTCAGCTACAGTTTCCCTGCCCTACTACTCTGCAGCCAGCTCAGTTGGCAGCAGTCCTTGGGATGAATAGCTTATCTGGTGAACCAACAGCAGATGGTTGGCTCTGTACACAAATGCCCCAGTCACATCTGGAGCAACTAACTTTGTCAGGATCCTGGCCTCCTTTGCAGAAGCTGGCTAGGTATCATTTGTCATTCCTTGTTATTCTTTCCAACCCAACAGAACATTAGAATTAGGGAAAGGAGCTCAGGTCTCTGTCCCTCTATCCCACAACAGAACAACTCTCCAGAAACTGGACAGAATGAGGCCAAATTTGGTGCAGAGGGTGAAGCCTGTTGGAGAAAGATTGAGTTCAAAAGTGGGCTGGATCTAGCTCACAGATGCAGAGGAAAAGATTCCAGGAGAAATTCCCACAATGGAACCTGATGGAAGAAGTTGTTGGCCAGTGGCTTGGAACGCTGGCAATTGAGCCCTTCAAAATCCCCTTCTCCTTCGTCCAGATCACATGCCCCAGAGCAGAAGGTACACAGCCCACCTAGGCTTCCCAGTGCATTCACGCAAACATCTTGCCACTGCAGGTAAAGGAGTTGGAAAGAATTCCAGCAGCTATGCTCGGCAGGGTTCCCTATTTTTTTTAGTGGCAAAATAAGGTCAAATAAATCCAATCCATAAAGTCAAATTGAGGTCAATGCTCCCATGGACAGGCTGGGGGAGACTTATCCTCTTCATTGCCATGCGTCCACATGGGAGAAAATAAAGAGTAGAGAGTGAGAGAGAACGTTTTAGAGAAGTCCTGTTTGGGGGCGGGGGGTGTTCTAGACTTCTGTCCAGAGGCATCTGCAGGAAGATTAATGACAAAAGCAGCCTTGCAATGACATGATGCAAGCCCCACCCTTTTGATATATGCTTCTTAAAGTTGCACGCATATACAAAAGAGGCAGAGTGAGCATTGGGACAGGTAACTGGATCCTGCAGTTGCTTCTGCTTCTGCCTCTATGTCTGCAACCCAGAAGACTGGGCTAACCTTATGGAAATCCCTTTTTCCACGCTTGTATGAGACACGGCTGATCTTGCAGCTGTTTGGGATCCAAACTGACCCTGTCTTGCCCTCATGTTGACTGGCTTTTGATGTTCACACAGCACACTGGCTCCACCTTTGACCGACTGAAGCATCTTGCATTAACCAGGCTGTCGGGCCTAGAAGGACTGTCTTGTGGGTCCTCCATTCTTGTGTTGCCCCTCAGATCCTTGCTTTCAAAGACAGGAGCATCCATTAGTCAGATGCTCAGCCTCTTCAGTACTGCTGTTTTCGCCAACTTCTTCCGAAGAAACGGTCTACCGTGGTCAGAGGCTGCCATCTTGGAAGATGAAAACAGGTTGATTACTCTTTAGAAACATGACCAGCAACAAGCATGATCAGTCATGCCGTCACCAGTATGACATCGTAAGTATTCAGTAAAACCTTCAGGCTTCATATACTTCCCCAGGTCATGGAAGCCTTCAAAGAGGAGAGGAATGTAATGGGTTTCTTGTCAACACTGAGCAGCAAGGTTGTTCTGGATGCGTTGTCTTCTTGCATAATTTGATAGTCTTCCCTTCTCACTTGCTGTTTGGTCTGTGAAAGAATGAAACTGGGGTTGCTGTCTGCGCTTGAGAAAAGTAGCTGCAGCCAGGCAAAAACATTTCCCATCCCATTTCCCTCATTCATTCACTCACAACTTTACTCACAAGCATCCAAGCTGGCATTCCAGCTGCCTGTGAGAACTGAGCCACACCCTGGCATTTTCAAGGACCTGCAGACCTCTAGACGCAGACTCACCCCACCCAGGCTCTTAGCTTACAAAAGCAAATGCTAAGACAGAATGGAGAGGTGTGTGTGGAGGAGGAAAGGTGACAAGCAAACTGAGTGTGGAGACTGGCAGCTATTACAAGCAGGCAAGAGGACTATCATTCAACTGCCAGGACCACAAGTTATGGTGAGAAGCACATCCTGGTGGGAGTCCTGCCTGGAGCTTGGAGCTTTGCTGGGAGCTCAGTAGCAACTAGAAGAGGAACAACGCCTCTGAAGCAGCCCCTCATCCCAACTAGAGTAGACTGTGGCTCTTCCTCCTGTCTCCCAAGGTCATTCCCACATACCATTACAGATCATGCTGTTCCTTACACCCTTTTTGGAGTAAGATTATACAATACATTGACAAAATTACTGAGAAAACTCTGGTTTTTAAAGACATGTATTGAATTTTATACTGACTACTTGGAATTTAACAAGTTCAGAACAAAGATGGGTTTTTCTGAAGATAGTAATAGCAACAAGAATAATCCTTAGCAGTTGGAAAAATATCATAATTCCAGATACAAAGGATTGGAATTCAGAGATGTATAAGTTAGCAATTTTTGAAAAACACATATGTTCAATTAGTCAGAAAATGACACATTATCTTTTCCCTTGGAAGAAAAACTTGGACAGGCTTGTTCAACACTGAAAGCTTGGGTTTTTTAAAAAAGTTTTACAAGATCAGGTGAACTCAGGATATAGTTATAATTAGGTGCTGTTGGGTTTTTTTGGTTTATTTGTTCTTTTTATGAATTGTTGTGTAATGTTTTTCTTTCGTTTTTGTGTACAGTAAATTGTTCATTTTTATTTTATTTTATATTACGTTTGTTTGAAAAATAATAAAAACTATCTGCTTAAAAAAAAAAGCCAAGGACATTTGCAGGGGAGAATGGGTTCATAAAACTCAAGATGGCAGCCATGCCCACATAACTGAAGTCCCACCCCTTTTTGACATGCATATATAAAGTGGGTGGGGCTTCTGTCATAAGGTCACGGCCATCTTTTTTTTTTCTTCCTCTTTGCCCAGTTGTTCCTGCTAACGTCCACTTGGGGAAAACTGGTTCCTATTTTGCAATTCTAAGTATAATTGCATCTCTATTGCCCAACAGTTTGTTCTCATGGAAAAAGGGGGGAGATATTAATATGCACTAAAAAAAAGAAAAAAGAACATAGACCAAAGCTTTATTTAGGAGTACATTTGCAATGGATGAGACACTGGGATCAAGAGCCGGGATTTGGAAGTTGTCAGGCTGGTTTTCCTAGAAGACAGCCTCTAGCCTTGACCTTGGATACCTACATACGGGCAAGAAGAGTAGCTGGGTTTGGATCCTATGGAGTTTTGAATCAAACAAAGGGTGTGCCAAGAACCAGGTCAGTCTGTAGAAACACAGTAGCGATGTGCACTAACCATAAAATGTGGTTCAGGCCTGATTTGACAATTTGAAAAATTGCTCGGAAGAGTTGGATCAAATCAGAGGTTGCCTGATTTGATTTGTATCCAAAACAAGGTGCAGAAAGAAAAACCCGCCTTACCCTCACAGAGACTGCATTTGTTCATCACACTAAGATCGTGTTTCTTAAACTTTTCAAGACCAAAGAATACCAGCATTGTTGCATTGCTTACGAATGCTTAGTATTGTTTCTTTTCTTATAAAGAACACTGAAATAAAACATTTTAAGAGTAATTGTATTTCCTCTTGCATTTAAAGAATGCATTTGAACCTCTCTTAATGGGATGTATGAAGTTGTGTCAATAGCCTATTTCATCAATGACCAGAGTGAGATTTGCTCAAAAGGGTTTTAAGAGTCAGCCTACTTTAATATTTGGACTTGTTGCAAATGCTGAAGATCCTCTTTCACAAAGGTAAATTGCTGGAAAATGTAATTTTTATTTTTCAGAAGTTTCAGTGTGACATCTGAAGAAGGATTTGCCAAGGTCTCCTTTTCATTCTTGGGTAAGGTATTTGTTTGGTCTATGGAACTAAATGGATCTCTCAATTACTCTTATCTTGGATCTTAGAAAACCTTGAAGTTGTTTGGGGAATATTGGTATTTGGCTTAGCATTGCCTAAGAAACACTGCATTAAACCATGGTTCTTTTAAGTCTCTTTCACTGAATACAGAAGAATGGGTTGGCTCATACAACACTTTAAGCCATAAACCATGATTTAGAAACTGTAATGGTAGGTTTCATAATGTTAAACCAAAACCACATAAACCACATTATGGTCTTGTGTGTTATATGAATCCCGCTACTGTCTTTCTGAAGCTCTTCAAAATGTCAGGTTCTTCCCAGTGTTTTTTTGAAGCCTCCCATTTGGTTCTCACTGGAAGATTCAAATTTTATCCAAATCCAGGCTGTATTCTTAGACTCTAACCAATGGATAGAATGTTGAAGGGCAAGATTTTGGCATGGTGGTGGAACATGTGCCTTGCATGCAACCAGCCCCAGATTCAATCTTTTCAACTAAAGGCAGCAACTGCAACAGACAGTGGGAAAGATTTCACCTGAGTAAGGTTTCACCTTGAATTTGGCAGTTTCCTACATTCCTGAAGATATATGATCCTCAGCCTAGTTAATGAGAGCTTGTAACTTTATACTGAACAGTAGAGGGTGTGCAAACATTTTTAATTGGAACTGTTTCAGGCTTAAAACATTTTACGCACCACCATTGGGACAGGGTGCTTTTGTAAGGAAAATGTTGAAGCAATCATGGTGGGAACCCTCCACTTCATCCATTGGGGTCTGCATTTAGCAGAACAGATGGACATGGTAGAACCAAGCTCTTGAAGAGTATCTAGAGACAGATGCTTTAGCTCCAAAAGGAAAAGTAAGGCTTATTAAGGAAATTGCATGTTCTCATAGATGCCTGCATCCCTGAGTTCTCTGAGGAAGGAAGGAAGGAAGGAAGGAAGGAAGGAAGGAAGGAAGGAAGGAAGGAAGGAAGGAAGGAAGGAAGGTTCTTCATGGCTAAGAATCTGGATGTCTATGGGACCTTCTCCTGGTGGCTTCTGCTCAACCAATGCTGTTGGAGAGTGTCCTATCCAGGTTCCTTTTCTCACAGATTATCATCTTCTCAACTGCAGCCCCCTTTTATGGAATATCATACCCCACCCTCCAAAATTAGATTATCCCTTCACCTTGCCCGTCTTTAGGAAGGCCATTAAAATGTGGCTTTTCCAAGGAGCCTTGAGGACGGAACAGTTCTGAGACATCTTGAAGGTTTCCTGAGTGCCAGGGGATTGTAATTTTTTTTATATCGTATTTCATTTGTTTTTAACCTTTTTTACTCTAAGAGGGTCTGGAAGCTTGCTTCGATTGCACATTGCAGCAGCCATCTTGACTTTTTTGACGCACACATGCATACACTCACACAGAGTCACTGCAGCTGAGATGAGTTCATGATTCTAATCTTTAAATTTCCTGATCCTGGACAGCTCTTTCTTAGACACCTGTTGTAACAGTGTTGATAGCCCTAAGCAGTATAATCTCTGGTTCTGAGCTTTTCAAGGAAAAACAGTGATTCCTAGAACAGAAATATTTCTCCCAAACTGTCCAATTCTGTTTAGCCATGTTACATTATGTGTTTCACTGCAGCTCTGATGACCAGCTGTGGCCTATTTTGTACAACCAGAACAGCTCAGATAGCTGAACTGTTCCTGGATTGCAGGTAGGAGACATTCAGTGGATTTGTACATTACATTTATCCCTTAGTTTACATAGCAGCTATGAGTCAAGAAGAAAGTTCATTGTCTCAATGCATTAAAATTGGCTGGAATTAACGGTGATGGTGGGCAGAATTAGCTTCACAGCAACAGCACTGGAATTAATGATATGCTGCAAAATTATCCTGCATTTTTTTTTCCTTTCATTCAACTTGACAAAATGAAATTTGGAGTCAGTGTTCTTGTACTTTATGGCTGGGTTTGCTAAAAAGATAAATTCTCCTTCAAGTCGAGGCCACCTTCTGATGACCACTTGGACAAATCCATATACAATAGTTTTCTTGGCAAAAATGTGGAAGTGGTTTGCCAATATCTACTTCTGGAAGGTTTTTGTTCAACTTCCTAGTTTAATCTATAGCCCTAGGCAGCCTACTGTCCAGGTACTAAACAAGTTGGGTCATCATTAGCTTTTTAATTAGATAGCCAACTGGATTAGTCACTGCCATATGAACTGGGAAATAGTATACTAAAATAAGCTAAAATAGGATTGGGTAGTGTGTGGATCCACATGCTGTGGGAACTCAGCCTGTGACTGAATCAGAGTTTGGGTTGGATGTGCTACATGGACCAAGCAATTAAGTTACAAGATGACCAAGAGAGGCATTCCTTTGCCCTTTCATTACTCAATCATCTCTTTAGCAGTTGACATCCTCCCTGACTTCCAAGACTTCTGAGGACACTCCACAGCTTCTTCAAACATGGAACGGGGGCAGTCAGGGAGGCGTCCAAGCCACAGATAGCAGCACTTTCCCCCGCCTTCAGCAGCAAACCTCAAACATCTCAAACACCGCCCCAAGAAATCTAAAAGCAATTCTCAACTCCCTTTAGAATCCTGCAGAAACACAGCAGCTTTTTTTGCAGGGAAAGAAAAGTTTTGAGAAACTGCAAGGCAGAATGCCACGCAGCGTTAGTAAGGGTGGACTTCCTTTACTAAGGATTATACACCCATGAGAGGGGAAAAAAAACACTCTATTTCCTCTTTAAAAAAAAGGATTTGCCTTTTCTCCCCTTTTTGTTAGCTAATTTCTATGGAAAAAGATTACTTCAAATTATTCCGGGGAAGGGAATGGGGGAGAATACCCTTAGTAAATCAAATATGTAGCCATGAACCATTTACAGCAGAGCAAAAAACTTTGCCCAGCTGCCCATTCTGAGAGATATTATTTTTTTCAATATGCACAGTGTGTAAAAGAAAAAAGAGATCCTACCAGTCAGCACACATTTCCACAGCTCCCTATAACCCTGCAGTCTATGTATTCTGTGATCGTATCATTCTTGCAAAGCTTCCTTGTTCTTTATCTTGCTTTTGATCTATTTTCATACCTGCTCCTATCACCGGAAGATTTTTAGGCTTATTCCTTCCTGTCTCTAAGATGGAGCAATGTAGCTACATCCCCAGCTCATGAGCTACAAAGTGGGTGAGGCCATAATATGGAAGGAGCCAGTTTTATTTTTCTTTGCAATGTTGTGGGGTCCTTCCTTCCTTCCTTCCTTCCTTCCTTCCTTCCTTCCTTCCTTCCTTCCTTCCTTCCTTCCTTCCTCCCTCCCTCCCTCCCTCCCTCCCTCCCAAGCTTCTCTTAGGACAGTGTTTCTCAACCTTGGCAGCTTGAAGATGTGTGGACTTCAACTCCCAGGATTGCTGGCTGGGGAATTCTGAGAGTTGAAGTCCACATGTCTTCAAGCTGCCAAGGTTGAGAAACACCATCTTAGGACTTAGAACTTTTTTTTCTTTTACGGTCTGCTTTCCGCTTCTCAAAAGCAGAAAACTGCACTGCTGATTTTCAGCCACCATGGCTGAAGGATTCCAAAATCTCATTTGAGGGCTGCAGACTGAAATACAGCCACTCATCAGAACAGCATCTATGTGCACACACAAGACCGACTACCATAATAACAACTTATTAAAATGAATCTGACAGCAATCAAGATATAATTATCCGTGAGTAACACCCACAGAAGTCAATGGCACTTATTTCTGACTGTGTAGGTTCAGACAGTGAAAAACAGTGGCTGTGTTCCCACTTCACTCAACCGTGGCTCACTTGAATGAATAAAGATCCTGCTAAATCAGTAATGTTCATAGAGATGCAAGAGGAAACTTCTTCTGAAAATGGATTGCTGTAGGAAAGCAGGAAGGGGAAGGGAGAGGAAAAGGATGCTAGTGTGTCTGGACCAGCATCTGGAAATAACTGGTAAAGAAATCCACTGGAAATTCATCCGATCAATGAAATTTTCCTTACCATAGACTGCCCAGCTCCTGGGCAGAAATCCTCATTTTAAATATATCTCCGTCAGCCCATGCCTTTTAAAATTTATTTTATTTGGAACATTTGCATCCTACTCACTATTTGGAGGATCTCATGGCAGATTTCACTCCCTCAAAACAAGATTAAAATCAAGGTTTAAGGAACGAGTTTAAAGTATGCAACTTAAAAGCCATAATAATTAGCAAGTGAGCCTGAGAGAACGGCTGTTAAGGGACAAAAGGCACGATCAGCCTAGGGTCACTAAGTCCCAAACACAGACTGAAAAGTTGAGTCCTCACTTATGCCAAAAATATCTGGAGCAGATCTCTCCTGCTCTTAGATACAATTCATGACCACAAGGAGCACATGCTCCAATGCAGGTTCATTTAGAAGTCACCTTGAACTCAACAGGGTTGATATCCAGAGTAGTGAGCAACAGGATGTAGGATGTTTGAGGTGGTCAGAAAAGCTAACAATGGCAGCCATAACCAGGCAATGAAAGCCCTGCCCCTCCTTAACGCACCCCGTGAGGTACATTAAAAAGGAGTGGAGCTTCCATTGCATGGCTACAGCTGCCATCTTGATGTTTTGACCCCCCCGACAGGATGCCACACAAATCTCTCCTTCAACGACTGGTGAACCACCCTACAAGATAAGCTTCAATACTGTCCAGCTTGAATGACTAGACTCAAAGGACAGGCTGAACTTGGTTACAGAATTAACCCATTTTTGAGGTCCATGGAGCAGTTGAACCATAAAGCAGCCGAACATCTTGAGCTTATGGAAGACACAGTAATCTCTAATCAAGCTCCACATATTGTCCAAATGCAGGCAGACAGTCTTTCAAGCATGCTATGGGCAAATGCAGCCCACAATCATTTGTTATTACTCCTGTTCCTACTATTGTTATACTACACTGAGCTGACAATTAGCCTGTATTGAATATAAATCAAGGAAGCCAATGTTTAAGAGATGCAACTTTACAACAAGAGAAACTGAACTTTTGGAAGCTTTATTTATCTATGTATGTGCATATGGCAGGGGTTAAGGGGTTTCCAGGGGCTCATGAGACCTACAGCTTAGGGAAGTCTGAAAGCTTATTATAAATTGATTTTAAACTTACATTAAGGAGAGAGAGGTTAAAACAAATTCCCAACTAAAGCTTAGGGCTGATTGTCAAAGGCAAAGAACTTTGGAATTCAACTCAAAATAAATACCCACTTTTTTGGAGAAAGGGGGACAAGCAAGAACAAAGTTGGGTGGAAATCAGTCCAGAGGTTCCCATTAAGTTAGGTGTAGGGCCTTTACTTAAGTACAACGTCTAGCATCCTTTGCCTTGCAGGCAGTGGCTCTTGGGAGTTGTAATTCAGCACTCCAAAGCAAAGAGGATTTCAGTTTTTTCAGCCCTACTTGCAAGTTGAATTTCTAGCTTTGCTAGGCAGTGGGTAGCAAGAAGAATGGATAAGTTGGCTAATGGAAAAGATGAGGACCTGTTGGCCATATTCACATAACCTACATAATCAAGACAAGTTAAAGAGTACCTGCCTTCATTAGGATTTTTTCCTGGTTTAGCAAATCCAAATTCTTTGCTTAGTTCTATAATTCAATAAATTCTACAAACCCAGAAAGCAGGCTTTTTGACTAAGGTCATCTACACACCTTCCCTGGTGCTGAGATGGACTGTTTTTCATTCGTTGAGGACATGTTCTCACAACAGGGCCTTCACTCTGGGGCTAACAAGCCACTGAGGAGGCAGAAGTCAGATCCTGGTGATCTGGCATGAAAATCCATTGAAGAATGCATCATCCCCTCTTAGGAAAACACTCTTGTGTTGCATGGAGGAGGGGCTTGTCTGCCCTCTGCCAGGATTACACATGCAGGGAGTCAGACTTAGATCAAATGTCTTTAACGCAGCTTTACATCTCACCCCAGTAACGGAATGTGAGAGTTCAGGAAAACTAAGCAAGCTTACTTCAGAAGCCACATTTCTGTGCAGACAGATCCAGGAGTCTGAACCGAGTGTAGTCTTTCCCAGTCCAGAGGGTCATTCTGCAATCAGGAATAGCACACATTTAAGTCCAAGGCTGGAAAGTTGTTGGTCAATGGAAGTCTGATCGTGTCTCTTTCTTCTGAGAAGCCTCACTGAAAGACTCTGTTCTAGTCAAGTGATCTATTTGATCTGACTCAGCTTTCTGCTGTTCTTCTGCAACAAGTAGCTGATTACCTGACTGCTCCAGACCTGCAGGCTTATCCTCCAACAGGTTTTGCTCTCTCTCAGAGCCTCATCTACAAATATCTAAGAGCCCACTGGCTCCTGAACTGTACGATCAGAATCTGACCAAGCCTTGCTCCTCCAATTCAGAGTCTGACTTATCAGCCAAGTCCATAACACCAAAAGAGGTCAGCAACCTGCAGGACTGCTCCCCGCCCCCCACCACCTCAAATCTGGTCACAGGGCTTTGGCCCCAGCAATCTTTTTTGATAGTCACAGACATATTGGTTTTACAAAGCCTTCTATGAGGTCAATATTCCTAGTGGAGAATACTAAGCGAGGAAGGAATTCCAGTGCTAACAATAACACCTGCGATATTGCAAGTTTTTTCCAACAGAAAAGAGGGGATAAGGCCTTCAATTAAAACTAAAAACTGCCTTGGCTTTATTTCTTTCCATTGTGGGAGTGCCTTACCAAGTAATATAATGGGAGGGAACACCAGGATCTTCCTAGATATATCTCATACCAATGATTCTCTGGTTCTATGGATTCCAAAGCAGAGAGTAATCAAACTGACCAAGTTTTGGTTTGGACCAATGTAAAAGTTGCACCTTGTAGGAAGAATAGGAAAGGGGTAGCAGTCATTCAGCTCTGATCTTGAGAGCAGCCAGTACCTTCTGAAGGACATCAATTCCCCAATACTCAGAACTCCTTGCTTCCAGTCCCCCTGCCGAGTCCACCACTTTTTGCTTAAGTAGGTAAGGTAGCATCTCTCTCCATATCATTGCCCTAGCCAATGCCATGCGAGGGCAGCAACTCTGCATTATTCATTTCAGCAATGCAGTGAGAAGATGACCAAGGGGAACTATTTTCCAAGAAGCATACTCTCCTATCTCCAGGACAGGAGAAAAGCACATTGCTAAGGACATTGGGAAGAACATTAAGTGATGGGCTGTGTGAACACAGTCAACTGGTAACTCTTTTGGTGCTTGTAGGACAGACAGAATCTCTGGAATGACAGCTAGTGACCCTCCTGGATACAAGGCAAGTTTCTCTGGGTGCCAAGGTGTGCATCCCAGCATGATCCAACATTCATATGGCTATTTTCATAAGATAACACCTGGCAAGGGCATTATCACCAAGGTTGATATCCTAAATAAGCTGGGTAGACTTGCAAACACTTTGAGGTCATGGACACATTTGAGAGGATGTCACCCATTTTCTCCCTAAGTGCTGACCATACTATACTGATCATTTACAAGTCAAGCTGGTAAGGATGGTTTCCACCAGAACTTCAAGCTGGTAAGGATGGTTTCCACTCTGAACTTCAGACAGCCAGTATAGTATAGTGGTGAAGGTACCAATAGAAACAAATATGAGTACCTCAGGGTTGAACTGTGGAGTCCTTGGGGTTCTCTGGGCTTGGTTGTTTTCTTGCAAACGTTTTGTTACCCAGCTAGGTAACATCTTCAGTGTTAGAATCTAGCACTGAAGATGTTACCTAGCTGGGTAATGAAACGTTTGCAAGAAAACAACCAACCTCAGAGAACCCCAAGGACTCCATAGCGGTGAAGGTACTGAACTGGCATTAGGGAGACCTGGGTTCAAGTCCATCTCCAGCCCTGGAAGCTCCTTGGCTGACTGTGGTCCAGTCCTTCTCTCATTCATCCCAACTTCCATCACAGAGTTGTTGCCATAGGAGTAAAACAGGAGGAGGTAGTGCTATGCATACCTCTCTGAGCTCCTGTACAAAAGGCATGATATCAAGCTGACATAAATAAAATAAATGGCACACATTTTTATTTCCTAAGAACGTCTGTGGGAGATGCACGCCTTCTGAAAAATAGATGTCAGGATTTGCAGCACGACAGCTTCCTAATTCCTTTTCTGAAAAAAGTATTATTTTTAAAAGATCTTTTTAAAGAAAATCTAAAGGGAAGAATTCTGGCAGGCAGCGAGGGAGTTACCACCAGCAGTAGTTGGGTCCCCAATTTTTAACACAAGCCAAATTCTGAGAGTCTCTAGAAATGTGGACTGAACTACACGGAACGGAGCTGAAAGACCGACATCGTTTTTCCATCTTCTTTTTCTTTCCTTCTCCTAGACAGCACCCTCTCGCATCTTTAAGAACCAACCAAATCTGTGGATGCTTAAGGGCAGGGGTGCCCTTAAGCATCCACAGATTTGGTGGGTGAACCGGCAAACATCACCTTCCTTTCTTTTCCACACCAGCCAGATTTCCATATGCCACACATTTAGGATCACAGAGCCAATCTTCTAAAACAGACGGCATAGCCCCTATATAGGCCTAGAGCACCGGCATAACTTTTTTAAAAAATTAAAAGATAACAACAATCAATACACCAGTTAGTGATCTTCGAGACATGTCTAGCTTAAAGAATGACTCCCAAACCACTTGGAAACCTGAGTAAGTCGACCACTGAGACAAAGTTGCCTTAGTCCAGGTTAGTCATACAGCCCCAGTCGGGGCGAGGGGGGGGGCGCTGTTTCTCGCCACCTAGCAGCAGCTCCTGAGGGTAGAATTGCTTTCTGCAGACCACGCGTGAGCCCTACCCCTGAACTCCAGCCTGCCCGGGGAGACTAGCCTTGCCGGCCGGCTACGAAAACAGCAAACCGCCTGGGCTGATCTCCACCTTGCAACCGGCAGAACACCCCCGCTGCCCACGCGCAGCAAGGAACCTGCTCTACGTGCTCCCCGAACCGAAAACCCGGCTTCCGTCGTTAGTACAGTTACGATTCCCATCTGAGGGAGGGAGGAAGGGAGGGAGGGGGGAAGAGAGCGCGGGCGGGGGAGGGAGGGGGAACTGATCCGCAGCCAGAAGCGGTTGCCGGGTCTCTCATCAATGCCTGGCGAGAAGCGGCCTGCCTCCCCCCCGCGCCCCAAGGCACAGGAGCATAAACCTAGCAGAAAGTTGGCTGCCCCCATACTCACTCCCTCGCCGCCTGGACAGCCCCCGGCGCGGCCCGAACGCGCCTCCCCTAAGGCGGGGGGGGGGGGGGGACGGCGTTAACTCCTCCTCTCCCGCCCCCGAAGGAAAGCTCCCTCCGCTGGCGGCGAGCGGTGCTGCGTCGGGAGCGGGGCACGCGGCGGAGGAAGCGCCTGGCGCCGCCGGGCTCTGCCGCCGGAGCGCGTGGCACGCCGCGGACCGGGAGGGCGGCGAGCGGCGCCTTGCTCCTCTCCCGAGGGGCGAGCGGCGCCTTTAAACGCGGGGGGCGCTCCCAGCCGCAGGGAAGCCGCGGCGGGCTCTCGCTTGTTGCTCAGGCCGGCAGGAGAGGCGGACGCGCGCCGGGAGCCCAGCGCAGGACCATGAAGAGGGCGAGCGGCAACTCTGGGCTGCCCGCCGCAAGCAGCTGAGGAAGCGCCTGCCGGGGACGGGGACGGGGACAGCCCTCGGCTTCCCCCAGCAGCCGCGTCCTCTCCTCCCGGCCGCAGCACCGCCAGGAGCCGCCGCCTGGTAAGTTTCCAGCGCCGTCGCCTCCATCATCAATCAGCCGCTCAGGACGGCGGAGGAGGAGGAGAGGCGGGGGCAGGTATGGGGAGTGGATCAGGTGACGGCAGCAGCCCGGCGCACCTGGGCTGGTCGACGGGTTGTTTGTTCTGAGCAGGCGGTGGGCCAGGTGAGTGGGGCTCTGGCTGGCAGCCCTGGGGCCGGGCGATCCCTCCCCTTCCCGCCCGTATACTTTGATCCCAGGTGCTCAGGGAAGAACCTGATGGAGGAAGGGGGGCGGGAGGAGCTGCCCTTATAGAAAGTTTTCAAGCGCCGATGAATAAATGAAAGGCAGGGCGATCAGGCAAGTGTTAGGAGGTCCTGAAATAACGCCCCCCCCGGCTTTCAAAAGGGGGGTAGGCAAAGCTGGCTTAGGTTTGGGGTAAGGTTTCCATTCTTTCAAACTCTTGAGTTGTTCCAGAGCAGCTTCAGTTATGCCTCTTCCTCGATGTTTGCTCTTTACTCAAAAGATGTGGCAGTTTATGGTGATAAAGCTTGTGCTGAGACTTTCTATTTGAACCCAGTAGTATATTTGGCCGAAACAAAGTTCTGCGACATTTCTTTGACCTTTAGCAAATATTCCTAGGATCCTGGGGCCTTCGACTTTATTCTCAGCTTCGGCCCCAGGCCAACAGTGACTGACTTTTAAAAAGGGCCTACTGCACAGGGTTGTTTTAAGGTAAGGCAAGCTGGAGTGATTAGTAGGAAGTGCTGTGGAAAGGCAAAATAGAAATGTCATTTTTATTATGGCTTTCTCATCTCCATAGCATGTTTACTGTCATGTCCTGCTTCTGTACCTTCTGAAAACAACTGGCTGTCAGGAGGCTGGAATGGTCAGGCACCTTGTCCAGCCCAGTGTGGCTCCTGTAATGCTCTTGCTAAAGAAGAGGATGGTTTTTCCTTCAGTTGTGATGATACACACTTGAACTACATGGGAACCTGGTTAATAGGCTTCTAACCTGGTTTCCTCAAACCTAAGGCCCCACTGCCCGGTGGGACTTACTCCCCAAAAGGCGTGCAGCTGTAAACTTGCCCTGTCTTGGCTCTCATCTTTGCAGAAAGCTGGTCATCTCCAGCTTTCAGCCAGAAACAGATCTAAAGCTTCACTTTTCTCCAATTTCCTGGATGTCCAAGTCCTTCAGGAATTATTATCACTTCTTTACTCAGCTAAAGGATCTGCTACCTAGGCACCACTGTTTCTTTGTAGAATATATATCTACATACATGTAGAGGTGACATTCTGATGCCTGTTGCATGGGACATTATGACCCATTCAAACATTTGCTTAACATGTGCCTGCCGGTCTCAGAGGAAGTAGAAGCAGATACACCTCTCTTCCTTCCTCTAGGATCTCCTGTAAAGTTTAGGCTGCCTTCACCAGTAACTAGAAAGACTTCAAAATATGCCTCCACCCCAGTGCAAAATGAAACTGCAGAGAAAGGTGGAGAAATAATCCTCCTACTTCCTGCTAGGTTTCAGCAAGCTTCAGGGCTCTCTTGCCCATCACCCTGTATATGGAAGGTGACTCTCTCTCTCTGGCTTTGACCTATCGCCTAGTCGTATCTACTCCAGCTTCCTCCTTTGTGTCTGTTGCAGCTTCACTACCATCAACAGGTGGGAAAGTCTCTTGTTATTTTCAGCCTCTGCCCCTCCTTTTCCCAGCGTGCCATGTGCAACTTACCCTAAAGTCTTTTCTGCTATTTGCCTGTCAGATACTCCTCCCCCTTGCTGATTGTGTCTCCCAAGGTGATGTGTATGTTCTCTCCCTTTGCTTGTCTCTGTGGCAATCTCACTTGCTGAGCCACAGTATACCTTTACACCGTGCTCAGCGAAGGGTACCGAAGGCCAGGGAATAGTGACATTTAGCCTTTTCTGTTTTCTAAAAGGAAAGCAGAGAATGTCAGCTGCTGGAGGTGATCAATGTGAGGATTGCAGCTGGTGGGAAGAGAAGGGTTGAGCCTGTTTTTCCTTGCTGAGGTCCTGAGAAAAGTTCATCCTATAAAGATAGCATTCCTGTTGAGAAGAAATTCCCCACTGGCTGCCTGCAAATACCAATTTTACAAGGAGGCTCTTGATTGAGACATCAGCAGGATGAAACTCTTTCTCCCTGACTTCTGCATAATGTTCAGATCGAATATATGGAAGAAGGAGACCAGGCACCTAACCACCCACAGACTGTAGCTTTGGATAGGTGGGTTCCTGTTTTAATCATGGTCATGCTTATTGAATCCTGAGTAACAGGTTTAGAAAAGGTTCGAGCCGAGATGTTCCTATTCAGAAGGAAGTATATCTCTTTAAGATGGCCCGAGATGTTCCAATTTAAAATAAGGCAGCTGCTTACATACTAATGTCACATATGAAAATAGTTGTCACCTAATGAATTTGTAGCTAAGGTGAGTTCTTGGGGAACTGTTCTCTCATAATTTCTTATGCAGCATGAAGGAGACAGAGCTATGATCCAAAAATACCTTGGCCCAACTCTTTACTTTGGCTGTGAATCCTCTAGGTGGCTTTAAACCAGTGTTTATTGGCCTAATTTCCAACATGAATATATTACTGGTCTCCCTTATAGAGAGGTTGTAAAAGTTACATGGAAGAGGGTTACCCGTCCTTGTTGGTCTTTGAGCACATCTGGAATTTTGAAAGCATATTGTGGGCTGCATAAGTGCTGTGTAAGAGTAGGGACTCCCCATTCATTACATGCAGGTTATAGTCACATGACCAGTTAACAAAAGGTCAGGTGAGGCATAGAAGTTTGGAGGGTGCTAATGAAGACCTCTGTGGGTGTATTGGATACTGTGAGCACCACCTCTGAGAACTTTAGTAGATACGAAAGGAGGCGTGCTTCACATTCAAGGGGACATACACCTAAGTGAGTGTAGGATTTCAGCCTATCTTTTTTTCTCCAGCTATGAACTGGAGAATGTGGGAAAACGCCAACAGAGTCCTACCGTGGCATTATAAAAATCCAAGCGTTCCCAACTCAGTGTGTTTCACAAAGGCTGGATTGCAATTATATGAATTCCTAGTTCCCTATGCAGGATGGTAGAACTAGCACTCCCATCTCTATTTCCATCAGAAAGTGTGTGTGTGTAAGAAATGTTTATTTTTGCATTGTTAATGCAACCCTGTCTTTTTCCAGGTTCATGCAGTGGCTTCAGAAGCTGCTCCTTAGCTATCGCTGCCTGCCTGTCTATGCATTTCACTTCACTTCCAGATGTGAAGACAGCCAGGAACAGATTCTAAAGGAGCTATGCAAGTTTGAGGGGGGGAAACCCAGATGCTATAATTATTTGGGGGGGAAAAACAGCATTTTGTGCAGCTTCTGCCTATTCTAAATCATCTCTTTCAAGGGATTTGGACAGCCTAATAATTTAGATTAATGGCAGTGGTAGCAGGAGCCCTCATACTTTTTATGCTGGAGTAATGCCCTGCACTTGAGGAAAAGAGGTTGTAAGAATGAAGGAAGGGACTGCTTAACCTTTTCGTTTGCAGTTGTTTCCCCATTTTGAAGTTTCTCCCTTCCTCAGCTGGCAACTTTGAATGAGGGGGAGGAGCCATTTAAGAAAATGAGATTTGGAATCTCTCTTTTTCTCCAGAGCTTCATCTATTCAATACTGCCCCCTCCAGCTGCTTTTTATTAAAGAAGAAAAAAAAATCAAGTTACATGCTATGGAGCGTGATCCTTTCTAATCCCCTTTCAAGACGCTTCAGTGTTGCACCCCTGGGACCTACCTATATGTGCAGTGGGGCTCAAGTAAGTCTAACAGTGGCTTTAAGAAGATAGATGGTAGAAATTTTGTTCTGTGCTGTTACAGAGAAGGCAACTTAACTCTATGAATTTGCCCTTAACTTAAAAAGAGGAGGAGGAAAGAGAGGCCACTCCCAAGGTGAGCTGCAAGAGGTTATCCCCAAAATCTAAGCACAGCAGAGAGACTACCAGAACAGTAGACTAGCCTGGAAGGTCAAAAAAACCATCTTGACAATCACAAGCCACTGATGGAACCCTGCCGAGAAGATTGCATGGTTCTGTCCATGAAGTCACTAGGAGATTCACTTAGGGAGATCTACTTGATTTAATCCTCATTGGTTTATACCTGTACTAATGCCTATTTCGTTCTCTTTCAGCAGGCATGGGGAATCAAGTGGAGAAACTGACCCACTTAAACTACAAAGAGGTTCCCACGACTGACCCAACCGGCATGGACAGAGATGAGGGTCCCAGGATTGGAGTTTCTTACATATTTTCCAATGATGATGATGATGTAGAGCCTCAACAGGACTCAACAGTGTCAGATCTTGGTGGGGATCATCCTGCATCACAACCGTACGACCCTCAGCTTCACGAAGTAGAATGCTCTATCTATTATCGTGATGAGTGCATTTATCAGAAGAGTTTTTCTGGAGACCCCACATTGTCTGGTGAGGTAGATGGAGGCGGAGGGGGCCATTTAACCACCTACACACCAGAAAACCTATTGAACAGGTGCAAACCTGGTGATCTGATAGAATTTGTGTGCCAGGCCCAGTACCCTCACTGGGTGGTATATGTTGGGGACTTTCAAGTGGTGCATCTGCACAGACTGGAAGTGGTGAACGGTTTTCTCACAGATGCCAGCCAGGGCAGACGGGGGCGCATTGCGAACCAGTTGTATCGCTACAAACCACTAAATCCTGCCACGGTGGTGAGAAATGCCCTGGATCAAGTGGGTCGCAAAGACCGGGATCTCAATTGGAGGAACTCTGAATGTTTTGCAGCTTGGTGCCGCTACGGCAAGCGTGAGTTCAAAATTGGGGGCGAGCTGCGTATAGGCAAGCAACCCTACCGGTTGCAGATCCAGCTGGGAGATAAACGCAGCCACACTCTCGAGTTCCAGAGCCTGGAGGATCTCATTATGGAGAAAAGAAGAAATGATCAAATAGGGAAGGTGGCTGTCATCCAAGAACTGTCCAGCCATCTTCAGGCTGCCGAGGCAGACAATGAAGAGGATGCTAACGGCAAACCAGGTGCCTGGACCAGTGCTGAGTAGCAGTCCTTGCACAGTCAGGCTGCTTAACCTTGGTGATGGATTAAAACTGAATCCTGCGAAATTGAGCTGTTATAAGCCCTTTGGGCTGTTTCAGTGCAGCTTCACTCCAATCCCATGTGAAGGAAAGGGAGAAAGCTGATTAAGCACCAGTCCTTCAGCACTTAACTCCTTCAGTGCTTGGTTGAACCAGCAAGTTTATTTGTTGAGGGTTAAATCTCAGGAAGATCTTCCTAACTCGCTGTTTATACATGTCTCTCTTCCCAAATTGCACCCCTCTTCCTCCCACTTAGCTTCTGCTGTTTTAAATCGGATGGGGTCCAGCATCAATGAACTACATGATTCAATGTTGGAACAAGGACATTTCCCCTTTATTCTTTTTTTTTCTTTATTTCCTACCTTGGCATTTCTGGAATCTCTCCCTTTCATTTTACTGGTTATGGCCTTCCATTCTTTCTGTCCTCAATATCTCTGTGAGGATTGAATGGCTAAATTATTGTTAATTTTGGGTCACGGGGTTGGCCTGTTTGTGCTGAAAGATTTGGCAGAGTTGTAAAGGAGAAATAGCATTTCCCGTCTGTGGCTGAAGCACCTTTTCTGGGTTGTATGAAGAGATTTAAAATATTTTCACAGAAGTGAGATTACGAAGTACATAATGGAATAAGGGCTGCAGCTTTTCAAAACACTACCAAGAAACTCTTTCCTTTAATTACAGTGGAGTTGGGTTAAGCCATGGCCATCAAGACTCTGTGTAAGTCATTGACGTTTAGTGGGAGGGCAGCTAAACCCTCTTAGCACCAGTGGTTACAGCAGGATTAATTTGCTACAAATCCAAGTACTGTTTGGGCACATTATGTATTGTTGGAAAAGGTGACACAAGAGACAGGCAACTTTTTTAAAAAGGCATTTTATTCCTAGGCAGTGAAGCTGGTTGTCTCGCCATTACTGTTAAATATCTGAGGACAGGCTGTTAGTGCATCTGGAAGAAACTTCTTCTTTTCAATCTGTTTTTTAATTTCTTTATGTATAAAATCATTGATTTCATTTTTTCAGTACATTTTTTTTGTTTTATTCAGTGGCTAAGGGCACCAAAGTGCGTCCTCTCCATAAAGAATAGGAAAGGAGGAACAAGATAGTACGTATTGCCCATTTTCAAGTTAGGAATTTTCTGTCTTCAGCCTCTCCAAGCTGATTTCTGTCAATGCCTTTTTTCCTGGCGTGCTTCTGCTTCTCTAGGCATATTGTTACAGAAGGAAAGAGAGAACAGTCATTCCCCTTGTAGAAACAGAGGAGAGTCAAAGGTTTGCCTTGTTGGCAGGTCACAGTTATGAAGACAGAACTGCCAGAAGTTCTGCTTGGGCATTATTGCTGCTAACATAAAAAGTCCCAATCCTATAAAAACTGTTCAACGGGCATTAACTAAGAGTTGTGCTTGAAGAATTGCTTTGTAGCCAGGAATTGATTCTCTTTATACTTATCAGCAAATAGAAGTAAGAGTTGTGTGTTTGTGTCAACAGACTGTTAACTTTCTTGCTAATGGCTGATTTCTCATAAAAGCCACTGATTTGATTTAAGTAGCGAAGATGCATATTTGGAAGTAAAGGTGTTTAGGGTAACTAAGCAGCATTTTAAAACATGCTTGCAGTTATTAACCACTACTTAACAGACAATATTCTCTGCTATCTCTGCATTGTAAAACCATAAGGGATGCTTTTCAGACACATGCATCCAAAGTGAACTAATCTGTTACCGTCTTTGCAGAATATTGAGTTGATGTTCCAGTGGTTGGTTATTCCTCTAGAGTAAGCAACATATGGATTGTGGGTTGATAAGAAGCAGTGGTAAAGTCTCGCTCCTTTTCACCTTATGCTTGCAGAACCTTGTTTGTCACAGTGGTGGCTAGACAGACCCACAAATCAGTTTAGACAAATCACTGATCATCTGAAATGAGCTTAAACTGTGATCCTTGATCTTTAAAGGCTTTTAAAGAAGCATTCTCAGATGTCCTGTTTTGTAGCATTCAACCAGAAGTTAGTAATCACATGACTAAAAGCTGCTTTGCTATCAAAAAGTCCTACCCTTCAGAAAAACAATCCTTCCTGTGTTTTGAAAAATGCATACCAGGGGAAAGTGTAATATGATTCCTCCTACCTATGCTGCTTAGGTTATCTTCACAGTTTCCTATATATTGGGACACCCAAACTAGGTTGATTTCCCCCATTTCTCACTATAGACTCCAATCCAGGGGAACTTTTGCAACAATACTTTATTCTGCTAAATGTATAACCCACCATTGTCAGCCCATAAATTTCTTGCATACCAAACAAGGACAGGCTCAACTTCAAGAACTTTGGTTTATTGTGCTAATGCCCTGTGTGAGTATTTGCATTAAGGGAGAGGGAAGCTAGTCATGCAGAAAGTGAGATAATCCAGCAGTAATTTGGTTCCCCCATTTGCTTCTGAGAGTTCCATTTTGTGATAGCTGAAGTTGATAAAAGATCTCAAGGAGCTACATGTTGAAAACGGTGTCTTTTTAAGAACGGGATGTATTCTGAGGTATGAGCTCTGCATACCACGATTGTTAAGCTCATATGCAATATTGTATGTTTTTAAGCACAAAATCTGAACGTACCTAACTTGGCCATTGAAGAGCAGGACATGTCCTTAAGCAGTCTGGTGAGGCGTACAGCGGTACTTCTGCACACGCGTGTCAAAGTTCCGCAGTTGTAACCGTAAGAGGAAAATTTGCGATGGAAACATTCTGCATATTTCACAGGAGTACACAATAAGCAGGACTTTACTAGCTTATTGGGACTGATTAGCATGGAGAACTTATTAAAAATAAGTAAATGTTTACTGCTATTAAAAAGGCCAAGAAGTTGTTCTTCCTGTTGAATCCAGCAACTGTATCCTAGATTCAGAGATATTTAGTTATTAATGATTCTGAATTTTGTAGAGAACAAAACTTATTTCGCTATGTAATAGGTGGTTGTAAAATGATATTTTCTTACAAGTATTTTTGAAAGAAAGTCCATCATAAAAATATTTACATTTTTTGAAAGTTGTATTATTTTCACAGAGAAATATATCCTTCAAATCAATTTTTTTTTATTTTTGTCATTGGTGATCTAAAAGTATTTTCTAGGTCATAAATAAAGTGTAAAAGAAATGATAGATGTTGAACATTGTAAATCTATGTATCTGCTTGGTACTGCATTGTAAATTAACTGAAAATATTTTTTTTCTGTCTAGAATATTAGAGATAGTTAAAGGGGAAAGAACTAAATTACCATTTTTTTCCAAAGACATGATCTGCTTTATTTATAAAAGAATACTTGTTCACTGCTGGACAGCTGGTCAAATTCAAATCAAATTAATTTCTTGAAGTATAGTTACACAAATAATTCAAATATTCTGATTTTTTTAAAAATAATGTAGTTCCCATTATTATACTGATACTGTCAGACACTGTTGAAGAACTTTATATCATTATTTTATCTTGGTAAAAGCTTTCTGTTTACATTCTTGGTCCCAAAATGATGTGAAGGTCAAAAGAAGATGTAGTAATTCCATCCTCAGCTTGTGAAATGAAGAGCTGTAGAAGCACTTTTTTTTCAGTACTCATGTAGCTGATCACTACAGCATTCTTCCTACCATCAAACTGTGATTAGCGTTTCTATGGGTAAAGCCTTGTTTAAAAATGAAAGTAGTTCTGCTCAAATGGTGGCACCCCTCCCCCAGGTTGGACACACATTAGTAGCTCAACCAGGATCCCAGGTGCGTGTTAGCTGCTCTTTTTTCCTCTCTTTCTCAGCCTTCAAGATGAGAATGCCGGGTTAGTGCAGTAGCTTGCCAGACAACATCACTGAATGCAACAAGATCTCTGTAACAGTCATTGGAACTCCCTGTTGGAGGTTTATGGTTTTTAGCTGGATGTTCTGCTAATTGGATGGGTGGAATATTATATACATACACACCATCTGTTTTCTTTCTGCTGGACACTGTTTTCAGTGCAATAGAAAGATAATAGCACATGAGTTCATAGCATGGGGCAGACCTTCCTGAGCTACATGATATTCATGCTCTCATGGAAGAATGGATATCTACTGCCTACATACATATAGTTGAGCTGGCAGTGTTGAGACAGCATGGTAGCCCTGCTTTGATGTGCCCTTTACAATTCATCTTTGCCCCCTCTCATTTGATCTCTTCGTCCCCAAACTGGAAGGGTAGAGCTGATAATTATGTTCTTTGACTGTAAGAACTTCATATACTTGGATAATTCTCATGGCTTCCTGCAAATACTCCCAAAAGAAGATGATCTTTTGGCAAAGATGGTAACTCTATGTCAGAAAGTTATTGCTGCTTTCACAGAACCACAGTATCCAAGCATTCATGTTACTTTTCCTGAAGTGCAGATAATTTTTCTGTGCTTTTGACTTGGAGTTAATTCAATGTGCAGTCGTGTTACAATCTGACTGCATGTGGAAAACTTGAACATATGTGACTGCAACCATCTTCCCCAATTTGATCCTTTTCAGACTTCAAACTTTGGGCTACAAATCTCCATCAATCTTAGCATTACCGAGGGTTGGGATGGTGGGGCAGTAACCCCAAACATGCAGGTTGAGGAAGAATGGTGTAGGGTCTGCTGGAGCATTATTGCTAAGAGCTTGAGTGGTTTATATCTCAACTAAGCTAGGTGTAATGGATGGGCTACACCTGGAAACAAAAGGTTCAAATCCATAAACATGGATGTTTTGTGGTTATGTGAGAATGGATATGAGGTTAAATGATGGCGTGCCCCCTAATAACTTGCAAGCTGGGTTTAAGCAAGCCACTTTTCATTCAGCCTCACCTTGACCTGAAACACAGGAATTACTATAGTGGCCTATCTTGGAAGGTTGTAAAATATATGATATAAATGTACGTTGAGCATATGATGGATTCTAAGACCTGTTATGAAAACAAGGAATTTTGTATATAGAATTCTACTAATTGAGGCTTTAATATGACAAATGTTAAATACTATCAATCAAATTTTTATTATGGTTATAGACCAACATAATTACTATGTTTATTGTACCCCAATTTTACATGGGGCTTCCTAGGTTTGTCTGCCCCATTGCTCCTGAGGGGTTGATCAGGGCTGCAGCATTAACATATTGCAAATTCTCTAAACCTAGATTAAGAGTACAGAAATAGCCTCTTCAGATATGGCTGATCTACAGTTCTTTGAAATCCTAGCCAGCAGAGCTAATATTGAAAGTTCTTCAGCAACAGTTGAAAAGCCATATAATCACTATCCATATCTAGGAGTTGCTCAAATAAGCTGTGTTTTTTTTTTCTTTTAAAATAGCAATTACTTTTGTATTTCTTTTAATTTAAAAAAAAATGACTAATTTCTGATAATCTCAAAAAGCCATGTAGCCAAGTTTCACAGAAACTGAAGTCTAACAAAACTGGAGCACATTGGTTGGGAAAGATTGCAATAAATGGCTTTGTTTGGGCTTTTGACTTTAAATTATTGAGCTGACATTGACCCTTCTCTTATTTTCACTTGGCCTTGAGTAGCATTTAAAAGGATGACTCATAAACGGTTTGAAAATTTACGTTTTCATGTAGGCCAAAGGTAGACTCAACTTTTCAGAATAGTTTTAAAAGGGTCATGTTTTAGCAGTCAAGTCCCTTTCTTAAAAAAAATAGCTGGTTTAAAGGAATGAGTGAGTAAAGCCATTGGTGAAGAGAAAGTCTATATATGCTACTTTTAAGCATCCTCATTTCAAACCGGTCATGCTTTCCATTCACTCCAAGATTGTGTACTTTATCGAGTTGCAAAGAACAGTTGGATTTTTTTGAGCAGATGGGCAACTAGGAAAGTAGATATACTAGTTCACAAGATCACCAGATGAGTGTTCTTATATATGAGGAATATCTTCATGGAGAAAGCAAGCACGGGGGTGGGGGGGAGGGGAGGCAAGATGAGTTTAGAACTTTTCAATATTAAATCTATTTTTCCATGCTCTTTGTACTTAATCATATAATCTTCGTCTTATGCTCTACTTACATGGTAAGGCTGGGTCCAGACATCACACTAGGCCAAAATATGGGTTTGTTTGACATCTAGTGTATTGTCTAAACCCAGCCATTGTGGTCGATAAACCACATTCTATGATGCAGCCATACTGACTATGACTAAGTCAACAAACCAGGGTTTATCATGATGTGTAATCCAGCCTAATTCTTTGCAGAATAAATTTACCCCTTGATCTCTTGGTATAGATTATGCCCAAAATAGCGTATGTAGTCTGAATAAACATTTCAATATATTAATTACTTGAATCCAGAAGGATTTACACTGGTAACCTGATCTCAAACAGGTGAACTATTATTTCGACATATTGCTCTGTTTTATTGTGATGTTCTTGTGTTTTTTCCAACCTATGTGAACAAAGAAAAAAAGCACACGTGAGGAGAACGTTGCTGTTGAAATGGCTGCTAATTCTGCCCTGTGTCAGCTGTGGGAGCAAACTGGATCTTCTTTGCAGAGAATTATAAATACACATTTACCCATGTCATTCAGATGGTCGCTCAACCCAGAAGCAACATTGCCAGGGTGAGCTGGTACAGTGCCTCTTTCCAGCATTTATGCATATGTCTGTGTTTATGTATAAAAAGATGTAAATCAGAAGTCTCCTGACTCTAACCATGATCAAGGCAGGTGGTAGTGCCTACCAACCATAGCTTATCTTGGCAAAGTGAAGTAGGGTCAGTGACTTGGAAGACCATCAGAAATCCTTCAGCTGCCATCTATACTGGGAAGTTGAAAAAGCATCTTGGAAGAAGACAAAAACATATTGCTGACCCCAAACAACCATGGGCATATCCGTGTTGTCACCAATAGTTAAATTCAAGATTTTATCTTTACTTTAGCTGTAAAATAATTATAATCATGCTAGAATTAAAATGATGTGTTTTGTTAAATGTTAAAACAAGGGCATCGTGCCCCCTTTTGTAGAAGTTTTCCCAAGAGGGATGGAAAATTGTTTGTCAGCTGCTTTGTCACCTGTGCTCTTGAACAATTAACTCTAACCATTTCTAATAGCAAGAGCCTTCTAGGAACAAATATTTCTGAAAGCAGAATTGCATACATTCAGGCAGAGCAAATGACGGTGTACTGTATAACCAGCTGTCCTGCTCTTCCATTGTTCTCCTTACAATTTATTGTTTTAGTGTGAGATCTGCCAGTTTCACCATCAGACTGGGATGTGTCAGTGAAGGAGTACACTTTTAATCCATGGATGTCATATGGCAAATGAAAACTGGGAGGTAACCACTGCAAAAGCGTTTATAATGTTATTTGAGAAATCACTATTACGTTGCCTACAGTCTGTATTAGCAATAGCTCAGTCTTCTTGTGATGGGGGTGGTTCCCTTCCTTCCACTAGTCATCCTTCCCTCTGTAATCAATGTTTCCAAAATCTTCCATGTCCAGAGACGTTGACTGGTTCTGGTTGAAAGTGCTACCAGAAGTTCTCAAAGGAATTTCAGCTTCTTCTATTGCTTCAACTATCTTATGGCTCAGGGATCCGACGTATGCATTCTGAGTGATAGGCTTCCCTTTCTTCTTGAATATAATGTGGGGGTTGTTGGGAAATCCTTGGGATGACTTGCTGCCTAAATATTGATCCAGGACTGGTGAAGATTAAATAGGGATATTCTGAATTTAAGGGTTCTAGAGGGGTCTGTACATCCAAACATACTGTGTAAAGCAGTATTTCTCAACCTCAGCTACTTTAACCTGCATGGACTTCAACTCCCAGAATTCCCCAGCCAGCATTCTGGGAGTTGAAGTTCATGCAGCTTAAAGTTGCCAAGGCTGAGAAACGCTGGTGTAAAGAATCCATCTTTGGCACTTATGGAACAAATCATATCTCACTCCATATAGTTTGGGAATCACTGCTGTAAGTTATTTTTCCACCGTAGATCATAAAGCACCAGTTCTTTCCATGGGGGGAAAACATTAAGATTCCTGATTGTATCACTTCCTTCAAAATGAAGGGTATGGCTTAGTTATTAAAAATAAAAGATTTATGATGTCTTCTATGTGTGTGCTCTCTGAGGCTTTCTTCTCTTATGGAAACAGCAGTAATGTATGTCTGGTGTCAATGTGGTTGTATTGTTATCACAACATCTTAACAGCTGCAGTCTGCAATATTGAAAGGTGGGAGGGTCAAGGTATTTTTAAAAACAGTTCCAGACCTATTTTATGGGATAATCCAACCAGTCCCAGTTCAAAGCGTATAGCTGAATAAGTACTTCATCTGATAAAAGCAGCCAATGATGAAAGTAAATGGGAAATGCTGAATACAAAGAAGACTTTTTATTATTTCAAATTAAAACAGCAAGTATGGAAGAAGACTCCTAGGCATTTTTTTTTTTTTTTTTTTTTACAAAGTATGTTATCAAGAAGAGGTTCATATTGGGGCCTTCTAAAAGAGTACAAAACAGAAGTGATGCAATGTTTTTAAAAATGGAAAGAATTTTTTCTCTTTAAATCACAAAACTTCTCATCACGCTGTTTGGGTGGAGGGGTGCAGATGCTCACATTTCTTCTTAACTCTGCAGCAAAAGCAAAGAAAGCAGAAAGCAAAGGACCTTTGCAGTAGTTTTTAAAAGCCAGCACCCGAGATTTCAACAGATGTGGGGGAGAAAAATACCATTCATGCTACCTCTCTATCCTTTAGAAATGTTTTCTTACCTGCACGTCATGACTTCAACATTCCATCCTTCCCAGTCAAGCTTTATCCCCATGGCAACTGCTTTGTAGTGATGATGACTTTCAGAAGTCCTGTAAACAAAGTGTCCCCCCCCCACCTCCCCCTGAAAATGTGCAGCTTAAACCACTAAAGAGCCATATTGGAGGCTTGCAGCAACAAACGCTGCCTTGTAAATAATAACACAATGGTTTACTAGCCTGCAAATAACTTTTTTAGCTTAGGTTTGCCCTCTGCCTTCGGCAAAACAGCTATTTCGGCAATGTAGCTTGCCTGATGCTTAAGGGAATGAAGAATTCTCAGCCAGCACGGTATGGGGGAAGGCTGTTTATTTCCTCTGTGGCTCACACAGAAACTAGCAGCTGGCCCGTTCGCTTGCTCTATCTTTATTGTAAGGTTGCATTAACAGAATCTTGCAGGGCTGAAAGTATTTCTCCCCTCCTTTCCTTTTGCTCTCTGGGGAGGGTCCCTTCTGAAACATTTCCCACACCTTCCCTCCTTCTGTGGGCTGAGACGTCTTTTACATGCTGGTTGTCCCATCTGCAGCTCTTTCTCCTGTCTCCCAAGGTCATTCCCACATACCACTGCACTTCCCTTCCCTTGAATCAGTTCCCTTGAGCAGTGCTGTCATGTCACTTATCGAAAAGTTGAGTTGGGTCGTTTGGATTTTGCTCCCAGCAAAACAGCAACGTCCTAAAGACGCTGGCATCGTTCATTTGCCTGTGGTTTGAACGCGGCAAATCCCGTGATCTCCTCCGAGCTGTGGTTTGAACAAAAAACATTTGCAAAAATGAGTAGGTTAATGCTAGACAAAACCAGAAATTATCTATGCATCATGAGGGAATAATTTAGAAATGTACATATTTTTGCCAGTTATCCCTTAGGTTGTGGCTGCAGTAGCAGATACTGAAAATGAAAGTTTGGGTATCTGTGAATATGGATATATGCCTTCTTTGTCCTCCACTTTTCATTCAGCGAAAAAACAGGGACAAGTTTATCACTTATCCATAACGAGATCTCTTGTGGACAGAACCCAAAGCTCTTACTTGACAGATGGGCATCTGGGTGTGGATTCATAGTATAATTATTTGATTTATATCCCGCCTTTATTTTGTGCATCTCAGTGTAGCATACTTGAAGCTCTTGCCTCATTTTCCCCACAACCACCACCGTGTCTGGTGGGCTGGGGCGAGAAAGAGTGACTGGCCCAGTCTTCCAGTTGGCTTTCCTGCCTAAGGCAAGATTAGAACTCATGGTCTTCTGGTTTCCAGTCCAACATCTTAACCACTACACTAAGCTCGCTTTCAGTAATGGCAGCTGAGAATCAGGGCACGTTCTACCATTAGGCAGAGTGACTGGGTCACCAAATGGGACATGCTAGAATATAGGGAAATGGGGACAGTGTGACGGAGGATACAGCTGTGAGCCCCACACCATCTCTGCTAAAATTTCTGTCTTTGGGTGTTGGAATAGATGCCGTCTTGTTGCGAGTTGCCAATTTACAACTGGTTTCTCTTCATAGAAAGGGGAGGCCCCATCTTGGCTTTTGCCCCCAGCAGAACAATATCTTGGACCGGTTCTGCTGGCAAGACAGTCACTACCTGCACAACTCAAACTTTCTACTTTGCCAGTTTTTTTCTTGCCCTAGGAAATTGCCAGTAAATGTCGCCATCTGCTCGTCCTTCAGGATCAAGCCTTTAAACTTACCATTATAATTGAGGAGGATGGGCTGGGCTCCTAACCAAATAAAGGATATTATTAAAGGCAACCCTTACATGATAGCTTTAAACTAATGATCTTGTCAAGGGAAATGTATAGTTTTTGGAAAATTAAAATGCTTTGATGGGAGAGGAAAAAATTAACCTTGCTTCTTTTTTCCTCTGATGATCATAATGTTTTTAAAATGGATGTAGATAAACCTTTCTAGTTTGCCTCTCTTCCCCTACCACCCATATTAACCTTACTTTCTGGTGCTAATTAAAAAAGGAACAGTATGAAGACTGGTGAACCAAATACTTTTAGCATGTCTTGTAACCGAGTTTCATTCCTCCCTGTCTTCTAGATAGAATGTAGAACAGGGAAAAAAACAGCACCCATCTATGTCTTTCACAGTCCCCTTGAAATTAATGGAAACTCTACTCAGACTTTTTCAAAACTCTAGTTTGTTTTTCTGGGAAATGAGTAGGAAAAAGGTTCCAACATTCTTGGGATGAGCTAAGAGAGCAACGATGAAGTGTTGGGTCTGGTTTTTTGATTCTTCAAACTATCAGCTTTCAATTGGTTCTGTTTTGTTTTGATTGAGCCTTTAGGTCTCAAGCTTCTCAGAAGTGGTATGGGGGTAATGCCTGCTGAAATCTCAGTTGGCTTTAAAATGAGAGCACAACCCAACTAAATAGTGCACTGAACAACAGCAACAACAACAACAACAACAATAATGATATAAATAATTTGCAGGAAATGTGTACTGGTTCCAGAATTTAACATTTCCCAATGTAGAATCTGGAATGCCCAAGTCAAGATTTCATTTCTCTGAAATATGGGATGTACACAACTTTTGCATTAATGAATTCATTCTTTTTGTAGAAGCAGCTGGAGTCTGAAGACCCAGTTCTTCCATAAAATATTAGATTATTTTGTAATGTCTTCACCCAGCATCCCAGCATCCTATTCAAAACCTATCCCTAGAATTATTATATTTTCTCCATACAGGAAGGAAAACTGGCCATACTGAAGAGGAAAGGCAGATCATGAATCATATCTCTGATGGACTCCATTGTACTATGAGAGGCTGCAGAGACAGATAAGTCAGAAGCTGGTATGTGGTTATGTATCAAAAGCATGCTACTGGAGGAAGATAATGCTGACCAGGCAACCTTATCTCCCTCTGCTATTCCTGGGAGAATGAAGAAGATCAAAGCTGCTTATAAGTCTGGCTTTCTTGGTTTCAGGTAAACAAGTGACTAAGTCTTTGTTTGCAACTGCAATCGCCTACTTCTCTTGAACTTTGTAGATAACAGAGTTTGCATAACTTAAGCCCAAAGAACTTGAGACACTTCCGACATAACTGAGAAATCAGATCACATCCTACTGGCCCATGTAATTTGCCCTGGAAGAAAAGATATATTGCAGGTACTGGACTAGGTGAGGATAGCAGGAAGAGGACAAGGATAATGCTTTTTAAGAGCTTCTGCAAAAGTCCCAATCTGTATTACTCTCTCTGCTTTTCATCTTTAAAGAGTCATTCATGAAATTGCCTGTTATCTGAATGGCATCTCTTCTATTTAGAATTACTGCTGAAATGAATTCAAACCATTCTAAATAAAGCTCTTAGATCGATAGCAACCAAAGAATTTCAGCCTTTTTGTTAAGATAAGCAAAAACTTAGTTGCACACCTCTTTAAGGCTGGCACCAAATTCCATCAAAAACAGAATCTGTTTCTTAGGAGTTTCATAGACAAGAGCTAGGTCAGGTTAGACCTCGGACCATCTAGCTCAATAATGCCTACATGCATTCTGCTTAGGAATGATGAATTTTGTGGCCCAACCTGTATAGAGCACATCACATTTGCAAAGGTTGAAGTGTGCATATTAATACTAGCTCTCCAGGTCTTCAGAGAAAGTTCTTTCTCAGCCATACTTGGAAAAACCAGGACTACATCAGGAGTCCAGCCTGGATATTATACATGTATGGACAATGGAAAAAAACACAAACTTCTCCAGATAGGACCATAGCTGGCACAGCAGTCTAGATATCAGTAAAAGGTGTTCTGTGTTGCTGCTGACATCTGAGTTTCTCCAGGCAGTGCTGAGCAAAAAAAATGAGGAAGCCTCACATGTTTCAGAAAATTCCTTTATCAAGAACACTTTGCATTCTTGGTCAAGGAATTTTCTGAAACATGTAACTATCCTATATAATAAAAGATTTCCTACTGGTACTTGAGATATGTAGTGCTTGAGCCCAGACAATCTATCCAGCTAGGTCCTTCAATAAACCTCTACTCTGAATACAGGTTTGTTATCACAGCATCTCCACCTTTTCAGATTAGATTTGAAAATGAGAGGCAGAGTTGCATAACATCCACTTATAGACATAGAGAAAATGCTTCAGAGAAAGAAACAATGATTTTAAAAGAATGCTATGAAATTTTGAGTGTTCCAAATGCTTGGATAGATGACACTTTTTTTACTGATAACTTCATGAGCCTTTACTTTTAAAAGTTTTGAAATTAGTTAATATTTAAACAAATTCCTTCCTTTCCTTCCTACTTTTTCGCGGGGGGGGGGGAGTAGTCACAACTCAGTTGACCACACAGAAAAACATCAGCGGTAAGAGCCCAGGTTCCACATTCACCTGCCAAATCCTTCCAGTTTCTCTTTTTGCTACCCTTTTGTAAATGTCTGTTCCTATCTGCCTTGCATTTCTCACTTTTTCCCATATATTTCTATTATTTACTTACTGGGTATTAAAATGAATCTATGTGCTGCAGTGAAGACTCTTCAGGAACATCTGGGTTAACATCCTTAATGGCAAAGTTGAACAGCTGGAGTACACTGTGCCAAACAGCTCATACCACTTTAGTGGACACAGCTGAGGAGCTAAAGCCAATGACAGCAATGAAGGATGATACCATATGAACTGTAATCCATGAAGAAACAGAAGGGATATCATATGGCTACTGAGGGTGGTTAAAATTGGAAGCTCACATTTGTTTAAGGAAAAATTGTCGCAAAAACATAGGATATACACTGCTGTAATTCTTAAAATGAAGATTGCATATGGTTTAGACCAGTATTTCTCAACCTTGGCAACTTTAAGATGTGTGGACCTCAACTCCCAGAATTCCCCAGCCAGCTAATGAGGTCCACACACCTTAAAGTTGCCAAAGTTGAGAAACACTGGTCTTGTTATAAGCACAAAAGAAACTAGGGAAATGTCATCAGTTTGCTTACTTTTAATTATATTTTTAGCACCAAAGTAAAGGAGGCATGCCATTCTGTTCTAGAACAGTTCCTGAAATCCATCCACCTCAGTGCTCTTATTTTGAATTAGTATTTGACTCACTGACTGGCTTCTCAACTAACACAGGCTCCTGGGGTCTTCTTAATTCTAATTTAATATTGATGTTTCTTTTAGAATTCAGAAGATGGTTTGACAGTTGTCGGGCCTTCGGGCAACTTCCTGAAGTGAAAATGATTTTTTTCCCAAGCACAAACCTCACAGCATGCTCTTTCGCAGGATTATTAAGATGAAAAGGAGGATTGAAAAGAAGTCCAGGAATTGAAGTTAATTTTCAATGTATTTAGTCAGGAGAATCTACAGGGTGGGGTATAAAAGGCAAGATGGCACTTCATACATGTGAATGAAGCCCTCATCTCTTTTTTACATGCATCGTCACACGTAAAGAGGGTCAGAGCTTCAATTATGTGCTCATGGTCTCCATCTTGACTCGTATGGGTGCTCCTGAGTAGGAACTGAGACTTCCTGAGCTTTCTTCTCACCATCCTCCAAGGTACCAGAAATGATGGAAAAGTGGCTGCCTTCACTGATAAGAGAGATATCTGGTTGTTTTCCTAACAGTTATCTGAATCTTTATCAGTGGGAGAACAAACCATATAATGACACTGTTATTCTGCCTGAAACTGAGCTAATGTTTGCACATTTTGTTACATAGAACCTGTGGAGCCTTTGGGGTTCTCTGAGCTTAGTTGTTTCTTGCAGACATTTTGTTACCCATCTAGGTAACATCTTCAGTGCTAGAACCCCACTCCCTTCTAGCTCTGGAGATGTTACCTAGATGGGTAATGAAACATCTGCAAGAAAACAACCAAGCTCAGAGAACCCCAAGGACTCCACCGTTCAACCCTAAGCTGCACATATTCTCTTCTATTGATACCACATAGAACCTATATAATGACTGACCCATAAAACAAATCTGAATATCATGCTCTGATTTTTTTTTTCCCCCCTTGAGGAAGAGGTATTTGAAGTTTGGGATTGGACTTTGTCCAAGGGCTGCAAGTTTAGGGGCCCTGGACCATTTTTACTCACATTTCATGTTTATTGGAATTGTTTTTATAATGCAGGTGTATGCATTTTTTCTTCAACCATCAGACTTTCTTTAGATGTACTGTACACTTACACAATATTTGAGGGTTATTAGGTCTTCATAAGAAGACTTAACAGCAAGGAGGATTAGCTTCAGTTTAATTAATGTTTTCTTCCCTCTCTGTAAAGGCACAACTTCTATAGTTAAATCACCTTTAACCTCATATGGATTAAAACGAACAAATACCTTATGTAAACTCTTAGATTTTTAACTGTTCAAGCATTAAAAAAAATCAACTGTGGTGTTGGAAAAGGCTCCTGCTCATTCCTTGGACAGCAAAGGCGACAAACAAACAAGTCCTGGGGCATATAAAACCAGACATATCGCTGGAAGGCAAAATCACAAAATTTCGCCTTACAGTATTTCAGCCATGTCATGCCATCAAACTCACTGGAAAAGGCAGTTATGCTTGGAATGGTCAGCAGTAAAAGGAAACGAGGTTGCCAAAAAACATGGTGGCTAGACACCATCAAAGCTGACACCAGCCAGAGCATAAAAAAACTGAAAGAAGTGGTACGAGATCAGAAAATGAGGAGAGAGCTGGTCCATAGAATTGCCGAGAATCAGACACAACTGAATGGATAGCATCATCATGTATAGTTAAATATTAGAAACTCAAATAGCATCACAGCTTAGGGATTAATTAATCCTATTTTTATCCTATTTCTAGAATGCAGAGCAGTTTACATATAAATACCACAAGAAATTCCCATCAGTTATCTTCTAGGACAGTGTTGTCCAAACTTGGCCACTTTAAGATGAGTGGACTTCAACTCCCAGAATTCCCCAGCCAGCCATACTGGCTGGGGAATTCTGGGAATTGAAGTCCACTCATCTTAAAGTGGCCAAGTCTGGACAACACTGTTCTAGGACTTGATGGATTTTGATATTCTTCAGATCAGGTCCTCGGTCTAATAGATCATGTACCACCATTCTTGCTGCTTCCTTGAAAGTTATTCTTTACTCTTTGCCTTAATGTCTCTGAGCACCCCTTGACTTTTCTTTGATATTCAAGGTTGAATTAATTATAGTGGACATCATGGCTCCTCATATCGCAGAAACGTGGATGGCTTCCTGAAGTAATAGAAAGTATGTGAAGTTTCATAAATAGGCAAAATGGAAAAGCTCTGGCAGAATTTGACTGTTGTAATATTAGTCAAAATGTAGGGTTTTTTAAAAAATGATTGAAGGAATGAAAACACATTTTTTTGTAAAATATTTCTAAGGTAGCTTAGATCATTACTACTGGCTAATTGTCCAATTCTATAAAACCATTTGAATACCAGATGAGGACATACAATCAATAACATTAGTACAATATGCAAGAAACGTATGCACATTCCAAATGTAGAATTATAGACTCAGAGGGTTGGAAGGGCCTTTGGAGTCATATAATCCAACCCCCAGCCCAGGGTAGGAATCCTCAGGAACCATCCCAGACAAATGGCCGTCCAACCTTTGTTTGAAAATCTCCAAGTTGGAGTACCCACAATTCCAGGAAGCAGACTTAATAGTCCTCACAGTCAGGAAAATCTCCCTTACTTCAGATTTGGATCGCTTTCTGTAAAGCTTCTGCCCACTGGTTCTTGTCCTAACCTCAGGCACTGTGGAGAATAAATCCACACCCTCTTCCCAGTGATAACCCTGCATGTATTAGAAGAATCCTATCATGTCTTTCTTAGCCTCCTCTTCTTTATTGATTGATTGATCATATTTATATAGCTGCCCGTCTCATACAAGGTGACTCTGAGCAGTGTACAACAATTAAAAAATAAATACATAAAAACAATTACACATAAAAACCGTAAAAACACACAAAACAGGAGGGGATAAAATTAATAAGGGAGCCATCGTAAAATCTCCCCGGTCCCCTGGGAGCCCCAGGCCTGATCACATAACCAGGTCTTGAGGGATTTATGGAATGTTAAGAGGGATGGAGCTAATCTCACTTCCAGGGGGAGAAGATTCCACAAGGCAGGCACCACAGCAGAGAAGGCCCACCTCCTGGGACCCGCCAAATGTAATTCTGTAGCAGACAGGATCTGCAGCATGCTTTCTCTGCCAGATCTGATGGGATGGGCAGATGTAATCGGGGAGAGGCAGTCCTTCAGGTAACCTAGCTCCATGCCATGAAGGGCTTTAAAGGTCAAAAACAGCACCTTGAATTGGACCCAGAAGCAAACTGGCAACCAGTGCAGCTCACAAAGCAGAGGTGTAATTTGTACCGCCCTAGGGGCACACATACTTTAGGCTAAACATACTTAGTTCTTTCTACCTAACTCCTTGGTCCAATACTGCATTCCTTCCAGGGTCTTTCTGGAAGTGCCATTTATTCCCTCATGAAACAGAAGAAAGACATAGTGGTCAGTAGGTTTGATAAGTTGGCCATCACATCCTGTATCTTTGCATCTGGAAGACACCAAACTTCCCTTGGTCTGTAGATTGATGACTATGTTCTTTTCAGGAGTTGGTCAACCATCTATGCCACATACCTTTTTCTCTTTGGGACAGCCTCACCTCTGAGGAAGTCCAATTTCTCTCCTTCCTGTCCCTGGAATGTTGGGCATAAACCCTCCTCCAAGTCATCTGGGGTAGATCTCAAACTGATTGCACAGCTCCAGTGTCAGGGACTCTTTCTTGGGTCTCTGGGTCCTCTGAGTTCCTGTACAGAGTAAGGAAGTTGACCTTGACAGAAACATGCAAGAACTGTTATCTAGGCAAAGGAAGCTGAAACATTTTTTAAGCCCTGAGAAACAAGATTATATTTGGAAGTGGCTCAGACAAATGCCTTCCTGATTCACTGGGATACAAGAAGTGGAAGGAAGTACAACACAATCAGACTTGCAAGATTCTGTTATCGTAGCCAGTCTCTATAAAGATAGTTCTAGTCTTCATGTGTTATTGATCTCCTGGTCTGGTCTACCTAGTGGGGCTGACAATTACATACTGTCAGCCCTCCTTCTCTGGGGCTACTGTTTTCCTTATACTATTCTCTTCCATCCTATGTAGACATCCTTCTACCATGTCCAGAAACTCTTCATCTTCCCTGATGAGTCTCAATATAGCTAGACGTGCCTCCAGATCGTCCACTTTTTCCTTTAGCAATACAATGCATTTGCACTTGATGAAAGTGTAGTTGGAATCCTTCTCAGACGGGGACACAAACATGGCACATATCTTGCAGATCACAACAGTATTTGCCTTCTTGTCCAGCACAGTGAGCATGGCTGCTGGAATTATTTCCAAACTCTTTACCAGCAGTGGCCATGTGTTTCTGTGTAGTGTGTACTAAGAAGCAGAAGGTGTGCTGCATATGATCTGCTCTGCATGACCAGGAGGGAGGAGGAGTACAATGGATTCTAAGCCACCACCCAACTTTCTCTCCCATAGAGATGCATTGGAAGAATTTTTAAAAATGTATTTTCTCCCCAGCTCTCAGCTAGATCTGGCCCATTATCTGAACAAAAACATGTATTTTATTGGTTTCTCCCCACACACCAAATTTGATCCCATTCTGTTCAGTTTTAGAGAGTTATTGTGCTGATGGACAGATGGACAGAGTCACAACACCCTTTGCATAATTTCTTTTCAACCTTCTGTTGGGTTGAAAAGAATAAAAAAAGGCCTGTTTGGGGAGGGAGGAATATTTGGGTTCTGCTGGGATTAGAGAAGGCATAAAACTGAATTATTACCACAATCCTATTGCATTATTGAACACCCCAGTTCAGGCTGAGAGACTAAGGTGGCATATTTGTGGCATGACCTTTCTAAAGCATGCACTGACCTTCCAGTTAGCTACATAGTGAATACTAAACAAGACTTTAAAGTTTTAAGACTCTTGCCGGAATCAGTGACTCAGACATTGCTGCTTCCTTGGAGCTTTATTACCTCTTTGAAATAAATAAATATGTTTTTTAAAAAACTGTGTCTGCCCCAACTTACCAGCCAGCCAACTTTATATATTACAAATACATTTCAAAGCTGCAGATGGCAACCTTTTATGCTGCTGTGCTTCTAAAGGATTTATCATCTAGTGATTTAACAACCTTTTCACCCCTCTCCTTAAAACATGAGATGCAACCATTGATTAACTGCTGAAGGAAAATTCATTAGTAATATAGCCTGTTTTTGAGAGGTATCATCTTCAGGGACCAAGGCAAAGCAGACCTTCATGTCAGAAGGCTACCACTTAAGATGATATCCTTTCATTGGATTTCTTCTCAACTTCTGTAACATACTTTTCTTTGCTACGTTCCTCATAGCCAAGCTGAAGTACTAGTCCTTGAACTGGCAGAAATCTATAAAAGCATATAATTTACTGCTCCCATTGGTGATCCCTATCCTGCCTCAGGTACAATGCTAGTAAATACTACTGTCCTTAATGTACAAGGCACATTAAGGAGAGTGATTAGTGCATTCCCTCAGCTTTATTCCCCTTCCCTCCAACCAAATTAAACTAGGTGGGGAAAAAATGTCCACCAATTACTTTCCTTAAAGTGAGATGGGTTGGGGAAGGTGATGAGTTTTGATAGATAGCTAGACTGGTGGGTTTAACCACCTGTCCAAACTTGTACAGGTAGTCCTCATTTAGTGACCATTCACAGTTACGACGGTAATGAAATAGTAACTTTAGGACCAATCCTTGCAATTATGACCTTTGTAGGTCAGTAAATCAAAGGAAAGCTGAAGTAAGATCATAAGCACAGTTGTGGTTTTTATTTAGTGACTGCTTCACTTAAGGACCATGTTGCCAGTCCCAATTGTGGTCGCTAAATGAGGACTACCTGTAGGTGTTTTGCATGGGTATATTCAAAGGGAGCCTGACTATCAGCAGACATCAGCTGATAATTAGCCTCCTTTTGGGGATGGCTTTAGTGCTCTTCCAGAAGAGCACTAAACCCATGTTCACAAGCAGTCCAGACAACAGCTATCAAATATCAGCACAAAGAGCCAGCTTTTCTCTCCCACTTCAGTGTGCAACCATTCCACTGCCATTGCTGGTCAGTTGATGCTTGGGTTGATCCCGGTCTCCAACCAAGGGATAAGTTTGGAAATTTGCCAAGTACAGAGAGGGAGCCCAATCTAAAACAACCAGACTGTCCTACTGCTAGAGAGCAGTACATACTTACCAGAAATGAAGGAGTGTGCAAACAGCTGAGACAATTCAAAGCCCTAAGAATCACCAGACCACATCAGCTAACAATGAAATCCGTCAGTTTGTACCCATGGCAAATGGATAAGAAGGAATATACTACTTTAAAACTAAAGAAAGATTGTCTTTGGTATGGATTAGGGACTAGATGAAGGTTATTTCATGAGGATATAGCACAAAAAAATTGCTGGAGTATCTTTTTGCCTTGACTAGGTACAAATAAAGAAAGACTCCTTGTTTTACAATATTGTACACCTTGTTCAGCATGGCAGCCAATGATGTAGAATGGAAAAGTGTTTTCTCTCTTGCCTGACAGAAAACACATCTGTCAGGCAAGACAGATAAGTACAGGGCCCACATCGGGGAGGAGATCAACACACATATATTCCCCACGAAAAACCATCACTAGGGAAAAGACCCTTGAGGTCGTACCCCAGAGCCTGTCAGCCCTTTGAGTTACTCCAGACAGGAAACCAAAACCATGAGTACTAACACTACCTTTATTGTAAGGTTACAGTAACAGAACCTTGCAAGTCTGAAAGTGCTTCCCGCCTCCCCGCCTTTACATTCCAGAGTACTACAGAGGGTCCTTTCTGAGATGCTTCTCCACCCCCATCCCTGCTTTGGACTCAGATTTCTCTTATCAGACCATTGTCTAGGCTGTAGCTCTTCTTCCTGTCTCCCAAGGTTATTCTCACAGCCCATTTCAGACCCAGGGTTTTATGGCTTAGAAGAACCCTAATAGGGTCAGGGACATACGAATCTCAGGTGATATGCTGTCATTTTAGTAGAAGGATCAACTCAAGATGAGGGTTGTCATTTTTTATAGCTTTCTATAATGTGTTACTCTACCTGCAATAAAGACACCAAGTCACCCTCCAGTCTCTTACTGTGCCTGAAAGGTTACTCTGACATTGGGCTAGATGTTCAATGTAAATCTAGTATTTCCTCTGGATATCTCTGCCCCCAGTTGTACATTGTTACATGCAAACCAATCTGGTGCTCTTTGACATGTGTGGTCTTCAACTGGCAGAATTTCCCCTACTAGATTGGCCATTGCTGAGAACTGTAGGTGCTCTAGGAGTTGAAATCCACATATCTGGGAGATTTCCAAGTTAAGAAAGGCTTTAATACATCCCCAGGGTTTCCTGTGGCTGACATTTTATTATTGTTCATATTTCTTCTTCATTAAGAGATGCTAGTTTCTTCCAGTCAGCAATAGGATGATGTGCTAGATGAAATGTATATGATGAAGTAACACCCTCAGTAAAAAAAATATCCCTGGAAATACAAGTAACGCCTAGCTCTGTCCTATGGAACATAAAAATACAGATTATATTTTTATAATTGATATTAAATAGGGATAGGTTAAATGTGGAAGATCTTAAAAAACAGGTTGTGGGCAAATACGGTCTGCTTGAAAAGCATATTGGTAAGCTACATGTTGCAAGGTTTAAGGCAGGCCTGAAACACTTTTTATTTAATGTACAGATCCTCTTTCCACATTTTCGTGCCTGTAGAAGACTCTGAAGAGCTAGCATATCTGTAGGCTTTAGGTCAGGTAAACAACTAGCTTTATCATTGTGTTTCGGGCATACCCTGAAGACATGTATGTACATGTCTGCAAATTATTACAGGAAAATCTGTAATAAAAAACAGGATTTTTAGACTGGTGTCATGATTATAGAACCATTTGAGAGAGTTTTAAGCAGTTAATGCCATCTTTTCTTGGCTCTCTTCTGTTGTGTTGGGACTACCATGCCCAGCCAATTCTAGGAACTGTATAATCAAGACTCTTAGAAGGCACCAAGGTTGGAAAGAATAGATTGAAGAATAACGAGATAGCGTTAGTGAGGTTGCACATCTATTTAAAAACAATGTAATACTCCACCCCCCAAAATAAAAGAAAATGATAGGCGATTTCCAACTATTGTGATTAGCCTAACTACTAAGATTTATATTCTCTTTTCTTTTTGGCATATTGAAGTGTTTCGTAAGTGAGGAAAACAGATTCTAAAGATATTTTAGAATAAGTACAACATGTTCCTGAGATGTATTTTGACAGCTGCCAGGTTCATGAGCATGACATCCAAGTGGTATTAATTAGGTGAAATTTAAACATGCAAATTAGCAGAAGTATTTCACTCTACCCTTTCCTCTCTTGATGCAGAATAAACTCCTTTATGGATTTTCCAATCTGCTTGCCTAAGCTCAAATCGACTTTGCTGACAAAACAGTCCTATCTAGACACAACAAAGAGATATCCATAAGCTCAAGGAACCCCAAGAACTGGATCTGAAAAACTAACATAATCAGAAAGAATTGGGACCATAAAAAATAGTTCAGTGTGGATGGATGTGCTCACTTGTTACAGAATTTTGACTGACAGGTGTAGGTAAGAGAACCATGTAGGCAGGAGAATGAAAGAAAGTTTGATCATTTGAATTTAAATAGCAAAATTTCACATTCTAGCCCCCCTGAACACTTTTTTTAACCAGAGACAGGAATTAACTCTCCCCCCACTTTTTTTTTTTTCCCCAGATTTCATTCTTAAGTATGTTTCTTTTAAGGGCTATTAATGACCAAGCTATTGCCATTTGCAAAAGGAAGACTAGGTCATCCACACACAAAAAACCTAGAAGCTATTTTTGTTACTGTTCTTATTCCTATTCCTATTAAAAGTATAATAAAATTAAGCCGTACTGCAATCATATTGTCTCCAATAATTTCATTAACTTATGTTTCTTGCATTCCACAATTTCTTTAAAAACAAGTTTATGGCTTATATGAATGACATGCTCCATTGTCAATGTGCTGGAATCTTTCTCTACCAGATTTGCCATCTGCTTACTGAAGGAATTAATTTTCTGGCTGATGCTCAAGAAGGCAACTTGATGATGCTCTTCTGACCATCTATTACAGTGTTGTCCAAACTTGGCCACTTTAAGATGAGTGGACTTCAACTCCCAGAATTCCCCAGCCAGCCATGCTGGCTGGGGAATTCTGGGAGTTGAAGTCCACTCATCTTAAAGTGGCCAAGTTTGGACAACACTGATCTATGATCATATATCCAAATGACTCTTCGGAGGAAGATTGTGTATAGATTATTGTTTCCCTTTCTGGCACTCTTTGATACTGCAAAGCCCTGGAACTATTATGAGTTTGATCCTATGAGTATGAATCATCTGGGTTTCTGCATTCCCTAGCACTATAGTGATAAGAATTTGAAAGGGATTTGCAAATGAGTTCCTGTTAAATCCATTTTTGCAGCTTTTTAGATCTGATTCCATAAATTTTGCATTTTTAAAAGAAAACTAAAACAGGAAAATCCACAAGATTGATGGGGAGACCCCCCCCCCCCCAATGTAAGGGTATTTGTGCACAACTCTCTTATGTATGGGATGTTTCTGTAAGTTAATTTAATGCATGCTTTGCAGAAAGGCATAATAAAGTAAGTAAATAAAGTCCCCATTGAGTTGAGCTCAACCATTGGTGATTTCAAAGACACCCCCTTCCTTCTTCTGGTTAATCTTATCTGGACTCCCCAGCGTTGGGTACAATCCTGAAATTCTCCCCTCCAACTAACCAGGACCTAGCTCCTTTCGTTCTTCTAGCCTAGACAAGATTAGCCAGCTGCTGCCACCTGCTGTTTTTGTCATGCAATTTCCCCTAATGTATGTTTTTTTTAAAAACAATAAACCTTAATAGACACTTTTTAAAAATCCCGGTGCCCCTAATATGTCCACATAAAGGGTCAAACCTGTTCTCAGTGTCCAAGGTATGAAATAACAATCTTAACACAGAGGAAGGTAGATTCCTGCTGAATGTTAGGAAAAACTCCATAACAGTAAAAGTCGTTCAACATTGGGACCGACAGTCCATAGAGGTGGTGGGGTATTCATGGGGAAGCTAGAAATCCACCAGTAGTCAGCTATGCTTTAATTTGGATTCCAAGCAATGACCAGAGAGTTGGACTTCCTTCCTTCCTTCCTTCCTTCCTTCCTTCCTTCCTTCCTTCCTCCCTCCCTCCCTCCCTCCTCCCTCCCTCCGTCCCTCCCTTCCCCTTCCCCTTCCCCTTCCCCTTCCCTCCTTCCCTCCTCCCTTCCTCCCTCCCTCCCTTCCTTCCCTCTTTTCTTTTCTTTCTTCTATCGCCCATCCATCTCTCTCTCTCTCACTCACTGTCTGCTCTGTGGTATAAAAATGAGCGTTAGCAAAGTCCATTCACTACAGCCTTTCTGTGCTGATGCCATGTCCATGCATTCAGTTTTATGTACATATGTCAGAAACCTGAGGATCTACTTGCATTATGATTTTTTTAAAATACTGTACATCTATGCTTTTTTTCTCTTCTCCATGTAGACAGCTCTTTTACTAGTCTTGGAAATTATATTGAGGTTTGTCTAGTTCTCAAATGACATTTGAAAAAAATAATATAGTTGGAAGGTTGCTAATTTCATCTAAATAGGTGCAAATGCACTTGAGTTTTGGACAATCATATATAGTAGCTATGGCCCAGAATGTTGAATGCATCATCTCTGTCCACCAAATTGTTTCCTTCATGGTTCAGAATAGATCTATTCTGTGGTTGCTATGTACATAAAAGTGTTAAAGCTGGAATAACCAAAGACTCTGCCATTTAGGAGTCTCCATGCTAATTACCCATGATTGTTTCCAATCATGCTGGCATATCCTGTGCCTTTCGATAATGTACATCCTTGTCTGTTGTTCACATCTCTCTCTTACCCTGCATTTGCCTGTCTTTTACCCCATTTTTGCCAGTTAACTATTTTTGCTGATATTTGCTGATGTTGGGTTAAAAAAAAAAATCAAGCTATATTTTTTATAGCTGAACCGAGTGGTGCGTGATCTGAATGGATGGATTGACTGGGAACGTTCTGGGTGCCAACTAAACTGGAAATTACCCACAGTAATTTTCCAATACAGCATTACTGACTAATGTTCTGTTAGGAGACTTACTTTTGAGGGGTTGTTTGGAGGGGAGTTAAGGATGTCCAGAGGAAATGGTTGAAAAAGTCCATTTTTCGCACATGTGACACGCATCAGTACAGGCAGAGCTTCAATCGGACTGTCGTGGCCGCCATCTTGACCTTTCTAAACCATATCCAGAGGACATCTTTGGAGGGTTTGATTTCTTGATCTCTGGAATGTGGAAGCCACCAATTTGGGAAGATGGCTTATCCTCCCCTCTACTTTTCCAGCTAAGTTTGGGGGTTTATCTGATACTGTGCTTGAAGGACCATAATGTCTTGGGGTACAGGAGTACTAGACTACAGGGGTAGCTTTCTTGGATGATCTATATAATTTGGGATGGCAGATATCTTGCCCATGTTCAGACCATTGGTTGCATGCTCCAGTCATAGTTCAGCTTGTATGTTTGTATGGAAACTGAACAGGGCACAGCTATGGTGAGTTTTCAGTGACCTCCTCTTGGAGGAGAAACCAAACTCTAATTAGAATCGTTCTTCTCATCACATGGGGAATAATGTAATGATACTATGAGGGCTGACTTGCCAAATTTATATTGCTTGATGCCTATCAGCTGCAGCAGCTACAGTAAAAGCATCCATAAAGGAATTGGAAACACTCCAGCAGAATTTATAGACATGCATGGTCAAGTGATGGTAGTAAATCAGAACACAAAATGGCTGACAGTTTCATCAAACTAAAGGCCTTGCTTGACTTTGCATAGTATCCTGGAGTGGGTAATCTGTGGGGATGGGGTGTCATAAAAGTCAAGATGGCATCTGTGATAAAAAGGAGGCATGGCTGCAGGCACACAGTCCTGGTTTCTACCTTAGCTTTTTTGATCACCTCTGCCCACACCCCTGTTCTGGAGAGTGCACTCCCCAAAAATGGACAGGGCTAAGACAAAGAAGTTGGGACGCCAGGATGAAAACAAATTTTGATTCAATTAACATGTTTAGTATGGTTGTTTTCCCCTTATATAACACTTGCCACTTTTGTTAATTAGAAAGTACAGTTCAGCAGCAACCCTTGGAGGGACTTCGGGGGCTTCAGATAAGGCCTTTGGGAAAAACAGCCTGGGATGTTTATTTTGATCTGGGTAATCTAACTGATTTACCAGAAATAGTTGGCATCATCAATCAATTAAAGAAAGAAACACAACTGTCACATTTCCTCTTTACTCTCCATCCATCTTGGTTTGCTGTGCTGCAAAGAACTCTGGGAATGGAAAAGTGGTGCCTAATAAGAAATCTGCTCAGTATCAAAGGTGACCTCTAGTTATTAGGTGAACATACAAACACACCAAACTGAAACAGGCTGATCTTTCTTTAAAAAAGAAAGGAAGGGTTTAATAAGGTATCCCAAACAAGATTGTATTGATGGTAAACCTCTATGCAGCCAGGGTTTACTGAGCACATTTAAGCTGATGTGACTTGAAGAATAAATCATGAGTGGCTTACCTCTCCTTCAGTTTCACTGTGAACTCTTTTGCTTCACAGAACTGAACAACTCTCTACTGCAAGTGGTGGCCCACAGAAAGCCACAGATCATTTTTTTTTTAAAGTGGTTCACCATTTCCAGAGCGTTCATTAAGTGGGAAAATTCTGCAGGACTAAAGATATATCTTCAGAAGATTTCAGAAAGGCTTCTTCCAACCTGAGGCCTTCCAGATGTGTTAGCACTGCAACTCATGAAGTTTCCATCCATCTGGCTGGAGGAGTCTGGATGTCATCATCCCACATGTTTGGAGGGCATTGGGATAGGGAAGTCTGGATTAGAAGGACCCAATGGCAAGTGGTAGGAAAGATCACTGCTTGAGCAGCCTGAACAGAGTGGACTGTACTGGATTAAACAGGCAAACATAGTTTGACCCGATGTGGTTGGGACAGGTTATGTTTGAATCTAAATTGAAGGGCTAGGAAGATTTCCAGGTTAAGTCTTCTTCAAATTTCCTACAGAAATAGGGAGACAACCCAGAATTGCAGTGATATTCACAGATTAGAAAGTGGCAACGATCTTCCCCAATTGTGGCTGCTTACAGTCGAAAGTGGACTACTCTAGTTCTCAAAAGAGATCATACAAAAAAAGGTGCTTTAAGATGAAGTTCCAAATCAATGAATTCCTAGGTTATCTGAATCTACATTTCTTCCTGTTGGCTGGTTCTTCAGAATACTTTCCTGCTGTTGCAGGTTAAGGTGTCAAAGTTACTTAGAAAGCTGGAGTAGGGGTGGAGAACCTGTCAGCTGCATCCATTCACCAATGCTAAAGGTCATGCTTCTGAAATTCAGCACTAATATGAGCAAATTTATAACACAGTCATGCTGGACTTCAAAATTAAGGATGATAATGGGAACATGAGGCTGCCTTCTCCTATGCCTGTTCTTAAACCTTCCCTTAAACAGGTCAATGTTAGTTATGTCCCAGCCAATTTTGGTCTGTTTCTTGGAGCTGGCCTAAAAATGGCCATTTGGAAGTTTGCTTCCCAAAACCTCCCACATCTGCAGGGCTACCTGTGTCAAATCACATCTGACAGGGTAGACATGTTTCATGTTCCTTCTATTAAACAATGCCACCTGATGGGATTCTGGAGTCATGCCTTCCATGCCATAGCACCTGCCCTATGAAACAACACACTCTCCAGATTTGGAGGACACTGACACTGTTGGCCTTCTGTGAGGTGCTGAAGACCTAATTCTTCCCCCAGGCAGTGGGCCAGGCTATTGGGTGAGCCCTTCTTGATGTTTCTGGTTGCATACTTTTGAGACACTCTGAGTGCATTGTGTTGTTTTTAAAACGTCTTTTACATTGCTTTCTTTTATTGTTGATTTTTTAAATTGACTGTTGGTCCTCCAAAGTTGTCTATCAAATGGGTGGCCATATGTATTGAAATAATAAATAAATAATCTATTCACTTTCTTAACACACATGCACGCACACACACATGCACACACTCAAAAAAAGCTGAAAAATGTGAGTCCTGTCCTTCTGTTGTGTCACCACACCATCAGAAGGCTTCCTGTAGCCGCTGCCTTGAAATTTCCAAATTGCAGCTGTTGACCCTTCAGTCACCTCCCTTCTTGAACTAAACTCTAGCGCTGAAGCACTTTAGAGGTTATATGGAGCTCCCATTCTAAGAGCTGGAATGTACCAAGTCCAAGGCCTATCTAAAACATTTTGAAAAAAATAATTAGATAGAATTGACTCCACCGTGCCTGATAGTGAATTTAGACAACATAACCTACCTTTTCTCCTTCATCTGGACAAAGCTGCAACTTAAAACTAAAGATACAAATGCCTCTTTTTTCTTTCTTTTCTGTTTTTCTTTAGCTTTTTCCCCCTTTTCTTGCACTTCTTGCTTTCTCTTTGCTTTCTTTCTTTTTCCTTTTTCTTCCTTACTTTATATTAGTTTAAAAGTTTTAATAAAAATTAGACAAAGCTGCAACTTTCTCAAGGCTGAAGGTTCCTTTGCCTGTAAAGGATATGCTGGCGCACCTGCCCTCCCCCCCTCCCAAAAAAATAAGCAGAACCAGGATAAAAGAAATTAATGGAATACTAAAATTTATATATTAAGTAAATATTAAATTAATTGCTCTTTCTCTTCCCAAGCTTTTTCACGATGCTGATTACTATTACATTGAAATCACTTTCTTTCTTTCTTAACTCTCTAACCCGCATTTCATTGCTAAAAACCATACCAAAGTAGGGAAACAAAAATTAAAACAAACTATAATATCACTTCACCCACAGATTTTCGTGGGGCAGGAGGAAATGAGGATAGCGTCCTCCTCCTTTTGCAGCACAAGCCCCACCCCTTACCTATGTATGTCATGATGTCACACACACGTATACAACATGGCAACGCCACTTTTTTCATTTTGATAATAGCTCTCCTGCAAACACCTCTGATTTTAGCAAAACCCAGAATGAAAACAACACCAGTCCACCACTTACTCCCAAAGGAAAACCAGGGTGTTTTGTGCTATTGACTCAATAGTCTGAGAACTGCAATCTCTTCACATCTGGGGAATGCAAATGGAGAGGAGGTCAGAAGAGACCAGTAGCCACTCTGGACAAGGGCTCCCTTGCTATCATTGCAGAAATAATTTAAAGCAAACTTAGCAGTGACCGGATGTGAACCGATAAATCAGCCAAAATCAGCCGGTGCAACTACAAACTCATTTAAAACCACCAGAACTCCTCTTCTGCTATTCATCAATGAAAAGAAGAGGAAGGCTTGGTAAGTAATGGAACTGAAGAGTCACTTTTAGAAGTTAATAAAATCTATCATCTTGTGTATGTCTTGACGTTGAGAAAAACAGCAGGAAATTCAGCTTGGAAACCTATCAAGTCATTTGGGGAGCAATGGGGGGTGGTACTGATGTCTCTTTAAAATTTCTCTTTACTTTTTACTTTACTTTACTTTTCCTGTTTTTTCCCCCCATGGGGCCAATTTTAAAATGAGCTTTAAAAAATGAAAATTGTATCAACAGTTGCAGTAGGTGTGGATAGTAAATTTAACCATTGTCTTCCATGCCACACTTCTGGAAAAAAGGTATCTTCAGAAGCTAGCATTCATTTAGAGAAAAATAACAGTAACAACAGTAATAATACTGGTGTAGAGTATCTAGATAGAATTCTTTTCTATTGGTGAGTAGTAATAATATTTATTTATTTATTTATTTATCAAATTAGTCACCTCCCACCCCGTTGAACGACTCTGGGCGGTTTACAAAACAGTTAAAATCAATTAAAATTACAAAATTACACTAACAAATAGAAAATAAATATGATTGTATGTATATTATAAGTTTTCACAGCGTTTGGGTAGAATTGTGAAACTGTCTGTATTTGAAAAATCTGCTCATTTAGTGCAAAAATGCATTTATTTGAACTGGCCTTTAAGCTTAAAAAGAAAAATAAGAGGAAGATTCTGCCTTCAATGTTAACTATCCTTTAGCCACCAGCACGCATTCCTTCAAACTTATTTTTCAGGCAACCTAAACTGTTTGAAGGAATTCTTGAGAGCTTGTACAGTCCTTGCTAGGAAAAATCAGAGCTAATTTACACTTTGGGATTTAAATTTCAATATATAATTTCCAAAGATGTGTATTTAAAGGGCATCATCGAACAAGATACAGATGGGGCCCTGTCAACTAAGAATGGCGAAAACATTGAGTTGATTGGCTTTGGGTCATAATAATACCAGGCTACCCGGGGGACCGCCTCGCCCCCAGATTTCAACCCGTCCCACCCAATCTCACAGAGGGGGCATGCTCCGGACCCCCTCGGCAAAAGAACTCCGACTAGCGGGGTCCAGAAGGCGGCCTTCTCTGCTGCAGCCCCCCGCCCTTTGGGACATCTTGCCCCCGGAGGTGCGACAGGCCCCGTCACTCCCGGCCTTTCGGAGGGACTTGAAGACCTGGCTCCGCCATCTGGCCTGGGGCCCTTGAGGGAGGTCATCAAGTGTGGGGTTGGCTAGCCCCCTAGAGGCCTAGTGTGGCTTCCGTCGGCCTCTTGGATTTTTTTCTTCTTCTCTTCTTTCCATCTGTGTAGATGTGTTTGTCTTTTTATAAACTTTAATCATGTATGTATTGTTTTAACTTGATGTAAGCCGCCCAGAGTCCCCCATTGCGGGGAGATGGGCGAGGGATAAGTCTATGTATAAATAAATAAATAAATCTACTCTGGTTTCACCACACTCAAATTGGAGAACAACTTTCAATAATATCTCATCCCAAGTCTGGTTTAAAAACCCTTTAATTCCACTTTCTATTTCCAATTCCACGTACACCATAATATACCTCCTTTTAGGCTGGTGCTGCGTCATCCATTTCCTCAGCCTCAGAAGGATCCAGGAATAGAGGCCTGGTGTGGCTTCCATCGGCCTCCTGGATTTTTCCTCTTCCTTTTACTCTGTGTAAATGTGTGTTTTTTATAAATTTTAACTATGTATTTATTTATTGTTTAATCTGTTGTAAGCTGCCCAGAGTCCCCCATTTGGGGGAGATGGGCGGGGATAAGTTTGATAAAGAAATAAATAAAATAAAATAAATAAATACAGAAAGGTCAGTTGAAGAACAATTTATTTATTTGTTCCAGCCAATTAACTGTGTGTGTCCTTAGTTTCCATCCCAGTTTGTGCCATTCTTAACGAGGGATTTCTTAACACTGCACATTCATAAGGTAACAGCAATAAAATAATGTGATTTATATTTGACCCCGCAATTAAGATCTGGCTAAAAGAAGTTGTGGGAAATCACTGGTCTGAATAATGCTGGAGGATGTACTTCACTGGAATAAAGACATAATACTGACAATATCTGACTGGAAACTTAAACCCGAAGAATATGCAGCAATGGTGAAATTAACAGTATATATACATAACAGAAGTTTAACTAAATTTAAGCAAGAATGGCTTCCCTATGTATTATAAATCACGCAGCAAGGTAAATGCAAAGATTTAGAGTATGATTTCTAAAGCTTATGACAACAGGTATTGCAAGTCAGTTGGACTACAAAGAAGAGGGAAGTCAGAAATTAAATATCTACCTGTATTAATTTTAGGGATTTTTTTTTCCTTTTTCTTCTTTTTTAACATTTGTAAATAATAATACAGTGGAGATTTTGGCATTAAACTCAAAAATGTATTCTTCTTTTTTATATCATGAAAACAACTCAACCTACTCTTTCGCTAATGTTATATTGAGCATTAATTGTACAACTTCAGTCATCTGTCCATTCATAATATATTTTTTGAAAATATACTTTTGTTTTAAATAATAATAATGGTTGAGGAAAAACAATTGGGAAAAATTATAAAATACCAGGACTTACAGATCAAAGTTGAACACCTATGGAAAAAGAAACCAATTGTTATACTAATCACGATTGGAGCCCTCGGAGCAATACCTAAAGGACTCTCTTGATATCTGGGAATATTGAATTTATTTGACCTGAATACCCTAATTTTACAAAAACCACCTTGCTTGGAACTGCCTATATTCTTTTTATTTATTTATTTATTTATTTATTAGAGCTTTTTTGTTCTTAAAAAAAGCAATCTTACCAAACATTGAACAACAAGTCAAATTGGGTTACAAATACAAATGTGCATAATCATGTTGTCATATTTCTAATATATCCAAGTATATATGTATCATCAATAAAAATAAAACTTCGCATATTATCTAATTAAACTTCTTAACTTTTTCTGTTACTCTTTTTCATATTTACTCTCTAACCAGGCATAAAAAACCTGCCATATTTTATAGTATCCAATATCTTCCTTATCTCTAATCTCCAGTGTCAACCAATTCATTTCTGAACAGTCTAATATCTTCCTTATTATATCTTCATCATTCGGTATCTTTTTACTTTTCCAATTCTGGGCAAATACAATTCTAGCTGCAGTCAAAACATGAATAATCAAATATATATCTTCTTTACTATAGTTTTCTGGTATCATTCCTAATAGGAATATCTCTGGCTTCATTTCTATATATTGAAGTGTCATTCTTTCTAACCATTCACATATTTTCTTCCAGTATTTTTTAACTTCTGGGCAGGTCCACCACATATGATAATAGGATCCTGGTTTTTGATGGCACTTCCAACATTTAGTGGATTTATTCTTAAACATCTTCGCTAGTCTTAAAGGAGGAAGATGCCATCTATAGAACATTTTATAGAGATTCTCCTTGTAAGCTTTTGACATTGTCAAGGTATAGTTTTTCTCCCATAAATTCTCCCATTTTTCCAGATCTATTGTATATCCAAAATTCTTTGCCCAAGCAATCATTGTTCCTTTAACTTGTTCTTCCGCCATCTTAAATGTTAATAAATAATCATATAATTTTTTAATCATTTTCTCATCTTTCCCTATCAATATCTCATCCAATTCTGTTAGTTTCCCATAAATTCCATATTGTTTAACATCCTTCTCATACCTTGATTGTATTTGCCATTGTACATACCATGTCATGTCTATTCCCTGCTCCACCAACTCATGTTTTTTTTTAGCTCCCCCTTATCATTTAAGATATCTTTATATCTAATCAGGAACTGCCTATATTCTTAAATACTACCTTAATAATGCTTAGGTCCTTGGTTAGGACCTGAATTATTAAGTTTCCACCAGTCTTAGGCTGTGAATCTAACCTCACATTATCCATGCATAATAATAATAACAACAACAACAACCCTGGAGGGCATGGGTGACGCAATTTTTAGGAAAAACTGGATTGACTTTTCTAGTCACATGCATTTCAGCATTTGAGGAAGTTGGCTGAGACCTCTGCTTGACTGAAAGGAAAGAATGAACTTGCCAAAAGATCACCTCTTGCTCAGGGAAACATAAATAAATAAATAAATCTGGACTTTTAGTGTCTCTTTTTGGTGAAACTATGAGCAAAGGTTTCTTCGCACCTTGAATTAAACGTAGTTCCCCGCCCATCCACTTCCAGATAAAGAAGTTTCTTTAATGACCTGCTCTGCTAATTAATCATTCCTGATCAGAAAAAGAGCTTATTTTTATTTACTTAATTTTTGGCCTTAATTTATGTTTGAAATGCATTCTTAGGTTGACTTGCAGTTCAGCAGAACCCAGAGACAGCGATCAAAAGAGGCCAATTAAAACATGAATAATTAATGCAACCCTATCTGGTAAGGGCCTAGGAAAAGAGTGACATCTTTAAAGACAGAGAATGGAGGCTGAAGTCACTTCCCAAGGACAATCCATCCGAAAATATGTTTCCTTGGGTGAAATATTTTTGCTATCAAGGAACATTGTAGGCGCATATGGGGCTTTGCAGTCCAATTCCCTCAAATAATCACAGGGCTTTTTAGCATTAGATGTAAGAAAAGATCCACAAATGTTATCAACCTTTAGAGTAAACTGATTCCATCTCACTCCAAATATCCTTCTTTTTTTTAAATTAAACAGTGGCCACCCCAGCAATTTAATTATTTATTAGATTCTTTAGTGGGTCTAGCCTCGCTGAACTTACTGTCAGAGAAACTTACAAGTTTAGAACTATCAAAGAAACTTACAAGCACACAAGCGGCAGCCTGGAAAACCTTAATGGACATCTAAAAACAAAACCTCACAGCAACAGCAGATCCAAGCACAGCTGATTCCATCCTTAAAAGACATCTATTTAAGAAACCAGTGAACATAAAAACTGCTTTTCAGGACAGTATAATGATTAAGGCAGTGTTTCTCAACCTTGGCAACTTTAAGGCATGTGGACTTCAGCTCCCAGAATTCCCCAGCCAGCAGGCTGGCTGGGGAATTCTGAGAGCTGAAGTCCACATGCCTTAAAGTTGCCAAGGCTGAGAAACACTGGATTAAGGTGTTGGACTGGGCTGCAGAGGCTGAGCTTGAAGTCCATCCTCAGGCACTGAAGCTCCCTGGTTGATTTTGGATCAGTCACTCTGCTCAATCTATTTCACAGAGTGTTTATTGTGGAGAGAAAATCAGAGAGAGGTAACGTATTAATTCACAGAGGAAAGGCAGGTTTATTTTTTAATTCCTTTCAGCCTTTCCCCTAAGCACTTATGGGAACACATATTAGTTCTTCCTTAATTTTAGACTCATGGGCTGAGACAGAATGACTGACCCAAAGTCACCAAGGAGGACTTGAGCCCGAATCTCCTTGGTCCAAGACCAATACCTTAATCACTGGTCTACACTGATAAAATTAACAAATACCACAGTTTCGACTGAATGTGAGCAATGACAGCCACAGAACCAGATGTCCATTGCTGGATGTATTCCAAAAGGTGGACATCACAGCCCCAAAGGACCTGTCTCTGGTGCCCTGCTGCCATGCATTAGATCTTAAAGCTGCTCCTGAGTTTCAGCACAGAACATCTTCTACATTTCATGCTTCTGGGTGTCACTTTTGCCTATTGGACTTCTTCCTTTGTTTGATTCTCCTCCTAAAAAAAGTTGTTAGTTCCTATTCTATCACCTTCTTGATCTGATAAAACTGTGTCCTCTTGTATCATCTGAGGTGTGACTACTTGCAGCTCCAATCTTCCTACATTTTCTGCAAGCTATAAATTTGCAGCTCTGGTAAATATGCCTAGTCCTAGTCCTAGTCCTAGTCCTACTCCTAGTCCTCCTCTTCCTCCTCCTCCTCCTCCTCCTTTATCCCCTCACCCCTTCCTCCTCCTTTTGGGTTGTCCAAGTATGCAAAGTATTCACAGTGGAAAAAAATCCAGTAATAATTATTTCAGACCCAGATCAAACTATGCCTGAACTGCGCAGGATGTTCATTGTTTCTGCCTCCCTGAACTAGGAGAAAAATAAACTTTCTCCAGAGAGTTATAGGGCTTGTTTTGGATGACACATGATTAAATGGAAAAAGTGATGTTTCTCAAAGGGTTTAGATGCCTAGGACTAATTAGTACAAGCCTGGGGGCACAATCAAATTCACTCTGGTCCAGTAACTTAACTCCACCAACTGGAAAGAACCAAACACTTGTTTTACATGGAAAATTCAGTTTAAACAAAATTTGATATTACAGGACATTATAAACTACATATACAATAAATATGGATTATTAAATATCACATTATATGACATATTATTACATTCTCAGCTCACTCATAGATACTTGACATACTTTATAAGTTCTAAAGGAGGTTTTAAAAAGAAAGCAAAGAAGTTCTCTCCTTTCAAGCAAGTCAGCAATCTGCATCCTTTAGATCATATTTGAGACCCCAGATCCATTGGGGGGGGCATCAAAAACACCCCCAGATTGCATTGCTGGAATTTGGTGTCAAATCACCAGTTTTTGGCAGCACAGTGTTTCCATTTTGGCAGATAAAATAAGAAGTGTTTTACCTCTTAAAAGCCCTTAATTTACCCCATACTGTTGGCTACAGGGCAACCAACTGTTTGGGACTCATTTTTACCTGGTGCAAGAGAGAGCCAAATTACACACAGAGTAGAGGGAAGGCTTTCACACTTTATTCCTGTACAGAAGCAAAGAGGCACACTCAGGAAATCCAAATCAAGTGCCCAAAGGGACATTGTCCAAAGGTTTTTATACATTTCACTAAGCAGGTAACATTCATCACAGTTCTTATTGGCTAAAACAAATCCATGGGTGTATTACATTATGCACATGCATACTACAACTATGTACCCCATAGTAAGCCATGGGGGGGCTCATTAGCATCTCATGTTTACTCCCAGGGGTGTGTTTTTTACTATTATAATAAGGCAAAGGATCCTATAGTTCAAATTTTAACTAGTCACGTATCAAATCAAACCAGAACAAGTTGGAGTGACACAGGAAATCCCTAATACACAAACACAAACAGCACCCAATACACAAAGAGCCCTCATCGGAGCCCACAATACCCTCCAAAATGGGTCTGAAAATCTCAGCTACTCAGAGATGACATTGTGTCACCAACCAGTCACTCTATGGATCTTGGAGGTCTTGAAAGAAGTTAAACACTAAAAAGAGTGTCTTCCCACACCCTTCCCCCTGTGTGTGTGTGTGTGTGTGTGTGTGTTCCTTAAAAAAAATCAGTTTTTGCAGTAATTTCAGCACCCTAGTGCCACCACTAAGAAACACTGATTTCCACACAGTGTGTGCTCTTGCTGGACCATTGTTATCTGATCAGCTCCAGACAACCACACAGCCCTTTCCTGTCCTACAAAGATCCCATTGTTCATTGGTCCAGGGAGTGCTTCAGATCCATTGTAATATAAATTCCCTTGATATCTCACCCTGCCTAAGCTCCTCTCTCTTTAACTTTTAAATTGTTTTGTCCAACTCCAGGAAATACAAGACTCAAAAGAAGAAGAAGAAAAAATACCCAAGAGAGTGTATCTGAAGGAGGTGTATGCAATGCATTTTAGGCTTTGAATAATAATCAGCCTCTAATATACAGCAATAATTTCTCAGAGTGTTTACCCAAAGCTAAGGTTGTTTAATTTCACTCTGATTTTATGAGCCATTGGCTTTGATATTAAGCCGATGAACTCCAATCAGATAAGTGTCAATCATGGTTTGAAAAAGAAAGCCCAAAAGAAAAGGAAAAACATAACTCATATTGTAAGGTTTGGAACCTTTTATTTTTTAATCTACTCTTCCATACACACAAAAATAGTTGTTTTATGTGTACTTCCCTTTCAGGGAACCTGCTATGTAAAATCATTCAGGCTGGAAAATGAAAGTGATGTGAAAGCAAGAGAACAATGGTTGATATTCAGCCAATTTCCATAGCTCAGACATTGTAAGTAGACATCACACTGGGAAAATGGGGTGGGGAAGAGAAATATATGCTTTCATATGACAAACCTGGAAATATATTAGAAAGTTCTTCCAGAAATGCTTAAAGAGTGAAGGATCTTTAGAACCCCAGGTATCTCTACAGACCTTCATTGTAAAGGTGTTTAAAGTAGAACCATAGAAGATGCTTATTAGAAGATCACAATGTGATTCAGACCAGTTGGTGGCCCATGTTATCCATAGTCTCTGTATTTACAGCTCTGTGATAAGTAGAAACCAGATCTTTATATATATGTAAAAGTTTTTGCATATTCATGGTTTTGGCCTTGTTGCACCTCCGAGCAGAAAGAGGATAACAATAATCAGTGCTGTGGTTGGGAAGCTTCAGAGAAAAGAGGACTACCCCAGCCAATTACATGGTCATTGTAGAGAACCAAGACATGTTCATTGGCAGAATGAGCAACCAATAGCATGATTAAGAAGCTCTAGATCATAAACAAACCACATGGAGTTGGGAAGCCAGCATGAGCCATGTAATATGAGCAAAGTGATTCCTTCTATCACCAGTTGAGCATGTTGCTCCAAAAATGAAGAACAGCTTCTGCAAGGAAGCCAGACTGATCCAGCATGATCAGGTGCAACTCAGCAAATACAGATAAATTGTGTAGATGTCCTGTGAAAGACAAAGAGGGAAAAACTGCTTGGGGGAGGCAAAGGACAAATGTAACTTCTGGAACCTAACCCTCAAGTTCCCATAGATTCAAGGACTGTTATTCAGATTCATTATTTGTCATTTTATACAAAAATAGAATCCTTGGGAGTAAAATGAGTCACCAGTATTTAAATACCATCAATAAACACCATCAATTTCTTTTGATGGTATTTATGAGCTTATTTTATGGTGGCAAGGAGGTCACAAATGCATTGTTGTTTTCTGCAATATCTCCTTGTATCACTTCTTAGCTCCCGCTGCACACTTTATCTCCCTCTTCATCCTGATCTGAAAAAAGCCCACTCCCTCATTTATGTCATCTTTGGGGATTTAGTAAGGCCTGGGAAGCCCCAGAGGCCACAGATGGCTAGAGATATACAATGAAAGATAGAACATTCACTCATACCCCTTGTAACCTCATTACTAAGGTAAACACAAGAAATATGCATTCCGGCCATGAGAATTTCACTGAAATGTTCTGTTCCTTTGAGGGGGGAAAATGAATGTAAATTCTTTTCCATCAAATCAAATGAGAATGACTTGAGGTAAGAATAAATGCTGAATAAATTTTCGGCATTAAATTGAAGACCAAGCAAGCATGTGACTTATGCTGCAACTGTATTCATCTATGGATGTTGAAAGAATTGTTTTGCTTGGTCAGACAAATATTTCATTTTGGCCCAACACGATTGTTGTCTCCAGCAGTGGATGGGCAGATGCCTAAGCGGAGATCGGAACCTGATGCTACTAAGTCCCTGACCTATCAATTGCAAAGAGCAGTAGGAAAGGCCCAGTTAAGTGGGCCAACCTCTTCATAGACTGCAAAAATCATTGCAAGAGAAATGTGGTCCTGTACAATAGTACATGTGGAATGTAGACTTAGCAAAATACAGAATGGCACCACCAAGTAGGAACTTCAGGGACAAAGTCTAGGCCGTCGATGAGTAGAATTTGCTGGTAAATGCAACAGGCTTGATTTAACACACATTGGCATGGGGCTGTAGGCTGCAGCTCTTCCACTGTCTCCCAAGGTCATTCCTACATACTATTCGATCCCAAAACATTGGATCTCAAGCTCTGCTCTGTAATTCTGCCTCCTATGCTTCCCTTTTCTTCTCACTTGGCACCAGCCTGCAATTTAAATATACCATACCTGCAGTGCAAAATCCAAAGGATCACTAGATGGGAGCAAAGAGAAATGGCTGTTTGGTGATTGTCCAGTTTTTGCAGATACGGAACATCTGCTGCGTGTGGTATCAGATAAATAATTGGAGCTATGCATAGCAAGGCAGCCAATATTTATTCTGTGATGTTTCACAAGAATTCAGCAGTCGCTCAAAGACAGCAGTGATTTGCACTGGTGCTCTGAAGTTTAAGATGAACTATAGCCATTTTGACAGTATAGTTATGAGCATCTACTCTCTGATATAGCTCTTTCTCCTGGGATATTCAGAAAGCAGAAATGCTTCTTTCAGTGCAGGCCATGGCAAGCAAACATAGCCCACACTATAATTACCTAGTTTAATTAAGTAGAGCCGTGCATACATACACGCATACTATAAGTAGACACATACATCCACCCATCCATACCCAGAATAGCATAAAGACACATACATGTACATATATGCTAATTGCAATTTTTATAAGAAGCATCTCCTCCCTTCCTACCCAGGGAAAATATGTGTCAATCATTACTTGTACCAGGAAGTCTGGAATAAATCAGATGTACATTCAGATGCCCAGCTGAATGTTTATCTAGGTGCACTCTGGTCCCCAGGACCCCATGCACGTTATCTTCCAAACTATCTTATTCCAGTTGAGCTCACAATGCCAGCTAATATTCAAAGCATATTGAGTGAACATAGGTAAGCCAGTTAGTATTGGCTGGTCCTGCTAGGGTTATGGAGTTGTTCCAACATGATCTAGAGGGCACCGAGTTGCTTTTTTAGTGAAGTATCTGATTTTGCTGCTCCCATCAGCTCCCTTGAGTTATTTTCAGGGGTATTCCTGAAAATTATAGCACTGAGCATGTGGACAAGGAAGTTTCCATGGACCAGGTCTCCAACCTGGCCTTCAATGTGTTCAGCAGAAGGTCTTCCGCAACCTGCTGATATCTAGATGTTCCAATACTTATATCAACTTTTTTGTGGACAGAGATTGCTGGATGAACACCCTATATCTGGGGCTGAAAAGGTAAGAGATGGCTCTGGATAAGCTTCCGTGGAGAATGACTGGGTAACCCAACAAGAAAGGACAGAATCCATGTCACCAAACAGAGTACAAGATCCTACAGGAGAGCCTCTGATAATGATATTCATAGTAGGACAGATTTATGTAGAAAGAGGAGGTTCTTGAAACATCCTAGTTTTCAAATTTTGGGGATATGAAAATTAAAACCCACATCTTATAGTCTTTTTCCTCTCATTTTTTAAATAAATTCCCTTCTTTCTTAATCTCAAGCACCATCAACATAGTGCAAATTTTCATCGTCAATAATTACTTATTATGCATTTATTATATTTCAAATCTACCCTATTGTTGGAAGGGTACTTTGGACATTCTGAAACCAAAGGCTAGCTGAACCAGAGAGAATCCATGTTTGAAAGTGTCAGAGCCCAGCCCAAGAACAATGGTGAAACAGTCCAGTTGAGTTCAGTTCCTTTATTAGCTTATACCTTATAGTCAGAATCTTGCCAGACTAAATCTATACTACAGCAGCTAGTGGATATACCCCGGTAGATTCCAGGGAGTGGTTATCCTGAACCTCTTTCGCTTCCCACGCTCCATCTCCGGACTGTGTTGTCTTTTTTCTCCTTGCCCTTCCTAGAGTGTATCCCCTCCTTCCTGATAGCCTTGCTCTGTGCTGCAATTCACCACAGAAAGGACTGTAATCTCTTTGCAGACTATCCTGCACCTACCTTTTCTAATGATCATGATGGATAATCAGCTTAATGAATTATACGATGTCTGAGTCTAATGAAGTACATATGGTCCATCTGAGCACACAAGTGTATGGAAATGCAACAGCATGCTAGGCTGGACTAGAATGATGATATGCCAAAGACTAGGAGAAAATTAAAGCAGTATCAAAAGTCAGAACATGAGCTTCCATGATCAAGAACTCCCTGAGAACAGCTAGACCCCTTCCCAAATTGTTTTCTAAATCCGTGATAATAATCCAAGACAAAATTGATGAAAACCAACTGGTCAGAGTCCAATATGTTTAAGTTATAAATAAGAGACAAAAAGGAGTTCTGTGGGTAAGCCATGTATCTGTGTATGTGCAAGCTGTGAGAACAGTGAATAAGCTGGCCGTGTGTGTGAAGCGTATCAGAGTTTCTCCATTCTGTAGCTTGCTAAGTTGTCTGCTGCTCTTTGCCTCTATCTTTTTCGCCCTGGGAAATCTTTCTGAAATCGAGGAGCTACAAAAGAATTTTTGGTAACTATCTGATTACTAATTTAGAGAACGTCTCTGCTTACATTAGTTAGGAAAATTGTGTTGATCAGCAATGTGAACCTCAAATTAGTTGTGCCAAACTGAGAAATGTACTAAAGGGACAACTGTATTAGAGCTTTGATTTAATAAATCAGTGCAATTGTTGCACTGTGTTCTGTTGCCTTCCATGGTGGTTGTGCCCATTCGGGTCAAAGAATCTGATAGGGAAGGAGATTTAATTTAAATCCTTGGGGGGAATTATACAAAATCTTAAATCGTTTATTTGAAAAACCCTGTAAAATACATTAATTTTGTCTGTGTTTTTAATTGTTTTAATTTAGCATTATATTTTGTAAACTGCGCAGAGTCCATTGGAGTGGGTGGCTATAATAAATTTAATGAAACAAATAAAAAATAATGAAATAATAAGAAACAATGGAAGAATGTAATCAAAATGTATACAAGCCACTATTTCAATATCCCCACTTGCACTTAACTATGGCACAATTATTCCTTGACAATGGCTATTTTCCTCCATCCCCATGATGTGACTTCTTCTTGTCCCCAGCCTGCGAAGGTTTAAAGCATCCTCAGCAGTCCAGCATTCAAATAGTATTCCCCACCACCAGTTATCCCAACTCAGTTAGGCAACAGCTGCCAGATGTGTCAAATCAGGGGACCAGTAGTGAGCCTGATCAGAGAGATGCTCTATTGGTCATTTCTGGCTGATAAAGGCATGCTTCCTCCTCCTCCTCCTCCTCCTCCTCTCTGGACTCAGGTCACCTTCTCCCACCCCATTCTGCTATTGTCTTTCCTAAAGAGCCGGACGCAGCAGGCAAGAAACCTTTAGAAAACTCCTTGTCATGTAATAGTGAGAGTCAATTTGGTGCAGTGGTGAAGGCACCAGTCTGGAAATCAGACTATGAGTACTAGTCAAGCCTTACACATGAAACCTGTTGGGTGACCCTGGGCCAGTCATACCCTCTCAGCCCTAGGAAGGAGGGAGGCCATGGCAAATCACTTCCAAAAAATCTTGCCAAGAAAACTGTAGGTACTAGTCCAGGCAGTCACCAGGAGTCAAAAACGTGACTTGAAGGTGCACACACATGACATACACACATACGTAATGTTGGTGGAGACTGAAATAGCTTAATAATGAGATGGTGTGAGAGATTGTGAAGAGGCTGAGAAAGAAGCAGGAGGAATTCTAGATGTAAGCAACCAGAAGAAGGGAGAGTTTGTTAGTGGCTTATCACATCAATGCAGCCCAGTCTAGGTTGCAGAAGACTCAGGAAAAAGAGATTCAACATGTTTTAAGAGATTCTGCCTTGATGAACTGAATAATAAAAGAGGGCCAGAGATTCCTATTAATGTACTTTGTCCAAGATGCTTTGTCTTGCATTGAAACTCCTTAGCGAATCTGATTCTTGCTCCCTTGATCATGCCCTGCTATAAGATGCTTGACAAACACTGCTAAAGTAAAATTCCAAGTTCATCCTCCCCACCGTCTTTGGCTCCAGAACACAAACCCAACAACTGATGACTAGAAGACAGAAAAAGAGAGAAATCCTAAGTAAAGCACTTCCCGCAAGAGCCACGGCCAGCAACTCAGCTTTGTGGTGATGGTGGTGATGAGTTCACAACTTATTTGATGGAATGAGGTCTAGGATGAGAGCTAAGAAAGCAGTGTAACATTGCCTGACATAGTCCTAATGTCAGACCCATCACCTGTCATGAGAGGCTGGTGACACTGTTGAAGTGCAAAGGGAGAAAAGCAGGAGGATTCATTCAATCGCCTGGCTTATTCCACTCTGGACATGCATAATCAGGACAATACCTTTCAACAGAAACTGCAAACAGTAGCAATTGAGGCAAGATAAAAATTGGCAGTGGGGACAACACATTTCCCGCGAGTAAAGTTTTTTGCTGACTGAAGGGTGGGTACAGAGCACGTTAACTCAGCAGTAAGAAAGGTTATTACTCACACAGGTAAAATCAGAAACAAACCATAAAAATGCTGTGGGGGAAAGGAATATCTTATCTTTTGTCACACAAAAGACATCAGTGTGAGTTCCAGGTATGCTTCCGTCAGGTTGTAAAACCCCATAGTTACTCCACAGGTAAGATCCCATAATTAAGAGACCCAGTTTGGGGTAGTAGCTAAGGGGCTGGACTAGAAACAGAGACCGTGAGTTCTAGTTTTCCCTTCGGCATGGAAGCTGGCTGGGTGAGTTTGGGTCAGTCCCCCTCTCTCAGCCCAACCCACCTCACAGGGTTGTTGTTGTGGGGAAAATAGGAGGGGGGAGCATTAAGTATAGAGGCTGCCTTGACTTGGCCAAAAATAAAGGCAGGATAAAAATCAAATAAATAAATAAATAAATATTATTTATTATTGGTGATTGTACAGTCAGCCAGATGTTTAGACTGGATTTGGCATTTTTATCCTCCTATCGAGTCCTTCCCAAGGACCTGGGATAGGCAGATGTTCTTGTTTGATGGTGTTAAAGGTATTGTTGCAGGATGTAAGGGGTTCCAAGTAAATCTGCCTTTTGCAATTGACTGATGGTGAGTTTGTCAATGCCGATGGTGTTCAAGTGGTGCTCCAGACGTTTTGGGATTGCACCCAAGGCGCCTATTATTATTGGTACTATCTTTACTTTCTTTTGCCACAGTTGTTCTCTTTCTATTTGCAGGTCTTTATATTTTGTGATTTTCTCCAGTTCTTTCTCTTCTCTTCTGCTGTCTCCAGGTATTGCAATGTCTGCTATCCAAACAAAATTATTATTATTAATTACTATTATTATCCATTATTTTATTTAAGCCCCATAATTCAGAAGGAAAGCTCCATTGTAGCCCTCCATTTGGAAAAGAACACCTAACTAGAATGCCTGGCAGGAAATGTTCCTTGAGATAATCTGGCCCCAGGATTTAAAAATCAGCACTAGTGCCTTTAAATGGCCCAGAAAAGAACCGCAAACCAGAGCAGCTGAAAAAGCAAAGGCATCCACTGATTGTATCAACCAGTCCCAGTTAATAAACCTGCATTTCCTATTGTACTCACTGTAGCTTTTAACGTGTCTTCAAAGGTAACTGCCTGTGCCACACATTGCAGTCCCACTAAGGAGTTATCAGATCATCTCTAAATGATGCTAGGACATTCCTGCCCCCAAAGGGTCACCACTAAGCTTTTACGCACTTGGACATCCGCTTACGTCAGGCTAAACTGATAAAAAATATGCCCACTGGGTTTCCTGGCCTAGCCATCAAAATCTCATGGGTTACACTGTGGGACACTGCTAGGGGAAAGACACAGTTGATGAAGCAATACGTGCAGAGGACGTGAGCTGGAGGCAAAAGCTTTTATCAGTGCAACCAAAGCAAGGTACGTCTTTCCTAGAAATTTCACAGTGGAACTATCTGGACTTGTGTTTCTGCTTTGATACCTGCCTGAAGGGCAACATTTAAGAGGATTGTTCTCCCTGCTTATATTAGTTGCTGAAACAGCATCTCTGACACTGAGATGTCAGAAGTGGTGCAGAAACATTGACTCCTGCACCAGGATGCAGATGTTCATGAAAGCTTCCAGTCTTGAATCAGCTTCATAAAACTGGCTTGCTGGACAGAGGGAAACATGGATTACATGTGCAAGACTGATCTGTAGTATAGACAGATGTGCAAGCCTGCACATGATGTTCAATTTGAACATGATGTTCAGCTTGAACATCATGTTCAAGCCCTTCATCGCATGGGGCCAGGTTGTTTGAGAGACTGCCTCCACCTGATTACATCTGTCCATCCCATCAGATCCAGCAGAAGAGGTATGCTGTGGGTCCTGTCTATGAAAGAGTTTCATCAAGCAGGACCCAGGAGAAGGGCTTTTTCTGCTGTGGCGCCCACCCTGTGGAACATCATCCCCCCTGAGGTAAGATTGGCCCCATCCTTGATATCCTTCTGGAAATCCCTTAAAACATGGCTGTGTCAGCAGGCATGGGGATCTCAAGGAAATGGTGATCTAATAACACAGCTGCATTGTTTTTAACATTAATTTTCTTGACTATCTTGTTATTAATAATATTGTTGACATCTTTTAATTGTACTTGTTTCAATATTTTCATTTTATGATTGTTTTTTTATTGTGCACTGCCTAGAGTCACTTTTCTGTGAGATGGGCAGCTATATAAATATGACTAATAAATTAATAAACATCTAAAAAGTAAGGTGATGCATTGGGATTATTGATCTACCCAGAGACAGTGAGATCTGGTGGTGAAAATTTACCCCATTATCATGGTCTGAGGGAACAGACTCATGTGGTCTGGGACCAGTTCCTCTAGGGGAGGCTTTAAAATTAACTTAGCTTTGGTGAGATTTTAGGAAGAGGTCCATGGTCCATTGCATCCATTGTTCCTGTGATGAAAAAACTTCTGCCATATAATTTAAAATTGTCTTGGATAAAAAATATGAATTTTTCAAAATAAGCAGACATTGGAAGCACATTAAGTCCAAGGGATCTTCTCAGCTATCCCTTTAAATCTAGCAATTTGCAAAGTAGATACTTTCTAAGCATCTCTAGGGTATCAGGAGCCATGAAGATTACATTTCCCTTGGTTAGTGCTCTAGAGCAGTGTTTTTCAAACTTGGCAACTTTATGATGCGTGGACTTTAATTCCCAGAATTCCCCAGCCAGAATGCCAGGGAATTCTAGGAGTTGAAGTCCACGTATCGTAAAGTTGCCAAGTTTGAAAAACACTGCTGTAGACACTGCTGAACCACATATGAGACCACAGGTGGAGACCAAAGTCTAAAGGGAAGAGTATTTATCATATGGCTTACCGCTGCTATAACCAGATAAGTCTGAATGGTAAGTAAGATGCTGGAGAGTGCTTGTACTGGGTGAAGCTCACTCTGAAATAAGCCCAAGCTTTTAAAGGTCTGGGATCAGCATGTAACTCCCACAGGAAGTTCTGAATCTTGGAAATCCATTTCTAAGACACACACACACACACCAATAATGGACCACCACCATTAATACATTGGTTTGTCAGGTCTCATAGGTATCTTCAACTCTCCATCCTACCACTTTCTCTAGATTGACAACTATCCATTTGCTCACCACCACCACTATCCCTGGCACTGTGCTGATTCACCTTGCAGGGTTCAACAAAATTATATTCCTATATTCCTAATCAAAATACTTCCTTTTCACCTGATGGTAATACCAGAGAGTCCTTGTGAAGTCCATAATGCCTGATTGGAAAATGCAAGAGAATGCAAGAACATAGTATTTGGAACAACAGACTTATAGATTTAAACCCGATCAAAAAGTATCGCCAAAGACTTCATTCACATGCAAATTAGCCACTACCTACAGAACTCCCCCACTCAAGCATGCACAAAGGTAACAACATAGAAAGATATGTGCAACCCCTGGCAACCAGTAAACCCCACTGTTCCATATTTCTTGCACTGTTGCTATCATCTAGTATGGTAATGAAATGTTTGCAGCCCAGAACCCTAACAACATGCCAAATTTATTATCATATAATCAACTGCCTGGAAATACAACCCAGTTTGAAAACAAAAATGCCTCTTCCATACGTGAAGTTGCAATAAAGCCATTTCTGCCTCTGAGACGGTGAGATGATTTCTCGGAGTTCTCAGTGTGGTTGAACCACAGTGCTTGTCATTAAGAATGCAACTGCAATTGGTCGCCTGTATAGGAAAGGACAAATTATTATTCCTTTCTCAAGAAAGCACATACAAGCAAACTATAGCAAAGTCATGATGGACCGAAACATCTTGTCTCCTTGCTCTTCATGTTCAGGCTGCTGTTTTCTATGTCTTCTGTGGCACTATGACATCTTTTCTATGATAAAATATGCCAATTATTCTAAATGCATTTCAGCTGCTCTTGTACAACAAGTGAAGTTTTATCTGCAGTCTGGAAGTGAAATCTGAAGTATAAGATTAGGGGTGCACGGTTTTCGCAGAACCTCATTGCTGACTGCTCCATGCTAAGCATCACTCCCTTCTCCCTCCTGGTCAAGTGACCAGGAGCAAAATCGGGTCTGGTCATGTGGTGACTCGCTTAATGACTGCCCCACTTAATGACCAATTTTCCAGTGCCTATTGTAGGTTGTTAAGTGAGGACTACCTGTAATTCTCTGAACACCGAACAGAACAGGACCAAATTTGGTTTGGGAGGAGAGGCCAACAGGGAAAAAAAAAAACAGGTTTGAAAATGGGTTGGATCCAGTTGGGGACTGCAGGGAAAAAAATCTTCCCCCCAAAATCTCCTCTAACATATCCTGATGGGAGATGTACTAGGGCTGTTGCTCAGAAAGTTGCTGACTGCTCTGTTCTAAGCACCGCCCCTTCTCTCTCCTGGTCATGTGATCCAAAGCAGTGTATATGCACCCACCCTCTGCTTCTCAGTACACACATGCACACACGTAAGTGTAACATAGCGGAGAAGAGAAGCACACACACAACTGAAGCAGCCTACATGCATCCTCCCTGATTAGATGCACACAGAGAGAGTCCACACATATGCAGACATCATGATTAGACCTTGGAGACAAGGTGCATGCTCTCAAACACAGATGCAACACATTGCTTAACTCTGATACACAGAAGAAAATAAGATGTCTTCTATGGGCATGGTTAATAATGGGGTTGGAAGGCATTCCAGAAATAAGCCACCTTGCTTATTTCTAAGGTAGGCAAAAAAAGGCTTTTCTTTTTCCTAAGGGAAAAAATGCTAATTCAGTCCTAGTAGGAAAAGATTGAGGAAAGACTCTGTTGAATTAAGGTAATGGGAGGAATAGATGTTAACATCATAGTGTTTGGAGAGGAAAAAAAGAACTTAAAAGATTTAAACGTGCTGGTATTTTTGTAACTCCTAAGGTGATCACCCAATAGTTAAAAGTACAAATTTTCTCTTTGAATGCAACAAACCAATTATTTTCTCTTTTAATTGTTCACTCTGGTTGAGACAATAAAGACTGCTTGTTTAAGGAAGCTAGGTTTGAAGATTTGGCTATTTACAGCCCATGTATCTATTTATCTTCATTACCTAGAAAGGTAACACTGGCAGGCCAGGCTAAAGGATCATTAAGAGGAAAGAATTTGCAAGTTTTAAGAGGAAAAGAAGCTTAAACAGAACAGCTGTATGGGGTATGGGACAGCACTAAAGGAACACTACAGCTTCATGCAGGGAAATTCCCTCACATATCTTCCATTTGGATATGCAAGATCCAATCATACGTCATTCATTCATTCATTCATTCATTCATTCATTCATTCATTCATTTATAAGATTTATAAGGCCAACCCTCTCATAATTAGTGATGCTGCAAAAAAGAAAAAGAAAAAATACAATGCAACCCCCCCAAACCCAACAAAATCAAAGACATAATCAATATACTGTCTTGTCTGTTCCCACTAAAGAAAGAGAGAGACGGTTTAGTTCTGTGCCTTGCATCTGATGCTCGCTGCATTTGATACAAAAGGTAAAAGGGATAAGATAGCGCCAGATCGGTCTGTGTCTAGCTTATGTTAATTTGACATGCATTCCATTCCGTTCCAACCTTCCTTTCTTCACTTTCCACATGGAATCTGATTAAAAAAAAAAAAGGCACAACATATCACTACTATTTTTATGCACCATTTCCCTTCATATGCCTTTGGTATGGCATTTGGGCACCAAGACCTCAAACAGTACATTCCAAAGATTTAGCCTGTGCTGATCCTGGCTGGGGAGTTCTGGGAGTTGAAATCCATACCTCTTAAAGTTGCCAGGGTTGAGAAAACCTGGGTCGCTTAAAAATGCATCTCCTAGGAGATTCTCCTGCAGCTGTACTTCTGATCCCCCCAGGAAAGGATGGACCTTTGCCAACTGTATGAGGAACCCACACAGCACCTTGCCATAGACATAAACTATTTGAGCGGGGTGCCTCACACTCGCAGCCAAGCAGCCTATCCATCATACATGACTAACCTCCAACCGTCTTTACTTTCCTTTAGAGCTGGTTAGTTGTATTTGGTCTGAGACGCTGCCAACCAGCCAGGGGCAACTGCAGGGTGGATATAAAAACAAAGTTAAGATGGCAGCCATGATCAAAGCCCCACTCCTTTTCAACATGCACAGATACATGGCATCTAAAAAAGGGGGTGGGGCTTCACGCAATCACAGCTACCATTTTGACTTGTTTCACCCTTTTAAAAAATCCATGCAGAGGGTGGGAAGGAAGAAGAGGAAGAGGAAGAGGAAGAGGAAGAGGAAGAGAAGAGAAGAGAAGAGAAGAGAAGAGAAGAGAAGAGAAGAGAAGAGAAGAGAAGAGAAGAGGACTTTAATTATTTCTTGCCAGCAAAAAGCAGGCCAGCACTACCAAACAAGCAAACCAGTTCATCTGGCTGGTTGTGTTTTGCTGCAAGGAAGGAATAAGATGTGTTTTTGCAGTGTCTGGGCATGTGCAGTAATGTCACTATCCAAGCCTGCCTCCTCATTAATGTAGACATGCAAAGGAGGGACTTGTATACAGGTATTCCTCACTTACCAACTGCCTTGTTTAGTGACCATTCAAAGTTACAACGATGTAAAAAATTAGTTTTGCAACCAATCCTTGCATTTACGACCATCATAGCATCCCATGGTCACATGATCACCATTTGTGTGCTTTGCAACTTGCTTGTGAGAAGCAGAGTTAATAAAAAAGGCGGAAGTCAAATCATAAGTCAGTCATGTGATGTTTTGCTTAATGACTGATGGGGAAGTGAGATTGTAAGCCCATCACGGTCACATAATTTTCTGTTTAGCAACCATGGTGCTTAGCGATGAGTTGCCAGTCCCAATTGTGGTCACTAAGTGAGGACTACCTGTAGTGACATCATTCTGGGGGAGGCTTGTCATACTGAAACCTTATGAAAAAGGGCTCCCGGTTTCTCTCATCTTTATTTCCTTACATTTGAAAACCAAAGGGATAACAAGGAAACTGATGGCCATGAACCTTCACACATTTCCCTCATTTCTGTTATGTTGGAGGGCTTTAGGCAGACATCCTGGCTCCTTGAGTGTCGGGGCCGTGGAGATGTGGGAGGAGGTGACCCTGGTCTGCATTCTGGGAAGCAGTGGAGTTCGGAAGTTCGGAGGAGGGTGCCCCCGAACTCTGACTAGCAACCAACAGGCCACCAGGAAGATAAGTTTCCCCCAATAATGAGGAGGATCCCAAACTTATGCCAATTTCAGCCAATCATTTGTTAACTGCTGTATCTCTTTGTAAGAAACGTGTATAAAATCTTCTTCTTTGGGTGTGACCCGGGTTCTTCTCTGTCTTAAGGCTGACTCTATCGGCAAGCTTTCAATAAAACTTTAAAATCTCAGCTGGTACTTTCGTGTCTGATCTTCTGCCAGACTGAATCCTAATTGGGGAGAGTCAGAAACTCTCAAATGTTGCTAACAATACTGTTACGTGTCCCATTTTGTGGCAATCTGGGAGGTGTAGAATGAGGTACCTTAAACTCCAACCCAAAACAGAAGAACTTTCTTCCTTCACTTTTATTTCCAGACCTCCCGCCAAAGACTAGATAGGTGCAACTGAGGCTGCTATACCCATATCTCCAGCAAAGGGAGACGCTGGGGTGATCTGACCCTGAATGTAACCAAGAGCCCCATCCCATGTGAGTGAATGTGGGATGAGCATCTGAGCATGTCAGGTCAGCAGACTACGCTTACAAGCATCATGTTCCCCTTCTCTGGGTGAGGAAATACATGACTTTGGGTCCACCTGGTGATGACCACAGCATATGGAAGACCGAAACTTTGTATATACATAGTAAAGAGCAGCGATTAACAAATGAAATTAATCTCCCAATGGAGTTAATGAAAAAAGGATATAAGGAAAAGGATGTAGAGGTTGCTTGGAAAAGAGTGAAAATAATTATGTGCAGAAAACCACAAAAATGTATGAAATATGAAAAAGGATGCTTGATGGAATGATGAAGTATAGAGGCCATGGGAGAGAAAAATGCATATAAGAAAGGGGTTGCTGCAAAAAATGAGGATGAGAGAAAGATACTACATAATGTGTATATAGAGAAAAAATAATAATTGCAAAAAAATGCCGTCAAAGAGAGCAAGGAACGGTCAAAGTTAAAAGAGATAGAGAAAATGCAGAGCAATTTCGATGATTTTTTAATGGTTTGGAGCTGGGTGAAGAATGCTACAAAGGTGCTCCAGCAGAGTGAGTGGAATTGAAAATGAAAGGAATGAAATGATTCGGAATGAAACTGAAGTGAGAGAATGCAGTGAAGAGTATTTTAGAAATTTGCATAGGAATGATGGTGATATGTCAACAAGTGAAATTGAAATGAATACTACAAATATTAGAGTCCAAAACAAAATAGACAAAAAGGAAGCCATAAATACTATGAGAAAACTGACAATTGGTAAGGCTTCAGGCACAGGTGATGTAACTGGAGAAATGCTAAAATATGGATGTGGTTTGCTTATGGAGTGGGTTTGTGCAATGGTGTGTGGGAATGACCTTGGGAGACAAGAGGGAGAGCCACAGACTGGACAACGAGTGTGTAAAAGTTACATCAGCTCACAGAAGGAGGGAGGGCATGGGAAACGTTTCAGAAGCGACCCTCCCTAGTTTTCCAGAGAGCAAAAGGAAAGGAGGGGAGAAATAATTTCAATCTTGCAAGATTCTGTTAATGCAACCTTACAATAAAGATAGAGCCAGTACTCTAGGTTGTGCTTCTGGTCTGGACTACCTCAATGGGCTAACAGTGTGTGACTTATTTAAGGTGAGGGAAGACTGCTTGTTCTCTGACATTTGGAAGACTGTTAGTATTGTTACAGTACATAAAAGGAAAGTTAGCAAAAGTGACTGTAAAAAATGCAGGGGGATTAGTTTCTTAACTGTGTCTGGGAAGGCTTTGGCAGAATTCAGACTGAAAAAAGTACAAAATGTGACAATGAGTAAAATTTGGGAAGTATAGAGTAGATGTATGTTATACAGACCAGTTTCTCCTCTTAAGCAGTTCACCAAGAAGTGTATGAATGTGAGAAACAAAGTTTATTGTACCTTTGTTATTTAGAGAAAGCTATAATAAAGAGAATAGGCTTGATTCTTAAATGTTTTGTCCAGTAGGGAGTTGAACATAGCTTTCTGAGTGCATTAAGATAAATTTACGAAAGTGAAGCATGTGTGAAAGTAAATGGCATGCTTAGCAAATGCTTAAATATTGATCAAGAAGAGAGACAAAAACACCGATGATATCTTGATCTGCAACGAAAGTTAGATAAATTGTATGATGTAACAAGATGTACGACTGCAAATTAAGGTATGGAAAATCAAGGTTGTTTTGTTGGTAAGGGAAATGGGGCAAATGATTGCTAGTGTTACCTACATGGCGAAAAACTGGAGCAAGGAGACAAATTTGTGTCTCTAAAAGTACAGGGTTTTGCTGGCATCTTGATTTTTATGACCCCACCCCCCAGACACACACACACACACACACAGAGGCATACCTATTGTGAATAAATATCCAAGACCATCAGGATGTTAAAATACCCTTTTTCCAGAAGTGAACAATTTGTGCTTGAAGAGAGTGAGAAAGAAGATAAAGGGGCTGCTTAGATTTCACCTAATTTTTTTGCACTGTGCATTAATTACAGCTGATTTAGCTTTTCAGACAGGATTACCAAATCCATTTCTGAATTTTCAGAATTTTTACCAGGCCTCCTAAATGGCATTTTTACTGCCTCACCTAGTCTCCACCTTTGGGAATAGGGTTTTTTGCTGTCACTTCTTCGGTTTTTCAAAGATGAGCTCTCTAAATACAAAAAGGCTTGTCAACCAGAGGAGAAAATTGCACTGAAAGCCAGTCACCTTCAAACTTCTGTCTTCCTTCCCCTTGTTCTTTTCAGTTATGTTTCTCCCCAGTTTCTCATTTTGCTGCTTTGGTTTCCTAACAACATTTGTGCAGGATTCAATGAATGTTATATCTTCCCCACACACGTTTCTAGACATCTGTGTCAATGTTTCTCAATCCTAGCAACTTTCAGATGTGTTCTGAAATTCTGGGAGTTGAACTCCACATTTTGCCAAGGTTGAGAAACACTGATTCTTTTTCACCATCAGGATAAAAAGGAAATTGAATCGTTAAAAAAAATCAAATATCTAAATCAGTGTTTCTCAACCTTGGCAACTTTAAGCTGTGTGGACTTCAACTTCCAGAATTCCCCAGCCAGCATGGCTGGCTGGGGAATTCTGGGAGTTGAAGTCCACACAGCTTAAAGTCGCCAAGGTTGAGAAACACTGATCTAAATTCTTCTTCCACATACAAGTTATGCAATCTTCATCTACTTATGTCTGACCTTGGTGGTGGGATGGCAGTGGTAAGTAGGCCTATTTGGAATTGGAGAAGCAAATTGTGGGCACTTTCACAAAATGGCTACCACCAGAGTTTTCCACTTCCCTAAATAATTGCCACGCTGGATATGCCTAGCCACAAAACTTCAGTCCACAAACAGGAGGCTGGGTTGGCTAATAGAATTGCCCAACAAGGCTTTTGGGGCGTGCTGGAAGAATGTTGAGGATTTAATTTGAACCCCAATTTTTATATACTTTCATCAGCAAGCCTTCTAAATTTTATGCAGTTATTTATTTGATTGATGTACCACCTTTGTTTGCCCAATTCAAGAGGGTGTATATAATGCTTCCGTCTCCTATGTTCTCCACAACAACAACCCTGTGAGGTAGGATGAGCTGAGAGAATGGGACTGGCTCAAAGTCACCAGCCGGCTTTTGTGCCTAAAGAAGAATTAGAATCATGTTTTCCGACTTCTAATCCAGTGAAATTATTGAACAGGCCATGCTATGAATTTAGCAAGGCAGTTAGCAAAATGAATCAGACACTTAGATGTTGCTGGAAACAACGAAGTGTTAATAAATTAGTGGAAGTGTTAACCACAAGAATGCGAGGTAGCCATGAAGGTTAACAACAGATGCCTGGGAACCAGTAACAGGAAATGATGGAAATGAGGTTTTTCCGATAACATTGTAGCCAAATTAACAATTTTGCTACGAAATCTTAGGCCTTTTGTTTAAATCAAACTTTCTATCAGGTAGGAAAAGTATGATCTCATTTTATCCACCCCTTCCTTATGTATTTTAACATGCATATGAATTAATTCAATCAGTAAGGTTAATCTTATCAATCACATTGACCGTAATGTCCTATTGCACCTCGGCTAACTAACTGTAATTATCATATAACCAATGAAATGGAAGTGATGATTTGCATATATCTACAAAGAGGGCTTGTAATTTCTGTAGGCTTTTTTGCTTATTGACCTCCAGTACTGTATCTGTCAGTAAATCAGTTACGCTTCTGTGTAGTGTCCTGGTCTCCAGTTTAAAGGTACCCTGGGTGGAAACAAATTATCCTTTGTGTGACATCAAGCAGGGGGTGTTGCACTGTTTTACAAAGCAGCTTGAAAGAAATACTTCTCTGTGAATCTTAGTTAAAGTGAAACATCCCTTCAAAACATTCCATAGCCTTAATTTTCAACATCTATGCTTGGAAACTATTTTAGCTATGACATACTTTTACAGTACTTTTTTTAACAGTAATTTTATTAAACATTACAATTAAAACGATAAAAACTCAATATCCTAATCAAGGAACTACCAAGGAGAAAACCACACCCCCATCAAACTACTGTATATAAACAGGGAGCAAACCCCACACTCACTAGCACTGATGATGTTACCTAGTTGGGTAAGGAAACGTCTGCAAGCAAACAGCCAAGCTCAGAGAGCACCAAGGATCCCTCCTTTATTCTGCACCTTGAAAAAAAAACAATTTTGTGGATGGGGGTAATGGATCCAACAATTTGTTAATCGTTCTTTCTTTCATTTTTTTTAATCTGCCATTTAGTAAAAGAAAAGAGAATGTGGGTCTCAGATGCGTTCTTTAAAAGAATTTCTATGGTTTAAAACTACAGGAGACCTCGTGGGCTTAGGAGATTGAAAATTTGCTTCAATAACGTAATACGTTTGGTTTAGATATGAGACTAAAACAGAGTCACACTGAAAGATATTCTTGAACAGAGACCTATTGGCCACAAGGGCTCAGGCTGAAAATTTAGAAAGTCTCCTAAAATTATATTCTGCCAAATAGAAATATCTTCCCTTTAATTTTATAGCTACTGTGTTAGATTAGTTGTACCCATACCTCTCTGGATTTCTCTGGAATGTAAAGGAAATAATGGGATATAAAATTTGATTTCTCATATAGTCATGTATGTGACAGAAGTCAGTTTCCTATATAGCTCCATGCATATATGGTGAGCAATTAGACTGATCTGTATCTATGCCCTATAAAGTTATATTTTTGTAGATATTATTTGTAGGAACATTCTCAGGATTAAAAACAACACAATTTATGTTTATTCATTGATAGCATGGACTCACTTGCTTTTAAAATGGTATTTAGAGGAAGTATGCCATGATCTGGAATGAGACAGCTCCCACAGGGATGTAAGTAAAGTAAAAATAGAAGGTTCAGCTTCATGCTATATATTTAATATATTATGTAGCTCCAACTCTCTCTTTCTTTGCAGACATCCTTAGACAGACAGCATTTGTCCCTTTGTTTCTTCTTCCCCAGGAGTGATTTCTGATTTTATTTGTTCTCATTGAGTTTTATGTTATTGCAAACAGCCTAGCTCTCTCCAGTTTATCATGATTATGGTGAATGTTTGGCCTGTCCTCTCAAATCATTTGCAACCTCTGTAGTTTCTTTTTTCCATTAACGCTGAATTATCCCGACCAGGCGTCTGGCAATCACTCATATTCCTTTATTCTTCTAAGTGCTCTCAGGGGCACCAACTGCAGTGGAAAGAAGAGATGGCTCTGGTTAAAACAAGCAGTGGTTTGTTTCAGAATGCAGCAGTAGGAATCCTACCACATCTGGACTGGTTGCCGGTTTGTTTCTGGGTAAAATTTAAAGGGTTGATACACATTCCTTCGAAGCTCCAAAGAGCTTCAGTACCTGACGATTCACCTTCTCCCCTATCAACTTGATATTTCTGCAGGTTACAAGGAAAAGCCTTTACCACCATCACATCTACGGGGAAACCTATTTCACCTATGGTCAAAAGGTTTTCCAAGGAGTTGCAGCTAGACCACCCAGAGTCTTTTGAACTGAGTAACCTTACAAATCTAATACATTAAATTAAGACTGAGGAACATCTGACCGTGTAAAACAGGGTTCCTCAACCTCAGCAACTTTAAGATGGGTGGACTTCAACTCCCAGAATTCCCCAGCCAGCATGTTAAAGTTGCTGAGGTTGAGGAACCCTGGTGTAAAAGACAAGTAGCATTTTCTTGCTGTCTTTCATTGCTTGTCTGACTTAATCTTGTCTGCTAAGTATGCATTATCCTTAAAAATGGTTTTATCAATGGCTTCAAACTCTACCATTTCACCTTCTTAATTTGCCCGTACAAAGTTACACTGCCTGGCTTTTCTAAATTGTTGCTGCCTTCTGAATGCTGCAACGCAATGAGAAAAGTGGGAAATACACTCCTAACGGATGAAAGTGAAGGGTGTTCTTTTGATGAAATGAATTAAAGAATAGGGTTTTCTAGAGATCTGACAAGCATTTGGCCAAAAGGTTGGGAAAGTGTGAATTAACCTCCAGAACATTGTCACTATGCAGGTGGCAAAATTTAGTTAATGTTGGCTGGTTTTGAAAAGCTAAGCAGGGCTGGATTCCATTAGTAATTGGATAGAGACTACCAGAAAATCTTAGGACTATGTGGTGCCTTGGGAACCAACTGTCAGCCTTCCCTGCTAGACCAGACAGGAAACATGACCAGATGAGCTAATTCGACTTTATTGTTAATTCTACTTTAACAGAATCTTGCAAGTCTGAAAATACTATTCTCCTACTGTCACTTTTACAGCCTGAGAACTTAGGGAGGGTCCCTCCTGAGCCTCTTGCTCCATCCACTATGCAGCTGCAGGCTATACCCTCTCTTATCTGTCTGTCCCCAGGCAGCATCTCTTCCCCCTATCTCCCAAGGTCATTCCCACATACCATTACACCAACCTACCTACCTACCTGTCTAGTCACCAGGAGGTGAGTTCAGCCAGAGGGAGTCTTTATCTTTTTTAATCGTTTTGGGATTGCAACTCCCAGAATTCCTAGTTACACCTGAAGGGTTTCTGTGAATTGCAGTTTCCAGATTTGTACTCCCAATATGTCTGGAGGACCATCATATCCCACAACAGAAAATAAGCATTCTCCCTGAAGCATGTGAAGCTGAACAGCCAGATGAAGAGGAAGCCATCCAAGAAGCCATCTCAGCAGCTTTTGGATGGTTGCATGTGTTACTCTGCTCATGTAATGAAAGCTGCTGCCACCTGCGTGGCATTTCTCCACCTTCTTTGAAGCTCTATCCTTGGGCTCATCAGCCTAAAGCTCCTTGGCTTTCTCAACCATGCCTCAGCCTTGAATCCCATGGCCCACCTTTGCACCTGCTACAGCCACATCCAGAACAATTTTTGTCTCTCCCCAGTGGTGTTTACCCATCCTGTTAGATCTGGTGGGAGAGGCATGCTCCAAGTCCTGTCCTCAAGAAAGTGCCATCTGGTGGGACCTAGAAAGAGGGCCTTTTCTGCTGTGGCGCCTGGTCTTTGGAACCCCCAATCCTGGAACCCCTCATCCCCCCCAAGATCAGATTTGCCCCAATCCTGCTGGCCTTTCACAAGGCATTAAAAACATGGCTCTGCCATCAAGCCTGGGGCCCTGACAGTGTGGATGAGCCTATTTCTTGCCTATATTGACTGTGGAACGCCATGAGTTTCTCAATTCCTACTTGTTGTGTCATTTATGTTTTTCATTATTGGTTTTGTTTTTGTTCTGTTTTTACCCTGTTTAACTGTCTGCCATGGCTGGCTGGGGGATTCTGGGAGTTGAAGTCCAGATGTCTTCAAGTTGCCAAGGTTGAGAAACACTGCTGTAAGCTTTCTGGGGTCTGGTAACTAGGCAGGCAGACAAATCGGGGTAATAAATAAAGAAATAATCCACTTGTTCAAATTCACAGTTACAGACTTGCATCTGATGCAAGAACCTAAGTGATGGCATATGCATGATAATGTCATCATGCGGGTGTCACAATTTCCCCACACTTGGAGGGGGTCCCAGGGACTTGCTGAAGGCTCAGCCCCAACCCACCTTCACCCACTTGCTTCCCAATTTTAATTTTTCTTTAGGGCCACCCATAGAAACAAGTGGATATCCCCATCTTGATTCTATCCTTTGGATTCTTCACTGAATCTTCTCATTCAGAGAAGAAGGCAAAACAATTCCAGAAGTGAAGTGCAAAAATCATATAGTATAATATATATATATAGAGAGAAAATAATTGTCTGTGCTCACAAAAGATTGCAATGAAATTCAGTCCTGTGTGCAAAACTGCCTTATCTCCATACCCATGACTGAGTTGGTATGGCAGCGCAATTCAAACTTCTTGAATTTGATAGAACATGGATCTGATCCAGTCCTTCTATTATAGTATTCCTATTTTTAGGAGGGTTTTTCAGTTTCATTTTGCAGCTCAGAAAAGGAGGCAAGAATTCTAATATGCAACCCCTATCTACAACCCCAAGTGGTAAAGTCCAGAAGATGTTTTGGCACATGATTCTGGGCTTATACAGGCATTGAATGATATAGGAGCACTTTAGGAACATGGTTTTTTTTTTTTTTTTTGGTCTGCGCTCAGTCATTACTGACCCTGCAGTGACTGCCTGGACAAATCCTGTGCAGTTTTCAAGGCAATTGTTTCGGAAGTGGTTTGCCAGAGCCTCCTTCCTAGAGCAGAGCCCAGCTGGTAAGCGCAGGAGGCGGGGTTTCCGTTGCTTCGCGCCCTTTTCGGGCGAGCGCGGTTTCGCACTTACCGGCAGCTGATCCCGTCTCTCTGTGCAAGGCGCTGCCAGCATTTTTCCTCCCACCGGAGTGAGAGTACCCATTTATCTACTCACGTGAGTTTTCAAGCTGTTGGGTTGACAGGAGCTGGGGAGGAAACAAGAGCTCACCTTGTTAACGGCGAAGGCTGGACTCGAACCGCCGAAGCGTCAGCCATTTCTGGCGGCAACTTTCAGCGTCATTAAGCCGCTGCGCCACCGCGTCCCCCTAGGAACATGGTACATTAAAGAAAAATCCTAAGACAATTGTGACTATCATGATGAAGCTGTACCATCCAGAGAATGTGGTTTTCCTTGTTATGGCAAGGACTTATTCACTCCACAACTGTATTCCTTAACCTGATGCTTTCCATGTATGCTTAATCACATATATAAAGATGCCCCCAAAATTTACCTTGACTCTCATTGACTACATAGACACAGGTATTCAGTCTTCTTGCCAGTGTTACAGAAGGAGGTTGTGATCGTCCACTTTGACAATGGGTGTAGTTTTTGTTTGTTTGCTTCCCCATCTAGAGATTTCCTAATAGTCACCCTTCTGAAACCTAATCAGGCCCAGTCCTGCTTAGCTTCCAAACCTAGACAAGTTTAACCAAGTGCTGCCACCTGTTCTCAATTCGCAGCCAACACAGTGAATGGCTGGGGATACTGGAAACTATCATCCCCAAAAAGAAAAGAAATATATACTTGCACAGAAATTCAGGGATCAGAGCATGGAAGCCCTGTTGAAAATATTTGAGTAAAAATAAAGGGCAAGAGAAACAAATGAGATACTTTTGTGGGAGTTTATTATAGATGGCTGGGCAGGCAGAATATCTAGATGAGGAGGTATTTCTGCATCTGATGGCCAGTCTTTGAAAGAGGCATACAATAGTGATAATGGGAGATTTCAATTATCTTGACATCTGCTGGGAATCTCAATCTGCCAAAAGTCAGAGGTTCAGAACGTTCTTGTCTTCTCTTGCTGACAACTTCATTTATCAAAATACAGAGTCTGGGAGTCTGCTATCCTGGACCTAATCCTCACCAAGAGGGAGGAATTGGATGAAGAAGTGAAGGTGACTAGTACCCAGGGGAGAAGTATTCATGCTATCTTTGAATTTGTAATATCCAGAAGAAGAGGAATTGAGATGTCAGACCTGCTTTGTGATTGAATTTCAGAGCAATGGATGTTGATGAACTCTGAGAGAAGATAGCTTAGATCCAATGATTTGAAAACCTGAAGGAGAAAAGCATCCAGAAAGGATGGGAAGAGAAATTCCCACAAGAGGGAAATATGGGAGGAACCTAAAGAAGCGAGGCAGCATGGAAACATGCAGAGCTATCTAAAATGCTGAAGAAAGAAAGGGACATATATAAAAAATGGAAGAGGGGTACATAACTGAAGAAGAATACAAGGTAGGCTCCAGAAATTATACAAAAAGGTATCAGAAATTCAAAATGAGCTGAGGTTTGTGAAGATCACAAAAACAACAGAAAAGCATTCTTTGGGAAGTGACAGTGAAGCCAAAAAGGGTTGAGGTCCATTATGAGGAGAAAGTGATGAATCTGTAATCAGTAAGGTGATCGCAAAACCACTGTTGGTAATCTTGGAAAACTCCTGAAGGACTTATCGGAGTCCCGGTAAAACATTCATCTTAATTACTGAAATTCTACCTAACAATGACAGTTGTAACTTATCCCATCTCAGTGACTTTTTTAATATCATTCCAAACTTTAACATAATTGTTCTGATACAACCTACAATTCATGTTAGTCAATGTAACTCCCAAACATTTAATCTTTTTCTCAATTTTAAAACTAGGCTTTTTCATCAGAATTTCTTGATCATGTGTAGTCATTTTTAACCAACATCTTTGAAGGACTATTGGAGTCCCAGAAGACTGGAGGAGAGCCAATGTCATCTCCATCTTCCAAATGGAAAAGAAGAAGGCCCTGTATAGGCCCTGTATAGGCCTTGACAAGTATAGACCTGTCAGTTTAACATCTATTCTAGCCAAGTCCACAAACAGATTACACAACATCAAACAACATGGTTGTGAGCACTTGCATAGGCTTACTACAATTAGCAGGAGTCAGCATGGGCTTGTCATTCAGAAATCATACCAGAGTAACCTTATCTTCTTCTGTTAGTAACAGAAGTTACTAACTAACAAAGTTATTAACTTAGTAGATCAGGGGAATGCCACAGACATAGCATAGCTCGACCGTAGCACAGCCTTTGACCAAGTGCCTCACGATATCCTTCATAAAATGGTGGATATTGGATAGATGATACCATTGTTAGATGGATTCATGGTTGGTTGAATGACCATACTGAAAGAGCGCTTATTAACAGCTCCATTTCAGTTTGGAGGGAAGTGGAGTGTCACAGAGCCCTGTGCTGTTAAACATTTGTATCAATGATTTGGATGAGGGAATTATGGAGATATTTATAAAGCTTGCAGATAACATAGAGCTGCAGGAGGTGGCTATTACTTTAGAAGAAAGAGAGTGGATTCAAAAAGAACCAGAGAGGTTTCAGCAGTGGGCTGAAGTAAGATGGAATTTCACAGAAATAAGTATAAAGTTGTGCATCTGGGTACGAAAGGTGTAAGACACATGTAAAAGTTACAGGAGACCTGGTTGAGCAGTAGTAAATGTGAGAGATCTGGGTGTCCTTGTTGACCACAAGTTAAACATGAGCCAGCAGTGTGACATAGCTGCTAAAAAGGCAAATATTATCTTGCAGTGAATTAACAGAAGCAAAAAGTCCAGCTCATAGGAAGCCATTGTTCCACTGTACTTTGCCCTAATCAGACTCCACTTGGAAAACTATGCCGAGTTCTGAGCACCTCAGTTCAAAGAGGGCATGACAAATCAGAGCAAATTCAGATGAGGGCTACCAAGATGGTGAGGGGTCTGAAAATCAAGCCCTATGTTAGCCTTGCAAGGTAGACAACAAGCACACCCAGGAGTACTAGGTTTATCTTTATTGTAAGTTTCCATTAACAGAATCTCACAAGTCTGAAGGTACATCTCTTCCCCCTTGCCTTTACAGACCAAGAAACTAGGGAGGGTCTCTTCTGAGATGTTTGCCATGCCCACCTTCTTTCTGCGGTTTCAGCTGCCTCATATCTGACTGTTGCTTCATCTGTGGTTCTTCCTCCTGTCTCCTAAGGTCATTCCCACATACCATTACGCCTTATGAGAAATGGTTAAAAGTTCTGAGTATGTTTAGCCTACATAGGAGAAAACAGAGAGGGCATATCATAGCAGGATTATCACATACAAGAAGGCAGAATCAGAATGAATGGGTTCAAATGACAAGGAAGGACATTCAGACTAGACATCAGAAGGAACTTCCTGACTGTAAGAGCTGGCAGGGCTGATGAGTTATTCTCTGAGGGTCTTCAAACAAAGCCTGGATCATCATCTGTCAGAGATGCTCTAGTGCAGAGTTTTTCAAACTTTGTTCCATTGAGCCCTTGGGGTTCGCAAAAGCCTGATGGGGTTCCACAACAACCTAAGGGCAAAAGTAAGCACAGCCAATTTTCTATTACTAGGTCTTTACCTCTTGATCAGGGTTCTGTATTAAAAAAAAAAAAAAAGTTAACAAGTTCCACAACCTTGAAACCTGTGATGGAATGGAATTATGAAGGCCAGACTCAGGGAGGGAAGCATCCTCTTTCGTCTCCTGAAGGGCGAGGAAGAGATAAGAGGATGAGTCTGGCACCTCCCTGAGGAATTCACTCTGTGTTGACTGGCTGACCTTGGGAACCAGTTTCAGTCTGGGAAGATTTTTGCTAGAGGTTGTAGCTAACAAACATTGCTGAACTGAATCTGCATGGTCTCCTGGAGTTCCTTGGGCTAGGCCTGACAAAACCCCCTGCTTAAGTGAATTTTGCACTGACCCGGGAAAGGTGGGTAGGAGTGGGAACTAGATGATCTCTTATGCCCCTTCCAACTCTGTGATTCTATGAAATAAGAGACACAGGAAATCTGTAGGGTGTCAGGAAGGCTGATCTCAAGTTTCAGTCAGTGCATTTACTCATGGGAATGAAACCCTTAAATATCACCACAAGAAGCTGTATGCCTTTGACTTCGTTTTTTTTCATCTGAAAGCCTTTCCTTTTGTTTGGTGTCCTTTCCGTTTCTGTGAGAGATTTCGGCATCCAGAAGAGCAGAGCAGAAGGAAAGCAATGCTCTTGCATAAATGAAAATCTATGTTTCAGAATAACTGGACCTGAACTGAAAAGGTCATGAGACATTTGATCAACTTCCGAGCCAAATCTTAACAGTCCCATAGCACTGCTGTTTTATTGTCACTGGCTGCAAATGAAAAAGAAAACATCTGAACACCAAGCCGGGTGGTGAAGGCGCTGAATGATTTCTTCATTTCTGTTCATCTCCATTAACGTGCCACTCATTAATAAGAGCAGAAGAACAATCAATTTAAACAGAAGCACAGCAATCAGCTCCTGTAATGTGGGAGCAAAGGCGATTAAATCATCCTCTGCGAAGCTTGGAAGAGATGCTGCAAGGGAACTTTATTAGAAGCATGTCAGAATGTAATTTTTATTTTACAGTTTCTCCATCTGATGAAGATCCAGACAGGACTGGATCCAATTTTTGCCTTTGGAGCTCAGCAAATTGGTTCAGAGAATTATCTTGTCTTCATTCTTGTTGTAATCAAAATGGCAAGATGCATATTTCAGAGGCTTCAGAAGTTTTTCTTGCAGAGGGGCTGGAATTAGAATTTTTTTAAAAAAAAACCTCTTTGTAGAAGGAAAGAGGAGAAATTCAACAACTTTCAGGACAATTAACTTATCTCCAGAATGTAACCAGGAAATGGTAACGGTGGAATCATATGGTGGTTGGGTTAGGAGGGTCCAAGGGTATAGTCAAAAAAGTCAAGATAGCAGCCATGAAGCTCCCCTTATTTTTTATGTGCACTACAAAAAAGCCATCTTGACTTTTTTTGACTACACCCTCTGGACACCCTTAGTTAGGATTATCCTATGTCCAATTTCTATGTTTGATGCTCAAACAACTACTAAACCCTATCGATCTGGCAACTTATTCCCATTGAACCTGAGATGGCAGATGGAAAACTCCTGGCCCTTTCACTTTGAAACATTATTTTATTTCATTTATATTCTGCTTTTCATTTAGGAGCTCAGAATGGGATATACAACATCCCCTTTTCTCATTTTTCTGCACAACAGCCCTGTGAGGTTAGTTGGGCTGAGAGACTGGAACTGGCCCAAAGTCCTTCAGAGAGCTTCCAAGTCCCCCAAGGAATTTCCTCAGCTCAGTGAGGCCTCAAATCTGGATCTTTCCATTCCTAGGCTGGCATCTTCATCACTACACCATAAGGCTGTTGAGCTGAGAGAATGGGACTGGCCCAAAGTCCACCGGGAAGTTTCCATGGCTGAGGGGAGATTAGAACCAGGATCTCTCCGTTCCTAGCTGGTCTTCACCACTACACCACATTGTCCATTGAAATGAGAAAAAGGGTCTGCCCCAAAGTCCCCCAAGGACCTTCTGTGGCTGAAAGGGAACTAGAACTAAGTTCTTCCTGCTCCTAGCCTGACATCTTCACCACTACACAACATTGGCTCTTGGGCTGACAGACAGGAACTGTCTCAAAGTGTCAGGTTCAGCCCAAGAACAACAATAAGGTCATGCAGGACAGTTCAGATACTTTATTAGCTTGTACCTAATAGACAGAATCTCACCAGACTAAACTTATCTATAGCTACTATAGAATATACTTTGCGAGGCTCTAGGGAGGAGCCAGCCTATCCTCTTCGTTTTCCCACAGTTGCAGGCTGAGGAGGTGCTTGCCCTGGAATGTCTCTCCCCCCTCCTGACAACCTTGAAGCTCCATTCCAGAATCTTCCTCACTCATGCTATCCATCACACAAAGTCTCCCATTAAGCTTCCATAGATGGAGGTGGGCTAGAACCTGGGTCTCTCCAATCCTATTCCTCTATCTTCACCACTATACCATACTTCCTTCCCTCAATGATAGTTACAAAAATAGGGCTTACTCTTGATGAAAACAAACATTTCCCTACACAGCTGCTTCTTCACAAGCAGCTGTTCATCAAGCAAGCGTTTTCTGCATAAGGATAAGGCCCGAGTAAATGGCCAACAAGAAATCTTCATGATTCTATGAGGCTGGGCTTCTGTGAAGGAATTTAGAGCTGACCTTGAGGAAGGTATGAGAGAGATGTTAAGGGGGTACTTGCAGAAAAAATTACACAGTCCTAAAGTGGAGGGAAACATGAGAATGGAACTCAAAATAATCCCACCTTAATTTTGTTTAAGATGGGACAGAAGAAACTTGAACAGCCTTTCATGATTATGTTATTAAACTGTATCTTACAACTATAAAGTAGCTTTCCTGAAATCCCTACAGTGTCTCTTTCTTGGCCTAGCCTACCATGAAGGGCTAACATCAATCTTGAAAGCCTATCCAAGTTTCTCTCTCTGTCCCATTTTATACTAAACAGAATCAAGGCAGTGTTATTTTGGGTTTCTCAGAACAATGTAACCTTTCCTGCAGGTTCCCCCTACCAACCCTTAAAGGCTCACTCATTCCTTTCCTACCCCCAAGGCCAGCTCTACATTTTTTTTTCACAGCTTCAGATGGATTAAAACAGAGCTCTTACACAGATAATAGCTGGGGTGATTCAATTTTCTCTCACCCTTTACTGAAATGCCACTGTTACAGAACTGAAAAGAGATATGGGTTTCTCCTCCATATTTATTAACCATATATTAACCCTTCTGCTGCCTGTCTCTCCCTCTGCTGAGGTTTTCAGAAGCTTCCAGTTGGACCACATTCAAATCTGGTCAACGTATTTATGTCCGTGACATATTGAAGTATGTTTATATTTATCAGTTTTCCATGCCGCCTTTATATCCATCTGGCAAACAAGGCAGCTTGCAATACTAAACATGAAAAAGTTGGAATAAGGACTTCCATACAATTAAAAGGGTAATTAAAGCAGCCATTAAAATAAAAGAAATTGACAATTCAAAACCCTAGCAGAAGAGGTGTGTTTTTGCTAACTTCCTAAGTGCTGAGAAATGTAACTCCCTTCAAACATTTTTAAAATCATGTAATTTTTACATGAGGAGGAGAAAATGTACCAACTTTTTCCCCACTTATTAAAAATGCCCTCTCTGCCTGCAGTAGAGAATCTGTATTCTCCAGAGACATTCAACAGTATTTAAAACCTGGACGTATTTTCTGAACTTATTAGGAAATGAGCAGATTTTCCAAGGTTATAATAAATTGACATGGGGAGGGGGGACACAGAGCTAACATTTTCAGCTACACTCCCCATTCTTGCACATAGAAATGACATGTTTTTTTTAAAAAAAACACCTGAAGAGGACAATTAATAAGGCAACTGTCAGCAGTTCCCCCAGATTGTGAGAGGTCTGGTCAAAGTCCGCACTTTAGATTTATAATGTAGATTTACAAAGGCCACCCCACTCAGCACAGACTCTGAACAGTGTACCATTAAAACTAATAAAATACAGTGTATGTTTACCCTAAGAAACAAAGGCTGAGGGGAGACATCAGAGCAGTTTTCCTGAACATGAAGGGCTGTCACAGGGAAGAGGGTGTGGATTTAATCTCTGAAGTGTCCATGGGTAAGACAAGAACCAATAGGTGGAAGCTTTAAGAGAGAGAAAGAGAGAAATTTGAAATAGGGAGGAATTTCCTGCCTGTGAGAGCTATGAAGCTCTCTCACAGTGGTGGAATCATCACTGGGGGTTTTCAAATGGTCTGGGATGGGCTGAAGATTTCTGCTGTGGAGATAGGACCAGAAGATCTCTAAAGTGCCTTCTAACCCCATGAGTCTATAATTCTATGAGCCTACCTAAAAAACAGAAATAAAATAATATAAAACTGAAACTAATGGGGTGGGGGGGACAACATACCCTAACCAAAACACATTTCACATCAATGGGCATGACAGCAGTCTACTTGAAAACGCAAGTTTTCAAAGTTCACCTAAAAATGTTTAAAGTCAGCGTGGTCTGAATCTTTGAGGGGGTTGTTATTAAAAAGACAGGTGCCACAACAGATTAGGAGCTCTTCAAACTCTCCTTCCCTGTCTGCTCTCCCCATTTCTCAGTTTAACACATTGCCGCTGTGCTTTCCCTTGGCAAAATCCACAAAAGTAATGGAATATCTCCTCACTGTTGTTGACTCCTCCGCTTCCTCTCTAGATTTACTTACTGTCCCTAACCTTCCATAGTAAGAAAGAACTATACCGGCTGACCATTTCAGCATGGAGTAACCATAAATTATCTTCAATTAAAGCATGTACTAATACTGGGCCAGAACCTGTCACGTTATTGCTCAGAAATGTTCTTCCCATTAATAAAAGCCTTCTGTTTTATTCTCAGGATGCTTGAGAATTTCTTATTCATTTCTCTTGGTGATACTGTTGGAACTGGCAGAGGGTACATTCGATGCCCTTGTTGTATACTACTATAGGTCTTTTCATTATTCAGCAGCTCTTTTGGCAGCTCCAACTTCCCAATCTGATAAAGGAATTCCTTCATGCCATCTTCTCTTGGACTTTAATGGAAGAATGGGAAGCCAGGGAGACTGGAGACCTCTGCAGAGCTTATTATACACTGAAAGACCCCTTGGCACCTTGTAACTAAATAAATGCAACACCACCCTTCAGAATTTCACCCAAACTCTTTTCTTTTTCCTTCAAAATAAACTTTGAAAACAACCCTTCTTTTATTAAATGGAAGAAGGACCCAGGAGAAGGTATAGAAAGTGTCAGGATGGCAGTAGAATTTACCCAGTTGTGAGTGATAGGCAGGCCACCAAATGAGGACAGCAGATGATCTCTGCTCTGGTTACCTCATTGGTAGACCAAGAAATGCAGAATCTGATTGCTTCAATTGCCTATCATAAATGGATACCCATGAATGGGACGGCCTTTTTACACTGTCCTATAATCAGCTATTGCTAGTTTATTTTTATTTATTTATTAAATGTGTCCCCACCCATCTCCCCGGTGGGGGACTCTGGGCAGCTCACAACACATTAAAAACAATAAATAAATATACAATTAAAAACCTATAATAATAAACACTTACAAAAAATAAAGGAAAAAATCCAGGAGGCCAATGGTTCAAGGTAGCAACACCAGGCCTCTAAGGGACTAGCCAACCCCATACTTAATGATTTCCCACCTTGCCCCAGGCCAGATGGCAGAGCCAGGTCTTCAGATCCCTCTGAAAGGCCAGGAGTGAGGGGGCCGATCTCACCTCCGGGGCAAGATATTCCAAAGGGTGGGGGCTACAGCAGAGAAGGCCCGCCTTCTGGACCCCGCTAGTCAGAGCTATTTTGCTGAGGGGGTCCAGAGCATGCTCTCTCTGTGTGATCGGGTGGGACGGGTTGAAGTCATGGGGAAGAGGTGGTCCCTCAGGTAACCTGTCCCATGCCATGTAGGGCTTTAAAGGTGATAACCAACACCTTGAATTAGACCAAGAAGCAAACTGGTACCCAGTGCAGCTCACGGAGCAATGGTGTTATGTGGATCCTTCTTCAGGCCCCAAAAATAGCTCGTGCAGCTGCATTCTGGACCAGCTGAAGCTTCTGGATACTCTTCAAGGGTAGCCCCATGTAGAGCACATTGCAGTAGTCTATCTGGGAGATAACAAGGGCATGAGTGACCATTCGAAGGGCATCCCGATCCAGGAAGGGTGTAACTGATGCACAACCCGAAGTTGTGCAAAAGCCCTCCTGGCCACGGCTGCCACCTGCTCTTCAAGCAGGAGCCGTGAGTCCAGGAGGACCCCCAGATTATGCACTGGGTCTATCTGGGGCAGTGCTACCCCATCCAGCACCAACAATGACAAACTCCCAGATACAGAGGAGTCATTAATCCACAGCCATTCCATCTTACCAGGGTTCAGCAGAAGCCTGTTGTTCCTCATCCAGATCCTTACAGCCTCCAGGCACCATGAAAGGGTGGCCACAGCATCACTTACTTCACCTGGGATGGAGATGTATAACTGCGTATCATCAGCATACTGATGATACCTCATCCCATGATGACGGATGATCTCACCCAGCGGTTTCATGTAGATGTTGAAAAGGAGCGGAGAGAGAACTGAACCCTGCAGCACCCCACAAAGGAGGGGCCAAGGATGGGACCCCTCGCTCCCGATCAGCACTGATTGGGACCGGCCCTGGAGAAAGGAGGCGAACCAGCACAAGACCATGCCGCCCACCCCCAATTCCCTGAGTCATCCCAACAGGATACTGTGGTCAACAGTATGGAAAGCCGCTGAGAGATCAAGGACAGCAAGGATGGTCACACTTCCACCATCCCGCTCCTGCCAGAGATCATCCATAAGTGTGACCAATGTCATTTCCATTCCATAACTGGGCCTGAAACCTGACTGAAAAGGGTCCAGATAATCCGTTTCCCCCAGAACCCTTTGGAGCTGTGATGCCACCACTTTCTCAACCACCTTCCCCAAAAAGGGGAGGTGGGAGACTGGACAGAAATTGTCCAGTACGGAAGGATCCAGGGAGGGTTTCTTGAGGAGGGGGTGCACCAATGCCTCTTTAAAGGCAGCTGGAAACACTCCCTCCCACAAGGATGTATTAACTATTGCCTGGATCCAACTACATGTCACCTCCCGAGCTGATTTCACCAGCCAGGAGGGGCATGGGTCCAGATGGCAAGTGGTGGCCTTCACAGTCCAGAGGATCCTGTCTACTTCCTCAGGAACAACAGGATCAAACTGTTCCCAGATAACTGGGTAAGAACGATCCCCTGGTATCTCCCCAGACCCTGTGCCACGCTCGGAGTCTAACTTGGAACAAATCCGAGCGATTTTATCCTGCAGATGTGCTGAAAATTCCTCCACGCAGCCCTGCAAATGAATCCCCAGATCCCCCCTACCAAAGAGGGATCTAGGGATCCCAAACAGGGCCACCGGGCAGCACTCTGCAGATGCGATAAGGGCGGAGAAGTATTGGCACTTCGCCGCTCTTATCGCCACAGTGTAGGCCTTGATAGTGGCTCTAACCTGTGTTCGGTCGAATTCAGTCTGTCTTCCTCCAGTGGCACTCTACACATCTCTTGACCCTCTTCAGCACCCTCAACTCCTCCATAAACCATGGGGAGTGTCGGGGCCGATGTGGCAAGAGAGGTCACATAGGCACGATCCTGTCCAAGGCCCTGGCTGCCTCCCTATTCCAAGCAGCAGCCAGGGCCTCCGCTGGATCATGCAGCAGATCCATGGGAATAACCTCCAGCTCCCTCTGAAACCCTGACGGATCCATCAGGTGCCGGGGCCGGACCAATCGCATGGGTCCTGCAGAGGGGGGTGGCATAGGAGAAACTCAAGGTCACCAGGACATGATCTGACCATGACGATGGGGAAAGCTGTAAATCTCCCCTCAGATCACTTTGCCATTGCTCTAACAAGAAAACTAAATCCAGCATGTGGCCACTGTCTTGGGTTGGGTCCTGCACAATTTGAGACAGGCTGTGATGGAATGGAATTATGAAGGACACACTCAGGGAGACAAGCATCCTCTTTCATCTCCAGAAGGGCGAGGAAGAGATAAGAGGATGAGGCTGGCACCTCCCTGAGGAATTCACTCTGTTTTCATAGCTACTGTGGGAACAGAGTTTTCAGTATGGGAAGATTCTTGATAGAGGTTGTAGCTAATAAATGTTGCTGAACAGAACTTGCATGGTCTCCTGGAGTTCCACAGACTAGGCCTGACACAGGCCCATGGCTGCCATGGTAGCCATGAACTCCCGAGCCACCTTTGAGGTCTGTCCCAGGAACAGCAAGTTGAAGTCCCCCAGAACCATAAGCCTGGGGAACTCCACCACCAGCCCCGAGACAGTCTCCAGCAGCTCAGGCATGGTGGTTGCCACATAGCAGGAGGCTGGTATAGTAGCAGCACTCCCAACTGTTCATGGGAGCCCAACCTAAGAAACAGTGTCTCACAGCTGGAGACTTGTGGAGCAATGCCCCTGAAGGCCACCAGAGACTTTCGGATGATGACAGCCACCCCTCTTCCCCTGCCCTGGCATCTCAACTGGTGCAACACTGTGAACCCAGCTGGGCACATTTCCGAGAGGGGCACCCCCCCCTTGGGCCCCAGCCAGGTCTCGGCAATACATGCCAGGTCCACCCCCTCCTCGGTGATCAAGTCACATATGAAGGGGGCCTTGTTTTTAACTGACCCAGCATTAAGCAGCAGCAGCCGGAGGCCAGGGCCCTTATGAACCTGGTGTCCAGGGCCTGTGAATGAGCAAGGAGGGCCGGAACATGCCACCGGTAACACACACCGGGGTCATCTTCCCCGAAGATTGCCCACCCTTCAGCTCCTGCCATATTGTCCCCTACCCGTCACCACCTCGATAGTGTAGCCCACCGCATAGTCCCCAGGGGTGCCAGGCCCAAATACTTCCAATCCCGGGCCCTCAGGGTCCCCGATCCGGGGTAAAGTTCCCTCCATCCAATCAGACATCCACATTCAAAATCAGACACTCCCAGGTGGGGGAAGATCCCGCCCGCGCACCAGCTCGCACTCTCGGCACCGGCTGGGACCCACCCCCCACCAAACCTCACACTGCAATCACACTCTGCCCACTAGTGAAGAACCAAATATGGTCAACCCTGAGAAGAGCTAAAAGGGGTGACCGTATTTGGGAAGAAATTAGGGCTGTCTGAATATCTGGAAGACTAACCTATGGAAGATGAAGAAAACTTGTTCTCTGTTACTGACCATAGATTCTGCCAGCTTTCTGAGGATTCTGGAAGAGGAAGTTCAACACTTTTGGAGGCCATCTCCAGGACTCTTCCAGTTCTGAAATCTTATGATTTGCTGTTTGTCTATTCTCCTTAGCACAGGGCAGAACCAGGTGGATTTGATCCCAGAGGGAAGAACATGCATTCTTATTTTCAGAATTACCAAGTGCCAAACAATGGAGGATCTATTGCAGATTAACCTCAAATCATCATTTCAGTGGGATCTATCTGGCATGACTGAGAACTAGACAGAGAAGGCAGCAAAGAACTGAAAAACCTGGGGGGTACCACGGCACCCAAAACACAGTCTTCCAGAAGACCCTGTGGTGGTTTATAAAACAGTTGTTTATTCATTTAGGAAGCCTATTTGGAGAAGTTGAACACAGTGGTAAGAAAGCAGCATACATATATTCATGTTGGCACTTTTCAAATTATATCTACCTTCCCCTCCTCTCCCATTTCTTTCTCACTGAGATTCCAATTTGCCTTAGACTCTGTAAGCATTGCTTGGTGCTTGGTATTCAGCACTACTCACACAGCCCTAAATGAGAAAAAGCTTCCTTTTAAAAACACACACAAAGAGAGAGAGAGAGAGAAATGGAGAAGTATTTCTTGTGCTTCAAATTCCCTGCAAGCCAAAACCACAATATTTGGCACATTTCCAGCCTTTTTAAATAGGCTTATGTGGTTAATTCATCACACACTAAGATATGAGGCCTATTTTCTCATGATTATGTGGGACTATAGTCTTGTTCTTTAGGCCAGCAATCCAGAGAAAGGCCTGTAGCTCAGAGACAGAACAACCTCCAGCTCACAAGCAGTTCAAGTTCTGTCCATGGTCTTCCCAGCTAGGAGTAGAAAGACCCATCTGAAATTTAGCAAGCAGAATTTTACGAATTTTTTTCCCAAGCCAGGCTTCTCCATCCTTTCCAAATATCCAGCACGGGACTTCAGGCCCAACGGATCTGAAAACTGCCATGTTGGGAAGGAAGGAAGGAAGGAAGGAAGGAAGGAAGGAAGGAAGGAAGGAAGGAAGGAAGGAAGGAAGGAAGGAGCCATGGTTGGGGCTATCTGATCTGGCTTGCAAAACTTCAGCTAACCACTAAATGTCAACAAAGATAGCAAAGACTGTGATGTCAGAATAGTCTACCTTTTTGTTGCCATCTAGTGGTCGCATCTTTACCAAAACAGCTCTTTTTTCTCTTTCCTTCTAATCTTCCCCACTGCTAATTTCTCCATAGCAGAGGCATGTATTTGCACCAGAATTGCAAATTCTTCTTAAAGTCTGCTTAAGATAGAAAAGGGGATGGTGGAGGAAACTAACTACTGCCTTCTTCCAGGATGTTAGACTCAAAATTTTCTGACTGTCTCCCATTCAAGTATCAAGCATGACTGGTTCTGCTTAGTTTTTGATATCAGCCAAGGATGGCTAGATGGGGCCACTTAGGAGAGCCCAGAATGATATTAGTTGTTCAAAACATGCAGTGGAGGAAAGAGACAAATCTGGGACTTTACAAACACTGAAAGAAATATAAACTATGAAAGGAAGAAGCTCAACCAGCTGCTACCGGCCCACAGAATTTGGGGGTGATCTCAAAACCCCACAGCTTTTCCAGCATTTATAAGATCCTAGGGATTGGAGTAGAAATTAGTCTTAGGCTGCCATTTCTAGGTGAGATTTCAGGGCTGACTGTGCAGCTTCGTAAGAGATATATCATACTCTGTTCATCTCTGTATCAATATAAATCTGAATTTTCCTGGCCTCCTTCAAAACATCACAACAGTTTGGGACCCACTGGCCAGGAACTTGGGTAAAAACTTAGATGGGTTGTGTAGACTTTTCCTCTTTCTGTTTTTCCTCCCCCTGCACCTTTGCAAATAAACAAAGCTGCTCATTGCAAACCAACAAAGCACGTAATTGACCACTGAAATTTGTTACTCTAAGATGTGACGGTTGCTAACTTGGATGATTTTAAAAGGAAATTGGATACATTCAAGGGGGACTGATCTAACAAGGGCTATTAATATTGAAGACTACCCTTGAAACCCCTCCCCCCATGGATGCCACTCTTGAACCACCTCCCTTGGATGCCACTGGATGTAATAATTCGAAGAGGGGGCAGGCTCCAATACCAGTTGCAAGGGAATAATGGCAGGACAGGGATATAGCTCCATCGCTTGTTTTGTGGGCATCTGAGAAGTATCTGGTTGGATTTGTGAGAAATATGTTGGACTAAGATGAGCCTTGGCCTAATCTGCAAGGCTATTCTAATGTGATTATACTCTTATCTTTGTAGCAGAGGACAAGGAAGAGACCTTGGCTCTAAAGATGGGGCTACTTAATCCCTACCCTTGAAATGATGCCCCAAGCAGGAGGCTTGTAGACCATGTCTTCCTTTCCTCATGGCATAATTGCAGCTTAGGTTAGACTCGTAGTTTTATAACTGAACAAAACAGCTGGAGGTTGCTGAATAGAAGACTTGCAAAGAGGAAGCAGATGTGGTGCATTGCACATAAAAACCAGGGCAAGCTTCAACTGCCTCATTGTGGCCACCATCTTGATTTTTTTTTTTTTAACCTTACCTTGTAGACACACTTGACAGAGGGCATAGTAGGGAAGAATTTTCTCAGTTTGCTTTCTGAAAAAGAGGTGTTCTTGAACTGGCTACATCATCAGAGCCTGAATAGGCAACTTTGCCCTTTTTAAAGAGTGCCCAGAACAAGCTAACCAAATTCAAAATGGGCCCACTTGACCCCAACGGCTGCTTGTCCTGTTCTAATTTCTCTGCTGGTGACAGTGCACAAAAAGTATGTCCAGGGTGATCTCTAAGCTACCTTCCTACCCTTCCATTCTATGATATCACAGCAAGCTAACCCATATGGTTGCATCAAGATATTATGATGAGGAAGAGGCAGTATATTGCAAGCATATAGGATATCTCATGAGTAAGAGTGACCTGGCATTACTGTTGAATCCTTCTTCTTTCTTTGAAGGGCTTCAGTTTTTGTTTTTATTTTGTTTTTTTAACAGCTGTGTGATATGCCAACACTCACTAGCTTAATCTTTTCCTAGCATGCACAGGCAGAAAGAGAGAAAGCCTTATCTGCCAGGATGAGGACTCCATGAAAAGTTGCAGGCACTAGGAATGGGGGCTTGGGCTGGAGACTGCCAGTCCTAAACATTTGCAGGATTAGGATCACAGAATTGGAAGGGTCTCCGTAGGACATGGAATTCAACCCATGCAAGAATCCAAATTAGAGCACATCTGATAGAGTCAGTCTCTGCTTAAAGACATCCAGTGAAAGCACTTTGTAGGAGGAGAGTTTATTTTTTTTAACAAAATGTGTAAGTCTGAAAAGGTGCAACTAGACTCCTTCTGACCAGTGAAGAGATGTAGACCATCTCACTGGGTACTTACGTTCACTATCAAACTGCTCTTACTGTTACCAATGTACCTAACATTCAACTCAAATTTTCTTTCTAGGAACTCAAGACTATTACTCCAAGTCCTCCACTGTGGGCCAAAAGAGGCAATATCATGACTTTGTGTGTGACATCTCTTCAGAAATGCTAGCATAACCCCTCTCCATCCACCTTTCTGAAGAGTAAACAGACTTGTTCCTTCAATCTCATCCCACTGGTTTCCATTCCAGTCTTTCTGACCACTCAACCTGCCCTCTTTGGGCCCTGTTCAACTTTTCCTGAACTTTCTTAAAGGACAGTGCCCACAACTGTATAGAGATTGAGTGGGATGGTCTGCCAACACAGCATGGGGAAACTAAATCTTGCAAGATCATACAAAGAGAGCGAGGATGAGGCAGGAGTTCAGAATACAAAAAACATCACAGCTGCCAGGCAAGATACAAGATAAAATAACAACATTTGATTTATGACGTGGAGGAAGAGACGCCCAAGGCCCTTCACCAAATATCACAAGCCAGCAATGACCTGTAGCTTCCTTTACTTTCTCAGCTTGTTCTATTTGCTTTTACTCTGTCAGCTTCCCCAAGGCTATTCATACTGTTAAATGGTGGACAGATCTTCTAGACAGACAACACGGAAAGGAAGGCCTTGAGATGTCACCTAGCAAATGGATGGTTTTTCCACTTAAATCTCATTTGAAGTTGATCCTAAAAAGAAGCTATTTCTCTATCTCTCCTTCTAACCATTTTAGTATGGAAATGGTGGTAGCCCTGCTTGTGTTTACATGCCATTACAGTCCCTTATCAGTGCAAACCATTCCGGACTGGACAGTTTTGCAAGGTTTTTACTATATTCCATCTCCTCTGATTACTGTGGTATCTCAGACTCCACAACAACAGGGAGAAACAATAACAATGGTGTTAAGATTACCTGCTAGATAACATCGTTTGGCAACATGAAAAATTATCTCTCCCATTCTTACACCTTGTTCTCTTCTAGGCAAGGGCAAATCTATCAGTGTTTTCACTCCATTCCTTTTCTCCCCCATTCATTCTGTTTCCATAGCAATTTAGGGGCTGTTTTTAATATGGAGTTATGCACACATTTTCACATGCTTTTCTTCAAATGTATGCCCCTTGGGATGAATGTCCTTTTTCTTAGTGAATACGTTTTCAGCAAGCCAGTTTCTTTAATAGAATATGGTTTTGTACTATGGTTTTTCCTTCACTAGTGACATAATATACATATTCTTTAAAGCATAAAGAAGCAAAGCAGAATGCATTCTCATCTATCTGCACAAGCCAGATTTATAGTTAAGGATATTCCCAAAGTAAAGGAGATTCTGGAAGCTATGCTGCCAAAGGGCACTGGAAGATGAGGCACGTGCTAGGCAACTTTTGGCCAGCATGACAAGCATGTTGAACTACACTGGTCTTCAGACCCCCCAAGTTAAAAAGGGACAATCCCAAATCCCTCTGCCAGATCACAGATAGAAGAGTCCTTTTTAACCAGGGGCCACTCTTTAAATAATAATATTCTCAACCTCTGAATCAGGGGTGTCCACAGGATATGGGAATCAAGATGGTGGCCATGATGGTGTGATCGAAACTCCATCTTTTTAATGTTCTTTTTATGTGAGTCACAGGTGCAAAGCTTTGATCACACCATCATGGGCACTCTACTGACTTTTTACCCTAGCCCAGTGTTGTCCAAACTTGGCCACTTTAAGATGAGTGGACTTCAACTCCCAGAATTCCCCAGCCAGCCATGCTGGCTGGGGAATTCTGGGAGTTGAAGTCCACTCATCTTAAAGTGGCCAAGTTTGGACAACACTGCCCTAGCCTGTGGACGCCTCCTGTACTGAACGCTGAGGAAAACATGGCAGTGATAGCAACAGGAAAGGACAGAGAATTTTTTAGCCTGTTGGCTTTTTTAGGGTTTGGAGAGGTTTTTTGAAAGTAAAATGGACATCCACCACAAATGTGTGAAACCTATCAGAGGTTTGCCATACCTGTTTTGTTTCTTACCGCTGTAAAAACAACAGAACAATGGCACTACCAATAGTGTACAGCTTGCCAGCAAATTTTAATGGCGTTTAAGGAGATGGGGAGTTTAGAAGGTCAGGAAAGAATTCAGAGCATGGTTTATAGAATTCTTTCCAAGTCTTAACCACAGACTCCTCTGGGTCATGTGACACAGGAAAGAGGAGGTTGGGGGCTAAGAATGGCACAGTCAGCAACATTCTTAGTCGCTGCCCATCTATCTGCCTCCCCCACAGGAATGCATCGGGCGAAATTTGCTAGATTTTTTCCCCTGCAGCCTCTCATCTGATCTGCACCATTTTCAGTCCTGATCTTTCTTTCACTGCTTTCTTCCTCCACACCAAATCTGGGTCTTGTTCTGTTTTGTTTTGGGTTATCCTGCTGATGGACAGGCAGACAGAGTCCTCATCCCTTTTCTATCATTTTGGACTGGGAAGAATGATTTTAAAAAAGGGAGGGGGAGATGGTGCATGTGATATGATCCAAGGATTGCCACGCCCCTGGTGAAAGTTCTGCTTTCTCCCAACATTCAAGTGTTCAAAATCCCAAGTTTATTTCTGTCCTGTTTATGAAGAAAATAGACGAGCCTTGGAAAATTCTCCATGCATTGTTCTTCAGTCTCTGGGTTATAATCTGGACTGAGAAGATGCAGAGCCCAAAAGGAATAAAACTGTGCCTTAAGAAAATTGGCAAACCTTGAGCTAGTGCTGAGCAGGGGCAAAGCTGTTCTGCCTGCTTTATAACGCAAATATGACATATCCACTCTTTTGGCTTTACAGGTGAAGGGGACTGAAAAAGGACAACTGATAAAGCCATGCTGGGAAGAATCACAGGTCTCTGCAGAAGCGTCCTGCTTTTGTCACAATTATGACTCCAGCAGCACATCATTGCACTGTTGAACAGCAAGCTCTGCCCTTTGGGGTATGTGTGCAATGTCATGGTGCACACAGAAAAGGGCCAGTGCTTGCTTTCACTGTGTGCTACCATTGGCCCCCATGGAAGGAATTTAATAATGGGGGGAGGGTGTCGAACCCTAGTCTCAAAGCCAAGCTTCTTCGTTTATCTGATATCCCACTGCTCCTCCCACACATTTTCAGTCTCCCTCCTGCTTATTCTTCTATCTATTTTTCATTAAGTTGGCATTTGCAAACTATTTTGCTCAAAATGGGTGATCCCTGCCTGGGTATCCCCTTTGAGGACAGACCTCTTGCACACGCGGTGTTTGAGGGGAATATCTGCCTCTTCAGAAGGCCAACTATAACTGAGACTCTTGCCTTCCCTCTATTTAATTAACATTGTACAACCACTCAAACACCCCAAGGACTAATACCTAGCTCACCTCTGAAAAACTGCATGAATTCTTTTGCATATGATTTACCATAGCGATAAAGGTTTGACCTTAAGGGGAAAGACAAACCTTCGGGTCTGTGAGAATAAAATCCCAGGTTCTTTTCAAGGTTAAAACAAAGCTGAGTTTCAGTTTTTCACAGAAGTTTGAAAACAATCCAGAATTGATTTGTCCCTAATTGAAGTCACATCGATTACAGGTTGTCAAATCTAGCATCAATCCTAATGTGGTCTAACTCAGTTCCTTTTGCTTTCAGTGGGGTGTGAGAAGTACAGAATTAGCAGTCCTGGGAAATCCAGAAGATCAGCCAGCACTGATAATTACCTGGGCTTCCCAAATCAGATGGTTGAGTCTGAGAAGATGCCATTTTAAATTATCTACCATGCCCAGAACGACACTGTATGACTCGCTGGGTTCTTGATGCTCAAGAGCTTACTTTTCTTCCTGCAGGTGTTTCATTACCAGACTAGGTAATATCATCAGTGCAGGGGGGAGTGGAGTTTGCTGGTTATTTGTATAAGGTAACGTGTCTTACTAGCCTCGTGTATGTGAAGAGGAAGTATATGCTTAGGGTTGTTTGTCCCTTTTCTTGACCTTTGGTTATTTTCTTTTTTGAATGTTTTATAGATGGAGTTTCACACACCTATTAACCAACACCCAGACAAGCAGGAACCAGCATCAAATAAACAGGAACAATCAAAGCAGAAACAATACTCCAAGCAAAGTGTAATCAAAGAAATCAAAGAAACAATATCCCACTCAAAGAGCAATCAAGAAAACCAATATTTGAATCAAAGCTGGTAGGGCAAGCTATATACACAGGCTACAAACTCCCTCATGCACTGATGATGACATCTAGACTGTTAATGAAACATCTGCATGAAGATGAACACCAAGAACTCAAAAACTCGACCCTGAGCTGTTTATATTCTCTACTTTTGCAACTGTACGGTGCACTGCAGGGTGTTGCTGGAAATTATCCAGCCTTCCATCCCTGCCATCATGCATCCATCTTTGCAGATGGGTACCCTATTGTGAGAGTCAGGACCAGGGGGGTTAAGAATTTACTCTCGTCGCCAGAGCAACGGGGAACTGATAAGAGGATGAGACTGAACCCTCCCTAAAGAATGCAAGGGAGGTTGGGAGGGTGACCCTGGAATTTGCTCTCACTCTGAGAAGATTTCTGTAATGGGAGAAAGGCCATTAAACCTTGCTGGATTAAATCTATACTGTCTCCTGGAGTTTCCTGGGCTAATCCTGACATCTATAGATGAGACCCCATAAGAAGACCCGTTGGAGGGAATGGATAGGAAAGAAGCCAGGCACAACCATGTAGCTAATGAGCTAATGAGTGAAGACACTGCTGTTTATTACTAGGCAAACGTAGTGAAAAGTTTACAAGACTTGATGTGTATTAAGTGCTGATCTACTGTACATGTACATCTACTGTATATATAGTGACCTACCAGAAATATGTATTCTAATAACTTAATACTTAGAACTTCACTAAATGTCTTAAATCGCTAAAACTTTGCTTACTATGTAAGCTGCTTTGCTGCTAGTTTCTTCCTCCTCCCATGCTCCCTTATCTAGAGGCTTAGGAATGCTGACAGCTTCTCCTCTTAACACTCTCTTGCCTTCTCCAGATCTGAACCACTTCAGGTTCATTCTGCCACCATCTAAAGTCCCAGGCTGTGATTTTCTTCTGCAGGTTGTTCCTTGGGTCCAGCCACCTCAGGCACCTTTCTGGATCTTCTCCCTGGCTGTGGATTGTCTGGCTGCTGGCTCTCCCAGCTGTTCCTCCTCTGCTCCACACCTTGTCCAGTCACCTCTCCATCCAGCAGCATCTCCTGCCAAAACTAGAATAAACCCCCCTCCTCTTGTCTATCTGCTCTGGCTTCTTTTATACTTCTTTTTTGTACATACATGCCAGCTTGCAAGGGCTTCTAAGAAGCCCCCCCCCCCCCTTTCTCTGCAAGGGCCTATTTGCCTAAGCTGGGCAGCTGCCAGTCAGACTACTGCAGAGAAAAAATCGTGCCCTTGATAGTGTTGTAGATTCAGTCTAAAGAAGGAACACAACACTGAGGAGAGGAACCATGTTTGTTGCAACAATCATTGGGTGCCTGTGAACAAGAGGGACCCTGAACAATGGAAATGCAAAGATTTTTATAAAACTTGAGAGCTACAAGGCAGAAAATCCTAGAGGTCTGATTTGCTGGAAACTTTGAGGGAACCTAGTCAGGCCTTGTCAGTGTACCTGGGTTTAGTTCTATTGTTAGGCAAAATGGGCCTTCCAGGAGGGCAGCAGAGCTGGGGAAGTCCATTGTGGAAGCAGATGGAATGTTGAGGTCATCAGCTGATCGAGGGTGGAAGGTTGGGGCTTCTCTGTGTTGCAGTTCCCCTGTAAGGGCTGCCCTTGGGCTGTACTGTGAGCTGGTGAGGAGGCTTCTATTCTTTGGCTTAGATGGGGTTGTAGGGGGCTTTGTCTGGGGACAAGGAGGGTCAGATAGGCAGATGGAATGTTGAGGTCATCAGCTGATCGAGAGTGGAAGGCTGGGGCTTCTCTATGTTGCAATTCCCCTGTAAGGGCTGCCCTTGGGCTGTATTGTGAGCTGGTGAGGAGGCTTCTATTCTTTGGCTTAGATGGGATTGCAGGGGGCTTTGTCTGGGGACAAGGAGGGTCGGATAGGATTAGGCAAAGAGAGGAGCTGGGACAGGGAGGAAAAAGGGTGCAGCTTCTATTTGTTAGATCTCTTTTCTCCCCTACAATAGTTTCAAAGAGCTCATCCTTCCACAAGGCCATTTGCCAAGATATTTCTGTCCAGGAGTGGACCTGACTAGGCTTTGAATATTTGACAAGCATCTGATTGAGAGTTGGTTTCAACTCAGCATCAGAAATTAACTTGAAATTAGTACTGGTTATATTCAACATTTGATAAATGATCCCAGTTAGTGTTTGACAGCATTTGATGGCAGCCAGGCAAATAGTATTTGTTATTTGATAGAACCTGGTGTCTGATGTGCAGTGAGAGTTACAGTTTGAAAGAGATGTGCAAAGCTTTGAAGGGGCTCTTTGCTTCAATGACGCTTTGAGCAAAGCACTCCCTGGAAATAAAATCATAAAGCGTCTCCCCACTTGTGGTGGTTGAAGCTGGTAAGTTCAGAAGCAAAAGAACTGACATCAGAAAGGACCGTTATCAAAACCCAGTTCAGGTGCTCTTAACACTGAAGTCTGAAACATAAACGACAAGAAATCAGTTACCGTGTAAGGAGAAAGAGATGTAGGATTGAATTTGAGATCTGATATAAATATGGTTTGATTCCTAAATCTTGTAGTAGTTTATCTTCTTCATTATTACTGCTCCATTGGTGTCTGCATAAAAAGCAACTCACTTATCTAAGCCTTTTTCTTGATACTTCATTTGCAAGCTTCTGAAAGCAGATTTGAGTTTCTAGAGCAGTGTTTCTCAACCCCAGCAACTATAAGATGTGTGGACTTCAACTCCCAGAATTCCCCAGGCTGAGCTTTGACCATGGGTGTCCTCAGAGGGGCACAAATGATGAAACATGCTTGACAAATTCATCCCACAAAGGTCATAACTTGTGTACTTGCATCAGACACCAGGACACAAACAAATACTTTATCCTAGCATTTCCATGATGACATTCCCACTTTTGTAACATCATTGTGGGGTCATTGCAATGTGCTGATAGTGCTGCTAAGTCTGACTTACACAAATCCAGACTAGGATGAGATGATTTAGGGCAGATTTGTCTTATAGTAGAACAAATCTGTCTAATTTACTTTCTGATGAAGCTCTGGTCCCAAACTCAGATGTGTTGGAAATGGTGGTCATGCTGGAAAGAACTACCTAAAGAAGGATGGAAAGTATTGGATTCATGATTACCTAGTCTACTCACCTATCAAGGTGATGCTTGCAGTCAGCCTATCACTAGTTATCCCCATCACAGAATCTTGGGAAGAGTGAACACAATCCTTCCAATTTAACCATTTGCTCACTCCATTGTTTCTCATCTCCCATCCTTAGAAAACTCAAAAAGGTGTTATAGCTGTCTTATCTACCATATCCAACTAGCTTCAAGGCTGTTTCTTTTATGGAAAAAAATAAGTATGTGTCTCTTCACCCTCAACCACTGATAATGAACTCTAATACGTTCAGGAAAAGACACCATTTTTCTTTTCCACAATTTTTTCAAGCCTCCCCCCTCATTACATCTGCCTGAAATTTGCCAGAGAGATTTCCCCTGACAGGACCCATTTTTACTGCAAACTTCATTACATTCAGTCTATATGAAAATTCTATCTTTTAAATAAAACCCAAATTTAAGGGAATGTAGTAGTCTACTACACCAATTTCTGTGAATGTTGCCAGCTTCATTCTTAAGTAGCAATAGCTCTCCTTAAATTTCATCTTATTCTGTTGAAAAACAACAACAAAAAGGTTACCAGCATTGAAAGGCATGCAGTTCAAAAGCATCTATATGGGTTCCCCTGAAATTTAGCATTCCATGATATTCTAAGAGTCCTAGAAAATGCCATCTGTAAGGAGAAGGAAGAGGAGATTTATTTATATTTTCCCAACCTCACTGGATAATGAGAAAGTGGAGCTCCGGCTTCAGGAACAAAATTAGATCAGGCTGCCCCACCCCATCCTTAGAATAACACAAAATGGACTGGGGCATTTACAAACTGGAGCCTGATGCTTGAAATGGATTAGATGGTCTCCAGACAGTCATAGAATCAATACTGTTTAGTAGCTGTTAAGTTGAGGTGAGCCAAATACTGGGAATGGAAGTCTTCCCTACAATTCTGTATTTAGGGTATGCAAAATGAGTTGAGAGATAGTCTGGTGTAGTGGTTAAGGTACCAGGCTAGAAACTGAGAAACTGGTCCTGCCTTAAGCACAAAACCAGCTGGGCAACCTTGGGCTAGTCATTGTCTCTCAGCCCCAGGAAGGAGGTGATGGCATACCTGTGATGGAAGGTATCTACGAAGAAGAGGGTGATACCAACAGAGAGCAAGGCTATCTACCACATCACCCTCCTCTTCGTAGACACCTTCCATCACAATACCACTTCCTAAAATCTTGCCAGGAAAAATGCAGGGACTTCTCCAGGCAGTCACCAGAAGTCAAGAATGACTTGAAGGCAAATACATACAGTAAACAAAAAAACCCTGAGTTAGTCTTCTCCATGAGATGGCAAAAAGCTATTTTGGCATGAGGTTTGCTGTCTCCATTGCTGATGACTATCCTGCCTCTATTGTTCCCCATCACTAGCAGTTACCTAACTTCCCTCCAAGTTAATAAGGGCACAAAGTATAACAGATTTTGTACACTTTGAAGTTGCCCTGGATGGTGTTGGAATAAGTGGAGAAACTCTACATTAACACCAGTACAGCTAAGGATGATATGAAGACAATGCCTTGGCAGGAAAAGAATATTAACAGAGCATGTTTGTGCTGGGTTGAGGTCCAGGCCATAAATCAGGTGATATCTTAACCACATTTGGACCTCTTAACTTTGGAAAATATAAGGCAAATGTAGAATCCACAAGGGAAAAAAAAATCAGTGCTGTACCTAAGAGAAAATATCTGCAAAAGAAAGCCTGTCCTTTCTTTATGATAAAATATTTTATCTGTATTTTGTATTTTGATCTCCTACTGCATTGCTAAAAGCTGAAAAGCTTATAAAAATCATTTTAAAACCATTCTTCCTTAGCCTGGCATTCTCCAGATGAGTTGGGACTACAATTCCCAGAATTCCAGTGCTGGGTAGGAATTCCGGGAGTGGAAGTTCCAACATCTCTGGAAGTTGTCAAGTGGATGACGGCTGTTTTCAATCATTAATAGAACTCACATTGGCTAAATTATAAATCAGGTATGTTATCTAAATTCTTCATCAGCTGATTCCGGGCTGTCAACAATGTATATTCAGTACAAGTCCGGACTTGGAATTTGTGATGGGGTGATGGATCAAAAGACGTTTAAAGTATATAGCTGCTAAAGGTCGAATTCCCGTGCTTGGACAAATTCGGGGTGAAATTGTTAAAAAGTGAGCACTTAGATCTTTTACTATGCTTGTTTATTTATTTATACCTCAAGCAACTATAGCAATATTATCAGCGCTGGTCAGGCACCTTTTCCATGTTTGAGCAAAAAAGATTTATGACTTGAGATGAATACTATATATGCCCATTAAGTGTTTATGCTAGCAGCAGTAATTCACTCACATAAGTCTCTCTCTATGTGCAGGGAGAAGTAATTAATCATACCATCACCACCCCAAATGGCTTCTATAATCAACTTTTAATGGATAATTTTAAAGGACACACACATACAAACACATTTTTTTTAGTGTCCAGTGTATTGGATTTTAACATTTTAATGGTTGCTTGTGGTTTTTAATCCTATGAAGTTAATGTTCTATTTACCTTTTGTTTTAAATGTTGCAAGCGCTTATAAAGTTAAAAAGGCAGTATGCATCTAATAAACAAAGACATACTCAATTCATTCTCATACAGGTATGAACAAGGTTGCAAGAACTGATGAAATTCATATTTCTCAGAAACAACCTTTTGCTCCTAATCTTTGTCTCCGAAGGTTGATTTAGCTAGGCACACCACTGCCCTCTCGATTCTATGCTAATAACCTGGATTTTTCTGTTGTTTTCTCTGGCACTAATAAGTTATTTATCAGAAAAGTCCCTAATACTTTCAAAATCACCTTAGTGTTCTTTATACATGATAGGACACATAGGATCCTATTCTTTTTCCTCTCTAGCATTCATTCCATAAATGTCAACCATAATTTTAACTTCACTGATTTGGTCAAAATCACTGAAAGGCAGGACTGAGTTTGCATCTCATAAAGCTCTTGGTTAGAGTCTTGCTGACCTATTTTGCATTGTATTTCTCATTTTATAAAGGGTAGAGACTTCCCTGGAAAAAGAATCAGGTGACAGACCTGAACTCTTTCAGCCTTGCACTTCAGACAGCAACTGCAAGCATAACCTTCTCCCAGTAGATCTGATTGGATCCTGGGGGAAAGGGCAGGAGAGTGGAAGGGGGCGGGGAGTGGTAACAATGGTAAGGAGATCTGTGTTCTCAGGGAAGGTTGCACTCAGAGCATTTTACTAAAGGGTTCCCTAAAATCTGAAGCCAATGTTGAACAGGTTCTGTCTCTGGATGAAGAAGATGATGGTGGTCATTATTATCAATAGAAGCGAATATTTGTAGCTCAGGGTTGAACTGTGGAGTCCTTGAGGTTCTCTGAGCTTGGCTGCTTTCTTGCAAACATTTCATTACCTGGCTAGAACATTTGCAAGAAAACAGCCAAGCTCAGAGAACCCCAAGGACTCCACAGGTCATTATTATATTTTTATACTACCTTTCCTCTGAAAAATTCCTGTCAATAAAATAAATCCACATAAATAAGACTTTCCATACACATTACATACATACCACCCAAGGAAAGGAGGAAAGAAGGAAACTCAACTCCATAAAGCTCAAATTCCAACTTACCTTAATTTCATGGTACTATAGAAGAAGCCAAGAAGAAGAGTAGTCAACGCCTCCCTAGAGGCATTTAGAGTACCTGGCCTCAGCTGATTCTAAAATTCCATTAAGTCTTATTCTTGGAGAGTACAGGTAGCCCCCAATTTAAGAATTAGTTCCGTTCCCAAGGTCTGTCAAGTCGAATTTGTATGTAAGCCAGAACAGTGTTATTGTATAATACTGTATAAGTAGTATTATGTAATGAACTCAAACCATTGTGTATTTAACTCAAATTTTGCTACACTAGGCTCCATTCTTAATTATGGGTCATCTGTGACCCAGGCGTTCTTAACCCAGGGACTACCTGATTTAAGCCATTGCCGAAATAGGTGGGAGCTTTTCCAATTGTTAGATGGAGCTTTCAGCTGTCATTTGACAGGAACAATCTTTCTTGGGAGTTTTTTGTGCATTACAGAAGAAACTTGGAAGAACATAAATGGGGAAAAAAATGATAGTAAAACAAAAAAAAAGGAAAATAGGTCCCTTTTTAGTGTTCTTGGGTCAAGAAAGCTTTTACAGACTAGCTCTGAAATACAAAGGACAAGCAGGCGAACAAACAAATGGAAAGCATTAACATTCCTTACAAAGAATTTGTACAATGGATCATATCACCTGTTTGTTCTTTTTATGATATAAGTGTTTCTTTACTTCTAGGGTGTAATCAGTTCCCAAGCCCACTAACAAAAGCAAAGCAACTGTTTTGTGTGCTGAGAGTTCATGAATGCAGTAAGTTGCGGTTTTATACCATTTAGTTAGTACTATGACACTTTGGATCAAACCCTGATAACATCCATATGAGACACCAGTGTGTTCAAGGTTTTGCATGGAAGAATAATATAAAACAGGACAAATGAGAGCTTATCACAGATTCCAAGTCTTCCAAATTTAATGTCTCGGATGACAATAACACCTAGGAGAGAACAAGAGGACACACCTAAGCAGAATTGTGGGGAAAGACTTTGTTTAGTGAGGTGTAAGCTACAAAAGAAAGTCAAGTATTCAACCCAAGGCTTCCATTTTTAATGGCAATCCGAGAGGTTCCTTCTATTGTTTAATTCAATCCATGATTTAAATCATGGCTGGGGGATCTTCTCTTCACTCTGCAATTGACCTGCATGTACAGTGGACATCACAAACAACCCCTCTTTACTTCCAGTGGGTTTTTTCCTTCCTTCCTCATGACTTGTGGAAGGAGGTATCATCTTCTGAATGTATGTGAATGCAGAAATGTGAGCATGCATCAGGGTGTGAGGGTGCACATGTGTATGTTCCTGCAGGGAGAAAAAAGTGAATGACCCCCACAAAAAATTCCTTTGGTCCCAGACTCATTTCTGTTGATTCAAGGACACTGCTTTGCAACAGTATAAGAGTAGTTTTCTGTTGCCTCCTTCCACAGTGTTGTTGTTTTTTTTAACTTCCTTGCCTAGCCTACACAGAAACCACTGAAGAATCCCAAGGTGTCAGCCTTTGAAAGTCGGCCAGGTCAGGAAATAGACACTGCAAGGATTACAGGAATTTGGCTTTATTGTTGTAGGGTATAATAACAGAATCTTGAAAGACCTTTCTTAAACCAAGCAGCATCAAGGCAGGATTACTCTGAGTTTCTTTCTCATGCTTTCCTCTTTTGAGGACTGAATTTTTGTTTTCCCTTCCTTAATGGCTCCTGCTTCCTTCATCAAGATTATCTCCATGTTTTTCTACTCAGGGCTATACAGTAAATGAACTGGGAAGAAAGCAATGGGAAACCACCTCCATGCTATTACCAAATCATCTATATGTCCACACCCCTATTTGACCCCATTGCCCACTTGCTAGGACTGCCATGACTGAGCAGATCACAGGCAAAACATTTTCCTATATTGATGATTTCAACTATTATTGGAAGGGTTAAAATGTGTTTCTCACTCAAGATGTCCTTGGCCATGGCAGGAGCATAGATCTCATTGTCCCCATTCTTAGAAGTACCTATGACTTTGCCTGGCCCCTGGCGTCATCCACTGTGAATGGGGCAGCAGTTACAGTTAATAATTCAGTGAATGGAAAACCAGCCTTTAAAAGTACTTCACAATGGGAAGCAGACAGCGTGAAATAAAGTAGATTACTCTTTTTTCCTTTTTTTGCGTATTGGTACTGAGAGACATTGGTGTCAGCCAATTGTAAGCTCCCTTTGAGAGCATCCCGAATTCCTCAAAGGAAAGATTTTTCTATATTAAATCCAACTACAGTTATGAAATTACAGTCAAGGGAATAATCCCCAGTTAATAGGCCACTTTATTTTTGCCTTCAAAGCGAGGTATGTAAATTTCATTGAGTCCATGGCTATCTTTCTGAATAAAGTAGTCCTTTTTTGTTATTCTGTAAGGCTGTTTCTAGGCTGTGGTTCTTTCAAGAGTGACCCAACCCTTTTAGACCAACGCAGAAGGTGAATTAATTCACTAAATTAAGTGTGCTGTGTAAATGCCATCTCTGAATCCCGCTCATGAGTACAGCTCATTCAATATTGCCTGTGGGCAACTTCCATGGGTCTTAAAAGTGCATTTTTCCCATCACAGGTTTCTGGCTTTTGAGAGCTTTAAATTAGAGTATCCTTTAGAAGTACTTGGAGAGGTTAGAAGTTAAACCTGGGACATCCTGCATGCAAAGTAGAAGCTCTACAATGGGTGTTAGAAGGAGCGGCAAGTAATAGGACATGTGTCATAATGCCATCATGACTTATGTGACATTATACTATGTCTAAGATGTCTTGGATACTCTCGCTGATGGCCTATACACTATTTAAATTCCAACAAGAGTATCTTGCTTTTGCGTATCTGGTTGTCTCTCACTCACAGTATCTTTGATGCCTACAGCAGATTTCTTATCTCATTAGGTTACAGTATAACAACTGACTCCTAGCTAAAACCAGTATATACCTATTAAAAGCTACAGGGGTTATGTGTGTAGTTTATGGAAGCTCAGCCCGTTTGGCATTGTGTAAACCCAAAACATGGGTTATTTCAGTAACCAAGTTAAGTGTGTTGTGCAAGCACAATAAAGGAATATAGCTTATTGGAAGTTGTACGCAAACCTCATCATTCAAAGGTCAGAATATTCCAATGTTCTCCACAACATTCTATCCCCAAACATTGAGTTTTTTACATACAGTATTTACTCATTGGTCCCTCTAACTTAGTATGACCTAGTGTCACTGCTGGGCAATCTTCCCAGCTCTCAGAAAATGTATTTTTTCTAGATTTCTAGTGTTTTAAACAGGAGGTTCTTTCACCCTACTTGGAGAGACTTTGGATATTCTGCATACAATGTCCTAATCCAAGTTATGGTCCTTTTCATCAATCAGTTGGCAAAATATAGCAGGGACATGATTTAAATATTAACAGTAATATATCTGCTTGTCTAGCTCTCTTTTCCACTCCTTTAAAGTCTACCTTAGACTTCAGATTTCCTTCAGTGAAAATGGAGTACCTTGGACATCTGGGCATTATGACCGAGATACTTACTTTTCTGAATCACACACATTTGAACCTTGGCAATATCACTAAGAAAAAATAAATTTCCCTGCCCACTGTGGATTTCAAAGCATCAAAGCTACAATGAGTTAGAAGGAAGAGGGTTCAGTGCTGAAGACACAAGGCAAGAAGATGGACCTTTTCAATATTTGAGCTGCTCTGGATCTGAGCTAGCTTCTAGAATTGCATTTTTGTTTCTGATTGTGTCCATATCATAACGAACTCTCTAGACTGAAGAAGCTGCTTGGACAAGCAGCAAAATGTATCAAACCAAAAGAAAAGAAGTCCAGTTGCTATGACTCAACCTCCAGATAATTCCACCTGGATGACTGAGAATCTTCATCAACATATTTCATAATTTAAAGCTTATTTTGGATCAGGAACTGAATTCAAACAGACTTTATTTTCATGTAAATGTGTCTTGTACTGAGATATTTTTCTTGACAGGAGAAAAGCAAAATATCCAACTGACTTCATTCCGGAGATGTTAAGAGACAGACCACCATTGGTGAAACGTCTGCTTTGAAAATGATTAAGAAAATTACTTCTTAATTACATGTAGCCCAATCACCTAGACTCCAGTTGAGAATCTAAGTCCTAAAACTAATTCATTCATCTTATCATCTTTATTATCCATTTCTTTCTTTTCAACTAGTATGGGTATATTGGCATAATTATCACAACTCCTCATTAGTCTTCCCTTGTAAAACTTGTTAAATGGCCTGCATGGTTCTAGCATAGATTCGCTGTTCTTTCTTTTACCATTGTATTGTGTTAGAAATTCAACAGAAGGAGAAGATGAAAGGAAGGGAAGAGAGTACCATTGTGGTAAAGTGAAATCTTTTTCTTCCATCCAGTGAATATTGCATCATCCAATGAATGATAGGGTGTTTTTTTTTTCTTTCTATATTAGCATTTGTATTAATTTATTTTAATCAATTTCTAACCCAGCTAATGGCAACAGTTCTAGGAAACTAACCAAAATATAGTAATATAGAAGCCAATACTTTTAAAGCAGAAAAATTTAAAACTTTAAAAGGCCTGGGTGAAAAAGCATATATTCTAAATCCCATTGTCAAGTGTATCATGAAGAGCAAAACTGTTATTCTTCCATTTAAATATTTACATAGTAAAAGCATTAACAGAAGGCAGTGGTTCCTGTACAGGAATATAGCTACATATTTCTGCCTTGGGCTGATTCTGTTCAAATTTGATCATGAACAGAGTTTAGGAAGAGATTTTTTAAAAATGACCGTGGTGTCAGATTTCTTTGTCAGGAGGCAGGGCAGAGAGGTGTGTTTGACGTGTCGTGCCCTTCAAAAGTAGGAAAGGGATCTGCTCTCTGGGGGAGGCTCACACAGGCATTATTTTAAGGTTTTAAACCTGAAAATGAAAAGCTTTATTTTTTCCTGCTCCCTTGAGAGAATCTGACATGTTTCAGATAAAGGGGGAAAAATGGAAATAAAAGTTGAACTACTTACAGACAATTCCTTCTACTCCCAGTCCCAGGATTGCAATTGATTGGTAGAGAGATCTAATTTGTTTCAGCTTGTGTGACTATACTATATTGAGAGCGTTTATCTTTATTTATAAATTAGTACCCTAATGTTTCACTGTTTCTTGTGAGCTAATTTGAGATGAAGTGGCTGGCTGGAAAAGTAGCATATAAATATTAAATAAAATGGCATCTTGGCTTTTTTCATAACTCTGCATATTTCGTTGTGCACAAAGGGAGTGTGTAATCCAGGAGATTGCAGTAAATTTGAGTAAGAAAGTGAATCTGATGCAAACTACTAGAGCAGTGTTTCCCAAACTTGACAACTTTAAGACATGTGGACTTCAACTCCCAGAATATTGCTGGCTGGGGAATTCTGGGGGTTGAAGCCCACATGTCTTAAAGTTGCCAGGTTTGAGAAACATTGTGTTAGAGGGTTGTCATCAGAAGAAAGGGAATAACTTGGGTGCCAGGAATATAGGGTTTGTAATTAGCAGAATGTAGGAAAGACAACTCAGATCTAAAGGTAAATAGGGGAAAAATAAGGTAATTTGGTCACAAGATAATATAAGGAGCTTCTTAGTAGACAAATTGGGGCATGTAAGGAAACAAGAAGGAAATAACCTTCTAGAGATAGCAAGAAGGTGAGAGGAAGAAGCAGCGAAACAGAATATTTGGGAACAAAGTATAAAAGGTTTAATTTATTTAATTTAGGCACTGCCCAACTCCAAACTGACACAGGGTGGTATACAATAAAACCAACAGAATAAAAATACAAAAAAAAAAAAAGGAATAATCAACAAGAACCGGTGGTGGAACTGGCTAAACGCTGCACACAATTTGGCCTGGAAGAAGAACCAAGTCTTTAAGGCCTTTCAGAATGCCAACTGGGTGGGAGCCACATGGGTATTAGGGAGAATCTCATTCCAGAGGGCCAGCCCCGTGACTGATATTGGTACACTAGTACACAAGAGCAGACCTAGGGACTCCACCTGACACAAACCTGCTAAACCAGAGAGAAACCAAACCTGGAAGAAATGGCTAGGAAAAAGGCAAGTCATGGTTAATTTAGTGAGGCTACTTGAGATGAAAACAAGAGTGAGATTTGAAGGGAGAGTAAGGGAGAAAGAGGCAAAGTCTTCAAGTGAGTGGAAGATTACTCATGAGCCAGAGGCAATGTAAGGCAAAAGGGAGAGAGGAGACAAAATGTTGCAACTTGGGTTCAAGGGAAGTGAATAAGTGGGGAGATTTCACTCATGAAGGGAATCAATCCAAGCCAGCTGGAGAGAGAATTGAGGCCAAGAGACCAAGGAGAGCTCAATGTGTGAATGCCAGAGTAGCAGATCAAAACTAGCAAAGAGCCAACAAGATGTTGAGTGGCTATAGAACTGCCAGCAAGGAGGTCCAAGAGAAGTCAAATTGCCAGAAGTAAGACCTCAGTACCTGACAATTACATGGACTCACCATGCAACAGAATAAATGTTTTACTGTCATTTTCTTCTGGGAGATGGTTTGACTTCCAGGTCCAGCCCTACTATTCCTTGGTAATCTCCCATCCAAACAACAAACTTACCAGGCCCAACTCTGCCTGGCTTCTGACTCCCAACAAGACCATCGAGGTGCCACTGCTTGCAACTTAGGAAAAGGCAAGAGACTTTGTCAGGCCAGGGGTGGAGGCCCACTGATTATGGAGAATGCAACCCAACAGCCTTATCAATTCACAAAGTTCATGGAAGCAGACACAGAAGGACAATGAAAGAGTTCATAAAACAATTTACATAGGAAAGCCAGGCCAGTCAAGGATGATGATGGAAGCAAGCCCACGTAGGCACACTTTCCGAAAACTCCTGCATTGCCACATTTGATATTTAAGAGGGATATTCACACAACCATTAGACTGAATCCCCTTTCTAACACTTTTCTGACACATTTTTCACAAATGAAATATTCTGCTGCATTAGCCCATAAAATAAACTGTTCTTTGCTGAGAATTTAAAGGCATTTTAAATGAAGGGCTGAGCATCGTCTGCTTCCATTTTTGAGTTCAGCATTTCTGTATCACTTCCATACAAACAAACATAATGTTGTTGTTGTTGTTCAGTCGTTAAGTCGTGTCTGACTCTTGGTGACCCCATGAACCATATCGCTCCAGGCCTTCCTGTCCTTCACTGCCTCCCTGAGTTTGCTCAGTTTCATGCTCATTGCTTCAGTGATGCTATCTAACCATCTCATCCTCTGCCGTCCCCTTCTCCTTTTGCCTTCCATCTTTCCCAGCATCAGGGTCTTTTCCAAAGAGTCCTCTCTTCGCATTAGGTGACCAAAGTATCTGAGCTTGAGCTTCATTACCAATCCTTCCAATGGGCAGTCAGCGTTGATTTCCTTTAAGGTTGACTGGTTTGACCTCCTAGCAGTCCACGGGACTCTTAAGAGTCTTCTCCAGCACCACAATTCAAAGGCATCAATTCTTCGGCGTTCAGCCTTCTTTATGGTCCAGCTCTCACAGCCATACATTACTACTGGGAAAACCATAGCTTTAACTATGCGGATCTTTGTCGGCAAGGTGATTTCTCTGCTTTTTAATATGCTGTCTAGGTTTGCCACAACTTCATTCTCTCCCCACTCTTCCAATGTTGTTTCATAGATGCTTTGATACCTGCCCATATGCAGAATGATGCATTCATTAAACAGCCTTTCAGAAACAAGAAAGTGACAGCGCATGGAACACCCAAGTCATGAAATGCACATCATTTCTCAGACTTCTAGAGCAATGAGTAATTGCATGGGGCTTATTCTTGAGGTGCTCCACAGAAAATGTGCTGTGTTCACTGCCATCTGGCAACACAGCCACAATGGCAACCTGGAAAAAAGATTACCACTATGGTGCCTTGAGACATGAGCAGCTGTAAAGTAGATGCTATGTAGTCACACACACACAGGGGTTTTCAAGGGAAAGACTCACGCCCTTGGGGCAAGATCAGGCAATGGCAGAGCTGAAGCACGGAAATCCTTGATACAGAATTATGAAACAGAATATAGTAAACTCTCACCGAGGGTACAATTGGGCCATAGCAATGCACACTTCGAAGCAGCATTGTACCTAGACCAACTTATACACAATAACTTTTGGCGAGCATTTATGTTATTACGATTCAATATTATACCATCCGCAGAGCCGGAGGGAAAATTTCATAAAATTCTATATGCGGGAAGGCTCTGCCTTGTATAGATGGTAATATTGAAACATGAACTCATTCTGTTGTGTTGTAACTTCTATCGAGATATATGTAAAGAGGGACTAACATCTCTTCTAAACCCATTTCCGGGGTGGACTGAAGAATTTTATGTTCCAGTTTTACTAGCAAGGTAACCGTTGCCATTGCAAAGTTTGTTTTGGTAGTTTTAAAACTCACACATTGCTGATAGCAAAATAGTGCAAGGTTGACTGAACATTTTTTATCGTGTGTGCCTTATTTTATTCTGTACATTCTATTCTGTAGCTGCATTCTGCAGGTTTTATTTAGTAAATCTTATTTAGTCTGGGTCGGTAACCTGTAATAAAAAAATGATTTTATTTGATTTCTATTTTTCATACAATAGGTTTATCATGGAACTATGTTCCTTTGCCATTATGAGGCAAGGCTAATACTGTCCATATAAGACTAGGGATATGAAAGAAGTTATGGATTAGGAAAAGGGGGGAAAAATTGAACTGGCTTGATCAATAAGAATAGAATCCATGAATGGCATTGTACTGCTGGTATCCATTGTTCTCCTTTAAACAAAAGGGTGCAGACCAAAATTTTATTTATTTATTTTACTGGCCTTACAGGTTGCCCAAATCATAACTGACTGAGCAGTATACAATCTCCCCACCCAATAACTTGGCTTAAAATAAAACAAAATACAATTAACAAACCAAAACCATAGAATTACGAAGTCAGATTCCAGGAATAGTTGCAATCCTGCACCACCCCCCATCAAAACCATTTCCACTGATAGAGGAGCAAACATTTCATTCAACTGCCCAGTTTTATCAAGCAGCCAAGTCTTTGCAGACTTTCTAGATTCCCACATGGAAGGGAGTATTCAAATGTCTGGGGGAGGTATTCCAAAGGAGCGAGCAGAGTTATGGAAGATATGTTTCCACAATCTCTGTAGATGGCACTCCCTGAGCGAGGTGATATAGAGAAAGCTCACCATATTTGACCTTGTCAGGCAGGTAGATGTCATTGATAGCAAGTGGTCCCACATATATCCAGGCCCTGAGTCATGCAGGGTTTAGAAGGTGATAACCAACATCTTGAATTGCACCCAGAAACCAACCAGTAACCAGTGCAGCTCCTGAAGTAGCAGCGCTATATGGGTGTCATAAGGAGGTCCATGGTCACTCAGCCTGCTGTATTCTGGACCAGTTGTAGCTTCTCAATGCTCTGTAAGGGCAGTTCCCAGTAGGCTGCATTGCAAAGTCCAACTGAAATAGAATGGAAAGAGAAAGAGAAATCGTGATGATTTCTAAAATCGTGAATAGAAAGGTGATGAATGCATGAGTGACTGTGAGTCAGCCTCCAATTCCAAAAGGGGTGACAACTGGTACACTAGATGGAGTTATGTGAAGGCGCTCCTGGCCACAGTTGCCACCTGCTCCTTCAAAAGGAGCTTAGAATCCAGGAGGACCCCCAAGTTACAAGCCCATTTGGCACAGGGGAGCAGAACCCCATCCAGAACTAAAGATAGAATCTCTTTGGAAATGGATGGCTTTGGAAAGATGCGTGCCCCAAACAGATTTAGAATGGTCACCTATAAAATGTATAACTTAGAGGCGAATTCATTAATATTGTAGTGAAAATTGCCTGCCACAGTGGATTTTAGCTGAAGTTTAAAATGCCAGCTAGTTTTTCTTTTCTAAAAAAAAAAATATCATAGATCATTTGACAGAATGGAATAATTCAATATCTGTGACGCTGCTTCAGAAGGGATTTAGCTGGATCCGCATATCCCTGAATGAAATATTGATCACATGGCAGGAATATGTTCTTATTCCCTGGTTACTTCTTCTCCCCCAAGAGAAAATTATAATACTTTTTTTTCTTGTAATGAGCAGCAATTCAGATTGCTCCAGGAAGTTATGATGCTACAGGGTTGAGAGGAGCAAACCAAAATGCAGCAGGGTTCAAACTGTCATTCCTCAACATCTCTCTCTTTCCTCTTCTCCCTGGGAAAGGTGCCTGCTGCCTACAAAACATGATCATCCTTCCGGCAACAAATGAGCACATTTTTATGCTCCCGTGCTTTTTTTTTTAATGTATTGTTTTATGCATTATTTGCTTCAATATTTTACATTGACCCGTTTTGTATCTTCTTAGCAAAAGAAATTAAACTACAATATAACCACCAAGCATTTATCAACACTTCCTACCCTTGCTTTATTGTTTTTATACACAAAAGAGGAAAAAAAGGGAAAACACACACAAATGTTATATATTGAAGTGATGATCGAGCCAAATCCAAAAATGCTTGGGAATTTCTGGAAACTTGGCACTCGGACAAATCAGTCCTCAAAAGATACATGGAGATAAACCTTATCTACATAACATTTAAAAGATATAATCCAAAGTCAAGGAAGGAACCCAACAGCACACACCTTTCCTAGCAGCCAATATTCAGTTAAGCAGGAAACAGCACCAGGTAAACCATCAAAAATGAAACCACACCCCAACCAAGACAGGCAAGGCAAGCTACTATATACAGGTAGTCCTCATTTAGTGACCACAATTGGGACATGGCAACTCATTCATTAAGCAAAACAGTCACTAAGTGAAACCGTGACTGTGCTTACGATCTTACTTCAGCTTTCCTTTGCTTTACAGACCTGTGAAAGTTGTAAATGTGGGGATTGGTTTTACAGTAAAGTTGCTTTTTCATCACTATCATAACTGCAAATGGTTGCTAAATGAGGCAGTCACTAAACAAGGACTACCTGTATAAACAACTAGCAAACTTCTCTCCTCTTGCATTGATGATGTTACCTAGTCTGCAGAACAACAACCAAGTTCAGAGAACACCAAGGATCTCATGTTATCTATCATAAATTTTAAATAAATCATTAAAACTTGGCCACCTGACATTATTTCCAGTGCATTGATAGAGTACCAGTTCATAAATAGGAAATAATCTACTGTATAATCCACTCTCTGCAATAACTCTATCATTCTTTCCAGCGCTGAATAATTAACTTCTTTGCTTTCCCCACTGGCATCTCAGGAGGGGTCAAAAAAGGCAAAATGATGGTTGCAGTAGCGTGATCGAAGCCCTGCCCTCTTTGTATGTGTATTGATGTTGCATGCACATACATGGAGGTAGTGGCTACCTCTAAGCACACAAAATCTATAGTTATTTAAATAGTAAAATCTCAGTTTTACAGAACACTTGGAGAGAAGGGGTGTTCATTAAAGCCAAATATCCATTCAATCTTAATGTATGTTAAGTATGCAAATTATATGTAATGTACATAATTTTTAAGTAATGTTCTGAATTTATGAGACCCAATTTGGTGCAGTGGTTAAGGTATCAGGTTAGAAACTAGAAGACTGTGAGTTCTAGTCCTGCCTTAGGCACAAAACCAGATGGAGGATTTATGGCCAGTCCTTCTCTCTCAGCCCTAGGAAGGAGGCCAGGGCAAACCACTTCTGAAAATCTTGCCAAGAAAACTGCAGGGACTTGTCCAAACAGTCGCCAAGAGTCAAGACTGACTCAAAGACTGCCCTGACAAAAATCCCTTAATTTTTACTCACATTAAATTTTACACAAACTATATATAGATTGCAAATTCAGATTTTGTCTGGTTCATCCAAAGTTCACCAAAATTGGGGGATGGGGGTGTCTGTAAAATTAATGTTAATGTAATGCATGTCTGTTGAGAAACGAATCTTCTTAGGTAAGTCCATAGAGCTTAACATTGACAATAAAAACATTGAAGTGATGGATAGCTTCTGCCTTTCAGGATCGACCACCAACAGTAAAAGTACTAGCAGTCAAGAAATATGCTGCAGACTAGCACTTGGTAGATAGCAATGAAGGCCTTAGAAAAGATATTCCAATGCTGTAATGTGTCTATACGTACAAAGAAGAATCATGCAAGCAATTATTTTCCTTGTGACATTTTGGAAGTGAAAGTTGGACTTTGAAGAAACAAGGTAGAAGAGTATTGACACTTTTGAACTTCAGTGTTGGAGAAGATTTCTGAGGATAGCCCAAAAAGCAAACAAATGGGTCATAAAACAAATTAATGGGTCATAAAACAAAGTACAAATGACCAGTCTCAAATTATCGTTATTTTGGACTAGTTATGTGAAGATCCAGTTCCCTTAAGAGGTCCATAATGCTGGGAAAGGTGGAAGGAAAGAAATGAAGGGGATGACCAGCAGCAAGGTGGATGGACAATTACACTAGACTGTTGGAAGATCTCAAGGGCACATCTGGAGACACATCATCCTAGAGAAGGTCTATGTATGTGGCTACTAAGAGTCAACATTGAGTTAATGGCACATAATCAATCAACAGCAAGAATAGGAAATGCGTATCTACCACAGTGTTTCTCAACCTTGGCCACTTGAAGGTGTGTGGACTTCAACTCCCAGAATTCGGGAGGGCACTGCTTTATAATAATAAGAACATGCTACAAATGCTAAATATCTGTGAGCTTGACTAAGAGCTGCATAAGAAAAACCATGTGTGAAAAGTGCTTATCTTTTTAATGGAGCAATTCCAAGATGAATATGAAGATGCAGATATATTTGAAAAACTACAGCTATGTATTAACTACTTTTAATAACTTTTTAACACCTCTCAACAAGGCAAGTGACAACAAATCATTACCATGTGTGTAGCAGGTCATAATGAGGATAATTAATTTTCCATTGCAAATAGAATGTTTTTCTGCTGAATTATGACAGAAGAAAAGGTTCATGGTCTAATGAGATGCCAGCATATCTGAATGAGAACTGGGCATATGCTTGTCTTTTCAAATAGCTGGCTTGGGTGACAGTGTTTCAAATTAAGGGTCACCATGATGCATGAACAATGGCAATTGATTGAAAATGGGCTCATTCATCTTTCTAACTAGCTGGGTTTTTCCATCATTTCCCCCTCCTTATTATTGGGTGGGTAACAGGCAGAAAAGCAACTGCTTTCTGCGTTCTTAGAAAAATGGGGCGCAAAGTTACTGAAGAAGTTGGATCTGGAGAAGGGGATTCTTTAAAGGCAGGAGAAAAGAGTTGAATGCAGATGATGTATCGGGCTGCTGGAATATGCAGGCTGTATTAAACCAACTAGACTTCTTTGATTTGTTTTGTATGCTGCAAGAACTTCCCACGTGAGCAGTTTTCTGCATGTCTCTTCAATGCGATGACATTAGCTCTTTTCCCAGTGAAACCACCCTCACGCAACGGTGAAAGTGAGGACCAACTCTTTGGCCCAGGAGCCACTTTTTAGAGGTATCACCATAGTTACAGCCCCTTTCCATGCCTTGGGACTTGGACTTCTGAAGCTGGAAGCATTTTGCATCAAAGCCTTTTGTATTACATGATTTAGGCCCCTTCCATACACAAAAGCTGCACTAATCTGAGATTGCCACAGCATCCTTGTATTCACATGACACTGGGTGGCTTCTGGAGATCTTTGCATATGAGTCAATTATCTTTGGGCTCAACTACAACTCCAGGAAAATAATTTTACATTTCCTCTGGATCTGCAGGGCAGGCATTTTCCCATTAATGGAGAAGTCTGCCCCTTCCTACCACCTTGCTCATCAGAGTTGCACCTCTTCCTGAAGCCAAGCTGTTATTTTATTTATTTATATATCAAATTTATATCACCGCCCAACTCCCCCACAAGGAGGGACTCTGTTATGTTGAACTGGGAACTTTCCCTTACCTTGCCTGTTCACTGTGGTGAGAAGCTTTGCTATTGGTCCACACGGTGGTTGGTTTGGGGGTTTTTTTCTACCCTGAACATGAAAAATAAACTTGATTAAGAGCTAGGATGGAAGCAGAGTATCTTCTGACAGTCCTTTTTCACCCTTACCCATTGGCTGACTGAATGGCACATTGGCTGGCTCACTGGGAGATGGAACATGGCAAGGAGGACATTAATGAGAACACTTGCTCAGATGTGCTTCATAAGGTATGAGTGGTAGCTTGCAGAAGGTCTCCCTAAAATTCTGATCTTTTGGCTGGATAGAACTGGCTTCTAGACTTATTTTTCTTGACACAGCTTTGCCCATACAGCTTTCAGATTCATTTGTCCACACTACAGATGAATGAATAGCCAATATTCTATCTACTTTACTGTCTTAGGACAGAATTCAGAGTAAAGGATTTTTTTTTCCTTAGGGATTCCCAAAGAAATCATGCAACATTTTGTAGTGTTTACATTTTGGACTATCTTGTAATTTACGGAGGCTCAGTATATATCTTCCTGTAATTTATGTAACTGTTACTATATATTACTCACCACCCTTTTAAAAAATGTAAATAACCCAGTTCTTTTTCACTGGCATTAGCATTTCCCTGATGCAGGCTTTTTACATGGAAATTCCATGAGATTAGCTCTTTTTAAAAAAAAATGCAAATACCTCTATTTGCATATAACTTTAAATAGCATTCTTTTTTCTCAAACACTTTTTTCTGATTTTTTTTTTTTAAATTGGGAACAGATGAACTCAAATGGACTTTGGCTGATACCAGTGTTAATACCACCTTAAAGTCCAATGAAAATGGAACTTCCAAATTCTCTCCTAATGGACATGCAGTGAAAGTCTTTCACAGCCCAATTCCATATTATTGTTTAATTCATTGGTTGGATGTGAACACTTGTCAGTGACATCATGGTGTCCTGAAGATTGCTCAAAAAGAAGTTGTAGTGTGTGTCAAGGCTATAGGATTACATGGAAAGCTAAGGCGAAGGTAAAAATGAAACAGAGAAAGGCACCAAAAGGTAGTTCTAATTGCAGAACAACAGGGTATCAAATGGAATTAAGTAAGATGTGTGCTGAGGTTGGTAAGAATATTTTAACATCCCTTGGAAGGGTATGACTCTTCCAAGAGATCCAGATTGGTTTAGTGGTGAAGGCATCAGGCTACAAACTGGGAGATTGTGAGTTCTAGTCCCACCTTAGGCACAAAGCCAGCTGGGTGACCTTGGGCCAGTCAGTGTCCCTCAGACCTAGGAAGAAGAAGGCCAGGGCAAACCACTTCCAAAAAACATTACATGGAATTGTCCATGTAGGCACCAGGACAAGAATGACTCGAAGGCACAAAGACTCCTCCAAAGTATATTCTGGTAACAGTTAAATATTTTGCAAAGTTCAAATTAGGACTTTAATGAGAATACATGTGTAGAACTGATATTGGGATTTATTTCTCTGGGTTTTAATTACTGCAAACCAAATCCCAACCATATTTTATGTGAAAATTGATCTTCCTGATCGTAGTTGGTGTTCAGTATTATATCCCTTGGTTAAATATTAAGTATGTACCCTGCTTTGGCAGGGTTCCCAAAAGAGATTAGTGTGCATGTGTGTGTGCTTGTACATGTATATGAATCCAGAATAGCTATGTTCACAGATCACAGGAAACCATAAACAGAACAGAATCCCTGAGTTCACATAGTATGCCATGGCCAAACAAATAAATAGTATTGCTTGTTTAACGTGATAGTCTAGTGTACACAACCTGCTGAGAATTGGAATTGCTGCTTTTTAAGTCTGTAAAGCTGCCCAGAGTCATTTGGAGTTAGGAGGCCTACAAATTAAAATAAAACAAAAATTTAAAATATAGACAATGACTGGGTCCCCAAAATACTTTGAACTACAAACTGTCCATACCATGTTAGCCTGAACAAGCATCACCAACCTTCTAAGTGTCAGGATGCCCCTCCTTCACTTTGTTAATCCTGTGGTTAAGCACCTTAGAAGGGAATTAGGTTAAGACCTAGATGGTGGGGATTTTGTGACAGGCAATTATGGCTAACTAGAGGTTTGTAGTACAATCTAAACCCTGAAGAAAGGCATACAAATCCAGTTGAAACCACTGTTCCAGGAACAGGTGTACATATGGGGCATTGTGGAGAGTAAGCAATTACCAAAGCAAAGAAGGGAAAAACATATCTTAAGTCTACAAGAAACAGAAAATATGCTGAAGAGGCTCAGACAAACACCTCCCTAATTCTCATGAGCATAAGAAGGGGAGGAGGTGCAGCACAATCTGATGTGCAAGACTCTGTTATTATAGCCACTTTCAATAAAAGTAGTTTTAGCCTTTCTGTTGCGTTGATTCCTGGTCTGGTCTACTTGGTGGGGCTGGCAGCCACCATATTTGTTTGTTAGTTAGATATATATCCCATCTTTCTTGTTGGAGCTCGAGGCTGATCTCATCTCCTTATTTTTCCCCACATAACACATGAGGTAGGTTACTGAGAAAGTAAGTGGTCCAAAGTCACCCAGTGAACTTCCAAAGCTGAGGGTAGACTTGAACCTGGGTCCACCCACTTCTAGTCCAACTCTTTCACCACTACACCACACTGGCTTTCAGTATGACCCCAAGGTCAGGGAAGGTCTCCATGGTCCATCACCAGTATTCAACCCATCCACCAAGATGAATGTAGATAACGGTGGTAGCCCATGTCTGGTGGAGCAAAGGAGGAGACAGCTGCTATTCTGACCTCTTTTTTAAAGCTGTGCTTCCAACTGAGTGCAATAATGATGTCAGCATGTGAAAACAGCAGCCTGCAATTAAACTTCTCTCTTCCAAAAAGTAATGGTTTTAGGGTTTGAGGGTTTTTTTTTATTTTTTTAAAAATGGGTCTTTGTTTCTATATATAAATCTCACAGCTCCTCATTAACCTCTGTAGTAATCTCTACTATGCAGCTCTGATCCCACCCACACTGTATGGCGTCATTGGCTTTGCTGCACTTCAAAGGACTTAGCTCAGCTGGAAACACTTTCTCAAATGGGGAGAAAAGTTGATTGATTATTTTTTTTAAGGCCTAACTAAATGTGCCAGTCCTTTAACAAAATCCAGGCTGGAAAACTTTGAGCAGAGAGGATAAATCCTTCATTTTTAGGGTGGAACTTGAAGCAATCTAATCCATATAGAATTCACAAATACAGGTTTGTAGTAGAAACAATAAAATCTGCCTGCAGAGGGGAAATTTGGCAGTGGGAATGAGAGGAAGTGCTTAACAACAAAGATAGTTTTCCCCCAGTCTTCCTTTTTTTCCTATCCCCTGGTCTGATTTGTTTCATTCCTGCTTTTCAACAAGTTTCCCCAAGGAGCTGCTGAATTCACTGTGCTTCAAGAGTTGGAAATACACCTAGCTAAGAACAAATGTGGGAATGTGGACAGATCCACAGTCGAACAGAGGAACTGCATTTGGATTGTAGTATTCAAATTCTCAACTGTGTGACATCACTGTTGTTACAGAATATTGGGAGTTTTTTCCCTTGTTTATAGCATGTTATGTTCATTTCTTCTGCAGTAGCATCTGTGCTAGCGATGCCAAGGCCAAGAGGGGTCCACTTGAAACCTGGACAAACTAAAGAAAGATCATGGTCCTACTATCCTCAACAATTACTACAGGCCAGCTGAAATTCTCTCCTCAAGGAATCATTTAGACAAATCTAGAAAGGGAGATTATGGAAGTGGATGAAGTCAATGGTAAACTTGTTATATCCCCTGGAGTTTCAGAAGGAAGTAGTGGCTGTTTCACTTCCAGGATCAGGAGCATCCATGGGGCAGTTAAAAAAAGTCAAGATGGTAGCTGCAACTGCATGATTGAAGCCCTGTTCCCTTTTTTTATGTGCATCAAGGGACAGGGCTTTGATTGTACAGTCACAGCCATCTTGACTTTTTTGACCCCCCAACACACATAAGCCCCTACCTAGCATTCACGGTAGGATATAAGTCATCTACTTCAAGAGTGGTGACACAGGATGTAATTACAGCATCCCCGAATCACGTCCATTTTGTCCCTATCCAGCAAAGGAGAAATTCTAGTTCTATTATATGGAGCAACCAAACATGAATATGGTCCAACTTCAATGTGACAGCTCTTCAGATATTTTAAGATAACATTCCTCTTGTTTTCTTCTCCTCCCTGGGTCATCAGAATAAGAAGAATAATTATTGCAGTTAAATAATACCCTTTTGGAGCATGCAACTTTCTCAATATGCACTTTTGCAGACACATCTTTCATAATAAGTAGATTATTGATTGGAGAATGACTGCTGCTGTCTGGGCCATGGAGGAGTTCAAATTGTGCAATTTTATTCCTGTAGACACAAACACAAAAAGACTTAATTTTAAGGGACCCTGAGGAGTAAGCTGAATCCTTAAAATTGAGATCTGTTGCAATTCTCACTGATTAGTATCATTGGATACAGTAGCCCAAAGGGGAGAGGAAGAGGATAAATTAAGAACTGTAATTATTTGTTTGGGCAATGCAGAGCAAGGTCATGTCCATTCTCCATTTAACAGATAGAAGTCTGCCAGATTAGCAGTTAATCCACTGCACCCAAGAATTAAAAGACAGAACAGCTGCAAAGTCACATGCCATGCACAGCTGTGTCCTCCTGTTTTTGTTCTATGGTGGCCCAGTAGCTTTCAGAGTATTTAATGTAAACATCAAAAGTCAATCTAAGGATCAACCACAATATTAAAAACAATAGGTGGGGCAACTAAGACCCTGAGACAACCAGGAGTTAGTCAAGGAGGCAGGTTCCGAAGTTCACAGATGGAAGGCTGAATTGATCACAGATTCAGGTACAGACGAGAGCCAGTTGTGGGGAAGACTGGGTGGTTAGGTCAAAAAGGGTGCCCTAAGAGTTGCATTTTGCCCCATAGAACCTCTGAACTCCCCTTCCCAAATTGGCCCCAGAGCCATCCACTTTCTTATATGGCCCTTAGATTGGTTGCAGTTCTACATTTAATTCATTAGGACTCTAGCACAGGGCTTGGCAAGCTGAGGTCCCAAAGTGTGGTCCCTGAATCCACCTTTGCAGTTCCCAGAACCGCCTCTAACCATACTTGCTGAAAATTGGTGGCATGGCTTCCTGTTGTTTTGAGAAGGAAACAGTCTAAAACTGTAGTCCAAGCCTTCACTGAGAGTTAATACTGAGGTTTCTCTTGAATCAAACACAGTTGTTGATGACTTCATGGACATGCCCATTGTAGTTTGCTTGGCAACAGTGTGGAAGTGGTTTGTCACCGCCTTCTTCCAGATTAGTGTTTTGATTTCACAGTCTAGCCTACAATCCTGGGATTCTCTGGAGGTCTCCCATTCAAATTCTAACCAGACCCAAACCTGCTTAGCTTCCCAATCTGCGTAAAGATTTGCTATGGCTTCCATTTGGACTTTTTAAAAAAAATTATTTCTAATCTAGCCAACAGCTCTGAAATTTCCAGTTGCTCATTCAGGAAGTAAGACTAGCTCCTGAGATTGTTCAAGGTCAAGTACATGCTACCACCTATGATTGATTGATTGATTGATTATTTACCATCAAGTCATTGTCAACTCTAGCAACCACATAGACAGATTTTTCTCCATGACAATCTGTCCCCAACCTGATGCTTCAGGTCTTCCAATGCTGCCCCCATCACCACTATAACTGAGTCCATCCACCTTGCTGCTAGTCTCCTCTTCTTCTCTTTCCTTCCAACCACCTATGAAGGCCAGTTAAATAAGTTAAACATTTCAACTTTAACAGAATTCTTGGGAGTCCACATGACAGGACTTGAAGGCTGACTTAGAAGAATAAGAAAAGATAAGCTCCTGCAAAGCTCAGGGATATTTTTAAGTTACCAGCCATTTAGACAATTACTATATGATGATAAGCCAGAGAAAACGTTTGAATAATCATGCAACATAAGCTCCTACTCATCCCTAAGTGCATATTTGAATCAAAACAATTCTGAGCTGAATCAGTTTATAAATAATCCTTTTATAACATTACTTTTCTGCAGTTTGAATGCATATTTATATCATCTTAACCCACAGGAGAGGGATATTTTACTGTGGTTAGGGGAGGTGATAGAAAATTAAAGTCAAAGTTAAGTTGAAGCAAAGATGTATTATGTTGCCAGAGTCTTTAATCGTAATTAATATTAAGCAATTTTTATTGAGGCCCATACTGCTACTTTGGTACTGCTTATTCTGCATTTAGGAACATTTTCTATTAATTATTTATTAGTTAATGCAGGGATTTTTAAAATACCCCTCAGCCATTTTGGAATGATGGGAAATTTAGGCAAGGGGAAAAGTATCACAGCCAATTTAACAGAACTACTTCTTCTCCTTCTTCTTCTTCTCCTCCTTCTCCTTCTTCTTGTCTTTTATTAATTTTATTTCGGTCATAGACCAGCATATCATCCCCCCCCTCCTCCTCCTCCTCCTCTTCAACACACTTCAAAAGATATTTATTTTCTATCAAACTGAGTTAGAGTGATGGAGATGGGGGAACCCAAAAGAAATTTCTGACACAACACTAGGTATTTGGAAATACGTATATCTGTCCATATCGCTATAGTTACATTAATAAATAATACCCATGGTTAGCTCTGTGTTGCACAATGAGATAAGAATGAAGAGAAAGGATGGAATGTACTAAGTTGGGGAAAGTATATGAGTTCTGAATGCTGAAAACTCCCACAAAACACCAACAAAATCTACTTTATTGGTTTCCTACTTGCAGAGTGTTGTTAAAGTGAAATGCAGATTCAGTGCTGTTGGTGATGATGCTCTGTTAAGAGAGTCATGGTCTTATTTTAGAAACTAGCTCCTGTTCCTAACTTCCTAATATTCAGCCAAGCCAATTTTACTTAGTGACAATGATATCAAGAGAAAACTAAGATAGTGCAGAGTGAATATAAAGATCCTATTACTTTGAATTAGCTTTGTTGGTCTTCAGTGACGTTGCTTCCTAGCTAAACAGAATTCACTACATATCAATGTCCCTGTTAAAGATGGCTAGAGGTGTCTGCAGTACTGTATCTATCAAGAAGGCACCAGATCCATGAAAGCAATCATAAATACCTAAGGCCACAACAGTAAGCACCTTTTCCTGGGACCCTGGGAATTCAAGACAACATTTCTGAGTAAGGACTAAATAAGACAGATAAATGGTCAGGCTGAACAAATATCCCAAACTGATAAGCAATTATCCCAGATGGCTGATTTTCAGATGTTCATGGCACCTTATTTTGAAATAAAACTCTCACTCCTGAAACCAGTAGGTTTACACTCAAAACCTTACGGGGCATCTGAAAGCCTTGGATTAAGATCCAAGAACCCCTCTAAACATTGCTATTAAATTGTAGTTTTAGGAGATAGAAAGGAGATAGAAATACAGAAGAAAGAGATCAATTATACTGTACTGATTTCATTGCATTTAAATGTAAATTACATTCAGTCACATTTTTAGTTTTTGTCCTGTCCCACTTCTTTGCCTTGGTCTGCTTATTCTGCAGAGTACAGGCCCTGGCAAGCTGCTAGTGTATCTGAAAGAAATAGTGCATCCTTGTGCATTCTCTGTTATAACACAGGCGACAGTCCTGCTCCGACCCCCTGAGATTTCCCAAGCAGAATCTCTTTCAAATCCTATAGAGTCTATTCTCTGCAAGCCTGCTATGGTTTCCCTCCCTCTGGGGGCATTCAACCAGATAAAAAAAAACAACAGCAATCCTATTCCACCATAAATTTTTTACAAAGCCCAATCTGCTTTAATCCTTCCTCCATATATTAAACAACAGAATGGCACATCCATGGGACATATCCCTAAGATAGGACTTGTACAGAGACATCAAAGACCTACAGCTACTCATAAGAGCCAACCTGAAACAAAAATGATGCTCTTGAAGGGGTATTCCTCTAGTCAGGAAAAAGAGAAAAAGAAAAAACCCTCTTCTGGAGACATGCTGAAAAGAGCTTCTGAGAGTCACCCCAATCACACAGAGAACTTTGAGAAGAAGCCTTTCAACAAACTGAAAATCTTCAAAGTTGTCCCATATTAACCATCATCTTCAAAAAGAAAAATGTGTTGTGATGTCAAAGTCCTCTTCAGGATGTGAAGCTTTTTTTTTAAAGAGTCAGAATCCCCCAAAGTGACATTAAACCTTTGAAGTAACAGTATATGTTAGAATACAAATTGCTGATGTGACAGAAAGCATTGGTACTGCAGCTGAGGCCTTTCAGCAAGGTAAGCCAACTCAGACAGAAGCTCCCGACGTGCTATCAAGCCAACAGTTCAGAAACACAAAAGGAAGCGTTTTGACAGATGTAATCAATCCCTCTTCTCTCTCCCAATCAATTTTCCTGATGCCTGAAAAAGAGGTTGCTTGTTTTTCAAAAGAAGGAACCGAAATTCCAGAGGACTTTTCAAAACAACAAGTGGTTTCCTTGCTCACAATTTGTACCTGCCCTTCACAGAGATTTTTGCCAGGAGTCTTCCAGATACCAATAAGGCAGTGTTGTCCAAACTTGGCCATTTTAAGATGAGTGGACTTCAACTCCCAGAATTCCCCAGCCAGCATGGCTGGCTGGAGAATTCTAGGAGTTGAAGTCCACTCATCTTAAAGTGGCCAAGTTTGGACAACACTGCAATAAGGCATAATCAATAAAAAATTATCATGATAGGAAAACTGTAACATAAATTAAAAAAAACAGGGCCACCTCATAGCTCTTGGCTACCTGAAGCAGGACTGAAACCATCCTTTTCCCAGACATAATACAGAAGTCCAAGGACATAGCAATGCAGGCCGACCCCAAAGCAGAACATCTCTAAGCTTGGAAGGTATCAGTTGTTGCTACTTTCATAACACCCACAGTATGCTACTATTAATGAATAGCAATAACAAGTAACAAGGTTATTGATTACATGTCACTGAGTCCTAGTGACCACACAGATCAATTTTCTCCATGAAAAACTGTCCCTAACCAGGTCTTTCAGGTCTTCCAACAGTGCATCCATCGCCACCGTAGCTGAATCCATCCACCTTGCTGCTGGTTGTTCTCTTCTTCTGTTTCCTTCCACCTTTCTCAGAATTAGAGCCTTTTCCAGAGAGTTGGGTCTTCATATAATGTGTCCAAAGTAGGATAATTTGAGCCTGGTCATTTGTGCCTCAAGTGAGAACTCTGGGTTGATTGGTTCGATGATCCATCGGTTTGTTTTCTTGGCTGTCCATGGTATTCTCAGGAGTCTTCTCCAACACCAAAGTTCAAAAGCATCAATACCCTTCCTATCTTGCTTCTTCAAAGTCCAACTTTCACTTCCATAAAGTGTCACAGGCAATTCCATGGCTTGCATGATTCTGATCTTTGTAGGTATAGACACATCGCGGCATCCGAATATCTTTTCCAAGGCCTTCGTGGCTGCTGTGCCAAGTGCTAGTCTGCAGCATATTTCTTGACTGCTTGTTGACAAAGTTAACCAATGCAAATATTCTCAGGAATAGCATTTCCCAGTGGGGAGAGCAACACTGTTGCTGCAAGACTTTTACATTTGGTTCTGCATTGCCACTGGGAGCTCAAGCCCCTTGGTGGGACTTTCACCACAGTACACTGGCTCTGATCTCTTTGGGACAAAAATAGCCTGGCCAACAGGGCTAGGCAAATCAATCACCTTTAATTTTTCTGAGGCTTTCATTTTTGTGACCCTATCAAGTTATCAGCCTTGGGATTCACACAAAAAGTTGCATATACTTTGATGATGGTGGTGATGATGATGACGATGATGAGTTTATCCCGCCTTTATATTTGGTCAATGTAAGGCAGCGAACTTCCCTAATACTCCTGCCTCCTATTTTCCCCACAACAACAACCCAATGAGGTGGGTTGGGCTGAGAGAGAGTGACTGGCCCAAAGTCACTTGGCTAGCTTTCACGCCTAAAAGGGGCTAGAAGTCACTGACCCTTGGTTTCTAGGTCAACACCTGTTAACCACTACATCAAACTGGCTCTCTCTTTTAGCAATTCAAAGAGGGTAGCTGCTTCACTTTGCCACTTCACTTCAACAAAACTGCGCTTGGAAGATCTGTAGAACTTCACTGTTTTCATGAATATATAAGCACTGTTGTTCACAGACTTTCCCACAGTATACATTAAAACAAGAAAAAAACTACAAGTGAGCAGCATTGCAAATTTCAGAGAAGTGCAAATTTCAAATGATAATTAGGTTTTGGTTTATGTGTTGCTTCAAAAATGTGAAAACAGATAAACTCGCAATCCAGGGTGCGCTAAACTAATTTCTCCCCCATCTCTACTGGCCATAAGTCCTAGTAATGTGTAATTAGATTTTATGTGGATGTTCATCTCCATGATTTGGGGACAGTTGAATCAGTTGAACACGTGCTGTTGGAATGTACTTTTTATGATAGTATCAGGAATACATTTATAGAACCTTTACTGACCTTATTTCTAGGTAGGACAAAAGATTATAATGTCCCATAGCTTCTTTCTGGCTTTGATGAGTTAGCAACTATGCATACCGCTAAATATCTTGCTGTTGCTTTTATGTTAAGAACACAAAGACTTAAAAAAATGAGTCAACTGGTGATAAACTTTATTGTACTCAGCATAATGTATATGCCCTGCATGTAATATCTGCATGTTCTATATCTGAATTATTCAATTGACACTGCAGTTTGTGGCTGATGCCTAATAGCCTTCTGTCTTGGTGGTTGTAGTCTTTATGAAAGATCTGTAGATCAAAATTTAATTAAAATTTTGAATTCTGAATTCTTCTCCCTTTCTCTTTTTGTCACTTTTCCTACCCCTGCCCCTTCTTTTGGATAATTTATTCATCTCCTTTTCTCTTTTTTCCCACCTAGCTGGTGGCGACTTCAAGGACTTATCACCCTAGTCCAAGGGTCCCCAAATTCTTCAGCTCATCGACCCCTTCATGAAGTTTCAGATTGTTCATCACCCCCCCAAACATTTATTATAAAAAATAATTTAATAAAGACTACTTTAATTAATAGTACTATGAATAATAATAATAATAATAATAATAATAATAGTAGGCAGCTTTACTTGGAACAGCTTATATCCTACAACCATACCTTTAACACCATCAAACAACATCTGCCTATCCCAGGTCCTTGGGAAGGACTCGATAGGTGGACAAAAATGCCAAATCCAGTCTAAACATCTGGCTGACTGTGTGACCAACCATAATAAAGACAACTCAAGGCTGCTCTCACTGGCAGCTGACCATCCAACCCTTGGTAACCCTGTCTCACCACTAGCCACCTTACCTTCAGTACTAGGGCCTGGCACAGAGCTCTACAGAGACCCCAAAAGATTAATTGACCCCAATTGACCTTCTACCGTTTATCGACCAACTATTGACCCACAGCCATTTATTGACCCCTTGAATAGTGCCATGGATTCTTGAGGGTCAATATTGACCACTTTGGGGAATCTTGCTCTAGCATGACCTCTAAATGGACTGTTTGTAGAGAACTTTTGAAGAGTGGGCCAAGGGCTAGATATGCCCACCCAGGCCAAGCATTTAAAATTATTATTCACCTGAGGGCCCCCCCATGTTTATTAAGCAATATTCAGGTAACCAACCACAGAAGGTGGGCTATCTTTTAAGGACTGTGTGCCACAGTAAACATTTTCTGGGCAACTGAACAATACAGGAGGCAGGGTGATGGTTTTCAGTGAGTAGGATGTCATCCAGTCTGTGAGTACAGACAGATTTTTTTTTTTTTTGGTCATTTCCTCATTTTTCAACAATGGTTGGGGGGGTTGAATATTGGAAACTATATTCTATTTATTTTAAGACTTAGACTACAGTTGTGTTATTTCCTGCCTGAAATGGAATGTCGAAGCAGGAAACCCCATCTCCATTTTCAGAAATTGTAGTGGGATGAGTTTTTGAGGGCTTTTTTAAAAAATTGCACTCAGAAGCCACCAGTTTCCCACTCCTACAGTCTAACGGGACTAATAGCATCCACAGTTCTCCAGAATTACTGGTACAGAGGTGTTTTGCAGCAACCCTATTTGGATCTTTCACTTGGAGGCCGAAATCTAGGGAAACAGGGAATTGAGAGGTGAATTTTAAACCTTATGAGTGCAAGGTGTGTTTTCTACCACTGAGCTAGTACATTTGGCATGCTAGGAATGTAATTGTCTGGAGCCACATGGAACCTGAAGAACAAACAGAACATATGTCAAAAGTTCCCACTCTGCTGTCAATTGCACCAATGGTGCCATAGACCTTCTGCACTGATCGATCTGCGCTAATGCAGTGGACTTCTAATTCTGGCATCTTAATGTCAACTGTTTGATCTTAACTTGTACAGCAAGACGGCTCCAACTGAGTAGGAGACAGAATGACAGAACTTGTCCTAAGGGCATGCTCCCAGAGAGAAATAGTTTAGGTGTCACACCACACTTTATTTATAAGGAGTGCATACTTATATGATTCACTCAACAAGAATATTTATTGATTGTTTATCAGTCATGAAAAATTATGCTCTCTTCCCCACCAAAAACATAAAGATGGTGCCACATGCTGAGAACAACAGTGAAACAAAAGAAAGACGTTTAATCCTACCTCCCTCTCAGATGTCAACAATTTTCTGAGTTGTCAACTCTGGGCTTGATTGAGGCATGTGTATTACAAATCTCCAAGGACAATGAATTGTCAGCTGTATAAATTTCAATTTCCCATCCTCTGTCAGCATGTGTCATACTGAAGCCACATTACCTCAAGACAAGCTTATTACATGGACCGTTTTCCCCCCACTCATTTTTCATTTGATCCTACGCTCATGGAAGTTGCTAGCCTTCAACTTCTGAAAGGTAAAATAAACAAAGAATTCACTATATAAACCATGCAGTCACGATACCTAATTCAATCTTTGCTTGACCTTAATGCAAACCTGCTCAAGAGGTTTGCCACTCTATGTTGGGGAAGGCAACATGACACCCATAGGCAACCTGCTATGTTCTTAGTACTTGTCAGTCTCCCTAGTCTTAAATAAGTAGTTAGCATATTGAAAGCTTGCAAACATGTTGCCCTGAGAGCCAGTGTGGTGTAAATAGTTAAGGCACCAGTCTAGAAAATGGGAGACCCTGAGTTCTAGTCCCACATTGGGCATGAAGCCAACTGGGTCACCTTGGCCAGTCCCTCTCTCTCAGCACTGGGAAGAAGACCAGGGCAGACCACTTCCAAAATCTTGCCAAGAAAATTGCAGGGATTAGATCAGGCAGTCACCAGGAGTCAAGACTGACTCGAAGGCACAATAAATAAATAAATATTGCAAAACAAAGTATTGGCTCTAGTACAGCCTTCCACCACCTATGTGCCCTCCAGATACAAGGACTTCAACTCCCAGAATTCCCCAGACAGAATGGCTTTTGCTGAAAATTCGAATGGGTTGAAGTCTGTACTGTACATTTGGAAGAAGCCTAGATTAGCAAAATATCCAATATTTCTTTGCAACAATGCCGTTGAGCCCTACCAAGTAGTGGAATAATAGAAAGCATCTTGTGGCTGGGAGAGCTAGATCTCTTTTCTCACTAGCCATGGCAGCCATTTTATATTTAGCCAAGCTTCGCTTAATCACCATTTGGTAAATGCGCACATCAAATGCTCTCAAAATTCCAGATGTGTCCCTCGCCCTCAGAGGTTGCCTACTTCGGCCGTATATCCTCAGGAAACACAACCAAAACAATACAATCAAAGTTTAGCATTTTTAAGTACCTTTGATTGAATGAGTGAGATTTAAACACAAAATCCAATAGCACTCAGTTGGATTTACTTCTGAGTAGATATTGATAGGATTGCACTGTAATTCTCCACTGATTTCCTAGCTATTTCACTCCTGAAAGATACAGCAACTCTGAAAGCACCAGAGCAGTGTTCTGCAGGCTGGTGTGGGCGTCTGAAAAAAGGTCGGGTCCTTTAATCAATAGCTCATGCGAGGTCCAAAACACTCCTTCTGAATCATTTCTGAAGTGTGCAGAGCCCAGTGTAAAAGGCTATAAATCTTCATTTCTTATTCTCCAGTACAGGAAGAAAGTTTGATTATTCTCTTGGTGTGTTATCATATTCCGTGAATCATTTTCAAAATAATATCTGGACAGATTACATATTTTAAACTTGACCCTTTGAGGGAGAATTTGCAATGAAATGCAAGTGCGTTCCAATTCCCAGTGCCTAATTCTGATCATCTATAAAACTCCTTGGAAACAGAATGTAACTGAATTCAGCAGCCTGGAGTTTTCCTATTCAGGGTTCTGGACGACCAACCATTCCTCCCCATGATACCCCATTCCTTTCTATTTCTCCTCCCCATCTGTCATGTTCTCCCCCAATAGTGCAACCCAAAGGCATGTTCCTTAAGTATGCTTAATCCACATTAGTTTTTTTTTTCCCAATAGTGATTTTTTTAAAAAAATTTCTACAAACCTTAAAATAGAATTTTATGTGGGTAGGGGTGGTGGCGCTGGCAAACAAGGATCCATACTTGGAAATCTGAGTGCACTCTGAGTTGATGTTTTATATTAGTAACCTTAGACAGGTCGTTAACCTACCCTGTAGCATTGTTGCATGAATGAATCAACAAGCTTGGGAAAGCATGAAGAAAAGGCTTCTGAAATTCTTTCCAATCCCTTGGACCTCAGTGGCTATATGTTCATGCCTGTGTGCACACTGAGAGCACAGAGTGGGCTCCATACTCTGCAGTCTGGGCCATGTCAACAGCAGAAGCAGGGAGGGGTCTTAAAATGCAGCCCTCACCAACATTCCAAGGCACATTAGTGATGGTTTTTTTCTGGAATTGTCTCCACAGCTTTCAAACTTGATCTTTCTTTTGTTGGTATCTATCCCTAGGTAGAATGAATTTGGCCTATTCTGTTCTCTTTCTGAAGAGTTATCATGCTGATGGACAGACAGGATCCAGAATCCTGCTCCCACCCCCCCACACACACTTTGCATAATTCCTTTTCAACATTGCACTGGCAGTGATAAAAACATAGGGGAAACAGACAAGGAAAGCTTCTGGAATTCTTTCCAATTCCTTAATACCAGCTCTGATCTGGGCCTTAGAATGGAGGAGTTGGCCATGTTCTGAGCCATTTCCCACCCATTGGGATGTAATGGGGGGAGAGGTTACTGGGGGGGGGGGGTTCTATAGCCCCCAGCTGGATACGTCCCATTTTTTAAATCAATCTTTCTTTTGCCAACATCTCCCATCATATCAAATTTGATCCAATTCTGTTCTGTTTTCAGAGAGTGATTCTGTGGATGGATGGATGGATGGATGGATGGATGGATGGATGGATGGACTGAAAGACTCTTGAGCCCCTTTACCTTGTTTTTTTCCAATGGGCTGGGAAGAGTAGAAAGAAAAAAAATATATGCATCCCTGAATTCATAGGAGGAAGGATGGAACAAAACTGTTATATATAGATAACTAGCTTTAAACCTACTTTATATACATCAGCTCTCAACTTCTACAGACCTCAGGCTCTTTTTTTAAACTCACATTTTCATTTTGGCCTCTTCCCAGTTAACTTTCCCTATCATTTTTATTTAAATGGTTCATTTTTCTCTTGCTTTTAACTCAAGGATATATTTTTTAAAAAATCCAGAAGGCGGCAACAGCAAACCACGTCCTTATTGTTGCTGTGAAAACCTACAAAGAAGTATCCATGAAGTCACCAGGACTCAAACGTGACTCAAAAAAGACCACTTTTTTTTTAAACTTTGTATTTAACTTTCTTTTGAAGTTATGGTGATTGTAAAATTTGGGGAGGCTACCTGGGATAAGTCCAAAAAGAAGGTCACTGTGGAAGGCAGAGAGCCATCCCCAAATTTACCTTCTCACTGTCAAGTGAGTGTAACAGGTAAGCCTTTTTGCAACCATCACCACCAAAACCTGGGGAGATGCTTTGTGGTGGCATCACTGCTGCTTAGACAATCCAAGTACCAATGATTACTGAGTGGGAGAAGCACAAAGGTGGCTGGGTCCTGTCGAGGTGCATGGATGCCAGCTGCTATGATCAGGCTTATAAAATTATAAAATAAATAAATAAATTATCAGGCTCCTATTTATTTATTCAACAGGCTCAAATTATCCTACTTTGGACACATTTTGTGAAGACCTAGCTCTCTAGAGAAGGCTCTAATGCTGGGAAAGGTGGAAGGAAAGAGAAGAAGATGATCAGTGGCAAGGTGGAGGGACTCAGTCACAGTGGCAATGGGGCACCATTGGAAGACCTGAAAAACCAGATTAGGGATAGATCCTCCTGGAGACAATATATCCATGTGGTTGCTAAGAGCTGACACCAACCTGATGGCACATAATCATTTAGTCAAATGGGAGCAGGAGACAGAGGCTTTCATGTCAAGGATAGTTCAAAGAGCAAGGCAGATATGTTGGAATACCTTCCAGAGCAGTGTTTCTCAACCTTGGCAGCTTGAAGATGTGTGGACTTCAGTTCCCAGAATTCCCCAGCCAGCACTGACTGGGGAAATCTGGGAGCTGAAGTCCACATATCTTCAAGTTGCCAAGGCTGAGAAACACTGTTCTAGAGTATGCTGGAATAAAATATTGTCTATTCCTTCTAGAATTTTGCCTCCCACAGATATCTCCCACACTCAGCAATCAGCTCCTGAAATAAAAGTTGCAATTACTTTGTAAAGAAACTGCTTGCAAGTGATCTCATTAGAACAAATGGAAAATTGCTTCTTTTGTTGTTTTCTTCCCCTTCTTGGAACAAATGATTAAAATCAGCAGAAAAGAACTAGTTTTAAGGCTTCAAAAATTCACAATCAATCAACAGAAGGCTTTAATTTTTTTTTCTTTAAGTACTGGAGTTTTGCTATTAATGTTGGTAGCTCCAGAGAATTAATTAATATGAAAGCTCTTTTATTATCAAAAATAATCAAAATTCTCCATCAGGCTGTTTCCAAATTAATGTGCACTTTTCTTCTGGAGATGCTTTTCTTTGGGGACTGGCTTATGAGTTCTGAACTCGAGCTGACTTAGAATTCAAGCCAATAATGAGTGCATGTGAGAAATGAAATGTCGAAGGACCAAAACACATACGATAATTGGAGATCCAGAACGGATCATCAACCTCTTTTTCTTTTTCTTTTTTAACTGAAATACAGCCTCAGGAGGCTATAGTTTTGTTTTGTTTTGTTTTTTTGCAGGGGAAGAGAGGTTAAATCTTGCCTGCACAATTTTTTTTCTTTAAAATTATAACTTCTATTAAGAGGCAATAAGTTGGGGTCACCAGCTGTTATACATATACAGTATGAATATACGCCAACCTTCTTCAAAATGGGTTCTCTCATGTGTGGACTTCAACACCTAAAATTCTTAGGAAAGAGCATGTTGGCTGGAATATTCTGGAAGTTGAAGTCCTCACATCTGGAGGAGCTCCAGGTTGAGCTAGATATATATGTAGATGCACGCACACACACACACACACACATATGTATTTATGTATGTATGTATATACACACCCTTACTTCACTGGCACCATCAAATATATTACAGTGGATTTAGGAACATCCCAAATGTTTAATCTTTCACCTACTTTCTGCAGGGGCCTTAACACTGAACAATTATTTTAAAGGAGCCACAATATGATGTAATTTGTTGAGACATAATGTAATTTAGAGGGCAGTATTTTCAAACTGGGGGTCCTTTCATTTTGAGAAGGAAAATCAAGCCAATTATTTAATGCTGATGAAAGAACATTATATTATGTCATCAGTGGAACCCAACTTCCTTCTTAGGATCAACCTTGTTTTCATGTTTCCTGTTTTGAGTTTGTCCATACTATGCAACATTTCCAGACGTGAAAAGCAATGAAATTATGCAGCTGCTACTTCCAAATATTTCCAAGGTCTTCCATGACAACACCACCATAAAAACTGAGTCGAAGATTTATCATTTTAAAAAAATGTTTCCATTGTTAAAAAGACTGTGGAAAATAACTACAAATCAGACTGCTACTAATATGCATATTTAAAAAAAAAATCATTCTCATTTGCATTTAAAGGCATAATTTACATATTCATTCCAATACACCTTGCTAATTACCTTCATGAGTTTCCCATCGTCCTTATTAAAATCAAGTAATTTTGTCATAGTTCTGATTCCTTCCAATTATATAAACTGACTCACGTCATAAGTCATAAACATGCATTCTGAAAATACTGTCAGCAATCATTCTATCCATCACATTTTCACTAACTGATTGAATCAACTGGAGAAAGGATAAGACAACCCATAGTGCATCTTAGTTTTAACATGTATTTTTCCCATGCTGGAGACGATTCTTTTCTTGCCTAACTTTGATGAAAGCGTGGACTTTCAATCTGCACAGCACATGTTCTACCATCCACTTAGCTGGGACCACAAGTTCATAGAATCTTGCAAGGGACAAGAAATGTTTTCCCTTCCCAGTAAAAATTCCATCTCTGTATCCTTCCTTTTTTCAGTCTCTTGGTAACAGAGAACCCAATTCTCACGACGTCTTCTTTAATCAGATTTATTGAAAAGGAAAAGAAAGCTACAGAAATCTCTACAGCTGGATACTTGCATATTAGCCCCCAATTTATCTCTGAATTTACTGGTGCCATAATGGAAACAGTTGTTAGGTCTCACAGAAAGACTGTTTATCATTCTTCTGACATTCACCCTATTTAGGCAGTAAAATCCAGCATTGGAACATTTCTTTTTTAAGCACAGGACTGGCAGTAAAGATTAAATCTTTAATTTATTTATTGTGGCAAATGGAATAATTTAAGGATGAAATGTGCTATACACAAAGACTTATTTGCTATAGATAATCACACTGTAACTTACAGACAACTCACTGCTACATCCATGATGACTTTGACTCTTTTTTCTTCATTTTTTTTGGGGGGGGGGTCACCCAAATGAAGCTTTTGTTTAAGCAATAAATAGTAGAATGGTAGGAAGTCAAATATCCTGTAAAATTATCCGGCACACTGAATGCATGTTGTTTACTATTTCTGTGTCCATACAGATAAATCTCCAAAGCTCTTCATACCGTGATCTAATAAATGAGTTTTACAAGTTTGGTGAGCATTGCAGCAGTCTATTAGTTTGTGAGAATAGAAGACTATGGAAAATATTCCTCATTCTCAGCTTGGCAAACATGTTTTTAGGCTGGGTTCTCACCAGACACTAAACAATTGCTGTGTTCATGTAAAATGCTGCACCCGAACAAGTCAACCATATTTCAGTTTAACCGGAATTACTTTGTGCAACGTAAAAAGGCCGGGTGCACAATACACTGAACCACAAACTACACAGCCTCTTTTTAGTTAGACTAGCCTGTCATCTTATTAAAGTTGATACTGATAGAGATTTGAAAGCATCACCTATGGTTGACCGTCCAAAAATTTAATCAACGGCCCTTCCTATTTATTTGATGAATTGTTCTTACAGATCAGTATAATTTTTCCTTTCCAACAGCAATCATAAAGGATGAGTTCCCAGTTATTTGGATATAGAGAGGTTGGGATCACTTTCATGAGGAAAAGAAATGACCATATGCAGAAGGATCATTGCTGGAATAATATGGCCTTGGATGCCTGCAAGCCATTGTAATTCCTATGCTGTTATTTAATATTCATACTCCTGCTTTCCTATTTTATTCTGTCGTTGGCTTTTCCGAAAACACATTAAGAATGCATATCATCTGCAAACTATTGGATTCAGTGCTATTCCTTTGCTGCAGTCCTTGATTATTCACCATGTTTAAGGACTCCAGAATGCTCCTGATGGAGTGAAGTCAGAAGCCTCTTGGCAACGAACAGATTGAGAAGTCAGCGTCAGCCACTGTATCTGGCAGGCAAAATAAAGGTTCTGGATTGGTCAGCCTAGTACAAAGGCTGGCAGTCTGGCACATTATGCTTATTGAATCAACAAACCAGAGTATCCTTCTGTTTGCTGCAATTCAGCTCCAGATATTCTATCTTCTAGCAATGCATTGAAATACACTGGACTGAAGTAGGAATGTTTGCAGCTTACATTGGATATTACTAACATTTCCATCCAGGGTGACTGTTCTTCCCTTGGAAGTGTTCTGCTGGGGATGGATTGCATACAAAAAGAAAATGGGATGTTAATCCTACCCCACCTGCTGTTTTTCCAAGTGGGACTTCAGCACTGTGCAGCTGCAATGTGGTCTCTCCACCACAAGGAAGTTTCCTTGCATTGAGAGGCTAGCCGCTACTCTCACTCTAGGTTGATATGTTCACAAAGCTATTTCTGCCATCCTCCAATCTGACATTCTCCAGATGTTCTGAAGCTTGGTTTCCCCATCAGATTAGTAAAAGCTACTGCAGACATGTAAACCAGATAGAGGATGTCTTCTCTGAGCTCAACAAAACAATACTGGAGGACATGGCAGAACAATGTCTCCAATTAAGTAAGCATACCTAGTCTGGAGCAAAACCATGAGGCATTTGAGGTAGACATGGAAGTCTTAGCAGACATATGTTTTCTGTTTTTTTAAAAAAGCTGTCATTTAGGAGCACATGGGAGCAGACACCAGACTGCAAAGTCTTGGAACGAGAGCTAAGCTGCAACATGGAAGTAAGAGTAAGATTGCAACAATAGCAGAGAGATCTGAATTAAAGAGTAGTTTCTGTTAGTGCTAGATTCCTCCCTCTCAAGTTTCTGCTTTACAACCATAACAAATTAGTTACATCAATAATTTGCTACCCCCAGCATTGGCTTCACAACATGTATCTCTTCCCAGCGTTTGTCTAATGTGCTGAGATGGTAGCAGAGGGGTGTCCATCCAGAAGCTACAGCACAGTCCATGTTCCCACTCCATTAAACTTGATGTGTAGGATAGTCCAATATTTCATGTGCTTCTTTTAATACTGAAAAGTGGATGAGCTTCAAAAGAAAAGAACAGCTCAGACTGATAATAGGATCAGGAAATCATACTTTTCTCATTCGGAGAAAAGAAAGGAGGCATCGATTGAAAGTTTGCTTTATAATGCATTAGACTATTGCTCCATCTAGTTTAATAAAGTCTGTACTGGTTTCAGGTGGGAGTTCTCCCTGGAAATGCCAAGAAGATACAGGTCATGTGTTCTGTCCACGAGACAGATCTTCCTTTTAAGATATTTTCTTAAAATGCTGCATTAGGTTGAAGTGTTGAATATTCAATTCAAAAATGTGGAGAGAGCAATTTTTTTCAGTGGAAACAGGCAGGCATCTATAAAAGATAGTATTCCTTTCTTTGTGACATAGGGATTACTAATAAGAAGATTATCACAGCTCCAATAATGTTGAAAAGTATGGCTGATGAAAAGGAAGCATTTCATATCTTGAAACTTCAGGCCCATTTCCCAAAGTGATGAAGACATATCCTAAGGTGGAAATCTGCTGATTAAAAGTATTATGAGAAAAAAATCAAAATGGAACCCCAAAAAGGTCTCTCTGTCTCTCTGTCTCTCTGTCTCTCTGTCTCTCTGTCTCTATCTATCTATCTATCTATCTATCTATCTATCTATCTATCATCTATCTATCTCCCAGTGGAAAGGGTGGTTTTGATTGGATTGGTTCAAAAATAATTTGTTCTGTAGCAATAAAAAATTTTGTAGTACCCAATGCTGCCTATAATCTGCAAAAACATACACATTTTACAGCTGTTTAACCATCATGGTTTCCTGCAAAGAATTCTGAAACTTTCTGGAATTTGTAATTTAATGAGAATTTCACCATCCATATCCATCTCCATCAAGCTAAAACTTACCAGAATTCCCTAAAAAAATGACTGGATTGTTAATCTTGTTTCCTATGGCATGAGTTTTTATAAGCATCCCTGTTTTGGAACGCCCACCAAATGCCAATTCTGCTTACTTTAGAACAGGAGCACCCAACTTTTTTGAAACCAAGGACCATATCTGGCTTGTATTAAGACTGGTTTTCATGACATACCCACAATGGAGGAGTGGATTGTGAAGATGGCAGAACTTGCAGGGATGGTAAAATTGACCTGTTTGATTAGGGACAAAACAGTAAGTATTTTTATAAAACAATGAAAACCTTTTATGAACTTTTGGCTGAAAAATGGATAAAAATGAAACTGGTGATTTCTGGGTTTACTGATTAAAAGGGGTTGAATATGGGAAGGAGAGAACTATATAATGCAATTCTAAAGGGGGAGAAATGATAAAAGTTTGTAACTTCTGTGAAGAAGATCGGAAACTCCTTCTTTAACTTTTTCTTTTTTTCTCTTTCTCTCCTTCTCTGTTTCTAGTGCTTTTTCTTTTCTTTTTTCTTTTTCTACTTTTCTTTCATACATTTGCTTTTGTTTATCTTTTAATTATGTAAAAACTTTCAATAAAACTTATTTTAAAAAAAGACTGTTTTTTGTTGCAGAATGGATCAAGCCAAAAAATGGTGTTGGCTATGCTGCAATCTTAATCTGATTTAAAAATTTCATTTAATTTACATCATAGAATTGAAACGCTTTGGTGTCCAATTCAGCAAAACAAATTAAATTAAAGTATCTCTCCCCCCCCATGTTTATTTGTCCTCCCCACCAATGTTTACTTGGCTTTCAAAGAAGGACATCTAATGAATAAGAAACTATTCCCCTTGTATTTAACTATTTCCCTTTCTGCCACATTTAAATTACAATTTGGTGTCAACTTTTGTAAGAGGTATAAGATTTCACTCATTGCTTTTGCCAGCCACATTCAGCCCTAGACTTCAGATTGTGCACTTCTGAATTAGAAATTGGGTTACTAATTATTATTTTGGCAGGCACTCCAAAATTCATTTGTATTTTTGCCATCTTGATTCTGTCATAGCAATCAGTTTTACTATGGATGTTATAGACCTTGAGATTTAACAAAAATGTTTTTATGAAGAACCTTGAAGTGATTTTTTGCAATAAGAAAATATTTTTAAAGTTTTAAAATGTTATTAGTTTTTTTTTTTTAATGTGTCTGTTGTATGTTTTTAATTAGACAGTTTTCCTTATTTTTAATCTCCATTGTTTCTGGTCAAAAGCAAGCCAAATGGATAGAAAACATGAAATGTGAATGTGATTACATATTTTTAGAATATGCTTCCAGGACATTAGCAAACTTCCCTGTCTTTCTCCAACATTACAAAGCAGATTATCAACTGAAGTGTTTCTTTGGTTCTCAGGATTTGGAGCATGAAATCCAGACTCCTATGAACCACAAATTACAATTCATCTCAGAGCCTTTCAACTTTTCATTAGAACACTGAACCACGATGGTTTATTCACTGACCAGAAGTTAAAGGTCTAGGCTTTAGGAAACCCAAGTCTGACAAAATAACAGTTTCCTGTAGCCTTTCAGCATCTCAGTATGCAGGCTGGAAGAGCCACATCACTGGGCAGCTGTAGGTTATGGTGAACTTCCATATTTACTGGGGGGGTTACAGCAGGAGTCCTCTCAAATAATAATCTATGAATTGCAGGATTTATTTTATTTCATTGTAAAAGAAACTGTTGAATAGAAAGAATAGGTAGGAGCTACAAATGACTGCCGATATCACCACTGCAAAGGGGAGATGTTTTTGAAGATTGTTCCAGACAGCAGGAACTGCAACAGAGTAGATGTACTTCCTAGGTCCTACAAGATGACATTGTTTAATTGACAGGAGCTAGAGTGTACCCACCCTGCTGGACCATTCCAGATGGGCAGAGATGACTGGCGATATATTATCTCTCAGATAGCCAGGCCCTATGACATGAAGAGCTTTAGAGGTGATAACCAGCACCTTGAATCACACCTGGAAGCCAACTGGTAACCAGTGCAGCTTGTGAAGCAGCAGAGTCATATGCACATACGTTGGTGCCCCCATCACCATATTCTGGACCAGTTATAGCTTCCAGATGGTCTTCAAGGGGAACCCCATGTAGAGCACAAAACAATAATCCAATCATTAGAAGACTAGGGCATAGATGAGTATCTGAAGAGCCTCCTGGATCAGGAAAGGGCATAAGTGGTACACTAGATATGCCTGTGCAAAGACCTTCTTAGCCATAGCTACAACATACGCTTTCAGCAGGAGTTGAGAGTCCAAGAGGACCCCCAGTTTACCCACAAGTCTTTAATGGAGAAATACAGCCCCCACAACCACCACTGAAAATGGAATCCCTGTGGAGTTGGGGGGGGCAGTCTAGATAGACACAGCCACTTGGTCTTGCCAGGATTAACCCTGAGTCTGTTCCTCCTCATCCAGACCCACACAGCCTCCAGGCACTGGGTTAGGACTTCGACTTCATCACTTCTCTGCCCTTGGGTCAAGATATACAACTGGGTATCATTAGCACATTGTATTTGAATCTGTTTATACCCTTGAGAGTTCTTCACTGTCATGTAGAGTTAATCAGCTGTCTTGCACAGACACTGAAGTCCATGAGGGCTGAAGCAGAAGACAAATTGCACAAATAAATAAGTAAAATCATTGGCCCTTTATTGGCCAGATTGTACATAGACATTATGTCCAGTTCTGGGCCACACAATTTAGGAAGGATATTGACAAATGTGAACATTTCCAGAGGAGAGCAGGCAAGATAAGAAGGGGTGTGGAAGGAAAAACTTAGGAGGAACATTTGGAGATGTTAAATATATTTCAACTGCAAAAAGACTGAAGCTGTCTTCAACATCTGAAGGCTGAGATGTGGAAGACAGGGCAGAATTGTTTAGGGTAGTTCCAGAGGATAAGGCAAATAGCAATGAGTTTAAATCTGCACAGGAAGTAAATTTTGGTTGGACATCAGGAAAGTTTCCTAATGATGAGAGCTATATCTTTCTCTGAATGTTCCTCCTATCTTATCTTTAGCTGCTTTTCTCTAGAAATGGATCAAACTGCCTCAGGAGGGCCTCAGAAGTGATAGACTCTCCTTCACTGGAGATAATTAAGCAGACCCTGGTTAACTATCACTTTGGGATGTTGTAGTAGTGGATTCCTCCACAGAGTGAGGGTCTGGACTACAGTGTCTCAAAGGTCCATTCCAACATTTATGTTCTATGATTCTAAATCTGGTCACAATAAAATTTAGTTAGCCAAGTTGTGTAATTAATTAGGAAAGCTGATGCAACTGAGTTACTGAAATGATGGGCCTGACATTGCCCAAAATTGGGGACTTTTTAAGAGTGACCTTGTATTAGCACAGTGGGTGCCTATAAGCTTTCTGCAATTTGAATATAATGCTGCTGCCAGATAAGGTCTTTGGAGTAAAATTCTAAGCTCTATTTTAGAATGAGCAGGAAGGACACCCAATGCAATTAAATTAATTTATCGCATTTTGAAATAAATGAAGCTGTGTGTGTGTGTGTGTGTGGTGTGTGAAATGTGTGTGCTATTGATATCTGTCTGTCTGTCTGTCTATCCATCCATCTATCTAGGAACCTTCTGAAAGATTATAAAATCCAGAGTTTTAAATAACTTAGAGTTAGGTGACTCAAAGATTTAACTCAGTATAAAATTGCTTCTTATAATATTTCTTTGTAATGGTCAGTTCTTTCATTTTTGCAGTAGGTACTAATTTACACATTTCATCTAATATTGAGCCTTCATGTCACATTTAAATTATGTTATCACCATCACCATCATCATCATCATTTATATTGACATTCAGTTTCTTGTACTACAAAAAGACAATTCTTTCATCAAAGTTTGTTTGTTTTAATTCAGTAATAATACTGGATTCTGATGTTTAATCTTTTCTAATCTAAATTGGCTTCTTCCTACGCAAAATTGCTGAATTTAGTTATTGCTTATCCATTTCCTTCCAAGGAGAACATTGCAAGCTGTCATAGTTTGTAAGAGCACCATCTTTCTTCCATTATGGAAATTACCTCTATAATGGAAGTTTGATTTTTGTTTCCTAAGGCAAATCATAGGTTAATGATAATAATAAAAACAAGTTTGCTCATTATTCATTAAACGCTTTCAAAACTGGCTTGTTGGCTGTTGAAATATATTGCACGGGAGAGCTGCTGTTCGTAAGAAAAATAAATTTGTCTCCACTTTCACAGGTTTGCTGTGCTTCAGAATTAATGCATAAAAAATCAACTCTTTTCAGAACTGTGCTACAATATGTCACAGCAGTCCTGGTATCTGATGCTTCAGCTTGATGGCGGGGGAGCGTTTTTGGGGTGGTGGTATTTTATTGTAAAACCCATCTAATGGAGGTAGTAATGATTCATAAGCTCATCGCCTCAAGCAGAAGTCAGCAGAAGCAGAAATGAAATGAATTCTGTGATGAAACTTGGCATGTGCAGCCATTAGAAATGTGTTGCCTCTCTTTTCAGAACATGCTAACAAAGCTAGAAAGAGCTGATTATATTAAGGCTGTTATTGTTGTACTAACTGGAGCTGAAGTTACAATAGCCCTTGGATCGTATTCGATCATAATAGGAAATATGAAATTTACATTCCAAGCTAAGAGTGTAATGGGCAGTAAGCTTAAATTCTCTTCACTTGTCAGGATGGGGAAATGGTTCTGAGAAAAGGCAGATGGATAGTGGGAGGGTTCATGATAGATGGAAGAAGGAGAAAAAGAGCTGGGCCAGCTCCATTTTCAAAAGGTTTTTAATCCGCAGTTCATTAGTTCCCAATGAGAGACTAAGCAAGGGATGTTAGCCTAGAGCAGGACTTCTGTTTAAGAAGACACTTAAGTATTTTGCTACATATATATATGTGTGTGTGTGTGTGTGTGTGTGTGTGTGTGTGTGTATAGAGAGAGAGAGTGCCTTTGAGTCACTATTGACTCCTAGTGACTAGTGCCTTTTTCTTGGCAAGGTTTTTTGGATTTGCCCTTGTCTTCTTCCAGGGCTGAGAGAGAGTGATTGGCCCAAGGTCACTCAGCTGGCTTTGTGCTTCAGGTGGGACTAGAACTCACCATCTCCTAGTTTCTAGCCTGATGCCTTCACCACTACACCAAACTGGCTCTCATTTGCTTATAATCATTTTTATTGAGATGGTGATGATGATTCTCTCTCCTTTTCTCCATGAACTCAAAATTGCTTACCTGGAGGTTCACCTTCATTTCATCTCCACAACAACCTTGATTGGCCAAAGCCACCCAGTGATTTCTTGAGGTTAAGTGGAATCTAGGTATCCTCAATCCTACGGCACACTGGCACACTGCATATAATTGTAACCTGAAAGTGAACATATAAGAGATTTCCTATTTAAACTAGGGAAGAAGGAAATCCCCCCTCCCCGGTAAAACAAGTAGAGGCATTCTACTCTTGAAGGGTGAAATTTCACTAGTTCACCCTTAGCTACTTTTAGTTGACCCACTGTCAGAAAAATGAATTAGTTGCCAAGAAGCCAAGATAAAAGATAGGATACGGGCAAGAAAGAACAGAGTTCACCTCTTATGAACATAAACCCAGATATTAGAAGACAAAGGGGGAGTTGATTTTTAGTTGAAAAAACAAGGAGAGAAGGAGAAGGAGAAGGAGAAGGAGAAGGAGAAGGAGAAGGAGAAGGAGAAGGAGAAGGAGAAGGAGAAGGAGAAGGAGAAGGAGAAGGAGAAGGAGAAGGAGAAGGAGAAGGAGAAGGAGAAATCCTGGTTTTTGCTTTTGTGATATTATGGGCAACATGCTTTCCTTGAAAAATCAGTGGCTCCCTAGGGGTGAAGTTATTTTATAAAAGCCATTCTTCAATTAATTATAACTTGCTTTCTTAAAGATTTTCCTTGGCTTTTACTTTAATAATTTTATCTGTATAATAAAAGAGTTAAATATAGGAAAAGGACACCGATATAAATAACATCTGGGTAAAGTCTCTTGTGTTTGACAAAGTATCTGGTATCTTAAATAAAAGAAATTTGTATCATGTAAAGTTCTGGGAGAAGATTCAATTGAGTTACACATGAATTCAAAACTGGTTCAGATCTGTGAAAATTTCCCTTGGTCTATTGCTTATTATCTGTGATGCCCTTCAGAGTTGCCACTAAATTACAATGAAAGTGAAAGTTCAAGAGTAATTCAAAGATTGCTTTAATTGCTTTAACAGTTGCTTTAAAAAAATACACCTAGTCATTTTTTTACAGTCATGTTTTTCCCTAATTTTGGGATACTTAATACATTCATGGAGGTTGCTGGTACATCAGTGTTAAATCTCATCTGCCTTTTTCAGAGTCCACTGCTGGTAGAGAAACTTTTCAGATAAGAGGCAAAAGTAAGAACTGGGAGGTGGGGCAGAGGGAACAGTTGCTACCAAATGAAATAAACTAGAATTTCCAGGTACTTTTAGATGGTCTGGGAAATATACAAGGAATTTGAGAAGTGAACGAGTTTTCAGAAGTTATTCCAGATGTTTCCAGGGGTAGCTTCAGGGAGAATCAAAAAAGTCAAGAGAGTGACCACAGCTGCACAACTAACACCCTGCCCTTTTTTAATGGGTGTGTTGTACATGTGATCTCTACTCTTTCATCCTTTCCAAATTTTTAGAGCCCCCTTTCCACTTCCAGCTAGGCCACCCTGCCTACCTGAGTCCCAGGCTGAGTATAGCCTTCCCTCCAGGTGAAAGATCTGTACCATAGACTATCCCTGCTTGTTCCTGAGTGGGAAAAACCTCATCTCCTTTGTTCTGGAATCTGGATGGAATAAAACCAGAGATTGCCGTTCCTCTGGATTAGGATTTGAAATAAGGGGTCCAGTTTCCTCCTTTTAACGATGTTGGCCCAAGTGGTTTTGGAATGCACATTGCTAGTGCTAACCCAACACTAGAGTAACAATGAAAAAAAGATTTCTATTTTTATTGGAAATGGCCCCATTCTGGCTATCCGTGGGAGCGTTCCTGTGACTGAGAATTTGCCCTAATCAAGGATTAGTAATGCAGATGTCATAAATATAACAGAAAAGAAATTTTGTTATACAGGTAGTCCTTATTTAACAACCATCAATTTAGTGACTGTTCAAAGTTACAACGGTGCTGAACAAAGGGACTTATAGCCGGTCCTTGCACTTACAACCACACAGCAACCCCATGGTCATGTGATCACGATCTGGGCACTTGGCAACCAGCTCGTGCTTATGATGGTTGTAGCATCCAAGGTCACGTGATCACCATTAGCAACCTTTCCAGCCAGCTTCCAGCAAGCAAAATCAATGGAGAACCATGTGATTCATTTAATGACCACTGCAAAAAAGTTTGTAAAATTGCCCGTGACTCGCTTAACAACTGCCCCGCTTAACAACAAATTTTACAGTCCCTATTGTGGTCATTAAGCAAGAACTACCTGTAAGAAATGCATTCTAGAGATAGGCAAAGCTTAGTAGCTTGGGAACTGCATCCTGTGGGAGTCATGTCTGTGCATGTGCTCAGGGCATGTTTGTCTGGGTAGGAAGGCAACGGTAGATCAGGCAGAATTCCCTAACTCTCTTTTAATAAGGAAGCAAAAGCAGATTCCTCCAGAGTGGTGTTACCCCACCACTCCTCAATCAAGTCTCTGAATTGAAGTTCACTTAGCCCTCATATAGAGATATTAGTGATAATATACATATATGATCTCAAAAATGCTACTTTTTCAAGAATTCACTTACTCCATCTCAATATAAGAGGTCCTCACTGAAAGATGGTAATTAAAAATATTTCCTTCTGGTTCTGCCATCAACAACATTTGACATCCACAGAATTTCCTTGTCCTTTTGCCTGAAGCTGATGGCTAAGAATACCCCAAGTAATTTATGATTGAATCACAAGACGTTTGATGATAACATATCCATTTCCCTCCATCTCCTTTACTGCCATTTCCTCAAATGCAGGAAAAGTGGTTTCTTAAATCACTTCTCAGTGCCACCACGGCTTTAAAAGCTTTTTTTCTTCCGTGTTTCAATAACAGATTTTGTTCATTGCAAGCTCCATCAAAATAAGTGTATATTCATGATTTAAACGATGGTGACATGTGCACTAAATATAATCAAAACAATACAATGAACCTCAAAGCATGTATTGTTAGGAATATGGGTGAAACACCAAGAGAATTTGGAGCAATAGGCATTGGCTTCAAAAGGGTCAGGTGCAATCAGTCCATCAGAGCCCCACCCCTTTCTACATGCCTGCAACAGGTGCAGCGAACTTTACAAAGGGGTGGGGCTTTGGTTTCCCACTTGTACCCACCAATGAAGCCAGAGACCATCACTGCAGACACCCCTGTGAAATACCAAGACTGAAAGTAGTCCTGTGAATCAGAACTTTTTAAAACTGAGAGGGATCAAGCTAGGGGAGGACTAGGAAAAAAAATGATTTATTATTATTATGGTTGGTCTCTCAGTCAGCCAGATGTTTAGACTGGATTTGGCATTTTTATCTACCTATTGAGTCCTTCCCAAGGACCATTATTATTATTATTATTATTATTATTATTATTATTATTATTATTTTGAAGCACCTTGGTGAGAAACAGGATAACAGGATGCTGGACTTAATAATCCTGTGATCCAAAGCAACATTGCTTTAACCAAGCTATTGGCTGTGGTTCTGTGGCAGAAATGAGGCCCACTCTTACCCTGTAGTTCCATACTGAATGTATGTATCTGTGGCCTGCATGTAGCTCCAGGTTCAATCCTCCATCTGTCTAGACTCAGTTGGAAAAGATCCTGTTGGAAACCCTAGAGAGTTGTTGCCACCCAGTGCAAACAACTGTGAACTAGAAGTATCAATGGCCTGCTACAGTAGAAGGCAGCTCCTGATCTTCCTAAAATTAGGGCCAGCACTTCTGGGCTGTAACAATCCAGAGGATCACTAGGTGGCAGGTCCAAGAGCTCTCTGTTCCTCTTTGCTGCCATCTGATGGTTCTCTAGATTTTTGCAGTCCAGATATGGCTGCCCTACTAAAACAGCATGCCTTAGCTGACACTAGTCTACCTGGCTGCATGCAAAAGTTTCAGAATCTCTGGGCAAATGATATGTTTCAATGAATCCTTAAGTGAACAAAACAAATATGGCACCTGCCATGTTCACTCTTTTCTTGTTCTGATTCTGTGAAAGACCGCACAGAAATAGTACGTACATTTTCAAATTTGCAGAAAGATGTCACCTTTAACTTTGTACCAGGTAGTGACTGTGTTGGCTTCTGCTTACTTAAAGATTTGAGCTTGGAGTTAGGGTGTCTCCCAAGCCCCTGGCAGTTACTTTGTTGGGTTTTTGGGTGTGCTGTGTGAATGTTGTTGTTGTTTGATGTATATGTTCCTTTCTTCTATTTTATTGTTTTCTGTTCTTGGATGTAAGCCACCCAGAGTCATTTGGGAGAAGGGCCTCCAAATCTAATCAATCAGACAAACAAACAAACAAACAAGCAGACATTTGGACCAAGTCACCTAAATGTTTACACACATCTGTACACTAAAGATTCCAACTTCTCTCCCCATCCTTTTCTTTCCTTCCTGGCCTACCTGCCCACCTACAAGATATAAGAATTTCCTGAAAGCATCAAAGGATCAGAAACTCCAATCAGCGAATTAAAAATTGGTAACAGCTTAAAAATATAATTGGGGGTGGGGAGGGGAAGCACATATCCTGTACAATGCTGTAAACAGGAGAGGGCTAAAAATAAACTTATTTCCTTTCAAGGTCTCTCCAACTCATAAACCCTGGAAATTGGAAAGAGGGATATAGATGAGAAGGCTCCAGGAAGCGGTTTAGCTGTTCAGAAGAAGCATTATGATTCTTAGTAGAAAACATTTTCGGTGTCACAGCTAGCATTAAAGTTCATCCCCATTTTTAATGTATGTTTTTCTCATTCTTTACATCTTAGTATAGCTGGAAAGCATATTCTATTTTAATTAATAACTCCAGGCAGTATGTTAGGGCAGGGTCAGGCAAACATTCTGGAGCAAAGGCTACGTTTAAAATTTTGAGAGCCAGTTCATGAGCACCTTCATAAAATGGCAGCCAAGGTACATGGCATCCATTGTTCCCCACCTTGTCCTCTTGCCTTGGCTGCTCCAGCTGACATTTGTCTTACTCCTGGGCAGGCAAATATATTTCTAAATCCCTGGGCGACAGGTCCTAAGAATTTCTATTTTCTAAGCTTGTGTAAGAGTCCGAGATAGTCCCAAAACACAAAGATGATGCTAGAGCTTGATACTTTTCTTACTATCTTACCAGCCTTTTATTTCATGTGATTTCATTCATAAAATCAGATGGCTGGGAATGCCAAGGAAATGTGTACAATTATGTCGGTCTCTGCAGACCTCAACCTGCCTTCCTTTATGCCACATTTTCCAATGTAAAAGGCGGTGTTATGTTTTTGATGAGATCCTTCAAGATAACTGTAAGGATACAGTCTCAAATAATACACTTGTTTTAGTCAAGATATGAATGCTTGAGATCTGCTCAGGAGGCTAAAACCACATGCATAAGCTTAGCCAAATAAAGCATTAAAACTGCTGGCTGAACATATGGAGCTGTTTCTGATGTTCACATGAATAAGGAATAGGAGATGTTAGGGTTCACTTGGGCATGGGAGTCCATCAGGAAGGCACTGAAGGCTAATGAGGACACCTATGTACTGATGCAACTTACAAATGTTTATCCCCCATAATGCAAGGACACCATCATGTGCAGGATGTTGTTACTGTGGTTTGTTACAGTTCCTGCAGAAAAGATAGATGTTGATTCTGGAAAGATTAGCGGAGTTGCATGGTCACCTGGCCATGGTGTGGTCATTCTCAGAAAGTAGCTATAAGACAGAAGGTGATCCCACTCTGTTCCACTCAAGACAGCAAGTCGGTTTGTGGTGAATTTTATAGATTAAGCAAGATCCGCTCCCACCAGCCAGTTACAAGATAAAATGTCCTTTCCCATCTCCCCTGCCAATGACAAAATGAATTCTCTAACACTTACAAACATTTCTGATCAGTTGTCTTTTAATTCATCGTTTCACTTTCATGAATAGGGCTAATTAAACGGGAGACAGTGGTTCAGAACAGCTTTACTATAAATACTCGTTGTAGCAAAATACCAACACATGATGCAAACTTTTGCCCTGTTCTTTGTACTTTCTCGAGAATTAATTCATATCCAGCAATCTGATTGGCATCCACTTATTGTATGCATATGCCTGTTTGTGGGTGTTTTTGGCTGGTAAAATATTTATACATTACATTCCCATCAGCAAATATCTATGGTTGCAACAGGGTAACCTGCAACTTACAACAAGAACGTTGATTTAGTTGAAATGACATTCAAATTGCTGAAAGGAAGGAGAAACAGCTGGGTTTTGGTAAATGATTGGTTGGAAAAAAAGTCTGACCGATGAAGCCTTAAGTCTAAATTGAATGAGAGCATTCGTACAAATGGAGCCCATTAGACAACTTGAATAGATAGCCAGTGCCTTATAAGCCACAGAGCAAAAGTTCACAATCTAGCAACCAAGCAGAAGAGTTCATTAGATTGGAAGATACGCCGTGTATCATTAAAAATTTAGATTTAATAGATGTCTGTGTCCTATTCTTAGCGCTTCTGGAAAACAATATATTGTTTCCGGTTGCGGAAACATTTATAATAAGATCGTAAATTTAGAGAAGCGCTTGGAAAATTCATTCAAGGTTTTCTCCTTATCCTGTTTCAAGGGAAGGCAGAGTTATCCAGGGAATAATAATCCTATTTTCAATTATATTATTTACAGCAATGCAGCAGATAGAGAGTTGCAGTTCACCTAAATATGGCTTTCAGATTCAACAGCGCACACACACACAAAGCACCACTTCATAGATGAATCTACTGAGTGTTCATAAACTCTGGAAGGACCCTTGATTTGTGCCTTTGATCGATAAAGAAGGATTTGAAAACGTAGGTTTTTGCATTCACATGCTCAGTTTGGGGATGTATAAGTAAGCCAACATACAAAAGCCTTTGATTGTATGGATCACAACAAACTGGCAAATTCTTAAAGAGATGGGGATACCAGACCACCTTATCTGTCTCCTGAGAAATCTGTATGCGGGCCAAGAAGCAACAGTTAGAACCGGTCACGGAACAACCGATTGGTTCAAAATAGGGAAAGGAGTACAACAAGGCTGTATACTGTCACCCTGCTTATTTAACCTATATGCAGAGTACATCATGAGAAATGCCATGCTGGAAGAATCACAAGCCGGAATTAAGATTGCAGGGAGAAACATCAATAACCTCAGATATGCAGACGATACCACCTTAATGGCAGAAAGTGAAGAAGAACTAAAGAGCCTCTTGATGAGGGTAAAAGAGGAGAGTGCGAAAGCTGGCTTGAAACTCAACATTAAAAAAACTAAGATCATGGCATCTGGACCCATCAGTCCCTGGCAAATAGAAGGGGTAGAAATGGAAGCAGTAACAGACTTCATTTATTTGGGCTCCAAGATCACTGCAGACGGAGACTGCAGCCATGAAATTAAAAGACGCTTGCTCCTTGGGAGGAAAGCTATGGCAAACCTAGATAGCATATTAAAAAGCAGAGACGTCACCTTGCCGACAAAGATCCGCATAGTCAAAGCTATGGTTTTTCCAGTAGTAATGTATGACTGTGAGAGCTGGACCATAAAGAAGGCTGAGCGCCGAAGAATTGATGCCTTTGAACTGTGGTGCTGGAGAAGACTCTTAAGAGTCCCCTGGACTGCTAGGAGGTCAAACCAGTCAATCTTAAAGGAAATCAACCCTGATTGCTCATTGGAAGGATTGATAATGAAGCTCAAGCTCAGATACTTTGGTCACCTAATGCGAAGAGAGGACTCTTTGGAAAAAACCCTGATGCTGGGAAAGATGGAAGGCAAAAGGAGAAGAGGACGGCAGAGGATGAGATGGCTAGATAGCATCACTGAAGCAATGAGCATGAAATTGAGCAAACTCAGGGAGGCAGTGAAAGATAGGAAGGCCTGGCGCAATATGGTTCATGAGGTCACGAAGAGTCGGACATGACTTAACGACTGAACAACAACAACAATATATATCACTTTAACCAATATGATGGGTGAGAAAGGCTTGGATAGCTAATAGCTGGCCCAAAAGAGAGGATACACATATAGGGGGAAACTATGCAAATAGCTAGCTTTTTGCAAACTAGTGTGTTCCATTGATAAAATAGGCTTCATCAAATAAAAAAGTGAAGCTGGTGTGTGCTGAATTCACCCTTGCAGAAACATGTCCACCCTCTTCTACAAGAGATCAGTCAAATGAGGAAGGGGCAACTTTTGGGCAGGTGGAAGTTGCCGCTTTTTAAGAAAAGCTTATTTGGCCTATAAGGTCAAAGACCAGGGTTCCTCAGCCTCAGCAACTTTAAGATGGGTGGACTTCAACTCCCAGAATTCCCCAGCATGGCTGGCTGGGGAATTCTGGGAGTTGAAGTCCACCCATCTTAAAGTTGCTGAGGTTGAAGAACCCTGATCTAGAAAAGCAATACAGCTGACATAATGTCACAGGAGGGGAGGTGACCTAGCGAGGCAGGGGAAGGGCTGGGCTCACCGATTCTCCCCCAAAAATGCAACAAACAAAAAAAACCCAAGCATAAAATTTGAGACACTCTGGAAATCCTGCTTTGTTCTTACCAGCTTTATCTATAGTTAGGGACAATTGCAGAGTAGAGTAGAATCTTCTTTATTGGCATGTTTGAGCCACCTGGTACTGGAGGACAGCAAGACAAGGAAGTCTATGGTAAAGCTTTGCAACTGACCAGACTAAAAAAATAGGAAAACATTTGGACAGAAAGTAGGTATTAGTCAGGGGGAGAGGTCACTTTTGGGCTCCATTACAAAAACCATTTTAAAGCACCCAATTTTTCCTTTAAAAATAGAAGAAAAAAGTGGGCCAAGGTGCTTGTCAATTTCAACCATCTTCCATGCTGACGTGACTGAAATCAAGCTGACAGTCCTTAGTCTTCATTTCAGCAATACATAGAGGCTTGTCACTCACGCTTCACTTGCTCGATAAGGGAGATCAGGCATTTTGGGGACAAAGGCTCTGTAAAAAGAAAAAAAAATCACACGATATTTGAGTGCACTCAAGGGAAAGTCCAATGCATGTTGAACAATCAAGCCTAGATCTACTTAATGCGGCATATAGTCTCATTCTTTGCTGGTCTATCCTATGGATAGAAGCAAAATTAGATGGGTACACAAATTACTATGTCAACTGGAATACGACTATCCTTTGGTTTTCACGCTTTCCCAAATTTTGCAGTCTAATTCCATGTTTAAAAACTGTGCTCAAAAGATGCATATACTATTAAAAAGTGTTTTGCAAAAGGGTCAAAATTAGGGAAAATCGCATATCAAAAAAAGACACATTTCAGAATATTGCTTGAAAGGAGGGAGGGAGAGACAGAGAGAAAATATCACTGTGTGCATGAAAAGACATATCAATATTTGAGCTGGCTTTTAATAAACAAGACGGATGCAGAGCTGGAATGCAATTAATTTGTGCTAGAAAAAATAAAATAGAAGGCAAAACAGACAGATTGTCCATTCCTAGCCTGCACAAACAGTTGATTGAGGTCTCAATGAAGTAGCAGATTGCTAGATCAAAATTGATGGAGCAGAAGTGTCTTTTTAGGTGCCCATTGTGTAAGACAAATTTTAGAATTCCCTCCCCCCACCCCAGCAATGAAAAAAGACAGGTTTAAAAAAGGAAATACATTTAGTCTAATGCAGTGTTTCTCAACCTAACACAGTGTTTCTCAACCTTAGTAACTTTAAGATACGTGGACTTCAACTCCCAGAATTCCCCAGCCAGCCATGCTGGGGAGGTTGAGAAACATTGGTCTAAAGTATTGTTTTAGGAGAAATTTCTACCTCAACAAAATCTTATATTTTCACCCCAGTGTTGTGTATTGAGAATATTAAACACACTTCTAATCAGATAACATACCACCAATTTCAGTTGTACATGCTTCAAGAGTGGTTTGGAAGTATTTGGATGTCACCCAAGTCTGCAGTTCATGAAAGCAATGTGTTGTTTTTCCAGATTCCATGTGAGCGTGCAAAAAGCCTCCATTCGCACATTAACTTCAGCGAATGGATTTCTTAAAGAAGTAACTACTTCTTCTTCTTCTTCTTCTTCTTCTTCTTCTTCTTCTTCTTCTTCTTCTTCTTCTTCTTCTTCTTCTTCTTCTTCTTCTCCTCCTCCTCCTCCTCCTCCTTCTCCTTCTCCTTCTCCTTCTCCTTCTCCTTCTCCTTCTCCTTCTTTTCCTTTTTTTGTAAGTTCATGCAGAAGCTTGTAAAAAACCAGGCTGCTTTCATGAGAGCAAGTGGGGCTGTGCTTGTACTGGTGTGAAATTCAAAATGTTAATGTTCAAATCAGGCAAAGTCCTGCTTCAGACTATGAGAGTTCAGCTCATACTAAACAGACATGCACATTTTTAAACAAATATTGTCCAAAAGCACAGCAAACATCCCTCAAAACGCATTAAGACTCGCTGGATATTTTTCAGCTTAAAATTTCCCTTTTTTTCCCCATAACATTAGGATCATTCTGTGCTTCCTGGCCAATAATTACCTCCAAAATAATTTTCCCAGAAGAGACAAAATAGCATATTTTTGAGTTCTAGCAATACTCATCCAACAAAGACACCACTTCTCAAGAACTGCCTTAACAGAAACTGTACTTACAACTTCAGTCCCAACAAGCAGTTACATCTTAATGCTTTTCAAGCTACTAGAATGCCACTGGTAAAACCAAACAGGATTTCAAAATGATGATGCGTAGATAAAGTGGACAAGGAGAAGCTATTTTCCCAAAATACTAGAACCAGAGGTCCCCCAATGAAACTGAGTCTTGGAAGAATCAGAACAGAGAAAATGTTTACACTAGGCATAATTCAACTTTGGCATTTGCTACCACAAGATCTGGAGCTAGCTACCCGCTTGGCTAGCTTCAAAAAAGGGTTGGACCAATTCATGAAAGTCATAGGAATCAGTGGCTATTCGCTTTGATGGCAGTGGGACGGCCTCTGAAGGCCATCTGCTGGAAGATTATTGGGCTTCCTGTTGAGCTGGCTTGCCACTGTGAAAACAGACCTCTGGATTAGTTGGACCAGGTGTTTGATCCAGCAGGACACTGCTTATGCTCTTATCTTCTTAGGGTGATGGTCACAGGACTCTGAACTGAAACTTTTCTGAACCCTCCATAATTGTATTAGCATAATTTTGTGCCTTTACTTTATGTCTTCAGCTTCTTTTCCATTTCTGGGTCACCAAAGAGTGAAGTTCCAGTTCATTCTCTACTCTGGCTCTGTTCTCCGCTTTTTCACAATAAGCAAGAAGAACATCTTTATTGCAGCCAATGACCAGTACATAATAAAACTCAATAATGTAAAACAGGTTACATGTATATGGGTAAGTGCAAATCAGAAAATTAACTGTATCAATCAGTCAATGGCATGTAACTCAATTTAGCTACACTTAGAGTAACAGAATCAAGTGTGTCTGAAAGTGAAACATTGTAAATAGATCAGGTCTGAATGACGGGAAATTTGTATAAATCTAGGGTTATCAACTTTGGACACCAGCATACAGCAAGCAATGTAATAAAATATGCTTTATAGTTTCAAAAGCTCCTTCACAGCATGGGCAAAACCTTAGTCTAAATGAATGCTCTTATAGCTCCCTGATAAGAGTGCTATAAGGAGGGCATCAAATTGAGCCAGTGACCATAAGCAAGTATTCAGAAATTCATCCAGCCTCCTTGAGATGGCTTTTACAAGATTCTTCCTAATTAATTCTAAGGACTAGTGCAAACATGGCAGAAACCTAAAGGTCACCATTATTTGAGCACAGGATATCTGAGATAGGGAAGTTCTTTTATTTTGAACATTTAAAAAAAAAAACCTAAGAACTAAGATGCAAATTGCAAAGGCCATAATTGGAGATGAGAAATGGCCTCAAAACTAGGTGATATCAGACTCATATTAATTTTATATGCCCATCCAGCTTATTTGCAGGAAAAGATATGTATGGATATGTAAGAATGAAAGATAATAACTATGCTAAGTTTGTATTTGAACACAAACATATCTAAATTTGCATTTCTCAAATCAATATACGAAGTCGAATAGATAGATAGATAGATAGATAGATAGATAGATAGATAGATAGATGGATGGATGGATGGATGGATGGATGGATGGATAGATAGATAGATAGATAGATAGATAGATAGATAGATAGATAGATGGATGGATGGATGGATGGATGGATGGATGGATGGATGGATGGATGGATGGATAGATAGATAGATAGATAGATAGATAGATAGATAGATAGATAGATAGACAGACTAGAAAATTAGATAGGAACAATACAAGGCCACGAAAGCACCTACATCCTTCCTTCCTCCCCCCTAGACCTGGTTATGGGTTCCACCCTGCTTGAAAAAGATCCAGTCCCTTTATAAGGACCACAGTTGCCTCAGGGCAGAGATATTCTTTTGGGGGAACTAAGACTCTGATTGGGCTTCATCAGGACAGAGGAGCAAACATGGTAGGAGAAAGATCACCAGCTGATGCCAAAAGGACTCCAAGGCAGCAGAAGAGAACTCGGAGGGAGCAGTGGCACCAGGAAAACTAGTCTCCACCCTCACAAGTAACCCCCTTCCCCCAAAGTAGAAGAGCAACCCACCAATGTGACAGTGAACAATCTGACCTCAAGAGGGCTGGAGTCAGAGGAAGGAAGCCTTGATGACTCTATACGAGGGAGGCCCAGGACAGCTGCACTCCATGGGACAATTTGGAACATACACATTACATGTTTGTTTAGTATTTTAGTAGCAAGGTGTCACATACTGTATATATAGTACAGTAAGCAAATAATAAATAATCTTAGTATTCTTCTTCTGACTGGCTGTTATGCAAAGGGTTCTGAGCTGCAGGAAGGTGAAATATAAAAAATAGGCTAAGCAGATTAAATAAAGGAAGTCAGAGTTTGGAAATAAGTCACACCGAATGCAATACAGAATGCTTTTGGGTAGACATGCATGGATTGTACTGTTACGCCAGCTTTTTTGTAGTGGAGGAGGGGGAGAAGGAGAAGGAAAGGAGAAGACAACGAATTGCTGAACTATTCTAGTATATTGCATTTTAGACACATCTGTTCTTAGTAGTTTCAATAAAAAAGATATGCCTATTATACTAACAATATTTTGTCTGCCATGCACACATGCATATATAGCCCAGACATGCACCAAATCTTGATCATTGGGCTTTTAAAATGCTCCATGAGCATTTAGCTCAATGCCAAAGTGTCTATACTGGATAAAAAAATCATTAAGGATTTAAAAAATGATAAGTTCATTCTCAGAAGGAATATTAACAGACAAAGTTCAATGGGCAGCATACATTCCCTTAAAACAGAAGACGAAAGTCAGTGCTGCCCGCTGTTTCACATTCTCTCTTTTAAGTTTCACAACTGTCACTGCCCACTGCAGGATCAAGAGCAAAAATGTGGTTGTTCTGTACCAGGAGAGCAAGAAGAAGTTCATCTTTGATGTGTTGCCTTTCATGTCCTTTCTCTCCTCAACTTTTCATTGAGGATATTGAGATGCCAAGAACCTCTTAAGATTCCAGAAGCAATTTAGAGAGTAAATCCCATTGCTAAAGGCTGGAAAAGTTGAGTCTCCTTGTTCTAAGAAGGCTCTGAAGTCAGATACTTGTATATACACTTTTTTTTTTTTTTTTTTTGTCTGCGCTCAGTCATTACTGACCCTGCAGTGACTGCCTGGATGAGTCCTTGCATTTTCCATGCTTGGACGAGTCCTTGCAGTTTTCAAGGCAAGTGTTTCGGAAGTGGTTTGCCAGAGCCTCCTTCCTAGAGCAGAGCCCAGCTGGCGAGCGCAGGAGGCGGGGTTTCCGTTGCTTCGCGCCCTTTTCGGGCGAGCGCGGTTTCGCGCTTACCGGCAATTGGTCCCGTCTCTCTGTGCAAGACGCTGCCAGCATTTTTCCTCCCACCGGAGTGAGAGTACCCATTTATCTACTCACGTGAGTTTTCGACCTGTTGGGTTGACAGGAGCTGGGGAGGAAACAGGAGCTCACCCTGTTAATGCAAAAGGCTGGACTCGAACCGCCGAAGCCGTCAGCCATTTCTGGCCGGCAACTTTCAGCGTCATTAAGCCGCTGCGCCACTAGTTCATTTTAAATGTAAAAACACTCTCTGGTTCCCCCTCTATCTATTATACTCTTGTGCAAAAGTCACTCATCTTTTTACATTGGTGGGAGCAATGGAATTTTGCTATCCCAGAATGGATATTGTCACATAGTGGTTCTTCAGAAACAGCATTCCCCATTCATAAAGTGGCTGTCGATCTTTAAAACTCCCATTAAAAGCAAACTAAAGCCAAGTCTTCCATATCAAAATTAATGAAACTAATTGGGAGACCTCTCTGGTTCTAAAATTAATTGGGTTATAGATGAACTGATGCCTTTGGGGGGCTACTAAGTTGTCAAAATTCATTTTCTCTGGACAGTTTAGATGGTGCCCAGAGGCAATCTTGGGCTGAGAATACCTAAAGATATATCTTAGATGATTGAATTAAATTTAAATATATTGCTGTTAGAAATAGAAACCATTTTGGATAGAGGGACTTTACTTAAAGAGAAAGTAAAATTAGTGCTTTAAAAATGAATATCTTGCTATGAGTAATTTATGCCACATATGGTATTCCTGGGTAGATGCCTAAAATGCAACTTTTAGTTGTCAGGTAGAAAAGAGGTGGAAACTTGTTGTTACGGACCATCTTGGTATCAGCATTTTTAAGACTTCCTATAAATTGGATAAAATTTCTCCTTCTAAATTAGCTACTATGGAGATATGGTTCAACATTAGAAACAGAAGTGATTTTTTTAGATCACTATCCCCTATCCAATAATAATAATGACTTGATGTCACATAATCAATAATGGGAGTCTTTGCAATATCACTTTTTTTCTGATAAAAGTGTGAGGTCTCAATTTCTGTTGTCCTCCTGTTAGCTTCCAAGCTCTGGGATATAATTCAAAAGAACACAGGCATCTATCTTTAAAATCCCATGAATCCTCCAAAATAAAATAAATATATGAAATAATTTCTTTCCCAAATGGAACAACTCTGGCACAAGTCCATATCAAATGAACCAATGTTGTGTTTTGAGCACCATATATCCAACACTAGAGGATTATTATTTTGTAAAGAACATGTTAAATTGTTGCGCATTAGAAGAGGTTCTGAAGCATTCAGAGATGCTGGCCCATATCTGGATTTCAAAAGAAGTCTTAACTGAAGATTCTGCCTCTCTCCACTTTTAGCAAATAATACTTATGTTACAGATTCTCAAATAATCCAAATTCATCATCCAGTTATATTAATTGCTCTAAGGCATACTATGTGCTTTAAACCTTCCCATAATCTCTAACAAAAGGATTACTTTGCTATTTTCCCATAATGTAAACTTCATGTGGTCATAAGGCTCAACCAGGGGCATCAGCTGGCGGGGAGGGCCATGTCCCTGCAACTGAAGTCCCACCCCTTTTTAACCTGTGATGCCCCCGTGAACATCCTAGTGGAATAAGCATTTTGTCATTGGATAAAACTGTTTTAAAAAATGGCTGGGTATAAAAGCTTAGTTCTTCAATTTCCTATTTTTTTTGTAGTTAAATAAACTAATTTAAATATTAATAATTTAACTATGTAACACAATATGTCTACTTTTGATTGGTTGATTGATTGATTGGATATGTCCCATCAGGTCAGTGTCAACTCTCAGAGACCACATAAATAGATTTCTCCAGAACTTTCTTCTAATTTAGTCCTTCAGGTCTCCCCATGGAGGGAAGACCTCCTTCCTTTCTTCTCCTAATTTAGTCCTTCCCTTCACCACTGTAACTGAGTCCATCCACCTTACTGCTGGTCATCCTCTTCTTCTCTTTCCTACCACCTTTCTCAGCGTGGTGGACTTCTCAAGAGAGCTGGGTTTTTATATAATGTGTCTGAAGTAGGATAATTTGACCTTGGTCATTTGTGTCTTGAGTGAGAACTCTGGGTTGATTTTGTCTGTTTTCTTGGTATTCTCAAGAGCCTTCTCCAACACCAAAGTTTCAATGCATCAATACTCTTTCTTTCCTGCTTCCTCAAAGTCCAACTTTCACTTCCATAGAGACCCACAGAGAAAATCATGGCTTGCACAATTCTGAACCCAGCATCAGAACATCATTTCCCAAATCTTGATTTCTAGGGAAGAAGTATATTAAAGCCCCCTGTGGCTTGGCACATGGATATATGAGAGTTATACAGACTAAAGCTGTACACAGTTTAGCACCAATCTACTTTCAGGACTGCTTCCTCCAATTAGAATTAATATGCCCAGCTCCTACATCCTGGGAGAACTTGCTAGTGATAGTGCAGTTCCATGGTGCTCAGCCTGTGAGTGCTGCTTTTCAGTGGCAACCTTTAGTCCAGGGTTTCTCAACCTCAGCAACTTTCAGCTGTGTGGACTTCAACTCCCAGAATTCCCCAGCCAGCATGGCTGGCTGGGGAATTCTGGGAGTTGAAGTCCACACATCTTAAAGTTGATAAGGTTGAGAAACCCTGCTTTAGACCATAGAATAACCACTACAGTGATTGGCCCCCATGGTTTTAATCTCCCAAAAACTTTGGAAAATTGAGTTGTACTGGAGGGCTTATAGTGAATGATAGGATACTTGGAGATATTTAACTTATTTATTTTTTAAGGTTCACAGTTCTAATTATTGTTTCAGAATGACTGTGGAACTCTTAGTTTTTAATGCTTTTGTGCTTTGCTCTTGATTGTTGTGACTGAGCCTAATCAATTGTGGCAGGTATTCATATGACAAATAAATTGAATAAATGATACAGGTTTAGGTGGGGCTTTCTCTCATTTTCACCCTCTTTTTGCTTATTAAAAAAAAAAAAGCTTTGAAAAATGAGGGTATTCTCCACTATCCCAGCTAGTGCTGCGAACTTTCTCCAGCACTCCAGGCGACTTAACTTTCCCTTTTCCTGTCAGCCCTTCAAGGTAGGCCAAGTCAGATCAGGAAGCAGACTCCAGGAGTAAAACTGGAATTCTACTTCACTGATATACGGCACTGTAACAGAATCCTGACAAAACTTTTCTTCCTTCCCTTTGCCTTCTTCTGCTCAAGAGACTTAAGGCACAGCTGGTTTCAGTTTCTTTCTCATGTTTCTTCCTGGCCTGAGCTGAAATCATATTTTGCTAATGACCATCACATAGTTACCCCAAGAACATATCTGTGGGTCTCTACATTTCTCTAGCAGGGACAGCCACAAATGCATGGGGCGTCTGGCTGGGGAGTTTTGGGAGTTGAAGTCCACACAGCTTAAAGTTGCTGAGACTGAGAAACATTGCTCTAGAGAATATGGAATTTCGGTTAGCAAAGAAAACCAGAAAGTAGGGGTGGGATAGGTAAAACAGAACAGAATATTCTGGAGATGAACATGGGTGGCCAGCTGTCTGATAAAGATAAAGGTTAAGAGGAACAGTCCTTTTAAAAGCTGAAGATCTACTGTGAAATGTTGTTGCAGCTAATTTGCCTCTTTTATGTCCAGCCTTGTTTATAAACCTACCTTTATTCAACAGTCCTACTTGGAAACACCATTTAGATTCTTATAAGCTTTCATTTAGTTTAGGTGTCAGTGTAGCAAGGAGCTCAGTGAACTGTTCTGGGCATGCTCAGGTACAGGGAAACCTTTATTTACTTGAGCCCACCAAAATTATAATTTTATTAAGTTAAAACTTGATTTATTGGACAACTCTCACCCACTCACCCAGTTTAGCAGGTTTTGGACCTCTCCCCAAATAACGGACATCTGGATATGCCCCCAAATCGTGGACAAATCTGTTGTACCTGAAGTACTCCAGATGAAGCAGGACAATTTAATTTGATCTTGATTTTATGACATCAACAACCCTTCACATCATTTGCATAATGATGCCACTACACCAATGGTGCAAACTGATGCAAATCACATCATTTGCATCACGGTACATCATTTATGCATCACCATTATGCAAATGATAGAAATTCATCCAAATTATGCATTTTAATATTTCATGAACAATCAGAAGTATTGGACCCCCTCTTCCCCCATTAGGCTGCTAAATCAAGATTTTACTGTATTCTCTTAATAGCACAGCATTATCACATTTTCCAGAAGTACCCAGAATAATACAAACCAAGGAATATTTAGTGGCTAATGAGGCCCTTTTTAAAAGATTAATCTGTTTATAACACCTCATTAATAGGCTGTTGTCAACAGGTAAGGTGTATTTTAAAACACTTCCTGTACTATTGCACAGTCAGATAGAATTGCTGCTAATTTTCTTAAGAGTTCCTAGAGATTGCATGGGGGGGCGGGGGGAGGGCGGGGCACAGTTTCCCTTATATGTAACTTTTGCAAGCAATTTCTCCTAATATGACATGGGGAATTGCATGAACAAAATTGAAAAAGTGCAAATTGCGAAGCATTTGTGCATTTTGATATTACTCAGAGACACAGATATTTAGGAATTTTGCATTAAAATAAGAACCGGATGAATTGCTGTTGGAATCCTACATCTGATGTAATATGAAAGCCATGCATTTCCTTGGTTTATTTGCAAATTCGAAATTCCTTTGCTTTGCATAGTTCAATTTTACTTCAATTTCTCTTATTTCTCTTAATGTTAACATAGATAACTGTTGCTGTGAAATCTTAATTTATTGGGAGATATTTGTATCTCCTGGGGAGTTCCTTAATTCTTCTTCTTTTCTTTTAATCTTGTCCAATATATTTTGTATTATCTCTTGCCTCTTCTTCTTAAGTTCAGAGTTATATTGTATCAGATAATCTTTCTGTAACAATGCTTCATTTAATCTCCATCTGAAAGAGTTAGATTTTCTTTTATAAGACAGACTCACAGGATTATGTTCTGAGAAAGTCTTTGGTAAAATCTCTGCCTTAGAAATTTTAGTAGCCAAGGCTCCTGAAATCCAAATCATATCTATTCTTGAAAAAGATCTGTGTCTTTCGGAAAAATAGATGTACTCTCTTAAACTACCTTTTTTTTTTTTGGTCTCCATACATCAACTAGCCCTAAATTGTCCATCAAATCAAAGAAAACTTTTGGTAATTTACTTTGAGCAATTTTAATATTTTTTTCAGAAGTCCAGTCCTGTTGAGAGGAGATCACTCTATTCCAATCCTCCATCAAACACCAACTTCCATAGGAAAAGTCCATTAATCTGTCTATAGGTTATTTATAAAAGGTCACTTTATCTTCATTTGGGGCATAAACTCCCAGGATCATAGTTTTAATCCCATATAATATAACTTCTACTCCAACAAATCTACCATGTTCATCAGTCAACACAAATTCTGGGTTTAGCTGAAGGTTAATATACAAAACAACTCCTTTTCTCTTCTTAATATCTGCTGAGATAAACTCTTTACCCAAATTTTATAGGTCAAATATTTTATATCTTTTTTCCTGATATGAGTCTCTTGTAGGCAAATAATATCTTGCTTTAATTTTTTTTAAATAATGATTTTTTCCCCTCTTTTGAGGAGCATTTGCTCCATTTATATTCCATGTTAAACATTTGTAATCTATACTCAGGCCAAAAATTTAGAAAAGTCCGTACTTTTAGCACCTAGTTCAGTATCATCTTTCGATTCCTGTTGCATCTGTTGTGATTGTTGTGTAGTTCCCCCTAAAACCTCTATTTCCATCTCCTCCAACTTTCCTTTATATCTTTTAAAAAAAAATCTCTTGCCTTCTGAACAGAATTCAATCTAAATCCTTGCTGTTTAAAAGTAAAAATTGCACCTTCCAATTTATCCCATTGAAATGGGATCTTTTTCTGTTTTAACTTTTCAGCCAAGAAGGACCATTCTTCTCTCTTACATAAAATTCTACTAGGAATCTCTTTCAAAACAATTCTGTCTGAATCACCCATTTTCAATCTTGTGTTAAAATGCTGCAACAGGGCTTGATCTCTTGTTTTCTTTCTAACAAAATGCACCGAAATATCTCTAGGGACATTCCTCATTCTGGCAAATCTGGAATTTATTCTATAAATCTAATCAAGATTCCAGATGCAGAAATTTTGTCAAGGTATTAATAAGCCGCTCCCTAACATTTTCATCTGCAAGCTCTAAATCGCAAACAGAGAGTCAACAACAAGTGCATGGTCTGTGCATGTGTTCCTGAGAAGGAAGGCAGAAGGAAGTGACCTCAGATTAGCAATCTCTTAAGCAAAGAGCAGGCAGAATGATAAACTTTTATGTGAGATGGATGGCTATGGATGGAGAAGAAGAAGAGGAGGAGGAGGAGGAGGAGGAGGAGGAGGAGGAGGAGGAGGAGGAGAGGGAGGGAGGGAAGGGGAAGGGGAAGGGGAAGGGGAAGGGGAAGGGGAAGGGGAAGGGGAAGGGGAAGGGGAAGGGGAAGGGGAAGGGGAAGGGGAAGGGACACCAAACAAATCATCCCACTGCCCCCTGGCAATCAGTAGATTATGAGGTGCTGGACAGTTAGTGCCATCACACCAACAAAGGGAGAGGAGTGCATGCAGTAATCCTAACCAATAATTCTGAAGATCCAGTGTTCCCATCAGCAGTGAAGACCCTTCCCAGGTGCTGATCCTTTGGCTTGAGCCTTCAACTTTGTCAATAATTCCTAGAACTTATTCCATCCTTGAACTTCCTTCTTTATGAAGAGTGCCTCGGAGAGTGAGGCTGCCTAATTAAATTAATGGAAAGAAGGAGCCAGGCAAATTGGTTCTCACTGAATTGCTCAGGACTAAATCACAACAGTGGCAAAAGAGTGTCTGTGGCATTTCTATGGAAGCCAACAGAGAGGCCAATTGGCAGAAACTGAACAAACGAGTGGGTTTTCGTATCGGTGTCCTAATGGAGATGAACCAGCAGAGCTCAACAGAGAGCTTCAAAGACTCTCCATAAATCATTGGGTGGATTTTGTAAAATCATTTGGTGGGTATATATGCAATAATCCCACATTCCTGCTTTTTAGTGTTTTATGGGATGCCATACACTGGAACATTAATCTCTGTTGTGATAATGAAATAGGTTTATCTACTATGTAAACATCAGAAGTGCTTAATTAAATTCACTGGTGGGTTCCTTAAGAGTAAGAGGCCTATGGCCTTGCCTACATTTCTCTTTCCTTCACCTATTCTCTCTGGTATTTGCCTGCATTCCTTCAACTGCCCTCTGACTGAATAGGGACGAATACTTATCCCAATATTTGAGACAAATGGCCTTGCTTGGAGAATGGAGAAGTGAGCCTTATTTTGTTCATGCTGGCACAGGAACAGTGACTTCTTTTTTTTCTTTGCACAATTATGAATCATTAGAAGTAATTTCAGCCCCCTTTGTCAGGTCCTTACATTTCTACCGTCATTATCTACTCACTTGGGCTAGTAAAACTTGCAGACTGAAATATTTCCCCAACCTTAATTAATTCACTTTACTGCTGAGTCACCAGTTTTCTAGGCCAGTTGTAAGGAAAGCAGTTGTAAAGGAGCTTTGTGGCTCTCTCCCTGGGTCCATCTTGTTCAAATTCATTGCTTTATTTATAGAGGGCCCCCATGCTAATCATTTACCTGTATTAGCAGTTGTACTGTTTTTATAGCAGGATGGGCTGGCAATTTATGGCGGGCAGGTATCAGTGCTGCTCATCCTCTTCAGATAGTTTATATGTTGCCAACGTGACCTATTTGTCTGAATGGCCAATCATTTTTCCTTAGTTTCATGGTGTAGGCAGGCAAGGAGGGGTAGCTATTACTGGCTGTGTTCTCACAATAGACTAACCAGAACAGGTGAAGATCTAGCAGGTACCCCGGCACAATATACCAAGCTTGGCTAGGGTTATTCTTGCATAGAGATACTCTTAGTTGGGTTCTTTGTGGCTTTGCATGTTAAGTGAACCCGGCCCATGTAGTTCGTTCATGGTTCAGAATGTTGTGGGAACCTAGAAAACAAGTTAATTCAGAATATAGATAAATATGTTGTATGAGCTGAGCCAGCAACAATTCTCTTGTTCCAATGAAGAACTTTGATTTACTTGGTCACCACAGCCCTAGGTGAGCAACTTTATTTAGGCCTTTCAAATAACTCTTGTAAGTGCAAAGTCCCAGATTTTAAAATCTGTCTTTAGTTTTGGGGTGCTTGAGATATTTTCATATTGCTTTGGTTTTAATGGTTGGATATTTTCTTTTGGGTTTAATTTGTTGCCTGGTTAGTACTTGGATGAGAGAGCACTGGGAAAGAAATAGAAGGGAGGGGAGACAGAAGCAATCAATAGATAAAAGGCAAATAAGTTCGCAGTTTATCTTATAAATGGCAACTCAGCTCAGGTGGCAAGAAACCTGGGAAGAAGCATTTCAAGTCCTTCAAAAAGACTCCATCTTAATTATATCATTAGAAATAAGTGTTCAAGTTCCTCCTATAGTTTCCAAGGTTCTGTGTTTACCCAAGACTAGCATTAAAAAATTGATGGATTGATTATATGCCATCAAGTTGGTGTTAACTCTTAATGATCACACAGATAAATTTTTCTCCATGACAATCTGTCCCTAACCTGGTCTTTCAGATCTTCCAACAGTACACCCATTGCCACTGTAACTGAATCTATCCACCTTGCCACTGGTTGTTCTCCTCTGCTCTTTCCTTCCACCGTTCCCAGCATTAGAGCCTTCTTTAGAGAGCTAGGTCCTCCCATGATGTTGCTATGAACTTTCCTTAAAATTTATCCATAAATGCATGAAACAGCCAAGGGGACATCGCACATCCTTGTCTCATTCCTTGCCTAGTGCTGAACTGTTTGCTAACCACTCCATTTATTCTCACGCATGCTTTACTTACATAATATAGAAATATAAATGATGTGAAAATGATATTATGAAATGCTGTAGGAAACATTAACCTGCGTATTTAATTCAGATTGGATTATAAGGCTTTTCAATCAGCAGGAGAGCATTTGACTTTTCCACTGAAAACTGTAGAACTTTATTGTGCTTATCTTTGACTATACAGTGTGCAATTCTTGCTTCCTTGACAAAAGCAGAGCATGGAGAAGAATATCTTGTTCCCTTGCAGCTAATGCGGTAGGCTGTTAACCATGAGAGATCATGCCATATTGAACCCATCAAAGACATTCATCTCTGCAGATACATTCCTTAATTACTCAGCAGTCCTTAACTGAGCATTTTACTTGTAATGATAGTGGCATTCAGCGATGGCTCACTCAAGGCATTGCTTGAAGAATGAAGATGAAGCTTTTAATAGTATTGTCTCGATGATTATAGATGCAGTAGAATATAACTTAGTTGAGAGGATGCTGTTGTGTTCATATCATGGTTCTGAGCTTTCTTTTAATAGCTAGTCATTCACTTTGGGAACATTATTAAAGATAAAATTATCAAGCATGGAGAAGCCTTCCTTGGTAAGAATCATTATGGTTTCTGCAAAAGCATACTGTCCCAGTAACTTCTTAGAGCTCTTGTAGAACATCAACCTAGAAATAGCTACCTGCACATTTAAAAACATTGTGGCAAAATCCTGTCCTAAGGATTCCTGAGCAAATTTAAGCATATGATGAGAAATTGTACATGGCTGAACAACAGAAAGCAGAGAGAATAAATGCACACTTCTGATGACCAAGGGACCAAGAAGGCCAGCCATCTGCATTGGGTTGCTTTTCAACTGCTCATAAATTATCTAGTGATAGGGATAAGTGCTGACTTGGCCACTTCATCAGGATGCAGCAAATAGCACCAAAATTCTACTCCCAAACTGGAACATTATTTCTTGAGGTTATTTCTTAAAATAGTTACTCACAGTAGTGTTGCCTTCACTTCTTGGTTATTTTAGTAGGCACTCATGGCAATATCTCCAGAGTATCACAGAATTTAAAGGATGGAAGAGACCTTGGAAATCATGTCGTCCATCCCCTGCCCAGTGCACAAATCCAATACTGAAGTATCCCAGCAGGTGACCATCCAGCCTCTGTTTAAACCCTTCCAGTGAAGGTGACTCTACTGCCTGAAGTATTCCACTGTTGAGCAGCTATTCGGAATTATCTGAGTTCTGCTGATCCATTCACTAAATATATGACTATTGAGGGTGGAAGCAACGGAGTTCATGATGTTGGGTCCTTAGTGTTCTCTGAGCTTGGTTGTTTTCTGCGGTGCACTGATAATGTTACCTAGCTTGGTAACAAAACATCTGCAGGAAGACCACCAGGCTCAGAGAACACTAAACCCCCTAAACACTGAGCTACATGTAATTCTGCACTATTAAGGTTCACTATGTCATAACAGACTAAAGACATGGAAGGAAGAACACCAAGTTTTTCTTCTCCAAGTTAATTCACATCTCTTTACATAATCCAAATTCATCTTTGACCTTCCGATAACCGTAGGCCAAGTGGTATTGTATCCAAATAGAATCGGTGTGCATATCTAATAAGCTGAGGGGTGGGGGTTAGGGGAATGAAGTTAAAGGGTTGGATTGTGAGCATAAAGCTATTTCTCAACAAATGTCTATTTAAAAGAAAAAAGAAAAACAAATGCCTTTTTGATAAATGTTAATTGGCTTTGTCTTGCTGCCACTAACCACAGCACCATTGATTTTAATTATTGATTGCAATTATTGAACTGGCAGGATAAAGAAAAATCTGCTATATTCCTTGAATGAAAAGGCACAGGGGAGGACAGAGTGGATTTCTATTAGAAATAATTATGATTAGTGAATAACAGACTATGCTGTCAAGAATTAATAGGGTCAGATGAGTGTGCCTACAGTTTAATCTTGTAAAATTTTTCATTTATGAATTGGAAGAAAAACAAGATAACTGAAGCAACCCTTGAAGGAGATGAATGTTCATTACAAGCCAAATAATGGGATAGTAGTCAGAATGCACAAGTGAGAATTGCAACAACATACTAAGAATCTGGATCAAGCTACTGGTATGAATCTCTTTCCCTCCTGGTTTCCTGTCTGTCCATGCCTTCCACGACCACTTTGAAAAGAAATGCAGTTTGGGGGAGGTTTTTTTCTTTTTTCCTCCCTTAGCAATTTTCTTCAGCTGCTTGGGAAGGAACGCAATAGGGCAAAAATGCTAATGATAGATTTTGAACTTGTTCTGTTGAATTAGATGTTTATATAATATGCCATCTTGGGAAGACTCTAGCTTTGAAAAGCAGTTAAGGAATGCATTGAATGAATGAATGAATGAATGTACCAGGACCATGCTGGGAGCATCTTTTCCTCCCTGCTGCTGTCATTATCAGCACGTTAATTTTAAGATGCAGGTCACATGTTTCTTTAAATAAAAATAAAAATGATACTTGTGGGCCATTCTGAGCAAAGCACCATATAATGAAGACTATCGAATTTACCTTGGGGATGGAAAAGGCATCACTCAGATACCCAAAGAGAGAAAAGAAGTGGCTGGCAGTATAGCTGGAGCCCTAATGCAAGGGCATTTGGAGGGCAGAGGCTCAAAAAAGTAAAAAGGGGTGGGGCAACATACATTTAAGACAGGTGGGCTTTTGATTGTGTGGTTGCAGCCACCATCTTGATTTTTTGATGCATCCTCATGGACACTCCTCCTCTGATGATCACTGAAAGACCTAGAATGCAATCCTTACTTCAAACAAGCCTCTTATGTTCAATGTTATCACCAATCCTGCTGGAGATACCCAGGGCAAGATGAACCCTAACCAGAATGAAGTCTGAGGAGCATTCATCTTTTCCCAGAAAAAAAAAAAGAAAGAAAAAATCCAAAAATCCATTTTTGAAAGTATATGAGATGATTTGGGCTTTTCTTTCCTTTTCCAGTGAAAAATAACCCCCAAATGCCACGCTGTCTGGTCATCCCTAGAAACATTGCAAGAGAACTGAGCTAACATAGCTCAGTTAGCTTCTGAGCTAAGTGCTGCAATGAGAATAGCAGGTGGGGTATTTTTGCTGTGAAAAAGAAGATAAAACCAAAACCTCACTCATCATATATTTTTCAGAATTAAGTATGATGGCCTTCTATTCTTGCTTGGAACCAGCAAATGTATACCCAGATATTTAGAAAAAATCGAGGCAGAAATCTGGAACTGAAACTCTTTTGCAAGGTGGGCACTTACAGTTAGTAAAAACTGAAATCAGATGCACCCCAGTCCATGCATCTCTGCTCCCAAGTAAATGCAAATTTGGATTTTAAAATAATGGATCTAAGATATCACTGCTACACATTCAGCTCACTAACTAACTTGATCTCTACATTTAGCAGCATTAAATTGTTTGAATGAGTTTTTCAAGGAGAAGAATTTATAGATGAATGCTAAGCTTTTAAGATTTGCCTTACTTATGTATTTTCTATATAATACTTTTCAATATCACTCTTTCAATCAAAATTCCCAGGATGGTAATAATAAATATTATTATTTAATATTACTTCATAGCTGTTCACAAGCAATCAGTGCAAATGGATTGGAACTAGAGACCTACTGAAATCAATTCGAAAAGTTAGCATAACTCATTTAAATCCTATTGATTTCAACAGCTCTAGGATTATTCTATCTAACTCCAATAAATTGAACTGATTAAAATAACCTGTTATGTTTCCAGTTGTTTCAATAAACCAAACATTTAAAAGCAATTCCAATTTCAAATTTAAATCTCCAGGCCATTAAAAGATAATAAAACATAATTCTGGACATCACAGCTCCAATTCTAAACACATTTACAAAAGTATGAACCTCCACTATTCTAGCTGACAGACAAGCAGAATCATTATAGTATTTTTTAAATTTATTTGTTTTATTAAATTTATTATGGCTGCCCGCTCAAATAGATTCTGGGCAGCTTTCTAGCCTAATTTCTGAAAACATTTTCTTGAAAACCACCACTCCTCAAAAGCCAACCCACACATACTTCTATTGACCTTCCAGAATGATCAGGTATCTGTTCTGACATGCATTTGTCATACAATCTTAATATTAAAGATGGAATTGCATACTTATCAAATAATCCTGACAGCCTCAGTGACTTTTGGAGAGATAGGCTTTTGAATTATCAGGCTACATCTGCACAAAGTGCCAGTTCTCAAATATTAAACTCAGATTTATGGGGATGCAGTTTCAGATCTCAATCTGATAATCTGATTATTTTAAACAATGAAAGGGAAAAGATCATTTCTTCATATAATTAAATTATAAGAGAAGCTGTCATACATTTAACTAACTCGCTTATCTCCTCTGTGATAAAAAAAGCTTTTTCTTGGTATGCATATTTAACTTCACAATATGGAACACAACCCTTTGGAATATTTACTTGTGTACCACACTGGAATGCATGACAGCTGCTTAAGAAGGTACCAGATTCATTGACTATGCAAGCATATTTTGGAGTGTCTCAAACATTTATAAATCTGAATTCAGAAGATTTAAGTCAAGATCCACTGTTTGTCAGGAATTAAAAATCACTCAGTCAAAACCCAGTGCTTTACAACACCATGCATTATGTCTGAATATGGTTAAGAAGAACGGAGTTGTCCATGCCAATAACAAAATTTCTTAGATCCCTTTTCTAAACAGAAAAGTCTGGGTGCCCCTCTACTTGTGTCACCAGAAATGACTAAAAGCCCTCATGCAATGGGGAATACTCTTCATCACAGTTTTGGATTGCCCAAAGGGTTATAGATATTCAAGTGGACATGAATTAAAGTCAATTACAGGCCTTTTAGATGATCACAGAGTGAATCAGAACAATGGGAATGCTTTTTCCATTTTATCAAAGTGTCTGAGTAGAGCTTTCACAGTCCATTAGTACCCACCAAAGATTCAACTAGGATATTTTATTGAGTCCCACACCTTCCATTTCCCCAGTTAATGGAGACGGAGGATATCTTAATATTAAGACATGAGTTGCTTTTATCAGGGAAACCTGAATGCTGTGGTTAACAGTGAACCAGGAGAGATGGAAAGTTCCAGAGCCCCTGGAGCACTGGACAGAAAATTACATTTAAAGCACAAGGATTTAAAGGGTGAGACCTCCACCATCCCCAGCCAATTTCTCTTCCTCCATGAGAAAGCATGGAAAGAAATAGAAGTAATCATATTGAATGGCTCCCAGGAAGTTTCCCCAAGCTCACAGAAAGCCTTTTCTTGGAAGCTTTCTCTGAAAACTGAGAAAGTTGAAAAAGACTGGATCAGTGATAAAGAGGATCCAGAACAGCTCCCTGGTCTAGAGACAATAAGCTGAGGACAGAAGCCCTATATAGCTTGAGTGCTATGAATGTATAAACATTATTTTTTTATAAAAAGTTAAAATTCCAGTCTCAGCTCCCTTGGAATCATTTCAGAGCAGCCTCCCTCATAGTTCAGTGACTAGGGAAGTGCACATACTCAGAAGTCCTTTAGGAAGTGAGGCAGATGTGTTTTATCACTACTTTTTAGAAAAAATATATATCTTCAGGGTGGCAGTGCAATACTTCCAACTATGTTTAAATTTACAGCAGCACCAGGTTTTTTACAGAGATGTTTCTTCTGTCCTTGGACACTTCCTGGAATGACCTCAGTGTCAGAGCTTGGTTTTCATGGTGGGTAGGGTGCCCCCTGCCCTCCCATCAGTCTCTGCAGTTTGTCAAACATAGCACTGGGGTCCAAGCACCCTTCATTGTTTCTCCCCCTCCTCTTCCCACCCCCCCCAAGTACACCGATGGGACCTCTTACAGGTCAGAGGCACTCTTGTCAATAAAGAGTTTACCCTTGGTTGGCATTTAGCTTTGCAATATGCAGCATCACTTTAATTTTTCCATACATTAAAAAAAAAAACTAAAATTATTAAGTCACTTGCTGCAGGGAGCCTGTCAGGTTTCAGGAGAAAGACCAGCAGACCCCTGGTTAGCTATGGGCATCACATTGTCTATCCTAAATTTCTAGTTTGGAAAAATCCCTGGTGTGTATCATTTGTCACCCTAAAGATGACACAGCCGTCAAAAACTATAACTTCATTTTATTTTTATCATTTTGAATTTAGTGTAAAATCATTTGTATTCATCTTGTCCATTCTAGGAAGAGAGAGGAAAAAAAATTTTTGTCTCGGTCTGTCAGAAATCGTCCTTTGGTTTCAGTCTTGCATGAAATATGAAAATAAAACTAGATTCATTCTAGCTGGGATAACAGATCTGAAGCCTATATGAAAGTGATGATGAATTATGTGACTTCAAAAACTACTCACCATGGACTGGAAATTAAACAGTGCACTGATACTAGACATGAATGGAAAGTTTCATGGTACATATACTGTTAATTTTCAGTAATGATGAGTAACATGTAGAGTATATAAAATATAGATTTTTATTTTCAAATAATATGATTGCAGGACTATCACCAGTGAAGGATCAAATATAAATAGGTCCTGCTATAAAAAGGGGTGTTGTTTTATTTCAGGTTGAAATGGCAAAAGGAATTGCCAGGTCTTGGCTGTAGGTCAAGCTACTCACAGAATTCAGGACCACAAACAGCTCCCTCAGCGGCTGAAGGCTGAAGGAAAAATAATCAGAACAGCAGCTACAGTAAGAATGTTGTTTCAGCAGTTGTCAGAAGCCAACTGTGGGTTTCCATAATGTGACAGCCAGGGAATCACCTATCAATCCATCTTCTCAGATGGACAATGTTGTTTTTAAATATTGGTGGGGGAAGCAGGGAAGCTCCACCTCAACCTTCTTCATTGACTGGGATAGAAATAATTTTTTGTGGAAATATGAACATAAGCATTTCACAAAAATTTTTGTTTACACAATTCTCACCATGTCAGGACTCAGTGGCAACTTGAGTTTGGATTCCCACATAGATGTCCTGTTTTATTGTCCAAAGCTAGCACTACCCGCTAATAGGAAGATGAAGTTTGGGTTGATAAACTGTTTAGGAACTTGGAGAGAACAAAAGAAAAAGCTGTTTCCAAAAGATGAAACAGGAAAAACAGCACTCAAGTCAGATTTTTTTCAAGCTAAGATAACATAAGCAATGTACTTTACAGGAAGAATCAAAAGATCACTTCAGGAAAATTCTGAGGAGTCACAGTCCCAGAATTTACACAAGGTAGTCACTGGCCAGTATAATGAAGGCATTATTTCTAACAATTGAGAGATGCAGAGAGCTGAAATGCTGAAAGTTACTGGCACAAGTATTAGTAACACATGACACTGGGGAGAATCCCAAACTCTCTATATCAGGTAGACGATGCCTGCGTGCCTCATCTGTACCTTCAAGTACCTTCTCTCCTGAATATCGGGGAGCAGAAAATTCTCAAGAACTTCATCTGAATCAGTAGCTGACTTCTCCACAGCACTCTTTGCCCCAGCTTCATCTCTGTCCGGAAGTTGTGAGTTTCTGGATTCCTTCTAGGCTCAATGCTGCATTTCCTGCTCAACGTCGGGCAATAAATTATCCCTAGGGAATATGACAATGGATGAAGAAGGACCAGTCAGGCCCATTGTCAAGATATTAGCCTCAAGCTTCAAGGGGAATGAACTGCTGAGTGAAGTTTACAGACTATGGTGTTGTACCAGGATCCTAACACTGAGTTTGCCAAGTCACTGTACCTGAGGCCTGTAAACCAGAACCTACTGAATGGAATTCAGATTATCACAGAAGTGACAGAGAAGAAGCTACTATACAGAGAAGATGGGCATGTTTCAAGCCTTTGGCCCCTCAAGATTATTTGTATTATTAGGAAGGGTGACACTCAGGAGTAATGGACTGCAATCCTAAACTAGTGAGCCCTGAGCTCACCAATTGACCTTGTTTGAGTAAGATGCTCAGTAGCAGATTTCCTGGCTGCTTCATTGTGCCCAATGCCCTCCTTATCAGAAAACATATCAAAGAAACTAGAAAGCTATGGTAAGTTTAGCATAATCCTGCTATTTTCCCTGCAAGGAGTTTATGATTTATTATTTTCAATAGATGGAGAATGCAGCAATTAAAGAGGGAAAAGTACATCCCTGTAGGGACACCTGTCTCTCTCTCTCTCTCTCTCTCTCAGTTCACATTTGACTCTTTTGTAAAAGCTAGAAAAGCAAATGGAAGAGGACTGCACTAAAGCAAAAGGCCAAGATCAATTGGACCTCCAAGAGTTCGTTGTTTTTTTTTTCAGAATACAACACTGGTGTATGTTGGCTTTCCCTTAAAGAAGAATCAGATGATGTAGAACACAATGAGCCACCTGCTAACAAGCATAAAGATAGGAGGATAATATATCCAACATCTGCTCTGAGTCTTGTTCCCTATAATGAGGGTGGCAAAGTTCACAAATAACAGACATATAATATTCAGTTTTATTTTTAATTGGGTACTTTTATCCTGAAATTGTCACCACAATCAATAGGGGGCATATATTTAAGTGAAAGGCCCAGTTTTATACATGTACAGTCAGAATTCACTATGCAGTGATGTCAATAACCAGATTTAGTGGGTGTGCCACGTTCTTTAAGTCCTTATTCAAAATACATATTTTATTTTTTATAGTGATTAATTTCTTTCAACAGCTGTCAGTTGGATGTTTCATTGCAGAAGGGAGGGAGGGAGGGAGGGAGGGAGGGGGGTAGGGAGGAAGGAAGGAAGGAAGGAAGGAAGGAAGGAAGGAAGGAAGGAAGGAAGGAAGGAAGGAAGGAAGGAAGGAAGGAAGGAAGGTCCTTGCAACTCCCCAAACTCCCAATTAACGTTGGCATCAGGAAGAATTGGCTTCCTCTACTGGAAAAGCTGTCACAGATCCCTGATTTTTAGATGAATAGCTGTAGTCATATGCAGAACTTCTCAAAATCCATAGGAAGCCTCACAGTAACCTTCTGAACCACTAGATAAGGAGCAGCATCAAACCCAATCCAAATTTCTTGCTAGAAGGTAGACTGGTTATTGAGACAGATAGATGCACTACTATTTCAGCAATTGCACAGTGGACCCTGGTTCCAATGATCCCTTGTCTTGATTAGAAGGCAATGTGCTAGACCAGAGTTTCTCAGCCAGGGTTCTGTGGAACCCTAGGATTCCGTGAGAGGTCACTGGGGAGATCATGTTTTATTTAAAAAATTACAGTGGAACCTCGGTTCACGAACGCATCTGTTCACGAACAATTCGGGTCACGACCAGCTCTGGCCGCAAAAATTTACCTCCGGTCGCGAACGAAGGATCGGGTGACGAACAGGATCCGCGGCCATTTTCCCTCCCATGTCACGTGGTCGCGACTTCCTGTAGGGAGGGGACTTTCCCTCCAAGCAGGAAGCGTGGCCATTTTCCCTTCCGAGCAAGGTTAGCTTTCTCTCTCTTCATACTGTACTTTGTGTCATATTTTTGCAGTTTTTTAAAAAAACAAACATGGTTCAGAACGGATTAACCATATTTACATTGAACCTTATGGGGAAATTTGACTCGGGTCGTGACCAGAAATCGGTTGGCAACCAAATTTGGGGTCGGAACGGATTAACCATATTTACATTGAACCTTATGGGAAAATTTGATTCCGGTCGCGACCATTTCGGGTTGCGACCAGAGTCGCGGAACGAATTAAATTCGTGAACCGAGGTTCCACTGTATTTCAAATTCGGGCAATGAGCTCTCGCATTGATGAGCAGAGACCAAACAAAAATCTAGTTACAGCTCTTTCTGAGCTCTCTGGTAGTGTGCTGTAGGACTGTGTTTATTTCGTTGAATCCATTCTTAATTTTTGACATGAGATAGGGGAGACTGTTGATAGGTAAATGCTATATTGCAGGAAGGGAGGAATATATTGAAGGAAGGGGAGGGAGAAGTGCATTTTTCAAGAAATTAATGCACTCATCCAACTTAGTCTGTGACGTCACTCTCCCCCTCCTGCATCTTTTCCCTGTTATTTTCCTGTAGTTATTTTATCCTGTTATTTAAAATAAACTTCATATACATTTATTCAGTCATGTCCGAGGGTCCAATGTGGTGATTTTTGAAGAGGAGGTGTGAAAGAGAAGAGGAGGATTCTAGATTGGACAATACCAATAAGTTTAATGATGAAAATGATAATGAAGAATTTAAAATTTCTCGGGCATTTCTCTGCACTGGTACATCAATGAACTCAAAAAAAGTCCGTCTTTACAATGAAAGCTGTTTATCAATGGGTTTCACCTGGACTGGTGATCCAAGTTGTCCTATCCCACTGTGCCTCATCTTTGGCGAACAATTGACAAATGCAGCAATGGCGCCAGCAAAATTAAAAAGACCCTTAACTACAAATCACAGCCCTATGACAAGTAAAAGTTCTGATTGTTTTAAACGGCTATTGGAATCACAGGACAGAGTAAAGCTGTTGTTAATAAAATGATAGTCAATACAAAAGCCCAGGAAGCAAGTTATTTAGCAGCAGAACTTATTACAGACCAAAGTAAAAGTCACCCTTTGGGTGAGAAAGTAATCATGCCAGCATGTAAAGTAATAGTGGGGAAAATGCTAGGACTAGATGCAGTACAAGAAATTGAAAAGGTTCCCCTGTCAAACAGTGCAAAAAGTCGGTGTGCTGATGACATGTCACATGACGCTGAAGAGGTTTTGTGTGATAAAGTGAAGAACAGCGACTTTTCTGTTCAAGCTGATGAGTCAACAGATTTCACCAATAAATGTCACGTCACAGCAGTTGTATGATTTGTAAATGATGGTGAAATTCAAGAAAACTTGATGCTGCAAAGAACCATATGAAACATGCAAAGGCTGATGTATTTAAAGTTTTGTCTTCATATCTGGAAACAAAAAGCCTGTCTTCGAGGAACTGTGTTGGCATCTGTACTGATGGTGCTCCATCAATGATTGGCTCCATGAGAAGTTTCATTTCTCTTGTAAGAAAAGAAAATCCTGGTGTCGTCACAACACACTGCTTTGTTCACAGAGAGGTGTTGATGTCAAAAACTCTTGGAGATGAAATGAAAAAAGTTCTGGATAATGCTACAAAAATGGTTAACTTTATTAAACAAAGACAAGTTCACTCAGGAAAGTTTTAAAAAACTATGTGAAAACCTGGACAAAGAGCACATAAGTCTCCCGTTACATACAGAAATATGGTGGCTCAGCAGAGGAAGAGTTCTCAACAGGGTGTTTGAGCTGAAGGCAGAATTTGCAAGAGTATTTTCGAGAAAATAGTATTCCACATTTTGCTGAGTGCTTAGAAGATGGAGAACGGTTACAGAAACTAGCAGACATAGCAGACATCTTTCATCACACGAACCAGCTGAAAAAGTCTCTGCAAGGCACTGGAGAAAATGTTTTGACTTCAAGTGACAAGATTCTTGGATTTAAAAGAAAACTGAATGTTTGGGGAAATCATGTTGCAAAAGGAAACATTGAAATGTTTCTACTGCTGCTTGGGCTTGAGAGTGAGGAAGGATACCAGAAAGTCTCAAATCTAATTGAAAACCACCTGGAAGTACTGCAGAACAAAACTGATCAGTATTTTCAACACAGATGTATGACTGGGTGAGGGATCCTTTCTCTGAATCTTCTGCTCAGCCTAAGAACTTCACTTTGAAGGAAGAGGAAGAACTTTTTGAGCTGCAATCTGATCAAACACTCAAGATGAGATTCACTGATCTACCCATGGACAAGTTCTGGATTTCTGTGAAAGAAGAGTATCCTGCCATTCATAGAAAGGCATTGAACATTTTTCTGCAGTTTTCAACTTCTTACATTTTTCTCATTTAAGAAACATCAAAAGCAAAGACAGAAATCATCTTATTTCAGTTGAAGATGAAATCCTGTGTGCTTATCTCAAGTTTGGCCCAGATTATTTGTGCAGCAAAAAAAAAGCACAGGTTTCACATTAAAGAGGTAAGTTTCATTCTTTATTTTTAGTTTAAGAACACTGATAATGCATACATACAGGCCGACACATGAAACAAATATAATAATTTTGTAACTTATGGCCTATATTTGAGTCTGAATGTGCAGGGGTTCCCCAAGGCCTGAAAAATATTGTAAGGGTTCCTCCAGGGTCAAAAGTTTGAGAAAGGCTGTTCTAGACTGGGGTCTGCAGTCTAAGCATCTATCCAGTACTTGCCTCAGCAGAAAAGTATCCTGGAATAAATTTCCCTTCCCTAATGGCCAAGCCCTATCCTGTCCGGGAACGAGGCTGAAGACTGGGACTATGGTTATTTTTCCTGCTTGCTGGGTGGAAGGGAAAATGCAGGCTGGGTGTCCATCACACTGGGGAGTCCAATAATAACTGCCTTTAAATCATACAACATTAAAACTAAGGACAGCTTCTGTCACCCATCCCATCACTTAGGCACAATAGACATCAGCAGTTGAGGCAGTGCAACTTAACTTGGCAGACTTTCCTGCCAACTCAGTGACTGGTGAGATATACAGTATGCTAAAGCAGCTGAGAAGGAGAAGAAGAAGCCCTACAGATGTGATCTAAGAGTTTGGTGGCAAATTGAGGTTAACCCTGGCACAGAGTTACCTGCCACATGTTTACTAAAATGAATGTTTGAAAGCAGCCATAGCCTGTTTTTCTTATGCGGTGGCAGGATTTGGCAGACTTTGTCTAGGTATAGAAGCTACATGGGGTTAGGTCTGGTTAGTATTTGAATAGGAGACAACCAGAACATTCCCAAACTGTGGGCTAGAAAGGTTAAGTTGAGCAAATTCCAGAAGAAATGGCAAACTCTCTCCATTCTGTTTCCAAGAAAACTGCATGGTCAAAAGGAATCAAACATGAGGGCATCTCTTTCTTTACCTATTACTCCAGCTAAATTGGCTTCTGGATTATAAAAGATGTTTATTATGGGCTTCAGCAAATAATTTTCTATAGCGGCTTCTCTCTAGGGGAAAAAAAAACTCTTCTATCATTCTGTTGGGGCAAAAATGTAGATTTCTATGATTTTCCTATCTCTCAAATTCCAAATTAAGCCTTCCAATTTGTGTGTTGGAAATCATTAAGAAAAAAAAAGCATAAATCTAGTTCTCCCCTTGTGGCGCATTATCTTCATACAGCATTTCCTTCCTGTTGCCTAACCCAGAGACTTGCTGACTCTAAGATGCCCATGGAGAATTAACTTTCCTACAGGAGCTGGTAAAAATGAGTCACCTTAGCAATAGGCTACAGGCTGTATAATCAGCTGTGCAGACATAAGGGCTATATAAATAGCAAGTTGGCATATTTGCTGGTCTAGGAAAAGACAGTTTAACCTATCAGACTGTAACATCTGATTGTCCATTACTGGAATTTGCAGTTTGCAGTGGTATTTTCCACTGGCGTCCACAGCTTTTATGAAGAGATGAATAGACTAATACTCAAACTATCATTTTTAAGATGCTCTTAATAGATTTATGGATACCCCAGTTGAACAAAGCCATGCAATTCTTCCTTCATGCAAAAAAGGAAGAATGTTATATATGTGAAACAAACAAACAAAAAAGATAACGAAGGAAATATGACAGTTCTCCATAACCCCAACTGTTCTTGCTTTGCTCAGTTGCTGACCCATCTCTCCAGCTACAAGGAAAAATACAGTATGGTGAAGTGTGTGCATTTCCATATTATGATCTAGTATCTACTAACTATCAAAGACAATTTAAACAATTAGTCAGATTACACAAAATCCTGTTAATCTCTTCTCCTAATAACCAAAAAAGCTTTAACAGCCACTGTAGAAATCTGCCAGCATTTAGAAAATTACTTGAACAGCTAAGATAAAACTGGAAAAACATGTTTATATGCCATAGGTATAACTACTAAATGGAAATGTTCAGTTTTATTATGACTTAATTGAAGTGTTTATTTTCAAAATATATCCGTTGATAGCATACTTCTGATCTCATAATAAAAGACCGACACAAGAAAATGCATAAATGTTCTCCTGCTCTGTTTGTTAAGAAAGGGCCTAGGTTAAATTTTAATTTGTCTAAATTAAATTGATGGGGAGGAAGCTATTAATAAAAGTAACAGATTGATACCAAGGGTTTTCTCACAGGACGTTAAAAATGCAGTGATACTGTTCCATATGTTATACTAAAGATGTTTACCTTCCTTTCCAGCATAGTTCTCAAATATTTAAATAGAAATGACTTAAGTCATTGCCTAACAAACACAGAGATTGCATTCACTCAGCACAGTTAAGCAGATCAGTTAAAGATCTATGGGCCATAGTGTAGCAGCATACTAAACTTGGTTAGTGCTAAACTTGGTTGGATTATATTTGGGCAAGGGAGGGGAGTACTTAGCTTCATTCTGTCTGTTGGTTACGTCATGCTTTCATTGTATTGTGTGAATCCAGAAAATGGAGGCATGCAGTAATCAGGTTAAGGGTGTTTTGCAGATGCAATGAGAGAGACTTAAACGCGTCCTTCTGCAATCATTCCTTGAACTGAGATGTCACAAAAATGATCTTACACAAACTCTCCTGCCCACTAAACTTTATAGACATTTGTCATTTGGAGCTATACTTTAACCATCCGTTCAAAGAATGGGGAAGTTTCTTGAGATGGCACATTTTTTAAGAAAGTAAAGTCTTCTTTAAAGTAAGGACTCATTCAAGTGAAGCTTGACTTCTGGTGACCTCATGGACACGTCCATGTAGCTTTCCTGGATCACTGAGAAGTACTTTGGTGGAGGTCTCACATTCAGTACTAATTAGGCCGAGCTCTACTTAGCTTCCAAACCAACAGAGGAGCCATGGATTAGGCCCAAACAAAATTGACTTCTGCAGGTCTTAATTGAAACTGGAACTAGATCTGAAAGAAAAGAGAAAATGAAAATTGAGAGTCACGTATTTTATGAAGGTAGCCAGTCTGCCTGCCAGCTCTTCATGGCAGATAGACAATACACATTGCAACAAACAGATGCTGTCGGTATGTAGAGAGTTAGATACCCTCAGTGATGTGCTGCTAAATGTTTAAGAACTGGCCCTGCCAGGTCCACTGCCGCCACCACACTACACTAGGTGTTGATGCTCAGCTTTGCTCTCAAACAGATCGCAAAATTCCAGAAAATTTAAAAACCAGCTCTTGCAAGCCAGTGCAAGCCAGCTCCAGCATACCACTGGATGCCTCAGAACCTTCCTGTGTTGAAGAAAGAAAAAGTTTAGCTCTGTTAAAAGAAGTCGTCTGGGGCCTGTGTCCTGAGGCTTAGAAAAGTACAAGGTTACCATGGTTATGAACCTATGATCAAAATTTGGAATCTCTAGGACACAGAAAAAGTGAGAAAAAGCCAGTGAACTGAAGTGGAGGACCATTTTGCATCAGGAAGGCTTTTTCTAGCCAAGAATATTGCATTAGGCTTGATATATAGTGCTAAAGTCTCATGTTTGCATTTCACTGATGTAGATAGAAAATTGCTTTTATACTTCAGGCTGTGTTCTAATTTTTTTTCCGTAAAATCTTCTTGTAATTGGAAATATTAATTTGAACTCTCTATCTTGTTGCACAGCATTTTGTAGTCTGCCCAGAGCAGTGTACTGACGTTTGAAGTTTATCTTTTAAGAAATTGCAGCTGCAGTATCCCATAATCTAGGCAGCGCTGTACTTTATTTGATTCCAAGATTTGATGCTTTCATTTTAATATTGAACTTTAAAAATGGTTTAAACAATTTTGATTTTCTTTAATGCAGTTTGATTTTGTTTATGTCTCATGAGATTGGGCTGTCTCCCAAGGAGGGGAGGAAGGGCTGGACTCTCTTGTCACATGCCTACCTAGCAGGACATGGTATTCTTGAAATTATGATTTTTTTTTTTCATTTTGACCTTTTGTCAGTGAAAAGGCAACAGAAGGCCTTATCTAGACCCTTATCTATCTCACATACCAGGGTTAGGGAGAGGATGCCAGGTGAGAGATCCCCTTGATGGGTAGTGGCAACAGGAATTATCAAGCTGCTACTCCAAAACATGACCCAGAGAACTTCTGGGATAGAAGGTTTGAAATCTCCAGCCTTCTTCCCTACAGGTCCAGCCATTCTGGTACAGAATATTACTTTTTCCCACTTCCCCAACCTTGCCAGAAATTGAACCATTGTGTTTTCTGCTGGCTGTAGTTTTAATCACAAAGACAATGTTCCATAGACAATGCTGCAGGTATAATTTACTCTGGACTAATGGCTCACTGTCCACCAATAGGGAGATAACTCTCATTTAAGGAGGAGGAGGAGGTTCTGGATCAACTGACACTTGGTGGATCAGTTAGTAGAAAAGAGGTTGCTGAATACACAAATGCACACATTAGGAAACATTTGGGCAAAGAAGTATATATTGCAGAAAAGTAAACACAACAACAACAACCCTATATTTAAAAATGATGTACTGAAATGCGTCCATTCACCTGATGTGCAAAAATACATATGAATAGTCATACGAAGTTCCTAAATGGTGGGGCCAAGCTGAACATGTGACTGATGAGAAATTTGGAGAGGATACAGCTGTCAGAATCAACTGTCCCTAGAAAGTTCCAGGGAGTGTGGGATTAAATAATGTTCATCTGTTAATTGCTTAGAATGAAATAGTCCCTAAAAACAGAGCTACAGTCATTGGAGTATCCGAGATATCTGGATTCAATCACTGCCCAACCAAAAAAATTAGAGGGTAGTCTTGGGCTATTTGCTGTCACTGTGATTTATTCCACATGCCTGTTTCAGTGCCAATGGGACTCGTTGATCCCCTTGTCCCTTAAATGTCCTGGCAACAGCAGGTTCCCCCAACATGATTTTTATCTTATTCCATCCCATTTTTAATAGGTTTATGGGGTTCCTTTATTGTATGTAAAAAAGGAGCAGAGCTTAAATTGCACAGTTGAATCCTTCATACTGACTTTTTTTTTTAACTCCAAACCCATACTCCACCCCCTGCGAAGGCCCCTGTTGTGCTTCCCTTGCCCTCCTCGGGAAAGTGTGCTCATTTAACCATTTGAGTGTTGATCAGCCGTTGGTAGATATCCAGGAGAGGCGCTTGAATGTCAGGAGGGAAGGCAAAAGATACAGGCCATTGGCCAGTCATCACCCAATCAACATTCTTGATTCTTTCTTTTTTTAATTAAGAATTTTTTCATAAGATAAAAGACAAATCTAAAGAAAAAGAAAGGAGAGAAAAATAAAGAGTAAAGAAGAAAAAAATAAAAAGTGCAAGAAATGAAAGATAGAAAAAGACAAAAATCAAGATATATATATAAGTGACTCCCAACCTTCTTTCCAACACCTATGTACAAGCTTATTATTCCTCTTCCCTCTTAGATGTTATACAAATCCCTTCAAACCTTTATTAGTCCACCTTTTTTTCAATCATCAAATCCACCATCATTGCCATCCACATCCTCTAAATATTATCCCACCACCAGCAGTGAGGACATGCATTTTCTTAACCAGTTGATATAGCAATAATAGTCAAGACAGAACAGCATTAACCAGTAGAGATGTGCATTTCATCAGATGCAGTTTTTAAAATCTGCTTTGGAGCACACAAGTGCCTGATCATAGCATTTTTTACAACATTTTAATGCAGCCATGCCTTTTCCTGGAACTGCTCTCTGAGATACTCTGAAGACTGAATCAGAAACATTTCCCTACTATTATCCAAGTGATTTTTTCCCCAATACAGGAAAGGCTGAAATACACTAATGAAGAAAGACTTAAAATAGGTACACCAGGAGTGCCAACTCTGAGCTCTTTAATGAAGAAAGGAGGGATTTAAAACATTAATAATAATGATATCATGACTAGGTTATCATTAATTAATATGCACGCTTTGATTCATTACTGTGGTTTCACTCTGAATAGAAATGTAGCTATTGGAGGGTTCAACAGATCATATCATTAATCACGAGCCATCATAGAATTAATCAAAATGTCTTTAAGCCGCAACATTAGAAACAAGAAATTCAGGATTAACCCAGCTCTGTAAATATTCACTTGAAAAAGCCAGGATGGGATATGAAAGAATGAGCAGTGGCCATGATTTTAATAAAACACCAACCCCTGCACATTAGAAATTCAAAGCGCTTTTTAACAAGATTTTCATTCTCCTCCACTTTATTAAACATACATTATACATAGCGGCCTCTAAAGGGATTTCTCTGGCGTCATGCTAAAATTGCCTGTTTGATCTTGCTCCCTCACTTTAAGGAGACAAGCTGGCATCTTTTTGTCTTCTTGGCTAATAGAGGGGTTTTTCGGTCCTCCTCCTCCCTCAAGAATATAGAATGAAAGGAAACAAAACAAAACTGATTAAGTCTTCGTGGGCCACTTTTCACATTTTTATTAGGAATTGCTTGGAGACAGAAGGCTGGAGATAAATGGAAGATAACCAGAAGATAATCGACACCTCAGGTCAAGGAATCGATTTTCATTGTATAAATATAATCCCCCCCTCCCCCTCTATTTTCCAGCAACTAATTCGGATCAAATCAAAATTATTTACACAGCAGGATTCCCCAGTGCTCTACTTAGAAGCTGCTTTCCCATGTAATGTGACAATATTATCATGATCTTTGGCCTTGATAGGTTCTTGAAAGAATGTCTACGTGTTTGAAACAGCACCAGCTCTTGCATTTATATGGATCGCCACATTAGGGAAAGCTGAATAAAACATTCAGACTGCAGAAGCAAACTGTGTGAAAGGAATGATAAGAAGGGGTGGGGGGAGATGATCAGGCTACATTTCCCCTGATCTAGCAGACTGTTTGCAGCACACAAGGGGAAAAGCTCACAAACTGAGAGTCAGCAATGTATTCATATGATCCCAGCATCTGGTGTGTTGGAGCGTGTTGGCCTTAACCCTGGAGGTTCTATTCAGGCGTGGAATCTAGTAATTTTCAGAAGCCATTGATGGATCCAAATGTTTTTTCTTGATCGGAACAAGGATGCTCATCCATTGGAAGTTTGTGCCTCAGTCATTCTGCTGTTCAGAAACAGTGGAAAGCAAAAGGGAAAAGTGATCCTAATAAGGTGAAAATAAGAGTGAAATAAGAATGCTACTATACAAAGAGGATGTAGATATAGATATTGATAGAGATGATAGAGATATGATAGAGATGGAGATATAGTCAGTTACACCTCTTCCTGGATCGGGAGGCCCTCTGCGCAATCACTCATGCCCTGGTCACCTCCCCTTTGGATTATTGCAATGCACTCTACATGGGGCTACCCTTGAAGAGTATCCAGAAGTTGCAGCTGGCATAAAATGCAGCATCACGGACAGTTTTGAACATCCCCGGGGGGCACATATAACACCGCTGTTACGCAAGCTGCATTGGTTGCTGGTTTGCTTCTGGGTCCAATTCAAGGTGTTGGTTATCGCCTTTAAAGCCCTTCACAGTACAAGGACCAGGTTATCTGAGGAGCCGTCTCACCCCTGTTATATCAGCCTGCCCGACTCTGTCTGGCAAAAGGGGTATGTTGCGGACCCCACCAGTCAAGGAATTTCAGCTGGTGGGGTCCAGGAAGAGCGCCTTTTCTGCTGTGGCCATGGCCCTGTGAAACAACGTACCACCTGATAAGAAAGAAAGAAAGAAAGAAAGAAAGAAAGAAAGAAAGAAAGAAAGAAAGAAAGAAAGAAAGAAAGAAAAGATAGATATAGATATAGATATAGATATAGATATAGATATAGATATAGATATAGATATAGATATAGATATAGAATCTCCAAAGACCACACTTTGCAGAGGCAATTATTAGATTTTTAAAATGTGGACCTTACAGCAGAGGACAGCACCGAGCCAATCTTGATTGATCCCCCCAAAATATCCAAGCAGCGGTTGGACTGGATTACAACTTGGATAAGAGGTCATTAGGAAATCTTAGGTCTGTAAACTAGATTGGGAAATTTAAAAAACATCCTGGAAGAAGGCAACTATAAACCACATTCATACTGCAGTCAAAAAGTTACACAGATGTGTCTGAATAGTCATCAAGGGTCAATCATGACTCAAAGAGACTTTACTTTGGCCTAACTACACAGTTTGTGGCAGCACTATTTGTGGCAACACAAGCCTGCCATCAATAATAGTCTGATTTTAGAATATTAACTCCTGTTTTCAGACAATACACTGAACCATAAACCAGCCAACTGCATGTTAGACTAGAATCTTACATAAACTTGGCCAGTGTGGTCAACTTAAAGTTCAATTTGCTATGGAAATTTTCTATTCTATAAAATTGGACCAATTCATTAAGATACAGTTAAGCTCAGCCAAGCTAAGCCTATAGTGTGAATACATCCAGTATGTTTTCTATCACCTATTAAAAATGGTTGAGAAGTCTAGAAATGGTCTCCTGTGGATATAGCTGTCTCTGCCATTAGACAAAATGAAGCAGCTGCTTCAGATGGTGGACTGAGATGGGCCAGAAATGTGGGCCAGAGATAGGGAGCTCTGGAGATGACCTTGGAGAAACTATTCAGAAACCACTGCAAGAATAACATGTAGGAAAGCATGCTTTGAGACTGGGAAACAAGGGAAGTATTAGGAAGAGACTTGGACTGGCTCCCTCCTGATTTCCTGGGGTATAAGAGGAAGAGAAGGATTCTGTCACAATAGCCTATCTCAACAAAGTATAGTTCTAGTCTTCTTGTGGGACCTTTCTCCTGATCTGGTCAACCATGAAAGGCGATGTCAAGGCCACACTTGCTGTTCTCATGACTCACTATCTAGAGCAATGACTTTGTTATATTTAAGCATGCAGCAACTTGCTATTTCAGCCAACTGTCAAGAAGGGGTCCCTCTGAAACAGTTTGCAAAGAGGCTTATTGGTTAGGCTTACCCAACAGTCTAGATAAGATGAATACAGGGTTGGTAGTTCAGCATATTGGGGCATTAGTGGGAGGCTACTGGGATGTTGTGAGGGTTCTTCAGTTTTCCTTAGTTGGGGGGGAGCTATTGGATAGTTGGAATGAGAGTGTGAATGGGGAAGTGTATGAGTGATCCTGCTAGAGTGGCACCACCATTAAGCCCAGTATTTAGGGTAATAGTTTAGGAAGGTTGGGAGTAAGTAGGATAGATGTTTGGGAGACATCAGTTTTGGGCCAGGGAAGTGGGGAGGAAGGCAGCAATATCCTACTTGGTTTGGGTCAAGGGAGATATGGCAGGAGGCCATTTCAGGGGAAGAGAGACTGCCAATTTGGTGGATATGTCCACTTCTGAAACAGTAATCCCAATCTGGGAACCAGAGTTCTGGATTGCTAGTGAACTTGGCCTCATGGTCTTGGGGGTAAATGCCAGGTGTGTCTGAAATAAGATCTTGTTCATTCATGGTATTGTGGTAAATGAACAGGAACACTCTGCTATTCAGCAAGATCTCTTCCTGGCCTTCTAGACTTTGTTTCCAGTCTAGTGGTAGAGACCACTTGGCTTTTGGTGTTGAGGGACCTCAACCTCCATGCCTTGGAAGCTAGTTCTGGGATGACTCAAAAATGGGGATTTGAGGCTAGAAGGCGCTGCTTAACAATGCCTACTCTTTGGAACAACCTCTCAGTTGCAAATAGACTTTCTCCCTCCCTAGCATCAGAAATTTCTTAAAACTGATCTTCCTTTTGGAGAACATTGAGAAGAAACCAACTAGGTTGACTGTGCAGCTGATTGTCTGATAGTGACTGATGAAAGTGGGACATGTCCTATTAGGTGGATTATTTATTATTTTTAATTAATTCACCATAGACATTTTATTTTTACATTTACCGTGCATGTATTAATTATACCATGTTCATTGCCAGGAATCATGACTGAATTATGGCAGTGTATAAATGGAATAAATAAACAAAGAGCAGTCTTTGTGCCAGGATCAGAGAAAGTTTAGCATGACCTAAAAGGAGTAAGTCTGGCTCTTTACCTCGAAAAACTGATTATATATTCCTTATAATTTTGCCCACTATTTTACTCCTTGCTTTCCATTAAAGCCTTTTGATTTTGCCATAAACTCCACTAATTGTATTAGAAGCAGTTGGCAGGAAAAGAGAATAAAATATCACTCTTGAATCAAGGGAATCTGGACAGGAGGGGGCAAGAACAGCCGAACCCTGAACAGTTGCTTCAACCAGCAATTCTCAGCAGGACAATATACTGTATGGTTAAATCCAGAAGCCCTGGATTCCATCAAGAATATGTTTTATATATTCAAATTAAGTTTCCTTCCTTCCTTCCTTCCTTCCTTCCTTCCTTCCTTCCTTCCTTCCTTCCTTCCCTCCTTCCCTCCTTCCCTCCTTCCCTCCTTCCCTCCTTCCCTCCTTCCCTCCTTCCTATAATTTAGAATGACTATAACATTTTCATTGAGCTGAGTTTTATGGGCACAGAAGTGGAATGTCACTCTAGTAAAATTCAGTGAAGTCAGCACAGTCATAAGTATCTTGTCTGAGAAAATATTGTCTGAATGGAATTTAATGGGAAGTAATTGACATATGGGCATAATTTCCACTGAGAAGATTAGTACCTTCTACTCTTGATATCCACTAGTTGTGTGCTATAGAACACACTTTGCTTGTGAAAATTTGCTAATTTTTCTTAACCACTCCAATTGTCTCATTGCATTTAGGGCTGGAAAAATGCAAGAGACTATGTTCTCCATAGAGAATAGGTGTGTGGAAAAAATTAACTCATTGGAACAGATCTTGGTTCAGCTCATCAGTTGTAAAAAAAAGAAAAAATCTGGAGCTAACATTAGCCGTTTCCTACCTGGTGGTCTTGGTTGACTGCTTTTCTGTATCATGAAACTAGCTAAAATCGCTTGGCATAATCCAATGAAATTTCATGGACTGTGAAATATGAGACAACTCTCATTAACATCAGCCTGTGAAGCATTTGGCATAAACTAAGTTGCTCTAGTGCTCCTGAGCCCCTAATAGGACTGTAGAAACAGACCCTCCCACCCTCACTACTTTCCTTAATCTCCTTGGTTTTGATTGGGGTTATTGGCTGGTCACTCCATCAGTTCTGGGCCAATAAATTGAGGAGCGAAATGTAGGTTGTGTTGACAAAGCAAAATCAGCCTGGCATAAGCCAAAATAAGAATCACTCCTTCTAATATTCCTAGATAGAATGATCTTTCAGGCTTGCTCAGACATTCTGCCTCCAATGGGTGAAAAGATTTTCAGACTTCAGATGGGGATACCTCTATTACTTGGGGGATTTTTTTGAGATAGAAGGAATCTACCTAAAGGTTTACGGTTTATGTTTCTTTATTTCCTCTCTCTGGATTAGAACGGTGTCACTGCATTCTTCCATACTGATGTACACATAACGTGCATTGAAAGCCTGCATGATGACAAGTGGGACTCATCCTTCACAATCTCCTTGGTCATTATAACATTGTTCTAGCCACCATGCAGTTTCAGGACAGGGAGTAGTTGACTCCACACTGCTGTCCATGTTGGGAGTACATAGAAACCATGACTCATTACTCTGCATCTAAATTAGCCACCCTCTCCTCTCTCACATCTTCATCTAACTACATTTTATTTGTTTGTTTGTTTGTGTTTGTTTGTTTGTTTGTTCAGCTTGTATGCCGCCCATCTCCCCCAACAGGTGACTCTGGGCAGCTCACAATAAAAAGAAAAAACACAGTTCTCTCCAAAGATGGCTAAAATCTATAAATAATTAAAAAACATATTAAAAGTGCCCTAAAAAACCTCCTCTGATTTTGGCCCTAAAAAAAAACCCTGTAAGATGCTGGGGGGGGGACAACCCATCATCCCACCAGCCATCTCCACAGGTGCGGGGCCCCCTCTGGCCCCCAGGCCTTCTGGCAGAGCCAGGATTTGATACCTTTCCTGAAGGCCATGAGGGAGGGGGCACACCGGACCTCAGAAGGCAGGATGTTCCATAGGGCGGGTGCTGCAGCAGAAAAGGCTCTCTGCCTAGACTCCACCAATCGAAATTCCCTGACTGGTGGGGTCTGCAACCTGCTCCTTCTGCTGGACCGAGTGGGACGGGCTGAAGTGACCAGGGCGAGGCAGTTCCTCAGATAACCTGGTCCTGTGCCATGATAACCTGGTCCAGTGCCATTTTGGTAAGGAAACAAAGCTTGATGTGTAATTTAATATATCAGCCATTTTTCCCTGAATGGACCCTGAACATTCTTTGTTAATACTCTACTTAAGTAGAGCCCTGGCAATAGAACTTCGAAGAACTGCTTTTTCTGCGAGTCTGAAGTTGCTTCCTTGTGTGTTGGCATCCTGGTGGCCAGTCAAGAGCCAATCGGTTCTTTAGGATTCAACCTCAGTAGGCTCAAAATCAGGGTGAAGTGCCAAAGAGTTTATTGAATACAGGTAGTCCTTGGTTAATGAAAGCAAATGGGACAGGAATTGTGGTCACTAAATGATGTGATCATAAAGCACAACATCAAGTACTGTGCCGCTTAGCAATAGCAGTTCTGGCAGTCTCGATTGCCGTCATTAAATGAGGACCACATGGGTTGTTAAGGGAGGACCTCAAGTGACCATGACGTTTGGCTTCCTGCTGGTTTCCCCATTGACTTTGCACTTGATCTGAGTGCCTGGATCACAATCACGGGACCACAGGGATGCTGCGATGTCCAGAACCCCAAGGACCAGTCGCTCAGTGCCATCACAAGTTTGAATGGTTACTGAATGAATGGACGTAAGCCAAGGATTACCCGTAAATATTAACAGTGTTAACAGAGAAACACCTACCAATCCACATCCTTTCATGCCAGGTGCCCCAAGAACAGCAGTGGACAGACCCTCCTGAAGTGTGTAGTTGTGCAGCATCTTCCTGGGACTTTGGGCCTACCCTGAGGTTCAAACTGTTTACAGGTTTTTGCCACCTTTTTATACATTTCTTAAGAGACAGGAAGTATAAATCCTAACATCTGGAGATGGCTTAGTGGCACCTCTTACCAGGGAATTGATCATTACTGTAGACAATGGAACCTCACCAAGAATACTTTTATTGAAGACAGAGTGTCTGGCAGACAGTACATGGGGATGATCTATTGATGACATGTTTGGTCAATACCTTGGGAATGACCCTTTATTTATAAGAACATTGCTCTCAGGGAGCTATTGTTACGCCTCCCCTTAGCATGCATTAGATTAGGTAGCTGGTGTTTTCTTCTTTATCTTAATGGATACAAGTAAGAATACAGATAAGAATCAGGCAAGAGTGATTAACAATAACAATGGCGCAGTCCTCAAATCTTTACTAAATAAATTGTTTTGAGCACACCAGTCAAGGAATACACAGATTGCCTTGGCTGGCCAAATAACCCTTTCTGCACAGGTATTTCTTGTATGAGCAAAGAGAAAAAGAGGTCCATGCCACTAACTCCTCACCAATCTCCTCTGGTGCCAAAACAGCTTGAAACAATTGTAGGCCATAGAGGAATATTTTAAGAAAACACTTTGCTGGTTCAAGGAAAGTGTTACTGTGATTGGATTCTTCTGGCTACCCCAGGACCACTGTGGATTTATCTAAGATAGCATGGGGTTGTCAGTGAAGCCCTAACCCCCTTCTTCCAAACAGATCCCTCCAGAATCTTAGCTGGATGATCTTCAATATTACGGGAGGTGCCCATGTATATTCCTTTCTCATCTAACTTGGGTGATGAGGTATAGGATTAGACCATGTTGCCTGCCAAGGCTCCAAACCAGGCAAAGTTACTGTGGGGTGGTTGATTGGTACTCCAGAAGGCATTTTACATTCCCCAAAGTTCCATGGAAACACTTCTTTTCAATCGACAAAGGACACTCCTGGACCATTTGAAGGTAGCCTATCCAGCCTTCCATGTGAGGGTCTCCCATTTCTCACAGCTTTTAAGCCCATGGCTGCAACCTATAAGGCATAATGAAAAATTATTTAGCCATGATGTCAGGAAGGTGCCTAAAGAGAGGATAATCCACATGTACTCATGGCTGAGTATCTGACTTCCTCTGCAGTGAGCTGCCATAAAAAATAAGAACAATTGAAAACTACATCAGCAACTCATTCATCTGCCAGAGCAAGGCGGAACAATGAAGGGGAAAGCTTGCTCAGTTTGAACCACTGATGACTTCAAGGCCATGCCATTATGGCTTTCTTGCCATAAGGGAAGGGAAGGGAAGGGAAGGGAAGGGAAGGGAAGGGAAGGGAAGGGAAGGGAAGGGAAGGGAAGGGAAGGGAAGGAAAGGAAAGGAAAGGAAAGGAAAGGAAAGGAAAGGAAAGGAAAGGAAAGGAAAGGAAAGGAAAGGAAAGGAATAGTGTCAGGCTTGGAAATAGAGCAAGGCCACATGCAGAAGGGAAAAAAAACCTCTGAATCATCTGTTTGTACTGTAGCTAGCACGTACTTTCTGAAAAGCTCACCTGTGACTGCATCTGGTGCAGCTTGTTTACAAATTGCTGCATTCAACAAAGATCCATTTGACCATCCTCCATCTCTGCTGAGTTACAATAGTCAATTAAAGTACCATGGGGTGACTTTCTCTTCATTATTTATGTTACTCAACCCAACACAGAGCACCTGCTTGTTACCACATTGTGCATTTTTTGGAAACAATCCCTTTTTTAAAGGTGTGCAACAAAAGATAGGAAGGGTGGGTTGTCCACAGGTACATTTGTGCTCAAGAATATTCACGCAACCTGTTTCTTGAAAAAGTCACCGGATTGCAAGGATGGTTCAGTCACATCTGAATTTGTCATTTAAGGGGCATAACTGTTGCTTACAGCCTTGTTGTATTATTGCTTATCTGTAGCTCTGCCCCTGCAGTGCAGTTTTGACTCTTTTATTACGCCTTTCTGACTACAGCAAAGAGATTTATGTAACCATTTTCTTTTTTAGTTTCTTTTTATTGCTTTTACTATGCAGAAATAATAAAAAAGAATGGAAACAAGCAACAAAGGAAAAAGAAAGGACAAGAAACGGGGGGGGGGGGGGAGAAGAACATGTCAGAAACATGTTCATACATATAGATTAATTTTGAGACCTTGCCCATACTGAATAACATCAGTTGGTCTTTCTATTACGTCAGAGAGTAAATGCATTTCATCAATCCAAGATCGTCTGTATAGTAAAGGTGGTCTCCATCATAGCAAAATAATCTTCATAGCAAAATCATATTTTCATATAAAACCATAGGTAGGTGGCCCAGCAGCATTTCCTGAATTATTATGCCAAGAGAATTCAGATCTACCAACTCTTAACTTTAGGCACTCACTACTTTTTTTCTCCAACAGCCTCTATTGCCTTCATTCTCTTAAAACTAGAGAAAGGGGTTCCAGAAAACATCAACCCAACTGTGACCTCTTTAGGGTAAATGTCCTCTCCAGCTCTTCCCCAAAGTTGGATCAAGCACCATTGTCTCCTCCAAGACCAAGTTCTACAGACTGATTAAATCTCTATCACTAAAGGATTTATCAGTAGTAGCATGACACATATAAAATGAAGAGACCAGTGAAATATCTTTAGAGGGTTCTGTTTGGCACAATTAAAGCTGTTGCCTGGTGTTACTGATTCAGTGAAACATAACTCTGCTGGTGGAAAGGCCAAAACCAGCAAAGCAGGAACCAGCAGTTCCCAGGCTACAGACAACTGCTCTGTAAAATCTCAGCTGCTTCCCAAAGCCATTAAGACACTGTCCAGGTATCCATTAACTTGGATACTTAAAACTCTAATTTAAATTCTGGAACACAGATAAATGTAAAGGCTCTGATCTTTTTGCACTGCTATGACCAGTCAACTGTTGTGTTCAAGGCTTCATTCTTGTCGGCAATAAACATTCTAATCCAACTAAATGAAGTCTGAGAGCCTTCTGTCAAATCAAGCCATGTACCAAGTAAAGGGTTAAGAGTGTGGAGAGCTGTGATTTACTGCTGAGCTCTGATGTGAAACCTGGCAGCTATGTGCTGGCATGCCATCATATATTCTATGGCACTTTATCTTACTGAGAACAGGGGCAAAAATGCACATCAAGCAAAACATCTGTAACAGGCTCTGAGAATAACCTTGAGGAAGAGGAGGAAGAGCCCCAGTAAGGCAACAGTCAGTTAAGAGAAATCTGAGTCCGAAGCAGGAAATGAATTTGAGAAAGACTGAATCCTCCCTAATTCTCATTAGGATAAAGGCAGAGAGGGGAGAGGCACATTCAGAATTGCAAGATTCTGTTGCTGTAATGCTATAATAGAAGTAGTTTTCGTATTCATAACTTTGGTGTTCAAGTCAGGTCTTGAAGGGCTGACAACATCTGGCCTGTATCAATATATCATGCATTTGCATGTTAGTTCATTCCATCAAGAACTCCATATTGATTGTCATATGTAACTTCCATAATCTATGTGTTTGATACCTATCTTTCCTCCATAAAAGCACACTTTGTATGCAGCGATTCCCAATATATATTTTTGTTTGCAGCTTTCCTACACAACTTGCCCATTTACACAATTCTCTAAATGTAGGCATTTGGTATTCAGTTCTTACACTGAGCAATATTCCAAAGTAGATTTTTGCCGGCTGCATGAATTACTACCAATCCATTCTAAGGAATCACACCACTTCACTTGAGAAGCAATCCATCCCTGGGGAAACACCAGGGGCAGTCAGAGATTTTTCATTTAGCTCTGGCATAGGCAAGGATCAGGGAGAATAGTTAATATTAAAATAGGGAGCTGGAAACTGTAATCAACCACAGGGCCAGCTTTAGACATGTTGGTGCCCTAGACAAAGTCGTATTCTAGCACCCCCGATGTAAAAAGCTGCCCCTTGTTTCTTTTTCTTTTTTCTTTTTTTGAGTTTTTGAGCTTGATACTTACAATTTTCAGCCCCAGGCAATTTTTTATTTTATTTTTTTTTTACTTTTCTCAGACATTTTCTTTTTTTTTTTTTTTTTTTGGACATTATCACTAGGGCATTTTTACTGTGAATCACAGTAAAATCAAATAATTTTAATTACATCAGTACCCATTGTTGTCCTGTTTCAACAGTTCTGCAAAATTATATTTAACTCTTGACTAGGCATGCTGGCACACCCAGTGCACGATTACCACTTTTCCAAGTATAACTTCAATAAGCTGGTAGTCACGCAACTTGCTCGCTCAGTACCTTCCTATCAGACTTTGTCTTGTTTCAGTAATATTATCAGCTTCCTGAAGTCCATAACTATAATAATAATTTCTTTTTGTGACTTGCAACATCTGGTTAGCGTTCACTACCACTCGACTCTTTGTGGGTAAGTGCTTTCAAAAAGCGAAGAAAGAAAAAGTTCTAAAGCAACAAGGAAAGATTATCAGATTTTATGCTCATATTGTGTATTTCAGAAGTCTTTTCAATTCTGATGCCCCCTAAAATTGGGCACCATAGGCAACTGCATATGTTGCCTAAGCCTAGAACTGGCCCTGCCAAGCTACCTTTCAGATTGTGGAGTCCTTGGGGTTCTCTGAGCTTGGCTGTTTTCTTGCAAACATTTCATTACCTGACTAGGTGACATCTTCAGTGCTAGAATGGAATGGGGAGAGCAAACCTCATTCCATTCTAGCACTGAAGATGTTACCTATCCAGGTAATGAAACATTTACAAGAAAACAGCCAAGCTCAGAGAACCCCAAGGACTCCACAGTTCAACCCTGAGCTACGCATATTCACTTTTATTGGTACCTTTCAGATTTTCAGATTTTCCTGTCTTCCCCATGATAAGTGTTTAAACCAGTGCTTTTCAACCTTGGCAACTTTGAGATGTGTGGACTTCAACTCCCAGAATTCCCCAGCCAGCACGCTAACCAGATGTTGCAAGTCACAAAAAGAAATTATTATTATAGTTATGGACCTCAGGAACCTGATAATATTGTCAAGGCTGAAAACACTGATTTAAACCCTCAGAACAAAGCATTCCCAGGTTCCTTTACCAAGAGTTGACAGCTCACAAAAAAAAAAAAGAAAGCAGCAGAATGTCTTCTCTTAATATAATCAGTTGTTGGCATGAATTTCGCTTCTATCAGGTACCTTAGACTTACCCATGATCTTTGTTTTGGCTTAGTACTTCAGAGATAGTGTTATTAGGATTAGACTCTGGCACAAAAATGACAATTAAAAAGACTCTGTAAAGGTTTTTGTTGTTTGTTTGTTTGTGTCTCTGCTTCCCTGACCTTGGTAATACTGCAATGCAATTGCTAGAGTGTTACAAGGCCGCAGTTTAGCTGTGCCTTTCAACAGGGAGAGCAGCACTAGAGAAGACACAGTGCAGCATATGAACAAACACAGAAGGAGGAGAAGAGCAGCAGATGACACGGGAGTACGTGGACATAACCTTCAACTGTTCAAGAGAGCCTTCAGATGGAGAAGTTGCTCAGTTTATTCAGCATAAGAGAAGAAGCAATAGTTTTAAATTACAAGGCAATGAAAGGCAGGGTAAACAAGAAATACTAATTAACTGTGGGCCAGTATTTGATCACTGACAACTGTTTAGGGCATGAAAAGCAAATTTAATAATGCCGAACATCTTGATGTGGGTGAACGCAAAGGAATACATTAGAACAGGGTTGTGTTCTACCCAGGCATAAGTGTCTGGGAGAAGTCAAGGTGAGGTCATGCTGACTTATGGAAATGTGCATCAACCATGACTGATACAAATTATATAATTCATTTTCACAATGATGTCACAATGCATGTGACGTCACTTGCCCCCCCTTCCCCTGCAGATGGCCATAAACCTAGACCAAACAGATATAATATGCTCTTTTTAGTATTAGCAAATTAACTTTTCTTACTTCCTTAGACTGTAATATTCCTCCCTCCCAATTTTTCTAGCCAATTGCTTTGCAGCCTCCTAACGGTAACACATTGTGTTTTGCATTTATTATCATACAAATACCACATTCACCAGTAGGTGTTACGCTGTAAGCATTTAGACATAAGCATTAACACATGCCATGCTAATTTGTTCTTGCAATTATACCAGACCTTGAAAAATTCAGAGAATGATTTAAAATACTTGCACACGTATTTTTTCATTTTAATTTTTTAAATCTTAAGTAAAAAGTATTGAATCAAGTATTGTATGCAAAGCTATAAACAATGCTTTGTTCAGAGCCAAAGAATTTGTATGAATCTGATCTTCTCCTTTATCCTCTCTTCTCCTGTGAGGTGGCAGGATACAAATGGAAAATTATTTGTGGCTTCATTCTGATCTTTATTCTACATTTTTGGGTTATGTAGTCCTATTCTACATTTTTGGGTTATGTAGTCCTCACTAGTAAGCAAGTAGTGAACCTCTTCTCTGGAAGTGTTTTTTTAGCTAGAGGCTTTGCAGTGATAAGTCTCGGAAGCAAATATGAGAAGAAGTCTTTTGTTATATCCTATATTTTGTATGAAACTGGTATTTTGTGAAGTTTTACATTTTAAATGTAACTCTCTGTAACTTTCCTTTCTGCTGATGCTGAGTGCTCTTATCTCCCTCCCTCCTCAGATAGCAATGCTCTAGACAGCAAGGCCGAAATGTACCCAAAACAAGGTACAACCGGTGAAGACGAGGACTTGTGGTTTAGCTACCAGCAATTGACCAAATTTGGAGTACGGAAGGCATGGGGAGGGCACTGAGGGGGGGATTGGGGAGAAACGGCTCTTGTAATGATAAAAAGGCTTGCTGAACTCCTTTTCGGGGTTCAGTTCTTTGCAGGGACCTGCGAGTCCTAACTGAACCTTTGCGCAAATAAAGCTCCTCTCTGAATGACCCAGTGAGAGTCTCGTCATCTATAAATGTTGCGTTGCTCCCACCCGTAACACCTGTTCTTTTCCTATTCCTTCTTGTTTCTCTCAAGAAACTAACACATAGCCATGTATTAAATCTAAAGATTAAAATTAATTCTCCCCAGAATCATTTTGACAGCAAACTTGGGAATTTTCCTTCCAGCAGGTCTGGACAGGATGAATGTTCAGCAAAATGAAAACTCCTGGAAAATCAGGTTGATGACGGAAGAGAAACCTTAATCCTAGTTTTCAAAAAGAGAAGAGGGGAAGTATGGACCAAATTGTTCAACATCTATATTTGGCAATGAACCAGAAAAGACATAGAAAAGAATGCTACTATTACCAGAAGCCAAATGGGTCTGTCAAGAGCAAGTCATGTCAAACTACTCTTATCTGTTTTTACCATCAAGTGATTAGTTTAGTAGACTTAGGGAATGCTGTGGATATAGTATTACTTAATCTCAATAAATTGTTTGAACAAGGACTCTCATTGTATCCTTGTGGAAAAGATGGATACATTTGGGTTATAGGGTTCTGTTATTGGCTGGATTTGCACCTGTTTGAACAACCAAACCAACAGGGTGTCTGAAAATGTTAATCCTGGAGAAAAATATATAATGGGATTTTCCCCAGGGCTCCATCTCTCAGCCCTTGCTGTTCAATATTTTTATAAATGATCTACAGGATGAAATAAGACAAGCTTATTGGATTTGCAGGTAGCACCAAGTTAGCGGCTAATACTTTAGAAGACAAAAATGGCCTCAACAGACTTGAACATTAGGCAACATCCAATAGAATGATGGTCAGCTGCGACAAGTGTAAGATCTGACTTCTGGGTAGAAAAAAAGCAAATGCATCTGGGGAGACTTAAACTGGTGGCAGTGTTTTAAGGGGGATCTAAGAACACAAGTGGAGCTGAACACCAACAAGCAGCATGATGCAGCAACTGAAAAGCCTAATGCAGTCTTAGGTTGAAATTGACAGAAGTATTGCACCCACATCACAGAAGGTACAATTGCTTTGTCTATGCTGATTAGACCACACTTGAAGTATTGTGTCCAGTTTTGGACACTGCATTTTACAAGTGACCTGGAGAAACTGGAGTGGATTTGGCTTCTGCCAGGAATGATAACCCCCATGAGGAACAATTAAAGAAGGTGAGCATATTTATCTAGCAAAAGACAAAGTGAGATATAGTAAGTCCAAAAGTCTGCCATCTGGACTGGATGCCTTGCAAGTTGTTGCCAAAGTGTCTCAGTCTGGACAAGATTGTCTTAAGCCATTTTACAGTCATGCCAGTATAAATACAGGACAGAAGCAGCTTAAATGATTAAGTGCTAATATATGCTATGGGTCCATAGCATATCTGAATTCCAGATAGTACCTGTCTTCCCTGGCTGCCCCCTCCCCTGCCCCAATATCTCTAGTGGAGTAGATTGGTTTGCATTTACATTAGAAGCTGTATGAGATAACCAAGAAAGATCCTCTAGTTTATTTATAGCAATGCTAAATTCTTTGAAGAGAGCCAGCTTGGTGTAGTGGTTAACACACTGAGCTAGAAACCAGAAGACCATGAGTTCTAGTCCCACCTTGGGCATGAAGCCAACTGGGTGACCTTGAGCCAGTCCCTTTCTTTCACCCCTGGGAAGGAGGCAAGGGCGAACCATTTCTGAAATCTTGCCAAGAATACCACAGGGGCTATTCCAGGTAGTTGCCAGGAGTCAACACTGACTTGAAGGCACCAAAAAAAAAAAAAAAAACCTTTGAAGAATTCAGTCCTCTTTTCTGATGATTCTTGGGCTGACCAAACATGGCCACATGATCCAAGGAAGAAGTGCTAGAAGATAAAAATCTTCTCTTCAGACATTTCATGCTGCTTTAAGTGCATTCGGTTTTTAAGTGGGAGGGAAGGCATTTCTTCCCATCTCATCAAGCATTTTAAAAGAAATGCTACCTCCATCTTCTTCAGGGTCCAATCTGTTGAATTTCTGATCTGTATGTGTGGATACATATGCATGTATGTATGTATGTGCAAAATGGAACAGACTCGCCCTACTCTGCTCACCCTTTGACACTTCCTTTGAAAAGTAGGTTTCCCTTTGCCTGGATTGGCTCAGATGGATCTTGGCTCAGATCTGCTAACTCAGTTCTCATTAATGTATACGTGCTTCAAGCAAACTGCTGAAATATGTGTACAAAAATATGCAGGTAGCCAAAAGTGTGCAAGTCCACAGACACACCACACACACATGCACACACATCATTGCACACTCATGTTATTGCTTTGGTATTCTCCCAGGCTTTGGAGTTTATTGCTCTTGAAGGCAGCCTGGAAAGATTTTAAATAAATAAACATAGCAGAAAATGCTTAGACGCCTGCCTGCAACCAGAGGGCTCATAATGTAACAAAACTTTTAAATGAAAAGCTGAATACATTTAGAGTCTTCCTTCAGTCTTTTACTCTGAAAGCACTGATTGGAATAACGAGAGAAGAGCAGAGTCCCCTGTCTTTGGTTGTCCCTTATGGTCCAGAAAGAAACCAGAGAGACTCTTAATTGTTTTGCAGAAGGATTGTCAATACATGCCATTTTTTCTCTGCGCTCACTCACTAAGGGAAATACCTGCTGCATTTTATGGAAAAATTCCATAGTCACAATGGCAGTTACCTCTATGATCACACTGCTGAATATTAGTGATTAAAACCAAGTCTATTCAGAATCCTAGTAAGAGCTTGTCGTAGTTGACAAGGCAGAAACCAGGAGATCCCAAGCAGTTATTATAGATATAGTTATAGATGACAGTTATGTAAACATATCACAGTTTCTCAAAGTCATCAAATGACACATTTAAGCATCTATTAATTCAGAAGCTTGGGAGGATGAAGCCTGGGGCTTAAACCTTTGAGAAAAATACAAAAGTCCCTGCAACTTTGCACTGGCAGCAGGCAATCAACCATTGTGCATGAGGCTTCACTCTTGCCAGCAATTGTCTAGTCAAACCAGGTCTGTGAGTCATATGCCAAGTCAAGCTGAGAGCTCGAGCTAAGGGTTAAATATCTGGAGATCAGTGATTTACTGCCAAATTCCAGTTATGAAGCTTTGCAGGAACAAAGTTTAGCAGGGAGGGAGGAAGGGAGGAAGGAGGAGGAAGGAGGGAGGGAGGGAGGGAGATAGTGGGGGAGGTAGAAGTTTTGCTGAATGACAAAAGCTTTCTTCCTTTTTTTCTTACTGAACCAGAATGTGGGACAGAAATCATGCAAATGGGCTTAGAACTCTCCATCAGCAAGTTAACTCTGTAAGAACAGAACAAGTTGAGACCTATTTGGTGTGATGGGGAAGCCAGCAAAAGAAAGTTTCAGTTTCAAAATCTACTGGGTCCTGCTGGGGGCTTCGGAGAAAAAATAAGTCCAGGAAAATAATCCCCAATGCATCCTTATGGGAGAGGCAGATAGGCAGTGGCTCAGACTGCTGCCAACTGCTCCATTCTAAGTCCCCCTCTTTCATTTCCTCTGGTATATAACTCAGATCAGAATAGATGTGCACCCTGTGCTTCCCAGTACAGACATATATGCTTATATGTAGAGACCCCACATGAAGAGAGAGCAGGAGCAAACACATACCCAGAGACAAGAGATACACACCCACCCTAATTAGACTCTCACATACAAACATGTACACAAACTAGCAACGCATATACATCTATCCTGATTAGACTCTTACAGACATGCACAGGCAATGTGTATGACACACTCTGATTAAGACCACTTCACAAGTTCACCAGGGAGACAGCACTTAATGACCCACTTGGGGATGAGTGAGGGATTAGGAGCAAGACATCCACATCCCAAAGACTCTACTAATCGCATCTCCTATTGTCCCTTCAACAAGCCCATCATGTTAGTGAGAAATGCAGCCACCCTGGAAGACATTTATGGGGTCCCCCCAACCAACTTTCTAGACTGAAGAAGCTACTTGGACAAGCAGCAAAATGTACCTAACCAAAAGAAAAGAAATCCAGTTGCCATGACTCAACCTCCAGATAACATATCACTTCATTAGACAGAAGAAAATACAGATACCTCCTAAGGCCACTGTTGGTCAAGGACTAGGAAAGAAATCTAGAATTTTTCATGTTTTCTTATCCTGTTTTAATTTTTTTTTAAATCGCATAACTATAATAGTGCTAAGCTCTTTTTTATAACAATTTTTATAGAAGCTTACTAATGCAAAATTAAAAAACTAATACAAAGTAAGAAAAATATAAAAAGTAAAAAATAAAAAATGCAGAGAAAAAAGAAAAGGTAATAAAAAAGAAAGAAAAAAGGTATATAAAGAAATGATTCCCCTTTTCATCGAGACAAGTCCAAACAACCCCAATAACTTATCACTTTCTCTGATATTTCAACAAAAGATCTCTTCTTCCCATATCTCTTCTCTTATCAACAAACAAATTATGAAGCCTCGTCATTCAGCCCTACTCACCAAAAGTCCACTGTATGGAGCACTTGTGGGCAACCCTGGTCCTCTCCTTGCTCTGGACAGGAATTCTGAGAAGCCGATCCATTCACCCTCTCCTCTTTCCACCACAGTCACCATCTTCAGTCTGCCGTTGCTTCCCTGCCATTGCTAGTCTCTTTGAAGAGCACAGTCCCCAGTCCCCCAGTTGTTTTAAATTTTCTGAATGGCCTTGAAACCATGCAACATTGTATGAGTACATGGCCATTCCAGGAAGTACCAGAAAAGAAGTCCCTTTTTTACTGGATCCAGCCTGGTGAATTTCTCATTTAGTTTTTAATTGTATTGAAAATCTGGCTCTAAAGATGTGAAAATCTGTCCCTAAAAAAATGAAACAGGCTCCATCTTCCTTATTGTTCGGCCTGCCACGCATGCTAGCATCATTTCAGCATCAGGTGAAGACCGTTCTATTTTCCCAGGCTTTTTAACTGGCTTTTATTTGAATTTTAATTCATATGGTTTTAGTTTTTGAATGACTGCCATGCTGCCACCTAGTTTATAGGGTATTAGTATTTTGTATTTGATTTGATTTTAAAATATATGTTTTTACTCAGATTCGGGGGGGGGGGGTTATGTTTTATTGCAAAGTGCCCAGAGTGCAATATTGGGCAATTTCAAAATCTAAATAAATAAATATAATTTGGAATAGGTAAGCCTTTAGTTGGATGGAACAGTTTTTTCCTTCTGTTCTCCATACTCTACACCAGTGTTTCTCAACCTCAGCAACTTTAAGATGCATGGACTTCAACTCCCAGAATTCCCCAGCCAGCCAATTCAGTGTTTCAATTCCCCAGCCAATTTGGTGTTTCTCAACCTAAGCTCCTTTTGATGGAAGAAGGATAGAACAGTATAGGGCAGTGTTTCTCAACCTTGGCCACTTGAATATGTGTGGACTTCAACTCCCAAAATTCCCCAGCCTCATGAGTGGCTAGGGAATTCTGGAAGTTGAAGTCCACACATCTTCAAGTGACCAAGGTTAAGAAACACTGCTCTGTATAACTGTTGGATGAGTCATCACAGATAGAACTTTACTGAAAAATGGTCAGAGAAATTGAGGAATCCAGAAATTGCATGCTTGTTAATATTTACAGGTCACTGAACATCAACATTTATAAGGACTCGTTGCTGAAAAAGCTAAAAAACCAGTTCCCATTTGTGCTCAGTTACCAATTTTAAATAATTAGGTCTTAAAGTCAGAATTGATAAGCCAATTGTCAAGACTCAGAAAGTTCCTCTTGGAGTACCAAAAAAGAAGAAACGGTTGTGTAGAATCAGCTCCCCTTGAAGGAGAAGGCAACTCTCCTCTTCACCACATTTTTCTTCTGCCATGTTTTATGCACAGCAAGGAGACAAAAACAAAGATAAGGAGGATTTGATTATTTCGTGTTTCACAGCGTCGAGCCCATTACGGCTGCAAATTGGAAGATTGATGTCAAATAACACTAACTATTACTCTTTGAAAAATGATAGGGAAATTGCAGACAAATAACTCATGATTGCAGAAGTGTTTTTTATATAAATGCGTAACAGACCAATCAGTTGGAGAAGTTTATTTCATACCCTTGGCAATTGTTCTATTTATTCTGGTGATTCAAAGATTTCCAGCATTCCCTGAGTTACTCTGGGGGGCCAGCCCCCTCTGCCAGTGATTGCACTGCCGCCAGGTTGAACTTTTATCTTTATGCCTCCAGTCTAGGATATATTTTGGCTCAAAATATAAAGGAGCGAATGAAAAGTTACGGAAATTAGCTGATGAAGAAAAACTCAAAATTTTGCTGACTCCCCCTCCACTCCCCAATTCACACTGTAATTAAAAAAAGATAGATTTCTGTAGAGTTCGACCACAGCCAGGTATCCCATCGCATGCAGTTCCTTCTCATGAGAAATCATTTCTCTGGTCAAAAAAATGCATTTTAATAATAGGTTTGTGTGCTACACATTCACATTCTTACCTAAACAGATGACAAAGGAAGCACGAACAGGAGACTGTTCCTACGTGGAGAGGACGAGAGCGAGATCTTCTAAGAACTAAAACAAAATTGAGTACCTCTGACTATAAAATATGCTATTTTCTCTGAATCTGTTCTTGTTAAATATACTGAACAGTATTACAATTATTACTGAGCCTGGCTGATTATTTTTCTCCTCTGTTCAGCCTCTTTTTCTGGCTCAAACTGAAAATGGTAACTCTGGACCTATTATCAAAAGATGTAAAGAAGACCTGCAAAACAATATTAGGGTGGTGTTGCCTTGTGCAGGTCAACAATCCTCTGCTCGTTTGCTTTAACATTTTGCCATGTCGTTCCAACCTGTTCAACTGCATAAAAGCAGGATGGTTGCACACCCAGCTGAAGCCTTCTGACTTCCTGTCCCTTTCTTTCCACCAATGCAGGAAATAAATAACCCCTCACCCATTGGAAATTCTCTTCCTCCTCTGAAAATGGGGGGAAACATTTGTTCTGTTGGCATTTTAATGCAGACTTATCCTATTTCTCTCTTTCATGCCAGACATGAGCTCCAGTTAAAGCAGCCACAAAAATATGCATATTTGGAGAAGCCCAGACAAAAATGCTTCCGAATGTTTGTACAAGCTTTTTTTTTAATTGTGTGTCAAATCAATAAATAGAAAGAAAATATGCATATAACAGTATTATCTTCAAAATTAATAATCATTATAATATTTTTAAGTAAAAGGAAAGAAAAGACCAGGTAAATCAGGTTATAAATAGAGAAACTTCTAGCAATTTAATGATCATATTTGAAAATCTTCTTCCTTGTCCCCTTGTCAAAAAATATCAAGTTCAAATGTTGACAAACAATTAATATCAATAAGCCAATTGCAAATTAGGGATTGATTTATCCTTCCAGGGTTTTATGGCAATTCTTTTCTCCAGCAGCCTTCCCAAATCCATTATTTTTTATGTCTTTTTAGATTGCAAATACTAGGAATCTAAACAAGAACATCATATGCCCCTTTAATACACAGTGATTGATCCAGAGTCACTTTTAAAATCATGTTGATTTCAATCCAAAAAATGACAATAATAGGCCAAGGCCAAATCATATGAGTTAATTTTCTGATTCTTGCAGTGCATCTCCAACAGCAAACTGATTGCAACCATTATCAAGCATTGTCTGAGGTGTTCAGCATGCATAAAGCACTGTGTTGTTCTTGTTGCATTAAGTTTATTTCAAAATTGTAGGGAATTAGATTGACTGACTGACTGATTGATTGATTGATTGATTGATTATGAGCCATCAAGGTGACATCAACTCTTAGTGACCACATAGATAGATTTTCTCCATAATGATCTGTCGATAACTTGGTTCTTCAGGTCTTACAACAGTGCACCCATTATCACCATAACTGAGTCCATCCATCTTGCTGCTAGGCATCCTCTTCTCTTCCCTTCATTGTTTCCCAGCATCAGAGTCTTCTCCAAAGAGGCAGATCTTCATGTAAGGTGTCTGAAGTAGGATAATTTGAGCCTGGCCATTTGTGCCTCAAGTGAAGACTAAGGGTTGATTTATCTAATGAACCACTTGTTTGTTTTCTTGCCTGTCTGTGGTATTCTCAGGAGTCTTCTCTAATACCAATTTTCAAAACCATCAATATTCTTTCTATCCTGCTTCTTCAAAGTTCAACTTTTACTTCCATACAGTATCATACAGAATACCACTGCCTGCACTTTTTTGATCTTTGTAGGTATAGACACATCACAGAATCTAAATTTCTTTTTCTGAAGGCTTTTGTGGCCACTCTACCAAGTGCTAGTTTGTGGTGATTTATTGACTGCTTGTTCCTTTACTGCTGATGGTTGATCCTAAAAGGCAGAAACTGTTATTGTTCCAGAAGTCCCTCAAGACCTGGCTATGTCATCAAGCCTGGGGGTCCCAGGGAACCAGTGACATTCTAAGATGGCTCCCCTATTGTGATTAATATTCACTCTCTCCTGTGCCTTGTGGTTTGTGTATTTTAATTTTTAATAATGATTGTTTTCTATTTATAATGATTGTTTTTATATATTTATTGTTTTACCTGATTGTTGTATGCCACCCAGAGTCACTTCTTGCGAGATGGGTGGCTATATAAATTATAGACAGACAGACAGACTACCACTTCAATATCTTCATTGTCAATTCTAATGTAGGGAATTACGTTTGCATTATTTAAAGCAATCCTCCATTAGTTTACCAGGATAGGACTTTAAAACTCATTATTCTACAGTTTGCATAAGTAACTAATATAAATGTTATCAGCTGCCTTCAGCATCCCGAAAAAAGATTTACTGGCATAGAAGCCATAGTCAATTCCTCCATAAATGCAAACCACTGTGAACTTAAGAAGTAGGATTTGAATTTGGATCAAGTAGACTGAATAATAAATGCTTGTGTTGAATAAGCTGCCAAGATGCGCTCCGTGATAAATCACACTCAGTTTTTACTTCTGCAAACTTTTATAAAGTGTTTCCTCAGGACTAAATTGATCCAAAATAATAACATTTTGAAAGACTCCATTTATAATCTTGAAATAGATTTACCTGCTATTTTTAAAGTAGGATTATCCTACTTTAAAAGTCTTTCATGGGTCAAAGAATTAAAATTGCCGCTGTAACCTAATATTTTTGGGCATTTTCCATGTATTGCTTGCAGCATTAAGCGCAGGTATGAAACTGATCCCTGCACAAACAAAAAAAACCAGTATCTGCCAAGGTTTCAATGGGGTCAAATAATAACCCTCAAGTTGAGCTCAAAGAGGAGGTAAATTCTGAAATCCCTTATTGCAACCAATGACTGAAGCTAGAATAAATGCCCAGTCATAAGTCTGAAAGTGTAGAATATTAAAATCATTTTTCCCAACAGGTAATTTAACTTCTGCAAAGAAAATCACACAGGATGGATCCACACCTACTTGATATGCAGAAATATAAACCAGTGTTTCAAATCTAGTTACTATTTTCAATTCTCAAGAGTATAATAGAGTTACAGAGAAGTAGAGAACTGAAGTCAGAAAAGTAAAAATACGATTTGAATACTTACAAACAGCCCTGAGGAGAGCAAGGACCTGCTCTCCATCTTTGACCATTCATCAAACTTGGAACACAGGAAGAAGATAAGCTGCGGCAAGCATTTCAGCAGTCCGGGGAATAATTTTTCCTGACAGGCTTTTATCTGGAACTACCAGTGTCAGAATCACTTTGTTGTATTTTTTGCCAGAGAGTCTGAGACTAGCAGATCCCCTCCCACTTCTGACAAGAAAATACAGTTCAGTAAGGCTCCAGAAGCATTTGCAAATCTCTGTATCTCATTCCATTCCTACTCCCTAAGATAATTTTTCCTGGTCTTAGGACATGGATAAGGAGGCATCTGCCATACTGTGAGCGCTTTTCAAACCTTTCAAGTGTTCAGTTAAGTGCTTCCAAAAATCCTGTTATGTTTAAATCTCACAATGGCTTACTCTGCATCACCACCTGAAAGAGACTATCCAGACAAGCAGGTCATAGCATAATCTAAGCATTGCTAAATCACCGAAAATAAATTGGATTAGAATTTGAAGGCCTATATTTTCACTGCTATCCTGGTGTTCTTGGTACTGTGTTTTGTTCATTTTGGTGTGTAGGGAATGGCAGGGTTCTTGCTGTCCTAGTCAGCCAATCAATGATGCTTGTGTTGTCTTCCAGGAAGACCAATCCATGAACATAATTGTAACCAGTCCACAGGTGTCCACTCTACTGCATCTGAGAATGTGCAGCTTCTGGTGCCAAGAGTTCCCTTCTTCAAGAAGGCAAGAAGGGACTTACTGGTCGACTGCTTCTCTACCCACCTATCAATGTGTTTGCAAACACAAAATAATCTCTTTAGCAGCTCACTGGGTGATAAATGAGCTTTCAGGTGGGAAGAGAAGAGTACGATTTAATTAGCATCTCAGTAAATAAACTCCTTGGATATGAACATCACATAAAAAGAAAGGAAGCAATATTTTGAAAAGTCCAGACATTTGAATTATATCAGGCTTTCTCAGGAAAAAACAGACAGATGGAAATTTTGACACATTTAAAGGCATGGGGAGTTGGTATACAACCCTTAGACTTCATACTGGATGTTACTGGAACTGGCAAAGTTACTGGCCATTGGGCAATTCTGATAGGGTGATCAAATGGTCCTCTGGAAGTCCTCTACCACAAACTGTAATGAAACCAAAACAATTGCTCACTTGTGATAATATCACCACACAGATGCTGCAGTTGTGTACTTGTGTTGTCTGATGCATGTATGTAAGTCACAGCATTTACATGACAATCTCATTGCCCATTTGCCTCCCTTGCCTATCCCCCCATGGATGTCTTATTCCTCGAGATAGAAAAAGAGGCCATTTTGCACCAGCTCAGTTCAAAGTGAGCAGATTTTCTTCCCCCACAAGACTCCTTTGCAGGAACAATAAGTTCAGGTCAACAAGCCATAGGGGAAATTGTAACAATATGATTGAAAATGGTTGAAAAAAGAAAATATTCCGCCAAGATCTCATTGGAGAGTCAAAATAAAAGGAAAGCAGTGTAGTAGCAAATGAAGTGAGCTATCTAGCAGATTTAATTTGGGATTTCAAAATACTAATAAGGGAAGAGGCAAAGAAGGCTCATAAAATAGAGGTTATTATAAAGAGATGTCAAGCAGAAGAATACAAACAAGGAAAGGCATTTATCTCTAAAGACCAAAACAAAGCATACACATTGCTATACTAAATAGGCCAGCCAGATGATAAAAAGATTGGACAGGATTAGGAAAAGATACCTATTTCTGATTTTCAAAGCATCTGTAAGGTAAGCCTGCATAGTTCCCAACATCAGCCTGCCAAACATATCCATTCACCATTTTTGTATTCCAAATTCTTTTCTGGTGATGGCTGGGGCTGAGTATTTTTTGCATAGCCTGCAGCTGCTGAGAGATTCACTGACTGTTTGTTTCTGTAAAGCAGTTATGTCCCAGTCGTCATCCAAAAGTGATCCCAGAACAGTTTACAGATAATAATAATAAAAAAAAAAGCCGGTTCCAATTTTCTGGCTTACTAATGAAAAAACACAGGAGGAAGGAGGGAGAAAAAGAGGGAGAAAGAAGGCAGAGGGGAAAAGGTTAGGGAAGAAAAGAGAGACAAGAATAGTTGGGTACCATTTGCTAATACTATATAGCTCTGGCAACAATCAGATCTCGGTCACATAGACAAGTTAGTTGCTCACTCTGTCCAGTCTGGAGGCTTTAATGTAATGTTCAATTATCTACATTCCAAACAAGAATATAAAGTGAAGTCCTAGGTCATAGGATAGTTTGGAGATCCCACACAAAGGTTGGAGAGACAGCACCAGTCTTAGGGGAGGGACTCTACCCTTGTGAAAAGTCCCCTGGTTATCGTCTTTCCCACAATGGAGTTCCAATATTAGAAGAAGCAAAAAGAAGGGAACAGAGCAGAATATGAATGCACCCTAGGATGTTTTTGGAGGCCCAGAATCTAAGCCTCCATCTTTCAAGTGTACAACTGAATCAGAGAACCTTTCCTTATTTGCTCTTAATTATGGCACAAACATGCTGGTCATACCTTTCCCTGCCATGTCCTCATGACATTGTCTTCATCTTATCCCCAGCTCATGAGTAAGGTAGGCTTAAATCATCCTTCTTGTTCCAGGGCTGAAGTAGTACTCTCCCACTTATTCTAACATCATTCCAAAGCAGTCCTAAAGCATGGAAGATCAGCTAGGCTTTGTCATCCGGAACCTAGAAGGAAGTCAGGTGAGGCGGGATGTGGACTGGCAGTGGGATCAGCCAGTTTCAAGCCAGGAATTTTCTGCCCATTCGAGCATATGCAACAAGGACTTCAACTCAGCAGTGGGGAAAAGCCCAGAAAAAAATTGTGACCTTCCCTGAAGCTCATCTAATGTAAGAGGCAGTCCTGTTTTCTTTTAAAATGCAACTCTTTCTGATCTGCCAGGTTACTGTTGGGAAATGCCATGAGAACGGGTATATCTTGCACTGCACAATAATGTCATTTTATTGTAAGCACATTCAAAAGCAGGAGTAGAAAACCTACAGGTTAAATGTAGCCCCTTGATTCAATTTTTGCAAACCCCCCCCCCCAAGATTGTTCCACCAAATTCAGCATCAAACTGTTTATTTTTAAAATCAACAGCAATAAAATAGACCCATTAAGCCTCTTATACCTATTTTAATAAAACAACAAATAATGCTAACAAACTAGAGGCAAAATGTTGCACCCTTCTTCTCCAGTAATATCCTGCCATGCTTTCTGCAGTCCTCAAGAGCTAAAATAATGTCTTCTTCCCCACACCCAACTCTTTGCTGCAGAAAGTTGCTCTCTCTATTCTTGAGTACAGAGAATCTACTGCTTCAGCTGTAAAACTAGACTTGATTTCTTGCATGGTCATAACTTGTTCATCAAAGGGAAACAGGCACATGAACAAGGGTAGAATTATTATACTGCCTTTCCTTTTCATAGGAAACCCAGTTGGGCGAAAAGTATAATCACAAAAAATGTGAATAGGCTTTTATACTTCCACAAAATGAAATCACATTTGATAAGATAGTCATGTGTCCTGTTGGGAGGATGAGCGCAATGCACATTCTTTGAAGGAAAGAAATACTCTACCAAAGAGGGGGAATATTTCCGGAAGCGGGGGGGGGGGGGGGGAGTGAAGGAAGGTAAAAGTTCCATTTGCATTATTAATGGGCAAAGCAACCAGAAAATATTAATTATGATAAACAGGATCTCGGTTCACCAAGAGCCAGTCTCCCTGCACAATCCGCATAGAAAGGCCCATTCTGCCATTTTGATTTTCACTGAAATTCTCACATTGCTGACTGCATTTTTTCTGTAGCCTTGCCATGTATAAATCCAGAAGAGGCATGGAGCAACATAGGTATATGTATTCCAACACATTCTGGTATATCCTTTCCACTGTGTGAAGTTTTTGCAGCCTTTCCCATAGTAATACACAGTTTTGTAAATACTTTTCTGGAGTTCATGCATTTTTGCCACGCTCCTCATCTCCCACAGGTGAAGAAAAGTGTTGCGTGAACAGACTACTTTTGTCTAGGAGCATCAGAAGAAGTGGTTATGCTGGATCCTAGCTCTATCTTAACTTCCCTCTGGCTTAGATGTAAACCAAATGGACCAGCCTGGAGGCCACATTAGACTGTTGTCCAAAGGCTCCTTATCCTATGCATTCTGAGCATTTAAAATTGGCAGCTGGCAACCAGCAACCAACTCAGAGCTTGGAGAACAGTCCATGAGTTGCACAATCCAATCTTGAAAACACATTGCCCTTCAAAGATGCTCATAGTTCCCCACATGTGTTGTTGTAAGGTGGAAAAGAAGTTGGGGGGAGGGGGGGAAGGTGGTTGTTGCTTGGATCCAGCTTTTATCATACTCTCCTTCAGCTTTCGTATCAGCTAGGTCAACCTCTAGCTGAAAAGAATCCCAGCTTGAATCTGAAACTTCTATGACAACTTACTTTGCAAAAAGAACAAGAAAGTCAGCAACTTGTATTTTCCAGTCATGGTTCTGTGAGGATGGAGGACCTTAGCCTATTAATCAGCTTTTAGGATTATAGAAGGAGTAGGAAGAAAATCAATTTTGATCAAAGTGAGGCAGTCAAATGACTGATGTGCCAATTTTACTTTATCCACTTAACGTACTACCTGAGAATATCAAGGCTACGCATTGCTTTAATCTCTCAAGGGGATTTCCTTCCATAGGAATAAGGAACATGAAACATTTAAACACTGTCCTACAAAGAACTTCTAAGGATGAAAGCAAGATGTTGAAATCAAAATGCCATTTCTTTCCATCATTATTTTGTGGGAGTTATGAACACCTTCTTTATGGCAGCTTTGTGTACATTGATTTTTTTTTTAATTTGTCAGTACAATAGATTTTTTGATAGACAGCTCACCTCTGTTGTTGTTTTTTTTTTAACAAGATGCTCAGAACTTTACTAAAGAAATATCAGCAGCCTAATGCTGCTTTCTTCAGAAATTACTTGATGTCTTTTTATAGCAGGAAACTCAAAATCCTCACGAATGTTTGCTTCCAGCAGAATGAGGTGGGAATGCAAATACTAGGTCTTGGTCAAGGCCATCCTTGTAGAACTGCAGCTGGGACTGGCAAGACAAGGGGACTTCAAATTGCCCAACCTCACTTGAAGTCAGCCTGTATTTCAGTTTATCCAAATAAAAGTGTGAGTTGCAAATGGGCAGTCTGTGCCTTCTCGTTGAATTTCAGCTTCCACCAGCTCCTCCCAGTAGGGCCAATAGGAAAGGAATATGGGAACTGTAGTCCAGCAGCACCTCAAGGTTGGAAGAGAGTCACCTTTGTGACCACAAAAGACTTTGCAAACATTTCTATCAGGTTAGTGGGCAAAGAAATGAGGTGGATGTCTGAATGTCTCCAAAGGAAGGAGAAATTATCTGGCAAGCTCCAAGAGGTAGAATTCCCTTTTCAGTGGGACATTAAAACTGCTACTGAAAAAGCCCCATGGAGAAGTTTGTTTGTTTATAAGATTTATTGACCAAGATACTCAAAAGAGACTCGTTTGATATCTTCCCTTAGGATTCAACCAACTGCTAAAGATGATGAGGCTGAAAGAAAAAAGGTAGGCTTGTGAATGTATGAATTAGTTTCAGTTTCATCCAATTTTGCATTTTTTGTGACTATGTCAAAGTTGGTTGCAATTTTTTTGTTTAAATTTAAGAGTTTTTCTTTAAAATTGAGCTAAAATGTGCATGTCCTTTGGTGCCCATTTCTCCAAGCAGATGTATTTTGACCTGTTCACCATTTTGCACATACTTTCTCCTAACATAATGTATTTTTGTACCTTATTTTCATGAATATACACTGTTTTGGACAGAATTCCCCATAGTAAAACACCTTTTACATTGATGCCTGGAGAACCTGGTGAACTGGGAAAGTTGAAAAATACTAAGTTAGGGTTGCATTAAGATTTAAGATGCAAGATTAGATCCATTCAAATGCAAATTAAATGAGTTTCTCCCCTATTCCTAGAGATGACTTTCATTCAGCACTAAAAGCCTGGACAAATACAGCAGGGTTCAAACACACTCCTCAAATAATGTTTTAAAACAGTTGGATATTAGATTTTTTTGGTCTGTGTGTTGGCCTCATAAGAAAGTTGAGGGCTGTTGGATTCACGTGACTTCGTGTTGTCTATCCATAGTTCCCTTTTGATTTCATATTAACGCAGTATTTGTCAGCCTTATCAGGTAGACCAGACAGGAAACATGACCAGACAGGCTAATTCTACTTTATTGTAAAGCTACATAAACAGAATCTTGAAAATCTGAAAGTACAGTTCTCCCACTGTCTCCTTTGCAGCCCGAGAAACTAGGGAGGGTCCCTTCTGAGCCTCTTGCCCCACCTACTTTCCAGCTGCGGGCTATACTCTCTCTTATCTGACCGTTCTCTAGGCAGTATCTCTTTGCCCTGTCAGCCAAGGTCTTTCCCACATACCATTATAGTACTGGGGGAAAACAATACTTAAAGATGGAAATGGGACGTTGAATGATACCTCTAAAATATAGAATCTGACATCAAATGAAAAGCTTTGGCATTATAAAGCCTGGGACTTATTTTATATAGATGGAAAGAAATTTATTCTCCTGATGTTACAGAAGGGATTCAAGATATGTGTCTCTTATTCATTTCTGGCATGTCTTTATATTCTAAAAATGAGAGGACAGAGCAGTATGTTTCTATATGGTGTAGATTTAATGATATATTTAATGATTGGATTCATTTTATATTAATATGGATCTTGTTTTCCTCTTTTTTCTATTTTCCTCTCTCTTTACATTCAGTTTACTTTAATCTTTTTTTTTTTTTTTTTTTTTGGCTGCACAATTCCTGGTGTATTATTTTTGTTTGTTTGTAATACTTCACTAATAACAGTTTCAAAAAATCAAAGGGGGGGGCACTCAAACACAATAAAAGCTAAGCACTCCTAGCCACCTACCTGTTTGAATTAATTTGTCACTTTACCTTCCCCTTCTACCATTTGTGCTTCTTTAAAATCCCTCAAGTTCTTTTTGTCCTCCATGAAAACAGTTATAGTTTTTAGGTAAAACCAAAACCAAGCAAGCAAGCAAAAACTACGGCTCATTTCTACTCTGGGAGCATGAAGCAAGGAAGCCAGAAGTGTTATTTCAATCTTCCATGGATAGTGCCTTCCAATACAGTGCTTCGCTAGGTATTGGTTCTTAAAAATTCTCTAAAGGCTCAATAGGAGCTCCTGGTGAGGATTAATCAACTGCCTTCTCCTTGTAGACACTCAGAAATATGAAAGAGCCACCCCCCTCTTCTTCCTGAGCAGCAAAAGCAGGCAAAGAATGAGAGTACCCCATTGCTAATATAAATTATTAATGCCTCCTTCGGAGAGGCCAATTAATTAATTTCCCTGAAAAGTGTAACATTCTGATTCTCAAGGGTTTCCAGTACATAAAACAGTCTCTTTGCTTCTTCCAGACTCTTCAGTGTTTTGCTCCTGCATATTCACTGGAGATCCGCTTTGCTCTGGCATTTAGATCTTGGAAGGCTTGGGGGCAGTTTCTCCCCATCTTTCAAATTAGAGAATGTTCTTTCTCTTCCACAATAACATAGTGCCTGAAATAAAATAACAGTGCCACTATGGTAGCCCCTTATAATAGACCCCCAAAGAACGTGTCATGGAACCCTAGTTATTAGCATTTATTAATGTATTTGTTATTTTTAGGATCCTGAAGTTGGTAGGAGCCATTAAGATTATTGCTCAGGGCAGGAATCCAAGTTCAAATATCCTTGACAAATAGCCGTTCAGCTTCTATTTGAAAACATATAATGTAGAAGAGCCCATCACCTCTCTTGACCATAGGTTCTTTGTCAAAGCAAGACTTTCCTCTTAAGTGGATTATTTCATCAGAGTCAGGGGAGCAAGCTTAGGTACAGATTTAAGAATCTAATGACTACCTCCTCTTAAATAATTATGAGCTGGACACAGTTCAGGGAAAGGGGGCATCTAGTGGAGCTGATCTTTCAATCCCTCAGTTGAATGGTCCCCTGAAATAGTTTTTGAATGATCAAATGACTATCACCTTGTTAACAGTTGAGGAAGAAGCCTTCACATGCTTTAGTTTAGATTCAATACTGTCACTGCTCCTGGAGTTGTCAGTGAATGATCTGATCAGGAGTTGCGTCAGAAGTCAGATTCCATCTTGAGCCTCAATTATATCATTTATCCAGGCAGGGCATCCTCTAGTTTCTAACCCCAGCAAGTCCACTGTTGACCTGTAACTTTCCTGTGTGATCTCATTTTCTTCCAGAGCTAGTGATGTGGCTGTAGAAAGACTATGTAGTTCTTAGAAAGGCCTCCTTTAAATTTTGAGATACCTGGGAATAAATTGTCAATCAAAATCCTTTATGTTACTAGAAAGCCAGGGTTCTTCAGCCTGATGCCTTCTATATGGATTGGAACTACAGTTCCCAGAAAGCCTACCCAGTATAGTCATTAGCTGCATTGGCACTTGCTGGGAATTCTGGGACTTTCAGTTCAAACTTATCTGGAGGTTACCAAGTGGGGAAACCTGAACAAGATCATTGTATTAGAGCAGGGTTCCTCAACCTTGGCAACTTTAAGATGGGTGGACTTCAACTTCCAGAATTCCCCAGCCAGTTCTGGGAATTCTGGGAGTTGAAGTCCACCCATCTTAAAGTTGCCAAGGTTGAGGAACCCTGTGTTACAGTTAGAGCGGAGGGTCTAACCCTGTGTTAGAGTTAGAGCGGAGGGGACTTTAGGTGAAAGTCTGTGCCAAGCTTTCATCTAAAATTATCTTTCAGCAGGTTTTCTATATCTTTGGAGACTCCAGTGTTTGCTTCCTGTTACTCACTAGTCAGCTCCCCACCTCTCTGTCTACAAGGGTCTCTGCCACAATCTTAACAACCTCAAAAGAAATCTACTTCAAGGTAATTTAATTATCCCATCCAAAGGTGGATAGAAAATTCTGTTTTCAAAATATTCAAACCCTTTCATAAAGATATTTTAAAATGCCACATCCCCATTGAACTGGACTGAAGATTCTTCAGTTCTGACATTCTATCTACAGCAACAACAAAACTGGAATCAAGGCAGCATTTTAAAAATTTTATTCATTTTATTCAGCCTTTATGAGGTCTGTGGAGAGAGGTGATAGGAGCAAAAGCTGTTTACAGAGAAATTAATATGAATTTCATTCAATTTATATAGCTGCCCATCACATTTGCATAACTCTGGGCAGCTTATAAGTTAAAACAGCAAAAACAAACTTGTATAAATAAAATTAAAAACAATTAAAACAATAAATTAAAAAAACTGTAAAAACACAGGAGAGTGCCAACCACCGCTCACAAACAATGCAGCCATCTTGCAGGCTCCCCATGTTCACAAGAATGCTTCATATTGTTGGAATATTTTCCTTATATGGTTACAATAAGTTGAATTAAGGAAAGACTGTATAGGCAGTAGGAATACCATTTTATAAAGGCTGGCTCCCGCTATTATAAACAAAAGAGACATCTTGAGGCAAAACACGTGTAAAGGAAGACATGTATCTTATGCATTAAAAAAATCTGTTTTAGTTCTAGATAAAGAGACATCTGTTTACCTATAAATAAGGAGGCACCTGCTTTAACTCTAAGATGAGGAAACATTTGTTTGTAATAAGCTAACACATTCCATTTCATTGATAATAACTGGCTAAATCTTTAAACTAAAAAACCTATAAAAGGGAGACAGGTGTGCAGTCCAGCACAGCCACTCATCCAAAGCTACTTGACAACTTTGGATTGAATAAATATATTTTCTTTGACCTCTGCTGATCATCTGGTGAGTTTCATTGAATTCCTGGCTTGGGAACAAAGAAAGAAAAAAGAAGGGGTCTGATCCTTCTGACAATATGAATGCTTCATATACTTCCTGAAGGCATCTTGCAAGCTTTTGAAGAACCAGATCTGTGACAAAGAGGTTGCTGGTGGAAGGTCTCTATCTCAGCCTTCCATCTGGTAAAGGTAGAGTCTTAATTTAATTGCCCAACCCACTTCACAAATATTGGCTTCACATCCTCCAAGCTGGAACAGCATCCAAGGGTGAACAGGTTCTAACGCAGCACGCTCCAGAGACTTACCTCAGCGTGTATCAATTGAAAGAGATGTGGAAGGGAAAGAGACAGAGCATTCCTTGGCAGGAATTTGCTCAGGGTATTACTAATTGTCTTCCATCTGTGTCCTCCCTAGTGACCATTCAGAAGGTGGTCCTTCTGGATGGCCAGCAGATTTATTTCATTATTTATCTCCCAGGAAGCAGACCTGTCAGTGGTTACTAGGCTCTTTGGTTAATGGCTGAATGGTTAAAAAGCCCAAGCCATTCTCTGCAACTCAGCATTGCATTCATCACTGGCCATTGAAGTAATAACAATGCATTTTTAATATCTGCTTACCAATTAAAGTTTACCACTGGATGGGGAAAAAGTTGCCAGAGGAGTGGCTCACCATTTACTCTGAAATGCTTATATGAATATTCATGATGCAAAGCACTGTGGAATTGGAAAAATCCCCTGGGACCCCCTCTTTCAGTCCTCAGCTCAATACAGGAAATCAGAAGCATCTCCAACAAATAGTTATCCAAAAGCCATTTTTGGTCTTCCATTCAGGGTGAGTCCCTCACTTGGCTGGGAGATTGATTTCATTCTGAAACTGCTCAGAAATTTCCCCTAACGTTCAGTCAAAATCTACCCACTGGTAGCAAAAGGCCTTTCTGACACACCTGTAATTATTTGAAATAAATTAAAAGAAATATTGAACAACTAAGAGTAGCCAAAAGAACTGAAGTCATACATAATTCCCCCCACACACATACAAACTTATGTATATATGAAAAATACAATAAACATATCCAAAATACAAGCATGATATACATGATCAAAAGTTACTTGTAAATACAGGTATGTAACACTTCCCGAGCTCATGGAATGTTGTTTCATGCATTCTGAGCTTCAGAGCAAGCTTTCAGAGTTCTGACATTTTCTCCAACCTCTTAATAAAATGGATATTTTGTTCCTCTTGGTTTTAAGTTCCTCGGGTCGTTAAGTGAGGATGTCATGTGGTCGCCATTTGTGGCCTCCGGCTGGCTTCCCCATTGACTTTGCTTATAGGAAGCTAGCAAAGTTGCAAATGGTGACCACATGACCGCATTGTAATCGCAAGCCTGTTGCCAAGCTCCCCCACCCAGATCACAATCACATGACTGCAGGGATGCTGCAACAGCCAGAACTTTGAGGACCAGTCATAAGTACCACTCATCCAGCGCCATCATAAGTTTGAACAGTCACTGAACAAGTGGTTATTAAGCGAGGACCACCAGTTTTGCTTCCAATATTTTATCTCACAATTTTAATTTTTTAAAAAAAAAAAATCCCTTCGGCTAATTCAGTTATAGTTTGGGTGGTAGGTAGCATTCAATGTGGACTATCACTCCGTTTATTTTTGTAGCCCTAGGACCAAAAAGAAGATAACCAGGGCTTGTTTCAAGTTCCTATTGTTCCATGTCATAGAACACTTAGAATATATCTTTTGTTCTATGAGAACATAACTCACTGAAAACTTGTTTTCAGCCTCAATGAGCTTCAAACTTTTTTCCTAACTTTGTGCAACCTCCTAATTCCCAGGGGCAGAATTGCCAGTCCTTCAAAGACCTCTATCTTCTAACCAAAAAAGTTTGGGGGCTTTGATATAGTGCACTTCTGAAGTCTGATCAGGAAGATTGCAGAGACTGTGAGAACAACAGTTAAACAGGAGTCTTATGTCTAAACAAATGAGGCAACGTTGACAACATATGACAGATGGGGGAAAGCCACTGGGGATTTGGTTGGCTGGTGCGGAGGATACCTTTAAAAATAACTTTTCTTTTCTTTTTTCTTTTCTTTGTCTTTTTTTTAAGTTAGTTTTTTTGCTTGTGAATAAGGAAGATTTACTGCTAGTCAGAAATAATGTATGCTTGCTAGGAGAATCAGTCTTTAAAATAAAGAAGAAAAACAAAGAGAGAGCAGAGGGAGGAGCGGGGGAGATGAATTCAGGAAATAGAATGATGTCCACATAGGAATTTGTACCATTTAAGATTGCACAGTCTCAGGCATTTGACATTAGATCTTTGAGCCTGATACATCCATTTTTCCTGCTAACATTTCTGGGAAGGTTGATAGATCCTTTTCAAAGCAAAATTAGCTGTTTTCACATTGAAAGTCAGCAGGCATAAATTTACGTTTGGGAGTTATGCTTGAATTATATGCTCACAAATTCACACAAGGAATATCCTTCGTTATGGCCAACGAGGGGCCAGTGCATCCGTCAGCACCCCAGCATTAAATTATAAGAAATGTTTAAGAAACTGCTGAAATGTCATGACTGCACCAAAATCTGCAGATTGCATGCACATGGTCATTTTGCGACCCCCTGCCCAGATTCTGTTATGCTGAGGGAGGGTGGATTAATATTGGCAGGACAAAATGAAGCGTTTGCTGGAATGACACAGTGACTAGGAGATATGAACCAAAATATTCCCAACCAGAATTCTATACCCGTTCTATATCAATTCACTAAGTAGTTTCTGTCAGGATTTTCTCATGGGAAGAAAGTCATCCCGTTATCTGTACAACAACGGTGGTTGTGACTATTGTATAAATTAATGTAAACAAAACATCTTGTGACCGTGTTATGCTTTTTACTGCCACCTATTGTAATGTGTATGCTAGTTATTCAGTGGGGGGGTACATGCTGACAATATAACGGGAGGGCTAGATGCCCAGCCTGTCAGTCGTGTATCGTTCATCATGTAGTTTTATAGGTTATGTAGTTGTATCTAATAAGGTTATGTAGTTGTATCTAATATATAGGTTATGTAATTGTATCTAATAAGCAAGTAGATGGGTGAGAAACCTCTTCCCTGAGAGTGTTTTTTAGCTAGAGACTTTGTTGTGGATAAGTCTTGGATGCTAAGATGGGAAGAAGTCTTTGTTATTTCCTATATTTGTATGCAACTTGTATTTTATGAAGTTTTGCATTTTTATCAATAAAAACCAGTTGGTCTATATTTTCTGACTGGGTTTTCTTTGGAGAGCAAAATTTGGACACTGCATTTTGCAAGCTCTCATGCTGATGTGTAATTTTCCTGAGAGCAGAGTTTTTGAGAGCTTTGCTGCGCTCTGCACAACAGTTTCTATAATCTTTCTAATTCTTTGAGAAATGTCACCTCTGTTCCTTTAGCTGCCCACAGGATCATGCTGCCAAATGCATGCTGCACAAATTCAGGTGGGACTATTTTTTTATTTATCAGTCACTTCATCAAGGTGACTCTAAGTGGTGTACAAAGCCACCTGCCGACCCTTTGCAATAATAATCGTAAACTACACTAAAATCAATATCTGGTGTGACTACCCTTTGGCTTCAAACCAGCATCAATTCTTACACTTGCACACTTTGTACACTTGCACAAAATCAAGGATCTTGTAGGATTAGAGTCAGGTGTATGATTAACCAATTATACCAAGCAGGTGCTAATGATCATCAATTTCAATATGTAGGTTGAAACACAGTCATTAACTGAAACAGAAACAGCTGTGTAGAAGGCTTAAAACTGGGTGAGGAACAGCCAAACTCTGCTACTAAGGTGAGGTTGTGGAAGACAGTTTCATGTCACAGGTCTTCCACCATGGCAAGACTGAGCACAGCAAGACACAAGGTAGTTATACTGCATCAGCAAGGTCTCTCCCAGGCAAAAATTTCAAAAGACTGGGGTTTCAAGATGCGCTGTTCAAGCTCTTTTGAAGAAGCACAAAGAAACGGGCAACACTGAGGACCATAGACGCAGTGGTCGGCCAAGGAAACTTAGTGCAGCAGATGGAAGACACATCATGCTTACTTTCCTTTGGCATTGGAAGATGTCCAGCAGTGCCATCAGCACAGAACTGGTGGAAACCTGTGGGACCCAGGTACACCCATCTACTGTCCAGAGAAGTCTGGCCAGAAGTGATCTTCATGGAAGAATTGCGGCCAAAAAGCCATATCTCTGATGTGGAAACAAGGCTAAGTGACTCAACTATGCATGAAAACATAGGAACTGGGGTACAGAAAAATGGCAGAAGGTGCTCTGGACTGGTGAGTCAAAATTTGAAATATTTGACTGTAGCAGAAGGCAGTTTGTTTGCTGAAGGGCTGGAGAGCAGTACAATAATGACTGTCTGCAGGCAACCGTGAAGCATGGTGGAGGTTACTTGCAAGTTTGGGCTCCATTCCTGCAAATGGAGTTGGAGATTTGGTCAGGATCAATGGTGTCCTCAATGCTGAGAAATACAGGCAGATACTTATCCATCATGCCATACCATCAGGGAGGTGTGTGATTGGCCCCAAATTTATTCTGCAGCAGGACAACGACCCCAAACATACAGCCAATGTCATTAAGAACTATCTTCAGCGTCAAGAAGAACAAGGAGTCCTGGAAGTGATGGTTTGGGCCCCACAGAGCCCTGATCTCAACATCATCAAGTCTGTCTGGGATTACATGAAGAGACAGAAGGATTTGAGGCAGCCTACTTCCACAGGAGATCTGTGGTTAGCTCTCCAAGATGTCTGGAACAACCTACCTGCCAAATTCCTTCAGAAACTATGTGCAAGTGTACCTAGAAGAATTGATGCTGTTTTGAAGGCAAAGGGTGGTCACACCAAATATTGATTTGATTTGGATTTCTCTTCTGTTCACTCACTTTGCATTTTGTAAATTGATAAACATAAACAATTACAATATATACTTTTGAAAGCATTCTTACTTTACAGCATTTTTTCACACCTGCCTAAAATGTTTGCACAGTATCTATCTATCTTAAATGAAAGATTTTTGTTTCAGAGGAAACATGGTTCCTCAATCAAACTGCCTAACAGAAGTATTTGAAAAGGATTGAGATTTCAAAAGGATCAAACAAGGCTAAATTTGAACCAGTTCACTTGCTGTGAAGTTATGTGAAAGCCATCGACTGTCTCCCAAATAGTTTTATTCTGTCTGCATGTCTTCCACAGCACATTAGCTTCCAATGACAAACATATTTTTCTTGTAAATTGTTCTGTTTTTTCAGTAAGTACGCATTCCAACAGGGCTGTTTTTTAAAAGAAGAAGAAGAACATACATTATGCTTCAAAACAATCATTCAGAATCCTACTAAATTGTGTCTGGAATTGTAGGGGGAAAGAAACAGCATAAACCGTAAGCCATAAACCATTTGAACACACAAAAAAACTGTATCAACTATAGCTTGTTATTTTAAATCATTGTCCTCTGATATACATCTTACTTTTGATACTTTTTCACAGGTAGGGCAAAAATTTCATTCCCACTTCCTACATCCTGTGAATGAGAATTCCTTGCTGTAAGGACCACTATCAACCTGTACAGGGTGAATTTTGAGACCATTAGATTTCTGCATCTACCTGTATATGGAAAAAGGAAGAAAGAGGAAAAGAATGTGGCTATTTTAAAATGGTAGAATTAACACCAAGAATTGAGCTGGCCTTAGCTAAATCAGAAAGTGAGGAGCTACAATAGTGTGACACCTAGATTCTTAGGAAGTGTTAGTTTTTGACATCCCCACTTCCTTCCTCCCACAGACGCTCCTGTGCCCAATCTTGCCCTTGAAACTTCTCTACTCCAAGAATTAGGGGTTCCCACGGGGAGGGGGGCAGGGTCAAGGTGCTAGCTGTGACTGTGTAATGGAAGCCCCACCCCTCTTTAACATGCACCAGACACCCCTGTACCTAAGGGAGGATTAGAACTCACGGTCTCATGGTTTCCAGCCCATCACCTTAGCCACTACACCAAACTGGTCCCCAGTATGCAATTAGTTTCTGCTTATGCCTATATTCCTGCCCAATTCAATTTGGTTACAGGAGATATAAATATTACAATGAATTCTGGGTAGGAGATACTTGCCTTATTCATGTTTTAATTTTCATATCTAATTTTGCACTTTTGAATCAAAATGAACTAAAATTCACTTACTCTTTGGAATTCTCACTTCCCCAAATTTTGCACTGCAATGGCCCAGTTCAGAAAAATACTAGTTTTAGGGGAAACTGCACACAAGAATACATAGTAAACAATAGCATACAAAAATGCATAATACTATGTCAATATTGTTACATACAAAAATTGCAGGTAATTATAAAATATAAATTATAGGTATATATAATGTATAGCATAGAAGAACGGCAAGTGAGTGAAGAAAGTGAGATGTTTCATGACTCATACCCTAGACCAGTGTTTCTCAACCTCAGCAACTTGAAGTTGTGTGGACTTCAACTCCCAGAATTCCCCAGCCAGCATGGAGTCGAAGTCCACACGTCTTCAAGTTGCTGAGGTTGAGAAACACTGCCCTATACTGTTCTATCCTTCTTGAACCAAAAGGAGCCAGGGAATAACTCAGAGCAGAAGTCCCCTTAATGTGATTTACTCAATTTGGCAATCACCCCTTAAGCTAGAACATCTGTCATGTTACCGTATTAGCAGATGGAGACCCAGTGATTAAGTTACTTGTTATACTCAAGTCCTGATTGCCAGGTTCTGCAGACCAAATAGTTCACAAATTGGGTGAGGGCAGTTATGTTAATTAAATCTGATTCAGGTCTCCACTGGACTTGTATGGGCTAATATCACACCTCCTCTTTCTCGGCAACCTCATCTTCTTGAATGCCAAAATGATACATTTTGCAGGAAGCCCCAAATGTGACATGAGGTAATTTCATTGGATTGATATGTGATGACTGTATTTTCTTTTGGTTTGTATTGTGCCTTGGTAAAGGCCCATAAATTGTTTATTTATTTAATTTATTTATTAAATTTATATGTCTCCCATCTCCCCCAGAGGGTGACAATTAAATTAAATTAAAAATTGTTAATATACCAGTTCAGAACATGTTAAACATGGGTGCAAGTTTTTGCCCCAAACCACCCCTCAGTCATGGTTGCTCTGAGGTGAAGGAGAATCCATTGTACTCCACCATATTGGACTGATTACTCTCCCACTCTACTTGCATAATTACAAAAGGCCAAACATTCAGTGAAGCCAAGCAATAAGAGATTCAGAGAAGACAAAAAAAGTTAAACTATGGATTTCACTAATACCATATTTTATTTATTCACATGTATTTATTCAGTTGATAGCCTGCCTTTCCACTCTGTCAGGTATTCCAGCACTCGATGCAATTATGACAACTTTGAGAGCAAACTAGACACCTTCATGGAGGATAAGCCTATCAGTGTCTCCGTCCTGGCCCAGGCCAGGCACACTCAATCACACGGAGAGATGGTTGCAAGCTTTTATGAAATGGTTTTTTGTAAAATGAAAAACAAGAATCAAGAATGCTAGTGTGAACACACACACAGGCAGTAAAGAAACGAGTCCCCCAAAGTTTAGCAAGTTGGACTTGAAAGAGTCTCAATCCAAAATGGTGGGCAGAAGAGTAGTCAGGTGAGGTCTGAGGGTCAAAACTTTGTAGCAGGTTTGTCAGCCGGTCCAGTTCCAAAGTCGAGGTTGGGAGGTTCGCAGATCACAAGTCAGGGCCCATGGAGTGGGAGTTAAAGGGCAGTTGTTGACAACAGAGAGCAGCCCCAGTGTGGCTCATTTGAGTAATTTCACACAGCACCTTCACTCTGCTGTCCTCTCCTCATGGACAGCCCTTGTGCTGCAAGGGGGTAGCAGCTCAGCCTCTTCATCTTCTGAGACTGGTGGCAGCTGTGCCTGCTGGTTACCAGACAGCCCCTCCTCCTCTGCCTGCAACTGCTCAGACAGCAGTTCGTCTGGTAACTCTGGAGATAGCTGTTCATTGTCAGTCTCTCTTCTGAATCTGAGCTCACCATGACAGTCTCTTTGCCCTGATGGGTATATCTGACCTGCAGACTTGGAGGCCATGAACTTCTGAATATTAGTTGCCATGGAACATGAGCTGGAAAATGTCCTGATGGTGTTGTTCACTATGATTGCCCATCGGCTACTCCTTCTTTGAGTTCTTGTATGTCATCTATGATAGGATCAAGTGATTTTGCCTTTGGTTGGCCTCTTTTTCAATTGCCTTCAATTTTTCCAACCATTAAGCTCTTCTCCAATTATTTTTTCCTTTGAATTATATGCCCCAAAAATTTCAGCTTTAGCATCATTATTAGTGCTTCCAATGAGCAGTCTGGTTTTATTTCATCCAATATTGAATTATTTGTTCTTCCCACAGTCCAAGTTATGAAACCACCACCATTCAAAGACACCATTCAAAGGGATCCATTTTATTTCATTCAGCCTTTCTGATAGTCAAGCTTCCACAGCCAGTTGGGAAAATCATAGCCTTGACAATAGGTTTCTTTGTTGTCAACGAGGTGTCTCTACATTTTAATATTTTGTCTAAACCTTTCTCCCAAGTAACAGCCAGTCCTACTTGTAGGCTTCACAAATGAGGGATTTGGTTGGTCAGAATTGGTGTGTCTAGTTACACCGATCTCTAGATACACAAGTTAGATAGATCTTCTCTGCATCTGATAGGGTTTCCAATCACATGTGTCCCAATTCTCCATGCTGAGTGGGGATATTGAGCTTTATGTAAAAGAGCTTGTTGGATGCAAATAAAACACTTTCCCAAAATGTGTTACCCCGTGTATATGCAGTGGCTTGGGAGTTAGCAGGACAAATGCATGGCTGGCTTAAAAGCAGGATAGAAAGTAACTGCACTTCAGCAGCTGGTGAGTTTACCATCACTGAACCACACCTAGAATTCACTGTCAGCTCTGAATCTTCATGATTAAAAACCTTAAATCATTTTTGAATAGGTCTACAAATAGTGGTGGTCAATACTAGCAAAGAGAGCTGAATTATATGATTTCACATCATCAGAAAGTTAACGCATGAATAGGCAACAAGGAGCTCTCCAGATGTTGCTGCACGGCTCCCATCGATTCTTGCCAAAATGGCACACAAAGAAAGATGGTGAGAGTTGAAATCCTGTAATGTTTGGAAGCTTCCTTTTGTCCAGCTGTTAAAAATTCTGTTTGCAACCAGAGACTGCACTTAAATTATACACAGTCCCTTGGCTCTGCTAATGCCAGCAGTTCCTCTGGCACATTTGAATTGGGTCAATATTTGGAAGTCAGTCTTTGCTGTACATAACTTACCATGGCCAGATGGGTTGAACTGATTAGGAGCCAAAGTGGAGAAATTTATGCCAGATCAAACTTTGTACTTGCATCTAAAACAGCTCTTTGTTTTGCTGGTAGCAGGAGGAAAGCTAATGTTATACATGTATATCAATCTTCACTGAGTTCAACGTGATTCAAAAAGATATCGAATTTCAGCCTGGAGTAGAAATTACAGGCACTTTTATTTATCTTGAGTTTAAATCCTACTGAACGCAGTAGGATTCATTTCTGGACGAGCTATAGAGGCCAAGCTTCAAGAGTGAGTTCATATTTGTTTTTATTTCACAGGGATATTCGCCATGGGATTTGAGAGTATAAGATGAAATCCCAGGGTTATATATGATCCCCCTACCTCCTTTTTGCAGCCTCCAAACTCTCAGAATATCAACAGCACAGCTTCCCGTCATTTTATGATGGAAAATGTTCAGAAACTGTAATGTATACCCTAAAATAGGCTTAATATCATTTAAAAACAAAAGGGGGAAACCCTCTGAAACCTGGGGGGGGAAATCCCAGGAAACCATGGCTCCACATAGCTGTGACATGCTCCACTCACTCTGTACCTTCTCCTTATCCACTTAAAAACCTTTTAATAAGGCCACTGGCCAGCAAATGTTAACTACAAGTGCTGCAAGTCTTCCGTAACTGATGTGTTAGAATATATCAAAACATGATGATAACAAGTATAAAAGAAGGACATCTCTTTTTATATCAAAAATGGGTGTAGGGAGAGATAGGAGTAATCTGGAAAATGAATACTGAAATTTTATGCTTATAAAGACATCAGGAGATGTATTTAGGAGAACATAAATTATGGAAGCATGGCAAATTGTTCAGACATCCTGATGGGAAGATCTTCTGGACTGACTTGAAAGCCAATTTTAGACTAGGCTTACTTGGGCTTTGTGATGCTTCCACCTTCTGAAGATAGATGTGTGTCTACCAAGACAAGTTTCCTCCTGATGTTTCACCTTTGGAACACCTCCAAATCAATTTAACAATCCCCTTGGTTATTGGAATTCTGAAACCACGTTAAAACATTTTAAAGTATTTCTTTTATCTCATAAATGAATTCTCTGTCATACTATTGCTTGAATGGTTCTTAGGTTTATGAACTGCTGTTTTATTGAGCTGGCAGTGAATACTGTTTCTGCTACTATACTGACAAATATTGTGTGTGTGTGTGTGTTTGTATAGTTTACATTGCTTCAGTGTTTACAGGCATGCTGATTCGTTTATCATTGTCTGTTGCTTTGGATATTTTTGTCAAATGGAAGTTCAGAGAGCAATTTAAAATAAATACACAACAATATTGCTGAAACTTTCCCATTTCCTATCATACATTTTTCTTCACACTTCTCTATTTGTAAGCTATTTTGTTTCTCTACTACCATAACACTGGAATGACCTAGCATCTATCAGCTAGGGACATGGTACAAAATTGTACATGGAATGGAATAGAAAGGAATTTGAGTTCTCCCAGAACATTAATTTCACTAAGGCTCCTGGCAAACATGGAACAGAAAAGATAGGGAGATCCTTTTGATCATCAAAGAATGTTGTATATTTTCAGAAGGGGGAAAAAATCTAACATCTGCTCAGCTACTCAGCTGACATCAATCTGTACTGCAAATACAAGAGGGAGGACAGACGTACTTTATCATTCTTATTCTGGATCTAATGGGAAGAGTTTGCTTTACATGTGATAATAAACTCCCCAGCAGATGGCTTGGCTGGAAGTGATATTATGGCTCAATCCAAAATGCAAATCAGTCCTGGGAGGAAGCTGGTGTGACTTCTCTCACCAAGAGTTTTAGGCCGTCCTTTAAAAACAAAGTTGAAAGCATGCTCTGAAGGTTATTCAAGGGGATTTTCATTTTTTTACAGGGATAAGTGGTTTCACTGGGAAAAGATGGAGCATGGAAGAATATAACAGAATGACTCCTGATACTATTTTGCTTATTCAAATTAGTTTTATGTTGTAGGTATCTTGCTAACTCAACCTACTTTTAAGCTAAAAGCTTCATAATGAGTCTTCTCTTCTTTCCCATTAACATTTTCCCAATTACAGGGTATGATCTTCCCACATTGCAAGCTTTCCCACCTCTAGAAGCAGCAATGAAATGGAGCTAGCACCAATAAACAGGTCTCCTCTGACATTAGTATATATTCTTGTCTGCAAATTTCAGATGCTCATCTGACATCATCAAGTTATGCCCACTTCCCACCACATGTAATTAGAATGCTCCGTCACCTCAGGAGAAATTCCGATTCAAATCCACTCAGCCATGAAGCTCCTCAGGTGTCTCTCAGGTACTCTCCCTCAGCCACACCCGAATTCCAGGCTTATTGTGAGAATAAATGGAGATAATCCTGTACATTCCTTGAGCACCTGGAAGAAAGTAGACATAAACGGAATAAATGACTATCTTTATTTAGAATGAGAGCCTCCATTTTTTCACTTTTTAGAATATTCTACAATGACATTATGACTAAGGCATTTGTGAAGGCAAGACAACAGATTAGGAGAATATCTATAGTTTTATAAGAATAGAATTGGAAATAAATATTTTTAATAAGATTCAAAACAAAACTGATTTCCATCACCCAGCGATAAGCTCTTTCTAAACAACTTACCTCATTGTATTGCCATTATCTCCAATTACATTCTCCTTCTTTTGAATAACTCTTCGTATCTGCAACGAAGGTAACAAACAAAACCTAAATGATTATCATTCAATTGATCTCTTCGATTTCCCAATCAGGCTTCATTCTTGTTTACTATTTAAAAACCTGGAGAACTGAATAGACACAAATTATTTTGTTCACAACAAAGAGATTTTAAGGAGGAATAGAGCATATTTGGCACTAACTCTGTCCCTCCTGCTCTATTAGCCCAGTCATTTCTGACTCCAAGCAGCCACATGGATAGATTTTCTCCATAATGATCTGCCCCTAACTTGGTCTTTCAGATCTTTCAACAGTGTGTCCATCACCACTGTAAGTGAGTCCATCCCCCTTGCTGCTGGTCACCCTCTTCTCTTTCCTTCCACCTTTCCCAGCATTAGAGCCTTCTCCAGGGAGCTAGGTCTTCACATAACATGTCCAAAGTAGGATAGTTTGAGTCTAGTCATTTGTGCCTCACTTAGAATCTGCTTTTGACTCATGAATTCATAATCTTATGGTGTTAGAGGGGGGCATTGGTTTCAACAACTGCTGAATGCAGGAATCTAAATTCAAGCCATGCCTGACAGATGGTGATCCAGCCTTGGCTTTGACACATCCAGTGAAGGGATAGCCAGCACTTCTTGAGTCAGTGGTTCCTCTGTTGAACTCTTTGTTCCATTAGGAAGATGTTCCTAACATTCAAATAAAATTTGTTTTCCTACTAGGTTAAATCCATTATTGTGTACCCTGCACTTTGAGGAGACAAATGACAGACCCCGGCTTTCCTCTATGTGAAATCTTTCTTCGGTATTTGAAAAGTCTTCCTCTTTGAAGATTAAACACTCCCAGGGCCTTCCGTTTTTCTTGATAGGACTTTGTTGTTAGTTTCTCGGTCATCTTCATTGTCCTTCTCTAAGCCTGTTTCTGTAAGTAGAGGGAAATTGTGAGACAATTAGGGGTAGTTAAGATAAATAGGCTTCTTTCAATCCATTTCTTAAACTATCAGTTCAGCAGAAAAACAAAATGAAACCCAAAATAAAACTTCTGGCACTGACCTCCATATATTATAATTCCCAGGTCCAATATGCAGTTCGGACAGGTCCTTCTTTCTTGGACCTGCTCAGTTAACTTTAGCAGCACAGCTGTCTTTGTGCTAAGAAATGTAGTTAGTGAGGCTTTTCTGCACCCTAATATCTCCATGTCACAAAACCACCATCTGTTTTATTTCTGCCTGCCAAATAACTGCTGAGGGCATAGGAACACTGCCATTTTTTTTTCCAGGTGCCTCTCACTATGTAGGACAACTTAAATGAAAAGAGGCTTGTAGCTCAGAAAGTGAGCATTTGTCTTGCACAGGCAAACACAGACTTAAATCCATTCACAACATTCTATTTAAGCATGTTTGATAGCAGGTGATAGGAAAAATACAGCTTGGAGTTTACAGAGGGTCACTGCTGTTCCTTGTCAGCAATGCTAGTCATTAACTCAGTAGAAGACAAATTCTTATTTTATGTAACCCCCATGGAGCTAAGGGAGTTGTTTTGAAGCCTACTTTAGAATTAAAACAAAAGTTGACATTTGTAGGAGACCAACTGAAACAGAAGGTGAAATGTTATCAGCAGCCCCTTGCAGCTGGCCTACAAGTGGAATAGGGGAAGAGGCTACACCACCTACGCACCAGTGCATATACGCACACATCTACAGATCTACACATATAAGATAGTTCTAGAGCTCTTTCAAACAGCATAAAACTCATAAGGTGCCCATGTAAGACCTACAGGATCTTTGGAAATCACCAATCAGGCATTATGTGGACAGAGGTCTCCGTAAGTATTGGAGCCAGATGTTCAGTCTCTCCAAAATGGCCATGATGGGCACTGTTCAGCAGTTGGAGGGGAGGGGTGTCTGACCAAATCAGCCCAAAATGGCAAACAGAAGCTGGGCAGATCCCACCCCAGCTGCACCATCAACCCCATGATCAGTGAGGCATCATAGACTGCTTGTATGGCAAATTTTGGTTAGAAGAACAGGAGAAACTTCCTTTTTAAACTGGAACAGCTACATACAATTTTAGACTGTCTGTGTGGTAGACTGGGGATGAGCGAAAGGCAACAACTTAATAATGTGTCTTTTTCAAACAAGGTATCTTCCAGCCATGCTTAGCAGGATATGAAAATGAGCACAAAACAGTCAAGCTTAGTGTATTGTATACATGCCAAAGATGTCCATAACAAGTCACAATGACATCAAAAGAGCATATGTGTCAATGTGCAAATGATGCCATGATACAAATACTAACTCCCATTCTTTGTGTTACATTACATGCATCATGGCACATTCCGCCACCATCTTTTCAAGTGACCTGGTTAAATGGGTTGTATGAAAGCAGCTTATTGAGTGGCACAGGAAGAAACTCTGATTTTTTAAAAAATGCTGGCATCTGTCAGGAGCTTGGTGCTCTCTGAGAAGATCTCATGATGATAAATGAATTTAGATAGATAGATAGATAGATAGATAGATAGATAGATAGATATAGATAGATAGATAGATAGATAGATAGATAGATAGATAGATGATAGAGAGAGATAGAGAGATAGAGAGATAGAGAGATAGATAATCAACATGTCGCAGAGAAAGATGAGGCATTTGATAATTATGTCCAGACTCTCACATGAAGATTCATGTCTTTTACTCCTGCACTGTAACTGCTCACTTTTCAGTGTGAGTGTGAAAAAAGGATGCTGCTGCTTTAAGAATCACATTAATTAACGAGTGGATTTCTTAAATCAGGGGCATTTGTTTCAGGCTCCAGGGAATTCTGGAAAACGTTGGGCTGCTTTAATGAACAACAGAGAGATTCTACGCTTGCACCAGTATTTCTTCCAAACAATATGCATATATACATACATATGACCTTTTCAATATAGTAAAATTATACAAAACAAAAAAAGAGACAGAAGGTAAGATAAAAAGAAAAAGAAAGAAAAAAAATAAAGCCTTTTTTATGCCTTCCACCCTTCTTTCTATTGTGTAATTATCATCTTAATCTTTTCCCCCTCCTCTTCATCCCCTTTTAATCCCCACATCCCAAAATCGTCAACTCAATCTTTTCTTCTTTCAACAAAAAGTCCATATAAGGTTTCCAGTCTTTCAAAAGAAAACCTTTGTCATTTTTTCTCTAACCAAATTGATCAGCTTCGCCGTTTCTGCAAGTTCAGTTAATTTTATAATCCAATCTTCCACAAGTTCCAAACAATTTTTGAAGCATGCAGAGCCTTAGGATGAAGTATCCATGCTAAGAGAGCGACAGGCAATATTGTGTGGTCATCAGTCACCCAAAATGCTTTTTGAGAGGCTGTTTGTGGGACGCAAGGTGATGATGTAGAGTAGATGGGACTGTGCCAGAAACGTTGGCAAGACCCGGATTTTCAGTTTTTGCTTTCAGAGGTATCCAGCTCCTGATAGTTAAATCTCTTTTAGGGCAAGTAAGACAATGCTCATATTTCCCATCTCAAAATGGCAGGAAATCATGTTACCACTTTTCATGAATTGTGTTACTGAATTTGACAATGCACTCAGAAGGATTTTGGAAAGCCGTCAAAAAGGGTTTGGGGGTTGTTGTGAACACATAGGTCATTTTGCTATGAAAAGAACAAGCCAAGAACCAAAATATGAAGTCCAGAGTCAGTAAAACCCAATTTTGCACCATAGCAGACCAGACACTCCATCTTAGAACCTTGCATTAAAAACCCAGAGATCGTTCTTGCCACATAGAAACCTGCCTTGGGTCGAAAATAAAATGAATCTCATTTAGATTAATCCATAGCAGCACTTATCTGCCCTTAACTCATCTCAAAAAAGCTAATCAGGCTTCAACCTGGTTAGTACTGAATGAGAAATTACTAGGAAATCCCATGGCTGCGAGCTAAATTGGGAGACTGAAAATCCATCCCAGAGTAAGGCATTGTTGCTGAGAAAACTTCATGGGTTTATGTAGTCACCAGGAGTCAAGCTGGATTGTTCATGTGTTCATTGTTTAGTAAGGCTGCTTAACAGCTGGTTCACCAATTAACTGGCAAATGCATTACTACAGCTTCTTGCTGCCCATTAGCAAAGGTGCTGGGGGGGCTATCAGAAAAATGATGCTACTTTCCAAGTTTAAATCTCTGGATAGGGCAGGCATGGTTACTCCCCAAGGCTTTCCCCCTGTTTCTACATTATTGGAGCAATGTACAAAAGAGAGCCAAAGAATTAGTTCACATCTGCAAGGAGCTGTGAATTAAGTCCTTATTAGACCCAACTGAAGATTTTGTTCAATTTCTATTTTGAAATAAACTGTGATCTGCACCTCCTGGATTACACTGCTAACTAGAACCCAGGTTTTTTGTTTGTTTGTTTGTTTGTTTGTTTGTTTGTTTGTTACTTGAGGTCACACTTCTCCAAACTCTGTGCTACGTGAAAATGCATATAATAATATTAAATGCATATTTTTCCAGACAGAATTCGTTTTGAATTGCCTCCATCGAAAGAAAAGGCCTTTCAAAACACATGTCTTGCAAGGCACCATGCTCAAAATATAAATGCAAAGATCTACCTAAATATGGATTTGCAGATTCTTTGAAATATGAACATTAATGCAGAAAAGGAACGCAAAGGGTTTATGAATGGGTTTGTGAAAAACTAAGGACTACAATTAGCTCCATCCACACCTCCCTATTTAGTGTAAGAAAGAAGAAACTGAATTAAGTATCAGGCTCAAATATTCATTAACACTTCTCTGAGGTTCAGATATATTCCATCTATTTTTAATGCAGGTCTAATAATATTGACTTATCTTGCAGAACTGGCATAAGACTTAGATTGATTCTTTTCTCAGAAGTACTACCTGCATAATTATCATCGCTACTGTGATCCCATTCTTTAGTGATTCATTCGTAACTCATCTTGTGACACCACAAGTTTTGAAATTCCCAATTTTTGCAGAAGAAATTAAGGAACCCTCTGAAATTCATTAGAAGCTGCTTTCTGTTAGAAAGAGAAGCTAAGAGATCCAGAACTAGGTAATTGATATAAAGAGCAGAACATTACACAATTTCATGTAGATTACTGCAGATTATCACAGAATGTATGCATATTCTACCTCCTAAAATCAATCAATGGGAGGAGAAAAGCTCTCATCTGTAAAATGCTCTGCTTTAGGCTCAAGGGTTCCAGTGTTTTTTATCTCGCAACCTTGGTGCATGCTGATTGCATGACCGTCTGCAGTTTCAAACTTGTGTAGCAGAGCAAAACGTCTTCCAATGAATGGGAGCTAGATGGAAGAAGTGATACAAGAAGTTTATAAATTATCCTGATGAAATACATTCTGATTGCAAACTACCAATATATTGAATGTTAATAAATCAGGAATATACCCTGAATTAAGTCTAGAGCATCTTTCTTTATCTGTTGCCCTCCACACGTATGGAATGCAACAAGCATATTATCATCATCATCATCACTCACCATTTATTATCATAAGGCTCAAATGTTTTGTGTGTGTGTATGTGTGTGCCTTTGAGTCAGCGTTGACTCCTGGTCACTCCCTGCACAAGATGGCGAAAGGCCTGAGAACCAAGTCCTAAGGGGAATGGTGTGTTTAGCTTGCAGAAGAGAAGTCTGAGAGGAGACAAGATAGCTATCTTCAAATACCTGAAGGGCTGTCACATTGCAGAGGGTTTATCCTCGCTTGCTCCAGAGGATAAGACTAGAACTAATGGGATTAAACTTCAAGGATGTAATTTAGGTTAGACATTAGGAAGAACTTCTTGACAGTAAGAATGGTCAGTCAGTGAACTAAGTTACTGTATGGTGTGTTTTCTTCTCCTTCACTGGAGGTTTTCAAAGAGAGGCTGGATAATCATCTGTCAGGGATAATGTAGTGAATCCTGCAGTGTGAAAGGGTCAGACTTTATGGCCTCTTATGTACCTTTCAACTCTATGATTCTATGATTCATTTTTTATCCCTATTTTATTGTTACTTGGTTTTAATCAGACTATGGATATGTGATTTGAATTATATTCTACATAAACTGACACGAGTCATTTCATTGTGGCAGGGTAGAAGTTGGAGGGATGGACGGATGGATGGATGGACGGATGGATGGATGGATGGATGGATGGATGGATGGATGGAGACTTTTTAAAAAAAAATTTCTTGGCCACAACTGAATTGGTACAGCCATGAGCCTTTCCCAAAAACTCTCTTCTCCTTTTTGAAGCCATGAAAGTAAATTCTCTTTCATCAAACTGAAGGAGAAGTGGTAGGGGATATAGGCAAGACAATGTTCTGTGCACAACACTAGATTCTGCCTTGATTCTGCACAGGTATTGCTAGTGGATTATGTATCCCCTGAATAAGCTACTCAAAGGAGCTGGGGAGGATCCATCAGACAGAGTGCCCTCCAGGCAAGACCTGACCATTTCGAAACTTGTCCAATGGCCTACAAAATATGCCTGTCCCCTTAAGAACATCCACTGGCAGTTGGAACAGTTGGAACTAAGAGTGAGAGAAACCATTCTTGATCTTCTCTTTCCTTTGATCTCCCTACTATGCAAGTCTAGAGAAAGGATTGAGGCCCTGTCCCTGAGACAGAGGTTAGCAGTTCAAGCAGGCATGAAGCTTGTGGGATCTGGGTTTTGTCTTTCTTGTTTTTTTAACCATATATCACAAGTCCACCAACCTATGCAAAAGAGTGTTGCAAAGGAGTGATTACATGGTTAGGATTAAGAAACAAGAATGGCTGCAAATGTGAGCTCAGTCAGGAAAGCCACTGTTGTATCACACAGTAGAAAAGCCACATATCTAGTTTCCCCTGGTCCCATGTTTTCTTCATCTCAGCAGCTTCAGAAGAAGGAAAAAAACTTTTTTGTCTTGCTGTTGTTAAGTAACTGTGAGTCAAAATCAATCTTTATTGATTTACTGCAAATCAGCTAGCAGTATATCAGCTTATCCTGATTTATTTTCCTCCTATTACAGGCGGGAAAGCACGGGGAATCTGCATGGAAACCATCCTTAGCGGGCTTTGAAATTTAATAAGGGGATAACGAATGGAGATATGGAAAGGACAAGAAGACATTCAAAATATGTTCTGAGTGTTTTGGAATTCTGAAGTCCATAAATCATAAATATTCTAATCTATAAATTTCCCGTTGATATTTTCACCAACAGAATTATTATTTAATTCTAAAGTATCCATTTCAAAAAATGGTTGAATGCCTGAAAAACTCCAGATTTGCCATAAATTTCAAGCCTTCAATCATAGGATGTGAGTCTTTGAATTTTCATTGTTTAGCAAAATTGTTCTATTTGATGCTAAAGCTGACATTGCAGAAGACAAGCTACTACAAAAATGGGAAAAATAGATGACCAGTTCTTGCAAGGGTTTACTCCTGGCTTAGGGTAAAGGATTGTTTACATCCTTATTCTGATCAATTCCCAGATAGAGGAACATGATGAATTCTTTGGCTGGTTCCTGAGCCTTTTTGAGAGGCTGAGAAAATGGATTCCTTGAGAGATAGTGATGAAGAAGATGGGATAGAAAAACCACTTCAGTCTCATGAAACCTATTTATGTCAAGGTAAGGTTCAAGATCATCAAAAACAGCCCTCTCTGAGTCTGGGGGAGGCTGTTCTTTAACACAAATAGCTTCCAGTCCCATGAGGTATGGTCAGAAAAGCTGGGGAGATTTAATATGGATGAGTGAGAATTAAGGGAAGACACAATTATTATTTTCAAATATTGGAAAGGCATACAAAAGAACAAATGTCTTGGAATGATAAGGAAGAACTTTGATAAAACAGAGAGAAATGTAAGAACTTCTCAACAGTGTAATGAACTTCATTGAGACATGATGCTCTAGAAAAAATTCAGTGGATGTGGTCCTGGTTATTGCAGTGGCACCATGTCATGATGATTTAATCTTGAGCAATAAGGTTGGGCTAAGTGACTACTAAGGCCCATCTCACCTGTAATTGGTTTTGCATCCTAACAGCATCTATGTTGTATGTATGTGGGAAAGGACACATAACCAGGGAGCTCAGCCTAGAAATTATGTAATTTCATTAGCAGGTCTTTGCTGCGTAAACTGATGTTGGCTTTGTGTATGAAAGCTGTATATATGATTTTGTTTCTATTGCAATTATGCTTTTTTTCTTCCAACTGCATTGCTATTTTTACTCTCTTGTTGGCCACCCTGAGCATCAGATAATTGACAGAAAGGCAGAATATAAATTGCATCCATGCCTGGATAAATTGATCCATAACCAGGCTGGAGGAGCTAGGAGAGGTTTTGGCCTTTCTGTTTGTGTGTGTGTACATGCACGTGCACACATCCACACACATGTGATTTGTGTGCTTATTTGTTTTGCTAGGTTTGAAACAGCTATACCAGTCCCAACAACTTTGTGATGTCACCTTGGGCGTAGAAGGAAGGAGCTTCCCTTGCCATAGGTGAGTCATCCCTACAGCCAGATTGGGGAATCTATGGCCATACGGATATTGCTGAACTACAACTCCCAACACCCCTCACTATCACAGCCACCATCTAGAGTTGCTGGGAAATCACACATCCTTCCTGTAAGACCACATGTTACTCTTGCTTGAGGTATAGATTTGCAGGCTTTGAAACTGACTTGTGACCAGATACACTTATTTTTATGCTTTTCCAATAGCCAGATTCTATCCTACTGGAGAGCAATAATAACAATGTGGTTCATAAATTGAGATTGGGTTCACACAACATGCTAGACTAGGCTGAAATGGAGTTGAGTAGTTTGTGATTCAACATGTTGTGGGAACCCAGCCCTTGGAACATGGAACAGGCTGTTAAGTCATCCCTTTTGGCATCTCATTGTGTCTTGTTAACCCAGATTTAGAGTTTGGTATGCTGTGGAAACCCAGCCTGACTCCTCCAAGGAACATGATTCTATCCCAAACAAATGCACCTCGTGAATAACCAGGATTCTGTCATATCTGTACTGAGTTTCAGTCTGTTAGCTTCATCCAGGTCATGTCATCATTTAAGCAGAGATTGCTGCTGCTTAATTTAAGGTGGAAGAAAATAAGGTGCAGGGATGTGGGTAGATCAATGTATCTGAAATAAGCCGAAGATGCCAGATCACAATATAAGCCTACAATTAAGACCTATCTGGTTGATCAGCATCACAGACATGTCCAGTCTTAGGCAACTCCCCCCTGTAGGATTTGCACATCGGTTTAAAGAGGCCTTCCTTATTAGGTTAAAAAGGGCATCCCTCATTGGTTTAAACACAAAATAAAAAACTTGGCTATTCCAATCTGCTTTTAACTGAGTAAAATTATTGATCTGTCATGGCTAATACCACTGCTTATTAATGTGGAATTACCTTAGAGGTTTATTTTATCTGCTATGCTTGCTTTCTAATGATTTTGAACTGCAAACCTGTTCACCTGGATAGAGGTGGATAAGAAATTTCTTTTGTTGATGGTTTTAAAGGAATTTACCATAAAACACTGATCCTGGTAAGAGTTTTTTTTGTTTTTTTTTAACTGTGGTAGAAAAAAAACCCAAGGATTTTTTAAAAGATGGCATTCAGAAAAGGGCAGGTACAACATGCATCCGTAGCCCAGCCCTGAACTTGAGTCTGAAATATTTAGATTAAATAAATGTAAGAAATAGCACAATATAGAGTAATGACCACCTACCAGTACCAGTTTTTGCCAATAGCTCAAGAGGACCTGGTATCTGCCTATCCTAAAACTGAGAATGATCTAGTTTAACTTTAAACTATGTGGACTTCAATTCCCAGAATTCCCCAGCCAGCATGGCTGGCTGGGGAATTCTGGGAGTTGAAGTCCACACAGCTTAAAGTGGCCAAAGTTGAGAAACTCTGGTCTAGAAAGAGACTCAGTCATAACAAAGACCTTGAGTGTTTTGGCCAGTGGAGAAATTTTTGTCAAAAACAAGAAATCAGTGCATAGGGCAATCAATTCCCTTCCCATCCCATCCTATCTCCAGATGAATAGCAACACCCAAAGCCATCATATTCTAATCGCCTTGTTTTTTTCTCCCTGCAGGATGCTGCTGGCATCTGTTAGCCCTTATTTTAGAGATCTTTTCACCAGTGGCAACAGTGAGTCTCAAAATGGCGAGATTGTACTTGAGGACATGACTGCCTCCACACTCCACAGCTTGCTGGATTATCTCTACACAGAAGAATTGTCCCTCTCGGCAGAGACGGCCCAAGATCTTTTCACAGCCGCTAGCAAACTTCAAATCCTCCCACTGAAAGAAACAGTTGGAAGGTAATACTTTGTCAGGCTCTGCCTAAAATGAAAGTGATTCCTTTTCCAAGCATAATTCTCAGTCTCTTTAGCAAGATGTCCTAAGGAGAAAAGGATGGGGTTGTAAGAATTCTGGCAACTGAACTATTTCCCACCTACAACACTATATTCTCTACTCTTCACTGATCACAAGGACCTTGCAGGTGATTCTTTATAAAACTATCCAGTTTATCAGTCTGGGAACCCACTATCACACAACTCAAAAAACCCACTCTGAATTAGCAGGTCCTCCATACTGTCATATGTCATACTGTCATACTTCCCAATATAGCAAAACCAGAACTTCAGAAGGTTCAGATTTGGTCTAGTGATGAAGGCACCAGGCTAGAAAGCAGGAGACTGTGAGTTCTAGTCTCACCTGAGGCATGAAAGCCGGCTGGGTGACTTTGGGCCAGTCACTCTGTCTCAGCCCAACTTCCCTCACAGGGTTGTTGTTGTGGGGAAAATAATTTGAGGAAGGAGTATTAGGTATGTTTGCTGCCTTGAGTTATTTATAAAAATAATAAAAGCAGGATAAAAAATTTAAGGGAAAAAAAATACTATAAGCATTACAATGCCAACTACATCAAAGTCAAGTCTCAAAGGATAAATGTGCTTTGACTCCCTAATGTCAGAGGTGCACAACTTTTTAGGAGCTGCGTTCACACAATATAGTAGACTAAACTAAAATGAGGGTACTTCGTTATTCAACATGTTGTGGGAAAACAGCCATTGTCTTAGCAACTTGTGTGAACCAGGCCATCATGTAGAGCCATCATAGAGTTGGCTTATTTGGGCAAAGCATGTTGTGTTGCACCCAGTGTGTTTACATTAACCTGGAGTGAGAAATTAGTGTGTTGTCTGAAACCAATCACTTCTTCTTCAAGGCATACTGCCTGCCAAAAAGGGTACAGAGCTAGGATATTGACATGAGAGGACTAGGATAAAAACTAAACTTGATTTATATTTACATTTACATCTAAATGTAAATTAAACACAGTGCAATTTACTTTTTATTTAAATTAAACCATTAAAAGCCATTAATAGGAGTATCCCCCATGCCTTTCATAATTTTCCCTTTCTGCCTCATTAAAACGTATAATTGAATGGTAACTTTGGAGAGAGCTCTGGGGGTCATACCATAACCTTTCTGGGACTGCATGCAGCTCTGGAGAATTCATGGGCTGAATTTTGCACTACACTTGGAAACCTATCTTTATGGATACTCCAGAAGGATACAGCTCATTGTGGCTGTTTCATACATGAGCCTCCCACTTTCCTGTGCCAAGTGAAGTGCCACTGCTTAATCAGAGTTGCTTTCCTTTCAAAGGAGAAATCCAGGTTATTTACAAATGTACAGGTGGAATGTTGAGGGAGATGCTCAGAAATCCTCAGCATCCTCAAATGTCCAGAGAGAAAACTGTAGTTTCTACCCTTCAGCATCTTTTGCTCTTTCAGTCCAACACCATCAGTAAGGCCTCAGTCATCTTTCCCAGGAAGTCTTGTAAGGACAACCGACTGCATCAGGCTAGAGGATGGCATGGGGGAGGGAGTTCCTCCCATTAAATCCCATGGGAGAGAAGATTTGTACAAAAGACATCTGAAGATAAAAAAGGGATTTCAAAGCCGCACTGTAGCTTCAACCCAAACCAACACACAATTGAATTTAATCATCTCTTCAAATCAAATCACCATACTGAATCATGGGATCAGTTTAGGGCATGCAATGAAGTTCAATGCCTCTGAACTGATCTGACAATTCTCATCAAATTTATTTGACTCAAGGATTTCTGTACAATTCCTGCAAGCTTATATCAGTTCTTACTATAAACAGTTGAGTTTATAGCATTGCGCTGCGTTGCACTGACATCCAGGATTTGAACAGACTCATTGGATCAACAATGTGAATCAGATCTTGGGTGATTTATACACTCCCAGTACTACCTGGCACCCCAAACAGAAAGCATCTAGAGTGAGTTTTCACCTAAAGATAAAATAGATGAAGGCATTAGTAAAAATGGTTGACTCTGCATTTATCTTTACTTTTCTATCAGGTTTCTTGAGCTGAACATCTCCATGGGTAATTGCCTCAGCGTGTATGGCTTGGCTTATGAGTTCAATCATCCACCCTTGCTCCAAGCAGCTCTGTGCTACATTGAACAACACTTTGGACCCCTCACAAAGCAAGAAGCTTTCCTGGGCCTGGACTCGGGTGCTTTGATTAATCTTATCTGCTCAGACCACTTGGAGATAGCTTCTGAACTGATCATCTATCAGGCTGTACGCAGCTGGGTGGAAGCTGCAACCTCCACACGTCTCCCACTGTTTAAGAAGCTTCTTGGACATGTCCGCTTTCCACTGCTCACTCATGATGAGCTTGTTGATGTCCAGGCAGATATTGCAGAATATTATCGCCATGTGCGCCTTAGGTGGAAAGACCTGGATGGGGCAGGGAGGTTGCAAGAGAGTGGTGGGCTCAGAAAAGGCATGTATGACAACTATTTTGTGTGTGTAGAGGTCAATGAAAACAGGACCCAGGATGGAGACAACCCAGAATCCTATCTCCATTGTTTTGATCCTCATGCAGAGAAGTGGGAGAAGTTACCACCAGTGAAGTATCTGAGCTACCCTGGATGTGCTTCCATGGGATGCAAACTTTATTTGTCTGGTGGTCAGAAGGACAATTGTACATTTGTTGACATTCTTCATGAATACAGTTCCTTGACCAGTCAATGGATGCAGCTTCCATCTATGAGCACAACCCGGGCAGTGCACCCCTTCCTAGCCTGCAACAAGAAACTCTATGCTCTGGGAGGCTGCAATGACTCGGGTCCTCTCTCTTCTGCTGAGGCCTTCTGTGTGGAAGAGAATACTTGGACTTCTATTGCTAACCTACCCCTTGCTTTGATGTACCCTGCTTCAGCAGTGCTCAAGAATAAGCTCTACCTGATAGGGGGGAAAGCTTCCCGGAGCTACCGGGGCCTTCTTATCTATGACACCAGTGCTGATTGGTGGACTGAGGTGCCAATGGAGTTTGCCTGTTATGGAGCAGCTGCCGTCCCAGTTGGAAATGGGATATATGTTTTTGGTGGATACTTGGAGGAGAGGGGCAATGTTCTAGTCCATGCTGCAATGGCCAGTGAAGAGGTTCCCTCCTGTACCAAGGGTAGCTTTTACCTTTGTGAGAATGGCAGGGTGAATATGGAAGTCAGCATACCCGAACTGCCCATAGCCTTGGCATTTGCTTGTGCAATGGAGTGGCAAGGTAAGATTTACCTGTTAGCAGGCAAAGATGATAACAATTCCTATAACACAAGCTACGTCTGGGTACCCGAGGACACAAGTTGGACCCAGTGCCCAGAAGAAATCCCTGCGGCCAATGAGGTGAAAATGTTCAACTGTGCAACCCTGAAGATGCCCAAAAAGCCAATCCGAGTTCTTCTGCTTGCAACAACAGCAAGGGCCGCTGTGACTGGGGTGGACGATGCCAAAAAAGGACAGCCAGGTTCTTACTCAAAAGAAGGCTGTGGGCTGAACTGCTGCTGGGGTGGAAGTTAATGCAGAATGGCTCCCCCAGTCCCCCTTGTTCTTTGGCTTTTAGCAATGGGCTCGCACAAAAGAAGACAGGCTCTTCCAAACGTAGGAATCCTCTGCCTGCAGGGCTGATGCACTTCATGGATGTTACCCTTGAAACAATGAGGCTGCTTGAGATGGACATATCACAGGACCAATACCATCAGCACTCTATTCATCCTTTCTGCCATCTATGAAATAGTTACATCTTTGTTAGGCTTGTATTAAAAAGCCCTGACTCTATTTGAATTTTTTGCTATTTTCTCCATCCTCTGCGATCAGCTGGAAATTATTTAATTCATCCTTTTATTTATTCCATTTTACCTTGCCCTTCCTCTGAATGATTCCACGATGTTTCCATGTAGGTCCCAGCCAGGCAGTTCAGATATAGTCTGCTTAGCTCTGAAGGCAGAAGCTGCCCCATGTACCTTCGCATTACATAAATCAGGGTGAACATATCTAATCCTGATTTTCTAATTGCAACAATGAAAGTTATTGGTTGGGTTCAAGCATTATTTTAAGTTGGGAGTTGTTTTAATTATAGTCTGTTGGATAAGCCACAATGGCTGGGTCTACGTGTCTTCCAAGTCATAAACTGATTTACAGCCAGTATGAGCAAGTGCTAAGCCACAATCATGCTAAGCCAAAATCAAGCAAGCCACCTTATAGCCGAACTCAGCGTGGAACCCAAGCACACATGCACAGACACAATTTTCTTCTCTTTGTTGGCCTTGGTTAAGAGAAACTATAGTCTCCAGGTTAATTATTGGCAGTCTTAGCCAGTTCCTATCATTTAAGTGGCAAGGTAAGAGTAGTACACCATAGAGAATTCCCCCCCCCCCCTTCACTTTGATAAAAGGGAATTTGCTTTCAAAAATTCTTTCAAAGGAGAACAGACTTTCAGTGAAATCTTATGGGTGGATTGTGGTGGTCTTGAAATTACTTAGTGACAAGGTAGACAGGGCCTTTCCAACTGAATACCCTCGAGATAGATCTGACTACAATTTCCAGAATCCCTTATATAAATCTGGAAGACACCAAGCTGGGGTAAACAATATTTCCCTGCTAGTTGATTCCTCTTTTTGTAAAGATGAAGAATCAAGGTAAGTCAACAAGATAGGTTCTAGCTGAACCTAATTTGCAAAACAAAAACCAGTTTAGATACTGGGACCACTAATAATCCAGGCTTCCAATGCAATTAAAAGAAATGAATTTCACATTTACTTCTGCAAAGCACAGATGATAGGGAGTTGAATAGAAGCATGTGAAATATCCTTCAATTGGCCCTACAGTATCATTTTTAAAAGAAGATAGCAAAAAATCCCCAAGAAATACTCTATGTAAATAAAGAAAAACAATCAACCTGCCAGTGTATTTAAAGAAAGTTTAGTTGGTAGAAGGGTTTTGACTTATCTGGGGAAAAGGGAAGCCAACAAAAACACCACAGACACACAAACACACACAAATATATTTTCTATAGTTACCTGCATGAAAAGAAAGTTCTTACAGAAACTTTTTACAAGAAACATTGGTTGGCCACAGAACATCTTTGGACGTGATTCCAAAGGAAACAAGAATCTGGAGATACATAGATCTGGATTTATGAAATGAACAGTGGGTTGGACCATCATCACGTGAAACTCTGCCTCTGATATAAATGGTCAAGATAGCTAATTAGACATTTATTCAGAACTGCTTCACCTGAATAAATCCATATTACTATCATGGTTAGCCAGTTCATGAACACCTAACCAATTTAGATGAATTGAATATTGTGTTTTTTTAAAAAATAGAGTAACAGTTGCATTATAGATATTACAGTTGTGAAAAATATCAGATTTAAAATGAACGCTTGACTCGTGCAGAGGTGGCTTAACAGAGGTCTGGAAGCTAGCAATTTAAGAACAGTGAGGCAGTGTTTTTGTAGCCAAGGGACACATTTAACATTTTTGGAGAAACTGAGGGCCACGTCACAGATATATGTGGAACTTGTTTTTTTTAAAAAACAAATGTTTGGAGATTGACAGTTTTTAAACAATGATATGCCCATTTTAGTACTATATACCATTTGCACCTGTTTCCCATCTCCAAACAGCTAGACATTGTGCCATCATCTTTCTGCATGCGTGGTCAAAGGTCAGCCTATGACTTGTGGCTCACCCCTCCTTTCAATAATTCATTAGTCTATCCTGGAATTTTTTTTTTTTATTATTTTTTAATCTGCTTAACAGTCATTACTGACCCTGCAGTGACCGCCCCCTAGCGGTTTTCAAGGCAATTGCATCTTTCTAGTTTCGGAATTAGACTTTGCCAGAGCCTAATTCCTAGAGCGTCAGCCCAGCTGGCAGCACAGGAGGCGGGATTTCCGTTGCTTCACGCCCCTTTTTTGGACGCCGGCAACTGTCCCGTCTCTCTGTGGAGTCGCTGCCAGCATTTTCCTCCCACCGGACTGAGAGTGCTCATTTATCTACTCACGTACGTTTTCGATCTGCTGAGTTGGCAGAAGCTGCGGGTATAGAAACAAGAGCTCACCTTGTTAACGGCGAAGGCTGGACTCGAACCGCTGAAGCTTTCAGCCATTTCTGGCCGGCGCTTTCAGCATCATTAAGCCGCTGCGCCACCGCGTCCCCTATCCTGGAATATAAAGGTTCAAAGAATCATAGAATAGATGAGTTGGAAGGTCTGTTTTAAGACAACTAGTCCAAACCTTGCTCAGGGCAGGAATTCAATAAATCAACCCTGAGGGGTAGCCATCCAGCCCCCATTTGAAAACCCCTTGGCCATCTCATAAAGCTTCTAATATAGGTGCAACCCCCATCTATTCAACTAGAAATATTTGGAGGGAAGGACAGTGCTATCTAGAATTCATATATTCATAGAACCATTGAATGTATGAATATATATATATATATATTGTCTGCGTTCAGTCATTACTGACCCTGCAGTGACTGCCTGGACGAATCCTTGCAGTTTTCAAGGCAATTGTTTTTCGGAAGTAGTTTGCCATAGCCTCCTTCCTAGAGCATAGCCCAGCTGGCGAGCGCAGGAGGCGGGGTTTCCGTTGCTTCGCGCCCTTTTCGGGCGAGCGCGGTTTTGCGCTTACCGGCAATTGGTCCCGTCTCTCTGTGCAAGGCGCTGCCAGCACTTTTCCTCCCACCGGAGTGAGAGTACCCATTTATCTACTCACATGAGTTTTTGACCTGTTTGGTTGACAGGAACTGGGGAGGAAACAGGAGCTCACCCTGTTAACGCGAAGGCTGGACTCGAACCGCTGAAGCATCAGCCATTTCCGGCCGGCAACTTTCAGCGTCATTAAGCCGCTGCGCCACCACGTCCCCATAATGTATGAATAGGTTTCCTGAATATGTGCAGGCATCTACTTAAACATCCCAAGCAGGCTATATTTAAACCTCCAGGACACTGGAGTCACCATTGTTCAAAGCCTCACTTTCATTACATAACAGGTCATACCCCACAAGAAATTTCACCTAACATTCAGCCTAAATTGTCTATATTTTCAGCTGTTTGGTCCTTATTCTTCAGTTTATAGGACCATTTCTTTTCATTTATCCCTGTAACAATAATCCTGTGAGATATGTTGGGCTTCTCCAAGGTCACTCAGTGACTTTCAAGGTTGCTCTGTCAGCTGCACAGTCTACTGGAGATTTGAACTTGGGTCTTCTGCAGTGCCAGCCCTAAACCATAATCACTAAACGAGTAGGCCTCATGCAGAAAATCAAATACATTTTGGTGCATTTTTACTGGGAAAGGCAAACACTAATCATACTTCGCTTGATTCCAGCGTTCATCTTACTGAAAGGACTGGTGGGAGTGAATGCCTACATTCATTCTCACTGGACTTTATAGCAGGGTTTTTTTATATATATCCCTAACTGTGTGAATAGTTGGAAAAATCAAAGGCAGTTGAAAAAGAAGCTGACAGAAAACAAGGTGGCTAGATACTATCACTGATGACACAAGCATAAGCTGTCAAGAACTCAAAGAAGCAGTTACTGACAGATAATCTTGGCAAAATGAAGCCTAACCATCTGCAAAGAGAACTGACTGAATGACTGAATAACAGCAACAACTGTCCACATAGATGTTTATTGACCAAAACCGTGCCAGAAAAATCAAGTTTTGAAGTGCAACATACAATGAATTAAAAAAAAAAAGTTTTATTGCATGATTATTTAGTGAAGCACCTTTTAGAACACACAGGCCAAATGCAGCCTTCTAACTCTTACCCCCATCCTGTTCTGGATTTGAACCAGAAAGTTGGTTGGTTCACATCAGTCTTTCAGATCAGGAATCAGATACCTCAAGGATTCCAGGAATTATCCTTTATTGTTGTATGACAGTGTTTCTCAACCCCGGCATCTTTAAAATATGTGGACTTCAACTCCCAGAATTCCCCAGCCAGCATGCTGGCTGGGGAATTCTGGGAGTTGAAGTCCACATGTCTTAAAGTTGCCAAGGTTGAGAAACACTGTTGTAGGGTATAATAACAGAATCTTGAAAGCCTGTCAGAGTTTCTCTCTACCCCATCTGATCCCAAACAGACTTAAGGCAGAGTTCTTTTGACTTTCTTTCTCATACTTCTCTTTCCCAGGACTGAACTGTCATTCTTCCTCCCTTAATGGCTCATACATTTCTCATCCAAGTTATCTCTACATTACATACAGCCATGATGTTCAACCTTGGCAACTTTATGATGTGTGGATTTCAATTCTGGGAGTAGAAGCCCACACTTCTTAAAGTTGCCAAGGTTGAAGAACACTGCTTTACAGTACAGGATGGGAAATGTCCAGATGCAAAAATCTTTTTGCTTTGGCCTCACCTTTTGAGCTGTGGCTGTACTTGCTGTCTGAATATGGAACAGCTGCTCCTATTTTAAAAGTCTCAAGCACCCAATCAACTATACTGCCATCTTTATATTGCATTTCTGGGCTTCGGTTTTACTTGTTTTTGTCAAGGCCCAGTTGCCAGTTTTCTAGTTAGCTTGTTTTATTTTATTTGTCACAAGCACAATGAAGAAGCTTTAAAAATACGGCATCAGTCAATGAGCATAAGAAGCAGAACAGGGTGTACATTTTTGTAAGAGACAGAGGACATTTCTGAATGTGCGCAATATTCTTTGAGAAGGAAAGGCTGGTCACAAGGGACTGATGAACTTATTACTTGTTTATACAGGCTGCCCCCAAAAGATCGTAATTGAACCAAATTACAGTCATACAGTGACGAAGGAAAAGTTACTTCTGCCTCTGAATGCATGGAGGTTGATTGCAAAGTAGCCACACTGTCCTCTAAAATTTTGTTGCACCTGGTATATTTTATAAAGTTAATTGTCTCTCTGCTACTGGGTAGAATATCTGTCTTAGTAGAAGTCATTCTGAATTGAAGGGACATGGTAAATTGCCATATTGTTTGCAGACAGAGAAACAGAGGATCTTCTTTCACTAAATATTCTCCAGGGGAAAAATTCATTCTGTGTCATTTCTTGAGGAAGAACACCATGGAAGTGGGTTAGCAATTGGTCACCATTTTGCATCTCTCACAATGCCTTGAGCCTGGCATCCTTCCCCAGCATGAAGGGGAGAAAATAGAAGCTGAGCAACACCATCATCCCCCCAAAATGACAAGGAATATTTTGCATAATTATTCTCACATTAAGTATAAGCTTTAAAAGACATGCTTTCTAAGTAATGTGGGCTCAGCTCTCACTATTTGTCAGAATCAGTCACCCTGAATGCACTACATCCTCCATTTTATTTGCATACTAAAGTGGTGAAAGAGTCAACTTCGGGTTTTTCCATGTGGTAAAGTGAGGAAAAAGAGACAAAATCAAAGACTGCTCTGTGACACAAGACACATGACCAGTCAACTTTGTCCAGATTAGAGATTTTGCCTCCACATCACTTTTTTCCCTTGCTGTCCTGATCACATGTTGGCTTTCTCTTTCCTCTCGCTAAACTGGTGCCTCTTCTAAATAATCCTTAATCTTGCTCCCCTATGTCCAGCTTTTATGTCTTAGCTCAGCAGCAGACTCCAACAGTCTTGTTCAACCCTCTGTCTGGTTCCATCTTCCCTAAAACTCTCTCATACTGCAGTGCCTTTCTCCCAATCTGGTGTCCTCTCCTTCTCTCAAATATCTTGCAAGTCCTTCTTGCATTTCCCAATAAAAATTGCCCAGATGTATCTGGTTGGAAGCCTTCCTTTATATTTTACCTTAAATGAAAGTGTGTAGACCAGGCCAGTTATGTGTTTAATAACTGTACAATCGCTAGTACACATATCACCCACAAATGGATTGTTATTGGAGGCCTTTGGGGAGAAAGTCAGTGCAGCTGAGATTCTACAGACAGAATGGAAACACTGAAGGGTCATCATGCTGGACTCTCCCTGTCTTGCAACAGAATCAAGAAGAAAATCAAAGGGTATGATCTTTTCTGCCATTCCAAGTGGCTTTACTTTTAATATTAAACAGGACAAAGTGTGGTGTGTAAATAAAATCTATTAAATAGAACATACTTGTTTGTGCCTGTACATTATATTCCAGCAATATGAATATTGTGAGGAAACATTGTACCTCAAAACTGAATAGCCAACTTGAGTGCTCATATAAGTGGAAAGAGGGGAAAATAATAATAATAATAATAATAATAATAATAATAATAATAATAATAGACAGAGGGGCTAATTCTGTCTGCACAAGACCAAGCCTTAAGACCAAATGCATGCAAAGCTAGAATTGAGAAGACAGCAACAGACAGCAAATGCAGCCTCTGCAAAGAAGCTGAAGAAACAGTGGACCACCTAGTTAGCTGTTGCAAGAAGATCACACAGACTGACTACAAACAACAGCATGACAAAGTAGCAACAATGGTGCATTGGGATATCTGCAAGAAATACCATTTGCCTGCAAGCGAGAACTGGTGGGACCACAAAGCAGACAAAGTAATAGAAAATGAAGAAGCTAAAGTGCTCTGGGACTTCAGAATTCAAACAGCCAAGCACCTGCCACACAACACCCCAGACTTAACAACTGTTGATAAGAAAGACAAAAAGTCTGGAGAGTGGACATTGCTATACCTGGAGATAGCAGAAGAGAAGAGAAAGAACTGGAGAAAATCACAAAATATAAAGACCTGCAAATAGAAGTAGAACAACTATGGCAAAAGAAAGCAAAGGTGGTACCAATAGTTATAGGCACCTTGGGTGCAATCCCAAAACATCTGGAGCACCACTTGAAGACCATCGGCATTGACAAAATCACCATCAGTCAATTGCAAAAGGCAACCTTATCTGGAACAGCTTATATCCTGCGACGATACCTTTAAAACCATCAAACAAAAACATCTGCTCACCCCAGGTCTTTGGGAAGGACTCAATAGGTGGATAAAAATGCCAAATCCAGGTTAACCAACTGGCTGACTGTGCGACCAACCATAATAATGGCATTCATTCACTCATTCATTCAGTGCACTTTTAGACCACTCAAGAATCAGAACCATATGGGCAGTGTATAAGTAAATTAACTTTCAAAAACACAAAATAATAAATAATAATAGAGAATGAAATAAAGGATAATATAACCAGCAAAAAAATTAAAGAGCATGGACATCCAAAAGCATTCAAAGAAATTCAAATAAATGCTTAGAAAACCAGGAGGAGTCTGGTAGCACCTTTTCAGACTAACAAATTTCATTAATAAAATAATAAAATATTAATAATATGTGTTCATCTGAAAAGGTGTTAGATTTCTGTCAGGTTCAGCCTAAGAAACTCCATGGGACGATTCTGGAACTGCTCAGTTGCTTTATTAGCATGCACCTGCTAGACAGAATCTCACCAGACTAACTCTAACTCCCAAAGTCTGCAACTAAACACTCTGAATTCCTTAGGGTGGTGACAGTCTCATCCTCTTAGTTTTCATACGCTCAGGCTGCAGGCTGAGGAGATGCTTGAGATTCTTCTCCCCATGACCTTGGACCTCCTCACTCAAGTCCTCCATCACATCTCTTATGATTTTGAGCTATCGTAGACTGATGCAACTCTCCTCCTACAAAGTAGAGAATTATTAAAAAGTATTAACCTGGTACTAAAAAGACCATCTCTGGGGAGGGTGTTCCATAAATGGCCTGGTCAGAACTGGAAAAGCCCTGTCTCAGGTATTTACCCACTCAATTTATTTAGGGTAGAGACAGTTTTAGGTGATGAATTTAGCTGTATTACATATCTACTGTAGTAGATATGGGAGGAGATGGCCCTTCAAGTGACTTGTTCCCAAGCCTTCTAAAACTTTTTAAGATTACAACCAGCCTTTGGATTGCACTTGGAAAAGGTCTAGGAGCTCATGCACTTGGCCCAACTTTGCATACTATGATAATCTTGCTTGGTATTCTCACTACCCTCTTTCAGACTAATGGAAAGTTCTCTATCATTTCTCAGAGGCAATCCCATGTACAGTATAAACACATTGCAGTGATCTAGTAATCCACTTTCCACTCAGTATTTTCTAATGCTGTGGGCTCATATAATGGGGATTGCCTACAGTAAGATAATGTGAATTTGACCTTGAGTTTTGAAGAGATTGGTTGGAATGGGTTCATGATAGGTATGTTGAGGACAATAGTGCTGTTCAATCACTTCTTTGCAGAGAAGGCCAAAATGAGCTTGTGCCAAATCTTGCAGCAAATTCCATTTCAGCCTTCTCTTGCTTGTGCAGAGCCAAGAACAGCTTCTAGTTGTTTCAAAGGCAACAGCAGTCCTTGTTTCACTTGTGCTTTGGCTCAACTCAGTCAACCCCATAATGCAGATAAGGGGATAAAAAAAGATAGCTGCAACTGATAGAGAAGGTCCTAGATGACCCAGAGTCTGGATTTACTCAATAGGCTAAAACAATTATCTAGGTTAACACAATACTGCAAGCCCAAATTATGCTTTAAGATTATGGTTGGTTCACATAACATTTAGACCTGGATTCCCACCACTGACTAAGCTGCTTAGAGATCCCTCCTTTCTTTAAAAAGAAATGGCTGGGTGGACAAAAGGTTCTAAATGTGAGCTTAGCAAACCATGGTTTCAGGCAGATCGTTGTACCCAAACCTGTCTGCCACAGCTTGTCCATCAAACCATACTTTAATAAGTCATGAATTAGCATGACTGGTGAAGCCAATAGTGACTTCAATTAATGTGGAGAATCTTTTGCAACTCAACTTTGACACGTCTTAACAATCCTAAAACAAAAAGTTGCCTGGATCTCTGTTTTTCACCTTGCTCCCCTTGCTGGAATGGCTGTGTGATTATTTTAAATTCTAACAACAAGGGTCCACCCATTCAGCCTTCTGAACAATAGGTTTACCGGAATTCCCTACAGAACTTTGAAGGGGATTCCTGCTGGTAAGCAAAACACCTTAATTGAAAACAGTGAGTTAAAGAGCTTTTAACTCACAGCAAAATTGAACCTTTCACTCTCCACTCATCTGTCTGATGGGTTTCCAGTGTGATGGCAGCAGTAAGAAATCATATCGCTGTGAGGGAATGTAATCACATGGATACCAAAAGATTGCTCCTGGCTTTAATTTATTATTCTGTTAAGGATTTCACCATGGTAACCAATTAAAATTTATGTCCAACCAAATGAAAACAGTGGTACTTGTTTCTGTGTCCCAGAGACACAGAGGCCAAATCCTTCAGAAAAAGTGGTGCCAAATGATACTTTTTCTATCTTCCCCCATTTGCTTTTAAAATTTTACCCAACCCGCAGAAGCATGGACAGTGACAATATTTTAACTTAAAAAAAAATCTCAAGTATGATTTTGATTCATTCCAAGAGTTTTCTTGCTCTTCCCTCTTGCCATGTTCAGTACAATTTTATTTTGGATACTGTTGTTTAATATGATTTGATTCTCAATTCAGACCAATTTGAAAAAAATATTTTCATTAAATTAATTTTCCCTCAAACACACTTGCTATCAAGGTCCTTAAAATATGCATACTCTGACTTTCAATTGATCTGAAATGTACTTTGGACTGTCCTTCTTCCAAAATATTTTGACCCTATAGCCTTAAAGGTTGACCTCTAAAGAAGTCCAAGGTGCTAAGGGAATATGCCAAGCTTGTATTTATTTATTCAATTTATATGGCCTTCCATCTCAACAAGCGACTCTGGTGGCAAACTGAATTAAAATAAAGTAAAAACAATTACAACTATTACAAAAATTAAAATACATAGCACCCAAGAAACATCATAACCCAAATCACTAATATAACCAAGAAACAGGACCCTCACACACTTGGGAGCCCAGGGTTAGGCACAGAACCAGGTCTTTATGGCCTTACAAAAGGCCAGCAGATTCAGGGCTATCCTGATCTCCGGAGAGTGATCCATAAGGCGGGCACTATGGCAGAAAAGACACATCATCTAGGCCCTGCCAACCTTGTTTCCTATATGACCCCAGTATCAGCATTATATAGTTTTAGAAAGGTTGGGTTCAGACTTCTCTCCTATGTGCTAAGGATGTAAAAGAAATCTGCCATGGATTTCAGGTGAGAGAAATAGTATAATGCAGGGTTTCTCAACTTTGGCAACTTTAAGACGTGTGGACTTCAACTCCCAGAATTCCCCAACCAGCTTATCGCACTGTTCATTCAATCCAAGTTGCATAAAAGAGATGGAACCTATTCTCAAATGATCTTCCATGTGTTGATTTTGACTTAGGATAAAGTTTATAAGCATGATCTGAATTACTTACAATATTAATGGGGAAGATAGGCTCCTGAAGAACAGAAAACTAACAGAATTGATTGGATTGTCTTGGAGATAATAGATATCTTGGCAAATGCAACCTGCACTCCTTTTTTAATCCAAGTGGAAACTCAATTGAGTTTTTGGATTTCAAAAAGATGTCCCCAGTGTGCAAGTGTAGCTGTTACGGAATGGAAAAAAAGGTTAAACTTTGCCTACGGGAAAGCTAAATCCTGCTTTATTGGCAGGTTCTTTCCGATCTTCTGAAGATGAGTGGGGAGTTAAAGCTATAGTGCTATTAAGGGAAAACATTGGAGATCTTTAAGAAACATCTAAAGGACAAAAGCAGATTTCTAGCTATTGATTAGCTATATTTTTCTACAGAGCAAGAGCAGACAGAGAAATAGTGTGTTTTTATTGAATAATACCTAGTTTTAAATGGACAGGTTAAGCAAGAAAGTAAAAGTTGAAGATGCTATGTGATTTTAAGTAGACTCATTCTGGCTCTGCAGAACCAAAGCTATTAACAGTGCTGGAAAACGAACACTTTGTGGTGTCATTTTTCTGATGCAGCTGATGGGAAATAACCCTGCCCTGCTAACCTGTGGAACTCACCATCATCAGTTATGTGATGGGTACTGATTTGGGCATCCTTCACACAAATTAATGGAAGATGGCATTAACAGTGGCTACTTGTCTTAGGAGCAGGCCCTTAATATGACCTCCAGGGATCTACAATGTAAGAGGTCTAGTGTCCTGTTCATGCCTAAGAGCTTCTTGAATGTATCTGGTTGGCCAATGTGTGATGCAGAAGACTGGATGAGATGGCCTTTGACCTGATCTACAAGGCTCTCCTTAATGAATTAGTCAATTAATTTGTACACTGCCTGTCAGCCCTCCCAGGTAGATGCGACAGGAAACAAGACTAGATGAGCTAATTCTACTTTACTATAAGGCTACATTAACAGAATCTTGCAAGTCTGAAAGCGCAAATCTGCCACCCTCCCTATTTCCCACCTGAGTAGTTAGGGCGGGTCTTTCCTAAGTTTCTTTCTTTGACCATTACTCTGTTGCAGACTCCTTTCTCTTTTATCTGATATTCGCTGGGCAGCAATCTCTTCCAACCCATCTTCCAAGGTCAACCTCACATTCCATCACACTGCCCAACTCCCAGCATCTTTCCTTACATTATGATGTCCTGAGCTTCATAGCAGAGTGATGGATTACTACCCGATGCAAACAGTTGCTCTTTCCCTGCTATCCAATACCTGGGCAGGGCTTCCTCCCCCAGCCAGACATCTATTCCTACCTACAGGTGAACAACTAAAGCAGATGGATGCATCCTGTTGAAACAGTATGGCCTGCTTTACCTGCGAGAGCCTGAGTAGGAAAGAATTAGTAGATTGCTTTCCCAGTTGTCTGGTTATTAATTAATTAATTAATTAGAATAATAGCAGTACAAGGGTCTATAAGCCTTCACCCCAAGAAGTAGAGCCCTAGACAACTATTGTGGCACTAGCCTTTCTAGAGTTGGATAATCTCTGGAACATGCAAAGCTCTGCCCCTTTTTTACATGTGCTCCCCATCTTTGGTATGCATGCAGTTCTCTGCCCCGTCTTTGGGGTCCCTCAAACTCTTGCTGATGCAGTCCAATGGCAAATTACCCATTTTCAACAGTGCAGTCTGTGCACTTTTTCAGGGTAGGTAAGGCAGAGTAAAATAGACTTCACTTTATCTTCCATCACCACGCCCTAATAATGGGTCATCATTTCAGTCTTGCTGGGAGCTCGGTCAACTTTTCCTGCTGGCCACACAGAAAAGTAATGTTAGATGAGAATTTTCCATGCAGCTTTCACATTTGTAGTCTTCAGCTCCCAGAATTCCCCAGCCTGCTTGGGCATTGCTAAGAATTCTGGGAGTTGAAGTCCACACATAGGGAAGTTCCAAGTTTCTCTCAGAATTTTAGCTTCTTAGATTCCTTGGCTAGGAGGGAATTCTTCAGGACATGACAGGGAGAGGATTGAGCTGTTATGAGCAATGTAGTATCTAACTTAGTTGTAAATCTACACAGTGAATGCATAGTGCTCAATTCCAGAAATTTTGCCTTGCCCCAAAAGCAACCTCAAAAAATGCAGCTATTCCAAGCTTCCCTGATGCATGATAAGGATGGCGAAAGATTCTCCTGTCACCATCTTTTATGCAACAGCAGTTTATCCTGAAGCAGTTTTGTTTAAATCATTTCTCATTCTCAACCTGTTGTTTGTCCTAAGCAAGATGTTTGGCTTAGGGAAAATGTGCTTTTGATTTTTCACACATCCTTAAATCTTTGCACTACCAAGGACATCGCCAAAGTACGCACCTGACTCCTAGACAGGGTTGTCACTGGCTGTCAAGCTGCCAAACGTTTGAAGCAATTTCTGTGGTAGAATTCTTCCTTCCCAGAATATAGTTACATCACTGATGATATTATTAGTGTTATTGTTCACACCCTTCCTTCAAGCAGCTTCATGATTCACCCCCCATCTTTGTTTTCACGACAGCCCTTTGAAGTCGAGAGCTCCCCTGGGGTCAACATTGTGTTCAGCCACTTTGTTTGTTCGTTTATATTGATTTATATGGCCACCCATCTCACCAGTGCAACTCTGGGCAGCTAACAAGAATTAAAAAACAGTATAAACCAAGTCAAATTATACAGTCAGGGAATGGATCGTGTAGTGACTGGATCATATAAACCAAGTTTAGATGGTCACTTTGGCAACTAGACTGTGCCAGTCCCCTGATCAATCCCATTCCTTCACCCTTATTTTCTGGCTTAATTAAACCACAGTTAGTTGTATCAAAAAGGGCAAATGTTGTTTAATGTTAGTTGGGTAACTGGGGATTTACAGCAACTTTAAATTCCCAGGAATGTGATGAAGCCAGCACAATGGCTGTATTGAATGCTATCGGTAGATGTAATTACCTTGGCTGTGAATTTTATAATGGTTTTTGCTTGCTCTTGTATTGCTTAAAATTGTTGTATTGTTGAGTTTTTATATTGTTTTATCTGTCTGTAAGCCAGAGTCATATACAGTATATGAGATGGACGGCTATATCAATTAGAATAATTAGATAGATAGATAGATAGATAGATAGATAGATAGATAGATAGATAGATAGATAGGAAACTGGACTTCTGAACCAAGCTGTAGTAAGTTTCATAGCTAAGTAGGGATTTTATACACTGTTCTTCCTGCTCCTTCTCTGATCCCATAACTGCTAAACTGTATTAATTCTGAGGCTGAGATTCTCAGCTTAACAATTAAGTGGCAATCAAGCTTCATTGAGGTGTCAGTTCAAAGCAAAACACATGCTTTCTTCTCAAACAAAACTCTTGGAAAAGGTTACAAGAAGTGAACCAAAACATTAGATAAGACTAGATAAATTTCTCCAGGGTACCTTCCCATTCCTAAATAAGACCTTCATAAAAACATGGAAAGGCCAAAGTGGAGAGCTATCATTTCTTCTTTCTCCTAGCAAGGATCAACTTCAAGGATTAATTCACCAGGCCAGCATACAGTGTAGTGCTTGGAGAGAATGAAATGAAGAAGGCCTCTTGGTTTTATAGTCTTGAGGAGAGGAAATGTCAAATCTAAGGCTGGGGCAAGAAATTCTTCTGCATTTTTTTCCTTCCAAATTCCCTCAGTTTCATGAAAGAGACTGTTTTTTCAAAAGAGAAGAGGATGTTGGTGAAATTCCTGCACTGCAATTCCTGTGCTTCTTGATCAGTGAAGGTGATCAAGGATCTCTGTGTGTGTGAATGCCCTGTTTTTATTGTACAGCTCCTTCTCTGGCAGTTTGCAATCTCCCTGAAAGGAAAGAATCATGAAGGAACTCTTCCAATGACTCTGCAGGTGTAATGGTATGTGGCAATGACCTTGGGAGACCAGGGGAAGAGATGCTACCTAGGGAATGATCAGATAAGAGAGGGCATAGCCCACAGTTGCATAACAGGAAGAGAAAGAATTCCATGCTGGCTGGGGAATTCTGGGAATTGAAGTCTACGCATCTTAAAGTTGTTGGGGTTGAGAAACACTGGCCTAGAGAAAGATCATTATGTTGCTTCATTTCCACCAAGAGCAATCTGCAATGAATAGCAAGTTCTGTCTTAGAGCTCATAGGTGTCTGATGAGGATGGAGTTAATGGCCTTTGAGATAAACTGATCCTGAGTTTTTGAGGACTCTGTTTAATCAAAAGGTTAAGCAGGGCTGAACCAAGTAGTCAGATGTCACACCAAATCTGGTGACAAATATTGGTTGCACAGAAATTCAACCTCACATTCAATAATGGAACAATCTTCACAGATCTATTATTGCTTGGTAAATGAGTTTTTTGCAGACAAGAAAGAAGTTGTATGTGTGCAGAAGCTGAAACTACAGAACACAGGAATCTAGCCCTATGTATGTGCCACGCCCAGGGTTTAAGTATTGATTGATTGATTGATTGATTGATTGATTGATGCTTCCCACCCTTTCAACTGACCTTTTTTAGTTGTTCTTATTTTATTACTAAATTTTCTATGTCACTCCATTCCTGTAATGGTATGTGGGAATGACCTTGGAAAATGGGGGGAAGAGATGCTGCCTCGGGAACAATCAGACAAGAGGCAGCATAGCCCACAGCTGCATAACGGAAAGAGAAAGAAACTCAGAAAGGAACCTCCCTACCTTATCAGGCTGTAAAAAGAGACAGCGGGAGATTTGTCCTTTCAGACTTGCAAGATTCTGTTAATGTAGCCTTACAATAAAATAGAACTAGCTCATCTGGTCGTGTTTCCTGTCTGGGTTACCTGGGAGGGCTGACAGCAGATCCCATTGTTACTGATAAATGAGTCTTGCCTTGAGAAATTGTTGGTGGATGTCTCTTTTTCCTGGAGAAAATTGGAAAAGTCATCCCTTCAGTGTTTCTACCCATAAATGTTGAAGAGAATTTTGAAAACCCATTTATCCCCAAGTGTCCTGAAAACTGCAGCTTTGGCAAATCGATATTGGTGCTCCAGATAATGTTGAATTACAACTCCCATTTGTCTATGGCAAGTGGCAAAGGATTCTGGGATCTGTAGTTCAAACTATTCAGAGAATACCAAGTTCCTTGCCCCTGGTGCCTATATATTGGACCCACATGGAAACAACTCTTCCTTAAACAATCTCCAGACACCACAGAGAGTTAAATGCAATACTGTTTATTAAAATTGCTGAGAAGCAGTGGTGCCTCGGGGATTGATTCTTCATCCATTTTCACAAGAAAATGTTCAGAGTTCTTCATGCTAATGAAATAGAAACTAGCATGGCAAGCACAGAAAATCTTTTATTTTTTAAAATGAATTTGAGCCTTATTAAAAATAGAAACCCATTCATTTGTTATTAAGCTCCACTCCCCACATGAAAAATATAGCAAACTTGTTATTGCAGAGATAGATATAACGTAGCCACCAGCTATAATCACTGCCTGCTACAATGCAACTTTCAGCATTCTAGTGTAAATTTGGAGTTAAACCTATGGACTCATAGGTAGCTTTCCATAATCTTTTGTATGCATTTTGGATTTACATTTCTATAATTGGATTCACATTTCTATAATTAATATATAAAGTGGTCCCAGTGGTGGTAGGAGCACTCGGGGCCGTGACTCCTAAGCTGGGAGAATGGCTCCAACAGATCCCAGGAACAACATCCGAGCTCTCTGTGCAGAAGAGTGCAGGGCTAGGAACAGCTAAGATACTGCGCAGAACCCTCAAACTCCCAGGCCTCTGGTAGAGGACCCGAGATTGAGGAAGACACGTACCACCCCTAGGGGTGAGAGGGGAATTTTTTAAAAAAAATATCTGTACAGATAGTCCTCATTTAGTGACTGCCTCATTTAGTGACCATTACGACAGTGATGAGAAAGTAACTTTACAAACAATCCTCACAATTACGACCTTTGCAGATCTGTAAAGCAAAGGAAAGCTGTAGTAAAATCGTGATGTTTCACTTAGCAACTGCTTTGCTTAACAACTGAGTTGCTGGTCCTGATTGTAGTTGCTAAATGAGGATTACCTATATTCAGTATTTATAATATAATAGTATAGTATAGTATAGTATAGTATAGTATAGTATAGTATAGTATAGTATAATAAATTAACTTTCAAATATATAACTTTTGGGCGCAATTTTTGAGTCAAGAAATATTGTAAAATGGATTCTAGCAGGTTCTAGATTAGACAAATTTCATTCAGGCATCCTGCTTGTAAAGGAATTCTACATGGTTTCCTCCAACTCCTTTAGTGTGGCCCATTTGGTTAAACTTGCATGGCTATAGATGACAAATTTCCTATCCTGAACCATTCTTACAATCTGAGCATTTCTCACGCATTCTCATATATTTTGGTACCCAAACATTTTCAGCAATAAACAAATTGTAAACATGAGGTTTAGAAACACAAAATGGAAAAATTTGATTGGGTCCATGATTTTTTAAAAAGTCAATCAGTTGGTATCAATGGATTAAGAAAGCATCTGCTCCATTTTCAGACCATGGAGATCTTCTATTCCAGATCACTCTTGTAACTGAGTGAAATTTTAAGAGCTTTGACACAGGAGTATCTGCCACAATGAATGTGGTTTAAAAAAAAAAAGTTTCCAAGTCTTTTATTTCTATGTCTGCAAGAATGTCTACAGTAAGATTTCTTATTCTCAGAAATCTTACTCAGAGGTAAGACATGTTCATATATTTCCAAAACCATTTTCATCTAAAATTGGATAACCTGGTTAATAAGCAATTGACGCTTTTAATTTGTTTTCACATTTGTTTCCCTCCCAGCCCAAAATCTAAATTAGACATTTTCATCCTGGTGAGTACCACATTCAGTATTTCTTTATCAATAAAGGACAGCTTTAAAAGCATGAATACAAGAATACCAAGTCTCAGAAGGCATTCTGAATAGTCTGAATAAGCTTGGTTTCATTTGAATTTTACACTAATTTTGTAATAATAGGCACACCATTTAGATAAGGGTGATTTTCAAAGTGTCCTCATATTCAACAAGGAGATCTGTGTTGCAGCTGAATATTGAGGTCTGCCCTGCAGCTGAACAGTGAGAAATCCCCAGATGTTGTGTTCTTGTTCCAAGGGGTTTGTCCAACAAGCGCAAATATCCAGAGAGGTTACAGTTATAGCTTGGATCTCTTGTTGCATCTTCCAGCAGTCCTCGAGGATATCCAGCAGTTATCAATGTGGTGGTAAGCAGATAGCTTAGGCCAAGAATTGAGCACTGCTGAGGATTAAGAAAGGATCCTTCTGGAAGGCTCAGGCTGCTTAGATTCAGCATCTGAAACTCACTACAGCTGCCTTCTATCACTTCTAAACAGCAATCAAAGATTAACACAATACCATTAGAAGTCTGGCTGACACCCTTTTATGCAGAGACTTGGGTTTCTCAGATGGCTTCTATCTAAGGCCACCATAATACATGGAATTCTTACTGTGTCATTTGATAACCATGCTCTGAAGACCTGGAGCTTAAAGAATCAGGGAACTGGGCTGATATCATGCAGAAGGATGCATTGTGAGTTTTAAAACAAAAACAGGATTTAGGCAGCCAAACTGAATAAGTTGATTGTAACTGGAGGGAAGGATTGTATGATCCGCCTTCAGTCTATGGTCATTTTCTCTGTGTTTCTCCCTAGAGTTCTTTTGTAATGGGGATCAGACACACTCTTTCATTGAAGCACAAATTATTTATATATGGTACTGAAGGCAGGTGAAGCAAAAGCCTAAAAGGGACAGGGGTGCCATAGCTATGCAAATTAGTCTACGCACCTGATTGGGATACAGCAGCAAAATATTTGGTTTTAGTGAGGTCAGTGAGGGTAGCACTACAAAGACCATTGTTTATTGAGCTACATAAAGGCTGTGTTCTTTGAACATGAGTTACTGTTGATGTGTTACTTTGCTAGGTGTTATCTCTAAGTGGCCTTGCTTCCCCACGCTGTCTCCAAGTGTTTGAATCATCATCCTGTATGTCCAAATGTTTCTATGGTTGTGCTGACAGTTTATTTTCCCTGGGAAAGGGGATTTGAGGTGGGGTAATTTGCTTGCTTAACACCCTATTTTCTACTACATTCTCTGTTTGTCAGGAAGGCAGGCTGTGGTCCTCTTGCCATATGTGGCCTTGATCTAATTTCATGTGGTCCTCAACATAACTTCAAAAGGTCTTAGGAAGAAATTAGTTCATAATTCTGGCAACAGCCATTTCTCCTTTGCTCAGCCACAGCTTAGGATCAGGGGGAACAGATCTAAGAGAGGCTAAAAGGGAGAAGGATGGATATTCCAACCCACTTTTGCCTCTAGTTCTGCCTATAAAACATTTTGACCTTGCTCATCCTTGACATTTGACATGGCACCTGACAGAAGAACGCAACAGGAATCCAGCCCGCACAAAAGAAAAAGATCCTTTTCCTCTGCTGTGTCCAGCTGATTTGAACCGCTAAAATGGAATTAACTCGGACAAGTTATTGAGGCCCCAAGGAACCAGTGACCAGTGCTGACTCTGAATTTTGGGCTGGAGTTAGCAATAGGCATTACTATAAGATTTTGTGTTACCTTGCGGGAAGTTAAAAATAAAATAAAGTAGTTTTCATGTTGTGAAAACATGGTGATGGGAGAACGGAGCCATCTCATGAGGTTTCAACTATAATAGTTGACATCTCATGAGTCAGAACACATGGAAATCAGAGGGTGCCATCTAGTGGCATTATGAGTACCACATTACCAATACCCTGGTTTGGAGCATGGTCAGTATCAAGCTACTCAAAGCAAGGCAGAGACTAGAAAGCAAGAATTACACATACTTCTGAAATGTGTTTTGAATGCAAAGATTAGAGGGAAGATGCAGAATCTTTGAAACCATGATAGGAACTTCCAGACCTCATTTATTAATTAATTCATTAAGGCAGAGTCTTTTAGAAACAATTGGAATCTCTTCTCATGCTTTTTGCAGCCTGGACTAAGCTGCTGTTTATGAGGTAAGTTACTAAGAAACCACTCTCTTATCTCTTGGTTCTTTATGACTAATATTTTCTGATTCCTTTTCCAGCCTCCCCATAATCTCTCATATCCAGCAATCCTGGGTGACCTCCTGTTTAATGGAAGAGATAATAAATGTGGAAGAAGCATCAGAGAGTGAGAGAAGAAATTGCTCTTATGGCCAGATATTCTCATGGTTGCAAAAGCTCTGATATAAAAGCAGTCTAATTTTCCAGCACCACTCCAAACCAGGAAGATGCATTACACATCTAAGTCTAAGACAATCTCCAATGAAATGTTTATATCCTGTATTCATGGCAGCCAAATGTTGTGGAATATGCCAGGCCCCTAACTAAGAAGTCTTGTCTGACCAGAAGTAAAACTAGCCACCCAGATAGAGCTATAACTCAATTCAACGTCCAGTCCCAGGTTGCCTGTTGCTGAAACAACAGTTGGAACTTTAGCCATTTGCAACCCGGACATTTGCCTCACCTTGCTTTCCTTTGCTTTATCTTACCCATTCTACTCTAACCAAACCTGGTTTTGCTTTCACTTGCTTTGCTTGATTGGATTTTATCAGACCCCGATTGGTTGTTGCATGAATCCCTTGCTTAGGCTGTCAGTTCAAACCATTCATTCATTCATTCATTCATTCATTCATTCATTCATTCATTCATTCATTCATGTAATTTATATGCAGCCCATCTCCCCCAGAGGGTGACTTGTCTAAACTACAGCTGTACAATCTGAGGCCCTGAGGCTGTACGCAGCATCTCAAAAGTCTTGAGAGCCCCCTGCAGAGCCCCTCCAAAAGTGACCATCAAACTGTAACTCTAGTGCAAATCAAAGCAGAAATCCATGGGAAATAAATCAAGTGTACTGGGGAAGATGGAAAGGGCATCAAATGTATTCAGTCAGACACCCACTTTTGGAAGGCAGCTTCCAGACATCACCAAAAGACAAATGTGGTCCTGAGGCTGAAAAAGTTGGGCATCCTTGGTCTATACTAACTGTTTGGGGCTCCAAGGTTTCAGACAAGATGCCTTGATAATGATGGGAATTGAATTTGGGTCATTTGAGTGGAAAATAAGGGCTCTACTTTTCAACTCTAACCCTTTCCTCCAGTGAACAGAGATACCATCTTTATATGAAAGACAGATTAATCTAAATTTATAATGATCTCCTCTCTACCATCCACCCTACCACCACCGCATACAAAAAACAAACTTATCTCTTTCTATTCTCAGTGTATCTAGGACCTCCCATTTTGAAAGTAAATTACTTAGGGCTAAATAGATTTCATAGAGTTTCCTTGGCAAGAAGGTAGCGAATGGGTTCCTGGGTACAGCAAATTGGAAAAATATTGCCTTAAATAAAACTGCATTCATTTCCTCTCAGAACACCTCAAAACACTACCCAAAAAACAGAATGTCGCACTTGGGTGTTCAAAAGGCACTGAACATTGTTTAACACCAACTATGCCATACATAATTTTGGAAATAAAATTACTTAAGCCCAGGATATAAACAATGGTGCAAATTGCATTTCTAACTGTTTCAACTATACCCACAATATAATTGGAAGTAGTAATTTATTACTCAGTGTAATAATTGGATGTAATTAACCACTGAAAGTAAATTAGAAACAGTGATCCCTTTCTCCTTATAATGAGCCACTTTCCCTGGTGCAGGGTGAATATTTAGCAGCTGATAATTGCTTCAGAATTGTACTTGCCAGTTCTATAACCTTCTTCCATTACATGAGAAATGTGCTCAACAACCCCTCTCCAGGCAGGCATCAGAGAACGAAAGAGGACTGATCTGGAATATCATGATAGGATTGTAATTAGCTGTCAGTTGGGACAATCAAAGAATGTAGCAGAAGCAGGTTCTCTCCCAAACCAATGCCCTTCAATTAGTTCCCCTGCAGGGTCCCAGCAATTTGGAGTAGACTGGGATCCGTTGTGACTTCTTGACTCAAGTTTCCATCATATAGCAGGGCTAACAAAAAAAACTGTACCCAGTATAGTGCAGGAGGCACAGAGAAGAAGGTGCTAGAGCAGTATTTCTCAACCTTAGCCATTTTAAGATGTGTGGACTTCAACTCCCAGAATTCCCCAGCCACCCAAGCTGGCTGGGGAATTCTGGAAGTTGCAGTCCACACATCTTAAAATGGCCAAGGTTAAGAAACCCTGCTCTAGAGACTAGTAGTTCCATGTCTTGTTCCATAAGGGAAGCCTTCTTTATTGCAAACAGGGTGCCTGGAGATCCTGTGTGGGAAGGTGAAAAAGCCCAGGATTGAACGACATACTTAGATGATGTAATGGTTTGTGGGAATGAACTTTAGAGACAGGAGGAAGAGCCGCAGACTAGACAACTGGCATGTAAAGTACAGTATGTCTCAGCCCACAGAAAGAGGGAGGGTTGGGAAATGTTTCAGAAGGGACCCTCCCTAGTTTCCCAGAGAGTAAAAGGAAAAGATGGGAGAAATACTTTCAGCCTTGCAAGATTCTGTTAATGCAACCTTACAATAAAGGTAGAGTTAGTACTTATAGTTGTGCTTCTTGTTTGAACTACCTCCAAGGGCTAAAAGATTATCAGACTCAAGCAATTAGTCTTTTTTTCCAAAAATGGCAAGCAGGTACAGCTTTTCCTGATCACTTTAACCTATTCCTAATTAGGTTTAGCATACTTTATCCCTTTGTGTGTGTGTGCACGCGCCTTCAAGTAAGTGTTGACTCCTGGCAACTGGACAAGTCCCTGTAGTTTTCTTGGCAAGATTTCAGAACTGGTTTGCCATTGCCTGCTTCCTAGGGCTGAGAGAGAGTAACTGGCCCAAGGTCACCCAGTTAGCTTTGTGACTATTCACAGCCTCCCAGTTTCTAGTCTGATGCCTTAACTACACCACCAAACTGGCTCTTTATCCCCTTTTACTCTGTTTTACTTACTTTTATCTTACACTCCTCAGTCCTGCTGCTTGTAGCCAATCATTCTTTCAGAAGTAATTAGCAGAAACATATCATCTGTAAGCCATCTCATCAGATGGGGGGAAGAAAACCATGCCCCTCATAGACTACTAGCAGTTAGGAGGGATCTTTGATTTTCCTAAATGTTATTTATTTAACCATATTCATATGGCTGCCCATCTCACAAACTGTAACTCTGGACGCCATCAGAAATCTGGGCGATGTATAAATTTGTCTTCAGTCCAGAATGGACCAGGCAGCAGGTAACAGAACTACCAAAACCACAGTTTGCTCAAGAGTAACAGCCTGATCAGAGGACCACTTGTTGGACTGCCGGGAAAGAGGTCATGCAAAGAATCACCCTTTGAATGTTTTCTCCTGTCTCAAGACATCTACTCAAAAATGTATTATAACAGTGAATGGGTCTATAGGCAGGGCAGTGATACAGAAGTGGGCAGGATCAGGAAGTTTAGACTCCTAAAAAAATGTTAAAATCAAATGAGCAGGCAAGGGGGAGCAGCAGCAGGCTCAAATTCTCTTATAATTCAAATGCTCAAAACCAAATCTGGGGGTATATCACTCACACAAAATTCAGCAGAATCCTGGCTGAATTTCATTTACCACATCACCTTTGGAGCACCGAAACAAAATGTCACATTCAAGTCAGGATTCTGGATGTACTCAAGATGTGCAGTGCCAGGATAGCCTTGTTAACTCAGGAGCTTCACAGAATTAAATAAATATTCCGAGTTTTGCAAAAGAGTGATGTTCCACTCCTAATGCCAGTTAGAGATGATGGAATCAGGAGTGGAACATCACTCTTTTGCAAAACTCGGAATATTTATTTAATTCTGTGAAGCTCCTGAGTTAACAAGGCTATCCTGGCACTGCACATCTTGAGTACATCCAGAATCCGGACTTGAACGTGACTAAGAGTCCCCTGGACTGCTAGGAGGTCAAACCAGTCAATCTTAAAGGAAATCAACTCTGATTGCTCATTGGAAGGATTGATAATGAAGCTCAAGCTCAGATACTTTGGTCACCTAATGCGAAGAGAGGACTCTTTGGAAAAGACCCTGATGCTGGGAAAGATGGAAGGCAAAAGGAAAAGAGGACGGCAGAGGATGAGATGGCTAGATAGCATCACTGAAGCAATGAGCATGAAATTGAGCAAACTCAGGGAGGCAGTGAAGGACAGGAAGGCCTAGCGCAATATGGTTCATGGGGTCACGAAGAATCGGACACGACTTAACAACTGAACAACAACAACAACTGGCATTAAGGCTGTGCAAAGCATTGACGGGGTGCATTGCTTTGATAGTGCTCCAAACACAGCACCCTTCCAAGCTGTTTCACAAATAAAATACTGCATGTTCTGAAGAGCAGCAAAAACCTGTCATATTGCTTCATTTGGCCCTTTCCAGTAGCTGGAACATGCTCCTGTGTGTGTGTGCTATACACATGCAAAAACCTTTTCTGATGCTTATCATTAATTTTTCTAATATTCCTCTTTACCCTAGTGCATCTGACAAATGTTGCCTGGCATAATCAAAATCTACAGTTCTCTTCCTGTTTCTCCTTCATGTGCACCTGATTAGAAATTTGACTTGCAAATAGCTGGGCTTCCTTCTGAAGTGTTGATCGCTTGCTTTATAAATTTGGTGAGGCCTGTCAGGAGAAGGGACATGACTTTATTCTCTGATTTTCAGTACAGAAGTGAGTCATGTCTTTGTAGAAACATGGCTGTCAAACTCTCAGGCAATTTGGCCCTGTTCCCCCCCGTCCTCGGATGAATAATTAAATTGTCTTTTCCAGCCATCACAGACAAGTGTTCAGTAGATCTTCAAACTCTCAAGCATTTAGAAAACTAACTCATGAAGATGGAACTGCATGACAGGTGATTCCAAGTTCTAACTACATGTACATCTGAGTTGACAAACAAACTCAACCAGTCTCCTACCATCTATCGTCTTCACAACTGAGAGATCACCTTCTGTCATTCCCACAAATGATAGAAATTAACTTCTCATCCAAATTAAGGTGAGAAGGAATTATTACATGGTGGCTGATAAGTTCAGTAAATAAACAACCCTGCTTCCTTTTTATCTTCTTTTTTTTTTAAATAAGAACTTTATTATATTACAAAGTACAATTAAAATACAAAACAGAGTACAGCAAAGAGAGGATAGAGCTAAAAGAAAAAAAGACAAAAAATAAAATAGTGAGGATAGAAAATTAAAACAGAAAATGACTTCTGACTATCTCCAATACAGATATAAAGACAAATTTTTAAAAAATTAATCTCGTACCACTAATTAATCCAAATTCACATTATTTCTATCAACACAAACCATCTAATCATTAAAACCCACAATCAATGCCTCATTTTTTCCCACACAAGCATGTAATCTAAGAAGGGTTGCCATAAGGAGACAAATTTAGAAACAGTATTATCTCTTATTAACGCTGATGACTTCACCATTTGAGCCAAGTCCATTAATTTAATAATCCATTCTTCCACTGTAGGTATTTGTGGATCCTTCCATCTTTGCACCTATAACACTCTTGCAGCTGTGATCATATATAACTTATCTTCTATATTTAGTATTTATTTATAAATCAAATTTATCAGCTACCCAACTCATAGTAACTCAGGGCAGAGTATAAGGTGAAAGCAATCCAATGCAATGCAAACAAGAGAAGAGGATAACCCAGAGATGAACATGCCAAGCATATTAATAAATTGAATAAAATTCCTACAGTAGCGCTTGTTTCCTAACCCAGCACCTGTGGAGAAAGCCCTAGACCTTCAAGTCCCATCTAAGGAACAGCAGAATCAAGGCAGCTGAACTGGGGAAATACTTCTCTGACACTTTATATCTTACAGCACCACTTTCTCATTCTCATTTCCCACGTCACTCTCCCAAAATTTGCTCTTGTTTTTTCTCTTACTAGCAGGTTGAATTTATCTGAATTCAGACTAACAACACCTCTAGCTCGTCTGAACTGAGCTTCAGTAGTTGGGTCCTCATCTAACCCATTGCAGAATTCTCCGTATCTTATCTGTAACCTGAAATCTGTCTCCAGATTGCAGCCTGCCCTATCATAGCTATTCCTGTCCTCACAACTTAGGCAAGCTTTAAATCCCAACTAAATTCTCCTCTCTCCTAGAAACACTGCAAACAGTCTAATGTCTAAACTGTTTGAGTTTTGTATCTTTACACCAGGTCAGACAATCAGCACAAGAGGTATTACCCCTAGAGGCTGACATGTTTATTTGTCATTAGAATTCACCTGTATGTAGATTTTTGATTTCTCTCTTTGAACTGGTGATAATTTTATGCTAGATTCTTGAGGAAATGGATTTATCAATCTATAGCCCATTTTAAGTTCTAATTTACATATCCTCTACTATCTGTCTAAAAATCTTTGCCCACCAGCTTGATGCAGTTAATTTATTGAATTTTGTCCATATTTTATTATTCATTTGAGTTATGCTTTTTTAGAATCTCTTGCCACATACCTATTGGGAAAATTAATTATAAAAATAGTGCATTTTTCATAGCCTCATGGATATAATTCTGGGAAGAATCAATGAATACAAGTTGTCATTTTTGAGATGCATATCCAGAAGGAATTAAAGCCTGCATAGCATTAATGGTTCATAACTGAAGCCTTATTTTGTGATTGATTCAAATAAGCTCTCATAGACAGAAATTTATGATATAATTAGGGCTTCCAGTCTTTGGCACACAGGATTGTAATTTTAATGCAAATTGAGTATTTATTAAATAGGAAGATGCAGCTATTATATTGCTCTGTCTCGAATCAACAACAATCTTGTTATTTCTGCAAATTATATTATTTTTGCATCCTAATGATACACTATGGTAAACATATTAAAAATGAGTGTGCTTTTATATCCCTTGTTGCAATGTCTTACCAAAGATTACTAATATTTTTTTTCTGGGAGGCCTTAATGAACCAGCCTAAGATACGTTGTTGTCTGAGATAACAGAAATTGCCAACTGCCATACCATCTACAGAAATTGATCAGACGGGCACATTGTCATGTTTTCATCAAACTACTAACACCCTCCATCTAGCCTGGACAGTAGTCAACAGTTTAATACGTTCTTTGCAGATAAAATCACTCACATTTCAAATCAGTCTGGATGCTGCTATGAATACCAGCCAAGTTATTCAGGGTTGGGTCTGGTAATTTCTTCTATATAGATAGATAGAATCTGGTTCAGTTTGAGATATTTGAAGATGTGGACAAGCTTCTTGGAGTTGTACATTCCACCACATATCCTTGTCCAACCTGGCTTAACCAGCAGGTTCTTAGAGATGGTTGAGTTATTATAAATGTTTCTTTAAGGAAAAACAGGAGAGCTCCATGTTAAAGGAGAAAATAATTACATCATTTCTAAAGAAGTTTGTATTGGATCCATTGGAGATGGATAATTATAAGCCAGTGTCTAACCTCCTATGATTGGGCAAGATGATCAAATGTGGCTTCTCAGTGACAGGCAGTCCTAGAGGAAGCAGCTTATCTTGGTCCATTACAAAACTGGCATCAGGAGGTGCTACAGGATTGAGACTCCCTTGGTAGACCTGATGGGTTATCTTTTTTTTGATCAACAGCAGGAGTTGGTTCTTGATCTCTCAGCTGGTTTTGATACCACCAACCATAGTATCATGTTGGATCTCTTAAGAGGGGGCTCTGATTTGCATTGGTTCCATTCTTCTTTCTAAAGATGATGGTATTTGCAAAGAGTTGTTCCTTGAAATGGAAACTTCATTCTGTCTTCAGTGTGTTTCAACATCTACATGAAAGCCTGGGGAGATGGGATCAAGAGATTTCAAACTGAGAGCTGTCAGTATGCTAATGACACCATACAACTACTTCAGGTAGTAGTGTGGCTCTTGTAAAAGCCCACCTGAAGACAATAGTGAATTGACAGAGGGAGAATAAATTGAAATGGAATCCAAACAAGACAAAAGTGAGGACTGTGAGTAATGCTGAATTCGTATTTTCCAAAATGGATATACCGTTATGCAGTGCTTCTGTATCCAAAATGGTTTCTGGTGTCCTATTTGAGTGGACACCACAGGGCACCTTTGATCAGCTCTGACTGAAATACCAACTAGATCCCTTACAGAAAGAAAGTGACCTTAAAACTGCGTTGTACAAACTGTTAATTTCCAGACATGACTCTATGTAGGGATGTCTTTATGTCTAGTTTTGAACCGATAAAAAATTCAGCAGCCAGGTTGGTATCTGGAAGAACTCAAAGAAATTTCACTACATTTCTATTCTGAGCTTGGAAGCTAAACAGAGTCAGCCCTGATTAGTACTTGAGAGATCTTCAAAAATACTAGGCTGTAGGCCAGACCAGGAAATTAAAAAAACACCCTAGATATCAGCAGCAACCCATTTCTGCATTGTTGCTAAGAACATACCCCTGAATTCATCAGGAATCAAACTCAGCTTAGGAAGACATTACAGTGGTACCTCAAGATATGAACGCCCCATCTTACAAAAATTTCAAGATACGACCAGCTCCGGCCGCAAAAATTTACCTCAACATGCGAACTCCGCCTCAAGCTACGAACCGGATCCGCGGCCATTTACCCTGCTGCCACGTGGTCGCGGCTTCCAAGAGGAAGTGCTAATGAAATCTGAGCGCACGGGGGGGGGGGGAAGCTCCTGCTCCCGGCTGTGCGTGCGCGCTGACATTGCTTTCACTGTGCTTTTGTCACTATGGAGAAAGGAAAAAGGAAAAGGAAAAGCCATTTGCCCTGCTGCCACGTGGTCGCGGCTTCCTGTGGGCGAGATCGCGGTAGCAAGGAGGCGTTCGGTGAGGCTTGTGGTGTGTTTTGTGGCGTTTGGAAGGTTTTTGGTGTGCTTGTCAGCATGGCTCCAAAGAAAATGCAGAGCGGGCATGGCAAGAATAAGGCTTTGCAGCTAAGAGGCAAAGAAGAGAGGAAACCCCTGAAGGAGATCTCCCCGAAGTCCCTTTGGAGGGGGACTCTCCCTCCAAACAATAACTGCCTCCCCACCCCATTCTCCCTCTTCATACTGTGCTTTTTTTCATGTTTTTGTGGTTTAAAAATAAAATGCATATGTTTCAGAACTGTTTGTATTTACATTGAACCTTATGGGGAAATTTGCTCTTTCCTTTGGCCATAGCCCTTGGCCTGGTGATTGGGGGGAGCTCCCGCTCCGCTGTGCGTGTGCATGACATAAGCCTTTCCCCCCAGCGCGCTGATTGCTTTCACTGTGCTTTTGTCGCTATGGAGAAAGGAAAGAGCACGGAGGAATCAGTGGGGGGGGGAAGCTCCCGCTCCGCTGTGCGCGCTACATAAGCCTTCCCCCCCATTCTTTTCACTGTGCTTTTGTCGCGCGTGCCAAGGGCTATGCACAGAGGAAAGAGCGCAGAATTAAGAAGCAGCAGCACGGGGAATGGGGGGGTGCGCGCAGGAGCCTTTCTCAGATTTCATTAGCACTTCCTTTTTCTGCGCTAGGGCTGACTAAAGCGCGCCTGGGGAATTTCCTAGCCGTGCAACGCCGGCTGACACATCGAACCTTATGGGGACATGTGCTTCAGGATGTGACCAAATTCGGAGGGCGGATTAGCCGTATTTACATTGAACCTTATGGGGAAATTTGCTTCAGGATGCGACCAAATTCGGAGGGTGGAACGGATTAACCGTATTTACATTGAACCCTATGGGAAAACGTGCTTCAGGATGCGACCAATTCGACTTGCGATCAGAGTCATGGAACGGATTAAATTCGTATCTTGAGGTACCACTGTATTTCTTAAAAGCATTGCCTTCATTGTTAATTCATTTCTGGGTGAAGCACAAAGTGCAGGTCAATATTTTAAAAGCACTACTGGATTTGGGTCCAAGTTACTTGAGAAAATACTCATTTCTATATGACTTCCTACCCATTGTGATTGGTAACTACTTGAGATTATCTGAGAAGGCTTCTTGACAGTTGCCACTGGATCATCCTGCAGCAAAGAAGGCTCAAGTTTTGCTTAACAATCCCATGCTTTGAAATCCAGCTGAGTTGAAGAGATTTAACCGTTTGCTGGCTTTTGAGAAAGGCTTCTAAAATACACCTTTTAAAAGACTTTTAATTGTTGGTTTTGATTGTGGGTTTTACTTATTGTTTCATGTTTTAATTTTGATTATTATTATTCCAAATTGCCAAGAGACTTCAGTGGACAAATCAGTTGGGTCCAAACAGAAGTCAGTAACTGGACACTTAATATTCTACCGTGTGCATCTGGTCAAATCTATTTATAAATTGTATTAAGTGCACTCATTCCTTGAACTGAATTACTTGTATTGAACCAAGTCCTTTGATCATTTACTATTTCAGGCAATTAGTGGTTGGAACTTGACTACACTCCTACACTGCATGACCAAACATAGTCTGTGAAGATTATCAGCAGATGGTTATGAATACTTGAGGAATCCATTCTTCGTAAATTCCTGTATGATGTGATCCATTCCACTGAGGCAAATATTTGAATGCTCAGGTGCTTAAATGAAGGGTCTTCTTTCTCAAATTAGTACCCTCCAGATGGAAGACAAGTCCACATGGGAATTGCAGGATACTTGCTGGAGAAATCTGAAGGTTGCAATTCTATACATCTGGACAGCATCAACTGGGGAAATCTGATCTGATCCCATTGGGCCATGAAAATGTTGCATGAGTCCTTTAAAAACAGAAATAAAAGTGACAAATATTAAGCCTTCTTCATATTGACGTCCTCTAAATCTCCTTCTCCTGTATCTTTTCCCTGTTTTTAAAGAAACTGTCACTGCAGTTCCATATTTATTCACCTGAAGCAAGCCCTGCTGAATCAGTGGGCTCACTTCTGAACAGACATGGATGGAAATGCAGAATGTATTTGAGAATTATGCAAGGCTCTTATTCATGGATGTCCGTGGAGGAGCAAGGGGGGCAAATGATAAAATGCATATGACATCACATAGATGCTACAACTTATGTACTTGCATCTGACATCAGGAAGCATTTATATCATGACAGCATTTGTGGGACGATGTCACCCACAGCATGTCATCATTCTGACATCACTGTGATTTGCTGTGATCCTGCTCCCTTATCACCATATCTGATGGCAGAACCTAGCTGACTTTGTCTAAAAATAAGCTTGATTAAACCTGGTTAATACTTAGCTGGAGGACCAGACTGAGGCATCAAAACAAATCAGGTGAAAGTAAATCATTTCCATTTGTTGCCAAGGAAATTACGTGAATGTGTTCACAAACAAACCAAGAACTGTGATTAACTCTAAAGGGGCTCTTTTGCTAAGTTCCATGAAAACTACATCCTCCATCTCTTTTTATGAAGACAACAAAGGGCTCTCTGTTGTAGCAAAGCTTTGCACTGTATGATGACGGGATGCTAATGTCAGGTCTAATGCAATATTTAGAAACAAAGCAAAACAATGCTACAGATGTTCTTTCCATCAGTAGCAAAGGGTTCTAGCAGTTCGATATTGATAACTAATGAGGCTTCCAGAACGGTAACTAAGTGGTAGATCTGATACTATCTTTACTAATCATCTGTTTATAGGATGGTGGCAACTAATGGCTTATCTTTGGTCATCATTTCTCTTGACTATTTAGCAAGTTAATTGAGAGAAGTTGATGTCCTCCTTATCCCTTGGTTAAATAATGTCTGTGGGGATGAAAGTGAATATTCTAAACCAACCAGCAGACAAACAAGCCAGACTCTGTCAGGAAACTCAACATGCCAAAGACTAGAATGGTATAATAGGGAGCCTGGGAGCTACACATCTCTGGCTTTTGCTTACACACCAAAGATCAGTTACCCTTAGTCTCTGCTTTTCCATAAATATTCAAAGCTGGAAATGGAGCAGGAGAGCTAATTCCATCTCACATTACAGCATGGTAGATGAGTCATAGTGTCTTGTGGCCAATTATCTGTGTTTGCAGTTGCTCACAGTTTTTTCCCCATTTTACTTCCCCATTTCGGCCTCTGTTTTTTACATTCATCCTAAAAAGAGGAGTAGGGGGTGTTCATGACCCAGTATTGAAACTTCAGGGATGTTTTCCCAGGGATAGTGAACAGCTAACTTGGAACCCACAACCAAAAAACAATTGGGCCTGTCAACCTTACCCCATTCCCAGTGTCTACAGCTGCTTCCAAAGAGGACTTTAGAGCTTCTGAAACCATTGCAGCTGGAGCCAGGATGTTCCCATCTGAATGATTGCAGGTGGTTCTGCAATTAAACCAACCTCATATTCTCCACTGCAAAGACTAATCAAATGGTCTTTCCACTGTTACTGCATGTCTGTTTGCTATTATCATGAACCAAAAGCAAAATCTACTCTTTGTGAGGAACAGGAAGGAGAGCTGTAAAGTATTTGGACCTGAAAAATGATATTTTCATTCAGAGGAATCAGTGATGCCAGTGAATGAATTTCAGTGGTATTCCTTGCCTAAAGTTCTACATGGCATGAGGCCAGGTTATTTGAGGGACCATCTCTCCCCAGTTATATCTACCCATCCCATCAGGTCTGACAGGAGGGCCACGTTATGGGTTCTGTCTACTAAGGAATGTCAAAAGAGGAGGTTTTGTTCTACTATCATATTTTCAGTCTGTTTGAGAATTTCATTTGAATTTCTTATCTTGGTACTTTTCTTACTTTATTCTGGAGGTACCAGATGGTTCTTCTACTGAATTGCTGTTTCTTGTTATATATCTTCCTCTCACTCTGAAGCTTCTTGTCTCCCTATACCTCCCGGTTGGAAAAAGCCCCATGAGAGCAGTTCTTTTGAGATGTCTTTCTCTGGGATTTAAGTGGAGTGGGGGAGGCCACAGACCTTGCAAGAGATGGATGTACAATTGTAAATACACCCCTTTTGGTCACTTCCTCATTTAGTAAGCACAGGACATACATTTCACCCAAGAACATTTCTTTTCCTTTGACAGGAAAATTTTGGAAGAATATTTGATGGTGAAAATTTATTTCATCAAAATGAATGAAACTTAGAAGAAAATGCAGAGAATATTTTTGCTGGTTACTAATTGGACAATCCCCTAAGGATTTCCTTTTGCAAAGTGTACCAATGCCCATCAGCTATCTATTAATTTTATAAACTTGTAAGTCAGGATAAGTTTATCTTATGAACCTTTTCTTTAAAAATTAGATATGCTTCCACAAAGAGGCAAAAAAAAAAAAAAAATCACGCTTCCCAAACCCCACTCCCTTTTTTCACTGGAAGGGACAAATTTCCCCAAAATAAAACTTCATTATATTGAACAAGAAATGCAATAGAAAACTGCAGAAGAATTTTTCTACCCACCAGTACTAAAAAAATTATGAACTAGCTAGATGGCTTCTAGTTCAACATATACCTCAATAAGTCAATTCCTCCTTATACGTGCAGCCATGTAGCCATTGGTTCACTGATTGATTAATTATGTGTCATCAAGGTAGTTTTGACTGTTAGTGATCATATAGATAGATTTTCTCCATGACAATATGTCCCTAACCTGGTCCTTCAGGTCTCCCAATAGTGTACCCATTGCCATCATGACCAAGTTCATCCACCTTGCTGCTGGACATCCTCTTTTTCTCTTTTCTTCCACCTTGCCCAGCATTACAGCCTTCTCCAGAGAGCTGGGTCTTCACATAATGTGTTCAAAGTAGGATAATTTGAGCCTGGTCAGTTGTGCCTTGAATGAGAATTCTGCATTGATTTGCGCAATGATCCATTGGTTTGTTTTCTTGGCTGTCTATGGTATTCTCAGGAGTTCTCTAACACCAAAGTTCGAAAGCATCAATACTCTTTCAATCCTGCTTTTTCAAAGTCCAACTTTCTTTTCCATAGAATGTCACAATACCATTGCTTGCACAGTTCTGATCTTTGTAGGCATAGACAATTCATGGCATCTGAATATCTTTTCCAACACCTTCAGGCTGCTCTATCAAGTACTAGTCTGCAATATATTTCTTGACTGCTTGTTCCTTTACTCTTGATGTCTGATCATAAAAGGCAGAAGCTATCTACCACTTTAGTATCTTCATTGTCAGTTCTAAGGCTGGTTGTTCTACCTGTTGTCATTAGTTTGATCCTTATATTTAATTCTACTCTCATTTTTTCACTGTGCTCCTTGACTTGTATTAGTAGAGTCTGCAGATCCTTTCAATTTTCAATTATCAGAGTAGCGTCATCAGCATAGTGCAGGTTATTGATGTTTCTTCTTCCAATTTTAAAACCACACTCAATTGTTTCCAATCCATCTTCCCTTAATATGTATTCAGCATATCAGTTGAATAAATAAGGGGTGAATATACAGCCTTGTCTCACTCCTTTGCCAATCTGGAGCCAGTCTGTTTCTCCATGTCCTGTCCATACTGTGGCTTTCTGACCTGTATATAGGTTTCTCATGAGAACAATGAGGTGTTCTGGGATTCCCATTTTTCTGAGCACATTCCACAGTTTAACATGACCAACACAATTGAAGGCTTTTCTATAATCAAAGAAGCACATACTGATCTCTTTTTTATATTCTGTGGCCTTCTCAATTATCGAGCATGCATCAGCAATAATGTCTTGTGTTCCTTGCCCTTTTCTAAAGCTAGCTTGAACATCTGGCATCTCTTTTTCCATGTAGGGCTCTAATCTGCATTTGTTGTTGTTGTTGTTTAGTCGTTAAGTCGTGTCCGACTCTTCGTGACCCCATGAACCATATTGCGCCAGGCCTTCCTATCTTTCACTGCCTCCCTCAGTTTGCTCAATTTCATGCTCATTGCTTCAGTGATGCTATCTAGCTAATCTGCATTGGATAATCCTAAACTTTATTTTGCTAACATGTGAAATTCAGGATATTGTATGATAGTTTGCACACTTTGTTAAGTCTCTTTTTGTTATTGGAATGTAAATTGGCCTCTTCCAATATGTTGGCCAATGTGTCATTCTCCAGATTTGCTGGCATAGCTTGATTAAAAATTTTACTGATTCTTCTTCTGTTGTTTGCCATATTTCTCCAGGTACATGTAGCCATCCATACATAGTCTTTTTCTGTAGGTATGTTTTTGTTTTTCATAAACAAAAAATTATGAACAAGTGGGGGTCTATACCCTGTAGATGTGGGAATGGGTCCTTAAGTTGTAGATGAAAGGGTTCTCAGAGGACAACTCAGGAAAAGAGTGAGGTTGAAGATGGTTTTATTTTCACCTAAACCTTTCTGATAGGGCTTTGGGTAATGGTACAGTCGTCTTTCTGAAACTTCAGTCTTCCTCAGATCAAAAGTGAGAATCATTAAAGAAGGAAATCTGTGCCAAAAGCAGGGTTTGGTATCTCTGTTCAGACAGCAGCATACAACTCTGACTGGCAACTTGTTCTTGCAAACCTCTACTCATCTTTCTTCTCTATCAAGTGTTCCTTTGAAATATGTTGATGAAGATTCTCAGCCATCCAGGTGGACTTATCTGGAGGTTAAGTCATGACAACTGGACTTCTTTTCTTTTGGTTTGGTACATTTCGCTGCTTGTCCAAGAAGAAGAAGCTGCTTGGACAAACAGTGAAATGTATCAAACCAAAAGAAAAGAAGTCCAATTGCCATGACTCAATGTCCAGATGTTCCTTTGAAAGTTTCAGTGAAGACCATGCAGAGGGAAACAGGTTCTCCTCAGCAACATGGCTTCTTGGAACATCTCAGGCAGTCTGACAGCCATATATGTGGAGTCCTTGGGGTTCACCTCTATTGGAGCCATATATGTTCTACACAAAGATATGAAACAGGACCTTTCCCCCAGCTTTTGCCATCATCTTCCATTTCCTCTTCAAATACACATAAAACCTCTCCATATTTGCTCTATACATGCTCTAGCTCCTTGAGTCTACAGCTAACAGAGACAGCCAGAACTTACACTTGTGTTAGAAAGATGCATGCTTATTCTCCATAGCCTGGTGCTTTTCTTTACCGTAAGGTCTCTCTTTTCACAAAAGGTGGGTACTTTCTCCTCTGCTGACATATGCTGAAATGGGAACAGAAAAAGCAGACATTGAGAAATGGGACAATATAGATGCTGATGCCAAGGAACAAAAGGAACATTTGCCCAGGTAATCCCTCCAATATACTACAAGAAGGCTTATATATCAAACATTTTCACAAGATAATCCTTCTGTGGGGGAAAGGAGAACTTTCTTCAGAGTTTCCCTTCAGCTGGAATCATAAAATCATAACCAGTTAGGAACTGCAAGGACATCTGATTGTCCATTATTAATCTAAACTGCAATAGGACGTATGGATGCTCAATTAGGAAAGGGTGATTGGTTTTATATAGTATGTGGTAACTGCAGTGAAGTTATTATATACACGAAGATAGAAAACTACAGAAATACCCATAATCAAGGAATTGATTGTGAAGATTCTGAGTCTGCAGAAATGGCTAAACTGACTTGTTTGATTAAGGAAGGAACTAGAACTACTTTTTTTTTCCTGTTTTTCATTATATTTTATTATATGTCTTTATTATATGTCTTTATTTTATTATATGTCTTTATTATAAAATGCTATGCACAGGCTACATTAGGTACAGCAAATAATTTAGAAAATTAAGATCTACAAACATAAATCTGACAAGGACATATGTAAGAAAGAAAGAAAAAAGAAAGAAGGAAGGAAGGAAGAAGAGAAAAAAGAGAGAGAGAAGAAAGAAGAAAGAAGAAGAAGAAAAAAACAACTTTTATAAGACTGGAAACCTTTATAGACTTTTGGCTGAAAATGGATAAAAATGAACTTCTGATTTTGGGATTTATTAATTAAAAAGGCTTGTTTATGGGGAGAAGGGAACTATGATATGCATTATGAGAAGATGGAAATGGTAATTGCTGTGTTTGTAACTGCTGCAAAGAAGATCAGAAGTCACTTCTTTAGATATCATTTTCTTGCTTTTTTGTTATTCTTCACTTTTTCTTTTACTCTTTTATAATCTTTTTTCTTTTTCTTCTTCTATGTTTCTGTGGTTTTTTAAATCTTTGTGAAATCTTCTTTTAATAAAAATTATTTTTAAAAAAATTAATCTAAACTACCAGTGGCCATGTTAAAACAAAAACAAGGGTTTATGATTGGTGCACCAACCATATGCAGACCATAATTCGGGGTAGTCCATGAAAGAAAAGTCCAGCATTTTCAGAGCTTATGACAAAATTCTCTCTGATTTGAATTATGTTTCAATGTCTCTCTTTTTTTAGCCTGTCTTTTCGTTAGTATTAACTGTTTTTATGCTTCCAGGGAAATGCAGCAACATTTTGGTATTAAAAATACTACTCCAAGGAAACCTGGCTAGTCAGATCCATAGTAATTAACACCAATACCTGAGAATATTTTTTGCTGGAGTTGGTGGCTCTCCAACAACTCAAACGGCCTGGAGTGACCTATAACCTATGGTTGGGTTAATAAGATGTACAGTGGTACCTCAAGATATGAATTTAATCCGTTCTGTGACTCTGATCGCAAGTCGAATTGGTCGCATCCTGAAGCACGTTTTCCCATAGGGTTCAGTGTAAATACGGTTAATCCGTTCCACCCTCTGAATTTGGTCGCATCCTGAAGCAAATTTCCCCATAAGGTTCAATGTAAATACGGCTAATCCGCCCTCCGAATTTGGTCGCATCCTGAAGCACATGTCCCCATAAGGTTCAATGTGTAAGCCGGTGTTGCACGGCTAGGAAATTCCCCAGGCGCGCTTTAGTCAGCCCTAGCGCAGAAAAAGGAAGTGCTAATGAAATCTGAGAAAGGCTCCCGCGCGCACAGCCGGGAGCGGGAGCTTCCCCCCCACCCCCCCGCGCCGATTCCTCTTAATTCCGCGCTCTTTCCTTTGTGCATAGCCCTTGGCGCGCCCGACAAAAGGACAGTGAAAGCAATGGGGGGAAGGCTTATGTCGCGCGCACGCACAGCGGAGCGGGAGCTTCCCCCCCCCCGCGCGCTCAGATTTCATTAGCACTTCCTCTTTCTGCATTGCTTTCCTTGGGCTTTTGTCCTCGCACTCAGATTCATTAGCACTTCCTCTTGGAAGCCGCGACCACGTGGCAGCAGGGCAAATGGCCGCGGATCCGGTTCGTAGCTTGAGGCGGAGTTCGCATGTTGAGGTAAATTTTTGCGGCCGGAGCTGGTCGTATCTTGAAATTTTCGTAAGATGGGGCGTTCGTATCTTGAAGTACCACTGTACTTTCTTTGGTTCATAATGCCAGCAGGTAATTTCCACTTTGAGGTGATTCACCTAGTTAAATGCCAAAAGCCTTCATGCAAAACCCACTACCAGTCATTAAATGGCTAGAATAAAGAAATGTAAAAACCACATAACTTCTTCATGCTGATTCTGGCAAGTTTAATCATTTTGTATGAGATTCACTGAGAATGTTTTAATTGTTAATCCAGATTTCCCAGTATCTAAAACAATCTGTGTAATGGCCATAATATAAACACTCAGGACATACGCAAGTCCCTTTCTCTTGTAAAAACTTATTTTAACACCAGAATATTACAGAGAATATGAACAATATTTTACATGTGCTTACTTGACACTAATTAGTGTAATGAATGGAGAATAGCTCTTCCAGTATCACAACTTTGTGTTGTGTTCATACAACACCCTTAATCTAAACAGTTGGTAATCTTATGCTGTATTCATACAAGAAGGTCAGCCTTATTTTTTTTAACTTAGTGGGTTGCAGTTGTGTATGCTTCAATGTATTATGCAAATTCTGCAATTAATATTTTATTCTAATGTGCATTATAATTTTGTGCATGGCCCAGTTTACCCAGAAAATACATATAGCTATTTTCAAATTTCAGTCATCCCATAATACAAGCTTTTCATGGGTAAAATGTTCTGTTCTGTTCCCACTGCTTCTTAGCCTACATTTCACTTGGATTTTTTTAATCTGTCCTACTGTATCTAGCATAGATAATACCATCCATAGCTACTTGAGTCCTAAAATCTTCTAGCCAAAGATAAGCCTAGAATCAACCTGATCAAAAGAAATCTCAGAGTGTTCTGCTTGCACTAGACATCCTAGGGATTCTCCATTTTCAAGATATGGTTGCAGGATCATCAACCATTTTTCCCCTCCTTGTTCTGTATATTTTCTTGCAATATACCCATTTTTTCATCATCTTGACTCATTTTTGCTACAAGTGACAAGGCCTTCATCTGCATTCTCGACGTATCTGTAAGTCAAAAGCCTTCACACTGAACTTGCTGTAAACAATAAACTTACGTTTGGACTATAAAGAAGTATCATGGTATGACGTGAACTAGTGTTGTCTGAATATCTGATCCATATTTTCCCAAGGCCAGAACAGTTTAAAAGAAGTGTTAAACACAGCTGGCTTTGATTGCAAAACAACCAAAGGAAATACATGACTCCTGCCTGAAATAAGATATTGGATCCCTCCTCCATTCATATGCTAATCAAGCTCCCAGGTAATTCAGCCACTCCTTTGTTTAGTTAATTATTGTGAATTGTCTCAGCTGCTTCTGGGAGAAAAGGGAAGCAAGTAGGAAACCCATAAAAACCTAACAACAGCAACCACTCAAGCCTTGGAGAGGAATTTTAAGGAAGCCTGCTTGAATCTCATTCAAGGAACAAAACTACAGAAACCTTTCTGAGCTAACCCTTTGTCTAGCTGAATACTCAACTGAATGCCTTTCCGAGTATGAAAAAGAAGGAATAATAGCTCTACAAGCCTAGAGAGGTTATGTCCTAGAGAGCCTCAAGCCTTTGGATAAGAATCCAAAAGCTAGTTTGAATCACATTCCGGTTATGCACCCAGCGATGTGCTTTCCCAAAGCTCTTGCTATTACTAGGAGCCAGCCACAGCTCTCTACAGTAGGTATCCTCCAACAGCTACATGAATGGCAATAGCTTGAATTATATTCAGATCAAGCCTCACTATTGTTAGGAAACAACTAAAGCTACCTAGGAGCCTTCTGGTGGCCAGGATGAATATGAAATAATATAGCAATCATGAAATATAGCTGCCCTTTGACAGAAGTCCCAAGTGTCAACTTGGGAATGGCAGCCATAAAATTGAAGCAGTTTACTTCTCCCTAGTAGGCACGGTGGAAATCAGAGCCATAAAGTTAGATCCTAGCAAAACTATGCCTCTTACTGCTGGAAAATATATTAGTGAGACCCAACAAAGGAATGGCTAATCTGAAATATCAACTATAGTGACCTAAAAAGTCAGGGGTGTGCCAGAGCTAAAAAAGATTGTTTACTGAAGCAAAATGTAAGAGAGACAGGAGAAAGGTGGAGAAAGATTTCAAGAAAGTCAAGATTACCACAAACCCAGAATAGTTCAATAGGCTGAGGATAACCTTGAGTACCACCCAGAAATACATCCCACACCTCCACATTCATACTATAATTCCACACTCAGGGATGACAAGAAAGCTCCTTTGGATCTAGAAATATGCCCAGCACCTTCAAGGTGACATTAACCTTTCATGGGCAAAATAGTTCTGTTCTCTTCCCATTGCTTCTTAGCCTAGATCCCACATGGATTCTTTAATCTATCCTATCTAACATATTGTCCCATGCTTGGTGTGCTGGGACCAATCCACACCATAATTATTTAAATCCTAGAATTTTCTTAGCAACCTAATCTAGGGGTTCTCTGCTTGTAGCAGACGTTCTGAGGATTCTCCATGTTCAGGGTGTGATCACAGATCAACAGCTGTCTGTGCAAACTAAGTAACAACTCTTTTTTACCTCTTCATTCTGTATATTTTCTTGCAGGCTCCCTATTATTTCATAGCTCATTTTTGCTTCAAGTAAGAGGACCTTCTTCTGCATTCCCAATACATCTATTCACTGAAGTGAACTTGCTACAAACAATAATCTTATTTTTGGATACTTATATTTGTAAGAAAATATAATTGAATGATGTGAGTTAATGAACAGTGAGATTCCTATATTTTCACATGGTCATAACAGGGTAAAAATGCCCATATATATCTTGCAACATTAAGTGCAGGTCTAAAAATTGATCTCTGCACAACCAGAGATCCCCAAATATGTCATAATTTCAGTGGGTGAGATAACTCAATATAAATCCAAAGTGAAACTGAATTCCAAAGTTCCTCATGTGGCCACCAACTAAAGCTGAAATAAATGCCCAATCATAAGCTTTAAAGTGTAAAAAGTTAAATCTACCTTTTCCAGTGAGTAATTGTAATTTGCACAATGAAAGTCTTTCAGAATGTCCCGGTCAAATTTATTCCACATCCTGGAAGCTAGTTTAAAATAACATAATGGAATACATCTATGAAGGTCTCTCAAAATGTGAATCAACTTTGAAGTTAAATACATTTTAATCATATTTATCTTACCCCAAGTACTCATAGGAATTCTATACCATCTGCCCAATTCTTCCTTGATTTCAAACAAAACAGGGGATCAGTTTAAATCTACTAGCTGAAAAAGCTTCCTGCAGATTTTTATATCAAGATGAACAAGTCCAGAAACCTAAAGCCCCAACCTTAAGCCTTTTCCTTCATTATAACTCCTCAAATGGGAGCAACTGCCTCATTTGGAAGCTTTTGGCAAAGGGGCGGGGGACATCAGAAATGTAAAGAAGGTCAAAGATTTTAGTTCTGACCACGCAGGGGTTTCTCTGAAAGTTCAAATGAGATCTTAGGGTTTGTACATCTATACTTTAACCCCTAGCACTGGATGTAGATATTAAGAATCAATCAATCAAAGAATCAATTAGGCAATCATAATACTCTAAATGCATTCATAAAACACACTTAATCTGGTTACTGAATTGACCATTTTGGGGGTGAATTCACACAACACATTGAATCATAAAATAATGGGCTTACTTTGCAAAACATTTTGGGAGGGGGGTGCCCTCAAGTCATTGTTGATTCCTGGCGACTGCCTGGATGAGTCCCTGCAGTTTTCTTGGCAAGATTTCAGAAGCGGTTTGCCATTGCCTCTTTCCTAGTGCTGAGAAAGAGTGACTGGCCCAAGGTCCCCCATCTGGTTTTGTGCATCAGGCAGGACTAGAACTCACCTTCTCCTGGTTTCTAGCCTGCTACCTTAACCACTACACCAAACTGGCTCTCTTTGCACAACATATTAAACTAAAGCCAAAATAGCCACTAGGTTTAACCATCCTGGTTAAGCACATGGTATGAATGCAGTCCAAGAGAATATTCAACTTCCCAATACAATTTACTGACCCCTCCCCAATATTGCTCCCTATTGATGTTACCTAAAACTCTCATTACCCCTGAACATTAGCCCGCTGTTGATGGGGGGACACGTGTGGGGAGAGAATGGAAACAGAGAAACAGGGCAGGTTCAAAACAGTTATTCACTTTGTCTCAGAGAAGGTAAGATACCCTTCAGATTTCATTCCTGAATGCCTAGCTTTGTACAGAACTGGGCACAAACAACTTTTTGACACTCTGTATTAAGTGTATGGGCAGCAAAAATTGACATGATTTCTGTGAAATTCTCCATCAATTTCTCATGGGCTAGTAGCCCTGCTCCTTTAAGAAGTTCCATGAGAAGATGCTTCCTTTGGGTATTGAATTGAAATGTGGGAGGCCAAGGAATCGCAGGTGGTGAAGAGATGAAAGATAGGGCATTCACACGTGCACCCCTTGGGCATATGGTTCACTAAGTCAGTTGAATGTTACCTCATGACAACCATGAGAATTTCTCCAGAATTTCTTCTTTGGAAAGAATTCTAAAGGGATTTTTTTTCCATAAATGGAATGAGACCTGTTAAGACAAAATGCAGTAGTTACTCTCATACAGTGAGTAGGAAGGGTGAAATGAGAAAATTCCTTGTTTCTTCACATCTAAAAGTCAGTTTTAAAAACAAACACATCCAAACAGCTGACACTTCCACCACTCAACCTCATATTTATTTTGTTAAAATATAGATACATTCGGCCTTTCAGCAGAATGCATTCAAGGCCAGTTTGCAATAATACAATCATTAAAAATACAACCTTGATGGCAGCAGAAAACACAGGGATAAAAAATTGAAGATGAAAATGTGCAGTTGGACTACATTATTCATTGATTATGTGCCATCAAGTTGGTATGGACTCTCAGCGACCATATATAGGTTTTCCTTAGGGTGGCCCTCCTGGATCAGGAGGCAAAGATCCTCTGTCATCTGCTCTTTGAGCTGGAGCTGCAAATCTAAGAGAACACCCAAACCTATGCACTGGGTCTATATGGAGCAATGCAACCCTATCCAGAGCCAAATATGGAAAATTCCCAGACCAGGGGTCCCTCAATCTACAGCCATCCTATCTTGCAAGGGCTACATTTGTTTCTGTTCTCTCCCAATCCAGACTCCTACAACCTCCAAACAGAACCTTGATGTCACAACCTGAAGAGCCCAGGGCTGAGATGTACCATTGAATATCATCAGGCAACTGATTATATCTGATTATATGTGACCCTGTGTCTAAAGGTAACCCCATCCAGCAGTCTCATGTAGATGTTAAACAAGATCAGGGAGAGGACTGAACCATGAGGCTCCCCACAAAGCATGGGCCTTGATCAGATCTCCTTACCCCTATCAAATTTGACTAGAACTGGTCCTGGAACCACAGTAATACTGTGCCTCCCACTTTCAACCTCCTGAGCCAGTCCAGAAGGATACTATGATCAATGGTATCAAAAGCTGCTGAAAGATCTAGTAGGGCCAGGTTGGATTACCACCTTCATCCTGGTCCTGCCACAATCATGAACAAGTGCAACCAATTCCATCTCCATACTCTGCTAGGTCTGAAACCCAGCTGAAAGGGATCCAGATAATCATCCAGGACCTTTTGGACCACCTTCTCAACCACCTTTCCTAAGAAGGCAAAGTTGGAGACTGGCCAGAAATTATCCAGCATAGTCAGCCCCAGCAATTGCTTCTTGAGGAAGGGATGAACCATTAATTCCTTAACCACTGGTGGGACCATTCCCTTGCTTAAGGAAAAATTTACCACCACTTGGATCTAGCTACATGCCCCCTTCCAGGAAGCCTCAACCAACCAGGAGGAACATGAATCTAAAATACAGTTTGACACACTCACAGGTCCAAAGACCCTTTCTACTTCTTCCAGGTCAACAGAATCGAAGTCTTCCCATATGCCAGACCATGCCTCATCCAACTGCATAAAACCTGCAGAGTCCAACTCCGAGCGAATCTGAGTGATTTTTATCTGACAGATGCTGTGAAAAATCCTCATTTTTCTTTCTTTATTATGTTCTTTTTTAAAAAAATGTACTTTTTTTATTATATTCTTACATTTTTGTTGTGATGAAGGTTAGTAGTCACTTCTTTACATATTTCTTTTCTCTTTATTATATTCTTTCTTCTCTCTTTCTTTCTTTTCTTGCACTTTTTACTCCTTTCTATTTAAGTTTAGTTTGTTTTAGATTTTACTATTATAGTCAAAAATTGTAATAAAATATTTTGTATATATGTACAGTATGTGTGTGTGTGTGTATATACACAGGGGCGGGGGGGAGAGAGAGACAGATGATCTTGGAGGAAACAGACTATCTGAACCCGTTTCTGCTGAGGTGCAGACCAGGGTCTAGATAGCGTTGGTCACACTTGTCAATAACCTTTGGCTGAGCTGGGATGATACATCCATCCTTATGTTCCTTGATTTCTCTGCAGCTTTCAGTATCATCAACCACAGTAGCCTTCTGGACCAGCTGTGGGGGCTGTGGGTGGGAGGCACTGCGTTACAGGGGTTCACCACCTTCCTCAGCAGTCCATCTCAGTCAGAGAGGTTGTACCTGCAATCCCTCAGCTGTGGGATGCCTCAGCACTTGATGCTCTTCCCTTTCCTGTTTAACATCTACATGAAACTGCTGGGTGAGGTAACTGCTGATACCCAACTTTATATCTCAACCCCAGGCTGTGCAAGTGAAGCTGTTGATATATTGAATGTCAGGCTCAGCCCCAGAAACAGCGGGACAATTCAGGAACAGTTCAGTTACTTTATTAGCTTACACCTACTAGACAGAAACTTGCCAGACTACCTCTAACCCCCAAAGACAGCAACTAAAAACTCTGCATTCCTTAGGGTGGTGCCAGTCTCATCCTCTTAGTTTTCACATGCTCAGGCTGCAGGCTGAGGAGATGCTTGAGATTCCTCTCTGACTCCCTATGACCTTGGACCTCCTCACTCATGTCTTCCATCACACTGTCCCAGTATCTAGAAGCCATTCAGGTCTGGATGGGGCAGAACAGATTTTGGCTCAGTCTTGGCAAGACTGAGTGACTGTGGCTATTTGGTCTCCCTGGAGTCAGGGCACTTTCATTGCTGGCCTTGGATCGAGCAGCACTCCCCGCTTGAGACTAGGGTGCTTGGGGGTCCTTCTGGACTCACAGCTACTGCTTGAAGGACAAGTGCCAGCTGTGGCTGGGAGGGTCTTTGCACAGATTCATCCTGTGTGGTTTTCCTCAACCAGGAAGTCTTCAGACAGTTACTCACACCTGGTCACCTTATGATTGGTTTATTACAATATATTCTACATGGGGCTGCCCTTGAAGACCATCTGGAAGCTACAGCTACAGTTGATTCAAAATGCATCCGCGTGAGCAGTAACAGGTTTTCAATATGCCCAGGTGTCACCACTACTACGTGAGCTGCATCGGTTATAGCAATCTGTCTCAGTCTGTTGATAGGGAGGAGAGATTGTGCCTGCAGCCCTATCAACAAATGCCATAAAAATTAAAGTATGTTTTTAAAAACCTGGAAACAACTGGAAATGTACATTATGCAAAGAGAAAATTTAGTCATTGACACCTAACCAGAAGCTGTAACAAAATTGCCCAGACAGATTAGAAGACAGATATGAATGAGCGGCAAAAACAGTACATTGAAATATACATAAAAAGTATGGATTTAATACCCCCAAGTATTGAAATAAGCATGTAATAATTTTATGGGACTTCCAAATTCAGACAGACCACACGCCGGACATCACAGTAGCTGAAGAAATTCAAGTTTTACTTTTAGATGCGGCAATACCAAATGACAGCAGAGTAGCTCAAAAAGAATTAGAAAAGCTTGTAAAATATTGGGACTTAACAATTGAAATACAGAGATTATGAAATAAACTGGTAAATGATTTTTCCCATAATTATTAGAGCATTAGGAGCTATAATAGAATTGTCAAAACAGCTTAAAAAGTAGAATTATTTGAGCTCACAATGTTTGGTTTACAAAGAAACAGCTTTGTTTGGAAGCACGTAGATATTAGAAAGCCAGTTTGGTGTAGTGATTAAGGCATCAGACTAGAAACCAAGAGTTCTAATCCCACTTTAGGCATGAAGCCAATTGGATGACCTTGGGCCGGTTACTCTCAGCCCTAGGAAGAAGGCCAGGGCAAACCACTTCCGAAATCTTGCCAAGAAAACTGTAGGGACTTGTTTGGGCAGTCTCCAGGAGTCAAGACTGACTTAAAGGCAAACACGCACGCACACACACATGTTATGGTGGTATTTGGCCAATTCTAGGCTTGAATTGACCCTACGTTAGTTCTGGTGAATCAGAAAATCATCATCATCTAGAAGAAATAGGGAAATATAAAGACTTTCAAATAGGGATCAAACTAATGTGGAAAAAGAAAGTTGTAGTTGTGCCAATAGTGGTTAGTGTGCTTGGTGCCACACCAAAAGTTCTTAAAAAAGCACATGGACACAATAGGAATAGATAGAATCACAACTCATCAATTACAAAAAGTTGCATTACATGGAGCAGTAATGACAATATCTTTAACTACCATAGATCCTTGGAAGTATCCATTATGTAGTCAAAAGAATCAAACTGAATCAAAACTACCTGCCTTCTGACACTGGTTTATCTAGTAAAATAGTAATAACTGTAAACAGTAATAATAATATTTAGACTGGAGGTAATGTGTGCTAAAAGGGCTAAATGCTAGGGCTGTGGAAATCTCTAGGAGGATGCTTCCCTTCTTTTAGAGCTTCAATCTGATCACAGTGCTTTTCTGAAATGCTCCTTCAAAGTGGTGCTCATGAAGTGAGACTGCTTCCACTTTGCCCTGCAATGAACCATTGTGCATGTGCAGATGGAGAAATGCAGAAATCCCTATTAGCAACTCAATGTGGCCAACCAGGGTGGATCCCATCTCAGTGCTTTGTCGAGGAGGAACAACTCAGCAACTTGAAGTGGATCATAGCTAATCAACACAGGCCTATTCAATTCCACTGCTCCCAATTGCTCCCAATCATCCCAAAACTGATTTAGAAGCTCTTTGTGTATTTTAAGAGCACTAATTCTACATCTTCCATGTTGTTAAATTAAAGTTGGAAAGCATTTTCTCTCACCGTACACTCAGTGTAACTTGCTCTGAAAGCCGAGTTAGACGAAATTGCAAAATCATGTTGCTGATTAGATTCTAAATGAAAAGTGCCAGAGCAAAACAATTTGCAGAACCTACCTGTGTCACTTTCTCTCTTTAGTGAGAAAATGTACATCTCTGTGAGTGACTCAACCTTTGCAGCTTGCTGTTATAGCACATATAGGTTTCCCAGTTTTCCTAAAAACAGTCAAAAATGGTTGAAAGCCATTCGTGCATTTATATCCTAGGGTGCTTTTTTAATATATATATTTTATTCCAGCTTTATTATTTTTATAAATAACTTAAGGTGGTGAACATACCTAATACTCCTTCCTCCTCCTATTTTTCCCACAACAACAACCCTGTGAGGTGAGTTGGTGTGATGGAAGGCATGAGCGAGGAGGATCGTGGCACAGAGGTCCAAGGCCATAGGGAGGGGGAGAGGAACCCCAAGCCCTCAGCCCTCAGCCAGAGCATGTGAAAGTGAAGAGAAGGAGACTGGCACCACCCTAAGGAATTCAGAGTGTTTAGTTGCTGTCGCTGGGGGTTAGAGTTAGTCTGACGAGATTCTGTCTAGTAGGTATAAGCTAATAAAGTAACTGAACCGTTCCTGAATTGTCCCGCTGAGTTTCTTGGGCTGAACCTGACAGTTGGGCTGAGACAGAGGGACTGGCCCAAAGTCATCCAGTGGGCTTTCATGCCTAAAGCTTTGCTGTGAAATACACCACAGCTGAGACCCAGAGCAAAATATCTAGTGAGGGGAACTTGTAATCTTTCAGAAGTTCTTGTACTTCAGCTTTCAGCAATTCTCCTGCCCCCCATCATCCAGCATGGCCAAGATGTTTTACACTCAGCAGTATCATATGTACCAATAGAAGAGAATGTCTGTAGCTCTGGGTTGAACTGTGGAGTTCTCACTGCTCTCCGAGCTTGGTTGTTTGCTTGCAGATGTTTCATGACCCAACTAGGTAACATCAACAGTGCAAGTGAGCGTGGGGTCGGCTGCCTGTTTATATACAGTAGCTTGCCATCCCCACAACAGACTCAAGCACAGTTTCAACTGGGAAACTATTAGCATCTTAGACCAAGCCAAATCCAAACATGCTAGGCAATTCCTGGAAGCTTGGCACTCAGACAGATCAGCCATCAATAGACAGATAAAATACATTTACACACCATTCAAAAGAGACAGTAAAACACCTAGGAAGGAAACAAAAATACATTCAGATGAGCAGGCGTCAACTCCAGTCTGTGGTGGAATGGGATTGTGGAGGCCAGAGTCGGGGAGTCAAGCATTCTCTTTCGTCTCCCAAAGCGAGAGGAAGAGATAAGAGGAGGAGACTGGCACCTCCCTGAGGAATGCAGGTGCTGTTTACTGTTTACTGTTTACTGATTGACCCTGGGAACTGGTTCCAGTCTGGGAAGATTCTTGATAGAGGTGGTAGCTAATAAACCTCGCTTCGGGAGACGAAACAGAATGCTTGACTCCCTGACTCTGGCCTCCACAATCCCATTCCACCACACAGACAAACAATTGGGCAGAAAACAATACTCTAATTAAGGAACCACCAAGGAGGAACTATACTCCCACAAAAACTAGCAGGGCAAGCTACTGCATATAAAGAAGCAGCAGGCCCCACACTCACTTGCACTGATGATGTTACCTAGTTGGGTCATGAAACATCCACAAGCAAACAGCCAAGCTCAGAGAGCACCAAGAACTCTACAGCATTATATGTGGTTCCCAACCAAAATTACTATTATAATGCTTATTTAGACAGCTCCAGTAGCATTTCCTTCCCCACCCTTTTCTGCATGATCAATTCATTCAGAATCTATTTGGAAAAAAATAATTTGTAATGTCTTGACTATATTGTTATTGGTTCAACCACTGGCAACAGCTAACTGAAGTTAAGCCATTTTAAGCCTCTTGATTTCAACCAGCCTTTTGAATGCATCTCACTCTACAATAGCTTGCAGTGCTAAGAGAATAGCTTCCTTTCTTATTGTATCCCATGTCCATTTGAAGAGAGTTATTGTGAAGTTCCATTACCATAAGACCTCCTGGTGGCTTCAAGTGGGATGGAGCTGGTCAGAAACCTGCATTTGCCTCTTCTTTGTCAGTTCAGTCTATGATAAATGATCTCTATTTAGATCCCATAATCTCCAGAAAAAAATGTGAAAGTGTGTCCTCTTTACAATTAATCTAATGAATATGATTATTCCTTATAGTAAAGCAAGCAAGGCTTAGTCTTTGATATCAGAATGGTCACTGATGCATTACTGATGTGTGTCTCTGTGTGTGCATCTATGTGTATGTGAATTTACATATATACACACACATGCACAGTATTTCCTCTGCTCCTGTGAAGTTTCTAGTTTCATATTCATAAGCATTGTTCTTAAAAAGAAAATAAATTTAATATACTGGCCATTAAACATGAAAGGTGGGAGTTTTAATAATCTTTAGTCACAATGAAGACTTCAATTATTGTATCAAATGATTTATGATTCCTTGGTGAAAGTACAGCATAATTGGTGTATAATCAGATTGGCTATAAAGATTATTTCCGGAGTTATAAGGTCCAGTCTAAGGGACTCAAAGCCATAGCCTATTTTAACTGAAGTGGCTAAGGATTGTTTCCAAACCTATATTTATAAAAACCCTCAAATAAGTTATGAAAGTGGAGGGGGGGTTCCAGTTTTATGCAATTATGATTCTATCCTCTTCAAGTGGGGTCACTTAATTCACAGAGAATGACTTTGTGTGATTGCACATTATGACCAATCTACTCTGGTTTATTTAACAAACCAAGTTTTACAAATCCTAATTCATCTTCAGATGCAATGCAGCCTAGGCTGCCATGAGTGTGCATAGTCCTTGATACTACGAACACTGCCATTAACATGTCTTGTGGTGAGGAGTTCCATAAGTCACTTCTGTGGTTCAGAATGATATACTTTAATTGGAACAGTTGGGGGAATTAGATCTTTTGATGGGACAGGTGAAATTATTAGAATATCCAGAGAATTAATGTTCTTTTATTGAGGAAAGGTAGCTTCACAAAGGTAAGTGGGAAGAAAGGAGGAAAAAATAGGATAATATATTATTATTATATAAATGAATACTGATTTATTTATTATTATTACAAGGGGAGAAAGTTTGCAGGTACAGCAAAGTGTTTTTTGTTTGTCAAACACTCTTTTTGCACCAAATGATAACTTTAGCATTACCCACTCTGCAGGTGTAAAGTTGTAAATTAGCTGCTATGACCCCTACCAACTTCTGATTTCTTGTTAATTCAGTCCCAATCAGTGGCATTGCAGATCCTTCCTGGAAATCAAATAAGATTAGACATAATAAAAAAACCTAGCTGGATCCAGCACAAACATTGGACATCTAGCCCCAGTAGTAGCCAGTTGGGTGCCTTTGGAAGCTCACAAACCTGTTAATGAAGATATTCCCATCTCTTGAATGTCCTACTTGTGGGCACCAAGTTTCCATTTTTAGCTATTGTTCATGAATTGATCCCATATTCCTTTTAAACCCATCTAAGGACAGACATTTGTTCATTTGTGTATTAGAATTATATTCCACTTTTCTCCAGGAGCTCAAGACAGTGGTGCATGGAGACTGGTTCCATAATCCTAGAACAGGCATGACCATAAGAGGGTGGTTTTTTTCTTCCTTTTTCTTCATTAACCAAGGCAGAAAAGAGTTTGTGTATGAGCTCAGCCCTATCAGACCAGAAAAGTACTTTCACTTCAAGCCTGGCTAATTGTTTTGCATTCTTTCATGAAGGAACTTCCCTTTGGCTTCTCCAGACAAGGGTAGAAAAGCAAAGCCTTTTGAATCATGGGGTTGAAAGGGACCTTGAAGGTCTCCCAGTCCAATCCCTTGCCCAGGGCAGGAATCTTACTGTCCCTGACAAAAGGTTATCCAACATGGGCTTGAAAATCTCCAATGATGGAATATCCATGGCTTCAGGTGGTAGGATGTTTCATGGCTTAATAGCTCTTACAGTCAAGAAATTTCTCCTTATTTTGAGTTTGATTCCTCCATGTTAAGTTTCCACCATTAGTTCTTGTCCTTGGGCACTACAGGAAATAAATCTATACCTTCTTCTCTGTGACAGCCCTTCTAGTACTGGAAAACTGCTATTATGTCTCTCCGTAGCCTTCTCTTCTTTGGGCTAAATATGTCCAGTTCTTTTAATCATTCTTCATAGCCTCCAAGCCCCTTACCATTTTTTGTGGCTGTTTTCTGCACTCTTTCCAGTTCCTCAATATCTTTCTTTTACTGTGACAATCAGAACTGGTCACAGTATTCCAGCTACAGCCTGACCAATGTTGCATAAAATGAAATTATCACTTCCTGAGAACTTGACAGTATACCTCTATGGATGCAGAGTTATAGGGCAAGATTGCATTAACTCTTTTGGTAGCTACAGCACATGCCTGGCTCATGCTTAATCTGTGATCTGCCAGGACACCCAATCCTTCTCACAAATACTATTATCAGGCCAGGTGCCATCTATCCTGTATCCACGCATCTGATTTCTTCCTACCTAAGTGCAGAACCCTACCTTTCTCACCACTGAACTGCATATTGTTGGATACAGCCAACACTTTTGCTGGATGTTCAAGTTTATCAAGATCCCTTTGAACCTTGAGCCTATTTTCTGAGGTGTCAGCAATCCCAAAGCCTCTCTTCTTCCCCTTTATCTAAATCATTTATAAAAATGTCAAAGAGACTGGCCCCAGGAGAGAACTCTGAGGTACCCCACTGGATACCTCCCTCCATGTTGACTTAGAACCATTAAGAACCATGTGTTGGGTATGGTTATTGAACCATCTGTGAATCTATCTGATAGTGGGACCATCTATGCCACATTGTTCCATTTTATCAAAAAGAACACTGTACTGAACTTTACTGTTTTTCAGATTAGTTTTTTCTAGACCTGCATTTCTTACCAAAAGCATTCTAAGTAAACAACTTTTAACTCTATATAACACGTGCCTAACATATGTGTATTCCTAACCTATGTGCAGATACATACACATACATACCTAAGTCCTAATAACTACCCCTACTGCTGTTTACTACTCTAGGTCTAAGGCAAAGGCTTGCAAATTTAATTGGCACTTTGTCATCCACTCCCATCCTGAAAAAAAATGATAGATGACTGGCTGGTTATTCTCTGGCAGGAAAACCTTCCATCTTGTTTCTTCCACTATGCTCAACCCCCACCAAGCCCTAGAAACCCCCTCCTCCAATCTTTCCCTTAACAGCTCTCTAGAGAAGGATGGGCTGAGAGAAAGTGGCCCAAAATCACCCCATGAACTTACACCCCTGATCCAACCTCTTAACTACCATACCACACTGAGTCTCATGGGAAAGAATGGGTACCTAATCAATGTATTTTCCTTGTAACACTCTGATGGTACTAGCAAATACTTTAACAAACACAAACCTTTATTACAGCCTTTGAGCCAGAAAAAACTATACAGAAACACATACACCTAAAATATATCGATATGAATAAAAAGCAGGCATAAAATACAATAAAATAACTTCACAGTAATAATGCACACACACACACCCCCATCCAAACGCACACAACATGAAGGGGATAGGATTGGGAAGTACTAAAATATATTTATTTTAGCGCTTGTTCTTTATTTATTTATATTTTCCTCTTCCGTGAAGCAGAGCACAGGGTCTCTGTGGTGACTGCCAGGAAGACAATTATTGTTTAACTTCTTTATTCTTTCTTCCCAGAGTTTTGAGGCAGGTAGAGGTAGGATAAATGCACGTCAGCTTGAAATTATTTCTGAGAATCTCGGGAGGAAAAATGAAGGCATTGTGTAAGAGACCCAGGAAGGAAGGGAAGAGAAGAGGACTTACGCATTTGCTATTCTTTCTGCCTTCATTTAATTTCTCTTCATCTTAAAAAAAAACAAAAACACCACCACAGCAGGCATGAAGACTTTCCATCAACTGTTGCTATCGTTCTGAGGATCAGTGTGCATTTAAGCAAGTCAAAAAGCTTCATGTTACTTCTGTTGAAACGACACTGTTTGCTTTGGCTGCTAGAACAGAAATCCATGCTGGGTATTCTGATTAGGGCCCCCTGCCTATTATCATGTATTCCATTTTTCTTCAATGTCACCTTGAGCTGAGCTACAGAGAAATCTGTCAGTCCCTTCCAGGTCTCCCAATTTATAACCCCAAGATCCACAGCAGCTCAGGGAATTCAAGAATAGCAGCTGGAGGGATATTCTCTCTGAATTCTCCATGGGCTCATGCTAAGTTTAAATTCCCACTGTTAAAGTGAACCCTAGTTGTTAATCTGAGTTAGCACAGCAGGTATTTGACTAATTACTGAGGAGTGTCTTACAGGATTTTGAGACTCGAAAGGAACTTTTAAAAACGCATGAAATCCCTGTGATGCTTTCAACTGTAGATGAGACATAGCAAAATGAAGGCATATTTCTTAAACCTGCTCCAACTGTTCCACACATTCTTCTGTCTCTGTGATTTGGAACAAAATTTGGCATGCCTGAAGCCTGATGTTTATCTTCATTGTAGATATCATAAAATTTTAAGTCAACTTTCAGTTTTATGCAGTGAATAACCACATCTGGCTATAACTTTATTTACAGGTGAATACTGTTTGAGCTAATGCAAGGACCTCTGGGCTAAGGTCATGGGTCTACAGCTGGACAGGTGGACAATGACCAGAAATCAGCAGGTGATAAGGCAGTGGTAAACATAACGATTTCTGTAGCATCCTATCTCTTTGAACATGGATCCTCATCTTATTTATTTATCTATTTATTTTTGTTTAAAATATCTTCCCACCCATTTGATACGCATCGTTATCCAAATGGATTCCATCAGACCAGAAACTAAAATTACTGAGCGGTACTAGTACAAGCATCAAGACCATTCTCTATTTTGGTGAACTTCTTTTTTAATTTTTTATTGTATTTTCAAAAAGAGTTAAAATACAGAAAAATCAAGAAAAAGGAAAGAAAGAAAAAAGAAAAAAAGACAGAAAAGAAACAGTAGCTTCTGACTTTCCTTGGTAGAGGTATAAATGTAAAATATATTTGCCTCTTACTCTAATATCTACAAGTTTACATAATAAAAAATAGTTCTTAATCTAATATTCAGGGGAGGAGGACAGTCTGCTGTTCAGTTTACATTGCTTTATCAATTCAATTGACTTCCCCATTTTTGAGAAATGCTAAGCATAGATAAAATACAGATGACTAAATGAGGGCAAAGGTTGTCCTCATCTTCAAAAAGGGAACAAAAAAGAGATTGCATACTACAGCAAACTAAAAACCAGTTAATCTGTCACTGACACCCAGGAAGATTCTAGAACAAATTATGGGGCAATCAGTCTTTAAGCACCTTGAAAACAATGTTTGAACAAATCTTGTCAAACTAAACTAATTTCATTTTCTTGATTAACTTCCCTTGTAAAATAAGGAAATGCTTTCTACATAATATATCTTAACTTCAGTGAAACAGTAAAATTCCCCACAGCTTTCTGATCAGCAAAGTATGGGATGGATGGTGTAGCTACTAGAAAGACCAACATCTGGCTTGAAACCCATATCCAAAGAGTGCTCATCAATGGTTCCTCATCAAACTGGAGTGAGGTATCAAGTGGAGCAATGCTATAAGATTAAGTTGTGGGCCTAGTACACTTTTAACACTTCCTCTAATGACTTGGATGGTGGTTCAGGGAATGTTTATAAAAGTGAAAATGACACAAAATTGAGCAGAAAAGCTTATACTCTAGAACAGTGTTTCTCAACCTTAGCAACTTTAAGATGTGTAGACTTCAACTCCCAGAATTCCCCAGCCATCAAAGTTGCCAAGGTTGAGAAACACTGCTCTAGAAGATAGAAACAAAATTCAGAAACTTGATAGATTAACAAGATGAAAATAATACATTGACATTTAACAAACGCAAAGTTCTTCACAGAAAAAAATAATCCAGACATACACATGTAGGTTGGAAGATTCCTGGTTTGGTAATATCACACGTGAAAAGGATCTTGAAATTATACATAGATGATCCAATGCAATTTTAGTCTGAATCAATAGTATAATTTCCAAATCATAAGAAGTAATATATGCACTATATTCTTCCTTGGTGAAATCCTTCCTAAACTACTGTGCTTTGCTCAGGGGACCACACTTAAAAAGAAAAAATCCAGAGAAACTGAAACAGTTGGAAAGAAAGATAGTGAAGATAATCAGCAGACTGGAAACTAAGTCCTACAAGACAAGACTAAGGGAAAATAGGATTGAAGGGGAGCTATGATAGCACTCCTCAAATGCCTGAAGGGTCGTCACACCAAAAAAGGCCAAAATGTCTTCTCAAAATTCCAGAGTGCAAAATGTGGAACACTGTATCTAACGCATAGTAAGAGCAGACTTTAGCTGAATTTCCTATCAGTGGGAACAGTTTGATGAGGAATGGGCTCTTCTTTGTTAGACAGAATTGCTTATTTACACTGGGTATAAGTTTCTAGTAGCTGAGTTTTTTTAAAAAAAAAAAAAAGGTAAAGAAAATCAGAATGGCTGTGCCTATCAAAAGCCACATATTAAGAATCTCCAAAAGACTAGATAATAGAAGGCCAGTTTAGGGAATTCACCAGTCCTGCAGTTTGAATATGCTCAAGAAATCATGCTTCTTGAGATTGTTGTTGAGTAGAAAAGGGCAAGTGACAGCTTATAAATGGCAGAAGTCAAAGCTGAGCAAGGAGTTGCTAGTTAAATGCCACAGAAGAATCATCTTTTGCTACATTTGCTCTCTGCACTGAGCTGTCTCCATTATGTTTCAGAAAACCCAGTAGAAAATGGTCATCCAGGAATGAATTAGAAAATTTAAAAATCAGGACAGTGCCCAAGGTTACCACACTTCTAGTCCTCAGCTGTTTCAATCCTCCGACCATTTCAGCTGAATGATTTTGGCTCGTGATGGTGTAAGTGAGCAATTTGGGCTGATCATGACAGCATTTTTTTTTTCTGACCAAAGGTATGTCCCTTTCAAGTTAAGCCATGGAGCAGTGCTATGCTGATCCACATTTTTAAAACCTGCATTCACGTTTATGTGGGAAAAATGCTTCCGAAGGGAAAGAAAATGTTGGCAACATTTTCTTGAGGAAGTCAGCAATTTCTTGCATTATCTTAATTACAAGGTAGTTGAAGGACATTGTGGTTGCCCTGTCTTTTACTGCATTGTCATCTTTCCCATGGTGTATAGCAGTGTTTCTCACACTTGACAACTTTAAGACATGTGGACTTCAACTCCCAGAATTCCTCAGCCAGCATGCTGGCTGGGGAATTCTGGGAATTGAAGTCCACATGTCTTAAAGATGTCAAGTGTGAGGAACACTGGTCTGTAGCCTCTCTGACTTCTTAACTTCCCTAGTTCCTAGACAACATGACCCACAGAGGGCACCAGGTTAGAGAAAACTGGATTCAAGGTTCAGTCTACAAGAGAACAAAAAAGCTTCATCTCCTCACTAGCATTTCCAAAAGAAAGCGTAAGAAATTAGGCAGAACAAACACTCATGGAAATTACCCAACTTCTTTAACAATAATGCCAACAATCTGGAACAAGATGGAATTTGGCCATCACTGCAATTGCTTTGCCGCATCTGGACGGCTTTGGAGAAGCCCTCCAGTTATTTTGAAAGAGCCCTCAAACATCCGCATTGAATCTCCTTTCAGTAGCTCCACAAGCATATGCTGCCTGTCTTTTCAAGCAGACTGGTTCTTCATGCCACCATCTGCAAGGTATCCTTTCCTCTGTTTCCCCCCCTCCCCCTTAGAAGCATCCAGGAAGCAGTGATTTCTCAAATCCTAATTTAGATCATCAAAGTTCCATTTTAGCAAGGAGAGAAAATACTTACTGAAAGGCAATTGCAGCATTAGACCACTTCAAGGAGGAATTATAGGAAGCAGGACTGGGATGGCAGTTGTGTTCCCCATCTGTGAATTTCTATTGCTCAGCATAATTAGAAAGTATTTAGATATACTATCACTTGGGTATGCCAATTATGTTATTTCACTGGGGGACAGATGGAATTCCTTGCTTGGGAAGACATACGTCTGTAAAATAAAACTGATGGGGACCTCTCTTTATATTGTTTTCTGCTCCCATTTCCTGCAAACAATATGAACATTTCAGAATGACTTTGCCAAGTTTCCTGATGGGGAGAGAATGTTGCAAACAGCTTGTGCCTTAAAATAAAATAAGAACCTAAGAGAAGCCCTGATAGATCCTGCCTAGTCCAGCATTCTCTGTCACCAGGTGCATTCAGGAAGTTCACCAGCATTTACAGAAAACTATTACCTTCTTCCACCATTGCTTTCTAGTTTATGATTTTTTCCAGCTGCTTTGGACAGCTTTAACTGTCTAAGTTGATAGTCAGCACCACATTTGCTGTTGACAGCAAATTCCACAGCTGTGGAATTTCTACGTGATTCTACACTACATATCTACGTGATGTAAAAGAAGTACTCCTTCTTATCACCGTCCATTGAGTAACAAAGAGTTAGAAGCAACTGAACAATCACAAAAGTAAACACAAATGTGTGATAATTCAGGTTAAGTTTGATTTATTTAGTGAACCTCATTTGTTGTAACATGATCCCATTTAGTACTGCTCCACCCACATCCCATATTGCTAGTTGCAATTAATACATTAGAGCAGTGTTCCTCAACCTCAGCAACTTTAAGATGTGTGAACTTCAACTCGCAGAATTCCCACAGCCTGGGGAAATTCTGGGAGTTGAAGTCCACACATCTTAATGTTGCTGAAGTTGAGAAACACTGAGTTAGAGAAACATATAGGCTGTATAGGATGTAATAAAACACCAGGGAAGTGGTTATGGTTTTATAGGAAAAAGCGGCTGAAATATTCAATTTTATCAGCAACTTCGTGTCCCAGATATTGTTCAGTTCCACCTTCACATTTTATATTTTGAGGAATGCCCCTAAGATAATGTAATGTGAAGAAACCTAGAAATTACAGCTGAAATGGAGAAAAGCAAAATTATTTGTGAGCATATTGGAGAGTTCTTCAATTTGGACTGGCCATGCCAAGATGGACTTACTTTCCTTTCTTGTATTGCTATGTGGATACCCCCCACATGTTTACATATTGACTAAGCAATAAAGAGATTATTTCCCTTTAAGAAGCAGTTTAGAAAATTAAGACATACATCTGAAATAACAGGAGCAGACACTGCCAGATGACAGGTGGTAAGGATAGGGGACAGTCCCTGAAGACAGCTAGTTCAATCTGGAAAGAAAAATGAACAAGTTTGCCAGAAGCTTAATTTGTGGGAAATATGAGTTTGTTGAATTGCTTTTCCAAGTGCCAGAAATTTTCTGTCCTAGTCTGTCATCCTTTGGGGCAGCTAAGGAACTTGCTTTTGACTAAAAAAAGATGCAATATCAATCAACCAACCAATGAATCTACCTATCTACCTATCCTTCATTATGATCATTGATCTGAGTGATTCAGGCATTGTAGAATAATATACAATGCAGTAGCCTATGCTAAGTAGCCAAATTCCTTTATGATGTTGCCCCTGACCCAATGTCCAAATATACATTAAGAACATTGGCAGGCTGGAAAAAAATCTTAAATATGACTTAAGTGTGAAGGTGTCAGGCTAGATATTATGCAAGTGTAGTTCTTCTACATTTGGAGGCTACCACTTCTCACTCAAGGCATAAATGACCAGGCTTAAATTATCCTACTTTGGACACATTATGCAAAGACCCAGCTCTCTGGGAAAGGCTCTAATGCTAGGAAAAGTGGAAGGAAAGAGAAGAGGACAAGATGGATGGACTCAGTCACAGTGGTGATGAGTGCACTGTTGGACGACCTGAAAGACCAGATTAGAGACAGATTGTCATGGAGAAAATCTATCTATGTGGTCACCAGGAGTTGAACAACTTGATGGCACATAATCAATCAATCAGTTCAAGTAAGCCTCACCTGTACTGATTAGCTATAAGTTCTGTTCCCCAAAAATCTTTCTCATCCGCTGCTCTTCTCACCTTTCAGTGACCAGCATCTGTATAAATATCTTCTATGTCAATCATCTCTCCAGCAGTCTCCCTGGCTCCCCTTACTGCAGTTCAGTCTCAAGAGAACATCACATGAAGGAATTCCTCCTAAGGGTTTTTGTTGCGTGGTCTGCATGTTTGTGTATGTGTGTATGTATGTATGTGAATACACATACACACCCATACATACATACACTAAGAATTGATGCTATATATAAGCACTGATTATGTACCATCAAGTTGGTGTCAACTCTTAGTGACCACATAGATAGATTTCCTCCACAATGATCTGGCTCTAACCTGGTCCTTCGGGTCTTATATATAAAACACACACATAGGAAAATATGAAAAAACAAATGCCAGGAAAACGTGGAACCAGGTATCACCAGTACTAAAACCCTCTGTCATCTCCCATAACCAGGCCAACTCAAAAACGTTACCAAGATAAAGAATATTCAAGATTCTGAAAATAAAGGAGAAAAACAGAACTCCCTTTCAGAAGAGCAGAAAAGTTTGAAGAAAGGGTAAGGCAACTTTCTTTTACGCTGTTTGTTTGTTTGTTTGGCACATTTATGTAGCCACCCATCTTACACAAAGCGACTCTGGGCGCTTTTGAACTAAACTAGATTAGAATTTACATTTTATTCTATCCTTTTTATATACTGTTACTGGAGCATTGGCTACTCTGTGGATTTTGCTTTGGCAGTAGTGTCTGCAGAGGGTTCGATCACAGCCAGGTGGCAGACAGAACATCACAATGCAAATCTTGCCCCTTTTGAATGTGGGTGCAATGCACATACAAAACGGGGGTGGCTTGCATTGCATTGTTTCATCTGCCATCCTGTTGACTTTGACCATTCCCTGAAGATGTCACTGTTACCCCTTTCAGAGTATAGTATAAAATAAGGCACATAAGTAAAGCTAACACATAAGTAAAGGTAACAAGCCAGGAGAATGTGGCTGAGCATATAAACTCTGCCCCTTTCAATACCCCTGTAAGCCTAGCTGCCACTAAATCTTTGCACATTCACAATGAACATCTACAAGGTTTCGGTAAGTGTGCTTGACTGGAGACACTTCAAAAGCTCCCTGTGAAGCTTGTCTTATTTCTGTTCCCATTTGCATGAGTTCTACAACCACGTTCTAACCATACATGCCCTCTGAAGATCTTTACTGTATGCTGATGTACATAGATAATAGCTGACAACACCCAGCAATGTTGGGAATTAGAACTTACACACACCTGTCCCCAAGGGCAATTAGAGCATTTGTCTGCAGAGGACTAAGTCAGCTCTCAGCAAGATAGAGAAGTTCCTGTTAGCCAAAAACATCAGCTGAAGGCAGGCTAATACACATCGAGATTCACCAATATTATAGTTACTTTATTTTTCTTGCCATGATGAGGCAGAATGGGAGAAGTGACAATCTGAGGCAAAGTGCTAGTGCGCTGCCCTTTTGACTCACTTCCAGGAACAGCTCTTTGATTGCACCTAAGATCCACAACTTTTTGGAATTGTTCGATGTCCTGGTAGCCATCTTGCCTGCATCTCTTTATCAGAGTAATCACAGATGACTCGATCAAATGGGGAGAAGCCATCTTTGAAGTTCTCCTAGCTGCTGCAAAGGTGTGCTGGGGACTGCCTTATCAAAATTTAAGGGTTAATCAATGTTCCAAATCAATGTTCCACCACTTTATCCCTTACTATCCTTTTTTTTCAACCTCTGTGTTGCCACATGTGGATGAAAAATAAAAGGAAAGGAAAGATGGAATTCCTAGAACAGCTCTGTTTGCACAGGACAGTCTAGGACTTCATCACCTTCTGAACAGTCAAAATAGAGAGTTAACCCTTTTGTTATATAACAAGGCTGATGAGTGGAAGCTAGTTTCTCTCCAAACAACTCCAAGGTTACTTTGTGCTAAAGGTAGCAATTCTAACTCCAATGCAGATCAGACTGTGATGTTAGCTTGACACATCAACCTCCCCCTTGACCCAGTTCTATGTAATATGAATGCAGCCCCATTAACTGAGTTCACTCACATAACATGCTAGCATCTAAACTTAGATTAACAGAAGATGGTACCTTGTCCACAGCACATGCTGTGCTCAAACAAATAAGCCACAAAATGGTTTAACATGGTGATCTGATCCACACACGCTACAAGAATGGCTGAGTTCCCGCAATGTACTGACCCATGAACAACCTGGCTCCATTTTAGCCTTAGTATTTTGTCCGCCACCTAGCAATTCAACGCTATCTGTGGCCTCTGCTTAAAAATCAGCTGATGTCGACCCTTTACAATGTATAACAGAGGACACCCTGAGAACAATGTCTATAGGACCGGCAGACAGGCATACAAGGTGTAGACAAGTGCGGAGATGGCCTTGAAGAAAGTGTGTAGTAGCCATTACAAAAACATCAGCTTAGCCCAAAAAGATAGGAAGGGGTGAGGAAGAAATTCAAGATTGATCCATCTTGACTGTCTTGGATATAAGGGAAGATGAGAGAAACTCTCAGGCTTTCAAGATTCTGTTATTATAACCTATATCAGTTCTAGTATTTATTGTGGTGTCTGTTTCTTGACCTGGTCTACCTCAAAGGGCTGGCACTAGGGAGGGAGATCTACTAAATCAGGGGTGGGCAACAGGGATCCCATGAGGCCTATAAGGTTCCTGTTTTTGTAGTCTCTGGGGCATCCTTGGTCCAGTATTTAAAACTGGTGGCAGGGTTTCCTACCCTTCTAAAACACGAAACATGGAGCGTGGCATACCCTTTAAAACAGACTTAATGGTTGAAAGATGAATAAATCCCCTCTATATTTTCCCCCATAGTGAGGAAATACTATGAAATAAGGGACAAGCCCTCACCCCCCACCCCATTCCATAGCTTTGCCCTGTTTCTCTTAGTCCTCTTTTTAAACCTTAAGCACAACTCCAGCCATTTGTTTTGTGATCTGGTCTACCTCAAAGAGCTGATACATACAAAATGTGGACTTGTGTTAAATGCAATCAAGCATCCTCCCTGGGCATTGGGTTGGAGGAACTACGCCTAGGGTTTGCTCCCATTTTGCCATGTATTCCGGTCTGCTACGCATAGCATGATCCGTCCTTCTCGTGTCTCAGATGGTGATGCTTCTTCCTCCAAGTTCTGCTTCCTAAGCCAGTAAACATAGGAACACATCGTTCTCTGTCTTCCACTTGGAAGGTCACTCCAGGGATAAGAGATTTGTTCTCAAGAGGGAACCTTTGGACCATCCCAAAACACACAATCCACACTCACCAAACATGACCGAGTTAACACAATCCAATCATTCACTGAAACTGAACAGCCAAGGCATTCCACCCGACCTAATTAAATTAAACTGATCCAAAATTAGACGCAGGCCCAGGGTTATAACTGTGAACTTGTAGCTGATGCCCATCAACCAGAGAAATGTCTTTTGCCCACAGCACTGACCTTAAACTGATATTTCGCATCTTGAAATAAAGATTATGACAAAGCAGCTTATACCATAACATTCAACTGCCAGCTGCACTTGATGATAATGAACACTCCCTGAAGCTATCTGTTAACAGGAACGTTTTCAGGATTTTTTAAAATTTATTTATTTATTTTTTGCTTCTGAGACGGAAATGTGGGTTTTATCACTAACTCACTATCCTTATGTAAATATAGTGTGATCCTGACAACTAAAATGTAATTAACAAGCTCAAGAAAACAAGTTCAGGACAATGCACACATAAGATCTGTCACCATCACGTTCTGTCCCTAAGCTTCCTTTAAAGGGATTTAGCTGGCTTTAGATTATTAACAGAATATTAACAGATGGATGGTGCACAATTTGGGGTCTTCCTGGGCTCACAGCTCCTGCTCAATGAGCAGGTGGCAGCTGTGGCCAGGAAGGCTTTTGCCCAGCTTCATCTGGTGTGCCAGTTGCATCCTTTCCTAGACTGGGGGGCCCTTCAGACAGTGACTCATGCCCTGGTCACCTCACAGCTTGACTACTGCAATGCACTCTAGATGGGACTGCCCTTGAAGACTACCCAGAAGCTTCAGCTGGTCCAGAATGCAGTGGCACAGGTGGTGATAGGCATGCCTCAATATGCCCATGTAACACCTGCTTCATGAGCTGCAGTTGCCAGTTTGCTTCTGGGTGCAATTCAAGGTGCTGGTCACTACCTATAAAGCCCAACATGGCACAGGGGTGTGTGTGGTGTCAGGGAGGAGTAGCACCTTTGGTGGGGGAGCATGTTGCATCCTTTCTGGGCTGTTTGCCCACCTTTGGTCCCCACCTGGCACACAGCTTTCACCTGTGGTTCCCCGTAGCTGTTGGCATACAACAGTGGCCACACCCCAGGCAATGGCTTTGACATGCTGGCTAAACCAGATGAGTTTAGCTGATGGGTCTTAAACTCTTAATGAGACAGGGAGCTTCCTATCCCAGCATGTGAAGACAGACGCTGGAGGATTGAGTGGATGAGACCATTGAACAGCCCAGTGGTCATGAAGGTAGCCTCTGCAAATATTGTGCAATTCAAAGAGCAGAACATGGCACAGAAGATGTCCTGGCCACCCACCGCACCTAGTCCCGTCTCTGGTTGTCTCGACTCTGTCTTGCCACAGGGCTCAGATGGGAATTGGGAAGAGAGAGTAAGGCTGACGCTGCGCAACTCTCCCTCACTTAAATTCAAATTATGCACCAGTCTTGACACCATCATCATCACTCTTGAAAAAATAAAAATTAAAAAAAGTCCAAGTGATAAAGCAGTAGATATGGATCCACTGGGAGCTGTAGTAATGGACCTGCACACAGGCAACTCAAGTCTAATGGTTGCTTTATCACTGACTGAAGCAGCAGTGAAACTCGGCATCTACCTGGGTGGCTGAGGAGCCCTCTCTAGGAATGCACTTCTCATCTCTGAAGTGTGAGGAAGGGGCTAGAAAAGGTTCCCTAAACACTGCCTGCTTCACTACATCCTGGCCAGTTTACCACAGCTGGCAGGGATCCCATCTTGGCAGTCGAACAAACACAGAAAAATGCAAGGTCATACCATTCATCATTGGCACTTGGAACGTGTGCATTCTTTTGGATAACCTACAGCAAACAGACCAGAGAGAAGAACAGCTTTAGTTGCCAGAAAGCTTGCAAGATACAACATTGACATTGCAGTCCTGAGTGAGACTCGTCTTGCTGACAAAGGTCAGCTGACTGAAATTGGAGGTGGATACACTTTTTTCTGGAGCGGTCATGACAGTGATGAGCGTCGCGATGCTGGAGTTGGATTTGCCATCAGGAGTCACCTTGTTTGGAAACTTGTTAGTCTCCCAAAGGACACTGCAGTTTCCACTACAGAATAGAAGTCAAGCCACCCTGATCAGTGCCTATGTCCCCACAATGACCAACCCGGATGAGACAAAAGACAAGTTCTATGAAGAACTAGATGCCCTTTAATCAGCAGTGAGTAGAACTGACAAGCTGATCTTGCTGGGCAACTTTAATGCAAGAGTAGGATATGATTCTTCAGCCTGGCAGGAAGTCGTAGGGAGACATAGAGTGGGCAAGTGCAACATTAATGGCCTACTCTTACTGAAGTCCTGTGCAGCACACGATCTCCTCATCACCAATACAACTTTCCACCTGCCTACCCGTAACAAGGCCTCCTGGATACACCCCCATTCTAAGCACTGGCATCTTATTGACTATGACATTGTCAGGAGAAAAGACAGGCAGGATGTCACAGTGACCAAGACCATGTGTGGTGCTGACTGTTGGACAGATCACAGGCTCATTGTCTCCAAAATGAAGCTCCACATCAAACCCAAGAGGCAACCACAAGGAAGCAAGGACATGAAAAGAATTAACACGGCCAAGCTGAAGAACCCCAGTAGAGCTTCAGCACTGGCTGAAGACTTAGAAACTAAACTTGCTGACCTACATCTTGCTGGCAGTGCTGAGGATGACTGGGAATGCTTCAGGATTCATCTGTGCTGAAGATGCTAGGGCCCTTTACTCACAAGCAGCATGACTGGTGTGATGAGGATGATGAGAAGATACAGGCTTTACTTGTAGAAAAGCATCACCTTCAACATGTCCATCAGAACAACTTATCAGCTGCCAAGAAAAACACCTTTACTAGCGCTTATAGGATAGTCCAGAATAAACTGCATAAAATGCAAGATGCCTGATTGAGCACCAAGGCAGACAAAATACAGGGAATATGCTGATAGAAGAAAATTTGAAATGGTTCTATGAAGCCCTTAACAGTCTCTACAAACCTCAGTCTCTTGAAGTTCCCCCCTCCTGAATATAGATGGTACAATTTTCATTACAGAGAAGGCTCGGATCCTGCAGAGATAGGCTGAACACTTCAAAGCCATCCTCAACCAACTGTCATCTATTAGTGATGAGGCAATAGGCAGGATTCCCCAGGTCGACATCAACAGCACATGGATGACCCACTGGCAGTAACTGAAGTCATGGAAGCTGTCAGCCAGCTATCCAATGGCAAAGCCCTAAGGGCAGACGCCATACCTGCAGAGATATACAAAGTCAGTGGTCCTGTATTTATAGAGAAACTCACTGAGTTATTCCAGTCTTTTTGGAAGCAAGGATCCATTCCTCAGGAACTTAAAAATGCACCCACCGTATACCTCTACAAGACGAAGGGCAGTCAACAAGTACGCAACAACCACTAAGGAATCTCGCCACTCTCCATTGCAGGAAAAATCTCTTGCAAGAGTTCTGCTAAATCGTCTGGTCACTCATCTGGAGCTGAGCTTGCTGCCAGAGTCACAGTGTGGCTTCTGCAGAGGTTGTGGCTTATGAGGTAAGGCACACTGCAGAAGCACAACATAAGTGTGAGCTGTGCAAGTCTAGAGTCATCAGTGCAACAATTGCAGTGTCTACACATGTTTGCCCAACATTTGCCAGGACATTCCATGCCGGAATTGGCCTGACCAATCATCTTCAGACACACCACACTAATTGTGTTAAGGTCCTCATCGACAATAATGGACAAACAACATGGCATAGGTCCTGGATACTTGAGGGACCGCCTGTCTCCCATAGTATCTGCCTGACCGTTTCGATTTGGCAGGGTTGGTGCCCTCCCAGTTTCCATTGTTTAAACAATGCCACCTATCAGGACCCTGGGAGTGCTCCTTCTCTGTAGCAGCACCTGACCTCTGGAATGAGGTTCACCCGAAAATTCAAACGGCTCCCACCTTACTGGGATTTCGAAGGGCCTTAAAGATCTGGCTCTTGGCCCAGGCCTTTGGAGAGAACAATTGATGCCCCTTTCTTCCTCTCTGTTCCCCTCTGCCGTCATTGTCCCTTTGTCTTGTGCTGTTTTTATGTTACCTGTATCATTCTTTGTTTTTTAAATGTTTTAACAATCATAAACTGCCCAGAGTCTCTGGGAGTCAGGCAGCATATACATTTAATAAATTGTAGTTGTTGTTGTTGGACAAGACAGGAGGTAGGGAACTTGTGGCCCAACAAATATTACCAAACTACAGCTCCAAGGACCCCCAGCCAACATGGCCCACAGTGAAAGATGTGAGAGTTCAAATTCAGCAATAGCTGGAAGGCCAGCTCTATTCCAGTCCATCAAAGTTCTGTTTACATCCTTTCTAATTCCTGGGGTTGATTAAGTAGCTACAATGGGTTTATCAAATAGTGATTTTAGCTTTCATAAAATTGGTTCATGGGATTATTGCCCAATTCATTTTAAGTTAATACCTTGCTATTTTGGTTGGTGCTACGTAGTGTCAACCTTGGAGACAGATTTTTAAAAAATCAAGATGGTGCTGGTGGCAGTGCAACTGAAGCTCTGCCTATTTCACATTGTCTTACTGTGCAAATCCACCATATCAACTTCTTTTAACCCCTTCCTGCAGACATTGTAGGGTCTGAAATTAGTCACATGTGACTATAGAAGGCCATTGCTGCCCACTCCTGATTTAAATGGCATTTTATAAGTGATTATCTTGCAATGAGATATTAGGGCAACATTTTTGATGCTGTGTGCCTTTTTAAGCATAGTTAACATGGAAAAGTTGCATGTAAATAAATAGAAGGAGATTAGGATTATGATAGAATGTCAGAAGTATCCATTCAGGGCAACAGAAGTCCAACCATCATAACTGAACTTATGATAAGAAGGAGGAGAATGTAAAACAATTGGAAGAGCCCAGTTTTGGTGCTACCTCACAGTGGAGGTCCAGAACAAGGCATCTACAGGTCCCTAACATTCACAGCCCCTACCTTTACATGAAAATAAAGTAATTTTTTGAATTGCCAAAATCTTACATGGGATTTCATGTAAGCTCATTGAGTCTTCAGAGATTTATCAATTTTACAAGATTTTAGGAGACTTGGGAAGGGACAGAATTTAACTTTATGTGTTATATCTATTATTGTTTTTACTGATTCTTGTAAAGCTACTCAGGGAGGTTACAGGAGGAAGCAGCATCAAAATTTTTTAACTCAATCAGTGTGTAAGATAATTTAATGGCAGCCAGACCTAGAAAAAGATGCTAGACTGTTCTGAATAGAGAGATACTATTCAAAAATAAATTTGAACTCAGAAATGGTGTTAAACTTAAATTTCTTTCAGTTTCCCTTGAAATTCTTCAATTCTTTGCACTGATTATTATTACAGTATTATCACGCCTTTTTAATATATAACTCAAGACAGAGAACAAACCTTATACTCCTGCTTCCTATTTCCTCCACAACAATTATTGCTTATGTTCAGCATTAATTATAGCCAGAAAGGTCTCATAACATGTTTTAATAAGCTAGAGGAATAGATTAGCTTACTGGTCTTATAGTTTCTCTGCTAATGGTGAGGACAATATTGGTCAGTTCTGGCCCATTTGGACCAAGGTGCTCCAAGCACAACCAAAGTCTGGTTTTACTTCAAGCATGCTCAACACTCTTCCATGCAAACTCAAATCTGTAATCGAGAGACTATCTTGCAAGCCTATGTATTCTGGCTACATACCCACCAGAGTGGTATGGACATGAAATGAAAGGAAGAAAAATAAATATAGTGTATATCTGTGAAACTAAGGGAAAGTGGGAGGATGTAATAGATCTGAATGAAAGCAGTCTAATCTTTTGGACCAGAAGTAAAAATGAAAGGGATAAAGTGATTTGGGAATGAGAAAATGGTAGAAGAGTGTTTTAGAGAATTGTATGACAGCAATAGTGATATGCTGAAGGGTAGAATTAAAATGAATGCTATCAATGATAGTGGCCAAGAAAAAAACTGATAAAATGGAAGACATAAATGGGGTCATAAAGTATAAAAAATGGCAAGGTAACAGATGTGATGAAGAAAAGTTAAAACATAGATGTGCTTTGCTTGTGTTATGGCTGTATGACTTATTTAATGTGTGTGTGAAGACTATATTCATGCCTGATGATTGGAAGAATGCTATTATTGTTCCCTTGGACAACTGAAAAGATAGCAAGAGTGAACACCAATACTACAAGGGGATTCATCTGTTAAACGTGTGGGAGAGGGTTGGGAGGGAGGAATGAAATCTGGGCTATATTTTATCATTTGGTGTTCAAAGCTGAGTCCTCGATCTGGAGAAGTTTTAAGGCCATTATTCTGTGTGGCTATTCCAAAGTTTAGACCGGATCTGTGCAGCCATACAACAAGCTAAGTTTGATTAATCTCCAGCTCATTTTATTTTTGTGGCTTAGCCTGTTTTGTTAATTTATTATTCACTTTATTGTGTAAAAACAGAACAAGGATTCATTCAATATCCAAGTTAAGCGTGTTGTGTGAATCCAAACATTCTGTATTCCATTTCTTCCCCTCCAAGCTAAGCATTGAAAACTGATTTATATAAATCTGTTTCCATGGATTAGTAGCCATATCCAATGCATGTTTGCAAAGAAGTAAGTGAAACTGAGATCAGAAAGATAAATCTGGATAAATCACTGGATCAGCTTATTTGCTGAATGATCATTAAGCAAAGGCTGCATTGCACGTTTGGGCAAGTTTGGCTTTCTCTCATCTAGAAACAATTGATCATATTTCATAGTGACCAACAGAATCAAGATCTCGTCAACATCGACAGGCAAATTAGCTTATCTGTCCTGCAGGGGGCTACTTTTCACAGTTAAGTGTGTCTCTACAATGTGGAGTCGGGTTCTTTCAAGTCAGGTGAAAAAAATTAACCAATCCCAAGCAAGAACAGGGATTCCAAGCTTCCTCCCCATTAAGGAAGCTCATGTTTTTGTTTCAAAGATCCTTAAAAAGCAGGTTTGCTATTGTTCTTGGTGCTGGAATCTCCCTTGTTCCTTCATCTCATTTTCTGGGTGATCTGCTTCTTGGTTTGGAAGTTCTCCAGTTCTGGCTCATCTGCACATCCCAGAACTTCTGCATGATGCAGTGGCTTCTGATGTTTGCATTTTAGGGCAAGAGAGATGTCAACTCAATTTTTCACTAGAAAGACCTAATGCAGCTGATGAAGTTCTACTTGCCTGAACAGATTCCCCTGTCTCCAAGCTAGTTGAATGGACAAATCTGAATATTTCTCTTGCAAGAGGAAAAGGTACCTGACAGTGCTCTTCCAAAACATTCATTGAAACAGAGAAATACAGCCCACAGCTCTAAAGCTGTATGTGACCCTTGCTATATTTTCATGTGACCCAACCTAATTTCAAAAGGCTTTTGCAAACAACCAATGTAGATCTGAGGCATCATTTTACCTTTCACCCATAGACTGGTCTGTGAGAAGAAAAAGAGAGATGAAGTTATCAGAAAGAAATATCCTACTCATTCTTGGCTCTTGACCCATCTATGGCTTCCTTTACACTCACGCCCCCAATGCTATATACTATGGTCCACAACAGATTGCTTTTGTGGAAATACCCCACTGAGAAAAAAAGATTACCCATCCTGCATTACATTTATTCAAGATGCCATGCACTCTTTCAGAAACAAGTAAACTCGAAAAACAAACTGGTTTGCTCCAGGCAAAATTTTCAAGCCACACACAGCTCATCTGCTTCTGGCACAAATAACTCCAACCTCCTCCTGCTGTTATAAACATCCCCATCTCTCTCTGGAGCCAAGTTTTCAGTTTCCAGATGTGTCAGACTGAGGATATTTATGAGTGAGGAAATTCCCCCTTGAGGGATTGTAGCACAAAGCAGTGATGTGATCCCTCTTCAGGACTGGTTCTACTTCCAGCAAATCTTGGGCAGTTGCCCAAGGCTACGAATTGTGGGACAAGCCTTGAGGCTGCAATAACACAGTTAGGGAGGAATTCCAAACCTCCCCAAAGTAATGTTGCTCTGCTTAAAGCAGCCTCTGGAATAACAATCCTACTTTGCTCTAGATTTGCATGCTGAGCATGTTAAGCAAAGGATGATGAATGTCAGGGAGCATTAGAAGAATGAATGAATGAATGAATGAATGAATGAATGAATAAATAAATAAATAAATAAATAAATAAAGTAGGATTAAATAACAGCTGTATGCAGTTTTTGTTTTTGTTTTCCTCCACCATCTGCAAATCCTTCCAGTAGCTCTGGATTCTGAAACGGTGGGCCCAGGAATCAAATTCCTTTTCTTTCTTTCAAATAGGGCTGGGAGAATATTTATCTCACTGCAGACGTTGCTTGGGGTGTCTCTGCAGCACTTAGGTTCCACTGTGTCCTTATCAAGAAGATTGTTTCCATGCAATTCTCAGAACATCTCCTGTCAGTGATGTCTGTAGGAGGGGGTCAAAAACGTCATCATGGCAGCCACAATCATACAATCAAAGCCCTGCCCTTTTTTACCTATAAAAGAGAATACCTATTTTACCTATACCTACATACACTTATATCTGTTTTACCTATATCATGTAAAAATATCTGCCATATTTTCCCATTATACCAAATTTAATCCCATTCTGTTAAGCTTTTGCAAAATTAACTTGCTGATGGACAGAGTCCTGTGCCCCTCTAAATATTTTCAAATATTCTTTCAAACACTTAAAAAAACACTCTGGAAACTAATTGCTCCCAAGAAAACTATATGGACATCTTGACATCACTCAGAATTGAGTTTGACTCAAAAAAGGCTTTGCTTTACTTTGATCTATCTTAAAGTTGCAGAGCTCACACTGAATTGAAAAGTTTTCACAGATGTTCAGAATCAGAATCAATTTTACTTCATCATTGAACATTGATTAATACAACTTTATAACAGAAATCATAAACAAGAAGGATAATTGAATACCAAGCTGTTGTTGTTGTTGTTGTTCAGTCGTTAAGTCGTGTCCGACTCTTCATGACCCCATGAACCATATTGCGCCAGGCCTTCCTATCTTTCACTGCCTCCCTGAGTTTGCTCAATTTCATGCTCATTGCTTCAGTGATGCTATCTAGCCATCTCATCCTCTGCCGTCCTCTTCTCCTTTTGCCTTCCATCTTTCCCAGCATCAGGGTCTTTTCCAAAGAGTCCTCTCTTCGCATTAGGTGACCAAAGTATCTGAGCTTGAGCTTCATTATCAATCCTTCCAATGAGCAATCAGAGTTGATTTCCTTTAAGATTGACTGGTTTGACCTCCTAGCAGTCCAGGGGACTCTTAAGAGTCTTCTCCAGCACCACAGTTCAAAGGCATCAATTCTTCGGCGTTCAGCCTTCTTTATGGTCCAGCTCCCACAGCCATACATTACTACTGGAAAAACCATAGCTTTGACTATGCGGATCTTTGTCGGCAAGGTGACGTCTCTGCTTTTTAATATGCTATCTAGGTTTGCCATAGCTTTCCTCCCAAGGAGCAAGCGTCTTTTAATTTCATGGCTGCAGTCTCCGTCTGCGGTGATCTTGGAGCCCAAATAAATAAAGTCTGTTACTGCTTCCATTTCTACCCCTTCTATTTGCCAGGGATTGATGGGTCCAGATGCCATGATCTTAGTTTTTTTAAGGTTGAGTTTCAAGCCAGCTTTCGCACTCTCCTCTTTCACCCTCATCAAGAGGCTCTTTAGTTCTTCTTCACTTTCTGCCATTAGGGTGGTATCGTCTGCATATCTGAGGTTATTGATGTTTCCCCCTGCAATCTTAATTCCGGCTTGTGATTCTTCCAGCCTGGCATTTCTCATGATGTACTCTGCATATAGGTTAAATAAGCAGGGTGACAGTATACAGCCTTGTCGTACTCCTTTCCCTATTTTGAACCAATCGGTTGTTCCATGACCGGTTCTAACTGTTGCTTCTTGGCCCGCATACAGATTTCTCAGGAGACAGGTAAGGTGGTCTGGTATCCCCATCTCTTTAAGAATTTGCCACAGTTTGTTGTGATCCACACAATCAAAGGCTTTTGCATAGTCAATGAAGCAGAAGTAGATGCTTTTCTGGAACTCTCGTGCTTTCTCCATGATCCAGCGAATGTTGGCAATTTGATCTCTAGTTCCTCTGCCTCTTCGGAACCCAGCTTGTACATCCAGTAGTTCTCGGTTCATGTACTGCTGAAGCCTAGCTTGTAGGATTTTGAGCATAACCTTGCTAGCATGTGAAATGAGTGCAATTGTGCGATAGTTTGAGCATTCTTTGGCATTGCCCTTCTTTGGAATTGGAACGTAAACTGACCTTTTCCAATTCCATGGCCACTGTTGCGTTTTCCAAACTTGCTGGCATATTGAGTGCAGCACTTTAACAGCATCGTCTTTTAGTATTTTAAATAACTCAGCTGGAATACTGTCATCTCCACTAGCTTTGTTGTTAGCAATGCTTCCTAAGGCCCACTTGACTTCACTCTCTAGGATGTCTGGCTCAGGGTCAGTGACCACACCAGCATGGACATCAGGGACATTAAGATCTTTCTTGTATAGTTCTTCTGTGTATTCTTGCCACCTCTTCTTAATCTCTTCTGCTTCTGTTAGATCCCTGCCTTTTTTGTCCTTTATCATGCCCATCTTTGCACTAAACGTTCCTTTGATATCTCCAATTTTCTTGAAGAGATCTCTAGTCTTCCCCATTCTATTGTTTTCCTCGATTTCTTTGCATTGTTCATTTAAGGCCTTCTTATCTCTCCTTGCTATTCTCTGGAAATCTGCATTCAGTTGCTTATATCTTTCCCTTTCACCCTTGCTTTTTGCATTCCTTCTTTCCACAGCTATTTGTAAAGCCTCATCAGACAGCCATTTTGCTTTCTTGCGTTTCTTTTTCTTTGGGATGGTTTTAGTTGCTGCCTCTTGTACAATGTTACAGACCTCCGTCCATAGTTCTTCAGGCACTCTGTCTACCAAATCTAATCCTCTAAATCTATTCATCACCTTCACTGTGTAACTCACATGGAATATGATCTAAGTCATACCTGAGTGGTCTAGTGGTTTTCCCTACATTCTTCAATTTAAGCCTAAATTTTGCAGTAAGAAGCTCATGATCTGAGCCACAGTCAGCTCCTGGTCTTGTTTTTGCCATCTGTATAGAGCTTCTCCATCTTTGGCTGCAAAGTATGTAATCAATCTGGTTTCGGTATTGACCATCTGGTGATGTCCATGTGTAGAGTCGTCTCTTGTGTTGTTGGAAAAGAGTGTTTGCTATGACTAGCTTGTTCTCTTGACAGAACTCTATTAGCCTTTGCCCTGCTTTATTTTGTACTCCAAGGCCAAACTTGCCTGTTATTCTGATTACTCCTTGCCTTCCTACTTTAGCATTCCAATCCCCTATGATGAAAAGGACATCTTTTTTTTTTGGTGCTAGTTCTAGAAGGTGTTGTTGGTCTTCATAGAACCAGTCAACTTCAGCTTCTTCGGCATCAGTGGTTGGGGCATAGACTTGGATTACCGTGATGTTGAATGGTTTTCCTTGGATACGCACTGAGATCATTCTGTCGTTTTTGAGGTTGTACCCCATTACTGCCTTTCCCACTCTCTTATTGACTATGAGTGCAACTCCATTTCTTCTAAGGGTTTCTTGCCCACAGTAGTAGATATAGTGGTCGCCTGAATTAAATTCACCCATTCCCGTCCATTTCAATTCACTGATTCCCAAGATGTCGACGTTCAATCTTGTCATCTCATGTTTGACCACATCCAGCTTGCCTTGGTTCATGGATCTTACATTCCACGTACCTATACAATATTGTTCTTTACAGCATCGGACCTTCTTTTCGCTTCCAGATACATCCACAGCTGAACGTCCTTTTGGCTTTGGCCCAGCCGCTTCACTCTTTCTGGAGCTACTTGGAATTGCCCTCCGCTCTTCCCCAGTAGCATATTGGACACCTTCCAACCTGAGGGGCTCATCTTCCGGCGTCATATCTTTTAGCCTTTTAACATTGTCCATGGGGTTTTCTTGGCAAGGATACTGGAGTGGGTTGCCATTTCCTTCTCCAGTGGACCACATTTTGTCAGAACTCTCTGTCATGACCTGTCCGTCTTGGGTGGCCCTGCACGGTATAGCTCATGGCTTCACTGAGTTACACAAGCCCCTTCGCCACGACAAGGCAGTGATCCATGAAGGGGAATACCAAGTAAGGAAGGTTAAATAAATGCACAAATGGAATAAAAGTTATAAGTACAGTCCTTAGGATAATACAAATATTAGAACAAAAATAAACTAAGGTATCAATAATAGAATATGAAAAAAGGTTATACTCACCTGAATTAAATTAAGGGCCTCATAAAATGTCAATATGTTTGAAGTTTGTAAAACAACTTTCAATTTCAGAGATGTTTAAGTTGGTGCTGAAATGAAGTTTCTCAGAGATGCTGAGTTAGCTCTGGTTTGAAAAGTTCAGCAGAACCCATCTTTGAACCAGATGGATCTTTGACTAAATATGGACTTTCATTCTTCAAAGATCAATATATCCTGCAGTCATTAGCTGCAGCCGAACCAAAGCAGGGCTTCTGTAATTCTCTCACATCGTTGGTTCCTCAAAATATCCAAAAATCAAATCTCAAATCAACTGTAAGGATAACTTATCCACAACATGTATATTGCTTGATTTCTTGAATACATGATTTCAGGTGGCTTATTTCATCAGCCAGTCCACCACCTGAATTTGGAGTGATGAATCTGCATATATTCCAGAAACTGAGTCAAAACAGATCAGGGCAGCCAATAAATCTCATAAATAACTGCCAATAGAATTATTGAACAGTGAGATTGATAGGACATCTGAAAATTATTTCGTGCAGGCAGAACTTTAAATTAAACATGCATTATTCCAAGAACTTCCTACTGCTTTTCTTCATGCAATGTTTTGGCAGTTCTCCGATGGTCTGATGGTTACCCCACTGCTTGGAACAACAAGCAGGCTAATAAATTTAAATAAATAAATAAAAACAATAACAGGGCAAAAAAACCTAGAAAGGATGCTGCTCATGTGAGAGTCAACATCTGCAAGAGTGCAAACAAACTCCACCTTTTTATACATGCATATGACATTCTGCTGAATGACCTGCTGGACAAGACCATAGGACCTCTTCCTCAAGCATTCTACTTTCAGTGGGGTCCAACAAGGTTTCTCCAGGAATTATCCAAGCCACTTGTGAAGGCAATGGACCTCCTACATTGCTCCAATCCATGTCAATGTGTATTTAATGTTTCTAAACATGGAGTTTCAGTAGCCATTTCTATACCTAATCCTGAGTGAGGATTAAATCTATAGTCATCTACTGCACTTTATGGCAGCAAATTCCATACATTAATTCTGCAGAGCAGCATTTCAGGCAGTAGGAAAAAAAGGCTTTCCTGAATCTCCTGGCAATTAGCTTAATTGAAAAACCCAAGTTCTAGTATTGTAATATGGTGAGAAAAAATTACCATTCTCCATATCTTGCTTATGTTTATTTGAGGAAACCCATAGCATTAAAGCCTCTGATATCTTTCCTAAGCCTATTTTCTTCTGTTCTCTCATGACCCCCATTACCTACATCCTAACAGTATAGTTCATAAACTCTTTTTAATAAACTCCATATCCCATTTCCAAATTTTGAATGATTGGTTTTAAGAAAGGATCTATCCATTGCATGAGCTTGGCTTATGCTGAAGGAATCCTAGCTAGATCCATTCTCTGTGAAAGTCTCCAGAGCCATCTTTTTCTTATCAAATGTTATATCAGTCTTTCCCAACTGATCTTTTCAGATATGTTGGACTACAATTTCCACTCTCTCCAGTGAGCATGATAGGACTGTGTGGTATTTGGGGGAGGTGGTGCTGTGCACTGTTCCTAGTAAATTATGCTTTGTTTTAAGTACTTCTATACATATGGCTTCCCCTTGACATATATTCAAGACACATGTGAGCAGGAAGGGAAAGAAGACTGGTATTTTCACTACTTCAAGGATGAAACCATTGGTTCACTGAGCTAAAAAGTTCTCCTTTAGGTTTCAAGCAGACCCTGAGCGCCCCCTACTGCATTTAACTAAAAAGGCCAGATTCCATGCAGGAAGAAGATCAGGTCTCCTTCAGATAAAGTTCTATTTTAGCAGGCTGGTCCATGTAGTTTGCAGAAATATAGAAGGAAATTGCTATAACCCCCATTGGGATTTTTTTGTTAATTTTCTAGTCAAGCCTGATATTTCCTGAAGGTTTACCCATCCAAATATTAACCAGTCTTGACCCTGCTTAGCTTCTTAATCAATACAACCCAGACCAACACTTATTGTTTCTGAAGCACACTTTTGAGCAGGTGCCTTCCATTGGTGCTGGACAACTTCCCACTTTTCAGGCTACTGTTGGATGAGGATGGTGAAAGACAGAGCCCCGACCTTATGAAAGATGCCAGGTTGCAAATTAGTAAGCTTCTACTTTGAGAAAGACGGAATGCTTTGAACATGCTTACCGAAGACAATTCTTGAAATTAAAGTGAAGCTGTGTAAGCCCACTGACTCACAATGAAAGCAAAGCACAGGAAAAGATGATGCCTACTATTGAACATATGCATTCATTTTACTGTAGAGAGGTTCATCTAGAGCCAACTGGTGATAAAATATTTAGATGTTTAAGAATTAACATTATTTCATGTTCAGCCAAGAAAGGACATTAAGATATATAATATAAATAGCAATGTTTGTCTGTGTCAGAAAGCCCCCCCACCAAGAAAACACATTTAGCATTCATGTAGCAATGTTTTTATTTGCCATTCAAACTCTCCTGTGCTACAACCCTACCCAGAGCTATGTACACTGTTGACTTGAGTAGACTCAGCATATTTACTCTTAAGTTTGGATGGCCATTTAGGACTGATTCCAATTGATCATACCAGCTTGGCCACACTCCGATATCCTTCCATTTCTCACACTGAGGTTATGAATGTCATTGTTAACATAGCCAAACCAGCCCCACTCACACCCAGGAGGCAGTTATCGGAAAGCATGGAGGATCTCAACATTTGCATACATCTGCCACATGCCAGTGACATCAAACATCTGTTTTCTTCTTCCATTTTCACGCATTATTCAACCAAAGGGTACCCAATGAGAACTGAGCATGCTCAGTACCGACAGAATGCTGGCTGGCTGTTTGGGAGGGGAGAATAGAATAAAATGGGTAGAAAGCTGGCCCCCACACCATGTTTTGCTGCACATCCAGATTGTTTGAGCAAAGACTGCTTCCAACGTACAAGCCTATATGCTTTCCACACTAAGCGAACATCTCCACTCATCAGACTTGTGTGCATTAAGGGGGTCATCTGGCAGTCTTCCTATTTATGCATTTAACTCACCTCTACAGTTTTTTTTTTTTTTTCGCTAAAATGATATGTTTTATTTATTTAGGGAAACACCTTAGGTCTTACATGGCCAGGTTTCACCAAAATCACCATAACTCTTTCAGCACAGTGAGCTGTACGTTATTTGCCCTTTGAATGAATTTTGCCAGGGTGTGGCAGGGTAGCGGAGAGTGTATGAAACAGGAAAGAGCAGGTGATTCTGAAGTTAACTTAGCAGCTCAACAAACCATGGAGGTTATCACCCTTGTGGAGACTAGATATGACATTGTGGAGAAATTAGAAACTGGTCTGAACTGTTGATGAATGCAGTTTCTAAGGGATGCAGGTAGAGTTGGAAGGAGCCTGTAGGGCTCTTAACCCAGTGTTCTGCAGGAGATCAAGGGCTGAGGTATCTCTGACTTAATACTTACTGGTTTAATTCTAGGCTGAGCTCACACATTGCGTTACCCACTAATGGGGCTGCTTCTGATTTAGCATGGTATGCAAATTGCATCAGTAAATAACTCGCGATTTGTTTGGGGATAGTAAACTATAATTGGAAAACATGATTTCTGCTTGCTTTGCTGACTGCAGCTGGGGCTGAGTAGAATCCTGTATGCAAATGGAGATGCCTGGTTTCTTCATGGTTTCCGTTCTTGGGCAAATAGCTTTCAGGTGGTTTTGAAATGTAGCTCCATAAATAAGTATTTCCATGCCTTGTCTGAACACTAACCAATCCACAGCCGTGCAAGGCAAGGATGGCTTTCAAAAAAGCAGAGGAAGCAAACCAGAATGGGCAAACAGCCTGTGATTTTCCATGTGCGTGTTTGTACTTTTTTTTTTTTTACTTTTTATTGTAAGCTGCCCAGAGTTGTTGGGAGTCAGGCGGTGTATAAATAAACCAAATATAATTAATTTGAGGTTAAAAAAAGTCAATGATGCAATCGAAGTTCTGACCCTTTTTCATGCATCTCATGATTCATGTAAAAAAGAGGCAGGGCTTTGATTACACTATTATGGCTGCCATTTTGACTTTTTTGACTCCCCCTTGCAGAATGCCTCGCTGCTGTTCCCTGGCGACATGCCTCAAAGCTACTTTGGCCAGGAGGTGACACTACGGAGTTTTCTTGTTCGTCATTAGGAACAGTTCAGCAGCCCATCAGCATTATTATTAATAGATTACAGGAAACAAGAATGTAAGCCACTCGGTCTGTGAGGGCCACAAATCTCTCACAAGCCGGTGTTAATATTATTTCATGCACAGCCCAGAAAGGGCATTTAGATATATAATATAAATAACAGTATTTGCCTGTTGCAGAAAGAAAAGAAAAATAAAAAGCTTGATCAGGGCATTTCCTTCGTTCAGGAAGATGAGTGGTGATAGTTTTCCATAGCTCATAACCAGAAGTTGCCCCGGGGACCTGGGAAGAAAGGGCCAAAAAGTACCTCGAAGGGCTGAGAATGTCCCCATGTCCATGGACCCCTCACCAGCCTTTCTCTAAAATGTCCATGTAAGGTAGCTTTTCCAAAACTTTCTACAATCATGGATCATTAAATAAACATTCAGAAAATGTGGGAACCACCCTGTTAAACACTCCTACCCTATGTTTTTTTAATGAAGAATATGCAGATTTCATGTCTTCCAGTGAATAAAACAATGGTACTACTTGCAATTGGAGTATGCTTTTCCATCTGCTCATTTTTTAAAAGCCTGCTTTAAACTAAATTTTGTATAAAAGAAACCTCATCCAATATTAAGAATATATTTAGCATGGGTGAAGACGGAGACAATCAGCAGGCTCTGGTCAGTGAAAGTGGGGAGATTGTAGCAGGCCATACGTGGACCTCCCAAACTATTTGTTGCCTCCAGGCCACACCCTGAGAAGATTGATTTAAGGTATGTATTAAAAAAAAAATCCACACTCACCCCTATGGGTGGTCTGTGTCTTCCTCAAACTCCAGAGGCCTGGGAGTTTGAGGGTTCTGTGCAGTATCTTAGCTGTTTCTAGCACTGCACTCTTCTGGACAGAGAGCTCTGATGTTGTTCCTGGGATCTGTTGGGATCTGTTGGAGATTATGGTGATAGACAGACACACAGACACACAGACACACAGATATTCTCAAATAAACATACAGAGAATTGCAGACCTAAACTTTCTTACTAGAGAGTAAGGTTTTCTGTACACAGTGGGATTTATTTCTGGGTAAATATGTGTAGCATTCTAATTTTCTTTGGTGTAAATTTTATTAAAAGTTTTTAAAAGAAGATAAAAGCTAACAAAAACTAATACAAGGTAAAGAAAGGCGAAAGAAGATAGAAAGGAAAGAACAAAGGTGCAAAAAGAAAAGATAACAAAAATTGAAAGAAGAAGCTTCCAATTTCCTCCGCAGCAAATATAAATATGATTACAAAATTACCTCTTGCTCTATGGTTACAAGTAGTGTTCTAATGTTAAAGAATTTTCAGGTTGGGGGAAAAAGGAGCAATGCTGAATTTAAAGCACCATGCCCAATTGTGCAAATATCCAAGAGGAAAACCAGCCAAGTGCCCAATGGGGAGCCTAAGGTAGCCTAATGAGGACCATGCATGCTCTGGAGATAAGAAACAGTGGTGGATGAGATGAAAACAGAAAACCAGTGACATTGAGGGATGGAATGTCATATCCTATAACAAAACTATCAAGCTAGCTGAAAGTAGGGCAGTCAGATCTGGACTGCAGAAATCCAGGTCACCACTAGATGACAGCAAGGTTAATGTTTGTATCTCACTGCTGGCACCTAGTGGTTGTCCAGATTTTTGCAGTCCAGATCTCGTAGCCTGGGTGTTTGTCAACCTCAATAACTTTTAAGATGGGTAGACTTCAACTCCCAGAATTCTCCAGCCAGCAGTTTTGGGAGTTGAAGTCCACACATCTTAAAGTCGTTAAGGTTGAGAAACACTGTTCTGAAGGGCAATTCCACACCGCAACATTTTGATGGACGTCTGGTGTTAGCAAACCCATGGATGTATTCAGTAATCCTTTAAATGAGATTGTGGATGTTGACTTCACAACGGCACTTGGGTACTTTCTACCCAATGGAAATGCAGAAGTTTCTCCTGCTGCATTAAGAAAATCACAGTCAGTAAAGAATATCCATCCAGAAACCCATAGATCAGTGTTGTCCAAACTTGGCCACTTTAAGATGAGTGGACTTCAACTCCCAGAATTCCCCAGCCAGCCATGCTGGCTGGAGAATTCTGGGAGTTGAAGTCCACTCATCTTAAAGTGGCCAAGTTTGGACAACACTGGCATAGATGCATCCTAATGCCCAGTCAGATCATGTTTATTTCAGTCTGGTGTCACTGCAAAAAAAAAGCTGCATCTAGGGTTTTTTTCCTACAGAGTAGGTGAGAACCACTGCCAACAAAATTGTGACTCCTTTTATTTATATGCTGATGGCTGAGATGTTAAAAACAAATTAAAGCAAAGATTTGCAGAAGGCCTTTCTCAGCTCTCGCACACTCTCTGCATGTAATTAACTGCAGGGTTGTGAACCCGCTGAAGGGAACTTGCCCTATTCCCTTCCATTTTTTTCCACTTATTTCTATTTGCAGGAGATATTTGGAGCTAATCTCAGCCTTGCAGTAATAGAGGTAAATATTATATCTGCATGACTCAATTTGTTTCAAAGGTCACTCTTGGTTCATATGCCATGTGAAAAAGGAAGCAGAAAGCTAGAAATTGCTGCTTGTCTCTGGCTGTTTCTTTCAGAGATGAGTCATTGCGCTACCCAAATGACAAACATGGTAAATAACATAATATTAATTACTTTGGTGACTCAACGGAAATCAGCAGAGCTCACTGACTGTGATGTGGAAAGAAAGCTGCCTAATCAAAAACAGGGAACAGGGAGCACCCTTTGCATTAAAAGCAGCCAAAACAAGGCAACCGTGTGATTAATCAATATTAATATTGACAAATGCAGTGCCAAAATAGCGCAGCCACCTGTTTTCCGGATGCTGCATCGAGGCCTTTCACAGCAGCCGGCCTGAAATCTGCAGCAAGATTTTCATTGATGATTTCTTTATGCATTTGTTTTTTGAGGCCAGGAATCAGGGGCTGAACTCGTAAGAGAAAAATGTCTTTGGTTGATGCTTTCTGTTTATCTGGTCTGCTGGTAACTTATGGATGAAACTTGATATGGAGCAGAGCGGAGCAATGTCACCTCCTGCTAACTGCTGCATATCAAATTCGCAGGAAAGAAGCAGCCTCAGAAACTGGATTGCTCTGAATATACAACACAGGATGATCCTTGTTATTTCTTCTCCATTGACTGCATGGAGAAGTAGTTGCACCCATTTAAACATAGGGAAACCAAGGGTGTGGTCAGTAGGTCTACTAATGTTGAGGAAGACCTGACCAATCCTACTTTCCTCCTTCACACATTAGAGGAACAAGTGAAGGTGAGCTCCTTAAAAGGGTTTGAGGCAGACTCTTATATGCCAGGTCTGGTACCGCTGATGCCTACTGAACTTGCAGATATCTCCAAAAAAGGAATTCTATACCTGCCACCTTCTTTAAAGAAAATCTGAAAATAATAGCTGCAGTTAAATGCAAGGTATATAATTAAGCTTTAATCTCACTTGCTTAGACCATAACGGCCAAACTGTTGGTTCATTTGATCTCAACAAGGCCAGCCTTCTCCAATCTGGTACCCTCCAGAGGTATGGACTGAAACTCCTAGAAGTCTCCACAGTGGCCACGCTGGCTGGAGAATTCTGGAAGTTAAAATCTGCCCATCTTGATCTCCAGCAAGTCTCTGGTACTGCTAAGAGAGGTCTCTTTTCTAGCCTGCTCCCTGAGAACATAAACATGTCAGAACTTCTGTGGCAGCTTAAAATCTGGGTTGACATACGGGTTGATGTCCAGGGTTCCTCCAGACACCTATCACCAACAGGTTCTTCCTCTTGCTCCTCCTTGCTACAATGACTTCCTGCCCACTTCCACTTTCTAAGGGTATGTGAAGTTACAAGAGAAGGAGAAGTCACAACCTCCCTAATCTTACTGTTTTCTTCTACTCCATAACCCAGATAGGGCACAGGAAGAAAAGCCAAGAAAATGGATCATAGAGACAATAGCAAGATAGTAGACCCACTTGGCAACCCTTGCCACCATCTCTTTCCAAAAGACATGGAAAATATGAAACAGTTATGGACAAATAAGATTGTATAACTGTGAGAGTCAGGAACATGGGGGTCAAGAATTTACTCTCGTCGCCCGAGCAACGGGGTACTGATAAGAGGATGAGACTGAACCCTCCCTAAAGAATGCAAGGGAGGTTGGGAGGGTGACCCTGGAACTTGCGCTCACTCTGAGAAGATTTCTGTAACGGGACTGAAGCCAATAAACCCTGCTGAATTGAATCTGTACTGTCTCCTGGAGTTTCCTGGGCTAATCCTGACATCAATCTTCTCAGAGTGAGAGCAAGTTCCAGGGTCACCCTCCCAACCTCCCTTGCATTCTTTAGGGAGGGTTCAGTCTCATCCTCTTATCAGTACCCCGTTGCTCGGGCAACGAGAGTAAATTCTTGACCCCCATGTTCCTGACTCTCACAATAACGAGAAGGAGAGGTCATTTCTCAGTGGTGGAGCTCCTCTTCTGCTTGCAAAAGATCTCAGCTTCCATCCCTGGCAGCTCCAGGTTAGGCTGGAAAAAATTCCTACTGGAAATACTGGAATGCTGCTGATGGTCCAAATGGGCAAAACTAGACCTGGGAGGCAAGTAGAATAACTTGATATAAAATAATTTCCCATGATCTAATGTGTATTCAGCAACACTGTTGACACCTAAACAGTGTGAAGGCAGCCACAAACTGTGAAGCAAGAGTGCCTCTCCCTGCCCCATCCCTCTGCCTCCAGCTTTCATCTTCTGTACTAGCAAGAGGCATGTTTGCTCTCAGAGACAAGCCATAGCAGTAAGAACGGCTCCTGTCCCTCAGGCAAGATGCAGGTTTAATTAGGCTTAAGCTACTATATCTGGGCTGCAGGAATTCAAATGACCACTAGTTGGCAGCAGAGAGACACTGAATTTTAAACCCTTTACTGCTATCTAGTGACTATCTAAATTTCTACAGCCCAGATATGGTGGCTCTAGTTAAAAATACTGAGAGGAAAAAAATCTCTAGCTAGGTAGATTATAATAGTGTAGGCCTGAAGATTATAACAGAGTTGAGAAATAACAAAGGACATTAATACTGGCACAAACTATCAGGAGTTGGCCAGAAGAAAGAAGGAAGTTAACCTGGATGCTAAAAATCTGGTTATACAAGTATGTGACTGCAAGAAATCAAAAGCAGAGGATATGGGATCCTCAATGATGCTAAAGTAAATAGAGGTTGAGATTGAGGGAAGTGATAAAGAAGCTTCTTGGCAGACCGCTAGGAATCAGGAAGGAACTCTTAGAATTGGGGATCTTTAAAAGGGAGAGTGTCTGTTCCAAAAGGAACGAGACAAAAAGCAAACTCAGAAGAGCCAGGAAAAATATAGAAACCTGTGGAGTTGTGGGTGCACAATCACAGACACACACATGCATAACTTGGACACCAGTGGCAAAGAAAAAGAAAAGGAAAAGATTAAACTGCAAAGGATATGAGATATTTTATATTTTATTTTATAGCCCTTATATATTTTATGTATAAATGTAAAATATATTTAAATAAGATAGATAGATAGATAGATAGATAGATAGATAGATAGATAGATAGATAAACATTGTATATCCTAAGGATATAAAGCTAATACAGGTAGTCCTCACTCACCAACTGCAATTGGGACCAGCAACTCCGTCACTAAGCAACATGGTCATTAAGCACAATGTCACCTTACCACACTGACTTACAACATCAGTTCCAGTTGCAGTCATTAAGCGAATCACCATGGGTTATTAAGCGTGATGTCACATAACCGTGACTTGTGACTTCCTGCTGGCTTCCTCATTGACTTTGCTTGTTGGAAGCTAGCTGTGAAGGTCACAAATGGCAATCACGTGACCACAAGATATTGCAACCATCATAATTGTGCGCTGATTGCCAAGTGCCCAAATTGTGATCACATGACCCCAGGAATACTGCAAGGGCTGCAACTTTGAGGATTGGTCATAAGTCTCATTTTTCAGTACTGCCGTAACTTTGAGCAGTTGCTGAATGAGAGATTGGTAAGCGAGGACTACCTGTAAAGTTTAGGTTAAGAAGAGAAAAACTACTCATGGAGAAGCAAGAGGTAAAACAGAAAAAACGAGGTTTTTCTCCCTGTAGCCTTTTGATCAGCTGGGATTTCACTCCCTGCAGCTAAGAAGGGGAGAAGGACAGTGTGGGGGGAGGGGGATACAGGGCAGTGCAAAAGATTCAGGATTATCACTTGGCAGTTTGGCCACCATGGAAAGAGAGAGGCTGGCAGGTTTCACCAATGAGAAAAATGCCAGGGGATAAGAAGCTTCTTACAGACAGACAGACAGACAGACAATGCTCACATATACACACACCTGTTGGAAACCTAGTACAGCCTTTTTAAAGCCATCTCTTATGGCCCCACTCTTATGGTCTTCCAGAGAACTGTCAGAACCTGACATTTTGTGAAGGCCTTTGAGATTAAGCAGCTGGAGGAAGGTCCATGCCATTATGATTTTATTGGTTTTATTTTATCATATTGTATTTTGATTTTGCATACCCTCTAGAGCAGGGTTTCTCAACCTTGACAACTATAAGACATGTGGAGCCTCTAGAGTGAGAGGATTTAAAATGTTATTAATAAGCAAACCCAGACCTAAATAAACTATAAAAGACCCAGAAGAAATCCTGTTTGGAAGGTCTCTGAGAGAACCTGCTCCGTGAACCCACTACAGTTTCTGTGTTAAAACAGGGCAATAAAAACCACCCTCCTCAGTTCCCTGTGAGTTCATGAAATCCAACCAGATCTCAACTGGCAGCTGCCTCACTCTACATACAGGCAAGGCCAGTGCTCCTTATAACTTCAGACAGGACAAAAAGCTGCACATTTCCACATTGCCGTGGCGTGACAGGTGGTACCCTGGGGATAAGCAGCACGCTAACTATTGGAAAATATGACTCATCTGAGCAAGCAAACCTGCTGTAATGGAAGAGGTAGCCTCGTACTTCTTATGAACGTTCCCTTTGAGTTCTCCTACAGCTGTAGGTGTTCCCCATGCAGCCTTTTCTCTCTTGGTCCTCCAGTAGCCGGCCATTCTGGGTGGGACAAAGAGAGGGGAGACCCTTCCTCTGAACAGCTCTGTTGGCCCTCCACCTTGATATTCCTCAAGCCATTCTTCTCCCCTTTCCTTCCTTCATTTTTTATTTATTCATTCATTTAAAGGGGTGCGCTACTTTTTAAAACCAGGGTTTTCCCAAGGGGAGGGGGGATTTCCAGCACTCTAAAAGCTCCATAGAAAAATTCAGAGCAATCATTAAAATCTGCAATTGCACGCAATTGCAAAAACACATGATAAGTAATAAAGTAATAAATATAAGTAATAAAGTAATAAGAGTAACAGCCGGCATAAACGTTTCTAAGCAGCAGATGGGTTTAAAATCAACACCTTAACTGATGAAACATGCCTGGGAGAATAAAAGTGTTTTTCCTGGTGCCCGTGGGACCATCACTTTGGTGCCAGGCAGAATGATTCCACATCCCCAAGTAGCATCCTTCTGAGACGGATTTGGGAAAGGAAGAAGTGTGTTCATCATTTCAGAACTTCATTCAAAGCAGGCACAAACCCCTCTCTAGAAACTCCACCAGCCCTTAAGGGCTGACAGTGGGCGAGCCAAAGAAAAGACCCGCAAATACATAAGTGGCTTTTATTGCAGACAGAAAAAACCCAGTAACAAGGATGGTCTTTGTTACTGTTGCTTGCGAATCTAGCAGTCCAGCCTCCTGTAGGTATGCCTACAGTGCACCATACCTAGACAAATACACACCTCTGCCCCAGAATTAAAATCTTTTGTCTCTTGCTCCTGCGTTTACATAACGGACTTCTTGTTTGTTTGTTTGTTTGTTTGTTTGTCACATTGATACATCCACCCATCTCACGCAAAGCGACTCTTCTTGCAGCTTCTTCCTCAGGCGTGGATGGGGAAGGCACATGCCCTGGGCAACTGTTCTTAAGTTCTTTATTTTCACCTTTACCAGCTTCACCCTTCACAGAGGGGTAGAGTTCCCACGAAATGCTTTTTTGGAAAGATGCTTAGAATGAGGTGGCCTCATTCCAAGAAGGCAGGATGGGTGGGGAAGAACTCCCTTTGGCAGCCCCTGAGATAGGCTTGGCAAAAAGCCAGATGGGGTGATGTTTTTGCCATTACTAAGAAAGCATGAAGAAATTACTTGGAGTCCTGTGATCATTATGGCTTATGTACAACCCTGTCCGTTCGTCCACTGCTAACGAAGAGAAAAGAGTGCTCTTGTGGATGTATCAAGCCAGCTACTGAACAAAAAGAAAATAAGGTAGAATGAGAAATGCTTTGGAATATGGCAGAGGTGAGCAAACTTTGACTTGGAGCACTCCTTGAAGGAGTGACCAGAGAGGACCAGACGCGTCCGTAAGACTGGATACTTTTATTAAGATGACAAAAGCAGTATCATGCCATCATGATGCAAACTCCACCCCTCTGGGACTTGCTTGCAACATCTTGATGCATGCGCACGAGGGGGCAGAGCTTACAGCAAACCATTGCTTTCATTATTTGTACCTTCTGGACACCCACTCTCCCAATACACTTCTAGATGGGGCCCATGGGCCTTCCAAGGCCCAAAGCTATTGCCTTCCAATTTCTACTGTGCAGAAGACAGGGTCCTTGCTATACAATCAGTAGCCCAGACATGGAAAAAGATCTGCACACTGGCTTGATTAGTTGCACTCTTGTTGGAATATTGACATTCACTAATGAGAGCCAGTTTGGTGTAGTGGTTAAGGTGCTAGACTAGAAACCGAAAGACGGTGAGTTCTAGCCCCACTTTAGGCATGAAAACCAACTGGGAGACTTTGAGCCAGTCATTCTTTCACAGCTCACAGGGTTGTGGTTGTGGGGAAAATAGAAGGTGGGAGCATTATGTATACCACCTTGAGTCATACAAAATAAAGGCAGGGTATACATCAAATAAAATAAATAAATAATGTATGAAGTCTAGGCTTGGCCTGACTTCTCCCACCATATGCATTTAGAAATGTCTGGTGGCCAACAGCCATATTTAACATGGAGGTGGGGGTGACGGTTACAAGTTGATGGAGCTCATTGCACCAATGGATGGAGGTTACGTTTCTGCAGGTTTTTGAGGATTTTCTTGTTGTCTTTTAATTAATTAAATTATTTCATTTGATTTACATCCCATCTTTTCTCCAGGAGTCCAAGACAGTTTATGAAGACATCTTTCATGTTATTCCCACAACAACCAATTAGGGAGGAAGAGATTGAACTGAGAAAGAATAACTGGCCCAAAGCCCCCACATGAACTTCCACTGCTATAGCTGGACATCAGCCTAGATCTTTTTGATCCTCATCCAACACCTTAACCACCATACCACATTGTGATTGCCCATTTTATGATTTACACTACAATTTCCATGTATTCCCTAGCGCAAAATGGTTGGAAATTGCTGCCTGTTTTCAGTTATCATGATCAAATGGAGCTTTGAGGAGTGCAGTATGACAGCTTAGGGCACAGATCACACACCTTTGCATCAAAATTGAAGCCTCCAGTTTATGCTTCCCCTACCCTTCATGTTGGGGTTAAACATCTGAAGTTTTATTGATTGATTGATTAGACTGATATCCCACTGTTCAAGTCCAAGTATGTAGTGCTCCATTCTCTGGATTTTTTTCACAGCAACCACCTTCTCAGGTTGGGATAAGAGTGTAACTGGCCCAGAGTTACCTATGAACTTCCACAGCTGAGGGTGGACTAGAATCTAGGTCTTCCCAGTGCCAGTCCAACATGGCAACTACTGTAGTCCCTTGGCTCTCTAACCTGAAACAAGTTGATAGATCAAGTTATCTGCTTCTGTTACCAGGGAAGGATTGTGGCCCTGTGGCAAAGCACATGTTTTTATGTGCCAAATGTCACAGGTTCAGTTGCCAGTTTCTCCAAATGAGGGTGAACAAAAATACTGCCCCAAGTCTTCAAAAGTTACTGTACGTTGAAATTTTTTGAGTTTAAATAGAGTAACTACGTAGGACATATGTGATGACAGGAGCTCTATGGTACAGTCCTAAATAGCCATTTGAAGGCTTCAACGTTACAAGGAAAGGTGATCCACCAAATTCAGTTTTGCTTTTAATTGTTAGCCTGAGATATAGAGCCCCCTAATAATGTAGTAGAATAATCCCCTTGAGAAAATTCCATTCTTAAAGGTGCTACATAACTGATATACACAGAGACATTTCTGAGATATTGTATTCGTATAAAATCAGGAGTCCGGAAGCATCTTTTCCAACTAACGCATTCTTTTAAAAGTCATAACCTTGTGCCTTCTAATAAAATGTTAGTCAGAAAAGGTGCTACCAGACTCCTCCTGATTTTTGGCTACCAGATTAATATGGCTCTTCTCCTACAGTATATTTATAATTTAATTTAATTTAATTCATTTAAGTAAAGTGCACACTTCAACTCTCCACAGGAAGCATGTTTCTTTAGTGACTCAAAAATCACTCATTCCCACCTTTGACCTGAGAAGCTTTCCTGTTGGGTTAGGCTACAGCTTCCACCAACCCCAGTCAGTAAGCTAAAGAAACTGTTTTAAAGCAAATTCTCTTTTACAGCAAGCAAGATGATCCCAAGGGTGTATTGTTTCCTATTCTCGAGGAAGAGAATTGAATTAAAACCATCCCTCCTCAGCTGAAGTCTTTCAGATGTATTGGACTATACTGGCAATCTGAGTGGAATTAGATGTGACATCTGGAAGGCAATGAATTGGGAAAGGCTAGTTTCCATGAACCTGGGAACTTCAAGGGGAAAAAAATGCCCTCTGTGTGTGTGTGTGTGTGTGTGTGTGTGTGTGTATGTGTGAATATTTGACTACTGCAAACCTGTAGATGGCACTGCTAAATTTTGAAACAGACTCATGTTGCCTCAAGACAAGTTCTGCTGTAATGTAGCATTCAAAAGGAAATGCAAACTATAAGCAGTGAATTGGGACCTGCAGAATTTCAGTGACAGTGGATTCAAACTTCTTCAAGCTATCAAATGTTCACACCCTGTGAAATTCAGTGTCCATCCTTTCTTCAGGATGGTCTCTAATTTAGCATTTTGTCCACACATATTTATGTGCCCAAGTGTGGCACCACTATCAATGTATTATAACCCACCTCCAAGAACCTAGAGCATTCTTACCATTTCATAGAATCATAGGGTTGGAAGGGACCTCGGAGGTCATCTAGTCCAACTCCCTGCCCAAGGTAGTAGTCCTCATACCATCTCGGACAAATCGTTATCCAATCTTTTCTTGAAAACCTCCAGCAATGGAGCACCCACAACTCCAGGAGGCAAGCTGTTCCACCATTTATAGAGGTATTTTCCTTCATTTTATCCCAACCAACTTGGAAGGTAGGCTGAGAGGAAGCAACTGACCCAACATCACCCAGTGAGTTTCCATGGCTAAGGCTGGACTTGAAACTGAATCTTCTCACTCTTAGTCCCACACCTTAACCACTACATTATGCTGCACTACACTGCAGCCAGGCAACAGGAAAGGAGATCAGCAGATTAACTAATGGCCCCTCTGTCCCCAACTCTAATAGATGAAGCTTGTATTACCAGAAGAAGGGAGCAAAATTGATCAAGAGTAATGATGCAGCAGATCACAGTACTTCAGAGTTAAGCTCTTTATTTATTGCATATATTTTTATCTTGCCTTTATTTTTTGACATTTCAAGGCAGCATTATGCTTCTACATTATGCTCCTGCCTCCTGTTTTCCCCATGGCAGCACCTTGTGAGGTGGGTTAGGCTGAGAGAGAGCGACTGGCCCAAAATCACCCAGGCAGCTGAGCTTTCTTGCCTAAGGGAGGTCTAGAGCGCATGGTCTCCTGATTTCTAGCTCAGCCCCTCAGCCATCACACCAAACTTCTAACCAACACACTGAGCCACAAACCACATTTTAGCCTATCAGGTCCTGTAGCCCATCTGACACATGTATGGTTCAGTGTATTATAGAAAACATTAGGATGGGCAAACCATGATCAAGTTAGACACGGACAAGTGTGACAGATGAACATAATCTAGAGGCCCTCTTGCATTGCCATCATTTCCATTTCCAGTTCTATAAAAGAACAGAGAGCAGACAATGACTATTCAGTCCTGAGAAATAGCACATCCTGGAGAGATAAAGTCTCCCTCACCCACACTCCACACAAAAAGTAATTTGCTTGCATTTCCTCCACCACTCACATCTGTGTGCAGCAATTCTAATAACAACTGGGAATAAAAATGATCTTAAGGTGACCTAAGACATTAAGCCATTAGTAACTAAGACTGCGCAAACGTCCCTTCGTTTCTTCTCATTTCATTGCTGATCACTGAATCTTAGTAAAACCATGGCAGATGTAGCAAAATGTTATCTGCATAAGGAATATTGCCAGAGCCATGGGGACATCCTTTTGTTCCCCCTATCTTCCTGGGGACATCCTTTTGTTAACCAAAGCAAGAGGCTTGCTTTTTAATGATTCATCCATTCTCTTTTGTTAATCAAAAGAATTTGGAAAATCTTTTCATGCACTGTACACTGACACACATTTGACCACACATTGCTTATCCCAGAAAGAAATCTTCTTGAGCCATCTTCAATCACCAACTGGACTTCAGCCCAGCTAATGTGACCATGAAGAGGGCAGAAGCCTGTCAGTGTTCTCTATGGAGTTGGACTTGCAATTGCAAGAGGTTGTTGGGCCTTACAGCAGCAGAACGTAACTCCTAAATATAATGTCTTCCTCATATTTAGAAATCTTTAGAAATCTCCTGAGTCTCTGAAGCAGCCCCTGCTGAACTGGGTTTCACAGGCTAGAAGAGTCAGCTGGCTTCATCTGACCAGCTAGGTCCATAGTCAGATGAAGGTGTGATATACCAGTGTCCACTTCTGAACTGGTCTGAGTCCTCACATCCAGGAGAATCATGGTCTCAAGAAGCCAAGGAGTCAACCGACTAGACCCAGCCAAGTAGCACTGTCAAACAGTTGTTGATAAGAATGCCATATATTTCCTCTCCTCCAAATAACCTTCTAGCACTGACCTTTGAGGACCAGATGTATGCGCACAAACACACAGCACCACAAAGAAAAGGTGATTCTTTTCCTAACTCTCTGCTTTTTTTCAACCCAGAAATCTTTGTCTCCCTGCTCTGCCACACACACATGTCTACCCTTTCTCCCAAGAATATAACTTTCTATTTTATCTCCCCATTCCCAAGGGGAGCAATGCCTAGGCAAAAGGGGTTCCCTCTAGAACGTATGCATGAATGCTACATCTTGTAACTTCTCCTTTGCACCGGCAAGAAGCCTCAACAATACTTGATTCCTTTGTTGTGTTTTTATTTTTCCTGTCTTCTCCACCTATAGCTGAACACTGTATAAAGTGAATTGCTTCTTGAATGCCTTGGCTTCGTTTTTGGATTTCCAGAATGCAAAATCCTATTTAACATCCTATAGTAGTCACAGTGCCAACAGAAATGTTGCTATAGAAGGCTGTAGCTTATAACAAAAGAGAAATTACTTCCTTCCTTATTTTACATCATAAGTAATAATCTGCAGACAATGGGCTACATGCACTGAGAATTTCAGATGCAGGCAAGACGAAGATTTGCTTACAGCACTCATTTCATTCCCAGAAAATCCCCCAAAGTATTTGTTGCAGCAAAGGTTCCATTGTTGGGCAAGCACTTAAAATGAAACGGACCACCAAAATACAAGAAGAACCAAGGGGACACCTTAGCCAAGCACAGACAGGGCCACCAAAGATGATCAAACAGCTCAGGCTTATTCAAGTACATTGTGTGCTGCTTACCTTTGTAACCTTATTTTCAGCTAGAGCAAACCAGCTACAAGTAACTTTTACATCAGGATTTTTTAATCCATGTTCTGTGGAACTCTAAGATTCCATGAGAAATGGATGGGGTTCCATCAGAATTTAAGGCAAAACAAAGACGTTCATTCAAACACAACCATTTTTTTTTTTTAATCACTAGAGCTTTGCCTCTTGTTCAAGGGTTCCAATTATTTTTTAACTAGGAAGTTCCACAACCTGAACAAGCAAATGAAAAAAGTCATTATATTCCATGTTTATGTACAAACAGGGGTCACTCCAGCAATTTCTCCCATTCATCATGGCAAGGATGGATGACCCCCAGTCTCTCTCTCTCTCTCTCTCTCTTTGCAGTCCCCAAACGTGGTTGCTAGAAATAGACAATGCTTTCATCTGAAAACAAGAAACTTGTCTGCAAGTCTAAGAAATGGTTTAAATACATTTTTAAAAAAAAGGTACAGAATCCAACCGCTACCCCCGCAAAGAAAATACCAAGAAAAAAAAGGTGGGGAAATCCCATTGGTGCCCACACATAGATTGTCACTCCAGCCAATTTTCCATTTTAATTTATATTTCTATACTGTTCTAGTAAATAATAATGGCTTTGCTTTACTGTTGCAAGAACCATGCATATTTCTTGAACTTAGCAAGAAAACAGTTTCACTTTAACAAATGGATTCTATATCCTCCACCCCAGAATAAAACAGGGGACTGATAATTATTTGATTATTTCTTCTAACTAGCAATTTTGGAGAAAATCCCTGATAGAACCTAATGCCATTCCAACACCTGAAAACACCCAGTTAGCATTTCTGGATACAGCAGCAGGTGTAGGAGTGGTCAAAATGTGCCAGTTGGTGGACTTCTGGTGAGGTTTCATGGGAAACTAGACATCCCTGAAGGAGTGGAGACAGAATTGCTGTGGAGATTGGCAGCCAGTTGGCAAATTCTGGCTGGCAAAGTCTCTCCAGAAAATGGAGTGTTAAATATCAAGTGTTAAAGTATCCATTCTGTATTAGTAAATCAAATTTAAGTGTTCTTCTCCTTTAATTGTAATCTTTAGTTCCTTCTGGTTTCCTCTAGTGTCTGGACAGCTGCTTCTCATGAGTAGACTGCAGGAACCAAGGTTTTTGTGGTCGACTTGTGAGTCGAGCAGCTGGGAATCGAGGGATTGCAACCAAACTCACAGCCGTAATGCAGAGCTTTTCAGCTATTAGGAACCTTTGGATAGAAAAGTTTTTTATAGTACTGGGTGAGTTTCCGTCAATCCTTAGTGAAAGAAGTTTTAAATACAAGCGTAAAGATTTTTAAAAATTCTTTGTTTGGAATGAACAGCAAAAAGGTGATTAGAATGTTGATTCTGGAAAGTTACAAACAGACTAATGGTCCAGATGGATTTGAAATAAGATTGTGAAATTAATTATAAGAATTCTTCCCGTGGGGAAAATGCTGTTGTTTTGAATTCTTAAAAAAAATGATAGGATGGGACTTTGAAGGTTGGACACTAGAGGAAACCAGAAGGAACTAAAGATTACAATTAAAGGAGAAGAACACTTAAATTTGATTTACTAATACAGAATGGATACTTTAACACTCGATATTTCTGAACAATGGACAATAGACAGACTATGTTTAAAAGATGCTATGGAAGAGGAACAAGTTTTACCAGACAAGACTGAGACTGATTTAAAAGTGGATTTAAAAATGACAGGCTACAAGAATGATATGGAAAAAGATGCTACACTGGATATACATATTAAACTGGCTGATGTCTTAATAATTAAAAGGGATATACAAATAACAAACCAGAACAGTGACCTGGCTAACTTTCCTATATTGGATTTACAAAAGAAATTTGTTTGAAGGATTTTGTGAGAAGGGACAAAGAAAAAATGAAAAGAAATCAAGTTCTAGACATTATTTGAAGGAATTAAAGATCAAGATTGTTAAAAGTAAATGGAAGGAATATAAGGTTGGTTTATTTGATCAAGGTTAAAATAGATATGTTGTTATCTCTGGTAACTCTTAATGGACTTTTGCTGATCAGGACTGAACCATGAGGCCTTAAGGATTTATTTATAGATAAGAGATGGGATATGGGAAGAAGAGATCCTTTGTTGTGTTTTAAGAGAAGGTGATAATTTCCTAAAATTGTTTATACAGTACTTGTGATGAAGGGGGAAGTCATTTCTTTATATATTTCTTTTCTTTTTCTTTACTATATTCTTATTTTTTTCTTTTCTATTCTTCTTTCTATTTTTCTTCTTTTCCGCACTTTCTATTTTTTCTTTTTATTCTTTTATTTTTTAGTTTATATTAGTTTGTATTTTTTAATTGTAATGTTTAATAAAATTATTATTTTAAAAAATGTGCCAGTTGGCATGCAATCAAAGCCCCACCACTTTTGTATATGTGGTAACATCGCACACATGCGCAAAAGGGGCCAGGCTTCAGTTGTAGTACCTACCATCTGGCAGATTCCCAAGTCTGGAGATTTATTATCATACCCCCTAAGAAGGTAACCCACAAATTATGATTAAATAATTAACCCAAATAACATTGTTTTTCTGGATTTCTGATCTTCTTGGTTGAGTTCTTTCAGTTAGCCTACGAAAGCTATTACCATAATATGGAATTTTATTTATTTATTTATTTTTGCTAATTTGGCTATTATTACCACAGCTGGTTCTTTCCTATGCACATCCACAGGGGAGCCAGTGATGAGATGTACATGATGACATAATCATACTGATGTCATATTTTACATTCTTATTACATCATCAGGCATGTCATCATTTTGGCTTCATTATAGTTTGCTACAGACGCCGCTGAGTACTATAATTATTTATAAAACCTGATCGAGTTACAAAGGCAAACACAAGTAAGCTTTTTGTCCTTAAGATCAGTTCAGCTTATTTGATTACAGTCATAAACCAGTTCAAAATAAATTTAAAATTAAAATATACAATTCCCAATAGCGAGTTGTGAAAATAAACAATAGTGGCTGACAAATTAAAAATGAAACAGAATAAAACTAAAATAAGTAATCAGCTTGTTTGGCCAAAAAGACATTTAAAAGTGGCTGTCCTTAAAATCCTTGCCATTTCATATAGATAATGAAGTAACATAGAATGAGGAAATAATGTGATTTTTGTCTGTAACACTTGTCCCTTGCACCATGTAGTAGTTGCATTAAAAGACAAGTGCAGATTTCTGTCTGTATGCATGGCGCTGTTTTTTCATTCCTTATGTCCATGATACTAATTCTGATAAGCTCTCTCTATATGTCCAGAGGCACTGCTACCATTCTTTTCAGTTCTTTAGCCACTGGCTAAGCTGAACTTTCTCGGACATCTATAGATTCAAAGAGAACCTCAGAATGAAACTGAATAGAATCATCAAATCAACAGAAACCCTGGGAATAAAATGAAAAAAATCTTTGAATCTATACCCAACTACCAGCACTCACCCCAATGCCATAACAGACTGGAGGCACTAGTACCCTCTGCAATGTGCCACCAAAGGCATCATAGTGGCCCAGTGTAAACTACAAAAACTACTTTTCTGCTCTTGGCTAAAATGCCCAGTTTTTAGCTTTGGTCTTCTGCCCCTCAAGGGCAGGGCATTGCTGACAGAAGCTCAAACACTGAAATAATAGAAGGCCCAACTTTGCTGGGCTACCAATATCACAGCTTTAGGGGTCATTGTAAAGATGGCTGTACCTCAGCTCACCACCCCTGTACAATTCCCCACATTGGGGAGCCCTCCAAAGGTGTGGCCTTCATCTCCCAGAATTCTAAGAGATTGCCATGCTGACCAAGGAATTCTGAAAATGCAAGGCCACCTATCTGGAGGTTGCTCAAGTTGGCAAAGACTTCTCACTTTCCTTGGGAATAGGACCTCTGTAGATGCTTGCAAAAGGATCATATGGGATACAGTAGGCCACTTTTTCCAGCTTGGGGAAATACATTTTTAAAAACATTATTTTTGCCTCTGAAGGCTGCAGGAAAAGATGTCTGAGAGCTATGACATCACCAGGTGGATAGTCCTAAAGTTTCTGGCCCTTTTTCTGAGGTGAGGATTTTTTAGGGTTCAAATGGTTGCATAAAACCTGCTGAGGCACAACACATCTCTTTTCACCTTTATTTCAACTCAAAAGCAAGTTGCCCAGGAATTCTGGCATCGTGATCTGGGAGTGCTCAGGGGCCATGTGTTAAGTATGGATTACTCACCTCTGATATTTGGATACCAGCTCACTTGGGCCTCTTTCATCCCCTCCTCTCAATATGCAAAATTTGAATCTCACCCATAGTTGTTTTTGAAAGTCTTTTTCTCCTGTCATCTTTATCACACTATAAAGTATTACACAATATCTCATGAGTCCAAATGTCACCACTAGATTATACCACAAGCTTTTTATTGGAGGGCTTGCTCAATTGTAGCCCAAATTCTTGATCTCTTTAAGACAGTGGATTGATGCTTGATTGCCAAAAGAGATGAAAGGGCCAGTGTGCAAAATGGACAGGAAGGAATAAAGGCACGAGGTAACCTGTAAGCATTTCACAAGCTACCAAGCAAGATGTCATCTTGATTACACAACACTGATCACCAAGCACAAGCTACAGAGTCTAGCATGTCTCTCTATATGTAAAGTTTGAAAGAACCAACTGTTGGAATCTAAGCCCTGACATAGTTTGACCTCTTGACAAACAGCTCTGGGATTGCAACATATTTGCTGATAAACTGCATAATGGACTGCTAAAAAGAATTAGGGGACCAGGAGAAGAACAGGCCATTGGGCATTGCTACTATTGGGGTCACAACTAGATGTTCTTTTAGTTACATCCAACCCTCTGAATTGCACAGATCTCAACACTGTTTCTCTGTCCTGTATCTTCTGTGCTTTCTGAAATGGCTTGTGGACTGGAGTAGATAGAAGGGTGGGAGGTGGGGGGAGAAAGAAGTGCAACAAGGACATAGCAAATTGGAGGCAATGCTTGTTTCTTGAAAAAGCTTTTGAGGATCTGGGAGAAGGAAATTATCAAGCATCAAAGTAGCATATATCATTTGTTTGATTAACTGAGTGTCTACCTTGCTTTTCAATTTGTTGAATGTTCAGGATGGCTAATGACTAGGAAAAAAAGCAGAAGAAAAGACTGCAATCAAGGCAAATAATATAATGCATTTATTAGCAATCATCTCTGTTTAAAGGCCTGGTTGAAGAGCTATGTCTTGACTGTGGGTTTTTGTAGGTGAAGAGAGCAAGGTCCAAACGTGGCTCCTGAAGAAGCATGTTCCCTAAGTTGGGAGTGGTATAAGAGAAGGACCTTTCCCACAGGCCTGATCAACTGACCTCAGAAAATGGAGCATCTTCAGAAGTGCTTCTCCTGTAGATCCTTATCTCTGGACAGTTGCCTAATGAAACTGCCCCTCACACAGTTAAGCCTTAAGGCATTAACACCTTAAATGCTGCAAAGGCAGATCTTTCAACATTGGCATCATGTGATCTGAGGAATCATGCACAAGCTTGTACTCTAACTGCCACATTTTGCACCAGCCGGGCACTCTTTCAAAGGTAGCCCAATAGAAAACACATTGCAAAGTCAAGTTGCAACACAACCAAGATGTGGATAACTGTTGCCAAATACAGTCAGCTCAGGAATAACCACAGAAACAACCATGGAAATATCCTTCTTGCCAGCAATAAGGGACGGTGAAGGAATAGTCTCTTAATCAGTTCCTATCACCTTTTTTATTCTTTTGTATAAGATGCATGGAACAGCAACATAACATACATTACACTCTGTAAAAAATGAGTCCACTTTCTCAGCCATATGGACTGACAGAACAGCTGGGTCTGGCTGCGTCTCTCTGCTGGAAATACAGATGCTGGCAAACTCAAACTCAGGTTTATCCACCATAACATGTGAAAGACTCTTCCATAATCAGAAAAGAAAACCAGCCACTTTTGTTGGGAACATTCCATTTCAGCAATTTCCCCAATTAAGGAAATCTCCTGCCTTCCTTTCTTTGCTCATCCTTCATTTGTTTGCAACCAGCTTTACTGAAGCCTGCAAACTTAAAACTCTCGCGCTATACCCCAGCTTGCAGAACGAATCTTTCTTCAATGCTTTAGGTATTTTGGTTTTTCATCCATTTACCTGTATTGACCCTTTTGCTTTTTTCTGTCCTCCTCAAACCGTGGACCTCATCCCTTCCTGCCAATCATCCCCTGAAAAGGAAGACATATTGCTACTTGTTCTAGCCAGTTTCAATCATTAGTGCGATGGTTTTATGTTTCCCTTGACACTTTCTTTTAGCTCGCAATTGTTTTTCTCCTTTATTCTGCTGACTGCTGAGTTGTTGCAATATTGCACAAGTGGATAAATAGGAACAGGCTACTGTTTTTTTCCTTACCATTCATTATTTTGTAAAGTTCTGTTGTTTTCCTTCTCCAAAGTGTATACCCTGGTCACATGTATAGGCATGTGTGTGTTTTATTTCCTTACTGTTTCCTTGCTATTTTCCAATCCCTCTTTCTCTCCTCATAAACCTACAACAACCTTCAACCATCTCTGTTTTCACATCCTTCTGAAATCATGGAAGTCTTTTATTTTATTTTATTTTTTAAGTCATTTGCCCCATCTTCTGTTTCACCGCATGATACTAAAGGTTTCTTTGCTTCACCCTAGCTAAGTTTCTTGCTCCATGAGAAATAAGAAAACCAGCCAAGTTTTGAAAGCAGGTCTGTCATGCAACATGTGCTGGACTCTGAACAAGCTGTCACACACTGCTTACCAAACCACATCAAGAAGTGTCATAATCTGGCCCCAAATGGCATTTCAAGGCCTTTGTGTCTGTGTCTGCAGGCAGGAGAGGTGGACCAGAATGTGTGCAACTCAGGGGAAAGGGACCTTGTGTGATGGTTGGGCTTTTCTCTCACATCACCCCTCCTTTAAAATGTCTGTCTCTGTTTTGGAGGAGAAATCCAGATCTTGGCATTTTGAGCAGCTTTCCCCACGTTCTTGCTTAGAGAAAAGCAGTAATAGGTAGCTAAGCCTGCAAGGAGTCACCAGGTATCAAGCATGATTTGAGAGTGTCTTTACCTTCATCCTGTTAAACATTTTGAAATATTGCCTTTCCTGTTCAGATAAGACTTACAGCAATAATAATTACCAGAAAGGGTTTAGTGGATTGCAATTGGGAAAAGAGCATGAGAAAAGAGTTCTTTAAAGGGGAAATAAATCTTCCAATGTCATGATCCCAGTTTGAATGAAGCCTCCAAAACCATCTAGTCCACTTCCTCTTGGACATCTTCAGAAGGCGTAAGTAAACAAGCCACTTTAGTCAAAGAGGCAGGCACTTCATACATCATTGCTAAGACATCATGTTAAATCGGTTGATATGTTAGCCTTACCATTGTAGTTTGTAAATTAGCATTTACACTTTTGAGGGATGTGTGAACCCAGCCGTGACTTAGCCAAGAAACCATAGTTGAATAAACTAAGATTTAGTGCAATGTGTGTACTCAAACTAAGTTCCCTAGAGTGGAATTTAGTGAGCAAGCCTTCTCATTTTTAAGGCACTGCGGTATACCATGTCTCTAAGGAGGTTTACCTGACACCATGACTCGTGCCATTTAGCTTGCATTTTCTTATTCAGTTGCTTTATAGCAACAAAATTCTTAACTGCATTTTGGAAAAGTGTGATTAAGGAGTGGCAGATGCATTCCTGGAATAAAGAAAGGAATGGTGGAGAAAAAGAAGGTTTCCAAGAGTGGGTAGAAAGGAGGATATTTGAGGCAGTGCAATGTATTTAGGGGGGAAGAATGCATCCATTGGACACAGGTGGGAAATGTTATACCCTGAGTTGTTCTCTCTCAGATTCCTATGTAAAGAGAGATATCACCAATGTATTATTTTCTCTAAGATAACACTGTTTAAAAATTGAAGAGCAGGAATCACTCAAGAAGCTAATAAGTGGTTCTGGATACTCATTGCACAGGACCCAAGGAGAATGTGATGATTTTGCTTTTATCCTGGATCTCTTGTGTACAGAGACTAGGAGTTCAGTATGACTGTGTTCATACAACACATTTAACCAGATCAGATAAAAAATCCTACAACTGCATGCACATATTATACTTGATTTATTTTTACTTCTGTTCACTTTTTTTTATGGCTCCATGTGTGGCATAAACTCAACCTACTGTGATTCAGTATGCTGTGTGACCTCAAAATGTGGGTGAAATCACATTGAGGGAAAGTGTGATGCATGACTATAGCCGATATATAATAAGTGAGGGGTCAGGGGCACATTTCAAATTTTCAGAGGTTGTTATGGTCAGCTTGCCTGGGCTGTCCACAGAGGAGTCAAAACAGTCAAGATGGCACTGGCGTGATCAAAGTTCCACTCTTTTTGACATGTGTTACATATGAGACACACATGAAAAGGGGGCGGGGCTTTCATTGTGCCATGTAGCTTCCATCTTGACTTCTTTTACCACCCTCCCCAAACACTGCTACAACAGAAAACAGACAAAGCTAATGTCAGCAGCCACCTGTCATTTCATTTTTGTTTATGATTTAAATAAATCATTTATTGACACAACATCCTTCTCTCACTTACCAGGAAGATAATAACAAAGCAGACCATCCTTAGTGTCTAAAGCCTTTGTCAAAGAGAAGAATTCTTAACTGTTTTTTTAAATATCTTCTGGTTGGGGGCATCCTCACTTTGGGGGGCAAGCTGTTCCAAAGGAAGGGAGCCACAACCAAGGCACCTTGCTTTGAGACCCCTTCCCATTATATCTCCAAAGGAAAGGGAGTCATCAGCGTCTGTGAAAGCGAGTGACAAAACAAAACACGCGTTGTGGCAACATGACCCAAACTCTTATTCTTATCTTCTTGTGTATGGCATTGCAACACAAGGGCGCAGGGACGGAGCTTGCTTCATGATGTCATCACACATTTTTCATTATTTTGCATCATTGTGGTTAGGAGCAGGTGCCTATGGCCTCCCTAATGATGGGTGGTGTTCGGTGGGCAGATTCTACTTCGAAGAGGTAGTCTCACAGACACCCAGCTCCCAAACTATATACTTTTTCCAAGTTATATATATCAACAGTTTGCAGAACACTAAACTTTCATTCATTTTTTTTAATTTAAAAGTATTCTTAAAAATCAGGTAGGACAGGGAACTTGGTGGGCCCCATGGAATATGTTGGCTCTTACAGATATTACCAATCCCCAGCTCCACACTGGGGACCAGGAATTAGTTTTCCATTTCCTAAGAAATGATCCTGATTTGATCTGCCAAAGAATTTTCTCTCTAAAATGTTGTTTATAGCAGACTTATTGCTACAGTGCTGTATGACCTGTTTAAAATATAACGTGTCTGTGTGATAGTCATTTTGGGTAACAACAACCAGGTAGACTTTTCATTTCAGACTAGAAAAGTAGTATGAATAAAGACAGGCTTTGCCCTCCATTAAATAATAATTGCACAATTTTTCTTCATAGGTAATTCATTCAACCTACAGATGGGGAGGAATTGAGAAACATAGCCATATTCTCACCATCCCCCCATTTTTTCCCTTTGTAGGGGATCCCATCTACATCAACTCCTGCAAAGAGCTAAGTGTTGGGGGAAAAGGCTGCATGAACATTCTTGTAGCTCCCCCAAAAGTGGTTTCCAGATCCCAGCCATCATCTGCAATTGCAATAAAAATAGCTCTTATGCAATCCAGGAGCTGATTCTGAAATTCTGACAGTATTGGGTCTTTCCCTCTTAGTCACCCTTATGTCAACTCATTTCCATGGCTGCCAGGAGAACTTTGTGCAGAAATAGCCTAAACCTGAAAGAGGAACCAAAGGAGGGAATTAGGAAACCCTGTTTGAATGGGTCATCATTTCTGTGCAACAACCAGATGAGGAAAGTTTACAACAGCTGCTACCTTCTCTGTAAGAAGTGAAATATGCCAACTCAACAAAACAAGAAAAAGAAGTGGGTGAACAGTCTTTGCATTGTTCCAAATTTCCAGATGGAGGAAGAACGTGTGATCTTTGGGTTTGGGCATTCAGCAGTAGTGGTGTTGGTTTTGTTTTTTATGACTCTGGAAGGGAAGTGGTAGGTAGCCCTTTGAGCATTAGAAATGATGAGATTCTTCAGTAGTGGAAGACACCCATCACTTTGAAATGCTAATCGTTCTGGAAGTTCTCTGGAACCTGGTATCAGCATTTCTAGGATCCGAGCAGAAGACACTCCACTGCACTGTTCTAAATCACTACCACCAGCTTATAGTCTCTTAGATGACCTTATTTTCAATCAACCTCATACATTTTATATGTATTTTATGCAATCTTTTAATTGCATAAAATACATATATGCCTCCCTATGCCTTTTTATACCATTTATCCTCAAATACTTTCTTTTATTAACTGTATTCTTTACCAATGCTATATGCTGATCTATGACAGTAATAAAGATTGATTTGATTTGATTTGATTTGATTTGATTTGATCTGATCTGATCTGATCTGATCTGATCTGATCTGATCTGATTTGATTTCAGGTGGGATCCCCAGAATTCTATGGAACGTAAGTTTGGCATTCTGAGGCTAGATCCAGCCAGGGGAGACAACTGGTTCATCCTTATTTTACTATCCAAGAGCAGGATAGAATATTACACTGAAATGCTGCTAGTCCAAAGGAGAAAGAACCTGATGTTGGCCATGCTGGCTGGGGATAACATTATGAATGCTGGGTTTGAGAACAGATGTGTCACAAAAGGCAAGACGTCAGTGTTCTGGATAAGAACTGAAAGCATAATGGACAAAGGCAGCACCATCTGAGGGAGAAAGAGAACTTCAGATGAGTAAAGGGAGTGGAAGAGTGAATATTCACAAAGAAGCACCATCCAAATATAAGCACTCGATCTACCCAAGTCATTGCTGAAAGCTGCAGTGATCAAGTGAGGAATGTGACAAAATGCATGTGCCTATGGATCATCCCTGGTGCAAGAGGATCAAAAACATTAAGTACTTTGGACTTATATCCTCATCTTCTACAGGTGAAACTCGAAAAATTAGAATATCGTGCAAATGTTCATTTATGTCAGTATGGCAACTCAAAAGGTGAAACCAATATATGAGATAGACGCATTACATGCAAAGCGAGATATGTCAAGCCTTACTTTGGTATAATTGTGATGATTATGGCATACAGCTTATGAAAACCCCAAATTCACAATCTCAGAAAATTAGAATAGTGTGAAAAGGTTCAATATTCTAGGCTCAAAGTGTCCCACTCGAATCAGCTAATGAATCCATAACACCTGCAAAGGGTTCCTGAGCCTTTCAATGGTCTCTCAGGCTGGTTCAGTAGGAATCACAAGCATGGGAAAGACTGCTGACCTGACAGTTGTGCAGAAAACTATCATTGACACCCTCCATAAGGAGGGAAAGCCCCAAAAGGTAATTGCAAAAGAAGTTGGATGTTCCCAAAGTGCTGTATCAAAGCACATCAATAGAAGGTTATGTGGAAGGGAAAAGTGTGGTAGAAAAAGGTGCACAAGCAGCAGGGATGACCGCAGCCTGGAGAGGATTGTCAGGAAAAGGCCATTCAAAAGTGTTGGGGACTTTCACAAGGAGTGGACTGAGGCTGGAGTTAGTGCATCAAGAGCCACCACACACAGACAGATCCTGGACATGGGCTCCAAATGTCGTATTCCTCGTCAAGCCGCTCCTGAACAACAAACAACATCAGAAGCATCTTACCTGGGCTACAGAAAAAAAAGAACTGGTCTGTTGCCCAGTGGTCCACAGTCCTCTTTTCTGATGAGAGCAACTTTTGCATCTCATTTGGGAACCAAGGACCCAGAGTCTGGAGGAAGAATGGAGAGGCACACAATGCACGATGCTTGAAGTCCAGTGCGAAGTTTCCACAGTCTGTGTTGATTTGGGGAGCCATGTCATCTGCTGGTGTTGGTCCACTGTGCTTCATTAAGTCCAGGGTCAACGCAGCCGTCTACCAGGAGATTTTGGATCACTTCATGCTTCCTTCCGCAGACGAGCTTTATGGGGATGCTGACTTCATTTTCCAGCAGGACTTGGCACCTGCCCACACTGCCAAAAGTACCAAAACCTGGTTCAATGACCATGGGATTACTGGGCTTGATTGGCCAGCAAACTCGCCTGACCTGAACCACATAGAGAATCTATGGGGCATTGCCAAGAGAAAGATGAGGGACATGAGACCGAACAATGCAGCGGAGCTGAAGGCCGCTGTTGAAGCATCCTGGTCTTCCATAACACCTCAGCAGTGCCACAGGCTGATAGCATCCATGCCACACCGCATTGTGGCAGTCATTGCTGCAAAAGGGGCCCAAACCAAGTACTGAGTACATATACATGCTTATACTTTGCAGAGGTCCGATATTGTTCTATTTCCAATCCTTGTGTTATTGATGTCATGTAATATTCTAATTTTCTGAGACAAGAATGATCTCTGCTGGTAAATGTCTCATGGTGCTCTTGGAAACTCCCTAAAAGTTTTAATAAGTTTGATGGCATCAGCATAAAACTTAATCTTTGGCCCCAAAATCACCCTGAGAAGATCTTGGCAGCAAAATGACTGGAAGCAGGAGCCCCTAATAGTTTCATCATTTTGCAGGACCGCATCAGGCAGACTGATCCTGTTGCAGATGCCGTGCCTGATTTATACACAAAAATATTGGAACCACCTTCTCTACCGCAAAAGTATATTCCTTGCAGTCTCAGACTCATGTGCAGTCCCTCAAAGGCTTGGAAGCACAAAGGAAATTATTAAATAGAGAAGGGATTATTGTACATTATTAAACATATGGAAAGTTAATATTTTATCTATATTTAATCCAAGTGCTCACTTAAAGTTTCCTTCCATAAAGTTCGGTTCTTGGTGACTTCATGGACAATTCCATATCATTTTCTTGACCACAATGTAGAAGCAATTTGGTATTACCTTCTTCTGTTGTTTGCTTAGTTTTGCTTGATCTTGTTTTGTTTTACAGATGAGGATAATTTCCTAAAGTAACCTACAGCTTGGTTATTCCCTTGTTGTCTCTCATCTAACCTTGATTAGCTTCCCCACCCAGACATGGTTGGTCAGATATACCGATTTGTTTAATCACATTTAAATTAATTCAATGAGTTTAAATTAAAAACTAAGCTTGGTTGAACTGAGAAGTTTAGCCTAGACCAGTTTTTCTCAACCTTGGCAGCTTGAAGATGTGTGGACTTCAACTCTCGGAATTCCTCAGCCAGCATGGCTGGCTGGGGAATTCTGGGAGTTGAAGTCTACACATCTTCAAGTTGCCAAGGCTGAGAAACACTGGCCTAGACTAGTGTGAGTCCAGCGAGTCTGTCCTGCTGGAACTTCAGTGCTGTTCTTAATGTGAAAAGAAGCTTCTCATCAAAAGAGTTGCCAGTTCAGTTGTCAACAGAGGGGACTGGCAGCTTATACAGCAGCAGAACAATGACATAGTCCTCCACTCAAAACCAGTGACTTCTCAGTCCACCACTTTTTCCCCATTTTCACTCCATCCCAGTTTCTTTGATACAAAACGCCACTGCAGGGCATCTCACATCAAGCCCAATTATTCTTATGCCAAGCACACATTTCTATTGAAAGTACACAACAGAATTCAATGTTGCTCTGCTGGCAGAGCTGCTTTAAGAACAGCCATGGTTTTCATCATTCAGGAAGGTGTAGGAGCCAGGGGGATTTTCTGAAGTACAGAGAACGCAGTTTCTTTGATACGAGGAAGGGACAGCCCCATTCTCCTTCCTGCTTTTATGTAGTAGAGATCCAGCAAGTAATATTTTCAATGGCTGCTTCTTTTTCTTTTGACGCAACCTGACCCGATCCCGCAAACAACCCATCTTTACGAAGAGAGACTCTTCCCTCAGGAAAAACTGGGAAATTTAAGCATTTATGGAAAAGCTATCACTTCAATGAGGGGGCTTGAGAGCATTAAAAAAAAAAACACTGCATTAATCTTATTTTGGCATCTACACTATTGCTTTTGTGTGTTTCCTGCCTCAAGATGAGGGGCAGCTGTACCAATGAAAGTTGTGATTGAAAGGATTCTGGGCCTTTTCAAAAAAGGAGATTTGAAAAAGGATTCCCCCACCCATGTGTGGTCTGTGGATGAAATGGTTTGCTTAAGTATGGGGTTGTAGGGTTGCACCACAACTGCAGGAGGGTGTAGGACTGGAAATGGAGCCCCAAAGTTCCAGAGAAGCTCTTGGATAAAATAGCATCCTCTATGCACTCATTTTTTATATGATCTGAATGTCCCCAGGCAAAAGATCTATATGAGATCTCTGCCAATGATTACCCCATCACTACTTTACTATCCACAGAAATTATGGGAAGATGATAATGCTTTGTTCGTCTCCTAAGATGTTTTACAAGACATTCAAAGATACCATCTGTGACTCTTCTAGGTTGCTATTGAGGCTAATGCTCAAAGATAACTCCTGGCACGTTTGTGGGAGCTGTGTTTACTCTAGTATCAAACAATATGCCTGATAAAAAGGTATTGGAAGCATAATGGGGAGGGAAATTTTAATACTTTTTTCCATTTCTATCCAGGAAGCCCTTTGACACTTCTTTCTAGGGAACCAATACTCACATACTTCTCCCACCCCACCCCAGAGCCATTTAATGGAGATTTAGGACATGTCTTCTAAATCTCAAATGTTTGCTAGGATCAGCTGTAGAATTACAGAGTTGGAATGGGTCATCTTAGACCAACCCCTCTCAGTTCAGGAATATAGGTTAAACAAGCATTGGCACTATTCGTGGCTTGAACATCCTTAGGGAAGGGAGCCTGCTACTTCTCTTGGTCATTGGTTCCACCATGAACGTACTCTGAGAATGATTTTGCCTCCATTCAGCCAGAATCTGCCCTCCTGTAATTTAAGACAATGATTCCATGTCTTGCATTCTGGGATGACAATACACAGCTAATTGTCTTCTTTTGTGTGATACTTCTTCAAGAATACCATTGTAAACCTCCTCATTCATCTTTTCTTAAGGTGAAGTATATCCAGTTCCTTCGATCTCCTACATAAGAGCCCAACTTAGGGCTCTTCTTCATTTGTCCATGGAACAAACATGGCCAACTAATTGCTTTTTTTTTCCTGTCATGCCCTCATAACGTTGCCTTCCTCTCATTCCCTGCCCATAGTTGAGGCAGCTTGAAGTCATCCTTAGCTATTGCAGTTTTGAACTAGTATTTTCCTCTTCTGTGACACAACGTTGCCATGGACATGGTCTAGCACATTTCATCAATACTGTAATGGGGTTGATGACACCATCAGAGGCAGGGCTGCCCAGTTCCTACTGGCCAATTCCCATTATCACCTTACCTCTTCCCAGTCACTGGGAACTGGTTTCCAAGGTCATTTTGGCTTGTGCTGCAGGAGACCAGATACCTGGTTCTGCAGAGGTCTCAGCTCATGAAATGTCTGACTTGCATTGCATTACCAAGTTTTCATGTATTTCCGGCCTCAAAATAATGAATATTGCCCCTTTGGTTAAGCAAAAAGAGTCTGAGGGCCTTCTAAAAGCACTTGGGGACCGTCCCTGACATGCAAGGAGGGAGAACTGATGTAGAAAACTAGAAGAGTTTGAGCATGATTCCTCGTGAAATTCATCAACACACCCACACAGTTTTAAACTCCAGCAAAATATAAAATGAGGACCATGGAAGATGTAAAATATTGCTAAATATTTGTTGAAACAGCCATTGTTATTTTAAAGGACATTCTGGGAAACTTTTATTTAAAAAAACACACACAAGGAAAACAAGATCAAAGAACACAGGAGGGCTAGTTTATGACCAGCTGGATGCAAACTTTACCTGTGCATCTTGGGTTAGGCACTGGTATCGTTTAGCAATTTCGCAAGAGGGTAATGAATCACCCTAGAGCTGTAGAATTTGTTCTTCACATGCTTTCTGCTAGGTTATTCATTTCCTGATCCTGCAGTTTTCACTGTGCCGTGCCAGAGAAATCCAGAATAATGAGGTGTTTTACCCAAAACACAACTATTTTCAGGGAAACAGGTTGCCTGGTTCAACATATAAATTTCTCTCTCTCTCTCTCCCCCCCCCCCCCCCCCCGTATACTTCTCTCTTCATATATTAGCATTGGCTTTATATTGGCTCTAGATTACTCAGTCATACCACAACATGCAACTGTATACATAGGGTTTGAATTGTGCCAGGGGTCACCAGAGCTCAAATATACCCTGTATATTTGAAAGGAAGAGCTGCTCAATGATAAATCTGACTGGTCTTCAGGTAGTAAACTCTCCTTTGTTGGAGAAGTTTAAACATAGCAAGATGGTCATCTATTGGGGATGCTGCAGTGGGTGATTCTTGCATTGGTAGGGGTTTGGAGCAGGGGATCTCCAAGACCCGCCCAATCCTTACATTATATAACCTTGAGCTTCACTAACAATGGACAATGGAATGGATGAGAGTTTGGTCAACAGGATAAAATGGGAGTTTTTGATTAAACCAGTGTTTCTTAACCTTGGCAACTTTAAGATGAGTGGACATCAACTCCCAGAATTCCCTAGCCAGCATGGGAGTTGAAGTCCAGTCATCTAAAAGTTGCTAAGATTGAGAAACACTGGATTAAACCCTCACAACAACCATAAACTTTAAGCAAGCTACTATTCCTTACTTCTGCCCCTGCCTGAAAGTTGCCCACATGAAGTCCCAGTGCTGTAGCAGCCATGATTCCAAAGCCAGGGAGGGGACGTGGTGATGATCTTTCATGACACCTTAGCTGTAACCAGAAGCACTACCCAACATGAGACTGTATGTATGTGCAATTTAGATTGCAAGCTAGTCTGCTGTTGATGTATTGGTCACCCTGCTGTCCAGCAGCAGCCTTGCCTAAGTTCCTGGAGCTCATAATGGGGCTAGTGGTGGATCTTCCAGACTTCTAGGACTGGGCAACTTTAATCTCCATGACTTTAATTGGGTATCTCATTGGACTTGGGATTTTATGACCATGGATCTGTCCCAGGTGTTTTCAGGCAATTAGTCACATGATAAATTTTGGGGTTCACCTCAGAGCAGAAGTGATATGAACTGAAGATGGGGAATATCATTATTCCTTGCCATAGTCAAATCACTTTCAATGTCTGACTAAAGGAGAGGGCTTTGCCCTCTTTCCGCTTGTGTTGAAGGAGGTAATGGGGGTGCCCTCTCTTGATTCAGTCATATTTGACATTTTTGCCCAATCTCCAATCTCTTATTTTGGGAAAAATGTTGAACAAGGTGCTGGGTTCAGCTGCAAAGGACACAAGATGAACAGATTATATGGATCCCTTTCAGTTAAGGATTGGGTGCAAGGAATTGTTCTGGGGTGGTTCTACTAATTTTTAAGAAGTCAACAGATGTCCATGAAGGGGCAAGTGACAAAACATGCATTGTGGTTTCATGATGCAAACTCTGTGACTTACAAACTTGCAACCAACATCAAGCTGGAAAAATAAAAGGATTGTGTTTATATTGTGACATCATGAGGAATGTTTCAGCATTTTACATCATCAAAATTAATACTGGGTACCTGTGAAGCAGATGGTTTCACTCGGTGTGCATAGGGATGGGGCCCTTAGCTACTCCAATGTGGAGTTGTTACAGGGCTCAACCCTTTCCCCATGTTATTTAATGGGGGAGATCATCCACTGGTTTGGGGTGAGGAACCATCAACGTGCCACTGATACTCAATTATACATCATCACCCCAGACAGGACCAGAGGTGCTATGAAGGGCCTAACCCTAACTCTAATCCAGAGTCTGAAAGTTGTGAGGGACTTGGTGGGTCTAAACAAGCTTCAGTTAAATTCCACGAAGATGTTGTTCATAGATGAGCTATCTGGCTTAATTCTGGCTCCAAGGGCAGCGCTGGATGGAGTCATACTCCTCTTGAAGGAGCAGTTCACCATGCGGGGATCTTCCTAGATTCATGACTCCTGTTCAAGCAGCAGGTAGAGGATGGGCCTGGACAGCTTTGACCAACTGCTTAGAGAAGGAAACCTTAAAAATTGTCTCATGTCTTCATCTCAGACTATTACAACATGCCATACATGGGACTGCCCTTGAAAATGACTCAGAAGCTGCAGTTGTCTCAAAATGAAGCATCCTGATTACTAAGGGGGACTAACAGATTTAGCAGCATTATTAAATCTCCAGTTGTTGCAATGCTTGCTGATAGGCTCCTTATAATATAAGGTGCTGATTTTAACATTATAGGACCATCTCCCCCACCAAGACTCAGCCTGTCCTTTATATTCACCCCAAGGGGGGCTGCTGAGAGTCATCACCCCTCATGAGATGAAAGGAGTTGGTGGTAAGAAACCCACATTTTCAGTGGTAATAGACCCCATGACATGGGACACCTTGACCCTGAACCTATGGGGTGCTTCCCCCTTGCTCACCCTTCACAAGGCAGTACCAACAATTCTGTCCTGAGGTGCTTTTTAAACTATTTTTTGGTAGGGATAACTTTTGTAATTCATCCTTGGTGGTTTTTACCTCTGCTCTATTGCAAATCACCCTGACTCTGTTAAAGTAGGGCAGTATATAAAAGCTTGGAGAAATAAACATACGCCTAAAGCAGAGATAAGCAAGCAGACACCCACAAGATGGTTAGGACTACATCTTCACAATACCTTGTCATTAGTCATGCTGGCTGGTGTTCATGGAAGCTGAAGTCCAGAACATCTGGAAGTTACACACTGCCTATCTCTGCTTGAGGGAGGTTATTGCATAGAAAAGCTTGTGTAATACAGTGGCTGAGAAAACGCTGGTTCAAAATATCACTTTCTGCAGACCTGCAGTCACCAGCCTGTTTCAGGCACGTTTTGTTGTACGTAGTTGTGTAAAAGAAAGCTGAAGATGTGACTGTGAAATTCTTATGGATGAGTCAAAATGGGAGGAGATACACTGCTTGGAAAAAATGCACCCCCCAAATATATTCCCATGCACCCCCCCCCCCACTCCCCCATGTTAGCTATAATTTGAAAGAGAGCACAGATGCAGAAGGAGGCAAATATCTCCAGAATGGGGGCAGGAAGCAAAGGCATTTCTATGATTTGGCTTTGTCATTTCTTGGTTTCTTGTATGGTTTTTCCTGCAGCTGAATTCACCCAATGCAGTAAGCCACAGGTTATTTTAACTACAACTTGTTTTTTTTAAAAAAAAAAAAAACACCACTGGCTGGAATCACACATTATACTATGCAAGCCACATGGTCAACTGCACATCAAGCTAAACCAGAACCATGACCATTTAGCATGACGGGTGGCCACAGCCATTGCATCAGGGCATTGCTATTCCTCTCCAACTTTCTAGTGATCCACAAGAGGGGGGGACTTCTGGAATGAAGTGGAGAGGAAGGAAACTGGAGTCTCCTTGATTCACATACTGTGTGTTTGGTCCAGACTGGGACTAGAAGAAATATTTTATCATTTTTGATCTGCTTCAAAAAAAAAAAAATCAAAAGGACATAAAATGTAAGTGTTTTAGCTTCTGCTTAGGAGGTGGGCATGAAAAATGTCTTGGGGTAGAGAAGATACCTAGCATTACAGCTTGGTTATCCCCACCAAATGGCATTTTGCACAGTCCTGGCATTAGAGAAACAGCCTGTGCAATAGTATTTCCCTAATACCATGTCCCTCATTGTTGCTTCCATTTATTTGTTTCAATTTCCATTAAGGGAGCCTCTGCAGGTTACTAACCATGCTTCATATCACCTCCACGCTCCTCATCTGCATGATATTGTTGATGGCTTCTCCCCATTCACCTCCCTATCATTTGACATTTGTCCTATCTTACATATATTTCCATTGAAGGCAACACCTGTTGCAAGGTAGGGTATTTGCAACATTTGTTGGAAACTTCATTAGGTAATCTTGATTGTGTGTGATGGAAATATCTTGAGTAAACAGCAGCTTGTGTACACGGCCACTTGCTCAACAGGCCAAATATTATGTTACCCTTTTGCACGTAGGATGTTTTGAAAATTAAAATAACAACTCAAATACTGAGTGGCTTGTCTGATAAGTGTCAGGTTAACCCACCCAGGTTTGCCAAGGGTCTCTTGTGGAAAACTGAATGTGATTCTTAAGAAATAAACCAGGATTTTCAACTGTCCTTCTAAAGAATATGAACACTTAATACTCTATAGCTGCATCTTGGCAGGTCATGTGTTCCCTTTGAGATGTTATGGATTTCAGTTTCTATCGGCCCTAATAGCATGGCCAAGAGAGAGGACTGTATGAATGACAGCCCTAAACATTTGGAAAACAACAAAGTGCTTAAATTCTGCCAGGACTGGAATAAACTTGTGAAAGGTGGGGTCTCGCAAGCTTTCTGATCCATCTACTTCTAAGAGCCAAATGTGGGCATCACACTGATGCAGACACAGCTTTACATGCACAAGGATATAAAATCCATCTAGAATAGGATGGTTTGGAAGCTCAGGGTGGATCATGATGTACCCTTGCATTTTCACAGTACTTTCATGAAAATTATTCCAATAGCACCATATTTAATATAATGTCATAAGCTTATAAGAAGCAGAGAGCCGGTTTGGTCTAGTGGTTAAGGCACCAGGCTAGAAAATGGAAGACCATGAATTCTAGTCCTACCTTAGGCACCAAACCAGCTGGGTGACCTTGGGCCAGTCCCTCTCTCTCAGCCCTAGGAAAAAGGAGGCCAGGGCAAACCACTTCCAAAAAACCTTGCCAAGAAAACTACAGGGACTGTAGAGGAGTTACATCTAGAGGAGTTACATCTTTCCTTTGCCAGTTTCATATTACCCTCTGATGTTCTGAGCCCTTCTCTGTGTTGCTTCTTCAAATTGCTGTCTTGCTTTCAGGGCTATTCCATGTTTATATCTTTATTAATGTAAAGAAATTAAATTAGGATTACAGTGTCTCCCAAAATAGGCCAAAGCTGGACACCTTTCTTTCTTTCTTTTCCCCACTACAAAGCTGATAGTGCAGAAGCGCTGCAAGAAAGCTCATCATCACAGATCAAAAAAATGATTATTGAGAAATAAGGTGGCAAAACAACTAGCAAATTATATACCAGTGACAGTTTGAGGAATGACTTGGTATTCAGGCAGGATCAAACAAAAACCTCCTTCTTTGAACTTAATCATCTTCACCACAAGCCTGGGAGGTCTTTCCATTTCATGGAACTCCAAATCCCTTTTCAGTCTTCAGTAGTTAAGAGCCCCTCAGAATGATGGATGAGTGCATATAAATATTGCAAAACCCCCAAGAGGCTCTCTCTAACTATGCTTCAGGAATTTGATCTATGCAAATCCCTTTATGAAATGCCCCTGACTATTGTGTAGACCTGATCTTTGGGATAGTCTCCAAATTTCATATTTCTCCAAATGTTGCAACACCATTTTCACTCACTCAGATGTATCAAATCTGAACTTAAATACAAATTTAATTTTTAAAGAAGCATTTAAATACATTCTAAAATCAGGGGTGGTGAAACAGAACAGAGTGGAATTATAGGGAAACGTACCAGCACGACAATGATGTGGAGATACAGTGAAACAGACAGCAGTGTCCAACATTGCAAGATAGTAGATGCGGTGTTGCAATTGAAGTATGCGTACTGCAGTGCTGCTCTACCAACTTGCAGGTGTTGACCCTCCCTGCAGACACTGCTGGTCTGCACCTAATTGCCTCCTGTAATGTTGTGTTACCTTAACTTCGCTGGGTATAAAGGAGAAGGATTCTGCAGTTTTCTCCCATGTCTTGAAAATGTCATGAGTAATGACAGGAGACAGGATAACCTTAATTTAGGCTGCCCTAACCTGGCACTGCCCAGGTGCATTAGGTTGGCAGTATGAAGTGATGGTTGTGGAACCGATCAGAGGCCATGCTGACTATAGAATTCTGCAAGTTACAGTCCTAATGCATATGAATGTCTCCAGATTGGAAACAACTGTTATGGGTTAAAACCACATTATGCTGATACAGTAAGGGAACATTACTGTCACTGGTATATAATTCACGTGATACACTAAGTCGTAAACTAGCCTACCCTATTTTAGCCTTCACTATTGTGCAAATCCAGCCCAGGTATTTAGTTTATAGTCAGATGCAAAGTATAGTCAGATGCAAAACCCCTCAAGTGAATTGAGTCAAGTTTGATTAATGTAATGGGATGTGGGAATAACCTTGAGGAACAGGAGAAAGAGCCACAACCAAGACAATGGGCAGATAAAAGAAACCTGAGTCCAAAGCAGAAATGTAATTTGAGAAAACGTCTCAGAATTGACCCTCCCTAGTTTTCTTGTAGTTAAAGGCAGAGTGGGGGGGAGGCACTTTCAGACTTGCAAGATTCTGTTCCTGTGACCCTATAATAAAGTAGTTTTAGTATTCATAACATTGGTTTTTCTGGTCTGGTCTGCCTCAAAGGGCTGATAGTTTAGTTAACCATACAAGAATGCATTGGGATCCCAGCCCATAGCTATGCTGGACTGTAATAAAATAATTGATGGTTTGTTGGTCATTCTCTTGTAGGAAACTGGTCCATAAGAGCTGGGCAGTACTTTGGACTGAAAATTCAAAAAATGTTTTGGAACATTGGGGGCACAGAGGAAGCACCTATCAACAGCTCCTTAAACCCTGGGAAAAAGGGCAGCTGCTTCGCAGACAAAAACAAGAGTTTATATCAAAAAGCAAACTAAGAATTCATTTCCCTCCTAGAGCAGCATTTGGAAACCTGCAGCTTTACAGGTGAAACTCGAAAAATTAGAATATCGTGCAAATGTTCATTTATGTCAGTATGGCAACTCAAAAGGTGAAACCAATATATGAGATAGACACATTACACGCAAAGCGAGATATGTCAAGCCTTACTTTGGTATAATTGTGATGATTATGGTGTACAGCTTATGAAAACCCCAAATTCACAATCTCAGAAAATTAGAATATTACATGACATCAATAACACAAGGATTGGAAATAGAACAATATCGGACCTCTGCAAAGTAGAAGCATGTATATGTACTCAGTACTTGGTTTGGGCCCCTTTTGCAGCAATGACTGCCACAATGCGGTGTGGCATGGATGCTATCAGCCTGTGGCACTGCTGAGGTGTTATGGAAGACCAGGATGCTTCAATAGCGGCCTTCAGCTCCGCTGCATTGTTCGGTCTCATGTCCCTCATCTTTCTCTTGGCAATGCCCCATAGATTCTCTATGGGGTTCAGGTCAGGCGAGTCACTGAACCAGGTTTTGGTACTTTTGGCAGTGTGGGCAGGTGCCAAGTCCTGCTGGAAAATGAAGTCAGCATCCCCATAAAGCTCGTCTGCGGAAGGAAGCATGAAGTGATCCAAAATCTCCTGGTAGACGGCTGCGTTGACCCTGGACTTAATGAAGCACAGTGGACCAACACCAGCAGATGACATGGCTCCCCAAATCAACACAGACTCTGGAAACTTCACACTGGACTTCAAGCATCGTGCATTGTGTGCCTCTCCATTCTTCCTCCAGACTCTGGGTCCTTGGTTCCCAAATGAGATGCAAAAGTTGCTCTCATCAGAAAAGAGGACTGTGGACCACTGGGCAACAGACCAGTTCTTTTTTTCTGTAGCCCAGGTAAGACGCTTCTGACATTGTTTGTTGTTCAGGAGCGGCTTGACACGAGGAATACAACATTTGAAGCCCATGTCCAGGATCCGTCTGTGTGTGGTGGCTCTTGATGCACTAACTCCAGCCTCAGTCCACTCCTTGTGAAAGTCCCCAACACTTTTGAATGGCCTTTTCCTGACAATCCTCTCCAGGCTGCGGTCATCCCTGCCGCTTGTTCACCTTTTTCTACCACATTTTTCCCTTTCACATAACCTTCTGTTGATGTGCTTTGATACAGCACTTTGGGAACATCCAACTTCTTTTGCAATTACCTTTTGGGGCTTTCCCTCCTTATGGAGGGTGTCAGTGATGGTTTTCTGCACAACTGTCAGGTCAGCAGTCTTTCCCATGCTTGTGATTCCTACTGAACCAGCCTGAGAGACCATTGAAAGGCTCAGGAACCCTTTGCAGGTGTTATGGATTCATTAGCTGATTCGAGTGGGACACTTTGAGCCTAGAATATTGAACCTTTTCACACTATTCTAATTTTCTGAGATTGTGAATTTGGGGTTTTCATAAGCTGCACGCCATAATCATCACAATTATACCAAAGTAAGGCTTGACATATCTCGCTTTGCATGTAATGCGTCTATCTCATATATTGGTTTCACTTTTTGAGTTGCCATACTGACATAAATGAACATTTGCACGATATTCTAATTTTTCGAGTTTCACCTGTACATTGCCATGATGAAATTTAGGTAGCTTTAAGGATGTGAATAGTAGTGATTTGAAATTTAGGTAGCTTTAAGGATGTGAATGGTAGTGATTTGCATCTGATCCATGATGACTCTTCCTATGGTTACTTAGTTCACAAATATCCTATCTCTTTGTTACTTGGTTTTTATCCTTGCCTCCTCATTCTCCTCATTATCTTATCTTTGCCTTACTGTATACTGCCCAATCAACATTTGTCAATTCCTTAGAGCAGAACACTGTCTATGATTTATGTTATTGTTAAGTATTCAAGTGCAAAAATGTGAATGTCTCAGTCATCTCCAGCTTTCACTTGACTAGACCACCTAGAAATCACTGGGATGCATGAAATTCTAGGGACATATTCTAATAGGTATGCCCTTGCAGAGACTGAATTTTTAAACTTCAACAGGGTAGAAATCTGATTACAATGAAGAGATTAGATGTACAACCTCCAACATTAAGCAATCACTATCTTCCAGCCCAACTGAGAGATCAAATCAAATCCAGACTATGCCCTGTGTCATGAATTGGGCTGGTAACAAATTGGGAAAGATAAGTCCATAGCTGTTATGACATCCATGAAATCCTAGACCTTCACTACATAGAACAATGCCAATGTAAATGCTAACAATTGTCGAAGGAATCATCAGGACCCACTTTGAAACCATACCTGCCATTTTCCCATTCAGGTCTTGGTTGCACATGCCAAGTTAGCTCCCTCATCTCATCAAGTCACTGACAGACAACATTTGATGGGCCTCGGGTCACTTTCATCTGTGCATGATGTTGTAAGGCTCAATGCAAAAATTGGCATTTTAAACAGGAACACTGGGATAGTCAGAGATGATTTGGATGTGTTCAGAGGAAAAAGAGAAAATGTTTTCAAGAGGTTGGCTTTGTGAATAGGTAAGGACACTCATATCTATTTGAAATTTGTCAGGTGCTTAGAATAGTGGGTAGAAAAGGAAAGGCACTTCTCCCTTTTCATGGGAGTTTCATGATAAGCATTGTTTTCACCAACTGCTTGTCCTCCTTGCTTTTTGTAATGATTTTCAGATTTTTATTTTTCTGTTCCAAATTTTTGAAAATGAGAGAGAGAGAGAGAGAAATTTAAATATGTGGAAGGATTTGTATGATAGACTCAAATGTTTCATGTGTTTTCAAATCTACCTCCCTTTCTCCCTCTCCCTCTCTGCCTATCACTCATACTAACTTCATTAAAAATCAAAGTCAGAGGCCAACTTACCGAACCTTACCCACAAATTCTAATCTTACTGAGCACAATTCTGCCCATCTGCTCTGAACATCGAGAGAGAGTCAGCAGAGTCCTGCTCCCACAAGATGAATATGAGCCAGAAGTAGTAATCTCAGAGATAGGTTTGGCTTCAATCTTTCTTGCATTCTAGGAGCCCCCAAACATGGATTTATTTCAATGAGACTTTGCCTGGTGGGGTGATGCAACCAGCTAATTGTACTGTTGCTCACTGTATTCTTGTACCACATTTGAATTTGCTCATTTAATAATCTGATTGGGGCAGTCTACAAATATGGCAGATAAATAACAAACCTCAACCACATGTAATCAGATTGCTACAGAGGGTTGATTGATGCGGTAGAAAAATAAACTCCTCATAATATGGACAAAGCTGAAGTTTTTCAAGTGCGAAAGGGGAGAGTACACCGAGTACTTAGTTGTGGCTGGTCTAAAGAGTGACACTGCATAGGACGAATGGCTTCCCAGATTTAAATTCCACACAGTTTCCACAACCAACAGTGTCTTCACCCTGGGAGCGAAGAAAAGACCAGAGAAACCGTTTGAGTGACCTGTTGAAAACCTCCTTATTATGGTATAAATAAAAATTTGATACTCTAAGAGCAAGCTTACCATCTGATTCCCTATACGAAGAACCAGGAAGCAATGACAAATGCAAACAGGCAAAAAAAATAAATAATGCTGCAGGAAAACATGGATAGATAATAGAATCGAGCTGGAAAACAGTCACTCGGCCATGCTCGATGGGAATTCTGTAGCCCTGACACATTTGAAATGCACCAGATTGGGGAGAGGTGGAATATGAGACTCTCAGCCCTGGATCTGCTTCACCATACATACAAAGGGAGTGACCTTTGCCACGTTTATTTATTTATTTAATTTATTTATCTCCGCCCATCTCCCCCTAATGGGGGACCCTGGGCAGCTCACAAAATCCATTAAAACAATAAATACAGTGGTACCTCGGTTCACGAACGCTTCTGTTCACAAACAATTCGGTTCACGAACAGCTCCGGTCGCAAAAATTTGCCTCCGTTCGCGAACGCCGGATCGGGTTATGAACAGGATCCGCGGCCATTTTCCCTCCCGTGACACGTGGTCGCGGCTTCCTGTAGGGAGGGGGACTCTCCCTCCAAGCAGTAACTGCCTCCCCACCCGCCTTCCTGTCCTCCACGCCAGAAGTTGCGTCGAGCAAGGTTAGCTTTCTCTCTCTTCGTACTGTACTTTGTGTCATATTTTTGGGGTTTTTAAAAAAAAAACATATGGTTCAGAACGGATTAACCATAATTACATTGAACCTTATGGGGAAATTTGACTCAGGTCGTGACCAAAAATCGGTTGGTGACCAAATTCGTAGGGGTCAGAACGGATTAACCGTATTTACATTGAACCTTATGGGAAAATTTGATTCGGTTCACGACCAATTCGGTTCGCGACCAGAGTCGCGGAACGAATTAAGTTCGTGAACCGAGGTACCACTGTATATAAAACATAAAAACTATACAGAACATTACCAAACAAGAAAAAGTCCAAGAGGCTGATGGTTTCCAGAGCTGCAGACGACAGTCTCTAAGGGGGTAGCCATCGCCACACTTGGTGACTTCCCTCCCCACCCCAGGCCAAGTGGCAGAGCCAGGTCTTCAGATCTCTCTGGAAGGCCAGGAGTGAAGGGGCCAATCTCACCTCCGGGGGCAAGATGTTCCAAAGGGCGGGGGCTACAGCAGAGATGGCCCACCTTCTGGACCCTGCTAGTCAGAGCTCTTTTATCAAGGGGGTCCAAAGCATGCCCTCCCTGTGTGATCGGGTGGGACGGGATGAAGTCATGGGGAAGTGGTGGTCCCTTAGGTAACCTGGTCCCATGCCATGTAGGTCTTCAAAGGTGATAACCAACACCTTGAATTGGACCCAGAAGCGAACTGGAACCCAATGCAGCTTGCGGAGCAACTTTACTCTCCATTAAATTGCAGACATGCTTTGATTTTAAAAAATCATTTTCAAATTACTTAATGCTGGTTTTCTTGGCAATAATATCTCTGTAGATTCCCTTCTTCCAGAATTTGTCCTTGCTTTCCAGTCTGACCCCATGCCTAGAATTTCCTAGTGGTCTCCTTTCTGAGTGTGTGTGTGCCCAAGTCAGTTTTTTACTCCTGAAAATTGCCGGGACTAGTTCTCTTGGCAAGGTTTTTCAGAAGCAGTTTGCCATTGCCTCCTTCCTAGAGCTGAGGAAGAGGGATTGGCCCAATATCACCCAGCTGGCTTTGTGCCTAAGGCAAGACTAGAACTCATGATCTCCTGGTTTCTAGCCTGATGCCTTCACCACTACACCAAACTGTCTCTCTATAAATAATCTTCAATCCAAGTATCACTCAGGTCTGACCCAGCTTAGCTTTAGTTAAGATCAGCCAGGATTGGCTAAGCATTGCTATAGAGGGTCAGCTGAAGCTTATTAGCAAAAAAGTTGTCCCAGCAAGAGAAGAACTGGTGGCCAACTGCTCTTTCAAGCCAAAGTCTGTGAAGGAGTCCCAGCTCTGAAACAAAGTTTGGGTGGAAGGAAACAAGAAGAATTAATTATTTTATTCTGAGGAAATAGTTTCCTTGGCAGAAGGTATGGAAACAGTTTATCATTAACTCAATAAAAAACTTATATTTAACCTTGATCAGCAGGTACTGATGTGCAAAAACCCAAATTATCAAAGGGAGTGCTTTTAGTCAGATGGCTTCTGACTAGTAGATCTTAGGCTACCAAACCAGTACAGGTGACCATTAGACCACAGTGAAGAGACACAGAAACACATTCTTTGCTGCCCTCTAGGGTTTCCCTGGAGATTTGCAGTCCAAATCTGGTAGCCCTAATCCTGGCATACCTCAGATTGAGTCTTTTCCCATCAACGTTCCGGACTAGCCACTAGGCTAGCTAAGCTGTGACTTGGTTGCCCTCTAGCCATTTACACAGATCAAGTAAAAGGGGAGGAAAAATTGTGGCAAAATTGTGTCTTTAAGTTTATCAATGCAGTAAATCCATAATAAATCATTGTGACTCTACCTAGCAATTCCCCCAAGTCTCTTGCTCTTCTGCTCTGTCCCCTCCACCCCACCCCCCTCACACCCAAAATGGGTTTTTCAACCAAGGTGTCAGAACAGTGTCAACACAATGACAGATAAACAGGAGTCAGAATGTCTGAATTTCTCAGTGACACCTCCCATTACTCAACTTCATACAACCACATTCCTTCCTTCTCATAAAAGGTATAAATCAGCTTTTGATAGTTACCTTCCTAACTGAGTTTTTCTTTATCCAATAATATCTTGTGCTTTATCATTATGGCCCTCCACCTGCAAAGTACTATGAGATAAAGGCCACACCGTGACTCCAAGGAAGCATAGTTTCTTACAGTAAACTTCACAGGGTTTCTTCTCCTTGCAGAACTTCTTTTCAACTTCTCCCCATACTATCCATATGGTTCTATTCAGGACCTGCTGTTTGGAGGCCAACTCAGCAGAGCCTTTACTTGGTTGGTCTTGCTTGGGCTCCAAACCAAAGTTAAGACTGATTAGCTCATAAACAGGAGGCCACCAGAAAGACGTAGGGCTATTGACTAGACTGGAAGATCAAAAACCGCCTCTCAGGAAGAAAATAACAAGCATATTCTGTCCGGTTGCCAAGAAAACTCTACAAATGTATCCTTAAGTCACTTGGAGCCAAGTAGATCCACCTCTTTACTGCAAAAGAATAGCTGATCTAAGTGCTTAATATTTAAAAAATGACGATGATGTTCCCCAGCTGTTGATGTCTGTGGCTGAATGGAAGTGCTGCTGAGTCATGATGAAAACTCAAAAGCTTTCAAAGATTCACCTGCCAAGCTACTTGAATACATACATGTGGGATTTGTATGATAGTGGTTAGGCCTTAGGTTCTCAATCAGGGAGAACCAGGGTCAAGTCTAGTCTGACTCCTTAATGCTCAATAGTTGATGTGGCAGTCACCATTTCTTAACCTACTATTTTTTAGTCTACTCTATCAGCTAGGGTTGTTGTTGTCAGAGGAGGTAGGATTTTTTTCCCCACAAAAAACAATGGGAAAAAAACACTTGTGTTGATTTCATGGGCAGAAAAGATTGTCTATAAATCTAATAAAATATGTTTGTGGCCCTTTAGGGGTTGGTGAAGGATATCTCCCAGCATCCATGAAGATTGCATAACGAAATCTTTTTCAAAACTGTGCTGAAAGCAACAGAACTGAAATTTTAAAAATGGTGGTGGTTGAATTTTAAAGTATATAAATACAGTATAACCTTGTAGTAGGGAAAAAGCAAAGGTTTCAGTTCTTTGTAATTTTGAACAAATCCTGTATGCCAATAATCATGCTAATAAATAATGTTGTCTTCTGATAACAGGCAATGTTTCTCAACCTTAGCAACTTTAAGATGTGTGGACTTCAACTCCCCGAATTCCTGAGAACTGAAGTCCACACGTCTGAAAGTTGCTAAGGTTGAGAAACATTGGGTGAAATCACAGTGGACTCCATCTATATCCAACATAACTGTCGGCCATCACGGGAGTCAGAGTTCAAACATCTGGAGTGCTATTCTATATTTCTATTAAGTATCATTCCGCTTCCCTGTTATGTCTGCTAAATGTAGCTGAAGCAAGCTTACTTGTGAGCATTCACAACACTGTCTTGGAGTTGCAAAAGCTTACCCTACTTTCAAAGGCCTTAGTGAACCTCAGCCTAGTAGACTGGAATATAAACAGATTAGTAGGAGGTAGAACCTGGCAGAGAAATTCTTCTCTTTCAGTCTGATGAAAGAGAATTTGCTTCAGAAATTATTTCAAAGGAAAAGAAGAAGTTGATGTAATCCTCAGAGGTGAAGTGTGATGCTCTTGTACTTACTCAATGAAGAAGTGGCTATTGTTAGGATTGTCAATGCCCTAGCTTTTTCTGTTCAGTCTTCTCATCAGCTTTCTACAGCCTTTCTAGCTTCCCAGCTTTTGATAAAAGAAAACAGGAAGAAACTATTCCCAGGGACTTTTTGTTCCAATAGTATTTCCAAACTCATTGCAAAGAGAGAGTCCTCCTAACTTTGAAAAATGATTGGAAAATGTCTTTTTCTGTTGGATAAATTTGGCAAAATCATCCACTCAGTATCCCTGCCAACAACGTGGGTGGAGAATTTCAAAAAGCTATTGGTGTCCAACTCTAGGGTAAGGTAGACGTGGGTGCTTTTACAAAATGGCTGCCATTGTAGGGGCAGCTGGTCCCGGAACACACGTTTCTTAGAAGGTGAATCAGTGAGGTTAAGCCAGCCTTCCCCACTCTGGCCTCTCTGCAGTGGCATCCCCTCGGGGGAGGTGGGGAGGTGTGAAACTAGTAAGTCTGATGAAAGGCTTGCACTGTCACAATGCAAACCCCGCCCCTTTTGTACCTGACCTGTGACATCACATACATATCAAAAGGGGTAGAGGTTGCACCAAATTCTGCTTTCATTATTTTGACCAAAAAGCCAGAGCTGCAGACAACCATGTTTCCTAGGATGCTCTTGGCTGCTGCAGCTTACCTTTCTAGACGGGCGGGCGGACATTCTTCCAAGCAAAAGACGGCAGCATTCCAACAGGGCCTGGATGGAAGCAGACTTGGATCAAAGAATGGCGCAGAGATCATCTGCTTTTCTTTGTAGCATCCCAGCTTTAGTTCTCATTTTCTTAAATTAAAAGAACCTTTAAAAACTAAAATCAAGGGTAGCAGGAAGCCTACCAAGTACCGAAAAGTGCTGTCCACAGACACAGCGTTGGTTGTCTCAGCCTTTAATCCCTTCAGTCCAATTCTGTGAATCAAGGCCAATAGGGTGCAACCAGGCATGTCTGCAGGGTATGGTCAAAAAAGTCAAGATGAAAGCCACAACAGTCCAGTTGAGGCTCCATTGCACATTAAAAACAGGCAGACCCTTGATTGCACCACCCTGACGTTTTTTGTGGACACCCCTGTCTTCAACATAGAACTTCGTGGAAAGGAACCAAACACAGTTGTTAAACTGTTATGGGAAAACAATGAAGGACAGGAGTCAAACGTGTCTGATTCCCCACCCCACCCCAAATTAAGCTGGGCCATAGTTAGTATGGGGAGGGGTAAGCACCAGAAAATCATAGGACAGTAGACCAGACTGGGAAGCCAAAAAAGAGAAGGCAATGTAAAATCACTTCTATGTGGCTGGAGTCGAGTTCAGCTCAAGGAAATTCTTCATCTTTTGATTTGAAAATATGTTGGCAATGCAGGGAAACTCATTGGATATTCCTCCCAATGTCCACTGGTGGAGACAATAAAATTCATTGCAATAGATGGGGATCCACCTAGAGGTCAAATGGGTGGGTTTTTCTCCTGGCTCACTGTTCTTCATCTGAACTTCAACCTCTACCTTCTTCCATGGCACAGAAGGAAAGAAGGATGAGATGAGTAAGATGTTGCTGCAAAGCAAGTTGAAGCAGTGCAAACTCTGTTCTAGGAATATTTTTAAAAACTTCCAAAACGATCACATATCAAAATGCATGGCAGACTCTGACTGGATGTGGTGTGTGTGCAGGTGCAGGTGTGTGTGTACTACACATATAATGAACAGCAGGAGCAATGTACAGTAGTCTGAACATAGCAGCTGTCCAATTTTAGAGGTGTCTTATTCTCAGGCTTCAGAAATTGATCTTCCAAAATATTTAAAGAAATCTTCCTGAAGATTGGAGCTGTGGTGGTGGTGGTGGTGGTGGTGGTGGTTGTTGTTATTATTATTATTATTATTATTATTATTATTATTATTATTATTATTATTCTCCATCTGCCTTATGGTCAGGGGAACACTGAAACACCCCTTTGGATCAGCACCATGTTTTGCTTTAGTGGCAGAGCTGAAAACGTTGCTACCTCAAGTGACCACGTAGGTTGTTTGGGCACTCAAACTGTTCACCACGTTGCAACCTGTCTCCAGTGATAGCTTGGAGCTTGTTTAACCTTTGCACACAGCGTTGCCTAACTCTACATATTTCCTGCCCCCACCCCCACCACCTCCCAATGCACATACTGGTAAAGTTCAACAGTTATGCTTTCAAAACAGGTGTTATAAAAAGCAACTCTTCTTTCAGAAACACTGCATTGCCTTCAGTGTTTTGTCAGACGTTTACTTCTCCTCTCCTGCTCTGAGCCTTCCTGGCTCCTTGGAGTCCAACGGCCATGGGAATATTCATCCTGTCCTACTGTTCACAATGGATTAGCACCCTTCTGGCCACACGGAGCCTCCAAGAAACCTGGGGGTACGCCCTCCAACACCTCCCAGATTCTGTTCTTTATTTTCTTATGTCATTTATTTTAACTCTGGGCATCAACTGAAAGAGGAGGGGATGTGGAACATTACCGGTGTGGGTTATACTGTAACTATTAATTTATTAAGTTGTTATATTCATATTTAATTAAGTTAATTGTTGTCAAGTTCTCACTTCTTTGTCTTTCAAGCGTGGCCTTAATCCCTTAGCAGCAGCCCTTGCTGGCATGCCACGCAAAAGCTAACTCAGCCCTTGACCCAACCAAAGTTGTGCACTGGGGCTGGAGCTGGCAAGCCTGATGGAGGTCAGTTTTGGTCCCTGCTGGGGTTACCGAAGGATTCTTGCTGCAATTCACCTTAAATCAGAAGCATGATTTCTTTGGAGCTGTTGCTGGCTGTGCTTTCCCTTTGAGGGCGTGGCATTCTCCAGATTGGCAAGGCCAGGACAAAGTTATATTAGACCTGGTTTTACATACTATTTAATTAATTCAATACTGTCAACACAATCACCTTCCCCGTGTATTTAGGTGGTGACTGCTTTTGGAAGTGTGACCAAGGTTGCACCCAAAGATCTGGGAACTACATGTGCCTCAAGCTGTCCAACTCAAAAAAACTCATCTCCATCAAGCTGTTCAGCTGTTCAGCTATAGTTAAACTTCACTCATCTAGGACCTTCCTGGTCCCAGTGTGGTGAATCTTTCCCCTTGTCTTTAAAAGTGGGCAGTGCCACCACATCTTCTCTCTTTTATCTATCCAACCATTCTTGGCTTCTGCTCATGTTTCCTGAGCAGCAGAGAAGGAGGACAGTGCATGTCTTCCAGAAAGATATGAGCAGCTGGAAACATGGAGCCCAGTTTGGCCAGCTCAGTTTCCTCCTGCTGTAAAACCAGTTTCACCTACCCATGAGCAGAGAGTAGGAGAAAATAAGCTTCTTCCTGGCTGCACCAGGCAGTGGAAAAGTTAATACAGCTGGCAAAGTGAGAGTAGAACATCTTATAACCGATTGGTCTGGCAGAACAGTCCCCCTTTCTGCTGTTGCCCAGCCACATTGTACTCTTGAGAGGAAGACGTTTGATCTACAGATTTCCCAACTTTCCACTGCTTAAGAAACAGCTGAGTAGCAATGATGAAGGCAAAGCACCATTAAGTGCTTCCACCTCAGACTCATCTCCATTTTTTACTGGTCATTTGTAAATCCCTAATTTTTTTCAGCCAAGATTTATTCACTGCAATCCTTCTGAAGAAAATTATATAGTATTAGCAACAGAAGTGGGCAGTTAGCAAAAGGAGTCACTTTTAGCCCCATCAGCTGACCAAGTGCCTACTTGCAACCTGAGGTTCTTGGGCAAAAGTTATATGACCTAAAATTGACCAAAAGTTATACTGGCCTTTCTTCCTCCATCCTCTCCTTCCTAGTTGGGTTGTAAAAATGCTTTCACCATAAAGTGATGTGTAAAGGCCTGAAGTAATAACAAGAGCCTTAGAACTAACAAAGCTTTTACACTAGATTACATGTATAGTTTCTCTGTGAGTCATCTTAGTTTTCAAAGACTTGTCATCACTTATCTATGGACTCATTTTTCTAAAACATATAGACTGCTTTTTGGAATGGCCACCTGATCTAAAAATAAAGTCAGTGCTGTGTCTCAACAGGCCATTTAGATTGGGGAGGCGGGGGTGGGGGGCTTCCTTTCCCTTCTAATGTCCTGTCCTCTACTCTTAGTTAGGACCAGGCAACAATTCTGTGGCTGGGATTGGGTCTGTATCTTTAAAAAAAATCAGTATCCTATGGCCAATGGAGTGGAAGAGATGACATTTTCAGCCCATTTTGTGGGTATGGATTGAGGTTGGAATTAAAGAAATATCCTCTCAGCTCTTGGCCCTATTCTGTGTTTGTGATAAATGGATTCCTTTTTTGGGCAACTTGATAAGAAGATGACTGCACTTTGGACATGGAGAATCTTCAGATATCCTTTCTTACCTTAGACCAGTGTTTCTCAACCTTGGCAGCTTCAAGATATGTGGACTTCAGCTCCCAGAATTCCCCAGCCAGCATGCTGGCTGGGGAATTCTGGGAGTTGAAGTCCACATATCTTAAAGTTGCCAAGGTTGAGAATCACTGCCTTAGACTCATGACATGTAGAGACCCATCAGTAATTCTCCTTGTTTTCAGGAAAGAAGTGGCAGAGCCCCATGGAAGAACTTATACATTGCCCTAAGTTTGGGGTGGAGGAGATACTGGAAGGAGAAGAGCTCCCAAGGAAACTATACCCAGATCAATGTATTGAAATGAATGTCTTTCAGACCTAAGTTTATGAATTCTTCTACACCGCTATATGTGTTGGGCCTACATCTCCCAGAATTCCACCCACTGGGAATTCTGAGAATAAGAACCTCACAGATTTGAAGAGCACCAGGTTTGGGGAAGGCTGTTCCACAGCAAAAGCCCATGTTGCTGAGGAGAAATCAAGGTTGCTTCCTTTGAGCTACAAAAGGGTCATTTATCATGGGGACTAGGGCTATATTTGACTTGTGAAGCAATGTCAGTTTTTACAGGCTGAATTCCTTGGCTAATAGCCAGGAGCGATGTGTAATATTTTAGCCACACTGTTGTTACTTAATCCTTCCCTAATCTGAAATTTGCGCAATGGGGGCAAAAAAAAAAAAAATTACACAGAGCCACTGGATATCACATTAAATGCCAAACTTGGTTGTTGTTGTTGTAACAGATGACTGGAAATGTAGTTTCTTGGAAATCAAGACTTTTTTTTTTTGTAATGGAAATTTGAACAATTGATGGACTGGTCCATAGCATTTTTAGTCCTGTTTTTCTGTCCTGGAAAGCTTTGTTATGAAGGCCTCCTCCAAAGTTCAAAGTGGCTATAAACTTTCCACAAATCTGGAACTTTCAGTCCCCACCCCTAACTCAAAAACCACAGAATGGGATTCATATTTTTAACTCTTAGTTTAATTCTACACAACCGTTCCATGCCTTTTCTCCCTCTTCCCAACTTTTCTCATCTTCTAAAAAAGCTTAAGCACATGATAGCCCATTTTCCCCATCTTTCATTATGAAGCTTAGATAAAGAGAAAGAAAGAAAAATAAAAATACCAACTTGAACTTTATTTAAATATTACAAGAGAATGCAGCCTAAATTAATGAGACAAAAGCAATAAGTCCAATGTCTCGTATAAAAAGGAGGAAAAAATATAGAAAAGGGGAAAAAGGAAAGGGAAAGAAAAATGGGAGGGAAACTAATAGAAAATATGTAATCAGAGGCCAACTACTCTAGAAAATTAGTGTGCATTATTTGAACCTTGTCTTTAAAAACCTAGCTGGAAGTTTTCTTTTCTTTACCTGCCGTATTAGGGAGCTATCAATCTTTAGCGGTTAACATCTTCAGTTTTGGCACATGCTAACAGAAAAGGAGTTCCATGGAAGGTTAGATTATGTGACCTCTGTGGATGGAAGCTGTGGATGGAAGCTCTATCAAATCGAGCAAGGATGCATTGCTAGGGTTATCGGATCTGGGCTGCAGAACTTCAGCAGACCGCTGGATGGCCACCAAGAGGCACAATATGCTGTCATCCAGTGGTCATCCAGAGTTTTGCAACTTAGCTATGATAGCCCTATGCATTACTTTTATGAACTGCTTTGAATAAATGGTTTTCTGTGCTTATTTGATATTAATACCAAATAAGTTTTATTGACTGTCCAGTATCTAGCTGCCCCTGGCTAATCTTATGCAAGATTGGACTTGGTTAGTACTTGGATGGAGGACGATCTAGGAAGTTCAGAGATGCTGGCTAAACTGGGGAATTGAAAAAGCACCCTGAAAAATGGCAGTGGCAACTGCTTGCATACCATAAGCACAAAACCTGCATGGACGTTCACCTAAGTGAGCAGGAGCTGAGCTCAAGGTGAAGAAATTTTTTTTTAATTTCACAAGGACATTTCTTGCACAATGCTTTCAGAGAAAATTTCCATCTTGCAATTTATAGAATGTGGTGTCCAGGCACCACCATATTTGATTTCTAAACGTCCTGTGCTTTCCCACCAGTTTTTATTGTCCACAATAAATTACTACAGAAAGACAGAACACCTCAGTAATTCCTTATGATTAGGTGTACTACAAGATCTCCGTCTAGAAGTCCCTTGGTTTGAAGAAACTGAAATAGAAGCCTCAGTTGGTGGGGACTTCCTGTAGGAAAAATAATATATATTATCTATACATTGATGCATATGGCTGCCAAGAATAAAGATAATTTAATTAGGTACTCATTGGACTTTTAACCAATTCTCTGGTTGATTAAGCAGCTTGAAACAGGAGTGTCAAAAGAGATTTGCAAAGTTTGCATTGGTAATTGGCTTGGTGAGAAATCCAAGTTGATGTGAAGGTAGCGATGTTGTTTCCTGAAGGGTAGAAATGTAACATCAAGTAATGGTGTATCTCTATATTTATGCACAAGAGATGTGCAGGTATAAAAGAAATACTGGTTGATCAAGTATGTGTTTTACCAGATTCATTTATTTTATGGTATTGTGTAAGAATAATAACAGAAAGTTGTTTTTACTTACTTTTTACATGGCTCATATATGTGTCAGAATAGACCAAGCCATTTTAACCTTTCAGATGTGCTAGGAATACAATTCTCAGGATTGCCAACCAGCATGTCTTTGGGGAATTCCAGCAATTATAGTTCAGCACATTTGGAGGAGAACATGCTGAAGAAGATTGATGCCTATCCATACTGGAGGGATTCCTTGCTCTCTCTAGGATCTAAAGCAGCTTTCCCATCTTGTTACCTTCCAGCTGTGTTGGGATTGTAACTTCCAAAATGCTCAGCCAATATGACATAGGAATTGTAGTTCCAACACATCTGGAGATTAGCAGATCAAGGAAGGCTGTGCTAAAGAAGGGCAAGCTAGACTGAAATTTCTATGGAAATAGGACAGAAAATGCAAGATGTTGAAAAAGTACCAAAAGTACACTTCTTGTGATAAGGGGAGGGACCTATGGAAGACTATTGAAAAAAAGAATAATTCTCAGGAATGCAACCAAGAGAAAGTCAAAAGGAAAAATATGAGCAGGTAAGGAAGACTGAGAGTAGGTGGACAAGTGATATTTCATGTTCTGGAACTGAAGGAACACAGAAGTTCATACACTGATTTGAAGTAAACTGCAAAATCTTTGCCAATCTCTACATTTATACATATAATTATAAATTTAGCTCATTTGCAAATGTTTTTATCTGTAGGACATTACTGTTTCAAGTACAAATGCTACTACATAAAATGCAAGCCCATCTCAAAAATATATATTTTCCTGCTGCCATAAAACATCAGAACCCAAACAGCCTCCAAAATATGTGCAGTTCAAATCTGCCTTTGAGAAATCTAAAATGTCAACATTTTAAAGTCAACCTATTGATTTCAGTAGATGAATGTAGACAAATTCAAGGGGTCTAAAAGGGATTTCGAATTACGTTGTCTAAGGAGAGCGTTCAGCTCCCTGGTGAGAGGTGACCTCACGTCTTCTCTCTAACTGGAAATTAATCACTCAGTAATTCAGTGGAGTTGCACCAAGAATCCCATGCCACCTAAATTAAATGAGCCTTGGGCCATATCCTATCACTCTTCCACTGCAGTGTGAGAAGAAATGCACAGTTAGCCTGTGAGTAAATCCAGTCATCAGAAATGCCTCCCTGTTGGGCAAAGGCATAAGGCATGTGAAGAATGCACTTGTCTCTGAAACACCGCCACCCTGGGAGAAGTGTTACATCTTGCTCTGTGAATTCTATTTATTTTTGGTCTTCTGTAGATGGCTTGCAGTTGTTAGGAACATGATTGCCTCACACAGTTATGCTAATGTTTGCACTTCATAGAACGTAATTGATACTCCTGCTGCTTCCATGCCAAATATGGAAGCAGAATCCTGCAGATCAGCCTTGTTTTGTTCCTCAATACTGTAAATAAAAGACAGTCAAGTTGCCTCACAAAAAATTAAAAGTCATTTATTTTGCAATTGAAAAAAAAAAAAACAACACCTCCAACATCCCTTCCCTCTTTTCCTTAAAAATTATAGCTGTGTAGCCAAAGAGCACTAATTGGATTTCATGCAGTGAGCAAATGTTTTTCAGGTTCAGCAAACCCTAAACTTACAGCCTGTTCTGTAATCGCGTTCAGCTGATATATTTGAACTTAAGGCTACTGGTGTCACTGAAATCCATGGAACAAGCTAATACTGTGCCAAAAATCTGTCTTCCCCTTTCTCCCATTTTTTCCCTTGAGAAAGCAGGTGCTAGCACATTGTGAGAATGCTTCAGAATGTATGGTGGTGGCGTTTTTGAGTTCACTTGATTCTGCAGAAGTGGTGGAAGATGTTGGAGCTTCGTTTGGCTTTGTTTCAATTCTACATTTCTCCAGTTCTCTGCAGCTGACCTGGTTGCTAAACTAAAAATGTGCCCTAGACAAAGTTCCCCGTGATGGCCTTGCATGAAGTGTAACCAAAGCCTAAGAATCTAGGAAGGATCCTGGCTGCTGGAATTATTATTTTACTTTAAACAACAAGACATTCATACCCAGAGACGGCGCCCCACCACCACCACGATCTCACTGCCAAATGACAAAGCCCATACTGAGAATGAATGACATTTTCTTAATATTCTTTTCCATCACAAGAAAGAAAGGCCAGGAGAAAAAGCTAAATGCCATTTTGGTACAGCACTAGAACAAATGCTGGAGTCATCAACTGGAATGTGAGATAAACGTAAATTTCATGTTGACTGATTCACACATATGTACCCATTGCTTGAGGGCTACCACATTTGAAGATGTGAACAGGCTCCCCTGAACTTGTCTATCATCAATCCATACAGTCTTCTATGATACGTGTGTGTGTGTCTGTGTCTTGTTTTGTTTTGTTTTGTTTTGTGTTTAATAGGCTCAGGGTTTGCACTCAAGTCTTGGAAAAAAAAGGAAAAAAAATCCAAGGTTCCTACAGAAGAAATGGTAATCCTGTTTCAAATATCCTGGTGCTGGTGTGTAATGTGCAGTTCAGTTTACCTTGTGTCCTGACATTATTACAAGTGTGTTTATTGTGTTCATTCCACAGCCCTGCCAACTGTTGCTTCTGCTGGAGAATCTATAGTTCCTAGACCACCCTGCAATATCTATAGAGAAGAAATGAACACAACTACAAATGCTGACTTAGGTTCTAATATAAATGCATCATTATGTGAATTTTCTATTCAGCTACAGAGCCAACATGAATTTAGAATTCATCAGTTGTTTTCCCAGCTTGATATCAATAAATTAAAATGGGAATATGCATCTTCATGACTACCTTAGAAGTCTGGCAGATGAGAATTCATAATTTCAATTTATTCAGCTTTGCTTATGCAGAATGTAACGGGGTTAAATTCCAGCTTCACCGTGACCATAACTTTGGCTTAAATTTGCTTCAAAACTCCTTTTTCTCCTCAAGAGCTTGAGTAGTTGCAACCAAGGGAAGTCCAGAAAATAACAGCTTCCAGGCTTTATAAGGAAAGTCCTTTCATGGATCACCAAAAGTTAAACTCATGCTTTAGATGGTTTTGCAATCTCATTGGCTGGACATGTATTTATTTATCTAAAATCACAAGGTTTTCTCTGTTTTAATATACAGTATTATGAAACTTTTTCCATCTAAGACGTTGTGTGCACTGAACTTTGAGGGTAATCTAATCAATCTTCATAGGTAGTTTGCATATGTATACAACACCAAGATAACTTTAGGGAAGTAATTTGAGATATGATGGTGCGGGACATCCACTCAGCAAGTTCATGGAAACTATGCTTGCTCTGTGTGGTAACTTCCTCAGAATAGCAAATGAAGGTGCAGCTAAGGTAAAACTGTTCTTTCTGTTGTTTGATTAGCACACTACCATTTTCTTCACTTTCTCCAGAGTCATGTTTCCTAAAGAAAACAGCTAGGAAAAATGAATCAACTTTCTTCAAAAGTATGTATTTAATTACTTATTTTAACTGAAAAATAACTTCTCCCAGGAGTTTCATATCGATGTTCTATGGGACCCCGCAGGTGAAAACTCACCAGGCATAGTTCTTCTCTTGTCCTGCTAGTGAGTGGTATTGCCTAATCAGGGAGGTGTAAATTGCCCCCCAACTCCCAACCCTCATAGGCAATCCAGGAAAGTACTATGGTCAATAGTATCAAATGCCACTGAGAGATCCAACAGGACCAAGAGGGGGGCATTCCCCCACCCAGATTACCACAAAAGTCATCAGTCAGAGAAACCAAGGCCTTTTTTTGTCCCATGACCAGGTCTGAATCCATGAATTTCTAAATTGCTAACTCCAGCAAACTAATGGGGATGAAACAAGGACATCATTTTTTTGAGAGCATTCTTTCCTTTTGTTAAGTTTAATCCCTGTTTTGGTGAGGATGTTCTAACTGGCTGGGCTATCTCATGAAAAGAAGGCACATTAGATACAGGGATGTCCAGGGAAGTCAAAACAGTCAGGACCATGCAGTTGAAGTTCTCCTCCCTTCTTACGTATGTGCAGTTAGATACATGTACTGTATTTGCACATCAAGATTAACTGGGCTGGTGGATGGAGAAGGATGTAAGTGTGTGATGCCAACTCCCAAACAAACCCAGTCTCATTTGTAATTAAACTAACTGTACTTACCCATCTGGTTCCCACTGTGTCAAGAGAGGTGTTTGTAGGATGAGAGGTTTTCATCAAAATGATGAAAAAGTGACATGCACCTTCATTTCAGGAGCTCTTTCATACATTTGTGTGATGTCACAACCCTAGTACAAAAAAGAGCCAGACCTTGAGAGGCAATGACACAACATTGCTTTCCTCAGTTGACCTCCCTGAGAATGGCTTTTTACTTCAGGGTTAATTGTCCCTCCCAACATTTATGATTTAGATGACATCCTAGAGAGGTCTCACAAAAATGGTCCTCTCTAAGAGTTTTATCTCAGTGACTGCCCTGATTTTCTCATACTCCTTCTATGGCTGCATAGGGAGTGAGCAAAGGGTTTGGGGGTGATAAGACCCCCATAAAGCAGTCTCCAGTGGTGCCAATTTCAATTACACTACTGTGGCTTTTTTTCACTTCAGAGGAGGAAAGAGAGGGAGGGTGAATAAATAGAAGTGGGACAGGAAGCAACAGTTCTGGGTACCTTGTGTCAGCTGGGTAGACTATAAAAGTGGCTAGGTCCAACCATCCCGTATCACGCATGAAAATGAGATGGGAAAGGGGATGGCTGGGTCTGTATTTAGACAGCAACACAGAGTGGTCAAACATCTGACTCTTCAAGGGGTAGGTCTCTTTTTGACTGGTAAGGACCTGTTAGGAAAAAAATCACAGCACAAATGAAATCTATCAGCTGATTAAATCCATGCATTGCTTCACTTGTTGACTAAGCTCATCTGGCAGCAGGACTGGAGGTGGTATGATGTATCCCAGATGACTATTAGCTTGCTGGACATCAGTTGTAGTAGATGCAGCCTTCCTATAATTTGCCTAAACAATCCACCTACAGAAAATGCTCTTGCATATTCCTTAAGCTGAGGCTGGTGTGTAGTCAGCTTTTAGTCCCATAGAATGGGAAGCTGGCTGAGAAGAAAGCCTTGGAAAAACACTCCTGCTCACCAACTAAGAGCAGGAATAGGCAAGATGACACCCTTAGGCACAAATATACCTGCAAACAGCTCCCGTGTTCCCGAAGACTAATTGTGTTTGTTAATCCGGGTGTTGTGAGTTCAGCAAGTCCATCTTACGTATGACCACCACCAATGGAGGGACTGTAGGACTAACAGGACCAGAGCAAGACTGGGGGGAGGGAGGGAGAAGTTATTGCTGCCCTATCTTCAAATAAGAATTATGCATCACTACCCCAGGTTGTGGGGAGATGATGCTCTATCCTGGAGACTCTGAAGGCCTGGGTGGGAGAAGGGGTGGAGTCCGTCAACCCCAATGGAACCCAAGCAATAAGGAACTGTTGTCGGCACACTGCAGGAGCTCCTTTGGTGTTAGTGTAATCCTCGGATGGCAAGGCACTCCTGATCCAGCAGCAGTTCATAATTGGGGGTGGGGGGAATGGTGGTGAATGTCTTTCTGGATTTGCAGCTGCCGCTTGAACAGCATGGAGCCCACAATTAAGGGGCTTTTGCCCAGCCGCATCCTTTCTTGGTGCAAGGGGTCCCAGCGGCTGTAACTCATGCTCTCATCGCCGCCCGCATAGATGACCGCAATGTGTTTTGCATGGGGCTGCCGTTAAAGACCACCAGGAAGTTAGACCTAATCCAGAATGATGGGAGCGTATTACAACCATATGGTGGGCCCTGCCCTGGTTACCCAGTTCAGTTCAGAGTCCAATTTGTGTCAGCTTATAAAGCTCAGGGATACCTCTAAGACCTGCTCCTCCGACTGGATTCCACCTGGCCTGCTAGATCATATAGGAAGGGGCTCCTTCCTGGCCCAGATTTCCAGGGGAGCCAAAGCTAGAAGATGCTGCTTCTCTGTGGAATGGAACCCCCTGAGATCAGACTGGCCCCCTCCCTAGAACCTTCAGAGAGTTATTAGAAATGGAGCTTTTTTTGGAAAGCTTTTCAACATCACCTATACCTCTTGTTGTTATTTGTTTCTCCTCCTTCCAGTTTTGATTTTGCAATTTGGGTTGTATGTTGTTTTAACTCTGTCGTGTTTGTTTTTACAGGGACCTTGTAAGTGCCAAGAGTTGCGAGATGGTGGCGGGATCAAAAATGAAGGAATGAGGAAATCACAAAAGGCCTCAAAGGAAGCGAACAATTCGTTACGAAACCAGATTTATTAAAGTTTTTTGTACAGGAATTTTACAACTTCATCATGATAATTCTCAAAATATGTACATATTTACAGATTTTCAACAGTGTTATTAACGTTCCACCTACCAAAATATACAGATTTACAGGCAGGTCCAAGGATATTAAAAAAAAAAAAAACTGTATCACAGATACAAATATATTAAAGCAATCACAAGAGCTTTAGTGCAATTAAGGTCAACAACTTTTCACCTCTAATTATCTTGATTTATCAAGTTAGTATTGCCAGCCATAATTCACATTTAATCTGCTCTTTGCTAACTCGGGTTTGTTTAGGGTACACACAGCATAGTTATTAAACTACAAAAATAGAACTCAGTGACAAAACGCTGCATGGGACGTACACAGGAGATGAAGCGCGCCGAATCTGGGGAGCCCTTTTTTGCAAAAGCCTTGAAATTGTATCGTGTGAGGTTTCAAAACCTCACCCAAACTATTGACTTTTCAGCTCTCCTTATATGGAACGGTGGCTATTGCAATCATTGTACGTTGCTTACTATCCCTGATGGCTTCACAGAAATACATTTCCCATTGTACCTTGAAAGACGAAGCTACATAAATCTGCAGTACATTCCTATCCCAGAGGTGAAGCATCTAAGACAGTGTTTCTCAACCTTGGCAACTTTAAGCTGCGTGGACTTCAACTGGCTGGCTGGGGAATTCTGGGAGTTGAAGTCCACACATGTTAAAGTTGCCAAGGTTGAGAAACACTGATCTAAGGCCTTTCACATCGAGCTAAACTGCAATTCCCAGAATCTCTCACCCATGGTCCTGCTGGGAATTGTAGTTTTTCTTCCAGAAAGTCACGGATTCCTACTCCTACCCTACCCCAGGCAGTTTTAGAAAGGAAACCTAAGTGCTTTCCCATGATTTTTTTTTTTTAATTCCGCACAGGCACACTAGCAAGCCTGCTCACAAGAGATCCAGTTTATTTTCGTCTGTGATGTATCAACAGCAAGACACACCAACTATCTTCCCTTCCAGTTATCCCAAGCGTCTTTCCTTTGCCTGCTTGGATAAACTGTCACTCAGAAACAAGGGCCTATTTTATACCCACTGGAATTGACGCTGCTGTCAAGGACTTCATTATCCCACTCAGGAAGCTAAGGCTTGCCCAAAGTGTATTAATTATGGACCACAAATTAAAATAAGACAATCTCTTATTTTAGAAAGACACAAAAGTGCAAAAGGAAGAAGAGTTTTCCGGAGGCAGATTATAGTTGGCAGAGTCACAGAAAAACACGTTGGTATTGCTTCCTGGTTTAGCTAATGGGCAAGGAGAGAGCAGAGGGAGCCAGCGCGTTGCATCACCCGTTTGAACAAAAAGCAAAAACACAACTGCGTTTCAGTCTACACAACGAGATAGGGCTTATCTCGGCCTCTCAGGTTAGGCCACTCCACCCTTGGCTGGTGTGTTTTGGTATTCGGATATTGATGCTGCTTAAGAGAGCAACACCCAGTTGCACAGACACAAGGGAACTAACCAAGGTCAGAAGCAGGCCCTTTCAGATGACGGCTTGAGAAGTATGCTGAAAATTTGACTGCTTCAGGTGAGATTTGGCATCCAAGCACCAGAGCGAGCTGTGAAAGCGCATCTATAAAGGCAGGGTTCCCATTACTTGCGTGGATTGGAGTGACCTCTCGGATGAGCAAATGTGGGCGGACAATGACAAAACCAGAGTCTTGGGTGGAAGCGTCTTTCCCCTTGTTTCATAAGACCTTTTTTGCTGGAGATGCCAGAGGGCGAGAGCGACATCTTGATAAGCACACACAGATCCTCCCTTGGCTAACACTGTGCTTAAGACACCAACATAAACAGTGCATCACTGTCAAGTCACATCTGTTTGGCTGCTGAGTCACGCCTGGAAGAAGTTGAAAGGTGGCTTCACCTTTTCTATAAAATACATGGTAATGCACTAAGGGCCTATCTTTGTTTGCTTTAAGGATTAAGGATCAAATGGATAGTCCAGAATGTAGCTGCAAATGTGACCGTTAGCTAACGAGGGAGCTTCAAGGAGGCCTGGTCTTTGCATCCCAACAAAAGCAGCATCAAGAGCCCCCACTCAGATTGCATGGAAGCCCTTTTAATAGATCTATTGAGGATGCTGTGTATGGAGAAAGAGTGGTGTTTTCCTAAAGCCAGGGGTATTTGCTGTAATGGTTCTGACCTTTCAATGAAAATAACTGAAATCTGAATACAGTTTGGCACCTTTGGGACTGGTAGCAATGCAAGGTTTTGGAAAATTCTCCAAGTGTGGTAGACAAGGCCTAAACCTTCCCAAAGTGCCTGAGCCCCTGTGCCCTGACTCAAGGCTGCTGAATTCTAGATGTCAAGGCTCTGCAGGTCAAAATAACAAAGATTAGCTACCGGATCTGTCCATCCTAAGTCTTCACCACAGCTCTGTTGAAAGGCTTAACAGCAGCTTTAAATCTGGATTAACCAAGTTAGGTTTCAAACCGTAAATCCAGCTGTTCAAAAGCTAAAGCCCCTAAGGTCAACGGGTTTCACAAGATTAGGGTGCACAGCCTGAACTAGAGTGCTGCCTTGAAGGGTGAAACATTCAAGTTGGCTATGAACTGACTCGTCTAAGCAACCAGCAAAACACCGGGAGAACGCTGGGCTGAAAAATAGGATAGCCACTTGAGAGGGGGAAAAAAAAATCCTAGAAATCAATGTCAGTACTCTTATTCCCCACTCCCACTTCTTTTTCTAAATGTGCCACCCCATCATTCTAGCACTGTGATTATCACCCGTCCTGCCTGGCATCATAAGAACCACAAGTGCATTTTGCTCTTACATCACCAGCAAAAAGATTCTGTAATCAAAGGCCAGCTGGCAGTCCTGTCATTTCCATGATGGATGAGAGGACAGGAGAATCCTCTGGCACCTCTGCCATTGCTGTTTATATCTGTAACAGTATAAACTGGGCAGCAAAGCCAGACCATGTGAACCTGAATATGCACACAGGGCTCAGGGCTCTTCTGTTAAGGAGAAGAAAAGAAGGAAGCCAACAGAGGCCGCAATACTTACATTGCAAATTCCAGATATAGCAATCTGATTTTCCAATGAAATCCAACATTAGCCTCCCCCTCCCCCAAATTCTAGTTCAAAAGTTCAGCATACTTGCACCAGATGGCAGTCCCACGGACATCAAGGGAGAATCCCTAGATTTAGCAACCCAAGACTGCAATCATTCTGGAAGTTTTTATAGACGTGGGAGAATATACAGGCCTTCCGCCTGTGAGATAAGTGCATTTTAGACCTCTATTGTCCTGAGCGCAGGAAGGCTTTTGGAAAGCTATGCATTTACAAGAGGAACACACACGTGCACTGACACAAAACGGACACAAAACGCAGTATGCAAGAGAGAAATCTCTTGTCCCCGAGGCAAAGTAGGCCGAGCTAGCAGAAGAAGAAGCTCATATCATTGTCCTCTTTCAGTTGCTCTGGAACAACTTGATCAGAGATTCTTACATCCTGGTCAGCGTGCCCAGATTCCAAAACGGCATCAAACCAAGGATGGAGCAAAATTTCAGGAGCGGTGAGTCTCTCAGAGGGTTCTCGCCTCAGAAGACTGCGGATGAGGCACCGTGCTTTGGGAGAGACGTGGTCAGGGATACAGAACTGTCCGCGTCGGATTTTGGAAAACAGGGCGGTAGGGTCCGAGTCGTGGAAGGGATACCGTCCCACTAGGAGAGTGTACAGCATAACTCCTAAACTCCAAACGTCAGCTGACTTCCCAGAATAGGTCCCCGTTGTGTTTAAGATCTCTGGACTGACATATGCCGGACAGCCGTGCTTGTCTGACAACGCATCATCTTCCCCTTTCATGATGTGGGTATCTTCCAAACTTTCAAGTCTCAGCTGCATCCTGGAGAACAGAAGAGGCCAACACATGAGTTATAATGCCAACGGTGCTCAGAGGTGTAAATGTCATGCACACACACATATATGCAGCAGAGCACATATGCCCAAATGTTAGCCACTGTTCTGAAATAGCAACCTGTATGTCAAAACCATTGCTCAAGGCTTCTACATAGGGTTAATCTGAAAAGACTGTAAAGTAAGGCACATGCTATGGAGAACAGTTCATGTAAGTTCATCAGCCGTTCCCTTCTCAAGGACATAAGTCACTTTCATTATGAGTAAGCAATTGTAGATCAAATGCCACAGTCAAAATGGGCATGGCCTTTGAACCGAAATGGCTCACACACCGGGGCCTTGAAACATTCAACAAATGGAGATCATGTGTCAGTAGGTAAAAATGCATTTCTTCCAATTCAATAACAAAATATTACAACACAGGTAAGAGTATAAATGAGCTATCATTTACTTCCTTCAGAATCACCACCTCTAAAACTCACAGCAAAGACTTCCATGCACGAATGGGCTGCAGCAGAACCAATATCCAACGTACAACTATTCTCAGTGGGTTGTCAATCATAAAAGGAGTCAAGCAAACGACATGCGCATGAGAGACTCCATTACAGCAAATCACATTCACAGGGCAATGATCTTGGACGAAAGCCAGTTTTGTCTTGGTGACGTCAAGCCTTAACTTGTGGATGGATTGCAGCCAAAACTTACATCCCTTTTGTTCCTGAAATAGTTGTAACTCTCTAGTTCAGTTATACAACACCCCCCTCAATACACACACAGACACAGAGTGGCCTTGTAGGTTACACAGCTTTTATGCAGAAGTCTCTTCCCAAAACCTTGCACTGCTAGATTGCTGTTCTTACATTTGCCGATTAAATATTTTCCAGCTTCTGTCAGTGTGGTGTGCCACCTTCCTTACAACTTTTGCTGGCCTGACTCCTTGCTGTGACCTTCCTCTCTTAAACCAAGATTCTTCTCCCTTCCCCCTGTCCTAGCTGATTCTGTAAATGGAAAATATGAGTCAGATTGTCCTACCTGCTCTCCAACTCCCTGGTGGGATCCAAATTTCACACCTGTGCTTACTAGGCTAACATCTTGCCCAACATTGCTTAACCCCCTGGTTACCAAACGTAGTGCATACAACATCGGCCCTGCGCAATTACTAAGTTTCTAAATTAGCAGCACTGAGGAGCGCAATCTGCTATTTCAGCAAATGATTCAGTTTATCACAGCCAGCCAAACACACAACCGTTTCCCTTCAAGGAGAAGCAGTTGCTGTTTTTATAGGTCAACATGTACTTTCTGATAGATTGCCCTCGTCCCCAGTCCCGCTCATTGCCAAAGGGCCATCGTTTTGCTACAGGCTTTCCACGTTGACTTTGGTTGACTGATTCACACATGCACATTCACCCCTTGATTATATATGTTGAGCACCCGATGCCTCAAAGTTACAATGTGACCTAATGGCATTGAAAACACTGAGCAGGAAGCTTCATCTATGGTGCAGAATCCCTGCAATCCGCCTTCCTTCTCACTGTGAGAGCTTTCATTCAGCAATCTCTTTGCTCCAGTTGCCGCTCTCAGTGCCCACATTCATGTGCTAAAGCAGGACATTTAACAAGATGGCCTGGCTTTCACAAAATACTTTCCCCTAACAGGTGAGCTCACATATCTTGGCTAGCCAAAAAAGGAATCAACTAGATTTGCACAACATGTGGATACAATTATTATGACCATCACACATCAGAGACGATGGAATCACATTTTCAAAAACATCGCAATATGCCATTGCTCTGCCCACAAAAGGAGCCCAGCGGGCAGCGCACACTGCTTGCAGCTGCTTCTTCACCCACCCCAGCTCCTTCATTTCCCTTTGCCAGCTTTTTGCTCCACGTTTTCAGTAATTATTTGTAACTCCTCTTGGCCTAAAGCAGACATCAAACTTGTACCAGTGCATCTGAACCTGTATTTACTTATTTATCATGTTAAAGCTGGACTGCATGTTGTTAAAAAGGCAGAGACAGCCCAAATCCGTTTCTCAAGGCTCCTTAGTCAGCAACGTCAACTTCCCCTGCAAGCAAACTACAAGAGATTTACGCAGCTACCTCCACAAATGCAATGCCTGTTAAATACAAGAGTCTCCTTGCATCAGTTCAGCAACCATTTAGCCAGCATTGTTTCCATCCACATCCAGATATTTCACAGGCATTCCCCATTAAGACTCTCCTTAACAAGTGATTCTCTGCCACTGCTATTCAGAAGCGCTAAGCTTGCAACAAAAGCTCTGGTACTAAGAGAGATGGGGGAATTAATTAAATGCAACAAGAAGACATAATCTCCCCTTAGGGAAAAGGAATGGTTTCTACCAGACAGACCTAGATTCTCCAGTCTGTAGTGAGGCGCAACCCCTACCGGACTGAAGAATCCAGAATGATGCTGGGAATAATTTATTCGTTATTATAACACAGAAGAATCAGCTGCTCCTTTACTGAAAGTAAAAACACTGAAATTAAACACCAAAGGTTTTAAAACATGCATACGCATACACTGAGAATTAACTACACAATTCCTAGCATTCACAAGCAACTGTGCTATCACTTCAAAGTAATGAATGGATTGCAGCAGTCATGTGTGAAATTGCTTTTAATGTCAAAAGCAGAACTCCCACAAAGTTCAAATGGGCTGGATTTTCCTACCTATTCTGGGCCTGCTGACACATGAACCAACTACAGTTATCTTCAAAGAGCTGATCTCAGAAGCTTCTTCCCTCCTGCCCTTAGCACTCTCCTTCTTTAAGGGGTCCTACAGCTCATCTCTAGAGGAGGACAAAGACATGCAACCTTGCACTGTTGACACAGTCGTGATGCCGGGTGGAGCAGTGTGCTGGCGAGACAGCCACCAGCCTCTGAAATATGCCCTTGCAAACTTCCCAGCACTTTCTCTCCACTTGTCCCCTGGGCCAAGATCTAAAGGACCACTCAATTCTTTCAAGACACCCAAGACGGCCAGACAGCCAGTAAACAGGGCCAGCTCACAACTCAAACATCACAAACTGTGATTAACAACAACTACAGGTTGACATGATTAATTCTCTAAAAATGCAATGCAAACCTACACTGGGGGGAGGGAGATGGTGCCGAGCTGAACATTATTAAAACTTGACCCCAAATTGTCAACACCATTCCTTCTGCATCAAACCAAGTTGGCATGCAGAAAGATCCTTGGTGACTTCGAGGCCTTCAAGTATAGGCACTTCATTGAACAACAGATTAGAAGGGCACACAAATTGGTTGTAGAACTACAGAAGACACACTCATTCAGTCTCCCTATGCCACTGACTGGGGCCAGTTTTTGCATTCCTGGCTAAATCTCTAGCTTCTATTCTCCCAACCCTTCAATCAATGACAGGCTCTTTGTCTAATTCTCATCTGCCATCGATGCCCAAATATAGTTCATTTAAATGTGTGACACTAAAAAGTACATCAATCTTTAATTCACGTCTACTCTGCCACACACCTAACCTTGTAATCTAACTGAGACTCAAACCGCATAGGACAAAGTCATTCATAGACCAGTTATGCTAGTTTTTTTGTTTGGATTGAAGCCAATTAACCGTTGGGATCTTCAGCTCAATCAAGATGAATGTGGATTTAAAACAGCTTAGCCCCCACCCCCACCCCTGGGATCTATTAGTTTAAATTAAGTTATTCCGCTTAGCAATCAGAATCCCGTCCTTGTTCTGTACTGAATTTGTTTGTACAGTACAGTACAGATCTACAGTACGCATGGCATGTTGCCTATAAACAATCCTCAGTGGAAAAGCTTCACATACAAACATCCGACAAGGATTAACCTTGTCGGTTATGTCATGTGTGCCACTGCTGGGAAGCCAGGATCTGGCACTAAATTCCCAGCTCACAAACTTGTGACCAACAGGCTTTTCTATTTGTACACCATCTTGCGTACACATTTGCTCCAACAGGAATGCAGATAAAAAGTGCAAAAATGACCTTAAGAGGTTGAAAGAACAGCAACTTAAAAAAAACAAGCATGCTTCTGTAGCAGCCACCCTTATTTCTCTGGAAAGGATAGTAAGTGAAGTTTGTGGAGGAAGAAAAAGGTAGAGGGAAGAAAGCAGTCCAAGAAAAACAGCACCATTAGGTTCAAGGTTCAAAGGAGGTCAGGAGTAAAGAAACCATGTAGGGTTTCAAAAATTATTTGTGCTACGTGTACATCGCCACTACTCCAAGTTAAATGTTCCATTAGACCACTGTTTCTCAACCTAGACAACCTTAAGATGTGTGGACTTCAACTCCCAGAATTCCCCAGCCAGCAGTGCTGGCTGGGGAATTCTGGGAGTTGAAGTCCACACATCTTAAAGTTACCTAGGTTGAGACGCACTGCACTAGACCCTTATCCATTCTTCAGTGCAATAGCAATTTGGATCCCAGCCAGAAGCAAGGCAGATGTTTATATAACACAACTCACATACTAGCATGGCAAAAAGGTTGGGCTTGAATGAGAAAAGCCAAGACCACATTTTGTGCCTGGGATGAGCATTGTCAATTGAATGTGCTCTGCCTACCTGCTCTTTCCCAACAGCATGCAAGGGTATAATTGCACAGGGCTTATCATCAGGATTATTGTGGTATGTTATCCATGTACACTAGGTATTATTGGATATTAGTCCCTACAGAAAGAATAAAAGCCAAAAGCTTCCCCAGACTGGATCACCACCCTTCCCCCCATTCTAAAGAGGTCTATTTGATACAGAAAACTGCTATATGATTTATAGCAGGGGTGAGCAACTGGCTGCCCATGGGCCAAACCTGGCCTTGTAACTAAAACTAGAAAACAGAAGGGCATGGGTAAGCATTAAAAGTGGCAAGTGGGAACATGGGCCTGAGGATCTTCTTTGGAGAGATATCTGAAAGCCAACCATCACATAGGCCTGTCCGCTCACCTTTCTTCATTAGAAAACACAAATTTCCTGAGTTTGAGGTCCCCCAGCACAATAGCTGACTGGTGGCAGTGAGCAACTGCAGAGACAATCTGTTTGAAGAGTCTAGCAGCTTCCTGTTCCGGCAGACGCTTGCAGCTCCTAACGTAGGAATGCATGTCACCAAAGTCCTTGTCAAAAAAGACATACGCCTTCGTCTCTCCAAGGATGACCTCCACTATCCCAGTGATGTTTCTGTGTGACGGTAACTGGATGTAAGGCCTGATTTTGTCCTGGTAGTGTTTGAGAGGGAAGACCTAGAGATAGAACCAAGTGGGGAGGGAGAGAGAGAAAAAAAGAGATTAAATAAAGGGATTTTATTGGAGAATACAAGCAGCAGGAATGATTCGATTTGATGGATCCTGATCAAAACATCTGCATTCATTAAACCCTGTTCTCACAGTTATTAGTAAAATGGGACCCTCCGTTAAATCACCCATTAAGGAGGAGATAGTAGAAGATGCTGCCATGGTCAAAACAGAGCAGCATGGAAAAAGAGAGAGGCAGTCAAGCTTTTGGAAGAATTACACACTTTATGGAATATGTAACCAAAATATGCCACATTTCATTTCTGTGCAAAGGTACTTAGGTAAGGAAGGGGAATTCATTTTTGGAAGATGATGGAATAGCAGTGGTCCGAATAGCTGAAGGAGAGGGTGGCAACTTGGCCCCCTCCCAAGCTTTTGAACTACAATATCCATCATTTCCCACAACCAGTGTGGCATCCTGGGCTGTTAGGTTTTGGAATATACCACCATCTGGAGGGACACATGGCCCTTCCTGAGTTAGAGAAAACCTCTGTCCGTAGAACATTAGAGACTTGGGCATGTAACACTTAGCAGGAAAAGTCTTGATGCTCCAACAGTGACAAGAAATATCCAACTCCAGACTGCTGAATACACAATGCTGAATTAGTCAGACCCTGATCTAATCTGGCCAAGCCATTCTGGGTACATCTCTCCAGACCCTGTCATTGCCTAAACATCACACCCTTTTGTGCTACAGAAACTTGTAGTATCTGCCAATTTCTACTTTTTGCACTCCAGGAAGAAAAACCAGCACTGAAGGTGAGCATGCTTTGCAGCTACTGTAAAGCAGTGTTTCTCAACCTTAGCAACTTTAAGATGTGTGGACTTCAACTCCCAGAACTCCCCAGCCAGCCATCTTAAAGTTGCTAAGGTTGAGAAACACTGCTGTAAACATTGGCCAGCAGTTTGTTCCCAGCACACATGTACAGTAATGCCCCTTTCCAGAGTGTCAAGGAAAAAAAATGAAGGGGATGTGGGGGGAGGGGGTAGGAAAGCACTATTAAAAGCCTCCAAAGCAGTCACCTTCCAGTGAGTCAGGCAAAGGTGAGGGCAACCGAGCTGCAATTTCAGAGCACAGCAAACATTTAGGCAAGGAAGGAGAGGATAAAGCCTCTCATACTTTATTCACAGATATTTTGCAAGACTGCAGTCATGTTCGGGGCCCTAGGAAGAGCTTACTCACATCCTAAGCCTAGTTGGAAATGGTGACTCTTCCAACCTGGCACAGGTTCCTAGAGATAAAATACATTGCAAAGGGTCTCCAAACAATCACACACACAGTCTTCTTCCTGGCCAATCTCCTCTCGAGCCGCACACTGCCATCGTCAACGTCCTCTCCTTTATCAGAAACTGTACAGCAGAAGTCACGCTAGCCTAGATCAACCCGTTGCAAGCCCAGCAAAGGTTAAAAATAAATACTCCAAGTGTATGACTCTTTTCCTGGTTTGGGAAAGAGCAATTCTCACTACAGGGGACTGGGGAAGAAGGGTTTGCAAGCCAGAATGCACAATCCATGCCAACCCATCTTCTAAAGGCCTTATCAACTCACAGGCAGAAAGCCAGATCGCCCCCAAACTCTGAATACAACTTAAAAAAAAAATGCTATCCCCGCCCACCCCCACCCCACCCCACCGTACCACTATGTTTCTCTTCTTCTCTTTTCTTGGAATTTAGATTGTAAGGTGAATCAGGGAAACCCACCTGGCACCTTAAGGGCCCACCCAGAGGCACGTCTCATAGTAACTACACTTTAAGGAAGAGCACGTACTTGCAAAGAGGGCTCTAACTACATTTAGGCTGTTTCTAAAAGCAGGAGAAAACTAGAAGGTTACAAGTGGGAGTCAATGGTCAGAAGAATCTCTACTGCAGTGTTTCTCACCCTTGGCAACTTTAAGATGTGTGGACTGGCTGGGGAGTTCTGGGAGTTGAAGTCCACACATCTTAAAGTTGCCAAAGTTGAGAAACACTGTTCTAGAGGGAGAAAACTAACCGGAAGCACGTTGGATGACTTTGGCTTTAATGCGCCATCTGGTTCATCGCAGGTTTCACAACGCACTTTGCCCTGGAAAGTCATCCAAAATGCTTCTGCCGCAGAGCAAGCAGAGGGCCGGAATGGTACGGAGGTTCGGCCGGCAGGTGGCAGCAGGAAACCTCCTGGTTGCAACGTCGGCCTCCTCCAAGCAAGGAGAGAAACCGAGGGAGGCAACAGTGCGTGTTTTATTTAAAGAGCCGAGAACACCTCATGGAAAACTTGGAAGGCTCTCCGCTCGTAGTGGCAGTCAATTCCTGCGTGCGTACTATGCTGCAGGAGGGGAGCGGAAAACAAGAGGAGGATGACGGAGGGAGCTTAACCCTTCGCTACCCCGCGGAGCTTTCCCGATGCAATTAAAAAAAAAAGACAAGCATCCGGGCCCCGTTTCTGCAGGGATTCGCTTGGCCGTGCATCCACCCCAAATATGCTGGGCAAAGCCCGCGGCCGCAACCGCAGCCAGCCGAACCAGGCTCCAAGGACATAAAGACACGCATCGCGTCTTGCAGATCCTTTCCCGGGACCCTCTTCTCTCCCCCTCCGGACTCGAGGCGGTGCCTTCTCCCGAGCCCGCTCTCAGACGCAGGTTTACTCGGAAGAAAACCGCAGGACCTCAGCAAGCATCTCGTTCCCCCCAAGCTCCCTTTAAAGCAAACGGCAGAAGGTGCTTTTCGGACCTTCTCATTTCAAGTCCCCCCCGCCCGGATCCTCAGAGGCATCTGATGCGGCGGCGTGTTGCAAGTCGGATCGTGGCTTCGTGATGCAGAACATCCGATCCGGCTGCCGCTGAAACGCCGGATATTCCAGGCGGTGGATTACGCACGCCCGACCCGAGACGCTGAAAGTCCCATTCAAGTTGAAGAAGCGCCGCGCGCCCAGCTAGCCCAAGCCCCTCGTCTCCCCCAAGGAGGCCGCCCCCCGCCCGGAATCCAAGCCCGAAGGTGGAAGCAGCTGCGAGACCGCGCCGGGGTCCCCGCGCGCCCGCCCGCCCGCTCGCTCACCTTGCAACGCAGCTCCCGGCCGGTGTTGATGTCGAGCGCCCTCGAAACGTGCTCCCGGTCGAGCAAGGGCAACAAAAGGTATCCGGCGACGAGGCTGGGGCCCTGCGCGCTGGAGGGCGAGCCCTCGCCGCCCGGAGCCGGGGAAGCGGGAGCGCAAGGCGAGCCCGGCGCGCTGAGACAGTCCTGGGGAGCCGCGCTGGTGCAGTCGACGGCCAGGCGGGCGCACTTGGCGGCGGCCGCAGCGTCCTCGGCGCCGTCGTGCAAAAGGAGGCGCTTGGAAGGGGCGCTCCGGCAGCGGGGAGCGGCGGGAGCGGCCGCCGGCGAGAGCAGGAGCGCGGCGGGGCTGCGAGGTTCCAGCTGGCGGCTCATGGAGCTGGAAGGCGGGGACCGCGGCGGGCGGGCAGGACCTCGAGCTCCTGCGCGGACGAAGCCGGACGGCGCCGCGCGGGTCGGAGGAGCGACTGAACGGCGGAGCGGGCTGCGCCTGTTCTCCCAGCTGATTCACCCGTCGTCGCTCTCCTCCCCTCCGCCTTAAAGGTGAGCCGCCGCGCAGGCGAGAGAGGGTTGTGCAATGCCGTCCAGGCTGGCGCGCATCCCCTCCTGGCCCGACAGCAGCTGCAAGCGCGCGCAGCCACCCTCACCATCTGCCGGCGCGTCTGCCAAACTCCTGGGAGCGCATCGAAGTGCCCCGTGACGCAAAGGGAAGTGGGCGGTGCTGCGGGGTGGCAGCCCGCCGGCTCATTGGCGGCTTCGGCCCCATTCAGAAGCCGCGGGAGCGAGCGAGCGAGCGAGCGCGCGCTCCCCGTTCTCGCTGCTCCGCACCTCTGCGGAGGGGCGGCCGGCGCGGCGCGGCGCGGCGCGCCGTTTGTGGGAGCCCCCGACGAAACGTGGACATGTATAGGGGGCGCCAAAGGGGATGGAGCCGGCCAGTCGCCGGCCCCATCGGCTTCCCCCCGCCGTTCCCCGGGGCGAGACGCTGGAAGCGTAGCCCGTCTCGTTCTCCAGACCCAGCTGACGCAGCAGCATCCTGCGTCCTGTTTCTCTGCTTTCCTCCTTCGGAAACCAAGCGAACCCCGAATCTAACACGGGTTTGATCTGTTTTCCCCAGACCTGCTTGCATCCCAGAGAATGCCCCGCCCGCATATATTTTTTTTCCTCGCAAAGAAAGGAAATCCATCACATGGCAGCTTTGAGGTCCCAGGGGCTTCCTGCCTCAAGATGGGAGGTTGTGGGTCCCGCTGGCAGTGGAAGGGGTTGCTGGGAGTTTTAAGGCCGAAGCTGGATTCCCAGGCTCAAAAACAGCCCGAAGGAGAGCAGGTGACACCGTTGGGAACTTCTGGCAGGTGTGGGGTTTGGGTTGCTAATTTCCCTGAGCTGATGCTTTCTGGCAGGGCTATTACTGGCTTATTTATTTGATTTTTGTCCCGCTTCTATTTTTGGTCCACTCAAGACCAAAGATAGGCGGGACCTATCTAGTGCTCCTGCCTCCTGTTTTCCCCACAACAACCCTGCGAGGTGGGTTGGGCTGACCCAGAGTCACCCAGCTGGCTTTCATGCTTCAGGGAGGACTAGAACGGGTGGTCTCTTGGCCACTCCACCAAACATGGGAAAGGCTGTTGGTCTTGGCTCATGTTTCTCTGGAGGCGCAGCTGTCTGCAAGTTCGTGCAGTCGGTCTGAAGTATGGAAGTTTGACAAACGTGGAAAGGCATTTGCACCTCGCCTGTTTAGCAGCCTTTAGAGTGAGCCCCTGAGGGAGACTCTGCCCTTGCACCCTCCCTTGAAACGAACACCAGCCCGGCATGGCACGCCATCCAGCGCTCCCCTCGCTTAGCAAGATGGACAACGGAGTGGGGCAGCCAGCAAGTCACGCTTTCGGTAAAGGCTTCCCCAGCTGTTTCAGTGTGTCCTACTTGAGTGGTTCCAGGTGAATGCCACGGGCATTGGCACTACAGAAGCACATCTTCTATAGTCCGGACGGAAAAGCTGTGATATGGCAAGATGGAAAAGACACCAACCCTTCATTAATGATGTAGCAGAGGTAACTGCAGGATGTGGTCTAAAAAAGTCAAGCTGGCAGTCAGAGCAGTGCAACTGGCGCTCTGCTGTGCGATGGACATGCGGAAAGGGCGGAGCCTCAGTCACATTGTCATGGCCACCATTCTGCCTCTTTGGTCTGATGGAGCTAGATGATGGGTGAGCCATGTGCGCTCGCTGAGAGCATTGCATAAGTGATTTCTCATGCTCTCTCAGGTCACAGCTGAAGACTGCCTGGGTGAAGGATGATTGTTTAGCAACCTTGATAAAGGTTGCATCTCTTCTGAGGAACCCTACTCAGGCTGAACTCACAACGAACCGCTGCAGAATGGTTATCGAACGCAAGCTTGTTGCAAATGCTTGATGACCAGGCTCAAGAGGAAGGGATTCAGAACGCGTGAAGGGATGACCTGCATGGGTTGGTACTGGATAGGTTTTCCATCAGGCTAAACCCACCAAGCTACACGCAGCATTCCAGCTCTGAACGATGGAGAACCATGGCAGGTCGCCTTATTTCTGCTTGCTTTCAGCTAGTAGCAATCTGAGTGTTACAAATCTGGGAGATGCACCAAAATCAGGAAATGCCAAGGCCATTTAAAATGGACACTCTCAGTGCTAGATGTTGCTACAACCATCTTGCAAATAAAATCACAAAATATATCTCTCTTGTTGAAAATGTTTACAGACTTTTCGATTTACCTATGGCTGTTAGTAATTTATGGCACTTGAAATAGGGTTTCAAGATGAAGAAAAAAGATTTACTTTCACAGTGTGGCGTACAAGTTTCAGTCTGGTCAGCTGGAGGTGTCTAACTTCCTGCAGGTTCTCAATAAAGTTGCTGTTTATGAAGCAGAATGGTCATATCTGCAGAATAGGCAGATTTTTAAAACAAACCTATTTCAGCCTGTGACAAGCGGGCAGGGGAATTCATAACCCTCCATCTTAAACCACAAGCACTCATCTCAATGAAGCATAGTGAACCAGTTGCTTTTATTTACTTTCCCTCATACACACACAACACACACTCACACCAAATTAGTTGTGACAGTGGAGCTTGGATAGTTGATGATTCATCAGGCAGATCCTTGGCTCAGCCGCATGTTCGGTTTGTGCAGTTAGTACCATCCAGGGATTCTGCAGGGCGATGCACACCCACCTCGAGGTCACCATCTGCAGAATCTTGGGCTCTAAATACAGGAATTGATAGAGTTCTGAAACTGACCTGTTAACCACACAGCAGGAGCCTGCATACCATCAGCTACTTTCAGTATATTTTAAGAGACGCATGAAACCTCATTTGCAAGAGGATTCATTGTGTCTCAGTCCCGTGAAGGCCTGATTAGGAGGGATATTCCAGGGATTCCATTTGCCACTTCCTTCCAAGATCTAGGGAAAAGGTGTTGCAAATCCTTTTTTTTTCCCCCCCAGCAATTTGCCTTGTCTCTTCATAGCATTTTTTTATGATCTCTTTTTCTACCCCTTCTGTTGACAGCTGCTGTTCACTGGAGAACCTTCATCTTCCAGACATCCAAGCTGCTTCCAGACTTCCCTTTCTAGACTGAATTGGGGACATTGTAGTTCATCTTCCAGATATGTTAGGGCTTCAACTCTCAGAATTCTTGGTTTTGGGTGGATAGAATTTCTGGGAGTTTAAGTCCCAATATTTCTATAGGACATCAGGTTGGGGAAGACTCACGTAGCAGAATGCTTATTCACAGATCTAGCTCTTGCCTGCAGCACATTCAGCTTGGTTCGAACAACACACGAAGGTCATAATGTAATGTTTTTGGTTTGGGATTAGTGAGTTTTGTGGACCTGGCTAATTGCAAGCCTCAGTTTATAACTTAGCATGTTGCATGAAGCTAGCCAGTTATGCTTTGTTTAGTAAACCAGAATTAAGGACACGATGGCTTCATATTTGATCTCTATATGTGTAGGGCTCAAAGCATTTTGTCTGTGTTTGTGGAGGAATGTTTACATCCACTAATGTGTAGTACAGTCCAGAGGCAAGTTAACCAACAGCCGCTAAGTCACCCCTACCACCTCTTACTATCATTTGGCTTTAAGAGCTCCAGTTCCCATGCTCTTCTTGTAATAAACCAAGTTTTAAGATAAATCTTCTGAAGAAGCCATTCTATTCTCTCTCTCTCTCTCTGAACAATCTATGCTGTCAAGAATAGGTGAACCATGCCAGATACAGCTGCTGGGTTAATGGAAGAGGCAAATTCTCCATTATATAATCGTTGCCTATTTGTTCAGCCTCTTTTGCTATCTAAGAGGTAGGCAGATTGTGTCACATTTTGGGCATTATTTTATGGCTGCTCTTTGTACTGCGCTGAATGCTTTATCTTCCTTGACCTCACAACAACGCAATGAGTAATCCACAACTTCTGTTAGTATTTTTATAGCAGTTACAGTGCACTAGGAAGGGGAGCAAAGGCACCCAAGTCAGCCCTCTGCCCTATCCTTGGCGTGAAGGGTGCCCGTGAACCAAGGTGGCTGTGCTTCTTAGACAGGGAGCAGGCATGAGTGTGCCTGCAACTAGCCTTGAAGTGGCCATTTGCAGTAAATCTGGGGTTGGGGGCAAATGGCATGGAGTGTGTGAGCCACCAGCCAATTTGGGACAAAAGAAGAAACAGACTGAAGATTTCAAGTGGGTTCACAAATGGTCCTCAAGTCAAAATGTGGTTGGCTTGATTTTGGCTTATGCTATATTGGGAACCCAGCCTTTCTGGACTGCACACCGTTGTTTATGGCCAGGACGGGTAATTTTTTCAGGTAGAGTAGAGCATTTTTAACATTCGTCTTGGCATCCAAAGGCTGCAGAGGACGTGATAACCCTTTGGAGACGGAGTATTTCCAGCCTTTGGGAAAGGATTGGAGGTTCTCCAAGTTTAGCATGCCTATTTAGGGGGCAGGGTAAATTAAAAAAAAAAAAAAGAAATTGTGGAAGGTTGTGTTGCCAGAAAAATGGGGCTGGGGGCTGCATGTGAGTCACAAGAGGGTGGTTTATCTTTTAGTGTGTTGTGAAAACATGATTGAGTGTGGGTTCCTTGATCATTGTCATGGAGAAAAAATGTAGGTGGTCACTAAGAGTTGACACAGATTTGACGGCACATACTCAATCTTTGATAAACCATGATTAAACAAACCAAGGCTTAGCACAATGCATGAACCCACTCTTATTTTTGCCAGGTACAGATTCCTTTGGCCTTGCTTCATTCTCTTTCCTGCTGCTGCTGCCTCTGGATCATCCTACCCTGATGTTCAAAGGAATTAGGGTTCTGCTTTAACTTTTAAGCCTCATTTTTAAATTTCTGATCCTATGTGTTTGCCTCCCTTCAGAACTGATAGGCAGTGGAGTCTGGCTAGAGCAAAGAGCACGCTTCTTTAGTGCTGAACCAATTAATCATCATGGATATAAACAAATTAGTAATGTAATGTACAAAATCCACTTCATTAAGATGTGGACGTGACTATGAGCCTGGGTGGGTTTAAAAGAGAATGGATGAGATGGGATCCAGGAATAATGCTTTTTTAAAGCTATCCATGGCAGTCACCAGAATTTTCAAACAGTCCCTTGGGATCAATAGAATTTTTAAAAAACTTGTGGAATGTTAAGAGTAGATTTTTGTAGACAAAGGAGCTGAGAGGAAGGAAAAAATTATGAGTATGTGATGGTCTCCGTTCATATTGGCCCCCTCCACATTTACAAAAGAGAAGATAAAAAGCAGAAGGGAGGCTACTTGGTACATATTATGCACTTTTTCCTCAAGACATCAGAATCAAAAAAAGTATCGAGGAATCCTTCAAAACAGAACTGGCAGAGACTACAGGTGACTGGAGGTTAAGATCTCTGAATGCAGAGGTTTGTAGCATATCCTGCCCACTGATTCTAAATGCTTTCTTTCTTTCTTCTTTCCATGATACTAGAGAAATAAAGGCTGCATAAGTTTCCATTGGAGTTAAATGTGGAGGCTTTGAGGTTAGACATCCCTCTTTGAGGTGGAAGTCCTCTGAGGAACGATCTTAGCATAGTTCCCCAAGGGCTATAAGGTTACAATTTTAATCATCTTGAGAGCTAGATAGAGCTTCACTGTTCCAGAGCGGTATGTCTATGAATGCTAGTTACTGGCGTGCACAGACAGGAAGGTCCAATCATGCTTATGTTCAGTTTGTGGGCTTCTTGGGAATCATCTGATTGGCCAGTGTGAGAATGAAATATTGGACGAAATAGGCAAAGCTCTTCTCGGGTTGTTATGTCACTACAGCAAACTGTATTACACTAGCAATCTAAGGCACTCACACCTAACTTGGTACACCCCCGCCTCCCCAAAGAGCTGAGGGTACAACTCACGGAAACCTCAGATTGGCTGGAAAATTTGAGAACCGCCATTCCCAAGCACCTGAAGAGTATTAAGAGGCAAAAGTTTGACTTAGGGCATTCTGAAGTGTCAAGTGCTATCTTTCTGTATATTAGGGAACACTTACATGTTGGGGGTGGGTAGGAAATGCAGCACCCTGTCTTGAGTCAGCACCCATAAATGTGGAGAATCAATCACACGTATGGTCTGACGATGCTTCGTACGGGGGAGCAAAGGAAACAGAGTGAGTCTTTCAACTTTCAACAGCTCAGTCTTTCAACTATATATTTTATTGACAATCCCAATTCTCCCATTTTTTTCTTCACCCTGTCACAGTCATTTCACAAACTTCACTGGAAGGAGGTGTAAGCTACTACAGAACTGCAGGAAGTATTTTGGTTTCAGCTGTCGAGAGCAGCACATTGCTTCATTGCTTGCGTGGTAGCAAAGAAAACTGACAGCAACTGCTATGATGACTCATGGTGGGAAGAATTCAGTGTGTGTGTGTGTGTGTGTGTGTGAGAAGAGATGGGATGGGGAAAGAACATTCAGCAGAACCCTCAGAGAGGTCATTTTTGCCATTCGTTTCAGGTTTTATGATGTATGTTGATGTTCTCTTGGCCTTTAAAAACAGGGCTTAACTTGAGCCAGGATTCAATGAGATGTAGCCATTAGAAGTTGTTTGGAGTGCCGGACGTGAAATGCTGGGAATAGGGGAAGAAAGGATGCTTTCTTACATGTGTCACAACTGCAGAATTATGATGTGGTGAGAAAAATGTGCTTTCATTGCCCATTTCCAAAGGAGAAATTGCAAATTGTTACGGGGAGGGTGGTTAAAAAAAAAGGGTGGGGGGCATGGTAGCCTTCCCCCAGCTTCAGAAATGGCGTTTTCAGTAGCGTGAGAGTATTTCCACCAACACGGGTGGCATTACTCTCCAGATGTGCTCTTGCTGCTATAAAGCCATTTGGGTGTTCCAGCTGTCTTAGGAGTTGCTGGCACTTCTCCCAGGTGCTTGAAAGATACGGCAAATGTGTACACAGATTAGAAAGCGACAATTTCAGAGAAAGCCACCTTATTCTAGTAGGGACTGCTTCTGCAGCTAGTCCCCTGAGATGCCTGTATGAGGCTTGTGACTCCCTACTATACCAAAATAACATCAAAAGAAGTAATTAGAAAGCAGACGTGCTGCAAAGTAGAGTATCATATTTATTTTTCAGGATTGTTTCTGCCCTCCACCCCCATGTAAGCACCAGAGGCATTTTGAAGAAACAGATTTTACTTCAGTACCTGTCCAAAGCATTTGCGTAAAAAAATTAAACTATTTTTAAAATTAATCTTTAACCCCCTCCCATCCTCCGACCCCACAAAGCCATACACCAGCTTCAAAAATCATTTTTTGCTTCTAAGAATGTCTCTCAGCCTTGCATAGATCCCAGAGTTGTTCCTAGGCTGGCTGAAGGTTAATGCTTTATTGAGAAATGTGCCCACTTGCCCGGGGTGGTGGGGGGAGGACAAAAGGAAGGCGGGTTGTGCTAGAAAACTAGACAGGATGGCAGTGAGCAACCAGATTAGTGTTTTTAGTAAACTGCTGCTTTGCGACTAGCTATTCCCATCCCAGCAGCCAATTTTTTAAAACGAGTTCCTTCTCCTTAGTGGAAGCCTGTGTTTTGTCACCACCCTTCCAAATACCTCCCCTCTGATCACTTTCATACAGCACCAACCATGCCTCTCTGGCTGCTCCACCTTCCAAGTCCTGTCCCCAGGATGATGTCCCACCCTTACCCCAGCCAAAGGTCCCACCCATCTCTCCTTTTTTCTCCCTGTTATGGGATGAAGCATGAGTATCCAGTGACAGGAAGTGGCTGCAGTGCCCAGAGGGAACAGGACTGCTCCCATGATGAATAAAGGGAGGCACCTCAGTTCTGAAAGCTGTAGGGCATTCATTAGGTCTAATGGGAAAAAAAGAGAGAGAGAGATTTATGCCAACACAGCAGAGGACCTCCGCCAAGGTCTCATGAACACCCGTCTCCTGACTTCATTGCTTTCAGATCTAAAACAGCCTGAAAGCTTGCTTTGTTTTTGCTATAGGAAATTTGCAAATCAGAGAGTCAAACTTTAACATTCCCATTCAACCTTGCTTTTTTTCCCTTTCTCAGAAGTTTGATCACACAAGTGAAAACACTTGAGTCAGTGTGTTTCAATTCCCCCCCCCCCTTTTTTTCTTTTTTTGGCCAGGCAAATATTATTCATCTGTCAGAAACACCTGGGTTTTATTGGGAAATCTTTTCATGTAATCCCAATTCACAGAAATATTTTCCACCTCTTCTTGGATTTTGATTTTTATGAGGACTAGAAGCTGGAATCAAGTGGATTGAACAGAAACAATAACCTGTTTTAGGGAACCAGCACATGACTGGGTTTTCACAAACTAAGCCAAATTTTGGTTGGTTTAGCATGTCATGTGAAATCTTCAATGCAGGCTCCAATTGCTGCTGAAGTATAATTTTGAAATGTAACCAAAAGGAAAATTTATTAAAGATGCAGGGAGTAATCTTATTAATGGAATCTAAGTTCATTTGAACAAAATGTAGTTTTTGTCTTGGACCAAACACCTTTTGTTCTGGATCTGCCTATCTAGGGGAATACAGCCCCCCAACACACTACTCAAAGACCAAGTGTGTCCTTGAGCAGTTCCATTACACTGGAGTCACTCTGCTTGTTTGAACTAATGCTTTGATTCCTAGGTCTAAGATGAGAGAGCCTACATGGATTACAAGGCACAATTTTCATTTCTTTCATTTTAGAGAGCCAATTAAGATGGAGATAGGCAGTTTATACCTCCTAAGCTATTCTTTTACAGCCCCAGAAATTATACCAGTGAAATTTGGCCGCAAATGCCAAATAATGGGAGTCTGGTTTTGTGCATTTTTTTTCAGAATAAAAATAGGTTTGTTAAGCTTCCAGTAGATTCTAAGCTGCCACTCTGTGACATGTATATCTAACATTGTCATCAGCTCTTTCCACATGCATGATCTCATATCAGGGATAAATGTGGTAACACTTATGCTTACTAGCAAGTAAAAACCAAAAAGCGTTGCAATAACATTTCATTCTTTAAAAAAAAAAAAGAGGCTCAAGAAATTAAACGCAGTGTTCTCAACATGGTGCCTTTGTACGTTGGACTACAAACTTCTATCGTTTCTATGTAGAATGACTGAAAAGTTTATTTGTGGTCTGCTTTGGCTAATCTAGCTTCCCCTAATCTGCTGGAGAGGTGTAAAGGATATGTGGCTGTCAGGATGGTGTCATATTACAACTAGCATCACTTATGCTCATTGACTATGATTTCTGGAAGTAATGGGAGTTAAAATCTAATAACAGCTCAACAGCCGTATGTTCTCTACTTCTAGAACAGGAATTGGATGGATGGATGGATGGATGTCTTAAGTGACACTCAAGAGCTGCAATAGCAATAATGAAGAGTTAAGCATCTCCAAGCACACATAGTTGGAAGTTAATCTTCTTTCCAGTTCTTGTGCAACTAAATTTGCAAAAGAACACAAAATGGTTTGAATTCAGTCCCACCCCCCACCTCAATAGCCTTGGCTTCCTGCTTACAAGTTCAGGTTTCATGACTTTTTCAGATGTTGTTTAACTGAAAGCAGGGATGAAGGAAAGGTAACATAACTATGTGGCAATAGTCTCCATCACTGCACAGGTCATTGATGGAATAGCTTTGGTTCTCTTCTCCTAAATGCAACACTTCAGTTTTGCTGGCATTCTTCCAGCAGCCTTCCCATTTGTGCTCTTGTCATGTTCAAGAGAAGCAACAAAGATGCTTCTAGAAGAAGTCAAAAGCAAGTGGAAGAAGTCAGGCTATACTCAACTTCCATTGCACTCCCTGCCCCATTTCCTAGAACTAGCTCATCTGTTGTCATTGTTACTTTATGACATATGAAAAGAAGATTACTTGAATTTTTTCTTCCTCCCTCCCTGTTCCTTTTTCCTCTTGGTGATGATCCGGTTCACAAGATCATGACCAAGTCATGACTTGTTTATCCATGATTCACCAAATCAACTGGAATTAGCAAGTTTTGCTTAAAACCCTAAGCCATAACCCAAGGTTTGCAAACCACAATGGCAGAATTCATACAGCATGCTAAATCAGAATCAAACCATGTCTTATGTCTGTGTGTGACATGTGAACCCAGTCACACACCTCAGTTCACACAATATATTAGATTCTGAAGCAATGGGATGGGTTTGTAAAATAGAATAAGACACAAAATCTAACCAATGTGAAAATTAACCAAGCTTAGCAAATGCAGCCATAAAGTCTATAAATGACCTGGTTAAGCAAGTTGTTCATATGTAGCCATATTGTCTTTAGAGAAAACTGCCTTACATCAACTTAGGCACGGATCCATCTAACTCAGTCCTGTCTACACCAGTGTTCCCCAACCTCGTGCCTTCCACCTACATTTGCCTCAACCCCCAGTGTGAGAAGAATACCACTGAGTTCTTATCATTGTAAATCATTCATGGAAAGGAGATGTAATAAATAATTACACTCCTCAATAAGATAGCTAGCTAGACATAACCCAAAATTTGCCCTCCCTATTTGTGAGTATATTCCAGGAAGGGCTTGTCTCTTTTTAAAAATCACTGACACAAGGATACAATCCTTAATTCTAACCTATTTCCAAGACCAACTGGGGAATTTCAGAGAACAAAAGGTCAGCTTCAAGCTTTGAGACCCCATACTTCCTCTTCTCTTACTATGTGTTGATTTCAAAAGACTGTAGTCAGCAACATCACTTCTCTGTAGAAAAGCTGACCAAATTTTTCAGACCTTACATAAAGATTTCAACCTGTCATATTTATGCTTTAATCCCCCTTCCCCTCCCCCACAATAATGTGTATGGTTCTCAGAAATGTGGCCCATAAGCCTGTATTCACCACTAATCCTGTGGGTGAGACCATTTCTTACACAGAAGCAATCAACAACATGTCAGCCTTCCTTTCTCTTCCTCTCAGTCTCATCTCCTTTTCTCCTAATCTCACATCCTCCAAGCATCAGAAGAGCCTGTATTATTAAATGTTCTCATTTCCATTCTCACTACTTTCTTCACCTTTTATCAAAAGACCTGGAATAGGCTGGACATCTTGATCCCACCAGCATGTCCATTGTTGATGAATTCTTGTACCATATTGGTACAAATCTGAATCCCTGCAGGCTCACAAAGTTCATATACATTTACTTGTATGTAAGACATTGTACAGGAGTGGACAACTCCACCTGGGCTGAGACTTCAACTTGATCCCTTGACCAGATAGAGGGTTCCAGGGCGGCAGTAGCAGCACCTGAAAACTTATTTCTGGATAGACATGTATTGCCACAGCCAGCTTCCTTGGACAATTTCCTCCCAGCTGAGGCTGTCTCACAAGGTTTATCAGAAAAACGGGTTGTGAGGTTTATCTGCTGTGTTCTTCTTGGACGAATGCATCAACCCATTTCTTTGTCTTAATACTACTAGTACTCCTTCACTAAAATTTCCCTTTTCATTACCTGTTAACACACTTCTATCACTACTCAGATAGTGGCAATGCATTCCTGAGTTCATACATCATACTAAGCCATAATGTGGTTAGTTTGATTTAGGCTTAGTGCCACTGTGAATACAGCCATTGTGTTTTAGAAGCCATGGTTTATGTCTTAGCTCAATAGCATGAATCCAATTTACTGTGGTTTAATCAATAAATTGTGGTCAAACGTTGACTTAATCATGTCTGAACCCCACTAGACTATCCAGGATCACACATAGCACTAAGTTGTAATTTACTTAACTACAGTTTATTGAATAAACCACAACTGGTTGTGTTCAGAATCTTCCTATACTGTAAGCAGTGATCTCCTAACTACAATACCAAGGTTCATACAAAACACTAAGCTAAAACCAAACCAACCACATTACTGTATGTCCATACATATGGACTGGCTGTAATATGATACTGAAAGATTGCTTATGAATGACATGGATGGTATGTTACCATCTGTGTCCAGAAATTCTAATTAAATTGTTAGCTTATTACTTCTTGCGCATGGGAAAATGCATCGACAAGAAGATGATGAATTAAGATTTATTAGCACACTTTGTAATATGAACATTAGAGAGAAATTCTGAAACCCTTCCTCCCTGACAAATGAAGGGACTAAAGATGGCCTTCATAGTTTTATTTATGAAATGCAGGTGCTGAATACTGTTTTTTTAATATATAAAGGTAAACAAAGCAAGGCATTTTACACTTGGCAGTTTCCAAGAAAATGCTTTTAGCAACAGGTCAGACCTTCAACTTTGCCTTCAACTGAAATACTTGCAGTAACAATCTCTTACACAACCAGCTGAAAATCAGAAACTCAAGCTCAGATAAACTTTTCTACTGCCACATGTTCTTTGTTGTAACAACCACTGGGGCCAGATGCCCTCTGCTGTGTTGACTAGCTCTGTTTACTCCGACTGTCAATTGTTCTTTTAAGGACTTCATCAGACATCAGGTCTTCTTTCTTGACCTCCTCGTTGTTGCAGCCAACTTGGGGGCAGCTATAAAGAAAGGGAAATGATCCAAGTCAAAATCACATCCAAATTAGCAAAACAGAATTTCTCAGTTTGTTCCATCTTTGAATCCAGTGGGGGGTTCTGATAAGCTTCTTCAGTGGGAAAACAATCCTGAGCAGAAGTGTTATTTTATCCATGTTTCAAACCTAAAAACCACAGAAGCAAGATATTAGCTTTAAAATTAGCCCCATTTCACCTAATGTCTGTCTCTCAGTGGAAATGCCTGAAACTAGCAATGAACACCAGGTTAATGCAAAGGGCTACTTTCATTCATCTTCCAACAAGCTGAGATGTGCTTTGGATATTGTATTTGTTAGGTAATTGAGCAGAGAAGACACATTGGCTCCTCAATTCTGGAATAGCCTTTCAACCTCTCCCCCATTATTTATTTGACTCTACAAAGCCTCTCTTTGAAGGCTGCCTTGGATTCAACTGCAAAAGGCCCATAATCTCCCCCAGATGTTTGGACTGTAACTCCCATCAATCCCATCCAACATGGTCCAATATCTGCACTGCCCAGGAATTAATGAGTTGCAGTCTGGCAAATAGGAAGGTACTAGGCTGTGGAAAGTTGACTTTATGCTGCCTCTATTCTTTCTTTAGTACGTTGCCTACATCAATACCTCTGTGACGCCTCTTAGGCTGAGCAGTAACAGATAAGTGAGAATCTCTGACTTCCAGTTGTCTAAAAATTGTAACAGCTAAAAAATATACCCTCCAATTAACTACACTGATGAAAAAGCAAGCTGGAGGGGGGCTGGAACTTGGAGCCGATATCTGTGAGAACCTGTGAGCTTGGTTCCACTACTGATCGCAAACTCCTGGCCTTGGGTATGTAGCTAGAGGTTATGGAGCTAATGGATCTTAAGATTCTGATAAAATCAAAACTGATTCCCCTAGTCTGCAATTGGAGTGCCTCTGTAGACTGTTGCCTTGTATCTTATTTTCAGGAAAGTATGTCCCTAAAAGTAGTTTATAAATATACACAACTAGGTAGTGAATCACCCAGTCTGCTGCAGAATGCACATTATGCAAACTGGTTATAGTGCCTGGATTACAAGTGAGAATAATCTGAATTTGTAAAATTTGAAAGTACTGTAAGGTGAAACTGAATCTGCCTCACAGGTTATGATTTGAGATCTGTGTTCATGTAGGCACATATGCACAAACACAGACAAATTAGGATTACTCCTTGGCTTTCTTTTTCGACATACTTCTCTATTTACTTAATTTCATATAAAATGTAAGTTCAGTCTGAAGGGACATTTTTTTTTAAACCAAGAACAACAAATAAATACAAAAAACCAACATGCCATATGTTGGATTTCGGAGGCATTTTCTGAGATTTAATGCTAACCTTGGTAGGTAAGTCAGCCCTGTTTGGGGAGACACGACATAGATGATAATTATATAAACAGGTGAGAATGGATAGCCTTGGGAGGAATGAGTTACTGAGATTTATGAATGTTTCTCCTTGTAGATCAGTCCTAACTGAAACAGTTTGCCTGTGGTGGTAATAATGGGTAATAGCATTACAGATTGTAGAGTCTGCATATTGTTTGATGCCTTCAAAGAACTGTGCAGATGACAACTTCTAGATTCTCATCCTCTGAGGAGTTTGAAGAGACGGGAAAAGACAAGAGGATTGAAGTAAGCTACCTTGGGTGACACGGAGAAACTGCAGCAAACCAAACAGTATGAGAAATAGGGGGTTTTCCCACAAAAACCTTCAAGAATACACCAACTCTGAGCACTGAACACCAGATCAGCCTGAACTGCCTGTTTCTTTAGTTCTGTATCCTGCTCTCAGGTGTCTGATCCAATACAACGCATCGCATCTGCAGGCTTAAATCGGTTTTAAAAGCATGAAATAATGCTTCCAGCTCTTAAGACAATGCTGAAACTGGGAAGGCAAAAAGAGGTTTATGCTAAGTTTTCCAACTGCAGCCAACAATATAGCTCGATTCCTATAGCTATTGTTGGCTTTTCTTCTCATTCCTAAATTGTTTCCAATTCTCTCATCTTCTGGTCCTGCCTTAAAAAATGTTTGAAAGATGTACACAAATAACCGCAGTATATTGCAGTTACATGCTCTAGTCTGAAGAGCAAGATTTTTTAACCTCCCCACCTCCATTTGTAGCCCAATGTATGCAGTAGACTCTGTGCAGGGAAGAAGTCCTGTTTTTGGCCAGACTGAATTTTTCACAGGTGGCACAGAGAGACTATTCTTTATCTTGCTTCCGGTTCTGGAAATAAGAATCTATATCTGCATAACACATGCATATAATTCCCAGGTCAGATTTAAGACAGCAGCTCCAATGTGCAAGTTACTGGATTGGCAAATTGACTTGACTCCTTTTCAGCCAAGTCATAACAAAAGTTGGCTGACATGTTTGCATGTGCGCAAAACAGTGGCTGCCATTTTGCACATGCACAAATGTGGCAGCCTCTTGGTTTTACACTCCTTGCATACAGTGGAATTCATTAGAGTCATGTCTTGTGTAACCTTGGGACCACCTATACATGGATTCTATCTTGTCTGCAATTAAGCACATTATCTTCCCATATCATGCTTGTAAGCTTCAGCTATAAATAACTTTGGAGTCCTTGGTGCTCTCTGAGCTTGGTGGTTTGCTTGCAGACATTTCATACCTGAATAGGTAACATCATCAGTGCATTAGCACTAGCGCAGATGATGTTACTAGTCAGGTAATGAAACATCTGGAAGCAAACAACCAAGCTCAGAGAGCACCAAAGATTCCACAGTTCAACCCTGAGCTAGAGATATTCTCTTCTATTATAAACAACTTCCTGAATATGGGACTATGTGTCTGAAGACCTCAGATTTACTGCCATGCTTGATGTGAAGCTTGATATAATGGCTGGTTCCTAATAAAGATTTAGGAGATTGTTGTGTAAACAGCCTGTTTGTTATCAGTGAAAAGTCCACCTCCCTACCATATCAAAGGAAGGCTGTTACAAAGAAACTAAAAATGTCTCTGCCCAAATATAAGAAGTGATAAATTGGTTCTAAATGGGAAATAGTTCAATTGCTGAAATTCTTATAACCCCATTCCTTTCATATCAATAAATCTTGTTAAAGAAAACTTGGTGAGACTCTTGCTTGGAAATTCAGTTTGAGCTAGATGCCAAAGAGAAAACAGTCTATTCTCCCTCTCTTATTCTTCCAGATATATGCATGTATGTATAATATCTATCTGACAGAAGCAAGTATTTGTAAGTTTCTATAGTCTGGTGCTATTCACAGCCTTTCATTAGCTGCTGCCTAGGGATTCTGGGAGTTGAAGCTGCACGGCATCATGTTGGGGACACTGTGTTATAATGTAGGGCTCAATAAGTAAAAGCCCCAAGCTCAAATCCCCCCCCCCCCCAGTATAACGAGCTATAGTACCAGAAGGCCCAGATGCAATAGGAATAGGTCAAAAGATGATTTTGGATTTTCTGTCCTTTCAGTCAAACACTTAAAAAAGATGTTTTTGAACATTTGAACCTCTCAAAAAAATTACATTAAGAAAAAACCCTGCTATTTTCCCATAAATTTCTTCCATCTAAGAAAGCTTTCCTTTGAGGAAGGGGTAACAAGCAGGGATTACAGGTAAGCCAAGCAAATGCTCTGGATTGCTGCTTTCATAATCCCCAACCAATGGCCAAATTGGCGAAGGCTGAGGAGAATTATAATCCAAAACATCTGAATGGCCCAGTTGTCCATCAGCTCTTCTTTTAGCAATTACTGGAAATAATAAACAGTGGATCATTTCTTCCAGGGTGACCATGAGATCTTGAGGTGTTTTTTTTTAAACCCTATGAGTCCCATAATCCCTAGGAAAATCTCTTGACAAGAGTGTGGAGGGAAGTAGATACATTACAGAGTTTTTCCTCCGTTTAAAGGAAACACTGCAGGTAGTCCTCAGGTTACGATGACAATTGGGACTGGGATCGCCATTGCTAAGCGATGGGGTTGTAAAGCACCATGTCATGTGACTGCATCATTTAGTGGCTTGCCAACATAACCTCAGGACTGCATAGGCCATTAAGTGGAAACAGGCAGGAGTCCCAGGTAACGACCATGGGGGGTATGTGGGTACCACGGAGGGGTGCTGTGGGCAGGCACTGGGGAGCATGTGCAGGCAGCGGGTGGGCGGGCAGGGGGTGCTGCGAGTAGTCATGCGTTACGGAGTGCAGGTGGGCAGGGGAATGTTATGGAGTATGAGATCCCAGGGATCTCATACTCCTTAGTGGGGCTCCTCAGGAGAAAAAGTGGCGGGAGTGACTTATGGGAGCAAGTTTGACTCTGCTCGTGGGAAGCTGGCAGAAAAGGTCCCAAATGGTGATCACATGACCGCGGCTTGCTGCAATGTCATAATCACCAGCCAGGCACTTGGGTGCCTGGATCACGATTGCGTGACTGCGGTGATGCTGCAACGGTTGCAACTTCGAAAGCCAGTTGCAAGTCCCCCTCATTCAGTGCCATTGTAATTTTGAACAGGCACTGAAGGAGTGGTCGTAACTCAAGGACTACTTGTATTTTCCTTTCTCCCCATTTCTCAAAGAAGGGGCAGAACAGGGATAGAGATGGGCTCGAAGCCCCATTTCAAATCAGATCTGTCTTGAAATGGTGGAAGGACACGTCCAAGGGGTGGGGGGAGATGATGATGATGATTTATTAAACTTGTGTGTCACCCGCTCGAGCAGCTCACAACAATCGAACAGATTACAATAAAATCAATAAAGGATGGCAAGCGCGATGAAGCGAGGGGTCTTGCTCTCCCTCCCCATGAGATGCGGCTATTAATGCTCCCTGCCACACATTCCCTCCCCATTTTCAAACTGCTTGTGCTGCAGCTATGCCTACCGCAAGCCATTTTGATAAAACCTGTTCTCAGGCCCCAATTCCCAGCCTCTGCAGCACAGAGGCCAAGAAGCGCAGAGAAGGACTCAGCCGCAGCCACTCTGAGGCCCTTCTCTCCCCAGGCAGCACCCAGATCCTGTCTGGGAAGGCGTTTGCTTCAGACCGACAAAGGCAGTTCTCGGGTGCTGTGTCTCCAGCGTGCTGCGTTTGCCTTGGGCAAACCGCAGAGTCTCACAGTTTGGGGTTTGTTTCTCCCAATCTACAAAGAGGTGAGGATAATTATTATTTATCTGGCACATGTTTTTGCCCAGATTAATTAATTTTGCTAAAGTGCCTTGAAAGCCTGCAGTCAAAAGGGAGCTGTATGACACAGGCAGGCTGGTGCTTCTGCAGCTCAGCAATTATTCTCGGCTTCTGGAACAGCAACAGGGAGGGGGTGTTGGGGGCGGTCACTTAAGGAGTGCCTGAAAGGAACCACTGGCTTAAACGCAAAGATTTAACCACAGAGAATATATTACTGGCAACATTTAATACCGAATATATCCATGAGCATGTGTTTAAATCTTGCTGAGAGTTATCTATGAAATTAGCCTCACACTGTGGATGATCCTTTGCCAATTCTTTATCTAGAGCAGTGTTTCCCAACCTTGGCAACTTTAAGATGTGTGGACTTCAACTCCCAGAATTCCCCAGCCAACATTGAAGTCCACACATCTTAAAGCTGCCAAAGTTGAGAAACACTGAGAGACTGCAGGTTGCCCAAGCCATAATCATGAGCTCACCTGATGATGCTAACACATTACTTTCTGTATTGCTGTTCATCCGACATACAACAGGGCTTCTGGAAGTCTGAAAAACAGCTATTTCCTTCCTGACACACCATCGGTGGATCTCAAACAGCAGAATGATACGGTAGAACTCCAAGGTAGTAAAAAGGATTGGCCGCTCTGGACTGGGCTGGGATTACATGTTGTACTAGATCATCATCTAGTTTTGATTGAGCCTCTTAGGTAAATCCCACCATGTGATTTGTAGACTGGTTATAGCACTGAGCAATGTGTGAACCCAGCCAATTGTGGGCTAAGGAATCAAACAGTGTCATCTGTGAATTCAGACAGTAGCTCAGATGCTCTTCTGCATTCTGAAATTAAGAAATGGGAAAGGGATCTTTTTTGGGAGATAAAGGGGTGCTCATAAACAGTGTGGGATGAGGTCTGGAGTCTGTTCAGAAGAAATTAAAATCAAGTTCAGGCACTTTATGTGAACAGAGCTTAGATTATCAGTTTTCCCTGCTGCACACAAATCTAGGTATTCCGCCTGGATATTGTTAAATGTTCCCTTTCCTAGAAATTTAGGTACAAGCAGACAGACAGCTAATCAAGAACATTTCCTTCCTATATTCCAGCTTTCTATTGCCATGTACCAGACTGGCCACCAATTCAGATGGTGTGAAAAAAGGACAATACAAATTCACAGACGATCAGAATGATGGTTCTTTGCTACTTCCTGAACACTGAGTAGCATAACTTAGAAACCAGCTGCTGGGGAACCACAACGGAGGAAGGCTATCACTTGGAACTTCTTGAATGCTTCTGGTTAATTGCTCTAACACACAGAAGGCTGGACAAGACAGGCCACTGTCCTGATCCAGCAGAGCTCTTTTAATGCTCTAAGTTGCCAAAGGCAATCCAGCAAACTAGTCAGAACAGAGCCTGTTATAACTCTGTAGTGTAGATATTTCATCTGGATCCTTGCTTGACTCATCTTAATATTGTACTTGGTGTTAATTATACCTTGAGAGAGAAATTACATGCTGCAGCACCTGCCACGGACAGGCAGGTGGGTGAAGGAATGAAAGGTGACAATGTTATGCTTCCCAGGTACCAAACAATATTGCCACTTGCCTTAGCTGCTGTTTAAGGTAAGGGAACCCATACCTTGAGAATGAAAGCAGGAAACAGGATGGTATGCTTCTGTATTATTCCTCGTCCCTGTTCCAGATAGGTTTGCACTGTGGCTAACAATATATCCCTAGGACTAATAGTTCAAAGGATTGTTTCTTTCTTCAACTGACATACAGTAATTAGCATCTGATTATTTATACTACTGTTATCAGACATCCAAGGCAGGTAAGCACATAAGAAGAAAGCTGCCTTCCCCATTCTAGTTCCTCTAGATGTGTCAGATTACAACCCCTGTTATCAACTGTGGTAGCTGGGCTTAATTAGAGGTGCAATCTAGAGTTCTCACTGAAGGCCCGAATAACCAAGTTCCAGTTGTCCTATTCTGGACACATTACGTGAAGACCTAGCTCTCTGGAGAAGTCTATAATGCTTGGAAAAGTGGAAGGAATGAGAAGAGGACAGAGAAGCTGGATGGATTCAATTACAGCGACGATGGATGCATCATTGGAAGACTTGAAGGACCAGGTTGGAGACAGATTACCCTGAAGAAGGTCCATCTGTGTGGTTGCTATAATAATCAATCCAGCACATCTGAAAGCGCTGAAATAAAGCCTATTAAAAGAACCAAGGAGACACAGGAGCTCTCTGCTCCAACTTCCATTAAGAGTGGCTGCTTTACAGATGCGTTATCAAATGCATCCTTCAATTGCCACTCTGCACAATGTTATTATGAGAAAATGTAATAGCGAAAACTACCCACATCTTATTATCTCAAATACAGATCTGGCCTTGGGTTTGCTTCCAAGTCAGAATTTAGTGAAGTTATACAGTCTGCGTTTTACCTTTCCGAGCTGAACAAGATTCCCCCCTCCCCATCAACTCTCAGGACTGCTTACCTGACTTTTTTCTTACGTTGCTTTCTGCGCCAGATATGTTCCAAGATCGCTGTTTCCTCATAGGTGTGGCCGCAGATTTTATTCCTAACTGGATTCTTCATTTCCTCCTGCAATAAAATTATTGGGCAGCACAACTGATTGTTCAAATCAACTCGGCAGTGTCTGCAAGTCATTTCTGTATTATTGTTGCAGCTCCACAAATTAAACCCCATTAATTGACAACTACAACTACTGCTGCTTATTATTATTACTATGACATAACGCTGCCAACGAATGAAGTAATTTGCAATTGATTTTCTATTATGCACGGAAATATAGACAGGCCTTTGCTCCAAGGAAGGCTAGGACAAATAAAAGGATTGCTGAGTCAAGGCTTAAAAGAACAGAAGGAAGAGAAGGAAAATAAAATGTAAGCATTTAAAAAAGATTAGAATTCCTGCAAGGATGGTGGGACCTGAGTCCAAACTAAAAAGGCATCTTTTACATTCTTAAAAAAGAGCACGTGCTCGAGATTGCTTAAGACAAATTCACTCTTGTCTTGCAAAATATTACTAGGCCACCAGAAATATATTTATCAAATAAATAAGGTAGGAAGCAAACAAACAAGGTGGAATTCTTCTGACTTGTGTCCAAACTATTCTGCACAGACTGGTGGAATTGTTGCAGAAGAAAATCAGTTTGCAACCCTTTCACACTTAAAATGCTTTTAGTACAGGAAAAGTAATACTCCCCTTTAACAAAACTATTGATAAGGACCAAATTAAACAATAGACATACTATATGTGTATGCAACCTCCTGCACACGATTTCATGTTGCAGAATGTGAGCAGAATACAGTTGCGGACCTGCTACGCCCTCTCTAACATTATTCCCTCTCTGCTACCTAGATGTATTACCTACCTGTGTGATGGGGCAGATAAATTTGATCTGACTTTGCGATACCGCGATATCCTCATCGACTTGCTCAAAGGCTTGTCTTCCTTCTGCATCTGGCTGGGCCCCAACTGCAGTATGGGAGAAGGGAGAAATGCCATTCAGTCCTGCTTATAAGCTTCCTGGATGCATCTGTTCTGGCCATGATGTGACACAGAATGATGCACCAGGTAGGCCGTTGTGGATGCAAATCTTAAGTTTGTTTTTAAAAACAATCATTGCTGGAACGTATGGCAAGGCAAGGCCAGGCCTGGTTAGTACTTGTGCTGGAGACCATGAGGAGCTCTCAAATCTGTAGGTTAGATTAGATCATCCCCCTGCACCTCCTCCCTGCCATATCATGAAAGGCACTGGTAAACCACTCCAGTACTGTTGTCGGGATTATTAGATGGGCACATCCATAACCACTAGGAGTTGAACTAGACTTAAAGATGACTTTACAACATTTCGCCATTCTTGGCAGTGATAGCCAAACAGAAGAGCCTTCTCCAGCATTGTCTCTGTGTAGCGGTTGAGGCTGCATTTCTCAGGACCAAGTCAAATATGTTGGGGGGGGGGGGGAGGGAGGGGGGGAGAGAGAGAGAGAGAGAGAGAGAGAGAGAGAGACCTTCTGTTCCACTGCCATAACATCTGGCTGGTATTATCATCTATTTTTCTGGCCTGACTTACAGCAGCACAACACATTCCTAACCAACTTTATTGCTATTGCTAATAAGGGTAGGTGGACAGATATCCCACATGTGTTTCATGGCTATGGAATGTCAACAGAGCATTTCCCATATAAGCTGATGTTTCATGCACCTTGCCTTGAACTTTAAGTTTATTAATACACCATTAATAATAATTTATATAGCACAGCCTAGTGATCTACAACGTATTAAATATGTCTATGTACAACAAGCCAATAGAGACATTCTTCTGAACTAAAAGAGAGAGAAATGCCTCTTTTTACATTCTCAGTATATCCCAAAAACACAGGATAGACATGTATGGAAAATTGGACTAGTAGGAAAAATGTTGTACGTGGATCTGTCAGTGCAGTTTCTTTTGTGGATTAATTTGCAAGGCTGGACAATGCTAAAGGGAGTGTGTATGTGGGACAGCTTTGAATTAAGGCTGTCAGAAACCAAGCTCCAATGTTTACCTCCAGCACTACCAAGATCATACTTCCACCACAAGCCTTCCCAGATTAATTTTGTCTTATAATGGGGGTTGCAAATTTGGGATGATTCATGCAGTTGATGAATCAAGCTATTTCTATGTAGCGCCATGCTTTGCTGCTCCAGCTTAACTCCTTCCATCTGTCAAAGCAGAAAAGCAAACAAAAATTGGATCTGCAGAATACAACTATGCTTTTCTGTGGGAGCGGGATGTATGTATGTGGGGAAGTAAGCTTAGCTGGTATAATAGAATGGAACAGCATCATGGCTGTTATGTAACACTGTTCATCCTTTTTCCTCTTGTGCCAAATGAAATCTGTTTCTCTGCTTCTTTTTAAGTCACTAGACCAAAACATTTCAGAAACAAACACACAGCTGAATGCTGGCTAAGCTACCCAAGTGTTCACAGAGATTGCATTCAAACATCCAACAGTTCCAGTGCTCAAAGAGAATCCAAGATATGCTTAGGATGCCAACATTCTAGTGATTCTAACTCTTCTCAAAACAAAACAAAACAAAACAAAACAAAACAAAAAGTAGGGGGATCTGAGTTCATAGACTCTGGATCCCATGAGCCCAGTCTGCTGCTAGTGTCACAGGTCATGTTGAACTATCATACAGTTTGGTTTCAGCTTAGTTTGTCATGTGAATCCATCCAGCTATGGTGACTGAAAAGCGGTGGTTTATGACTAAGCTCAGTGGTAGGAACCTAGTCAACCATGGTTTACTCAATAGGAGCTTAGCACTAGAGTCTTCAGCCTAGTCTTTCTCACAGGGCCTAAGACAGTGTTCCCCAACCTGGGTACCCTTCAAATATAAAGAGAGCACCCTCCAAATTCCTAGCCAATATAGCTAGGCTGGGGTTTTCAGTCCCAGTGCAACTGAAAGGAATGGGTTGGAGAATGCTGGTGTTAGAATATTTAGGGGAAAGAAAGGAGAAACCTATTATTCCAGCCTGAGTTCCTTGGAAGAAGGTCAAAACAAAAATGAACTGATGTAAGATAAAGCATTCATAAATCAACCAGCAGAATATAAATTTATGCTGTTGTCACTTACTGTCAATACATTAGGAAAAGGCAGAATTGGCTGAGCAGCTTCAGAAGAAAGTTCTGTATTAAACTAAAACTTGGACTGGTTTAAGACCTTGTCAGGATCTTAAAACTCAGGCAGGTTCATGAAGAAGGCATTTTTTTCACAGCAGTGATGGCAACAGAAGGCTCTTGTTTGTCCCTCCCTCTGCAATGGACAGCAATGACTCATGTGCTGGGAGCACATAATACTGCGGCGGAGGGGTTTCTGAGGAATGTGCTGCAGAAGGTGGCCTATGCACTTACCTTGGGGGCTGCCCTATTTCACAAAAAACACAGAGGTGGAAAGCAACTCTGTGTAATATTCACCAAAAGACTGTAGGCACAGACTTGGAGAAAGTGGCCCCCACCCAGTTTTACTGTATGTAATATATTAAGCAATCAGACTTTGAACATCTTCATAAACATGATGAACCTGCTTTATAGACTATATAACCTAGCCTTCCCCAACCTGGTGCCCTCCATACATCTGAGGCTGCAGCTCCCTTTACAATAGGTAATGGATGATGGGAAATATAGTCCCACACACCTGAGTCAGTATTAGATACTTAGATAGTCAGTGGCTTTTTTAAAGCAAGTATCTTCTCCAGATCTCTGACCATAAATCAGGTTAACTGGAGATACTAGATATGGAAACTGGGACTGCTTGTAATCAAAGCATGAGTTGAAGGGCTTAAATTGTCTTTATCTGGCCTAAGGAGAGAAAGTAGCAGTTTCACCTTACTAGGGCACCTGTTGCCATAAATATTCAAGAGGAGTACACAGCACACGTGTTGTCTTAGTGGTACAGTTCTCCTAAATAAGTTCCTGTGTCTAAACCAGATGTTCTAAGCATTAACATGTGCATATTATCAATATCAACAGATGAATGACATGGGGAAAAGATTATGTAAATGAAAGGGGTTTTTCAGGATTATATTTTTTTCTCTGTAGACAGCTATGTCTGTTGCGTAACAACTGAACAGTGCTACATTTTCAATTTTTATATAGGATTTGCAGAAATACACTAAACGTATAGTTCAGAAATATGGGAAATCTCTTTTCAATGGATTAATGATAAAGAAAATTATTCCTGGAGATGTGCAAAAGATTGGAGGAAAGTTATTTATTCTGTGTATAGTACTGACTGTCTTTCTTCAATAAGGCCCTTATTAATAAAGGAAAACATCAGAAATAATACAGGAGCAGCCTAAAACAATAGCAGCAAAAGTCTTGTAACAATTTATTTATTTATTTATTTGGCTTGTATGCCGCCCATCTCCCCCAAAGGGTGACTCTGGGTGGCTCACAATAAAATTTAAAGATTTATTATTTATTACAAATGTATTATCATATCAGTTTTCACAAATCACACTCCCTTCATGTGTCTGATGACGTGGACTATGAGCCATAATAAATCTGCTAGTTTTATGGTGCCACAAGATTCTTCACTGTTTATGCTGCAAATGACTAAACAAAATGCTGATTTAAAAGTTAATGTTCTGCTGCCCCTTCTTATTTTGAGAGGAGACCTGGATTATTTGATCAAAAGTATTTCAAGATACGTGTTTCAAGAGGACATTGTGAAGGAGAAAATGAAGGGGCAGGATAGAAACTTTAGATTGATAGAAACGTGGACAAAGAATTCCTCTTTACTTTGAATGAGTTTATCCCATGATTTCTAAGTTATTTAAGTGTGGCTTTGATGACATGACGTAGCTAGTTCAAACATCCTCCTCAAACATCTCATCAGTGGTTCCTCATCAAGCTGAAGAGAGGTATCAAGTGGGCTGCCACAAGGATCGGTCCTGTATCCCTGACTCTTCAGTGTTTTCATTAATGAGTTGGAAGAAGAGATGGGAAAACACTAAATGTGCAGTTGATACAAAATTGGATGAGATAGTTACTACCATAGAGGACAGAAATAAAATTATCTTGATAGAATGAAGAAATAGGCTGTGAGTAATAAAATGAAATTTAACAGAGACTCCACCAGTTTTGGACACTGATCTTCCAGCAGTCATTTTGATGTTATAACTTCAGAAGTTTCTTCCCAGGGATGAGCTAAGAAAATGATGGACTGATTCACTGAAGACTTGAGTTGTAGCTTCACTTTTTCAGGATTCTTCCTCTAGCATGGAACACAGCACAGCGTTGTTGTGAAACTCATCACAATATGATGCTGCCTGAGAAGAATTCAGCAACGGTCAAGAGTCCTCAGGGCTGTTTTCTAGGCTAGAATCCAGGCTAGTTTTGATAGTTGGAATCTTTTCTAACCCTTTAATCCATTCATAGCTGTTTCCTTCTGTTACACTAATCACAGATGTATGGTGGTGGCGGCTTGATGTGGAGTGTCATCTGGGCCATGCAGTATTTCCTCCATTGCATTGCAGGGAGTATTTTTTAAGTGTGACCATGCCTGAATGCTAAAGACTGCCACCGCTAGGTCTGATCAGCATGAGGGTGAATAATGCGATCTTTGATTTAGTGAAAATTGTAAATTGATACCAGGTTGCATTTAATGTGACCCAAAATTCAGTTAATGCAAGCCTAGCACATATGCAATTGATGCTAGCGCATGCGCAGTTGTGGATGTGGTTTTAGATGCTGCTAATCTTTGTGTGCGCAAAATGGAGAAAAGAAAGATTCTGTCAGAGGAAAACAGGACAAGTTTTAAAAAGAGGAGGCTTATTCTTACATTAGAGGAAAAATGTGATGTAATTGAAGAACATTAATGTGGTCATAGCAACACTAAAATAGGACAAGATGTTGGAATGCCTGAATCTATGGTAGAATTTTTTTGTTTTTATTTTGCTTTCTATAACTACTTTGTGACTTTGTTAACCATAAATTTAAATTATAAATTTATTCTTTTTATTCTCTACTGTAATATTTCATTATTATACATATAAAAATTTATGTTTAAATTTTTTTGCCTATTTACCTATTTCCGTTGACTTGGAATCAATTATCAGATTTTCCATAGCAATATCACTTTGAATAGTGTGAATTCGAATAATGAAACCATTTTGTGGGATTCATTAACTGCACTAATGGAGACCTACCTGTATAGATTTTCCTGTCTGCTGAGAAATCAAGCTAGTTCTTCATTCAATAGCAATTTGAAAGAGGCCTTTCATAGGTCTTTTCATGTAGGGTTTCAAGCAAATATACTTTTAAAGACTCTTAATACACTTCTTACTTACTTCTATTCCTCAAGGTCACATTATCAGTTATTATTAGTAATTTGCTTTGTACTAAGAATGAGGTTTGGCACTGGACTCTCTTTTCAAGTCTGTTATCAATGGTCTAACATCAGTGCTTTGAAAAACATGGCTTGAGTATAATTGAAAGGAAAAATTCTCATTTTAAAAAGCATTAGCTCTGCTTTTAGATATTGGATATTATTGATTGATTTGACAGTATTTATAACCTGCCCCGATCCAAAAGGACTCCAGGTGGCTCGCAAGAAGATATAAAATTAAAACCATAATAATAGAAAAACAGTAACAGGGTCTTGTCCAGGCAGTCACCAGAGTCAAGATTGACTTGAAGGCACAAACTTTATTTTTTACTTTTTTTCCAACAAAAAGCAACTATCTACAATATAAAACAAAAAACACAGACTTTAATAAAATTCTGCAGCTATCTCCTTCCCTCAGAAGCCATTCTACATTTCCTAGATCTATTTGAGACAACTGATAGTGTAGAAGTTGACATAATGAATATGCAAATGCTTTTCAGAAGGACCACCTTCTTTTATTGATGATAATAAATTTCATGAATAGGATTAATTGTCACAGTAATAAGACCCATGCATTTAATAGTCTTTGGGTCTGAGCAGTAAAATGGTCTTGCTCTACCTTACTTCTCTCTCTGAGACCCCACAGGTTTATCATTCAGCAGCTTAAAATATCTTCTGCTGATGTCCACTGTTTCTCCCCATTCACTAGTTCAGGGAGTAGCAAAGCCTATCTGACTTCTCAGTCATGTCTGATAGTTTCTAAAAAACTAAAGTCATTGTTTTCGTGGTCAGTAGGACTACTTCTGTCATGAGTTGTTTGAGTGTAATCTCATTTACTGAAAAATGTGATGTCTGTTCTGACTCCACCAGTGAGAAGACACTGCTTAATTGTGAGGAGTGTGGCATCCTCCAGTCTAGATGTCCTTGACTCATTAGGTGCCATCAAGTTAGTTTCAACTGTTAGCAACCTCATAGTCAGACCTTCTCCAGGATGATTTCTCCCTAACCTGTCCCTTCAGCTGCTGAAGGGACCCAAGGGACCCACTGCTACTGTAATCAAGTCCATTTACATTTACCTTGCTGCTAGTTGTCTTCTCTTTCCTTCCACCTTTCACAGCATTATGTACTTAGGGGGCTGGGTTTTCACACAATGTGTCAAAAATAGGAAAATTTGAGCCTGGTCATTGGTGCTTTGAGCAAAAACTCTGGATTGGATTGTTCTATGATCCATTTATTTGTTTTCTTGGCTATCCACTATATTCTCAAGATTCTCCTCCAGCACAAAAGTTCAAAAGCATCAATACTTCTTCTGTCTTGCTTCTTCAAAGCCCAGGTTTTGTTTCCATAGAGTGTCACAGAGAAAGCCATTGCCTGCACAGTTCTGGTCTTTGTAGGTCTATCTTTTCTAAAGTCTTCATTGCTATCCTACTAAATGTTAGCCTGAACATATTTCTTGATGCTGGTTCATTTACTTTTGTCAGTCAATCCTAAAAGGCAGAAGCTGTCCACCACTTCAGTATCTTTGTTGTCAATTCTAAGGCTGGTTGTACCTGTTGTCATTAGTTTGGTTTTTATATTTAATCTTAGTCCCATTTTTTCCCTATGCTCCTTGACTTTCATTACTACAGTTTCCAGATCATTTGCATTTTCACCTATCAGAGCAGTGACATCAGCATAGTGCATGTTATTGATGTTTCTTCCTCCAATTTTAAATGTTCATTATTCAATCTAGGCTCCCTCAATATATATTCAGCATATATAGATAGCCCTAGCTCAGTGTTGTCCAAACTTGCCACTTTAAGATGAGTGGACTTCAACTTCCAGAATTCCCCAGCCAGCCGTGCAGGCTGGGGAATTCTGGGAGTTGAAGTCCACTCATCTTAAAGTGGCCAAGTTTGGACAACACTTCCCTAGCTAATTTAAAATATTTTATTTTTTATGGAGGAGAAATAAGCATCTTCATTACCTTTATAGTATCTTCTAATAATAAAAAAAAATCCTTAATTTTTATGCTTAGCAATTCTTCATTGCTGCTGCTTTCTAATTTTCTGCTTATATAAATAAGCACAAAAAGAGTAGGACATAGAGAAACAAAAACAGCTACAAATTAAAACAGCTCTCTTCACATCCACTACAGTTTGTCTTAGATAAAACAACAAGAATTCAATTATAGACCACACAGTCAGGATAAAATCTAAGTCAGCGTCACTCCCCAGGAGTATGTCATATGACCATTGGTTAGAGTTGTTGGGAACTGTAGTTCATCAACTTCTAGAGGTCCACTGTTGTTTATTCCTGCATTCAAGAGACATTTTTATGTAGCCTCTGGAAGTATATGTACTGTGTCGCACTGTAGTACAGCTTCATACTATTTCCAGTAGTTTTATATCTGCTCTCAAATTAATCATACTGCTTGCACAATGCTATTCACCTGGGTCAAACTGACTTGGAGTGCAACAAATCCACAGAAGTGATTTACAGCACAGATCCTCCCTTGTGACTGCACTGATGTATACAACACACAAAGCTTCTAATCTCTAGGCCTGTGAACAGCCAAATTCCTGCTTGCCTGAATGATTAAGGATCACCTAAAAGTGATCAAGTATATCTGCTTTCTTGTTCCATGAGCAACTAACCATGGTATTGCTGAAGAGTAGGTGAACCTTTGATGATCATTATTTGTTTGGGTGAGCTTGTAACTTTGGTAGATTTGCTAGACTTCACTTTTAGAAGCTAATTTACAAAAGCAAGAAGCTAATTTACAAAACATGGCCACAGCCAATAACTTAGATGTCCTTAACATGGAAAGATACCATGTTCATTGAGGATGTGATCTATGATTGGCTGTCTGCTGAAGCAGCTAAATTGACCTTCCACATTTAGTGGTTTTAAATGTGGAATTTTAATAGGAGGCAGAGAGTGGGACTGGGAGAACAAACAGGAATGGAAGGGTAGTGGCCTTTGTGGCCCTGAATCTGGCTGGTCTGATGTATCTGGACCTTCTCAGGTTCTTTCTGAACAATGTGGTTTCCATGGTAGTATAAAGCCAAGCAGGGTTTACCTGGAGCAATATATCTGAAGATTTAGCTCAGCTTCCAGAGTTGCAGGGGAAAGAACATGTCCCCAGATCAGATGCAACTTCCTCCATTGATATATCCTTCACATGGATTTATTCAGGGCATCTGCAGTGACAGTCACTGGCTTCAAAATGATGTGTGAAACCAGGCAATCAAACCCTTGTCCCATTTTAACATGTACTGTACACAGTGCACTGATGCAAAAAAAGACATTGCCTGGTTGCACCCACCATTCTGAAGCCAGTGACTTCTGTATCACTGCAGAAGCCCTTGGCTGTATTCATACAACACCTGAACTCTAACAAACAAACAAAAAAGAGATTTTGCATTTAGCATTTTGGAAAAGACCAAAAGCCTTAATGCTTCCGCAAACAACATTTCTAGCTCTGGTTTCTGATCAGATCTTAAAGAAGGCAGACAGGTTGTTGCTATATTGCATTGTAAGCAGGGCCCTAATTAGTATCTGAGAACAATTGTGGTTTCTCTAGCATGGCTAACTTGTAACACTTCAACTAATGTTCTGGTTTACACCAAAAATTTTCAGATTCAATACAGGGCAGTTCCAATGCAATACTACATGGTATTGCCTGGAAGCGATACATTTTGGTCAAGAATTCCTTCCAAAAGTTAGAAAATGGTTACTCAGAAATGGGCATCCTTTTTCTGGTTAAGCCCCATGTTCCTTCGGAATCAGCTAGAGATGACAGTGTTCAGCTAGGTCCCAACGTGGGCAGGGCTATCACCCTCTCTCTGCCACCTTCTTTTTGTTCTGACAGTCTCCTTTCCTTCTGCCTCTGTATCTCCCAACACAGCAGATTACAACAGACTGCTTGTGCCAGAATTTGAATGTTTACAGAAAACTTTTGAAATTAGTGAGAGCTGCATAAAATTAAACTGCACGTTGTGCAAGGTGCAGGTTATTTGCTCCTGATTTAGACTGCAAGATCTTCTCTGTAAGCTCTATCCCTTTTTTTTACATGCCACTTTGAAAAATGCCATGAATTCAGCAGAATAACAGCAATATATTTTATATGCATTCAAAGGATCTTCAATAGATTGCAGTAACAAATGCAATCCGGGAGTTGGGAGGCATATAAATTTAATAGATGATGATGATGATGCAAGATAAGCACATGATCTATCCATAGGCACAAGCCGTCAGCCCTAAATCCTCCAAATGAAACTAGCATATTCTCCCCATTCTTACTTTTATAGTACCAAGGCATCTGGCACTTGGAACATACAGTACTATTCTCCCTGGGCTGATAGGAATCAAACCTCTTGAAGCTGTTTTTTGTGGTTATTGGGTAAGTAAAAGCTTGTACCTGCCTGGTCTTTTCCTTTCCAGTGTGTTCTTCTTGGGAAACAGCAGGTGCCACCACCCACTGGCATTCACTGGCAGGGGGCAGACTGTACTTTCTTTCATCTAGAAAGAACACCACACCGTGTCCACTCAATTCGGCTTGAATGGGCTCTGCACAAGCTTTTCAAAACTCACCTCTAATAATTATGAGTCCTATATTTAGCTTTATTTCTATTTTTGTCCTTCCAAAGGATGTGAGAAGTTCAAATAGTACTAATACTGTTATCCTGGGGGAGTAGAGGGCATGTATGTGCATTTACACAGACACGTGTTTGTTTGTTCCAAGGTTGAACTTGAAACAGGATCAGTGAGTTCTATTTTTTACTTAATTACCTTTCCAAAAGGAACAGTTTTCTCAGGCTGCAAGCAGCAAAAAGAAGAAATTTTGTGACACCTTTTTTTTTCTTTAACAGCCAGGGGCATTGCAAAAGAGGCTGGACTTCCATTGCAATGTCACGCCCATCAACTCGCAGATTTTGACACACCCCCCCTTTCCTTCCATTTGCAGATGCCCCTGTTAACAGCATAAACAACTGAGACCCAAATCTCTTTCACTGGGCATAAAATACATCCTGTGAAGTTTGCAAAAGTTTGTGGCACAATAAATCTGTTAACCTATATGATGCCTAGACAGGAGTCTGATCATTCCTTAACATGGTTTCTTGAAGAAGCAAAAACATACAACACACAGTAAGCCATTAATCATGGTCTATTACCCACAACGTGATAAACCAGAAAAGACCCAAACAAGACAAAACAAGACATGTAAATTATGGACTAAGGCAGTATGTGAACCAACCCCTTGATTGTTTATTTGTCCAAGAATAAGAAAAGCTGTCCATTTGGAATACAAGATTACCATTCTTCTCTCCTTTTCTTATTAGTACCCAGATTCAGGGTGAACGAAGTGCTCCCTGTTCAAAGTCTGAGTTCTAGACCCCGCTTTCTCCAAGATTAACGGAGACAGAGAAACCTTTGTTCTTCAATCCATCTGAAGAGGACAGAGGACTTTTTATAGAACAGTGCGCCAATATTTGGACTTGCAGAAGTGAATCACCTATTTGGACTACTCACAGATAAAAGAGTGAAATTTGAACATAAACTCTGCCCCAGAGACCACACCCCTTCAAGAAAGAAGGTTTCACAAGACAGATGAACTCTGTGGAAAGATGGATTTATCAGCACCCCTCCCAAAGTAGTAAGCTCCTCGTCAGAGTGAGTGGCCTCACAGGTGATTATTCAGAATAGTTCAGTCAGAGGTCAGTGTCCCAAGGATGGGAGATGATCTTTCAATGCCTGCGTTAAAGCAGTGGCAGTTTAATGTGAGCAATCCGATTTAAGCAAGTGGCCTTTGCAAGAGTTTAGGTTTTGAAAGCTACAGCGCTACAGTTATTGGGAAACTGGACTCTGAGTCTTTCCGTTAGATGAAAGCCCAAGTCCAGCCTTGGAAAGATTTCAAGGAAAACCTTCTCAACTGAAAGAACATTTTCAAGTGGTTGCTCCACACATGACATTCTAGGTGTTCACCTTAATTTCTTAACACAGGGAGGACTTCAATTTGGAAGGCTAAGGCTAGATTATAGCTTAGGAATTGGAAATATGGCCCCCATGTGCACCAGGGCGTCTTTCTTCCCCAGAAGACCATGCTTGCAAATCTGAAAACCTCGGTTCACGAACGCATCTGTTCACGAACAATTCGGGTCACGACCAGCTCAGGCCGCAAAAATTTACCTCCGGTCGCAAACGCCGGATCAGGTGACGAACAGGATCCGCGGCCATTTTCCCTCCCGTGTCACGTGGTCGCGACTTCCTGTAGGGAGGGGACTCTCCCTCCAAGCAGGAAGCATGGCCATTTTCCCTCCCGTGTCACGTGGTCGCGACTTCCTGTAGGGAGGGGACTCTTCCTCCAAGCAGGAAGCACGGCCATTTTCCCTCCCGAGCAAGGTTAGCTTTCTCTCTCTTCATACTGTACTTTGTGTCATATTTTTGCGGTTTTTTTTTAAAAAAAACATGGTTCAGAACGGATTAACCGTATTTACATTGAACCTTATGGGGAAATTTGACTCAGGTCGTGACCAGAAATCGGTTGGCGACCAAATTTGGGGTTGGAATGGATTAACTGTATTTACATTGAACCTTATGGGAAAATTTGATTCCGGTCGCGACCATTTTGGGTCGCGACCAGAGTCGCGGAACGAATTAAATTCATGAACCGAGGTTCCACTGTAATTTTATAAATAAATAAACGGCCCAAATCTTGTGAGATTCCATGCAAGATCTCATGAATGAAAAAAATCTTAACATATTTCAAAACAAGCTCAAAACTTTAGGAGATATTTATTTTATTTATTAGAACCTGGACCACAGCACAAGATCACACTATAGGGCTTGGGACCTAAAAAGATTGCCAGATCCTAGTTAATACTGTCTTGGGCTTTTATTTTACCAGCATGGCTACAAAAGGACTAAAGACTTTTGTTCTAATTAACTGTGTTTATTTTTCAATCCAAACTCCCTAAATTATCAGTAATTGTTCAGTGAAACTAACTAGGACCATGAGTAAACTTGGCTTATTTTCCTAAATCATTGTTCAGATTACTATAGATCATTCCACTGCCCCCTCCCCCCTCCCTGGCATTTATGTCTCAATACCTGTACCTTCTCCTAATCTAATAATTTCTCCATAAATTCTATGGCAATATTTATCTCTTTCAATTTGCTTAGATTGCACCATCCAGACATAAAGATGGTACTTCAATAAAGAAGTAAACTTTTCAATCTTTTTATGACTGTCCTAAAGGAATAGATGATGGATAAAGCTAATGTGTGTATGGCATGTTTGAACTCATCATTAAGTACTGCAAAGTAAAATGTAACTCCAACAACCATTGAGATTAAATTTAGGTGTGCAGCTGGGTCATGTGTGAATTAGTACTTTGAAATATCCATGACCTTTTCGGTTGCAGCTTCTCTGTCTTGTCATTCTAACAAGCATCTTGAATTGTCTTTTTAATGATATGTACTAACATGCATTTATTCAAATTCATCCTTGCTCATAAGTTAACAGAGAACTGGGGCACGCAAAGACCACCTAACTTTAAATTTTTCCGACCAAGGACAGTAGGAGGCCCATGAACTGTGACAGCAGCAAAAACAGCTTTCATCATGGATGAAATAGGTCTATCTTTGCTTCATATATTGCAGCACAAAGGGGTTAACTAAGTCATGTGTCATGTATACTTCTCTTTTTTCAATGGACAAATTCTTGCTTAAGGACATCATTTACACGCCTCATCAGATCTCCAAAAACATGCAGAGATGTTCTTCTCTGGCACTGACTTTGGAATCATCTTTCACTGGAGATTCACCACAAAGAATCTCCAGTGACAGGTCTCCCAGAAAGGGAGGATGCTGTTTTTATTCTAACTAGTGGAAAGACAGGCTACTTGGTGTGGGCTGCAAAAATCTGGAGAACCACTAAATGACAGCAAAGAGATACAGGAAACTCTCTGCTGCTCTAATGATTGCTTGGAGTTCTGCAGCCCACATCTAGTAGTCCTAGAGATAGCACAGAGTGTTTAGAATATTGTTATTTTCCCTGTGTCTTGGACTGGGGAAGGTTATAAACCTGATGAATAAATATAATGGGAATGAAAACCAGACTTTCTACATAACATTTAAATAAGTGCATTCGTGGTTTTTTTTTTTTAATGCCTGTAGCTATTTTCCTTCTCAGACCAGCTGATTAGAATAAAATGGTAGAACACACACTTTGAGTTAGTGTTGCCAGAACAGATGTTCTGGGATAAAAATGGAAATATATAGAAATAAAAGAATATCAAGCAGTTGAAACGCTTGTTGCATAACTCAACCTGAAACAATATTTTTGGAATTCAGTTATTTTAGTAAAATTACAAGATACACAATAGTGCCAAAATTAGACCAAAGCTTTTATTCTATGCATTTTTAAGTAAGAGGGGTGGGTGTTGTACTTATTCCCCTAGGAAGAAAACGATTGTTTTAGGGCAGGGGGATGGGGTGTTTACTTCTGGATGGGATGGGGAGTAATTTATATTATTTGGGCAACTCACAAACCACATATCTGATATATGAATCTAAAAAAACCACCAACCAACCAACCAACCATAAAAGCCACCTAACTTTGTGCTCCTGATATTTGGTGTCAAATTGCTGAAAACTAGCAGTCATTTTCCAGTGGCAAATGGAGAAAACCCCCACTCCCCTCAAAAACAAAACCTGAAGCTTCCAAAAGCTGCCTGCAAAATCTAGAAAAATTAACCCTATCCACTTGCCACTTTTGGGACATCATTAATATTACTCTCTATTTCCTGCAACCACTGCCCAAAATCATAGATTGTAACGCTGGCATGGGCCACTTAAACCTGCAAGTATAGTGCCGTTCTCTCAGCAGGAATCTAAGACTAACACCTGGCTGCAAAAAAAAAAAAAACAAAAGGTGTGAGATGAAGCAGGAGAAAATCTACTTTTTCCTCTCCCTTTTATAACAGGAAAAAGAAAGCTCTCTATTCTCCTTTCTCTTCTGCATGGATAAAGCAGGAAGCAAATCTTTCTGTTTTGAATTTTGAACTAATCTTATTTCCCTGTTAAATTTAGGTTAAGGGAAAACAGCCTTGTTCAAACTGTGGGCATTTATAGAAAAGAAAACTAGTGCATATCCCCACTCAAGCCCCACATCTCTCCAGACTTCCTACAACTTAGAGGAGAGGATGTGCTCCTTCATGGATAATGCCTGCCCATCAAAAGCATCAACCATGTCAGCAACAGAGAACCCCAATGGACAAAGAGCAACTCCATCTCACTACAGTTCAAATTCAGCCTGTTCTCTCCCATCCAAACCCTTACAGCCTCCAGGCACTGGGAAAGAACATCAACAGCATCTCCCTTACAGCCCGGAGTAATGATGAACAGTTGAATATCACCAGCATACTGATGACACTGCACCCCAAACCACCCCGCAGCTTCATATAGATGTTAAAAAGCAGAGGGGAGAGAACTGATCCCTCCGGCACCTTGCATATCAGGGGCCACCAGGCCAATATCTCCTACCCCACTGTCACAGACTGAAATCACCCACTGAGGAAGGAATGGAACCACTGCAAAACAATGCCTCCAATTCCTAACCCCCATAGGCGGCCCAGTAAGATGCTGTGGTTAATGGTATCAAAAGCTGCCAAGAGGTCCAACAAGGACCAGGAGGGACTTATTTCCCTCATCCAGGTCCCAACACAAATCATCCAAGAGTGAACAAAGCCATATCCATCCAATACTCAGGCCTGAACCCACATTGAAAAGGTCCCAGATAATCTGTTTCATCTAGGGCCACCACCATCCCAACAATCTTTTCCAAAAAGGGAAGGTTGGAGACAAGATAGCAGTTATCTAACTCTGGATCTAGGAATGGCCTCTTCAGAAGGGGACACACCACAGCCCTTTCAAAGTTGCTGGCAAGTCACTCTCACTAAAGAGTAGTTAACAGTTTCCCAGATCCAGGTGGTCACCATTCCATCCACTTTCTGCAATACCCAGAAGGGGCACGAGCCTAAAATACAGGTAGCCAAATACAACTAAGACAGCACCCACAGGCCAAAAGGAGTCCCAGATGACACAGTGAGACAACATCCCAGTCACCATCAAAGACTCTGCCCAGGTGAAGTCAAGGCCAAGGTGAATGTAAGCAATGTTTTGGGTAAAGTGCTGTGCAAACCAGTCACAGCAGCCCAAGGGGTGGTCACAGGACTACCTCTTCCTTAATAAAGAGTTGGTAACCTTAAACAAGGCTGTTGGCCAACAGTCCACCAACACAATAAGAAGTAAACATGCTTTGCCTCCTTTATCGTCATGGTGTAAGCTCAAACATGGGCATGTACCCATGCTCTGTCAGTTTGCTTCTCATCTTTCTCCACTGGTACTCCAGGCATCATTTATGGTGCTTCATCTTCTGGGGCACCTCAATAAATTAAGGCAATGACTGGGATCGGTTCCTAGAAAGAAGCCATTCAGAGACAATAATATCCAGTGCTACATTTGCTTCCTGGTGCCAGTTCCTCACCAACCACTCAGCAGAACTGCCAGTCAAAGAGCTGGAAATTCTGCAGGTGAACTTTGAAAACCTTTGTATCCATCAGGTGTCTGGGGCAGATGATCTAAAGAGGTCCCTCTGCGCTGTAGAGACATGGGTGGGTGGTTGCCAACCCAAACTGGATCAGAACACAATCTGATCTTGACAACGGGGTGATGAAAATCTCCACCATTTCCAGTTCACACAACATCTGCTCAGAGACAAACACAAGATCTAGTGTGGCTACCTGTATGTGTCAGGCCTGAGATTACCTGAGATAAGTGCATGGGTGCTATGGAGGCCATGAACTCCCAAGCTTTACTGAAGCCAACCCCATGAGCAGGCAGATTAATGTCCTACCACACCAATATATTATACTGATTGCAAACTGACAACTATTGGGGATGCAAAGCCTTACAAACCAATCATTTTCACATATTTGGCTATGTCCTTGATACTAATGTTTTAGTCAGCTATAATTAAATTAATTTAAAATATTTCACATCTCATGTAAAGCCACTGTGATGGTTTTGTCTATGAGTGTGCCCAGCTGGAAAAAAACAGAGAGAGGAAATCCATAAACAAACTTAGAAGCAAGCAGGGATTCCCTCCTGAATTTAAAAGGCATTGTTACATTATTTGATTTTGATATTTATGTTATAGGTCAAGGTTTTACTTTAAAAAAAAAAATTTAACTTCAGCAGAAATAGATATTGCAGCATTTTTAGCACCGTCTCTTGCAAGGTGGTTTATTACTATATTAGCCTATTTCACAGGACCTTATCTTGGACAACAAATGGGCAAATTTGTGGAAAAGTGGCTACTTTTTACTGTGTTTTTGAACAGCATTCCTTCTGATCTTTTCAGTGTGACCGTTTTTTATATTCAAAGATATATCATTATAGACAAATAAATATGTCTTCACATATTTATACACTGATATTTATATATACACACACACACACACAGAGCCAAATAATGATACACATACACATATACAATGATTTCTGTAAGTTTTTTTTAAAAGCTGATTACAATCCTCCTACTGAAGGTGGGGATCCCTAAAAATGTTTTTGACTATAACTCTCACCATCCTTGATATACTGCTATGGAGGTTGGGGTTGATGAGGTTTGGAATCCAACTTTGTCAATAGGGTCCTTGTCCTTGGCACCATTATTGCTAATATTAGGTTTATAATTGTTGGATGTCCTAGATGGAATGTAAAAAACCCTAAGAAGATCAGGGCAAGTTTCCAATCTAGTCAAGCATATGAAGAACCCTAAGTTATGATATAAAGACCACAGCACTCACATTTATCCATGATATGTATTCTTCAGAAATATACTCCTCTTGAACATGAAAATTCTATTTAACAGCTGTATAAGGAATTTCAGTAGGCACTTTTCTTGCTCCCTTTAGCTATATGTATCATGTTTCCATCTATAAAAGTCCTTTTTATAACTTGTTATCTGGTGGATGAACCATGCTTTGCAGGCAAAAGGCTGATCTCTTGCCAGCATCTCCAGTATAAAGGATTCTAGCGTGACAGCCAGAGTACTTTCATGCAAACCAGGTACATTCCATTCTGGATATGAAATTGAATCAATGGTGAATCAGAGACCTGATTCACACATAATGCTAAACATAATATGATTTGCTTGGTTTTGGCCTAGTGTTATATGTGAAGCTACCCATTACTGCTGAGCATTATGTATGGATCAGGTCACAGTGGGCACACTTGCACAATGTGACCACAGCACAACATAGTTAAGCCACAAATACATTTAGATTCTCCATCCTACAAGCAGCATGCCTGTAAACTAGGCTTCTCTGTCATGTGAACCTGCCATAATGACAACTTCTGGTTGGAAGAAGAAAAAAAGAAAGAAAGAAAGAAAGATTCTCTGCTTGTTCATGGATTTTCTCTCCCTGGGTTTTTCCAGATAGGCAGAGAAGAGACATAATCATCTAAGTGGCTTCACTTGAAATGACCCCTAGACCATAATGGTTGGTACTCTGGCCACTCAAGAGAGAGGGTATGTTTGCTAGTAAATCATGGAAGGCTAAATCTACAGGTAAACAAGACTGTGCTGCAGTAAATTTTGACAGGCAGATTTGTATCACGAAAGCCCCACAGGCCCAGAATACATATATATCTCCCCCACAAAGCAGTAGTATCTAGCATAACAACTTACTGAGTATGATAATTATAGCAGAATGTTGCTCCCCCAATTTCTTGGTCCATCACACCAGCCAGTATAAACCAGCTGCACCTTTTCATATCTTAGCTAAACTGTTCACAAATGCACCATAACATAAAGCCAAAACAGGAGTTAACAGCACGGAGCTGTATAAATGTATCACCATGTGTCTTCATATAGCTTTGCCTTTCAGCTGCTGAGCTTGGAATTGAGAGAAATGATGCAAATTAAATGGGCACAACATGCTAGAGGTGTTCGCAATGCAGATGTATTAAAAATCTTGCTGGTTGGCTTTCTGCTGAATTAATGGCTTGGAAAAAGACTCATTCATCCCCAGATCTACCATCCCACCATGCAGAAGAGAATGTTAAGGACCTGACGAAAGATTCTCAAAGCAAACTGCACACTTTGAGAAAGAAGAGAAATCACTGTTAAAAAGATGAAAAGGGTGGGTCTGCAGTAAAAGCCTTGAGTCATGATGACACTACTTTGTAAACACAGAGACTTTTTCAGTGAAAAACTTCCTCCTGGCAAGATGCTGTGTTAGCCACATGTGTGCTCACTCTCTCCCATTCCTCCACACCCATCAGGTGAAGAAATAGAAATCAGAGTCATCTGCAAGTTAGTGGTATTCCTTGAGAGGTGTTATTAGTTGGGATTACACATTCCTGGATTACCACATTCAGGCCATGGTTTATGTAGTGCAGACAGTCTTTAAAATGAAGATCTTGGTTATAGTTGCCAACATTGATCCAGAATTAAGGGAAAGGCTGCACTTGCTCTAATGAAACAATTTCATTCTCTGATGTTGAGGCAGTTCTTCAACACTCCACCAGCAAAGGAGTCGAGGAAACATTTGGAGAAGTGCTCAAGGATCATGACACATAAATTCAGGCATCACTTCATGCTATCTGAGTACAAGAAGAAGAATTTCAAACTTTTCGAAGACCTACCTTGAAAGAAAACACTCCAGTTGTTGTCTCTGTGCTAAATGATGTGCAATTCTATGCCAACTTGCCAGTCTACTGAACAGAGCTATTATACTGAGCTATATATACAGAGTTAGAAAATCTGGCTGTTACTCAGAATCATATCTGTCCTTAAGTGAAACAGAAACATTGATAAGTAGAAAACAGAACTAGACAGAAAGTATCTACAGCTTTTAAAAATGGTCTAACATTGATGCTTCCCCAGCCACCACCCCCTACTAAGAAATCATATGTGTTTCTCTTGAATTTCATATTTTCAGAAACATTAAAAATTGGATATTTTTTAACTACTCTTGACTTGTTTCTTCATCCCAGCAGCTCTTGCAAGGATCCTCAGCACCATCTAAAACCATCACAGCTCCTGATATTATCTAATTTGAAATGTCTGAAGTTTTCACCCATATTCCATTTTAGGACTACATCTAAATGCAGACCATATTGTGCATTAATAATTGTTTTTCTTCTCCAAGATTTGGTCTGTTTATCATCTTGTCTGATGAAAATTTCTGAAAAAGTGGACAGCTTGCCTAATATTTTGTGATCTTGAACTGATCTATCAAAGTTTTACCATTATATGTATTTAAAAACAGTTATTTAATTCAGACATTTATTCATGGGTTACTAAATATATCACAATTGGCTGAGTTCATATTACATTGGAAGTCACATCTTACAAACTACATTAAACCCAAAAAGCACATCATGATTTCATATAGGGTATCAATCTAGACAATGTGCTCACAGAACACTTATGCTGCCTTTAGACTTAAAAGTTAGCCCTAGCCTAGGGTGCAAAGTTCAGTCTAGGGAATGAAGTTCTTCACTGCCTATATAAATGTTCTGCTTGACTGCAATTATGCACACCACATGTGGCAGTCATAAAGAGATTCCACTTCAAGTCTTACCAGCTTTCAACATCCTATCAGCGAGAACTCTGCACAATTACTTATCTTATTGTTGCATATAAATATACAAAGTATTGATACTCTGACCAGGCCTAGGAGGCACTTGATCATCAAAGATGGGGGCCAGTGTAGATGGTCCTATTCCCAGCTTTACACAAGAGGCAGGCAGAATTCCCAACAGCAGCTAGAGAACCAAACCAATAAGAGCAGCCTGCTAAATATTGTCCCTTCCAGGTTAATTGTTGAACAGCTCATCACAAAAGGAACCAGGATGCAAATAGAAAGACTTCCGGCTGACCCTCAAGAATGCTCTTATTGGTTAATATAAGGCTTATGATGCCCAGGCACAGCCTTCCATGGTGTTCGAGCTTGATCTGCTCAAATCAAGTGTGGAAAATCCAGAGTTGTGCAAATATTTTGTATCTAAGCATGCAGAGATCAAAGTCAGACCATATGTGCAGATTTTCATGAGTGAACTAGGCTCACAAAAATGAGACTAAGCAAATTTGATGTAGTGCCTAGAACCTGGGGGGAAAGGGGAGCTGGTTTTCTTGGTGTAATGTGGTAGCAAGATCTCAGGAAACCCAAAGAGCATGGAACAGCTACTTTATTGAGAAATAAGGGATCAAAGAAGGGGGGGGTTGCAGTTCAGGGGATTGAGGGATGATAAAAGAAGACAATAGATAAAAAGGCCAAAAAAGAAGAAAGCTGTAGGACAGGAGGAATATGGACTGTTAGTAAAAAGGCAGACAGACAGGCAAGATGGCTAGCAATTCAGCAGGAAAGTAGAACTAAAACAACTGTTCAAATCTTTAACTGTAGTATGCTTTTTAAAAAAACCAATCATCTTCCTTTAATAAGAAGATGTCTAACTATATCAGCCATCAAAGGGATAGATTCTCCCTTGTCAAGCTCTCTAGATGCAAATTTATGCCTCTACTGGCTATATCATTGTTTGTCATTAGTGACCCAACTGGGAGAGTTTGGAGCATCTTGTCAAGGAACAGCATGACCTGCCTTCTTTCTGTGCTGGGAGAGGCAGCTTCTGTCAGAGTGGAAAATTCTCCAGAGGACACTACCGAAATCTCCAGGGGACCCTCTTTTATCCCAAGAAAGGGACATCCACAGACAGAAGGACTTCTTTAAACAAGTCCTGAGCTGTTTCCTAGGCAAAACTGCTAAGGAAAGAAGATTTCCAAGTCAAGAAGCAATGAAGGAATTCTCATTTCTTTCTCCCAAAGATAAATAAAAGGTCACTTTACCCTATCTTGCTTGGGGAGAGGTTTTCCAGGTGAGAACATAATTAACCTATGGAATTCATTATCACAAGAAGTGATGGGCACTACCTTGGATGGTTTTAAGGAGGACTGGATAAATTCACGAAGGACAGGTCCATCACTTTTCAGCAGCAACACTGCAGAAAGGCCAGTGTAGAGGAAGGTGGGCAGATAGACAAAATGATAGGAAAACTCATTTCCTTAGACTGAAGGAATAAAAGGAGCACCAAAGAGGGCTAGTAAAAAATCACTACTTTCTCCTCGCTAGATGGGCTGAGCAACATTTCATGGGCGGAAAACTGGACAATGGATTTCAAGTGGGTGATGAAACCCAAACAGAGTGGACTCATAATGCAAAGAGTTCAGGAGTGTCTTAAACATGAGAAGGACCTACATTTTTTCCATCTGTTTTGGGGAGTAAAAGTTGGAATCTCAGCCAATTTTAGGCTTACACTATATGTTTCATGTTTCCCATCTGAAAATAATAAGAATTCAAAATGTGTTGCTGTATTCAAAAAGGGTTCTAGAGACTGTTGTTTGCCCACTCTAATGTGAGATAATGCTTGTTACAGCTGCAAGTTACCTGACTAAGCAATGCAGTGGCATTATGTAAGAAGCAACTCCTAGCAAATAATCGGAAGGCGAAAGATAAGAAAGTGGGTTACTTGTCATTTATAATATCCATACAGCATTAGATAGGATGGAAAGAAGTCTCATAATGCCTCTTCTTCATCAACTTAACAGCCACTTAATGTGTCAGGTGTGCCTCTTTCAAAACTCTTAGCCAACCTGGCTCTTGACAATCCCAACACCTCAAGAGCATCAGGTTAAGGAACAAAGGTGAAAAAGTGCTAGTGATCGAAGTAGCATCTCTGGAAGAGAGAAGGGTGGCTGATAAGGCACTAACAGCTAAGGGTGGAGTCTACATTATGAAGGTCGAATTGACATGCTCATTAACCTGCACATCAGCCTTAGAATCCAATCTGTCTTGTTTCTGCTATAGGTAGTCTCTACCCCCTCTTTTTTCCTTATCACATTGGTCCTACTAATTGGTTGTGTTCTTAGTTAACTTGGGTTTTCAGGCCTTTAGGACAAAGGGTTGCTCCAGTTCTACTTAGAGGTATTAGTAATTAAGCATTAGTAACATTATTTTTATGACACTATATAAATCATCCATAAATTTACATTTTGAATAAATGGGAAAACTCTCCCATGTTCCCTCCAGTGTGCAGTATTCTTCATCAATCAATAAATAAGTATATAAATAGCTAGCTGAAACCATTTTTTTTAAAAAAAGATGCTTAACACTTGAAGTGATGATGAAAACATTGATTCAGAATTGGTAAGCAAAGAATTACAGTGATAAGGAGATTACTTCAAAATTGTCCCGTGCATAAAATCTTATCAAAGAAATAATCAACATTGAAGGGGGGAAACTTAGGTCATGATCCCACTAAATCACCTTTCTTTTAGGAACTTTTGGAATCAATAGCTTCTTCCATCTTGGAAGTTGGCCACAAGAGTCACTGAGCTCACTTACCTCATGTATGACCTGGTACCCTCTGGATGAGAACTCCCAACAATTCCTAACCAAAATGGCCATAGTGCCTTCCAGATGTGAGGTACCTTTCAGAGAATTCTGGGAGCTGTCTGAGAATTTTGAGAGTCATCCAACAGATCTGGGGAGATCAAGTTGGGGAAGACTAATGTATAGAAAGTGCTTTGAATTCTGAAAAACCGTATATATTCTCAAGAACTGCTATCACAACTGCTTTAAGAATGTACTTTAGCTTCAGTTCTAAAACACCGCTTGGAGGTACCTTTGCTCCTTAATTTTATGAGTATGGCTGAGACATCACTTGACTCCAAAGCTGGAACTTGGGATTCTGGGAAAAAAGTAAGTAGATTCCCCAATTCTTAAATTACTCCCCCCATCTGCAGAGAAATACTGACAAAGTGGGGGAGGGGGGTTGCAGATCTTCCTGCCCACCTCTTCCCTGGGAAAGAAAGTATGGTTTGAGTAAGCAAGAAAATGCCACCACACCCATTCCTTGTCCCTTCTGATAATTAACACTGATGGGGCCATCTCTAATCTATATTATGCAACCCTTTCAATTCCCTGGGAATCTTCCTACAAAGACTTTAGAAGACGTTGCTGTCTCTCCCAGTCCCATTAATTTCCTTGGCTCATTTTCCACTTTGGTCTGAGGCTGAGAATAAGAGAAGATGCTATGTTTAGGTTGCAATGGCAGTTCTGAAATTGGGCTTAGTGCTGAATCAGATGAACAGCAAGAACATCTTTGTTGCAAGGATAAGGTTGGAACTTTCAACCAGGCAGGCCTATAAGGTGCTATACCCAAATCTTTCCAAAGAAACAATTATCCAAGACTTGTGGCACCTTAAAGTGAATTTCTGACTCCTTTTGTGGATGATTGTCCATTTTGTCAGATGCACAGTTTTTAAGCTGCCACAAGAGTTTTCAACTTCTCCACACAGCCACCAGCTTCAACCCCCTACAATGGAAGCAGCACTCCGGTGTTCTTCTGCAGCACTTACAAGTATCCTCACCTTTCCCTCCAGGAGTAAAGGCAATGCTCCTTCAGCCCTGGAATGACAAAAGAGACCCCTGGAGGAAGACTGAGTCTGACCAGACACACATAACAGCCTACATTACAGACTACCCTATGGCAATAAGAACAACAATTTAAATTATTTTTCCACTCTTACTGCATCTGCAGATTGCTGCCTGGCAACCCAGTTTAGGATGGTCTTGTGTCTATTAAGGAAAGAGGGTTGGAAGAAAATCTTAGGGCTGCCATGAAGATTATTTCAGGCATATGACTGATAAAAACATTCAGATCTGCTCTGTGTTGGATTCTGGCTGTGCATGTCCTACTGAGGTAACTAAGGCATGGTCTGGTTGGTTACCTGGGAGAAGTTTGAGCCTAGACTCTCAAGGAACTGGTCAGGGTCCTTGGAGCTGTGAGCACAGCTACCTATGTATTGTATCATCCTGTTTGGTTACAGCCTCCTGGGAGATGGCATGTGTCTGGGTCAAGGCTGGGTAAATAAATTTTGAGTCATGGGTGGTTCTACCTCCCTTGAAGGAGGTAGTGATCCACTCCTTCCTCAAGAAACAATAGCTGGTTATGGACATATTTTGTTCAGTCTCCAACTTCCTCTTTGTGGGGAAGGCTGTGGAGAAGGTGATCAGGTTGCAGTTTTAGTTGGCTTGGAGGAAGCAAATTATCTGGATCCTTTCCAATCTGGTTTCAAGCTTGGGTGTACTACTGAGATGGCATTGGTTGCACTTGTTGATGACCTATCGCAGGATTGGGATAGGAGTGGTACATCTGACCTGGCCCTTCTTGACCTCTCAGTTGTCTTCAATATTATTAACTGTGGTGTCCTTCTGGACTGCCTCAGGGGGTGAGACTGAGAGACACTGAATTGGGGGGATTCAATTCCTTGAATTGCCAGGAATTCTGGGGACTGAAGTTCAGTATATCAGGAGCGCAGTAACTAGCGACTTCTGCCATACATTGAAATAGGATTTGGGAAGGCACAGTGACTTGTATTTCAGCTCAATGGAGGACTCAGATCTTTCTAACATTCATAATATATCTATATCAGCCTTGTTTAGGCTGGTACTTGCCAGACATACTGAAATCTGAACTCCCAGAATTCCTGAACCAATCATTCTTATATAATGTATTTAAGGTTATTTGCAGAACCACCTCTCCTTGAGGGTATCTGCCCATTCCACCAGATTGGATAGTGTGGGATCTAGGACACATGCCTTTTCCATAGCAGCCCCTGCCCTGTGGAACACCCTTCCCCATGAGATCTGGCAGGCCCCTACCCTTTTAGCCTTCCAGAAGGCCATAAAGACCTGGCTCTTCCTATTGCACTGGGACAGAGTGAGATTGGAGTCTGAAGATGGTGGGTGTTGGCTACACTGTAGAATGGTTGAAGTGCTAGGTTTTTGCTTTTATTGTTTTTTGGGTTTTACTGCTGTTTGAGCTGCCCAGGGTTGTATTTCAAGATGAGGGGCCATATAAGTCTTTTAAATAAATACATGAAATTAATAAATAACTGTTTTAGAACTCTAGCCTTAATTTTTCTAAACATGACTTCTTGTTTGAAAAGAAGCATGCTGGGCTACCTCCTCTATTTTTTGAAGGTCTGATGAAAAGAGAGCATGCAAGTCCAGTGAAGAAATTATGTTCCATCTGTTTAAAAAAAAAAAATCTCATGAGGGAAATATAACGGAACACGTACACTATCCCAGTTCTCATCACCAGTATTCTGCGGGCATAATTATGAAACTGGAGACCATACCAGCATATGACCACTGTGATATTGGTAGGTACAGAAAGCCCTTCAGAGGAGTCTCTAACTAAGACTCTGATAGGTATGAGCACCATGAGTAGTATTGCAATTAACTTTCATTTATCTGCCCAACTTATTATTCATTTACAGACATTCACTGCTTGGATTCTCTGCATCCTCGTCATTCTTTGATTTTATGAAGCAGAATATACTCTAAAGCCACATAAAAACAAACTGTCAGTACAACAGAAATCTCCTAATGAGTGAATCACGCAAGTCCTTAACTGGTATACACAGACCTAGACTGGTAGCTTGAAAAGACAGGAGAATCCTGAAGGGAATGTGTAGACCAGTATTTCTCAAGCTTGGCAACTTTAAAATGTGTGGAATTCAATTCCCAGAATTCCCTGGGGAATTGGCTGGCTGGGGAATTTTGGGAGTTGAAGTCCACACAGCTTAAAGTTGCCAAGGTTGAGAAATACTGGTGTAGACTGACCACAATGTCTCTTAAGACAAACTCTGCTAAGCAGGATCTCTCTAGCAAATCCCTGGCTTGCCTTGCTGATAACCTTCTTTGGTGGGTACAAGAAGGTAGAAAATGTTCGGCTATCCCTGACTTTATAAGCCAATAACGAAGATTTAGCTGACAAAATTGAAGTAGCCAGAAAGTTGGAAGAAAATGACCATGTACAGTAGAAGTTCTAGATTGTACTTAAGTTCCCCATATCTGGATATTTTTCAGGACAGACTGAAGTTGTCAGAGAGGCTTTGATTTGCGTTCTTATCTTGAGCAAAGGGTTGGATTTGATGATTCTTCTCAATCATTTGACTATGCCACTCAATTCTTTTGCCAGTGAGGCCTGGCAGGGTGACATGGATATGGAGGTAGCACTCAAAGCAGCACCAAGTGGGGAGGAGGGTCAATATCAAGACAAGGGCATTGCTAGTCAGGAACATTGTGTGGAACTACCAGACCTGGGCTGCTCTGGATGACCACTAGACGGTAGCAAAAAGATTTTAAAAACCCATTGCTCTTTATTGCCATCCAATGGTTGTCTGGAGTTTTGCAGCCCAGTTCTGGTAGCCCTACTTTTTAAATAATGCTAGTTCCAGTCATTTGGCATAACTCAGAGTGCAAGTCAGAAAACACCACAGCAGCAGTAACAGGAGATGGGGATGGGAATATCAGCTGTGGATTTTCCCATGGAACAGGGATCCTGGCAGTTGTCAAAGGATTCCACATTCTGTCATAGGACATATAGTGGATTTCTTAGGTGAAAGGTGGGGTTCAAATGCTTTATAAATACAGTATATTGTACAACAGGATTCCAAGCTATTTTTCTGCTTGTACTGAATTGTTCTCTAGATGGAGAATAGGATTTAAAGCTAGGACTGCCCTAGAAAGACAATTCCTTCTGCCACCTAATTATTGTGTGTGTGTGTGTATGTGCATGCGCACATGCATGTGCTTTCACGACAGCGTTGACTTCTGGGGGCTGCCTGGATTCTTCTCTGCAGTTTTCTTGGCAAGATTTTCAGAAGTGGTTTGCCATTGCCTTCTTCTTAGGAGTGAGAGGGAATGGCTGATCCAAAGTCACCCAGCTGGCTTCATGTCCAAGGCAGGATTAGAACTCACCATTTCCTGGTTTCTAGTCTGGTGACTTAACCACTATGCCTGACTGGCTCTCACCAGTTTGCATATAAAACTGCATATAAAAATGAGGTCTAATTCAGATCGCTTCTGATGATATGCTCCAATCTTTTCCATCTTGGTCATTCCTTAGCTTCTCTTACTGCTGCAGAGTTTAGTCTACGGGACTGACGGAATTACAGTCCCATGCATCTGGAGGGCCCCAGGCAAGGGAGGACTGTTATCAACTAATCCAGCAAAGACTCAGAGAACTCAGACCCACTTCTGAGAAAAACAAAAACAGTGTAACGATTCATCAATAGTCAATTGCTAAAGCAGGCCAACATACAGTTTTACAGAAATTAGTTTGATTTATCTGCAGCCAACAAGACACAGAGTTGCGCAACAAGAGGGGAATTTCACAAGATGATAGGGGAAAATTGCTGAAAGTCATTAGTACTTTGGAAATTGCACTTCAGGTAGGCGAAACCTTATAATCAAAACATTATTTTACAACTTGGATTGAAATGTTAAAAATGGTCCATGTTCAGACAGGCTTCAGGAGTTTCCCCTTCCTTAGAAATGGGGAGGGGAAAAAAAGTAGAAGTTGAAGAAATCTCTGTGCTTGAATAAGTGGGTAGGTTGTGAGATGAATCAGATTTTCATTCAGTTTTATAAGTTGCCTTGCTTTGAGCAGGGCCTATAATTACCTTCTGTTGCAAATCGGATGTGCAGTAATTATAGAGTGGTTAGAATCCAATACAATTTATGGAACTCAACTAATGATGTAGTGATTATGTTAGCCTCCTCTTGTGCTTACCCAGGTCAAAATCTAGAATTCCCTCTCCCCTGCTTTGCTAGCATATATTCATGAGCACTGAAGTCATTCCAACAAACAGATCATTATTTCTAATGCTTCTCTTAAAAGTTTTTTAAGTCTACAATATTGGTTTTTCAATTCATAAAAGAAGGCAGATCCAAATAAAACATTAGGAAATACTTTTAACAGGGAGAGCAGTCACGTTAAGGATGCTTTTACTGGAGGTGGGACTTACTGGTCTCTATTTTTGTTCCCTTTCTTTGCTAAAACTCCACCTCTCCTACAGATCATGAAATTTCAACAGTTTCAATGAAATGTTTCAGGTATCTTTCAAGTTGGCATGCTCAACACTCATATATATTTTATTTTATTTTATTATTTATTTATTTATTTATTAAACTTTTCCCCACCCATCTCCCCCCAATGGGGGACTCTGGGCAGTTTACAACATATTAAAACAATAAATAAATATACAGTTAAAATTTAAAGAGGACACATTTACAACGAATAAAAGGAAAAGGAAAAATCCAAGAGGCCGATGGAAGCAACACTAGGCCTCTAGGGGGCTAGCCAAACCATATCTGATGACTTCCCTCCCCACCCCGGCCAGATGGCAGAGCCAGGTCTTCAAGTCCCTCCGAAAGGCCGGGAGTGAGGGGGCTTGTTGCACCTCCGGGGGCAAGATATTCCAAAGGGCGCGGGCCACAGCAGAGAAGGCCCACCTTCTGGACCCCGCTAGTCGGAGTTCTTTTGCCAAGCGGGTCCGGAGCATGCCCTCTCTGTGTGATCAGGTGGGATGGGTTGAAATCGTGGGGGAGAGGCGGTCCATCAGGTACCCTGTCCCCATGCCATGTAGGGCTTTAAAGGTGATAACCAATTGGACCCGGAAGCAAACCGGTACCCAGTGCAGCTCATGGAGCAATGGTGTTATATGGGTCCTTCTTCGGACCCCAAAAATAGCTCACGCGGCTGCATTCTGGACCAGCTGAAGCGTCCAGATACTCTTCAAGGATAGCCCCATGTAGAGCACATTGCAGTAGTCTATCTAGGAGATAACAAGGGCATGAATGACTGTTCAAAGGGCATCCCGATCCAGGAAAGGGCGTAACTGGTGCACAACCCGGAGCAGTGCAAAAGCCCTCCTGGGCACGGCTGCCACCTGCTCTTCGAGCAGGAGCTGTGAGTCCAGGAGGACCCCCAAATTACGCACTGGGTCTTTCTGGGGTAGTGCCTCCCCATCCAGCATCAACGATAACGCCCCAGATACAGAGGAGTCATTAACCCACAGCCACTCCGTCTTACCAGGGTTCAGCTGGAGCCTGTTGTTCCCCATCCAGACCCTTACAGCCTCCAGGCACCGTGAGAGGGCGGTCACGGCATCACTTACCTCACCAGGGATGGAGATATATAATTAAGTATCATCAGCATACTGATGATACCTCATCCCATGATGACGGATGATCTCACCCAGCGGTTTCATGTAGATGTTGAAAAGGAGCGGAGAGAGAACCGAACCCTGCGGCACCCCACAAAGGAGGGGCCAAGGATGGGACCTCTCGCTCCCTAACACCACTGACTGGGACCGGCCCTGAAGAAAGGAGGTGAACCAGCACAAGACTGTGCCGCCCACCCCCATGCCCTTGAGCCGTCCCAATAGGATACCGTGGTCGATGGTATCGAAAGCTGCTAAGAGATCAAGGAGAGCAAGGATGGTTGCACTTCCACCATCCTGCTCCTGCCAGAGATCATCCGTTAGTGCAACCAATGTCATTTTCATTCCATAACTGGGCCTGAAACCTGACTAATAAGGGTCCAGATAATCCGTTTCCTCCAGAACCCTTTGGAGCTGTGATGCCACCACTTTCTCAGCCACCTTCCCCAAAAAGGGGTGGTGGGAGACTGGACAGAAATTGTCCAGTATAGTAGGATCCAGGGAGGGCTTCTTGAGGAGGGGGTGCACCAACGTCTCTTTAAAGGGTGCTGGAAACACTCCCTCCTGCAAGGATGTATTAACTATTGCCTGGATCCAACTGCATGTTACCTCCTGAGCTGCTTTCACCAGCCAGGAGGGGCATGGGTCCAGATGACAAGTGGTGGCCCTCACAGTCTGGAGGATCCTGTCCACTTCCTCAGGAACAACAGGATCAAACCTGTTCCCAGACAACTGGGCAAGAACGATCCCCTGGTATCTCCCCAGACCCTGCACCACGCTCAGAGTCTAACTTGGAACGAATCCGAGCGATTTTATCCTGCAAGTGCTCTGAGAATTCCTCCATGCGGCCCTGCAAATGAATCTCCAGATCCCCCTTACTGAGGAGGGATCTAGTGATCCCAAACAGGGCCGCTGGGCAGCACTCTGCGGACACAATAAGGGTGGAGAAGTATTGGCGCTTTGCCGCTCTTATCGCCACAATGTAGGCCTTAATGGCAGCTCTAACATGTGTTCGGTCGGATTCGGTCCGTGTCTTCCTCCAGCGGCGCTCTAGACGTCTCTTGGCCCTCTTCAGAACCCTCAACTCCTCTGTAAACCAAGGGGAGTGTCGGGGTCGATGTGGCAAGAGAGGTCGCATAGGCGCGATCCTGTCCAAGGCCCCAGCTGCCTCCCTATTCCAAGCAGCAGCCAAGGCCTCCGCTGAACCATGCAGCAGATCCATGGGAATGCTCTCCAGCTCCCTCTGGAACCCTGACAGGTCCATCAGGCACCAGGGGCGGACCAATCACATGGGTCCTGCCTCCCTGAGGAGGGGGGTGGCATAGGAGAAACTGAGGGTCACCAGGACGTGATTTGACCATGACAGTAGGGAAAGCTGTAAATCTCCCCTATATATTATTATTTTGTTGTTGTTTAGTCGTTAAGTCGTGTCCGACTCTTCGTGACCCCATGAACCATATTGCGCCAGGCCTTCCTATCTTTCACTGCCTCCCTGAGTTTGCTCAATTTCATGCTCATTGCTTCAGTGATGCTATCTAGCCATCTCATCCTCTGCCGTCCTCTTCTCCTTTTGCCTTCCATCTTTCCCAGCATCAGGGTCTTTTCCAAAGAGTCCTCTCTTCGCATTAGGTGACCAAAGTATCTGAGCTTGAGCTTCATTATCAATCCTTCCAATGAGCAATCAGAGTTGATTTCCTTTAAGATTGACTGGTTTGACCTCCTAGCAGTCCAGGGGACTCTTAAGAGTCTTCTCCAGCACCACAGTTCAAAGGCATCAATTCTTCGGCGTTCAGCCTTCTTTATGGTCCAGCTCTCACAGCCATACATTACTACTGGAATATATTATTATAGGGATATATTATTATAGGAATTATAATATTTATTTTGATAAACAAAGTTCAGCGTTGCTATATATCTTTGCTCCTCGGAGGAAGGTTTTCTGTGCACTCCAGAACCAATTAAGGACTTGTTACTCATTTTTCTCCCATCCACAGATTCTTTAAGATCTGACCCAAAGCTATGTGTCCTTTGGTTTCCTAAGTAATTAATACAACTGTTCAAAAACAAAATTTAAATTGGAATCCACCAATGGAACAAAATGGGTAATTACAACAAATAATTATTTGGGTTGATCTGGATCAATCTTCCCCAACTTGATGCCCTACAGGTATAATGAACTTTAATTTACACAATCTCCAGCCAGCATGGCCAAAAGTCATGTTTGGTGGGAACTGTGGTTAAGTCCTAAATCTTTGGAGGACAACTGGCTTAGATGAACCCTAAAGACATTAAATGAGGGATTATACTGTATCTTTAAAGAACAATAATACAGCTGTGCATAACCCTCCCAAAGAGCTGTAAGAAATTCCCTGGAATTTTTAAAATGCTCTTTTCTTCAGACCAACCCATCCAAAACAGTGTTTTACAAAGAGAACATATTAAGATTTTATAATCTTTGATTAATAATATATTAGAAGGCTAATTAAAAGAGAAACCAGAAGAAACAGGTATTATCAATCATATTTGTCTATCTGTATCTCATGCATTATCACAGCTCCAGGCAGAACAATTAACCATTTATGAAGCACCACAGCGAGGGGGCTTTTTTTAAAGCAGAGATAAATATAAACCACTTCACAGATTATAGACTTTTTCCAATATAGAAATCAATATCTGTGTTCTGACTGGCACCCACCTTGTAACTGACTCAAAGGTAGCACAGCTGTCTTACTGCTGCATCATTAAGCTGATGCTAACTGTTGGCTTCTTGATCCATGTACTCATGAATAAAGGAACACCTAGTTCACTCTTCAGAGCAATGCAAAATATTTACATTGACAAAGACTTCCTTGACAATGAAATCATCTCAGTAATGAAAAGTGGTAACAAATATTGTTTTCAAATAACTAAGCAATCAGAATTATGATGAAAATAGGAGGGGATGGTTTTAAAGATCCAATGGTGGCAAGTTGAAAGTTCTCTCAGAGTAATCTACTCCATTTTTCTGCCAACGTAAGATGCTCTTTGAAGCATCTCTAATAGGCAGCACCTAGCCTTTGTTTGAAAACATCTAACCAAGGAAAATACACCATCCTTCATGCCTATCTTTCCATTGTCAGAATATGACATTCCACTGGGATCATCTCCCCATACCGAAGTCAACATTCCATCTTGTAAACAGGAATTAACTGAACCCATACTGATAGGGAATTCTGGAAGCTGTAGTCCCACATTATCTGGAAAACAAGTTAAGAAATGCTGCAGCAAAGTTTTGAGACACCATAACTGTCACAAAATTTCAGGTCACTTTTTACCTACATCAGTGCATACAAAGTGGGTGACTGGTATGGGGAGATGGAGAGAGAAACTTAAGTATTTGCAATTATTTGAATTTGTTTGCTTGGAAATAACAATTCCCTGTAACAAAGCAATTTTCCTTTTCTAAAAGGAAAGGCCTATAGCTTCTGTGTGCTGCCAAGGGTGTGGGGGGAGGGGGGACAGCAGCTGCATCTCTTGAGTTCCTTCAGCAATTCTGAAAGAGTGTGTCTGTGGCATGCCAATGATTCATATTCTGACATTAGCAAGAAGCAAGAACTTTAGAAAATGATCTGGGACTGCTTACAGTTTTGACAAAACTGGGACAATCACAGATTCTGTGGATTATTTCCAGTCCTAACAGATTAGGTTTAGCTTGGAGGGGGGAGGGGGGCTGTTCAACTTGTTTCCCAATTTACTTCCTATTTGTCTCTTCATCTCATTCTTTCTCCCGTGAAGATCACTACACCCAGAGAACTGTCTTTTCCCCTTTCAAATGCAGAACCCTGAGCTCTGCCTCTTCTTTCTGAACTTCAGCTCAAGAACAGAAACTCATGCCCTTGTCATCCTGCACTTAGATTACAGCAATTCATTCTACATGGTGCTACCCTTGAAAGCAATTCCAAAGCTACAACTGGTCAGAATCTCATCCCAATCTCATCAGAGCTGCACTGGTTACCATTAACCTTCCAGGTTTAATTAAAGGTGTTGGTTATCTCTTATAAGGTATTTTATGTCTCAGATCCTCATGACCTTTGGGACCACCTGGTCCAAGTAGAGTCTGCTCACCCAATTCATGTAGGCTGAAAGGCTGAATTCCTTCTTTGCAAGAAGTCAAAGAGGGGAGTAGCCAGGAAGCAGGCCTTCCTAGTAGGTGCCCCATCCCTTTGAAACAGCATATCACTCAGGGAAATCCCTCCTTTGCTGCTGTCCTTTCAACATGCTTTTCAAATGAACCTTTGAAGTAGAAGGTATAATTTAGTTTGAAGTAGCCAATTCAGGAAGGAAGGATTATGCATTTAGAGGCCACATGAGGGGTTCTATTTTGTTGACTTTAAACATTTAATATTTTGTTTTAATGGTTATCTATAGTTTTTTATCTTGTGAGCCTCCTAGAATTTTGAAGGATGCTATGGGTCACCTGCAGACTCCAGCTATTTTCATTCAAATGACAAAAGCAGTGTTGCACCATCACACCACAGGCTCCACCCCTTTTGAGAGTGCATGTGATGTCTTAGGTGAGGTTGGTGTCCTGTTGGCATAGCGCTCCTTTTGTCATTCTGCCTCTGTGCATGCTGCTGGAGGGAGGATACAACATAAAATTGTCACAGAAGCAACCAAGCAAATAGATAAGATGGCTCACACAATTTGGCATAGTGATGTGACAATTTATAACACAACAAACAAGTAAATAATTTGAGTCAGTTATATTGAGTGGGGTTGAAAATCAGCCCCAACAAACTCTCTAAAACTAGGAAAGTTAGCCTATTTTTTTCAAGTCCAAGATCGAGTCCTTGCAGAGGAAAAAAGATCAGCACCAAGTTATATATATAAGTAAGTTTTTTCCCCCTAGTTAGGAAACAGATCAGAATGTGGAAAATAAATCTGCAATCACTTGAGCCTTCTTAAACTACATTGCTTTAAAGTGGGTAATAATGATGACACACATAGCTTTGTTAAATGCCATTTTAAAAAATATTTCCTTTCTGAATAGCTGTTAACATTCTATTGCTTCCCCCTTTTTTAAACCCTTGTTGAGTAAAACCTCAACCAATCTTCAACAGCTGGTTTCAGAAAACCATCTATACCAGAGTGTCCTCATTTTCTAGGCAAAACAGTGAAGCTATCTGCTGGTATCTGCTACACAACTCTTCCAGAAAACATTGGGGGGGGGGGGGGAATCTTGATTATTTCTGTTCAACGCTCAAAGGTTGCCCATAAATGTTATGATTTACAGGAATAAAATGGGAAACCCCAGTGTAGAAGTATTGCATCATTCCCTTACATAGCACAGATCTGAGCAACTAAGTGCAATATGAGAATCCATAAATTTCAGCTGGGGTTTCCCGTCATCCAAATAAAGAGTTTGATCTGTACAATGTGAACAATCATAAATCCTCTTATATAACTGGAAAGTGCTGCATCATCAACATGTACTGATAAAGACAGCCATTTAAACTTTCCTACAAAGACATAGACTCATGCATAATAATAGATCCCTGTCTGGCTTAAGATGTTTTGATAAATAAATAAGCTAGAATCAAATAAGGATGAGGATTTTTCAGTTGTCATGCATTACAATCAACAGGTAATTCACAGCATAATGAGTGTTATACACACAACTGGTTTAGGGAGTTACAAAGTGAATACATGTTTCTTTCTGGGTTCAGTTTTGACTTAGTTGAGCCAGTCTTTCAGATGACTTTTCCCATCTGCATTGTTATTCACTAGTTGTACTCATGAATAAAATTGTAAACTTTTCCATTTTTAGAAGACATGCAATATGTATGGTACTCTGATTGATAATTTCGTTTTCAATTAAAGTCAACCTCCATCCCAAAATACATAAATCATGGTATTTACATCCCTTAACTGCAGCTGTCCCTGAAGATACATTAGAGTTCAACCTCCATAACCTCTAGTCATGATAGCTACTGACTGCACTGGCCAAGGATTGTGTAATTGAAGTCCAACCCATCTGAAGGGCACCAGGTCTGGGAAAGCTATTCTACTGCAATTGATGATATAATCACATCTTTTAGTAAGTCATTTTTCAGGGCACAATTAAGTTCCTTCTGCAGGAAGAACGAGTAATCTGTAAATTGAAAGTATCTTTTAATTTGCTGCCTACTCAGAAGTTTATTTTTGTTACAAATATAGACAGGGAATTGAATAAGCAGGTGCTTCAAGTCATGAATGGGCTCTAATGTGCCCAGCCAGAGATCAGCCTTTATTCTGGGGAGCCTTTCATACTAATATTGGATGAGAAGAGAAAAATAAGTATTTTTCTGAATTCAATCATCTGAATTCAGGGACCTCTTTATGAAAAACACAGCAACATTGTGAAACCCATAGTAAGTGAGTCAAATCTCTTGACCACAGTGTTACAAATTCCCATTGCAAATTCTTGGAAGCAGATGTTCAAGTGGTTTCCATGCCCCTAGAACCAACATCTGCTTCCAAGAATTAACAAAATTATCTTCTCACCTTAAATGAAACCAAATGAGTAACACATGGCATAAAGCATAAGATGAAAAAAGTATTAGCTGTTGCTATAATCTCTTTAGTCACAATACAGCCTCCTATTTACACTGAGCCTTGTTGCAAAGAAATTCACAAGAGTAAATGAACAAGAAAAACAAAGTAACATTGCAGCTTCAATATCCCATTACTACTACCTGACTCACCTATCCAATTCTGCCCATCCCTACTTCTTCCTACTGGACAGGTGATGTCAACTGGGAATTAGGAACAATCCTGTGGGAACAGACCTGTCCTGTTTTGCTTATCCTCTCTTTCCTGTTACAGAGCAGTTGGTACCATCTAACTTGAAAGTATAAAAGTAATATAGTAGCTCTGATTTGAGGAGAAATTCTCATAGATTCATAGACTATAAAGGTTGGAAGGAACTTTGAACATCTTCCAGTCCAACCCCCTGCCCAAAACAGGATCCAATAAGACAGATGGTCATCTAGCTTTTCTTTGGGTATCTTCAACAAAGAAGGGTTCACCTTCTTCTGAAGCAGACTTCCCCTACTGAAGAGCTCTTACAATGCTTCCTTGATACCCACCTGCCTCCCCAATCCATCTGATCATAATTTTATTATTTTTTTTTCTCCCCCCCCCCAAAAAAAATCAATGGGAATCTGACATACAGCAAGTGGAGGTCTGTGGTAACTTCATTATTTACAAAAGTGCCTTTGGGGTGGTAGAGAGTATCCTGTGGCCACCCTACGTCTGAACCTACCCAATTATGCCTAGGACTGGTTCTATTCCAGCTTTGTTCCTCCTGACTCATTAACTCCAAGCATCTACAAAAAACCTAACGTTGTGACTGTAGGTTCCAGAACAGATTGTAATGCAACGAGTTCCCATCTGCACTAAAATATATTCAGTTCTTAGCACATCCATCCTGGAGAAGCGGCTACAGTTCACTGGTTTTCCCAGACCCCTTGCCTATATCCCATTACTGGAAACAGTTAAGTGCAGGCAATTCAGCATTTGGGTGATTATAATAAAGCCCTAGTAAACACATCCAACGATATCAGTATTAAAAGGCTGTTCCATTTCATGGCAAGCATCATGCATAATTTGCAAACTTTAGGATTATCTACAAGGTTGAATTTTCTTCCTTTCTAACCACAGATTGGCTTGGCTCATCTTACATAATGACTCCTTCTGAGGAAAGTCCACAAATGTCAGCTAAATGCTCCCTTGATTTCATGCTCATTTTCAAGAACAGAAAGAACTGTGAGTGCAACTTGACCTGAAATTCATCTAAAGATTTCATTTCTTTATTTAAAAGGCCCTTTTATGGATTATATTTTTAAAATGCCCTAATCTATGATGACTCCAGGGAGTTTGCATCAATAGAACATATAAAAACAAAGTAAATACAACTATAAAAATTAATCAAAGTATGAATGAAAAATATTAATAAACAAAAATTGCAACATTATTCAGTACCCCAGTCATACTATTTGGTTTGGTCTGCTGCAACCTTTACTTCACAAACTGGGGAATTACCAATATATTTTGTTGGGGTGCAGAATGTATAGGTTACTATTGTATGGAGATGATAGTTCTGCAAGTACATACGTTAAAACCAGCTATTTGAAATGCACCCAGATACCTACTGGAAACCCATGCCATGACTGCAATACAGATGTTACACGATTGTGATGACTCTGATTTGCCAACATGTAAGCCATGGCATTTTAGATCAACTACCATTTCCAGGGGGTCTTCAAAGCAGCTTTAGGTAGTCAGCATTGCAGTTACTGAGCTGACTGGTAAGTGCTTGTCTCATCATTGCCTGAACCTCCTGCTCTAGAAGGGGCCACAACTAGCATACCAGCAGAAGCTGGGCACAAACAGCCCTTTGGCAAAAGCCTCTATCAGACTATCTAAGGATAGCTATGAACTCAGGAGGACTCCCAAATCTTGGACCTGTTCCTTCAGGGGGAGTGCCAGCCCATTCAGAGTGATCACAGAGACGCCCTTTATACAAATACAGTGGTACCTCGGGTCACGAACTTAATTCGTTCCGCGACTCTGGTTGCGACCCGAATTGGTCGTGACCCGAATCAAATTTTCCCATAAGGTTCAATGTAAATACGGTTAATCCGTTCTGACTCCTACGAATTTGGTCGCCAACCAATTTTGGTTGCGACCCGAATCAAATTTTCCCATAAGGTTCAATGTAAATACGGTTAATCCATTCTGAACCATATGTTGTTTTTTTTTAAACCACAAAAATATGACACAAAGTACAGTACGAAGAGAGAGAACGCTAACCTTGGTTGAGGCGACTTCTGGCATGGAGGACAGGAAGGCGGGTGGGGAGGCGATTATTGCTTGAAGGGAGAGTCCCCCTCCCTACAGGAAGCCACGACCACGTGTCAGAGCAGGGAAAATGGCTGCGGATCCTGTTCGTCACCTGATCTGGCGTTCGCGAATGGATGCAAAATTTTGCAAATGGTGCTGTTCGTGACCTGAATTGGTCGTGAACAGAAGCGTTCGTGACCCGAGGTACCACTGTACTAATTCCATCTTACTAGGATTCAACTTAATTCTGCTTCACCCCATTCAGAACTTCAGCCTCCAGCCACTGAACCTAGACTTTCATAGCATCTTCAGCTCAACCCGGGCTGGAGATGTAAACTATGTATCATAAGTGTACCATTGATACCTCACTCCAAATTAGCAGGTGACCCCTCCAGCAAATTCATATAGATGTATAATAGCAGTGGAGAGAGGATTGAGCTCTGAAGGACTCCAAACATAAGTCTCTTTCCCCCCCATTACTACTATGTAGAAACCCCTGTTCAGGAAGGGATGGAACCACTGAACTCCTAACTCCCAAACAATTTAGAAGGATACCATGGTTGATGGTATTAACAACTACAGAGAATTCTAAAAGCACCAGGAGGGCTGCATTCCCCTCCATCATGGCCCTGATGAAGATAATTGACTAGAGTGACCAATCTTGTTTCTGTCCCATACCTGGGCTTGAATCCAGACTGAAAAAGGTCTATATTATTTGCTTCTTCAAGGAATCTGTGATGTTGTCTCCCCATCATTTTCTCAACAATAGGAAAGGTTAGAAACTGGATGATAATTGTCCAAACCTGTCAAGTCCAAGGAGAAGAGGCTATACTATCACTTCCTTCAAAGCAGGTGGTAATATCCTCTCTCTCAAAGAAATATTGACCCCTTCCCAGAATCATCTCTTATTGTTTTGTGATAGATCACAGACATTTTGTTAATGGGAAATCCACCCCACCCCCCATGGCAACTATTTTTCATTTTCTTTGAGTGCCCTTGAGAAGTTTTCAAATGTTGGCCAAAATGGTTGAGGAAGCTGGCTTATTTATGGAGAGGCAATTTATGGAGAGAAGTCACATCAAATAATGGGCACTACAATTACATGCCTCTGATACTTTTTCGATTAAGAGCAATCATCCTAGATCAGACTAAAGGGCTGCCTAGTCCTACAGAAAACAACCAGATATCTTCAGAAAACCAGTAAAAATACATGAAAGGCCATAGCTACTCCTGAACTGTGTCTCCTAATTCATATTGAAAGTTATATTGTTCCAGAACACTTTGACATTTATGTAACCATCTGTATCTTGACCAAACTAATCCTCTTCCATGAAAGATTGCCTAACCTTTTTTAAAAGCCCATCCAAACTACTGGCTATCACCATATTCTTTAGCAGTGATTAAACACTCTCACCTATTAGTTCTTTAGACAGTTTTATTATCTTCTTCCTTACTCAATTTCTGTACACAAACAGTACCTTTCATTCCAGAACATTGTGTTCCAGCCTACATACAGAGAGAGAGAGACAGAAAGAGAGGAATACATTTCCTTTTTATAAATTTTCTAAGATTTAGTGCTATTTAAATATGTTGACCTTTAATTTTCACAATCATTGCCCAGATGGGCACAGATTACGAGATGTGAAGTCCAATGCATCTGAAGTGCACCAGATTGGGGGAAAGGAATAGGATATTAGATATTTACAAATTTAAAGGGTATTCACAACTGTTAGAGTAACCAGATTGGTTTCAACATTCTAGAATTAGAAGGCAATCATTACTAATCACTCTATAGTCTTACTTTACTAAAACTGGATTGTTATATTGGAAATTACATTTCTCCAAGGTTTTTTCTCAGTTGCAGTTGCAACTTTTTACAGCTTCCCATAAAGAAAGCTACTTAGCAGGTTGGGTGGACAGTCTTCCTCTCTGGTGTTAGAATATTCCTCTGACTGATAAACTGAAATCCAGTATCTGGAGGGCCATCCCTGGCTTAGGAAGCCTTGCAACACAGCTTTAATCTTGCACCACACACAATAATTCTGCACACGGTGCTTATGTTGGCAGCTGCTGATAACTGAAATTACTGGATTATATAATTCGCTTCACTTATAACCTAAATTAGGTCTCCAAAAGATTGCTCCGCAGAACACCAATGACCCCAAGGTGTTCCATGAGCTGATCAGCCCCCCCTTTTTTTGAGAGGGTGATCGATCCATTAAATTTCTCTGCCCAAACAAGTTACACATCTATACATCCATGAATTAAAAGGAGTCATTGGCAAATCTCTCCTCAGAGGTCACACTGAAAATTTTTTTAAAAACCACCAGAAGACTTTAAAATTAGGAATTTTTAAATGAGAAGGAAAAACTTATCACCATACATTTCGAACTATTTTTGTGGAAATGTATTTTCAGATTTCACTACAACTAAGCCCAGATATCAAAACAGACCAAATGTTTCTTTAACGAATCTCATTCCTGACCTGGAGGAACTATGTCAGCATATGCCAGACCATACATCGCATTAAGATGTAGAAATGATATGAAATGCAAGGAAAATAAAGTATTCTTAAAATACGTTTTATTTCCATATTATTTTTACAGGAAGAGTCCCAGGGGTTCTTCATCTTAAAAAATGTATTGTGCGGTGTTCTGTGGACTTGAGACGTCTAAGAAACATTGATCTAAATGGCACAAATTCCACATCACGGCCCACGTGCAGAAATACAAAGCCCCAGGGATTGTCGGAAATTATATAGCTATCCTTTATGACGAACCTCTTAATGGCGCCTTCTGAGTAAATACGTTTTCAGTGTTTATTTAACGCAACCAGTGCTGGTCAGTTACTAGATGTTCCTGGACAGAAAAGAAATAGACTTCACACTTGCAGCTCTAGTTTTGGTCTCCCGGGGTTTAAAGTTTGCTTTCATTTTTCAGGCCTGTCTTCTAGTCTGCCCCATGAAAACTAGTTTTTTTCTGCAATCCTGATTCCCAGTTCCAGTTTAACCCAAGCCACTGCTTATAACCAAGTCCCAGCACTGATCTTGGATGCTGTGCCTACTAAACCACAGTCATTATATTCTGTCCTATAAAAGATTCAGCAAACGTCACATCTAATGTGCAAAGTCTCCTGTTTTAGCTATCTCATAAGGGCACTGAGGAGATCTATGGCTCTCAGTCTAAATTAACACATCCAAATCTAATTTTTAAGCTCCATAAAGAATTGAAACAGCTGCTCAAGCTCATGGAAATAGCATGGAAATTATGTATATGAAGAATTTTTTTTTTTTAATTTGAACACCTGGGTGGCTTAATCATTTAATACTTACACTGGGCATCCATAAAAGGATGTCCTCCTTATAAGATTACATCAAGCATCATACATCTCCAAAGGAGGCCAGGATGGTCAGGAACTTAATCAAAGAAGCCTCTAACTTTCTTCTTAGCATCTTAAATCTCTATTAGCCACTGAATAGAAACCAACATGAGGAAGCCTTCATCCATGCAACAGGCCTGCCCTTTGTGGTCGGTATCTATAGAAAGCTATAGAAATGACCTTGGAGAAACTAGGCAGAGATGGCTACAAAAAGAAGGTACAGACTGGCCCCACCCTAATTCACTGGGGTAAAAGAGGAAAGAAAGGGAGGACAGTCGGCCTTCCAAGATTCTGTTACTGCAACCCATCTCAATAACCCGTACTTATAGGCAAACCTGTGCAGTTTCCTGACTACCTGGTCTACCTCAAAGGACTGACAGTATCAGAGGTCCCCCTTATATGCCTGCCCTTCAAAACAATCATGCAGGTGGGCATAAAAGATAGAGTACATTGTTATATCCTCAATTGACACAAACCTGGCCCCTCTTTCACAGGCTTTCAAATGGAGCCCCCCAAACCTAACACTGGCCTCTGAGATAGATAGATAGATAGACAGACAGACAGACAGATCAAATACACACACACACACACAGCATATATACCAAAAGTATATACTTTGTTACCAAAAGTCAGTTTCCATAGACAAAGTCAAACTCTATATACAATTTGTTATATACATTACATTAAATGTTCAAATTGGTTGCTGTTTCCTTCTAAATACTTCCTCATTTGTTTGACACATGACCTTTGAACATTCTTTAGTACAGTAACATTTTCTCTGGAAAAAAAATTAATAAAACATATGGTGATTAGCCTACGTGGCCTGATTTTTGGTACACCCTGTATGTGTGTGTGTGTGTGTGTGTATACATATCCATTATACATACACGTATAATTCATACACACACACACAAATTTTAATAGTTTTTATCATTGCTTTATCATATGTTTGTAGTTTTGAATTTTATCGTACATTGTTGAGGGATATTTTACCCTAGAAAATGGCTTTTAAGCCTTCCTAGTAACATAAACTACGGAAGTTTTATTCCTTGGAAGTTCTGTTTATTTTCTTTACAACATGCCCAATAGTATATATAGATTTTGAGGGAGGTTTTTTTAGATTTTTAGACCAGTTTCTTAGCATTTAATCTACCTCAGATCTCATCTGAATGTATCATTGGAGAATTCTTAAGAAGATGCTTAAAAAGTGCTTTAAAAAAAAGTTTAAAAAGAAACAAACTATAATATATTGTTATAACAATTTTTATAACAAAACACTTCTTATGCATTTTTTTCTTGAGAATGTTTGATTTGCATCATAATTTTCTTAGTGTTATGTTCTTGTTCTTTTTCTGTTACTATTCAGTTTAAAATTTAAAAAAATAATAATAAAAAAGTTTACAGAAAGAATCTTAGCTACAAAGGAAGGGGACATCTGGCTACTGCTATGAACATATGACATCTTTGGAAAAACACCAGCCATTTATTATTGCTTTGAAACAAAGCAAGCATGGCGTCTCAAGCTCATTTTAGGTATCTTTATCTGACAAAGCTACGATAATTCTTCCAGCTACTTTTTTGAACCCCTTACCCTGAGCTGGATAGCAGATTCACTAAACCACTATCTAGTTAAGCAACGGAAAGTATAATGTCACTTCTGAATCTGGAAAGAAGCTCCTTTAAGAAAATTTGCTTGGGCTTTTCATTAACCGAACAATTCTTAATTCTCTAACGTTTTGCCTTATTTGTAAATGTTTAAGTAAATCGGTGTTTCTCAGCCTCAGCCAGCATGGGAGTTGAAATCCACCCATCGTAAAGCTGCTGAAACTGAGAAGCATTGGACTAAATGAAATGTCATGTTTCTGACTATGGCAGTGCTTTGGATCTGAAGGCAAAACAATGCTTTCGTGTGTACAGAAATGTGAACAGAACAACTGTCTGCAACCCCTTAAACCAAGCCTAACTTTTTCAAAGTGTTGAAAAAGTTAATCAAAAGATAATAGTAATTCCTGTGCGACCCCAAAGAACGTTTCTGCCTTCTCATCCATAGCACATCCCAGACCTTGACCTACTCACATGTAGGTAATGGAGCAACTGGAGAGCCTGAAATACATGTATGTGGCATTAAGTCAGCGACTGACTGTGTATTGTGCATTAGCCCAAGTCCAGTCCAAAGGTTGATGTGACTTTTTAAATAGATGCCACCTTCCGTGCAGGTGGTTTTTTGGAATATCCTTGAAAATAAGAAATCTAACTATTATTGTTCATGTGTCTATTAAACCTAAAGTGGATTTTAGAAGGAGTAGACAAGAAGAGGAGGAAGAAAAGGACAATTATCAACCATCTGTCTCTTGCTGCAGATGTGAGGCTTCTTTTCTCCCCTTTATGCCAGCACTGAGACAGCTGCCGGAGACTCACCAGAGATCCTCAGTGTTGATGTCTGCTTTGGGGCCCTTAACCCAGGCAAGCGCTTTTCAAGCTGCTGTCTTTAATTCCCCCTATAATGGGGAAATTAAAATGAAGGCTTGCTAAGGATCTGTTTCTGCTGCCACTAGTACTGGAATAACTTGTCTGAAGTTATTGTCTGAAGGTGCTCTGCTAAGGGGCACTTTAAACTTGGGACAAGCCTACATTTCCTGCTAGTAAAATGACATCAAACTATTTAGAAGAGTTGGTTAATTATCCCTATTTGTAGGGATATTCTCATTTCCCTCACCTCTCAGCTCCAATAAAAGGAACAACTGCATTAGAAAATCATTGTTTTCTTCTGCCTGGGACTCGTTCCAGAGCAGTAGCAACAGACAGCTTACAACTAATTAATTGGAGTAAGACACTACCCACACAATATGCAATTCAGGACTCATTCCATTTTTATCTTAAGTATCAGCTTCACACCACAATGCTGACACATGCTGAGCATTGTGCTTTCTTCATTTCCAAGAATCTTACAGATACAGCACGCAGTGTGATACTTTTACAACAAGAAACCCTCACAGCATTATAAGGGTAGTGGCATACTGAAATTAAGCAGTGTATCTGCAAAGGGCTGCCCCAAATAAATCAATAAATGACCAAGAGTTGGGTTTCTGCAGTATAGGAGGAATGGGAGAAAAATTGCAGAGCAAACCACTTAAGTGTGTTGCAATGACTACGCTTAGCATCTCACTATACTCACATGTAGGTAATGGAGCAACTGGAGAGCCTGAAATACATGCATATTGCATTAAGTCAGTGACTATGTATTGTGCATTAGCCCAAGTCCAGTCCAAAGGTTGATGTGACTTTTTAAATAGATGCCTCCCAAGGGTTTCATTCAGATATCTCATTGACTTTGTAGATGGCCAATAAATTCATTCTGTGGTATTTAGCTGACATCACCCTTATAAGGGACTAACATGATGCAATGCTCGGTCCTATGAATGAAATTTATGAGGGCATACATATGAATAGTGCGGAGGGATTAGATAATGTTCTGTATAAACGTCCACTTATGAGAAGCCTTCTAGAGGACTTGATCCCTAGCAACTCACAAACATGGGACAAAGATAAAAACCTTTCCCACTCTTTGTCCCCAGCATCTGTTATTCAAAATTATAGTGTCTCTAAAACTAGACATTCAGTGGCTATTATCCAAGAAATGCAAATCTATCTACAGGTAGGCCTTGCTTAATGACCACAATTGGGACTGGAATTTACATCACTAAGAGATGCAGTCATTGAGCGAATCATCATGTGACCGGACCTGATTTTACGACCCTTTTTTGCAGCGGTTGTTAAGTGAATTGCTGCAGCCATTAAGTGAACCACATGGTCATTAAGTGAATCATGCAGTCATCGGGTGAACCACGTGGTTCCCCATTGATTTTGCTTGCTGGAAACTGTCTGGGAAGGTCGCAAATGGTGATCATGTGACCCCGGGATGCTACAACCGTTGTAAGTGCGAGCTGGTTGCCAAGTACCTGGATTGCAATCATGTGACCACAGGGGTGCTGTGACAGTTATAACTTCAGGCACCAGTCATAAGTCACTTTTTTAGCATTGTAATAGCTTCAAATGATTGCTAAACGAATGGTCATTAAGCAAGGACTACCTGTAATTGCTTTTAAAATAATGTATGGCAATAGCCATCACCACACCTTGTGATAACCATTTGGTCTGTTCTGAAGCTATTGTCTGTTCAGTTTCAAGAAGTGTTCCCAATTTCCAGTGTTTATAGGAAGAGGTGAAAAAGAAAATCACCTCCAGTGTCTTTTTCCACAACAGTCTCCACTGCCTTGTCATTAAATCAGAGTTTAAGATCAACCTAACACAAAATGAATTCTGGGAGTTGCGGAAGGCCACACTTCTTCAAGCTGCCAAGGTTGGGAAACACTGACCTAGTATATTCTACACTGCCTTCCATAATGGGAAGGCAGTGTAGAATAGATATGTTGAGCCCATGTCCCAAATCTCACTCTTGTGAGATTTGGTCTTATGCTATCTCATGCAAGAACATCAAAATCTCACCAGATTTTTTTGCAATGCTCTGTAGTGATATTCATTCATTCATTCATTCATTCATTCATTCATTCATTCATTCAACGTATATAGCTACCCATCTCATTGCAGACACTCTGGGGAGCTTACAACATTTAAAAACAATGCAAACAACATAAAATAAAGCATGGACAACAGATGAGGAGCCAAACCAATCTGGACAAACAACCACATCACAGGCTCTAACAATCCAACCTCCATGTCTGCAAACACCTACATGTCTTAAGAGTCTTCTAAAAAGCCAGCAGAGTCAGGCCCAATCTAATCTTGTGTCCCAACGAGCAGGCATAGCGACAGAAAAGGCCCACTTCCTGGGTCCCATAAAATGACATTCTTAGTGACAGAACCCATACATGCCTTCCCTTCCAGATCTAAAGGGATGAGAAAGAAATTGCCAAAATCTCATGAAGTTTGATCATCCAGTGAGATTTAGGGTACATGGTATTTCTGGGTGCACAAGCCATCATGTAATGGCACTATAAAAGTTTACAGATCTTTCTGTTTGATCATATCATCTATTACCTACTATAATCATTTCCATAAAGTAAGGGATCTAAATGGGTTTAGATGCTTTTAAATTAAATCTTGCAGTGTACATGGCTTTCCCCTTTCCTTTATATGCTGCTTTACTGCTGAATAGAAAAGATTGAAATTCAAGTTTCTGATTTAACATTCTAGCAAATACACCATACTGATCTCAACTGCTAAATAAAATGCATGAAACATTACAATTCATGCGTGCAATGACAATATGGATATATCTGGCAAATGAGGTTTGGATTTAGACTTGCTTTGAGCAAACTCACTGTAAGCCAGTGAAATCAATAAAACAATTTAGTGATGTTTAAAATAAACATAACATAAATCTAAGAGTTGGTTCCAGTTCTTACCATGTTGAACCGAACATTCAATCTAAGCAGTTAGTACATATTTTCTGAGATCTGAGATACATATCTAATATTGTTACATGTATATGACATAGAAAATGTTGGGGGGTATACACACATGCATGCATTATGTGGCATATTTTTCTGAAAAGTAAGAAGAAACAGCAATAACCTTATGGATTAGTATAGCATTTACAGAAAGATATCAGTGTACTTAAGGAGCTTAAACACTCTTATGCACTGCTGTCGTGTACAAAGCAATTATTTTTTTAAAAAAGATGCATCTCTATAAAATGCTCGCAGTAGCATAATTACACATCCATGTCTTCTAAAATTTGGAGAAAGAGCTAAAACACTCTTTGACCTTATTTTACCCCATCTAGAGAATATTTGGATTGGGGTGGGTTATAAATTGAATAGAAGTGAAGTGAAGCCTTATGGCCATTTCTGAAACTCACATCCATGACCTCCTTCCCCCCCAGTTGCAGCACCCGAAGTTCCTATTCTGTACTCTTTGGAATATGGGACAAGAGCTCTCAACGCAGAAGGGAGGAATATCCCATAATATTTTGCTGCAGAATACACTTATATAATTAATACAAATATAAAGTAAATATTTGATGTTATAAATAATCGAAACTTTATATTGAGTAAGCATTACTACCCTTTACTAAGTTGAGCATCTCATTGAAGAACCAAAATGAAAGTAATGGATATGAAGTTTGCTCAAATCAACATCCAGCTGGATTGCTAACATCCAAAACATGTAAGAGAGAGGAAAATTAGAAACACTAGATGAAGAAAATTAAAATAATTAAGCTTTGCAATCCTGAGAGGTGCATCACTGGACAAAATGCACACCAAAGAGACTACACAAACTTAATAACTGGAGATAAATGTTTCATAACACACTAAATGCATTATAACACACTAAATGATTTAAGTTTTCCGATGGGAATGGCATGGTTGAAAGATGCCTAAGTCTTAATTCTATTGCATTGCACCTCTGTACAAATACTTTGAAACAGAGAGACAAAATTGGAGCCAACTGCTTCATCTCATCTCAATGGCATACTCAATTGAAGCACCTTAACTTTCTCATGGTTGGGAACAAGTCATCAATGTTATTTTATTGGCAATGCCCGCTACACATTTCTTCACACCAGGTAATGAATTTGCAGATTCTGATTGGGAAAGAATCATAAGATGCCTATCACCAGCATGTTAATGGGGCTTCCATTCTATAGGATTAATCTTAACCAAGAAGTGGCAAACACATTGAGCAACAAATAAGATAGAATATGGCCTTAAGGGCTGTTGCATTTCAAAATCCTTGTTGACTATGTGCAATTACTCTTTATCACCACTAGAGAGTTTTCTTCTAGGTGTGGACAAATCCATTAGAAGATCTCAAAAATAATTATCTGAAGCCAAACCCTCTTAGAGATGCTCAGATTAATAAAAATAGTTGGCAGACCTTTATCACTGGCAATTGTTTTTGGAACTGACACATGAGAGTAGTCCTCCAACTTTCCTACTATTCTCACAATCAGACTGTAACAGCCTCATGGATAAGCCAACCCATGGTATCTTATAATCACGATGGCCTATTGCAAGGCAGTGGTGCACATCTGCTGGCATGCTGACAGTATACATAGGGTTTGCTTTGGGAAAGCCTGAGTGGAAATCAGCCACAAGGCTAGTCTAGTTGAATACATACTCACGGTTCCAGCACCAGTTAACCCAAGAACCCAGTACAAAGGAGAGTACAGGTAATTCCCAGGTTAAGAATGCCTGGTTTAAGGACAACCCATAGTTAAGAACAGAGCCTACTGTAGCAAAATCTGAGTTAAATACACAGTGATTCGAGTTAAATACACAATGGTTCGAGTTCATTACACAATACTACTTATACAGTATTATGCAATAATACTGCTCCAGCTTACATACAAATTTGACCCAAGAACAGACCTTGGGAATGGAACTCATTCTTAAACTGGAGACTACCTGTGCTCCTTTTCAATGGTATTCCAGTGACCCTTGTGCTGGCTGGCTGTCACTTCCACTGTTTTTCCCAGAACAAGGGAAAAACAGGGCCAGTGCAGACAAGTGGAGAGAAGTAAAGCCTTTTATTCTGTTTCACTTTTCCAGATACTCACAGGGAGTAGGAGGGGAAAAGTGAGAAAAAGTGGGGCAGCCAGGGCACACTCATTTAGCACTCCTCTGGCTTCCATCTGTGTCTGAAAAATGGAAGGAAAAGTAAGCTTCAAACTAATTTTCTCGTACAGGTACTGACCCAACATATCAAGATCTCTTACCTAGGAGAATAGCTCAATATATCCTCTATATGCAGGGACAATATATATCTCAAGACCAGACATGGGGGATAAATAAGTGAGCCTTTCCAAACCATGTGCCTTCCAGGTGTACTGGAACCACAATTTCCAGATTTTCCAGTCACCTTGCCAAGAGTTGCTGCAACTAAGAGATCCATGCTCGCAAGCTCAATATCTTGGGGTAGGAATAAGAAGAAATAAGCAAGTCCTGGAAAATGACTTAACAACAGAAAATTGCCCCATTATGCCTAAAGCAACATCCCATCTGACTAACTGTAGTAATGTAGGCCTTTAGCTGGAGGCTTTTCTCAGATCTACTGTCTGAAATCCTTTCAAGTGAAGATAGTGGTGGCTGAATTAGAACCTTGTACAAAGCAAATGCTTATCTACTGCACTACAATCTCTCCTCAGTACAAGAAGAGCTTTGCCAAAGCAAGGTATCCTGTCCTCTTCCATGTGATTTCCTTTTCATTTAGCTTTTTCTACTGTGGACAGAAAAAAGAGTGAGAAAGAAAAAGGTCTTTGTATATACTCGTTTTGATGTTTCACAGGGCTCTAATTTGCCAGCTGCTGTGAGCAAGTGAGAAAACGCTTCAAGCTCTGTGAATATTTTACAACTCACTCCTGAGAAACATGCTGTAAGTCAAGAAAGGGCTTGTCCTCAGGGTAAAGAGATTCCAGGGACAGATTTGGCATCTAGAATTTGTTACCAGATTCTGTTTTGGAAGAAATATCAGAAGAACTGCAGCACCCCAAGGAAGTGTCTGATTTGAAAGTGGAACAAAGTCAGAACTGCATTACAAGATTCGTAAAAATACTATTAACCACTTCTTTGAATAAGAGAACCAACCAAGAGAGAAGCAGAGATAACCAGTTGCCAAATGGCAAGTTAACATGATCCACTGCACCTAGCCATATAACTTTATGAGCCAACTCAAGATTGCATAACAGGGTGAAAGGGTTCACGTTTTCACCATCTTATTTGATGAAGAGTTCTTTAACCCTTAACCACTACCTCACACTGGCATTCTCACAATCATATTTTGTCATCTTGAGTTGGCCTAATAAAGATAATGGCTCGGTTCATAAGTTGCACAGAGTTTGCTTTACATATGAAATGTTAATGCACAACAATTGGGTTTCTACATCCATGGGTTCCAAACAATAATGGTTGGACTCCCACAACATGTTAAGCCCAAACCAAATAAACCGTATTGTGTTTTAACAAGGTATATAAACCCATACACTGTTTTAATACGAATTTTGCATCTAACCTATCTGGTCTATCATTTCACCAAATGGCAGAGACAATTTTTCAATTTTTCTGCACTTGTTCAGAATTCCAGGAACCATGAAGAAGGAGAAATCTCCTTATAAAACTGCAGGGTTAAACAGAATTGATAAGCTTGTGAAGACACTGCATGTAGAGGGCAATAGCTTAGCACTTAATAAATACCTATCTGAAGCTGTAAGCCCATATATACTTTGTGTGTTCTGTGCTTTGAGTCAGTGTTGACTCCTGGGGACTACCTAGACAAGTCCCTACAGTTTTCTTGGCAAGATTTCTGAAGTGGTTTGCCCTTGCCTTCTTCCTAGGGCTGAGAGAGAATGACTGGCCCAAGGTCACCCAGCTGGCTTCGTGCCTCAGATGGGACTAGAACTTATAGTCTCATGGTTTCTAGCCTGGTGCCTTAACCACTACATCAAACTGGCTCTCACCCACACACACTTACTAATGGGCAAATCTGATTAAAGTATGCATAGGATTGTATTGTGATAGTTGGCGCCAAACCACAGAGGCCAACATTTAAATTTCTGCTGTCTTCAAGGTCATTTCAGTGACCATGCTAAATCAATGTCAGCTTAATCCACTTAACAGACTTGTGAGAATAAAATGGGGCACCCAACGTGCGCTACTCTGGTGTCCATAAAGCAGTCTTCTCCAGCCTCACCTCTTCAAGATACATTGGATTGAAATACCCAGAATTCTTTGCCAGCCTATACTGCTTGAGAATTTGGGAAGATGCAGTCTCCATACATTTAGAGGGTGCTCACTGGGGAAAGGCTGACATAAAAGGAATGGGAAATCAGACATGTTGTAATTCAGATACTACATAAAAAGGCTGAAGGCTGAATACCAAGATACTTTTCAGCAGACCTTGATCTAGCATCCATCAAATGTGCTGGCCCTGAATTCCCAATTAGTACCAAATAGGAGGGGACCAAATTACTTTTTAAGCATTTTAAGCATTCGTATAAGATGCTTCAAGCATGCACATTAAAATGTTAAGTGTACATACATACATACATAATGCATAAGTCCATTCAATTAAAAATACAGCCTTGTGTCAATCTGGAAGTTAGTGTCGTTCATCAGATATTTCTCCAAATTATCCTGCCTTCATCCCTACACACCAGCTTCTTTCTCTGCTTCCAATTCCCTTCTCATAAGTATGCTGAGACATCTAAATCAAAATAAGGACTAGCATTAACTTGAAGAGTGTTGCTAGTTCCATTTATCAGTGGAATCCCACAGGCCAGATGACCCTGTCAATTTAGGCATCATTGCAAAACCTAGTTAAACAGAAAAGAAAGAGGGAAATCTTGCTAAAAGGAAGAAGAGTGCACATTTGTGAGGTAGTACATCACAATTTAGAGGGGACTGCCTACATTATGTGAACCTCCTACCTAAAAGCTTTGTATCTAAATTTCTGACATCTCAACCAAACACTGTATTGTGTATTGCAAAATGACTCCTAACAGCCATGATGGTTTTTCATTGAACTGGATCACATACATGTAAAAGGGTCAGGGCTTTGATCTCCTCAGCTGTACCTGCATTTTGTTGCTATTGATCACCCCTGTGGATGTCTTTGCCCACAGTAGTTTAAACCCGTTGCTTCATCTTCTTGCTTTTCTCAAATTTCAATTCACTTCATGGACTTGAAGGCAAACAGTTGTTGGTTGTTGACAGAACTGATATCTCTGCCCTGAGAACTTCTTAATTCACCCATAGTTGGATGGAGACACCTCATGGAGTGGATCTGCCCCATGGATCAGAGATTCCTTATCCATCTATTAAATTATGGTTAGGTCAGAGGTAGAAAACTTTTAATCACTCCAAGGGGGGGGGGGGGCAAAGAAACAAAGGGAAAAAATGAATAAAGGCCAGAGAGAAGAAAGAAGGGATGGAGGTTAATCAGCATCATCATGTTTTTGCAGAGCTTTGAATCTGTGGAGAGAAACACTGGACAAAAATCAAGACACTACCTTAATGCTGGTTACAGCTCAGCATGAAGTATTAAACCAATTATTGTGGCTATCAGAGGTTGCCTCTAAGGCTCCTGAAATAATTCTTTCTCTGGAACTCAGCACTCTCACAGGAAGACAAGAACTCTGCTTGAGTATATGATACTTTGCTGTAGAGACAAGCAATCTTAACTACAATGAGGAGCAGCTTCCTCAAAGGTTAAGAATCTGGTTCTCTCTCCCTTAATGCCCCTAGTGACTTATTATTTTGTGTGTGTGTGTATATGTGTATGTATGTATGTATGTATATATATATGTGTGTATGTGTGTGTGTGTGTGTATATATATATCAATAAAACCTGGTTAAAACATGGCTTAGTGCTTAGTGCTCATTAGACGACCCTACACTACCCCTGCATGCTGCCACCAACTTTGGCCTAAATGCATGTGTTGTGCTCAATGTTGGGACTACTTTTGGGGTACAGCAACAATAAGCATGCAGTCTGATGCACTCACAAAAGTTCTTCCTCTATGTGGCAAGTATGTACTTCAATATTAAGCCTGACATAGCATTATTAACCTGCATGGTCCTTTGTCATACTGAGTCAAACCACCAGTCCATTACACTCAGCTTTTTGGGGCAATCTTCCCTAAGCTGATTCCCTCTGTTGGCCATGCTGAAAGGGGGATTATGGAAGTTGAAGCTGGAAGTCAGTGGATTTGAAAGACTCCAGTTTGGAGAACACTGTCATAGAATTACAAGCAGAAATATTTATTTATTTACCCCTTGCTAAGGCTATCCCCTCCCCAAGTGACTCTAGGCATTTTACAGAGGATTAAAAACTGTAACCTCAAAAAGAGCAAAAAACACAGCAATAAAAAATACCACACTGAGGGCAGACAGACTCCAGATATACATTAATAAGGAGTTTACACCACATCCTGGCCTAGTTCTTGAGGGAAGGATGATGTGGAGATGTGGACCTTCTACTTTTAAGGTACGTGCTCAGAGCTGCAGTCACCTCTCATGAACAATTAACATATCATGGGTAAGAGAGTCTCTAGAACAGTGTTTCTCAATCTCAGCAACTTTAAGATATGTGGACTTCAACTCCCAGAATTCCCCAGCCAGCCATTCTTAAAATTGCCAAGTTTGAGAAACACTGCTCTAGAATAAGCAGCATACAAATGTATGTAAATAAGTAAACAAACATACATAGTGCCATGCTGAACTTCTTCCACACATCACCCAAAGTTGATTCAACATAGGCTAGTAAGAGCCCTTCAAACATCCCATTATCAAACGCATCTAGCAGGACAGAAGCAGCAGCACATACATATACATATACTTCTTATTTTGCTCAGTAAGTTACAGTTCATACAGTATCATAAAAATGCCTTCCCAACTGCTCAGCTGTAAAACATTTAGTTTGCTACTTATCTGTTTATGCTGTAGCTTCTGTTTAGTTAACAAATACAAGGCCTACACGATTAATCAACGAGGATGCAGAATGCTGGCAAAGATACATTGAACTTTCTATTACCTTGTCAAGAGCCAGACTTCAAACAGTAGATTGTTTTTTCCCCCTTTATTCCTTATTCATACAAGGAAAACATTTCACACAGGAATGTTTATGAGTTTAAAAATTTTCCGAGAATAATTCTTGCATGGCACAGGTAAACTTGTTAAATGATCTAAGCACACAGATGGGGAAACCACTGCACAAGTTCTCACAATGCAATAAAAAGACTCTGTGATTGGGTTCACACCATAAACTATATGCACAATTATGGTTTAATGTGAGTTTCCTTTACAAACATTCTAAGACAAATGGCTGGTTTTTCACAATACTCTGAACCAGAAACTTCCCAAACCCCATTCTAGCTTCGTCTAGAATACAGTGGTACCTCGGTTCACGAACTTAATTCGTTCCGTGACTCTGGTCGCAAACCGAATTGGTCGTGAACCGAATCAAATTTTCCCATAAGGTTCAATGTAAATACGGTTAATCCGTTCTGACCCCTACGAATTTGGTCGCCAACCGATTTTTGATCGCATCCCGAATCAAATTTCCCTATAAGGTTCAATGTAATTACGGTTAATCCGTTCTGAACCATATGTTTGGTTTTTTTTAAACTGCAAAAATATGACACAAAGTACAGTACGAAGAGGGAGAAAGCTAACCTTGCTCGACGCGACTTCTGGCGTGGAGGACAGGAAGGCGGGTGGGGAGGCGGTAACTGCTTGGAGGGAGAGTCCCCCTCCCTACAGGAAGCCGCGACCACGTGTCACGGCAGGGAAAATGGCCGCGGATCCTGTTTGTAACCCGATGCGGAGTTCGTGAACGGAGGCAAAATTTTGCGACCGGAGCTGTTCGTGAACCGAATTGTTTGTGAACAGACGCATTCGTGAACCGAGGTACCACTGTACTTTGCAAATCTAGCCTATGGGAAACTTGGCCACCATCCACATAACTGAGTCCTTGAACAATAACTCCAGACACATAGGAGCCATTCAAAGGATATCAGCTTCCTTGTAGCCAGGACAATCTTTAAAGGATCCCTTGGAAAAGTGAAAAAATACTAATAATTCTTCCACTTGCTTTCCTCTCTGTTGCTATGTTAGTAATATGTATACTTGCATGGAATCTGGACACCTTTCAGAACTTTTGGAAGATGCTTTATACAAAATTACATTATAGGATCTTACTGCAGATCATGCCAAATATGAAAAAAATATTAAAATTTTCTTTAAAGGAAATGTAGTCTAATGGATTCCAACTGGTGATATATATAGCAGAGATGGGACTCCAAAACAGTCTACGTGGAACCCAGCATATATCGTTTAAAATTTACCATGCATGATAAATATAGTTAACAGAGTGTCTGTAAAGATTTACATGTCCTTTGTGGAAAAAAAGTGTGTCTTTAGTTCCTATCAGGGCAGTGCCCTTCTTTGACAGAATGATTGATGGTGGGACGTTTTTGGAACCACATCTCTAGTTCATCATCGCTGGCAGCAGAATAAAAATGCAGGCAATGGAGCTTCAGCCTGGTTTGGATTTGCTTCTTGGAAGCATCTGCCACTAATCTTATTTGCAGGCATTTTAATGGGCAAATTTGATTTCTGATCCATGCATCTGAGAAGATCATGTATAGGCATTAAGAAGGGATCAGTTCAACAGATTCACTCTCCTATTGCCAGCACAGTCTGTCCAACAGCCAAAAGCACATGCCACCTCTAGTCATGGGCGCCTGCTACTTTGAATAGCAAATACTGAATACCCAAGAACTCCAAAACCTTAGCAAAAGAAAATTCTGTCTCTTTGTTCAGAATGGATATTTGGATATCCAGTTTGCAGAGTCAAAAGCAAATGACAACAATGTGGTAGGGTGTTTGCATACATAGAATCCAATGAGGTAGAGCTCGTCTTTCTGTTCAAAAGTTCTGTTAAAATATGCCTAAGATGTCCACTCTGTATTTAATGCATGGCTACTTTTCATGGCTCATAGGATGAAATGGGGGGAAAAATAAATACAGTAGTACAACTTAAGGGAAAGCCTTAGGACACCTATAGCTACATTTAACAAAGAGTGTGCGATTTTTTTAAGCTAGCCCTGACTTTGCCTCCAAGAGCCACATGGAACACAGCAGGTGATATGCGGGAGAAGCTGCAGAGACAAACCTTCTCATGAAAAATAGAGATTTAGAGGCTTTCCAGCAAGTCTGCTTTCTTTTCCTCTGTATTAAAATAACTTTTAAAACACAGAAGTAAAACTAGAGTGGCACAGGTGTTTCTGTAAGTGGCAAGAGAGATTTCCCTCTCCCCATCCCAAAAGTGAAAACTATCTTGCCAATAAATCAGCAACTTGCTAACACAGGTTTGGCAGAGTAATGTTGGGGAGCTGTAAAAAAAGGGGGTGGGGTGGGGGGCTGCCAGTGGTCCACAGATTTAATTTACTCTGATTTAAAGAGTAAAGCTGAACTGTCCTTGGAATTTCAGCTGTTGTTCAAAAAGCTACAAACACAAAAGGGGTATTTCCAGTTTTCAAGGTTGTAGATGTAAAAATACAAAGTTGGCAAGGCCCTTGGCTCCCTGTAGGAGTTATTTGGTGAGTAAACCAAAGCAAACAGCAGCACTTAACAACGGAGCCTCTTTCAGCACTTCAAAGGGGATAACTCTACTTTCTTCCACAATGAAGTCCAGCAATTTAGAGAGGAAAATGTGTTCTTGGCAGGCTAATGCCATGGCAGAAAAAGTTATGATTATCCAAAAAGATACTATTTCCTGCTGGTTTCACAGAAGACATTTGTGGTTGTCTGTTGGAAAGCTTAGCCCTCTTAAAGACATACCATTTAGAGCTTTGCCATTCAACAGGGGAAAAAAGGATAACTGGGAATAGATATTAGATACTGTATATCAAGAACATCCAAGGTTCAAAAGCTGGAGAAATGATGACTAGAACAACCCAAATGAGCAGGGAGACAAAAGATTTTTCACTACAATTACTACTAGTTTCTCTCTCTCCTTCAAAAGATACTGACAATTCTTCTGCCCTAATTTATCTTCCTATTTTTTCTTTCCTGAGAATCATAAACGTTGTATATCCAGCCCACTCTCATTCAACAGTGTTTATTCAAGCCCCAGTAACATCAAAATGATATGCATGTCATAACATCATAATGTCATCAGCAGAAGTTGTAAGTTAGCCCTTGCACCACAATGTCTGACCCTCTTGCATCACGCCTGGCCTATACATGTAAGTCATGACCTTTGTGTCCTTTGCCCCCTCTTGCCTCCCTGCAGATACCCATGCTCTCATTTTAATTTCATTGCATCCCATGTCATTTTCCTGTTTTCTATTCATTAAAGTTAATGGCCATCTACATGAGTGTATGGGAAATCCCTGATAGTGAAATAATTTTTGACAGGAATTGACCAGTTTTTCTGCTTTGAATGAAAAGTATTAATCCATCTGATCATCTGAATCATATTTTGGACTGAGCCTTTTCCAAAACTGTGCTTAGGGGCTCTATTGCACCCCTCCCAAGGCCTTGTTTTTATCCAAGAGCCAATGTGGTATAATGGCTAAGGCTCTAGACTAGGACTGGGAAGATCTAAATTAAAATCCATCCTTAGACATGGAAGCTCAATGGATGACTCTCTCTCAGCCCAACCAAAAGATTGCTGTGATGGAAAATCGACAGAATGCTTCGCATGCTACCCTGAGCTCCTGAAGGGAAGGTGAGATATTAACAACAACAGTAATGTTTGCACTCACTCTCCCATTTTGACATCTTCTCCAATCAGTTGAACAATATAGTTATTGTTTCCATTTTTGTTACAAGTGATTCACTGATAATCATTGGGCATGGGGGGGAGGGGGTTGTTGGCTAAAAGCTAACTCAGTTGGAGGCTGCTTTGGATAATAAGATGTCCACTACTTTCCATATTGATCTGCCACTAAGCTCCATGTCTTCTGGTATCAATATACATGTGCGCATACTCAAACTATTAATTAACATACAGAAGGCCATGCAGCTAAAAGCAGAATTGAGCCCAAAACCCAACAAGCCAACACATTTCTTTTTGGCATCTCCTTTTCAGCACTCCTTGCAAGAGTGATTTATAGTTGCCTTTGCTTGTTCTCAGTATCAGTACAATATCATCAAATCCAATAGCATCTGCAGCTTTATGTCATTCCATTTACTAGTCCAGGGATGGCACTGGGGGTCAATATCACTGGCTCTTGCCAAGACCCTTGCTTTGGTGCCAACTCTCGCTAACTTCTGGTCCTGCTCCTCCTTTGGGATGCCTGGCACTCAAGCAACTCTCGCTAACTTCTGGTCCTGCTCCTCCTTTGGGATGCCTTGCACTCAAGCAAATGAGTGAAGTTCTCACTCTTTGGAAGACAGTGCATATTTGGGTCCAGTGAGAGAGAAAAGAACCTTTGGAATGACTCAGGAGGAGGAACCAATGTCATTGTGCGCTCAAGGCCACATCTACCTTTAAAAGCAGCATTGGACCAATCAACAAGGACAAGCCAGCAGTAGTCATAGAGGGAAAATACCATGGCCATCTTGTATCTTAGTATCCTATCTCTTTTACGGTAAGCACATTTTACCACATTCCAACGAGTCAAACAGATTTTCTTCTTAGCAAAGGTTGGTAGGACTACAAAGGTCATTTTAACTGAATTTCTGAAAAGTACTCAACGAAAGGACAGTTAAAGTAAAGAACACTGTGGTCAATTTGGGTAAGATAACTGTTACTTAATTGGTTTGTTGTGAGATCACTTTCACTGCATGGACTGTTCTCTTTTACATCAATGTAACAGAGAGAAGACAATGTTGCCCATTGTCTGGAAATGAGATATTCATGCCACCCTCCTACAACACCTACCAAGATATCAGATATGCATCCCAATTTTGGATTTCAAGCAGCAACTGAATACTTCCATTGTTGCTAATGGGAGCTCATACACAAAAGCTTCAAGTGAAAGAAAATGTATTTCTCAGAGTCCTTCTGCAGAATAAGAGGAAATAAAGACCTTTTCCCAGAATTAAAAAAATCTAAGCTTGTAGTTCATTTAGAGAAAGAGGAAGGAGGGAGAGAGGGAATTTCATATATAAATATTAGCATGCTGTTTTTAGTTGTTGTAACAGCCAACTATGAGCTGGGATGGTGGGTCCTCACTGCATAAAAATGAGGACAGATACCTTTGTGCCAGTTTTATATAATTTTTTCTCCTTACCACTTGGGAAAGGTCAAAAAGGTGCTTTCAGCACTATAGTCCTAGTACCAATATTAGTTTTTTGTCATGCTTGCTGTGAGAGCCACAGTTCAACATACCTGGAAGGTATCAGGTTATGGAAAGTTAAGTCAGATGTTGACTTCCCTTTTCTTTCTGTCTACTACACAAAGTGTTAGCAGTGATTTAATACATTCCTTGAATGGTTTAGAACCAACCATATGAAAAATTATCTTTCCTGTACAAAGACAACTTAATGAAATCTATCTTTGGGAGTCCTCTTGTATGCCCCAATTTTCCCTGTTATTGTATTTATGTAAAAGGAAGACAACCCTGAATTTAAGATAAGTCTCCTAAAGGAAGATAAGACAGCCTCCAAATATGTGTACTGTACTACCCAGCTTCTCTGCCTTGTCAACTAGGGTTGTTGACTCTGACTGAAGCCAATCCTAGAAAAGATTTCCTCCCACAAACATACAGAAAGGCCAATGCCTGAGATTATACTTCAAGGCAAAGGGAAAAAAGGCAGGATGAAGAGAAAAAATTAAAACAATATTAACTGGAATTGATGACTAATTATTAGAATTCACCACATGAAAAAATAAGCTGCTTAGTTCAACTTATTCCATATACTGGGATGAAAATGATGGATGAGATCTTGGGGCATTTAACTGCTTTTTCCTTTCCACTTGCAAAAATGAAAGATAATCCTCATTTGCACAGACAGCCTCCATGGCTAGTTGAAGCTCACCAATGCAAAACTTGCCCTGGACATGTGGATAGTGACAAGAGGAAGGCAAGGCTGCCATCCTGGCCTTCATCCCTCTTGAAGCTACAACAGCAGCTTCTCTTTCTACTGCCTCCCTTTTAGCTACTTGCTTTCCTTACCATGTTTGTAGCTCCTCACCACTTTGAGCAACATGTTCCTCCTCTATTTATTATATTCTTTATGAACTATTGAAAAGTGGTATGCCTACTTGAAGCTAAGGAGAAACCCTCATGATTAATTTGCCTTAGCTCTGCAACTCACTAGAGAGCAACATCCCACAACTTTGTATTGACCTCCTGAGAACTACTAAGATCTTATTTTTTAAAGCTTTCAATATGTAAATTTCTCTCATTCTCTCTTTATCTTTTTATACCTGCTGCATTGTGTGGTTTGGGTGTTTTATGCTAAGCTCTAAATTGGGAGGATTTTTAAAGAGTTAAATCACTGACTTCCTTGGAAATCAACCAACCTTACCTCACTAGGCTGTTGTGGGGGGAAATGGAAGCACTGTGTATGTCACTTTGAGCTCCTGTTACAAAAGGTGGGATATACAGTTGCAAGAAAAAGTATGTGAACCTTTTGGAATTTCATGGTGTTCTGCATTAATTTGTCATAAAATGTGATCTGACCACCATCTAAGTCAAGAGTATTGACAAATATAATGTGCCTAAAATAATAACACAAAAACAATTCTGATCCTTTGTGTCTTTATTGAGAACAACCATAAAAACCTCATAATGCTAGTGGAAAAAGTATGTGAACCCTTGAGTTGATCTCAAAAAACCTAATTGGAGTCAGGTGTTAGCATACCTGGAGTCTTGTTAAGCCTTGGAGGTGTGGACTAGAGCTACACTGACTGATAAAAACCACTCAAACTTTTTGAGTTTGCTCCGCACAAGAATACGCTTATGTGAGCCATGCCTCGCCAAAAAGAGCTTTCAGAGCATCTATGATCGAGAATTGTTGATTTACATAAAGCTGGAAAGGGTTACAAAGTGATTTCAAAGACCTTAGAAATTCACCAGTCTACCGTTAGGCAAACGATCTACAAATGGAGACACTTTGGGACTGTGGCTACTCTACCAAGAAGTGGGCTCCCAGTCAAAATGACCCCAAAAGCACAACGAAGATTCATCAATGAGGTAAAGAAACAACCCCAAGTGACAGCCAAAGATTTGAAGGCATCATTGGAACTGGCTAACATCTGTGTTCATGAGTCTACAGTATGTAAAACATTGAACAAGCAGGGTGTCTATGGCAGGACACCACGAAGGAAGCTGCTGCCTACTACAAAGAACATTGCTGCATGCCTGAAGTTTGCGAAAGAGCACATTGACACTCCACAGCGGTATTAGCAAAATGTTTTGTGGACTGATGAAACAAAGATTGAACTATTTGGAAAAAACACGCAGCACTACATCTGGCGTAAAAAGGGCACTGCATATCATCATGAAAACATCATCCCAACCATTAAGTATGGTGGAGGAAAACATCATGATTTGGGCCTGCTTTGCTGCATCAAGGCCTGGCCAGCTTGCAGTCATTGAGGGGAAGACGAATTCCCAAGTGTATCAAAAAATTCTTCAGGATAATGTGAGAATGTCTGTACGTCAGCTGAAACTCTGTAGAAGTTGGGTAGAATGTAGAATAACCCAAAACACCGGAGCAAGTCCACAACAGAATGGCTTCAGAAAAACAAAATCTGCCTTTTGGAGTGGCCAAGTCAAAGCCCAGACCTCAACCCAATAGAGATGCTATGGAATGACTTGAAGAGAGCCATACACATGAGACGTCCAAAGAATATGACAGAGTTAAAGCAGTTCTGCCAGGAAGAATGGACTAAAATCCCTCCTGAACGATGTACAGGTCTGATCCACAGCTACAGGAAGCGCCTGGTTGAGGTTATTGCTGCCAAGCGGGGGTCAACCAGTTACTGATTCCAAGGGTTCACTTACTTTTTCCACTAGCATTTTGAATGTTGAATGAGTGCGTTCAATAAAGACATGAAGGATCAGAATTGTTTTTGTGTTATTATTTTAGGCACATTATATTTGTCAATACTCTTGACTTAGATGACGGTCAGATCACATTTTATGACAAATTAATGCAGAACGCCATGAAATTCCAAAAGGTTCACATACTTTTTCTTGCAACTGTATGTTTAATAAATAAACTCCTCAGAGAGAAATAATTTAAAATAAATAAGCTTAATGTTATACATGGAAAGTTTAAATATCTGTGACTAACCTCATGTGCTGGTTTTGTCATGTACTCCAGAAGAATCACAAAACAACTCACAACATTGTTTTAAATTTGTGGAAAATTTAAATGACTACTTGACATTCTTATGATTTTACTCAAATTTGCCAATTTTCTATGCATAGGATCTTTTTCTCAAGGGGTGTCATTGAATCATCTAGTTTCCTATCTATACTCTGAAGTGGATACGGTAAAAGTTCAACAATAGATTATAAGTTTGGTGGGCACAAGGTTCCAATTCAATTGACATTTCTCTCTCCATTCATGGAATGATAGGTAGAAAGATCTTCCTAACCAAGCTATAGAAGTTAAAGTACACCAGAGAAGTAGGCTTATCCTCTTAACATTGTTAAATGTGAAAAATGTCATGACCCATTTGAGAAACTAGAATGAGTCCCATTATAGAAACTAGACAACCTGATCAAGGGAACCCTTAATGACCTAACCAAGAAAGGTCAAATCACAAAAGAAGAACAGTGGCAGATGAAAAGCAGTGGACCCATCCTCCCACACTTCTATGGACTCCCAAAAATACACAAGCCTGAGATACCTCTTCATCCAATTGTAGCGTTACCAGGGACCCCAACATATAACACAGCAAAAGAACTTACAAAAAAGCTCGGACATCTCAGAGAGGGGAGTGAATATTCTATCAACTCTCCACTACAGTGCTTCCAGAAAATCAAAGACCTAAAAATAGATGAAGATGAAATTATGGTTTCATCTAATGTCACAGCACTCTTTACATCCATAGACCCAGAATTAGCGAATGAATCCATGACAGCAATACTACACAATGGATCTGGTATGTAGATGACACTTTTGTCATAATAAAAAAGGGACAACTAGAGAAGACACATGAAACTTTCAACAACATCTTCAAAGGAATAAAATTCACAAGGGAAGAAGAAAAGACAGGCTCAAGACTAACAGAGCACATCCATGAACACCAACTAGCAGTCAGAAAACACCATGAAAACTCCTTAATCTCACAACATATAGACAGACTCAACCATAGTTTCAACTAGGAAACTGTGAGCATCCTAGGCCAAGCTAAATCCAAAAATACTAGGGAATTCCTGGAAGCTTGGCACTCAGGCACATCAGCCATCAATAGACATATAGAAATAAATCACATTTACACACCATTCAAAAGAGGCAATAAGAAAGCTAAGGGGGGGGGGAACCAGAATACATCCTCTCCAGCACTTACACCCAGATAAGCAGGGATTAACACCCGACAAACAATCAAGCAGAAAACGATATCCCAATCAAGGAACTACCAAGGAGAAAACCACTCCCTCACCAACATTAGCAAGGAAAGCTACTGTATATAAACAGGGAGAAAACCCCACACTCACAAGCACTGATGATGTTACCTAGTTGGGTAAGGAAATGTCTGCAAGCAAACAATCAAGCTCAGAGAGCACCAAGGACTCCACAGTTCAATCCTGAGCTACAGATGTTCTCTTTTATTGGTCAGTTAACCATGTCTGAGTGAACAGTTTTTAAAAATCCCTACATTGTTTAAACAGCAACTGTTTTTATATTTCTGTATTTTTATTAGTGTCATGAAAACTCTAAATTTATTTAAAGGACAGACAGTATATCAAGGCTTGTATATCAATGCTTGAAAAAAATAAATAGAATAAAATGAAAAGAGCTCTTCATAGTCCAGAAAAAAACAAAAACAAAAAGACCATAAACTTATAAGTTTCAGGTATAAGGGATACAAAGATGGAACTCACAGAAGAGGTAAAAAAATTAATCAACTTCTTAACAATGCTTTTAAACAACTGGGGTTTTTTAAGGCTCTTTTACGCCATTCCAAATATTAAGGGACTAAATATTGTGCATTGTTAAACAAAAAAGTGAATATTGTTACTATTGTTCTAGAATGTCATGCATTCAGTGCTGCTGTTTTACTTTTTTTAAGAAAGCTTTCCTTAAATGTAACTGTTTCTTCCTCAAAGTTTCTACCTAAAGGCTTTCCATTATGGTTCATCTGGATCCCCTCCCACTTATGACTTGACTGGCATTTAAAACAGGAAGGCACCTCACAATAATTAAACCTGGACAACATCCAGGGTGCAGTTACTTATTTCTGAGGTTCTTAAGAGTTTACAATTATAGCAACCCAAATCTGAGATATACGGGTAAATCCCTAATTGCTTATTTGTGACGTCTGTTCCCGATATAAAATAAAAGTGAAGCCTGCAATGGGATTATGTGCTATTAAGGGATGTGATGAACCAAATCCAAGATTGTAAGCATGGAGACTTGTGTAGGACTTGTAGCATTAAAACAGATGCATGCAGGCCTCTGCAAAAGTGCATGGAATTTGGTGCATCTTCTCTTTATGCCAGGAGAAGAAAATCCTGAACAGGATTAATCCAGGGATCTCTAACTTTTGATGGCCAAGGAACAGATGTGATAGTTGCAGGTACTCAGAGAAAATGAAGAGGGAGTGGCAGCCTGCCGTTTACTTCCATCCTCTCTAGCCCCTAGGTTATTCATTATCAGCCCCAGTTTATCTTTGTCTTCTTCCTGGACAAATAAGCACATTTACAAACAAAGCAGTGCTTCTAATGCCACCTATGGTGGCCTACATGGAATCCAAGAATGCTCTTAGAAAGAAATTATACCGGAGGCCGGTGCTTTGTTTTATGTAACATATGGCAATTTTCTTTTTAATTTTAATCTTACAGAATTTAAAAAGCAGAGTAGGTCAGGGGGCAAGCAAAGTAGGAGAAACGTTCTGCACGTGAACTTCATGTTGAGGAAACCCAGAAATATCCATGATTTCAGCTGTTCAAAACTGCTGCTGGGTTTTTACTTCTTCAAACACACCAAGAGTGAATCATGTGCCGGGCCAGGCTGGCATATTCCTTAACAGTTTATTGTGGGCAGTGGTGTATGTGAGATGTATAAAATGTAAAAGTAAATGGGGAAAACAAAGACATTTTTGTACAGCCTCCTCTCTCTGCAGAGAAGACAAGCTGGAATATATTCTGTGAAATTCCCATAGTTCTTACAAAGGCAAATTCAGTTTAGACTGAATTTTTGCCTGTCTGCTTCAGCAAACTCCAGGAAAATAGTGTGTATACTTTGCTGTCTGAATATGACAACTAAGATATGATAGATACATTGGGCTGGGATGAGATGGGCTATCTCATCTCCTGTACTAAGGGGGGGGAAAGTATACTGTAATTATGGAAGAGTGTTATGTCATGTTAAACACACAGATGCCTAAATGACAAAGTTCCAAAAGCAACATAAAAATATGCAAACTCCTAAGTCAGTTGATACTGTGCCAACTAAAAGAGAGGGAAAGGTGGGGAGAAAGAAAGATATTGAAAGAGGTGAAGGAATTTCTGGATCCTGCACTGCTCTTTGAAAAGTAGAACTGAGATGCCTTTTCAATCTTTGATTCACTCGTACAAAATGCTTATTTCTTGCTAATAGATCAGAGCTTTGATTCTGGAACTTGAGGCTTGAATGAGGGCAAGAGATACAGACGCTTCTTGGAAGAACACTAAGAATCACTGATGTAGCTGTTCCTGCAATCCATGTCATTTTCTTTGAGAATACTGTTTATCCACAAGCTAGGTTCCACCAGCACACCAGACCATGGTAATAAAGAGGCATGGTTACAAACTGTGGTTAAGGCCTTCCTCAACCATGTTCTGCTCCATGGTGAGGATTTAGAGGACATGATACTGTACTCCAACCGCAACATGACTGTGTTGTGTGTAGGCACTCGTTCACCCAGGATCAATTTCTGTTTACGTTTGATCATTCTTCAGGAGCATCTGTAGTGCCCTCCAGTATTCTGCTGGTTCTGTACATTGAGTGATACTGTTACACACAATTAAATATGCATAGTACATTGCTATTTGTTGACTGGTTGATTTTATTAGCTTTTATTTTGTTGCAGGCCACTCTGAGTAATGCTAACGCACTGAAAGAGCAGGACAGAAAAAATATCAAATAAAAATGGGTTGGGGAACTGAATCATGATCAAAGATCTCACCTCTTCCCCAAAGCACACTCTTGTCAGCTGTTTTTTTTCTTTCTCTGTTAAAGAAGGAATATACAACAGCAATGTATCAAAAGAGGTAGCCACCTTACATTCTGTCAGAGTATTTGTTCAAAGAGCTTAGAATGGAGTCTTCCAGCTTATCTCAACTTAGAGCCCACCCAGATGGACTGTGGGGCTGAATTGCAACAGCACTTTGCTAACCACTGGCCATGCTGGTTACAGCTGATGTGACTTCTATCCCAAAACATCCAGGAGAGCATCACATGAGGAGAAGGCTGATCTATTCTAAGGGGCAGCATCTCTCAGGGTCTCAGGCAGGAGATGGGTCATTACCATCTATTGCTACTTGAACCTTTTAACTGCAGACAGGAATTGCATCTGAGTCTGTGCAGAAAACACATGTTATACCTAGAGCAATCCTGCTCTGTACTCCTGAAATCTCTTCAACTTTCAGATTCTGAAATGACATTTTATTTGGAATAGCAATCACTCACAGGATGAACATGAATCAGTTATATAAGATAGTTGCAAAGAGGACAATTTTAGATGTCACTGAAGTCTGAAGGAGCAGGAGTTTTCCTGGACTCATGGCTCTTGCTGAATCTGCAAGTGAGGCCATGACAGGGCAGCCTTTGCCCAGTTCTAGTTGGTGCACCAATTGCAGCTTTACCTAGAATGGGAGGTTGTAACGATAGTGACTCATGCCCTCAGTGCCATAGACAATATTACTACAATATGCTTTACATGGGGCTTGCCTCTGAGGGCTACCTGGAAACGGCAATTGGTATAGAAAGCAGCCACCCACATGCTGGAAGCCATTAAAACCACTCAGGTGTAGGGTAGTAGGCACTGCACTGGCTTTCGACAGGCTTCCAGGTACAATTCAAATGCCCCTTTTGACCTATAAGGCCCTCCATGGCGTTGCTCCTAGATATCTTCAGGATCACTTCCTCCTCTGTGTGGAACTGGCCCATCCTGTAAATTCAGCCTGGATGGGGATGCTCAGAGTTCCCCATAGAGGAGAGATGAGAAAAATGGAAGCTCAGAAACAATGCGTTTCTGTGGTTGCCCCCACCTTCTGGAGCAGCCAAGGTTAGTCCCTACCCTGACAATGTTTCACAAGGCTGTTAAGACAAGACTGATCACTACTATCACTATGATCAAGTTTATATTGGTCCCTTTAGTTCTGATTATTTTTCTATGTTTCTTATTATTGTATTGTTTTATTCACTGTTCATTTTTTGAAAAATATTTTACTGTTTTTGCTGTATGATTTTGGACTTTAAACTGTACTGTAAACTGCCATGAGTTATGCTGGATTCAGTGGTATAAACCTAAATAATTAAAGTGCAGTCCCCAAAGTGAATAATGTAATAATTCTACTTTATTCTGTGCCTAATTAGACCCCATTTCAGTTCCTGTATCTAGCACCACACAAACTGGAACTGATTCAGAGAAGATCAAGCAATTAGAAACTTCAATTCTATGAGGAGAGATTGAGGGAAGTAGGTATGCTTAGTGTCAAGAAGATAAAACTGATACAACCATGTTCTTCAAATGCCTGGGTGGGTGTCACAGAAAACAAGTATTGGTCTCTCCTCTATTGTTCCAGAATGCAGGACATGGAATAATAGTGACAGGAAAGCAGATTATAATTGATTGTCAGAAAAGAAAATTCTAACAGGAAGAAGAGTTTGATAATGGACCTCATTACTTATGGAGGTCTTGAACTTCTCTTCACTAGAAGTGTTCTAGCTGAAGTTGGACAACCATCTTTGAGGGATTGCTTAATTAGATTCCTTAATTGGGCAAAGAGTTGGACTTGGTGGCCTAAATTGCCTCTTCCAATTCTGTGGTTCTGTTACTAAGCAAAGTAACAGGCAAATTTTTCCTTGTGGTTTTTTGGCATGCCAGGTTACGGTAAGCTCTATGGAGCAGGATTGTTTAAAAAAATGGCATCCTTTGATGTATGAGACACAACTGCATATCAAAACCTACTAAAGACACACAGGAGATACAGTAATTTGCAGTTTTAACCTGGTATATTCACAGTCCTGGCTGTATATATTAAACACTTTCACAGCATCCTCCACATGGAGCGGTTTGAGAAGAAACATTGGGGGTGAAGACAGAGATTTTCCAGCCCTTCTGAGAAGAAGCCAAGATTAGGACAACATATGATGAAAGTCCAAGCCAAAACTAATTCGGTTTAATGAACTAACCCGTGGAGGTATTTTGAAAGGATTGTGCAACCAAATGCTTAGCTAATTACTGTGAGATCAAATAACCGTTGCCATCGTTACTGCACTGTGTTTTCCATAACCACCTTTATCTCCTCCATAAATCAGGATGACGCAACAAATATAAGAAGTTTACTATAACATGACTGTTATATTGTGGAAGGCATTTGGCTAAAGCTGGCCTGTGATTATAATTAAGTTCTGATATTTGTTAGAGGGCAATAAAGAGACCCAGATCTACTTTTCTTGACAATAGCAGGGCTACTGCTTGATCTCCCAAATTGCTGATTGCGCATGAGAGATAGGCAGCTTGTGGCCTGGGAGTTTCCATGTAGCCACCAATATAAACCTTCAGCCAAAAAGAAACCTCGTTCGTTGTTATGCTTCTCAACCACATCCTTAGAATGCGATGAGGCATCAGCAAACAACATCTCCTCAATGAGCACAGCCCTTGCTAAATCCCAGTGCACCTCAGATGGAATCTAGCAAGGCACCAAGGCTCTCTTAGTCCTTTGACCAGCAGAATTAGCAGAGGCTCTAGTAGGGTTCATCTGCCCTCACACACCTGCCAGCTTCAAAGGAGATTCTGAATAAAGACAAATGACAGCATGCAATTTCCTGCCGTGCTGTTTATGCTTACCGGGGAGAGGAAAGAGACTGACATTCTGTGCTTCAGTTTATGTGGAAATAAGTCATGGGTGAAGGCAATTTTTGAAGGCCCTTCAGGCCTTTTTCAGTTTGGCATCTGGTTGATTTTGTTTCCATCCCCTGAAATGCTATCCTTCGAGTCAAAGTTTTCAGAAATGAATACAGATTCAATTAAAGGCAGACATTTAACACATACAAAATAATTAAAACAATAAAAGATAATTGCTTAAAGCATAAACACAAGTAAAATGTTCCACCACAATAGCTACAAAATCAGGAACGAAGCAATAAACAAAGTAAATAAAAGATCAAAATGAGGAATTAATTAAGATGCAGGGTGGGAAGCTCAATAGGAAACCAGATCAACCCTCAAAACTGATTGTGACCTTAGCATCACAAAGCATAAACAATGTTTTATGTTCATATATTATTTCATATTTTCCGAGTTGTAATGCCGATGGCTTAGAATGATAGGTACTATGAATGGAGTATGTCTAAGTAAGGAAGCCTGACAATATAAACCTTAATTTCAGTATATAATTTTCTACGTGAAGTATTCCTCCACTTTTTCCTCCTCTCCCACACAGAGATCTTTTTCTAATTCAGGTTTAAATGTTAGTTGGAGAAAAGCTGTATTATCTGGATACATGTGTAAAGAATGAATTTGGTGGAAAGGGAGCCAATCATTCTCAGACCAGAGATAACTGCCATGTCAACATAAGATCAGATGCCTACCAAAGCATCAAAAGAACAGCCAAGTATCTGTTGACTTGGAAAGACAGGAGGAAAAAAGCCTTAATATTGAAGTACACACACACAAATATATAAGCTCTGATTTCTATATATAGTACTGCAATGGGTAAATCTTCTCTGTGCAAATATTCATCGCAATAAAGAGACTAGCATAGCCATGTTACCTGTCTATCAGGTATGCCAATTCCTGAGTAAGGGGCTCAATGTCTGGGAGTGCCAAAATTGTGCCTGGTGTGAAGCCCAATAATAGGCAGGTGTACTTTCAGGCAGAAAAAAGTTGACAGATATCCCTCACATCTCAATTTTCCTCTTCCAGATCTATCTGCAGATTTGTCTCCCAGGCCTACATCTGTTAACTTAAATAAACCTATAACTGTGATAAATAAATGATTACATTTTCCCTCTGCTAGGATACAGCAAATGTCTAACAGTAAGCTCCTAAAACTTGCTATACTTGTACAAGTATCAGATATTACAAATGATCTTAATGTACAGGCATTTCCTCTGTTGGAAGTATGGAAACCAAGCTAAAATACAGGTCTGGGTGCATGCCCTTATGTGTATAGCCGTATAAGAATCTTGTAGAATATTTTCTTCAAGTCAGCATTTAAGAGTAAAGCTAATTACTAGTAAGGTCTTCTGGAAAGGCAGGAAACACCAGAAAAAGCTGTCACAGTGAAGTATTAGGGACAATTTTCTTTATCCTAAGATTTGGAAGCATAAAATTGACTCAGCAAAGGGACTGACTAGTTTATGAATTATTACATAACGAAGAGATGAGTAAATCTGGTTCTGCAAACTTCCTTCCAACACCATAGATGTTGTCCTCCTGCTTAACCCATGGTCCTATCCTTGTTCAATCACACCATGCCTCCCTAGTTTATGAATTATTACATAACAAAGATATCAGTAAATCTGATCCTGCAAACTTCCTTCTAACACCATAGATGTTGTCCTCCTGCTTAATCCATGGTCCTATCCTTGTTCAATCACACCACGCCTCACAGAATCCTAAAGCTGGACAGAAGTTTAATAGGCATTGAGCCCAACCCTCACTCAATGAAGGAATGAAAAGATTTCTGATTCTGCTTGGAGACATCTAATGAAGGGAAGACCACCATATCCTTTATGGTTTATTATTGAACTGCTCTTATTAGGAAGTTTTTTCTAACATTTGCTTGGAATATTCCTTCTTGTAATTTACATCCATCAGTTCCTGCACTCAGGAATGAGAAGAAACAGGTTTCAACCTTCTTCTATGTGACATTCTTTCAGATATTTGGATATATACCCCCTCTGTCTTTTCTCATAGCTAAACATTCCCTACTCGTTCACTTTTTTCATAGGACTTAAGGTTCCTGATCATCTGCACTGCCCTTCTTGACACCTTTTTTCATTTATTTATTTCATTTATTTAGCAAATTTAAATAGTGACTCTGGGTAGCTTACAAGCATAGTAACAATTAAAACTCTTTCACAATGTAAAAAAAATCAAATATAAATGAAATCAAAAATTAAAAAAAAAAATGAAAGAACCCCAAAGATAGCGGGAGAACAACCATTCAAACCATTTGTTTGAATCCTGCTTAAAGTATGGTGCTCCAAACTGAGCATAGTTCTTGAAGTAATAGTTCCGACTGAAGCGGAACAACTGCTTCCTATGATTTTGAGCGTGGCAATGCAAAAGAGGAAAGATGCTATTGCACCCTAGGAAAGGACCTCAAATCCATTTCTGGAGCAGTCAAAACATTTAGCCAGTCCTCCAAAGGTCTGGCGCCCAGCTGTGGCGCTGCTGCAGGAAACCTCATCTACTGCCAGGTTCTAACAGCTGCTTGGAGCGTGTCTGGAAGGAAGGAAAGAAGCCCTCTTATGAGCCAGTGATCCTTGGCTGCCAGAACTGCTTCAGGGAATGTTTCTGCTGGCAGCTGGCTGCCTGGTGGTGAAGAGACTTGGCCAGGAATCTTCCAAACTGTGTTGGAAACTAGAGACAACAGAGGCAGAAGCTGGATGAAAGGCTTGACTCCCTTCTCCCCTCAAGCTCTGAGCCTTCCTCAAGTGTATCAAAGGTATCTCAGGTCATTTTACTAATCCTTACGGAGGGGAAGATTTAAGCAGACTCAACATGTGATAGCAAAAGTGGAGGCATCAGTTAGAACTGGATGGAGAGTGATGGATGGGCATGGGAGATAAGCAGTACCGGCAAGCCAAGTGATTTTTAGATGAAATTGGCAAAGTATCTATTTCTTGACAGATTCAGAATGAAAAATACATAAGCAAAACAATGGGGAAACATCTACCCATGATCAAGTTGCTTGTTTGGTCAGAAAATAAGCATATCTGACCCTGTGCCACTAGTGATTTATATAATTTTCTAGTATCACCCAGCCATCACAGAGGCAATATAAAACCTGTTGTTATTGCAATTGCATCAGAATCATGATGGTTAGATGATTCTGGAAGATGCTATGAATCACTACTGGTGAAATGGCCTTTGTGATTAAGCCACCGGAATTTATTCTGTCTACCATGCATAGTTTTCTCAAGTTATGTTGGAAGTAGTTAATATCTGAAGACATTATGAAAACAGGCATTATGAAGAAAAATGTTTAAGATTCCTAAACTGTTCATCAGAAGATTCTTTGCTGAGAACCAAAGCAGTATATGAATTCCTAACCCTAAACAGTTGTGTGATTCCTGATCAAACAGGACAAATGACCCAATACACTTTTCCATTGGTTTATTCCTGGGTTTTGTCATTCAGAATCCATTGAGAAACATTTTCTTTTCTTTTCTGCAATTTTGCCTAATTAGTTCAACACTCGGTATGTAGTAAAAGAAATAAGAATGACAGAACTTGCATATTTAAAAAAGCAGTGTAGGCAAACGAGTAATACTACAGGTTATACAGCTTGTCTTTAGGGATTTGTAAGGGGAAACAGTACTTCTAACCAACTCCTGACAATGAGAATTGGAAGTAAATGGTTTAGCTTGACTGAACAAATAAGGAGAAGATTATTATTATTATTATTATTATTATTAGTAGTAGTAGTAGTAGTAGTAGTATTTATTGGATTTCTCCCCCGCCAATCTCCCCCACAATAGGGGACTCTGGGCAACTTACAGAAAACATTAAAACTATAAATATATCTAAAACACATAATACATCCAAGATGATGGAGAAGAGAAGGAAATAGATCTACAACTGGGTTCTTTCAAAAGAGCTATCAGGTTTATTCAGGAGCTTGCTTAGACCCAGGCATTCACATTCCTTCCATTTGAAAAAGCAACCTCCACGTAGCATACGAGGGCTGCTATTTGAGAAATACCAGGCTGTAACCCTTTTCTTCAGATGGGGGTGGGGGGGTGGGGTGAAGGAAGCAATCCATCTAATTCCAGATACAGGGAAGTCCAGACCAGCCATAAAAAAACATATTCATAAGAGCTGTACTGGACCAGAGCAATGGCCCACTTACTTCAGCTCTTCACTGGAAAGATTTTTTCACAAAATTAGAAGTAGGGCAGCAGGCATCTCTCACTACTTCTCCTGAGGATCATCTCCTCTAGCTAGATTTCATCAGACATCTGCTTTCAAGTATATTTTCATTACAAGGGCAGTTGCTCATTTGATATTTAAAATAATAACAGAAGTTTTGGGGCTGCTGCAAATGATAGTAGACTTACTCGCTTCCCTCTGCGCTCACAAAATTATGGTACAAAAACAACCCCAGGCTGTTCTCATTGCTACACATTATATAAAATGGAAAGTATTCTTCAATGTGCTACATTAAAATTCACTTCGAAAGGATTTGTGTTGTTTGGCTTCACCTGATTAGCTTTTAACCAAATCCAGATATTTTTGCCAACTTATTTGCAAAACTACCCAACCATCTAATTCACAAATCCCTCAGTTATGCAACTTCTGGAGGGATTAAGATTTTGTCTTGAGGAAGTCTGAAATTCTTTCATAAACATAATGAAGTTCAATAGTTTAAATTAGATTCATTGATTAAATTACATTCATAAAAAAGCCTGGCTCATGTCACTGCCAAAGAAGCTCAGTTAGATGTGTGTGATATAAGCTTTGGCCCAACGCTAAACCCTCAAAATACTTGCACTGTGGTCTCTTCTGAAGTGCAGCTGGCATTTAGGGTTTTAAAGTTTCCACAGAGGTATTACCATGAAACATTTAGAGAGTCTGATGTGGCTGAGCAACTTTTTTCTCTCAGATTTCACAGAAATGAATATTTCTTCCAATATACTAAACTATAAAAGAAAAGGAACAACAAAAACATAGTAGCAGTGGCAGAAAAATGCAAATTGTGGTTTCAATTAACAGCACAACAATTATACATACACCATGTATAATAAGGAAAATGAAAGAAAAAGCAAGAAAAATGCATGGAAATTTGTGACACAGGCCGAATAATACAAAGATATTTGATTAAATTGGATGAAACCTTCCTCTCTACCCTCTAGATTAAGACTATCATTTGTGGGCTGCAAATTTCCAAATGACCACAAGATGGCAGCACATTTTTCTATATCTCTTTACTACCATCTAGAGGTCATCCAAATTTAGCAGCACATAAAAATGTGGGAGATGTGGAATTAACCTTCCAATGTGATACAAACACATTTTGGTAAAAATTAATATTAAATTTCAGGGGAAAAAACAATTTATGGATGACCATCTTATATATATTCTAAAGTGCAACTACTACTTATTGCAATTTAGCCCCTATAAACCTCATCCAGCAGGCCCATGCTGACTAGGGATTATGGCAGCTGAACTCCAGCACATGTGGAAGGCATGAGTTGCAGAAGAAGAGAACTTGGAGATCTATTTTGCTGGGAAAACTGATTTCTGCACATCTCAAATGGTAAAGCACCATCTAGCAGTTGCATTCATCATTGTGGAATACATGCACTCAGATACAGCCAGGACGTTACCCCCAAACTTCAAAAAAGAGCTTTATTCATCTGTAACTATCATGAACTATTGTGCTTCTTTATCAGGCATTGTTGGCCCTCGTACAGGGCAATTTACAGGGAAAAGGCAAAACTAAAAACTTACATTAAACTGATGGTAGAAGCAGAATGCATCCATTCAGCACTGGGCGCAAGCGTGATTGCATTCAGCTAACTTTTTTAATGATATCAACAGATTGTATCAGCCTAGGATGCTGCTAGCTAGTCAGCCTCTGCTACCTCTCTATCACCATTTCCCAGTGGTTACTGGTAGGAATATAGAAAGGAATTCATCTTTCATTTTCCCTCTGTGATAACCAGTAGTTCCTGCTCAATTTTAAAGGCTGCATCAGCAACCACTGCTGTATATTGCATTAAAATGCAGATGACTCTGTTTCTTTGAAACTTGAAGAACTTTTATCTTGGCCTTATAAATGAAACTGTACATACACATTTTATCACATCTTCATTTGCTGACAAGAAAACTGCTGCAGGGGCCTGATTCAATCACCCAGTTGACTATCCCTGATTAAGATAACAGAGGTGGAATAGGGCAAATTAAAATAGGCCAGGATGAAGCAGGAAAACTCTGAGTAAGAAAATAGTCAGAATCACTTCTTCGCTTTTCAGCCATCAGGGCATCTGTATCGGAACCCACCATCTGCCTAGGACTGCATTTTCTTGTAACAGGAAAATAGCAGTGAATAGGCAGGTTTATGATGAAAAGAAAAGATATGGAGATTTTTGATGGGTATTATTACTACTCTCCTGATGTTAGAAGAATTTGGGAGAGGCTCAAAGGAGGACACCCTTCACCTGTGACCACTCCATAAAGAAATCTGAGTGCCACACCTTAGAAAAAGGTAACTTAAGAAATCATACTGCACACAAAGTATGTATAGCTTCTGTTTGCATAACACCCTTAATCTGGTCTCAGGGCTCACTGGTCCATTCACACAACATCCATGATTAGTTTTGGGAGCTTGGTCTGTTATGCAAACCTAGAGCATTTGGTGAAAGGGATTAATTTTGTAACCAGCCTGTGAGTACAATTTCACAATTGTATTAGGGCTTGAGGTAGGATGCTTTGAAAGCTTGATAACAGGCCTTCAGTCAAAGAGCATAAACTGGCCAAAATCAAGCATTTTTAAAATTCCACCGATTGCAGTGAAGGAAGGATTAGGCAGATGTTTACACTTTTCTGTTTAATCAACAATATTTGAACTGGACAAACTTTGGCTGGGTCATTTTTGCCAAAGACATGTATATATTTGCCTGTAAAAAGAATGGAACACAGCAATTGAAAGAGCATTTTTCATATGTAAGCTGGCTACTTCTAACAGACAACGAACCGTATTAAGCTTAAAAGTTTGTATATATGAGTGCCTTTATATTCTCCCTCTCCCTGTACATTCAGAATTCTCCTTAATTTGTGTCAATTCAGAAAAAAATATTATCAAAATATTTTAAAAATTATCAAATACTATCAACTTTCAACAGAAGAGAATAAACGTAGCTCAGGGTTGAACTTTAGCTATGGCCAAAGAACTTACACAAAAGCCTGGGTATCTCACAGAGGGGAGCAAATATTCTATCAAACTCCCCACTACAGTGCCTCTAGAAAATCAAAGACCTAAAAATAGATGAAGATGAAATTATGGTTCCATTTGACGTCACAGCACTCTTTATGTTCAAAGATCCTGAACTAGTGAAAGAATGCATGCCAGCATCACAACACATCTGACCTATCCAAATACACTAAGATAGAAATACCCAGGATCATGGACCTCATCAACCTCTGCCACACTACCTACTTTCAGTTTGATAGACAAATATACCAACAAATCAGAGGAACACCCACGGGATCACCACTCTCAGGACTCCTAGCAGAGACCATAATGCAGCATCTAGACACTAAAGCACTCCCACACATACAACCAAAAGTATGGATCTGGTATGTAGGCAACACCTTTGTCATAATAACAAAAGGAACAACTAGAGAAGATACATGAAACTATCAACATCTTCAAAGGAATAAAATTCACAAGAGAAGAAGAAAACAACAACATAATACCCTTTCTGGATATCCTCATCTGCAGAAGAAATAATGGCAAATTAGAAATGCAAGTCTATCGAAAAACAACCCACACTAACCAAGTGTTATTCAGACAAATACAAACACAACCCAGAGCACCAGAAAAAGGAAACATACATCCTATGCAACATCTTCCAACAAAATGGATACCCAAACAACTTTATCGGAAAGTACCTGACCACTCAACCCATTACAGCATGACCAACACAAGCTATGAAACGGATAATACTACCATACATCAGAAACTATCAGGATTTTCTCATGGGAAGAAGGTCATCCCGTTCGCTATACAACACCAGATTTTGAGACTACAAAGTATCTTGTGATTCTGTTATGATTTTCACTGCCACCTACTGTATGTGTGTGTGTTGGTTATTCAGTGGGGGTGTTATACTAGCACTATAAGGGGAGGGCTACAATGCCCAGTAGTTTCAGTGTGTTCTTGTTTTGTACAGTTAATCATGTAGGTTTTTATGGGTTATGTAGTTGTAACTAGTAACCAAGTAGTGAACCTCTTCTCTGAGAGTGTTTTTTTTTTAGCTAGAGGCTTTGCAGTGATAAGTCTTGGAAGCTAATATGAGAAGAAGTCTTTGTTATATTCTATATTTTGTATGCAACTTGTATTTTGTGAAGTTTTGCATTTTTATCAATAAAGACCAGTTAGTTTATATTTTCTGACTGGATTTTCTTTGAGGAACAAAATGCAACATTGCATTTTGCAAGCTCTCATGCTGATGTGTATTTTCCTGAGAGCAGGATTTATGGGATTTTTTGCTGCACTCTGCGCAACAGAAACATCTCAGAAATAACCAACGGAATATTACAACCACATGGCATCACTGTAGCACACAAACCAACTAAAGCCCTCCAAAACATCTTAAGTAAACCAAAACACCCAGTAGCCCAAGAAGAAAAAACAGGAGTCATCTATAACATACAGTGTAAGGACTGTAACAGCCACTATGTAGAATAGACAGGCAGAAGACTAGCAGAGCACATTCATGAACCCCAACTAGCAGCCAGAAGACACCATGAAAACTCCTTAATCTCACAACACATAGACAGACTCAACCATAGTTTCAACTGGGAAACTGTGAGCATCCTAGACCAAGCTAAATCCAAAAATACTAGGGAATTCCTGGAAGCTTGGCACTCAGGCACATCAGCCATCAATAGACACATAAAAACAAAGCATATTTAAACAACATTCAAAAGTGACAATAAAAAAGCTAAGAAGGAAACAAAAAGACCAGAATACGTCCTCTTCAGCAGCCAACACCCAGATAAGCAGGGGATAACACCAGGCAAACTATCAAGCAGAAAGAAATACCCAAATCAAGGAACTATCAAGGAGAAAATCACATCCCACCAAAACTGGCAGGGGAAGCTACTGTATATAAAACAGGGAGCAAACCCCACACTCACTTGCACTGATGGTGTTACCTAGTTGGGTAAGGAAACATCTGCAAGCAAACAAGCAAGCTCAGAGAGCACCAAGGACTCCATGTTATCATCTTTATTTATCAATTTTACCCAAATAAAGAATCTACTTCAAGTCAGCCTCTGTTTTCAAAATACTGTAATGATTTTTTTACATTCCAAATCTGGGAGCACAAAGAAATGGCCTTTAGTGTGTTGGAAACGTAATTGAACCCCTAGGCATGCTTTGGATTACTAGCTAGAACTCTACAGTTTAGGCTCAGAAGGGGGCTCTGAAGAGCCATTTTGAGATGGCCAACTGAATTCAGAGCAGATGGTTACTGAATGCCAGTGAATTATTATTTACTGAGATGATGGGAGTTGAAATTCAGTATGTCTGGAGGACTCTAGCTTAGGAAAGACTGCCAGAGAAATATGGTATTCCCAGTCATAATCTCTGAAGGCTTTCATCCCAATTCCCTCCATGATGAACATGCAGCAGATATGGAAGACAACCTATTTGATGGTGCTGGTATACCACTTACAGATTGCTCACTTATGCAACTTTTTCTACCATTTTCAATTATATTATTTGTCTTACATTTGCTCTGCTTATAAGCAACCCAGAGAAATTTGATTTGGAAAATAATCTTCAGCGTTTTAGCAAAATATTTTGACCATATTCATCACTTACTAAAGCCTGGTTCATACACACATCCCTCCTTCCTTGATGAGCCACAAATCAAACAGGCACAGAACTTTGCCAACACCTGACACATCCCTAGTCACAAACGAGTCAGTTCAAATATTCAACTCCGAGCCATCAAATAAGAAGTAAACAAGTGACAAATGAGCACAACAAATGCATCCAAGATGCCCTGCTTTTACACAACTGCTGTGAAACTTAAGCCATGCCTCAAAGTCTAAAACAGAATACCAACACTGTTGCACACAAAATACAACACTACTCTAAATGTTTAGGATCCATCAGATTATTTCTAGGCAGTAACATTCTGAACAGGCAACAGATCCAATGGGATTCACATATTTTCAAATATTCAATTAATTTTCAATAAGGTGAAGATGATGGCATGTAATATCTACCTAAAATGCTAAAACTACATTAATCCAGAATAAATGAATACCATCATAGTAATCAACATTTAACACATTCACAAATATATTTATATGATTCATATGTTTGCAGATTCACATTTGTGGCACTCACAATTCACATTTTCAGAGACCACTTCTATTTTTATCCTGTATTGTATAAAAAAGCCCTTAACATTTCTATGGAGGAAAAATCAGTCCAGTTTAACAAATGTATGAAATGTATTTGTTAGTTTTTAAGGTGTCACAACTCTGTTGTTTTTGCTGCAACAAAACTAACCCAGAAATGGTTTCTGCTGCTGCTGAACAAATTCATCATTATTTTAGAGCTAAAGGTTCCAGAGTTACATGTCCCCTTGGCTCACCTCTAATGTCACGGCTGACTGCCATAATTATGGAAGGAAATGTGCTCATTCCCTTATATGGACAAAGGAAAAAACACAAGTGACTAACACTATCATGTAAGTGTAACTTCCTTCTTCAGCTAAATTGGTGTATTTTTACTGGTGGGGCCCAAAGTTACATTTTCACTTTCTGTTTCCTCATTTGAAGTCAGTTCTAAATCAACGAAAAACTTCTGAACAGAAGGAAGTTATCTTCCATCTCAGAAATGACAGAGTTATTCCAAGCCTATACACAACGTGACACAACCTCTGTATTCTAACAACTTCACCCATTGCTTTTCCTTTATCATGCTACTCAGCCAATGACAGGAAATACATAGATTTAGTAGAGAATGGCAGAGGTGGAAAACTGAAAAAACAAGTCAAGGCCCAAAACCCATCACTCTCACTCAGATCAGATGTCAAATAGTGGTGCTCAGGAATGGAAGCCCTTCCCCTGAAATCTTTTCATTCATGATTCAAAAAGTGGTAATTCGCAGCAGTATCTATAGGATGGGGAGGTCAAAACAGGCAAGGCGGCAGAAGCAATACAGTGATGCAAGTTGACCCCTATCCTACAGACGCAGCTGGTACTTCATAAGACTTTGACATATTTCAAAACACCTCTCAAAGGATTTGCAGAACTCTAAAAAATAACAATCAGTGTAGTTTCCTAAACAAAAAAAAGTGTACGAAGTTTTGGCTAAGTTTCAGTCTGTACTCTCATTGGCCTATTAATCGAATACTAGCTCTAGTCAATGAAACTCAGGGCAATCCCCCTCCTTCTATGGACTCCTTCTAGTCCATAACTGACAGTAGAAAAGATGTCACTGAAATATGGCAAAATAAAATCACAATTATCGCTCACCAAAGGCAGAATGGTTGCTGGACATCTACTATTTAGCAAATGAGCTTCAGTATAGGCGAATTTTCAGCTGAAAGAGTTTCATGGCATTGGAAACTGGTCTCTGTAAGCTCTGGTCCTCTTGTAAAGTATCACTGTCAGAGCAGTGTTGTAGCCATGACTGAGTGCAAACCAGAAGACTATATGACAAGATTCTGGCTGGATTCCCAAGCTGTGCTGAACAGTACTGTGATTTGGCTTAGCTTAGTTTGTTGCATAAACTCAACCAACTATGGCTTATTCCAAATCCAGGATTAAACAACCCATGGCTTAGTGTAATGCATGAATCCAGCCAATGAATGCTGCCCAGAGAAAAAGTCCCAGCCTGCTCTGACATTTCTACATCTGATTTGGCCTAGTTCAGGTGGGTGGGGTTATTCTGGAAACTAACAACCCTTTACAATCCAACATTTGTTGGAAAATCCCCAACCTGGAGTCCCTGCAACTTATTAAACAAGGAAGCAGTAGCCAGTTCCTTGAATCTTCTGTTCAGTGTCAGCTTTTTAAAAGAAAAGGGACTTTTCAATGGAGGTAGGTGGAAGTATTTTAGGAATAGAGCTTTTAAACAACAATCTCCTGGCCATTGTGCAGATCTGGTACCAACCTGGCTCTGTTGCTTCTGCCTGGTTCCTCAACATTTTTTCTCTTGTCTACATGCCTGAGTGGCTACTGTGATGGCAATGGCAAGAGGTATTTTGGGAGACTTAACCTGACCACATCAGTTTGAGTCTCTTCCATTTCCATGTCTGGACTTTCTTTGTCTCTGTGGAAGCAGAAGCACATACAGTTCTCTGTTCCACGAATATAACCTTTCCTTTTTGATGACAGAGGAGGAAAGCCTTAAAGTGAGAGCATAAGATAAATCTGGCTTTACATTTCAATACAAAATTCTGCAACGTGGATGAACGAGCCTCAGGGTTCAACACTTGATAAACTGCAAGCCAGTCTTTCTTCCCCATACCCTTCTGATCATCATGGAAGCTATGTTTCATTATGTTATCTACAGAAGACATTCTAAACACTGCTTCTGTCAGCCTTACCATGGAGACCAGATAGGAAACACGACCAGATAAACTAATTCTACTTTACTGCAAAGTTACATTAACAGAATATTGCAAGTCTGAAAGTACAATTCTCCTGCTGTCATCTTTACAGCCCAAGAACTTAGGAAGGATCCCTTCTGAGCCCCTTGTTCTGCCTACTATGCAGCTGTGGGCTATGCTCTCTTTTACCTGATTGTTCCCTAGGCAGCATCACTTCGCCCTGTCTCCCAAGGTCTTTCCCACATACCGTTACAGAATCAGAAAAATGCTAACACAAATTGCTGAAAGCCTCTGTTGCTTATAGCAGTATTCCATCAGTATCCAGGGCATCAATAGAATAATATTATTTGTTGTTGTTTAGTCGTTAAGTCGTGTCCGACTCTTCGTGACCCCATGAACCATATTGCGCCAGGCCTTCCTATCTTTCACTGCCTCCCTGAGTTTGCTCAATTTCATGCTCATTGCTTCAGTGATGCTATCTAGCCATCTCATCCTCTGCCGTCCTCTTCTCCTTTTGCCTTCCATCTTTCCCAGCATCAGGGTCTTTTCCAAAGAGTCCTCTCTTCGCATTAGGTGACCAAAGTATCTGAGCTTGAGCTTCATTATCAATCCTTCCAATGAGCAATCAGAGTTGATTTCCTTTAAGATTGACTGGTTTGACCTCCTAGCAGTCCAGGGGACTCTTAAGAGTCTTCTCCAGCACCACAGTTCAAAGGCATCAATTCTTCGGCGTTCAGCCTTCTTTATGGTCCAGCTCTCACAGCCATACATTACTACTGGAAAAACCATAGCTTTGACTATGCGGATCTTTGTCGGCAAGGTGACGTCTCTGCTTTTTAATATGCTATCTAGGTTTGCCATAGCTTTCCTCCCAAGGAGCAAGCGTCTTTTAATTTCATGGCTGCAGTCTCCGTCTGCGGTGATCTTGGAGCCCAAATAAATGAAGTCTGTTACTGCTTCCATTTCTACCCCTTCTATTTGCCAGGGATTGATGGGTCCAGATGCCATGATCTTAGTTTTTTTAATGTTGAGTTTCAAGCCAGCTTTCGCACTCTCCTCTTTCACCCTCATCAAGAGGCTCTTTAGTTCTTCTTCACTTTCTGCCATTAGGGTGGTATCGTCTGCATATCTGAGGTTATTGATGTTTCTCCCTGCAATCTTAATTCCGGCTTGTGATTCTTCCAGCCTGGCATTTCTCATGATGTACTCTGCATATAGGTTAAATAAGCAGGGTGACAGTATACAGCCTTGTCGTACTCCTTTCCCTATTTTGAACCAATCGGTTGTTCCATGACCGGTTCTAACTGTTGCTTCTTGGCCCGCATACAGATTTCTCAGGAGACAGGTAAGGTGGTCTGGTATCCCCATCTCTTTAAGAATTTGCCAGAGTTTGTTGTGATCCACACAATCAAAGGCTTTTGCATAGTCAATGAAGCAGAAGTAGATGCTTTTCTGGAACTCTCGTGCTTTCTCCATGATCCAGCGAATGTTGGCAATTTGATCTCTAGTTCCTCTGCCTCTTCGAAACCCAGCTTGTACATCCGGTAGTTCTCGGTTCACGTACTGCTGAAGCCTAGCTTGTAGGATTTTGAGCATAACCTTGCTAGCATGTGAAATGAGTGCAATTGTGCGATAGTTTGAGCATTCTTTGGCATTGCCCTTCTTTGGAATTGGAACGTAAACTGACCTTTTCCAATCCCGTGGCCACTGTTGCGTTTTCCAAACTTGCTGGCATATTGAGTGCAGCACTTTAACAGCATCGTCTTTTAGTATTTTAAATAACTCAGCTGGAATACTGTCATCTCCACTAGCTTTGTTGTTAGCAATGCTTCCTAAGGCCCACTTGACTTCACTCTCTAGGATGTCTGGCTCAGGGTCAGTGACCACACCAGCATGGACATCAGGGACATTAAGATCTTTCTTGTATAGTTCTTCTGTGTATTCTTGCCACCTCTTCTTAATCTCTTCTGCTTCTGTTAGGTCCCTGCCTTTTTTGTCCTTTATCATGCCCATCTTTGCACTAAACGTTCCTTTGATATCTCCAATTTTCTTGAAGAGATCTCTAGTCTTCCCCATTCTATTGTTTTCTTCAATTTCTTTGCATTGTTCATTTAAGAAGGCCTTCTTATCTCTCCTTGCTATTCTCTGGAAATCTGCATTCAGTTGCTTATATCTTTCCCTTTCACCCTTGCTTTTCGCATTCCTTCTTTCCACAGCTATTTGTAAAGCCTCATCAGACAGCCATTTTGCTTTCTTGCATTTCTTTTTCTTTGGGATGGTTTTAGTTGCTGCCTCTTGTACAATGTTACAGACCTCCGTCCATAGTTCTTCAGGCACTCTGTCTACCAAATCTAATCCTCTAAATCTATTCATCACCTTCACTGTGTACTCACATGGAATATGATCTAAGTCATACCTGAGTGGTCTAGTGGTTTTCCCTACGTTCTTCAATTTAAGCCTAAATTTTGCAGTAAGAAGCTCATGATCTGAGCCACAGTCAGCTCCTGGTCTTGTTTTTGCCATCTGTATAGAGCTTCTCCATCTTTGGCTGCAAAGTATGTAATCAATCTGGTTTCGGTATTGACCATCTGGTGATGTCCATGTGTAGAGTCGTCTCTTGTGTTGTTGGAAAAGGGTGTTTGCTATGACTAGCTTGTTCTCTTGACAGAACTCTATTAGCCTTTGCCCTGCTTCATTTTGTACTCCAAGGCCAAACTTGCCTGTTATTCCGATTACTCCTTGACTTCCTACTTTAGCATTCCAATCCCCTATGATGAAAAGGACATCTTTTTTTGGTGCTAGTTCTAGAAGGTCTTGTAGGTCTTCATAGAACCGGTCAACTTCAGCTTCTTCGGCATCAGTGGTTGGGGCATAGACTTGGATTACCGTGATGTTGAATGGTTTTCCTTGGATACGCACTGAGATCATTCTGTCGTTTTTGAGGTTGTACCCCATTACTGCCTTTCCCACTCTCTTATTGACTATGAGTGCAACTCCATTTCTTCTAAGGGTTTCTTGCCCACAGTAGTAGATATAGTGGTCACCTGAATTAAATTCACCCATTCCCGTCCATTTCAATTCGCTGACTCCCAAGATGTCGACGTTCAGTCTTGTCATCTCATGTTTGACCACATCCAGCTTGCCTTGGTTCATGGATCTTACATTCCACGTACCTATACAATATTGTTCTTTACAGCATCGGACCTTCTTTTCGCTTCCAGATACATCCACAGCTGAACGTCCTTTCGGCTTTGGCCCAGCCACTTCACTCTTTCTGGAGCTACTTGGAATTGCCCTCCGCTCTTCCCCAGTAGCATATTGGACACCTTCCGACCTGAGGGGCTCATCTTCCGGCGTCATATCTTTTAGCCTTTTAACATTGTCCATGGGGTTTTCTTGGCAAGGATACTGGAGTGGGTTGCCATTTCCTTCTCCAGTGGACCACATTTTGTCAGAACTCTCTGTCATGACCTGTCCGTCTTGGGTGGCCCTGCACGGTATAGCTCATGGCTTCACTGAGTTACACAAGCCCCTTCGCCACGACAAGGCAGTGATCCATGAAGGGGAGAATAATATTAAGTTAGTGTCATATAGCGGACAGAGCAGAAAACATAGGCCAGGAACTAATGGATTCATGTATTCCTTTGGGCGATGTGTGTGTGCATGTTATGTTAAGTAACAAGCTGAGTCCAAGGAACTTCACAGAAGAGAAAAAATAAAATAGGAAAAAAGTTATATATACCAGCATCACATCCTTGAAGAAGAGATGGGACAGAAATCGAGCCAATTCCTTCTGATTTAGTGAAGAAACTGAGGTTATTTCCCTTCCTGTTCATGTTGTATCCCATAACTGCAAGTGTCTTTTTTTTTTAACCTTGTCATAGGTTTAATGTACTGATTTTGTTTTTTTTAATTTAATTTTATTTAATATCTTCCTATAACTGCAAGCACAGAATAATATTTCATTTGACCACCTCAGGCAAGCTGGAAGGGTACCCTGTGGTAGGAATGTCACAATCATGGCTACACAGCTTCAGAACTCCTTGCAATTCATCAACAGTTGACCTGCAGTGCCTTAAACAAAAGGGGGTGGACTATTTTAAAAACACTTACTCATTTTGAGCAAGTTAAATAATGTATGGTAAAATGGGCCAAGAACATTGGCTATAACATTCAAATGGATCAGTGGGAGAGAATGTGGTTAAAAGGCTTGAAATCTACATTGTCTTATAATTTAAAAGAGGACTTTTATAAAATGATATACCGTTGGTATATGACACCAGAGAAATTGTCTAAGATGTATAAAGGTACTTATAATTACTGTTGGAAATGTGAAAAACATGAAGGGACATTTTATCATGCATGGTGGATGTGATAAAGTGAAAACATATTGGATACAAGTACATAGGTTGATGCAGAGACTTTTAAAAATTAATATTCAGATGAAACCAAAACTTTTCTTACTAGGACTTATGGACAGTCAGCAAGAAAAGACTCATGGATGATCAGTTTTATATATGATAATTGCAGAGAGGCTGTTATATGTACAAAGATGGAAGAATACAGAAATACCCATAATGGAAAAATGGGTTGTGAAGATGGCTGAGTTTGCAGAAATGGCTAACTTGACTTATTTGATTAACAGTAACAATTACTTTTACAAAAGACTGGAAACTTTTTATGGGCTTTTGTTGAAAATGGATAAAAATGAACTGTTGATTTTGGGATTTATTGATTAAAAAGGTTTGTGTATGGGAAGAAGGAAACCATGATATGTAATTTGGAAGGGTGGAGAAGGTAATTACTGTGTGTGTAACTGCTGCAAAGAAGATCAGAAGTTGCTTCTTTAGAGACTCTTTCTTTTCTCTTTTGTTATCTTTCATTTTTTCTTTTACTCCTTTATATTTTCTTTTTCTTTTATGTTTCTGTAGTTTTTTAAGCCTATGTAAAATCTTCTTATAATAAAAATTACTTTTAAAAAACCTCTCATTTTGAAAGGAATCTGACTTTACTGCTGGTCTTGACCAAGCATGTTTATCATTACTGTTTTTATGTTTTTAATTCTTGCTTTATGATTATGTGATGTCATTGTTTTAAAGTTCTGTCAAGAATCCTTAAAAAGGAAAGAGGGAAGGAAGTAGGAAGTAATGGCATCTGTAGAGAATGATGTCAAAGTGAAGATGCCATTATGCAAAAGTCGCTGTTACATATTTGCATCCTAGCCTCTGCTGCAGATATGTAAGTTGTGGCATTTGCATGATGACATTGTCAAGCATGTGTATTGTTTCCCTCCGACCTACCACTGGGGATGTCCACAGAAGGGAGGAAGAAAGGAAGGATGATAGAGAGAGAGAGATTTAAGTGCTAAAGGAAACAAACTGGATCCCACAAGCAAGTGACTGCACTTGTCATGGCATTCATGCAATTACATTTTAGTAACTGAATTGCTACTATGACAATATTTATCAAAGTTTCTATTAAGGAAGCCATAATTAACACCTTAGTCTCTTTCTTGAGGCTTTCTGTACATCTGCACCTATCTGTAACTGTGCCATATCTTATGACTGCACACAAGTTTAAGTTAAAACTGTATACTGCTTTGGCAACAACACCAGGTCCGCTTCTCATATCTTCATATCTTTCAATTAGAGACATACCTATAATCAAGCAAGCAAGCAAGCAGATTTAAACAAGAGGAAAAAGAAACTTCCTTACATAAATTTGTTTGTGTGCACAGGGCAAGTTATCTTCTTAGAAATGTAATTTCCCCTTCTTTCTCACGCAGAAAAAAATGCCTCTTCTAGAAAGACCAGTCTTCTAAAAAGACAATGTGCTTGCATAAGAGGGGTGGCTAAAACAAGCCTTTGGCCCTCTTTGGTTTCAGCCCCAGGATGGGGAAGAGATGAAATCATAATCCCTTTACTCTTCAATTGCTCATTTTGTCCCTGAACATAAAAAGCCACACTCTCCTTCTTTGGCTTCTCACTTCCTCTGTCTTTTTAGCTCTAGCTTCCTTGCCTGGCCAGCTTCCTCCCTCATCTACCTGATGAGTAAGCTAAAAGTAGAATCCTTCTGGCCAGGATATGAGCAGGATGTTGCTTTCTTAGGTAGCAATTGAAGCCCAAGCAATTTGCCTGAGTAGAAATCCTAAAGTTGCTTCCTCTCCCATGCCCAACCAAAAGATCTGGCCCAGCACTCCAACAAATGCTAGGCAAAGCACTGCCATCCTTACTACCTACAATGCCTTAAAATGATGCAATGTCAGAAATTAATGGAAAATCAACAAGACAGCTAGACATAAGAACACAGGAGCAGGTCTACTGGATTGGACCAAGACCCATCTTAATCCAGCATTTTGTTTCTCACAGTGGCCAACCAGATGTCTCTGAAGTGCTTGCCTGCAAGAAATGGAAACATACCCCTCTTCTGTTCTTGTTTCCTGGCAACTGGTATTTAAAGGTCTGCTAGCCCCAACTTGCAAAGCAGCACTGCATCTTCAAAAGTAACAGCTGTTGATAGACACCTTCAATGAATTTATCCAATTCCCTTTTCAAGCCATCCAATTAGGGGGCTCTGCTATGTCCTGTTATAAGGAATTCTACAAGTTATGTTGCATGAAGAAGTGCATTCTCTTGTCTGTTTTAAGTCTCCTTCCAATCAGTTTCATTGAATTGACCTTGGTCCTAGTACTTTGAGAGGGATAGAAATACTTTTCCCTGTTTAATTTCCCCATGCCATGCAATCTTGTCTCCCCTTGGTTGTCTTTTTTCCAAGCTTCTAGCTTTTTCTCATATGGAAGATGTTCAAGCTTCTGAACCATTTTGACTGCCACTTCTGCACTTTTTCTAGCTCGGCTCTATCCTTTTTCAAGTGTGTCAATGAGAAGTGTACAGTGTATTCCAGATATAGACAAAGCATGGATTTGTATAATGGCATTTCAATGTCAGCATTTTTATTTTGAATACTTTTCCTAATGATCCCTAGCATGGAATTGGCTTATTTTACAGCTGCCACACATTGAGTCAGCATCTCCATTCTGCTGTCCACTAAGACCCCAAGATCTTTTCCTGGTTAGTTACAGACAGTTCAGACTACATTAATGTGAATGTGACCTTAGGGCTCTTGACCCTAGTGTGCAACTCTTTAGAGTTACTTACACTGAACTGCATTTGCCGTTTAGTTGACAATTCACCCAAGTTTAAGAGATCTTTCTGGAGTTTTCAGTCACATTTGCTTTTTATCATCCTAAATAATTTAGTATAATTTAGTATCATCTATTAATTTGGGCAGCAAACTACTTACCACCAAGTCAAGATTGTTTATGAAAAAGTTAAAAAAAAAAAAACTTGTTCAAACACACATCCCTGAGGGTTCACTCCCTACTTCCCACCAATGAGAAAATTGTCTATTCTTATTCTTTGCTTTCTGTTTTTTCACCAATTAGCAATCAATAAAAAGCAAGGTTCTTTTATCCTATAGCCACTAATATTACTCAAGAGACTTTGATGAAGAGGAACTTTTTGAAAATCCAAGTATACATTGTTGATAGGGTCATCTCCATCCATGTCTCTCAAACTACTCTAAAGATACAGCAATATACTATTTTAAGTATTATTGCTGTATATTAGTTTGGGTGCAAAGGCATAACTAATGATGCAAATCCACTAGCAGATACTTTGCTCAGGGCCTCTTATGCCTGGTTCTACCTCTGGCTCAAAAACTGAACACTCACAGCAGTGTCTGCAGGCTCCTTTAGGCATTTCTGTCTATATTCAGGATTCTTTGTTCTGTTCCCATCCCTGTCATGGATCCTCTATTCAAATCTATATCCTTCTGCTAGAACTGATTATTTCTTTAACTCCCACAATGTGTGTATGTCAAAAAATACTGCTTCCTTAAGAATGAATCAAAATCCATACAATTAAGTAAATTAATACCATCTTTCATTAGGTGGCAAACCTAATTAAACATAACACAACAGTATGCAAAATGCCAGGACCTGTTTTCCTATTTCACATTGGTAACTCTGGTTTTCCAAGTGTTTCATCATTTGAGTTGACGGTCAACCCTCAAAAAAGCTGGCAGTAATAATGAAGTGGGTGTCTGAATAGTTTAAGAAGAAATTACATCCCAGGTGCACCATCTAAAAGTAACAGCTTCACTGAACCAATCTTGGATAACATATAGTGTACTGGTTGGACTCACTGCTAATCGATTATTTGAGAATGGCAGGTTAGAAGGGAGAGGCGATGAACAAATAATTTCATCGGTTATGACAGAGAGACTTCTGCAATTCCTGTTGCACAATTCTGGGAGAAGCTCAGAAACTGTACTTACCTTGTATTAGATTTACACTAGAAGAACTGAGGAGATAAGGACAGAGAAATACATTTTTTCACAACCTGTACACACTGAAATGGGCAGACAAGATCAAATGATATGTCACATTCTTCTCAATTGGTGCTTTTTGGATTCCTGAAGAATTATGGGAGTCTGCCACCCAACATATCTGGAGTTCATCTGGTTGGGGAAGGCTGGTCTATGAAGTCCAGAAAGTTGTTCCCAGCTTGTGAAAAAGCCAACATACTGTTGCCTACAACCCACCAACTCAAAGATGCATACAATATGCTAGGATACACAAAACAAAATCTATCTGTAGGCTCTAAAAATAATTGCAAAAGAATTTTTGTGTGACAATAACCAGATTAGCATAAGAGACAACATACCAGAAAAAAGTAACATCTAACTCAATGCTTATTTTGGGTACAAAACACTGTCAGGCATTTGGAGTGACACAAAACCGTTTGTGGAGTGCATTCTAAAAGACCTATTATTTGCATCATTACAAAATAAAGCAGTGTGTTGGACCAAAAAAAAAAAAAAAGCACAAAACTACGATAGTTAACTATTAATAACAATAGGCTTTAATGCTGATAAGCAAAGCAAAAGTTAGCTTTACAAAAAGCAGAGTCTTTATTTGTTATTAAATTATAACAAATGGAGCCATAGAGTTGAAAGGGGCCTCTGAATCCAATAGCTTACTTAATCCAGGAATCTAAATGCATCCCCGACAGATTATTGTCCACCTGTCCTTCATATCCAGTGAAGAAGAACCCAGCATTTCTTTGCTCCCTGGTCGGTATTTTTTCTAACATGCTATCAGAATCTGCCTTCCTGAAACTTAAATCCATTATTCCATGTCCTCTACTCAGAGCCTTAACTTCTTCTGTATGATGGTTGTTCAGGTACTTCAGTACTACTATCATATTTTTCAGAACTAAACTATGCAGCTCCCAGCTTCTCTCCTAGTAAGGCTTAGTTCCACTCCTTTGATTTTTTTGGCTGTCCTACCACATACCTGTCTCAAGACCTTGGAAATGTTCTTGAAGTATGGTAGACAAGCAAATGGAAAAAAATTACCCATTAAATGTCCAAATATCTGAGCATTTCCAAAATTTACATAGGAAAAAATAGAAAAGAATGTAAATAAAGGAGAAAAAATAGAAAAGAAAGGACATCTTTCTCCCAGAGAATCAGAAATATTAACTTGCAGCAACTTCCAATGAAAAATGTGAATTTATTTTTTAAACATGTATCAAACTGGAACTTGAAACTTAGTATCCTGTTCCTTATACTGTTATGACAGTAAGGTCTGTCTGTCTGTCTGTCTTTCTCTTTTTTACAAATTAGGTTAAGGGTCAATCTTTTTATCTTTATTTTTTTTTTATGTTTTATTGATTTTATTTTATTTTGTTTGATTGCTGTGAGCTGCCCAGAGCTATTGAGTCGGGTGGTATACAAGATAGATAGATATGTAGACAGGTGGATAGGTAGATAGAGATAAATAGATAATTTCCCTACCGTTCTGTCAAAATGGCCCCTGAAGCAGTTGCCAAGACAAAGAGTTAAAAGTATTATTTAAATTAAATTAAATTAAATTAAATTAAATTAAATTAAATTAAATTAAATTAAATTTAATTTAATTTAATCAGAGTGTAGAAAAACACACCAATTGAAAGAAATGGACAAAAACTTCCTAAAATGTATCTTGGCAGGCATATCCACTATGGTGCTTTATCATTTTCTGCCTGGATAGATAGAGATATCTTTACTTGCTGCTGATGGGGGAAAAAAAGTAAAATCTCCTTCGAATCAAGCTTTGCAGTGAATGACTTAATGGATATAGCCATACTGTCTTCCTGGCAGCAATACAAACATGATTTGCCACTGCCTTCTTCTAGGACATTTTTTCAAAATTTCTTAATCTAGTGTACAGTCCTGGTCTTCTATCCAGGTACAAAAGAGGCCTATGTCAGCCCCATCAGATAGCCCAGACCAAGAATCAACTCCAGAGGAAGGCTAAAACTACTTATAATAAGAGTGGCTGTAATAACAGAACCTTGCAAGTCGGATTGTGCTGGACCTCGTCCTCTTCTTATATTCATGTGAATTAGGGAGGTTTCTATCTGAGCCTCTTCCATATATTTTCTGTTTGTTTTGGATTTAAGATATGCTTTTCCCCTCATTTCTTTGGTAATGGATCTCACCTGTCTCCATCAAGGTCATCTTCTTTACTCTGTAATCTTGCTCAACTTCAGAGAAGATTTGGCATAAATTTAACAAAAGTGAGGCAACCCAACACCCAATGGAGGTTTTAATCTTGTAGAAGGAAGTCAAAATCAAGAGAGAAGAATAAGCAGGCTGTCGTGGAAAGGGTTTTGATTGCAACACCCTATATGCAAAGGTTACAAATATATATATTTAAGATGTATATATTTCACACACAATGGCAGCAAATTGTCTTTCACAATTATGAATATGTGTTTGGCAGCAGGCTATAAATATTATACAAGTCCTGCTTGGAGCTTGTAACAAGGAAAATATAATGAGTCCTTGGAACTCGCTCTTGACAAACTCTTCTGACATCACTGCTTTCTCCTCAATGTCAACTGGAGAAATGCCCACTTAGCCCGCTATTTGTAGGACCAACTGCTCTGACACCAAACTGCCTTCAAACAGCTTTATTAACAAATGGACTTTGGTACTATTATTTCCTTTTTGGACTATTGGTTTTATTGTTGATGGTTTCATTTTAAGATTAACAACAATAATTTTTATTGATTAGTCATCTGACCATATCAAAAATATTTAAAAAATTTTTTTACTTTTCTTTTGTGAACTACTCTGGGCTTTCTCTTGGAATAAGAGCAGTATAGAAATAAGATCAATAAAATACATTAAATGAATGCATTTTTAAGTCATATGAGTAAATGGCAGTCCCTCCCTAATTTGGGAGAAAGTAGAAAGAACACACCATTATAGCTCAAAATCTACAGTACCAATTAACACTGGAAAAAAAAAATCCAGGAATGGTAATTTTGATTGTTACCTACTCTTGAACCTTTGCAAAATTACTAGCAATGGTGAAATGGAAGTAAGGGGAGGAAACCTAAGGTAGACCAAGGTGGTTTCTTCCAATGGTTTGGACTTCAACTTTCACCAACTCCATCCCAGTAGAGCCAAACATCAGAGATTATGGTAGATTAAATCCTGGCATATCCTGCCTTATGCACACCTTCTCCTGCACAGATTCAACTTGAGATTTCCTTTTTTGATGGAACCCTGAAATCTGCTTCTGTGTATACTAGTAAGCTCTTCAAGCCCTAATCAAACCATCTTTTCCCTCAAGTCTGGGTGCAGTAGAAATAAAATTTCATAATTTCATCCTACCTAACACTTTCACCCTAGAAATGTGAAAAATCAGCAGCAAAGATGTTCTTCAGTCCAGTGTTTGAAACTTGCTATAAAAGAGGTCATGTATAAGAGCCAAACTACATGGTACACGGGAGACCCTGAAGTGAATATCCAGAATTTCTCATAGAAATTTCTAAATACTATCACCATCCACTCTAAACTGATGTTTATCCCACCAGGAAACTCACAAGATACTGTACTATACTTCTATTGTTCTTTGCAATGGAAAAGTGACTTCTTCAGTGACTCTGAAGGATTATGCCAGGCAGAGGACAGTTTATGTAGAGGAGATAACTGATATGCATACAACATGGTGGTACAGGACATACCTTTTTTCTTCAGTTCTGCTGCTTCCAGCACAACACTCAGAGGACCATATAGCTATTGTTGAGTGAAAATTAAAATATCAAGATAATTGATCAGAGTTCTCACACAGTAGGGCATTTGGCCCTAAGCATTAAGACTAAAGGATGGAGAGCTTAAACACTGAACTTGCATATCCATCTATCCATCCCTCTGAAAAATCTGTCTTGTAAGCATGTGAAATTAATGCAAGAAGCACTGACTAAGGTTTGGAACATAAATAAACTTTTATCAGCAGTTTTCCATAAAGTAGAAATTTGTCTTTAATAATCCTCCCAGAGATTCATGGACTGTTAACATTGCTAGTATCCATTATAATGGCTAATAAAGCATATCTATTTATAAATATAATGGTATGGAAACCATGAAAACTTCACACAAGTCATCCAATCACTAGGTTCACCTGACTAAAAACAGGGATGTCAGTACTACACAGCTGAAGACAAACAGAGCTTTAGAAGGAAAACGATGTCCCTTCCCATGGTAAGGTCATTGTACTGCAATATGACACAGTAAGCAATTGTGCAACTAAGTCCTCCAGAACCTGATTGCAACTTTGGAGTATGACTGTTCTTGTGCAATGGAGTTTGTCACCATCATATGGAAAAAAAAGTTATTGGGAAATAAATATCTTTGTTTACCTGCTAGCTGATGATGATAATCAACTGATTCCCTTACTGTAATAGATTTCCAAACTAAAAGAACAAGGCTCAAATTGCTGACAATTCATGGGCTTCTCCTTAAAATAATGCTATCAAGGAGTTTTGACTTACTTCTGTGAGTCCAACTTTCTGCACTGGGGTGGCATGAGAAAGGCTGAAGTGTGCCATGAACCAGCTGAAACTAGATGAGTATCAAATTGGATAGATCCACCATCCTGTCTTGCTGGAATGAGATCTCAGAAAACATTTCTTTTCCCCCTCCTCTCTCTTGGGTATTTCAAGGGAGGGAAAAATTATAGCAGATAAGGATGGAAGAATCTTTAAAGCATCCCCAAGTCCTGACTTAGATTCCCGAGTTCTGATTAAGGCAAAGCAGGGTACTAAAAAATATTATTTATTGTGCTATCCACACAACTCAGAGTACCATCAGCATAGGCTAGAGCAGGGTTTCTTAATCTTTTTATGCCATGGACCCCTTGGAGAATCTGATGAAATCTATGGTTCCCTTCTCCAAAAAAATGTATTTAAATGCACAAATGTAATTTCACAAATATAGCTTATATTACAAAGGAAACCAATTATGCTCAAATAGTTTTCAAAATATTAAAAAATAACAAATATGTAACATAGTAATATACATGCTTCTTTATTCATCTATATAATAATTTTAGATAGATTTATTGAAGTTAAGAAACATCTTTGAAATCTAGAGGCCATAAATTATTTTGTTGCTTACTTTCATTATTGAATGAAAAGCTAAATTTCAGTTAGAGTTTGATGAAAATAAAGTTCTATATTTTTTTCCCATCAAAGTTCATAGACCCCAAGTTAAGAACATCTGGGCTAGACTAAGTGACCCTCATTTTAAAAAATGGCAGAAGGAACTCTCTGAATTTATATGGATAAGAAAACATCCTGGAATTGTTAAACAAATTCTGTATAAATGTATTTACCCAGGTAAGAATGATATGATATAGTTTAGTTGGACTTTCAAAAGGCTTTCACAAACGATTTCAATTATAGTTAAAAAGCAGACCACTTTGCTTCTGAAGACGCCAGGCACGGTTGCTGGCAAAATGCCAGGAAATCTGTTCTCTAACCATGGTCACTAAACCCTGAAGCCCAACCCTGCCAACAGATACCACCCATGAAAGCCTATACCAATATGTTATTTCAACAAAACTGAAACAGACTCAGGAATCTTGAGTTAAGACAGGGGTCTGTGCAGATATCAGTTTTCATTGACATTTAGAGTAAATGTCATGCTACCATGATAGCATGGTAATAAGATTTTTTCGTTCTGTACTATGACTGTATGGAGCATAGTCTCAACTAAAAACTATATGTTTTGATTCAAGTCAGTAAGATTATGCTTTTAGAAGAATGTTCTATGCAAGCTACTTTGCATACATCTATTAATGGAAATTAACGAGATTGAAAATATAAAGTTTTTCATCCAGTGAGAGATGTCCCAGAAAGCAAAGGCTGTATGGGCTTTTGCATCCTTGGTGGACATAAAGTGCCAGATACAATGGAGAGATAATAAACATCTGATTGTGTAACCAGTCATGTCGGAGCAGATTTGGATAGAGACGACATTAAAAGATTTTAGATTGATTTCACTGGAGAAGTAAGTTAGGTGGATTCTGAGAAGTAAAGATGCAGAAGTAAGAGACCAGTCTGAAAACAAAGGAGCTTAAATCACTGTTGACATCAGGAACCTGGTGGTAAGTGCTGGAGATGGAAGTGGATCCCACTTCTGTGATCTGGATCAGGATCCTAAGGAGGTAACACAGAAAATCCTCCAGAAGGCAATAGTGACAGGGAACACAATCCCTATCCACCTTTACTATTGCTCCTGTAAAGACGTGGACCTGATCTACCAAAAGCCTGCATGAATCCTGTTTGCATTTGGTCTGTGAGTTGGGGAAGAAATTTGATGGAAAATTCCACAGAAACGAGGGAGAGAACTTGGTCCTTAACTTTAAATAGGAATTAGCTACTTCCAATAACCCAAACCTCTGCCTTAATCTCACGTATATTTTTTGTAACTATAGCAAGCAGGTACCAACATCACCTCATGCATTTCTGGCTCTCAGCTTATTTTATTGATTCTTCCGAATTCTACTGTCATCTTTACTCCTATGTCCAATAACTTGCTACTCAGGATTAGAAAGGGTAAAGGTTGATTTTTTCCCCTTCAGGGAAAAGATGGTGAAAACAAATACTGGCTTTTAAAAGAGAAGAGGAGTTTGTTCTTTTTCTGTGATAGTTGAGGAACAGTCTTCAAGTTAATAAATGGACAATCCTTACAATGAAGGGATCTTAAACCATGTATTTTCAAAAGATGAAATGAGGTTCAATGCTTTTAACTCATGCACTCCTAGAATTATGACTAAGCAGTAAGACAGCCAAGTTTGCAAACGCTAAATATAATGCAATGATTCAGTAATAAGTATAAAACGATCTATTTGCAGATAAAAAATATTGATATGGGTTGTAACTAGAATGAATAACAAGGAAAGGTTATTGTGGATAACCTGATTCACCCCATACAGTATGTAGCCTTGTGAAAAATAAAACTGCCTGTATGTAATGCCTTATATGCATTGATAATGTGTCCATATTTGTAATGTAGGGTACAGATTACCACACCCCAAAGTGGATACTGTACAGCTGTAAAAGATGCCACTTAAATGTTCAGTGGAATGAAGCAACTCTCCAGTGAAAAAATGCCACAACAATTGCACTTGGGAAAAAAGTAGTAAGAGAGGGTAGGACACAAGATGTAGCTTTATATGATTATACATGGATTACAGAATGTGAACAGACTTTTTTCCTTCTCATAAAATTACATCCCAGGATCATCCAATGAAACTGGTGGGAAAGCCATAGCAGGTTAAAAGGTGTACTTCTTTGCAAATTGCATGGTTAAATTATGGAAACTGCTGTCATACTATATAGAGACAGTCAGGAGAATGCTGTGATGACCAGTTTTAAAAGCAGATGAAAGTAATTCAGGGAAATTAAGGTTATTAATCTGGGATGTGCATCCCATTTACCTGGATTCTGGAGCACAGACATTCAGACTGGGATTTTCATTTTTCACGTCAGAATGGATTAATCTGAACCAGCTCTGCTGGGATTCAGGAAGTCAGTGAAGTTTAGATCCCACTTTTTTTTCTATAGCTTCAAGGTACTACAAAGAACAGCACCAAATGGGGGAGCTTTCATTAGCTGTGTAAAAAGTCAAGGTGAGGAGAGGAGAGGAAGGAAGAGGTATATTGGATGTCAGGAAGAGATAGGCCTACCCTCAGTCAGACTGACCTTTGTCATCAGGTTGCCATCACCCCCCGCCCAAAGAATTGCCATTTGCTATATATGACTCTGCTTTATCTTTCACCCTAGGCAGTTGTGTGTCATTGATTGATTAATTAATTATCCCATCTACTCTGGATTCTGGTCTAATTTAGAAATTCTGGACTTCTCCATAAACTCTGCTGGATTCATCCCTTGTTGATCCCTTTGTCAATCTTTGTTGACAAAGATTGTTTTGCTTTTGATTCATGTGACAGGAAACTTAAATGTCATAGCAGAAACTAGTAAGTAGCAGCCATGTAATTACTGGGAGATTGGAAATTGCAAATTAGATCTTTCATGCATTCTATCTAAAGTGATGAATACTTTGGATCAGGTGGCACCAGATAGTATCAACCTGAATTAAGAAGCCAAGAGTTTCTAATTGGTGCTAGACTGCTGCCACTAAAGCCCTCTTTATAACCACAAAACAGGTTTTAGCAATTCATTCTTCCCAACTAACAAGCCACAACGCCAATCTTGTTTGACCTTTGTATTGCCCAAATACTTTGTAAGCATTTACAGAAAGAAAGATGAACCATATTCAATATTTTCTTACAGAATAATGAAACATTCTTTAGTTGCCCAACTTAACAGCCTCCAGTTGATGTTGGACTGAAATTCCATCAATCAACACTGCCAATAAGTAGTCTAGACCTTAGTATGAAATAAAAAGTGGGTCTGGCAGGCTAATATTTTCAGTGGGTTTACTCTAAACCAGTCTAGATCCCAAGCATATTTCAGGTTTATCATTACAGTATAACTCATAAAATGGACTAACATTTGGAAAGAAAGGCTTCTGGACCTATATTAGTGGACTTTTGCCTGTGAATCTAAGATCCAATTCAAATCAAGTGCCCCAAAGATAGAACATGCAGAAAAGAAAGGAAAAAGGAAAAAGGAAAAAGGAAAAAGGAAAAAGGAAAAAGGAAAAGGAAATCTGCCTGAAGGTTCTTTGGAACACCATTCTGCATTTACATTTTAATGAAAGCCCTCTTGCTAGTCACCAGGTACATGATTACCAGAAAGATGGCATTCCTTATAGTGGCATCATCTGTAAAATGCTGTCCTCAGGGACACTCACCTTAGACCAACCCAAATACTTATGCAATGCAGCCTTCTACAAGACCACACTATCCAGAGGTTGGGACTGCAGTTCCTATGTTGGCCAGGTATTTGAGAGGGTCCTCATTGGGGAAGGCTGATCTAGGAAATTCAAGAGGGTACCGTACAGGTAGGCTAGATAAACCTGTATGACTGTTTTTCTTTTGTTATATTTTGTTTAGCTAGTGCCCTACACAATTTTATCTATTTGATGCTGTTGTTTTTGCTCAATAGTCATTTCTTATGATACTTAATCCACTTAATTATTTTGCTGTTGACTGCTGTGGGCGTTGCACTGAAGTGCTACATAAATGTATAATGCCAACAACAACAAAATATTTTAATAAAGGTATTCTCCATTAAGGTATAGTCCACTTCAAGTCCACTTTCATTCCTGGTGACTTCATGGGCTCACCCATATCACTTTCTTGACAACTATGTGGAACAGATTTCCTATTGCCTCCTTCCAGGAAGTTTATTTTACTTCCCAGTCTACCTGTAGAGATTTTCTGGTCTTCTCCCTTCTAAGTTTGGATGTCTGTAAAAGTTCCCTTTGCACACCTCCAAATGAGAAATTTTCAAAAGGAAACACAAACTGTTCCCAAAGCAAACAGCAAGCTCAGTGGTAGAGTATGGTTTCAAAACCAGCTCTCTCAAGTCAAGCCCACTATGATGCAGCTGCTAAGTTATCTCACATTTTCAAAAACTCTTTCCAATATTTCATTTAAGCCCCATGCTTCTTGTAAATGGGTTGTGTGTAATTAAATTATCCCAGTAATCAAAGTGGAAAGCTGCTGTGTCACATCCTTCTCCTCCACAGAACCTTTTTCAGTTATTAAAATGTTGTCCATCTTCATTCATTTTATTACAAAGACTCTTGCAGAACTTCAAAATAAAGAATACATTTATTTTGCCCTCATCATGCAAAACATTTCTTTTCACTCCTCCAGAATTCTCACAACCACCAAGAAGGCTGAAAAGAAGACCTTGCAACTTATGGAGAAGAAAAAATATACTTTGGTAAGGTGAAAATTCCTTGATCCCAGGGGGCTGTTTTTAGTAGCATCTCCATGGTGACCACAAAACATGTTCTTGCTCTCAAACAATGGAGACCAGAAGAAAGTAAACACACTATGACTCTATTTCATATGGGAGAAATAAATAACAATTTCCTTCATATGATGGGGATGTTATATATATATATATATATATATATATATATATATATATATATATATAAAAATCCCTCTCACCCCTATGGGTGGTATGTGTCTTCCTCAATCTTGGGTCCTCTACCAGAGGCCTGGGAGTTTGAGGGTTCTGCGCAGTATCTTAGCTGTTCCTAGCACTGTCTTCCAAACTCCTGTCTGAGTCCTTTTGGCTTAGAGAAAAAGGTTAGTGATGGAAACACAATAGAAATAAATGTATGTACAGTGGGAGGACCTAGGGGTATCCAATGAAGCTGAATCATTGAGGTTTAAGGCAGGTATCTGTCAAACAGGGACATTTACCACAGGATGGTGACCCTCTGAATGGCTTTAAAGAAGATTAGACAGATCCATGGAAGATAAGAATACCAGTAGCCCATAACCATGACAAGTAGTTATGGCTGGAGTTGGGGCCAGTAATTTCTGAACACAAGTTACTGAGGAACAGGTGTTTTGGAGCACATGTCTTGTCTGGTTGCCACATACGTTTGGATGGCCATTGTGGAAGCAAAATGCTATACAAAATAGGCTTTGCTTGTTTATTATTGGATCTATATCCTGCTTTTACTTTGTAGAACTCAAGGCAGCATAGCTAATGCTCCTGCCTCCTATTTTCTCAACAACAACCCTGTGAGATGGGTTAAGATGAAAGAAAATGATTGGCTCAAAGTCACCCAGCTGGATTCCATGCCTAAGGGAGGATTAGAATTCAATGTCTCCTGGTTCCTAGCCTAGAACCTTAACTATTATACCAAACTGGCTTCAAAAATCCAAGAAATCCTCTTGTTCTCTAACACTTCATGGATAAAATTAATAGAGAAATCACTTTCAGGAGTGGGATTTGAGCCCACTTCTCCAGGGGAGACTGCAACCTAAATGCTGAATCTTACACCGCTTGGCCATCCTCGCAGTTATTCTCAACTTGTTCTTCAACTTGGTTTTACTTACATTCTTAGAACAGAAAGGGGCCTGCTTAAGTAGCAAAATGGTATTTTTTGATGTGGCTGGCATGAGTCAGCCAGACTACTCCTCTTTTGAAGAGGAGGAAGATGTTCAAGTAGCAATGCCATCCATGTCAAATTTGTGGACAGCTAAACTCTAGATGGGAAGTATCAAATTAGTCTGACACAGAGGAACAGCCCAAGACTTTAACAATGACAGGTTCTGCATGTATGGGTTCAGTGTTGCAACTCTCCCCTCCCCCCACTCAACTACTCTCCAGATCCTGTTGTTTCTCTATTACTACCTAATCTTTGACCCTGGTCTGCTTCCTAGAACTCACTTTTGGCTATTGATTGTAGCTACTCTGTTCATGACATGTCTTGGTTTAATTCTGGAATTATTGGAAACTATTACGAGTTGGTTCTTTTTTTTTTTTTTTTGATAATTATGGCAGAGTCTTCAGTCTTGGCTGGGACACTGATCTTACATTGTTGAGAAAGAACTCCCACTAATTAGATAAATATACCATCAGCAAGAAAAGTTCTAGGCCACAGCCTCTCACACATAAAGTCCGCCAGCATGAAGCAGATAGGTTGGCCATTTATGATGTGACTTAATGTTGGTTAAAAGTCACTTCAGTTGTCTCCCTTGCCACAGCGGCAGGAAACTGCTCCACCTCCTACACAGGGCGGTACCTATAAAACCACAATATATCTTCCATATATGAATAAACACATTCTAGCATTCAGAATATCTAATCTGAAAAAGTGGATGACTTAATAAGGTTAGACAATAAATTTAGGAAAGATTGCTAAATACATGCATTATGGAATAACTGCCTAACAAACATTTTAAAAAATAATGATGATTGACCTATCATTGGCAAGTCACAGAAACTACATTAATTAGCAGTGCTACCCAGGTGAAATTGCACAATACAAATATGGAGATTCTCCCTGATGAAATATCTTAGGAATTGGACGAAGGGGGAGAGATGCATTTTGACGGGGCAAATTGAATGTTTCCAGGGATGGATGCAAACCCACCAGGGTTTTAGCTGAAGCAAAACTTCAAGGCAAATTCAGAAGTTTCAGTTTTGGTAAAATACCTAAGGAAATGAAACAGCAAAACGATAAGAATAACAAAAAGTTCAGGAATGCCCTAAATTATAATCCAAACTCTATCAAAGATGAATAAAACTGTCTTATCTTCAAAGACTAGGGAAATCACATTCTCATTTTTTAAGTGTTAGTAAACACGCACCACAGATTTTGCACTTACTTATTGGATGGGCCAGTGGCAAATCATCAATGTATGGTATTTTAAGTAGTTTGTATTTAAAGTGCCTAATACAGTGTTTCTCAACCTAGGCCACCTGAAGCTGTCTGGACTGGGGAATTCTGGAAGTTGAAGTCCACCCATCTTCAAGTGGCCAAGGTTGAGAAACACTGGCTTAACGTGACTCTGCTGAAATCATTGCTCCTAGTAAAAACAAGCTGGGAGTTTGCTTTTTTCTCCCCCTCCTTTAGAAAAAAAAAAATAGAATAAAGGCAAAAGTTATGCTCCTCAGTCAGAAAGAAAAATATATCACCAATGTATGAAACAATAACAGGTTTCTCCCCCTAAGAGTTATTTGATGATACCAAATGTCCAGATCCATTTCATTCCAGTTACTTTCCATATTACACTTGGATTTAAAAAATCCTCTTACTGAGCCATACTGCCAGTGTCAATATGGAAATATAAATACTTCAGACTTCTAAAAATATCTTCTTTGCAACAGCATTCCAGATGCTAAGGATCTTCATGGAGGTCCTACTCTCTGTCTCATGGGTTGCAAAGTGGCATTTAATAGCAATCTAGAACCAGGACGTCTCTGGTGACAATCACTTCCCATTCCAGATATACTAGGCCCCAGCGCTAATGAATTTTAACTGTTATTTAGAAAAGACAAAAAAAAAGTTTTAAAAAGAGACAAAATAAAACCTAGAAAGGAAAGAAGGACTAGAAGGCATCCCTTCCAGCAGCCATCACAACAGATGAACAGGAATCAACACCAGAGAAACAATCTGGCAGAAAACAATACTCTCATCACAGAACCACCAAGGAGGAAACCACACCTCCACCAACACTGGCAGGGCAAGCTACAGTATATAAACAGGCAGCAAACCCTACACTCACTCACACTGATGTTACCTAGCTGGGTTATGAAATGTCTGCAAGCAAACAACCAAGCTCAGAGGGCACAAGGACTCCACAGTTCAATCCTGAGCTACTTAGATTCTCTTCTGTTGGAACCTTGAAGACCTGGTTGTTTTTCCAGGCCTTGGTTGAGATGGATGGGGCCCCTTGTTGGATGTATCTCTGTTTACATTTGTATAGCGTGACCAGATCCCCTCTTGTTCTGTTTTGCATTTTTTTTTTATGGTGCATTATATTGTGAGCCACCCAGAGTCAGTTGGAGTCAGATGGTGCCTAAACTTAAATAAATAAATAACCCCCTAGAATCTCTGTTACCTTTACAAGCTATAAACTATGCTTATAGTTCTTTACAAATCTATACACATTGTTGACATCAATTGAAATGTAATATTTAAATTTCAACTGTAGTATTTAAGAAATGTACGTTTGTAAATCAATTAATGAATAGTGTATTGCTGCAAGTACAAAATATCCACAAAGTAGTGACAGAAATCAAGATTCTTACAAAGATAGAAGCATCTGGAATACAAGTATTATATTTCAGAACTAGATTTAGTTCCATTAAACACTTTATTCCCTTCTAAAAGGCAAAGCTAGAAACTTCTAATAAAGCCAATGTTTGTGTACCAATCAAACAGTACATTCAAAATAAAACCCCCACCCACCCATGTTCTGAAAATTCTTTTGGTACTAGTTTTTTTTTTTAATAGAGTGATGGTTGAGGCTTAAGATATGAAAGCCTGGGAACCACTTGCCTAGGACACAATCAGCAATGAGATTCTCCAAGACTCTTAGGATGTTAGGTGCCAAGGTTAGCATAGGATGGCCTTAAGTTCAGTCACAATCAGATAATGAACCAGAGATTAAAGCTTATTCAAAGGAGTGCCAACCTGAATTCCTTTACGCTCTTCAAAGTATCCATCACTCCTATTAAGCTAACCTTAGTGTTTGTTTGTCCATGTTGCTTATTTCAGATGTTTCAGATTTGGTCATGAAATTATCTAGGAGCAGATTAATAGGGGATCTTCCACCGTTAGCTATCAACTATCACTGCCTATGTAGCCCACTTCTCAACCACTTTCTGTACTTCCAAGACAAAAGCCAATATTGGTTTCAGAGCTGACCCCCTATCCAAAACAGCTTGCAAACTGCAGAACTTTGCAGATGTCTGTGATAAGTGTTTCAGAGCTACAGAAAGGAACTGTAGGTATCAAATCCAGTTCTACAGACTATTAACATTGCACACACACACAAGCAGCTATGTGGACCGTGAACAAGGATATCCTTCACACATGGCATGTGTGTATGTTAGATGACCTTCTTCCTCCTTTTCTGTGAATTCAAAACAGCCTCCTTATTGTTTTTTTTTCCCTTTTTTTGCCTGGTTAACTTACGTTGCATTACATTTGTCTAATTTAAAAAAAACAGAGGAAATGACAATTCAACTCCTTTTTTTCCCCGAAGTCATAGGAAGGGTCAGCTTTCTTTACAGTTCAACAAGAAAATAAAGCTTTTCTTGAAAAACACCTTCCAAGCAATGTGAACAGTTCTAAAAGCAACAGGTTACATAATATGGATAAAGTGTCACAAAGTTTAATATTGGAATGCTGTCTCTCAGTGGCTGAAGCCAAAAGCTTCAAATTCAGAGAACCTGCATTTTCTAGAACCGTGGAAAAACAAGAAGAAAGTCTCTTATGGGTATGTCTTTCACCATCCTCTGATTCATCTGACTTGGAAAGCAAAACAAACACATTGCTGCATTCAAAGTATTGCACAAGATAATTCGCAAGAATGAGCTGTGTCCACAGTTCCTAGAAAAGGAGAGAAAAAAAATGCAGCAATGCAGGCAGCCAACTTGTTCAGTGTCAACTCTAGGCAGCGTCCCAGGCCTAGCAATAAAATGAGTCACAATGAGTCACACCAAAGCTATTTTTGCTTTGAAAGTATTGCCAGGCACCGTGTTAATATTCAACCCATGGTAAATTTAGCAATGGCAGGAAAAACAAGAGTTTCCATGGTTGCTCCCCAACAACATTTATGATGTATGTGTGCAACCAATAAACTTGGAAGGTTAAGCCAAATTCATTATAGAGACACACCCCCTTTTTTTTTAATTAGCAAACCAAAAGTTTGGTACATTGGTTTATGACTCACACAGCTGCTACTTTTTATGGCAAATAAATTGAAATAAAACTATCATTAATTCGCACTCCATCAAGGGGGTAACATTAAACCCCTGTTAGTAACACGCTTCTCACTGTTTTGGATTTTCCCTCTTCTTTTTTCCTTTCCTCTCTCCCCTTATTATTGAAAGAAAGCAGTTATCCATTAATTAGCCAGCCAGAGGTGGAATTAGAAGCAATTAAGAGAACTATGTTTACCAGCTGATCATTTTGGCTATCAGATATCAACTTGCTTCCATAAAATTGCTATCACAGATGGGCTATTATGGGGTAAACTTTTATTATTTTGCAAAAACAAAGTGTCATTGAATGAAAAAAAGCTTATTGCTTCCTCACGTGAATTGGCTTTCAGCAGTTGTATTCCTTCAATGTGCCAGCCATTCAGTAAATGAAGCCAGCAAGAGGAAGAGGATCCTGGATGCCAAGGATAGATTTTATAAACAGAAGCAGTGGAAACGAGACACAGAGATGGAAGAATTCCAGCAAGCAAAAACGGAAGCAGAAATACATAAGTGAGCTTGCAAGCTCTAATCAAAATTCCATTTAGATCAGCTACACTGAGTAAGAATTCTGGAAGCTGAAGCCACAATACATCAGAAGGTACTAGGGGAAAGCTAATCTACAGACAATAGGTCAACTGACGAATAAAAGAGGACGAGGGGCATCAAGGGAATGATCCAGCAGCTGGGTATGCAATATTGTAAGATAATGGGTTCCATTCCACTGAATGCTGAATGGAAGACAATTAAATTACCATGGCTTTAGAACAAAATTTGGAATATATGGTAGTATTTATTATTACCCTGTCTATTGTAATTATCTGGATACTCCCTGGAGTATGCAGGGGAGATGGTAAAGCCCTTCAAAGGCTGCTGTTTGACCTCTTCCCATCTAAGCATCATTGTAGTGCAAGTTGTGGATACTACAGTATACTTTAGTCTGCTTGTACTAGAAGCTCCTTCTCAAGCACACTTGTTGATTGCATTTGTGCAACATGCTTAACCAGGCTGCTGAATTAACCTACCTTCAATGTATTGCACAATACACTGAAATATGAATTAATAAAATAGGCTGGACTTGTACAACAAGCTAAAACCCATGTGCACACATACACACATTTGATTAAATCTAACCAATCGTAGCATCTTATATAAAGGCAACTGTTGGGCTTTTATTTAATTTGAATAAGCATATTGTATGAACATTGCTGTATGGACACAGAGGCAGTTCTGGATGTGAAGTTCCTTTTCAGCCTATACTTCCTATTAGTCATTTGATGAAGAGAAGAGTAAAGGCTGACACAAACAATATTCATGTGTGCAGATAGGAGGATCCTAGGAAAGCTCTACTATGTTTGTGACTAACTCAGACCTCTCCAGAAAGAGGGGTCAAGATCTGGAAATGTTGCAATTCCACCAGAAGCTTTCCACTTGATTCTTACGTGGAAAATTATTTTTTATATTCCCAGTCCTACAAAATTGTTCAAGTACATTAACAAATCAGACATCCTGGCCAGCTGTTCAGATTGGAATGCAGATATCATTGGGATTTCACATTCCTTCATATTCTGCAATGTAGCTTTTTGCTTTTTTTAAAAAAGTGCATATTTTAGGATAAAACATTCAGAAATAAGGATTCTTTTGAGAAAATACATTGAAGATTACATATTTACCAGTATTCCTGCAGATTTTTTTAACATTTAGATTACTGCAACATATTGGGTTTATGAAATGTAAATTGGTCTTTGCCAAACCGGTGTTGTTCAACTTTCAGAAATCTTAGCTAGCAGTGTCACTGAAGTTCAACATATCTGAATGGTACCAGTTTGGATACAACAGTGTAAACAGATTCATCTACTCCATAAGTTCCATCCCTATATCACATATTTCCCACACAGCCTTAGTGTAGCTTTCACTCCCATAGCCTTCTTTTGTAGGCCTAAATACTTGTATTAAAATAAATACATTTTTTCTAGGGCTTTACTTCCCCACCTCTCCCTCACTTTCTTCTCTTTTGTATGTCCAGTTGTACATTGCAAGTTCTCCAAGCAAGACATTTGTACGTCTATACCGAGGAGGCAATCCATAGCCATTGTGAAAGTAGCATAGAAGATAGCAGGGTATTTCTCTTATACTATATCATGTGCAATCTTCCAGCCCGCTTTTGTAGCATCCCCAACCCACCACCAAGATCACACCATCAAAACTCAGCAGCAAAAGACCAAAAACTGGTAGCAAATTTCAAATATATATATATATATATATATATATATATATATATATATATATATAAATAAATAAAAAACATTACAATTAATTTAAAAAATTAAGTACAAGTCAAAGCACAGTATAGAAACAAATAACATTCTAAGAGAAATATCCTTCCACCCTTCTGCTACTTTCACAAAGGCTAACAGAGCAACATGTCTCAGCTGCTCTAAGTTCAAAGGGATTATCTCCCAATAAGATATAGGATTCAGTCCCAAAAGTGCCTAACTAATTCAGGTGGATTGCTCAAGAAATGCAGGTCAATACTGCTTTATGTTTGCCTACCCATGTTTTGAAACACATCACTCTTGGTAGCTGCCAAAAACTAATGGTGCATTACAGGTAGGTCTGAGGATCTTGAAACACTGATGGGAACAGGCTACCAAAGCCTACCATTTCTGCTTGTTCAAAGGAATCATTTCAAATAACTTTGCTTTAGTAATATCCCATGGGTGTAGGGGTGGATATTAGAGAAAGAAAAACCCGAAAGGTAATTATGTAGATAGATTACCAGAGCCACATTAGATTGCCAAACAATTACACATGATTATGACTGCCTGTTAAAGAAGTGCTTTCTTCCTTTGCATTTTAATGCCCTGCTTTTATTCATCAGACTTAAGTTGCTGTAATTATTATTTGCAGCCTAGAGTGAGATAAAGTAATCAAGCTGCTATTACTTACAGCTCTTCTGACTGTGGGAAGAGGATTCCTACACAACCTCTGTTTACGAGTCCAGACACAGACTTGTAAAAGTCAAAGACTATCAACATTTTCTCTTGCAGCTTTCTTACACCATGGAGATCTAAGGCAAATGATGGCACTCATGCCCAGGAGATTCATCCAAGGTTGATCCTCCTCCTTTCTTTCCCAGTAGACAAAAATATTTATTTAATTGGCAGATTCCGAATGCAAAGCCTGTGGTTAAATGAGCAATGGTCCCTCCCCAGGGACAAGACAAAAGGGAAAATCACTGGCTGAATTCACACGACACAATAGACTAAGTTCAAACCAAGTTGACATTGTTGTAAGATGTCAGATGAACCACAGCAACATATTAAAACTATTGCATGATTTATTGTTTGGACACAGGCACTGAAATTTGAAGTTTTCCGATGAATCTAGGTACCTCTTAAGAGGCCTCGTTCTCCCTCCCTCTCTCTCTCTCTAATGGGAATTGTGCCTTCTCTGGCAAAAGATTTCTCCAAAATGTCTTCAACATTTATTTGCTGGCATTTTTTCCCTTGCAAATGCTTTCATTTCCCAAAGTCAGTTTGTCAAAATTATTTTTTAAAAAAAGTCTCAATATTTGGGCCCTTCTTTAGATTTTATCTCTTTTAAGTTTCCCAGCAAAAGAATTACTAACCATTCTATATATTTCCTCTCTGACATTGGTAGAAGTATAACCCTGGACTGACTAAAGTAGCTGATATCTGTTTCCCCCAACAAGGCACCATCCAGGCATGTTGGGACTCTAACTCCCATCATACCTACTCAGCATTGGTTGTCTAATAGCCATGTAGAAAGGAGATTACTTAAGGAGGCGTGCTTTACAACCCAAGTTTCTTTTTATCATTGGCTGTAATCTTATGCACAATGACCCACACACACACATTAAAAGCAGTGGGTCTTGGCTATGCATAGCAGTGTAGGGATATCATACAACCAGAGAATGCTTGAGAAGTGAATTGCTACCAATGCACAGAAGCCCGTAACTCTTAAAACAATCAAAGGCTTATCATCAATCCAAAGAGGATGTTGGATTTGGGAAGAGTCACTACAAATTAGAAAGGTCTTGAAAAAGGATCATGCTAGTCTGAGAGAGATGATTCTTAAAAGTTGCATGGAATACCGTACAGTACATCTTTTTGCTGACTGGAAACCCCTTACAGATTTTTTGCATGGAACACAAAAAAATGAATTGATGATTTGTGATTTTGATGATTAGAAAAAAAAATAGATAATAGAAAAAAGAGAGTAAGAGATAATTTTGTAATCATACTTTATTTGCTGCAAAGAAAATCGGAAGCCTCTTCTTTCTTTTCATCTTTTTGTGCTCTTTCTTTTGTTTTTCTCTTTTCCTTTCTTCTCTTTCTTTACTTTATATTAGTTTTTGCTAGTTTTTATCTTTTTTAAAACTTTTAATTTTATATATGTATATGTATATGTTGCATGGAGTACATCTTTTCAAGTTCATAACAAATTGCAACTCATCCTACAGTCTCTTCGTATGCACATTACTAATCTTAAATGTGGACAACATTTCTGATGAGTGCAAGCGAGCCTGGTCACAAGATGTAATGATTTTGTAATATAACTCAGTTGCACAAATGAATTACTTATACAGTCAGGAATTATGGGAACAGAATGATCTGATGAAGAGGGGGAAAATGTTGCTGAATATCACCAAGATCAGCTGCAGTTGCTTAATTGCTAAGCCCTAGCAACTGCAGTGCTAAGCTGAAAGATCCAAAAGTTTTCTTCTATGGAAAGATAATAAAGTCACTAATTCACAACACTGCTAAGCAGGGGGTTGGCACTCTTGCCCTCCACTAGCAGAGTTAGTTCTAACTTCCAAGGGGGGGAAAGAAAAATATTGCTATTTTGAATGTATGGGGAGGAGTGAGAGCAGTGAAGCAAGTCTGAATACTAGTCAGTTGACTGGTCAAAGCAATCTTGTATTGCAAAATATTCCATGAAGTTCTGAGAAAATTCTTATGTGAGAAAAAGCTCTGAGAAGTGCACAGCAGAATTTGTAAAGGGTGCGTGCATCAAGGTTATGTTTTCCTTGCTCAAATGTTGGGTGGATGAGCGAGCACCGAAAATCACCTCCTATCCTCTGAATGCTGGCTGGCTGTTTTGCCTAGCCTTTCTGAAATGCTATCTGCTATTTCTGCTAACATGGTATCTGGACTGGCACAAGAGTTTGCAGGAGCATCTTTCCACTGCCATTCCCTGCAAATGTGCAGTAATATCTCTACTCAAATCAAATCAAATCTATATTTATTAGAGTCATAGACCAGCATAAATATCCCTATAAAAATGAACCACATCATTCCCAGAGCCCAGATCCAAATGCCTAGAACCATAAAACAACAATGTTCCATCAGTCAAGTAATTGACAAGGAACACCATGACTTAGGGTAATAACTATTACAAAGAGGTCAAGTAAAACCTATAGGATGGAAGAGAACATCTGTAGGCCAGGGTTGAACTATGGAGTTCTTGGGGTTCTCTGAGCTTGGTTGTTTTCTTGCAGATGTTTCGTTACCCTAGGTGCACTGAAGATGTTACCTACACAGGTAACGAAATGTCTGCAAGAAAACAACCAAGCTCAGAGAACCTCAAGGATTCCTCAGTTTTTATTGCCTATCAAATGTTTTGCCTAGCCTATCAGAAATGCTATATGCTATTTCTGCTAAAACTGGTGGTTGAGGACATGAATTAAATAAAATCTAAGGCACCAATAAAGGTTGTGGCTGCTTGTTCAGTAGTCGTTTCTCACAGTTTACAAGAGATGCTGAAATGATGCCATAACACAAACTCCCAAATAGAATCAAGAAACTTATCCTTCTTTAATTTTCTATTGCTATTAAACTTGGCTGTAAAAAAGTTGTCAAGCTATTAATGATGAATACTTGTAATCACTAGGCGTTTGGATCTAGGCTCTGGGAATGATTTAGTTCATTTTTATAGGGATATTTATGCTGGTCTATGACTGTAATAAATATAATAATCATGGGGAACAATAGCACCTTTAGGATCTCCTTCACTAAAAAACATGAGATGGAGTGAAAAATTTCCAGTACCACCCTCTGGAAACAATCAACAAAATATAACTAAAACCATAAAACAGCAATGTTCCATCAGTCAAATAACTGACAAGGAACACTATGACTTAGGGTAGTAACTATTACAAAGAGGTCAAGTAAAACCTATAGGATGGACTTCTATCCAATTCCCAGTTCAATTCATCCGTCAAGGCAATAGCTGCTATTCTACTAATTTACTAGTGATGATAATTTGATCTGGCTTCAACCTTCAATCAAATCAGCTAAATTAATTGAATAAACTATTTTAAAATCAACTGAAAAGGTACTGCCAATTAATCAAGCAGTGATGTTCTAAAAAAACATTAATTCCCTTCTAGCATAAAATTATGCATACTTATTTAGAAGTTAATACAACTGAGTTTAATAAGATCCACTCCCACTGTGGGACTAGACCCAAATATGGGATTGCAGCCATGAATGTACAAAATACACAAATGCACGCATCCTCTTGCCAGCAAAAAGTATATCACCTACTCTGACAAGGGCATACATCAAGTAAAAATCTTGCCCTTCTTCCAGAGAGCTTCAGAAATGAGAAGGCTTTTTAAGGTCCCAGACTAAGTTCAAATAATGGGAGAATTTTGTGAGCTCTTCGGTTGCTGCACTGAATCTTGGAGATACACTGAGAATCAACAAACTTCTCTGATGCTGAGGAAGTAACATTTAACATAATGGGGGTAAGTTCCCATCTCTCTGTCATCTGGAGGATGGTGTGGAGTCATCACTCTCAACTGATGTTCCAAACCCCTGGTGGAAGATGGATAGAAATAGGGTCAAGGCAACCATAAGTTTTGGCTGGCCATAAAAGTGAGCAGAGATAAGACTGTGGTGGCTGACAAGTGCTTTCTAAAAGCAATGTATGGGCTTTTCCCTTTAAATCCATTGTTTTAGTTCTCTGCAAATTGATGCAGATTTAATCAATCGGCTAATAATTAAAAGATTAAATGTGTTTGATTTATAGATTAAGACGTCTTAAATTGAATGACAACTTTATTCATTATCATCATGATCATCAGTCTTGCCTAGACTATTGAGGTGACTCATTAATAAATTTAAATATTCCTTTCTAATACCAATCTCAGCAGCTGGCAGCAGATAGCTGATCTGCTCTGGGCACAGGAGAGAGCTAACCAGTCATGCCTTGGAGAGGAGACCACTAGGAAATATCAAGGCTGTAGGCTATAGTGGGAAGTTTTTAAAAAATCCTTTAAGAAGGCAGTGGCAAACCGTTTTTTGCACTGTTGTCGAGAACTCATCAAGGATGTGTCCATGAAGTCACCAATCTCTACAAAGAAGACTTTATCACCTTCGGATTTTCCCATCCTAGCTCTTCCTCCATAAATATTTAACAACAGCTTTTGCCACAGTTGGATCTTTTGAGCTAATATCTGACAATTTTAAGAGTTATATGTGTATGTATGTTTGTGTGTTAATTATCTATATGCATGTTGGTAGTTATTCCCCCTGCAGCTAAGGCAGAAACATTCCATTACAATTGCACTGTTATTGTTTTGCATACCTTACAGCACAGCCTTTGTGGTTATGAGAAAATAAAGCTTGCCAAACCAATATAGTATCACTAAATGATCTATTTCCTAGCGAACACCAACTTCTTTTTCAAAACATAAAATTGGTTTAGACTACAACTCCTAGAATTCCCATCTTACTATAGATTAAGTTCATTACTTCTGAAATGTTGGGGACAGCTGCAGTAAAAGTGAATGAAATTATTCCCAAACTATCTTACATTCCAAATATTATGCCAGGATTAATGGATTTCATGGGTAAAAGGAGGCATTAAAGGTCAAATTGCCCAGTTAGAACTTGAATTTCAGGGCACTACTTTCCAGGGCAGCCTACACAGTACTCCTGCAATATCTCTCCGTTCCTAGATTCCCAAGACTGAAGTTTAACTTCTAACATCAATGTCTTGTATTATCACCAGGATTATTCATGTATTTCAGTGAAGTTCAAGTTATTCATCAGTAAGGGATTGATGCAGGTCTTGCACACTAGTTAAGGACTAGGATTGCATAGAAATTCCAAAGTAATTGAGAAATTTAACTTGAAAATGGTGCTGAGAGTTCTCTGATAGAGTTCTCTGGGTCTCCCCATCAAAGAACTACAGTTCCCAGGATTCTCTGGGAAGAGGGAATATTTTTTATACAGTGGGGTGCTGAATTTTGAAATATTCTGCCTACTTCTTATCTTCATTATAAAGCAAAGACTATGTCCCTCAACAATTCTTCTCCGAGCCACAGTGTCTCACTCTCTGGTATTATGAATGTCACAATTTCCTAATAATATATTCTATATGACAGGGGAACAAAGCTTTGAAAGCTGGTGAACTCTCCCTTGCTGAAGATATATCAGGACACTGTACCAGCATTCTTACTTGCAGAATTTGCAGTGAAGAGAAGGCTGGATAAGTGACTTTCAAGATTCATTCTATGATTTTATTAAAGCAGTTGATCAGATCTGGATTTGCTTAGCTTGACTAATGTAACCATGTATTTTATCAAATATAACAATCCTGCTTATTACTATTTACATGGCTTCAACACTGCTTAATATGGCCACTGAAATGGGCTTTTTCCCAGGCTTCTTTTGCTAACAAAATATATTCTCTTTATTTTCTTTGTCAAAGACAAAGAGCTCTTTATTTTCTTTGTCAAAGACAGAAATCTAGCCTGCAATTTATAACTGCTCATTTCCTCTCTCAACAAAGTATTTTAATACAGATATTATACCAAGCTGGGGGTAGCCCTCGCTGAACATGGCTGATCTCAAAATTCTAAGCGGGACCAGACATTAGTGTTTAGAAGGGGACAACTGGGAAATAACCAGTTAGACTGAGAATCTGAACACTCCAAAGACAACAATGGTAAACCACTTCCATATTCTTACCAAGGCAACTCTATGGGTTCATCTATGTCATCAGAAGGAGTTGTCAATATCATCAGAAGGAGTTGAGGAGTTTCTCAAAAGAAACTTTATTTTCCTTTTAAAGCCACAGTATCCTATTACCTGAAGAACTAAGATGCCTTAATCCAAAACACTTCGAGAAGGCTTTTTCATATCAACATACCTAAGGAAGAACCCACAATTATCTACCTTATGAAAATATGTTCTAGGGGAGCAGTTTCCAGACACTTCTTTCATGCAGACTATTGCATCATCACCCAAAACTTTGGTAGATCTCTATAAGCCAAGAATTAGCGTTAGTGTCTGAAAGGAGTGACCCTACACCAGTTTAGAAGTGCTTGTGGAGCACCAAAATTAAATACACATTAATTTTTCAAAATTAATTGGATGTGAACTAGACCCACAGACAGGTCCCTCTGGTGTTTTCCTTGCCTTCTGCAAACTGAAAAAGCACCCTAAGTTATTCCCAGTAGCTGGGACAAATTTAGAAAATGAATCTCCAATGCCTCGGAGAAATTTGGAAAATGAGCCGTCCAAGAATCCCAGTTTCCCACTGCAGCCCCAAAATGATTGAATTGGGCCATAGGGATTTTAATATGCTGCTGTGTTGCAGGGTTTATATACCCAAACTGCAAACCTGGGAACAGACACTGTAAGCATTTTCCAACAATACAGTTCCATGATTATAGCAAAGGTCTCTTCAGAGTTGCAACATTGCCTGGATTGTGAAATTGGAGCAATTTTGTTAGAGTGACAAAATGAAAACAGCTTACCTAATCAGTTTAGAAAGATTGTATCAAAAAGAGAATATGACATACGTATAAAATTTAAAAAAGCTCACCTTCAATTATTAAAAAAGGATATGAAGCAAGATTTACCTTACATGGTTATGCAAATAAAACCAGCACCATGAGACTAAAAAAATAACTTTTTACTGCTGGGACACCTTCCTTTGAGCTCAGTAAGAGAAATGCAATTCATGGCCTCATCCCCCACTGTCCTCTTTTGTGTTTTAAAACAATTTACTAGTAAATTAAAAGGAAATTGGTCTGTGTCGAATCTGTTTAAGTGTACATATTCATTGGAAACAGAGTAACAGGAATCGTTCTGGCTCCCATTCAATTTGATGATAGAGAATTTGCTCTCAAAATTCTTTCAAAGAAGAAGAGAATTTTGGTGAAAATCTGATGGAATGTAGTGTGCTTACACTCATTGGATAGTGAGAGGGCTCTTTGTGTATCCACGTCTGGGTGTGAAATCCTTTTGTTTGCTATACAAGGCTTTTTCCAGGTCTCTGGAGCCTTAAATTTAATTTAATGCTTCAATTCAATTCCAAAGAAGGATTGATTCAATCCCATTCAATCCATCAGGAGGAAACACCTTCCATGGAGCTCTTTTTCAGTCGGTCAGTACCATGGAGGAGTTCTGTCCTTGAGAAGCTATTAGAGGGTTTTTTCTTCCCAAGAAGAAATCCAGAGAAATCATCACCCATGAATTTGATGGAGAAATTTAAAAGGCCAATTGCTAAAATGGATGGGAAGAGGAAGACCAAAAACAAACAAACAAACAAAAAACCCTCTATTCAATTTTTCCATCACAAAATCCTAGACTGGAATATTGTTTTTCCTTTGTTCCTCTTCCAAAGCCAAGAGGTTATTCGGGGAGGGAGGGCTGAGCAGAGATCTATGTGCTATTTGTTTTGGTTGCAGAGCAGAGGTTTTCCTACCCCAGGCCCATAGTGAGAGACAAAGGTAACAGAGGCACTGAGAACAAATAGAACATCATGACTTTAGCAATAAAGCCACACTTACACTGAGCTGTCATCCGCTGTAGTTGCTCCTTAAATTGGACAACTTTCTCATTTGTTTGTAAATCAGTATCACAGTTCTTGCTTTCCAGGTTTTTGAACCTCTCTTTAACTAAATGGCTTAAATCTGGAACAATTTCTGGTTTATTTCGTTTTATCTAGAAAAGAAAACACACACACACACACACACACAAAATAAAATAAGACATAGATTCAACCCTGTTATTCCCAAGCACAAGTCAGTTCTCTTGGCTAATCAGAAAAAAGGCAGTGATTTTCTAAAATTCCCAGCTTATTCACTTTGCTCCAACAATATTAAATTCCAGAACTGCAAGAATGTAGAAATTATTATAGTACCTATATATGCCACAATTTTCATTAAAATGGCATTAATGCACTTGATTAGTGGCTTGCTTTGATTCAAATGGGGAATTTTGAAAAGAGCACTAAAGGAGAATGGAAGAAACTGGAAAATGTAATCAGAAATGAAGCATTCTCAGAAATCGTGATACTGAAACTGGGCACACTAAACTATAGAAAGGATAAAATATTCTTTGAAAAATTAAGCAAATTGACTGAATCCACAACTCTAGGACCTTTGAGAAAGGGAAGAACCAAAGCAACACTGATTCCCATTAAACATTTTTCTCTGCCAATAAATTGATAGTGACTTAATAGAGGAGGAAAAGCTACCATGTACTGCAGCAAGCATCCTCTATCTCTGCAATGTTTCAATCAGAAACATCAACATCTCCCTAGGATTTGGCAGACCATTGCTTCACTCTATTAATATAAATTTTGACAATCCGAATTCTGCACAAAATTAAAAAGTAACATGCCAGGCTGTTAAAAAAAAAAAAAAATCAGTTGCAGAATTTGCAGAGTTTCTGAGGCATAGGTACCTCAAGTGTTTTCAGAAAGTTAAAAATGATGAGTGGGTGCAGCCCATCATATTTATATGTGAATGTGCCCTCCTCCCAGAAAAAAACAAAAAGGGTTGGCAAGAGGTAAACCAGAAACATATTAGAGGGATGAAAAGAGTGGCAAGAAGTAAATTTCCAGTTTGCTACTCTACAAACATTCTACTTTACAAAAAGCTACAAACATTTTATGAATTGGCCAGTTTCTCTGAGTTGCAGTACACAATGTCATGGTATTAAATGTGCCTACTGACTTCAAAAGGTTGGGGAGCTCTGTCTCGAAAACACCATGCTATTTTGGATTCTCTAACCAATTGGGTGAGAAGAAAGACTTCAAGAATTTAAGAAGAGTCTTACTGGATCAAGCTAACGGATCCTCTGGTCTAGCCTTCCGTTTCACAGCGGCCAACCAGATGCATTTAGGAACTCACAAACTTGGATAGGAAAGGGATAGCTCATTTCCACTGCTGTTCTCTACCTGTTGGTCTTTAAGATGTGTCACCTAGAATACAACCACCAAGACTAGTAATTACCCAAAACAAAATCCTTCATAAATGTGTCCAGTCTGCTTTTAAAGCTACCTAAATTGATGGCCGTTGCTAAGTCTAAATGCAACAAACTCCTAAGTATAACTAGATAAGTACTTCCCCATCTTAGTAACTTCCAGATGTTTGGATTTCAACTCCCAGAATTCTCAGTAATGGCCAGGCTAGGTGGGGAATTCTGGGAATTGGCCTTTACATTAGGAGGATGCCTAGGCTGGGGAACACTTAATTATACTTTCTTCTTTTGATCAGCCCTGAATCTCCCTTATAGTTTCATTGGATAAGCTGAGTTATAATACTGAATATTGAGAGAAAAACTTTTCACCACCCACATTTTCCACATCTTGTACAGTTTTTATATGCCTCCATCATATTTCCCCTTATTTGCTTTTGTTCCACAATCAGTATAGTCTTCTCTTCTCAGGAATCAGCTCCAGCCTACTCATTATTATAATTGCCCTTAACCCCCACGCTTTTTTTTCCAATTCAACAAGATCTCTTTTGAGGCTTGATGAGCAACGTATGGAATGAAACTAGTGGTTCTCATGCTAGAGTCAACCATTTTGTCAATACAGATCTGATGTCTTCCAAAGTCATCAAGAGAACAGCCATGGGAAGAATTATGGACTAAATCTATAAAATGTACACTAAGTTATAACTTAAAGGAAAATTGGTACAAAATGTTCTATAGATGGTATACAACTCCATCAATAGTATCTAAGATAAACAAATCATACAGTAATAAATGTTGGAAATGCCATGAGACAGAAGGAACATTTTATCACATGTGGTGGGCATGTTAAAAAACCCAAAAGAACTGGAAAGATATACATAGTACAATGCAGAAAAGTTGGAATTTAAATTTGAAATGAAACCACAACTTTTTTACTAGGTATAATCTCAGAAAAAATAAGAAGAAACATCATAATTTAATGAGATATATGCTCATAGAAGTGAGAATAAATGTTGCTCAACATTGAAAGTTACAATTCCAATAATATCTGATTTGGTACTTATATTTGGAGAATATGTAGCAATGGCAAAACTAATGTTATATATACATAATAGAAGTTTAATCAAATTTAAGCAAGAATGGTTCCCATTCATATAATATATCATGCAGCATGGCAGATATAATCATTTACAGTCTGGCTTCTAAGAGAGCTTAAATGTACACAATATGGCAAATTAGCGTATGTACAAAAAGGGGGAACTTATAAGCTCAATAATTCTTTTTCTTTTTTCTTTCTTTTTTTAAATATTTGTGGTATTTTAATTGTTTTTAAATTGGTTTATATTTCTTTTTCTTTTATTAACACGATATATATATTTATATCAATAATAAAATGGAGACTTCAATACTAAGTAAGTAGCTCAGGACCAAATCCTTTATTGTACGACTTGGATTAATCTGCAGCTGTTTCTTTTTTCCTAATGTTATACTCAACTTCAAAAATTAAAATTATTTAATTTTATGCTTGTAATACCAATATCAAAAATTGTAATTAATACTGACTGAATATTTATTTCTCTTTTTTATTTCCAATAAATAAAAGTTATTTAAACAATAGAACGTCAATAACTTTAATTAATAGTGTACACATATCATTGTATTGAAACAATATAATGTATTGAGATTTGCAATATAATAAAAAGGGGAAAAAAGAGACTAGCCACAGATCCATTGATTTGGAAAGATGGAAAAGAAAACGAAGAATTTAAACCCAAGAGCACAAGTTTATATAATGGGTATGATTCCTCTGGGCCCATGGCTTCATTCTTTTTAAAAATAAATAAATAAATCATCTTGCCAAGTCTTCTATTGAAAAAGCCCATTCCTGAATAGAGGTAAATGGCTGAAAAATCATTCCTGCAAACAGGCAGACAACCAGCAGTATCCATGGGCTCTTGCTGCATTCATGACTATGACAAAAGCAGCACTGTGGCATCAACTCGCACAGAGGAGAGGTGGGCCTTGTACTGACACACCCCAATGCTGCTTATGTCACTCCGACCCCCTTGCTTCCTCCACCCTGCAGATGCCTTTGTTGACAACCAGAAGTCTATGTTCGAGATTACGGGGAGGCTGGGGAAGAAATGAAAGGGAAAGTGGACATAATCAGTCAAGAGACAGAGGATCAACTTGGCCCAGGTGGCAAAAAACCTAGGAAGAAGTGTTTCAAATTACTCAGAGATTCTTCCTAAAGCTGTGGAATTCTGGAAGTTGAAATCTATACATCTTAAAGTTGCCAAGTTTGAAAAACATTGACCTAAATTAATTCATTATAAATGAGGGAAGAAAATTCCTTTTACAGTTTCCAAGATTCTCTATTTACTCTAGACTAGCATTAAATATACCTTATTGAGATGTCTTGCTTTGCTGATCTTGCTAGTTGTAACGGCTTGACAATGTACTCCAGGTGCACTCTCACCATAGATTTATATAAGGGAGACACTATATTAGTAATTTTACTTTCCACTCCCTTTCTTCCTCATGATTATAAGGATTGAATTTACTTTTTCTTTTCCTGAGTTACACATTGGATCAAAATGTCCATGCTGCTATCTAGCATAGCTCCAAAATAGCTTTTCTAATCAGTCCCAGCTAGCTCAGATCTCATTAATTAACATAAATATCCTGCAATCTGAAAGAAATTGGCTCTTATTCTGGGAACTGATTGTTTAAAAATGCACAAGTAGCTGTGAAGACTGATATGTGTTCAGTGGAGACTGTATGGAGTTGAAGTAGAGTACTGGCCCAATTTTTACCTAGAGCAGTATTTTTCAAACTTGGCAGTGCTGGTTGGGGAATTCTGGGAGCTGAAGTCCATACAACTTAAAGTTGCTAAGTTTGAAAAACACTGACCTACAGTGACCAGAAAACATTATCTAAAACAACAATTTTGGATGGATACTGCAGGATTAAGATAAGCAGTGACGTATGTTGTTTTTCCGCAACGTGTGCCCTTCCGTACTCTTATACTCTCCAAACTGGTTGTGACTGTTACTCCCCCAATTTCACAGGCACCATGCTGGCTGAGTAGTTTGGGAGTCGCATCCCAACACATCTGGAAGGTCCCAGTCCCAACATACAGTAACCAAAAGGAAGGCTAGTTGCTCATTCACTATTACTGATCTCCTAAGTCATCCACAGTAAATCCTAGAGTCTTGTTTGTAAACCAGAACTCTAAAATATTATTTCATTGTAGGGTTTACAGGGACTCAAGAGCTTCTCTGCAGCTCTGCCCCCATATCCTCTCCTGTGAAGATCCCATTTCCACATTTCTATGAGTTGTTATTCTATTAATATGCACATTTGAATTAAATACATACATTCACTGCAATTAGTTAACATTTCTTTAACTAAGCAATCACTCTCAACTAGCATCAACAGGATGTCATTTCTTATAATTTAATCCCAAGAGAAATTGGGAAACTTCACCTGCCCATACCTGAATGCTTTCAAATACATTTCTCAGTGCCAATTTGAGATATACATTATCTTAGGTATGACTATGTACACACGCACTTATGCACACACCCCTTAAATAATATCCTGGTAGCAGCCAATAATTTCTGAAATAATGACAAGCACTTTCACTAAATCTCTTTTATCACAATGAATGTTCCCAAGCAGTCATCTCAAACATTACTCCAATCATACTTCATTGGAGATATGAAGGGGAGGTTGGTAGGTGTTTCTGAATTTCCATATGTCAAAGCAAGATATTTTGTGTGGAGTGCTACACAGAAGTGTAAAAGACTCCAAAATCAAATACAGTTATTAGGATTTCAAACAAGCATTCTCCTGTCTGCTTGCACAAGCATGCTATGAACTGGAACCAAAGACAAGCAAAGAGATATGAAGTTTGGGAGCAGAGCAGGTAAAATTACAGATATCTAAATTTCTTTCACAAGCTAAGCTGCAAATGTGTTAACAGATGTGTAGAAATATAGCACAGCAATGAAACTGGGGAACCAAAGCTATCATAATCTTACAGGATCTCAGTAGGAGGTGGGCAAATGTTTAATTGAATTACCCTTGAATTTTACATCACTCATTTTGAGAACTAATGTTCTGAATTTAAAAATGATAAGAATCTCCAAGTTGAGTTCAGCTTGTAATTAATTTGTGGACACAGCCACATTATTTAAATGCAAATCAGAAAGTTCTTCTGCAGTGTTCAGATTTCACTTCTGGATACTCTCCTGTGCTATTTTGCCAAAGGTGTGCATGGCTCTGAATGCCTTTTCTACTTTTACAAATAGCCTGTTTTAATGCTTAAAGTTCTCCTATATCACCCCCTTTAATATTAAACTTTGATATTCAAGTGGGTAAGTGCTTCATGGTAGACCTATTCCTTACTTTATCCCACAAGCCAAGACAGTAGAGTTTACATAGACATAAAGTAAGCAAATCCATTCCTTCATTCTAAGTTGCAAGATCTACTTGCTAAATTTATAAACAATGTTAAAAATAAATATGTTTGCAAATTAGCTTGAACTTATAGGATTGCTTTGGAAATTTTTTAAATTAGTCTTACTGAAAAGTAATTTTCAATAAGTGCAACCTGCAAAAAATGTTACGGGGTATTCTCAGCTCCTTTCTGATTTCTGTTTTTTTTCAAATATGCCCTTTCAAAGTGCCTCAAGCAAGGCAATGCCTTCTGTCCCTCACACAAACAGGTTTCTTGTTGCTTTTCCAACCGACAGTCTACATTCCATAACTTCTAAATATGCTCAGTCCTAGGTGACTATCTAGATATTTTTATTACTGCTTAGGAGTTTACTGCTGAAAACCTCAGTGTTCCCCTAACATATTGATATTTCTCCAATGTTTCTCAGAAGGTCTACTTGTTGGCTAAGGTCCTACCAGTACTCAGTATCTGAGTTGGGTAATACAGGGAAAAACACCGTCATAACCGAAACATAAAGGGTTTGTGTGAAGAACTAAGATCTCTCTGTCTTGCCCACCAACATGTGGCCTTTGAATATATTAAATTAGGAAAGTGTCACATGTGTAAACACAGACTCAGCTATAGCCTCTTCTAAAAAACTAATTTAGAGTCTAGATATACTGACACGTTTCTTTCTAACACAGGTTAGAAGAGTTGCAGGGAGATCCATAATTACCACTTCATATTTTCTCTCTCTCCATAATGCTTTGGAAAGGACTCCCCCAACTTCAAAAACCAGACAAACCAGTATGGCATCTAACCTAATCTGTTGAATCTTTTAGTGATGGTTCCTACTGAACCAAATTGATGAAAAGAACTGTGACAAGGACCATCAAAGCAGGAATGAAAGTCTGAAAAGACTAAAGTGGGGGGTGGAAAGGGAAGAATGAATCTGTGGTTGCATCATAGGAAGAATATTTGCAAGGCAAAATCTAGAGAGGAATGAATGAAATACAGTACCATAATATCTTTATCAACATTAAAAGATTGAAGCTGGGGAGTTAAAAGACTGGCAGATAGATCAGGAGGAACAGTTGTTCATGACATCTAGTAAATTAAGAAAAATGCTTTAAATTTCAAGGAGCTCACTTAATTCTAAACTTTCTGTTCAGAAGTATCACACAGTGCCATGTTTATGGTTATGCTATTTCAGAATAGAGATGGCAGGAATCATATGATTGAAAATCTCTGAATAGTTCAAAAATGTTATTCCTGAGATGTTGTCAAGGAGAAGACTCCAAAGCAAGGTTGCTTCCTAAAGGGTTGATTATGGGGTGACTTTGTTTCTGAGGAGGAGTGAGACATTCAGACCTATAATTCCAGCCCTGCCTGCAGTCTCCAGTAATGTCATCCTGAACGGTTAATTTTTTAATGGTTAATGGGCCATCTTGATGCAGTGAACTGCTATGGAGTAATCTTAGCTCATCAATCCTAGAACCCTCTCTTAGTGAACATGGAGCACCATCTTTTGTGTGCTGCTGCTTTCCAGATACCAGATTGAAGGAAATGCTTGAAGTCAACCAACACCTTGTTAGCAAATACTGCCGTATTGCTTCAAATGTACTAGTATGAGGTAAAGGACAATGTTTATGGCACTTCTGTCAATGAAGAAACAATAATATGCTTCAATCAACAGCTCACTGGGATTGGCTAACGTGCTGAAAATTCACATGATATTTTGTCATGGGGGTGGAGGAATAGAGAGTACCTAAAATATTTGGCCAATGACACAACGATGCAAGCAGGGAGTGGTCATAGCACACGGGAACTAATGGGCTAATCCCCTCAAAATTGTTTACAGCAATTGCAACAATGATAACAGACTTTCTCTAATAAATATTGGACAAACATCTCTGTAGCAATCCAGTTTATCAATACTCCCTGTCATTGACTCAGAGCTTTCAAATGCGTAACATGTCTTCTAATATTTAGCTTCTGTGATCTAGCAGCTCACTATAATTTCCACTCCTCAAGTGTTTGCAACATAGCAAACAGGAGCCTTTCCCCACCCTCCCAGCAATTTCTCTGATGTAAAGTTCTCCATTTCTGACTTCTCTAAACAGCAAAATCAGGCAGACTAAACAAAGCTGTCAAGAAGGCAATTGATAATTCTTCTTTACTCCATTTAATATAAATGTGAAAATATGCTATCTATCATATGGGATATAAGATATTATTTATTTCTTTGTTCATTCATTCATTCATTTATTCATTCAAATTTATTATAGCCTCCCATCTCCAATGGACTTTGGGCAGTATACAAAATCAAAACATCCATAAAAATAGATAAGACATAAAATCACATAGACAGCCCAAACTAAAAGGATCTTAAAAGCAACACAAAACAGGGCCCCCAAAATACAATAATATATTAATATATTAACCCCAGGCCTGAGACCAAAGCCAGGATACTGAGTGCCATTTTTTTAAAATCCAAGTTAGAGTTCACATCACAAGTTATGTTTTTCCCAAATGAAAAAGATCCCTGTCCTGCAAAAAAGATGAAGTTCATATTGACTTCCAAGCGTGATGATGGTACATGGGTGCACCATAGGCATCTCGTAGAAGCCAAAATGATATCATGTGCATCATGACATTATCGGGCAAAAGATATGAATTACTGTACTTAATTTGCATCATTTGTGCAATGACATCACAACCTGCATGATATTGGACATCCATGGGAGGATACTTTGTTGTATGCACATGCCCAGTGCACAATCCGCTGATAGGCTGCATCCAGTCACACATCAAGGGCCATGTACTGAAGAAAAGGTAAGCTTAACTGCCACAAGTGGTCATTTCAATTTAAGAATCTCCTGTGAGGGACAACATAACATGGCCTCCAATGGCTGAGAAGGTATTTGTACAGCAGGATTTTTTAATACCAACCCATCAAGAGCAATATCCATACACACTAGTAACACCATGGCATCTCTGTAGCACACAAACCAACTAAAGCCCTCCAAAACATCTTAAGCAAACCAAAAGACCCAGTAGCCCAAGAAGAAAAAAAACAGGAGTCATCTACAATATAAAGGAGTGTAACAACCACTATGTAGGACAGACAGGCAGAAGGCTAGTAGAGCACGTCCATGAACACCAACAAGCAGTCAGAAGATACGATGAAAACTCCTTAATCTCACAACACATGGACAGACATAACCATAGTTTCAACTGGGGAAACTGTTAGCATCTTAGACCAAGTGAAATCCAAAAATCCGAGGGAATTCCTGGAAGCTTGGTATTCAGACAAGGTAGCCATCAACAGGCACATAAACAACATCTACACACTATTCAAAAGAGACAATAAAAAGGAAACAAAAGACCAGAACATCGCCTCACCAGCAATCATCACCCAGTTAAGCAGAGATTAAAACCAAGATTATCACCAGACATACAGTCAAGTAAACAATACCCTAATCAAGGAACTACAGTACCAGGAAAAAAAAAAAACACCAACACAGGCAGGGCAAGCTACTGTATATAAACAGAGAGCAAACTCTACTCCATTCTAGAACTGAAGATGTTACCTAGTCAGGTAATGAAACGTCTTCAAGAAAACAACCAAGGTCAGAGAACCCCAAGGACTCTACAGTTCAACCCTGAGCTACATATATTCTCTTCTATTGGTATCATATTCTACTTTTCACCAGCTTTTTTCCTTTTTTGGCGGGTATAATAGTTAAACAAAGCAGCAAACTCTACAAGATGGAAGAAGGTAAGAAACTACCCTGCCAGCTGACAGGCACAAGTGATAAATCAGCAGGAACATGAGGCTATGATATGGAAAACACCCTGTGGGAGGTGAAAATGTGCAACCACACTTTGACTTTTCAGAAACTCTCTGCAAGAGTTTCAAATAAGAATCTGCATTTCAAAACATAAATGGATGTTTCCTCCAGAACATCTAAAAGAGAACATTTCCCATGTCTAGCCTTCCTGATACAGTGATATATTTCTTCTTAAGAAAAGTGAAATGGCGCAATTTAAAAATACTGAATTGTACAATTGTAATTAAATGTTTCCTTATTATCAGACCCCCACATACAAACACACATCAATCCTCTAAATAATTTCTTCAGTTAAGATTTTTTTGGTGGAGACGGCAGAAGTTAAAATGCCCTTACACTCAGTTTTTTTCCTTCTTTTTTTAATGAAGGTGGGAGAGGAGCTGCTAGCTATGTTGCTAAAACAGCATTTAACCATTCCATCACTCTAAATGCAGAATTTTACAAAAATCACTGTGTGTTGGGTCTCTGCATGAGTCTCTGTGCCTTCTTTGAATCAGGAGCAATTCAAGATAGCAGTTGACACAGAGACATAAGAAACAGACTCTGTTCAAGTTGCATAATTTTGTTCCTGTTCTCAATATTCTAAGTCTAAACTTTTACAGATGCAAAATTTGCAATGTGCCTCAATTTGAAAGTAAAGGACGAGGAATGTCTCAGCTATTTACAACCCAGAAAATGGAAATGCCTTCCATGGATATGCCAGATTTGATGCGTTTTTAAACAATTTAAAATAACATTTAATCTATATAAATATTAGCACTTGCTACAGTAGAACTGTCATGAGTATAATGAATGGGGAAAAAAGAAAGTGTGGTATCCAGAAAGCTGAATCATTAGTACAATTCTAAGAATGTATTTCATGCTGTTGCTACATGTCTGAAACATCAATTTAATGTCTTTGAATCTGCTCTTAATCTGGATAGCAGGAAACACTTCCAAACTGTTAGATCAAACAGGAGACCAAAAGATTTGTTTGCGAATATTGGGAACTCTCGGTCGACTGTGCATGTATGCTGTTTTTAAAGACATACAAAGAGGTGGAAGCCAAAATGTTGACTGTGTCTAAGCAAGCCTTCAGTAACAAGGCATGCATGAAGAATTGTCTTCCCCGACCTGGGACCCTCCAGATATGACAGTCTGAAATTCCAAGAATTCCCAACCAGCATGCTGCAACACAGCTGGGGGGGCAAAAGGCTGGTGAAGAAGGGGACTAAATGATGAAAAATTACCCAGGAAAAAAACAGCTGTGTCTTACCATTTTCATGAGGCTAAAAATGAAAGGAGGCAGGAAGGACTTTGCTGATGGGTAAAGTAGGTTAATATATATTACATAAAAGTAGGTTAATATATATTACATAAAAGTGATATATATATTACATAAAAGTAATATATAATACATAAAAGTATGACTGACTCATATTTTACAGACACATCTACAATCATACTTATGATTTCTGATAAATCTTCAATACTACACCTACCACAAAATTGCTGCCTGCTGCTTTACAATGCAGTGATTCATCACTTGGTTACATATAACAATCTGCAGTTTCATTATGGGGTGGAAATATAACCTGTCCCTCCTATCCTGAAGTATTCTTTGACCAAGCACAACCATTGTTCTCTTTCTCTCTTTGGAAAAAAAAATCAGAATTTCTTTCTTAGAAAGACCCCATTTATGGAGGCCTTGATTGGCACTGGATGCACACATATTTCAAATTATCTATAATTACTCCATGGAAGCATACATAGGCATACCATTAAATATACTTTGCATATTTATAAATACCTTTTTAAAAATGAGGGTCTTGCAGCATTGTAACAGAAACTATTTCTAGAATTAGCTCTGTCTGGACTAACCAATGAGTGTAAAAAATAAAAATTTGACATCAGAAAAAGAAAAGGAAATACAGCTAAAACTAGCTTTCTCCAACACTATTCACTATACTTCTCTATATCTTTCTCTTCTTAACAACCATCTTTGTTTCCACTATGTGCATATACCACTTTAAATTTATTTATCTGGTAAATTTATATAGCTGCCCATCCCACATATGTGAGTCTGGACAGTGAACAAAGGTAAAAAAGAACAGTACATTAAATAATCAAAAAACATTAAAAGTAATAAACCAGTGTTCCTCAACCTTGGGAACTTGAAGATGTGTGGACTTCAACTCCCGGAATTCCCCAGCTAGCATTCTACAGTTGTGTGAAAAAGAAAGTACACCCCCTTTGAGTTCTATGGTTTTACGTATCAGGACATAATAAAAATCATCTGGTCCTTAGCAGTTCTCAAAAGTAGGTAAATACAACCTCAGATTAACAACAACACATGACATATTACACCATGTCATCATTTATTTTACAAAAAGAAAGCCAAAATGGAGAAGCCATGTGTGAAAAACTAAGTTAGACCCTTACTGCTTCCATAGGTGAAGAGGCTAAGTAGCAGCCAGGTGCTGCTAATCAAATGCCTTTGATCAATTGATCACCAGCGAGTGTGACTACCTCTATAAAACCCAAAGTTTTAGGAGTTTGCTGGTCTTGACCATTGAGGTTAACATAATGCCAGAGTGTAAAGACATCAGCTAGAGAAGCAATTGTTGCTATCCATCAATCTGGGAAGGGTTATAAGTGTAAGAACTTGTCCCGTTTGACAAGAGAAACTCCCATGACATGTGTGGTTCACAAAAGAGGTTTACTCAAGCGTAACGCAACAGTTACAAGCAAAGCCAGGACTGGCTTGGTACAATACATTGGTTCCTTTATACCTCTCCCCTTCCCGCGGTTTCGCTCTGTGATCGCGTTACAGGCTGCGGATTATCAGCGCCCCAATAATTCCCCTTGATTATCCAGATGGCAGGTTCAGCCCGAATCCCATTGTCCCTTGATTGACTACCCCTCCGGCATGGGCTGGTTCCCTTGGGGTCCTTTCAGTTGCGTGCAAAACCGGGGTTTCTGGGTGTGCGGCGATCTAGCTTCACGGCTCACGGCCCTGCTCATTGTCTGCTTGTGCCGCTTATCAGTGTAGATTGTTTCCACTCTGCGGTTTCCCCACTGGCTAGGCACAGGTGGCCATTAATCAGCCGCACGGCTCTCACTTCCCCTTTTCCCCGGCTTGCAAGCAGGCAGCGGACTTGGCTCAACCCGGCGGCGGGCTTCTACAGGAGCGCCGTGCCGGCTGAACCTGACAATAAGGCCATTTCCAAACAATTTAAAGTCCATCATTCTACAGTGAGGAAGATTATTCACAAGTGGAAAACGTTCAAGACAAGTTGCCAATCTTCCCAGGAGTGGATGTCCCAGCAAATTCACCCCAAGGTCAGACCGTGCAATGCTCAGAGGAATTGCAAACAATCCAAGAGTTACATCTCAGACTCTACAGACCTCAGTTAACATGTTAAATGTTAAAGTTCATGACAGTACACTTAGAAAAAGACTGAATAAGTATGGCTTGTTTGGAAGGGTTGCCAGGAGAAAGCCTCTTCTCTCTAAGAAAAACATGGCAGCATAGCTTAGGTTTGCAAAGTTGCATCTGAACAAATCACAAGACTTCTGGAACACTGTCCTTTGGACAGACGAGACCAAAGTGGAGATGTTTGGCCAGAATGCACAGTGCCACATTTGGCGAAAACCAAACACAGCATATCAGCACAAACATCTCATACCAACCCTCAAGCACAGTGGTGGAGGGGTGATGATTTGGGCTTGTTTTGCAGCCACAGGACCTGGGCACCTTGCAGTCATTGAGTCGACCATGAACTCCTCTGTATGCCAAAGTATTCTAGAGTCAAATGTGAGGCCATCTGTCTGACAGCTAAAGCTTGGCCGACATTGGGTCATGCAACAGGACAATGATCCCAAGCACACCTGCAAATCTATAACAGAATGGCTGAAAAAGAAAAGAATCAAAGTGTTGCAATGGCCCAGTCAAAGTCTAGACCTCAACCTCACTGAAATGCTGTGGCGGGATCTCAAGAGAGCTGTGCATAAACAAATGCCTGCAAACTTCAATGAACTGAAGCAATGTTGTAAAGAAGAGTGGGCCAAAATTCCTCCATAACGATGTGAGAGACTGATAAAGTCATACAGAAAATGATTACTTCAAGTTATTGCTGCTAAAGGTGATTCTACAAGCTATTGAATCATAAGGTGTACTTAGTTTTTCACACATGGCTTCTCCATTTTGGCTTTCTTTTTGTAAAATAAATGATGACATGGTGTAATATGTAATGTGTTGTTGTTCATCTGAGGTTGTATTTACCTACTTTTGAGAACTGCTAAGGACCAGATGATTTTTATTATGTCCTGACACATAAAACCACAGAACTCAAAGAGGATATACTTTCTTTTTCACACAACTGTACTTATTTTTACTTTTCTTCGTACATAACCAAATCTCACTTCCATATAACAAAGTAGGCAGAAACCTCATTCTTATAGGCAACCTTTTTCATTTTTTACAACAATCTTTAATTTCCTGCAATAAATCACATCTTACCTACTATCCTATTTTCAGCATTTGCATTTCTTAACATTCCTCCAACTATTTTCTCATTTTTTGTACAAAGATATACAAGTCATCCACTTATTCTAGTTTTTGGCAACTGATGTTTAACTTGCTATTATTTATTTCATTTTCCCTATTACACAACTGTGTTGGTCTTTGATACATTAACATTCCTTACTGTATCACACAATCTATCCAATATTAGCTGCAAATCATTCAGGTTCTCAGCCAACAACATGACATCATCCACATAGAAAAGTACACGTGCATTTATGGCCGCATAAATTTATGGCAGAAATAGGCATTCCTTACACATTTATCCATAAGTACATTAAACAACCAAGCATACATCACACATTCTTGTCTTATTCCCTGATCAACACTGATCCATTTGCTAAGCTTTCTATTTATCCACATTCATTTATTCGCATGTGTTATATTCATATATTGATTGCTTTTATTGAATCCAGCAACCAACCTTCCATGGTATTCATCCACACTATTTTATAACTCAAGTCTATTCACTTTACTATACACTTTTTATAAACTGACAAACATACAATAAACTTTTCCTCTCATTCATACATTTGTTCCTAAGCTAGACAAAATTTTAAATTTTGGAGCATCACAGATTTCAGTGGAAAACTTAAGCTAGTATAGTACAATTCAACACTATTTGCTAGAGAATAAGCCAAACAGTACTCAAATGACTTATTTCTATTAAAAATGGATGATTTTGTGGGGTATGTAAGTATTTCCCCAAATCAGTCAGACAATCTAATGTGGTTGTTCTTTCAGTTTTAAAACACTGTTTCTGATCACAGGTTCAACTCTGCCGGATGAACAGGTCCTTCTGTCCTCCCTTCTAAAACTTCCACAAAAATTCCAGTATGCTGTGAAATGAATATGGTGATGAAACTGTCTGGAGATTCATTTCGAAACAACATTATCATTCTATGAGAAGTTCAAAAATGAAATGGACCATAGGATAACAACTGCCATAGTCTTATTGGGCCCTTAATCTATACTCACTAAGTCAACCTCAGATTCTACCATACGCATAAACATAAAGATTATTTCCTAGGACTGAGACTTATACTACATACTTCTGCCTAAGGGAAGATAAAAGAGTTAGATTGCTCTTGGCCTCCAATGAAAGAAGATTTCTAACTAGTTACTTCCTCTCCTGGAATTTTTGCCGATCAAAGTTAAAAGGAAAAGGTAGAAATAGGCAGAACTAACCAACCTCAAAAGATAATTGCAAGCACTACTACACTATACAAGACTTTCAAACTTGCTTAAACCATTGCCGCATCCTTTCACCTTCCACCTAGTTGTGAAGTGGTGGCCTAGTATCAGCTCCACTAGGTAGATTGGACCAGAAAGTCAGCTCCACAGGAAGGCTAAAACTACTTTGACTGAGATTGGCTATAATAGAATCCTGCAAGTGCGATTGTGCTGAACCTCCCCTCCTTCTTATAGTTCAGTAAATTAGGGAGGTGTCTGCTGAGCCACTTCCAAATGTCATCTGGACATTCTGGACTTAAAAAAATATTTCAGCCCCTTTTGGCTAGGCAACAGCTTCTGCATATCTCCATCAAGGTAATCTTCCTTACTCTCTACACCTACTGTAGGTTGGCAAACCTTCTCCTACACATATTTTTGGGCTGGGCTTCCCAGAAGATCATCAATTTATCAAAATATATGGGAGGTCTATTCTCTCCTGTTAAAATCCTCTTAAGGTTTTACCATATTATATCTACTCAGTGACATAAGTGAGAAAGTATATATAACTTTAGTGTCACCCAAAGGCCAAGTTCACATAATTCAAGTTATTCTTTTTTGCCTGAAGCCTCCACTATAGAAAACTGGCAAGCAGTTTTGACTGGATGACTTGATATACCATACTCACATCAGGAGTGCATAATATCAACTGAATATGAGAAAACACTGAGAACAATTAAGACCTTTTCCTTCTTCTCAAGGTGTCCTTCATTCTGCTTTGTTTCTTGCAGGTGAACAGCTGCAGGGATTTAGGGTAAAAGCTCAACAGCATGGGTCCTCTTACCCTTCCTACAAAAGATCAGCCAAACTCAAATATGTCTAAGGGTACAATCAAGAGCTTTAATTCCTGTCAAGGTCAGGATTTTAGTTGCTCTTCCAACATTTTGCAGAGGAACAATTTGACTGGCATTAACCTTCTGCTCTTTACTTGCAAATACTATCTCCAGCTTCTGCAGCTGGCTCTTGAAAAATAAACTCTTAGTTTGCAGAGTCTTCTTTCAAGAGCAGTGCTCTTCAAATTAGAGATGCTTGAGGAATTCAGTTTGTAAATTCTAGTAAGAACTGGATTGATCTTCAGCTCCCAGGCAAATGTGCAGATTGGGAGCTATGCCATGGATTTTGCACTTGTCTGAGCACTGCAAAGCAGTTTTTTTTTTCCCTGTGGGTGTGCGTAAATATGTAGAACACATACACAATATTAAGCCACATGTTTTGACATCAAATTAAAATGGTACATTTTGAGATAAATACGTATTTAAGCATGAATTCTCACTGACATTTTAAAAATAGTTTGTTAATTAAAGTGGAAACAGGACAAAACAGCTTTATGAATTGGCTCATGCAAAAGGCCTTTTACATTTTTGCTGATTGAACAAAACAGGGTATTTATATGTTATATACACACACACAAACATACACACACTCTTATACATATCTATGTAGAAAGTGCTTTAATTGCTCTCATTGTTTTGCTCATTATATGCACTGTTTAGCTACCCCCACCCCACTAGGAAAGTTTGTTTTGCAGAGTGCCATAACATTTTTAAAATAAGTAAAAGTGACTCGGTTGAGAAATAAACTAACCCAACCATGCATGACTATCGTCTGCCTAGTGATTCTTCTGGATGCTTTTCAATCCCAGCTACATGGTTTCAGCCAAGAAGCAAGGAGGTGCCCTCAACCCCCCATGATACTTCCATGAATGAAGTCCTTCACTTTCCACGCTTTGCGGGGTTCCAAGGGAGTTGTTTTGGCCTTCAACAGGCAGATTCCTTTCAGAAAGCCAGCCCACATTCAACACATACCAGAAGCAGTTTTCTAAAACAAAGTTTACAGTTCACTCTTAAACAGATCGTTTGCTGTCCCGTAACAGTGTCTGCGTCCCATAATACAATTCCTATGATTCATCTGTTTTCCTTCACAATGTGGAAAATGGAGCTCCCCCAAGTGAAGACAGCACGCAACAGCACTATTTCTTCCTTTAAGAGGCCGACTTAAATCTGGCATCTTCCCTCAAAAGCTTACATGTGTACCTACTTGCTATCTTTTTGATGTTTGTTATTATCCCAGCTTCTAAGCTGCTTTTCAGGCCTTCTGATGGGCAAACAGTGAGCTTTATGAAAGAGCAATATATTAATATTAAATTAAATAAATTTATAATAAATTATAAATTAAATAATTCAATTTAGATGGGGCTAGCCAATCTGTTTAGTTTATTCCAAAAAAGTGTTGCAGCAGATATAAAATTTATTAAATTATAAAAAATATATAAAAAGATAAAACATTAACAGATGACATATGTAAGGCAAGGGGAGTGTCATCCCTTTCTTCATAGTTAGTTGCCCTTCACTGGGCAAGAAAGTCTTCTACTCCAGTTCACGGCAGATCCTGGCAGAACACTCTACTGTTATTTATACAAACTCAAGCTGATCTTTTCAAGCTTCTGTGCTCAGGACAGAAATATCAAGGATTAATGAGGGAGGCCCAGTGGGATTTCTTTATTTGATTACATTTTTACAAAACAATTTACACCCAACTCCCATAGACTCTGGGTGGTTCACAGATTAAAAAAAAAATGCACAGAACCATAAAATAATACATTAATGGAAACAAAAGATGGCACAAACCCACATTACCCAGAAGAGGGATTCAATTACCCTCGCCAAAGACCTGGGCAAAGAGCCAGATGTTGAGAATGGGATCAAATCTCAATGACGTCTTGCCCTGTCCTGTCCTGTTCTGTCCTGTCCTGTTGTCCTTGCTTGCTTGCTTGCCCCCTTTCTTCATATGGCTGTCTATCTCAGTATATGACTATGGGCAGCCAACAACAATTTAAAGCATCGATGACTCTGGGTGGCTCACAACAATCACACAAAGAAATTACAATAAAATCAATAAAACATATAAAGATAAAAGATGCAATATGACAGATCCAACAGAATGAAGCGAGGGGTCTCGCTCTCTCTCACCAACCATTTATTTTTTACAGTTTAGATTTCTAAGGCTGCCCAGCGACTCTGAGTGGAATACAGATTAAAAGAAGACCATAATACATTAAACCAAAAGGAATAAAAGAAGGTCTGTAACAGGGGAACAAGCATATCCCATAAACATAGAACACATAATCCAATCCAGGGAGGGGACACACCCCGATCTAGATCAGGTTCATTTAAAGGAGAGGGGAGTTAGGGCTTTTTCAACTTCCAGGGGAATTATATTCCAGAAGGCAGGTACCACAATAGAGAAGGCATGATGACAGAGGATGGCCACGGAGACCAAGACATCACTAGACAGTTTCTCAGGATCGCTAAATTTAAATAATATTTTTTAAAAATACTTGTGCCCCAAATCTCACGAAATAGCCAAAGTTTTCCTTTTCAATATATTTTAATTTTTTTTTAAAGTGATTTTATTTATTTGCTGGGGGGGGCACCTGCAACTTTGCGTTACATTGCACAGTGGGGATTGTTATTCCTTTGGGCTAATAAATATGAATAATTTCCAAAAGAAAACCCTCCGGAATTTGAGGAGTTGTCCCAATAAACCAGGAGGGTGTTGTTGCTCAAGCATAATGCTTGTGCAGGCATTACACAATTTACCGCAGTTGTGACCATTGGTGCTTGTCAGCTGAAAAGAAAAAAATGGTATTTTCCTTTATAAATACAAGTAAAATGACCGAGGAAGTAATGCAATCATCTCTGCTTTTTGGAGCTTTACAACATCACTTGATCTAGCCCAAAGGGAATTTTATCATTAAAAACTGGACTATTCAGCTTGTTCTTAAAACAAAAAGCTTCAGCAAACGGAAATGGCACATATATATAAATAAAAGAATTTTGATTATAATAGGAAAATCTTCTCTTCTATTGGAACAGTAAAACTCAAAGAAAGAGAAAAGAAAACGTGCAAGGAAAAAGGGGGAAAAAGAAAAAGTAATATAATAAAGAGAAAAGAAGTGACTTCCAACCTTCATCACAAGTATAAACAAATTTAGCGACTCTTCACCCCCTCTAAGGTTACAAACATTTATCTCTTCGTCCTATATCCCATCTCTTATATCTATAAACAAATCCATAAAACATCTTTTCAGTCCTGATGCCAGCAGAAAGTCCATAAAGGGTTACCAGAAGTAACAACATACAGTGGTACCTCGGGTCACGAACTTAATTTGTTCTGCAACTCTGGTCGCAACCCGAATTGGTCGTGACCCGAATCAAATTTTCCCATAAGGTTCAGTGTAAATATGGTTAATCCGTTCTGACCCCTATGAATTTGGTCGCCAACCGATTTTAGCTGCAACCCGAATCAAATTTTCCCATAAGGTTCAATGTAAATATCGTTAATCCGTTCTGAACCATATGTATTTTTTTTTTAAACCACAAAAATATGACACAAAGTACAGTACTGTACAGTACAAAGAGAGAGAATGCTAACCTTGCTCGAGGTGACTTCTGGCGTGGAGGACAGGAAGGCGGGTGGGGAGGCGGTTATTGTTTGGAGGGAGAGTCCCCCTCCCTACAGGAATCCATGACCACGTGTGTCAGCAGGGAAAATGGCCGCGGATCCTGTTCGTCACCCGATGCGGAGTTCACGAACAGAAGCAAAATTTTGCAAACGGTGCTGTTCGTGACCCGAATTGGTCATGAACAGAAGCGTTCGTGACCCGAGGTACCACTGTATCTTGTTTTAACCTTGATCGAATAAACCATCTTTATATTCCTTTCTTTTACTTCTAACAGTCTTAATCTTTAGTTCATTCAAATATTGTCATAGGATTTGATTTCTCTTCCTTTCTTCTTTGTCCCATCATGCAGAGTTCTTGTTTAACAATCTTCTTCTGTAAATCCAATAAGAAAAAAATTATCCAGGTCACTTTCTAGGTTTATCATTTCTATTTCCCTTTTGATTTTTAAAACCTCAGCCAATTTCTTTTGTATATACAGTTTTCCATGTTGTTCTTTCAGCCTGTCATTTGTAATTCCACTTTCAGTACCATCTCAATCTTGTCAGATCAAATTTGTTCCACATTTGTCATTTCTTCAATAACACCTTTTGGACATAATCTATCCACAGAGGCAGACATCATGACTGACACTGTTGATATTGTGACTAATTTCTGGCTCCATTTTTCAAAAGTCTCCTTTTAACATTTCCCATGTTATAACGTTTTGCATCATTCTGTAGGTCCCAGTTAATTATCACAAAAGGTAGGCTTGTGGTTTTTTTCCCTCTGACTAGAATCTTTAGTCCCCTCTAGTGTCCAGTTTTTAAAATCATAAAATTATCTACCTTTGTTATGTCTTGCAAAAATCAAAAACAGATCTATTTCCCACATAATTCCAAAATCTTACTGTAAAAGTTTCTATATTCCAAATTTATCTGGACCCTTAGTCTGTTTATAGCTTTCTAAGATCAAAATCTTATTTAGCTTTTTGCTGTTTATCTCAAATTCTTTAAATTCTTAAGCTTATGATTAAAATTCTATTTCATTCAGGATTGAAGGCAAATTCACCTGTGTTTTCAAACTTGTCATTCCAAAGGTCTCTAATAGCTTAAAAACAATAAGCAATTTCCAAAAGTGATTAGCAAGTTTAGCGAACTTAGTGTCCTTTAAAAGGCGCCGACCTCAGTTGCAAGCAAGATGACTATTCCCGTTGTCTCCTAGAGCTCACACCTGCAGGAGACCACTGTCCTGTGGCCTCCTTGTGAGGAGCAGCTGTCTAGAGCACATGTAGGTCATCTCCCATCCTCTCCTTCTCTGGAGAGGTTCCAAGGAACCAGTCTACTCACCGGTTCCTTGGTCTTTGCTGCAGTCATCGGCTCTGCTTTCACAGAGACATCTTCAGCCCACCATTCCTCCCCTGGAAGCTGGAAATAACTAAGTTTTTACATAACAAACAAAATAGTTATTAATATCCCAAATATTATTAATGCAATTAGGTATATGGTTTCCTAGTAACAAAAGAACAACACTTTTCTTTGCCCCCTAATTTCAACACAAATTCATATACTTCTGGAGAAACTTGTGGGAAGGACATTCTTCCTGTCTGGAACAATGCTGAATCTCTTTCTTTGTCCACCTGAGTAATTCATCTCAACTCCTGCTGTGTTTTAACATTCATTTATTTCCAAATGTTAAAGGAAGTTAGCTTAGACTTAGGAGTGTCCACAGGATCTGATTCTCTCTTAATTTTGGCAAAGGAAACATCGCACTGTTGAGATGCAAGCTCCATCCCTTTCTTGCAAGCTTGTGACATCATGGCAAAGGGGCAGAGTATACAGTAAGTTGTGATGCTGTTTCCATCCTTTGACACACACACATGTGCATAAATCTGTGCAGTTCCCAAAATGTCCTTTCATTATCCAGGGCTCCCAGATGCAGTGGACCCAACACATAGTGGCGTCATCCCCAGCCTAAGAGGAAGGTGCCTGATTGAGAAGACCATTCTAGAAGAAAATGACCAGCCAACCAACCAACCAATATTAAGTTGACATGCTTCAAATTAGTGTAGAGCTGGGCAACCTAAAAACCCACACAGAACAGGAGAAACAATCCGGATGAGAAGCCCCATTAATCCAGGTAATGTTCTTGTCCTGCTCACTGAAATGCAGGGAAGAAATAAGGGAGGCGTTGAGCTAATCCTTTCACAATGCCAGGATCTGAATAAAATGTGGAAGATCAAGCAAATGACTCAATATGGCCGCTTATGAAAAATGAAGGAAAGGGAAAAGTTACCCCATGAAAGAGAACATGACAGGCCATGACAGACACAACCTTCTAAAATCAGCTTAATCATCAGAGGAATATTACCTTTTTCACAAGGTAAAAATAGTTACTATTATAGTTTGCAAAGTGCCACACAGATTCTCTGCACGACACAGATGATTAAAATAATAATAGTAAATAACACTATTTACTATTAAATAAATAATCCTTTTTCCTCAGGTCAGCAAATAATCTGCTGTTCCATCAATCCTCTCTGCATCTCCAAATGATATTAAGTTGGCCTGCTCTCTTTGAACAAGAGCTTCCACCAAACCGGTATCCTGAAAAAGCCAGAATCAAACATTTCTCTGTTAAAATTACCGAATTTTAAAAGGAATGAAATAAAATTAGATAATTGGAAAGACTACATGCCTCAGGGCCTGGCTGTTTCCAAGACCACCTGCCCCAAAATGAATCTGCTCTTCCTGTAAGTTCTGGGAGAGAAGCCCTGCTGAGGTCCCATCTCCAAAAGAGTTTCATTTACAGGGACTCAAGAGTAGGACCTTCTCAATAGTGGCACCTCTCCTGCGGAACAACTTGCTCCCACACATGAGAATGGCCTTCTCCCTGCTGAGTTTCCAGAAAGACACAAACATCTGTCTCTGGAAAAGAGCATTTGGGGGATGTTTGTTTTGTTTTTGTGCTCTACCTCTCCTAGTTAGTACTACCATAATGTGCATTAATTGTCACTTTTAAAAATGTTTTTAAGGTAGATTTCTGTTGTATACCACTCAGAACTGTTTCGGAGCCCATCAGCATATAAATTCCAGTAATTAATTCATTAAATTTAAAAAATATGTATCTTTATAACCATTACTAATGGGAAACCAAATGGCTGGACTCACATATTACACTAAGCCATATCTTAATTCTTTGGATAAGTGTGCCACCGATGCACATTGCCAATGCAGTTATGAATGATGGTTTATTTCTACACTTGATAGATTAACGTACTTGTATGAACCTGGCCAACTGTATTTAACAAACCAAAGTTAAGCAGTTATTTATTATTTTTATTTTTATTTATTGGATTTCTCCCCCGCCCATCTCCCCCACAATAGGGGACTCTTGGCAGGTTACAAAGACATTAAAACTATAAATATATATAAAATACATACTATATATACAATTAAAACAATACTAGAAACGGAAAAATCCAAGAAGATGGAAAATCAGGGCGGGGACAGCCGGCCACTATGGGGTTAGCCATCTCCCTGCTTGAGATGTTCCCTCCCCACCCCAGGCCAGGTGGTAGAACCAGGTCTTCAAGGTGCTTCGGAAGGTCAGGAGTGAGGGGGCCAATCGCAGTTAATCGAGTTAGACCATGGCTTAGCATGTATAAACACAGTCCATGTTTTCAAGCTTTCTAGCCTCCTACTTCCTCAGCTTTTATGATGGTAAACAGCTACAGTCCCCAACCCAAAGATGGAAGTTTTACAAATTTCATTTCACCCTATAAAATTTGGGCAGTTACCCAGTCCAAGAGATGAAAATAAAGGTGATTTGTGACTTTAAATCTCCTTTCACTGTGCTAGGACAGTTTACACTGGAAAACCAACAGTTCCCTTCTTTGATCTGCCAATTCCAGGAAAGAAACCTTTTTTAGATTATAAACCTGCCCTTGCCTTCGTCCTAGGACTGAGAGTGAGTGAGTGGCTCAAGGTCACCCAGCAGACTTTGTGCCCAAGGCAAGACTTGAACTCATCGTTTCTAGCCTGGTGCCTTGACCACTACACCAAACTGACTTTCCAATGCATAGTAATAGGCTGTAGATTCTTAATAGACTACAGGAAAAGGAAATTTGCACCTAAGCTGTATTATTTCAGATTTTGGCATCTAATACACACAGATTCTGGGATTGTATAATGCTTTAAAAAATCAGAAAGCCGCAAAACAACAGTGGTTTTTGGAATACAACAAAATGAAATATGTATGTGTTGCTGTTGGGCAGGAAAACAAACGCTTTTCTCTTGGCGTTCCATTTCTCCAGCATGCCTTGAAAAAAATCATGAATGTATATGCTTCATGCCCAAGGCAAAGTAAAAATTTTCTCCCTCAATCATTAATTTATTTATATTTGGACAACCATTATTCACTGGGAGGGGAAAAAGAAATCATGGGAGCAGAGCAAATTTGCAAGTTGAGTCACATGTGGCCTTTCTGAATCATCTGAGAACCAAATCTTTGAAGTGACTCATCTTCTATTAACTGAAAGCAGACTGCAAGGTTTCTGCTCTCTCCCCACCCCCCGATAAAGAAAAAAATAAAGAAATTATCCACAACTAATACATTTATGTACTTATTTATTTATTTTATATGCCTCCTCCTTTTTCAAGCACAGGCTTAAAATAAGGGAATATTGAGCCTTTGCTTCAAAAGAAGAAGGCACTCAAATCTTCTGCAGATAGAATTAAAAGCTGGTTTGCCATGTACAAAATTAAACAAGGGATTAGACCATCTGAAATGTGAAATGGTAATAAATCAGGCAAGAGGCTGGACTTCCACTACAATGAAGTCCAATTTCCCTAAGGCTAAAATCTGATTCTGAGACTGGCTTACACTGCTTCAGATCATGATTTGAAGGATGGTTGAGCAACAGACTCCCAGACGACTGGAAAATGCCAAATGAAGCACGTTGGTGGGAGTCGACCCACACGTATGACACATTACTTGTACAAACTAAGCCTGCATTATTGGGGGGGTAACCACAACTGTCAGGCTGTTGATGGTGGCATGGCAGAAAGCCTGCAGGGTTAGCTTAACTGTTTGAGAAAGCAATCAAGAAACACAGCCTTGATTGCTAAGGGAGCAAGATCTGGTTGACAGCAGTTGCAGCTAAAGCATAATTCCATGTTTATTTTCTGTGCTTCTGCACTCTGAAAATGGTACCGGATAAGACCAACTTGGGATGGATGGAACCTCTCAAGGAGGCCAGGATGACTCCAAAGAGGTCAAGAGCACAAGAGGAAGCTCCATGCCATTCCTTGAAGGGAAAATGTTGGTCCTTGTTAAAAAAAAAAAACGAAAACTAAATTTGTATATCAATGCCTCCTTCCCCTTCCATCTTTTCCTAGTTATCAAAGTCTCAAACTGAATCAGATGTTCAGTTTTTGTTTTGCTTTTTTATTTACACTTTCTCTGAAAAATATCTTATTTTGATGCACTGTATATTTAAATAAAAGCAAATAATCAACTACATGGCAGCATTTCCCCCATTTCTTTTCATTAAATGCAGACTGAAAACTAAAACACAATACTGGAGAATTCTCTCTTCCAGATATGATTTTCATCCTATAAATTACAAATTCTTAAAGGTGGGCTTTAGGAGAAAAGCAAAACAAAAAGAAACAAATATTAGCATGGCCAGAAAGTGTGTGGCTTGGCAATTCTGCTAAACCTTAGCGCATCTGAATCTGCTCAGGAGTTGGATTGATTGAGATGGACATGAACCAACAGTCTTCAACAGGATGTTGAATGAACTCCAGCTCCTGCTAATGCCAACCTGTCACTTTTTAATTAGTACTGTAGGCACACTGCCTCTGTGCCTGCCATGGCAGGGCCATGCAAATTTGGGGCTATGTAGTACATCTAAAATCTATATTCAACAATACTGCCATATGAATTATCCAGGTCCTACTTCCAATGTGTATATATTAGCATAGGGTTGGAATAATTACAACGACAGTGCTAAATAATTGTGGTGTTTCTGAGTTAATGGCATATGTCTACAAAACTCCATTTGGCAGCACTGCCAGGCTGCCCCCACCCAGCTTTCTACTTCTCCGTTGGCACCCCAACTCTTATTCACTGAGAGCATCAAGAATTATTCCTGACCTTATTGGCAATGCCATCTTAACCACACCAGTCCTGGGGCATAATTAACCTGACAACACCAGCAACTCCTGTCAGGCTATATAGGCTTAGAATTTCACTCACTGCCATTGAGAGATAGGCTGGGATATGAACTCCAGAATTCACAGCAAGCCTAGCTATGGCTTTGCTAGAGAGTAATTGTGGCAGCTCTAATCTTAATGGCTCTAGATCACTAAAGAATGAATTAATGTGTTGGGTAGAATCTATGATTAGTCATAACACTAATTTAAGTCACTGAGAACCCCATATCAGCCTTCCTCCGACCACCCTACACACTCTCTTTCAAAGGCCTTCATAATCAAAAGAATATAAAATATAACTAATGAATCTATTTTCTACCTTATATTCCAAGCTGGCATCAGACTCCGTATAACTGAGTGTCACTTACAGCTGGTACACTTACATTGTAAGTTCTCCAGGGAAGGTGCTTGTCAGTTTTAGTTTGATTATTTCACTTGAAAAGTGCCATCCACATCTGTGATGCTATATTATTAGACAGAAGGAGCTATCTAAGATCGTAAATAAATATAGAAAGTCTTTCAAGGCCACTTAAGATTAAAGCAGGTTACATACTTTCAGATTATTCCAATACATGATCTTAATGGTCAACCACCACATGAGGCTGGCCCATGTAATTTAATTCTCCCTATCAAATACAGGGATAGAAGGTGAAAAACAGGTTGCTTTACCTATAGCCAGCCGCTGAGTCCATGACAGAGCTGAAATTTAAATTTAAATTGAGACGCTTCAGCTCCCAATTATCATGTTTTACAGCTCATAACTCTACAAAATCAATTCGGCAGAGAAACAAAAATCTGTCCCAAATTCAAAAGTTCTGCCATTGGTTGCAAGTGAAAAGATTACATAATGTGATAAGTATTTCTATGAATATACAAATTTCCATTTTGAAGAAGTGTCTATTAGGCAGAAGAGAAAGGGGAAGCCAAGGAGAAGATGAGGAAACAGTGTCTTAAGGTTAACTCACGCAACAAACATGAATCTTCACCAGTGCACGTCTGCTACAAATTGCTTTCTGAATGCCCTCAGGTGGGTCCCACTGAAAACTCAGTGCAGACACACCTTCATTAAGGGCACAGTATGGAGTTAGATGGTTTTACAAGCCTCCTACACTAATGAATGTCTTTGTAAGATATTTGTTCAGTTGAAGCAAGCAAATTAAAGTTGAATTTGGTAGCAATTTCAGGAACAAGCCACAGTAAGTAGGGGATTCAGCAGGAAAATGGTATGCAAGGAAGAATTCAGTTCCACACTACAGCATCACTGTCTTCCACTTCCCATAACTGCTGTTAGGGTTCTTCTGCCTGGCAGCCTTTAGCTGCTTCTCCTCCATACATAAACTGGCTCAAAATGAACCCAGCTTAAAAAAAATCATTTTTTGGACATCAACCCTTTCATCGACTTTGGCTAGATCAGACCATGGTTAACAGGACCTCAGATTAGTAGATTCAATCAATTAATCAATCACTTTCCTTTCTGTGGGCAGGTCTTAAAGGACATATAGATATTTTGAAAAAAAAATGCTATTTATGAAGTTAGAGCATCAAAACACATACAGTACTGTGCAAAAGTTTTAGGCAGGTGTGAAAAAATGCTGTAAAGTAAGAATGCTTTCAAAAATATATATTGTAATTGTCTGTGTTTATCAATTTACAAAATGCAAAGTGAGCGAACAGAAGAGAAATCTAAATCAAATCAATATTTGGTGTGACTACCCTTTGCCTTCAAACCAGCATCAATTCTTACACTTGCACACTTGCACAAAGTCAGGGATCTTGTAGGATTAGAGTCAGGTGTATGATTAACCAATTATACCAAGCAGGTGCTAATGATCATCAACTGCATATGTAGGTTGAAACACAGTCATTAACTGAAACAGCTGTGTAGGCGGCTTAAAACTGGGTGAGGAACAGCCAGACTCTGCTACTAAGGTGAGGTTGTGGAAGACAGTTTTATGTCACAGGTCTTCCACCATGGCAAGACTGAGCACAGCAACAAGACACAAGGTAGTTCTACTGCATTAGCAAGGTCTCTCCCAGGCAAAAATTTCAAAGCAGACTGGGGTTTCAAGATGTGCTGTTCAAGCTCTTTTGAAGAAGCACAAAGAAATGGGCAATGTTGAGGACTGTAGATGCAGTGGTCGGCCAAGGAAACTTAATGCAGCAGATGGAAGACACATCATGCTTACTTCCCTTTGACATTGGAAGATGTCCAGCAGTACCATCAGCACAGAACTGGTGGAAACCAGTGGGACCCAGGTACACCCATCTACTGTCCAGAGAAGTCTGGCCAGAAGTGGTCTTCATGGAAGAATTGCAGCCAAAAAGTCATACCTCTGACATGGAAACAAAGCTAAGCAACTCAACTATGCACAAAAACATAGGAACTGGGGTACAGAAAAATGGCAGCAGGTGCTCTGGACTGATGAGTCCAAATTTGAAATATCTGGCTGTAGCAGAAGGCAGTGTATTCGCCGAAGGGCTGGAGAGCAGTACAATAATGAGTGTCTGCAGGCAACAGTGAAGCATGGTGGAGGTTCCTTGCAAGTTTGGGGCTTCATTTCTGCAAATGGAGATTTGATCAGGATCAATGGTGTCCTCAATGCTGAGAAATACAGGCAGATACTTATCCATCATGCCATACCATCAGGGAGGCCTGTGATTGGCCCCAAATTTATTTTGCAGCAGGACAACGACCCCAAACATACAGCCAATGTCATTAAGAACTATCTTCAGCGTCAAGAAGAACAAGGAGTCCTGGAAGTGATGGTTTGGCCCCCACAGAGCCCTGATCTCAACATCATCGAGTCTGTCTGGGATTACATGAAGAGACAGAAGGATTTGAGGCAGCCTACTTCCACAGGAGATCTGTGGTTAGTTCTTCAAGATGTTTGGAACAACCTACCTGCCAATATACTATTATTATTATTGTTGTTAAAACAGAGTGAATGATTTATCTACCTGAGAAGGGAACCAGTTGACACGATGTTTTTCTGAGCATTGATATATAATAAAAAAAAAAACTGTGTGCAAGTGTACCTAGAAGAATTGATGTTGTTTTGAAGGCAAAGGGTGGTCACACTAAATATTAATTTGATTTGGATTTCTCTTCTGTTCACTCACTTTGCATTTTGTAAATTGATACACATAAATAATTACAATATATATTTTTGAAAGCATTCTTACTTTACAGCATTTTTTCACACCTGCCTAAAACTTTTGCACAGTACTGTACATCTGCACACATAGTGACCAGTTTTAAAATATTCATTTTCACAAGTTTGGCTTCCTAATGTCTGCAGCAGCTACTGCTATAGTAATGCTCCAGAACTTTAGTGATGATCATGTTTGCCTCACATGAAAACAGTTTCCAGTTCAAAACCAGACAGAAATAATGCATTTTTAAATTGTTATTTTTATTTCCTTGAAATACCCTTTTCTGTCATTTTTTTAACCACTTCACCAGTGGACCATGTCATCATTCTTGCCAGCACTTGAAGTAAAAGGAGAAACTAGCAGACTCTTGTCAATTTCACCCTGTTCCTAGATTTATAAGATCTGCAAATGACTTAATATTGTTTATTTCTCACTGGGGCCACCTTATAAAGAAAAAAAGGTTCAAGCACTTCAACAGTTTACTGGTGGACTAATTAAGAAAAAAAGGCCCAGAGGAAAAGTGGGTAGCTGTTTTTTTTCCCAGCAAGGTTTTGTTTATCCTTGAATTCTGGTATGAACAACTATTTTGTTCCAGAGACTGCAGAAAATGTATTGATCTGGGATCACTTAAAATAAAGAAGTAACATTTTGTATTTAATATCTTTTATGCAGAGTGACGGGCCAATCTCAGCTTGTCGGAGGAGTTCCTGTATTACTATATACATATAGTCCTCAACTTACAACCATTCTTTCAGCAACTGTTCGAAGTTACAACAGTACTGAACGAATGGTGGTTACAACTGGTCCTTAGAATTCTGGCCATCCCAGCACCCCCATGGTTATGTTATTGCGATCTGGGCGCTTGGCAACCCATTTGCACTTACGACTGGTTGCCAAGCCACCCATGATCACCTGATCACCATTTGTTACTTTCTCTGACGGCTTCTCCAGAAAGTCAATGGGGAAGCTGGCAGGAAAGGTCACAAGTAGCTGGGGTAAGTCTCTCCCACCTGCGCAACCTCCCCAGCCCCTCTGTGTTCATGCCACTCTGCGCCTCTCATGCACCTCCATGCACCCTTCTTGACCCATGTAGTGCCTCTCGCACACCCTCTTGCACCCTCCCCCGCACCCCCTTACTCCCTCCCCCACCTGGCAGCAACCACTTTCCTGCTGCCAGTGTGTGACTTGCAACTTCCTGCCAGCTTCCCAACTGAGTTTGGTTGTGGGAAACCGGCATGAAGTTGCATCGCCTAATGACCATGGGACTTAGTTAACAATGGCAACTGGGACTGCAGGGATCACCATTGCTAAGCAATGCAGTTGTGCTTTATGACCGCATTGCTTAGAAATGGAAATTCTGGTCTCAACTATTAGCATAAACTGAGGACTATCTGTACTTTCATTATGTCTTCCAGAAGCCCCTGGTGATTTTGTTTTTCTTTTTAATGTGTGTGTGTGTGCGCGCACGTGCATGTGTATATACATGTGGTGTGTTTCGAAGTTTTCTAAAAGTATTTTATTCTTAAAATTCTTATTCAATTTTTCTCTTTTTTCTATTTGTGTTTTTTTTATTTTTCTTTTTAGGTTTTTTTTTTCTCCTTTGCCTATAGAAATACTGATTATTTTTTATGGAGGGTTTTTTCCCCCCCACTTTGTTGTCTTTAGTTTCTTCCTAGAACATACAAGAAGTTCATATACTTCCACAAGAGAAAAATATTTTATCTAGAAGATAGGTTGGTCAAGTATGTATTAGTGGGAATTCAGAATTTGCTAGGAAGGTGTAACTGTTTAACACGTATTCAAAATAAGTTATAACTTAAAAAAAAAAAAAAATTTTAATCATTATATAGCATTCATTAATTATTACAGTCATGCAATATTAGATACAAAGGACCATTCAGGTCCTTAGGTGTTTTTAGTCTCTTTTTTTTTGAACAAAAAATGTTGGTTGCAGATCGTAAAAAGTTTTAGATCCTTTGTTAGCCTCTAACAGTGTCCCAGTTCAATTTATCTCTTGTACATGGAAAGCGCTACTAGCTCATACATTCGAGTTTAATTTGCTGATTATACAACAAGTTTTAAATCTTTCAGAGCAAGAATATGCTTTCTTCTCATTTCTACATCAGACTTGTTCCTGACTTAATTATGTTTAGTATCAGATACTGTTTCAGCAATCAGATCCTGAACAAATCAATAAAGGTAATATTGGTTGTATTGCATTATCTGATCATGTTCCAGTATTATGAAATGCCATTAAAAAGTCTTTTTTTTAAGGTGGTACTTAAATATGTTATTAATGGATCCACTTTTTATAAAACAGGTAAAATGATGTTTTGAAGATTTATTTTAATAGGCAGCCAATCTGAAAAATTAATGGTTGTTTGGAATACTTTTAAGGCATATATTCATGTTTCTATTACAGCATATGCTTCCTGGAAAAAGAATTTTAAAAGCTTTAAAAGCTGGAAAATAAAGTTATGGAACTTTTGAATACGTACTTATGCAAAATAACCAATACTAGAATTATATAAAGTTTTGATGTTGTCAAATTGGAACTTAACTCCCTTTATATGCTTGATATAAAATATTCATTGAATTATGTAAGTAAGACCTGGTAAATTATTGGCCTCCCATATGAAACAGCAACAACAAAGTAATATTATTTGCACTATTAAGAATGTTCAAGGCAAAGTATAAAATGACTTTGATTTAATAATCAATTTTTAAAATATTTCTACTTGACTTTATAATACTGAGTGAATGATTACTAAGGATTTTTTAAATGTAACACTCCTGAAGTTTAAACATAGCTAAGCTGTTTACCTAGGTGCACCACGTTTTCTAGATATATTAGAGCATTTGGGAAAAATCTGAGTCTTAATTCAGTTAATAAAATTCTGTTTATCACATATTTGAATTTTATCAATTAATGCTGATATAGAACACTCATACTTATCTGTAAGATATATAATTAGCATATAAATAATCATTTATCTTCACCTTCAGCCACTTTCACATCCATAATGTCTTTTAATTGCTTGATATGGCAAGTCAGTGGTTCCAAAATCAAACTAAATATATGAGATAAAGGGCACAGGATATTTAAAAGGTTATTGAGAAACAGCAGGTACAATCAGCAGGATCTTTACCAACTGTCAAAAGTCACATTGAAGAAAAATGGAAAAATACATTTTAAAAGGCATCATTCTAAACCTGGAACACTATTGGAGCAAAGAAATCAGTGCATGTTTTGTACCCTTCAAAAATATTTCCCTCCTATATTGTTTATAGTGAGGTTCTTTTGTTAAATGTTAATGCCAAAAGTTAGTCTGCTGCACAGTCTACAGATGACATTAACTTCATTTATGCATCCTATACCATATGGTTTTATAGAAGTACAAAAAGACTCTGATAATATTAGATTACTGGCTGATATTTTAAATATGTATCCAGAAAAACTGGAATTGGCAATGGTACTTTTGTTACACTGGAAAAGGCCTTTGATATGATACAGTCCACATTTTTTAGCAGATTTTCCCGAAATACAGATTTCCTTATTTTTAATTAATTGGATTATAATGGGTATTCTAATTCCTTGGCCAAGGGTTATTATAAATTAAATTATTTCTTTACCTATGAAGATATCTCCTTGATCATGAAAGGATGCCCTTTACACGGTCTTATACTGAATCTGATTTTGGAACCATTGGACTGTCTTATTGGGCAATTAAAGGTCATTCTAGGCAGAAAAGTGGTTAAATATGAATATAAATTGTTATGCCAATGATACATTATAATCTTGATAATTAAGAATATTCTAGATCAAAACATACCGATATTATAATAATATGATTATTATACTCTACTCTACTCTACTCTACTCTACTCTACTCTACTCTACTAAATAATATCAAGTCATCTGAGGAGCCATCTCGCCCCCATTATATCTGCCTGCCCCACTCGGTCCAACAGAAGGGGCATATTACAGACCCCACCAGTCAAGGAATTCCTGCTGGCGGGGTCAAGGAAGAGTGCTTTTTCTGCCTTGCACTCCACCCTGTGAAACAACTTACCACCTGAGGTGCAGGCCACCCCCGCTCTCCTAGCCTTCTGAAAAAGTGTGAAAATATGGTTATGCCAAATGGCCTGGGGGCCTGATACAAGCTTGCATTGTTGGAATTGGCTGGTGGGATGATTGATACTGCTCCTCCCATCATCTTGAATTGTATATAGGCTTTTATATAAAATTGTTATTAGTTAATTTAATATGGATATTTATATTTGTATTGTTTTTATTGTTTCAGATTTTAATTGTAAGCTGCCCGGAGTCACCCTCTGGGGGAGATGGGTGGCACATAAATTTTATAAATAAATAAATAAATAGCGCAACAGCTGTAAATAATCAGATTACCCATTTATTGGCGTAAAACATACTTTCTATAAGCTTTAATGTGAATATAAATCTGTAAAAATTATGTGGTGGTTGTGTTTTTTTTTCTTCTTCTTTTTTTTTTTGAGTGATTATGAGTTCCAACTTCCTGCTGGCTTCCCCATCGGCTTTCTTTGTGGGAAGCTGGCAGGGGAAGTTGGACATTGCGATCACATGCCTATGGGGATGCTGTGATGGCCAGAACTCCAAGGACCAGTCATAAGTACTATTTGTTCAGCGCCATTGTAATGAATGGTTGTAACCCAAGGACTACCTGTATAGTTTCTTGGGGATATATAAAAAGGATGAGAAATAAGCAGCTTGTGAATTTGGTTAATGCACAATATTCTCTGTTAAATACTTCAACTCCACACACTCAACCTCTGCAAATGAGATTTGCTTCAGGCATTTTATTTCTCATTAAAACAATACTGTCAACCCCAATATTGCACTGATACTAATATCAAACATCTATATTGCTTATTCAAAGTACTCCCTTGTTTCCAAACCTACTGAAAGAATCAGAATAGCATCTTTGTGGAATCTTCTTGTCAGGAAGGAAGAGAATCACTGTAATATTTAGCTAGAGATGTATTCATAAAATTCTGGGGCTGTATAGCAAAAATACTGGATCTTAAAAAAAAAAAACAATTGTGGTTAATCAGCTATCCAATCACTACTATCAAATAGCAGTCAAGCAGAATCCTAAGGAGAAAATGTTGACAAACAAATGGGTCATGAACCATGAGTCTTCTTGACCCATGGCTAAATGCACAGTCAGAATCAAATGAGCTGAAATTCAGATGCAGAAACTCATTCCTTGGACGACAGAACTTGGTCTCAACAGACAGATCTCAACAATATGAGAGTACATAGGAAGAAGCCCCACAGCACGCAAAGGCTACTAAAGGAATGTGTAGTATGTCACTTCACCTACAGAAACTCAGTGGTGTGATGCCCTGATTGGTTTATTTACCCGTGATTATTATTATTTGCCAATTCAACATTTTGATATTGATACTGGGGGAAGAGTGACAAGAAGTGCTTCAGAATGAAATACTGCTTTCTATCTTTGTTCACTAGAAAGTCTCTGGGCCTCATGTGGACTCATTTTTATGAAATAAAAACGGCAGACAAGGCAAGGCCACCATTTTGCTTTGAAACATTCTTGGTCTGAATTAACTGTGCCCGACTAGTAATAGGAGAGGTTTCAAAAAAGCATGGGGTGGGGGAACCTGGGGAAGGCTGGGGAAGAACCAGTGACTGGGTTCACACGAAGTAAAATGAAATTGGGAATCTCACCATATTGAGGGAATCTATCATCTTAGGTTGCTATGCAAACCTGGCTTTTACATTAAACTATATGTGTATGTTATGCAAATAAAGCAATTGTTATTTGTAATCTGGGCTTTGGCTTTATCACTGTTGTGTGAATGTAAAAGGAAGTAATGAGGAGTTGCAACTGAGTATTAGCAAGACTTCCTGCCTGGCATGACAATAAAACACACACTCTCTGGAATTTGGAGTGAGAACAACTGGAAGGTGATCCTGAATAAGAGAGAACTGAACCTCAGATAAGATTTCTGTTTTGGAATCACCTCTGCCTTTCCTCTTCTACAAGTGAATGATTTTTTTTTCTTGGTCATATGTATGCTTTACATATGTATGCTAAGATATATGTTTTGTAACTTTAAAAGATTATACAAGCTAGTTTTCTCCCAAGTGTTAGAATGAGAATCCTTGTTTCAACTAATCATTCTTCCATTCTTGTGAATCTGAATTGTTGTTTAAGCTAAACAGCCATTTAAAAGTGCAATTACCCAAACTCATGGAATAAGAGGATGCCAGTCTGCATTTGATTATATATACATATGCAAGTATCCAGCAGTCTAATAACAAATTATCTTTTTTCATCCGCAAGACACTACCAAAAGTCAACACTTCCTTCCATCATACTTCCCTTTGCTGGCTTCATTATTATTTCATTCACCCACTGAGATTCTTGTTCTCAGACAACTTTTTTCCATGCTTTGTAAATTGGTTGGATGACTCATATTGTCCTCTCTTGTTAGGACTAAATGTAATCTTCAGAACATACAGTATAGGAAGTTACAAAGCGAGTTGCAGCAATTTAGTATATGTTCTGTTACAGGCGGCATTCATTCAAAGATATACCACCTTTAACAGTACCTCTCAAAACCTGCAAAATGCTCATAGTTATGGCAGGTCCCATGTATAAATGAGCCTGTGCATCCAAAACTCTTTAGAAACTACAAGAAGGACTACCCAGAATGTAAGAAGGCTGATCAGCTAGACCAGACTACAATAGCCAAGCATTGGTTTTTGAGAAGACCACACAAGTAGGACATGAAGGCAAAGGGACTCCTCTGCTCATATTCTACAGCAATTAGAATTCAGAAACATTGCTTCTGCTCCTGTATAGCCATACTGATTAGGGAAGGACAGTACTTCAGATTCAGTCTGTAAAAGGTTCTTCAAAACACATGGGACCACAAACACAGCACCTATCTGCAACTCATTAAACAGCAACCTAATTTTCCAGGTTCACAAATTGCAACAAGGAGACTTCTACCAGAGACCCACATTCCTAGAAACAGACACAGCTACTTTAATGAGTTGCCAACAGGTGCCCCACACATTTTAATGCATCTGTTCTCAATTGAAGCTAAAGCCTTAATAATGGTTAATAACTACTGACAGTCTTAATGCTCATCCACAGTTCAAAGTATCTTTATCGCAATCTCCTATTCCATATTTTCTATCTAACCAGTAACAGCCACATCTAACCAGAAGCAGACTAAGGTGATGATACATTTGGAACACACTGAAATTTCTGAATGTCTGGGTTGCAATGGGAAGTTTCTCAATAAAATTATGCTTGGGGCCTCTTGCCAATTTCCCTGTTTTCATAAAGCAGATGTCAATATTTATGGTTCAGACCATAAATATGTTGTCTGTGTGATAGTACTTGCCTAACAGAGTCCTGACTAACAATAGATACATCTTTTTTTTTTTCTGCATGGATTTTATTTGGAGTTCTAATTTCTAGTTTTAAGGAAGGAAGCATAGCTGATGCTTGCAGTTTTCCCAGAGTCCCTTCCCCCGTTGGGATGCAAGGAGACAAAGTCATGGTGTAAAACACTATATTATGACAGCCATAAGTGGAGGAATTCAGTTATGAATCTGACGGTCCTCACCCTGTAATAAATGCAAGTGTAGAAGAAAGTAGACCTGCATTATATTTCTGACCTGGAGTTATAATTATGCAAGTAATAAGAAACAGGAGCAAAACGGATAGCTCTATTACCTACAGATAAGCATAGCAAATTCAATGTTATGTTACCTAATTCTTGATCCAGGAAAAGAATTCGGCTGCTTCTAAATGCCAGTTCAGTCTGTAATAAGGCATCCCTCATCAGTGGTTTAATCACAGATGAGAGGGCTGACCTGGCATGCATCACTGAGACCTGGCTGGATTCGAAGTGGGGGGTAGCCCTTGCAGAGTTATAGCCAGCCGGGTTTCAAGTGTGGCATCAGCCGAGATCCTGGGGCAGGGGTGGAGGTGTGGCAATTGTCATCCAGGAATCCCTTATGGCCTTCAGGGCGCTGCACCACAGGTAACTGGATGTGAGACCCTGTTCATCAAGTTGAGCTCTAGGGATCAGTTGGGATTGCTGCTGTCGTACCAGCCTCCCTGCTGCACAGCAACTTCCCTGCCTGAGCTCCTTGACGCCATTTCTGGGTTGGCAGTGGAGTTCCCCAGGCTTATGATCTTCAGGGACTTCAATTTGCCTTCTCTAGGGGTGGGGTCTGAGGGGGCTCAGGAGTTTATGGCCACCATGACGGCCATGGGCCTATCCCAAATCATCCAGAGCCCGGTCTGGTCATACACCAGATCTGGTGTTCCTGTCGGAGCAATGGCTATGTGATCTGAAATTGAGGGAGCTTTTGGCGTCCCCCTTGTGATGGTCAGATCATGCCCTAATCACAATCGGATTCCCTAGCACCACTATCCACTGCAGGGAGACTGGACTTATTACATCGGTCCTCTCCCTGGCAACTAATGGACCCGGATGGGTTCCAGAGGGAGCTGGGAGCTGTTCCTGCTGGTCTGCTGCACAGTCCATCTGAAGCCTTGGTAGCCACTTGGAATAAAGGGGCAGCTGAGGCTTTGGATCGGATCGCGCCCATGCGACCTCTCTCCTCTCAGGGATCCTGGCACTCTCCATGGTTTACGGAAGAGTTAAGGGAGAGGAAGTGAGAGAAGAGACTCCTAGAGCGTCGCTAGCGCTCGACGAGGGATGAACTTGACCGAACACAGGTTAGAGCAGCTATTCATGCCTACTTAGTGGCAATAAGGGCAGTGAAGCATCATTACTCCTCCACTCTTATTGCGTCCACAGATAGCCGCCCCACAGCCCTGTTTTGGGTGACACAAGCCCTCTTGGGTAAGGATGGCTCAGAGAACTTTCTGCAGGGACGTGCAGAGGAATTTTCTTGGCATCTGTCAGATAAAATTGCTCAGATTCATTCTCAGTTGGATGCTGGCTTTACTGCAGGTCCAGTGGAGGTGCCTAGGGAGGAGTCTTGCCCTGTTATCTGGGAACGGTTTGAACCTGTTGGACCTGAGGAAGTAGACAGGGTCCTTGGAACTGTGAGCTCAGCCACCTGCTCTTTAGATCCATGTCCCTCCTGGTGTGATGGAAGGCATGAGCAGGGAGGATTCTGGAATGGAGCTTCAAGGTTACAGGGAAGGGGAAGTGACATTCCAAGCATCTCCTCAGCCCCCAGCTGAACTGTGTGAAAGTAAGGAGGAAGAGACCGGCCCCTCCCTAAGGGCTTAATGGTTATAGTTGCTCTCGTTGGGGAACTAGAGTTTGTCTGGCGAGATTCTGTCTCTTAGGTGCTAGCTAATAAAGAAGCTGAGCTGATTCCCAGACTGTCTCGTGTGATTCTTGGGCTGAACCTGACACCTGGCTTGTGAAAGCAGCCCGGGGGATGTCATGCAAGTGGGTTCTAGTGATGGTTGATGCATCTTGAGTGAGGGGGTTGTTCCCTCACCTCTTAAGGAGCCCTTGGTTCGCCCCCTCCTCAAGAGGCCATCACTAGACCCCACTATACTGGACAATTTTCGTCCAGTATCTAACCTCCCCTTTTAGGGGAAGATGATTGAGAAGGTGGTTGCTCAACAGCTTCAGAGGACCTTGGGTGAAGCAGATTATCTGGATCCCTTTCAGTGGGGATTCAGGCCTGGGTATGGGACAGAAACAGCATTGGTCGTGCTTTTGGATGATGTCTGTTGAGGGCAGGATGGGGGTTGTGCATCCATCCTTGCCCTACTTGACCTATCAGCAGCTTTCGATACCATCAACCATGGTATCCTTCTGGATCAGCTCAGAGGATTGGGGGTGGGTGGCACCATGTTGTGCTGGTTCACCTCTTTCCTCCAGGACCGATTCTAGTCGGTGGTGGTTGGGAAGGAGAGATCCCACTCTCAGCCCCTGTTATGTGGGGTGCCACAGGGTTTGGTGTTCTCCCCCCTCCTATCTAACATCTACATGAGGCTCTTGGGTGAGCTTGTCCATTGCCATGGGGTGAGGTATCATCAGTATGCTGATGATACCCAAGTATACATCTCTGCCCCTGGCAAATTAAGCGATGCTGTGAATGTCTTATCCTGGTGCCTGGAGGCTGTGAGGATCTGGATGGGGAACAACAGGCTTCAACTGAACCCTGGCAAGATTGAGTGGCTGTGGTTTCTGGGGCCTTCTGGCGGTAGAGTTATGCCATCTTTGGTACTGAATGGGGTTGCACTGCCCAAGACACACCCTGTGTGCAATCTGGGGGTCCTCCTCGACTCATGACTCCTGCTTGAAGAGCAGGTGGCAGTCATGGCTAGGAGAGCCTTTGCACAGCTTCATGTTGTCCACCAGTTGCACCCATTCCTAGATTAGAGGGACCTAATCACCGTCACTCATGCCCTGGTCACCTTCTGTTTGGATTTCTGTAATGAGCTCTACATGGGGCTGCCCTTGAAGAGTATCCAGAAGCTTCAACTGGTGCAAAATGCAGTGGTGTGGGCAGTTATGTGTATCCCCAGGGTGGTACACATTACACCTCTGCTTCGCAAGCTGCACTGGTTGCCAGTTTGCTTCTGGGTCCAATTCAAGGTGCTGGTTTTGACCTTTAAAACCCTTCATGGCATGGAGCCAGGTTACCTGTGGGACTGCCTCTCCCCAATTACATCTGCCCGTCCCATCAGATCTGGCAGAGAAGGCATGCTGCGGATCCCGTCTGCTAGAGAATTACATTTGGCGGGTCCCAGGATGCAGGCCTTCTCTACTGTGGTGCCTGCCTTGTGGAATCTTCTCCCCTTGGAAGTGAGATTAGCTCCATCCCTCTTAACATTCCATAAGTCCCTCAAGACCTGGCTTCGTGATCAGGCCTGAGGTTCTCAGGGGACCGGGGAGATTTTACGATGGCTCCCTTATTAATTTCATCCGCTCCTGTTTGGTGTGTTTTTACTGTTTTTTATATGTAGTTGATTTTATGTATTTATTTTTTTTAGTTGTTGTACACTGCCCAGAGTCACCTTGTGTGAGATGGGCAGCTATATAAATATGATTGATAGATAGATAGATAGATAGATAGATAGATAGATAGATAGATAGATAGATGATCTGTGCAAGTTCAAAGTTAATTGGGGGGAAAACTGCTTTTCAGTTAAACATAATTAAATAATTGCTCTAAAATTTACTGGAGTTCATTTTTTTAAAAACAAAACAAAACTTCCTTTTATCCCTCAAGGGGAGGCGTCTTTTACTATTAGCATGTCAGCTCTCAAAGAGGATAGAATGACAAACCAAGTCTAACTCTATGCTGCAAAAAGATTGTGTCGAAACTAAGATCACCCTACACACCCCAAAGTAAGAGTTACCGTGTTGCTATATGTGCTGTTCTAATAAGCAGGAGGGGGGATGCGGTGGCGCAGCGGCTTAATGACGCTGAAAGTTGCCGGCCAGAAATGGCTGACGCTTCAGCGGTTCGAGTCCAGCCTTCGCGTTAACAGGGTGAGCTCCTGTTTCCTCCCCAGCTCCTGTCAACCCAACAGGTCGAAAACTCACGTGAGTAGATAAATGGGTACTCTCACTCCGGTGGGAGGAAAAATGCTGGCAGCGCCTTGCACAGAGAGACGGGACCAGTTGCCGGTAAGCGCGAAACCGCGCTCGCCCGAAAAGGGCGCGAAGCAACGGAAACCCCGCCTCCTGCGCTCGCCAGCTGGGCTCTGCTCTAGGAAGGAGGCTCTGGCAAACCACTTCCGAAAAACAATTGCCTTGAAAACTGCAAGGACTCATCCAGGCAGTCACTGCAGGGTCAGTAATGACTGAGCGCAGACAAAACACAATAAGCAGGAACTTTACTTTTCCTTAGAAAACTAACCTAATATCAGAGATGTCCTAGCCCTTAACAACAAACCAAACATTACACAAGTTCCCATAAATTCCCAATCCCAACAGGCCACATCTGTTTGGACAGAACAGCTTTCCCCAATGCCTTCCAGTTGGGTTGGATTATAAGTCCTATCACACAACCTACTCACGTCAATCAACATAGCCATTGAAATGTACATGAGTTGGAGGAGAAACATGATTGCTTTGTCAAGGAACTTCTGTTTGCATATTATGACTTACAATGGAATACTTTGAGAGCTTTTTCCAGCTATCTTAATTTCTTTGCAACCATTTCCAACAATTATCTGATGAGATTCAACAAGGGTTGCAACAAGAAAAACCACCATGAGGAACATATGCATATTATTATGCCAAGACACTCTTAAAATAAAGATCTAATGATAATGCCCTTATTACAAGTTCCTACTGTTAAGGGTGTCTTAAGGTATGAACATGCATATTTTCTCCAGGCAAAACTTCTTGTTGGAGAGGCCCATTCTTCTCACTCATCTAAATGGTGACTTTCCAGAAATGCCACTTGGCACTATCAAAGCCAAGCTCCAATGTTAACAGGCGATGAAAATTCGCAGACTGCAGATAGAATATGAACAGACATGCTAATTATTATTAAATTTGGTCCAACTCTTCCTCAGCATATAAGAACCAGAAGAGTTTGGAAATCTAAGCTGGAGAAAAAAAAATGGAGTATATAAGTAAGCAATGCTAAACAACCTCACCCCCACCTCTTTTGTATTTATAGGCAATGAGTTTGTCACTGATTTTTTCCAGAATATTTTTTCAACTTTCTAGTGGAGCCTGACTCTGCAATTCCCAAGTGGTTTCTCCATCCAAGCACTAAACAGGATGCATCCTGCTTAGGTTCCAGGCACAGACACAGCTAGCCAGGTGACCTAAATAGGATAATGTGGTCTTAAGTTACAAGAAGGTAGATATTTGAATGTTTGGCAGAACTAATCTATTTTCTATGTTCACACAATACAAGGAATAATAAGCAAACCACATGGGCTTGGTTTGCAAGAACTTGCTGAGCCTCCAAAATAAACAAATCAATAAATAACCAGCATAGTTATCTGATATCAATGCAGCCACTAGCTCTTTTAAGCATTTTGCACAACCTATGATTCTATGAAGCTTGGGTTCCCCCATTCAGGGTATATCTCTGAGATTTTGTGGGGCATTTTCCCATCCCTTCTCTCTCTTTTACAACCCCTCTTTCAGATGGCAAGCAACAAATACTAGAGCTTTTCTCACAAAATATCCAACTCACCTTTAAAATTAATAAACAGAAGACAAAGATGTTACCAAAAATATGAAGATATAGAAGATCAAGCAGAATTGATGAACAAAACAGGTTTTACGATCAAGAAGAAAGTAAAATATTTGGGTGTTAATTTGAGAAACATGAATTATATGTTATTCAAAACAATTATGTTAAGACATAAAATGAAGTTAAAAACAATATGTTAAGATGGGAGAAATTACAATTGTCATTGTTGAGGAAAATTTCTGTGACTGAGATGAATGTTTTGCCTAGAATGTTATTTTTGTTTCAGACAATACCTGTTTTGACAACTGATGTATCAATTAAACAATGGCAGAAAGATATATCTAGATTTGTGTGGCAGGGGAAAAAACACGAGTTAAACAAAAGGTGTTACAAGATGCTAAAAAAAAAAGGGGAGGATTGGGTTTACCGGATTTGAAATTATATTCTGCAGCTTGTTGCTTAGTTTGGATGAAAGACTGGATGATGCTAAGAAAGAGAAGATTATTGGAGTTAGAAGGACATGATTTGAGATTTGGGTGCCATGGTTATTTATGGTACGATAAAGCAAAGGTTAATGTGCGTAGATTTTAAAAACCACTTTGTTAGGCATTCCATATTGAGAATATGGAATAGATATAAAACCAAGTTGTGTCCAAAAATACTTCTGTGGCTTTCAGCACAAGAAGCATATTATAGAAGAGAAATGATAACTAAACACATAATTAACTTATGGTGACATATTAGAATTTCCTCAAGGAGAACGCAAAATGAAATCAAGGGAAGATTTGGCATTAGAAGCGTATACTTGTCAATGGTTTTCTTATGTACAATTATTAGAAAGATTTAAAGTAGATAAAAGAACTTTTGGTTTTGAGCACTGTAAGACTGAGTTTGAAACAGAATTGTATACAAATGATGAACATATTATTGCCAAAATGTATATATGTATTCTACTGAAATATGAAATAGAAGAACAAGCGAAAGAATGTATGATAAAATGGGCTAAAAAATTTGATTACAACATACAAATGGAACAATAGGAGAATGTGTGGATGAAAGGACTGAAATTTACATTATGAGGCAACCTTAACGAGAATTTTTATAAAATGATATATTGTTGGTATATGTCTCCAGAAAAATTGTCTAGAATGTATAAAGGTACTTTGAATTTATGCTGGAAATGTGAACAAGAGGGGACATTTTACTATGCTTGGTGGACGTGTAAAAAAGCTAAAACATTTTTGGATTCAATTACATACATTAATTCAGAAGATTTTAAAGATCAATATACAATTGAAGCCAGAGGTGTTTCTTTTGGGCCTGATTGACAAAAAGTTGGAAAAAAGTCATGGAACTTTGTTTTTATATATGATAACTGTAGCGAGACCATGCACAAAGGTGGAAAGATTTAACATTATCCACAATGGAAGAAAGGATGGTGAAGATAGTGGAACTTGCTGAGATGGCTAAATTGACAGCTTTGATCAGAGAGAAGATATTAACTAAGTTTAATGACAATTGGAAACCCCTTTAGGACTTTTTGCATGAAACAGGAAAAAATGAATTTAAAGTTTTAATGACTAGAAAAAATAGTGGACTATAGAAAAATTAAAGTTACATTGTAAACTTAGAGTAAGAGGTTAATTTACATTTATTTTATTTTATTTTTTTTTATTTCATTGGATTTCTCTGCCACCCATCTCCCCCATAATAGGGGACTCTGGGCGACTCACAAAAAACATTAAAACTATAAATACATCCAAAATTTAAAACAATACACATAAAACATCCAAAATTTAAAACAATACTAAAGAAAGGAAGATCCAAGAAGATGGAAAATCAGGCTGCGGAGAGCTGGCCACTATGGGGCTAGCCATCCCCCTGCTTGAAGTATTCCCTCCCCACCCCAGGCCAAGTGGCAGAGCCAGGTCTTCAAGGCCCTTCGGAAGGCCAGGAGTGAGGGGGCCAATCGCACCTCTGGGGGCAGAATGTTCCAAAGAGCAGGGGCTACCTCAGAGAAGGCCCGCCTTCTGGACCCCGCTAGATGGAATTCTTTTCCTGAGGGGGTCCGAAGCATGCCCTCTCTGTGCAATTGGGTGGGATGGGTTGAAGACATAGGGGAGAGGCGGTCCCTTAGGTAACCTGGTCCCATGCCATGCAGGGCTTTAAAGGTGATAACCAACACCTTGAATTGGACCCGGAGGCAAACTGGTACCCAATGCAGCTCGCGGAGCAACGGTGTTACATGGGCCCTTCTTGGGGCTCCAAGAATAGCCTGCGCAGCCGCATTCTGGACGAGCCGTAGCTTCCGGATAGTCTTCAAGGGTAGCCCCATGTAGAGCACATTGCAGTAGTCTATCTGGGAGATAACAAGGGCATGAGTGACTGTTCGAAGTTTATACTTATAACTGCCATAAAAGAAAATCGGAAGTTATATCTTTATACTTTTCTTTTTTCTTTCCTTTTTTTCTGCACTTTTGGCTTTATCTTTTCTCTTTCTTTCTTTACTTTTTTCCTACTTCTATTCTAAATATTAGTTTCTGTTAGTTTTTATCTTTCTTGTTTAAAATTCTAATAGAGTTATTACCAAAAAAAAAAAAAAAACAACCCACCCCAAAACATCCAACTCACCCTTTAGCTTGCTGGAAGAGAAAAGAGACAAGATGATTACTAAAAGGCCTAGCCCAGCCTTCTTCAGTTTGATGCCCACCAGGTGCACTTGACTTCCACAATAGCAATCCAGCATGTACCAAACAAACTGCCTAGGAATTATGGGAGCTGTAGTCTTCACATCTGGAAGAGACCAGTCTGGGGAAGGCCACTTCAACCACTGGGTCTTATTACTTTTTTAACTATCACAGCTTCTTTGTCTCAGGGGATCCTTCAGAAGACTCGCGTTGTTGCATCTGTTTAACAATGCAAAATTAATTCTGACTTCTTTGATCTTTGCTTTCAAACAAGCCCTCACTTTAGATTGCCATTCCTCACTGACAGCTTATGCAGAGGTTGCCACAAGTTCCAATTCACACATTAGTAAGCATTCTTATATCTAATTATGAAAGTAGTAATATTTGCACAGGCAGCTGAAGAGTAAGTGGGCTTAGCAGTAGAACAGGTTGACATTTTAGGTCAAAGATAATTTTTCTTTAAAGACATCTGATCCTCTATCTAGAAGTCTGTCTCCTTTCTCATCCCACAAAAAACCTTGACTCATCTATGATCGTATACCTCAGGTTAACAAAATGCAGATCAACCTGATTTTCCAAGATGACTTCTTTACTTCAATATCTCCTTCTCCTCATCACCTTGATATATAATAGGCTTTTCTTATATTTTCTTCAAAAGAAGCCTGAGTCTGCACAAAGAAACACAGGAAGTATTTTGCAACTCATTCACTCACTGTGTAGTCAGAACACATTCACACACACACACACACAGATGGTCATTTTTTCTGCCATTAGAGGCTCACCACAATTCTAGGATTTATTGTACTTGAGCCCAGCAAGTCAGCTTTACGTGAAAGCTGTGCATATCTGTACAATGAATGGGAGGAAGGCTCCCTAGCCTTCATAAAGCTGGCATCTTCCAGATATATTGACCCACAGCCCTCATTCCACTCTCAGCAGGAATTATGGAAGCTGTACTCCCACACTATTAGGGAGCACCAGGTCAGGGAAGACTGAATTAGAATGTGTGATTTAAAATAAAAAACAATTTGATCTATTACACCACCAAAAGTTAGCGTTCTGGCTTACCCAATTTTTTTTTATTTTCTACCAAGCCCCAAGGACCACTAGAATGCAAAAACAGTGGCTCAGAGAGCAATCTCAGTTACCCACTAAACCCCATGTGCTGGGATGACCTGCACAGACAAATAACAATCATATTCTATATGAATTCAGGTAATCCATATTTGAGCAATTAGGAATGGACAGCTCTTGCTGATATGTATCCCTTTGTATTAAAAACATCTCTTGATGAACTGGAAATAGTTTTACAATCCTGCTTTTTAAATACAATTACATATTTTAATATAAATAGGTGTATTTTAAGAGGAGCACTAGGCTGGATGAGTGCATTGTCATCTTTATTTTCCTTCCATATAAAAGTACATATGATTTCATCAGTTTAATTAACATTTAAAATTAATATTATAAGGTTTTCATTATATTGGGTGACAACCCTAGAAATTTCACATATAAGGAAAATGCACATAAACACAATATTTGATATTTACTTTCTAGTTTTCTGTGAAGTAATAACTCATAATCCAGCTAGATTTTTTCCCCCAGAAAATATTCCAACTTTACTGAGCTTTTCCTGAAATGCTTTGTGGGGAAGGAGGAGATAATTCTTTAAAGCAAATATAGGAAATTGCAGGCAATTTTTTAAAACAAAATCCAAGCCATATTGTAATGTTTATTTGGGAAAATGGGAGGTGACTTTTTAATAGATTTTCAGCTGGGGAGGAAAGAATCAATTCTTATTTCACTGTGCTTAAAAAAACTATGCACACACACGCACACACAAATTCCTCCAATTCTACACACAATATATATTTATATTTGTTTGTTCCAGAAAGAAAACATTCTTTCCAACACCAAAAATACAGATCCAAAGACAGTTAAATCAGGAAAATATCTTCCTTCCCTCCCCATCTTATCTGCCTAGCAAAGGCACCAATAGCAAAATTTATTTAAGTGAAAGATGGGGAATGCATGAAAATATCATCAACTTCACTGCAGTTTCCATGCATGCCAGCAGCAAATTCAGCTTCTGAGCTTGTTCTGCTTAATGATGAGACACCATGAAGGCATCTCATGCTGCTCAGAAGCTCTACTGGTTCCACATTCCTCATCCTGGTGAGCCTGTTTCGAAAAACAGGCTGAGTGGTAGCTTCTTCCCAACAACATGGGCCTCTGAGTCTGTGTGGCCTCAATTAACCCTTAGAATAGAATTTCCAAAGCAGAAAATTCTGTTCCTGAACTCCACATGTACCATTTTCTTGTCTGAGAGTATTCTAAGGGGAAATCCCTAATTACTTTCTCTGCTGGAGAAACTCTTACCCAGCTTCTCTACAGATGCCACCATCTGAGTCAAGCTTCAGGCAGGTTGAATTTATTCATATACATACATACATACATACATACATGATTTATCTTTGAAAGATTATCAAAAATACATAAACAAGGGAAGCTGATGCACAAGGACTTGCAGCTACAGTGAAGAGCTCAACTCATAGATGAGTCTGCCTCTGCATTTCTAAGTCCTTCGAGGTAGGCCAGGTCATGGAACAGACAATGCAAGGACTACTGGAACTCTATTGTTCTAGGCAGTGTTTTTCAAACTTGACAACTTTAAGTTCTTCAAGTTTGGGCTTCAACCCCCAGAATCCCCCAGCCAGCCAGTTTTCCTCTGCCCCCTCTTATACTAAACATAATCAAGGCAGAATTATTTTGAGTCTCTTTTTCATAGGACTGCTAACAGCCACCTGGTAAAATCAGCTCATGAAGCCTTAAAATAATAACTATCAGGGTTAGAAACTTAATTTGAAAACAGAAAAACATAAAAAAATTGATGGAGCAAGTGAAATGTCCCTGTATCATGTAGGTTCTTCTACATGTCTCTGGATTTTACAGACAGAGACAGAGAGATATAGGAATTCATATATAGGGATATCTGTGTTATTCATGATATTGCCCCATATTTAACTTACCCTGCCAAATTCCCATGAGATAAAACAGGCTTGTCAAGGCAATATCCTACCACCTGCTGGGCTGCAGCAAAAACTGCAACAAAATGCAATGGGGGAAGGAGGAGGAGAAGGAGAAATTGAGGTCCCACAGCTTCTTCGTGACAACAGCAAACCCCAAAACAAAATAAGGCAATCAAACACACATTGTGCTGTCCTTCCCCACATTGGTACCCTCCAGAGCTATATGAGCCCTACCAGGGATGGATAACCTGTCTCAGCCAGGGCAGGGAAACTACACTTCCCAACTGAGCTCTGCATGAGGGGGCCACAACTTACTTACTTACTTACTTACTTCTCCCTCCCTCCCTCCTTTATGGTCACTCATCTCAAGTTCATGACTTTGGGCAACTAACAATAGTTAAAAAACCAGAATAAAAACATAAAAAACAAGAAACAACAGCACTGATATAATCTGCAGCCAGAGTGAAAAACAAACTCATCAATGCCAAATCAAAACAACTATTGTATGGGCTCAGCCATACCTCCTGATCCCCAGGTCCAGTGACAGAACCATGTCTTTAAAGCCTTATGAAATGCCAACAGGGTCAAGGCTGGTCCCATCTCTGTTATGTTGTGATGCCACCAAGAGTGGGTACAGCTGACATTTGCAGATGCATTTTTTTCCTAATTTTGGGGACAGGGTTTTATGTCTGCTTTCTAATAACAAGTTGCTTTCATCTTTTTATTATTTGTTATTTTATTATTTGTTAGATTTATATCCTGACTTTCTTCTGGGGCAGCATACAGAACATTCTTTTCTTTCATTTTTTCCACAACAATCCTGAGAGGCAGATTGAGCTGAGAGAGAATGATTGGCCCAAAGTCAATGCCTCGGCATGGGCTCAGGTGATTTAACAGGATTGCTTTTCTCCAATTAGGTTTGCCCAGCCCACTAAACCTGGCAGGGTAGGCATGTTCCAGGTCACATCTATTAAGCAGTGCAGTTCTCTCAGGCATGGGGCCAGGAGGCTGGGTGAGCCTGTTAATGTGTTTTGTTTTGTTATTTTAACCTAACTGTGGTTGTGTGGCTTCGGTTAGATTGTCTTTGGGTGCCATGTGCTATTATTCTGTTGTTACCGTTTATTATCATTATATTCTGCTTTTATTGTCTCTTGGTTTTAATCTTCTGTTCACCACTCAGAGTTGCAATTGCAAGATGGTGGCTAAATCAATAAATAAGATAGCTAGCTAGCTAGCTTCTATGGTTGAGGCTGGACTTGGACCTGGGCCTTCCAAGTCCTGCTCTAACACTTTAACCACTATAGAACACCAGTTACACTATACATCAAGGTTTTTATCATTTTGCCTTTAACAGCCACCAAAACAACAACCAAAAAATGTCTAAAAATGTTGGACTTGCCCACTCTGGGGATTTCAGATGGGGAACTGCATACAGTCTGCAGATTATCTGCTTTACCTGGTTTGGGACTTAGATATGTGAGAGGCCATTCTTGAAAATCCCCTTAGAAATTATGATCTAATGGAGATATGATCTATTATTTTTAATACCCCTTATCCATGAGTACTCCTAAGAAAGATACAGAAAGGCTAAACACTACGTAGAGGCTAATAGCACCGAGAAGATGTTGGCATGCATACAGAATTTGCTCCAAACATCCCTTTTGCTCATTCTCTATCCTGCCTCATAGAGGTGGGAGATGACAATTGATATCCTTTGAACTCAACAGAAGGATATCCTCATATGAGTATGATTCTCATTTGGACAATTATACTCACATTCAAAACAATTGTGAGAAAAAGCTGTCTTTAGATTTTTGAGTGGTGCAAAAAGACCAGAAAATGTGCATTAAAACATGGATGGAAAAGGATGCTTGGAAACAGATAATATATGCATATTACATCCCCTTTTCATTTTTGGCCCTTGTCTGAGGCTGATGTAATGGTATGGGGGAATGAGCTTGGGAGACAGGGCAAAGAGATGCAACCAAGGGAACGGTCAGATAAAAGGCAACTGAGCCTACAGCAGGAATATAGACTGGGTAAGAGACTCAGATGAGACCCTCCCTAGTTTCTTGGGATGTAAAGGAGAAGGGGGAGATTTGTACTTTCAGACTTGCAAGATTCTGTATTGTAGCTTTATAATAAAGTAGAATTAGCTCATCTGGTCATGTTTCCTGTCTGGTCTACCTTGTAAGGCTGACAGCTGAACACCCCTTGCTACATGAGAGTCCCAAAATAAGAGAACAGGGAAAGTCCATGCCTAAACAGCAACTCAGAGATTTCAATGAATCCACTTCCAAATAACTGTGCTTTGATCCTTCATTTCTTTAGGGGAAGGAGAGATATTCCAAGAGCTGCCAACCCAACATGTTTCCCTCTTCTTTTTTCAGCCTGCTTTGGATGGGCAACCCAAGACAATCCACTGCCCAAGTTGGAGGATCATGCTTTTTCTATCACATCGTACCTGCACAGCTGCTGCAACATCACCCCGCCCATCATCCCTCACCCATAGCTGGACATCTGGGTATAACACAAGCAGGAAGAGGACAATGAGATGATAATAGCAATGTCCATTTGGTTCCAATTTGCCATCCTTTTCAACTTGCTTCCTATAATGGCCACATCCCACTACCTAATGTCCACTCAGTTCAGTTGCTTTGGACTCATGACCTCAAAAAGGCTTACCTCCATTTGCATTTTTCTATGTGATGGATTGCTGTAGGTGCAGAAAACAATAAGTTTAAAAAGATGCTTTTGTATCACTCTGTTGAGGCTGACTGCTACCCCCTTCCTTTTCTCTCCTTTTCATTCATTACTAACTTCCTGTTCTTTTTGCTCACTTGGACTCCTTGCTTGCATCTATCTGACTCCGTCTATACCGCACCTTTCACCCCACCAGTCAGTATAATTTAAGGTGGCTGGAAGGGATCATCACATTGTCCCATAACTGGGAATGACAAATCCCTGCTGTTCTACTGTGAATCACCCAAAGATCTACCAGTAGATCCCAATCTATTTCTCTGTTTTAATTAATTTGTCTCTAATTCCTGCTGGTAAACAAAAGTGGGCAGAGAACAAACAGAATATAATGGAGATAAGAAAAAGTGTACAGCTTTCAATTCCACTTGCTGATTGGCATCAACAAAGGATTTAATGACTCTGCTATAATTATCTACAAGTCACATATGTAGAGATGGAAGAATAACACTCTTTGGGATGAAACCGTAGTCATGTATGTGCTGATATGTACCTCACCTGCTCCTTTGAATTAGTGCCAGGTAGCCAGGAGGTAACAGCCTTTTCAAATGCAAGTACCATTACTGAATTATTGAAGATACCCCTCCCCCCAAAAATCATATATAAAGTTAAATTAAATGACTGAAATTCAGGATGTCCATGTTTTTACCCCAGAGATTCCATGAGATTTTGACATGCTCATCTTCAAGATTCTCACCCAAACCCTGAAGGAAGATGTTCAAACAAGACAAACTTCAAGATTAAAAAAGCCAGAACTAATTAGAGATGTAGCTTCTTGCCAAAAGGAAAAATATATGCCCTAGTCTGGGAATGCAGACATTTACATATAGTATACTATGATGATTTAAGATTGGCATTCTGAAGCCCCAGACCTCTGTGGGCTCCCACAACCTTTTCCAACCCCAGCTGTTATGAAGGAGAAAATGTGAAAACTGTAACAGAAGACCTAAAATAGGCTTAAAAAAAAAATGAGGGGGGAAAAAGGGAATTCCACCCCAAGGAAAATCTAAACATTCTGACCCCATCAATATGTATGACAAGGTTGTGGTCAATTTGCACTGTGGTTCTCCATAAAGCCCCCAGCCCCCAACCAGGAAAGGTAGCTTCTCATTATAAAAGTCCTATATTATTGTCCATATAGGTAATCCTCGGGTTAAGAATGCCCAAATTAAAGATGACCCATAGTTAAGAACAGAGCCCACTGTAGCAAAATTCAAGTTAAATACCCAGTGATTCGAGTTAAATACACAATGGTTTGAGTTCATTACACAATACTACTTATACAGCATTATACAATAAATTGTATATTATTATACAATTATTGTATAATAATATTATACAATAATACTCTTCTGGATTATGTACAAATTCGACTTAAGGACAGACCTTGGGAACAGAACTCGTTCTTAAACTGGGGACTACCTGTAATTGATTCCTTCCTTCCTTCCTTCCTTCCTTCCTTCCTTCCTTCCTTCCTTCCTTCCTTCCTTCCTTCCCTCCCTCCCTCCCTCCCTCCCTCCCTCTCTGCTTTTTCTTCCATTTTTGCATTAAAATGACATGAATAGCATCAGTCTATAAATGTATTCCATTGTTTTCTTTCTGTACTGAAACATAAAATATTTCAAATGGAGAAATAAAAGAAAACAGTTTTTTTTAAAAAATTAAAAAGCACCAGCCGGAGTGATGAGAAGATTGCCCATCCTTATTTTAAGAGCTCCAGGACCTTGTAACCTTCCTCAAAATGCCAAAAGGCTATAGATTGCAGTTGAGAGTTACTGGCTTAAGTGGTTTAAAGTGATTAAACCAAGTACTAGAGAAGAGGTTTCTCAAAAATACCTAAACACCATAACAACATGCACTTCCTATTCTCAGAGGCAGAGAAATACCCTAGAGATCTGTAATTCTTAACTGACACAGTGAACTCAAAAGGGGCACCGGAGGGCATAGTAAATTTGGACCTAACCACTTAATAAACGGAACTGTTAGGTATTGGCCGAGGGGCACAGTGAAAAATTTACTGAGACACTAAGGGTGCTGTGAATCAAGAAAGTTTGGGAACCTCTGCTATAGACTGTAGCTGCGTTTATGCTCCGTTTGCAAACTTCCTAGAAGGTTCTGGTTCCCAGAAGCATCCAAGAAGCACCCAGGAAATAGGATGCTGAGTTAGAAAGGTATTTGACTTTACCCACTAATACTGTCTTCATATCTATTCCCTTACAGTCCATTGCAATCATCTCTCTCTTTCTTTGTGGTCAAGGTATACTTATATTCCAATACAGAACATCACACATCCTTTTAGCTGTTTGCATTCCATCAATGCAAAAATGCACACACATTTTGGGAAGCCACAATCATACACACACATATACAAACACACATGTATCTGGGAGGCCCCAAATCAAATAGTTGTCATGGTTCCAATTGAAGAGAATATCTATAGCTCAGGGTTGAACTGCAGAGTCCCCTGCTCTCTGACCTTGGTTGTTTGTTTGCAGGAGTTTCATTACCCGACTAGGTAGCATCATCAGTGCTAGTCCTGGCACTGCTCTGGCAACTAGGTAGCATCATCTGGCACGGATGATGTTACCTAGTTGGGTAATGAAATGTCTGCATGCAAACAACCACGTTCAGAGAGCACCAAGGACTCCTTCGTTGTCAAGATTGCTCACTCTTCTTTTCTGCATTCTGCTATGCTGAGCCAGTGTCACTTTCTCTCTCCAACCTTTCCTTTCTTTTTTCTTTTCTTTTCCTTTCCTTTCTATTTTTTTGGCCAATTGCTTTAGTATTCATCGTCTTAATCATCCTCTTTTCCAGAATAATATCTTCTCTGGATAAATATAATGTCTGCTACACTTTAAGCAATGAGTTCTTGCAAAACATAAACAAGTTGCGATACATAATGGCTCCAGATAGCATCACATCAGCCTTTCCTGAATTTCTCAATGCATGTGGTAAGCTCAACCTTGGGGAAACCTGGATTAAAAATATTATTCCCAGGGAATAAGGGAAAAGAAAGGAAAATGAACTAAAGCCCCAAACATAACCATTGTAGAGAGTATTATCAACTTCTTCAGTCTTGCCTATTACTTCCTATAGATTTGGATGTGCAACATCAGACTACATAGATGTGGAATAGGACTACACGTGCCCACCTCCAAATCTTGGACGTGACGCCAAGAGCTCCTCCAAAAATTTCCACCAAACTGTAGTTTTTAGGATGGCATAAAGAAAAAAATCATCAAATCCACACAGAATAATCATGCACTTAATCATACTTAATCTATTTAACTTTAAATTCCATTTAAAATTAAAATTCAGTTCAATCAGTATTTGCCCTTGACATGAGCACTCTTTGCAGAGGACTCTTGATATACTACTAAATATCCCCTGTGTTTCAGGGCCTCCAAAACACGTTATACAAACATGGTATTTGGTTCCTAGTTATACAAACATAGTCTGAATTTAGATGGAATACCACTGAATATCATGCAAGAGTCCGTGTGGTGTAATGGTTAAGATGTTGGACTTGGAACTAGAATGCATATTGTAGTTCTCCCACAGACATAAAAGCCAGCTGGGTGACCTGAGGCCAGTCCCTCTCCTTAGCCCTAATCAATGTCAGGCTCTGCAACACGTCAGTTGATAAACAAAATCCCCTGCAATGTTGTACATTGATAGCTTTATAATAAGAGCTATGTGAGTGTAGCACAAAGGCAAGCCAACCCTGAACCATTTAGGACAAACACTAAGAAAAACAAGTTAAACATCTTGTCCAAGATTTTTTTTTTTAAATGGTGCTTATCAGTTTGGAAAACTGTTCCTGTATTGTACCAAGACAGTGGAAAAAATAACATGGGAATGTCTTTAACCAGTATGATACAAGCTGGCATCTGTTACTAATCATAATGACACCAAAATGATAAAATGTGCACTGCAATGTCATGATGCAAGTTCTGCCGTTTTGTACTTGGGCCATGATGTTTGCATGCAAATGTAGAAAGCTCAGATTTTGCATTGCCATGTCCCCCCCTCCCCTGCCTCGTGGATGCCTATGACAATATAAAGAATAAGGCTGAAATTGGTCCAGACTGCAGATGGGGACTTATCATAAGTTTCAATGCATAAGTAATAATTACTTAGCTGACCTTGTGTGTGTGTGTGTGTGTGTGTACACGCATGCATGCATGCATGCGTACCTTCAAGTCAATTTTGATTCCTGTTGACTTCCTGGACTAGTCCCTGCAGTTTTCTTGGCAAGATTTTTAGAAGTGGTTTGCCATGGCCTCCTCCCTAAGGCTGAGAGGGAGTGACTGGCCCATGGTCACCCAGCTGGCTTTGTGCCTAAGGTGGGACTAGAACTCCCACTCCCCTGGTTTCTAGCCTGATGCCTTAACCACTACAGTAAACTGTCTCTCTAGCTGACCCTATATTGCACCCAACTAGGTGGTAGCACATAACCAACCCTGTCTATCTTAAAAGTCTAAGCATGCTCAAATCTGGTTAATTCATGGATTGAAGACCATCAGAAAATTTCAGGCAAACCCACTTTGTTGCCATTGTCAACAAAGCTACATGGATGGGACTATGATGTTTTGGCTCACACAAGTGGTGATATAATGGCATAATTCCAATGGACAACAATTCTGAAAAATAAGTGAATTAATTAATATTTAACTGGGTTAATTTTTTTTTTAAAAACCATAAGGATTCACTCCATTCCTCATTATTGCTGTGAATTAACCAATATCTTTCAATGGAGGACTTGCTTTTTATCATGAAATATCACACATTTGATCCCAATTATGCCCTGGATAGAAACCATGGTTTTAATGGAACCCAAGGATTTGCTTACTATGCTTTTAAAGACTTCTAACAGTATTTTTAAGAGGCTGCTTTCACAATATAGCTGGAGAAAAGCAGACCACCTGTTGATTGAGAAAAGCTAAGGCTTCTAAGGTCCAAAGTCAATTTTAGGTATGCTAAATGAGCTACATGTTTTCTGGATCCTGGCCTGACACTAAATTATCAGAAATGGGCTGTATTCCAGGGCTAGTGCTAATGTAAAAACAAATATGTCTTCCACAATGGATACTCCATATGGTTTGGCTCATCTTTTATTTTTTCATCGAAAAAGTGCCTATTATAAAAATGCCCTTTTTTTTCCACCAGACAAAATGTTTGTCCCACAATAGAAGCAGTGTTGACACAGAACCACTATGTCAAAATACATCCCTGGAACAAAAGGTTAAAGTCCTCTACAATATTTTATTTCCATAGGGATTTCAGTCACAATAAAACAAAGTGGTGACTCAGCATTGAACACAAATCTACTAATATGCATTAGTCATTCAACCAAACAGTGTGCTAAGGGTTTACAGAAAATACGTTTGAAGAGGAAAAAGAAAATAAAAGAGAGTTGCCTAGCCAATGAGCTGTGGAAAAGACAATGTGAGATTCTGTTCTCCCAGTTTATCAATGTCATCCCCTTTTTACCAAACTTTTAAAAATATATGGTAAAATCACCCCTAGACCAATACCTCATACGCTGATGGGAAGCTCTCCATGTGAAATCAGTTGTGGCAACCATATTTTCCTGAAAGAAAGCTTGCCAAACTCACCTGTCAAACACACTACATAAGTTGGCAAGTTGGTGACCCTGATTCCTTCCTTGGCAACTGCCAGGCTCCATAACTCACTTGACTAATCATATGCATAGTTTGTGTGACTGTGTGTAGAATTCATATATATGCACATTGATATGCTACAACGCAAAGCCAGCCTCTAGTACTATCCACATTTATACAAATGCCTCTAATTTTCCCAGGCCTCACATCAGCAGCATAAGCATGCTTAGAAAATAAAAACAGCAGATGGTTGTACCTGGTTCTTTCTCTAGAAGGATACTTGTGTCGCCAACAACAAATAATAAGCAAAGGTAAACTGGGATGGTGAGGAGCATCTGGAGGGGGTTAGGTGTTCTGGTGGGGACATGGCACCAGTGCCATTGAATAAATGGGTGTTTTGGGACTGGCCACCACTGTGATACCAATCACTGTGTGAACTGCAGCAGCCATTTTATGTCTACAACTTGCTCCCAACATCCCAATGGTACTATTGATTGCCTTCCATGGATGAACAGAAGATCTGGTGCCCCAGCAAAGCATATTGCTCTGAATGCCAAACACTAGCAGTCTATAGCCTGTTCGCTACATGCAGTTTACATCATAGTTTTCCTCAATTCCTCAGTTAGGACTACAACTCCCAGAATTCCTCATCCAGGAATTATAATTACTGTATAGCAGCCTTTCCTAAATTAATCCCTTCCAGATGTGCTGGGATTACAGTGACCATGCTTGGGGATTGACAAAACTGTAGTCCTAATATATTGGAAGGCACTAGGTTGGGGAAGATGAATTAGACAATAAGAATTCCTGACCAGTAACCATTCATCTATAATGGGTACTCATTAATGCATGACTTATAGGGTACAGCAGATAATGGACTCCACTCTGCACATATACATGTGGCCAGGACAATTTTTCAATCAGACCATCCTACATTACCATTTTATCCCATGAACAGGTTAGCAGCCTTTGGACACCCAATCATTTAAGAAAACAGAGCCCATTAATTTGAAGTCTCCTTATAATTTGCACATATCAAATCAATCTTTCCCAACTGATGTTCCCCAGAAGTGCTGAACTCTAGCTTTCATCATGCCCAGCCAGCATGGCCAATGGGTAGGGCACCAAACGTGGGGCAGGCTACCTTAAGCAAGCAGGGGGAAATATCATTCAATATCATGTTGCATAATTTATTGTAACACTCTTGTTGCTTTCTTAATAATTTCTCTTTTGCTGATGAGGTGGGTTAGGATTTGGGGCAGCAGATAAGGAGCTTTGGAGGGCACTCAGTTCCCACCCCAACCGTGGAAGTGTGCTTTTCTGAATTCTCTGGCTCCCATAGCATCACCTATGCATTTTCAAAGAATATATTCGCAGTTATATGGGCTAGGTTATCCAGTTGCCATCTCTCTTTTAATATCAGCTGAATTTTCTCAGGGGAGCTTCTCCCACAGTTGAGCCATTTCTAGTTCCATTTTCAAAATGAAGATAGCAAATGCTGAACATTCAGAATGCAAGTATCAGTTTGCATAACTTCCTCACCAACATCCACCTTAAAAGTAAATTAATAAACAAGATCAACTATTAATAGACTGTATAAGGACAGGAAAGGATTTTACCTCATTCAGAGTTTTAGGAATTCAGAAATGCAGGCAAACTGGATTGGGAAAATTAAACTTGCAGGGCTTTAAGTTCACAAAAGGATTCAATTTTTTGTGAAAGCAGCTTTAGTGCCTCAAAGCTGGAAGAGTTTTCAGCATGGCATAATTACTATAACTGGAGGATTTTAAAAAAGCTGTAATGCTCCCTAGGCATAAAAATGAAAACAGTCACAGGAAGTTCAATCATACCCTGCTCCCACTTTCAAAAACGGGAGTAAGGATGCAATACAAAATTGCTACTAATTGTTAAACCAGGGAAAAACTGTCAGGAACTCAAAAAAAAATTCATTCCTAAGTCTTCACAACACTATTTGGGGTTGGGAGAGCAGGTGTACATATGGGCTATTACAACACTTTAAACCAACTCTGAAAGCACCAAAGCAGAATTTGAGATAGTTACAACTCAGAAAAGTATTCAATGTTTTTTGCATAATCTTTCCACTCACTGCATTGCACTGTATTTAACTTAGTAGTAAATCTGAGATCCCCAACATGGCATCAGTGAGCTCATAGACACCTTTATTTATTTATTTATTTACTTATTTACTTACTTACTTACTTATTATTAAACTTGTATGCCGCCCAACTCCCCCAACGGGTTATGCCTTTGTCTACCCCTCCCCATTCTTTTTTTAAGTTAAATTTAAAAAACCAGGTGCACTGTAAAGCAAAACAATAGCCTCTGATATCATCTTTCTTTCAAAAATTGCTGCTGGATTCTCATCGGATTCCAAAGAAACAACAAAACTCTTGTTGATGGAGAATATTCAGCTTACCTTCTGATAAACCAGTGTTTTTCAACCTGGGCAACTTGAAGATGTGTGGACTTCAATTCCCAGAATTCCCCAGCTAGCATGGTGGCTGGGGAATTCTGGGAGTTGAAGTCCACACATCTTCAAGTTGCCAAGTTTGAAAAACACTGTGATAAACCAATGTTTTGAGACAGCAGCAGCCATTTTTTCTTAACGTGGAAACCCATCCACAAACCAAGGTCAGCTGTGGCCACTGACCCAAAAGGGCTGCAATTGTCATAAGCACATATAATGAGGCATTTAAATCAGAAGCGAGCAACCTGAGGTTTGGGGGACCATTTGGGAAGGGGGATTTCCTTGTGGGGCTTTTAAAAAAAATTGTGCTACATCTATTTCAGAGTCTACATCTATTTCCTACCTCAAAATCGGAGTAAATTGTACTGTCAAGTATCAGCAACCACAGTAAGGGGCACAAAAATGCATTTAACTCCTGATTTAATTGTTAGAGAAAGAAAAAGTTATTCCAGATCAGCAGTCAGTTGTTCACATTTTTCTACAATACATCCTAGAATCATTGTCTCTATTTTTCAGGGCAAAACATAGTACATATTAAATTATTTTTGCATGCAAAACTCCCAACATCTATGAAAATGAGAATAATTTGGTTTCAATATTCTTCCTGGGTAATCTCATACTAGTTAAGATGAGTTCCTCCATATCACTCATCTGTTTCCTTTTCTGTCTTCTCCCTTCACATGCAACGATTCCTATCTGGATGTTTTGCAAAACTTCCAGGTTCCAAGTGTTATACAACAAAGACTGCTGAGGAAGTGTTAGCAAATTTCCCACCAGAAGTTACATTTGCATGCAGAATCAGAGCGCCACCCAAGCTATTACCCATTCAGCAGCCAACCAGCATCTTGCATCATACCACCACCCTATCATTTGATTGCTCATGCTTTTACACATCCACACACCACCCACAGGGTGGCAAATTGCGCAGCTACCACCAAAAACGGATCAGCACTTCTTAATAGCATGTGTTGCTTGTCCCTTCAGTGTACTAGATATGGAATATTGTTGGGAGCAGTCTTCTCCAACCAGATGACAGGAAATGTATTCCAGTAAGACAGCTTGGAGTCAATAATGGGAGAGAGAAGGTCATCTGCTGTACCTTTTAACAAGCCATCTTCCATCTTCATAAGAACATCCAACTTGTCCAATTTTAGGACATGAACACTCTGGCATTCTTAGAGATATTTGGACTGCAACTCCCAATGTGCCAAAGGGGGAAGGTTGGTTTTAGATTATAGGTAGGTCTCAATTAGTGTGGTTAATGAATCCCACAAAATGGTTGCATTATTCAAATTCCCTCTATTTGAAGTGATATTTCTATAGAAAATATGGTAATTGGGTCCAGCTTGATGGAAATAGGCAATAAACAGTTCTTTAAAAAAAATTACCCTCTCACCCCTATGGGTGGTACGTGTCTTCCTCAATCTCGGGTCCTCTACCAGAGGCCTGGGAGTTTGAGGGTTCTGCGCAGTATCTTAGCTGTTCCTAGCACTGCACTCTTCTGCACAGAGAGCTCTGATGTTGTTCCTGGATCTATTGGAGCCATTCTCCCAGCTTAGGAGTCATGGCCCTGAGTGCTCCTACCACCACTGGGACCACTTTGGCCTTGACTTTTCACATCCTCTCGATTTCCTCCTTCAGGCCCTGGTACTTCTCCAGCTTCTCATGCTCCTTCTTCCTGATGTTGCTGTCACTTGGCACTGCTACATCTATCACTATCGCTGTCTTCTGGTCTTTGTCTACTACCATGATGTCTGGTTGATTGGCCAGTACCTGCCTATCTGTCTGGATCTGGAAGTCCCACAGGATCTTAGCCCTGTTATTCTCCACGACCTTCTGTAGGATCTCCCATCTGGACTTGGGGGGGTCTAGCTCATACGCTGTGCGGATGTTCCTGTACCCAATGCCAGCTACTTGGTTGTGCCGTTCAGTGTATGCTGTTCCTGCCTGCATCTTACACCCTGCCACTATGTGCTGGACTGTCTCTGAGGCCTCTTTGCACAATCTGCACCTTGGGTCCTGTCTAGTGTGGTAGACCCCTGCTTCTATGGATCTGGTGCTTAGTGCCTGTTCTTGTGCTGCTATGATCAGTGCCTCAGTGCTGTCTTTTAGTCCGGCCCTTTCCAGCCACTGATAGGATTTCCCAATGTCAGCCACCGCAGCTATCTGTCGATGGTACATCCCGTGCAGGGGCTTGTCTTGCCATGGTATTTTCTCCGCTTGAACTTCCTCCCATGTCTGCTGCTGCCTGAGGCATTCTCTCAGCAGCTCATCTTTGGGTGCCATCTTACTGATGTACTCCTGGATACTCCGGGTTTCATCCAGGACAGTGGCTTTGACACTCATCAGACCCCGCCCGCCCTCTTTGCGGCTGGTGTACAGTCTCTGGGTGTTGGACTTGGGGTGTATAAATGAATAAATAAATGAAATATTACAGTAAAGGATAAAAAGAATATGCTTATAATTTAAATTTATGGTTAACAAAATCACAGAGCAGTTATAGAAAGCAAAATAAAAACAAAAAAATTCTTCCATAGATTCAGGCGTTCCAACATCTCATCCTATTTTAGTGTTGTTATGACCACATTCATGTCATTTAATTACATCAAATTTTTACTCTAATGTAAGAATAAACCTCTTCCTTTTTAAACTTGTAGTTTTCCTCTGACACAACCTTCCTTTTCTCCATTTTGTACACATGAAGATTAGCAGCAATAAAACCCCAACCGCAACTGCGCATGCACTAGCCTCTCATTAACTGAATTTTGGGTCGCATTAAACACAACTTAGTATCAATTTACAATTCGCACTAAACTGAATATCACATTATTCGAACTCACACTAATCGCCACCTGTATACAAATCTTGTTTCTCAGTCAAGTGTTTGCTCTTGCCTGTAGAATAATACATCCTAAATTCTCTTTGCACCCCATCTATTACAGTATATTATGAAAAGTTCTTGACTCCTTTTATTTAATTTAGAAATTTTACTGCAATTTTAGGATGTTTCACTACAAGTTGCTATAAGGACAAACAATTTATTTCAAGGGTGGTAAAAAATAAATAGTAAAAGCATGGAATTTAGCACTCATAGGAGGTGACAATACTGCACACAGTTATTCTTTAAAATTAGGCAAAATCACTGTGATATATATACCAGTGTTGATAACATGACAGCTGAAATGAACTTCTGTGTATTCTGTGTATTTCCATAATATACACCTCCAAATACACTGTGTTGAGGGCAGTCAACACTATAACCCAACCGGTGATTGTCAGAGAAAATATATTTTCCTTAACAAAATCTGTTAGTTTGAAAAGGTGCTACCACCAGATTCCTTCAAGTATATGATTTTTTAATGCAGATCTCAGCCATCTATGATCAGCTAATAGCTGCATAAAAACTCTGTATGTCTGAAGTACTCTATTCTCTGTCCATGGCTTAACCCTGCCCTTTATGCTGCCTCATGACCAAAGAAAATAACGTTTGCTATTAGCTATTTGAATAGCAAGGGATCTCTCTGCATGTCCATGTATTTCTCACTCTTCCCCAATCTGGTGCCCTCACGATATATTGAAAATTCAGATAGCTGCAGTCCTTGCACGTACATCTGCACATCTGTATGGCTCCCTGTTCTGGAAGTCTGGATTACAGTCCATTTGCAAAACTATCTTGGCTTGTTTGAACTTTGTAATGTTTTAAACAGATCTAAACTTTCCTCCTTTTTAAAAAATAAACTAAATAAAGATACCCTTAAGTCTAATCACTTAAATTTGATAATTTAATGTTGATCAATTTGAAGAAAGAGGGAGGGAGAAATAAAAATAATCTAAGCCCACTGAAAAAGGAAAGTAACAGAAGGTGGGTTACCTTCCAGGTAAGCTAAAAGAAGAACAGAAGGGAGTTTCCACTTCAGCTCAAACAAAGGGTTTCCCAAGCCAATTGTTGGAAATATTACAGCAACTCAGTTGCTTGCTTCTTATTCAATGGGCTGCTGAGTCAATCAAAAGAGGATGTTGGTGTGGTTCACCTGTCCTTTTGCTCTAACAGCAGCTTAAGTCAACAAATACTTGGCTTTCTCAGCTATGCACCTATACATTTTGATAGCAATCTTTCATTTTCAGCAGGCCCTTTTATTGTTTTATAAGTAGCAAGGGTGAAGGATTATTTGAGGTAGAGAGAGAAAAAAAAAGAAATACTCAGCTCTGGGAACTAGCAAGTGATCTCATGATTACTTACTCAACACCCACCAATCTGCCAAAAACAGCTACTGTGGCGGCTTATAATGAATGCCACTAAAAGTGATTCCTGTAAAGCAATCATGCTGACAGGGTCATCAGAGGTCAGCTCTTCATCAAAACAGCCTGGGTGTCACCATACATGTAAAATACATCAACCTGCTCAATCTGAAGTGTTCTGCCTATGATTTTTATTAATAACAAGGTAGAAAGAGCACTTTCTGCCAACACCCTTGCTTTGAAAGAGCAGGAATGCCAGTTCTGCCTTTCTACATCCCCATGGGCCCTTATCCTTTGTTTGCCCCCTACGTTGTAGGACAAAGGCCTTGCTTCCGAAATAGACAGAACAGCCAAGCCTTCTCAATCTGTGGAAACCATAACTATAACCAGAATTTCATCGTCCTTCCTCAGTCAATGCTTAAGTGATGGAACAGAGGCTAAGCAATTTATCCATCTCTTGTTGTTGTTGTTCAGTCGTTAAGTCGTGTCTGACTCTTCGTGACCCCATGAACCATATTGCGCCAGGCCTTCCTATCTTTCACTGCCTCCCTGAGTTTGCTCAATTTCATGCTCATTGCTTCAGTGATGCTATCTAGCCATCTCATCCTCTGCCGTCCTCTTCTCCTTTTGCCTTCCATCTTTCCCAGCATCAGGGTCTTTTCCAAAGAGTCCTCTCTTCGCATTAGGTGACCAAAGTATCTGAGCTTGAGCTTCATTATCAATCCTTCCAATGAGCAATCAGAGTTGATTTCCTTTAAGATTGAATCCATCTCTTAGACCCCTTAAGACTCTTGAGGGATAAGGAATCTCTGGAAGAAAGGTCTAACCCAGTCTGCCAGTGAAGCTTGAAGCATGTCTGCAGACACAGCTTTGGCATGTTTCATGCTACAGCTTCTTTTCACTATGTCAGTCCCACCTCCATGCCTCCCACCACTTTCAGATCTATCCAAGCCACCTCTGGGTCAACCAATCCTACAGTTTTTGCAACACCACCTGGTTGCTAACATCTCAGGTTACCCAATCATCTTGGCCAAACCAAGGCCCCTAAGAGATTTGGTGCTATAAATCATCAGAAAAGTCTTTCTTTGTTAATACTCCTCCCCCAAACTCTGACCTTCATTTCTACATAACAGCATCTCATTAGATAGATCAGACATCCCCAACCTAGTTACCTATAGACATGTTGAGACTACAGCTCTCAGAATTCCTTAGGTTACTGGCTGAGGAATTCTGGGAGTTGTAGTCCCTGCACAGTAGCATGGCCCTAGGTTGGGACTGGATGGAGTAGATATTAATGACATGGTGCTGTTTGTGTCTCAAAGTTTCTTAGTGCAGTCACTGTCCTTCCTCTCTATTCTATCACAGAAGTTTTTTTTCCTTCTTTTTAATTAATCATCTTCCACATATAGCTATATAGCTCCTCTAATCTCTCCTTCCCCCACCCCCAGGATTTTGTTTTGCACAATTCAGAGTACTTCATAATTCCACTGAAATATTTCAAACAGTTTCCTCCCAGAATTTTGTACAAGCTTGCAAAAGTATGTCACTTGTTAGAGGTTGGCACAGAACAAATGCTGGGCTTATATAACATTTCTGATAACTTAAAGCATGTTTTTCAAATTGTGTTCCAAGGAACCCTACGATTAAGGCTAAGGTTAGAGAACCTGATGGGCTTCTGTGACAATCTAGGGGCAACCCCCCCCCCTTCATTTAAAGGCAGCTAATTTTCCACCACTACAACTTTAGCTCTTGATCTGGAGTTTGAAGACTTAAAAAAAAAAAACTAATGGGTTCTGTAACTTGAAAAATGTTGAAAACCCCTGACTTAAAGTATCTCAGATATACTTCCAAGGGAGCCACTAGTTTTATTCCAAGTTACAGAGAAAGAAAAAGAAGAGTTGTTCCATCTTCCTTAGCCACTACAGATACCAGCTTTAAAATTAAACAGTGCACAACAAAATACCCAAAGGGCCATTAGGAAAACAAATGATTCTCACATGAGTAGGACAGACACTGGCCACTGTTCTAAGACAGAAAAGGTACATATGAATACAGTTCTTGTGTCTGTGACTCAGTTCCTAATTCACTATCTGTCACATGTTGAGAAAAGAAAAGTGATCTCATACAATTAGTTAATCATTAGACTGTTTCAAACTCTGGTTTGCTTTCATGACATGGGGAAGCTACAGAAGCTAGAGTAAAGATCAGCTACATTTACCTGATTTACTGTATCTTCAACGGCTTGCACATAATGACTCAATTCTCTGCTCATTGCAGCATATTCCAACATCACTTTTTCCACTGTGTTAATTTCTTCCAGGTCATCTGCAAAATAAACGTTTACTTAATTAAAAAAAAATGTACTTGCTCTTTCAGACAACTAGGGTCTAAAGAAGTTAGAGAGAACCAGAGAGACCAAAACATAGTAAGCGTATGCAAGAAAAAATCAGAGACAATATATTAATTTAAATATATAAAAGCTACTTCCCTAAATGCTGCATTGATAGAAAACAGGGGACTGAGCAGCTTCTTTTAGAGGCCAGATCTAACCATAATCGATGGGGATCACAAATAGGGCTCTTTCAGTGATGGTTCAAGGGAAATTATCATGTTATCTCCCTCATGAATTTCAAACCTGCTTTGACAGATTCTGTTTCAAAAGTCATTTGCTTGTACTTTACTTACTTACTCTACAAAATTCTTGTATTAAATGGCTGTTTACAATTTAAAAAACATATACATGTTTTAAATTGTATTTATAGTCACTTAATACATCAAGACATTATGTGAAGGCTTGCTGCATTAAGAATAAAGTAAGTAGCCCTAAATAAATATAATTAAATCAATATACCTTTTGTACATCAAAGTATCGCTGTGCCAAGATCACAACTGCAATCATGGTCTACTATGGCTAAACATTTCATGGAATTCAAATATCTTTTTCTAGTTACGTGTCAATACAGCAATTTGACTTTCCATACCAATAACATCAGCACTCACACACAGAGTGCTGCCACCACTTAAGATAGCACAGTTCAACTGTGGAACTCACCACTACAAGATCTAGTGAATATCACCAACGAGTCTTGTTGGGGCTTGGAAATTAAGGAGAGTCAGACCTGTTTAGTACTTGGATGGGAGACCACCAGAGAAAAGCTATGAGCTAGAGTGGAAAATTGAAAGTGTATCCCATAAGATGGCCACAACAACCACTTCCATACTGCTACCAAGTAAATTTGGATATCTGCATGTAATCTCCAGGAGTTGAGCCTCATGTGAAGGACTTTACTTTTAGAAAAGGATTAGACTATTCATGAAGGATTAGACTATCAATGGCTACTAGCCTTTAGATTTTAGTAGCTATGGGACTCAAGTGAGAGTTTCCAGCCTGTGGGTTTCCTAGGAGACATCTGTTTTTTCTTGTGAGAACAGAATATAGACTTGAAAAGCCGCCTCTTATATTCTTATAAGTTTGCCTACTGTATGCCTGGAGAAGATCAACCTGCAATCTATTAGGCTTAACAACAGAGTGTTTCCAATTGATGTGAAATGCCTACCTACACCAAGATACAGGTAGTCCTGAGTTAAGAACGCCCGGGTTACAGATGACCCATAGTTAAGAACAGGGCCTACTGTAGCAAAATTCGAGTTAAAAACACAACGATTCAAGTTAAATACACAATGGCTCAAGTTCATTACACAATACTACTTATACAGTATTATACATTAACACTGTCCTACTTACATACAAATCTGACTTAAGGTCAGACCTTGGGAACAGAACTCATTCTTAAACTGGGGACTACCTGTATACTGCTCCCAACTCTGTTGGTTAATCAAAGGAGGACAAAGTGGGTCCCTATGGAAATTATCTTCAACCTCTCTCCAGGAAATAGAGTTAATGAGCTTGTAACTCACAGATGAGTACAGATTTAAAATCTCTCTCTCCGTCTCTCTGAACCATCAAACACCGAACAGCAGAGTATAACCCAGAAAGAAGGTTTACAATGAGTCTCATTAGCTCAGCTTATTGTCAAGAAGGGGTTAATATACAGAATTTTGGAAACTGAATAAGCCAAAACTCTAACGCTCATTTATTAGTAAATCAATTAAAGCAGGACCCCTCAGAGTTGCTTGAACCTCTTTTTCCTAGAATGCAGCACAGATGGGCTAAACATTCTTTTCCTATATATGATTGACTCTGAAATACCCATCTGCTCATCATTAATTATGGTTTGAGATACTCCCATTTCCTTCCCAGCCCCAGAGATCTCTCTTATATCAACTAAGATTAATAGGAGTACTACTATTGGAGCTCCCATCTTTCCTGATCTGGTTGGGAGAAAAAGAAAAGGAAAGAAGACTTTTCCTTCCAATTTGTTTCCAACGTTATATTTCTTTCTTAATTTTAAAGTGGCAACATTTAAATAAGGGCCAAGGATAGTGCTGTATTCAATCAATATCACTATTATATTTTACACTAAAAATAATTTACGGAATGTTACTCTGTGTTACTGTGCATGTAAACCTCTTGGTTGCTTAAACTATTTTTTCAAATAGGAAAGAGAAATTTTAGCCACATTTTTGCATTTGAACAGTAGAGGTACGTGAAGTGATGGGATAATCACAAGATCTGTTCCCAAGAGGTTACACTCTTCTAAGCTATTACTTGGAAGAGAGCCATCTGTATCCATTTCTCCTTTTTGAAAACCCATTCCCATTTTATCTTCATACCAACCCCACAAGGGAGGATGGATTAAAAATCCACAATAATCTGAAGGGAAGCTAACGAACTTAGTTTTGAATGTTAAGCCTCTCCGATATCTTTGTCCATTGCACTACATCAGCTGTCCACCAGGTTTGTTATGAAATATTTTTGACTGTTATTTTCAACACCCATTAGATTTTATTCACAACCTTCAAAAATATTATCCTCCTTTTCTGCTATTTTTGCTAATGTACGTACAGAAGCAACATTTCTGTTATATGCATAACACACATTTTCCAGGTTCTTCAAAATGCAGACTGCATTTTTTCATGTTGTGCAATCAAAGGGCATTTTACAATTCTTGGGCAACCTCAGCTAATGTATTACTCAGAACAACACTTCCTTGGTTTTATGCAAGAAAGATTTTGCGAGAGAAAGAATGGTGTGTGTGTGTTATTTCAGTTACCAACACCTAATCATTAGGCAATCAGGGTATTTATTGCAGAAGTTGTATTTAATGACTCATCATATTGCTCGAGAAATATTTAACAAAAATATGAATGCCCTCTCCTGTGGAACTATGGTTGAAACTATAATTAGCCCCCATTCTTTTAAATGTCAACCCTTATAAAATCAAATCTGAGTCAGCATTTTCTAACTCAACGAAAATAATAAAGGGTTGTCTGAGTTGGAAGAGCACCAACCAGAAGCTGTGCTTTGCCCACAAAACTGAAGCAAATCATAAGATTTATCTTTCCCCAAGAAAGAAGAACATATTATTTAAAAATCCAAACACATGTCTTTTAAGCTGACTTTTCACCTTTCCTCCAAATAACCCCTTTTTCCATTGCAACATATAATCTGGAATTGTTTTTCATGGAAAAGGCATGTAAACGGTACAAAAGTCCAGAGTTAGCTTCCTTTCCCATTGAGCAATTCCTTTTCTCAGCAGAGCCCATGACAGCATCACACAAACAAGCCACTTCCTAGCCAGGATGCTAGAGCTATCTCTAGTGCTTTCTCAGTTAGCTACAGCATCCCAACTAAAACACACAGGCTCAGTACCTCATGTACTATAGCAATGTTCCTTTAAGCATTCTGGGAGTTAAAGTCCACACGTCTTAAAGTTGCCGAGGTTGAAAAACACTGTACTATAGCAATCTACCTTACTGCCTGCTCACCTAATGTTCCTCTTGGAAGGTCAAATTCTCAGATGAGTTATCTTAAACAGGGCTGGTTTCAGTTACTAAACAGGATTACAGCAATTCTTTCTATCTGGAGCTAACTTTAGAAACAACTTAGAAACATGCAAGTCACGCAAAACATAGCACAAATGCTCAGATTGTGCACAGTAAGGTGCACTCATGGCTTTTAAATGTTTGCACATCCATTTCTGGTCTCAGTTTAAAGTAATGGGCTAAATCGCTACAACGTGCTGAGCCACAAAGCTGCCAATCATATTTTTACGTAGCACGTGATACCAATTCAACCCATATAGTTGGCTTATAGTACAGTGTGTTGGGCAAAGGAAATGGGTTAATGGACAAAACAAGGAATAAACTAATAGGGGTAAACATGTCTTGTGAACACAGACATGGCAAACCACTGAAGATCTTTTTGGTGCCTAAGCATGTTACTTGATGGAAAGTGTCCACCTGCTATTGATACAGTCTCTTCTCTAACCTAGCATTTCCAGTTGCATAACCATCTCTCTGGAAAAATTCCTAATACTCTTATCTCTTCTTAAATGGACTGTGAATCTTTTCTGATTGAGAAAAGTATAATGGAAGACATCAGCCTTGTCAATTTCTGCATGTAGGACGGAGAGGGGACATCATCTTATCATTTACTTCAGGCATCAAAATATCTTGAGCAGACCTGCTATCAGAACATTGTGCAAACATAAATTCCATAATTATGTGCTGAGTGAAGAGTTTTCCTTTGTCTATTACAAACCTCCTGTCAGTCAATTTTATTGGGCAAGGGCAAACCCATTTGGACCCAAAATTCTTGAAACCCCCCCCCCCCCCCCACACACACACACAAAATGGACTGATGGGCTGAAGACAGCACTAAGAAAAAATTTCTCTAGTGGCATGGCTACATCATTTGGAATATTTAATGGTTATTTTGGGGGTTCCAACCCAAGCTTTGTATTTATATGGCTACTGTCAATTTGGGGCAAGAAGGTTGCATGCTTTACAGTAGTGTTTCTCCATTCTGTTTTAGCTCATTACAGAAAATTGGCTTAATGGAGCATGTGAACCCAGAAACTGTGGCTACATAATGCTTAAAGTGAACTATGAGAAGCCTAATGTGTGAACACAGCCAAAGGAACAAGAAGGTAATAAGAGAAAGGCTAGAAGCCTCTTTCTCCAAAATATACCCAACTCTCAGACTTGGAAAAAGTGTCACTCACTGGTATCCAGATGAAGTCATAGCCATCAGTCTTCAGAACAAACTCCTGACTCCCCCTGTTCTCACCTACCTTTCATGCATGGCTACTTTCCCATGATCCTTTGGGCTGCAGCTCCACCACCAGCCAGGTGGCCAGTGAGCTTCCCTCCTTCAAAACTGACATGGATCACATTTCATGAATCATAAGGTTTGTTTGGCAAACAAATGTCACCTTCCTCTCTGGAATCTCAATGAATCATATCTGCAACCAATACTAACCTTCACTGACCTATACATCAGAACATTGATAAATCAAGAAATAACAGTCACCATATATAGTATTCTCATCAGAGAGACTGATTGGATGAACTGGTAGTTGAAAACCCTTGAACATACTAAGCAATGGCTTAATTGCTGTGGATCTTAGACTTTTTTTTAAAGGAGCTAATAAACAGGTGGAGCCCAGCTGAGACAAGAAGGATATAAACTAATTATCTCTTACACTGCATTCTTCCGGGCTCAACAATCCACCCACAGTGCCTCTGTTGCTAATTTAATAATGATCTCAACAGAGACTAAACAGGCCTCTCATTTTTAGCATGTACAGTATATGCACAGTATGTGCACACTGTTTTAGATAGCAGAGCAGTGTTTCCCAATCTGGTGCTCTCCAAATGTGTTTGGATTGCAACTCCTGTTCTCCCCATCTATCACAGCTTGGATGCTTGCTAGACAAAAATTTATACTCAAGCTAGAATACTAACATCTTGGGTCTCCTGCCCTATATACCAAGGAAAAAGAAAAGGAAGGAACACAGTTGCTTGTGTTTTGCTATTTCTTCTGTGTATGTCTCATTCTTCTTCTTAACCTTTCATTAATAATTCTCAGAAGATAGGCCCCAAGAAGAAGTGACCTATCTATGCCAGAAGTTCACAATTATAACATGCCAACATGAAGCAGAATCTTTTTTTTTTTTTTAAGTTAACCTGTTCACTGTTTGGCTAGAACCTTATGAGGTGCAAAGTATGTACAGTACCCTATCACTATGACTTTTCCTACTGTCAGGTCCCACTGAACTGCGGTTCTATAAAGTCCCATCAAGCCAGATCATCAGTCCTCCTTATGCAGGCAGAATAAGCAGCATCTGTTATCAAGGGTATCTGCTAGGCTAGTGATAAGAATCTATAGCTTTCTGGATGGGTTGAACTACAACTCACAGCGGTCCCAAACAGCACAGCCAATACTGAAAGATGGTGAAAGTTATAGTTCAGCAACATCTAGAAGGCCGGAAATTCCTCACTCCTGCTCAAGGCTCTACTGACTGGTCTAGACTGCCCTGAATATCTTCAATGAACTTCACCAACCAATGGAGTCATATCAGATTTCTCAGCTTGAGCAGATCTCCTGGCCTCAGCTTCTCTGTCCAATCTGGCCTGTGACCATGTTTCTTCCCTCTCAGTTGCCTTGTATAATGCTTGACACCTGGTCCACCCATGACTCAGTTTCCTGCCTTTGATCTATATGACTGCCTGTGCCACCTTGAGTCCATAGCTGCAAACTGTTGCAAAGCTAGAGTCCTAGCCTAGAAATCTCTTCTCTTAAACAGCTTCCATTTGAAAAAGAACGTTGCTTCCCCAAGTATTACATTAACTTCTCAAGTCCTTGGATGAGGCCCTAATGTGTGGGTCTGTGGTCATCTTTAGCAACACATGCCAGACATGTGGACTTTGAAACTGTTCCACAGAAATGCAACTAGTTTCCTTACACCTTTCTTTGCACTGACATGAAAAGGCCTTTTCATTTCCAAGGGCTTTTGAAGTATAATCAGCAACCTGAAATTTAAATTTTTGCACATTCTGCTTGTCTACCTTCTGAACAAATGGATTATCAGTGTCTTTTAGCAACTGATTCATGACAACATTTATATTTCTTGCTGGGTTTTTCATCTTACTGCTTACCTCCGTCCACAACCCTAAACATTCATTCAGTGGGAAGTTCAGAAGCAAATGGTTTCAGTAAATTAATCAGAAAAATAGTGCCTACGACTTAGTCTGTCAGACTCAGAATTTAATATTCAAAGGACAGCAAACTGGGGAAAGCTGAAATAAGGTTGACTTACAGACTAAGGGGACAAAGGAAATTTGAAAAAAAAAAGCTGCCTGGTGATGTCAAAGGAAAGTTTCCTTTAATTCAAGTTCAATTCCCTGTTTTCTTCAAGGATTTTTTTTTTATTACCCAGTTTAGCTACATCCCTAGGATTTCCTAGTGGTGTTCCATGCAACTACTAATCAGGACCAACCCTGCTTAGCTTTTTCAAGATCAGCCAAGGTCAGCTAGGTGCTGCCACCTGCTGGGACATAGCAATGAACAGGTACAACAAAGCCAACATGTTGAAGGAGATTCAGTTTCCCCAGCTTATGTCTCACCTGCTCTTCGAGGTAGTCCAGGCAGGAAACCAAAACCATAAGTACCAATACTACCTTTATTGTAAGGTTAGAGTAACAGAACCTTGCAAGTCTGAAAGCCCTTCCCTCCTTCCCGGCCTTTACTTTCCCAAGAACCAAGGAGGGCCCTTTCTGAGACTCTTTCTCCATCCCCATTCCTGCTTTGGACTCAGATTTCTCTTATCAGACTGTTGTCTAGGCTGTGGCTCTTTTTCCTGTCTCCCAAGGTTATTCTCACAGCCCATTACAGTTATTTACGGGGGAAATTATGGAATTTTATGGCATGGAGTTGCCCCATCAGGCCCAAGGAGAAAAGGTAGACATATGATAAAGCAATGATGTGGAAGCTTTGTAGAATACCTGAATGGTAAAGCTGCTTGCAAGAATTATGCACTTTACCTACAATTCCTTAAGTTAAAACGTGTTTCTCAACCTGGGCAACTTGAAGATACATGGACTTCAATTTCCAGAATTCCCCAGCCAGCATGAAATCCACACATCTTCAAGTTGCCCAGGATGAGAAACACTGGGTTAAAGGAAAGACATAACAGTAATAATTTCAAGGGCAACACTTGTAAATATCAGGGAATGAAGATAAGTTGGGGGGCAGGTCTTTAAATGAGAACATAAAGATTTCATTTTTCCTGCCTTGGCAATGTGTTCTCCTCAACCTTATTACCTTCCTGCTCCCCTATTTATCCAACATGCTATTAATTGTTATTTATAAACATAACCCACTCTAATACAAAGGTTCAAAATGTACACTTCTATCACCAGCGTTAATGCACCATACAGAACGCTCAGCTCTGACCATTTTTGTTCCTCTTAATGTCTCACACCCTGATGCTATCTGGGGTCATTTTCTCATTTTTTCCACCCTTCCCCAGCTAAAACTATTCCTCTCCTGTCCTAGTTCACATTACTGAACCATTTGATTTATTTATCTCACTGGACTGTGCTATAACTAATGAAAAAACCGTCCAGATTTACTCACTGGGATCAACATGAAATAACGCATGGAGGTTAATTGAGGAACTATTCACATTCAAAGGCATTCTTGACCACTGGATGTTTTGTGCTGCTTCCATCTGAGAATTAACAGTCCAATAAACATCATTTAGCCCTGCAAATTCCCCAGTTGGGAAATGATTGCACATTCTGATAAACTGATGGTACTAATGGGTATCAAAACCCCGAAACCCATAACAACAGATATATAGTCACGCAACAACTCATTTATATTTCATTAAAAAGCCCCTAACATCTCCCACTCAATGTTCAGTGTAACCTAGAGATAAAAAAGAGGAATAAAAGGGTGGGGGCCCAGCAGGAAGCCTTGATCCAAGATAATTCTACAGACACGAAGTGGAGGAGATGCATTTTTAAAGCTGAGTTCAATCTCCAGCCATATAAGGCTCCAACTTCAGAGGCAGGCACTGACTGTTGTGATCCATTCCATTATCCCACCCAGTTCCTCCTACCTGAGGTGACCTGGCTGTGTCCCAAGTGCTTGTTTCTCACCTTGCTGGCAGATATCACTTTTGGGCATGCAGTGTTTTGGAGTATAAAGGTACCAGATCTGCAACACCCAAAAGATCCTGCATCTTTTCCTGAGATGCAGCTGCTGGGTGAAAAGATGGAGATGTTCTAAGGTACTTCAGAGAGGTGCTGGTGCACTCCCAATCCCCTTTTTGGAGATTGAATCCACAGCACTGCACAGTCTTAACTGCTTGTTTCTTGGCTTACTTGTCAGCTGTAAAAGGATGACAAATGATGGCTGAGCCAGGTCAAAAGAACAGGGCTACTGAACCCACCCTGGGAGGGAATGCTAGAACAAGGCAGGCCGAGGGGAGAAGATGGCAGGAGGGTAAGGTGAGAGGAAGGAACAGCAGCACGCAAAAAGTTGAACATCAGATCAGACACAAAAAGGAATCATGAGCTTGCCATCTCCTGAACTGGAGCTGGGACCCTGTCCTTGCAGAAAACTAGGATATGGGAGCCAGCTCCAGTAAGCCAGTTCCAGTCAGTAAGGGAGCCAAAAGTAGGTTGAATCCCGTGGTGGTTTGGTTCTTTGAAGAAAGCATCAAAAAACCTCCCGTGTCAACTGAATGCCCTGGTTCCAACTGGCTTGATTCTGCAACAGATTATGTGCCATCAAGGTGGTGTTGACTCTTAGCAACCACACCGACAGATGTTCACCTGGACAATTTGTCCTCAACCTGACCCTTCAGATTTTCCAACCCACTGCCATTGCAATTCGGTCCATCCACCTTGCTGCTGGTCATCCTCATTTTCTCTTTTCTTCCACCTTTCCCAGCATTAGAGACGTAAGCCTTCACAAAAAATGAGGTAGGACCATTTGAGCCTGGTCATTTGTGCCTTGAGTGAGAAACATTTGTTCAATTATCCATTTGGATCTGCAGCAGAACTTTCTTAAAATAGATGCATTACAAATTGAAGCTTGAGGTCTTCTACTTCCAAACAGATATCCTGTCCCTTCTCAGGTTGGGCCATCAGTACTGGCCATCTTATGATAAACTATGGCTTGTTTTTTTGAATACAAGTAGGCCTCGCTTACCGACCACTCATTCAGTGACTATTTGAAGTTGCAACAGCACTGAACGAGGAATACTTACAACCAGTCCTTGAAGCTCCAGCTGTTGTACCACCCCCATGGTCATGTGATCGCGATTTGTGCACTTGGCAACTGGCTTGCACTTATGACAGTTGCAGCACCCCATGGTCATGTGATCTCCATTTGCAATCTTCTTTCCTGGCTTCCCACAAGCAAAGTCAGTGGGGAAGCCAGCAGGGAAGGTCGCAAGTCACTCCAGTAAATCCCCTCCTTTCCCGGGCCTCCCTGCGCTCCGCAGCATCACAACCTCCTTCCCCCAGCCTCTCTACACTCTACACTCACATACAGCCTGAGTTGGGCCTCCCAGAGCCTCCCCCACACCCCCCACAGCACCCCCACACTCCTTATCTGGGACTCCTACCATTTCCCACTTAACTATTTGTGCATCTTAGAGTTATGATGGCAACCAGGACTGCTGGGATTGTCGTCACTGAGCAATGCAGTCATGTGATGTCATGCTTTACCACCACATCATTTAGTGACAGCAATCCCAGTCCCAATTGCCATTGTAACCTGAGGACTACCTATAAATTACAACTGGTTGGATTCACACCACTAAGTGCAAACCAAACCACATTCTGGCTCAGCTTGTTAACAGGCCACATTGTGACTGGATTTAAGGAACTGATTAAGCCATGGTTTGCTTAAATCACATGAATGAGATCACATTCCATGCTAAATCATTATTAATTTCACCGTGAACTGTTAAATAGGTCACCTTTGGCTAGATTCATGCAACAGAGTATATCATAAACCATGATTTACAAGCCCACAATGGTTGGGTTCACACAATATTCTAAGCCAAAACTAAACATTACAGCTAAGTGCAAGGTGTGAATTGACCCTGTGCCTGAAATGAGTGCAGGGTGGAGGCGAGAAGAACCCTTTCTTTCCAGACCCTTTAGAAAAGTGTTTTTCAACCTTGGCAACTTGAAGATGTGTGGACTTCAACTCCCACAATTCCCCAGCCATCATGGCTGGGTGGGGAATTCTGGGAGTTGAAGTCCACACATCTTCAAGTTGCCAAGGTTGAAAAACACTACTCTAGACCAAGGTGGTTTTAAAGCTTCTTCTTTTATCCTTCATTAAAGGCTCCCAAGGAGCTTTGAAACTAATGAGACTGGATAAAGTATACTCTTTTAATACATTATTCAACTCCCACGGACTGTCACAGACAGAGAGTTTCAGAATTAACAAGGTCAAACTTGTACCCATGAGGAGCCTTGGAACTAATGGGAGTAGGTGAAGTCAGTCCTTTATTATTTCACTCCACACCCGCGCATTATTGCAGAAGGCAGCGGATTCAAAGGTGAAAAAGAAGGGCAGTTTTGCCACCAGGTTAAGACTAAGTACTTGAGTACTCTGCTGACTTCATCAGCTTTATTATTTCATTCCTTTCAAACTGCATAAACTAACTCCTGGCGACAGTGACTCATGCCTTGGATCGCCACTGAGGTGGACTACTGCAACGTGCTCGAAGTGGGATACCTTTAGAGATGACTCAGAAGCTGCAGCCAGTCCAGAATGCAGCAGCCAGACTGCCAGCAGGACAACCTTGCCATGGCAAAGTAATACCAGTTCTTAGTAGGCTTTGGGGATCAATTCCAAGTGTGGGCTCTTTATGGCATGGCCACAAATTGCCTCGGGCACCACCATGCAGAACTCAATCTGCTCATCCACCTAGGGAGGCCGTGCCGAGAATTCCCCCGCACCAGAAGTACATGGGGGGCTAGGCAGCAGACCTTCCCTATCATAGCTCCCCACTTTGGAAGACACTTCCTCCAGAAGTATGGTTAGCCCTTTCCTCCATGCATTTCACAATACAGTTATACCATATTACTCCAGTGTGCCTTTGGCTCAAATTGACTGATTATGAGCGCTCCTTTTCCATAAATATCATATTATTGTTTTTATTCTGTGGATTACTGTATCACTCCACTTTGTTGTTTGCTGACCAGGGCTGCAATTGTTTAGAGCAGTGTTTCTCAATCTTGACAACTTTAAGATGTGTGGACTTCAACTCCCAGAATTCTCAGAAAACATGAAAATGAGGTTGAATCCTAAGAAGGAAGTTGGGTTCCACTAATGACTTAATATCTTTCATAATATTCTTTCATCACCATTAAACAATTGGTTTATTTTCTGCGGAATTCTGGGAATTGAATTCTTGACATCTTAAAGGTGTCAAGCTTGAGAAACACCAGTTTAGGGCATCTTGCAACTATGGCAAATCAATAAATAAATGATGGCCACTGAAAACGAAATCCTCAGATCCAGATGAGGGTCTGGAAACAGGGAAACATATCCATCATCTTCCCCATCTCCTAAGATAATGGCAGGACCAGAAATGAAGCTTGTGGCAGCAAAAGCTTACATAAATACACCCTCACTTTCAGTGAAACCTGTCATTTTGACTTTCTATCATAGCTCAGCATGGCCACAAAGAATTATCTTCATTAATTTGGGCCAAGCAAGGAGACAGAACCAGTGGTAAGCCTATCAATGTGAATCATCATGCAAGAAAGCCTTTTAATTCATCATCTATCTGCTGTTTCAGCTGTTTTTAGGAAGTGCTTTATGTTGCTTTATTATCTCTTTACTTATTGGTGCTTTCTTCTCCCTGGTTTGAATTGCTGAAGCACTAGTCTTATAAACATTTGCTAAACTGCTCGGGGGATACTTGCTTGGAACAGCAAGGTAGTAAATTTAACTGACCTTGGTTGAGCTGAAAAAGCTCAACGGAGTCAAACTCAATTAGTTCTTGGATAAGAGACCACCAGGAACAGCCAAAGGCTAGACTGACGAGTTGAAAAACCATCCCAAAAGTTGCAATGATAAAGCATTTCCGCATTGGTACCAAGAATGAGTATCCCTATTAAGTCACCAAGAATCAAATTTGATACAAAGGAGATTTTACTTAACACAGAGATGCCACAGTTTGAACCTATAACCTTCTGCGGACAAATTCCTTGTTCCAGCATTGAGTTATGAGCTTTCTCCTATCTACACCCGCCCCCACCCCCCACATGGAGTGGTGACCTGTGAACCCTTTTGAACATTGTACTTCTATGATTCTGGCCCACCTAAAGTAGCATTCTGGAATTTGAGTCTGCACTCACCATCAAATTTTAATTAACCTACTGGTTTTCTTTTAGTACAAACAGAAACACCCCATTAAAAAAGAATAAGCACTTACTGATGGCAGCCATAGGCATAGCTCATTTTGGATTCAGGAAGACAGAAACTGCACCACCAAGTGGTGAAAAAAGGGATAGGTAAGAAAAAACAGGAGTCGTTTTATATTGAATTTGGGATGCTGACTGAGGCCAGGCTGTGTTGGATTAAAGATAATATTCTGAGGTCCTATAACACAGCCTGCTCCCTTCTATCAGCTACCAAACAAGATAAATCCAAAGAGGGAAAGGTGTGCGGAGATTTATTTCCACAAGGATCTGTCAGTCTTTCCTACGTAGTTGCTCTCCAGATGTGCTGGACCTCAATTCCTACAATCCCCTACCAGCTTGGGATTATGGGAAAAGATCCAACATACCTGGAAGAGCCACCCCTGGGGAAAGTTGTGCTTCATGATACTATTGATAAGGAAGTTGGATTTTTGCAGAGAAGAATTTTCCTCCAATGCTTTAGTTATAATGCAATGCTTCAGATCAGTGTTTCCCAACACCTAGGTGTGTGGACTTCAACTCCCAGAAATCTCATCAATCAATGGTTGTGGAATTCTGGGATTTGAAGGCCACACACCTAGAAATTGCAAGATTAGGAAACATTGCTTTAGATAATACATTACTCAAAATAAAGAAGAGAGACAGTTTGGTGCAGGCATCAGGCTAGAAACTGGGAGACCGTGAGTTCTAGTCCCGCCTTAGGCACAAAGCCAGCTGGGTGAGCTTGGGCTAGTCACTCTCTCTCAGCCCTAGGAAGGAGGCAATGGCAAACCACTTCTGAAATCTTGCCAAAAAAACCCTGCAGGGACTAGTCCAGGCAGTTTCCAGGAATCAAGACTAACTCAAAGGCATGCACACATAATAAAGAGGACAGTGGATATATATAAATTGGAAATGGCCAATTATCAATAATAATGCTTCATAAACACAATAATAGCATTTTTCCATTTACATGTTAATTGCTTGTATAATTCGTTGGAATTGCACTAAGAACATATTGAAGAACTGCATAAAATAAAAAGTTAAAGTCACTTTTGAGTGGCACTCAACCCTTAGGGACTTTATACAGTATTCTCAGTAACAGTATGGAAATCACTGGCCATTATCTTCTTCTGATAAGCTTTTTCAACTTCCCAGCCTAACTAACTGCCCTGGGATTGCTTTGTGGTCTCCCATCCAAGCACTAATTAGCTTCCAAGCCCACACAAGATTGGCATTGTCACCTGCTGAGGCCACATGAAAATGCTTCCATTAAAGAAAAGCTAATAACAAACTCTCAGATATTAGACCCTATCAGTCATAATGCCTGAAGTGAAAATACAAATAGGAACAGACATTCTAATAAATGTTGATGAAACAGCAGAAAGAAACTGAGGTATTGTGAACACTAAATGATTTTGCCTTAGGATGTAAAAATGAGTCACTGTCAGAACCACAATGAGAACAAAGCCCCCAAAGGTTCTGAACCTGATTTGTGGGAATGGCAACAATTCAACTGTTAAGCATTTGCACACAGAGATAGAGAAATTATGATCTAAGAGCAAAGAAAGAGGAAGAACATCTTCATATAACCTGAGCAAAACAACAACATACAAAGGGCAATATCCAAAGGACCCAGCTGTGTTTTGCTTTAACCGGATTTGGTAAATAATTAAAATACTTCCAAGGTAAGATTTGGAGCCATGATAGATTAGACTCAACTTTTCTAATAAAAACCTCCACTGATATAAAGGAGAGCCAGTGTGATGTAGTGGTGAAGATGTTGGAGACCCAGGTTCTTGTCCACCTTCAGCCACACAAGCTCACCGGATGATCTGGATCAGGAATTCTTTCCCAGCCCAATCTACCTAACAGAGATGTTGTTGTGGGTAAAAACTAGACTGGAATTATATTCCACCTTTCAAGGCCCCTCCACCTCCTCATCTCAATTTCTTGTTTTTCTTGCACTGTTGTGGCACTCCAGATGTTGAACTACTGTGAGAACAGTACAGCCAATGGTGGGGCCGCTGTAGTTCAGCCTGATCTGGAGGACTGTCACCCCTTCAAGACAGGCCAGAACAAAAAACAGAAACCACAGGGATTTCAGGAATGCTGTATTTTTGTAGGGTACATTAGTGAAAACTTCAGTGTTTTCACTGATGATGTTACCTAGTTGGGTAATGAAACATCTGCAAGCAAACCACCAAGCTCAGAGAGCATCAAGGACTCCACTTGAAAATTTGTCCAAAACCTTATCTGCCCCCTTTTTAAGGACAAGGCAGTCAAGGTGCAGCTGTTCTGAGTCTCTTTCTCACTCTTCCTACTTTTCCAGGGCTGAGGGACCATTTCCCCTCCTCCACCTCAAGGCCAGAGGTAAATTCTTCCACAAGGGCATAAGTTCCCACTTCTGAAGTTGGGGAAAACAGACATCATGAATCTCAGCCCCTTCCGTGAAACAAAACAGAAATTTTAGCTCCAGCCTGATCCTCTATCTGAGAAAGATAAATTTTCCAAAGAGTTAAAATCAAATTGAATCAAATTAAACTCTAAATGAATGGGACACGGGAAATCTACTATTGGATTTTGTGAGACTGATGCTTTTAATTTTAAATTAAGGGCAAGAGTCCCTGAGTTAAATTTGGGAAGAAGCACATTAGGACTTTTATACTCCCCCACTGTAAGAGCTAACATGTTACATGGTTTTTCCTAAGTATGAATGTAGCCTATTTCCACATTGAGATGTGACTTGTTTAAAAAAATACAATAAAAACGAAAGGGTGCTTTTTTCTATTCTTCTCATTCCTAAATAAACATTCCCAAAACATGAACTTCTTGGCTAGCCTTCAATGAATAAGATGAGGATTTTGGTTCCCTTCATCTGAAATCTACTTACATCCATGGAAATGCTGCAACAATATTGCAACAATGGTACAGTTTTATCCTTGAATGGTCCAATATCTCCTTTTTGCAGCAAGTGAAATTCGTGAGAAAGGGATAATATATTTACATAAAGACACTACTCTAACAAATACAATCTGTGTTTACTTTTAAACCAGTTAATTTGTTTGAGATGCTTCAGTTTTTTGAGGGCTATCTTCCAGTTCAAAAGAGATGAGGTTTAATTACTCATATTCACCCAGCTTTGATCACATGACTTCACAGATCCTGGAAATTTTATTCCAAACTGAGATTCTACCAGATACAGGTGGTCCTCACTTGACAACCATTCATTCAGTGACCGTTCAAAGTTATGACAGCGATGAGCGAATGGTATTTAGGACAGTCCTCAATGGTACGGTTGTTGCAGCACTCCCACAGTCATGTGATCAAAATTTGGGCACCTGGCAGCCTGTTCACACTTACAACTGCTGGAGCACTTCAACTCCCCCCACCCGCCTATCTCCCCCATCACTGTCCTTTTGGCTGCCCTGCACCCCACCGCCCCTACTCTCCGCCAGCTCTGCTGCCCCCAGTGGACCTTCATAGGAGGAAGAAGACAGTGAAGGTCAGCTGGGGCAGCAGGGGTGATGGAGTGCAGGGCAGCCAAAAGGGATGGGGGGGTGAGATGGGTGGGGGGAGCTGAAGCAGAGGTGAGTGCAGCAGGGCAGGAGAAGTGTGAGGTTCTGGCCTAACAACCAGAACTACTGAAACTGCCATCGCTAAGTGGTGCAGTCCTGTGATGTTTCACTTAATGACTGCTTCACTTAGTGATGGAAATTCTGGTTCCAATTAGGGTCATTAAGTGAGGACTCCCTGTAATCAATTTTGCTTGGACAATTAAGAGCAATGCAAGGGGAAAAACAGAGCCATTACTTGAAGCCTCTAGTAGAAGCCACCGTGATGTCAAGATCCTGGATCTCTGCAGGACCATCTTCTCCAGCCTAAATTGGCGCAACCAGCTAGAACATTGAGGCAGAAACTCCTTGTGATCCCACATTTCTAGGAGGATGGGGAGCCAAGGTTAGAAGGTGCTCCTTCTCAGTGGCAGTATGGTGCTGTGGAACTGTCTCCCCATGGATGTCAGGCTAGTCCCCTCCTTAATGGCTTTCAGAAGGTTATTAAAAACTGAGCTTTTCCACAGAACGTTCCAGAAATTCTCACCCACTGTATCATCTTCTCCTTTTTCCTTTTCAGTTTTACTGTTACAGTGTAGGTGGTTGTTAAGGTTTTTTATTATTATTTTTATTCTCTTTATGCAGTTTATGTTGTAATCTTACCAGAGAGGTATTAATTTTTTCTTTTCATATCTTGTACACAACCAACAGTTGTGAGATAGTGGTGGGATACACATTTAATAAACAAACAAATAAATAAATGATGAGCCTGACTTGCCTTGCCCCACCCCAGTTGTCCACATATCTGTAGAAGGAAGTTTCCTCTATATTCAAAGATTCAAAGATTCACCCAAAGAAATGGGATTTGGGGCAATCAATGTTCTATATCAGAAGGAAACCTAATGACATCAACCACACCTCTCTCTACAGCAGCAGCTGACAAAGAAACTTGAGATACAGCAAGCCAGGAACCAACTCTGCCCCAACTACTGAAAATAAGTGGCTGTCAGCCCTATGAGGTAGGCCAGCTCAAGAAACAGGCTGAGCAGGATCCCAGGGATGTTCCTGCAGAGCAGTGTTTCTCAACCTTGGCAACTTTAAGATGGCTGGCTGGGGAATTCTGGGAGTTGAAGTCCACACATCTTAAAGTTGCCAAGGTTGGGAAACCCTGCTGCAGAGTAAGGGAAACGACCTTGATGGAAGCAGGCAAGAACCGTTATCCAGGTAAAGGGGGGAAGAACATTTTTTAAATCCTGGGAAGCAAGATCATATTCAGAAACAGCTCAGGCAAACACCACCCTGAGTCACTGGGGTATAAAAAGAAGGGGAGGTAAAGCATAATCAGACTTGCAAAATTCTGTTATTACAGCCTATCTTAACAAAGCAGTTCGAGGCTTTCTAAGGAGTTGGTTTCCCAATCTGGTCTACCTTGTAGGGCTGACAAGCTGTAGAAAGGTAGAATAATAGAATCATGAAAGTCTCCCCAGGTTTTCCTCAGTCCCACCTTATACCATACAAAATCACACTAGAGCCACTTTGAGTTTCTTTCCTACGCTTCTCTCTTTCACAGGACTGTTTAATCTTTTCTGTAAGTGCCTACCCCATTTACTCCTCATTCATTCTTTCCCTATGCCCAAAATCAGTTCTAAATTCCCTTATAGTGGCTACTGTTTTGAGTCCTTGAACTACAATGGAATACAGAAGTATAGTAAACTTGAAAATAGCCTCAACATCATTTTTTAAAGCTAGGAAACCACCTGCAGAAGCCCAGAAAGAAATAAAAAAGGAAATTTTAAGTCCCCCTCCCACACGCATGACGGCCTGCTGTCTCTGCATCATCACCCAGCAGCCTACAACTTTGGCCAAAGGTTCAACCAACATGTTCTATCTCCCCAAGGGCCAAAATGAGAGGAATGCAATTGTGAGGCTACTATCTCCACCAAACTATCCCCCCCCCCAAGTTATTTTCTATATTGAAAGGTCACCCATTCATTTTAAAAAGAAGCCAGGCCTCTTAGGTTTATGAGCCTTTTTCTACAAAAAAAGATCTTCACAGCAACTTAAAATGAAATAATGCAGAACGTCACATCAGCAAATTACACGTATGAAAAGGGCCAGCTCTCCTTTGAGCTGAACTCGACTCCGTTGACTTCACAGACACATTCATACAGCTTCCTTTGGTCACACTAAGGAATTGGTGTTCCATTGCCTTCTTCTGGGATGTATTTTCAAAGTTTATAGCTCTGGTGTTCATTGGTGGTTTCCCCAACATAAAGTGCTAACCAGGTCTGACCTTGTTAACATGAGACCACCAAAGTCAGCTAAATGCTGCCCTTAAACTGGAAGATAAACTGGAAATATCCCCTGTTAAAATTCTCTCTGTTGTCTAACCATTGTCATTTTGTCAGATTTCTTTTTTCAACAAGATTTTACTGTCTATCCTGCAGTTATTTTTTACATATTTCTCAACCGCAGCTTCCAGCGGCATCACTTTAAACTGGCACTGGCAATTCTATTATAATAATTATTTGGTTATGCTTTTTATGGAGGTAAACCACTCCAATTCTTCCAAGTTCAAAGGAGTGTGATGATGCAAATACAGAAAATAATAAAGAAACACTTGCCGAGTTTGACAAATCAAAGGATATGCTTATTAACCAGGAAGAAAAGGTTACACATTGTTTTTACCCTGTGAATAAATAAGTATTAATTGCTAGGCTCTACTTGATTCCTAGTTATGATCTCAACAAAAGTGTTGTAGGAATTAACAGCGGCTGCCAGCTCTCTTTCAAAACAGACTAAATTGACCATTCTATAGTCTAAACTATGAATTGCTCAACCAGAATTAAAGAACAAGCAGGATTTTCGTAACTCAGACTCCACCTCAAGTACTATGTCCAGTTCTGCTTATCACACTTCAAGAAGGATTCAGAGAAATTGCAAAAGGGTCACAGAAGGCAAGAAGGATAGAAGCTAAGCCTTACAAGAAAGACCAAAGCAACTGGCTACATTTAGCCTTCAAAAGAGAAGAATCTGGAGAGGTACCATAAAACCAGAATGCAGAATATGGAATGGCAGCTTTTTGTGTTCAAGCTAGACAACCCAACTGTTAGAAATGCTTTAATTTAGACTTTTGCCCTGGATTTGATGGCCTGAATAGCCTCTTCCAATGCTCTGATTTTACAATTCCATGTTATTATGAGTCTCTGTCGAAAAAGTTTATTTCAGACTGCGATCTTAAACACACTGTAATATCTGAGTGCACAGACTACACTAAGTTATGGTTTGTGTAACTGTGGTTTGTTAAATAAGCTAAAATTGACTTGGTTTGCATAACTTACTAAGCCATTAACCATGATTAATAAGCTAGAGTGGCTGGGTTTCTAAATATGATAAAATCAAACAAACAACATTACTGCTTAGCATGATATATGAATCCAACCACTGGCTATGTTCAACTATCACACTACCAAAGTTTGTTCTAACCATGGTTGGTTGAATATGCCACATTGGCTTAATTTACACACAACAGTCCATACATTGTTTACATAGCACATTGGTGGAATACATACATCAACTAAGGCAAACTTAAATAAGCAGTAGTATGGCTTAGTATGATATATGAACCCAGCTAGTGCCAAGATTCGTACATCATGCTTAGACAAGATTTGTTGAACAAGCTACTATTGTAGTGTTTACACATCATACCAAGCCAAACCATCATATGGCTTAATTTGATGTTTGAACCCTGTCAGTAGCAGGATTCATACATTATGTTAAGTCATGTTTTGTTTAACAAGCCATGTACCATATTATGCCAAAACCAAACAAATGTTACAGATTAATATAATGTGTGAACTCTGACCTTATTAGCTAAGTCCCCTTGGATTCAGTGGGGTTAATGTCCAATTCATTACTATTTCTTATCACCCTGATTTAGAAAAAGCTCAAGTTTTCCCAACCCTAATTAAAACAATGTTTTGAATTTTTTCCTAAAACTGATTGTGCTTAATTAAATCAACTGAAACTCTTCGCTTTCCTCAATCCAAACCTTGGATAGAAAATCCCAAGCTTTGATAGAAATAGCTTATTCCATTCAGATAGAATGGAGAAATTACAATCGAGGCAAATTCGTATTCTAAACTACATAATTACAGGGTATGGGTCCCTGAGTAATGATTGGAAAAAAGAATTACAATTTCTCAAGTGATTGTTGGGATTGTTGGGAAACTTATTTTTTTTTTAATTATAAATGAATCAAATGAAGCAACTTCCAAGATTGTGAGAAAGAAACCCCCTCTTTCTTTAACAGTGACCTTTGTGAGACATATTTCCAAATGAGGAAATTGATAGAAGGGGAAACCCCAATATGCAAAGCCTGCCCAGTTTCTCCAGACAATTTCAGGTTAACATCATAACGAAAGATCTCTGAGGACTTGTAATGACAAGGCAAGCAGAGAATAAAGAAGTTACTGCAATACTGGACTTGTGAACTGCCCCCCCCAAAAAAACTATTATAGGGAGAACTTTCTCGTTTTTTTCTCTGTTATTTAACTCCCTCCTTAGGTCAGCCTGATTCAGCTGACTCATGGATTGCAGACGTCACTGAAGGATCAGCCCCACAAATCTCTGCTCTTAGGATTATTTCTGAAATGTTGCTTCTCTTAAAAAACAAAACAAATCACTTCTTAAAAAGGAGCTGTGTGGGGTGCTGGGGAAAATGTTCAAAATCCCTAATGGGCATACTTTCAGATTTCCAAGAAGTCATCGGGATAGAATTCTATGAACCTCACATGCTTGCAACTGTTTTAAAAAGCAAGTTTTTAAAACCTTTAGACAGCATAACAAAGGAATGGACTCAGTAGGGATTTTGGAGTATTCTTCCATTAAGATGGGGTGGGAAATGCATTATGACCAGGAGGAACACTATTTTTAACCACTGTTTCACCTTCCAAGAGATGAAGAGTAGACTTCCTTTTTTTTTTTTTTAGTAAAAGTGGGGAGGGGGATTTTAAAAAATGTTTTAAAAAATGTAATAAGCCTACCAGCACCTTAGCAGACCTATCGTACTTACAACGTCCTTAAAGAAATATGTAAAATTGTTATCACCAGTTTAAGGCAGTTTACTGACTTTCTGATGGAAGGAACTTGAGAGGCAGCAAAGACCGTAAACCAGAGACTGAGAGACACACACACTCCACCTTCCTTTAAGTCACCTATCAAGCATCCTAGTAAAATCTGCTCTCTCTTGATGAGACCATGCACATTTCCAATTTGCAAAGCCCTTTCCAAGACTACATGGGAAAAAACCCCCTGAAGCATGGGGTCACAGCAGCATTCCCAGTCTGGTGCCCTCCAGGTGCATTGGACTGCAATGCCCGAGAGTTTCTGGCCAGCAATAAATAAACTAAGCCAAAAATTTGTGGAGTGTCTACTGGACAAATCCAGACTTCCAAAAGCATACCAAAGACTGCCTTAAAGCCAATCCAAAATGGCTGTGTTGAAGAACAGAAGCCCCATGGAAATTCAGGAAAAGAAAATGGGAATTTTACACCCAAAGCATGGGATTACCCCACAGTACTCATCAACAGTCTGCTTTGAAGAACCCTAAACTTTCCAGGATGAAAGGTGGCAGAAAGATGGCTTCAATGAGAAATTGGCCAGTCCATTTTGTTCTATTCCAACCTCCACTTGCAGAAAAGAGCTCCTCTCCTAAATAGGGAGGAGCCTTCCATCCACAGAAAGGCACTTTTAAAATCAACCACATATGCCAAAGTACCACAGTACCACAACAGGCCTGGGTGGCTTTCAGTCCACTCTGCTAAATACAGATTATCTGGTACATCTGGCAACCCACTGAAGGCTTTGCAAGATCCCTATTTATTTATTTTATTTACTGACATACAAAAGGAACATTCTTGAAATCCCTGCAAGATCAGTTTTGTGATCTGACCTACTTCGTAGGGCTAACAACTTATAATTACTTTACTTGACTCCCTATACTGTTTTTCTGAGTTGCTTTGAGTAAAACTGTAAATATTCAGCAGACCAGCAAAAAAATTAAGGTATCATTATGCATTTAATAGGTTATACCTTGAAAGCAGCTTTAGCTACACTGAACAGTCCTACTAAGGACTTCAGGTCAAATGCAAGGAAACTGTGGTCCTGCAACTCCCATCACCCTGATCATGCTGGCTGACTGGAAGCTGAGTCCGACAACATTGAGAGCAGTGTTTCCCAATCTCAGAAACTTTAAAATGTGTGGACTTCAACTCCCAGAATTCCCTAGCCAGCATGCTGGCTAGGGAATTGTGGGAGTTGAAGTCCTCCTACCTTAAAGTTGCTAATCCAGAGAATCACTGTATCCCCATCACTGGCACTGATTATGTATCATCAAGTTATTTTCGACTCCTACCGACCACATAGATAAGATTTTCTCCATGACAATCTTATTGTCCATGTGATGTCAATCCATGACATCACTCCATGACATCACTGGCATACAGGTTGAAAATCTCCAATAGGCAATGCCAAACAAGAAGATGTGACATTCCCAGGACAGAAAGGCATGCTAAAGTCCTTATTTACATTTATTTTAAAAGACTAGTTTGATCCCTTAACTCTTACTATGGGTTTCTTTGGTCACACCCTCTTTAAGACACAGTCCTAAATCTTATTGCATTTCAATACTAGGGAAATGCAGAACATTTAGCAGAGGCATGACCCAGAGGCATGACCGCAAATAAGTTCATGAGTTATGCAATATGAAGTCTCTGCTGCCATCTCATGGTATGTTCTTCCCATGGTTGTTCAAAGGACAATACTTCATCCAGGGCATTCAACTACAGCTCCCAACACTACCTGGGAATAAAGGAATTGTGGTCCTATCTGGGAGATGCCAAGTGAAGAGAAAGCTCTGAGAGGCAGTAGAGTGCATTGGTTAAGGACTTGGACTTTGAAAAGGGAGACCCAAATTCAGCTTCCTATTTAACCATAAAAATTGGGCCAGTTATTTTCTGTCAGCCCAACCTACCTCACAGTGTTGTTGTGGTAGGTATAAAAATAGGCAAGACACAAATGCAATAAATAAATATACAGTTATAGAATTGGAAGGGGCATTCAGGCCACCCAATTCAACTCCCAACTGTGCAGTTTGTCAGCTGAAGCACTGCTGAGAGTTGGCTATTTAGCCTATTTTTGATCCAGCGAAGATTAATTGTTAAGCTGATCTTACTGTTACCATGTTTTTCCAAGTATTATAAAATTAAAAAAAAAACAAAACAACCAACCAACTAACCTGGTTCCCCAGAAAGTTTCCCAAACATTTCCTCTTCAGATGTCTTGGAGCTAAACACCTGTAAGCCCCCACAAGGCATTCAAAAAGCACCGAATAGGGAAGGCCACCATAAGGTTTACACTTCAAACAGCAAAAAAGTGGATGTTTTGATTCTGGAGAGCTGTTACAGTGAGAGATGAGGCATATTTTTTTATTGAACAACGTTCTGTTTTAAGTACTTGGTGACACAGAATAACAACATCTGCTCTTGTGCTAGGTAATAGTAAGCAGGTTGGGGGAAACAGATCTACCAAACTCTATTAGCTAGGCTTGAACAGCAAGCAGAAATGATCAAAATGGAATGTAAGGAGCTAAAAATATAAAGTTCTGCATCTGGGTAGGAAAAAGGTAAGGTGCAAGTAGAGGATGAGATCTGGCTTTGCAACAGTATATGATGAAAGAGATCTGGATGTCCTTGCTGGCCACAAGCTGAACATGAGCCAGCAGCATGATGCAGCTCTTACTACGTTAAATACTATTTTGGGGTACACTGAATCCAGATCATGAGAAGCAACTGTTCCACTCTACTATGCTCTGGTCCAACTCCATTTGTGTCCAGTTCTAGGTACCACCACAGTTCCAAAAAGGCAGTGAAAATCTGAAACAAATTTAGAGGAGCTCTACCAGATTGGTGAGGGGTCTAGACACAAAGCCCTATGAACAACAGTTAAAAAATCTTGGTGCGTTTAGCCTATAGAAGAGAAAACTGAGGGGAGATATGAAAGTAGTCTTCAAGAATCTGAAGTCACATAGAAGAGGGAGTAGACATCACCTCAGAAAGCAGGACTAGAACCAAAACTATGAGGAATTTCTTACCCTCTATAAGGACTCAAGGACCCACCTTATAACTCCTTACCTAGTAAAACACCTGGGAAATTCTGATTTTTTTTTATGTGCAGTTGTTGTTATCACATCAGTATGATTCAGTCTCTTTGAACATAGCTAAATTTTGTTATGCTGCCTGTAAAATTAGGCAGACTTTTATTATCCACTGATGAATCTACCACCAAACGTAATATTTTATTTTGTTTTTACTTTATTTTTATTTTTAATGTGTTTGTTTGCAATTCTGGTCAGTGACTGTAATAAAAATATTCATTCATTCAAGAGGAACTTCCAGAATTTGGAACAAGATTTTAAACGTTTGGGTTGAATCACAAGCCATATTGTTACTCTAACATGGCCTTCTCCAGTCAAAGTATAATTCTGCCCATCTGGTCTAAACTTCAAGAGGAAGCTTACTAGAGTCCTGTTCCCATGTGAACTAAGAGGGGTGTGGGTTTAGAGGCAGGTCCTTTGGTAGCAGCCCCAAAACCCACTACCGCCATAAATACCCTGGGCTGCAACCTTTCTTTCTTAAAACCATTTTATTTCAGTGAGCCTTTGGGCTGTATACATCCATCAGCATGTAGTAGGGTTGCTTATTTTATTACCCCAATTTAATGGGGTTAATTTTATGCTCTTTTTCTCTTTTTTGTACATTGCCTACCATCTTTTGGTTTAATGTGCTTTACAAGTATTGTAAAATAAATAAAAATAAATAAGCCTGGGGGCCCTCCGGCTATGCAGACCTCACACCCACAAATGGAGAAATTGCCATTCGCTCATTGTTGAACTACAGCCATCTCCTGGAATAACAAAAATGTTTTTGCTTCTGCTCCAGACAGAAAAGGGAGAAGATAAATGGCCTTAGTGCCCCCCTCCCGTCAAGCTTTCTGAACTTTCATCTGGCAATGTCCCCCCCAACACTGAGCTACTGGTACAAGGAGAAGCCACATAGCTCTCAAAGATGGCATTCTTCCTGCATCTAAATCCCACTGAACATCCCACGTTCAGCTAACTGCTTTCGCCAAACAGTTGCAACCACACCCATAAAAAGCAGTTTAGGACCTGGAAAGGGTGTATTGCTCCCCTGAGCCCATATGCTGGAAAGGATGGTGAGACAAGGAATCAGCATGAATTCTGTGCATGCTGCTTGTACAGAGAAAACTCAAACTTAGTTTAGTTTACTGGGATTGTAAGAGCAACTAGAAATTGAAAGAACAAGGATCTTATGAAGACCTTAGCATTCAGGCTGCAGGAGGGAAGAGGATAGTCCATCCCCAAGACCCACATAGATGCAGCCACAAAACAGAAGCTCTGTTCCTTGAGCTGCATGGTAGCCAAGCTGAAGCTGAAAGAAAATCAGCTGAAGTATCTAAAAGAATGTCCGTGTTGGATCACACAATGGAAGAGCAGGGCCAAAGCCTGGGTGGCAGGATCCCAAGACGCATTGGAAGCTTTGAAAAGCGACCAAGGAGAATCAATCCCCAAACTGCACTCACTGTGATTTTCCACAAGATCAAGGGCCACATTTGTAGCGATATCCATGCCGGTGTCTATGTAGGACTGGCAGGTTTTCAGAGAAGACAGACATGTGTCCACACCACTGAAGGAAACCAATGGACGTCCAGACATTCTGATCACGCTCCCTAAAAAACAAACAATGTTGTGTTATTCTATGACATGCCTGTGACCCCTCAATCTTTTTCATATGTTTTAAATGGAAAGCGGGCTCAAAAATGGTATCAACCAATAAATAAAATAATACAGTTTCCCCAGTCTGAAAAAGAATGAACTGGCTTGTCCATCCCAACCTTCTTTGAAGGAACAAGAGCCTGCAATCAATGTCCATCTTTAGGACAAAACTTTTCTTAGTTCAACTCAAAAGTCACAAAAATAAGCAAACATTCAATGTCCTCCTACCGAATGTAAGCTTGCATGTTCATCTAGCAGATGAAGGGGCAACGTACACATGTGACATTTCTCCACATGAAGTTGGATCATGCACAGTATATGCACTTTATTAGACACACACAGTCCCTTAATATACTAGCTGGGTGTAGCAGGCATTTAGGGCAAATCACATTGCCTTTAAGTCAACCACCCATTGACATATTCTCTCAACACCCAGAGGAGACCTTTCAAATGTCTGCTATTATTTCATTTTGATCTGGAGATTTGTTTCATTTTAAGTGGGTGGTGCACTGGCTTTTAATAAGTATGGGGTGTTTTTCTCCTCTTAAACCATAGATGCTCTGAAAACCTTTAGATTGACTAGCAGAATAAAATGCATGTATGAGAATAAATAAAAATAATGAACAGGATATTTTGCGAAGAATGGGACATGGGAATTTAAACCAGCTAAAGGATATGTGGTGAGCGGTTTTAAAAACAGGGAAAATTAAAGTGAATTTTAAATTAGGTTTTTTTTCTCAAAGAAAATGCATGCATGCTTTTGCCTTAAATCAAACAGAATAAAGAGAGAGAAATTAATTCTCAGCTATACACAGAAAACAAGTTTGCACATTAATCCAAATATTGCAAACAACAAAATAAAATATATACAGGGTGTTCTAAAAGTCTTAGGGGTTGTTTCTTTAGCACTTAAAGAGGCCTTGGTCCTCCCCCTCCTCAGGAAGCCATCACTGGACCCCACTATACTGGAAAATTTTCGTCAGTGAGTCAGTAGTGATTGGGGAGGAGAGATCCCACCCCGGTCCCTACTATGTGGGGCGCTGCAGGTTTGGTGCTCTCCCCACTCCTGTTTAACATCTACATGAGACCACTGGGTGAGCTCATCCATCGGCATGGGGTGAGGTATCATCAAATTGCTGATGATACCCAACTACCAATCTCTGCCCGTGGTGAATTAAGTGGTACCATGAATGCCTTATCCTGGTGCCTGGAGGCTGTCAGAGTCTGGATTGGGGACATCAGGCTTCAGCTGAACCCTGGCAAGACTGAGTGGCTTTGGGTTTTGGGGCCTACTGTTTCTTGGACTATGCCATCTTTGGTGCTAGATGGGGTGGCACTGCCCCAGACAGACCCTGTGCACAATCTGGGGGTCCTCCTGGACTCACGATTCTTGCTCAAAGAGCAGGTGGCAGTCGTGGCTGGGAGGGCTGTTACACAGCTTCTTGTTGTGCACCAGTTGCACCTGTTCCTGGATTGGGGGGCTCTGCTCACAGTCACTCATACCCTTGTCACCTCCAGACTGGACTACTGTAATATGCTCTATAGGGGGCTGCCTGTGAAGAGTATCCAGAAGCTTCAACTGGTGCAAAATGCAGCAGCACAGGCAGTTATGAGTGCTTCTACAACAGCACGTTACACCTCTGCTCCGTGGGTTGCACTGGTTGCCAGTCTGCTTCCAGGTCCAAATCAAGGTGTTTTTGACCTTTACAGCCCTTCATGGCACGGGGCCAGGTTATCTGAGGGACTGCCTCTCCCTGATTACATCTGCCCATCCCATCAGATCTGGCAAGAGAGGCATGCTGCAGGTCCCATCTGTCAGGGAACTACACTTGGCGGGCCCGAGGAGGCAGTCCTTCTCTGCCGTGGCACCCGCCTTAAGGAACATTCTCCCCCCAGAAGTGAGGTCAGCTCCATCCCAACTTGTTTTCCAGAAGTCCCTCAAGACCTGGCTATGCCATCAGGCCTGGGGGTCTCAGGGGAAAGGTGAGCTCTTGAGGTGGCTCCTTAGCTGCCTTGATTTTTCTAAATCATACCTGTGGACACCTCTAACCAGGTATGGCTCCACTTAACTGTTCTTTGCACCCTCTTTGTCCGAGCAAAATTCATTCCCCATGTACTGGTGTGACAACTGCTTTTAAAACTCCACTTGGCATCAATGGATTTTTTTTTTGAAGAAGAAGAGTATACAGGTCAAACTCGAAAAATTAGAATATCGTGCAAATGTTCATTTATGTCAGTATGGCAACTCAAAAGGTGAAACCAATATATGAGATAGACGCATTACATGCAAAGCGAGATATGTCAAGCCTTACTTTGGTATAATTGTGATGATTATGGCATACAGCTTATGAAAACCCCAAATTCACAATCTCAGAAAATTAGAATATTACATGACATCAATAACACAAGGATTGGAAATAGAACAATATCGGACCTCTGCAAGGTATAAGCGTGCATATGTACTCAGTACTTGGTTTGGGCCCCTTCTGCAGCAATGACTGCCGCAATGCGGGGTGGCATGGGTGCTATCAACCTGTGGCACTGCTGAGGTGTTATGGAAGACCAGGATGCTTCAATAGCGGCCTTCAGCTCTGCTGCATTGTTCGGTCTCATGTCCCTCATCTTTCTCTTGGCAATGCCCCATAGATTCTCTATGGGGTTCAGGTCAGGCGAGTTTGCTGGCCAATCAAGCACAGTAATCCCATGGTCACTGAACCAGGTTTTGGTACTTTTGGCAGTGTGGGCAGGTGCCAAGTCCTGCTGGAAAATGAAGTCAGTGTCCCCATAAAGCTCGTCTGCAGAAGGAAGCATGAAGTGCTTCAAAATCTCCTGGTAGACGGCTGCGTTGACCCTGGACTTAATGAAGCACAGTGGACCAACACCAGCAGATGACATGGCTCCCCAAATCAACACAGACTGTGGAAACTTCACACTGGACTTCAAGCATCGTGCATTGTGTGCCTCTCCATTCTTCCTCCAGACTCTGGGTCCTTGGTTCCCAAATGAGATGCAAAAGTTGCTCTCATCAGAAGAGAGGACTTTGGACCACTGGGCAACAGACCAGTTCTTTTTTTCTGTAGCCCAGGTAAGATGCTTCTGACATTGTTTGTTGTTCAGGAGCGGCTTGACAAGAGGAATACGACATTTGAAACCCGTGTCCAGGATCCGTCTGTGTGTGGTGGCTCTTGATGCACTAACTCCAGTCTCAGTCCACTCCTTGTGAAAGTCCCCAACACTTTTGAATGGCCTTTTCCTGACAATCCTCTCCAGGCTGTGGTCATCCCTGCCGCTTGTGCACCTTTTTCTACCACTCTTTTCCCTTCCACATAACCTTCTATTGATGTGCTTTGATACAGCACTTTGGGAACATCCAACTTCTTTTGCAATTACCTTTTGGGGCTTTCCCTCCTTATGGAGGGTGTCAATGATGGTTTTCTGCACAACTGTCAGGTCAGCAGTCTTTCCCATGCTTGTGATTCCTACTGAACCAGCCTGAGAGACCATTGAAAGGCTCAGGAACCCTTTGCAGGTGTTATGGATTCATTAGCTGATTCGAGTGGGACACTTTGAGCCTAGAATATTGAACCTTTTCACACTATTCTAATTTTCTGAGATTGTGAATTTGGGGTTTTCATAAGCTGTACGCCATAATCATCACAATTATACCAAAGTAAGGCTTGACATATCTCGCTTTGCATGTAATGCGTCTATCTCATATATTGGTTTCACCTTTTGAGTTGCCATACTGACATAAATGAACATTTGCACGATATTCTAATTTTTCGAGTTTCACCTGTAAGTTCTATGTCCTTTCCTTTAAGTTTATGCAAGGGTAAATTAAATACAGGACGCTGTTTACAATATATGCTTTATACGATATGGAGTTTAGTTCTGATTGGGGAGCCTATGATCAAACCAGCAACTTTATATGAGATCGCGGCTATATAAATACCATAAATAAATAAATAAAATAAAAACTTTTTGTATGTAACACATGCACCCCACCATTAAGCACCTAGCCAATTTTAGGAAGAAAAGCAGGCTCAGACCTAGTTAATATGTGGTTGAGAGACCACCAGGAAATTTGAGATCCTAATGCTGGACTCGGAAGCACATGGAACAAAAGGGGGCAAAGGGCAACCCGCTTTTGTACCGTTGTCAAGAAAACAATATGGATGTCTCCAGGAGTCAGGTCAGGATCAAAGGAGACTTTTCTTTTAACAGCTATACTTCTTCCACTGAGGGGGGAAATGGGTTGGAAGTTGTAAGGTTAGGCCTTCTCTTTTGTACAATGCCTACTCTTCTTAGCAGGAAGCCAACTGCCAGGGGGTCAAAAAAGTAAAGATGGCAACTATGGCCAAAGGACTAAAGCTCCACCCCTTGCAATGCATGTGGAAAGGGGCAGAGTTTTGACTGCATGGTCATTGCTGCCATGTTAACATCCCCCCCCCCATGCCTCTGCTTCCTAAGGCATCAATGTAATCAATATTAACAATAATATTTTCTCTTCTACCGGTGGCTTTCAAACCAAGAGCATTTTTTAACGTTCTGCCACATTCTCTAAAATATATTTATCGTCTACCAAGAGCTGAGTCAGGCTGCATTTACAGCATTTACTGAGCTTTTCCACCTTTGCAGAAAACAACAGCTAGCTTCTGAAAACTTTGTGCCAAAGTAGCAATCAAAAACTTAACATCTCCACTTAACAAGGATATCTGACAATAACTTGGACAATTCTAGGTTTAGGATTTTATACCTGTACAAGTGCGGGTTTTACTGTGATTGTAAGTATAGCATATACTGATGATATTGCTCTCATATAATTTTAACTGTTGCTTATTTTTACTTAATTTTGATTGTGGTTACATCATTGGTTTGTTTATGGAAAATATTGACACACCAGATACCACACTAAGCTACGTTTGTGAAGTCTTGGGGCTTGGTTTGTATAGCACACTGAGTCAAACCGACGCCATTACAATTGAGCAGGATGTGTGTACATGGGCAATGCCACCCTAAGCCCTGATCCAACCATTGCTTACTGAATAAGTCTCAGAAGGCGGCAGCACTCAACTGACCTGGCACTCTAAGCAAGATACAGCCTGATTAATACTTGGAAGGGAGACCACGAGAAAATCCCTCTAGCCTAGACTGGGAAGCAAGAAATACCTCAGAAGGAGGCAAACACAAGCCACGTCCACACTATTCTTGAGGAACTACATTATAGTGTACCTGAGGTCACCTGGAGTCGAGACCTTTACTTTCTCACCTCACGCCAAACCACAATACTGCACCTGGGATTCACCTCACGCTAAACCACAGACTCTGACTGGCAATCATGCCAACCCCAAACCAGTTCAACCATTATATTTTAGCACCAGAACGGAACCTAGCCACGGGCCCCCTGTTATAACACCTACGTACAGACGCCAGCCCCTGAGACCGCGAGTTTCTGACGGACAGCTGCGAGTCAAGGCGTCGTGCGAATGCAAGACATGGGTTAATCCAGAAAGCGGGCCAAGCGCGGGGCGCGGATGCAATTACTGCACCAGCATTTCTTGCAGCAGCCATTTCCCGCTTACCTGGGGCTCGTTTCCTTGGAAAAAAACTCGCTTTTCTTCCTATTTTGAACTCTCCCCTCAGATGCTCGCAAAGAGAAGGCGGGATGAGTCAGAAGGGCGGCGAGGCTCCTCATACGCCGGCGCCTGTTCACATGACCGCGCAAACCCTCATGTGACACGATACGAGGGGAAGCTCGCCCGGTCTCGCGCTCCCTTCATGGCCGCTGGCGGCCTCGCCTCGGCTTTCGGCCCGGTTTTTCTCTTCGCCGGCTGCTTTTGGGCTTGCACCCAACGTTGCCCCCATCCTGACAAGCCGCGTGCACCCTGGGGGTCCCGGCCCGCGGGTCTCCCTCCTGTCTGAAAAAAGGGAGCGAAAGGAAGGAAGGGCTCCCTCCAGCCCAGCCCAGCCCTTCCCTTCCCTTCCCCGCCGCCAGACCCGCAGGAGGACAGCCGGCGGGGAGAGAAAGTAAGTCCGGTGTGGGAAACGCGCTCGTGCGAAAGGAACGATCCCTCGCGCGCGGCCGAATATCGAGCGTTATTCTTCGCAAGGCGATGATACCGACGCGCAGTTCGACGCCTTCTGAAAAGTGTACTTATTTAATACATTTATCTAGCCGCCCATCTCACATACGGGACTCTGGGGTTTAAGTAACAGAAACAGCAGTCAATTCAAAACTGTTAAAAACTGTAAACATTTTACTTTGGCCGAATATGAGTGTTAGCAGTTCTGTTTTGCCTTTAATAAAGGGCCTGATCAATATATTCGTCGTTAAACGTGGCAGATACCCCACCCAGTTGTTGTAGTCTGTCAGTCTGGCCTACCTCGCAAGAGTGCTGTGATTGCCAGGGGCAAAGCGGGGACATAAATTCCAGCTAAAAAGTAAGTTTTAAAATGAATCTGCATCTCTTAATTGGTGCCATGTCATGCAAGAGTTACCCTTGAGTTTGGGGGCAACGTTTTGATTTATTTTAAAAATATTTGTACTGAAAATGGGGATTTTTTTCCTCTGCTGTTGAAAACAGTTGCAACCCACCCTCAGATGCCCCATTTTTTATAGGGAAAAGGTTTTCTGGGGAATGGTTTCAAATTCAAAATGATGTGGATGCTCTTAATTCTTAAAAAAGTAAGAATGTTCCTAGCCTCCTACTCTGTTTCTTTTTCATAAAAGCTGGATGCTTTTGTGAAGGTAAAAGCCACACCAGAGAATAATGGATTTAAAAAAAATTTCTGTAGCACTTGGTTTCTCAAAAGTGTACCCTCCCTACACATTTGGCTTCATCAATAATCTTACTCATGTTAATAATTGTATTTATTATTAATAACCTTATTAAGCAGACATTTTGCCCAACCATGTCATAACATCCCCTCACACAGAAACAGACCTGAGAGAGAAAAAGAAAAAGGCCATAGAGTAACTGAATCTGGATAAATTTTCAAATCCTTTACACTAACTGCTGTATCCTGGGGTCTGCGTTTAGTTCCAAATAAGACTTTTAAATTACCTTCTGCAGTAAGAATATTGTTGCAAGACTCAACATTCAGTTTGAAAAATAAAAAATAAAAAAAATGTAGCATGAAAAAACAACATCAAAATGTACTCTCTATGGTTAATGACTTTTTCAGGAATGTTAATGGAGGAATTGGCAACAGATTTTTCTTCTGATAATTTTGACAACGATAATATAGACCTGCACTGAAAAAATACTGCCTTCTTCCTCTTCGCCATGTTGGACTTCCTAGCGGAAAATAATCTCTGTGGGCAAGCAATTCTTCGGATTGTCTCTTGTGGAAATGCAATCATTGCTGAATTGTTGAGATTGTCGGAGTTTGTTCCGGCTGTATTTCGACTCAAAGACAAGGCCGATCAACAAAAATATGGAGATATCATATTTGATTTCAGCTATTTCAAAGTAAGAATTGTGCTTTACCGAAGCCTTCTTTAAACTTGATTTCAGTTCTGCCAAATTCTATTGTATGAAGCATTAGATTGATGCAATTCTGTCCAAAACATACTAACTCTATTCCTGATTTTTTCCCCCATTTTAGGGGCCTGAAGTGTGTGAAAGCAGGCTAGAAGCCAAACCTGATCTCCAAGATTTAGACGATGAGTTTCGTGAAAACAACATAGAAATCTTGACAAGATTTTATCTGGCTTTCCAAAGTGTTCATAAATATATTGTTGATTTAAACAGGTAGACAATTGTTCATGCAGTTGAAGCAGCAGCAGCAGCTGATCTGGTACAGAGGATGTGTTGTCGCCAGGAAAATAGCTTGTGATTGTGTAGGCCAAATAAAATGCAGAATAGGTTTCTGGAAAAGAATAGAAACAAATTATAGAGAGCATCTCACATTCCTTCCCCAGACCTAGGAAGGACTAGAAAATGTGGAATATCATTAAGTCAACATTTCTTGGATTTCAGATTTTCAGGAAAGGACAGAAATACAGCAGAATTCCATACACACAATACTCAGAATTGGAAATACCAATTCACCCATATTCACCTTATTTACTTAGGCCAAAATGTTTGACACAGAACATTTTAAAATTTGGGAAAGAAGATGGTGTGATCTCAGATTATTTGCCCAGGATTACCTGCCATAATATATTTGTCAGATTTGAGACCTGAAGTAAGTACATAATTAGATTAGGAAAAAAGTATAAGAGAATTTATGCAGAAGCCATTTCAATTAGCAGAATTTTCCTCAACGTTCCTGTTATACGTGGTTCAGATAGACCTAATAAGCAGATACTGCTGTAAAAATGTGACATTAAATGTTGACGCTATTAAGTCTTTTTTAACTTGTAATAGACTTTAGTAAAGCAAAAAACAGACACTCTTTAGTTCAGAGAATGATTTAAATACTGTGCCATTAAGAGACGCATCTCCTGCTGATGGTGATCAGCAATTCTTAACATGCCGCGTAACTAAAAATCTAATGACTTGGCTGAAATAAAATCTATTGAGACCTTTTGGATATAAAGCCATAAATGACATCCAGATAATAGCTTTTATGACTACCACCTCTTCCTTCTCTTCTACTGCATCAGCTTTTTATTCTTTTGGATGCAAGGGAACATTGGAAAGAAATTATGTCAAGGGGTTCGGAAGTCCAGTTAAGATTAAAGCAGTGTATACATTCATAAATAAAATAGATTTTGCCAACATTCACTCCTGCAAAAGATTAATTTATATTTCATTTTTATCGTTTCTAGATACCTGGATGATCTCAGTGAAGGGATTTACATCCAGCAAACCCTGGAAACAGTGCTGCTGAATGAGGATGGGAAACAGCTATTGGTAAATTTACTCTAACCATGCAGCATTATAGGGTTAGGATTGCCACGTGACCTCTAGACTGCAGCAAAGGGATATAGAAATTGCCATCTTTTGCTGCCATTCAGTTTTCACTTAGATTTTTGTAGCCCAAGTACAGAAACCGTGGACGGAGATAACTTGCTTGTGGTCAAAAGATGCACTTTTTTTAAATAACAAATGCATTTGCCTTCTGAAATTTCTCAGAACGTAAACTGCAATTGGAACAAATCCAGGACTAAAAGAATTATTTGAAAGTAAGCAATGAAAGTCAAGGTGTAAAAGCAGTTGCAGGAGGCAACACATGCTGTCCGATTCACACACACACAGGTTGCCTGTCCATTTAGCAATTGGCAGCGGTGGGTGAGCTGATGGACCAACACATTGGAGGGGACCAGGTTCTGCTGAATCCTGGGTGGAAAGGGGCTAAAAACTGTCTTCTTGAGGAGGGAATCCAAAACAGAGAGAAATCCCATTCCTCATATTCATTAAAAGGAAGAGACTTCCCCTGTCCTCCAGATTTTAAGATTCTGAAAAAATAGGTCTAAGCCTTAGAGCAGAAGTCAGCAACCCAGCCCCAAATCCTCCATGGGACCCTAAACCTCCTTCCTGTATCTTTCAGAGCCTTCTCTGACTAAGGCTGCTAAGAGATGAGAGCAGTGTTTTCTAGCATTTCAAAGTAGGAAACACAAGGAGACTACAGCAAAAACAGATAAAAAATAGGGATATTCGTAGCAGGGGTTGGGGTTTGGAGGCATGGTACGGTGGTTCCACTCCTTCCTCTGTGAGCAGTTTTTGTTGGTGGTTGTGGGGAAGGAAAAGTTGGTTGTGGGATGATGGGGGTAAATGAAACCAAATGCCTCTACTCGCTAAGGATTCTTATGTTCTAGCCCCCTATCAACAGCCTGGCTTCAGAGAGGTTTCTTGGATAAGTCTGTTCTGCCAGAACATTCTGTGCACAAAAATAAATGCTTCTATATTCTTAGTCACCATCGGTAGGAAGCCTTGTGGAGGGAACTGCTTATCATGCAGCTGTGCGCAATCTTTGGTGCATCACACTCCCCGCTGCTGTAGATGTCTGTCTCCAGGTTGGATTCGAACCTGCAGTGGATGCCTCTAGGCCAGCGTTTCTCAATCTTACCAACTTTAACCTATGTGGACTTCAGCTCCCAGAATTCCCCAGCCAGCACGCTAGCTGGGAAATTCTGGGAGCTGCAGTCCACATATGTTAAAGATACCAAGGTCGAGAAGCACTACTCTAGGCCTTAATTCATACATAGGCCAGCCAAGGGTTCAATTGTGTGTTTGTCTTCATGCAGCTTTCACACGCCGTTCAATTCCCCCTCCACCTCATCTTGCCAGCTGTGGCATCAGGGGCCGAAGGCCTGGCCTACATAACGCACCAACACCCAGCAAGATGCCCAGTGGAAAATGAGATTCTGTTTCTTTTTCTGATGCCTCTGTTGCTTCACTGAAGATTTGCTGGATCTGTCCAGCACTTTGAAATATCAGTTTTTCCCAATTTGGCACCTTTCAACGTGTTGGACCCTCACTTTCCATAAACCCAGTATTTGAACTGCCTAAGAATTAGAGAAATGTAATTAAACACATCCGAAAAGTGCTATGATGGAGAAGACTCTAATAAATGAGTTTGATGTAACACGGAATTACAGCACTTTACATCAAATCCTTGCAATTTTAACTCTGAATCTCTCTGCGTCTGTCTTGTTTGCTGCAGTGTGAAGCCCTTTATTTGTATGGTGTCATGCTCCTTGTCATTGATCAGAAAATTGAAGGCGAGGTCCGAGAGAGAATGCTCGTTTCCTATTACCGATACAGGTATTCCATCTCCGACTCCAGATACGCTCAGCTGACTATTTCGTGATGGATTATTTCATGCAAACTCAGCCACTTTTTAGATTGTATCAATATACTTGTTTTAAGAATTCTTTGCAATGCCTTTACATGAACGTCTCCCTCTAATTCAGTGTTTCTCAACCTTGGCAACTTTCAGCTGGGTGGACTTCAACTCCCAGATTCTGGGAGTTGAAGTCCACCCAGCTGAAAGTTGCCAAGGTTGAGAAACACTGCTCTAATAGATGCCCAGCTAGGTTGCAGCATCCTGCCATCTTTCTGGCCTTGGAAGATAAGAAGAGTCTGGCCTGGTTAGTACTTCCATGGAAGACTTTCAGAAAATCTCCAGGCTCAAAGCTAGCCTGAGAATTTGAAAAAACAGCCTGGAACGAGGGAGCAAAACTCTTTCCATATTATTCCCAAGAAAACAACCAGGATGTACCTATGAAATCAGAGCAATTGCAAATTTATCTTTTTTTACTGTACTTCAATAAGATCTTCCTTCCGTGATGTTTGTCTGTCATGCCCCATCCAGCGCTGCTCGCTCGGCTGACTCCAATATGGATGATATATGTAAGCTGCTTCGGAGCACGGGGTATTCGAGTCAGCCTGGAGCGAAAAGGCCCGCAAATTACCCCGAGAGTTACTTCAGCAGGGTGCCCATCAACGAACCTTTCATCAGCATGGTGATTGGCCGCTTGAGGTCAGATGATATCTATAATCAGGTGAGTCAGGGTGGACAAGGCTGGGGAGGACCTAGGAATGGGGCCCTCTGGTTCATAATTCACTCTTTCGCTCTGTTCTCCTCTCAGGTTTCTGCATATCCATTGCCAGAGCATCGCAGCACAGCTCTGGCGACGCAGGCAGCCATGTTGTACGTGACGCTTTATTTCGACCCGTCCATCCTTCACACCCAACAAGCAAAAATGAGAGAAATTGTAGATAAATATTTTCCAGACAACTGGGTAAATATATTATTATTGCCACTATGACTAATTGATTTGTATCAGCGTCTGCCGCAAACTTCAGGGACACCCAAATTATGGCACGTGCAGGATGATATCATCACACCAGTGCCTCCCTTACATTATTGCATCCTGACATCTGATCCAGGTGCATGAGTCATGCCGTTGGCATGATAATGTTTTTGCACCCATGTCCTCATTTGATGACCCGCTCCCAACGCCACCCCTATATTATTGCTTCATTGTCATTTCAGACCCTTGGTGTGGACACAAGAGAATAAGGGAAAGCCAGTGAGGACAATTTCATTCTTCCCTCTACCCATTCAGAATTCATGTCCAGAAATCTGCAAGTTTGCTGGGCTGTTCAAACTTAACTAGCTTTGGGATTGGTATAGATATGAAGCAGTCAGTTTTCCCACCGTAGTTAGGCCAGGCAGGATTGCTTCTCTGTTAGTCTTAAAATGGTATCTGCCAGAGAGCCACTAAACAGTCTCCATAACCATGGCTAACCCTCTGCAGCCATGGCTAGCCATCTCCACAGCCAGCCATGGGGTGGATCTGTTTTGTGATATGTTGTTGGCCTCCTTTCCCCATAAATGTATGGACAACTGGGGTTATCAGGGCCTTATTTTGGCTTCTATTTGCAGGTTATTAGTATTTACATGGGAATATCAGTAAATCTGACAGAAGCCTGGGAACCGTACAAAGCTGCGAAAACAGCCCTGAACTACACGTTGGATCTTTCCAACGTTAAGGAGCAGGTAAGCAAATGTGGGTTTTGGAGGATAGTTGAAGCTATGTGGGAATCTGATTGGACACAGTGTTTTCGTTAAACTTACCAACTTGCGATCTTCTCACCAAACGTAGAGCTGTTTAAGGGCTTCTTACCCAACTGTCCAGAAAGGTCTTCCTCCCTTGTTACCCTTGGCAGTCTGCATTTGCACGTATAGGTGGGGAAAGGGAGGCCCCCCCCTCAAGTGCAGAGCTATGTCAGGATGGAGAGCAAAGCAAACAGAAGCAGCCAGTTTGGTCCAGTGGTGAAGGCATCAGGCGAGAAAGCAGGAGATGTTGAGTTCTAGTCCCACCTGAGGCATGAAAGCCGGCTGGGTGACCTTGGGCCAGTCCCTCTCTCTCAGCCCAACCCACCTCACAGGGTTGTTGTTGTGGGGAAATAGGAGGAGGAAGGAGTATTAGGTATGTTCGCTGCCTTGAGTTATTTATAAAAATAATAAAAGTGGGATAAAAAATCTAAAAACAATTGAATGGGGAATCGGGGGCCTCTTCCCACAGCAGTAGGATTATATTAGAAAGACTTTAAAATTAGAGCAGAACTTTTATTTACTTATTTATTTCTTATTGGAAGGGAGGAGAAAGGCTTGTAAAGGGTTCACTGTGGCTGAAATGTAGGGCAAGAAACTAGAAATGTCAGGGTCCACTTTTGCACCCTTGGTAGGCTTATGAAACCCCCAAGTGACAATCTGTACCCCTGTGGCATACTCATTAGCAAGCTTCAGTCAAGTGTGCTCATTTACAATTCACAAGAGGTGGGTGCTCTCTCCTCTGAGCCCAATTCAAGGCCCAGTGACATCATGGGAAACCTGTTGTTTTCCTAGCAGCAGAATAAGGGTAGTTGGGCACTTTCTTCTCCTAGGAGACGTTGCAACTCCCCAGGCCAGTAAAGTACTAAACCTGAATGATGTTAATCCTGTTGGAGAGTCCTTACCATAGCATTGCATGGCAGAGCAGGAATAAAAGCAGAGAAATTAATCAGATGAAATCCTCCGGTCATGTGGACATACTCTCTCGAATCTGTGCATACAATCACCTACAGCTTTGAGATTTCCTGGTACTAATACTATCCCATTTCAGTACCAACCAGGTTTGACCCTTTTTTATGACCAGCCACAAAGATCTTGCTGATGAGAAAGGAAGTTTGCACAGTGACTTCACCAGAACTAGTGTTAAACAGAGAAATAATGATTTGCTCCCAAATCCTGCCAGGGAAGGTGGGCTATGATAGATTTCTTTATAAACTGGAAAGTAACTAGTTCCATTGGGTATCTTGAACATCTGCATTTTTTAAAACTTTGTAAAGTAAGGGTTATTGTTTAAGTTGTTTAGGAACAGCAGTAACATTAACGCTTATGTTTGAAAACTTGAGCATTTAAAAAAGTTTTGGTTAGCACCATTTATGCCAATGGCTCTCTGAGGATTGCAAACTGCAACTCCCAGGTGTGTTAGACACTAGCCAAGCATGAGGGATGCTGGGAGATGTAGTTTAGCCTTAGCTGGAGGGCCTCAGGTTCCAAAATTCCAATTTAATCTCTTAGGGCTCTGCTGCTCCTCTGTTAGGCTAATGCTTTAATTTCTGCCTTTGAAGGCCAGCCGGGCTGCTGCTGTCACTGAGCGTGTTCGCACCCAAGTGCAACAATTTCTTAAGGAAGGTTGTTTAAGACAAGAGATGGTGCTTGACAACATCCCCAAGCTCCTGAACTGCTTAAGAGACTGCAACGTGGCGATCCGCTGGCTGATGCTTCACACTGCAGACTTGGGTAAGATTTGAGGATGGGGTGGTTTGTTTTCAACAAGGATGGATGCTCCATCAAGAGGAGGACATTTGCAGGGCACATTTTATTCTTATGCCCTACCTAAAGGTACTCCCTTATCCTCTTAAACTCTCCCAGTGGGAAAAATTGGGCCAAGCAGCTTTTTCGAGGGTATACTATTGTTTTAAGCTTCTGCAAGGCTTAAGTCACCTATTTTGCCCCTTACATTTCCACAACCCCCCAAATCAAAGAAAGGTCTGAAATTTCAGCTCCATCCAGTTTTGCAGTTACAAATTGGGGTGTTTGGGGGGGGGCATCATTTAGGCTGCTTATCCCAGACTTCTAAAATACATTCACTTCACCTTTCTTTGTAGTGGAAGGCAGGTTATTAAATATAGCAAAATCCAGCATGCTTGGCTGATTGCAGAGTGGTCCTACTTGAAGAAAGCCCATGGAAATCTATGGGATTTAAATAATTCATCATCCATTTCGTGCTTGAAGTGTAACTGAAACCAATTAAATAATAACAGGTGGTATGAAAGAAGTTTGTAAAAAGCAAGCAACAGAACAGCATAAAAGCAACTGTAACCAAAACACTGATATTAAAAAAGACCAGGTTAAAGTTAAATACAAGGCAGCCTGCATTAATGAAAATAAACAACATAAAAATAGGGTGGGATAGCAAACGGAATTCCTAAGTAAGAAGTAAAAGAGATTTCAGAGGTCTACCACTTTTCAGAAGGTGGTCTTCCAAAATAAAAATAAGTATTTTTTTTTTTAATGGAATGTCTGAAATCTTGCAAAATTGCACACAATATTGACATTTTTGCCTGAAATCTCACTAAATTACTTTCACCCACTGATTTTTTTTTAAAAAATCATTTAATGTTGAGGTTCTTCAGGTGCCTTCTGACAGTATTAGAAGGCACCTTCCAACCGCTGAGATACTGTGTGTTGCCCAGCTCCACTTCCACTCCTTTCTGTGATATGTGAAGCGAGACTTTCATTATATCCAGCTAAACACACTGCAGTCCATCTCTGCAGGAACTAATTATACAGAATTTAACCTTGCCCAGATGACTCAAACATGGTTCGGACTTTTCAAGCTGGTGTTATCCAAATAAGTCTACAGATATATATCGGTATAAAACAGAGATAGATAGGAGGAATCCTAGCAGAAATCACCCTAACTGATGTGGTGAGGACCAGATTGACCATTTACCCTGCAGATCCATTTGCAGAAATTCACTGGTTTCTTCCTTGATAGATCCTTGTTCAGGTTATTGTTTCTTCCCTGACTGTTTATCTGGTGCTGTTTCCTGAGTGTCGGTTGCTAGGAAGGGGTTGTGGGCTCCAAGTTCTCTTTCCTGACCTTTGGTGATATCTTCTAAATGGTATTTAGATGGGGAATCTCTGTGTATATGTTGATGGCATGCAATGCCCTAATTAAAGAGCTATCAAGGAGTAAGCCACAACCCAACCAAGACTGCGCAAGCTACTATATATAAACAGCCAGTATCTCCTATTCTCCCCCGCACTGATAATGTTACCTAACCTGGTAATGAAACATCTGCAAGAAAACAACAATGGTCAAACAACAGTAAGAACCCAACAGTTCAACTTTGAGCTACGTATATTCTCAACTATTGGTATGGTGATGTCCATAAGTTTGTTCATGGTGATCTATGAAAACTAATCCATATTCAGTCTCTATATTCAGTATCAGTGTATCTTAGAATACCCAACAAGGCAAGCCTGTGGTCTTCAGACCCCATTTTGAATTTTTCAAGGGAATAGGAACTGTTGTTCCTGCTGAAAATGTGATGCTCGTTTTAAGTTCATTCATAATAATGATTTAAAATAATTTGCTGCCTTTGTAAAAAAAAAAAAAGTGCCTTTTTTCCCCCACTCCGCAGCTTATGACCCGAATAACAAGCGCCTCCGCCAGATAAAAGACCAAGTTCTAACTGACTCCAGATTCAATCCCAGGATCCTTTTCCAGCTCCTCCTGGATACAGCCCAGTTTGAATTCATTTTGAAAGAGGTAAAGAAAGGGGGGCCACTTTTTTAAGGGGGGAGGTTGTGAGGCACAGTTCACAAGATACTATGGGCCATTCCAAAATAATAAGATTTGAAAACTCGGATCATATGAGATTTGGCTATTTATTTGAGTGTCTGTGCAATCAGTCTACCGGGTCACAGAGATATCATTGCAAGAACCCAGAGAAAAAGCTTCATGCATTGTTTTGTTTTCTGTAAAATCCTTGGGGAAGGATTTCATAAAATAATGCTTTCTAAGTTGCTGGCCTGTTCCTTTCTCATTTTCTTTCTTGGAGAATCATTGAAAAATGTATCAGTGATGCTTTCTTATTTTAGTGTATGCTGGATCAAATAGGGTGCTTTTAGATTTATTTCATCAACATTCTCATGTGTGCACCTTCTCCTAATCAAATGTTTTGAACCAAAGCTCAGCTCAACAAACTGATTCATTGGATCAATGATATAAATAAGATTTGGCGTGATTCACTGTCACCCTTAAGCGTATCATTAATAGCTTTGTGGTTCGGGCACTTGCCTTTTAATCTGAGAAATCTGTGCCTTTCCACTAGATGTTCAAGCAAATGCTATCAGAAAAGCAAGAAAAATGGGAGAGCTACAAAAGAGAAGGATCAGAAAGAATGGCTGAACTGGCGGATGTCTTTTCAGGGGTTAAGCCACTAACCAGAGTGGAGAAAAACGGTAGGCTGGAACAGAAAAACAATCAGCAAACTTGTTAAAAACTCTTTTAGCTTGAAGAGTAAAATTGTAGTAGGTTGCTTCATACTGACTGAGTTCATACATTGCTTGAAGCCATGACTTGTTTAATCATGGTTTGCTGAAAAAGCCACAATTGGCTGGGATGGCACAATATACTAAGCCATAAGCCATATTTTACAAACCAAAATGGCTGAATCTGCACATTTTAAGCTGAAACAATAAAATACATCTTGGCTAAGTGCAAAATAGGAAGTTAACAATTGAATTGGCCCATAGGGTCAATTACAGCAACTAGTGCAGGATTCTAGTTTGTTTCCAGGGGCTGTTCAAGGGTGCTGGGACCTTGTTACCTGAAGGAGTATCTTCTGTTACGTGACCATGCTGATCCTTCCGCGTTTTGGGCTGCTGTTCTGCTCATAGGCGTGGTTAGTAGCCATATTCAGGACCAGCACTCTCCAGGTGCATTTCCACTGTACTCCAAGACAAGAACACAGCTTAGCTAGCTGTGGTTCATCGGTTGCTATTCTTCTTGGCCAGTATCTCAGCTACCAGTGTGGTATTTGGTTGACTAACATTTCCATGGGCCTCCCCCAAGTCTTTGCTGTCCTTGCTCTTCACCACCTTTTTCAGAAATCTGGCTTCTAAGTCTTGCACTGCAGTGGCATATAAAGATTAGTATGTTTGCAAATGAAAGAAAACGGTCATCTAATTCCAAAGCTTTCTTGGTTTTTTAGTCAGTATTTGCAAACACAACATTTGTAAGCTGAGAGTTTAGGAGATTTCAGTGGCATTGAGTGTCAGATCTGCCACAAAAAGATTATCGCTTTTATTCCTTTTCCTATTTGAACAGAAAATCTGCAAGCCTGGTTTAGAGAAATCTCCAAACAAATTATGTCTCTGAATTACAATGACTCCACTGCAGCAGGCAGGAAAACAGTGCAGTTAATACAAGCTTTGGAAGAGGTAAGGAGGGCGTCTAAATATTTGGATGTCTTGGTGGAATAAAACCTCTCCAGTGAATGAGTTGCATTCAAATGCTTAATGCAGGTCCAGGAATTTCACCAACTGGAGTCCAACCTGCAAGTTTGCCAGTTTCTTGCAGATTCTCGTAAATTTCTGCATCAAATGATCCGAACCATCAACATTAAGGAAGAGGTTTTAATCACCATGCAAATAGTAGGGGACCTTTCTTACGCTTGGCAGCTCATCGACAGGTATGATTCCAGAGGAATTCTGAATTCTTATCAGGGCTGGTTAGCTGATTAGGCTGGTTTCCCCCAGTCATGTACTGTGTTTGATGTCCCATTGTAGAGACAATTGCAGAGATAATCATATCCAGATCATGGATTTTGAGAGGTGGAACTTCTTCTAATTATCACGGTTTGTCAGTCAAGAGGTAGCAAGTGCTGCTATGTAGATTAAGAGTGGTGCTTTTTGCATGAACAACATGTGTTCTACTGTACAGCTACAATTCCTTACTGAATTCCTATCCTAGCTGCTTATTTTCTGATCACTTGGGGGGCCAAAAACAGTCCAAGTTATCAGGAAGAAAAATTCTAAACTTGCTTGCCCTATAACGTAGTTGTTTTCTACAGAGAAGATCAGATCTGTTTGATTGTAAATGTAAGTGTCTTCTCTGGTTGACTGTCTTTACAAGAACAAAAATGGGTGGACAACCTTTTAGGAGACCAGGAGCCACACCACTTTTAAGAGGAGTGAAGGCCACATTAAGAAGTATAATAATATATGCAGGATCATATCATGTACCTGGGCTAGTTTGCAATTTTCCATATTTGTTCCTGGATGCATAGGCATGGTTCTATTTGTTTATTTCTTTAAATTTAAAATTTAAACATGTTAGGTCTGTTTTAGCCCTTACTAATTTTTGTGTGTTACCTTCCTGAGCATAAAATCACACCACTCATTTTTGGCAATTGTTGTCACAAAAATATTCACATCTCACATCTGTGTCCTAGAATATTGATTTCAGCTTTTATTTCTGATCATGATTTTATTTCTCCTCCCCCCACCCTTTTTCCAGTTTCACCTCTATCATGCAGGAAAGTATAAGAGTCAGCCCATCAATGGTAACCAAACTCAGGGCCACATTTTTAAAGGTGAGTTGGTTAGTACAACAGAAACAATCCAGCTCTTGGGAGGCGGGTGGGGAATCCTTTATGGTTTTTGGAAGGGGGAAAGGTAGGAAACTTATTTTTTTCCCATCTTCAAACCCTCTCTACCCAATTGACACAGTTATCACAGAGGGCAACAGTATGTAATACAACAGTTACCTAAGTTTATTGATTCAAAGCTTTAATAGTTCTCCTTTTAATACATTATCAGTTCCAGCATAACTGATTAGAGATACATATCACTAATCAACACAATTTTCCCAACTAATGTAAGGAGAGAAGTTATTTAAGTTATAATCAAATGGTTGCCAAAAGTGGTTTTGCAGCCCCTTGATTCCAGAGGGATTTTCCAGTGTGTAAAATGTACCAAGAGAAGCTTTTACATACCAGGCACACCCACACACAACTCCTCTTTCTCTCCTATTTCATAGGTGTTGGATTCTAACCAGCTGTTTTTCATTAATCTTGTCATAGAATATTGTTACAATTTAGAAGAAAGTTTAAGACGGAATCTACCTGTTCTTCAGCAGTAATTAATCATGGATATTCGTGTCCTGACTCTTAGTAAATGTATCCATTAGCCATATTTTGATTATCTTCTCCTTATATCTGACATTTGGCACATCATTGTGTTAGTCTATCCAAGGGTAATGTTGCACTTACCCCCTTTTTATCCATGCACCCATGCATTTGGGTGGACTGTAGATGTTTCAGTGGACTGAGTATTCATCATACAGTTCATTAAGTTCAATATCTATCATGATCATGAAATACTTTGATAGGCAAGCCTGTAAAGAGCTCACATTTCATTCAAACATGGATTCTCCTTGGTTCCAGTAGCCTTTGGTTTCAGTACATCCAAAACACCCTTCCAACATATTGCATTGATAACATACCTCAGAGCCAAGCCCGTATCTTGAGGATAGTTACAAGACTGTGTTCCAAATCTAAGTTCATTCCTGAGTGACATAGCAAACTTGTACAAAGGAGGATAATTTTCAGTCTATTTTAGGTTGAAGCCCGTATCTCTATGGAGCCCAGTCCTATCTTTAAAAAAATACAATTTACTTAATATTCTCTTCCATTTGTCACAATTCCCCACCCAGGGGAAAGATACTTTGGAGGAATCTAACAAGAGTTGCCAACAATCTCCTAGATGATCAATAGATAATTTGTACTCCTAGATCAGCTCTTGATTTACAGTATTGACACCAGTAGCTTCTTCCTGCTCCTAATTCCATTGGTTGATGGTGATGATGATGATGATGATATCCCATCTTTATTTTGTACAACTGAAGGCAGTGTACGTAATGCTCTCACCTCCTGTTTTCCCCCAACAAAACCCTGTGGAGATTGGACTGAGAGTGACTGGCCCAAATTCACCCACCAACTTTAATTCAGATGCACGTGTTAAAATACATGGTGCATTTGTTTGTTTGTTTGTTTGTTTGTTTATTTGTTCATTCTATTTATATGTCATCCCACTCACCAAAGCAACTCTACTAGTTATTCTAGCCCTTGATTCAGAGGAGCTATAGGGTTGGAAAATGCCAATGAAACTGTGTAAGTTTTGAGATCCGGTTCCACCTCTCCTTGCTCCACTGTTTTGTACGTGCTCCAGTTGATGGGCCTTGAGCTTCTAGAAAGAAATCAAGTAGATCCTACAAACTGGAGTCTGCTCACAATGGCCCTCATCTATAGGTTTTCCAGCTGTCTCCAGGCTTGAGATGTTGCCAGAGTTTTATGCAGAATACCCCAGTCAGTTCTAAACCAAAAGACAAAATGGATTTCCAGGGCCATAAAACTGATCCAGTTTATTCTGGATTATTTCCAGAATGGAATTACTGTAGGCCTTTAGAAAATAACCAAGGATCTGCTTTACACAGGACACTCTCCACTTACATAACCATTCTAGTGACTTTCACTCTCATGCATGGAAGCCTGAAACTCAGTTCACACACCAAGAAACGACAAAGTTTGCTTAGCCACAGTTTGTTAATTAATCTCCAGTTGGCTGGGTTCATGTAACAGACTAAGCCACAAATCATGATTTCCAAGGTACAGTAGCTAGGTTCACTCCTTGCACTAAGCCACAATGAAGAGAAACCATATTAAATCTAAAGTAAATCTGGAAACATATTGACACATCTATCTCACTTGCTTCCAGTTGGCTTCAGCTCTTGACATGCCACTTCTTCGCATCAATCAAGCAAACAGCCCCGATCTTCTCAGTGTATCACAGTATTATTCTGGAGAACTGGTGTCTTATGTAAGAAAGGTGGGCAAGATCACTCTTTTTGGATATTTTCTCCCTTGTTACAAACTGGGAAATGCATTTTTCAAGGGTTCCCTTCTAGAACATTACAGTAGACCAATGTTTCTCAATCTCAGCAACTTCAAGATGCGTGGACTTCAATTCCCAGAATGAAGTCTGAATATGTGCTAAAATCAAAGATCTTGATTATATGCCACCAAGTCATTGTCAGTTCTTATTGACCACATGGATAGATTTTCTCCATAATGATCTGTCCCTAACCTGGTCCTTCAGCTCTTCCAACATCACCCCATCACCCCTGACACTATCTGGGCCTGCTTTGATGCTGTTGGGAAACCTAATTTCCTACTAATTCTAACTTTTTTCCTTCTCTTTAGCATGATCCTCAATTTTATTGAATTCAGAGGATGAGAAAGCTAAACTATTTGGGGAAACCAACTGTTGCTTTCAGGCTCTAACTAGCAAATCAGAACATTATTCACCTTCCTACAGACTCTATGGCTGAAAGATAAAAGCGCAGACTAGTTTTCATCATTTCTGCTACTGTGGCACAAAAAAAAAAAGATGAAAAAGGCTTTATTTGGGGGTAACAAAGGATAGTTTCTGCTTATTCAGATCTCTCTTCGTGGGATGCTTTAGTGTGCATTGCTATGGCATGCTAAAAATTAGAGGGTTGTTGCACCCCTTAAAGGAACTACTACTTTTCAATCACTAATCAATGTTTTTGCATTTGTTTTATTTTGTTTTTGGAGAAAAGGTTTTACAGATCATTCCGGAAAGCATGTTTACTTCTCTCCTGAAGATTATAAAACTGCAGACTCATGATATCATTGAGGTGCCAACTCGCTTGGACAAAGACAAGCTGCGAGATTATGCCCAACTTGGACCACGCTATGAGGTGCATGAAAGTTCACAGTATTAGAGAGGTTAGGTGCACTTCTGGAAATAGTGTGAAGTAATGTTCTAGGAACATGGAAAGAATTTTGCAGGTTCAGGCACAGGTCTGTTTCTCACAGAAGCCAACCAGATGCCTTAAGGTAGTAGGGCTTGGTGGACCCAGCCAATTCCCATTGTTGTTTCCACCCAGACCAGATGGCATTTTATGAGTGCAAATGGAAGGCATAATACCATGGACCACAATGTTCTATTTAAGATTCTGCAGTTTTTCTGTAGGTCAAGGAATGGGAGAATGGGGCCTTCAGCTGCACCACTGATGAGAGCTATGTGCATGAATAAGTTCTCATAGTCAGAATCAGATCATTGATCTAGCTCAGTCTTGTGTCCGGTAACCAGTATTCAAAGGCAGGGAACCTTTCCAGGAAGGGTGGGAATCTGGGACTTTCTCCTTTCAAAGCCTCTGTTGCTAAGATGAAGCTCTGTATAAATATTTGAACCCCACCAGACAATATACACCTTCCCCTACATAGCCTTCTGTGTCCCAAATGAAATGAAGAAGGTGATCTGATTGTTGATTGTACATACAAAAATAGAGCCAGGTAGATGAATTTATGTACCTTGGTAAAACATTTACTAATGATGGAAAAACAGCTAGAAGAGTGTTAACATTGCAAATGCTGGCAGAACAGTGTTGGGTGGTAAATTGTCTACAATAAGGAATGAATGTTTATCAGAAGAAGTGAAAGTAGCTTGCTTCCGTCCCCTTTGTCATAAGGAAGTGGCAGTTGGGTATGTCATTTGAAACATAAAACTAAGCTGAAAGAAGTGCATGTGGCAAAACAAGAAAAGAGGGGATCAAAAATTAATGGGTGCTAAATGAACATGGACCAAATACAAAAGTGAATGACCAGTCTGAAAGAAATAGGATGAAATGATTTAGTCCTGTACAATGAATGAGGATAGAATCCCAAAATAGATACATGAAGGTGGAGTGCATGGCTCTAAGAAATTGGAAGACTGAGAAAGTTGTGGTGGGATGGAGTTGAAAGAAAGAAAGCAGTGGGGAGTTGTAAAAGAACAGAAGCAGTGTGTGAAGCCATGGAAGTAAAGATGGTTTGCAAGGATAAAAGAGGATGGAGAGGAACGTATAGTGATTGGTTCCATTTATTTTTCTTATTTCATGCCCTTAGCTTCTTGAGTCAGCCCTGGATTACCCATTAAGCGACTTAAGCATGCGTTTAGGGCTCCAAGGGAAGGGGGGCACCGCAGAGGTTTTTCCCCTGGCTGTCATACCCTTAGTTCTTTCACTGCCACACTTGACATTAGTCAATGTTTTTGTAATTGTCCTTATGTTTGCTAACCTGCACTATTAAAGATTTCTTTGGCGTGGTGAGTGACTAAGGTTTAAAAGTTTGGTTTGAAGGTGTTTTCAGATACCATATTTGTTTCCATCTCGTAGTGTGAGAGTTTCATTTCTGTCAAGGGGCAACATTGTTGGGTTGTGTTTAAGGCAGTACTTCTCAACCTCAACAACTTTAAGAAGTGTGGACTTCAACTCCCAGAATTCCCCAGCCAGCGTGCTGGCTAGGGAATTCTGGGAGTTGAAGTCCACACTTCTTAAAGTTGCTGAGACTGAAAAACAGTGGCTTAGGGCACCAGTTGCCTTTAATCTGGCCCTGTCTTTATTTTAGTTTTTCTACATTTGCCGCAATGTTGCTTACCCCCAAAGGGAAGACAGTGATGGTCATGTATGTGTACATGTATAAAATCTCTATTGTGCATCAGTGAGGATTATGTTCGTTTTGGTGGACTGTACATTTCGGGCGGACCTTTTCAAAGCAGGTGACTTATATACAAAATAATGTGGAGAACAAGAGGCTGCTTCCTTAGCAGTAACTTTCCTTTTGCTTTCCCAATGCTTTGTGGATACCTCCTAATGACAAACCTCTCCTTTCTTTCTCAAAGGTTGCGAAGCTGACCCACGCCATCTCCATTTTCACGGAAGGCATCCTAATGATGAAAACAACATTGGTTGGCATCATCAAGGTAACATTTTCCATTGCAGCGGAAAAAAAATCTAGAATTCCGTTGATTCCCCCCAAGTTAGGCTTCATGAATTTTGGGGTAGGTGGGGGCCAAAGGGATGTGAAAATGACACAGAGACATCACCCGAGGGAACAGGAATAGCATTTTGAAGGCCATTTTCCAACATTTCTTCAAAGGTGGTTTGTTTGTACAGTGGTACCTCGGGTCACGAACTTAATTTGTTCTGTGACTCTGGTCGCGACCCAAATTGGTCGTGACCCGAATCAAATTTTCCCATAAGGTTCAATGTAAATACGGTTAATCCATTCTGAACCATATGTTTGGTTTTTTTTAAACCACAAAAATATGACACAAAGTACAGTACGTCACCCGATCCGGCGTTTGCGAACAGAAGCAAAATTTTGCGAACGGTGCTGTTCGTGACCCGAATTGGTCGTGAACAGAAGCGTTCGTGACCCAAGGTACCACTGTATGTGTGTGTGTCTTCAAGTCAGTGTTGACTCCTGGTGACTGCCTGGACTAGTCCCTGCAATTTTCTTGGCAAGGTTTTTCAGAAGTGGTTTGCCCTTGTCTTCTTCCCAGGGCTGAGAAAGAGTGACTCCCCCATGTGATCTAATTTTTTTCCAGTTGCATAACATCTGATTGTTATACAGTGCAGCAATCTTGAGTTTCTTTCTCACTCCTTCCTGTCTTCCAGACTAAGCTGATGTTTTCCTAATAGCTGCCACATATCTTCTTCAAGGCCATCTCCATACTCCTCTATGATCACCAGAATAGGATGAAAAACAACCCTAATAGACATCTAGTACCAGAATACTAGGGAGGGAGGTGTTCTCTTATCTTCCCCAAGATAAAAATGTTCAATGCAGCCTTAGCATAATAGACACCTTAAGAAAGGCTTATACAACAAACAGAACTGCACACACAGAGAATGTTTTTGCACATTATGATTTCTCTCTTGTGCGGGTTTCCTTTCTATCTAGGTTGATCCAAAGCAGTTGCTTGAAGATGGAATTAGAAAGGAGCTGGTCAAACGAGTGGCCTTTGCCCTACACCGAGGGCTCACCTTCAACCCTAGAGCCAAGGTACAAGTGGATCTAGTTCCAATTTTCCCCATTTTTCTGTTTGCCTACATTCATTTAGCCCAGCTCTTTGCTGTCATACCAGCAGTTACGGTAAAATTCTTGTGTTTTCTTGTTCCCCTTTTAAAAGTTAAATGCTTTGCTCAAATCATCGCCCCGCAGCTTCGTGAAAAAGAAGTTTCACACATTACGCAATCTTAGATTCTCTTTTAGATTTATGGCCAGTTCTTGAGAGAGGCGGGGCAGGGTGTGTTCCAGCCTTGCAAATACATTTTAAAAATACCTGGAGCCAGAGCAACCTTGAAGCCATTCCTTATTTCTACCTTGCAATGGTGAAATAGTTTCTCCTTGGCAGGGAGGGAGAAGGTTCCAGGAAAGAGGCTCAGAGGAGGAAATTCTAGAATAGCTCCATTCAATGGAGAAACGGCATCTACTGGGACATGCACAAAGGGGTTAAAGAAATCAAAATGGCAGCTGCAACTGTGCAGTCAAAGCCCCCAGTCTTTTCTTAGCATCTGCCATCTTGAGTTTTCTGGCCCTGCCCCTCTGTAGACATCCCCGAATGGAGCAATAACAAATTTAAGAAAGCAATGACGATGAATCCTTTTGATATCTCTTTTGATCTTCCCTATTTCCATAGACCAGTGAGCTCATGCCCAGATTGAAAGATATGGCAGCCACTATGGATGGGTTCCACCGTTCCTTTGAGTACATCCAGGACTATGTCAACATCTGTGGGTTAAAGATCTGGCAGGAGGAAGTATCACGAATTATCAATTACAATGTGGAACAGGAGTGCAACAATTTCTTAAGGACAAAGGTATTCAGCACCCTTATTGGAAAGCTATTAAATGTATGGACAGTTCAGCGACTGGGGTTCTTCTCCCCGTTCACCCTTAAGGCAGGACTGAAGCAAATAAGCCCTCCATTTGAGCAGCCAGTGCATGAGAAACGTTGGTAGTCCCCAGCTTAAGAACAAGTTCCGTTCCCAACATCTGTCCTTAAGTTGAATTTGTATGTAAGCCGGAACAGTATTACTATATAATGCTGTATAAGTAGTATTGTGTAATGAACTTGAATCATTGTGCGTTTAACTCCAATCTTTCTGTATTTAACTCAAATTTTGCTACAGGAGGCTCCATTCTTAACTATGGGTCATCTGTAAACCAGACATTCTTAACCCGGGGACTACCTGTAGTAGTAGTAAAAAAGAAAAAGAAATGGGGTACTAAATTGGAGAAGGCTTGGGTACGGTGTCAGACAGGATGATAAGACCTGAACATGGACCACAAAGAAGCTTCCTAAGGATGTTATTGCCTCTTACCCTGACCTATTATTCCAGGTTGTTGTGATAATAAGGGAAAGAGAAAAATTTGCTAGATGGATAATGTGGACAGATTGAGAGTGGCCATCGAGAACCCTGAAACCAGCACTACAGACAGACAACAGTAGGATACTATAGTCTTGAAAAACAGCCTTATGGTTTGGAAGCAAAAGCAATTTCATGTAGTCAGATAGCTCAGAATGATTTCACTGTGCATGTCTTTCAGATTCAAGACTGGCAAAGCATCTATCAATCCACGCACATTCCAATACCCAAATTTGCGCCCACAGATGAATCTGTCACTTTTATTGGTCGCCTCTGCCGAGAAATTCTAAGAATCACTGATCCGAAGTAAGCAAACTGCCTAATTTGCATATGCCCCTAGAAAATGAGCTGTTTCCTGAAACCTTCAGATAGGATCAGCAGAACTGTGCTAAACTGGGATGGCAGGACATGACTATTTGTCAGAAGAGTTTCATAAAACTCCTATCACCTTGTCATCTCATCTCTTACAGGTTCTCTATCATCTTAAGAGTGCTGGGTCTTTCAAAAAAAGAGAGTTGTCATCTCCTTCTCCTACCCCTACCCCTACCCCTACCTTTGCCATGAACATACCTAATACTCCTGCCTCTTATTTCCCCCACAGCAACAACCCTGTGAAGTGGGTTGGGCTGAGGGACAGTGGCTGGTCCAAAGTCATCCAGCCAGTTTTCATGCCTAAGGCAGGCCCAGAACTCCTTCTCTAAGATGATCCCAAACAGTTGGGTTAATTAACATAGTTAATATTACTAAATTAGTTTTAATATATCATGGCAACTAAAGCAATGTTTTCTGTCCACATTCTGAATGGGTAAGCCAATTTCTCTCTTATGTAGCCTTGTTCCCAGAGGACAAATTCCACTGAATTTTTACAAAACACATGGGCAGATGTTTTGTACTTAATGGCAGCCCAGAAAATGGCAAAGAATCCTGACTTCTTGCAGTCCTGTTCTCGTGCATCTTGATCACTCATCACTCATTTGACTCCTGTCAGTGGGAGCAGATGTACAAATGAAAAAAATCTCTCTTCATACTTGGGTAGCTTTATTTGTGAGTCACAATCCCTGATGTGTTCTTCTCCCAGGAAAAAGAGACAGAAACCAGGATTTTTATTTTATTTTTATTTTTATTCTGTATTTATTTTGTTAATATTGTTAGCCGCCCAGAATCATTTATTGAGATGGACGGCCGTACAAATTGACTAAGTAAATGCATTTCTTTTTGCCAGTGTTCTGCTTCGTACATATTGTGAAACAAACTATAACGATTATTTCCAAGCTGGTTTCTTCAATTTATTTCATTCAGTTTATATCCTTTGTTTCAGCCAAAATCAGGGTTTCACAACTTTAAGATGTGTGGACTTCAACACCCAGAATTCCCCAGCCAGCATTCCCCAACTTCTGGGTGTTGAAGTCCACACATCTTAAAGTTGTCAAAGTTGAGAAATCCTGGCCTAAATAAAAGTGGCCATTCGAACAGTCTACCCTGCTGCCGGCTCATTCTGGATAAACCAGGGTTTTTAAAAATGCTGGCTTATTGTGTGCTCTTTTTTGTCTTGACTCCTGGGGATGGCCCGGACTAGTCACTAGTTCATAATTGCATCTCAGCCCAGCCCTGCAGAAGTGTTAGCTCAGAACTGACCCTGATTCTTAATGCATAAAATTAAATAATTTTGTGAATGTGCATTGTACTATTGTAGATCTTCCCATTTGTTCTTTGGCCAACTTTAATCAATACCTGATTGCCTATAGATTGTTCACACTTGCCAGCTTTCTCACAGCTTCCTTCAATGACTGCTGCTGATATTGTTACCTTTTTTTCTGTTTCACATCAGGTCTGCCTGCTATATTGACCAACTCAACACCTGGTATGATATGAGAACCCACCAGGAAGTCTCCAGCAGTCACTTGTTTGCTGAGATCCAGGACACTTTGGGTACCTTTGGTCTCAATGGGTTAGACCGTCTTCTCTGCTTCATGATTGTGAAAGAGCTGCAGGTAACCAGGTCCCCACCCAGCTCCAGCTCATAAAACAAGTCCGCCTGGACTAAGACATTTCCAGGTGTGCCTGTTTTAGCTCCATTAGCTTCCTGTAATGATCTGTGAGAATACAGGTGGTCCTCAGTTAACGATGCTCGTTCAAACTTACAACGGCCCTGAACGAGTGGTACTTATGACCGGTCCTCGTACTTACAGCCATTGCAGGGCCCCTGCAGCCTTGCTGGCTGGGGAATTCTGGGAGTTGAAGTCCACACATCTTAAAGTTGCCAGGGTTGAGAAACGCCTCTGTAAACAAAATTCTCAGTTCCATTCTAGATTATTCACTCTGTTAGGCCATGCAAAACACAGTGTGTGCTGCAGCAATAGACTTTTCTGCAGAATATCCCCAAACATCTCTTTCTTTTCTCTCCAGAATTTCCTCATCATGTTTCAGAAAACAGTGCTGCATGATAAAGGGGTCCATGAAGCACTGAAATCTCTCATGAAGAGTGTCAGCCCCCTGAAAGGACTTGTAGGTAAGATCCTTTAAGTAGGGTCCTGGGCTAGAAAATGGCGACTCTAAAGGTGAGGATTTGAATTGCTTTCAGGAACCTTGTAGGCTGGTTACCCCTGTTGGAGTAAGCCAGTTTTGGTAACAGGATAAAATTTGGAAAATGAAAGTGCATTCCCAGTTAAAAGTTACTCCTCTTAGGAGTAATCTGTGCCTGCCAGCTCCTACCTTCTCCCTCCTACCTCTGTGTAATAAACTGCTGGAGACCGGCAGGAGAGGCACGTTATGGGTCCCATCTTTGAAAGTATCATCTGGCAAGACCCAGGAAGGGAGCCTTTTCTGATGTGGTGCCAGCTCTGTGGAACATCATCCCCCCAGACCCCAGATTGGTCCTGACCCTCCCAGCCTTTAGGGAGGCCCGGAAGACATGGTTATGCCCCCATGCCTGGGGGTCTGGCAATGGCGGGGAGCTCTTATAATGGCTGTGTTGAGATGATGTAAGATGAATTCTGCTGCTGATCATGATTTTATGTTTTTAAAATTGATTATGGATGGTTTTGATATGTTTGTATATTAGTTTTTAACTTGATTTTTGTTGGATTGCTTTTTACCCGTTGTGAGCCACCCAGAGTCACTTAGATGAGGTGGGTGGCCATACAAATTGAAGAAAAAAAAATAAAGTAAAATAAAATGAATGCCAGAAATCTGAAGGAGAGATGATAGCTCAGGGCTGGAGCATGCATTTTGCAGGAGAAAGGTGCCAAATTCAGTCCCTGGTGTGTCCAGATCTGCCCCAGTGTCAGCTGTCAGCTTCAGCAGTATTGGGTGGATGGACCAAGAGTCTAGCTTGTATAAGGCAAGTCTCCGAAGTTTCAGGATTTTGAACTGAAGCCTGGGACTGCAAGTCTTCCTCCTCCCCGCTCCCATTTTAAAGACTGGGAGCCATGGGCATGCTGTGACACACACACGGGACAGAAGCCACAAATAGTTTGTGCTTCCTGTCTTCAGATCTAGCAGCATGCATCTGTTTCCTAGAGAGTATATTCATGAGGTGATGGAAGCAGGATGATCATCACGGAGGGAGGAATAGGAAGGTCACTTCTGAAACTTTTCCCCTCAATGTTCTGTTGCAGCCCATTGTAATAGGGCGTACTCTACAGCGGTTACCAAAACACAGAAGATCTGGGCAGCTTACCTGGACACAATTATGAAGGTACTTCAGTTATATCGGTCAGGGGGTAGGGAACATCTGGTGATCCTCCAAATGTGGGTAAACTGAGAGAAGCTGGGAGCTGCAGCTTACCAACAGAGATCCAGATGGGTCTCACCTGGAGGATGTTCTGAAAGTCTCTGAAAACCTGGATGTCCTCACAGTCTGTGGGGCAGGGTGGTTGTTGAGCCCTGTAGGCTGTTTCTTGTTGGCATGTGTGATTTTCCCTTCTGGACATCCATGATCTGTTTCTTAATTTTTATTGTTTCTTGCTTTTAAAGTGTAAGCCACCCAGAGTCATTTGGAGTCAGACAGCCTCTAAATTATAAGCCACAGGTCCCTTATTCTTCATATCTTTCGGTGACCAGCTCCGTGAGAAGACTGGGGGCTAGAACCCCCAATTTCATAACCCTACTCTGTGCCCTAGTGGGGCAGAGAGGTTCCCCTAGAGGTGGGTTCTCAGTGGTATCTGATGATTTGTTTAATGACAAGGGAAGGTGGATCTTCCTACACTCGGAAGATAATTTTAAGACGTTTCTCTGCCTTAGTTTGGAGCAGGCCCAAGGTCCCTCAGGTACATCAGGTGAAAACAATATGAGCCAGGTCTTCTCTGCAGTTGCCGTGATATTGTGGAGCAGGCTGATCTCAGAGATACGATTGGCACTTTTTGTTCTTGGCTTTCCAGAACCCTCTGAAGACTCTCCTTTTTCAGCAGGCATTTGATTTGGGTTGATGGTGCCTGGGTACCCATTTTTCCAGTTAGTGATGCTGGTTTGGGGAGTTTGTGTTTTTATTTATGGATTATTTTACGTTTTTGTTGTTAATTGCCCCAACGTCAATTGATCAGGACAGTGAAAAAATGGTGTAAATAAATAAATATGCAGCGGATAAGCACTGAAAATAAAATAATAAATAATTGAAACAAAGTCATGTTAGCTAGGCAGTACCTAGTCAACCATGCCGATCTTGAAAAAGCTAAGTCGAGCTGGGCCTGGTTAATTCTTGGACAGGTCGCTATCAGGAAATCCCAGGCTTTTGACTAGATTGGGAAATTAGAAAGTAAATAAAATACAACAGCAATGTTGTTCTGTGCCTGGAGGGTAAAACCTGAAATCTTGGTTGCCATAGGAGCAGCTGAGGTAGCTGGTGCTTCTTTAACGTCAGAATCCCACACGCTCCTTACAGGCACAGGTTTTCTTGGGAGCAATTCTCATAGAAGTCAGCTGAGTCTTCTGAACAGTAGTGCAAAGGACTAGGGCGCTCTTTCCTATATTATCCTTTTTCAGATGGATGCCCATACTGCCCATACTGGCTAGGGATTCTGGAAGTTGTAGGATCAGTATGTCTGGGATGTGCTAGATTGGGAAAACATGCATTAGGGCTCTAATGGTAACTTTTATGTTGGTAGTCATCAGCGCCCATTGAAAAAAACCAGGATGTTTTAAGCAATACATTGTGTTTATTCATAATCATTCATTTTCATTTCTTTGGTCTTTCAATTCTTGTCATCTCCTCCCTAGGTTGGCCAGATGCAGATATTAAGACGCCAGATAGGCAATGAGCTTAACTATTCCTGCAGATTCGACTCCAAGCATTTAGCAGCTGCACTGGAGAACCTTAACAAGTAAGACTCAAAGCTTCTTGAGGACCAGCTTGTGTCACTGGATGGCAACAAGGATAATCATAACTTCTCATAACCTGGGAGGGCAAGAACAATAATAATAACTTCTCAAATCCATGTGCATCAAAAGGGAACATCTGCAATTTGAGACATTCAGTCTCAACTCAGAATGCTCAGCAAATTTGGGCCATGATTTCAAAAAAAAAAGGTTGCAGGGAATACCAAGAAGATTGGGAAATTATTCTCTAGTCATTTGTGGATTGTGGTAGCAGGAAGCAATATCTGTCCAATTTTTGGAATCCTCCTGAAATCTGCCCCAGATTTATGTTCACCCAAGCTCCTCTCCTCTCCTCTCCTCTCCTCTCCTCTCCTCTCCTCTCCTCTCCTCTCCTCTCCTCTCCTCTCCTCTCCTCTCCTCTCCTCTCCTCTCCTCTCCTCTCCTCTCCTCTCCTCTCCTCTCCTCTCCTCTCCTTTCCTTTCCTTTCCTTTCCTTTCCTTTCTATGGTTGTTTGTGACATCTTCACAGATGTCACAAATTTCAGTTCAGAGTGCTTCAAGCAGTCTACTTATCTAATCCACTAAATCTGTTCTTCACCTTCATTGCATAATAATATGGAACATTGTTGAGGTCTTATCTTGTTGGTCTGATTTTTTTTTTTAAGTTATAATTTTGCACGAGAGAGTTAATGATCTGAACTGCAGTCAGCACCAGGTCTTATTTTTCTAACTAAATAGGGCTTCTCTATTTTTGCTTGCAAAGGATATAGTCAGTTTAATTTCAGCATTGTCCTTCTGGTGATATCCATGTGTAGATTCATTTTTTAGGTTGTTGGAAGAAAATACTTTAATTTTCTTGGCACAACTCAGTCAGTCTGGCTCCTGCTTGGTTTTGCGCACCAACTTTTCCAGTTATTCCTGATACTCTTTAACATCCAAACTTAGCATTCCAGACTTATATATATTTTAGGCTTTTTAGCTTATAGCAAAGGTAAGTAAGGGGAGACATGATAAGGGTATATAAATGTATATGGAAAATGTGGATGGGAGGCTTTTTTCTCCTTTTACAACTTTACACCATGCATATTTACTGTGGAATTCACTGCCATTAATCATAGTCATGGACATCAGTTGAGTTTTAAAAGAGGTCTAGACCCATTTGTGGAGGATCAAGTGTGAATGGCTGCTGGCCCTTTCCAAGCTCCAGAATCACAAGCTACATATCCTTAAATACCAGCTGCTGGGGAAAACAGAAGAGGGGGATTGCTGTCCTCCCAATGCCGGAGCTTCTCAAATGCATCCTAACCGCTGTGGCACATAGAATACAGAAATTGCTTGGTAAAGCTGCTCTGATGTTCTTATGCCCTTGTAGAGCAATCCTTGCTGATATAGAGGCCCATTATCAGGACCCTTCTTTGCCTTGCCCCAAAGAAGATAACACCCTCCTGTATGAAATTACTGCTTACCTGGAAGCTGCTGGCATCCATAATCCATTGAATAAGGTGAGACCATTTTCCTTATCAAGCTGTCTCAGCCTTTCATGCCATCCCAATGTGTTGGATCAACTGCTGGCATGTCTAATCAGCATGGCCATTGAGCCTGTGAGATGTCATCTGTACCAAGAGGCCTCAACTCTGTTTTAACTCCTGTGAGAGACTGTGGGAAGCAGGCCGGAGAGTGGGGTGGAGGGGCTTTATTTCTTGTGAGAAGAGGCAGCACAGCTAAGATTGGGGGGGTATGTGGGAAGAAAACATCTATCTATCTATCTATCTATCTACATTTATAAGGTCACTCAACCCTACAATGACTCTGGGCAGTGTAGAATCAAAGGAGTCATAAAGTGCAATTAAAAACCCAACATCCAGAAGAAGACACCATTCAAAAACAATGAAATACGCAGGACCTGCTACCCACTCGAACCCAAGGCCTGGGGGAAAAGCCAGGATTTCAGGGCTCTCTTAAACATGGCCTTGGTAAGGGCCAGATATATCTCAGGAGGTAGTGTTCCAGAGGGCAGGTGCTGCAACAGAAAAGGCAAACTTCTTAGGTCCTGTCAGGTGACCCTGCTTAAGGGATAGCTCCTGGAATATGCCAGTTCTGCCTGACAATATGGGTTGAGCAAAGACCACAGAAGACAGATGGTCCTTGAAGCAGCTAAGCCCTATGCCATGAAAACTTTAGAGGTAACAACTAGTATCTTGAATGGTGCCTGGAAGCCTACTGGTAACTAGTGCAGCTCATGGAGCAAAGACATTACAGACCCAGAGAAGGCACACCCATAATTGTGGCATTCTGGGCCAGCTGCAGCTTCCAAGTAGTTTTCGAGGGCAGCCTTATGCAATGCACATTACAACAGTCTATGTGCAAGGTGACCAAAGCATGAATGACTATCTGAAAGGCCTCCCAGTCCAGATAAGGGCGCAATTAGTACACAAGATGGACTTGTGCAAAGGCCTTAGCCGCAGATGTCACCTGCTCCTTAAACAGGAGCTGTGTGATATAATTTATGAGGAGGGGAGTGATGTGGGAGATCAAGGCTATTGGGAAAGACAGGGTGCATTCCAGGAGAGAGGAGGCAAGAGGCAGCTGAGTCCGCAACCGGAGCGTGGGAAGCGAAAGAGGTTCAGGATAGCCACTCCCTAGAATCTCACAGGGTATATCCACTAGTTGCTGTAGTATAGATTTAGTTTGGCAAGATTCTTTCTATAAGGTGTAAGCTAATAAAGGAAGTAGACTGGACTGGACTGTTTCATTGTTGTTCTAGGGCTGGGCCTGACAGGCTGTGAGTCCAAGACCCTCAAACTAAACACCACTCCCAAAGGGGCAGTGCAGCACTATTCAGGACTAAAGATGAAACGTCTCTGTGCCAGGGTGTCCAAAAACTTACATCCCATTGGTTTTGTCAGTTGAGTTTAAACCTCCCCATCCAGTCTCCCACAGCCTTCACATCACCTGATTAGTCTGGACTGGAGTTACGATGTATAATTGGGTATCATCTGCATAGTGATAATGCCTGACCGTAAACCATGTAGATGTTAAGCAGAAAGGCGAAAGTATAAAGCTCTGAAGCACCCCACACGCTAGCCGCTTTGGACTCAGTCTTTCCCCTCCTGTCAACCGCAATTGCACCCCCCACAGCGAAAGGAGGAGAACCACTGCAACCCATTGTTCCCACTCCCAATTCCTGCAGGCAAGCCCAAAAGATGCCACGGTTGATGATGTCAAAAGCCTCTGAGAACCCATCAGCTTCAAAGAGACTCCACCTTCATTGGCTTGCTGTAGGTCTTCTTATAGGAATTTACTCTTCTAGTTTTCAAGGTTATATTTTCATTCCTGACTAGCATTAAGGAGGACTTTCTGAAACCCACGTGGTTCTCACTTCTTGAGTTGGCAGGTATGTGGGCTTGACAGTTGCTTCCGTTGCTTCAGGTTCTAAAAATGACTAAGAAAGGTGGGTAAGGAACTGTGCCATAGGAGGCAGCTTTTCAGGAGAAAAGTTTAAAACAAGATTTTCAGTCCTTTGCAAGCTGAAGGCTTCACCATCTTCTAATCAGTAGGCCAGCAATCCAGAAGATCAAACAAAAATAGATAATGTGATTGTCCTTGTCATTTCAGGCTTTATTTCAAAACCCCATCAAGCAACAAGCATCAAGTAGCTGTGTGTAGAAGGGGCTTCCTCAGTGATTGCCCCTTGAACAGCATCTTCAGAAAAAACTCCCTGATCCTTAACTTGATTGTCTGTCTAGTATCTCAACTGTAAAACTACCCCATTATTTTCTTTTGTCTAGTGGATTATTTTTCCTCCCTCTGTTCTTTCTATCAATTGATTTAGCACAGCACAATCTTTTTCTTTTGTTCTTTTAAGTGATTTTTTAAAAAATGCTATATGAATTTCATTGCTTTGCTGTCTAAAAATGTGATTATAAAATAATCTGGATTTTTAAAAAATTAATTAATTAATTCTTTCCTCCAAAATGTTCTTTCCCAGATCTACATTACAACAAAACGATTGCCGTATTTCCCCATTGTGAATTTTCTGTTTCTGATTTCCCAGTTGCCAAAACTTCAATACAGTAAAAACTTAGGTATAGTATAAATCTTCTGTATCCTTTATCTTTAAGGATAGTTGGTTAGCAAATTGTTTTAACTTTAGCAAAATTACCAACAATCCAATTTCCTTGCAGATACGGTTGTTCCTGATTCCTTTTCTCCAGAAATTACATTGTGAAAGAATTACACAGTTACGATAAACCTGTTTGTTTACCAGCCTTCCTTGCCCTTAACTGCTCTAGATTTGTCCTCTAATTCCTACAAGCTCTAGTGATCATGACCAGTGATCAAAGATAGTGGGAATTTCAGGGCAAAATAGAGGAACCCTGACTGGGATGGCTAGATTTGGCTGTATAATTTGAATGACTATGAAGATTTACCTTTCCTTGGGGTATGCGTTATACTTCAAAATTTATTGATCTATGATTTGTGCCAGTAATACATTTCCACATCACACATGGGTCTGGGAACCAAAGAAACAGCAATGGAAGAGATGTTTCAACCTCCCACCATGCTCCCTTCTCGGTAACTAAGATTTCCTAGATCTGAAATCATATTCCTTCCTCCAAAGTGGGTATCTTTTGATGTACCCCGTGCATTTAATATGTCTGAAGAGAGACTGTAAGAGATATGATGCAGGCTGGAAAAATATTGAGGCATACCCATACTATTGAACATCAAGTATGAATCTCAATATGATGGCTATCCAAGAACTTCACACAAGATTTTACTTTTGCTAGGCTGCGCTTATTATGAGTTGAACATCTAGCTATATTGGCAGAAGGATATATTGGAAAGGGTAATCATGTTAGATTAGAATCTGGCAATAGTTTCTTCTTGAAATGTGAAGCCGGTGGAAGATAAAATGATTCAGGGGATTAAATTCCTAACCACTTCTTTTTTCATCTTTGACCAAGTGAGTTTTAGAAAGTCTATATGGGATTTTCTGAAATTTTTCCAGTGGTAACAATAGGACAATGGAAATGCTCCATTCAGTTGTATTTATTTCCTTCCGGCTTTGAATAGATTGAAGCTAAGCACTGTTCAAAGGAGTATCTCCAGGGAGAAAACCTTCTCACTGACATGTGTGCATGTATAGGCTTCCATCAAAGCTTGCTCCGCATCCGGGGGTGCTGCCGGGGGTGCGTTGTCCACATAACGCCAAAGCCCCTCTCTCATGAAAAAAGATTTTATCTTTATATTCCATGTTTGGTAATTCTTTGAATTCAACCTTTCAAACAGAAGGCTCACTGCTGCAGGTGGAGCTGCTGCCATATTTCACTTAAAACAAGCACTCAACCACAAAGAAAAAATCTAAACCTCAAACGAAACAGTCACAGGCAGGGTAATAAATCCATAAATCACCCGTCGCTCAGGAATTTAAGTCCTTGCTTCCAGCACGCCTGGATTCACGCCTTGGACATCATTCCTGGAACCTCACGCCAGGAATCCTGTTCCTCGGAACCACCGACCTCAGTCCTCAGTCCTGGGCACTTGGTCCTGGTTCTGCATACTGGGTCCTCTCTGGACTTTGAAACTTAGTCCTGAACCCTGAGCTCTGAGTGCTCTGTGGGATCTGAGCCCTGGTATCTGGGCCCATAACCTGTTGCGCAGAGTGCAGCAAAAGTCCTATAAATCCTGCTCTCAGGAAAATAACACATCAGCATGAGAGCTTGCAAAATGCAATGCCCATATTGTGTTCTCCAAAGAAAATCCAGTCAGAAAATATAAACTAACTGGTCTTTATTGATAAAAATGCAAAACTTCACAAAATACAAGTTGCATACAAAATATAGAATATAACAAAGACTTCTTCTCATCTTAGCTTCCAAGACTTATCACTACAAAGCCTCTAGCTAAAAAACACTCCCAGAGAAGAGGTTCACTACTTGGTTACTAGTTAGGACTACATAACCTATAAAAACCTACATGGTTAACTGTACAAAGTAAAAAACACACTCTCTCACTTACTGGGCATTTCACTCCCATATATTGCTAGTATAACACCCCCACTGAATAACTAACACACACACACACAGTAGGTGGCAGTGAAAATCATAACATCACAAGATACTTTGTAATCTCAACACTTGTTTTGTATAGCTAAACGGGATGACCTTCTTCCCATGAGAAAATCCTGATAGTACGAACTCTAATAATATAAAACTTTTGCTTGCGTGGAATCCAACACACATTTATAGGCATGACTTTCCCCAGCAGATCCTGTGCTGTAACAGAGGATGTCCTGAGGGTGTGACACCATTTGAGTGATTCCTGTTCACAGGAATATTCAGATGATGAGACAACATTTTGAACTCTTGAGAGGAGCATAGATTCCACACATACCAAACACTCTCCAGGGATGAGTGGTGGAAAGGCCCCCATGATAGTTTTGTAACCAAAGGGTTGCAAACTTTGGGATGAACCAGCAGCAGCATCTTAGCCTTTCAGCAAGTGCTGAAATCTACCAATGCAGATGCCATCATAGGGCCCAGTTTTAGCAACTGACATTGGGAGGAGGAGGGGAATGGCTCATAGTTTTCTGGATGACACTCTGTTGAGACACGCAGATCATTATAATGATGGGCAATTCACAGCCTCCTGCCACAAATTCTAGTTCTGTAGCTCTTTGCTCTAATATTAAAGTGGCATTTTGTAAGTTGATGGAGTACTACCAGGAACAACCCTTTCTTATTAACTTCCTTCCTAATTTTGAAATGTTTGCTTGTTTAATGATTTATATTTATTTATTTAAATTTATATGCATGCATGCATGCAAAATGACAGACAAAAGAGACAATTTCATTTGCAAACTCTGTTTAAATTCATTTTTTGGGGTGGCTGTCTCTGAGCAACAAACTGTTTCTTGAGCACAGCTTGCAAATATTAAGATGGATTACATTCCAGGGTTAGTGCTGCAAAGAAAAACTTTCTCTCCATTTATTCCCAAGTTGCAGAAATCGGCATGTAACACAAATTTTCCATAGTAGTCTGTTCTGAATTGCTGCCACCAATTATCTCTTCTCATGCTCCAGCCCCCGAACTATGAAGAAACGCATTGGGTTGGGTTTTGTTTTCCTTCAGGGATGGTGTGTCGAAAACCAGCAGATCCCATTGACTGGCCACCTCTGGTGCTCGGAGTCCTGACCTTGCTGAAGCAGTTTCATTCGCGCTACACTGAACAGTTTCTGGGTCTCATCGGCCAGTTTGTTCGTTCCACAATGGAACAGTGCACCAGGTACCAGCTCCTCCTTTGCTAAGTGCTTGTTGCCTTGCGTTAGCAACACAACAGCAGAACCAAATATGTTAGGAGGGTTGGATTCCCCTTCCCCAGATGTCTTCAAATAGAAGCTGGATAGCCATTATCCAAGAAGCTTTAATTTGGATTTCTGTGCTGAGCTGGGAATTGCATTCCATGGCTAAGAAAACATGAGCTGCTCTGTATAGGGTGGAGAATGTCTGGCCTTTAGATGTTGCAGAGCTACAGCTTGCAAGAATGCAAGTTGGCTAATGATTAGCAATCCTGGCAGTTGTAGTTTAGCAATATTCAGAGGGCCATGGGCTCCTGACCCTAAATAAAATTAAAATTTGGATCACTGGTCGCTCCCTTGCCCTTTCCTAAATCTCTTCCAACTCTGTTGTAATCTGTTTGAAGTGTGGTGGCCCAAAGAGGCACAGAAATCCACCACATAATGCTGACCCTGTGTCCATGGATGAGTTCACATATTATTCTCAAGGCATGGTTTAGTTAACAAATCACCGCTGGCTGGGTTCACGTGACGTGCTGAGCCAGAGTCAGTCAGACACCATATTAACAGTGTGTAAATCTTGTCACTGATTGGTGTAACACCATCTCTGTTTCTACTTCCTGTCTAGCTTAAAGGCCTGGGTTTTGTCTCCCATTCAAGTATAAACCAGGTTTAATCATGCGTCTCTTTTGGTGAGATCAGCCATGGTCTCAGCTAGGCTTTGCATCTGCTGTGGTGTGACACAAAATGGTTCCATTTTAAACCATCCTTAAATTATGTTAGGCATATACAGGTGAAACTCGAAAAATTAGAATATCGTGCAAATGTTCATTTATGTCAGTATGGCAACTCAGAAGGTGAAACCAATATATGAGATAGACGCATTACATGCAAAGCGAGATATGTCAAGCCTTACTTTGGTATAATTGTGATGATTATGGCGTACAGCTTATGAAAACCCCAAATTCACAATCTCAGAAAATTAGAATATTACATGACATCAATAACACAAGGATTGGAAATAGAACAATATCGGACCTCTGCAAAGTAGAAGCATGCATATGTACTCAGTACTTGGTTTGGGCCCCTTTTGCAGCAATGACTGCCACAATGCGGCGTGGCATGGATGCTATCAGCCTGTGGCACTGCTGAGGTGTTATAGAAGACCAGGATGCTTCAATAGCGGCCTTCAGCTCCGCTGCATTGTTCAGTCTCATGTCCCTCATCTTTCTCTTGGCAATGCCCCATAGATTCTCTATGGGGTTCAGGTCAGGCGAGTTTGCTGGCCAATCAAGCACAGTAATCCCATGGTCACTGAACCAGGTTTTGGTACTTTTGGCAGTGTGGGCAGGTGCCAAGTCCTGCTGGAAAATGAAGTCAGCATCCCCATAAAGCTCGTTTGCGGAAGGAAGCATGAAGTGCTCCAAAATCTCCTGGTAGACGGCTGCGTTGACCCTGGACTTAATGAAGCACAGTGGACCAACACCAGCAGATGACATGGCTCCCCAAATCAACACAGACTGTGGAAACTTCACACTGGACTTCAAGCATCGTGCATTGTGTGCCTCTCCATTCTTCCTCCAGACTCTGGGTCCTTGGTTCCCAAATGAGATGCAAAAGTTGCTCTCATCAGAAAAGAGGACTTTGGACCACTGGGCAACAGACCAGTTCTTTTTTTCTGTAGCCCAGGTAAGACACTTCTGACGTCGTTTGTTGTTCAGGAGCGGCTTGACAAGAGGAATACGACATTTGAAGCCCATGTCCAGGATCCGTCTGTGTGTGGTGGCTCTTGATGCACTAACTCCAGCCTCAGTCCACTCCTTGTGAAAGTCCCCAACACTTTTGAATGGCCTTTTCCTGACAATCCTCTCCAGGCTGCGGTCATCCCTGCTGCTTGTGCACCTTTTTCTAGCACACTTTTCCCTTCCACATAACCTTCCATTGATGTGCTTTGATACAGCACTTTGGGAACATCCAACTTCTTTTGCAGTTACCTTTTGGGGCTTTCCCTCCTTATGGAGGGTGTCAGTGATGGTTTTCTGCACAACTGTCAGGTCAGCAGTCTTTCCCATGCTTGTGATTCCTACTGAACCAGCCTGAGAGATCATTTAAAGGCTCAGGAACCCTTTGCAGGTGTTATGGATTCATTAGCTGATTAGAGTGGGACACTTTGAGCCTAGAATATTGAACCTTTTCACACTCTTCTAATTTTCTGAGATTGTGAATTTGGGGTTTTCATAAGCTGTACGCCATAATCATCACAATTATACCAAAGTAAGGCTTGACATATCTCGCTTTGCATGTAATGCGTCTATCTCATATATTGGTTTCACCTTTTGAGTTGCCATACTGACATAAATGAACATTTGCACGATATTCTAATTTTTCGAGTTTCACCTGTATGCAGTGGGGCGGGGAGGTGTTCCTATAACACTGAAGTGTGTTTTTTAAGCTGGCCCATCACAGATGTACCAAAATAAAAGCTTTCTGTGTTATGGTTTTGTGCCTATCCACAGCCAGAAGGTCCCAGAAATGCCAGCAGATGTTGTGGGCGCCTTGTTTTTTTTAGAAGATTATGTTCGTTACACAAAATTACCAAGAAGGGTGAGTAACAGGTTTTTGAGAATATATTTATTTCTATATCAAATTTGTCACTGCCCATCTCATTGAAAAGCAACTCTGGGCGGTTTACAAAGGAGGTAAATCAATTAAAATACAATATAAAAACAATCTTAAAAATAATAAATAAATTCCAAGAATGATGGAATTGGCAAATAACTCAGGAGTGACATCAGGGCACCAGCCATCCCCAGGATTGTTTAAAACTCTTATCGCCCCACGCAAGCTGGCAGAGCCAGGTCTTTAGCCCTTTCCAGAAAGCCAGGAGGGTAGGGGCCTGCTGCACCTCTGGGGGGAGAATCTTCCAAAGGGCAGGGGCAACGGCAGAGAAGGCTCTCCTCCTGGGCCTCACCAGCCGACATTCTCTCGCTGACGGAGTCCGCAACATGCCCTCTCTGCCTGACCAAGTGGGACAGTCCCTCAGGTAACCTGCACTCATGCCATGGAGGGATGAGTCCAATGTGCTGAGGGACAAAACATCCAGCATTTTTGCCTGTATTTCTCAGACCTCCTTAGATTTGCTTTAGAGTGAGGACACAGCTCATGTAGCATGCTGTTTCAGCAAAGGCATTCCTAGGAAGGTCATTTCCAATAAACTTGGTTTAAAAAGGCAGTCATGCTGAGTAAGAGGAATAGTTGAGCAGTTTGCTTTCCATGGCTTGCTCAGAAATGGCCCTCTCTGACACCACACTTTGAATAACTTAGTTCACCATTAATTTGGAACAGGGCCCATCTTTTCTGAAAATAAGAATTCGATCTGCAAGTGGAGAGATTAACCAAAACCAAAAGAGTTAAGTGTGGATTTAACAAAAATAGTAATGGCTATGCCTTGCATTATTTTTCTCCACCTACAGTTGCAGTTTCCCACTCCATCCCTAAGCACTTCTCTTCAGAAAGCCCACATCTCAAAGGCCACCTTAGAGTTTCATCCAAGGCCTGTTACTTTCTCGCAGCAGATCTAGGTTTTCCACTTTTTAAAGTAGAAAGAGTCCTTTTCTTGCCATTACTTCATTTTCTTATTTTTGGTGTCTTTCACCACTTTCCTGTGTTTTCTCGATCACTGGCTCTTGGCAACAGCAACATCATGCCCCCTTCTTTTGTAACTCCTTGGGTACAGAATCGTCAGTACCAATTCCCTTTCTTTGTTGCCTACAAAACCTGCTTCCTCCCTCCATCATCTGCTGTAATTGTCCATACAGTTCACGTCCAGCTAATCTACCTCTCAGTGGGAGCTAACCCACCTGGCATCTAGAATTAAACCTTCTCTGTACATTTTTAAGTAATTTGATAATTGTGGGTATGTTGTCATGATCTTAAAATCCTTCTTATTTTTAGACTCTATTTTCAAGGAAAACAGCTGTTTCCACAGAAACATTTAACCAGTGTTGGGCCCTTTCTTTCCCTAGGTTGTTGAAGCCCACGTACCTAATTTCATTTTTGATGAATTTCGGACAGTTCTGTGAAATTGCAACTGCTGGTTCTGGCTGGAAATAAGAAACAAACCTCAATAGGTGATAAGGAGGAAAGAGCATCTATAAATGTATGAATTTGCATAATCATTGAACATTAATATCCTTCATAAAAATAACTGAAATCATGATCAGTGGATTATTTAATTCAAGTGTGTATTTTGTACACTGTAACCTATAATGTATACAATTCCTTCACAACAGTATGTGAATATAGAATGACTTTTTTTGTAAGGCAATTAAAAAAATACTATTGAAATGAGTGGATTGTAAATGTTTACCTGTTTTCAGATAGTTCACCAGTGCATTATTCACTTAGTACCATCATGCATATTAGCAAACAATTCACAAAGCCTGCATGCTAAATATTTGATCCTGGGTTTGCTGATTTCCTGTATTCTGACTTGTCTGACATTAGACAGTGATGTTATCTTTCTCCTGTTGCCTGATAAGGTGCCAGGAGTCACAACAGTCTTCTCATACTTCTGCTTGTCTCAGCAAGTTTCCATTTGGTTTATCTGGGCTTGTCTCCTTAGCCCAAATAAACCAGCCATGCTTTTAATGGACATATACTATCCAGAGAATGTCTTAATGGTAAGGTTGGGCCATAAGACAGCATTACATTGGTTGGAATGCAACTTTACTTGCTAATTCTCCCTGACAGACACCCCTATTTGATCCTACTTAGTTACATTGGGTTCATTTCTAATTTAGCTAATACACTATATTTCTGTATATTAGGTCTCTCTCAGCCATAACTTGAAGTAGCCCTTTTCATGTCATTCCAGTGCTTCAGTACTTGGCAAGCATGAGAAAGAAGCTCAAAATCACCCTCCTTCATTTTTTTTAGTATAAGATGAGAAACTTGGAAGGGCTTTCAAGATTGATGCCAGCCCTTCAAGGTAAGCTAGGTCGAGAAACAGGCACTGCAGGGATTCCAGGAATGCTACTATACAGTTGTCAGATATAATAACAGATTCTTGAAAGCCTGCCCAAGTTTCTCTGTGTCTCATACTAAACAAAATCAAGGCGCAGTTATTTTGAGTTTCTTTCTCACACCCCTTTCCATTTCTGGACTGTGTAATCTCTTGTCCAAATTCCTCCTTAATGGCTCTTTCATACCTTCCCCAAAGTCAGCTCTAAATTCTTCTACACTTGTGGCTCTTCTTTTCACTGGTTCTTTATCCTACTTCTCCATATATGAGTGTCATACTGTGACTGGGTTTTCTTAGGGATATTTTGGTTTACAAGGATGACAATTGACACGTGAAGACTTTTATGCTTTTTTATTATATGCAGCAAAACTATTGACAATAGGTATTTACAACCAGATCCCAGCTTTTACCTGGTGTCAGGTTTCCCCTTAAGTCTCTTTCCTCTTTCAGAGACTTTTCCCCCCTCTGATTTTCTTCCTAAATGCTTAAATTTCTCCCCTTTCACTCCATCTCCCTCTCCTGTTTCTGGACTTACCAAGAGAGAGTAAGAAGAAAGGAGTGTGCTGGATTTACAGCGGGATGTGCTCAGCACCACTCGTCTCGTTTCCTTGGATCTGCTCAGCCGCTCACCATCTGCATCTCCTTCATTGGGGAAGAACCTCTCGCGGTCTTTTGCCCAGTCCTTCCCCAGAAACTAGGGCTTCGCCAAAGACAGATGAGTCCCTCCTTCCCATCTTGGGTAAAGATACCATCTCTCTGGGACTTCACTTTTCTTCCTCCAGGGAAGCCATCCATGGACTTTTCTTCTCCCTCTCCGACCAGGAACCAACAACTTCTCTGCACACTCACATAACTTTACTCTCCAGCCACTCCATTCTCATTCTCTCCTCTCTCTCTCTCCCTCCCTCCAATTTTGGGTCAGACTGGCAGCATGTCCCACAGCAACTGAGGAGGTGGGTGTCTCCCCGGGGCTCTAGTTCCCATTACCTATACGCCAGGCTGGACCAACGGGACTGCTGTCTCCATCTCTCCCCACCGCAGCCCTGGCCAGCAGGCAGCTCAGCTCCTCAGCCTGTGTGGCAGCACAGTTGCCCTTCAAGGCCAGGACTGAGCTGCCTCTCCCCTCCTGTCTCTCCTGTTGCTGACTCGCACCAGCAGAACAGCAGCCATACCAGGCCACTAAAAACCATATGGCACAATGAGATGACTTTGTCCTCTTTCCCCAATTCCTCCACCTGTGTGTGATTGTTTGCAAACTTGAACCAACTTGCTTGTGATGAACTAGTGGCAATTAATTTCAGTGTCTTCAACTTAGCTGCAAAGTGTAAAAGAACACAGGTTGAAGGAAAGAAAGTAGGTGGAAGGATGGGGATATTTTATGCTCTTTAAAAATTATAGCATGGAAAACAGGTTCATGCCTAACAGCTTCTTTGGCAAAGCAAAGCTGCTTAGCGAATCACCCACAGGTGTGGTATGTGCACCCCCACTTGCTCCAAAACTCTTTTTTCGCTTTAGATCCAAAGCACTTCACCTCTCTACTTCTTACCAGTTGCAAGTTGATGTTGTTACAGTGAATATACAACAAAGAAGGAGGTGAACAACTTAGATGAAGTCAGTAAAGCAACTGAAGGGAGGGGGTTTTGAGGATAGGAAGGAGCCTTAAACCTTGAGTTCTGGCTAGAAGGGGTTAGCTGTTTCCCCTGAGGTTATTCTTCCAATGGCTGGATAGGTGCTTCATATTCAGCATCTTTCCCCCTTTTTGGTGTTCAGGGTTCTATAGGTACCTATAGAAATGTAAACATCAGTGAGGAGGGTTTCAGTATAACCTCACCAACATGCTAGATTACTAAGTGCAGGGATGTTCAGAAAATAGTCAAAATGCAGATGTGTACATGAATTATTCGGTGACCATTTGAAGTTAGGATGGCGCTAAAAGAGGGGGACTTACAACTGGTCCTCGAAGTTGTGGCTGTTGTAGCATCCCCACGGTCACATCCTGATTCAGGCACTTGGCAACCAGCTCGCACTTAAGACGGTTGCACCATCCCACGGTCATGTGATCACCACTTGCAACCTTCCCTGACAGCTTTCCACGAACAAAGCCAGTGGAGAAGCTGGCAGGAGATCACAAGTCACTCCTCCTCCCACTTTTTCTCCCAAGGAGTCCCTGGGTGGCAGGGCATCTCATACTCTATAGTGCCCACACTGTCACCCACCTGCACTCTGCAGCACTCACCTGCCCACCTGTGGCTTTCTCCCACCAGCCTGCTTGGGAGCTGCCTAAGAAGGAAAGGCTTGTCGATACCACAACTTGCAACTTCCTGCCGGTTTCCCCACTGACTTTGCTTGTTGGAGCCAGCAGAAAGTCGCAAGTCATAGACATGTGAGGTCCTTGCTTAATGACCTGCAGGCCTCCCTTAATGACGGCAATGGGGACTGCCGGGGTTGCCATCACTAAGCAGGGTGGTCATGTGACATTGCACTTTACAACTGCATCGCTTAGCGATGGAAATTCTGGTCACAATTATTGTTAAGTGAGGATTACCTGTATATGTATGTGAAATATACAAACATACAACACGTACTGACTCAAATAGCACATTCTAGCAACTTTTTACAACATGACGACATTGAGTGAACCAGGCCGTAAAGCTTCATTCCTCACCCACACAGCTGCCATAAATAAATAAAATTTAATTAATTAATTTGAACTGTGACTACAAAACAATAGCAATTAGCAAAGTCACAAGTTGCTGAAAAAAATGTCTACAATTGCAAAAACCACAATATTTATCTGCAGCATTACCGTTATTTTAATGCAGCTAACTTGGTCAGAACTAAACCTAACTCAAACCCTAACCCGTTTGTTATCTTAGTAGCCAATTATCCCAAATTTTCTTACAAATAATCTCACCACATTTAAATATACATAAAGCCTCCTCTCTCACCAGACTCACTCTAGAAAATGCATCCAATTTGTGACTAGCACAGATCCCAACCCTACAGAACCTGGGAAGGTAAATTAAGAGTTGCATAAAAATTATCAGAAAAACAAAGGTTTATTATAAGTCCTGGGCTACAATAATAACAAATGGCAAGAATATAGATGTTCACCACTCCTCAAGGTTAAAAGTTGCACACTTTAAAATATTTTTAAAGTTGCACAACAGAAAAAAAATATTAAATACATGGATAACAGCCATAGTGCTACTAGTTTAATTGATTTTATTCTAATTGAATCATTCTTTTTTTTTTTTTTTGTCTTGGTGCTGCATACTCCTGGCACCCACTTAAAAACCAAGCAAACCTCTTACAGCCACCCACCCCCAAGTATGCTTTTGGACCTGTCAGAAGACTGTTCCCCTTCCTTCTGCAAACAAATGGAAGATAATTTTAAAAAGGAAAAGATCCCTAGAATATGCAACAGAACTTAAACAAAAACAAAGCATGTTTATTGAATATATGTTTACATTTTACTTGACAGAAAAGCTTAACACCAGAAAATATCAGTGAAGAAATACACATGTGAGAGCTGCAGATGCTTTAGTAAATTGATTGAACTGCCCTTCTTAGTTTCATTTATTTTATTAACGTAACAGGTCAGGGCCATTTATATTGCCAGAACTGGCATTTTAGCGATCTCTGTTATAATAGCTGAAAGTGTTTGTTGCAAGTATCTTTTAGAAACTTTATTTGTACAAGGTAACATACACAAGTGTGTGTGTGTGTGTGTGTGTGTGAGAACACGGATACATACCCCATTTATCTCAGTATACCTAATAGCTAAATCATTCAGTTTATCATGACGCTTGACTTTCTCCCCAGAAACACAACAGAATGGAGACTATGCCATTCACAGACATCACCCCTCACTCTGCACTAATTTCCCCTGCCATCCACCTTGCCCTAATGAAATGTTGGGATTCCAACTTCCATCAGCCCCAGCCATCACTTATGAAAGCTGTAGTGCAGCATTTTGAAGACTGTAGGTTCCCTAGTCCTAACCCTTCAAAACGGGCAGTTCAGATTAAGCCAGCAATATGAAGGCATCAAAGATTCATTGCTGTCATTACATAAATTCCAGGATTGGCTTGTTCTTCCTGAGGGGGTAAGCCCTGGGCTATATCATTTCAGACTGCAAGGGAAAGCTCAACAGTATTAAGCATTCCTCCATAAATAAATAAATCCCTATATCTTAAAAAAAACAAGATGCAAGGGAAAATAGTTTTTCAGATTTCTCTCTACAAAGTGAATTTGGTATGAAAGGTCATTTAGATAAGCCAGTTTCTACCTGCAGCCTCAGGCAGTACAGTATAGCCCATGTCTGGTTTACCATCTTAACATGAGCAACATCATGAATTTTAGGTATGTCATCTCCTGGCAGGATGACCCATAACTTGAATTTCATACAGACATGTGATTGCCATTGTTGTAAGACACTATAAGAGGCTGGACAAACTCCTGTTTCTTTCCCAAGAAAAGTAGAGGGAAGCAGAGGGAAGAGGAGCTGGTCAGCCAGCACATGGAGGTGGAAATAAGGCAAAGTCGATATGACTAGAAAACAAATGTGCTGAGTTTGGGGGATTTCTAAGCTGTGATCTCTGGACATATGCCCATAGTCCAAAGCAGTAGTTCCAGAGATATCATTATTTAATTGTTTAAGTCCTAGCCTCAACAATCAGAGGGACAAGGAATGGGAAGAGCTTGACAGTCTGCCAAACCTCCCCCCCAATATGCTAGACAATTATTTTCAGAAGTAACTTTTGTGACACCCCCCCCCCATAGTTTAGAATGCTTTTTTACCTACTCTTGTTTGACAAGATTATCTATGTGCTTATAAACCTCAAATCACCACTGCAAGATCTCATGCCAACAGCGCATACCAAGCAGAACCGCTCTGTTGCTGCTGTTGTCATTTTGACTTAAGAGACGAGACACATCTGGAAGACGTGAAGAAATCCAAGCGGTTCCTCTTCCTGTCTCTCTGCCTCTTTGTATTCAGTAGATGAGGTATTTCATTTCAGAATATATAAGTGGAAATATGACAGAGCAAGCCCGGTACATCACCGCGAGGCTGCTGAAAATGGCCCGGGGCTTGGTGATCCAAGATTCCGACTTGAAGCAGAAGTAAGTGGCATAGAGGGCAACGGCAAAGAAGTGGCCAATCAGGACAAAGGGCTTCGGTGACAAACTGTAAAGATAGATTTGGTAGGAGGAATAAACCATGAGGAATGTATTCTTTGGGAGCAAAATACTAAAATCTATGAAAAGATCGTCCATTAAAATGGCAGGATAATAGAATAATTTAAAAGGTAAATATCGGGGGGGTGTCTTTAAACTTTTCCATAGAAGGCTTAGAACCCAAATCGCATTTTGCAATATGTCAGCTCTCTCTGCTTTTCCATATAAACTTTCTTTAAAATGCAGGATAATTCGATAGAGTTGCATAACAAGTTTCTGACTGTTCGTTAGGCCCATTTCAGTTACTCCCATTCTTTGATAACCTAAAACCTGTTCTGTTTTCTGAAATCCTGTAATTAGATGCTTTTTCCTGTTCAATTCCCATACTCCCTTTACTCTTTTCTTTTATACAATGCTTATTTCAGCTGTAAGTGGGCAAACCAGTTTTATCGCTAATTCTAACATTTTACATTTTCAAGGGCCTTAGGGTCATATAGGTGCTTCAACGGACCACACTCAGCTGTAAATATTTTATATAGGGAAGATCTTAGATTTAATTTCTGCCCAGAAGAGTGACTTGCATAGCCTTTTCATTTTGACTTACAAAAGAGACCTGTTAAACTACCGAGGCTGTCCCTGAGAGGAGGCAAAGAGAAAAAGATAAGAAATCAACTTGTGGGACACTATTTGTCGGGATTAAAGACCAAGCTTTAAAGTAAATGGAAGGACTACAAGGTGAATTTATTTGATGAGGGTATATGTGTGTGTGCGCGTATAAATAATAAATTCCCCTCTCACCCCTATGGGTGCTCTGTGTCTTCCTCAATCTCGGGTCCTCTACCAGAGGCCTGGGAGTTTGAGGGTTCTGCGCAGGATCTTAGCTGTTCCTAGCACTGCACTCTTCTGGGCAGAGAGCTCTGATGTTGAGCCTCTCTCCCAGCTTAGGAGTCACAGCCCCGAGCTATTAATGGAATTTCTTTATGACTAGGACTGAATGATGATGCTTTCAATGTTTGTTTACAACTGGAGAGATCTCTTTTGCTTCATCTCTTAGAGAAAGTGATAAGTTGGAACACAAAATGGATTCATTTCATTAAGGTATATATGTGTATGTGTGTATCTGTGTGTATGTGTAATTCTGGTAGCTCTCAATGGACCTTTGCTCAATAGAACTGAATGAGGAGTTTTTACAATTTGTTTATTGATAAGAGATGAGTTATGGGAAGAAGAGATCCTTTTTTATTGTTGAAATACTAGAGAAGGTGTTAAGTTACAGGAGTTGTTTATACTTGTCTGGAGGGAGGGGGAGTCACTTTTATATATTTTTTTCTTTTTTCTTTTCTTTTCTCTCTCTCTTTGCACTTTTCTTTGTTTCCTCGTTTTTATATTTCTCTTAGTTTGCCTTACTCTTTTATCTTTCTATTTGCAACCTTTAATAAAATTATAACAAAAAAAGGATTTAATCACTGTTATCTCTATTAAAATGCTGAAGGAGCCGATAACTGGCTCCATATTCTGACATAGTGCAAGACAGCTATTTACGCCCTAAATAAGAACCATTAAATAAAATATGGTACATGGCTTGGTTTGTTTACCCTGATTGTCTAGCCAGAAAACTCGTGTTGGGCCCTTCTGTCGATCATCATTATCCTCCCTGTGTCTCTTTCTAAAGACTCCCAGGGCAAGTCGTGGGCTATGCTAACTACAACTGCTGCCAATGACAAGTTGAACAAGAATTGGAAAAAGCGAGCCCAACTCACATGGAAACCAATCCAACTGGACCAGATACACACTTGCCCCCAAGCTTGAAATAAAGAAAGCAGGCTCTCTTTAGCTTGTGCAGAGAATCTGTCAAACAAACGTAACATGAAATCATCTTAACAGAAAGGCCAGGCAAAATAAGAAAATTAACATACAATTTTACAGCATATATGGCAGTACATATTTGCCTCCAACATTCCCTTTAAAATCTTATCCCATATATGTGAACAAAATCTTTACCAGATGGAATTGACCTGGCAGCAGCATGATGCTTTGGAGGCTGTTCTTCTGTGAGTGTGCAGTCATTAACATATATTGTTATGTCATTATGATGGATATACTTGGATGTTTGGCTCAGATCAGGAGCCACAAATTGAGCAGGAGAGGATAGTGCTACTTGGCACATTTTTAGGAGCAAGATATGGGTGCTCTTACAAAATGGCTGGCATATAGTATGATCAGTCACAAAAGATTCAAGTACCAGAAGGGAAACCAGAGAGGTGTTTCCCACTGGGTCCTTTAGCTTCCAGAATATTGGGTACCAGCTACTTTTATTTTCAAATATCACCTATTATTCATTGTTTTTATTTTTGTTCCAGAGCACTGTTTCTCATCCTCTGCAAGTTTAAGATGTGTGGACTTCAACTCCCAGAATTCCCCAGCCAGCATGCTGGCTCTGGGAGTTGAAGTCCACACATCTTAAACTTGCAAAGGTGGAGAAACACTGCTCTACAGAATTGTTGAAATTAAAGGAGAAGCTTGATTTCATTTTATCTTTCAAACAAACCTTGAAAATAAAATCTGTTGAAAGTTTTGTTGGGTTTCAAGAGGGGTGTCCATGTTCTAAGCCCCAGGGCTAGATGTGCAGCGTACTATGGCCAGAACTGGGACAACAAGATAAGTAATCAACCAGAAAATAAGATTAATCAAATATATAGTTTATTACTGCAACATAAAAATAAATAGGTGTTCAGGAAAATTATTTGATTATCTGTAAAGAGGGTTGGATATGGAGGAAAAAGCCTGAGAGAAAAATGCCAGTATTTCAAAAGGGTCATGCAGGAGATGAGAAATTGACAGGAGCAAGACTGACATGCAGGAAGATAGTTAACTCAAACCAGCAATTGGTTAAGAATTAAAGAGGCAGCAGGAAGAGGAACAAGGATGAAACACAAACAATTATTCCAAAGTGAAGGGGAAGAACAATACTTGAAAGGAAATGGATTTCTGAAAAAGCACATACCATCTGTTGCAGAAAATAATTCATAAAGCGCCTGAGCAAGGACATTCACAACAAAGGAATGAGACTTCTTTCTTGTCCAGTAAAAGGTCTTTTTGGCCTGTAAAAGATAAATACTGTAGATGCTTGATGCCATCAAGACCCAATGTAATTTCCAGCACACAATTTAAGTGGCAGAGGAAGCTGCTAATGTGGTAACCATGGGAAGTCATCTCAAGAGCTGCTCAACAGGAGGATGTCCACGAACATCCTGCTTATCTAGCTGTTTTGTATCTACTGATACTGGCAGCAGCTTTCCTGGAAGCCTAGTCAGACCTCTTTTCCATCACCTGCAAATTTAATTTGATATAACTCTTAGGCAGATAATACTTCTGTTCTGTCATAGATTCTCTCCCTGTTATGTATTCCTCTACCATGCAATATAATATATCCACATTTTTGAAATGGTAAAACCTAGGGGTAGCATTTTTATGCATGATCTATACCAAGTCCGACTTTTACCTCTTTGGTGCCAGTATTCCCTGAAATCTGTCAGCAAAAAGTAGAAATATTCAGAACAGCAAGAATACCGATAAGCTTGGGTTTTGATGGACTGGGTTTTTCAGAAACAACAAAGCAGCTTAAGGCTTTCACATGCTATACATTTTCAGGGATACTGGACCATGTTGTCAGAAGCAGGGGTAAGATATAAATTTGAACAGACAGGAATCCAGCCTGATTTGCAGGCCAGCCCATTTCAAATTCTCCAAATATTTATTTTCCTGACTGCATTGGCTCCATTATGTTTACACCAAGTAGTATGTGCTCTTTTTACTTTGTGGACAAGGAACTGAGTGCTTTCTGCTATAAGCTCCTTCTGTGACTTCCCGGTGTCAGTCCTAGCAGGATTCCACCATGGTCTTGAAGAATGCATAGTTTCTGCTTATTATTATTATTGTAAATTACAAAGAGATTCTAAAAGAAAAAGGAAAATTCATGCCCAGTCTGAAATGGATGAATGGAAGCTAGCATTAAGCAACCAACATCCTATAATTGTCCAGAAAAACAGTTACTTAGCCTCACAGGTAAAAAGGACAGCTTCTAGCTAGACATTTACCAAATTCTACAAAAGTAGAAAATCCTTGAAACAAGTGTTCCTTCTGCTTCATTTACTTTCTTCTAGAATATTCCTTCTTCTGGAAAGCCTACTTTGATCAGAAGCTGGAAAAAGCCAATTCTAAACCAACTCCTGTTCCCAGCTCCTGCACGTATCATCTTCTATCCACTTTGGAATCTTCGCTTTTATTTTCAAAAGCCCTCAAATTTTCCCTCACTAACCAAGGAAGGGGCTGTGCATATATCTCCATGCCTCCATGCCAGAGACGGCATCTTTCCCTTTCCCATATTGACTCTATGTCTGGAAAGGAGCCTGTGAGCCTCAGTCACTTTCACGACAATACCATTCATTGTCCAGTTGGATCTGAGGTCTGGAAGATGCCGGGAGAATAAGGAAGCAGCCGGCAGAGGCTTCGATTTCTGAAATGAAATTTCTGGAACTCTGCTGTCACTCTGTTCTGGCCAGTATTCGTTCAGCATTTGTACAAATATATTACACTACTTACATTGTACTGTATTTTCCATTACTCTGCTCCATCCTGTTATTCATCCAGATGAAAAAAGATTTAAAGTATAAAAAAGAATGCCTACTTGAAGTTGTATAAAAGAAAAAATATATATCTTACTTGCAATAGAGCAGAGTCTTCATACAGGTCCGGAATGGTCTGCAGCAAACACCTCCAAATCTTGATGTCATTCAGAGCAACAGTCATTCCTCCGCCTGTCAGAGGATGCCTCATATTGTAAGCATCTCCTAGGAGGAGGACTCCTAAAAGGGAAAGATTCCTAAAATCAAAACTGCACAGATGCACTTTTTGGAATGCGATCTAAATTTTTGAAAGGTTTCTTTAAAACTTACAATGCACTTGTTAAGTGACTGGCTGGTAAAGCTACAAGTAAGCCTCAGTTTTACCAACCAGTGGGGAGAAGGAGGTGTCTGGTACTCCCAAATGTCCATTAAACTGCATTGTCATTCATGGTGAATTACATCATTGCTTAGTATTGTCAAATAATACAAATGATCTCATTCACGGCAGTTTGCATCAAACTCATGTAAACTGATGTGAATCATATGCATAAAGATGTCATTATACAAATGATATGAATTGCTGTAAATGATGTACTAAATATAACTGCCCTCCTGCAGTGGTCGCTTTCTCTGAGTCCCTATGACATACTCTCATACTGTCAATTAGGTTGTTGAGTCTAAGACCTTGCCTCCTACAGGAATCCATATTAAAGCATCTTTAATGGCCAAAAATCAACTAGTATTTTACTAATAAATATATTCGGACATTTACTGTGGTACAGAGAGGATGTCAACTTAATTCTGAAGGGATTTGCTCTAAAGGCTAAGGATTATTAGCAATGGCCAAAAAACTGGCTGAGGTGCAAAGAAATATTCAAATAATTCTGTACACCCCAAGGAGTTTCAGACCCTGTGATTCACAAATACATGGCCACTTTATTTCAGAAGTCTTTAAAAAAGGGCCCCCTGGCTGAAATGTCACCAGAAAGGAGCATTCTGTTCTGCTGAGAGAGAAAAAATCCCATCAGCATTCCCAAGCCTTTGGTCAGATCGTAATATTTTCTGCATCCTATGCTTTGCTCACAGACCTGCTTTATTAACAGGAGAAGGTGGTAAAAAGCTCGCTGGCATCACTCTCATACGTTCATTTTGTACTGCTATTAGGAAAGGCTCTTGAATGTGTTCTGTAAAAAGACAAACAACAGTACTGCATGAGTTCCAAAATATTTGTCCTTGGGTCAAGATTCAGGAGAGAATACACTTAAGAGAATGAAGATCAGATCTCTGACAATTCCAAGGTCAACTTCAGTTCTTCAGCTAAAACACTAAGACAACCACCTGAACTGCTATACAAGTCACTGACATAAGAATAATAAGACCCCACGCAAATGTTCTTACCTGGTAGCTGTGGATAAATCTTTTCAACCATGTATTCCTTAAGATTTTTTGGTATTTCACCTCGAATGTCAACAAGAACTCGGGTTTCATTGGAAGAAATCTGGTAGATAAGCACTGGGCTAGGATTCCCTAAAACAAGCTCGGCATAATTGGCTTTAAACTGAGGAGAATTCTTTATAGACAAAGAAAAAAAAACATTATTAAAAAAGAGTTCCCAGGACCCTCCTGCTCTGCCTTGAATGCAATGGGTAATTTTTGGCTGACAACTAACCCACAGGGTCATACTTTCAACAAGGCTGAAAGACCCAATCCAACAGGCTCAACCGTAAGCATCATCAGCCGGAAGTCATTTCACTGAGCTGTGTGTTTTCTCCCCATTGTAGTTTGCTTCTCCCCAACTCATGCATGAAGATGACTCTTTGCAAGCCAATTTGGGAGGCTCTGGGGTTGAAAAGCAGGATTAAACTGCTTTAAAGAAAACATATGCACGAAGAAGTAGCAACAGTAACTAATGTTGCTATTAGAAATTATTGTGAGGTTGGATGGAGATAAGAGCAAAAAGAATACTTAAAACACTGTGCAGATGGTAATAAGACCCACAAGCATCCAAATTTAATAATAATATGCTTTGTGATTTATGGAACACTTACCTTCAAAATGCATCCTACAAAATGAGAGGGGACTTTAACTTTACTGGAGATGAGATTCTTTCGAAACTTGGAAAAGAGACCATCGGCAACCACTGTTAAGGGTGCGTGGAGCTCCTACAATACAAAGTGAATGCACTAAATAGGGACTAAATCATCATGTTGATTTAAAGTTTGACAATATACACCAAGCGAAATCAAAATCAGCAAGATGGCTGACAGAATCTTGTGATGCAAGCCCTGCCCCTTTTCAATATGCATGTGATTGTGATGCAGTTACACAGCGGCAGGGCTTGCATCACAACATGCACCCTGTTATCTGACTGGTTTTGACAGGCCCTCTCCCCCATTTGTTTATAGCCTACTTTTGTAGATATAGCAAATTTGTCAGGATATTTGTTAACCACTTTTCTTCATGTTGCCTATATCCTAATGGCAGAAGTGTATTCTATGGGTCCTGAATGCTAACTCATATGCTGTACTCCTGCATTAGAAATGTGGAAAAGTGTGTCCTATTTTTTTCTAGCAGTGAGACTCCTGCTTTTATATCAACTGCCATGGTAGTCTTATTAAACCACAGAACAAAAATACCTGAAATGCAAAGTACTATGTGAGAAAGAAAGCAAGAAATGAATATTGTTTTGAATATTTTATTCATTATTCATTATTATTGTTTTGAATATTTTATTCTTCTCACCTGCTATGTCCTCACAAATCTATATACTCCTCAATCTATACCCTGCACACATCTTTACATCCAACAGTAAGTGCTGTAAAAACAATATTTTCACTGTAAGTTATATAACACATAGCCTAATTCAAAGTATGGTTTCTATTTCTATCAGATCAGTAAGTTATCTGATTATAAATTACAACCTGCTTTAATATGATATGACATTTCAAAGCACTGGAATAACCAGAATAGCTGGAAAATCTCACCTTCGTATCACCAGTTTCTTTATCTTTGTATATGATTCCAGCTACACACTCATCTTCTTCAAGCAATTGTATCACTGTCCCTTCAATTAATTTTGCACTGAAGAAAAAAGCAGATTTAAAAAAAAGAAAGATGCACATGCATAGTATAAATTTTATTCTGTTGTAACTGAACTGAACACCTCTGCTTAGAAAGAGCAAGAATAATTATAAGAAGCAATGCACAGGTTATAACTTGCTCCAGAGAAAAAAAGATGTCCAAGTAATTCCATGCACCAGATTGTAAAGAAAAGATAAGAGGAAAGGAAAAGGAATTGATTATCTTGTCAGGATTTTCTCATGGGAAGGAAGTCATCCCGTTCCCTGTACAACAATTGTTTCGTCTACACTGTGGGAAGTTAATGTAAACAAAGTATCTTGTGACTGTGATATGTTTTTTACTGCCACCTATTGTAATGTGTATGCTAGTTATTCAGTGGGGGGGTACATGCTGGCAATATAATGGGAGGGCTAGATGCCCAGCCTGTCAGTCGTGTATAGTTCATCATGTAGTTTATGGGTTATGTAGTTATAACTAGTAACCAAGTAATGTGCCTCTTCTCTGAGAGTGTTTTTTAGCTAGAGACTTTGTGGTGCATAAGTCTTGGATGCTAAGATGAGAAGAAGTCTCTGTTATTTCCTATATTTTGTATGCAACTTGTATTTTATGAAGTTTTGCATTTTTATCAATAAAAACCAGTTGGTCTATATTTTCTGACTGGATTTTCTTTCGAGAGCAAAATATGGACCTTGCATCTTGCAAGCTCTCATGCTGATGTGTAATTTTCCTGAGAGCAGAAATTTTGAGAGCTTTGCTGCGCTCTGCACAACATATCTTTGCCTCTGTCAGATGCAAGCAATAGAGAATGACTACAGATCTGTGAAACAGTTCTTTCCTGTGTCTTTTCTGATAGCAACAAAAAGGAATTTGAACAGTTTTTATCAATTAATGCTAAATGAAAATGCTATGTCCCCACAACACAATTTTAAATAACCAGTTCTGCTAGTGTTAACACTTTAAAGAGGATAAACAAAAGGGATTACACGCAAGATAGAGAGGCCTAGATGCCAGAATGAAACACTTGAAGGGGACATGCACAAGACACATTTTTTCAATAGCTATTAGCCCTTTGAGGCAGTCCAGACAAGAAGTACAACAGCGAATACTAGTTCTATCTTTACCGTAAGGTCACATTAACAGAATCTTGCAAGTTGGAAAGTATTTCTCCCCTCTTTTTACTCTTCAGAAAACTAGAGGGGGTCCCTTCTGAAACACTTCCCATGTCCCCTCTGCTTCTGTGGACTGAGATATCATTTGCATGATGATGATCTAGTCTGTGACTCTTCCTCCTGTCTCCCAAGGTCATTCCTACATACCATTACAAAAGCCAGCCTGGGGAACTGAGTTGTCCATGACTCAATAGGGAGGTGGAACCAATGATCAGGAGAAGTGGTGGCTGCCCTTCCCTGGATGAGTTCAGGCAACAGCTAGAGAACCATCTTACCAGGGATGCTTTAATTCCAATCCCAGCATTGAGCAAAAATTGATCTCAGTGGCCTAAATAGCCCTTTCCAACTCTGGATTCTATTATATAAATAGGTAGATGATCCCTTCTTGTACAAGTATAATATGGTGATTTGTGGAGTTGCGGAGGGAGGCATAGTATAACTTTTTAATCCTGTGTATAATTTTAGGCTATATAATCTAGTCTGGCTGCCAGGTTGGTATAGTTGTTAAGCTGCTGGACTAGGAACAGGGAGATCTAAAGTCTAGTCCACCCTGAACCACAAAAATTCACTGAACAATTTTGCGGCAGTCCTTCTCTCTGCCCAACCTACCTCACAGGGTTGTGGTGGGGAAATATAGGAGGAAGTATCTCGACCTCCTTTTCTAAATGTGCGATTTTTATTTTCATATACAAGTGCCTTATAATTAATAAAATATGCAATTATATTAGATCTTGGACAAAACAGTTATATGGAAAAGAGGACTTCTGAAGGGAGAAATAAAGGAAAGAAAGGGGATGTTAAAATGTCAACAGTGAAATAAAATTAGTTTAAGAAAAATCTGAGGAAGGGATTAATTCCATGCTGTCCACTTGGTATGATCTAGCAACCACCTAGAAGGCCTTCTCCAGGATAATGTGTCTCCTGCCTGGACATTCAGGGCTTGCAATAGTGCACAAAGCAAACCACTCTCCTAGACCAGTGTTTTTCAACCTTGGCCATTTTAAGATGTGTGGACTTCAGTTCCCAGAATTCCCCACCCAGCTGGCTGAGGAAGTACACACATCTTAAAATGGCCAAGGTTGAAAAATACTGCCCTAGGTATCATAACAAATTCCAACCTCTACCCTCTGAAGAAGTTTCTACAAATCACATTTTCTTCCACCATATTTAACAAACTTACCTTTCTGGATATTAGGGTTGTTATTTGCGGAAAGAAATTTGATTCAGAGTGCCTGGGGACACTTACATAGCGCTTATAAAAAACACATTGTGAGGAAAATATATGATTGGGTGAATCTTTGGGTGAAAGACGAATGGGATCGCCTTAATAAAATTGAAACATAAAGGAATGTGCAGCATCCTTGAAGCTGGTGTGAACTAGGCTGATTGTAAACTCCTTATCACAAACATCCCCATAGCAATGTAAGGGAGGATGCCTTCTTCCTGGCAGTTGGCACCTTGGACCAATTTGTTTCTTCCTCTCTGACACTATTGCTTTCCTTATAGAGAGCAGTTGTTCTGCCCTTGTAGATAGCAGATAAGAACAGGGGCAGATAGTAACTTGAGAAGTATTGCTCATTTAGGTATGCCTGCATCATCATATGAATATGTATATGTATATGTTCTTTTCCCTTCCCCTTCTTGTAGAACTGTATAAATATCAGGGCATCCATTTTGCCTATAGGGAGTGTCTCCCACTAACCTCTGGTGGGGTCCCCCTCCAGTATGTACTGTCTAATAAACACTGCAGTGAAGCCTTGATTATTTTGCATTTGTGTCCTGAGTTTTGATTCCACAACAGTTAACCAAATCTGTACTTTCCCAGGACTGCACTGCAGTTGTGAGGGCAATCACATAAGCCCAGGAAAAGACACAACTGCTTTAAGGTGCTTCTGACAGATGCAGTGCACAAATCCATGCATACTCTGAATTACATTTCTCCCTTCAAATCCAAGACATTTTCACTGGACAGGCAGCTTACTTATGTCAAACAAGACCCTTTTTTTTTTAATTTAGAGAAATTATTCTTTTCTTTCAGGTTGTCGGTATACCAAAAATGACAAATTAGGCTTAAACAGGAGCAACGTTTTGTAACACTGGTGATTAAAATAACAAACAAAATGTTTATGGATTAATAACTTCTAGGAATTTACTTAAAAGAACATATAAAAACCAATCCAACTGATATCTAAAATGCTTCTTCTAGTTAACTCCAAAAAATGTAGAGGTGATTCTCAAATGAAATGAATAAAAGAAAAGCACATTTAAAATGAAAAGCAGATGGATGCACCTTAATAAGGCAAACTGAACACTGGGCCTAACCTACTTGTACCATGACTTTAGTTTATTATACTTACTTGGGCTCTGACATGGCTGCCCTTCGGAGACCCATGATGAAACGCCCATGATGAAACGCTTTTCCATTCTGTACTTGTCCAGCTGCTGTGCAAGGGTAAGGAATCTCAACCTCTGCCTTGTTTTCAAGGTTATGAATGATATAGCCGTTTATTGAATGAGCATCTATACCTTCCACAGCATCTGTAAAACAAATGAATAGAGAAAGAAGGAAGATTTAGGAAGAGCAAGCTATCATAAAAACACACATCTGCATTGACTGGTGGTATGGTCAGGATTCATAATACAGCAGCCTTTCAATCAGTCTAAATGGAGACAGTAACTGAGTTTGAATCCACACCTTTTCTCAGGCATGGGCTGTAGCTCATATAATCCAGAGATTCCCTCTATTTCTTACACTTCTAGAAAGAAAAAAAGCATTGTTCTTTTAAAAGAGCAAAGCAGAATCCAGGGAAATGGAAAAAGAAGTTACTGTCCTCAAGTTCAGGTACACCATCTCCACAACAGCCCTGCAAATAGCAGGAATTACCTACAGGAGCAACCCAGGGGGAAAAAACAAAGAGAACATTGTTTCAGCATTTAGGTTACTGTATATTTAAGAACTCAGTAAATTTTAGCCAGAAGCTGTGTTGTAATTATTTTCTCTGTGTATGTTCAATTTTCTTTACATCCACATAAAAGCTCAGTGAATGTATATACTTTAGACTTTTACGCATATACCCGGTTGTGTATGGGCATACTTCCTTTCTTTCAAATCTTTCTAATAATTTTCCTGACAAATTCTTTGAGCTCTGTGAAAACCTGGAGCCCATGGGACTATAACGGATCATTGTCATCTTTGTGATTTTGGGGATGTGTTCGTTTGCAAACTGGGGTATATTATAGCCTGGACAGCACTATATTCTAGATCCTGCAACACTGTACATTTACCATTTTAAGGCTTTAAAGTTCAAAAGTGATTTCTATACATCTTTTCGCTTTCCTTTTTAATAAAGTTCCATCTTTATCTATTGTGAGATTTGTCTACCTCCCATGAAAGTAGAAGATGGGTGGATATTCCTAGTCACATGCCCCAACACTATATGGCCGGGGGCAGGGGGGCACTATTACATTTTTATCTTTTTCACTTGCCAGAAAGGTGGCAGGGTGAGGGAGCTTTCTCTCTGTTCTACCCTAGAGGTTAGTGGGGAAGGACACGCAATGAAGAATCTTCTTGGCAAATAGATGGTGGCAGCAGGAATTACCAAGCTGTTGTAGGGCCGGAGTGTGAAGACCCAGAAAGTTTCTGGGAGAAGAGAACCTACCACTCTATGAGTTCAGTCCTCTTTGTTAGGGATGCTTCTTTGAATAACTCACGATTAGTTAACCCCACACAACACAGTAACCTAGCCTTCTCCCATCTGGCTTCCTTCAATTACACCAAACTTTAATTCCCAGGATGTTAAAGCCAGCCCATTGCTAAAAAATTTTGAAATTGAAGTCCATACATCCCAAGCATAATTTGTAACCTATAAAGTTTATACACACACTTTGATGTTTAGCAGTCCTCCATTTTCTAGGCCCCTTCCCAACTGCTTTGTTAAAGTGCCATACACCCATTCTTGAACTGACAGAAAGCTACTATAGCAGGACAATTGCTGTGCTGTTGCTGATCCTTATTGTCTCTCTACTGCCTCTGTTTCAAGACACTCCACTTAACTTTCTTTCACGGTAATAGGTGCGAAAGTCAGATTTGAGGGTCCTCTTTGATAGTTTTGGAAAACTAACACTTGAACAGCTAAGGACCACTTAAAGTGTCTCATTGATACATTGGGAATGAGATGAAAAAGGCAATATCATGGGGAAATAACACAGAAAAGATGGCATGTTTATCTCAATGTTTATATGTAAATGGTACCTAGTGAGGCGGGAAAACTGGTAGTGGGACATAGAAGAATAAGAAACACTCTGTTCAGGTTCAAAATCACACATTCTGCTTACCTACATTAAGGGCAATATCCAACAAGCAATGTTGATGATGAGCTCAATCATGTTTCTTCTCTTCTAGCTATAGAAGCTTATCTTTGCTGACTACGTTTCGCCATCTTGGTTTTTATCTTATGATTTTTCTCCCTTCTTTTTTCAATGTTAATACAAGCCATGAATTTAAGGGCAAGTTAGGTTAACTGTTTTTGTCCACAAGATGACAGACACAGAGGAGTTTTATTGATGTTATTTGTTTTCAGGTTTTTATAATAATTACAAGAATACAAAGTAAAGATGGAAAAGATGAATCGGGCTGTTGAGTGAACTTCAAAAAAGTGCAGTTAAAGCATTATTCCTAGATCTGTGAATGAAAGCCAAGTGTTCTTATCAATAGTAATATACCTTCAAGGCCCAGATCTTTTAGAGTGTTATAACCTCCTGGCTGCAAGAGTTCTCCAACAATCCTGTCAGGTTCCTTCAGATCTCGCTCAATTACCGTCACTTTCCTTCCATCCCGTGCCAGTACTGCTGCCAGAGCAGAGCCAAGAACACCAGCCCCCACAATGATCACTTCTGGATCAGACTGAGGAGTGGCTATTGAAGCCGAAGCAGTTTCTGTTGTACTGTCAGGTGAAGGAATGACTCCCCTTCTACCCTGCATCAGAAAGAAGAAAATCAAATGCATTTAGGCTGTTACAATGACCGCTGGATATGCTGCAGATTTAGTCACATTCAGTTTAAAGCATCTAAAATCCTGAGTCACAGATTACCAATTAAGCACAGTATTTGAGGGGTATTTTTGGATAACCAAGATATCTATCCCACACAACTTAAGGGCTTAAGTACTTGCATCAGATAAAAGGGGGCAAGTGACTAAAGGCAGTATTTGTGTGATCTCATCACTGCACAAGTGTTGTCATTTTGGCGTTTGTGCTATGGATGCCATGGAATGGAGGGAATGAAATATGAGAAAACGAGAAGGAGTTACTGATTTTGAGTACTGGATTTTTGAGTATTGTACAGAATATTGGTACAGCAGCATAGTTAAATTATTCACAATTTCCCCTCTGTTTCCTGGCCTCTTCAATTTTAGAATTTCGGCCCTCAAGTTAGTAGATTGTTTCAGTTAATTCTAAACATGGTTTTGTCAGATATTTCTGATCTAAAGTCTAGGTAAACTAGTTACATCAGACTTCTAACGTACTACTGGATATATCTTGCAGATATTTCTTCCTATGAGACTATATTCCCTCAAATTATATACAGTAAATCATAGATGCATATTAACATAGATACTCATTGGCCTATTCTCTTTCAAATAAGCAATGTTAGGCAGAGTGAAAAAAGGAATAATCACCAATAAGTCAAATAAATTAAGGCCTAAGATAAGAAAAGGAACTACAGCTAGAACTAATCTATACCACCATTCACTATGCATCTACTTTTTATCTTGCAAACCATCTTTGCTTCCATCACAGCCATATGCAACATCTTACACTGCCTTTTGTTTTTTAAACCTCATCTCTCTCAAGGATCTTAGTTTTGCTCTATTTTTCATCATCTGTGTACAGCTTGCAATGGCTCACTCCATTTTCGCTGTCAAGCACAATTATCTTCCATTAATTTTCAAATCTGTACTTCTCATGCATCATGCACTCTATCTCAAATGGACTGTAAATCGTTCAGGTTCTCAGCCAACAACATCATTTGCATACCCAAGTTCATGTATATTCATGTTCCCGACCAGTACAGTTCTAACATCATAAGGATTCCTTAAACTTTATTAATAAATATATTAAACAACCAAGGGGACATCATACATCCTTGTTTTCTTCCCTGCTCAGGATCAAACCATTTCCTAAGTGTTTCCTTAATTTTCATGCACACTTTACTTCTATCATGTAAACTCTTATCGAATTCAGCAATCAAATTCAAGCCTCTTCACTTTATCCTACATCTTCTCTAAATCAGTGTTTCTTAAACTTTTTGCTCTCAGGACCTCTTCCCACTTTTAAAAATTATGGAGGACCCCAAAAGAGCTTTTGTTTGTATGGGTTATATTTATCAATATTTACTGTATTAAAAATTAAAATTGGTGCATTTATAAAATATTTATTTATTGAATCACAAAAATAACAATATTAAACCCATTAGATATTAACACAAATAAAATATTTTTCATGAAAAAAAACTATTTTTAACCAAAAAAAAATGAGAAGAGTGTCATTGTTTTAAATTTTTGCAAAGATCTCCAGTATCTGGCAAATAATTTTAATTTTGAGGATCTCTGAAAGGGTCTTGGGGGACCCCCTGGGGTCCTAGGACCAAGCTTTATGAAACACTGCTCTAAATCAACAAATTTACAATAAACTTTCTTTCTCACGTGCATTTTCCAATAACCTGCTTAAAAACCAAAATGCAGTCTGCACACCTCCTAACTGACATAACTATGTACACTGCACCTGCAAAATTTTGCTACCTGACAGAACTCTTTCAGTCAGAATTCTGCCAAATATCTTCCCCGTCACACTCAGTAGAATGTACAGTTTTTGCATTCCTTCTTGCTACCTCTCTCTCTGTATAGGGAAACAATGGGGTTATTTCTATTGTCAGGCACAGATACAGCCTTCACACACCTATTAAACAAACTGCAGAGTCATTCTATAAGCAAACTGCATCCATATTCTAACATTTCTCCACTTATACCACCTATTTCTACAACATTACCACTGTTCAACAATTTCACAGTATTTATGACTTTCTTTTCATCATTTTTCCCAGGCAGTAACATCTACAGCATGTTTCAATTTTTCAATGTATCACTGTTATTCTCTAAAATCATTCTTCCAGTATTCCCTCATTTCAATTTCATCCCAAATAATTTTATCACTTTAATTCTTAATTCCATTCACATCGTGGGGGCATCCTTGTTTAAGAGTGGGGGAGCTGGCAGGGAAGATTGCAAATAACAATCATTTGATCGTGGGGCACTGCAACCAGTAATAAGTGCGAACCGGTTGCCAAGTGTCCAGATCACGATCACGTGATGACGGGGGTGCTGAGACAGCCGGAACTCCGAGGACCAGTCGTAGCCACCATTTGTTCAGTGCTGGCATAACTTCAAACAGTTGCTGAACCAATAATGGCCGTAGCTCAAGGACTACCTGTATAACTTTTTAGTAAGATAAGGAAAGAACAAACTAGATTACCAGATGTAATCATACCAATGCACAGTAAGGACACAGTACTAGTCAGTTTGGCACATCTGGTTAGTATGCCACATGTGCAACCAAAGACATTTATTCCAAACTTGCTCACACTATTCTATGCAAGCCAGAATCTCTAATCAAATACAACCTTAAAATCAAACATATTTTTGGCCACCCACCAACTAGGAGGTACATACAATATACTGGCACACTCAAAATACAAGTGGCTTCAGCAAGGGTAACCAGTGGTAGCACAGATACATTGCATGTAAAAATGTAAACTTTTCATAAATTCAGAAACAATGAAAAATGGCTTTCTGAAATATTTAATTTCCAGCACCTCAGATAAAGTTATTTCATTACTAATTTGCTTTGCTTATGAAAGTATGTTTGGTATACTATAGTGAAAAGTAGAGTTCACTAATTATAAATCGCAGCCCGGATATACACAGCCCACAAATAAACACAGCCCGGAAGACCCACATCTGTTAACCCATGCTGTTAATGCAAAAGTTAAACATTTCAGCCCTGCCATATTCATATAATGTTTATATAACTGTTATATGAACATATATGAACATGTATGTGTGTGTGTGTGTATGAATAATTACATAATTCATATAACTGACCCCTCTGGTTAATGGTGCTCCCATGTGCCTTGAAAGGGGTGTTTTTCACCTCAGCTACCCAAGAACTCTTCCCTTAGAAGTTTCAGTGACTGTATGTGGGACTTTCTCTATTTCTCCAGCACTAACCACACCACTCCAGGTAGGCTGGCTTACAATTCCCATCAATCATAACTAGCGAACATAGCACGCTACTGAAAATTAGAATCCAACAGATTGATTGGCCAGCAGACTAGGGAAGATTATGCTAATTTAAGTAATGTGAGAATCACATTGCCTCTTCCCTCTTTCTGCCTTCAGATATGTGGGATAACAGAAGTTCCCAGCAGCATTTCTTTCCAAGAATTGTCATCCCAGGACATTTGGAGAAAATCACACTGGGGGAGGTTTGGCTAGATTTAGATCCAAACACTGGCTGTGTTCACACACAGACATCCATGGTTTATGTAACCATGATTTACTGAATTAATCCAATACATGCTATTAAATGATAGCTGAATACACACTAGGCTAAATATAGTTAGTTTGTGGCAAATCCAGCCAATGGGACTTACTTGCAAGTGAATTTAAATAGGTTAGGCTAGTAGCTGCTTCACATCAATAATCAAAATTTTAAGAAAAGAATATACCTGTTATTTCACAGTTGCAGCCCTGATCCTAGCAAGCTGAAATAATTGGCTGGGATCTGAAATCCTAGGATTATACAAGACACATTCTGCAACTTCAACATAACATTTCAAAGCTCTGAGTTTTAGTGTAAGTGAACACTTCCCTAGTAGAAGAACCCTCTAAAATCTGAAGATTTTAATTTCCAGCAAAATTCACGAGAAGCCTTATGGAATATAAATCTGTAATAACATTTTCACTGCCGGCATCAGCCCAATCAGAAGTATTTTCTCCATTCCCAAATAAAGGAACAAAACTATTGTCTTTTAAAATATTCAGCTAAAATCCAACATACCTTTCTGCCTTTCAGCTGCAGTGTCTCCAGAGAACCAGCATGGGATTTAGTCCAGAAAAAGCCAACGAATGGCAAGGCAGCAAGGAAATTGGAAAGCATTCCGCAATGAGGTTGCTGCTTATTGTGCTGTTGGAGTCCCCACAATCGGTACCAATAAGAAAGCACCAAGCCAAGAGAAAAGAACACCAATGTGGAAATCAGCACCTCCTTGTTGGCATAACTTAGTAAATCTCCACATTTCTTGTAGACATAGATAAAGGAAGCGATGCCCAGAAAAGTCCACATTGTGAGGACTCTTTTTCTTTACACGCCCAAAGATGTATAAAATTGTTTAAAAAATGTATAAAGCCCCCCTTTCAGACAAGAAAGACAAGTATAAGAAAACTTAAACTGAGTCAAAGCAGTCAGGAAACTTCAAGGCATTTGTAGGAGTGCTGTATTTCAAGAAGAACCATTTTGTGAAACAAAGTTGTCCTGCTCCACTTCAGATGCTGAAAAGAATGCACTGGGCAGCATAACCACAGTCTAAACTATGTAAGTAATAATGTGTCTAACTACATATGTCGCTATGCAATTCAGGCACAGGTTTCAAACACGTTCGTTTTAGCAGAGGCTACGCAGAATACTGTCAAATACAGCTCTGCATGCTGCTTAAGAATAAAGAAGAATCTTGTTACACTTCACAAGTCAAGGGATAGTTGGAGGAAACACAGCCTTCAAGGATGACTAGTTTGGTATAAGGAGAATAGGCATTTATTACACAGTATAAATATAAGCTAGAAACCTCTCTTGACATGTTCTCTCAGAGTGCCTTGACACATGTCAATAAACTGCAGTAAGGCTCATTCATCTTGTCCTAATTGTTTTTAACTACCACACGTTTGGTGCAAAACACCTTTTGGTCACAAAAAACAGTATCTGAGTGCAGATATTCGGGCATAATAATGGATGTGGCTATCTGGGTTAGAAGGTCTTCTCGAAAACAGTGGCACTTATTTCTGTTGGTCGAGCATTCTGCAGGCCTGTGCCACCACATGCATATATTTTAGTGTGCTCAATCCTTCATCCACCAAGAGGCGCAGCTAAAATAACCTGCCTGTCCCTGTGCGCGTTTAAGAAAGTAAAACATCCAGTCGAGCCAGTATGAGAAAAGTGCCGCAGTCCTTCATGATGGGTTTTCCCCTTCTTCTTTCTGAGCACTTGAAAAGATCCTGAAACGAAAACACAGATTTGATTTTAAAAAAAAAACGAACACTATCATTCAAACCAGGTGGGGCATGTCCAGAAGCAGCCCATTGGCCACAATGGAAAACGCCACGTTAGATTACATCGGTCTCCCCTGGGCTGGTCCCCTCCAAGTATCTTGACCATGAAGGCTGGGGATGATGGGAAGGCGGTCCAAAGCTGGGGAGGGGGGGAGGCAGACTGAGGGGAAGCCCGCCCGCATCGGAGGCTTTAAAATACCTGCATCTATAGACGAAGAGTGGGAGAGAAGACGGGGTGAGGGGTTTTCTCCCCCCTCCGGCTTCGATGCGTCCCCAGAGGCCGAACGGGGCGACCAGAAAAGGCGGTGTGGGTTTTCCTCCCGTTGCTTGAGGTTGGGGCTGCGCCCCCTTTTTTCCCCCAACGGGAGGCGAAGACCTCGGGCACCGTCAGGGCTCGTCTTCCTCCGGGAGGACGCGACGCTGCTTTCCTCAGATCCGCCCGCCGCCCTCCGGAGGGCTCGGACCGGCTCCCACCTCCGCGGCGCAGAAGGTGCGCTGGGCGCCCGAGGATGCTCCGAGCGAAGCCAGCGAAGAGCGCGCCGCAGCGACCACGAAGGCGGGGGAGCGCGGAGGCCATATGAGAAGGGGGAGGGGTTTATGCTAATGACCCGCGCCTTTCCAGCCCTTCTGCCGCGCCGCGCTCCCCGCGGCTCTGCCATTCCTGGCCAATCGGTGGCGCTAGGCCGAGATGGCCTTATGAAGCTCTGGCCAATGGGAAAGGAAAGGAGGCGGGGTTAGCCGCCACACGGTAGCCTAGTGCGATGTGACGTTGAGCGCGCGATAGAGCTGGCGGTTGTGGACCGGCCCGCGAGCGATGAGCTGCTCGTTGTTGCCATGGGGACGAAGACGCGCGCTTGGCATCCCCTCTCGCGCGGAGAGAGAAATCCCTCAAAGGGCCTGAGCTTCAGGGGCGGGGGGAATACGTCCTTCCGAGAATTACCTCAGGATGGCTGGGAATTCTGGGCGGTGTAATCCCCGACCTCTTTGCAGAGGAACGAGTAGGGGGAAGGCACGGGAGAGTCAATGTTCTGAAGGATATGTACTGGAGGCTTCCTCGAAGACTGGGCTCCTGAGTATGTGAGGAAAGCCTCACAACGTCATTTCAGATGAGGGGAAAGATGACCCTCGCTGCCACAGAGAATACCGACCTACCCCCCCCCCCTCCCCGCCACACTTCTCAAATCATGCACGAAGAGCCTCGCTCCGGAGAATTAAACCGAAAAGACGACGAAAGCTCCACCAATCATCGCCGCCGAATGATTCTAAGTCCTGCCAATCACGAGCGCGAGTGGCGTCACTGTCGGGCGGGCCTCTGCGCCTGGACGCGGTCGGGGCGCGGTTGCCATGGCGACTGTTGTGCGCTTGGAGCTGGGGCGCTTGGCGCAGGAGGCCGCGGCCCTTGCGGGGGTCGTCCGCGGCTCCCTCGGCCCCTACGGAGGACAGGTCCTGCTCACCCGCCCCACGGGAGAGGTCCTCCTTTCCCGAGACGGGCGGCGTGTGCTGGAGGCCCTGAATGTGGACTCGCCGACGGCCAGGTAACCGCGTTCGGGGCAAACTAATTGCCTCGGTCGCTTTTCGGCCCGCGGGGAGCGGACAGCCTGGCCTGGGGCTTGGCTGACCATGCTACGGGAGCAGGAGACGGGGAGGCTTATTTATTTTATTGATTTCTCTGTTCCACTGATACGTTGTCCAATCCCGAAGACTGTGGGCGGATAACAATCTCATCGTAAAATAGAAGGACATCCACAAAGGGGAAAAAAAAAAAGCCAAGCGTGCATAATAATACCAAAATCTGGATCAAAACCAGCAACTACACGCGGTGGTGAACCCCACTTTCAGGCATAGCACGCCACCCCCCAGGGAGCCCTTGCCAGGTTTCTGGAAGCCCAGGACGGTTAGAGAAGACCCGATCTCTGCAAGAAAGGAGTTGGAAAGTGCGGGGATGGCTGTCGAAAAAGGCTCCATCAGAGGGCAATTGCGTAAGGATGGGGCTTGGAGGGAGTTGATCCAGGGATTACCCTTGGCAGGTTAACTAATCAGGCCAGAGCCAAGTAGGGCCCTCAGGGTGAAGCTCACTATCTTGAATCATGCCCCAAAGCGAATCAGCAGCCAGTGCAGCTCCCAAAGCTGCAGGTGACCAGGCATGCTTCCATCATTGCCTAGGCTGCTGTGTTCTGCACTAGCTGTACTTCCAAATGTTCTTCAAGGGCAACTCTATATAGAGCACATTACTGTAATCCAAATAGGTGTGTGAATGATTGTGAGCAGGTCTTCCTGACCCTGGAATGGCAAGTTGGCACACTGGATGTAACTCTGCAAAAGCCCTCCTTGCAACAGTTGCCATCTCCCATCAAGCAAGAGCTGAGTTTGTGAGGAAAGAGTCCTGAGGGTAGAGGTCTCCAGGCAGATCCCCTCCCCCGACTGGAACTACCCCTTCAGGGAGGAGAAGAGCTGTTGTAAGACAGTGTCCCTGACTCCAATCCATCAGAGATGGTCCAGAAGGATACCATGCTCAATGGCGTTGAAAGTTGTTGAGTGTTCAAGGAGGATTAGGAGAATTGCTCTCCCCTCATCCTGCTTTGAAATGTATAGCACCTGAAGGTCATTCAGATGCTGAGCCTTTCTTTGCCCTACACATTGTATTGCAAACCATGATTTATAAATGACTATAGCTAAGCCAAAACCAGGCAAATCATTTTTACAGTATTGTTGTTATTTTAGTTTCAGCTGAGTTCACACAGCGCACTGGACCAGAACTAGCTGACCATATTTTATCCTCTCCTGTGATGCAAACCAGGGATCAAATTATGTCTCATGCCATGCAAATAAAATGTTTGCTTATTAATTAATCTTATTTGAATCTGTTTCATTGACCATTTTCAGTCATGTAAGAATAATTTTTAACGTGCAACAGAAGTATACATTATATTCAAGTACATTATATTTGTATTCTTCATTAAACTTATTTTTATGTGATTGAACATGGCTAATGAAGTAGCTTCAAATAATATCATGCCATGCAAATCTAGAAAATTTGGCTGAGTAAACTGTGACTAAGTGAACCATGGTGAATATGCTGTATGAACCAGGAGTTCACATTTAGTGTCTTGGTTGAACATTTCATTCAGTTATTTTACACTGTTCCTGTGCTGCTCCAATCATACAGCTCTGGGCTTACTGTACAATAAACAAAGCCATAAACTCATACAACCACAATAGGAGAATAAAACTAATAAAACCAGCCAATAAAATATAATAGCTCAACCATTATGGCTAGTTGGCTATGGTTTGTGGTTTACTGTGGGTTGTAAACAGCTTGGGAGGATTGCTTCACACCAGTGAAAAAAGAATAGTTTCATTAAATAAATTGATAAAGGTTTTTTGTTTTCATATTTTTATTCTTTATTAATAGAAGAGAATATATGTAGCTCAAGGTTGAACTGTGGAGTCCTCAGTGCTCTCTGAGGTTGGTTGTTTTCTTGCAGACATTTCATTACCTAACTAGGTAACATCATCAGCACTTTTAAATGGCAATATTGGGTTTACCCAGTAAGATCCCAGGTAGCTTCATTTTGCACCAGTGAAAATTTACATCCTGTGTAAAACAAATTAAAATAATCCATGCAAGTGGAGACAAAGAAGCTGGGGGGGGGGGGGGGTTATGTAAAAAGGAGTGATTGCAGGAATCAGATTGACTTTTTTTACTTCTTTTGTGGATGCCCCTGCAAGGGAGTGAGTGACTATCCTCAGTGTTTTAGGTAATGCTGCAATTGGAGTACTAGCTAAAGCTGGGCAAAGGCCCTCTTATACATTATAAATTTAATTGAGGACTTAGCAATACTGGCATTGTTGCTATAGTTTCTTCTTGTTGCTGTAGTTTCTATAGAACAGAGGCAAACAACCTTTCTGCTGCATATATTGTTGAACTAAAGCAGTCTAGGAAGTTATGCTTCCTACAAATGCTAATAATTGTTCCCAAATATTTGATCCTCCACTTTCCCAATCCCTGCCCTAGAATAGTGTTTGCCTCTTGAATGAAATCTTATATTTAAATTCTCATTTAATTTAATTATTCATACAAACTCCCAAGATCTGTTTTCCTGCTTAATCTGTGCTAGTTCAGACCAAATCAGGATCTTTTCAAAAATAGACATGCTTAGAAGGATCCATTTCTGCTTGTGCATGAAATCATAACATGAAGAATCATATGTAAACAAGATAATTGTGTTTAATAATCTTTTATAGATATATGTGGGTCTTATCAAGAACTGTCTTTTTGGCTATAGGTTTGTAAGGTTTAGATACTTTAAATAAACTAAATATTTCAAGGAACAGTTTTGTAAGTTAACAATTGGTTTCTTCTTTGTTTTAACAGAATTATGATAGCATGCATTTCTACACATTGCAATTTGTTTGGAGATGGCGCTAAAACCTTCATAATTCTACTATCTGATTTACTACAACAATTTGAAAAACTTAATAAAAGAGATCAAGGAAAATATTGCAGTTTGAAGCATATTTCCCAGTTTCTTGTGAAGATCCAAACAGATATCCTGGACCATATAATGACGTGGGACCTCAAGAAACATTTTTTGTCAATCTTTTCTGCTTCTGCCTCAGATATGAGAAAGGATATGGAGTTAGTGTTAGAACCTTATTTTTGTGGGAAAGTGGGAAATAACAGGCAAAAGTTCCTTTCTCATTTGGCTTGTGATTTCTACTTCAAAGTTACAGCTGGTAAAAACCAGAATGAGGCATTATACTTAGTGAATGAATGTTTTGCAGAGCTGCATACCACTGTGACAGGCCTGCCTTTTTCAGATTCAAGGATCCTAGATGGCTTTTTACTTCAAAGAGACTTTGCAGTATACTGCCCTGCCGATAGTGATAAAAGAGTTATAATTATAACAGAACCTATTCACTCTTCCATATCTGAGTTGGGCATAGAAGTTGTCATAACTGCTGAAAGTCAATTCAGGGCATCTGAAACCTGGATTACAAAAAGAACTGAAACTCTTCTACAACACATGCAAGACAATAACATCACGGTAATACTGTCAAGTGTGAAACAGCATGATATTGTTCACTATTATGCAAAAAATAATGGCATATCTATTGTAGATTGCTTGTTAGCAGAGGAAATTGCTCTTATTTGCAAGGTTACCGGAATCTCACCTTTCAGACCATCTTTGGATAATATTAACAGTGAAATCACTCAAATAGCTGTAGCAAAATTTTGCCAACCCTTACACCTTGGAACCAAAAGCTTTGTTCACATTGGCTTTGCAAAAACCTCTATCATCCAGCTTCATTGTGCAATTCTCTGTGGACCAGTACATGGAGTTATTGAGCAACATGCTTCTGCTTTTCGTGAAGCTTTCAAAGTGCTACGACAAATGTTTACAGCAGTTCAGCTGGCTGAGCACTGTGACTCAAAATTGGAAAATCACTGTCTTTTAAATAGTCTGAATAAAACTCAGCAGTGTTCAGTTCCTCAGCAGCCTTTAGCTCAGGAGCACAGTGATTGGAGAAAAGTCCAAACCAACACCAAGCACCTGACACCTGGTGGGCTTAAAATGGAAAAACTTTCTGCACCTTCTTATGTAGAAGATGAAAAGTTAGTCCATTCATCCAGTCATAATTCCTCAGGCATAGCCATGCCTTCTGTTGATTTGTTGCATGGTGTTAAGAGTTCATTATTACAGAAAAGTGATGATGATTCAGTTGGCTGGCAAATGGCTTCTCATAAACACAAATTTCAAAAAGAAGAGTTGCAAATGACTGAGAATGAACTTCTTGAAGATAATCAGCCTGTTTATAATACAGATAACAAAAACATAGATTTCAGAAATGTAAAGCTTCAAGCTAGTACAGGCAGTTGTACCAGGTTACTTAAATATGATGAGAATGATAAAAGAGGTAATCAGAGTTACTCTGACTCTTGCATAAAAGTGGGATCAGTTTTGCCAGTAGGAGGGCTCTTTGAAATTCTGTTACATTACTATCTATCTAACTATGCAAAACAATGCCAGTCATCAAATATATCCATTATTTGTACTATACTTGCTGATGTATTGCTAAGTATTCCAAAAACTCTCTGCACGACACAAAAAAGGAATGCATTTCCTCAGCTCTGCCTTCAAGTTACCAGTGCCCTCAAAAGCAGTCAGCAGCTTCTGCCAAATCAAAAGCTTCTAGAATCAGTTTCTTGTAAGTACCACTTGGTGGCTTCTGTGCTTCAGTGTGCAGCTCGGCTGCTTAGTGTTGACTTAATCATTAGCGTTAAAAGGCTACCACAGAAGGCTGAAGAGAGCGACTCAGAATTTGATAGCTAGCTCCTCCTATACTGGTGGGAATCTCATTCATCTCTGTCTGATTACTTTTTTCCTTTTCTCCCCTAATTCTTAGTGAAAGGACCCAAAAAGAGGAAAGGGAAATAATATAACTATATTATTCTTCCTCCTTCAGCCTTCTACTTCTGATTACTAGGAAGGACTTCAAAATGCTCTGTTTTGCATATCTCTCACCAGATGTGTACCCAGGCTTGCTTACATTTGCCTCAACTACCAAGTATGTATGTAACTTTGCCTGTTGAATCAATACAACTTTATTTTCACCCATTCCCAAGAATGTGTCATTATACTTTCCTCTTGCCTATCATACTTGGGTGAAATGATGTATCAGGATTTTTAACTCTTTTTAAAAACATTTTTTTTAGCTCAAGGACAAATCTGTGAGCTGAGGAACATTAGTGCAACCTTTAGTTTTTAGGGGTTGGGAGAATAGACATATTAGTTCTAAATTTGTTTGGTTTATTTATGTGTTAGATATGTATCATGGCTTTCTCCTAGGTGTCCAAAGTGGTGTCTAAAGCACTCCAATTTTTCCACACAAGAAATTCTGTGAGGTAGGTTAGGCTGAGATAATGTGACTGGCCCAAGTCACCCAAGGATTCACCGCAACTAATACAATTTTATTCAAATAAAAGCTCTTCTAAATTCTCAATTAATTATATTTGGCTGTTTCTTGGCTGTGGAGAATCAAAGTTCTCCATTCCAGCAGCATTGGATTCCCAAAGGTATATCTGATTTGGCTGGGAAAACATTCAGTATGGATAGTGCAGGAAAAACGTTGCTGGGAACTATTGTGCAACAAAAATGCCGATTACTCTGAATGCCATAACTCTAAGCAAGATTTCTCTGATTATCTTACCTTGAGGAAACTTAAAACAGGGAAAGCTAGATTTTCTTTTTCACAATTTCTGAGAATTTAGCATTGTGAAATGTTACTTCTTTATAAAGAACCACTTCTGGAAATGGGCTCATATTTGTCCCACAGGGAAAATATAATCATTACTGCCTCCCTTTTTTTTCAATGCATCCTTTCAGTGTGGAAAGGTAGGGACATCTTTTATCCACCACTAATACTCATACGATTGGGTTGATTTCATAAATTGTGTTTTTCTCCAATGGTAGCAGATCCACATCATGGGAACTATAATTATGAAATGCCAGCAGAATAATTATGAAAACTGGTATGAGGAAAATATATCTTTGGGTAAAAGAAGCAAGTTTTTAGAGGCCTCAGATGAATGGGATTGCTTTAATAAAATTGAAACATAAAGGAATGTGCAGAAATTCTTTTCTGGGCTCTTATTAGTAACAAGTCACTCCCAACTGCCACTCCCAACTCCAGTAACTCTCCTTGCAACCAATAATGGTTTAAAAGAAAGTTCATTTATTAAGAACAAGTGTACAGTTCCAAAGCATTGTTAAGACTGAGCCCATGCACGCCAAAAGTTGCTTTTACCTTTTTTTTGCTGGCATGATGAGATTGAGGGGCAGGCTATAAAATGGGCTTGCTTGGAAAACAAGTCAGTGACAACCCAGATTACTGTCTTTTTGTTGCTTTCGGGCAATTCACCAATAAAGTCCATTGCAATTTGCTTCCAAGGTCTGTCTGGGTTTGCCACAGGTTGCAAAAGCAACCTCCCCTCTTTTTTGCCATGGTACAAGTGGGGCAGGTGGCCACATCCTTCCTCGTTGGCCACCAAAATTGGCACCACAAGAGGTGCAGGGTTTTTACAAATCCAAAATGGCCAGCTGTTTTGCTGTCGTGGCCTCTCTGCAAAACCCATTTGCGGGCTTCAGCCGGCACGTACAATTTGTCTTGCCACCACCACGCCCTTTGCTTGTTGACTAAAGAGTCTTTGTTCTTTTTGAACCACTCATCCTCCAAAATCTTGCTGTTCAGTTTTTTCAACAACTCTCCCTCTGGCTCACCTCCAGCCTTCTTGCTCTGTGCTCTGGTGATTGCCATCAACCCTGGCTGGGTGTGCAGGATGATCGGTGCAATCACCTCCTTACGTTGGCTGTTATGTTGGGGCAATCTAGAAAGAACATCTGCCAGGAAATTCTTTCCCCCAGGTGTGTACTTTAGGGTGAAATTAAATCGATGGAAGTACTGAGCCCATTTAAGTTGCTTTGGGGACAATTTCCTCGGGGCAGTCAATGCTTCTAAGTTTTTGTGATTGGTCCAAATTTCAAAGGGGTGAGGCGATCCCTCCAGTAGACTAGCACCCAACGCACCGTGAAAGCCGCCTCCTCCCAAACTAACCACCGTGTCTCCATTTCTGAGAACTATATGCACATGTGTATAACTCCCCAGATTCAGATTTTTGCAACAGCACGGCCCCCACTGCAAGATCCGAAGCATCTGCCTGAATGACAAACGGCTTGTCCGGGTCGGGATGTTTTAGAATAAGCTCTGCTGTGAACAGGCTTTTCAACTTTTCAAATGCTTCCTGGCATTCCTGTGACCACGCTAGCGGAGCCCCGGGCTTTGAGGCTTTCACTTAATCCTTCCCCTTAGTCTTTAGTAAATCGAGGGGGAGCGCCACCTGTGCAAAGTTCAGAATAAACTGGCAGTAAAAGTTAGTGAAGCCCAGGAAACTTTGAAGCTGCCACCGCGTTTTGGGAGCCTCCCAGCCAATCACATCCCTCACTTTGCTTGGATCCATTTCATTCCCCTTATTTGATATCCGATAACCCAAGTAATCAATTTGTTCCTTATGGAATTCACATTTAGTCAGTTTAGCAAACAGCTGAGCATCCAACAGTTTCCTCAACACTTTCCTCACCAACGTCACATGCTCCTCCATATTTTCAGTATAAATCAGTATGTCGTCCAGATACACCAAAACACTCCGGTACAAGTCCTCCTGCAGAACCTCATTTATGAGTTGCATAAACACCCCCGGGGCCCTCTTCAATCCAAACAGCATGACTTTGTAACGGAAACAACTGAGAGGGCAATTAAACGCCATCTTCCATGCATTCCCCTCTCGTATTTTCACTCGGAAATATGCATCCCATAAGTCCAGGTTAGTGCATTTTTTTCCCTTTGCCATATGAGCTAACAAGTCTTTCATTAGCGGCAAAGGGTATCTATTATCTTGGCAAATAGCATTCAGCCCTCTATAGTCGTGCAGAGACTTAGCGAACTGTCTTTTCCCTGAATAGCACCGGTGCCACTATCTGGGACTGAGTAGGCTCAATAAATCCCCTCTGCAAGTTTTTATCAATAAAATCCCACAGGGCTTCCAGTTCCTTGGGAGTCATGGAATACATCTTTTTCCTCAGGAATTTAGCCCCGGGTTCAATCTCTATGGCACAGTCACTTGGGCAATGGGGTGGTTGGTACAACTCCTTTTCACTAAACACCGTTTCCAAGTCTTAGTACTGCTCCAGAATCAAAGCCAGGCCTCCGATTACACTCCAATCCGCCGCCTCCACACTTGCCGCGGCCACCTCTACCCCGATGACTTTTCGGCACTCCCTTTCACCCCCGTACCATTCCCCTTTTGGGAACTGTAAACTGCCTTTGTCCCAGTCCACCTTGGGATTCCTCCTTTTCAGCCAGTTCATCCCCAAGATCGATGGATGGGTTGCCATGGGAGTCACCAGGAATTTTATAGTCTCTCGGTGAGTTCCCATCCTCAGTTTGAGTTTCTCTGTACAAAACTCCATGTGACACCCCCCCACCCACCCCGGCTGGGGACCCATCCAACTGAGAAAAGATTACTGGGGTTCTGAGTCTCTTCACCCTCAGTCCCAACCTGCGAACAGTTATGGGATTTATTAGGCAGCGGGAACACCTGAGTCTATGAGACCCCTCATGTCTGACCTATGGTTTGTCCTCAGCACCCTCAACTTCACCCACACGTTGATGGGACTCACCCCAATTTCTTCACTCTCCAACTCGTCCCCAGATCGATCTTCACACCCTGGGAGGGATGCCTGCTTTCGGGCCTGTATTAAAGCAGGTGATTTTAGTTTCCCACCCGCTGTTCCTCTCTCTCTGATGACTCGAACTCTAGGGCTCCCTGAAGACCCGCCTCTGCACTGGCGGCCGCAGTCTCCTTTTTCCCCGGCTTTGGAGGCTTCACTGGCTTTCGCTCCGTCTTCTTCCCTCTGGCATCCAATCTCCCTTGGGAGCAACTAGCAGCAAAATGGCCTGACTCTCCACACTTGAAACACCCACTTGTTTCCCGTCTTGGTCACTCTCCTTGAGTTTGGCCCTGGCCTTCTTGACTCCTGGCTCCGCTGTCATCAAATGGATTCTTGCTGCCACCGTCAACCACTGTTCTTCAACCTCTGCTGCCATAGCAATCCACCCATCAAGGGTCCCCCGGTAGACCCAATTCATCACATGATGTAATAGATCGGGTTGCAAACCCCACTGGAAGAACTCGATGAGGAGTCCCTCTGGTAGGTCCAGAAGCTTCTGGGCCAGACCCTCAAACTCGAATGCGAACTCGGACACGGTTCTGGTCCCTTGCCGGAGCCAATCCGGAGTCCTTCTCACTTTCAGGGCTACGCACAGGTCTTCGAAGTGCTTGCACAGGGCTCCCAGGAAGTCCAACTTCCCCAACACCGGAGCTTTCGCGCAATGCATCCCAATGACCCACTCCGCTGCCATGCCCTCAAGGTAACTCGACACGTAGGAAGCCTCAGCTTCACTGCGGAACAAAGCCCCATAGCCCTCCATGTAGACCCGCACCTGGGTGAGAAAATAGGCCAGTTGTTTGGCATCTCAGGCGAATCTCATGGAGATACCCCATTGCTGCATCAGGTTCTTCTTCAACCGTCTGCGTACGTAGTCCTCATCTTCTTCACTGGACATCTCACCTTCGGCCTATCCCTCTCCCACCTCCGACAATCCAGGAGTTGCCACCAGCTCCGCCTGCTCCCCTGCTGGAGGCATCTGGCCAGCCCCTAGCACCCAGTCCAGCGCAGCTCTCATAGCCCGCACGTTGTCTGCTAATGAAGCTATCTGAGTCTCCACTTTTCCCACACATTCTTTCAATGTGGGGCCCCCTTTTTTCACTCCCATCCCTCTCAATGCCAGCCTGGCTGCTATCAAGGACTCCAACAGCACCTCCCACTGGATGTTAATCTTTATTGGGACTCCCGAGTGACCGGGAGCATCCTCCATCTCCTCAATTACATCATCCGCCATCATGTTGCTCGGTTTCACGCCAGTCAACGTGATCCTTTAAACTTTCCTCAGGACAATTTCTTCCCTGGCAAAAGTCCTCACGGGAGTCTTAGCAAATTGTAACAATCTGCCACTCCCAACTCCCAACTTCAATAACTCTCCTTGCAATCAATAATGGTTCAAAAGAAAGTTCATTTATTGAGAACAAGTGTACAGTTCCAAAGCATTGCTAAGATTGAGCCTGCGCATGCCAAAAGTTGCTTTTACCTTTTTTTTCTTCCCCCATGCACCCCTAACCTCCCAGACTTCTCACATTCGCTCATTGGTATGACCTTGAGCATTCCTCAGTCTCTGATAACAGCCCATCTGCCTTTAACAGTCATTTCATTCAACCATCTTTCCAGATCCTTCCAGCACCTCCCCCCCCCCCATGTCTTCTAATGGCAGAACCAAAGCAAGCAAGCAAGCTGGCAAGTAAAGTGATTAATTGATTGCGAGGATTCTGGCATTGGCATTGTGTTAACACACACCTCAATGCTGGAGACCAGCAAATTCCTAAAACTTTGGCTTTTATAGAGGTAGTCACACTTGCTGGTGATCAATTGATCAAGGGCATTTGATTAGTAGCACCTGGCTGCTACTTAGCCTCTTCATACCTATGGAAGCAGTAAGGGTGTACTTAGATTTTCCCACATGGCTTCTCCATTTTGGCTTTCTTTTTGTAAAATAAATGATGACATAGTGTAATATGTCATGTGTTGTTGTTCATCTGAGATTGTATTTACTTACCTACTTTTGAGAACTGCTAAGGACCAGATGATTTTTATTATGTAAAACCATAGATACTCAAAGGGGGTGTACTTTCTTTTTCACATAATTGTAGAATGCTGGCTGGGGAATTCTGGGAGTTGAAGTCCACACATCTTCAAGTTTCCAAGGTTGAGGAACTCATCAAAGAGATTACTCGCGAGAAGGGAGCCTCGCCCTCAGAAATAAGCAACACTGGGGCGGCTGTCATAAAAAAGGCTCAGCAAGCCAGTGCCTTTCTGGTAACAACAACCGTCTGGTTGCCCTGCTTTATATCCTGTACCTTAGAACCGATATCCTATGACACCTAGACCTGGACCGGCTGACGACCAACGCTTCCTGTTTTGACCCCGGACTATATTTGGTGACTCTCCTGTTTCGCTGAATCCTGTTTTAAGGCAAGCTTTATAGATTTTGGGACTTGCTGGGAACTTTTGTCTGTTGTTTACAAGTGCTGCTTAAAGTACAAAGCAAGCAAACTCCTCCGTGTGTGTGTGTGCTGAGCAGGATCAGGACAGTTTGTTGTTACCCAAAATCCTTTTTTGGGGAAAAAGGAAGCTGTTTATTTGCGTGGTCAGCACAAAAGAGAATGGAGCAGCTCCTCGCTGATAATGCCAGCAAATTAATTTCCTTGCCATTCAGCTGAATCAGCTCCAGGCTTCACAATTCTCAGCTACAGCTACTGCGACACCATATCAAAAATGTCCAGTCCTGGTGCCAGAAAAGTTTGACTGAACTCTGGCTCAGTTTCTTGCGTTCTTTGCTCAGTGCAAACTCTACATGAGTCTTCTCCCGGAAGACTTTCCTACAGATTGTTTCAAAGACGGATTTATAATTAGCTTGCTTTCTGGTTCAGCAGCCAGGTGGGCTGCCCCGTTGCTTATACAGCAGAGCCCCCTGCTGGACGATTTTGATTAATTCAGCTGGCAGCTGCAACTAATGTATTCTAATCTGATAAAATCATAGACTGCAAATAGATTTATTCAGGAATTGAAGCAGAATGGGCGGCCAGTAGCTGAATACATCAGTGAATTCCGTCTTCTGGCTCAGGATTTGACCCGGAATGATGCTGCCTTGATGGATCAGTTCCAGGAAAGTCTGTCCTCAGAAATATTAGATGAACTGGCCCGGACTGAGTGCCCACAGACCCTGCAGGCTCTCATGCACCTGTGTCTTCGCATCGATGGCCGTCTTCAGCAATGAAAGGCAAAGAGATGTTCTTTTAGGACACCGTTACCTCCATCAGTGCAGACCCCCTGAGAGGTGCTTGGAGAAGAACCCATGCAAGTGGAAGGTGCTTGGCCTCGTTTGTCACAGGCTGAAAAGGACAGACGGAAGAGGAAAGGACTTTGCTTATATTGCGGAGGTCAGGGTCACCTCGCTACCATGTGTCGCTCCAAAACGGCCAGATCTTTGCCATTGGGAAACGGACTCAGCCCAGTATAGGGGGGGAACTAGACAGGGCCAAGTTGGCAGCTAGCCACACTCAACATCCCCGACCCACTCCCTCCAAACACTTTGTTGTGATGTGTTACAGATGGCAGGAAGACCTGCTCTATGGGTTCGTGCCATGATTGATTCTGGAGCCACTGCGAACTTTATGGATAAGAATTTTGCCGAAAACGGGGTATCTCACAACACATCATAGAGCCTCCCCTGCTAGTGGAGATGATCGATGGCCAGCCGTTATGATTGGGACCAGTGGCCTTGACAACAGACCCAGCGCAAATGCAAATGGACAATCATATAGAATGGGTGGAATTTTACTTGGCCTCCCCACCTTATTTCCCTATTGTTTTGGGGCTGGAGTGGCTTCAGGCCCACGATCCCCAGACTGTGTGGTCACCAGTGGTCATTAATTTTACAAGTCCCAAGTGCACGACTCATATTGTGAATACTCTCACTGCAGGGACACCGGGTCCTCCATTTCAGGGTATTCCTTGCCAATTTCGGGATTATGCAGATGTTTTCAATGAGAAGGAGGCTGATCAACTTCCTCCACATAGGCCTTATGATTGTCCCATTGATCTGATTCCTGATGCCAAGCTTCCTGTGGGCCATTTATACTCCCTATCCGAACCGGAACAGGCCACCTTACAGGACTTTATTGAAAAGAACTTGAAGAGGGGTTTTATATGGCCTTCCTCTTCTCCTGTCACTGCACCAGTACTTTTTGTGAAGAAAAAATCAGGTGAACTAAGATTATGCTGTGATTACAGAAAATTAAATGACATCACCATCAAAAACTGGTATCCTCTTCCATTAATCCCAGAGCTCTTAGAATGGTTGCACAGCGCCCAGATTTTTACAAAGCTGGACCTACGGGGTACATATAATTTAGTAAGGATCCAAAAGGGGGATGAATGGAAACAGCTTTTCACACTCGGTATGAACACTTTGAATACATGGCAATGCCGTTCGGGTTGACCAATGCTCCTGAGGTCTTCATGCATTTTATGCATGATGTGTTCAGGGAACTTTTGGACAAGTATGTCATAATTTACATTGATGACATACTGATTTTCTCCTCCTCTCCAGAAGAACACACGCAGCATGTACGAATGGTGTTGCAAAGACTCCGAGAACATTGTCTTTATGCCAAACTGGAGAAATGTGAATTTGCACGCACCAGCATTGACTTTTGGGGGCATCACATTTCTTCTACCAGTATATCCATGGACCTGGGGAAGACGCTCCTTGTCTTACTTCTACGTTTCACCAGTGATATCCACAAAAACCCGGACCCTCCGATTTCAGGGAGGGGGACTTTGGGGGGAGGGATAGTGTCATGGGGAGCTCCAGCTCAGACTCAGAGCCAGAGGCTGAGAAGCAGGCACTTCCAGAGATACAGACAGAAGAAATGCCAGGGCAGTCAGAGGCACCAGACGGAGAGCTGGCTGAGCAGCCAGAGGAGGTGGGGCAGAGCGGTGAACAACAGAGACAGCCGATTTCACTCTCTGATAATGAGGCAGAGAAGTTACGCTCCCCCCCCATGCCACAATGAGGCGCACGGAAAAAAGAGCTCATCAAAGATGTTCAGTGAGATTACTCGTGAGAAGGGAGCCTCGCCCTCAGAAATAAGCAACACTGGGGTGGCTGTCATAAAAGAGGCTCAGCAAGCCAGTGCCTCTCTGGTAACAACAACCGTCTGGTTACCCTGCTTTATATCCTGTACCTTAGAACCGATATCCTATGACACCTAGGCCCGGACCGGCTGACAACCAATGCTTCCTGTTTTGACCCCAGACTGTATTTGATGACTCTCCTTCTGTTTCTCTGAATCCTGTTTTAAGGCAAGCTTTATAGACTTTGAGACTTGCTGGGAACTTTTGTCTGTGTCGTTTACAAGTGCTGCTTAAAGTAAAAAGCAAGCAAACTCCTCCGTGTGTGTGTGTGTGTGCTGAGCAGGATCAGGACAATATCAGGGCATCCATTTTGCCTATAGGGGAATGTCTCCCACCAACCTTTGGTGGGGTCCCCCTCCAGTACGTACTGTCTAATAAACACTGCAGTGAAGCCTTGATTATTTTGGATTTGTGTCCTGCATTTTGATTCCACACTGGACTACATCTAATACCAAAATTGTGGAGTGGGGGTTGGCCATGATGACTAACCACCTAGGGATAGATGAAGCTCTCACCTGGACATTTGTATATCTTTATTAAATAATTGGTATTTTCAGAATTTAAATACATTTGGATTAATAAAAGACTGTTTTCTACCATTTTCTGGTGAAATGCTTTGCTTCTTACGTAGGTTTCACATGCCAGTATATACCTTCTTCATGAAGATCAACTGAAATTTTAATACTGGGTTTGCATTTCAGCTAGTTGTCTAAAGCAGGGAACTGGTATGTGACTGTTTTACCTATTTATATTGAAGTCCTGACCGCCAAACATATGTAAACCTATGGAGTGCAACTACCTTTTACAGATTCAGTAATCCTAGCTTTTCTAATTCAGACATCAATTCAATTTGGTTTTCCAATTATGCAGAACATTTTTGTTGACAAATCTGCATTTTTTGCAAACATTTTGGTACTACTTATTAGATGGACACTGATGCCCCTTATTGGATACAAGTTGACATACAGTATATCACAATGATAATAAACAGGGTGGGAAATATGCTATTTACACACATTTGTAAAATTCTAAAGAGAAGGTTAGGTAGGCATCAGATTCAAATCCAAGTGACCACAATAGACAAATTGATCTGTTTCCCATAGTAACTTATAGTTTGTCAAAGGATGTTTTATTACACTTTTGATCCTGTCTGTCCACTTTCAATATTTTCTTTCCCTTTTTTCCCTCAATCTTGCCAAATGTAAATTCAAACACTGAGGCTGTCATAAGTAGAGGATCTGACTGACTGATTCTGCAGTAACTTTTTTGTTTTGCTGGGATCATTCAGGAAGGGTTTAAACTGAACACTAATGCCAGGGAGAGAATACGAGAGAGGCTAGGTTATAGCACAAATGGATGTTGATTTTTTAAAAGATTTTTAACATATCTTTGTTTATTATTTTGTTTTAGTTTGGTTTTTAATATTTTTTTATACTTTTTAATGTATTTATTGATTATTTTTTAACCTTGTACACTGCTTAGAGTCACTTGGAAAAAGTGAGATGGGCAGCTAATAAATTGTATAAATAAATCCTCCTCCCCTTTATAATGGTTAACCCTAGAGGCTAATGAATCTGAAAATCCAGGGTATTAGGTGGCAGCCTTTACTGATAGGGTTTTGCTTTGTTTTGTTTTGTTTTGTTTTGTTTGAGGCTCATGTCTCTTAGATACAGTTGCTTCCAAGCATTCTCATCCACACACTTGGTACTCCAAAAAACTAAAGTTAGTAGTGTTTGGCCTGCAAAGCATGAGAATGACCACATGAGGTGTTTGGTAGTTAAAATAATTTGTATTCACAGTATCAGATTCCATGATTTTAGCAGTTTTAGGTTCCTAATCCAAATCCTGCCTGAATTTCTCAAGAGGCTAGTAAACAGGAATTAAGTTGCAATTGCTGATATTCATAAGTTGGCCCTGGGCGAAGCATTAGTTCTTAAAGCTAGAAAACAACAGCAAGATATAACATTAATACTGGTGCATATAGGACAGAAGTGGCTTTAGCATTACACATTCTCCCTTCATCTCACTTGTATTTTCAATTCACTCCTGGGTGATTCACACAACCAACGTAATCTGCAGTTAACTTCTTCAGTGCCATTAGAAGGCACCAAACTGAATACTGCTATGATACGTTTAATACTGCCTCAGCAGACTTCAGAATCTTCAGTTAATGCTATATATAGATATTTACATTGTAGATATTTACATTGTAGATAGGCATACAAATTCCCAACTGGGAGTGGCTATAGTCATTATATCTCACTGGTCATTAAACAACTACTTTCCATCAGGTATTTTCAGGCCCAGTTCAACATGTTGTTGCTTCCCCTTAATATTATGAACAACATGAGACCTAGTTTGTGAAAGAGCAGTGTCTCCCACACAAGTCTAGTCCAGGTGTTGGTAATAGTCAAATAATGCTAAACCAGGAATTTTTTAACATGGTTTATATTGATTATATTGGCCTGGTCCATGCATTACACCAAGCCATCATGGATGCAATTGTGCCTCATAGTAAGTCAAACCCACATCATGGTATAGGATGAAGATATCTAAACTAAGCTCTTCAGAAGCTCTTCTCTTAAGTGTTCTAAAGTTGATGATCCATATATGAAATATTTCGAGCTAACCCTGCCTAACACCAGATTTGCTGACTTTTCAGCACCCAGATGAATTTAGTTGATTGATTTAATTGTGGAGGCATTCTAGTGAGTCCATTAGCTGATTTTAATCTGGTAGTTGATCTGCATCTTTTGCTGTTTTTGGTTCTGCTGATTCAATTAAATTATTCTGTAATCAATTGACATTGCGTTTATTTTTCATTTTAGTCTCTAGTTCCATCTGCTGCTCTGCATTCTTTGCTGAAAAGCAGCACAGAACTTACTTAATGAATAGGTCAATGCAAATTCATTATTTAGCCCTTTGCGGTGTTCTTTGGAAATCCTTTTATAAAAATTTAATAAAATATATTTTGGAGGGCTATTTTTAGGTCCCTTAAAAAGGATCAGCTAACATCATAAGCCTTATTGGAACGTGCTGAGTTGGGTAGCCATCAATATAATTCAATCAGACTGCTATCTATCCAGAAAAGGCAGATTGTCAGACCCACTGAAGGAGCAAAATGAGAATCTCTGTGTGTTTCCAAACTACTGATCAATTCCCCTGATGATTCAGCACCTGGGTTCTTGCACATATTCAGCCGAATATAGTGATAGAAAGTAGAATGGAGCCTTCTTATCTTCCATTACAAACAAGGGCTGCATAAGTTTCACTTTGGAACTTGTCTCTGGAGAGGGCCACCCTAATTCATTTCAATGTACTCTTTGAGTGCCTAGACCTCTTCTAGGCACTGTGCCAGGAAAAACTAGCTGCAACCAGGATACCACACAGTCCATCAAAAGAGGAAGGGACGATGCTGAATCGGGTTACCGCAAGTAAACGCCTGTATGGCAGTGGAACTTAAAATATATTAAAATGACATGGTGGGTTTGTGGATGGAAAACTCACAGCATGCCTAGTGGGGGTAGAATGGCCACTCAGTCCCTAAAGCAGTGTTTTTCAAACTTGACAGTTTTAAGATATGTGGACTTCAACTCCCAGAATTCCAGAATCCCACATATCTTAAAGCTGTCAAGTTTGAAAAACACTGCCCTGAAGAAGAGCTGAGTCACGCATGACCACAGAATCTGAAGATTTCGTCTGGTGAAACATGATGCAATCTTTAAACCTTACATACATGTGATGTCACAAGAGACATACCAAAGAGGTGAAGTTTGTATTGTGATGTTTAACTCTCATTTCATCATTTACCACCACCCCACAGCTGAATGGGAATTTGGGCATGTCACTTAGTGGCTGCAATTTCACTGCTCTAAGTGCCTTGTGTTATTTTGCATGTCACTCTAGCCCTTTTAATCTATCCTCCCACACCTACCTTTGATTGCCCTGTTTATGTTAATAAATGTGATCTTCATTCATCTCTTTTCATGCCTGGAATGAAAACTGTTTTTTATAAAATAAAGAAGTGGGATTTCAGATATATATCTCTTGAGATCAGAATAGCATCTACAGTCCTCTATATACTGTATGTTACTGCTACTAGACTGCAGTGTCCAATGTCCCCCAATTGTCAGTTGTATATTATTATCATTATCATTATCATTATCATTATCATTATCATTATCATTATCATTATTAATCTGGAGAGTCACAGTTAACCATCCTTGACCTAAGGACTTCCAAATGAAAAGGCCGCTGATTTGAGTCTGGAGAAAAGTTACATTCCCCTGTCTCCAAACAACTTCAACTCATCTGATGTATGCCCTCTTTCTGCAACTAAACAGATTATTGTAGATATTTAGGTCTTTGTCATAGATAGGTTTTTAAAAATATAATTGATCAGGTTTGAAATATTACTGTCCCAGGAACTCTGGGGAGTTCTAGCCTACAGCCCTATCAGTCTGCCATTTGCCTAAGGAAATATAATGCTTATTTGAAGGCCAACAGAATCCCAGCAAACCAGCAGATGGCGCAGGATGGACGTCTGGGGAAAGCTTGATGGCCACTCTGGAGCTCCTGACTAAGGGATCTTTGTGTAAGTCGAGAGGCAGTTCGCTGAAATTCATGCAGCTGAGATGATGCCCAGTCTCATTCATATGGACATCTAAAGATGCATCAGAGCAATTAATGTATTAATTCATTGCAGCACCAATTTAAAAGGCAGTGCTTTCATTAGACTTAGAACTCTCTGTTAAGAGGGATGTACTTGTGAATGTATGGAATTCAAATTGTGTTAGAGCTATTTGCGTAGGTCACCTCAACAACCTACAACGGCCCTGTGAGGCGTTCAACAACATCTGCTATGGGGAGTTGCAGTCCATCATCCAATATTGGATGATGGGAGTTGCAGTCCAATTATTGGAGGGTGGAGAATCAGGCTATGGAAGGTCAGCAGCCGATTAGTTGCAGCGAGGGGCAACGTTTGGTTAAAAGCAGGGAGACGTGGCTTCAACTCATCGCTCAGTCCTAATCGTGTTTCTCGAACTTGGTGACTTTAAGTCAACATGCTGGCTGGGGAAATCTGGGAGCTGAAGTCCACGTGTCTTAAAGTTGCCAGATTTGAGAGACACTGTGCAGGTTGATGAAGACTTCTAGTAAATGAAATAAAAAAGTGACTTGCAAAGTTATGGCATGCCCCACCCACTTTTTTCCCTGCTAGTGATGAGCGAGAAGCAGAGGTCTGCAAGGGAGGTGGGCGTGGCTTCCCCAGCTGCAGCTTTGCAGCGAGACCAGTGGCTCATCCGCAGAGGGCAGTGTTGTCCAAACTTGGCCACTTTAAGATGAGTGGACTTCAACTCCCAGAATTCCCCAGCCAGCCATGGTTCTGGAATTCTGGGAGTTGAAGTCCACTCATCTTAAAGTGGCCAAGTTTGGACAACACTGGCAGAGGGATTGAGCCAGCCGATGTGTTATCTCCTGTGCCGTGCTGGCCCATAGAGGTATGTGAAAGACCCTCCAGCATTAGTCCCTGCTCTCCTGCCCCACATTCAGGTTGAAATGCTGCAAAACACACCAGCAGCTAGAGCTGTCGGAAGCATCCTGGGCCCAGGCTGCTCCAGGAAGCCTTAAAAACGAGGATCTAGCAGTAACAAGGCTTACCCAGAGGCTGTCTGTAGCATTAAACATTAAATATGATTAATAAATAACCAGGTTTTTCAGGTAGAGATGAGCTGCTCTGACCCTTGCATGAACTTTCTTGCATTCTTTTCGGGTAGCAGTTTATTTAAAGGTGCAGCATCCCACCATGAAGGTATTAAGCAGCGAGGAAAATGTTCTTTTCTGAGAAGACATCAAGATGGGCTTTCCAGGGGGAGATTTTAAAATATACTAATGATTGCAAATAATTCAGTCTCCCTAGTATGAATATCAATTTGAACTGAGGCTGATATTTTGGGTCTGTATAGGCCAAATTGCTGGGAAGGATAATGTTGCTACAACTTGACTAAGCCATGGGAAAGCTACAGTCATATATTTATTAGGGAGTAAATTCCACTGGATTTTGCAAGGCATTGTCTGGAAGAGGGTTTTCAAACCATGTTCTGGGTAAACTGAAATTTCACTAGTATAATGCTTCAAACCAAAGTTCTTGTTTGTCCAAAATGCCTGCTTTCTGTAAAGATGGCACCCCAGGGCATGCAATTAAAGCTGAACCCCATGTTGTTCCAAACAAGTTAGTACTAACAACTGGCAAGTAAGGATTTACAGTTTTAAGTCTAAGGCCTTCAGTAGCAATGCAAATAAAAGCAGTACCAGGAATACAGAAATGTATTTCCATTCTCTGTAGAATTTAGCCATGCATATTTATTAATCCAGTTTACCTTATTTAACCTGGTAAGAGCCTAACATTATTACATAGCTTCCAAGCAGAAACCATAGAATCATAAAATGTAAGATCCTGAAGGGATTTTAGTGATCATTTATCCAACCCCGTCCAGTGCAGGAATACACTCCTAACTGCATCCATGATAGATTTCTATCGTGCCTCTGTTTAAACACCTCCTGGGAAGGCAGGCCCACCACCTCCCAAGCCAGTCTGTTCCACTGTTAAACAGGTTTTACCATTAAAACATTTTACTTGATGTCTAACCAAAATTAACTTCCTTAGAATTAAACCCACTTTGTCTTGCCCTTTACAGCCCTGAACCATCCTGCCCCATGTTTATATTACAGCTCTTCAAATACTTGAAGAGAGCTTTCATGTCTTCCCGTGGTCTTCATGTGTCTAGACTCCATGTAATGTTTTCCCCTTCAGATTTCTCTTGAATGGATGACTTTACAGGACACTCACAGAGCTAAACCAAGCACTTCATGGGGATTCAAAAACATCCCTAGGACAGCTATAATATTCCTCAACCTGGGAGCTTCCATATGTGTTGGACTACATCATTCCCAACTAGTGCCCATGTTGGCAAAGAATAATGGGAGTTACAATCCATACTGGCTGGGAATGGTGGGTGCTGTAGTGCAACCTATTTGGAAGACAACAAGTTGGGTGAGGGTAGCATAGAGACTCCATGCCAGTGTTAGGAAGTAGACCAGATCAGGAAACTGACTCCAGAGGAAGAGAATACTTTATTTAGATAGGCTATTATAACAGAACTATTGAAGGTTTCCCTGTGTGTTCCTATCCTTCTTATACCCCAGGGCAGCGTTTCTCAACCTTGGCAACTTGAAGACATGTGGACTTCAGCTCCCAGGATTCCCCAGCCAAGGAAGTCCACACGTCTTCAAGTTGCCAGGGTTGAGGAACACTGCCCCAGGGAATCAGGGCTAGCCAATCTGAGTCCCTTTCTAATACTTTCTGCTCCCTGGACTGAACACATGCTTCTTCTGCACCCGTTATTGTCCTAATTGCTCCTGGATGCCTTCTCCAAGGTCATCTCCATGGCTTTCTACATCCCATAAATTCCACAGGTCAAGCCCTGCCCTTAGAGAATTAAGTGATAGGGCAAATGCAAGCATTAGTGTGATGGGAGAACACAGCTGCTATGTGTTTGGTAGGGATGAAAAGGAGAACCCTTCCTGAGCTCAAAATGAGGCTGAACTTGCCTTCAAAGAGCATTTGCTGTTTTAAGGGTTACCTTTGGAACACAGTGAGTCTTTTACTTTTGCATAAAATGCTAAGACCCTAGAAAATTGTTGCCTCTATTGATCTGGTCCAGAAATCATTCATTGCCTCATCATTTCTTCATTTACTCCGCTTTTATGGGTACTGGAATGGAAAGACTGGAAGGCTGAATCCACAGAATCTCAGGGGATGTGGAACTCAGGAAAAGAAACAGAGAAAAAGAATTAATTCTTTGCTACCATCTAGTGGTTTTTCAGATTTTTGTAGCCCATGTAGGGTTGCTGGTGGAGCCTTGTACGGTCTTGTTTTTCTTTTAGAAAAAAGAATGCATTACCACTTCCTCAATTTTAAAACAAGCTTTCTTCTCTCTTTCCCAGATTCCCTTCTGATCTGGATCTCTCTGAACTCTACTATAATATGCTCTTAGCTAAATTCCCGAGAATCACAGAAAGGAAAAGAGCAGAAAGCTTCAAGCCAACCAGCAAAGGAACTTGCTAAGATTACAAACAAACTGAAGGAGGGGGTGGTGGTAAGGAGTAAAGTGGAATATATAGCACCAGCAAAAAGGAACACTGCATGCCCTGGGTCAGGCTTAGGAAATCAAAAATGGTCTTTGCCAGCCCCAGTGGGCTTTCATACTACAAATCACAGTATGCACAGTAGAATTAAGATCAGTAGAAGCAAGTATGTGTAGCTCAGGGTTGAACTGTGGAATCTTTGGGGTTCTTTGAGCTTGGCTGTTTTCTTGAAAACGTTTTGTTACCTGGCTAGGTAACATCTAGAAGATGTCACCGAAGATGTTACCTCGCCAGGTAACGAAACATTTGCAAGAAAACAGCCAAGCTCAGAGAACCCCAAGGACCCCACAGAATTAAGATCAGTGGAAGGGTGGTCTGTTCACACAATCGTTTGGCATGTCTCAGGAGCCACAAAAATTGCTGAGAACTGATTTAGCTGAGAAAGGTTCTTCCCTATTAGGAACAAAGCACATTTAACATGAGTACATTTTTAAAATTTCATCCTGTCCGTTGAAAAGCTTTGACGCCCTAAGTATAAATAATTCCATCTATCTCTCTGTTTGATGGTATCGTTACACCATAGGAACCGGGTTCTATAAAGCATAGAGGGTTTGTTTTAGTACCTGTGGAAAGTTCTGCAGGTAAGGAGTCTCTGTTGCAGAAATCTATTTGGCAGTGTTTCTCAACCTTGGCAGTTTGAAGATGCATGGACTTCAACTCCCAGAATTCCCCAGCCAGCATTAGCTGGCTGGGGAATTCTGGGAGTTGAAGTCCATGCATCTTCAAACTGCCAAGGTTGAGAAACACTGCTATTTGAGCACTTTTTTCAACAATGCATCAACAGTGGTGCAAGGAATTTTATAAATTACCGTCTGACATGGCTGAGCGTTGGCTATTTTTTCAATTCCCTCCAAAACACCTGCATGGGCAACTGACAGCAACACAAAATGCGTTCTAAAAACAGTGGTATCATTTGACCCAATTCAGGTTTCGTACCCAGACAGATTGTTTCTGGCCTCAGGATTGTATATTTGGAAACGGAAAGCAGGCAATTTACAATAAACCTGCAAACTGAAGACCTTGTTCGATCAAAGCCAGTGCCTCTCATAAATCAGCTCCTTGCTTTCTTACACAAATTAGCTAGATCTTGCAGGGAGTGAAGCTCAAATCGAGAAGTTGCTCTAGCGTTTGTGCAAACCGTTTAAAAACCATTCATATGCGTCGGCCTCACACCAGCCTGTGGCAGTGATTTCCATAGGCTGATTAGCTTTTGTGCAAGACTCTTTTTCGCCAGACTATCTTTCCTACACCTCGGGCTCATGATAAAATAATAAAAGAACATGTTATTCCTCCAATCAGGGCTGTATTAATGAGCCACGAGGCCTGAACAGCGAAGCTTAATTTTCTGTATCAAATCCCAAGCCATGTTTTATTTGTCTTCAATTGCTGTCTCAGCAGGTCAATTTCAGCCCTGGCTTGTCAAGCATTATTAATCCTTCAGTCCAAACAAGTTTTGATATCAACTACATAGATTATTTCACAGTTGTTAAGCATTGAAAGACGGTGCAAGTATTCTGGAGGTTATCTGTAGAATCAGACTAAAGAATCTCTGACTGTTCAGAGATGTGGCTGGTCAATTTGAGTTTTTTTTTTTTTTTTAAATGAGGGCAAGAAGAAGACCTTTGAGCCGTATGATAAAATTTGGGGAAATTGCTCTACTCATAATTTCCCGGGGCATTTTTTTCCCCTTTAATTTCTTGGGATGATTACACTGATTAATTTTGGGGTGCATTGTTTTGTTAACTGTTGCATATATTCTTTTCCTTTTGTTAAACAGCTGAATAAACTTTTTTTTTAAATCAAAGTCACAGAATGTTGCCATAAAATTCTTAGCTTAAAAAAAAGGATAATTCAGCAGAGTTTTGAAACTGAATATTCCATAGGTTTATTTGAAGAGGAGAATATATACTCTGTGTGTGTGTGTGTGTGTGTGAATTTTAATAGATTTATTGCCTCACACAGTAAATTATCTTGAGGTAGTCCTGTGCAGCTCATACATGACAATAAAATCAATCAAAGCTGAACATAAATTTACAACAGGAACAGCAGACTAATTCAGCAGAACGTTTAAGTAAGCAAAACAACAGCAAATAGATCGTGTAATCTTATGGCTATTAAAAAAGTAAAGAATGCCTTTAAGTTAGCCCTGAGTCCTGGTATCTGCGTGCATGCAATCATGCTGTTTGCTTGTTAACCTCTTCCTTCTTTTTCCAGAATGTTTATTTCAACTTCCCAGTCTTGCCCACAGCTCTGGCAGTTTTGAAGACCTCTCATCTAACTACTAAAAAAATCTCACCGCGTTCCACAAGGCCAATTCCCCAGGGCAGTGTTTCTCAAGCTCAGCAATTGTAAGTTGTGTGGACTTCAACTCCCAGAATTCCCCAGCCAGCTGGCTGGGGAATTCTGGGAATTGAAGTCCACACATCTTAAAATTGCTGAGCTTGAGAAATGCCGCCCTAGTAAATGTGTTTAGAATTCCATCACTTAAAAAAAATAAATCCAAAAGGACATTTCTGAAGAGACACAAGACACTGCCTGCTGAATATTTATGGTGAGGAAGTTTCAAAGATCAGGCTACTGCAGAAGAATCCCTGTTTGTTACTATGGTTGCCCCCAGCTGTCAGCAATAATTCTTTTTCTGGAACTCGGCCGTCTCACTGGACACTCTACACAAATAGATAAGATTCTTCATTGCAAATACCAGCAACCTTATTTAATACAAAGAGCCTTCTGGCAGGCTAAGAATCTGGTTGTGTGTGTGTGTGTGTGCATGCACCACAAGGTTTACAAAAAGTTCTTCAAATCCCCATCCTTTTCATTCTGAGGATTCACATTTCCCACCGTGCCAACTCCAGTCTTCACAAAGATAAAGCAACAAGTGTACTGTAGTTGATGCGTGTAGAACATGGATTCAGTGGTGAATGAATGATTGACAGCCAGACGTCTGCAAGATGCATTCATTGAAGAATCATGGCTGCTCCAGCCTGCATTAACACAACTCACTGACCCATTAGCTAACCCCACAGGCTGGGTTTGCACTAGACCAGGAGTTCTCAAACTGTGGATCACATCCAAGGAGGTTGCAAGAATTCTTAGGGGTTTAAAATATTTCAGGGCACGCACAGGCAAAGCTGGACTCCCATCAGACCATGTTCCCGTTCTGCCTGCAAAGGCTGGTGATACAATCTGACTGATTGCTTTAGATGTCGCTGTATCAGTCTTTGTCCAGGGCAGTCTCCAGACTTCTGAAATCTTTCAAGGTTGCTGCTGCCGCTCACTAGGCTCGTCCATCACCGCCACCTCATCCTGCCCCTTCCCCAGTCTTTTCCTTCCCTCCCTTACCAGCTGAGCAGCGGCTGAAGATTTCAAGTTCTGACAGGAATTACAGCAGCAGAAGCTGAACGGAGCTGAGCTTTTCCAAATTTTAGATTACAGCATTCGCTGCCCACAAGACTAGAAGCTGTGATCACTGGAAGTCCGTGGCCTCTAGTTGCTGCTCCAGTAGTGGGAGAGAGAAATGGCAGTGGCAGAAAAGAAAAGAGAAGGAAATAAGGCAGCAGCCAGGGAGGGGGGCAAGCAGAATGAGCAGCGGGGGAAATCTCAGAACTCCCGGGCCCACCCTGGACAGAAGCTGCTACGGTGACAATTGAAATGATTTGCCAAGAGCATAGAGCAGACAGCTGGCTTGTCCAAGCTTGAATGCAGAATTAACTAGAGCAGAAAACTCTACGCAGTTGGAAAAAGTTTAATTCTTTCAGCAGCTCTTCACCATCGACATCATCATCAGCAACACCACAAATCCATTATTTTAAGATGTCACAGCATCAAGAGTTTGAGGAATCAATGCGCTAGGCTAAAATATGGGTGACTAGTTTGTGGTTCGGTGTGCTGTTGCAAGCACCATCTTTTTCTGAAGAAGGAGATGTCCATGTCAGTTTATGTTATAGCTTCACCGCTGGATTTTGGAAGGAATTTGCAGAAATGCATTATTGCTTCTTCTTAATTCTGTGCGGTAAATTAACCTGAGTGTTTGCATCAAGCAGAAAATGCATCTCACACATGTTATAAACAAATGCACAGACGCTAGTATTCATGGATAAGATGACGGGAAAATGGCGGGCATTTCAGCTGCAGGCAGATAGTTCACAGTTTCATTTGTATGTAGAAGAGAAGGCATTTTCTGCTGACCCAAATCTTAGTTTCAAGGCAAAGGACCTTCCATAAGGAACCAGTGGAGCAAAAGGAGCTATTGCTTTGAGTTCGTAAAAGTATATCCCATTAAAAAAAAGAAAATCCCTTGGGTCGGAATTTAATTGCGTTCTGAAAAACGGTTTTGTTATATGGAATTGCCCTATGGGCTTTTCCTAACATGCTATTCTTCAGAGGAAAAATGAAGGGCCTTTACTGTCTGTCTTGAATGTCTATTTCTGTAGAGGTTATGTGTGTATGAGAGAGAGAGACTTTACATCCGCTTAATCTGCCCTCTAAATGTGGCTACTCTTGAACAATACAGTATCTGAACATTTATGAAGAATGCTCACAACGAGGCCATTTTGCTGGCTGGAATTGATCAACTGGAGCCCACAAAATGAGATGTCCTTGATTGTAACAAATGTCACGTGTTTGTTTCAGGTTGAATTCAAGATGTACAGAGTGGTGGGGTTTATCTGAAAAATATCAATATGTTTTTAACCCTATTCAGCTAAGCTAATACAGTTAAAAACGTATTGATATTTTTCAATTAAATCCCACTCCTCCTAATTCAACCTGAAACAAACATGTGACACTCGCTTCTTGTTTTCTTCCTCTTCATGTTGCCCTTTACCTTCACTCACCATAACGTTTTTCTCTGTGTGATTCCACCAAATGAGATCAAGAAGATACTCAACAGAAACAGGACTTCTCAGGTGGACACTAATTGGGGAAGCTGATCAAGACCACATATTCAGGGATAAGAGCGTATCATAAGTATATAAGCAGGGCCCTGCTGGACTGGACCCCTGTCTATCTAGTCCAGCAATCTATTCTCACAGTGGCCAGGCAAGTGCACCAGGAAGCCCATAGCAGATGGGCTTCAGAGGCAGTCCCGCTGCTACCAAGGCTACTAGTCATTGATCCCCATGATTTCTCTGAAGTGGTCCAACCCCTTTATGGTCAATCTAGTATCAGGTTAATTCTTGAGCCTTCTAAGTAGCTTTTGGACTAAGTTGAATTTTTATATGTAATGAGAGTTTTCTCCATTATTGTGTTCATCTTTCTGGATTGAACTGAAGGGTTTGAAAGCAAATTGTAGTTCTTTATGTCACTCCACTGAGGATTTTAGCCACATTCAGCCAATCATTGTTATAATCATCTTTAAGAACTTTTGGATTAATGTGGAAAGGTTAGGGGCTGCCATACATGAATAGGACCTATTTTTATAATTATATTTATCCATGGTTGAAAGTAAAGAAGTTCTTTCTACCGATCAATTGGATATTTCCATTAAAGAATATCCTTTGGAAAAGAGCTGCATGTTGCAAACATTATATCATGATTATCTCTTCTTAACATAATAAGGTTGTTGGAACTGAAGACTACAACCGCACCTTACACTCCATGGTTTCTGTGGGACTCATCTCTGACCCAACTGTTCCTTTGTTGAAATCACAGCAGTTGTTCCAATTCTCATCTTACATTTATACAGGATTTATTAATCTTGAAAGAAGAAAGAGAATGCCTTCAAGATAGCCATTAAAACAAATCACTCCCCCCACTGCTGAATTAGAAAATCAGTATGAGTGGAATCTACCAACCTACAATTTTGCATGATGACAGGTGCTTGGTAAGGAAGCACTCAACAGAGAGCATCTCCTCCTGTCAAATATAAGAGCCATACCCTCTGTGGGCTTTTGAGGACTGAAATGAAAATGGACAGAAGTCCCTGAGTCAGTGATTAATTTCTGTTTGATGAATATATAGGTCTGTGGTTTTGTGATTATTGCAATTGTCAATTGTACTTCACTGTTTGATATGTTGATCTTATTTTGATCAATGAACTATTAAGTATCCGTATGCCATTGCTTATAAGCTGCTTTGAGTCAAATGGCTGAAGCAGCATAAAGGCTTTGGAATGAATGAATGAATGAATGAATGAATGAATGGGATTTCTACCCAAGGATCCTCTTGCTGTTTCACTTACAAAATGAAAAATACAAGCCCATGTCTTAGAAGATTTTTCAATTTGTAATCTACCAAACTGATCACAGCCAATTTTATTGACCTGGATGTACCTGCTTCTGCCCTGCCCCATACTCAGCCAGTGAACCACTGGTCTTTGATTTATTTGAGTTAAGCATGTCATCCACCTGGAACATCTGGTTATCTTCTCTAACTTGTTCTGTCAAAGAATAACCTGTGGCTGAATTCATACAACACACTTATACTAAAACCAAACCAACCATATGTGGGTTTAGCATACTGTTAAGAGAAGGAGGAAGCATATTCAGACTTGCAAGATTCTGTAACTGTAACCTTATAAGAAAGCTAGTATTAGCATTCATAACTCTGGTGTCTGGTCTACCTTGAAGGGCTGACATATGTCACATGGTGTACAACACACAGAGCAGGAACACTCTTATAGCCAAGCTTTACAGATTTAACATGACATGCAAACTGGCCCATTTTGACCAGCCATGTGTTGACTTTCTAGTTTCAGTAGATATTTGGAGGAATTGCCATACATGGCTGATACACGTGATTTGCCTTGCTGGATTTCAAGCTGGCCATATAAGATGCTGAGGTCATAATGCAAGGAAAAGTGCATGTTGCTATAGAAAGTTTCATTGGTGGTTCTGGGTCATTCTATCGTAGATGGCTATTTTCTGACATTTGACAAGTACCCAAGTCCAGCTGTGCCATTCTCAAGCTTGATGTCATTTAATGAAGTTCTCAGAATTGGTGAATGAGACTCAACAGTCTCTCCAGGCAGCAACTGAATCTTCTATACAGCCAACAGCTGAATGCTTCCTATTGGAATCTGAAGTATTCCATTTTCTCTATAGGGATGGTATTTCTGACACATTGGAAACAAGCTGGCATTAGGCCAACCTGGCACTCATTAATTATTGTTCTGCAAATGATTCTGCTTTTGTACATGTGTGTCTTCTAATTTTTTTAACTAGATCTAGAAATCAAAATCACAGGTGGCCACTTCTGTGGGATTTTTCCTAAAAACCACTTAGCTGGTGTGAAGATTCACTTCTCCCCCTTCTCCTGTTTGGTGACTTTGTTTTCCATGATTGTTGCTTGGGAAGGGTGATAACTCCATGGTTATATACACGTCATAAGCCTAGGTTCATTTCTCCCAGATAAGGCTGTGCAAAACCATTGGGGAGAATGCTGCTTGTGAGTGCAAACAAAATATTGAGTAAATGGATTCACGATCTGACTTCATATAAAGCAGAAATGAATGGGAAGACCTTATGCTACACTCCACTGATTGTGTCTGCAATGATTATGTTGCTAAGGGCAATAAGGAGATGAAACTGAAGAGCAATGAGGGCTCTTTTGGTAAGTGAGCCACACTATTTTGTGGGAGGAGAAGGAGGGAGCTGCTTTTTTGAAGTACTGGACACTTATATTTTAGCCCTATTTTTCTAATACCAAATTCTTAATTATCCTAGAAACACCTAAATTGTATATCATGAATATGTTTGATAAAACTACAGTTTCATAAGCAGCTTTAAAAGCCTGTCCAGTAGGTCCAAGCAGTTAATAGATTTCTTGGTATTAGCTCCTTCCGGAACATTTCAAGTGATGCTTATTTTCCTAAAATATTTGAGACTGAAGACATTCATCCTGTGAATAATCAGTTGATTGGCTACAAATTAAAACTGGATTCTAATTCGCAGCTGCCTCTGTTGCATCTTGTTTCTAACAATGACATTGGTCCAAACAAAGCTCAGGGAGGAGAACCAACTATTCTGCCCTGGTTTATTGACCTTTCAGTGCATTTCCTCCATTTCTAATTTAGGCCTGGTATTCTAGAATAGACAGTGGACATTCCAAAATGGGGCAGGGATCCATTCCAATTTCTTGTGGGGCGTGATACTTGGACTGGCTCTGGTATGGGAAGAATGGGCTGGAAATGATAAGATGTTGCCTAATTCATCTTAGCTGGCAATTCCCTACCATCTGCTTGGGCACCAATGGAATAAGGGGCTGTTTTTGGGAAACTCATGCTACTCATTTAGACTCCCAAAGTCCAAAGATTATAGATTTCATATGTACATCTTGGAAAGCAGATCCTCAATTTGGATTCAAGTGTCAAGCTCTATAGCCATCTGTTTTCAGCTGCTCAAATACCACTTCTAAAAATAGCTGTAAAAGCTGGATGTGGAAGAAGGCAAGAAACTTGATGCAGAAATGAAAAAGAAGAATGTCATGGCTGTAGGGAATAAGTACAACAAGGGAGGGGGAAGGCATTCATAGTCACAGAAGAATTATTTTCAAAGAAATAATGAGGGCCTGTCTGTTATTTTCAACGTAGCTATCTGTGCACATCCTCACTATAAAATAATTAAGAAGATAATGATGTCAAACATCTGTCTACATATTTAAATGATGCCAAGTCAGGAAAAAATGGTAGACCAGCTACCAGAGGCAAGAAACCACTGAAAGGGTATCAGGGCACATCAAATTTATTCCTTATTAATAGACTTGGGAATTACCAGCAGAAAGTCATAGGCAGCAGAATCCAGTTGTTGAGGCCTGAAATCTCATTATGACCATCATGACAACCAGCAGATTCTAGTCAGACTCACAGAGCAAAGCTCATTCTTGATTTGCATTTCTCTGTCATGAACTGGGTTCATGGTATGTGGGAATTTATCCTTTTCTCAGAGCCAGATCACTCCCTGTTTAGGTTTAAATTTTTGATAAATGTATCCCTAAAGGTAGATTAAAATGATTCATGCCCAAAAACAATCGATCCTCTTGGAATCCTGAAGGATGTAGAGAAGTTCTCCCACTGTACTGAAGACCTCACAGTGCTTCTGAAGACCTGGTTTCTCTGTGGGATAAGAGCCTAGGACTGTGTTCCTCAACCTTGGCAACTTTAATTTGTGTGGACTTCAACTCCCAGAATTCCTCAGCCAGTATGCTGGCTGGGGAATTCTGGGAATTGAAGTCCACACATCTTAAAGTTGCCAAGATTGAGAAACACTGGCTTAGGAGGTTGATAGGGTAGTGCTCCACTATGAGTGTTGGTGTGCATTTCATTTTTTGAAAAATGTTTCAGAACCTTTTTGAACACCCAACTCTCTTTGTCCTGACAATGAAGACTGGGCATAACAATTTGGTACAGGGTGATATGGAGACATCTGGGGCTTCCATAAAAACATTAGAAGGCCACATGTGGCCTGCATATTGTGGGTTACCTGCCATATTCTAAAAGGTTAATGAGGCTACCTTTGCAAAAACCATGTTCATTTTTCTTCAGCAAGGGATATCTTATTTTATTACACATATATTTTACTATGGACTATCAAAATGGCTTTCAATGTGAATAGTGAAATTCAGTGTCAGATTATAAAAGGATTTTAAGTTTTAATAACTTGAGAATAAACCATTTGTCTGATTTAAATATTATATAATTATTTGGAATTTGGAGATATCCTTTATGCATGTGAGTTTAAAATCTAAGACAGTGTTGATGGTTGTGCTCATTGAATTGGGCCAGATGCTCCCAAACCACCCGATGCTCATTTTGAAGATGCAGTTGTTTGGGTATCAGAACAGTAATGGATTCATCCTAGGAATCAAGGTGCAGAGCGAATAGGTTAATTCAGGCAAACCTCCTAAATACACAATTACTGCATGAGAGCCAAGTCGTTCTGGGTCCAAGAAGAAAGTAAGATTGACAGGACCATTGATGGGAATCTCTCTCTCTCTTTCTCTCTCTCGGCCAAAAGATCAGAGTAGGAAAATCACAGAGAATTGTCTTAATGGAGTATGTATAATCTATTATTCTCAGCATGGAATATATCTATATTACAAAAACAGGGTTTTGGTTAGGGGAAGAGCAGATTGCAGCCAGCCTTGGGGAAAATCTGGAGTCAAGAGAAAATGCCTTTCAGTGGTGCCTTTTGGAAGAACAGATAGCTATTGAAGTTAAAGATCTGTTGTGAAGACTCAAAACCAGGTGACCCTACCCTCTCTTTGCTCTCGGACACCTTTATTTTATGACAGCTAATTCAGAGTACTGTAATGTTGTGTTCTGTCACTAGGTGTCACTCTTCTATTTCATTGCTTCCAAGGGTTCAGGATGACCTGGGAATCATGCTTGTGGTTGTTATGTTAGCTACTGTACTGGATGGCCGTACAAGGTGAAAAGAAGATTTATATGGGTTCCTTAAGCTGTCATAATTTGAAATAAATCTGCATATTCGCTATAAACTCAAATTCAGCCTACATACATTGACCCAAATATCTCCATTTTAAATCAGTTATGTTGTTGTGTGTCTGAACTACATTATAGCAACTGGAAACTCCTAAGCCAAATCCAGCCCACCTGATCTGCAGTTGTCAACCCAGGGTGGTGGTGGTGGGAAGAACAAAGAGAAATGCAGTTTTATACCAACGGGATTTACCAAAGATCAGACACCCTTTCTGAATATTCAGAGTCTGGACTTCTCCTGATTTAAAATTAATTTTTATTACTAATTTTCTACTCTACAATGCATCATCCAGATGCATTAAGTGGGTCTACTAATCAGCCCACTTTGACTTTCTTGTATATCTTGATCCTTCTGCATGTCATTACAAGTGTACTCTTACTGATGGATTATTCATATTGTGCTTCAGTGTCACTGATATAACAAATTACATCTGCTGCTAATTACCTAATCTCATGTCTAGACTATTGTTTGCATCTTTTTGTTGAGGCAATCTGTTTTACACTTTTTTATTGTGTGATTTTGTTTTTGTAAACTGTGAGGATGTGTCTGAATGTGCCCTGTACAGAATATGTTGTGGCAGCTACAAATCAGCATAGTGTGCAATGATTGAAGATTACTTTTTTGCCAGTAAGTCTTGTTCCAGTTCTGTTTCTCCCCAGACCTTGATTGATCATTATGCACAAGCCTTGGGATTTTTCTGGAGGAAGAGATGTCTGCTGATTTCCATAGTCATCTTGCCACCATCAGAGGCATAGAAAACATACAGAAATATGTCCAAAGGTTCAAGTTTATGCATTGCATTGAGCTAGGATTTGCTTTTTGGTAGGTTCCTGAATAAATAATACTGACTAGCTTCACTCACAAGCCAAAACCAAGCTAACTGCAGGATGATTTTAGTTCTATTCACTTAACTGACTTAACCAGGTTAGTTAAAGGCCTTGGGGTCACATTTCTACAATGTATTAAGCTTGACTAGTGTTAACTTAGGTTAGGTTCTGGGAGGGAAGCCTTACCATTTTGTGTGAACCCAGACCAGTTAGTTAATGATTCAGTGTACTGCGCGAATCCCCAAAATAGGTTAATGGACAGGTTAAATATGTTGTGTGAATGCAGACTGAGTGATGTTTGACCAAAGCCTAAATGTCTGACAATCCTTTATTAGATGCGTCTTGTGCAGAAACTATAGGACTGTCCACTGAGAAAGTTAACTAATTTTTAATTCAACTCCTTCAACCAATTAAGTGATCAATTGTATATTGTCTGTGTTAGCATGATATTTAAGTTGGCTATTAAATAACCCATTTTCCAGGTTTGCACTGGACATTGAATCATAAATTAAACAAACTGTACAAATAGCATTCTGTAACTGAATCTTTTCTTATCAAAATAGACTAGCCATCTCCGTGAAAGCTTTGAGTGAATTGGACCAAGATTGCAAGTCCTGATCTTTTAAATCTTGGCCGTATTGGCTAGAAATTGACTCAAGCTACTGGGAGCACGCAGGTTGGGAAGGCAATTTAAACTTCTAGATGATCACCTTTTCCAACTTGGTGCCCTCCAGATGTGTTAGGAATTGAAATGCAGTACATCTGGAGAACATCAAGCTGGGGAAAACTAATTTGAGCATCTGACATTTTCTGCCACTAAGTTCATCATAGGTAAGCAATTTATTCCTCAGACCAATTCTTCCCTTACATCCAGTTCCTCAAACGACCCGGGAACCATGGTATTAAGGTGAGCTAGCAACAGAGCTTTCCTCAGAGCCAAGGGGAACATAATGTGGTCAGCCCCCTTAGAGATTGGACCACTCCAAAATGCAAATGGGGATGTCATCAGTAATTGCTCTCATGTGAAAAATTCCCTACACATAACTAACTCATCATATTTGAAGCAATCACTATGAGTCATCTTAACAGTAAGGAAACCACTGCATTCACTTTTAAACTCTGTTTTTAGTTTAGAGACACAGAAAGCCACACAAATGTCTATTTGTTGACATTTCATTTTTAGGTATCTTAGCAGCCAACGCAACTCAGTGCTTATCTCATGTCAAAGGGAACATTTGAGATGAGCTGTTTTTGAATTTAACTACTTACAGGCACAATTCAAAGGCTATAAATTCACTCAGGGATGTCTACAAGGTGTGGTCAAAAAGTCAAAATGGCAGCCACAATGGTGCGGTTGAAACCCTGCCTTCTGTGCAGTCCTCATAAAAAACATATGGAGCTTTAATTGCACTATTATGGCCACCATCTTGACTTTTTTGACCATACCCTATGGACATCTTGGCATTCACTCAATACAGGTCAGGTCAGCAGGTCAGGTAAAGAATTAGCCAATGCACTCGCGTCATGTGCAAGTATAGTTAGCCTTACCCTTAGTGTGTTATTTTGTGGCTTAATGGATTTGGTCAGTTGTCATGTAATTCCTGAAAATGGGTTAATTGAGTGTCCAGGTTGTGTGTTGCCTGAACACAACCAAAGTGATGCTTTAAAGCACTAATAACTTTGTCATATATTAGGGAGCACTTGAATACAGAGGTCCCTTCTTGTCTTCAGGAGAAGACATCAATGAAGTTAGCTGCATGATACTGAATCCAGCCAATTGTGTGTGTGTGTGTGTGTGTGTTTTCAATAAGCCACACTCAAACAAGGCAGGGCTCAGCATGAAATGTGAAACATGAAGTCAGCAGAGACTTTTCACACAGAAGCTTTTCCTGTTCTATGTGGAGGGGCCTAGAGTTGAAATGGTATCATTCAGATCCTGGGGTCTGCTGGAATGGGTTTGGGCTTGTGGAAGCCCCTTGTTATTTTGATAACCTTTTATGTTGCAACCATGGACAGTGGTGAGACAAAATGGAATGGAGCACCAAGAAAGGAACTGCACATCACAGCATGGTTGTATCCACAGAGGAAAGGAACTAAGTATGGGCTGCAGGAACTATATCTTGATCTTCTGCAGGAGATGCTGGGCGGGAGAGCACTTGCAGGAGACCTGAGAGAGGGTGAGATCACGTACAGTTATCTGGAGACATTAATCACTCTTGGGTCTCTTGAGCAACTTAGGTCCAGGAAAAAGAACAGGATGTCTTTATTTTTCTAGACCACCAAGGAAAGATTTATGCACAGCTCCACACCATCTGTGACTGGAGAGCCCCTTGTTTACAAACTGGTAGCGCACCCCTATCAGTATGCAGCATAGATGTTCTACCACTAAGCTATAGCACATTTGGAACATCCTCCTCCCAGAGATTAGATTGGCCCCGACCTTACTGGCTTTTTGTAAGGCCTTCAAGACGTGGTTCTGCCACGGGGCTTGGGAATCCAGATGTATGGTGGAGCCTGTAGAGTAGCTATGATGATTGTGGATGATGGTTTCTATTATATCGGCCGCTGATTGTGTCGTATGGTTTCAATATGTTTTTATATGTTGCTCTTTTTTCTTTTATATCGTTTGTCATTGCTGTAATCTACCCAGAGTCATGTCTCTGAGATGGGTGGCCATATACATTGAAATACTAAATTAATAAAATAAGATAAAATTTGTTGCAGGGGTGGTTGGGAAGGGTCCTTCCAGCGACTTCATTAATGGCTGTCTGTTGGCTTGTCAGTCTGCTTAGTTTCATCCACTTTTGCATTAAAAATAAGGGAAAAGAGAGTTATTGTCTTTCAGCTTGGATCTGATCTGAGTTTCAGGTCCCTGTTCTACTTTTTATAGCCATGATATTATGGCTGCGCAACTCCTTCTCGGCACATGGGAGCACCAATCCAGGATCTCTCTTCAGCAGTGTTTCTCAACCTTAGCAACTTTAAGATGTGTGGACTTCAACTCCCAGAATTCCCCAGCCAGCATGACTGGCTGGGGAATTCTGGGAGTTGAAGTCCACACAACTTAAAGCTGCTACGATTGAGAAACACTACTCTTCAGCATTGGAAGTTGCTCTGGAATTGGTCAGTGTGCAAGTGTACTCACAGCCACACACTTTGCTTTAATCCTTGGGAAAAAATGCAGCCAATTTCATGATTTGACTGCGTTGTGAAGCACTTCTTTCCAAGGATTTCCACCCGATACATGCCATTCTGAAAATCATCCAGCTGAAAAATGCTTGAACCAAAGTAATACCCAGGATGGTCTGCTGGGTCTGAAAAGGTCTCCCCAGGTCTTCCCCCCTGAAATCATCACATCCTTTGAGCAGGCGTGACACAGAGTGAACCTTGGCCTTAATACATGTTTTCTTTGCTAATGTATGCTTCCTCCCTGCCCCTATTTGCATTCCCTGTGGGAAAAGCTGTTTCGATGTAAAACATCCTCTAAATCAAATCCTTATCTTGTGAACATTCCCAGAAGCCTTTAGATAAATAATCATCTCTTGGCCTGGGAACTGGGCTACCTTAAAAGAAACCATCCGGTTGGTTAGCAATGACATCTATTATAGCAGAATTGCATTAGTTTGAGCTACGCAGAGCGAGGCAATCCTCTAAATTAAGTCTAGATTATTAAAGAGAAGAGGAAAGGTTGCCTGTTGTAGCAACTTTTTAAAGGAGGTTATATTTAGTGGCTAGAAGAGTTTTCAGTTGCACTAGAAATTGCTTAGAACTGCATTATTTACTAGATGGGCTATACGATGGGTTATATCAGTTGTCTGATGTTTGCAGGATTTTTTCCAAATCAGAAAAAACTGGGCAAAAGATAAGTCCATATGGAAATGTTTAATCTGCACGGCTACACAGGTAGCGAAATATGTGGGCTTAGTTTCGAGACAGCGGCTTTTAGCCAAGGATTCTTAGCATTGCCTAGACAAAACAGGGGAACTTTGCAGCTTCTGCACAAGTTGAACTCCTACCCTGTGCCGTGCTGTTCCTCAGCTTCTCAGAAGGAAAATGGATTTCTGTGGTAGCTTTTAAGGAACCCACGACCCCCTACAACTGTAGAATGAGGAAAGCACAAGTTTGGTTATGTGAAATTTATGGTGCAACTATTTCTCTTGAATGAACAAACCTTTTCAAAGTACTGAATATTATGTAAAGATTAGACAACCCATGGTCATCTTTCAGAGATATTTCCTTACCTAAACAGAAAAACAGAATGACCATGGGCAGGCAAAAAAACAGTGGGAGCGGGAGCAACTTTCGACTTTCTGCCAGCTTCCCCATTGACTTTCCTTGTGGGAAGCTTGGCAGGGAGCATCAGAAATCTTCCTTCCTTCCTTCCTTCCTTCCTTCCTTCCTTCCTTCCTTCCTTCCTTCCTTCCTTCCTTCCTTCCTATCTTCCCTCTCTCCATCCCTCCCTTTCTTCCCTCCCTCTTCCTTCCTTCCTTCCTTCCTTCCTTCCTTCCTTCCTTCCTTCCTTCCTTCCTTCCCCTCTACCCTCCCTCTCTCTGTTCCTCTCTCTGTCCCTCTCTCCATCCCTCCTTCCCTCCCTCTTCCTTCCTTCCTTCCTTCCCTCCCTGCAAGTTCAAAGAAGAGCTAACCAAAGTTTTACTCTGTGAACCATATGGTTACTCCTGGTTTACACAACAGGCTTAACCAGAAAGAAATGCCAATTATGATTGTGTAGGAAGGTTGTAGTAAGATGGTTGTACATGTTTTCCTGTTCACTACCAGGGATGGCTTACTATTGTCAGGCAAATCAGTATATTATCTGTCTCATCTACCACATAGGATTGTTGATGTGGAAATAAAATTAGAAGACTAAATACTACCCATGTCCTCACTGGAGCTGAAGCATGGGACACTGGTAAGAAACTCTCCAGACATCTGAGCACAAGTTCCTCCTTGCATGGAATGGACTTGATAGAAGACATTCTCTTGATTATTTCACCAACATTTAACATCTCTCTCCTCTTCTATGCTTTCATACTTGCCAGATGTGGCGCTCCCCGCCTTCCATGTTACTGGAAGGATGATATAGGAACACTGTTGTGCAAAAGTATCTGTGTCCTCACCCAGAAAGGGAAATAGAAACCGTTTCCCTTATATTCTTTTAAAAGAACTGCTGCTTTCTGAAGGGCAGATCAACTCAGCTAAGCAACAGTCATGATGCTTTGGCAGAAGAGGTTATGTTTCTCTTTTCTAATCTCCGGAAGGTTATCCAAATTTTGCTCACGCGCCATTGCTATTTGTTGCTTAATACTGTAGGTTTCTCGTTTTATTCAGATGCAGCCGCACTTAATTCAGTTCCCTATTCTATTTTCATCTGTATGTTTACGTATTCTTGGTCTTTGCGTATAAAGATGATGAAAGTAGCATGCACATTTCACAGCACCTTGAACTCCTGGTGCAAGGCAGGATGCCTATCAAATGTATAGTCCAGATAGAAATACAACTTGCTTCCCACCATCCAGATCTATCTCAGGAAGAATGAAAACTGCAGAGAAACCAAAATCTGGCCAGCAACCTCTTTAGTAAGTGATAGGTGGGACTGCTATCATATGATCTGAACTGCCCCATGTCAAAGCTTCTAGCTCAGCTTCATTCTCTAGTCTGTATATCAAGGAGCAACTTAATGTATTATCCTTTCCTGCTGCAATCCAGCATCACTTCGGAATTCTGGGAATTGAAGTCCACACGTCTTAAAGTTGCCAAGGTTGAGAAACACGAGTTTCGAGAATCGACTAAATGACAGCTACTCCCACGTAGATGGCCCTTTACATGCAGTCATCTTATCGATGAATAATACATCCACAGAAGTAGGAAGTTGTTTTCAACCAGTGATTTATATTATCACCCAGCCGTCTGTGGTGATATAAAGCCTGTCCACTTTAGGGATTTATCACCAAGGAAATGGTTTGTTGATAAATTACTAGTCTCACAATCTGGTTGCATAATCTGTTCTAGATTATGGTGTTGGAAAAGGTTGTGATTGACAGTTCATCCTTCTTCTATCACTTGTTTAGGGCTCCACTGTGTTTACAAACATATACAGAAGCCTACAGATCTCTCTCAAGAGTTGCAAAATTTCTCCCAGTTAATTTGGAATGACACCTTGCATTGTCTTTCTAAGGGCTGGCCCATCCTTTTCTTTCTTTTAAGTACTAGATTAGCATGATAAATACACATGTTCTTCATTTCCTTGAGCAGAAATAAAATCTGGCAGCTTTTACCATTTAATCTCATGATTTGCTCGTCCCAGCCTCTCTTACCCTCCCCCCAAAACGCATGTCCTCTAAATAGTTTGGGCTTCGTGCACGGTGTTATGATGACCCCTCTGCTGTTTTACAAATAAACTTTAAAAATCTAATCAGAGCCAAATGAAACTCCTATTTGGATGTTCAGCCTTCTAGGTTAAATCAGTTTATGCTGCATAGGACAAAAATTGAGCATTCTAATTTCATAGTACCCCGTAGAGGGATAAATTTCAAAGGAAGGAATCTGAAATAGGCTCCTAGTTTGATTCTGAACTCTGGAAGAATCATGGTTCTACCCAGCAGGGTGAATTTAGATATATTCCTCTGGCACAATTGGTCCCCAACTCATGTGAGGTAATGTGAGTGTGAAGAGCTAATGGGCTTGTTCTAATTCTCCCTGCTATTTTATTTTATTTATGGCCTGCCCCCAGACGGAGGATCTCTGGATATGCTGATTTAATAATAATTGAAAGGAATACCTGACATTATAATTCATATTGCCCAGCGGCATGCGTGGGATGGGGCAGAGGGGACCAGACTGAGCCCCACGCCTCTTCTATGTGCACTGTGATGTAGCATGTATGCCCAAGGGGGCAGGACTTGCATTGTGACACGGCCACACTGCTTTCATTACAACAGTCTGAAAAACACGCAGATCTTGTGAATGCCATAGGAGTTCCTAGAGTAGATTTCTTTTGTCATTGTTCTTTATTTAAAACCATTCCTGGGGGTCGAATTTAGGGGAGGATTTTCTTAACTCTATAACGACACACTATTTCCTTAATTTTACTCACACGTACGCAACTCTGTGGCTGCTGTGTTTGTATGACCCATGTACCAGGAGCAGTGAAAGCCCCAGTGGCTGCATTCACACAACCCATTACCTAGGGCTAGATTTTTCCTCCATTAGTTTTGCCTGCAGTGTCATAAACAAACCTAGCCCATTTGGCTCCTTAATGGTTCAGCGCATTGCAGAAACTCAGAAACCAAGTTCAGCTTCTAATGTACATGCAGTTACTATTGGCCATGGGGAAGAAAAGAAATTGCTATAAAATGTCTCCGTTTTCCCCAGTCTAGTGCCCTTCAGATGCATTTGACCAACTCTCAACCAAGGCTAGTATCTGGGGATTACTGAAGCTGATGCCCTACTTACATGGAAAGCACTAGCACATAGTTGATATTTTATTTCCTCTTTTCATAGCTGAAGATAGCTGGCAAGAATCAAGCAACACATTTCAACTGCATCACAGCCTCAGACCTACGTTTGTGTCTAAGTGTGAGAGTGGTTTTTTGAAGCCCACAAATTAAGTGTGGATTAGATTGTTTGCCTTTTAAACTGTAGGTTGAGGAAGAACCCAAAGGCTTTCAAAACACCCAGTTATATATCCAAATAGCAAGAGATTTTAACAGACTAATGACAGGTTAAAAGCTGATCTATCCCAAATTCGTGATTCTTGCACTGTGAGTGCTCATGGAAACGTTCCCACATCCCTTGGCTGTTGTTTGTAGAACACGTGAACCTCTTTCTGTAATGAACAGGTACAACATTGCAGCAAAGAGATCTCTTTGGAGTTGAAGACACTCAGAGGAATCGAAAACAAATTTTGCAAGAGGGCAAGACCCACCAAGGATTCCAGCTAAATTCTGAAATGTTCGGAATGCTGCTGAGAAGAACAAGTACAGAGCGTGCAGGGACATCTAGTGAATGCATCTTAAGGATTTTATTTAAAATAAATAAATATTATTTATTTATTTTTCCTTCCCTACCAGGGAAGGACTTGTTTTGTAGAGGCTGAAGAAAACAGGCATCTTTGTTTGTCTAAGGCAGTGTTACTCAACCTTCGCAACTTTAAGATATGTGGATTTCAACTCCCAGAATTCTGGGAGTTGAAGTCCACATATCTTAAAGTTGCTTAAGGTTGCTTAAGTTGATAAGTTAGAAACACTGGTCTAAAGGCAAACATGGTGTTTGGCATGGAGACTTCCATAGAAAATGGTAACCCCATTTTAATTTTCCCCATGATGTGCATGTATCAATTTTATAATTTTAAGCTAGGGTGGCACTTTATTTATTCCTTTGTTTGTTCCTTTATTATTAAATTTATCATGCCATCAGTTACAAGATCTCTTGCTGCAAAGCCTCTACTGCTTCCAGAAGTGACGTTTTCATCCTGGCAAAAAGCATTACACGGATCACGTGCATTACTTTGATTTTTGCATTGCTCAACTTAACCAAGCGGGCAAGTGCACTGCTACTAAGTGTTCCATTATCACAGGACTACGCAAACGCTTGGATAGGTGTTTGGAATCCTTAGTATGTGTGAGGGGTGTTTCTACAAAATGGGTACAGGTGGTGGTGGTGGTGGTGAGAGGGAATGGGCCATTAATCACAAAACATCCATTTACCAGAAGGTACGCTGGTGGGGCTGTTCCCTGCCCCTCGTTCCAGCCTCCCTAGCTTCTTACTATGGTAACCATAGTTTATTTTGCCTTTTTTCCCCCCTAGGTGGGCAAACAAAGCACTATGCTGATCCCCTTTTGATTTTCTGAGAATATTGATGAGGTCAAAACTGAAAAAAACTCTTCAGTTGGATGTGCCTCCACTGTACCTATGGTGTAGTAGTTTAAGTTGCTACTTTGCAATGCACCTGCTTTGCTTCTAGAGTTTTTTACCTGAGGAAAATTTATTTATTTTTATTTATGGCTCACATTTATATGTCCGCCCATCTCACAAAACATGACTCTGGACAGTGTACAATCAATCCATAAAAACGATTTTAAAAAACATTCAACAAATACAAAAGTTAAAATTATTATTAAAAGACTAGAAGAGAGAGTCAGTTGTCACGAACAATGGAGCCACCTCATCATACAAACTCCAATCCATATTAAACAGTCCAACGCAAAGCACCAGTGTTATTCAATATTGCCTTTTTAATCTCTTTTAATTTGTAGAACAAAACTCTGCAATTTTTACATCATAAAACATTATCAGGGAAATACTCTTGTTTTATAGGATCCACTCCCATCCTACATCTACACTTTACCTGTTCTTGCACTTCTTCCATTAAATTAAATTAAATTAAATTAAATTAAATTAAATTAAATTAAATTAAATTAAATTAAATTAAATTAAATTAAATTAAATTAAATTAAATTAAATTTTGCTTCTTAATCCAGTTCTCAACTGACATTTATTTATTGCACACATGCTTCGTGCTTCAGGATTTTGAGGAGACACTCTTGTTTTTTGGTGCTTCCAGAGTTTACAGCCAGAGAAATAAGGAGATGGGGTGATAAAAGAGAAAGCAAGCAAGCAAGCAAGCAAGCGTTGGATTGGACCTTCCTGTTTTGTTCTGCTGCATTGCCTGCTTACTTTTCTTCTCTGGAATCTCAGATTGTAAAACTACAATCCAGGTGATGACAGTGTAGATTAAGGGTCAGTAATTGTCTCCATGTAACAAGTCTTACAAGAGAGCTAAGTTAATAAACAGCATGTCTTCTCTTCTTGTTAATTAAATTATCAGGATTGATGATCATGGGACGATCAGCAAAGGTAGCAGATCAAACTCCCCAAACTGGTGCCTACGGACCCTTGTTGAAATTGCTATTGTTATTATCATCATCATCATTATTTCTAATCCATCCAATAACCAAAAACTCTTTGGGCAAATTACAAAGTTTCTTTACAAACAAAGATTCTAAAAACAATCTAAAAAAACACATCCATAAATAATACAGGAAAGATGTTTTAGGACATAAATGCAGAGTGTGAGCAGAAAAAAACACCCTACACCCAAGTATCAAAGGCTGGGAGGAAATCTGGAGACTACAATAAGCGTTGTATAAACAGAAAGGGAAGATATAAATGTAATAAATAAATAATTTCATAAGTGCTTTTTTCCCACTGCTTTTAACTCCAGTCCCCAATCTGACAAACTGTTCATTTGCTCTGACATAAGTGTTTTGTTTTGCTTTTTAGCAGACCTTCTGTTTGTGGGTAAGAGACGGGCTAGAACTATTGTCTATTATTAAAACTGAACCTGAGGGAACACCTTCATGAAACAGCAGGAAATGGCATAGGTGATTTCTTGCGTCCTACTTTGTAGATTACTCATCCACTCTGTTTATCTGCTCTTTGGGTCAAAGAACAAAATTGTCTGAAGAGTTGCTAGATTAGCTTTCTTACTCACTGTCTCTGTGTGCATGCGTGTTAAAACTAGATGGAGCAGGAGTAGTTTTACTGTTCTAATATATAGTTAATACTCGGTGACAAAAGGTCAACAATAAGTTCATTAAAAGAAAAACATCCTGCCCCAAATTAACCCCCTCCAAATGCATTGGACTATATTTCCCATCATCCTAAAACACAGCTGTATTGAAACAAAGGAAGCTGTAGTCCAACACAAGATAGCAAAGACTAGTTGAGAAAACGGAATGTAGCTCCTGAGTTTCATGGACAGCCAAGAAAACAAACAAGTGGATCATTGAACCAATCAACCCAGAGTTCTCACTTGAGGCACAAATGACCAGGCTCAAATTATCCTACTTTGGACACATTATGTGAAGACCCAGCTCTCTGCAAAAACCTCTAATGCTGGGAAAGGTGGAAGGAAAGAGGAGAAGAGGATGAGCAGCAGCAAGGTGGATGGACTCAGTTACAGTGGTGATGAATGCACCATTAGAAGTCCTGAAGGACCAGGTTGTGGACAGATTGTCGACTTGATGGCACATAATCAGTCGATCAAATTTACTCATTTGGATGGATTTGCCTCTGAATGTATAATTATTGCTTGAAAAGGTTTATATATTACTCTTCAAGAGAGCTTCCAAGTTGCTCTACAAAAACAAGCTATAGCAGACAAACATGAAAAAGTATAGATAGTCCTCACTTAACATCCACTCGTTCAGTAACTGTTTGAAGTTATGACGCCACTAAACAAGGGGGACTTACAACGGGTTCTCATAGTTGCAGCTGCTGTAGCATCCCTCCAGTCACATGATTGTGATTTGGGCGCTTGGCAACTGGCTCACAATTATGTTATTGCAGCATCCCACGGTCATGGGATCGCCATTTGCAACCTTCCCTGCCAGCTTCCAACAAGCAAAGTCAATGGGAAAGCCAGCAGGAGGTCGCAAACGGCAATCCCATGACTGTGGGTCGCTTCAACCACACGGGATTCGCCTGATGACAGCAACTGGGACTGCCAGAACTGCCAGTGTAAGTCAGCACAGTCACATGACATTGTGCTGTATGACTACATCGCTTAGCAACAGAGTTCCCAGTCCCAATTACCATCAGCAAACAAGGACTACCTGTACTATTATATATACTAAAATGCCCAGAGAAATAAAATAGCTTTGGCCAGCATCAGAAAGCACCAGTTGACTTCAGTCTGGGAAAATTTGCACAAAAATTCCTATAATTTTTATTTTTAAAAAAGTCATTTTAAACTAAATGATCAACTGCTTTTTTTTTTTGGGTCACATCAGGAAAGTAATAGGATAATTTTGACTTTAACTTCGCATCTGGCAATTCTATCATTTATGTGGGTGGACTCCTGTGAGTACAGAAACTCAGGTAGGCAAGCGGATGTCCCAGGTACCTACAGAAATCTTCTTTGGGGTCAACAAGATGCTGTGCCTATTGTTATTGTTATTGTTGTTATTTTGTACTGCACTGTGTTTTGAAGACTCCAGTTTTTAAAAAAAAAAGGACAACGACCACCCCAACCACCAAGCTACTAATGAACCTCAAACAAGAGATCACATAAACGCGTGTTAAAATATAACCCCGTGCATTGTGTCAGATTCAGCCAGCACGGCACGGCAAGGTGAACGCCGCTGCTCAGCTTCGCCTAGTCAATTTCACCGCCCCAGGCGCTAGCAGCGAAAAAGGGGAAGTTAGCCAAGACCATGAACTGATTGCTGACAGGTAGCGGTAGTTAACTCCGGTGGAGAGCGGATACATTGCATCAATGCCGGCTTCCCTCGAACGCTGCAGACAAAGGGAAGCGCAGCGGCTCGGAAGCGCAGCAGCTCGGAAGCACAGCAATCAGCGCGCGATTGAGAACTCCTGGCTTTACGCGCAACAGGAAAACCCAACAAAGGCAACAACCACACAACCAATAGATGGCAATCAAGAAGACAAAAGAACAGGACTGAATCTGCCATTTGGGCGAGGGGGGATTACTGCGGGTAATCGGTAACTAAGCAACGGGGTAAAGCTTGGGAATGGGGAAATACTGTATGATCAAACAGTTGGAGCCATTTGGATGAATGTCTCCCTGGCCCAGCCATTTGGAAAGCACCTCCATGACATCAGCCTATAATTTGAAAAGTGCCCTCTGTACCCAAACTAAGTTTCATTTGGATAAGGACTGCCTAAATTTCCTGCCCAGTTCTCCTCCACCTCCTTGCAGCCTCCAGAGCAGGTGTGTCCATGGGGTATGGTCAATAAAGTCAAGATGGCAGTGATGGTGTAATTCAAGATGGCTTTCATGGCTGTTGTGACTCATGTAAAAAAACTTTGATTGCACCATCACAGCTCTGACTGTTTTTACTATACCTAGTGGACACCCCTGCTCCAAAGCACTTTCTTATGGACTAGCAGCATTTAAAACCGCACCTTGTTTATCTCAGGAGAAACGCCTGATAGCCCCCTATTTCCTCAAGACACACCTGGAGATTGGTTGGTGCTCCACCACTGCTTTGGTGTATAGATGGAGCACCACGTGAACCGTGGGGCTGAATCCCTACACTTTTGGCCTTTCAAAGAATAATTTAAACAGAGCTGTTCCAGAGGTCCTTCACTGATGCAAGGCATCTAGAATGAATGATTGTGTTAAGGTCTTTGAATTTTACAATTTAATTTTTTTAAATTGTGTTTTATGTTTATGTTTCATTAATGTAGAGCAGTGTTTCTCAACCTCAGGGACTTTCAGATGCGTGGACTTCAACTCCCAGAATTCCCATGTTTCATTAACTCCCATGTTTCATTAATGTAGAGCAGTGTTTCTCAACCTCAGGGACTTTAAGGTGCGTGGACTTCAACTCCCAGAATTCCCCAGCCAGCACAGCTGGCTGGGGAATTCTGGGAGTTGAAGTCCACGCACCTTAAAGTCCCTGAGGTTGAGAAACACTGTTGTAGACCATCAAAAGGCCTGGGACTGCAGCAGATAATAAATCTAATAAATAAATTGGCCAAAGTAGCTACTTGTATATAGCTTGCACCCTGTGTCAATAAGATTTATAGGTGGAAAATTGGCTGGATTTGTAGTATCTCCCTTTTTATGTATTGGGATTACTACACTATTATTGCAACCTACAGGTAATCCACCAGTGGCATTGATATAGGTAAACAAAGAGGCGAGTATAGGGGCCCATCAATCGGGAAATGCCTTAAAGCAGTGTTGTCCACTCATCTTAAAGTGGCCAAGTTTGGACAACACTGCCTTAAAGATTTCTGGAGGTAACATGTCCTCTCCCAGGGCTTTACCAGCTGTCTGTTGTGCAATTATTCTTTTAACTTCTGCCACAGTTACTGGGGGCCATTTTGGGGATGTTTTTAATATATCAATACCCATTAGCTGTTGGTTTAATGTACTAGTATCCTCAAATTTATTTTTAAAATAAGCTATCCAATCTTCCGGTGTAATCTGGGCTTCTAGCATTACTTTTATTTCTCTCTGGCCTTGGGAAACTAGTTCCCAGAATTTCATATCGTTGTTTTGCAAGCATGACAGTCTTAGTTCTTGCCACTGTGTTTTATAATAGTCTTGTTGACTCCTCCTAATCAACGCTTGATATTTTCAGCGTTTATCTCTCACTGCCTCTACCCTATCAAATGATTTATCCTTCCTTATTTGTCTGATACATCTGGCTAATTCCTTTCTTTCACGTCTACATTCATGATTAAACCATGAGATTCTGGTTTTATTCATTTTCCCTTGCCGTGTTTTACACACCAGTGGTTTAAGGTTGCCAGCTACTTCCTCATATATATTCTTTGCATTTCCGGTATATTGAATAATTGTAAGCCTCTATTGTAACATTGTTGGACTATATAATGTTGATCTTACAACTTTGGCCAAGAGGAGTGTCCATTCTGATTTTGTATGGAACCGTCTCTATTATGGTTCGCTTGTGCTACATTATTTCCACAATCCCACATTAAATCCAGGCTGATTGGTAAATGATCACTCTCAGGTCTGTCTACAATATTAAAACACTGTACTAATGGGATCAGTGAGGGTGATATAAATATATAATCAACAACAGCTCCCCCTCTATGACTGACTGATGTATATGAGCCCCCAGATTGATCCCATTGTGATCAATGTAAATTGACCATTAGTAGTTTATACATCAGTTTGAGTAGTTCTAAACCACGCTTATTCTGAGTCGTATCGTATGACATTTGGCCCAGGGGGAAGATGGCCTCCGTTTCAAATAAGCCTTTATCTTTTAAGTTCAATATTTCCAAACCTGGGCCAATTCTAGCGTTAAAATCCCCACAAATAATTAAATCTACACTTGTGGAATACTGTAACGTATCAACTAAAGACTGTTCCAATTTATCCCAATTAGCCTGTTGTCTGGGTGGGGCATAAAAGTTAGCACATATTAACGTTCTCCCTTTAAATTTCAGGATCAATATTTGGATTTCTCACATACGCACCTATGTGAGCACCACCTGATAAATTTTAATTCTATTTTATAAACATTGGGAAGGAGCTTGAATGAAGTATACAGCATTAATATCAGTTGTGGCTTTATTGAGACAAGCCACGTTTTTGTAGAAGCGTGGTATGCTGATAACAAGGAATGTAAACTACAAGTGGAGTTCAAAGCAGCCTATCCCATAAACCTTATTTTAGCTCTCCCAACTATAATACAGATAAGCAATTAGTAAAGTTGAGAATACTCACTACAGGAGGATGGAAGAATGATTGAGAAAATAAGAAGGAGGACTATTATTACAATCTGCTAAATATTAAAACGGTACTTACAAGAGGTGGCTATCATCGACTAGGATTAGAGCCAGAGACTGGAGCGGCAGAAGGTTATAAAGAGGGAGCCAGTCAAGCTAAGATCACAGACTTTTTTCCTCCAACAAGGCCCTCTCTTAACCCTGCATTAGACAATGGCTTAACTACCCCAAATGACAGTCCTATAGTAGAGCCAATTCATGAGTGGTCTTTGGGGCCTCAGTGTATGTTTACAACAGAGCTGGTTGAAACTAGAGTAGACCTAGCCAAAGAATTTGCCCTTCTGGATCAACAAACTTACATGACATCAATGAATTATATCCCCACAGAGAGGAATTGGTTGGTACAGGGAGGTGAGGAGACTGAAGATATAAATGACTCCCCAACTCCAGGTTTTACAACTGGAAACACTAACGAATCATTAAGATTAGGTCTGCTAACATTAACAGACATTTTTAGCAAACAACAACAGAATTTAAATAGTCTAGCTCATTCATAGGCACAAGATGTATCCATGATGAAATCCTTTTTAGCAGAGTGTAAAGATTTACTACCAACTTTGACAGAATTGATACTTAAAACAATAAATGGAAAAGTTCATAAACCAGAAGAAACCGTTGTGAATCCATCATCAGCCACAATAGGCCACATTTCTAACCTTGAAGAAGAGATAGAAATAACAACTGTGAAACAAAAAATAAAAACAGGTTTTTATTTATATAAATAAATAAATAAATAAATATATATATATATATATATATATATATATATATAAAAATATTTAAATATATATATATTTATTTTATATATATAAAATAAGGTTTATGGGATAGGCTGCTTTGAACTCCACTTGAAGTTTACATTCCTTGTTATCAGCATACCACGCTTCTACAAAATAAAAACCTAAGGAAGGCGTTAAACTGAGAAAGAAGGCTAATAAAAGGGGAAATCAAGTCAAGAAAAGTAAAAACATTAAAAACCTGAAGTGTTGCAGAACAACAAAGAAATTCAAGCCAAATAAACTGTGGCAAATCATTGAGACTAGATGCAAAAAGAGCAAACAATCAAGAAAATCTTTGAATAACCCAGGGAGAAAAAAGCATAAACATAAGAAAGATAAAGGAAACCAGATATCATAAAACAAATTGAATGAAAAGAGTCAGAGGAGCAAACAAGTAAACCCCACCCCATTAGAAGCAGATAGTAAATGTACTCAATTTGACCAACCTATTACACAAGTTGATCTCAGCATGGCCTCCTTATCCAAGAACCAACTAAGAAATATTAATATTAAACAAAATACCTGGCATTTACAACTGATCCCCAACAAACTGACTTTCATTAACTACCCCAAACCTAGTGGTTTACAGACTCAGTTTGGTAGGAAAATATATTTTGTTCATCTGATGCAATCCCTAGACGTAATCAGCCTCTCAACAAAAGATATAAATAAAGCAGAATACCTATTTTATAACTATATAAAAGTAGCTCCTTAACGTGTTTTTTAAAAAATAGAAGTATAACAAAGTACCAGATTTATGTGACGGATCTGCGATGAACTGTTTGTATGAATTAGTATCCTATCTGCACAGTTCAGAAAACAGAAGGACATTTACATTTTCTTTTTTAAAACGTTAATTAGGAGCCTGGTTATTTATTAGACTGGTGGTGTGTATTCCATCATGTCCTCAGGCATCATTTTTGCCTGAAAAGATCATAATAAGGACATGTGAAATTTGGGGTCATGTTAACAAAACTTTTTCCACAAGGTATGAGGCAGAGAGGATAATAACTTTTGATATTCTCTGTTGTGTGTTTCCTACTAAAGTTCTAATATTCCTAAAATGGTGTACACTACAAACAGAATCATGTAATGCATTTTTAAATTACTTTTATTTTTTAGATATTTTTATCCTGCCTTTATTATTTTTATAAATAACTCAAGGCGACGAACATACCTAATACGACTTCCTCCCACTATTTCCCCCACAACAACAACCCTGTGAGGTGGGCTGGGCCGAGAGAGAGGGACTGGCCCAAGGTCACCCAGCCGGCTTTCATGCCTCAGGCGGGACTAGAACTCACCGTTTCCTGCTTTCTCGCCTGGTGCCTTCACCACTGGACCAAACTTTTAAGAGGCATGCATCTAAAACATTGCATGCGTGCTTTGGAAAAGGGGAAGGGTGAACAAGGGAACATAAACACACCTTTGCAAACCCAAGCCTCCATTTGAGTCTTTCTACAGAGAAACGGCCGAGCCACGCGGCACCTTAAAACACACTGATCATTGCCTCTTGTGATCATCTTAAGCAGAAGAGACAGGCATGGGAAAGACATGAGCGAAGGAGGAGAAGAACGCTGCCAGCTGGCTGTCGGACAAATGCACGGAGCCAAAGACTGAAGGCTTCTCAGCTGATAAAACATTGTCCAGACATATCATGCCTGACCTTGCTGGAACACCACAGCAGTCTCAGGACCATGGACGATTTAGAGCAGCTGTGGTTACACGCTGCTCTGTGCAGCTAGCAAAAAATATAGCTCCATGTTTACGTACTAAACAATGGCAAACTTCAAAAACAGTTAACTGGCAAAAATGGGATCAAAAGCAGGCAGAGAGAGAAAGAGACCTGAACCACAGGCAAGAGATAAAAGGGCAGAGGATTTAATATCAACAATCTAGATTATTTATATATACCTAGATATCTCTATGTATCACTAAAGGCACAGGACTTTCCGGAACCATTAGAAACACTACTATGGGTAATTAGCATAGACCTGGCTGGCTGGGGAATTCTGGGAGTTGAAGTCCACTCATCTTAAAGTGGCCAAGTTTGGACAACACTGGCATAGACAGACCCAAACAGCATGGCCTTTGGTGATTCCAGCTTTCATCCTTTCATGCACATAATGACAGCAGAATAGAGATGGAAAGTAGGACACCAGGTGATCCCTCTTTGATTCTGCACCACGAAAGAAACAATTTGGCGGACAGGCATAGTATAGCCAACAGATTTAAGAATGTAAAAAGAGTTCAGCTGGATCAGGCCAAGGGACCCTCAGTGCGCATAAAAAAATCTGGGACTTGACTGCATGGCTGTGGCCGCCATCTTGACTGTTTTGACACCCTTTGTGGATACTTCTGGTAGTGTAATGGTATGTGGGAATGACCTTGGGAGACAGAAGGAGGAGCTGCAGACTGGACAGCTGTCATGTAAAAGATGTCTTGGCCCACAGAAGGAGGGAGGGCAGGGGAAGCGTTTCACAAGGGACCCTCCCTAGTTTTCCAGAGTGTAAAAGGAGAGGAGGGGAGAAATACTTTTAATCCACAAAAGATTCTTTTAAGGCAACCTTACAATAAAGGTGGAGTTAGTGCTCCTGGTTGTGCTGCTTGTCTGGACTACCTCAAAGGGCTGACAGATAGACACACAAGATTGTGTTATGGAAAATGTGAGGAACAGATACCTGGTTATGGCATCATTTTATTGTAAACTGCCCAGAGTCACCTCCTCGTGAGATGGGCGACGACTAAATTCGAACTACAAACAAACAAACAAACAAATAAATGAACCCTCCCCTGCCAATTTTCCGTTTCATCTTTCAATTCCTGGCAGGTCGTGTGCTTTGCCTTGACTGTGGGAAGCTTAAACTGGAAACTAACCTTTGGACGGAGAGTTAAATCAATCTCTGGGCCAGGGTTAGGCCTCACTGGCTTTGATCCCAGCTTACTCAGAGAGTCTTAAGAAGAAAAAAAACCCAATTATGCTTGATCAGCCATTGCAGCATTTTCCCTCGTCCTGGCAAAGGTTTTTCTGCTATTTCTTGTGGCTGTAGCATTTTTTTCTTTGTCAGATCATCCGCTCAGCCCTTATAACAGCACACCTGGGCTTTTCCCAATCTAGCTACTTTTGATCTTGTCTGGTTTCTTACTGGGGCAAATTCCAGGAAATCTAGAGATACAGCAGGATATGACGCAGAGGGTTGTGTTTTTCTCCCTCTGAGTCAGAAATCAACCATCTTTCATCTGGAACGTGAGGAGCCAGGTTAAGAGGGAGCCGTCAGAAGTTAGCATAATTATGCAGTCATTTCTTCTCTGATTTACCAGGGACTTCCTACTGGCCAGAGGCAGCTCCTACCTTCCCAGGCAACCCTGAGTTAAATTGGAAATTTTGCCCATGTGCCCAACTTTGGAAAAATGCTTTGTTGAAAGTGCACCGATATGAGTCACTTCCGTTTAAGCTGAATGGGAGAAGGCTCTGCACGCGAGGAGCAAGCCTTCTCTAGAAATGTGATTGTGGGCTTCTGGTAGGTGGGTATCATATTTCTTCCAAGGAAAGCGACACTTCGTTTAAGACTCTCCCCCCTGCTGCCCCCAGAAGTAGTTAGAAGAAAAAAAATGCTCTGCCTCTGACAGTTGCATAAAGTGAATTGTTCACTGATTTTTGTGTACATATTTTTCCTCCCAATGATATTCCCCACACCATCTTATGAGGTAGGATAGGCTGATTGTTAGCAACTTGCTAACATGACTTGTGGTCCTATATCATCATATTGTGGTTTGTCTGGAGATGGCCCCAAATAGATTGTGCAGATCCAACCGTATCCTTTTTTTAAATCAATAAATGTACAATAAGTGATCTTTTTTTTTTTCTGTTTCCACCCAACATACCCTTGGCCAGCTGAGGAGTTTATATCATGTGTTTGAGGAAAATAGAAAAAGGGTCGTCTAGATTCTTGGCCTTGGTCACACCCGTGACACATGATGAAAATAAGGACAGTAATGGTCAGTTTTGGCCTGACCAACCCATTCTCTTCTATCCTATCTCAGCTCGTCCCTACCATCCGTTCATGTCACCTAACCAAATCATTTCCCTGGATCACATTCATTCAGAATGTTGTGCAGTCTTTTCCCAAACACATCTTGGTTTCTCCCATTTCTTCTGTTGGTTCACTGGAGCGAAACGTGCAACTGTCACCAAATTCATGGTTTGACCTTTGCTCTTCTTATGTTTTAGGTTGCAGTCTTCATCAGATGGGCCCAAAGGTATTGACCTCTACTGCCCAGGGCTTTGGTCAAAATAAGCTTTCTTATCATGCTTTTTAGAAAGATAGAGAAGGTAGTCAACCTTAATCCTATCTTTGCCACATGCAACATTCCCTGCTAATGGTAAGGACATAGCGGTCATTTCTGGCACATTTTAATTGGGTGCCACAAATGGCACAAGCAAAGTTAAAATTCAGTTTTACCCAAGTGTGCTCACATTGGTCTATGTAAGTTAAGATCTCTAATCCAGAGATGACTTTGCAAACTGATATGCTATTCCCTGAGTCCTACCAACTCAGAGGTACATACAATGTCTTGAAACACAATCAGGATGCATCTATTAAAGTTTTTTTTTTAAGTGTTGAGTGTGAGACGCACATAAAAAATGGGCAATACTGCAGGCACCCCTGGAGTCTTCAAATGGGAGACAAACTAGGAAGAATCCAAGAATGTGCTATTATGAACTAAACTGCTACCAACTGAGTGATATTAGAGAAGGGAATTCAAAGCCCGCGTGATACTTTCCTCTCCCAATTTATGCAGAGTTAAATAGAAGTTTACTTACGATATCTCAGATCCTTATACTTCAGCAACTGATTTAGTCTGAGAAAACAAATGTTCTACACTGAACTACTCTCTCTATACTGCTCTTTGAAGACCCTGAAGTCCACTTGGTTGTATTAATTAGGATACAACAGCCATTTAATGTCACCCATCTATGCAAGACTTGTACATTCACTGGCCATGCAGCACCGGATATCAATACAAGCATCTACTCTGAGAGGGGTCAGGGATGTCTGTGAGGGAGAGGTCGAAAAAGTCAAGATGGCGGCCATTACTGCACAATTGAAACTCTGCTCTTTTTTTATATGTCATGTGAAGCACATAAAAAGGGGAGTCTGTGTGTAGTTGCCACTGCTGTTGTGATTTTTGCCTCCCCCCCCCCCCCCCCCCGCAATATCTATGACTGGAATGGTGTCATCTGAGTTCCCTGAGCAAATAATTTCCATCACTACTTAATTTTTCCATGAAATTTTCCTTTGTGGTTCTGCCTGTCTTGATAGTAAGCCTCCAGATAAATTGTATTGACTTTATTATTTTAGGAAGTCTGGATTATATTTCCTCCCACTTCATTGCAAACCTGGAAATAGGAATAGAAGCTGGTTATGAAATGAAAGGGGATAAACTATGTATTTAGCCACATAACGTATGCCTATTTATTTAGTTTGTATACCACCAAATCTACCAAGGATTGACAGTATATAGTCATAAATCCACCATTAAAACTTCTATGATAAATAATAAACATGAAAAATAGAAAAGAAAGAAAAAAAATACAAAGAAGTAGCTTCTAATCTTCTTTACAGCAGTTATAAGTAAAATTATAAATTGACCTCGTACTCTATGGTTACAACATAACTCTCTTCTTTCTATAATCTGTCCTGTCTAATCATCAAAACCATAAATCATAAGTTGTTTTTTTCTGTTTCATGCAAAAAGTCCATAAGGGGTTTCCAGTCAGCAATAAACGAAGAAAATTGTCTTTTCTCTGATCAGAGAAGTCAACTTAACCATCTCAGCAAGTTCCACCATCTTCACCAACCATTCCTCCATTGTAGGTATTGCCAAATTTTTTCCATCTTTGTGCATATAATAATCTCGCTGCAGTTACCATATACAAAAGCGAAGTCCATAACTTTTTTCCAACTGTTTGTCCATCAGTCCCAAAAGAAAAACCTCTGGTTTCTCTCTCTCTCTCTCTCTCTATATATATATATGATATATCATATGATATATCATATATATATATATATATGATAAATAATAAACTGTAGCCTTCCATACAGTAGTAAAAGCTATGCATAAATTTCAAGGCATGTTGGAGGCGTAGAGGTCTGGCCTAGTCTTTAAAATCTGCTCCCCTTTGTAACTTCCTTGACCCCCTCTGAATAAATAGTCTGTTTTGTTGCTGGCAACAGATGTCTCTTTTAAGTGGTTAGATCTTCCGTGTCAGCACAAAAGGGTTTTTTGCCAATTTACTCTAATAAAATATAAAGACAATTGATCTTTCTTCCTTGTTTTAAACTGTCTTGTAGAAATCAAAGGCTGAAAAGAGGCACTTTCATATTATCCTGTTGGGCTTATCAAGGAAATGTTGTATTCCATTAATTACCTTGGTGGAAGCAGGGGGCTCAGAACTCTGGGAGGCTATAATTATACCTTGTTTTACAAGGTCTTGTAATACTGGAGGAGCTTTTAAAAACCCCTCTACCAAGCTTCATAAAGGCACAAAACCCAGCATCATGATTCTGCCTCTGACTGCTTCTCAACAACGACAAAGCAAATCCATTTATAGCAGACCTACTATGTTTCCATGTGCGTAATGGGACTACAGTACACACTCACCCCCTAGGCAGTGGGCCGATTTCTGAAGAAGGCGTAGTTGACATAGAAAGCCTCCAACGGGCCCCCGTTCGCTGCTGTAGCTGCTAATACAAGTCCCATTCAGAGGGCCACTGCAGGCTTTCAGGACATCCAAACAGGAGACAAAAACATTATTTCCTCTCTTTCCCATCCCCTTTCCCCAAAGCCTCAAGGTAGGAGGAGGAAGAGCTGGAAAAGCCAGAGCATGAACAGTAGGATGGACACCTTTCAACACGGCCTGAGAGGCTTCATCCAGCTTGAGGGGTGGCATAAAGCAGATTGAGATAAATGGGTGCTTTCTGCTTAATGGGTCTCTATCTTGTTAACAAGGCTGGTGAGTGGTGCTGTTATCATAGTTTACTGCAGGGTAAGTTAAGGTGCAAGGGTTGGTGGATTTCCCTGCCAGTGGGAGAATATCCACCAACTGTCTTCCCTAATGTGAGCTGGGCAGAGGCTGCGGAAGGAGGCGAGTTTCAGCAGATGGCTAGAACTTGATCTATGGAATGGAGGGGACCTTTCCTCTGCTGCTTTGCCCAGAAGCTCCTACGCACCCATGGATCACCTGCAGTGCTTATCCCACACAGCCTCGATCATCCCACCCTCATGGTTCAGGAACTTGGGGTGGGTAGTAAAGCAGGAAATACTCCCCCGTCCCTGCTTTATAGGCGATTCCCCGTTCTGCACAGCCTGGCCGCACTCCTGCTGATATACCACATGGAAGATCTGGAAGGTGAGAGAAAGTATGACACAGTCTATTGTTACAGGCGCTCCCAGGTTCATCTTATGGTCACTCACTCACACACTCACAACCTGTTGAGGCACGCGGATCTTGTAAGCCCCCTTTGCTTTCTACCTGGGCTTTCCAGATAGGTGAGGCTAGAACAGACAAGACACACAGCCCTGGGCAACAGCCAGGAAGTAATTAGGGACACACACAAATCACTTCCAACCGAACACTGAGGCACAACAGGTTCTTTGGAATACACGGAGACCCAGGGAATTTAAAGTACAGCAAACTTTACTGGTTACAACGTACATTTGTTCCTTTTCACACGCGCACACATGCATTCATCCACACTTACAACCTTCTCAACTAGGCTGCCAGGCACTAGCTAGAGGGACAAAAGCCACCAAGTCTGGATCCATAGACCACTCAAGGAGTGGGTGGGCTTCAGGACCCTTTTTGTCCCCAAAAGTTCTTGCTTTGTTGATTCCCAATGACTGGCAGCAACTCTTGCCTTGTTAATTTACAAGTCTGGTAGCTGTTGATGGGCTGGCAGGGGCATTCCACGTGCTCAGGCCCAGCTTCCTTTGTCTGGTTCAGGTGACATTTTTTTCCTCTGTTTCATCAGCTTGTTTCCTTCTTACCTACCTCCCTGAAGGGATCTTTTAGACAAATTCCTGGCTTTTTGTCCTCTCTGCTTGCGTGCCTGCTTCATCTTTAGTTATGACAGCTTCAGCCTAGTCACCCTATCCTCCCAGATCCCATACGACCTTTTCAGGCACGAAGCATGACATCCCCAGAAAACACCCTCCATCCAACACTTTGCTCCAGGTTGTTTAATACCTTCAGCTTTTACCCCCTTTTCCTCTCTAAATTGTAAAATACTATCCATACTGCCCAGAAAGACTATGGTGCCTTATGGTCATGCATCTCTCTCTGTCTCACTCTGTCTCGTGAGGCAGTCACCCACCTACCACAGGAGTACCCCCTCTCCTCTTCCTACGCCTCTTTTATCACCTGTTCAGAGCCCCTTCCCTCCCTGTTCCCCTCCCCACCTTTCTCTTTCAGTTCTTGCTGGCATCATTTAAATGGTGCACACGGTCTATTTTATAATAAACTGTTTGAACTCTAAGGTCTGGCTTATTGTATATGCTTTCTCCAGCTGGATTCCCAAACTGCTACAATTGGTGTATTGACTTTTGATTACAAAACTCCGCTCCAGATATGCGTGAATATCCACGTATTACAGCGTTGCTCTAGTTCTGAATTCTCAAGCAAACCTTATTTCTGATGGTGATGGCATTATCATTAGATGGGAATGAACCTACAAGGATCATCTTGAGGCATCTTCTAAAAATATCTTGGTTGAGCACTTGCTATTAATGACAAAATAATTCCTTGTTTTGTAAAAGGGTGAGCAATCCAGTATTGAATTTCCAACTTGCTATACATCAAATATTCCATAATCTGTGGAGTCTGAGTAATTTATACAGGGGAACAAACGCAGCAGTATAGAGGGACATTCAAGAATAGAAGGGTGAATTCAAACAAACATGGTTTTAGTGCAATTGAGAACATTGTCCCTCTCCATATGTGACAGCACAGCTGATCTGAAATCAGCACCATCCCCATGACATTGTAGATCTTGCATAAGATTTCACAAACAAAACCCTGCAAAGATTTCCTTGAAGTTGCAGAGTGAACTGCTTCCCATTGCCAGGAACTCCTGCCTTATCCTCTCTCTAACCTCCTAGGATTTCCTCTTCCATTTTGCAAGCAAGGAACTGTGGCATCTTGCAACTACTTGTCCATCTTCCTAGTCACAGAGTTGCTTTGCTGCAGCCCCAACAGAGTGAGCAGCTGGGGGGGGGTATTCCCCCCCCCCAATGAAAAATATGGTAGGGGGAAAATTGGAGGAGTATAATGAGGCAACTGGCTGATTTTTAGTTGTCCCCTTAGCAGCTGGAAGTGGTAGTCCATTCTGTCCTTCCTTCTGTGGAAGGACAGAATGCTGCAGAGAAGATAGAATGGAAGGGGTGGAGGGAACATCTAGTTCAGCCTCTTGCCCAGTGCAGAATCCATTCCTGACAGATGTTCATCTACAGTAGGCTGTGTTTAAACACCTCCAGGTAAGGCAAGCCTACTACCTCTCAAGGCAGTCTGTTCTATTGTTAAATAGTGTTTACTATTAGGAAATGTTTCCTGATTTCCATCCCAAATCAACTTGGCTGGTGTGGGTCTTCCGGGCTGTGTGGCCGTGTTCTGGAAGTTTTGTTTTCTAACGTTTCGCCAGCATCTGTGACTGGCATCTTCAGAGGGCAGGAGCACAGACCGGAGCAGGGGCAGAGAGAGAACTGTTAGGCTTTCTAACTTGCTTACCAGAGATACAGTGGTACCTCGGTTCACGAACGCTTCTGTTCACGAACAATTCGGTTCACGAACAGCTCCGGTCGCAAAATTTTGCCTCCGTTCGCGAACTCCGCATCGGGTTACGAACAGGATCCGCGGCCATTTTCCCTGCCGTGACACGTGGTCGTGGCTTCCTGTAGGGAGGGGGACTCTCCTTCCAAGCAGTAACCGCCTCCCCACCCGCCTTCCTGTCCTCCACGCCAGAAGTCGCCTCGAGCAAGGTTAGTGTTCTCTCTCTTCATACTGTACTTTGTGTCATATTTTTGTGGTTTAAAAAAAAAAATACATATGGTTCAGAACGGATTAACCGTATTTACATTGAACCTTATGGGGAAATTTGACTCGGGTCGCAACCAAAAATCGGTTGGCGACCAAATTCGGAGGGGTCAGAACGGATTAACCGTATTTACATTGAACCTTATGGGAAAATTTGATTCGGTTCACGACCAATTCGGTTCGCGACCAGAGTCGCGGAACGAATTAAGTTCGTGAACTGAGGTACCACTGTATTAGTTCCTTGCAGGTGCACCTCCTTGGTGATTATACCCCTCTTCCGTGTCTTATTATATGTCTCTTTTAATTCTTAGCTCGGTCAAAAGTTCCTTGAGCACCCAAAGGGTTTCCTTAGCTGCACCCATTTTATTTTCTCATTGCTTAGTATTGCAAAATTGCTACAAAAGGTAAGCAGGGCTATGTGGAAATGCCTCAAATGGACATTTTTGCATTATTCTAATGGCATGTGGAATTATACACGACATGAACATCTGCCGTATTCACTTTTAATCTTCAGCCATGGCTCATCCACAGCCACCATTTTAACTACAATTGTGGTTCTGCCGATAGCACTCAGATTCCAAACCCTGGTGTCCCTCAGTTTAGTTCAAATCACTGACCTGAATACTTTTGACCTGTAACTAGAAGTAAAAACCTGGAGGAGGCTAGGAGAGAATAAAGTGAAATTTTTACTGTGAAACCCTCCTTGGACTGAATACTTTGAAAGATGTATCAGTAACTGCTGTAAATATAACTAAAGCAGTCAACAGGATGATGGCTGTGTGACTTATGACATCATCACAATCTGTAGTAGAGGGTTTAATATGGTAATTAAAAATGGATGGGACTTTAAAGCAAGCATCATACGGAGTGGAGGAGGAGGAAGAAATGAAAACCAAACGCTGCTGTCACGTTAGATGTATTTTAGTCATGAAACAGCAGAATATCTTTTATTATTTCTCTCTCTCTCTCTCTCTCCCTATTATACATAGTTGGAAGGTGGGAGGGCATAACAACTGTTGTAGGGTTTTTTCTCCTGACACATTTTGTCTAGTTAAAGACTCATCTAAATAATGGACATGATTTTTTCATGAGGTAATTGGGTAATCATGGTGATTTTCCTTTTTATTTATAGGTGTTTATGTTGACTGAAGTTCTAATGGCCTTTCAGACAACATCTGATATATACAAAGAGTTTTTACAGGTAGTAAAACAAAAGAACAGACAGAGATGTCCTGGTATTGATTGCTTATGTGCATCAATTATTACTGCGTTGAAAGGCGGAAGGGGAGGGAGACGAGGACATCCAGAAGCATGGTGGATGGACTTGATTACAGCCACAATGGGTGCCCTGTTGGGAGACCTGAAGGACCAAGTTGGGGTCTATCTATGTGGTTGCTAAGAGTCAGGATGTCCTGTTATAATTTGAGTAATTATATTATTTTTGAATTTGTCTCTAAGGAGTTTCCTATTTTAGCAAACTCATAGGATTCCTTTAAAAATAAATTAATATATTTCTGTAATATTACAAATACATACACCCATGAGTGGGGCAGGATGTCCGTGGGGTACGGTGTGCAAAATGGCAGACGTGGCATTGTGATGGAAGTCCCACCCCATTCGTATGGGTGTGAGTGCCTATAGGAAAGGGCTTCAGCCGTGACACCTACCTGTCCACTTACAGATTTTGAATACCACTACTCCCCACTTCCTGGAGTGGGGAGAGGTTTTTTAAAAATTATTTTAAAATAAAAGAGAGGAAAACATTGCCTCCCACCAGAAGCAGCTGAGTGAGCTGTTTACTTGGTAAATAACAAGATTGTTAAGCATTTCCACTCCCCACTCATGGAAAAGTCCAGGGAAGTCCCTAATTAACTACGCATTAAGATAATGGAAGTTGGACTTACGTTGCTGCACAGAAAACTATAAAGCTGTGGTCCTACATGAAATCCCCAGGAGGTACCAGATTTGTGCCTGGTAGGCTGTATGGGCCGAGGATGTCCACAGCTGTGGTCAAAAAGGTCAAGATGGCACCCACGATGGTGTGATCAAAGTTCTGCCCAATTATGCGCAGAGGAAGAGCTTTGATCACACCATCGTGGGTGCCATCTTGACTTTTTTGACCATACTTTCTAGACAACCCTCCCCTGGGTGCTTGATTTTTACATCAAACATTACGATCTTTTAATAACTATAAAAGGGGAAAGGTGATATGCTGCAAAGCAAAATACCAGCTAGCTCAACCTTTAGAATAATCTTTCAAGAATGCCTTGGGCCCAGTGAGCCTTATATTCTGCATCCCTGCTATTGAAAACAAAATAAAACATATGGCACGGTAGCGTTCACAGGTTGCTGAGTTAGCCCATTTTTTAATGGTTCAGGGTATTAAGCAAACAGGCTGAACTCTCATTGCCCATGAAGCCACAAAAATTTCATCAATAATGGTACTTAACATATTGTATGGAAGCAGCTTTTTAATTTACGGTGTTGATGATGAATGTTATTATAACGAAAATAATGCCTGTCATAATGAAGATAGTATTCCCCAAGCTCATATCTAGATTTGCCAGAGAAATAATGAGAGACATTTCTGCGCGTATGTAGCCAAGACTCCAATTCACATTTTCCAAAGCAGAAGCATTAATTTCTCATCATCCTGTTGACTTCTGTGTTGGCAGTAGCATCGGGGGCAGTGTGGGAGAGTAAAGGGGCAGGATTGCCAGATTGCGTCTACTGTTAAATTTATTCAAGAGCTACGGAGATAGATAGAAAATATCTGAAACAGAGATCACAGAGATTCCACATGGAATACCTACTTTCTTTGCTAGGGGACTTCTGCAGAAGTTTGTTTGTTTATTTATTCATTTAAAACACACTGCAAAGCAGTGAGTAAGAGATTTGAGTGGGTGATAATTAGTATCTAGATGTCCTTTTTGTTGTTGTTGTTGTTGTTTTAGGTTGTCCTTTAAAATGTACAGGTAGTTCTCACTTAACAACCACAATAGGGATCAGAAAATCTGTCATTAAGTGGGACAGTCTTTAAGCAAGCCGGCATATGACCAGACCCAATTTATGACCATTTTTATGATGCGAATCCAGCTTCCCCAATGGACTTTTTTGCCTGAATTCACTTAACAACCACATGATTCGCTTAACGACCATCATAAAAAAGGTCGATCATGTGACCATGGGGGATAGTGTGATAGTTTATGATGTGTCAGGTTTAGCCCAGGGAACTCCAGGAGACCATGCAGATTCAATCCAGGAAGGTTTATTAGCTGCAACCTCTATACAGAATCTTCCCAGACTGGAACCAGTTCCCAGGGTCAATCAGTAAACACCGCTTGCATTCCTCAGGGAGGTGCCAGCCTCATCCTCTTATCTCTCCCTCGCGCCTCAGGAGACAAAAGAGGATTTTTCACTCCCCGACTCTGGCCTCTATCTTCCCATATCCCCACATGATGGTCATAAGTGCAAGTACAGGTTACAAAGCACTTTTTCTGAGGCCACTGTAACTTTGAACCATGATTAAACGAATGGTCATTAAATGAGGGCTACCTGTATAGAGATTTCTGAGAATGCACGAAAATAACTAAACTCTACCTAAAACCCACCGGAGTGCTTCGCTTGGAGCATGTGATGCAACTACTTTGGATCATGATGGTGTGTAGCATTATCTGACCATAACTGCTTCGGTAACCGAACTTGGGGATCATGAATGTATAGAAGAGGCAGAAGGGAATACAAACATTGCGATAATTCCCAGACACAGTTTGCATATGGTCACTGGCTATAACAACCATTTTAACCATTTTTAACCATGGTTTATTAAATATATCCTTGATGCCTGGGTTTATATAAGAGCCATAAACCAGAGTGTTTCTCAAACTTTCTGCAGTGGTGCACCATTAAACAAACACCTGGAAGATGTGAGCACCATTAAACTAACACCCTCTTCCATATGTTTTCTTCTTTAAGAGCATGGAAGTTCACATTTTTTGGAGAACAAGATATGGCTAGGGCTGCATTTATGTACAGCTTCCCATCTGTTCCATTTCTAAATGCATTTTAAAACTAAAATGTACTGTATATAATAAGTAGATACATCCAAAATAAAGTCTTTATTTCAAAGTCTTCAAATATTTTCTGTAACCTATGGCATAATAACAACAGCTTACAATACAAACTTGCTGGTTGAGAATGTTGTTTGAGAAAAATCTCTGAGTACTAAAGAACTAGCAGTGGTGGACTTCCAGCCGATGAAACGCCACTTTTAGAGGTTCATGATCTTATTTCCTGGTTGCACTTTTTCTTTGGATTGCTTGTGCTGGATCACAATCCTACGTGGCACAGCACTTGTTCACTACTATCAGTGTTCTGAATTTTAGCACCCATGTTGCTACATGTATTATTGCTGTCTGATTCAGTGAACCACTTTTCCACCACTGATCCATTCTTGCAAACCAGCTGCTTGTTGGGGAGCTTCAGGGAGATGGGTATGAAGGGGCATGAATATGGTTGACCACCTCATAAACCTCCGTGAATCATCCATGGCCCACAGACCAATTTTGAGGATCACTGCCATAAACCATGGTTTACAAACCACAGTCTTGTTCCAAAAACATTTTGAGTTTGGCAGACAAAGCAGTTGCAAGAATATGTTTCTCGGGATCTAAAGGCTCAAATAAGTAGATTTATTGTAGAAAAACTATAAAGCCATCATGAAAGAATTCCAGCAACTGCTATGAACTTTGTGTGTGATGGGTGGCTACATAAATACATAATACAATAAATAAATAAATAAATAAATAAATAATGATCTAGGAAAGAATTTCAGCAACTGGGAAATTACATCAATCAATAATCATATTTCTTATGCCTTTTTCTTCTGCTGGCTCTCCTTAAAGGACTGGAAGTGATTCTCTTTTGGGCAGAAAATACAGTTTCTATATTTTCCCTGTTTTGATACTGACATGATCTAGTATCAGGATGTTTATTTTTGATTGGGTGAGAACTAATTTTCATAGAACAAAAACCAAATAAAACGCATTAAGGCTCAATAGGATGTGTGTACTAGGATTACACAGATGTTTGATTTAAGGGCGATTCAATCAAAACTCCAAAACAAATCAGCTTTCCAAGTCAAATTGGAAAGATTAATTGAAATGCCAAATTGAATTTATTCATTTTGAAACCACAAGAACTGCTACTATGTCTGTGAATCAAATTTTTGAAAAAACTTGATTCGACCATTTGAAGCAGTATTTTAAATTAAAACATTCTGACATTTTGAAACGTGAGGATTCAAATTGAAATAATGGATGTTTCAAATCAAAATGGTTATTAAAATAGGAACAGAGCCAGTCAACACATCCTAGTGTGAACCAACCTTTCGGTGGGGAAAATCTGATTGTCATACAGAGACCAAAGGTGCAATTTCTTTCAAAAATTCAACCAGTCACCCACACTAGGCCCATACTGGTCATACTGGTCGATGACAGGCTGGTTGCCAACTGTTAGAATAAAGCTACCAGACCTGGGCTGCAAAAGTTCAGATGACCATTAGATGGAAACAAAGAGTTTGCATATCTCTTCACTGCTCTCTAGTGGATGTGTGGAGTTATGCAGTCCAAATCTGGCAGCCTTGTCTTAGAGCTCAAGCTTCACATATCTGGAGGACGCCTGCTGGCAAGGGCTGTTTTAAAAGATGCCCACCCCACCCCTCCATCCCAGAACCCCAGGACTGAAATTGTCTGCCAAAGCGCAGTAACGACCCACATTTACAAATGGGCTATAACTCAACTTCCTTCCTCACATCTCAAATTAAAAGACCAGCTTTTCTTTCCCTATTTATTTGTGGGATGTGGTAAATTAGTACATTGGCTTCTATAGAAAAAACTAATTAAAGGAGAACATAATAGCATCCAGTCACTGCTATACTCGTCCTAGGCTGCAGCTTGACCTCATGTCCCTTCAGTCTGGTCTGCAGCCCAGATTCCCTTATATGCAGAGCTGTCTACATCACGGCCTGCGCTACAAAAGGAGGGGGTAGGCGTGTTGCATTTGCCACTTGTCAGTCTCCGCATTATAACAGACATCTCCTTTTATTCTCACTATAAAAGCATTTCTTCTACAGAAACTCAACTGCATAGAGTAAAGCTGGATCCAGATGCAGGCTGGATTTTCTTTTTTGCAAAAATATCTTTTTGTATTCTTACTTTCTTCTCCAGCAAAGAAAGTGTAATTCCTGGGTTCACATAATATGCCATGCCCAACTAAGTGAAATTATGACGTGACGTGATGGCCTGGGTTTCCACAATGCACAAAAGCAATTGATGGGTTCCTACAACATGCTGAATGAATTACCTGACCCCATTTTACCATTGTGCTCTTGGATAGCATGTTGCATGAACCCTACATCTATGAATATTTAATCCTTCCTTCCTTCTTCCTAGCTTGCTGTGTTAGACAGTATACAGGGAGTCCTTGGTTAATGACGGCAATTGGGACCGGAATTTCCATTGCCAAGCAACATGGTCATAAAGTGTGATGTCATGTGACCACATTGCTTAATGTCGGCAGTTCTGGCACTTCCTGGTTGCCATCATTAAGTGAATCCCACATCATCATTAAGCAAGGACATCATGTGGTCACCATTTGCAACCTCCTCCCAGGTTCCCCATTGACTTTGAAGATCACAAATGGTGTCCACATGACCGCAGGACATTGCAACTGCTGGAACTTCAAGGATCAGTCATAAGTACCACTCATTCAGCGCCATTGCAAGTTTGAACAGTTGCTGAACAAGTGGTCGTTAAGTGAGGACCACCTGTACCTCTAAATATTGGAGATAGGGAACATCATCAGGCTCCAATTATCTTACCTAGGACACATTATATAAAGAATCTAGCTCTCTGGAAAAGACTCTAATGCTGAGAAAAGTGGAAAGAAAGAGAAGAGAATGACTAGCAGCAAGGGGGATGGGCTCAGTCACAGTGGCAATGAGTGCACTGTTGGAAGACCTGAAAGACTAGGTTAGAGGCAGATTGTCATGGAGAAAATATGTGGGCACTAAGAGTCAACACTGACTTGATGGCACATAATGAGTCAATCAATCAATTGTAGATCTGGTGGCATACTGGTGGGGACAAAATTGTACATTAGATAATTATTTGACTAAATCCATTGGAATGCCTTTTCTGTGTTTATAAAAATAATTGAAGATAAATCCAGACTGATCTTTAAAATTATATTTCATCTCTGTATAACTTAAAAAATATCTTGGATAGATGGCTCCATGGTCTGTCTCAGTTGCTAAAAAAGAAAATGACTGAATAGTGAACAAAAGTCTGGTCAGTAAACATCATTTCAGTTTGCTGTCCTCCGTTTGCTTCTCTGAAACAAATTAGGGCCTGACTCCTTCTTCAGCTAGCTCTTTCAGACCTTGTCAAGCCTAGCCAATTCTAAGTCAGCCCTTCAATTATGTTTCCTCCCAAGTACATTTTGTTTTCTAAAATAAGACATGAGAACTTCCCATCTATCTTCAGTTGTGTCTCCATTGGGACTGTAATTCTGCTAAGGGTGCTCACATCAGGTCCAATTGTCTCAACCCACTAAAGATGGGGGAATCAGTCAGCTTCTCATCCATGTCCTTCTTTCTTCTCATTTTACAACTTTGTGAAGTTATCAAGTTTGGATGGTCAATTTTGATTTTCTTTAAATGTTAACATTGAAATGTTCATGTGTTTTCACATACATTTACTCAAACATTTCCTTTTTTTATATACACAAAATTTTCCTAAGGTACATACTTTCCAAAGAAATGCCCCTAACATAATGCATTCTTGTATATTATTCTTTGTGAACATATTAACTTGATTTATTTTTATTTGCTACGTTTATATCCTGCTTTTCCTCCAGGTGATCAAGGCAGCGTATGTCTTTATCTCCACAACAATTTATCTCTACAACAACCCTGTGAGATAGGTTGGGCTGAAAGAGAAAGAAAGAGAATCTGGTCCCGCATCACCTGGTGAACATCTGTGGAGAAAGGTGGACACGACCACGGGGTGTCTCTGTCCCTAATCTAACACTTTAACAACTATATCACACTGGCTTTCAATATAAGTAATTTTGTACAGACTTTTTCCTAGTAGCTTTTTAAAAAATTGCTGAACAATCTAAATATTCCCCAAAGAATGAATCTTGAATTATTGTTAGTTGTTAGGTCATTATTGTTTCAAAATGCAATTCCTTTGAAATTTGTTGAATTTATTCGCCATCTCCACACCCCACCATTCTCTATAATCTTCAGTGCAGTACTTTACAATATGGAAATACAAACTGTCACCACACCAAAACACAAAAAGTGTTTGCATGCAGCTCCCAACCTTCAGAAATATTTTCTGCTCACGTGACTGGAGCCACTCAGGCCAGGTCTGAAAGTGGTTACTCATGGACAAAAGGAGGCAACTTGAATTCTCAAGTTCAGGACCATCCCAACCCCCAGCTTCAGTGTCAAAAATAGTGGAAGTGATACATGCATTTATGTAATGTTACTGGAACTGGTGAGTGTTTTTTCTCATTAAAAAAAATAGTTTATTCAGCTATATTGGATGTTGCTGTCTGTTTGGATACTTCAGCAGTTTTTAGGCTTTCACATTTAGGAGATGTAGGAAGGACGAAATAACAGATGGCACTTCTTAATCAGCTGATTGTCACTTGCCAAAGACTTACCCTCAGTATAGCAGTTGTGCAAAGTCATGATACTTGGTGCTGTTTTCAACTTTAGGACCAATTGTCCCAGGACAACACTCTGAGATGGCACCACCAACATGGATGAAATATGAATTTTGGTGGTGCAATTTTTGTTTGGGGGTAATTTTAAAAGTGGGAATGAAGCTGGTTTGTCTTTGGGAGGCCTTCTGTTCCCATCTCTACCCTGGAAGCCTACCCAAATGAAAGCAAAGCAAAACGTGATGAAGTATTTGAGTCATGCCCGTGCCAGTAACATGAAAAACTCACAGATGGTCTTCTGCATCCCTCCAGAAGGTCAGGAGGCTGCATGATGGCCCCTGACCTTTCAAGGACTGTTACCTCTGCTTTAGAGGTTTTGTTGATTGAAGAACAGACAGCACTGGAGACTTATGGCGTTCCTCTAACATTGTTTATTTACAGATATAGAAGTAGTAAATTACAGAGGCGCTGTTTCATAATAAAGCAGCATTTGGTTTCCTAACTGTCCAAACATACTGTAAATCTTACAGCCCACTTGACTCTCTCATAAGCCAGATACCAGGAGGTTTTCTTTTGTTTCTATGGCAGCATTCCAGAAAGTGTGGGTCCAGCAATTAACAAACACAAGAGAACAAAAACCATCATACGCTGTTTATTGTAATTTCATAGTTTAATTTGACTTTGCTCTGGGAAGGATTTTTATCTCAAAAGATGAAATATAATATTGTGAACTTCGACAAGTTCCTACAAGGGTGACCGAACCTTTCCCCAGTTGCAACGTTTGAGGTTTTTTAGCTTAGAAACAAGGTGGGGAAGATAAAATGAGAATGTTATAGCAGTATATATAATAATACACAATGAGGAGAAAGTGGGCAGGGTGAAGGTTTTTTTGGCCTTTATAAAACTAGAACCTAAGCTCACCTAATGAAATGGAGTAGCAGGAGATTTTAGACAGAAGAAAGGATTCTTCACACAGTGCATATTTAAAAATGGATTTCATGGCCACAAGATATAGTGATGGCTACCAAATTGAATAGAATTTTTAAAAAGCGATGATGTCTGTAGGTTAGGCTTCTGTGTGGCAGCTCTGCTTTGCCTTGATGAAGCACTTCCTGTAGCTTTGAGGGTCTCCTTGAACACGTCCAGTAGCCAGGAAAGGCTTTTGTACATGAACAGAAGCCTCTTTCTGGCAGCTCTAGTGAACTATTGAATGCTCCAGAGGAGTTCCCGAAAGAAATGTGAAGCAGAGCAGCAGAGCAATTTATGACCTTCAATATGAAAGTAGGGTGCTATTGCATCATTGCTGGGGAACATTAGTAGGATGGTACAATTTCCATGACACTATGCAGAGATATTTATTTGCTGTTGTACAGATAGGATGCTGAACTTAATGGGTTTCTTTGAACTGGTTCAGTGCAGAACTTGTGGCAGAACTGATGCCCGCTACTTAGAAATGTGTAGCTCTGGATTCAGACCTTGATGAAATCACAAGTCCTCCAAATTCATGAGAGGAGAGGCAGAAGGGTCAAAGTACAGAGAGATAGGAGCACCAACTTTCAAGAAAAGCATCATGGGGCTTATGAATTTTTTTTGGGGGGGGGGGGAGTAAGAAGTTTCCTTACATGGTGGCTAGGAATCTTCCTGAATAAATGCCTCTAACTGAGATCAGTCAGTGCCAGAACAAGGTCAGTAATAATTTTGCATTGTAGCCTCTGACTATGAAGCTTGTAACTATCTTCTTAGACAACTGAGCTTTATTATTGACCATGCTATGTTTTGATGCCCACTCTTTGCACTTGGTCTCCTGTACTGTTTCTTGACTGCATTTTACCCAACCAAGTCTACTAGGAAACATTTGGATAATTCAACATCAGACATGTTTCCCTAAGCTTCAGTTTGAAAACTTGTTGCAGGAAGCCCAAAATAGGGCAATAATAAAAATGGTAATTCTATAAGGTAATTCTATGTGCTGGCATAGAATGTGGTGATGACTGATCACTCAGATGGCTTTAGAATTCTGCTGATGAGCACAGTCAACAGTAAAGACACCTCACTATGCTAATTTCTTTATTGTCCATCTGTTGATTTATTGTACTTAATTTCGCTACAGATTAAACACCACAGGAAATAAGAAATCCCAAAGACTGTGCATCGTCTAGCACCATCAAACAAAAGGAATTGCACAGCTATTATTCTTTACCCATTTTACTGGAAAGAAAGGGGCAAGAGAAGAGTAGAAAATATAGAGGGTTATAAATGGAAAATTGGATCCCCTGTAACATTTTGTGGATGAAGCGAGGGATTATGCGACTACTTTTTCCTGGAAGTTTCCCAGAACAGAAGGATGTGACATTACTGCAGTTCCAGATTCCAGCTATTTCATTTCCTTCTTCCAACATTGAGCGTACTTGATCCTCATCTAAATGTTTTCTGACAAGTCCCTCCCTGAATGAGTTTTCTTTTTCCTAACAATTTCTGGCAGGGGGGTATATACTTCGGCAAAACCTCGTGCCCCTAACTTCCCTCTCATGTTTGAGTGACATATTTAGGCCACATAAGCAGTAACACTCATAACCTAAATGCTGGAAATAAAGAGAAGGATGATGGTAGGAAAGATAAATCATCCATTTCCATAGCAGTAGCTACTTTAGTTTGTAGCAGCAAAATGACAAAAGAGTCTTGTCAGCCTGAAAGACTAAGACATTTGCTATAGCTCTCCAGATGTTGTTGAACTGTAACTCCCAGCATCCTTCACCATCGGCAATACTGACTGGGGTGGCTGGAAATTATAGTTCAGCAATAACTGGGGCACCACAGTTAGGTATTTTTATGGATTCCAGTGAGGTTTATCAAATAGCTGGTGTATTCGCCTGAAAGAGGAGTATATTTATGTCCATTGTTCAAGGCTGGATATGGAAACAAGTAAAGTTAGAGAAAAAGGAAGAATGCACAGACACAGATAATTTTCTAACTGGTATTGTCCATTCACAAAGCAAGCATTAAGCAACACCTGGACAACAATTTCTCTACGAAGGCCAGATGGAACAGAATTACCAATCCCTAAACTGAGATGGCTTGGTCAGTTTCCAGCATGATGTTATCACTGTGCATATAAATATCAGAGACTATACATGGAACCCATGTATAGTTAGTTCATTAAGGGGAAATTTCCTATGGTGTTAGGAAATTAAAAGTTAAAAATAGTACAAGCTTTTGCTGTGAAACAATGGTTTGACAATTAATTTTAGATACAAACTGTCTTTTAAATGTTTTAAAATTCGTATTATTTTGCAAAACAAAGCCAAAAGATGATGATAATGGATTAAAAAAAATAAATCAAAACCAATAACACTCTTTAAGAAAGAGGGAAAATAATTGGGAATATATATGAATACATATTGAGGAAAAATACAGACATTTACCCATTTAAGGATAATCTTTTAGGAAACACATTATTAATGTAGCTAATAACGGTTAGCCAAATTTGACCAAAAGTTTTCAAAGCTTATTAATTTTTTTTTATCATATGGAAATATTTTTGATCAAAACCTTGGTATCATTGTCATAAAATATTTCTGAGTTCTGAAAAATAACTGTTTTATATAGCATTTGGACTTGGTCAGAAGTAAGATACCTGTTCTTCTCTGGAAGATTGTTTCCCAACCTTGACAATTTCCAGATGTGTGGACTTCAAATCCCATAATTCCCCAGCCAGCATGGACATTTATGAGAATTCTGAGAGTTGAAGTCCAACACCTAGAAGTTGCCATGGCTGAGAACCATTGCTTTATATGCTATTTGAATTGCAACTCCCAAATCTCTCACTGTTGGATATGTTGGCTGACTCTATAAGTACCTGTTGTTCAGCAACATCTGGAGGACTATAGTTTCCCCACTCCCAAGCTGGCTAGAGCTTCTAATCCAGCAGGGGCACTGTTTCTTATTCCTATGACTTATTCCTATGACTGTTACATCAATGCATCATCATCTCTATCATCTCCATCATCATCATCATCATCACCATCACCATCATGTCCTAGGTAGCATGAAGCAGTTCACTTGAGCCACAACTTGAAAGTACTGCTGGAAAGAATTTCTCAATTATTTCACAGGTGTGGCTGTGACCCAACTACTAGCTAACCATCCTCTTTTATGATACCCTTCCCTCTCCTTTGTTTTTGGAAATCAGGCTGTCTGGTCAAGTTGTTTCATTGAGCTGCTTCAGTGCGGTGAGTCAGTTATACAATTCCATAAGAGAGTTTGCAAATGTTGGTTTCCATTTCCTATGCATTTGGTGGGGATCTCTGCTTTTGCTTTTGCTCAGCAAAAAGAAGTTATTGGACATGCCTGAGCTAAAATTAATGCTTTTGTGGTTGCATCTCAAGGTTTGTCAGCCCCACTAGGTAGACCAGGCCAGGAAAGCAGCTCCACAGGAAGGCTAAAACTACTTATTGAGATTGGCTATAATAGCAGCATCTTGCAAGTCTGACTAAGCTGTACTTCCTCCTCCTCCTTCTTATAATCCAGTGAATCAGGGAGGTGTCTGCCTAAGTCACCTCCAAATATTATCTTGGTTCTCAGGATTCAAAAACAGTTCCAGCCCCCTTTGCCTTGGTAATGGTTCTTGCATATTTCCATCAAGGTCATCTTCTTGACTCTCTATAGGGTTGCTGGCCAGATGAAGGTGATTTCATCCTTATTGTTATGATAATAAAGGATCCTACTGTAGGAAGAGGACAGTATTACTCTATAGTGGCGAAAAATCAGGAGTCTGGTAGCAACTTTTCTAACAAATTTTATTTAAAAAATTGGAAAAGGGAACCTATTGTGAAACTGCATGAAGTTCATTGCTTGGCGAGCACAGCCTAGAGGTGGACTGCAAATCCATCCGTAATCCCTGTATTTGCCATACTCAAGGCCATTGTGGTATAATTATGTATTTTTCTTTCTAAATATCTGGACTTATTTCATACCTAAATGCAATTCAAACCCTCCACTCCTGTCAATATCAAGTGAATTTATTTACATGTAGGCTATGTTTATAGGACATACTGGAGAACCAACTAGCCAGCCCATTTTCAATTACTGTGAATGCAAAACCAGCCTGTATTATTAGACTGTGGTTCAATGTTTCATGCAACTCCAAGCAACTGGGTACATTATACACTAAGTTTTTCCTTTTGTATGAAATTTTTGTTCAGCTGCCTAGTGAGTCACTAAAAATTCAGAGTAGCATAGCGTAAGGCTACATTGTCCAGAAAACACTGACATAAACATACAGAAACTGCCTTCACCTAAATCAGATCCAGTCCAGCATTGGCTGGCTTCACGTGGTAAATTAAACCATAAATTAACCAATGACACCATAGTCTACCATGATATGTACCTATTGGCTAGATTCTGATTCAGTATGTTGTGCAGATCTAAGCAATTGGACTAATTAAGAAACCATATTAGTCATGGGTAAGCATGTTGTGCAAACAGAGCCCCTCTTAGCTATTATGAGATAAAGCAAAATTATGTTGCCATGGAATTTGATGTTTTTTATTCAAATTCCCCTCCTCTTCTCAGGCACAGTTGCTGTGTGCGTGTATATGTGTGTGAGTGGTAATTTGATGATAATAACTTCTGAAACTGCCTTGAGGGTTTGAGAATGTTGTGCAAGTAATGTTTGCAGGAAGTCGCTAGCCTACAGCAACTTGATCTTCAGATGACCGATCAGCAGAAGGCTTCTCCATGATCTGGATGACATTTCCATGTGGTTTGGAGCATCATAGACTAAAACCAGAAAGCTCCAGGAAACAGTGGGATGGGTATAAATTCTTGTCTATTGGTGGGAAGCCTTTAATATTGCTTAATCTACAACATCTTTGTTTTTTACCTAGATACTTTGTGATATATTTGTATGTTAAAAAATATGCGAGGATACACATATTGGACAGAGTGCTTAATACTGAAAGCACAGTGACATGTTACAAACAATCCCAAGTCTGAAGTCTTGCTTAACAAGAGTTTTCTCCAATCTGGTGTCTTTGGGATACATTAGATTGACTCCCACTATCCCTAGACAGCTCAGCCTCGGTTATAGTAGTTGAAACCCACAAATATGGAGGACACCTGGATGGGAAGGTTGTTTAAGGGTGTATGACAACTTTTATTGAATCAAATCATGATTCATTTAGAGGTTTGGTGTTCTTTGCAACATCTGAGCAGATTGGAAGGGAAATACATCGGCCATGGGTTTCTGGCTATCAGAAACTTTAATGTCTACTGCCAAGTGCCAACCTATAAAGAGGGAGGGGAAGGCAGGGCAGGACAGGGCAGGGCCAGGAGAGAAGGGAAGAAGAGAGGAGAGAAGAGAAGATGGCAACACTTCTTGCCTGGGCTTAGAAACTAAACAAGATATAGGCTGGCTAGGACTTGGAGGGGAGACCACCAGGAAATAACGTGGCTGTAAACTAGATTAGGTCCTGAAACAAAATAAAACAAAAAGTCTCAGAAGAAAGCAATGGCAAACCACTTCTGTAGAGTTGGCAAGAAAGATATCCCTCCTGCTTCATCCCACATCCCTCCTCTATATCACTGATGTCAAGCAGTGTATTTTGGATACAGGTTTAGCATTCCTTGAAAAGTGCTAGACCCGGGTTAAGAAATTCCTCAAGCAAGAGGACACAGGCAGAATTCCGAGGAGAGCTGGAGAGCTCCCTCCCACTCCTCCCAAATTCTTCTTCCCTGCCGAGCTAGCAGGATGTGCTCCCTCTCATATTGTCTCTCTTGTGATTTCACTCACTTGTTAGAGCCATGTTCAGAAATAGCCCAACTGACAGGTTACAGGTGAATGGAGGGGTGTTAGTGAAACAGGTAGGAGCACCCCAATGCTTGTTGCAATACTAAACCTCTCTGTAGAGTAAGGAAGACGACCTTGATGGAGATATGCAGGAACCATTACTGAGGCAAAAGGAGCTCAAGCATTTTTTAAAATTTTAGAACAGTGACTTAAGCATATGCCTCCCTAATTCACTGAAGTATAAGAAGGAAAAGGAGGCTCAGCACATTCAGACTTGCAAGATTCTGTTATGATTGATTGACTGATTGATTATGTGCCATTGAGTTGTTTTTAACTCCTAGCAACCACCTAGATAGACCTTCTCCATAGAAATCTATCCCTAACCTGGTCTTTCAGGTCTCCCAACAGTGTACTCATTGCCACTGTAACTGAGTCCATCCCCCTTGCTCTGTTATTATAGCCAGTCTCAATCAACGTTGTTTTAGTCTGCCTGTGGAGTTGATCTTTTGGTCTGGTTTACCTAGTGGGGCAGAGAACCTCTGGCCTGTCACCTAGGCTGGAGCACAAACATACACTGGTAGAATTCAGAAGTTATTTTGGCTGACAAAAATGTGTACATACAATTGAACATCTCTACTTATTCTGAAGTTTGCAATTTGGAGTTCACAAATGGCTTTGAAGTAGCCAAAACAGTTCTCTCTCCAAGTAATAAACGCAGTGAAAATAGAGCCACATGAATCTCCTTGGCAGCAGAAGGCACAGAAAACTGATAATACTCTCATTTGGGACGGAACCAGAAATGCACAGCTGGTAGAACCCAGCTCCTTCCTGGTTGAAACCAAGCTTCTGTAATAGCACAAAATTAGCACTCTTTCCATTAAGCACTCATCCTGTTTCTAAATACAGGTGTATTATTCTTTCAAAAGAACGTTAAACCTGTGTTTAAAAAAATAGGTGTAGTGCTCTTCAAAAGAGTGCTAAAGCCAACCATATTTGTTCAATGCCTGACTGGTACTCCCGTGGGCAGATGTGTCTGTGAAAATCCAGTTTCTCCTTTCTCTTACAGCCCAAACCAAAATTCCCAGAAATTGGAGGGGAGGGGGCATACCTTTAACAGCCTGAAGGGGCTCCTCAGAGTTGGCATATCCCAGCCCCTGACCACTCCATCAACCACATAATTGAAGAAGAGTAGATTGTGTTTAAGGCAAACACTGGATCTAGACAAGAGAGAAAACTCAACTTTTAAAACTGAAAGAGCAAAATTTGACTTTAAACTGCCTTTTTGGTGGGCTAGAGATGAGACAAAGACACCAGAAGAAGGACATGTTCTTCAAAAGCAGTTTGTGAGGCATCTTCTTGCTGGGTTAACATAGGTGTGAAGATGAGTGATGTGTCACCGAGATTTTGGCACAACAGATGCTTTTCTTTTCTTTTCTTTTTGCTTTTAGATAACAAGGCATTTGATATACATGATAGTAAGAATGGCATGTATATAAATGTGACTAGATTACAGAGTATCTACAATAATTGGAAATATTTCCTCTGATTCCCCATTTAGATATATAAAATTGTTTGGTTGCCAGCTGAAGGCCACTTCTGCACCATTGGTTTCCTCCCACAAATCCTTTACAAAGCAGTTTAAATCTGATCTGTAATTGCTTTCATTTCTTCCAGCCTCAGATGCATAGGCACAGACACAATGAGACAGCACTCCAGCTGACTAACAGAGCAAAAACCACTGTCCAGTCCATATCCTGCCCTCTGAGCTCTCACCAGTCCAATAATGTCCTCACTCTCACTCCATACAAGAACATAAATTAATTGGCTACTGTTCCCCCACCCCACCTCCAGTCCAGTTTTCAGTACAGGTGTTTGTGTGCATTTCTTTGCTAGTTTCCAAAAGAACCTGAACAGTTTCTAAGAGAAGAAACTGGGCCAAGGAAGGTCAATTGTAAAAATGTCAACAAAAGCATTGAAATCCTCCAAAGGTTTCCTGGCTGCATGGTTGCTATTCCTCTGTTACATTTAAAAGCTCTTGTGAGCTACGAAGATAAATGCCAGCATGCGTACAATTTGGCAACTGAGTGCTTTCTCTAATAACAGTGACATGACTTGCTAGAGTTGCTAGAATGCTGGTTTTGGAGAAGTTATTTAAGTTCTAGCTGATGCCTGCAGGAACAGACAAGCTTTAGAAATAGAGAGATGAACCTCTACTCTGTTGGAAGGGGAGAACATAAGCTGGAATGAACCTAGGAGCCAAGAGTTGGATGAGGAAACAGATTGTTGTTGTCTGCAGAGCCCCAATGATTCAAAGAAGGAAAACCCAGCTTTGCTGCATTCTCCAATAAATGGGAGCAGAGTCAAAAAGAAACAGTCAAAATTCCTGAAAACAAACAACAATCAGGCTTGGAGCTAACCCAGAAAGATGCAAAACACTTAAGAAGTCTCCTAAATTATGCAGTGGTTATTACATAAACTAAAACAGAAAGGTAATATGAGAGAAATTTGTTCTTGGGCAGAAATGAATTCAGAAAGGAGGGTGTGGATTTCAACCAACCATATGTGTGGTTAGCTTCCTGTTCACCTGCATTGCTGCTTCCTCATCCACAAATATGTTTGCATGGGGCCTCCAAGATTACAGTTGGGCGGTGACGGAAGCTACAGTCCTATATATCTACTTTCCCCAAGATGGCATCTTGCAAAAGTATTGAATCTGCACTTCCATGGTCAACCATGTGAGTTACCACCTGAAACCTGCTGGGTGAGAAGTTTTGGGAGTGGCTGTCTCAACATGTCTGGATGGAGCCATTCTTGGGAAAGGCCAGTATATCCATGTAGCATAGAAATCTCAGTTGGGAGTCCAGTTCAATTATGTGCCAAGAACTCACAGTGGGACTGGGAGAAAACAGCTGCCTGCTGCTAATGGTCTTGCAGTAGTGGAGCATATTATAGATGCAACCCAGCATGCACGGATAAACACATATATAAATTAGACAGGGAAGCTTAAGTTTAGTTAGTAAGTTGTTGCTCCTGGTTTAGCAGCATCAGAGGAAGATCAGCCTTCTTGTTATTTATTGCCCAACTTCGTTCAAGCCCAGGTGTGGGAATTAGGAAGCTATCAGTGCCATCTAAAAGCCTACAGCAAAGAATAGGTAGATTATACACATAAAAATAATGTCGGATTTTTGTCTTTGCATGAAATGTTGTTCTGTTGCCAGGTGAATCATGCACCTAGCGTAAAACGGTGTCTTCACAAAACACCGACTCCCTTACATGGACAAAAAGTAAAAACTCAAAAAATTGTTTTATCTTAAGTTTCAACTTCATTGGCTGCATTTAAATAGCAAAACAAACTAAAAAAAAATCCAGTTTAGCCTGGTTAGTTATGCAAACCCAGAAAATTCAGCCTAGCTAATTCTGCCTGTGGTCCAACATAATATCTGTGTAGCCTATCATTTACTGAATAAATCTTATCTTCTGGGTTTGCAGACCATACTGATCTACAAACTAATCACCGGTCTGTTTTCGCACAGTACACTGAGCTAAAATGTGATTGGCTGTTTTGTGGTTCCATGGGTGATTCGAACAGTCACTACTTAACTTACATCACTTTGAATAAAGATTTAGGGTCCTCTGGAAGCTCTTGATCTTATGATGTTCTTTGAATAATCATAAAATGAAGACTTTTCAGAGGACCCTGTATCTTTTTTAATTAACAAAGGACAGAAGTCCTATTAAACATACAAACGATTGCTGCTGTATGTCCCAATTCCAGGTGTAATAAATCAGAAATACAAAGCCCCATATTAAAGACTACTTTTCTGAGGAGTGCAGCCTTAATTTGAAGTTCTTTGTTTGTCTCTCATCGGTTATGCCTTTCGCCCGAAGAAAAGTTCCTATCAGCAGATATCCTGAGCCAGTATTTACACTGTTGGAAAAAGAATTCCCATTAAGGAAAAAATTGCCTGATGATAAGAGAGGAAACTGAGGAGTAGCTGAAAGAAATAATTCGCAGCAATTAATTAATCCAGTATAGAGGATTAATCCTCTATTGGAAAATCGCTACCGTTCATTCTGAGGACACCCTTATGCACGGTTTGTTTACCTGGGCATAAATCCCAGTGACACTAATTGAACTTAGTCTTGAATAAACTTGCATAACATTGTGCTAATAATCCTCCAATGACCTCCGTGAAACCTAGATTTCTGTCTTCCCTTTTGATATAGGGTTACAAGCCTTTCATTTTAAATATTGGATATGACTGTCTTGGGGGACACGGTGGCGCAGCGGCTTAATGACGCTGAAAGTTGCCGGCCAGAAATGGCTGACGCTTCGGCGGTTCGAGTCCAGCCTTCGCGTTAACAGGGTGAGCTCCTGTTTCCTCCCCAGCTCCTGTCAACCCAACAGGTCGAAAACTCACGTGAGTAGATAAATGGGTACTCTCACTCCGGTGGGAGGAAAAATGCTGGCAGCGCCTTGCACAGAGAGACGGGACCAGTTGCCGGTAAGTGCGAAACTGCGCTCGCCCGAAAAAAAGGGCACGAAGCAACGGAAACCCCGCCTCCTGCGCTCGCCAGCTGGGCTCTGCTCTAGGAAGGAGGCTCTGGCAAACCACTTCCGAAAAACAATTGCCTTGAAAACTGCAAGGATTCGTCCAGGCAGTCACTGCAGGGTCAGTAATGACTGAGCGCAGACAAAAAAAAAAAAAAATGACTGTCTTAAAATACAGGATGCTGTAGCTGCTCTCTTATGCACGCTAATGTTGATGGACTAAGAAAGCGGTGTTTATTCCTACTTAAAATACACACATATATTTCTTGATCGAGTGAGGAACAAGGCTGTCTCTCTTCCTCGGCTTCCGGTTTGGATATATCCACTCCTGTTTTGTCTGTTCGATTTTGCCTCTCCTACTTAACAGATGGAAGGGATGAAAGAATTGATGGGAAAGAAACATATGCAGGAGCCACTCTGACTTTTTTATTTCAAACTGAATCTGGGCATATTCCTACATACAGGGTGTAACAAAAATCAGGCCCAGAGACAATTTATTATACAAATGACATTAAATGCTCAAATTGGTTGCTACTTCCTTCTAAGCGCTTCCTTATTCCTGTGATGCATGACCTTTGAACATTCCTAAGTACAGTAACCTTCTATCTGAAAAAGAAATTAATAAAACATATGGTGATTGGCCTATGGGGCCTGACTTTTGGAACATCCTGTTTATATGTGGATTTCTTAGTTTGAATCCAACACTAACTGAGTATAATCCTGCATAGCTTTCCCAAGATCTGGTAGTTATTGATGTGTCCTCCTGTAACAGATAACCCCAATGCCCCCAACACACTGATAACTGAGGTGGAAAAAAATGACCCCATTCATATTAGGAGATGCAGGCTTTTGCTCTCTCCTTGGCCTCAAGTCTTCTACATACAGGGACTGCAGCTATTGTGAAATCGTGTCTGGCATTCTCCTGAAGTCCTGAAATATAATTCCCATGATCTCCAGTCAGCATTGCCTTTGGGAGCTGTAAGGAAGCATCTTTAGACACCAAAGGATTCAGGAACGGAGCGCTAAAGGACCATATATTTATGGATTTGTACAACAGATTGCATACCAGCGGATCACAAAAGGTAGGCAGACTTGGCTGTTGTCAGAACCTGGATGGGAAACCACCAGCGAAATCCTATGCTAGAGTGAAAAGCTTAAAAAAAATCACTGAAGAAGATACGACTGAGCTCCCTTTGATGATGCTGCCTAAAAACCTACATCAATGTGTCCATGGAGTTTCTTGATAGTAACTAACCAAGATACATTAATTATTTTGACCAAGTTGGAAGTAGAGCATTTGATCCAACACCAGCTTTGTTGTAATTCATCACTGTGAGGGAATAAGAATTAAATATTTGAGGAATGGATATATTCTCCAAATTTCCACAAGTGCCTCAAACAGAGCTAAGAAGGGGATACAGATTCATAGCTTTAAGCCTGCTTTGAAGAGCATGGCATGCATGCAACATGCTAGGCTAGTCTAAAATAAAGATAAGTAGACAGTTATGCAACATGTTGTGGGAACCCATCCGTTCTCTCAGGACAGAGATGCAAAAAGTGTGGCTAGGAAGGCACAGATGGCCCCCCAATATCCCTTTTGGGCCCTACCTGTGGCAGGTGGATTTCAAAACTCCTGAACTCTGGCTGAGAATGTGCCCTGGTCCCAACCAGCAATCTGTAACATGTCATGCTAAAAATGGGTATCAAATTTCCATCCTTGCGCTCTGCGCTGGAAACAGTTAATCCAGGGAACAAGAATCTAAGAGCTCTGGTTGCTAGTATTTGTTACATTGAGGTTACAAGTGCAAGAATTCCAGCAAGCACTCCGCTTTCACACGTGACGTCCATATATGTATGTATAGGCAACTTAAGGCAGCAAAACTCTTTTCCATTTCTTTGCCCTTTTTCAAAGCGCATCTTGCATGTTTCCTCTTTGATAACTTTTATAAGCTTGTGAAGAAACTCTCACACTGAGTACCTGTCATAGGCTGTTATGTGAACCAGGCAAACACATGAAGACTTAATGCAATTTGTTTTGGACACAGCATATTTTTAAAATATGGCTTTGAGCGAATAACGTCTGAAGGAGAGATCTCAGGCAGTATCCATCTCTCAGTTTCTACCTGTTTTCATTTAGAGCTTTATCAAGAGGCTTAGTTCGCACAGCGCCTTACACCATCATGCAACTTACACCGTTTTTCTTCCAACTGTACAAATCTTTGGTCCAAGTTTAGCGTGTTCATGTGATCTGTAAATCATGTCTTGTGGTTTCATATTGTGAGGACTGTGGCTGAGTCAACAGTCACACAACTGCATGACATGTGAACCCCACTGCTTAAAATCCGTATCTGCACTCAGGAATGTATTTTTGTCAGTTGTCTAATGCAACTGGCCGATTCTCACAAGGGTGTTTACTGCTCTTTCCCTAATGTGTTCCATGGAACCAGCGACTGCTGCTTGCCAACATGCTCACAGGCACGTTATGAGCATATTGTGAGAATTCAGCCAAGTGTGGCTTAGCCAATAAACCAGGCTGAGCTTCTCGCGTAAACACAGCCCTGGACACTGCAGAAGGAACAGAGGGAGCTCCGACGCACACCTTCCGCCGCGGCCGAAGCCTCTTGAAACATCAAAGAGGCAACTCCCCGCCTCTCAGGTGGCGTTGGAAAGAGCCAGCCACTCAGCCCGCCTCCCCCGCCTTTTCAACCAATCAGGAGGCGCGGCCCGGGCATTGGCGTCCGTGACGTGCCTTCCCGGGGAATCTGCGAAGCCGGAGGAGCTGCTCCAGCTCGCGCTTGCGTGCAGTCGCGCCTCGGTGGAAGAGCGGAGAAGAGCGAGGAGGGCTGGCGGGGGACGGACGGGCGGGCGGGCAGCCGCGGGAGGGAGGGTGCTAGCTGTGGGATCAGCACGCCGGAAGGCTGTGCTGCGGGGGTGGGTTTCCTTTGTATTTGGTTCCCTCCCTTTGGGGAGGAAGGAATGGGCATTTTATCTGAAAAAAAAAAAGGAGATCTGGTGTCTGTGAATAAAAGCACCGGTGATCATCTTCCTTCCCGCCAGCTCGCCTTGATGCATTCAGTGCAGTTGCTTTTTTAATAGAGCGTTTGGGTTTTTTTTAAATTGACGCGGTCTTCGCTTTTTACTGGAACGCGCAATCTTTCTTTTTCCTCTTAGAGCGAGGCGCAGACTGGGTAGCTCTCCCTCCCCCCCCGGTTTTTGGCAAAATCGGGTCTGCAGCTGCTAAATGAATAGCGGCTTGCGAGGGAGGGGGGCTGCTGTGGGCGGCAGGAGAGCGGCTGGTGCATCCGAGGCGTTGTTCGCCGGCTCACCGCCTTCCCGCGGAGCCCCGGTTTAGGTTGGAGTGGCTGCGCGCGGGCATGAGCCAGAATGGCAAGCCGTGGGGTTGGTCGCTGCCCTTGCGTGGGGAGGTCGGAAGCGTCTTAATTCATTCTCGCCACCCCGTCCGTGGGCTTTTCCTTGGGGTTGCTAGGAGCTGCGCCTAAACTCCGCATTCGCGGTCTTGCCGGCTGCAGGGGAGGAGGGAGTCGGCGCGAGGGAGCCTGAATTTCGGGCTCGCCCTCGCCTTTCCGTCGCGCGCGGGAGCAGACCTCGGGATTTCCCCCCTCCCGCGTTTAAACGGCTTTCCTTTCATTCCGCCTCCCGCGCGGTCGGGATCAAAAGGCGAGGCTCGGGTTGGGGGGTGTGGAGGAGATCACCCCATCGTTGCTTTGGGGTCCTTCGGAGCTGGGGGGAAGAAACATGGAGGCGGTGATCGAGAAGGAATGCAGCGCCCTTGGAGGGCTCTTCCAGACCACCATCGGTGACATGAAGGTAAGGGGGCTGGCGCGCGCGCGGGGGGGCTGGATGAGGGGCGGCGCAGGGGCCGCGCCCCCGGCCCGCAGCCCTTCGCAAACCCCGCGGGGGACGGCTCTGCCGCCGACCCACCTGTGCCGAGGTGGTGGGTGGCTGGGTGGGTCGCCGGGCGGGCAGGCGCGGAGGACTAATTCCCTGCGCCCGGAGGGAGCCCACCCACCCGCCTGGGCGCCCCGCGTGCAGGGCCGCGCTTGGCTCCGGGTCCCTCCCGGAGGTGACCCATTTCCCCGCTGCTGGCGAGCCGCGCGGGGTTCCCCTTCGGGGTCCTTGAGCCGCCGCCGCCGCCGCCGCCTCCTCCTCCCGGGCCCCAGGTTTCCCTGATCTGCTGCTGGGGCTCCAGGAGCTGCTGAATAATGGCCTTTGGAGCTGAAACGGTGCAGCCCAAGCCTCTGGCGTTTCCACGCACGCCCCGAGGTGCCTCTGTGCGTTGCAGTTTCACCTCTCCATTCCTCTGCTCTCTCCGGGCCGCTGGGAAGGTATCTGAACGCAGGGCTAGGCGAATGCGGTCCTTGTCTGAAGGCTCGTGCCGCTGTCTCATTTTACCCGTGGAGCCCGAGGCCGCTTAATAAAGACATATGCTGCGAGTAGACGGACCTAGTCCTTCCTAGTTGCGGGTGTTTGCGAATTCCCAGCGAGTTTGCTGAAATGGAACCCCCATGTGCGGTGGCAGGATATCTTTGAAAGCCAGCTGTTGGGGACCTACGGGGAAGGGCCATTGGTTTTACCTCTCCCTTATGAACGCTGGAGAGTGCTGTAAGAAGAATTAGGAGGGGGCTTGCTGTGACAAATCAAGCCAGCGCCCACACGTTTTAACAAATTGACCCAACTGGAGTGACTCTGCTTGCGTTCGACATGCCGGTTCTGTGTAAAAGATCAGGAAAGTTGCTAGCCTGGTTTTCTGTGTAAATGGCTGGCTGAGAAGTTATTCATGGAAATAGTTTTGATCTAATGCAGTGTTGTCCAAACTTGGCCACTTTAAGGTGAGTGGACTTCAACTCCCAGAGTTCCCCAGCCAGCCATGCTGGCTGGGGAATTCTGGGAGTTGAAGTCCACTCACCTTAAAGTGGCCAAGTTTGGACAACACTGCTCTAATGAGAGCCCCTGTGGTCTGACGTGAAGAGGGCTGGACTGTTTCAAATCCACTCTCGGCAACAGAAACTCACAGGGCGACTTTGGATCAGTTGCTTTCTCTCAGCCCGGCCTACCTCACAGGGCTCTGGTTGTGGGGAAAAAATGGAGGGAGGACACACTAAGTCCACCGCTGAATGAAAGGCAGGATAAAAAGCTAACAAATCAAAATAAAAGGCAATATCCAGTGGCCAGAGGCTGATGAAAGGTCGTCTGTGGTCTCCATTTCTCCTCCCCAATTTCTGCTCTACTGTGGAGACAGCTTCGGTACCCCGATGCTCGACAAAACTCCTTTGTTGCCTTTGGCCGAGTGCTTAAAGACACAGCTGGAATGAGTCTTAGAATTGCAGTGAAGGTAACTGCTTTCAGCGATAAGATGTAAGAGTGTGCCTTGTTCACAGTGATGTTTGGGCTTGAGGTCATGGCTACTCTGGGCTTTTAGCTATGAAGGGGGAAGAACCATAGCAGGCAAAGGTGAGGTGTGTTATGTATCCGAACTTTTGTGCATCTCCCCTTAAAACACATGAAAGATCCCTCTCTGACGACTTGCAAGCTGCAGGAGCCCAAATAAACTATAGGGAGCAAGACGGGACAAGTGATCTGATGTAAAGCAGTTCCATAGGATCATGTGTATGTGGCAGTACATGATCCATGGTAGTGCCTACTTCCTGTTCAGATCCCTATGGATTACTGTAACGTGTGGGCATCTTGGTGCTTGGCCCTGATTTTCTTTCCTTTTTTTTTTGGACGCCCCATGAGTCTGCAAAGGTTTTGTTCACCAAGCTGCAGATCCTTAACGTTTAGGACGGTCCTGCATCCATTGAGGGTGAGGTGGGGGGTTGCACAAATAATTCCCAGTTACTTCAGCTGAATTGCACAACCAAAAGATGAGGTGGCAGCTGGAGAAAATGTGGAGCTTTTAAAAGAAAGGGAAGCACGAAGCTGTGTGGGAGAAGAAATGAATGGTCAAAATTCAACTGACGGTGGCATTTTTGAAATACAGCTTTTAATAGCATGGAAGATGGGTTCTTTTTTCTCTCTGCTCTTTTTGGCCAAGTGGAAGTGCATTGATTGATTGAGGGGGGAATGTCCCCATGAACAGCGGCTAATCAGACAGTGGGTGTGGCTTCGCTTGTGTTTGTTTTTTTAAAAAAACCCTTTAAAACTAGATTCTTTTGTACTGCCATCTGAGCAGGTCTCTGCAGATGTGAACAGTGCAGCTTGCTTCGATGTGGATGGGAGGAAAATGGTATGTCAGGAGTCTTGTCATAATGAACTCTTTGTGATGTGGCTGAATCCCGGATCTCCCTTTGTTGAACAGCATGTAAATCTCTCTAGAGGGAGGTCCGGAGCAAAACCTGTAATCATTTTCATTAAGTCCATTTCAGCAGTGGAAACGCTTTAACAAATGCCTTCTTCCGCCAGATGGACTATAAGTAGGCACTGCTAAAGGCAGGAGCTTTATTCTGCCCTCCCTATAACAGGAAGAACTTCGGTTCTGGAAATCTTATTCTGTTGCTACTTGCTGTTGATAGTGTGTACACCTGGAACAACCCCCCACCTTGAAGCATGTCCTTACTTATTTACTGGGGCTTGACACAGCTCAGGTAGCAGAAATAAATTGGAGTTGCAGTATAGTACGGAATGCTATTTGTATCTGCATCTGCAGAACATTAGAGAAAAATTCACGGGGAAGCCAACATTTGATCTGTTTTCTCTTCAATCCTGTGATGTCATTTGCACAACAATATTTGCTGACAGACTCCAGAAGGGGGAGCTGTGCTGGGCTCTTAGCAATTGCAAATCCTGTGGCTCCTTAAAGAGAAGCAGATTGGCCACACCATAAGCTTCCCTGGTTGCTTTCTCACATGCACAGCACCTTTGCCAAAGCTTGCAGTTTCCAAGACCTGCATCCAACCCTTAAATGAAGCAGGATATCTTCCCCGTTGCTGCTACTGAATTTGCTAACTGGGAGGGCAAGCAGCGTCATTTTGACTGTAATCCTTTGCACATTTATTTGAGAGTAAGAGTCATTAAATCTGGTGCGGTTGCTTCCCAGTAAATGTGACACTGGTGTGAGGGACCTGACCTCATTTTCCAGATGCAGCCAAAAAAAAAAAAGTGTGTGTAATGGGACAGAAAACCATACATTGAAATGTATAAGTATTTTCAACATGCTTGTGTGTCTGGTGATAGATTATTAGCAGGCGAACAGGGAGAAACAAAATGCAGACTCACTGGGACGCATGCTTGAGCTGGCTAGAGAATTTAAGAGAAGCATAATGTAGTTTCTTGCAACGGCAGCGTCGGGATGGCTTTGTTTAACTAAAAGGCTGCATAGAGTTGCACAATTCTAACAAAGACTTAATAAACCTGGTTTTCTGTTGTTGGGCAGAGTTAGCCAGGAGCTCCCTCCTTCCCCCAAGCCAACTACTTGACCCAGTCTGTATGCAGTGCCGCAGCGGAGCAGCAGTTTGCTGTAAGAATATGAGTGTACTTTAAATATTTCAGGATGTAGCTTTAAATATTAAATATTTGCAGGGAGACGTTCTGCCTGATGGACTGAACACCAAAGAACCTCTAGCGTTACCTGTCACGGGTATCACGGGGGTGTAGCTTTGGCAAGTTAAGGCAAGGACGGATCCTGTTGAACAGTATGTCCTGTCCAAGCTGGTTGGACATGGTTTTAACTGCTCCGGTTGAGTTACCACCTTGTTGTGAGTTGCGAAATAATGGATAAATCATCTTTGTGCAGACCAGAGGCCTCTAACCCTCAATAGCAGTAGCTTGCCTGTGAAAGGCCTTAATGTCTTAAAAATTCTGATTTGTTAAACTCTCATTTTCAGTTGAAATATTGGTTTGGTTATCACAGATACCCTTTTATCTTTTATCTTTTTCCTGGTGCTAAAATCTACCAGCTGTCCACATTCTTGGTCTTTGGTTTTCTTTGCAGTCACCAGATCTCATTTTCAACTAGAGGGAGATCTTCCCTCCTCACCGCAAATACTGAGAGGTTAAGCTGTTTAAAGTTAGGATGTCCAAGAAGGTGAGGGACAGTCTTTCAAGTAAAGAACATCTGGTAATTCTACTTGCTATTCACTGAATATTACATTTTTATTGAAATAAAAAGTTTGGAGAGCTTTAAACTTAATTTAAAATGTTACAGTCTTTAAAGTAGTCATTTTTAGATTAAATTCAAAGTTCCGTTTTCAAGAGCAATTGTAATGTCAAAAAGGTCTTCCAGGATTGAAGGCAGCAGCTATATCCCATGTGTTGGGTGAACCAGTGAAGTGTGGTTTATTCAATAAGCCATGGTATAAACATGGTTTACTGTGTTGTGCAAGCTTAGCCAACACTGAGTGCCAGCTGAAGAACTGCATTGATTATGGATTTATATGATCTGAAGAAGATCAGGCTATTGAGAAGCAGCTACTGCCCTAAGACTTGGCCCAGCATAATTTTTATGCTCTGCCTTTCTTTAAACCTTGAAATAACTCAGGAAGTTGCAGTAAACTCTGCTCTGATCCCCTGAACACAGGCCATATGCTGTAAAGTTTTGGTAAAAGTTGTCACTTGGTACATAAATTGCTGACCTCTTCTGCACTCCTAGTTGGATCTCTTTGCGAATAAGTGTGTGAGAAAGTGCTGCATTTAATGTTTTGAACTCAATATTGTTTCACTATCTCAAGTTTATATTGGATCAGGGTCAACATAATTCCCCCCTAACATATGCAAAATCACCAAATAAGGGAAGATACAGTCCAATGTGTTTTAAACATCTTTTCTTCTAAAGGATGTTTCTAGGAATAGAGAAAAGGGTTTCGGCCTGAGGTGGTAACTGCAAATAAGGTACAGATAAAACAGGTCTGTGTGTGCTCGTGTGTCCATTGATTGAAAGGGAAGAGAACTCCTTTTCACTTCATTTAGGCCCCAGTGTATATAAAAATCTGAATGCACTGCTAATTCCAGAGTGAAACTCTAGTTTCATTTATTACATAAATGAAATCATCTAACATGTGGTGGGCCAGCATAAAAGCCCCTTTAGCTTGCTAAATTAAAGAGATAAATGGGGCTAGTTGTGTGGGCTGAATTGGGCCAGCTCTGCCCTATTTAAATTTTGCCTCCCATCATCAGTGAAGTTCTTACCACAGGGATTGTAAAGGGACATCTTGCCCCACTCAGCAGAAATTTATAGAGACTTCTCTAGAAAAGGTAGGATCATGGATGTTTATCTCCCTGAATAGATTACAAAACCATTTCTAAAGCTCTGGAGCTCCATTGATCTATACACAGAGACATAGTCTTGAGAGGGAGAAAATTTAGGGCAGTAGTGAATCTTCCCAAGAATAGCTGTACTGCTAAAATCACTCCCTGAGCCCAGCATAAAATTGTTGCGAAAACCACAAAGCATTCCAGAACAACATCTAATTATCTGTAGGCCAAAAGCCAGCATTTATGACCCAACGTCAGGGAAGCTCTGGGTCCATAGGGGCATAGCAGGACCGAAACTGTTGCTCACTTGGAAGAACTTTAATGTTTATCTTAAGCACCTGGATGATTCTCCAGAATTGAATTTCGTGAATTGAAAGTGGAACTTTTCAAGCTCTGTGGGTGTTGTAATATCTGCCAGAAAACAAGTACTGTTTCTCACGTTAAGATACTCACGTTGGCTGTTAAGGATGGAGGTGAGAATGCCATGATTTAGGGAGAGCTTACTCTGTCAGGATCTGTACTGCTTGCCACTGTTGAGGGAAATACAAGTTCTGCTTGTATCAGAGAGTTCTGCAGGACAGTATCAGGCCATCTGCCCATCAGCATGAAGTGGGTCATGCAGCAAGACGGTGATCCCAACATAAACACAATCCATAAGAAGGCGGATGACTTCGATATTTTGAAACAGCTCTGTCAAAGTCTGAATTGAGACCCCATAAAAGGGTTGGGTAGGATCCTAAATGAGCTGTTCATGCTAGAACTCAAATATTGAAGCAGTTCATCCTGGAGGAATGGATCAGAATTCAACACAGTGATATGAATTATCCCAATTACAAAAAGTGTTTGCTTATATAGTTATTGCAGCTAAAAGTAGAGCAGTCAGCCTGAATTTAAAGGGATTATTACTTGTTCACGCTAACATGCTACGTGTTGGATGACTTTGTTTAGAAAATAAAAGCAACAAACCTAGAATATTTGTTCCTTCAGACTCTGCTTATCAGTAGGATCCATGTCAACCTCTGATAACATTAGTGGCCGAAATAAGCAAAATTCTGAAAGGGGGCAAGTGCGTGGAGCTGCAGTTACTCCCTTCTCAGGCCCATGCTTTTGTGTTCATGGTTGCTTTGGAAAAAGCTGCCCTGAACACAGCAACACTTAACAGAGTATGTAACATTCAGACTTTGCTGCATTAGTTGTTATTCATGGAATCTGCAACTTGTGATCCTTCACCCAGTGCTTGTGTTCTGCTAGCATAATGATGATGCTTACAGTGCATGTGTTGGGAGGAGGGCTTCCTTTTTACCATTTAATTTTGTAATAAATTATCTATCTATCTGGGGGATGCGGTGGCTCAGCGGCTTAATGACGCTGAAAGTTGCCGGCCAGAAATGGCTGACACTTCGGCGGTTCGAGTCCAGCCTTCGCGTTAACAGGGTGACCTCCTGTTCCCTCCGCCCCCAGCTCCTGTCAAACCAACAGGTCGAAAACTTACATGAGTAGATAAATGGGTACTCTCACTCTGGTGGGAGGAAAAATGCTGGCAGCGCCTTGCACAGAGAGACGGGACCAGTTGCCGGTAAGCGCGAAGCCGCGCTCGCCCGAAAAAAAGGGGGCGAAGCAACGGAAACCCCGCCTCTTGCGCTCGCCAGCTGGGCTCTGCTCTAGGAAGGAGGCTCTGGCAAACCACTTCCGAAAAACAATTGCCTTGAAAACTGCAAGGATTCGTCCAGGCAGTCACTGCAGGGTCAGTAATGACTGAGCGCAGACAAAAAAAAAAAAAATCTATCTATCTGTCTATCTATCTATGTTATATTTTAACCATTCACACTTTCATTTTATTGCATATGCTGACATGTCTTTATTCTGCAGTTCTTTCTTCCTCCTCCTCCTCCTCCTGGAGGAGATATTTTTGCCAACACATTGTATTGATTCAAAATACAGCTGATTGTTCACTTGTTTGTTTGTAATTAAGTGCAACCAACTGGTCTTCCTTGTTCTGCATTTCTTTGCCATTATAAACAGCTGCAGTATGTTTCTTTTCAGGCTTGGAAAGAGGGGAGGAGGGGAAAAAAAACACCCTTCTGATTTCTCTCGTCTGATCTTGAGTGTTGATCTTGGAAACAATCAACCAAGCAGCTGTCGCACATTGGGGTTTCTTTAAACCAATGGCATTGCTGGGTAAATGGTTAGCTATTTTTAGATGTTCGTGCAGTTGCTCTGGATGTCGGAGGCATACTCCCGAAGGAAGAGCAGACAACTTCCAGAGCAAAATCTTTCCCTACTTGCACCATCTTCTAGAAGTTTGGGTTCAACACAGGTGCTATTCTGAAGCTCAGACCATTGCAACAGCTTTCAGAAATACTCTTCAGCACTTCCGCTGACACTTTTAAATTAAGGCTTAGTTGAAAGCTTGTAATAGGAGTCCCCACCTTTTGAAGCCAGTGGGGCATTTCAATTGTGAAAACATTTTTATGGGTGCCTTCACAAATTGGCTACCTTGGTAAGCATAGCAAGCTACCAATTACTTCTGCTAGGACTTGCCTACATACAGTACCTTTGTCTTTTGGGAAGACAGATGGAAAGTCTTCTGAACAAAGTTGTGGCTATAATTGCTCCCCGGTGTTTATTTTCTTAAGAATCTTGGTTCTTGTATGCATATGTTCTTGGAAGAAGGGATGGTGTGCAGCACTCCACTCTCTTCTCCCCGCTTTCCAGTCTCATCACCATCGGAATGCACAGATGTTCCTTGCTGATTGCTTGAAGTTAAGAGTTGAGGTGGTGAGACAGACGGTGGCTGTTACATAACATACAACAGCTACTCAGCTTCAGGACCACCAAGGGCCATGGCAAATATCACCATTATTTTGGAAGGAGAGGAAGAAGTGAGTTTAAGTCTTCAAGGATATAAAAATCCTTTACAACATTGCGCTGACAGTGAGCAATCAAATTTAAGGTTTCATTCTTGTCTGCAGTAAAGATTCTAATCTAGCCGAGCTTTGTCGGTGAAGCTCTGCCAGGTCAAGACCAGCTATTGCCGTGCAGTATCAGGGAGCTGTGGTTTTTTTTGCATAATCTGAGTTGGGAAGCCTGACTTGCCATAGGAAACTGGTTTCTCAAAAGCAGCTTCATTTTCTTGGGACAAAGCTCTCCCCCGGGCTTTTGTTCCTTGGTTCCTATCCTCATCCACTGGGCCTCCATCCTCCTTTCTCATCTCTCCCATTTATTGTTGTTGTAGTTTCTCTTCAGCTGATTGTGACTGCTAGCATCCTGCTGTCAAACACACCATTCTGTGAAGATGCAGCTTTGTAAAGTACTCCTTACTAACTACCCAGTGATAAGTGGAATCTCCTCCAGCTAATCCAGTGTGACTTTGTTTAGGCGGGGAAAACGCTACATTTGATCAGTGCCTTTTTAATGTTTTATGATGTCTTGATCTGTGGCACTTACTCACCTTGAAGAACCACTTGGCTGACAAAAGCTTCTCTTAGTAGACAAGCCTATGCTGTGTGGCAGGGTCTGAGATCGCTTGCTTTTTTATATCTAGCCTGCTGTAGAAGGACAAACACAGCCACCATGATAAAGAAAGGATAGGGGAGCCTGCCTTTGTAGCTTTGAGAGCCAGTGACCCAAAGCTAGAGTGGAATCTTACCCAAAGGCTGATAGCTATTGCAGGACTTACAATCACTGGCCAACAGAGACAAAGCAAGAGCCATGTTCACCCAACATGCTTATCTGTGGCTAGTCAAGCCATGGCTTGCTTAGTGAACCTTAACTTGGGGTTCACACAGTGTACTGAATCATAAAGCTGCATGGGATTGGTTTGCACAGTATACTAGGCTAACGTGGTTGGCTGGTTTGTGGTACAGTGACTTCAAGCTCTTGGCATGTCAAACGGTATTCTGAATGCAAAGTTTACAGTATGTAGTATAACATTAGGAAATGTTCTGGAGCAAGAAGAGTAATGGAAATACTATTCAAGGCAGGATCCAAAGCCATTCTGTAAATGTTGACCCAGCACCGATCTGTTAAATTTGTTTGTTTGTTTGCATGCATGTATATGTTGCTCCAAATCAAACAGGACTCTGAGCAGCTTACATTCTTCTAAGAAAAAATTAAAAAGTAGTCCATCTAGAGAAAGGACAAACAGGAGACCCTGGGACCAAGGAATACTGGAAGCTTTTATTGTACTGTCTACTGAATCTACCCATTTCCCAGACTCAGCTGATAACCATTGGACTTTACTAACCAGGAAGGTTATTCATGAGTAAAGTTATGTTCCCAGTAAAAGGAGGTCAGTAGTTCTACTGCAGGTATTGGCAACGTGAGACCAATGGGCACCTTGACTCATGGAGGACCCCAGAATCGAGTACGAATATGTATATATTTGTGTGTACACATGTATATTATTTTCAAAAGGTTTAATTCTCATAAGAGGGTCAAAATTATGAGATTTTAGATGAGAACGTCACAATCTTGCAAAGTTGGAGGTTTTACTATATTTTGCCTATTTAAATTATAGGGAAATGCTGCTGCATCATGCAAAATTACTCAGCAGTGCCCAACTTTTCAAAGGGTTGTCAAGTCCTGGTCTACTGGCTTCCTGGTTTTCTACTGTACTCTCAAGTGTCTGTATTCCTGGGCACTTGGTGGGGACTTCTGTTTTGGAGTGAAATGTGGACTAGATTCTTTAAGGGTACCACTACGGCATTCTGGGTTGGGTTTTTTTGTGTTTTAGATTCAACCTCCATGAGCAAGTCTTCCATGTCATAATAGCTTCACCTATTCTACACCATGTTTTGTTTAGTGGTGGCTTATTGAATAAGCCACAGTTGGCTGGCTCATACAACATCATGGTTAACAATGTATGAATCTGGGCATAGTGTCAGACTGGTGGTTCAGTTAACCCTGTGCTGACTGTTGCAGAGGTTTTGTGGCCACTTTTCCCTACCTTAGTATATGGTCATCCTTTAAACTGCAGATTTTTGAAAGTGTATCTGAGGTTTTCTGTATCCAAAGGAAGTACTAAACTATGAACCATCATTGCACTTGTGTCTCTGTGTGTACTTCTGCTCAAAGTTGGGAGTGAATGCGGTATTCAGAACTGGGGGTGCAGAGAGTCTTAGTGGATGGTGGGAGTGCCAATGGAGCATGGGGAAGACTAGCATGTTCAATATCTTTGTCAATATTGTTCTTAGCAGGGACCAGCATTGCATGTGTCAGAAATGTTTGTACAGCCATGCTTTGGCTCTAAAATATTCTACTTTATTAGAGATTGGAAAATGCCACTCTTTGAGATTTTTCTTTGCTGTCAGGTCCAATGCTGTCCTACAAAAGGGTTTTACAGAAATGAGTTTTTGCAAGGAATTCCATGAATTGCTGTGGGTATTTATTAGTAATGAAACCTCTGTTTGATTATATGTTTATGTAGTTGTACACATAGGGAAATTAGCACATGGTAGGGATGCTGAGACAGGCATAGCCGCTTCAGTAAGTTGCCAAGAGGTGTGCTGTGTTCTGGCTCTTGAGGGCTCTAAAACAACTTCTCTGAACTGAATCTAAAGCACTACACAATCATAAGACATGAGGAGTTCAGTGATTTTTCAACATGCTTCCTAGGATAGTGGCAGAAGGTGACCAAGTTTAGTAGCTTAAAATTGTAGCTCTGCTGAAAAATTTGGCATCTCTTCATCATAGCTGGATGCTACTGGGATGAAGTCTATTGAATAAAGTGTGTTTGACTAACCAAGGAAGACAGGCCATATGCATTTATTAATTAGTTATCTTGCCTTTCATTTAGGAGCTTGGCAGAGCATACATAGTGGTTCCTTTTCCTATTTTCCCCTACAACATCAACTCTGTGAGATAGTTGGGCGGAGAAGAAGAGTGCCTAGCCCTAAAATCACCTAGTAAGCTTTTGAGGCTGAGGGTGGACTAGAACGTGGGTCTCCCTGCTCTTTTATCCACTACACCATGCTGCTTAAGTAAATTTTAAAATAGCCTCCCCAAGATTATGCTGACCTAATGTGTGGTACTTAAGTTCCCAGAATTCCAACCTGACATAGCCTCTCTGGAAGTCCTGGGCAGTTATCTTTGTCACAGATGTCCTCCAGTTAAAAATACCTGCCAGATGTTATGACAGGTCGTCATGTGATGTTCTATTGTGTGCCCATGACTCTTGGGGTCCTTGGGAAGGTGGTTGTACTCCTACTCTTACTAAAAATAATTCCCCGAGGAAACATAAAAAGGAATTCCTACTTCATAGCATTCTTGGCTTTATCAAACATCTGACGGGCTAGAATAAGCCAAAATGTGGCTGGCTTGTTCTTTACTTTGTTTTTCGTTTAATATGTTATGCAAACTCAGCCATACAGGATTTGTAAATCATAATTGAGGAGTTAATGTAATGTGTGAACTCAGCTAATTGTGATTTATTCAGTAAGCCACAGTAGGCCATCTAAGGTGATATTTGTTCTTGATCAGATATCCAGACTTTGAATATCTTCTTCCTAGATGTCTTTTGGATCATACAGGTAGACCTCGCTTACTGATTGCCTCATTTAGCAACCATTTGAAGTTATGAAGGTGGAAAAAAAAGCTTTGCAACCAATCCTCACATTTACAACCATTGCAGTGTCCCACAGTCATGTGATCGCCATTTGTGTGCTTTGCAATTGGCTTGTGACAAGCAGAGTTTATAGAGAAGGTGGAAATAAAATTGTAAATCATTGTCATGTGATGTTTTGGTTAACGACCAAAGGGGAAGTGAGGTCTTAAGCCCATTGTGGTCATGTGATTTTTCACTTGACAACCGCAGTGCTTAGCGGCAGAGTTGCTGGTCCCAATTGTGGTCGCTAAGCAAGGACTGCCTGTATAAGCCAACCTTTATGTTGTCAGCAGCATTACTGGGATTCCTTAATACTTCACAGAATTGCTAAGAATTCAGCTTCACCTTGTGGTTTCCTCCCCTTAAATTGATAACTGGAGCGAAAAGCATTGTGAACTGGAATTTGGCGAAAGGCAGATGTTTTAGAAGAATTGCACGAGTTTCAACTGTTTTATAGATTGGAATTTGCTCTTTGCTTTCTGTTTTGCAAGTGGCCTTTTCCCTCATTGATTGAATGAAATATTTAGGCAACGAATGTCACTTTGGTTCAGTAAACCCATTTCTTAATCACGTTAGCAATGCACATGTTGACATACCTCTGTGGGCAAAGTTCTGTCATACAATGTTTTGATATGTTCAGTTTAGGTTAGCAGGTCCCCAAACTTCAAATCATCCCGTGTGGTAGAGCATTTGAATAACAGGATAATTCTAGTTAGCTGAATCTGGTTAATATTTATACTGAAAGGTCTAGACAAGTGTTTCTCAACTTCAGCAACTTTAAGATGTGTGGACTTCAACTCCCAGAAATCCCCGGCTGGGGAGTTGAAGTCCACGCGTCTTAAAGTTGCTGACGTTGAGAAACACTGGTCTAGGGGGTTAAATAATGCATTTGAAGAGTAGGGAAGAATTGCAAACTAGTCAGGTGTTAACAGACTGTAATTTTCTTGTCTTAGCTATTTGCCAGAATTGGAAGCTATAAAGCCAGAAATACAAAGCCAGAGGAGGTTTGGGTATATATGCATGGAAACAGCTTGTGCTGCATGAAAAATGAGTGTGCTGCTAGTGCAAACAAATAAACTTTTATTTATTTAACATATAACCCCCTGCTCAGTTAATTACATGGGCAGATTTGCCTTGGGTTGCTGTCTGATCTGTGATTTCTACCCCACCTGGAGCAGATATATTTTTAAGATAATTGTTTCCACAGCTGCAACCCACAAAATATTATTACCAGCTTATGCAATTGTGTTTTGTGTTCTTACTCTGATGTCCCACTAAGTATATCTGGCAAAAGCTAAAAAGAGGACCCTTCTCTAAAAAGAAAGCTACATTTTAGGGATTTATAATTCAGCTGTGGGAAGCATTTCCTTTCCCAGTTTTCACATTCATACTACTTTTAGTAGCAAAGCGATTTTCTTCTCTACTCTTGAAAAAATGTGCAAGAAATTTGGGTCACCAAAGGCCAGTCATGAGATTAGTGATCATATTGCCTTGAGTTCATAAAGTTTTCCTCTAAATTTCTGTTATTCCACTGTTAGACAAACAAGGCAGAAGAATGCATTTAGGTCAACTGTGTCCCTTTCTGGCAGGATAGCTAGCCCTGAGGTTGCTGTGACTCAAATTGTGAATCAGTTAAATACAATTTATTTAATTTAATCAAGGTTGTGTAAATTCAGGAGTAATTGAGTCATAGCAATTAACCTGGATTAGTTCTCTCTTAATCTTCATGCTGGATGGATTTTCCCCCCTCCTACCTTAACTCTTCAGTATCAGCTTATGGCTAATATGAATTTTTTTTTACTAATACGGAGGGAAGAAAATAAATAAAACTACTATTGCAGGCTAATTAATTTGGAGTAAAAGATTGTGATTTTAACATAGTGTGTCAACATAGCTGATAGATTTAGGAGACTGAAAGCGGGAAAAATAGCATTCTGCATATATTTACAGTTGGCTAGTAAACTAACTGAAATAAGAGCTTTCTTTTGAGTTAATTAGGATGGTGCGTTTGTGAAACCTTGGTACTGTACTTACAGTGCAATAATAGTAATCCTTGATGTTAGGATTATGCTACAATGCAACTTTTCCCAACCTGGTATTCTCCAGAAAGTTCTGAGTTCCAGTTTAGTATGTTTGGATAAGTGTGTTTTTAAGTGACAAATGTCAGTATTCATTTGGTTTTAGCCATAATGTTTCTTCCTATCTCAGAGGAAGACCTGAGTAGCATTTTCTCAAAATATAGGTTAAGAGTGAAGAACCTGTGGCCATCAAATTTTTTGGGGCTATAGTTGGCATTGTCTCTTTTCAATAGTTATTCTGCCCAAGGTTGAGTGGAATTGGAATTTTGAATCATCCGGTTTTATTGTGAGGGAGAATAATTGCTGTATTAGGTTGCATGTGTTAGTTCCACCTGGATTTTCTTTCACTAGCGAATGTAGTGAAAATCACATTAACCATGAAGAGAAGCAGAAAACTGCACTGTAGTATAATGAACAAGAGATTAATCTTCTGTTTTGATTGATTGGGAGGGTTATCACAGCCAGTTGGCTGTTGTTAAGTGAATGGGATGATGTGGCAACACTATATAGCTGCCCAGATTTTGCAGGTTATATGAATCTAGAATTTCCCCTTCACCTGGAAAATCTCTGTACACATGCATTGATCCCTATAAAGGCCTCTTCATCATGTGGGCTAAGCATGTGGGCAACATAGCTGTCTAGTTTACAGGTAGCAGAATAAAGATGCCAAGTGAGGCCCCTCTTCCTTCATTAAATCACGGGTGCACTTAATGTGATCCTCTGATGTTGCTAACTCTATGGTATATTGGCTAAGCTGTTGGACTAGGACTGGGGAGATCCAGGTTCAGGTTAACCTTCAGTCATGAAACTTAGTGAGTGAGCTTGGTCAGCCACTCATGTCAGCCTACCCAAATGGGTTGATGATATGAAGAAAAGTTGCTATGTACGTTGCTTTGAACGTCTGGAAGAAAGGCAGGTTATAAATCTAAGGAGTAAATAAGTAATGAGGTAAAGGATAATGGATTAAACGTTATGAAATATACTACAATGAAAACATTGGTGAAAGCTTCATGTTGTGTTAAGAAACAAAACAAAGCAAAAAATCCTTGACAGATGAAGTAGATGGTTTTGAAGTTCAGTGAGAACGAACCAGAGAGGCAAGAAATCTGAAGATGACTGAATGAATTGCTGTTTTGTTTGGTGCTTGTGCTGAAGGTTGGGGCCAGAGAGGGAGTCTTGCGTACTTCATTGGTACTTCAAAATCATCAACAGTTGACAGATCTTTTGCTCAGCCCAGCATTGCTCCGATCTAGTTTCATGATTATCGAGAAGTGACTGATCCTTGACAGAATAGTGTCTGTATTTAATGGGTCTTTTGCAGTGTCTCCTGGGAAAGGTGGAATGATTCAGTAGTTGTCAAATTGTCCCAGAGCAATTGCAGCCTTCTATCAAAACCAAGACAGAGTTGGGCTGAGTTTGAGGGGAAAGGGGATTAGGAGGGTGGGAATTTACTTGCTCTAATTGCATTCTCTCCAGATTTTGTGTTTGAAAATTTGTAAGGGGAAAATTGTGGTTTATACCTACAAGGATGCATAGGATTATTCTTTGTCTCAAATACACCAAATAATTTCATTTTATACCTTAGCTGAAATAGAAGTCTGAGGTGTTTCTGGCTCAAGAGCCAAACATCCATATCCAGATGATGACACGGGCTTGGCTCTTTCCTGAAATCTGTGCTCTATCATCAGAGATCTGGAGCTTCAATAGAAGAGAATACATGTAGCTCAGGGTTGAACTGTAGAGTCCTTGGGGTTCTCTGAGCTTGGTTGTTTTCTTGAAGACGTTTCATTACCTGACTAGGTAACATCTTCAATGCTAACTATCCTAGTCTGATAATGAAATGCCTGCAAGAAAACAACCAAGCTCAGAGAACCCCAAGGACTCTACATCTGGAACTTCATTGGAAAAATGTGAAAACCGGCCCCAATGGAGGAACTCTTGGGAAGGCCTTCAAGTCCCCGTACCTAAGAGGAGCTACTTCAGGGTGCTCCTTGCACTCTGTAGTAAATTCTTCCTGCAAAATGACAGTCTTGCCTCTGCTTGATGATGTCATCTAGCCTACAGGAGAATTTCTGGGGAGTAATCAGACTTTTGGGTAGACTCTTCTTCACCCTTGTTTTAAATAATGTTTTTCATGTTGTCAGTGCAATAAAATGGAGCTTGATAGAAAGTGTTGCACATTTTGCAAAATTTCCACTCTGCTTCTACTGCTCCTGGAGTGATTTTTTTTTTTTCATATTTTTATAATTTCTGCAAATTTCACATCTTGCGCACCACAGAGCAAATGTATGTGCATTTATGTGCCAGTGGCTCTTAAACTGGAGGTAATTTGGGTATAGGCTGGGGGTAACAGAGCAATTTGTAATTGCTTGTTTGTGAGTTGAAGATCCTGTTTGTGACTACTGCTGCTGAGACACTTGTGTAAAATAACGAAGTTTGGTTTTCTTGTGGGGATAATGACATTATTTGAGACCGGGAAAAGGGGTAATTGGGTCAAACAGTTTAAGGATCTGTGATACGTACTGTATCCTCATTCTTATTCCTATGCTGCTCTTTGGGCCAGTTTGAACAAATTGAAGAAAATGCCACAATTAAAAACTTTTCCATTTGTGAATATATGTTTGAGAACTGAATATCTTCACATTCTGGCTGATGGGGGGTTTAAAATGCTGTATTACCAGGGTTCTGTCTTAGTTAGAATGAACTTTAACAACCTTCAGTTGGTTGTGTGTATTGTAGCTGGTGTATAAACAAGTTGCTTGTTTTTCCCAGCTCCTTTGTAAAGTTAAGAGAAATGGTTATTCCAAAGTAGCCCAGTTTTTGAATGTACCCAAGGTTAGGGTGTGAATTTGATAGGAAGAAACTCTTCTGTGCTGATATGAACTTGCTTTTCATCCTGGGTCTTTCAGAAAAACATTGATCAACATTACCTGTGTTCTTATTTATCGCTCTGTACTTTTCTTTTTCTTTTTTGTAAGTTTGCTTACCTTTTCAGAAATGGGGGAATATTTGTATTGATTGAAGTTTTGTACTTTTTCTCTTCCAGGGAAGTTATCCAATTTGGGAAGATTTCATAAATAAAGCAGGGAAACTCCAGTCTCAGCTTAGGTAAGCTATTCTTGTCTACTGGGGTGGGCAATTCCTTGTGATGGCAGGACATAACCTCACTTTAAAAAATTGGATCTTCAAGTGTTATAGACCGTTTGTGGGCATTAATTTGCAAGCAAAGCAAAGGAATTGGCTGTGCTAGGTCAGTTTGGGACAGGTAAGTGGGAAATGTGTTAAACAATGAAGTGGGTCCCTTAACCCCTTCATGGATCACTGCCTTGTCGTGGCGAAGGGGCTTGTGTAACTCAGTGAAGCCATGAGCTATACCGTGCAGGGCCACCCAAGACGGACAGGTCATGACAGAGAGTTCTGACAAAATGTGGTCCACTGGAGAAGGAAATGGCAACCCACTCCAGTATCCTTGCCAAGAAAACCCCATGGACAATGTTAAAAGGCTAAAAGATATGACGCCGGAAGATGAGCCCCTCAGGTCGGAAGGTGTCCAATATGCTACTGGGGAAGAGCGGAGGGCAATTCCAAGTAGCTCCAGAAAGAGTGAAGCGGCTGGGCCAAAGCCGAAAGGACGTTCAGCTGTGGATGTATCTGGAAGCGAAAAGAAGGTCCGATGCTGTAAAGAACAATATTGTATAGGTACGTGGAATGTAAGATCCATGAACCAAGGCAAGCTGGATGTGGTCAAACATGAGATGACAAGATTGAACGTTGACATCTTGGGAATCAGCGAATTGAAATGGACGGGAATGGGTGAATTTAATTCAGGTGACCACTATATCTACTACTGTGGGCAAGAAACCCTTAGAAGAAATGGAGTTGCACTCATAGTCAATAAGAGAGTGGGAAAGGCAGTAATGGGGTACAACCTCAAAAACGACAGAATGATCTCAGTGCGTATCCAAGGAAAACCATTCAACATCACAGTAATCCAAGTCTATGCCCCAACCACTGATGCCGAAGAAGCTGAAGTTGACCGGTTCTATGAAGACCTACAAGACCTTCTAGAACTAGCACCAAAAAAAGATGTCCTTTTCATCATAGGGGATTGGAATGCTAAAGTAGGAAGTCAAGGAGTAATCGGAATAACAGGCAAGTTTGGCCTTGGAGTACAAAATGAAGCAGGGCAAAGGCTAATAGAGTTCTGTCAAGAGAACAAGCTAGTCATAGCAAACACTCTTTTCCAACAACACAAGAGACGACTCTACACATGGACATCACCAGATGGTCAATACCGAAACCAGATTGATTACATACTTTGCAGCCAAAGGTGGAGAAGCTCTATACAGACGGCAAAAACAAGACCAGGAGCTGACTGTGGCTCAGATCATGAGCTTCTTACTGCAAAATTTAGGCTTAAATTGAAGAATGTAGGGAAAACCACTAGACCACTCAGGTATGACTTAGATCATATTCCATGTGAGTACACAGTGAAGGTGATGAATAGATTTAGAGGATTAGATTTGGTAGACAGAGTGCCTGAAGAACTATGGACGGAGGTCTGTAACATTGTACAAGAGGCAGCATCTAAAACCATCCCAAAGAAAAAGAAATGCAAGAAAGCAAAATGGCTGTCTGATGAGGCTTTACAAATAGCTGTGGAAAGAAGGAATGCGAAAAGCAAGGGTGAAAGGGAAAGATATAAGCAACTGAATGCAGATTTCCAGAGAATAGCAAGGAGAGATAAGAAGGCCTTCTTAAATGAACAATGCAAAGAAATTGAAGAAAACAATAGAATGGGGAAGACTAGAGATCTCTTCAAGAAAATTGGAGATATCAAAGGAACGTTTAGTGCAAAGATGGGCATGATAAAGGACAAAAAAGGCAGGGACCTAACAGAAGCAGAAGAGATTAAGAAGAGGTGGCAAGAATACACAGAAGAACTATACAAGAAAGATCTTAATGTCCCTGATGTCCATGCTGGTGTGGTCACTGACCCTGAGCCAGACATCCTAGAGAGTGAAGTCAAGTGGGCCTTAGGAAGCATTGCTAACAACAAAGCTAGTGGAGATGACAGTATTCCAGCTGAGTTATTTAAAATACTAAAAGACGATGCTGTTAAAGTGCTGCACTCAATATGCCAGCAAGTTTGGAAAACGCAACAGTGGCCACGGGATTGGAAAAGGTCAGTTTACGTTCCAATTCCTAAGAAGGGCAATGCCAAAGAATGCTCAAACTATCGCACAATTGCACTCATTTCACATGCTAGCAAGGTTATGCTCAAAATCCTACAAGCTAGGCTTCAGCAGTACGTGAACCGAGAACTACCGGATGTACAAGCTGGGTTTCGAAGAGGCAGAGGAACTAGAGATCAAATTGCCAACATTCGCTGGATCATGGAGAAAGCACGAGAGTTCCAGAAAAGCATCTACTTCTGCTTCATTGACTATGCAAAAGCCTTTGATTGTGTGGATCACAACAAACTGTGGCAAATTCTTAAAGAGATGGGGATACCAGACCACCTTACCTGTCTCCTGAGAAATCTGTATGCGGGCCAAGAAGCAACAGTTAGAACCGGTCATGGAACAACCGATTGGTTCAAAATAGGGAAAGGAGTACGACAAGGCTGTATACTGTCCCCCTGCTTATTTAACCTATATGCAGAGTACATCATGAGAAATGCCAGGCTGGAAGAATCACAAGCCGGAATTAAGATTGCAGGGAGAAACATCAATAACCTCAGATATGCAGACGATACCACCCTAATGGCAGAAAGTGAAGAAGAACTAAAGAGCCTCTTGATGAGGGTGAAAGAGGAGAGTGCGAAAGCTGGCTTGAAACTCAACATTAAAAAAACTAAGATCATGGCATCTGGACCCATCAATCCCTGGCAAATAGAAGGGGTAGAAATGGAAGCAGTAACAGACTTCATTTATTTGGGCTCCAAGATCACCGCAGACGGAGACTGCAGCCATGAAATTAAAAGACGCTTGCTCCTTGGGAGGAAAGCTATGGCAAACCTAGATAGCATATTAAAAAGCAGAGACGTCACCTTGCCGACAAAGATCCGCATAGTCAAAGCTATGGTTTTTCCAGTAGTAATGTATGGCTGTGAGAGCTGGACCATAAAGAAGGCTGAACGCCGAAGAATTGATGCCTTTGAACTGTGGTGCTGGAGAAGACTCTTAAGAGTCCCCTGGACTGCTAGGAGGTCAAACCAGTCAATCTTAAAGGAAATCAACTCTGATTGCTCATTGGAAGGATTGATAATGAAGCTCAAGCTCAGATACTTTGGTCACCTAATGCGAAGAGAGGACTCTTTGGAAAAGACCCTGATGCTGGGAAAGATGGAAGGCAAAAGGAGAAGAGGACGGCAGAGGATGAGATGGCTAGATAGCATCACTGAAGCAATGAGCATGAAATTGAGCAAACTCAGGGAGGCAGTGAAAGACAGGAAGGCCTGGCGCAATATGGTTCATGGGGTCACGAAGAGTCGGACACGACTTAACGACTAAACAACAACAACAAGGGTCCCTTAAGTACTACATAGCTTGAGGCACCCATGTTTAGCCCTTATTTTAGGGAAAACAGGAGGGAGGAATAAGGCTGCCATGAATTGATTTATTTGCTATTACACTGTACGAGCATGTTCCAGGTGCAACCAGGTGGGTGCTTGGGGACTGAATGTGGCTCAAAGATTTGACCATCCATACCATATATCAGTGTTTTTGCCTTTATTTTTGATTATCAGGCTTTCTCTAAGGAGACCGTGTTATTTACCTTTAATCTGTTGCATCAGCAGAGTTTATACAATTTGCTAAGCATGGCTTGCTAACTAAACCACAGTAGCATGCTAAGACAAATCATGGTTTATTCACTGTGGTTTATTAACTACACTGCATTCAACATATGAAAGCATTTTGCAAAAGCTGAGCAGGCAGACACCCCAGAAGGGAAACTTACAAGACTTCACATCTGAGCAATGATGGCAGTTTGGGTTTAATTAAGTTAAAGGAAAAGAGTGATAAAGCTTCTAGGAGTACTGAGTGGTTTTTACCCTTGTCTGATGTGCTTACTGCCTTACAGAAGGTTTTTGTATCTCAGTTGTCAGTAAAACTGATCTGGGAGGCTGCAGTGCAACTGGCCACTGGGAACTAAAATTAGGAGTGAACGATACAGCTAGTGAATAACAGGCAGATCTGTCTTGTGTCCTGTTTTTGTGATGATTCAAACGCTTTAACACCAAAAAAGGAAAGGAAAAGAAATCGGTTAGCAAAATCTGGAATATTACTTGCTCCCTGGAATTTATTTTCTCTAGCCAAACAGTCATAGAATTGAAGAGTTGGAAAGAGCCATGTAGACTAGCAAATCCAAATCCTGCTTAGTGCAAGAATCTGAATGGAAAAGTTCCAGACATATGACTCCCTAGTCTCTAGTGAAGGGGAGCCACTGTCAAATTGCTCTTACTTTTAAGAATTTTTTTTTCTGAGTTGGAAAAATTGTGTGTTCTGTCTGAGGAAGTGCAACCCCATTTAGAACTAATGGTGGAGAATCCATGGTAATGGAGAAACTAGGCTTAATGTGATGTGAGAGGCCAGTTGTTTCTATAACTATTTATTTATTTATTTATTTAGTATGCTGCCCAATAGTCATGGATTGGCAGCTGTTTTAAAGGGGGAGAGAGAACATGAGAGCTAATGTAGTATAGTGGTTAAGTATTCTATCAGGATGACCCAGTTCATCATCAGCCTTAGGAAGTTTGGGCTAGTCTCTTAGTTCAATCTACCTCACAGAGTTTTTGTAGAGATAAGATGAAGGAGAATCTCCATCTCAGCTGCCTAGAGTTTCTGGAGAAAAAGCAGAATATAAATCTTAACACCTAATAAGCCATATAATTATGGAGTTAGAGGGCACAATCAGGACCATCCATTCAATCCTCTGCAGTATGCAGGAAAACCAATTCAGTCATCCATCGGTGGTGGCAGTCCAGCCTCTTCTTACAAACTGTCAGAGGCAGAGAGTACACAGTCTCTGTAGGTAGACTGTTCCATTGTTGCATAGATCATAAAGTCTAAGGAAGTTTTTTCCCTGTAATAAAATGTAGGCAGCTGTAACTTATATCCATTATTTCTGGTCCTGTGATAGTGGACATCCCAGGTTTCTTCAGCCTATCCTGTTAGAACATGACCTCAATACCTTGTGTCCTCTGAACCTTGTCCAGCCTGTCAGTATTCTTCTGGAAATGGGGTGCCCAGAATTGATTTAGCATATTGTGTACACTAGAAGTAATATGGCCAGTATGCTTAAGGGGTGGGTTGGGTTAGTGATGTAGTGAGGGAATGAAACAGAAAAAGGAATAGAGTGCAAATATTAATTTACTTCATAGAATTAAAGACTTCCTTTAGTTGAGCTGGGCTCCTGGGCACTATTTGGGCATGTCCAGATACATTCCTGGCAACAATATTAAAATGGTTTGCCATTGTCTTCTTCTAGGATGATCTTTTGACTTTGTAGTCAGGCTTTACTGCCTTGATTTCCTGATTGTTTCCCATCTGAGGAGTAGCCAGCTCTGATCCCCGTTAGGTTTTTCAAGATCAGCTAAAGTCAGATGGGTGCTGTTACCAGGTAGCAGGGGGAAAAGAGCTCTCTTCTAAGTTGGGATTGAGTGCTGTGGAAAGGGAATTTGTTGTCCTGAATCCATCACAGTGGTTCTTCTTCTGTGAATCTATGGGGATTGAGTCACCGGAGATTCTTAGTGGATCTCTTTAGCCTATTTGGGGGATGAAATACTTGGAAATTGAAGAGGAACGAGAAGATTGCATGTTACTTTCTACACCTACTTTTTTCCTTTCGAGTTAGTCTCCAGGTCCCTGTAATTCTTGGTAACATTTTTGGAAGTGGTTTGCCCTTGCCTTCTTCCTAAGGCTACAAATGAGTAACTGGCCTGAAGTCACCCAACTGGCTTTGTGCCTAAGGCAGGGCTAGAACTCATAGTCTCCTGGTTTCTAGCCAAAGTCTTTAACTACACCAAACTGGCTCTCCTTTTTTTACTCATACTACAGAGCAAAAAGAACATATGTGAATGTGAGAAAAGAGGACTAGGAAAAGGAGGAGGAAAGCTGTCTGGAAATACAGGCTGAGGAAAAACTGAGGTTTTACTGGAAAGAATTGTTTGGCTTGGGTGAGCCCTTTGCTGAAAAAAGAAAGCAAATAGTAATTAGTATACTTGTAGGTTTACTGTGGGTGGTGAGTAGGAAAATAAGGGGAACCAGTGTAGACATGTGAAATGAAAGTCTGTCACAGATGTGAAGCAACGTGGAGTTTTCTCTTGCTTCAGGATGGTTTGATTGCAGTTGGAGCTCACTCTAATTTTGTGAAGCATCTGGCTATATCCAGAATTGTATGACCATTGCTGGGGTGGGTTCACATATCATTCTAAGCTGTCATGGGCTTGTTAGGTTTGAGGTTAGTGTGTTCTTGGACTGAGCAAAGATCTAGGGTCAAAGGAGAAGATGTGATTTGGAGCATGCATGGGGCATACACCCAACATCTGTTGAAAAGACTTTCAGGCAACCTCATCTTTTTCTGGGTTTGCACAGCTGTTTAGTATGTGATCTTGGAAAGAGGCATCATTTAAGATGCTCCCAGCAGGTGATCTGTGCGCAGCTCCAAATCACTTTTTGCTGCTGGAATCCATATCACTGTTCTATTGTAGTTTGTTATGTAAGCAGAGGCATAATGGGCTTCGTTTTGCTTGAGGTTACTGTGTTGTTTGAATTCAGCCTGTTGCAGTTCATTCAAAAAGCCACCATCAAATCATGGTTTTACTATCATTTATGAAGCTGATCCAAGCTGTAGAATGAGGACAGGAGATATATATACTGGTTAACTTGCCCTTGTTCCTCAACTTGGAGACAAGGCACTTAAAATAGCACCAAAGTTAAGCTTGCTAGCAGCTGTCAAATGTTTAGTTTTTTTTCCTTGATTTCGGGATTCTGGGTTTTTTTTTCCCTTCCACCTGCTGTATGCCTTTCTTTTTAGTTCATCCCCAAAGTCATGCCCCAGATTCCTTAAAATTTAAATCTGAATATGCAATTAATTAAGCCAAAGAGGGAAATAATTCAGTATTAAGTTTTTAAGGTGAACAGAGTCTTTAAGACCTACTTATTCACCAACTGCCTACTATATTTAGGGAATGTCTTATATCTTGCTGAAGGGAGAATCTGGGGACCTGTTGCAACTAGATTTGTGTTGAAATGGGACTACGTGTCTATAGATTGTTTGGGAATTTGTGCTGAAAGCTTAGCATGGTTACCTTTTCTTTTATTTGGCAGAAGTTTCAACCGAGAACCAAATTAAACTGATCCCAGACTATATTTCTTGAAGCGTTGAATGGGGAATAACAACCTGAATATCCTATAGTTAAACCAAAGAAAAATCTCCATGCACATACATGAGTCATAATGTGTAGCATATTTCACTATGTTGTAGTATCAATTTGGGGGGGGGGGGGGCTGGATTAGCTCACTTTTGACCCTACCAGTATGCCTAGTAGAGTGCTAAATCGTAATTTAACATATGAAGCAGGCCACTGACTTTCCACAAGCAGTGGCTTACCACAATCTGAACACAGTCTTAGTTAAGATTGTTAGGGCTGTCCTACAATACTTAACGGGAAAATCTCAGTGGTGATTTACCCTTCCCACTAACCAGCATCACTGTAATACATCAACATATTCTTTGACACGTGCTTTTCTGGACTGATGCATGACTCAGAAGAGGTTTCATGTATACCCTGTTTCCTTTATTACTTCAGTCTATTCCAACAGGGCTTTTGTGGGACTGCTTCATGATGGGTGTTCTGTAGGGTCAATTGTGCATTTGGATGTTCCTAATGGCATTCAATATCTTTTGCCTTGGGAGCTGTTTCATCTTGACATTTATTGTAGAGGACATCTAAGGTGTTCTAACTTAAATGAAAAGGAGAAGCTTCCCCCAGTTCACTTACAGAATCTGAAGCTTCTTGACCAAAAGATTGCTTGGTCATCTAGGACCAGAGATGTAAATAGTGTCTTGGGTTGATTTTGCTCCCAAATACTTGTAGACCAGGTGTCTGCCACTTGTTTGATTGAAACAGATACACACTTGCATACTTCTGTTATCTTACTGTTGTCTGAAATAAGACAATAGTATATCCTTTATATAGTAGCAAGACTTGATAAGCCAAAATTTTACTGTGAATACAGAATAGCTTTTTCTCCAGATGGGAAACAATCTTATGAGTCATTGACATCCCTACCAGCAGCTCATAGAATCCTAGATTCCCAGAGTTGGAAGGGGCCACTTAGGCCATTCGTAGTCCAGTCCATCTCAGTGCAGGAATCCAAACTAAAGCATCCCCAACAGATGGTCATCTAACCTCCAGTTGAACACATTCAGTAAAGGATAATGTCATGGCATTTGCTGTTAGTATTTTAGTTTTTAATCACTTCCATTATTTCATGTCATACTCTTCGGGATGTCAAGAACAGGTCTTGACTAATGTCTGCTGATGACATCTTTCCTACTGTTAAAATATTAAGAGTTGCTCTTCTTTGGCTGGGATAACATACACTAAACCATGATTTACTAAATTAGCCTCAGTAGGCAGAGTTTACACAATGCTAAGCCCCAGCTATGGCTTACAAGCAAGAAAGGCGGGTTTCTCATGACATGCTTGGCCAAAATCAGCACAGTCTGCCCTGCAGGGCCCCAGAGATTATGCTAAGCTATCACTTAAGCTTAGCTTGTTGAATAAATCCCAACTAGCTAGATTGATTCATAATGCTAAGCCATGAACCATGCTTTACTAATTGCACCAGTGGGGTTTGCACACAGAGTAAGCGAAAACCAAATGAATCACATGATATTTCAATGCAGTGTGCAAACTTAGCCAATAAGGTTTGCACTTTTGAGCATCCAGTCTATTCTTCTTTAATTATTGCATTGCTTCTTATTGCAGAGTTTTAGACAATAGAGAAGTACTTTCTACTGTTACTCGTGGTCCTTTTGCAGGGGGGGGAAAAAAGCAAATTAGGAAGCAAATAAGATTAAGAAGATCATCACCATTTCTTTGTTCTGTGTACAAGCGCCTTATTAGCTTCTTTTTACAGTCTAATAATATTTTCTTCTTCTTGTGTAGTGACCCAAATAGACTGCAACAAGCTATTTCTAATATTATGCTGTCTGCCTGTATTCTAGGACAACGGTTGTAGCGGCAGCTGCCTTCTTGGACGCCTTTCAGAAAGTAGCAGACATGGCAACCAATACACGTGGTAAGCAGATGCGTCAGTTTTCAGTTCAGCAGAACAAGTATATGTGGTCTCCAAAACATGTAGGTGCTGTCTCTTCTGTTTTTAAAATTTGGCTATTCATACCAATGGCATATCTGTTAGACATCTGTGAATATTCCTCTTCTCCCTCCTAGAGTGTGGATGTGTGCCAATGGCTTGAAAGAATATGAGAAGCCAGAAACCTGTCACTGAAGCTTGATTGGTGTGAATAGCAGGCATGTGGTTGCATTGGCCATCTGAATCGTTATTGTGGCTTGAAACAAAAGGGCTGCTTCAGTTTATTTGAAGAGGAATTTATTGGGGCAGATGAGGTATAAGTCCTGGTTTTTGGAAAGAGTTGGGGGAAGCCACAAATCCATTAAACGAGCTGCAGTATATATATTTATATGCATATTTTTTCAGAAGGTAAGGAATTTGCATGTACCATTATGGGAAAATGCGGCTTCTTGGTCTTCTCCTCTGTACAGTGTTCTTGCTAAGCAAAATGTCTGGAGAAGAAAGGAATATGAACGAACCCGATTCATTTGGCCTAGTCTTTTGAAGAGTTGGGGACAGACATGCATTGAAGTGCATAAACTTGTGAATGGCTTTATGTACGACACAATTTAGGAGATGTTGGTTTCTTTTGTGATGCACAAAAAAAGGGTGGCAAGCATTTTTATGGCCTGTGGCCACTTTTAGTTGTTTCTGGGAAGCTACAATATGGGTGGAGCTGTTTTTTCCAGGAATACGAGTGTGGTCTTTATGATATGCCTACTTAGGACCTATGCTACAGTTTCCCTCTGTTTCACAGCTCACCATGGCAAAAAATTGAGCTATTTAAGAAGGGCTCTGAGGGCTGCCCAAGAGGGCTCAAGGGCCACTTGTGGCCCTGTGGATAGAGAATGCCCATCCCTGCCCAAGAAATGTTGTGACAGTGATGAAACTTGTGGCTATGATGGACTGTGCTGCCTTAATAAGCCAGAGCTGGAGAGGCAGGCAGGTGAAAGAACTAGAAAAGGAATGCTTCAAACATGATTTTGGAAAGAAGCAGATAACGGGTGGGAAGGCAGCAGACAGACAGAGGCACAGGTAAGGCCGAAAACATAATTCAGAGTATTGAAGAAGAACGCCAGAAGAAAAGAGTTGAGGTGCTCAGCAGATCTGGAGATGGGGCCAAGAGGAGAGATACAGATGTCCAGAACTGCTCAGATGAAGTCTAGTGGGTGCATCGGAGGGGTCTTCTCCTATATCATTCCCAGGCTATGGAATGCTCTTCCTGGGGAGCACTGTTTAGACCTGTTCTTTCCACTTGTAGGAATGAAGTCAAAACATTCTTCTTCAGCCAAACCCTTTGAATCAGTGATTCAGTTAATTTTACTGAATTTTACGATCTACTGTCTACTACCTTGCATGTCCTGTGGATAGGAAATCAAGTTATAAATTAAAATTGGGAGCTAATTTTACGATCTACTGTCTACTACCTTGCATGTCCTGTGGATAGGAAATCAAGTTATAAATTAAAATTGGGAGCTATAATGCAGGTTCCTGAGCTGCTGGAGGGCTGCAGGAAGCCCTGTGGTGCCATCATAGCAGGAAATGGGGCCCAAGTGCCAGCCCAGTGTTTGGGGGAGGGGTTTAAGGGTGGGATTGGTAACTAGAGGTCCCGTTCCTGTGCTAAACCTCCCTAGATATATATATTTATTCCTAGTATTTCTATGCCACCCTATGGATTGATGCATTTGCTTGCAAGAGTAGCAGTCCTTCGCTAATTAATGAAGCATGAGTCTTTGTTTATGCTAAGGTGTTATATTTCAAACCTATGTGTTATGTTTGTTTTACAAAATTCTTTCTAAGGTTGACAGAATTCCTATTTTGGGCCACCATTGGTTTTCTTGCCATTTTGGAGATGGGTGGCATTTGCAGATAAGCATTCTAAAATGTATTTTCAAAGATTTCATTTCATACGTTCTCTGATTGTTTTTTCAAATATGCTTTTCTGGAAATGTAAAAAATATACAATCAATAATAATTCTGGGAGTGTCAAACAAGGTTCAGGTTTTACCTACCCTGTTAAAGACGTCCAAGTGCAACTGTGGGCACTTTCGTTCAGAGTTTAGAAAGCTTTTTTTTTTTTCCATAGAGCAAAAGGTCTAATTTTACAGGCAGTTAAAAACAGTTACCATTTTATGTATGTTATTTCTGGCTCAGTGTAACATTTTTTGATTTTGGCTTAACGTGATATGAGAACCCAGTTTCTGTGGTTTGAAAACTGTGGTTTAGGGTTTAGTGTGACATAACTGAGCCAATTGTGCTTAGTCAGCAACCATGGTTCAAACACATCTGGCTTAATGTGATGACGTACCTCACTGTTACATTGCACAGTAATTGCTGCACATTTCATGCATATTACCTAGCAGCAAATTTCCAGCTTTCAGTGATGCAACACACTTGTCTGTTTCTCTTGTAAAAAGAAAGGACCCATTTAAATCTTTGACAGGTGCCTCTTTACTCTCCTTCCTTGACAAGCCAGGAGAATGGAATAGAGTAATGTTGTTAAAGAAAAGAAAAGCCTGCCAGCGGTCCAGAGTGAAACGTTTTTGATTTGTTTTCACAAACAATTTGTCTCTAGGAAGAAGTTTTTTGTGAGGTCAGGAATAAGGTAACACCTGGGCTTGCAAAGGTATCTGAGGATTCTTGAATAATTCCCTTGTATCTGTGTTCTAGTTTTCTTCAACTGTGGTAAAAATGAGCAATTTGGGGATTTAGCATCATGACTTGCTTATAGAATCTAGTAATAATCAGTAGAAATAAAGGAAACCATTAGTGTTGAATTGATATTGCTTGAATAGTTATCTTTTCAGCTACAGTATTGATGAGGAAGATAATAAAGAATGACATCTATGGTGTAAACCTTTCCAATCTTCTGTGCTCCTGTATTGGAACTATGGCTCCCAGAATTCCCCAACCGTCTTATAGCAATGCTAGCAACAATTCTGGGAATTACAGTCCATCCTAGAGGATAGAAGATTAGGGAAGGCTGGTATAACTAATCTGCCTGTGCAGCAGAATCATGTGATCCAATCTTTTTGGATTGTCCCACTTCTCACAGCTAGTAGAAGTTGTTAATGTTTGAATACTGCCTTTTCCCCCAATTTTTTCCTATACCGTATGATTTTCCTCTTGCAGTCTAGACCTCCTAAAGTCACCAAGGTTGAGAAACACTGCTATAGAGTGATGACTATCAAGGAATAAGTGTGAATCTTATTATTAAGATAATTGGGTGTAATAATTTTAACCTAGCTGTGTGTTTCTGTGTGCTGCTTCCTATTAAGCTTATTCCTGGAGGAAATGCATTTTGTTATGCATGACACAACCTTAAGTACCAAGATACTGTTTGCTTTTTTATTCTTTGCTGGAATAGACAAATAAATTAAGCTGGCCTCTTCTTCCGAATAAAATAGCTCAAGTAGGAATAGTAGCTGTGAGTGCAAATTTCTGGATAGACATCTGCTTTGTTGGAACTTGGTTTTTAAAACGGTGCTGCAGTGATAGAACTTCCTCTTTCAGTTCTGTCTTGAAAAAGCCTTGGTCATCTGCTCAGATGTTGATATGGTGGCCCTAAATTAGGAGTAGACAACTTTTTTGGCCTGGGAACCATATTGTCATTTCCTGCCCTGCCTGAAGAAACTGGTGGGATAAATGAAGTTAAAATTTTGAGAATTGGGTTTTGGAATTTCTAGATGGAGGTTTAAAAGGTGAGAAATGGGTGCCCTAAATCTTAACAGAGGCTTTAAGACCTTTTTAATAAACCCCCAAATCGGCCTGGTTTTGTTTTTCCTGGGCATCCACTTTGCCTGTGACTTAACTTTGAATTGGATTTATATGCCATCTCTTCTCTTCAGGGCTCAGAACAGCTTACATGGGGCAAGGGGTCTTCTCTCATTTTATCTCCATAACAACAACCTGTGAGTAAATTGGGTTGAGTGTGATTGGCTGACCCACCCTCATCCAGATAACTCCATAGTTGAGTGGGGTTTGAAGCAGTCCAAGTCTTTCACTACCATACCACATGACTCACCATACTTTCACTACCTCCAAACCCCATAGTGGTGTTGGGGACCATAATCAGCTCAGTGATGACCCACTCCTGCCTTAAATGAGAGTTAATCTCCAAGTTGTTATTTGTACTGAGGAACAGCCCTTGGCACCCATTCTTTGCCTCTGCATCCTCCCATGCTTGTGTAGGATTTCAAAGGGCAATGCAAAAATATGCCAGCAAAATGACATGGAAATATTGTACATGTTACAAGGTGTGGTGGACTTGACTTGCATAGAAGCATTCATTTTCTGTGGGTAGTTTAGACAAAAATGCTGACTTACTCTTGCCTAATGCAAAAAAGAGAACAGGGTGATACATTGGACATTTTTATTTTGAAACCCTAATGAGCTGAAAGCTCTGTTGCATACTGTAGTTACTGGAAGTTGAATTCTATTTTAGGGCCTAGCCAATCCTACTGCTGAGAAAAGCATTTTATCCTTGTCAGTCAGCAGGAGACCTCGTGAGCTGTTAATCAGGCTGTTTTTATCAGCACTGGATTTGCAAGAAAAAAAATGGCTGTATAAAATATTTCTGTGTATACATATTATTACAAGGTATCATGTCTAAACTACTATTATTGTCCATGTTTATGCCTTCCCTACATCTCATGTTACCTGGTATGGTAATGAAACATTTGTAAGTCCAAAATCTAACTTGATGAATTCAACAGAACAACTTGGAGAGTCTTGGAGTCTTAGGTCTCTTATGTCGGTCTCTCCTCTTTCACTAACTTCCTAACTTCCTCAAAGACACAATACAGGTAGTCCCCAGGTTAAGAACGCCTGGTTTAAGAATGACCCATAGTTAAGAACGGAGCCTATTGTAGCAAAATTCAAGTTAAATTCACAATGATTCGAGTTAAATATACAATGGTTCCAGTTGATTATGCAATACTACTTATACAGTATTATACAATAATACTGTTTCAGCTTACAAATTTGACTTAAGGACAGACCTTGGGAACGGAACTCATTCTTAAACTGGGGACTGCCTGTACAATGTTAGAAATGTGTGGGTACAGTAGAATTTCTGGTTTGATGGATTCTTCTCCATTCTGACTCTATCTTTTTTTTTTTTTTTTGGTCCAATTTATCCAGTGGGTTTTGTTTCTTAGGTCCTGCCAAGGAGAACAATGTAGTGTTGTAAAGAGAAATATTGGTATGTTTCTTTGAGTATACTTTTCCAAGCTTAATCATGTCATCTCAGAATTTGGAGTGGCGACCCATTTCAGTGTACAAGCTTTATTTCTGTTGTGTTGTAAAGAATAAATTGACCGCAGGGACCACGGATGGTAACCTGCAGATCAAATCTGCTTCCACTTTAGAACAAAAGTGTACATTGAGGACCACTACCTCACTCACTGAGTAGTGCCTCACTACATGGTGCTGGAGAATCTGCCTTAACCCTCTACATAAAACCTATATGATTTTTCTCCATTCTTCCTCCCCTCCCTGTGTTTTTCATTTGCCTGATGAAGACCTTTAAATCTGATCATGTGAGCATTGAAAAGGTTGAACCCAAGTTCTGCCTCCTTGAACACTGCATTATGTCTGGAGCTGTTGGGGCAGAGCTTACATTGCCTTACCTTCTGCTTAGTTTTGGCCTTTGTTCAGTTAGCAGGAGGTGAATGTCCACCTAGGGTTGAAGTTGATGTTCTTTGACTGGCTGTATTAAATATTCATGCAGAAGGTACATTAAATAGCGTTGCTTCCTCTTTTACTTCTGTTTTGCCCCCTTCCTGTGTTTCCAGGAGTCTGAATTTATGAGACCGATACAAAGATTATTTGAAAGCTGAGTACTTCCTCCAGGAATGGACAATTGATCTTCAAAGTACAATTGTTAATAAATCCTTTGATACTCCCTTTGATGTTTGTATTTCTCCTCCCTGTTTTTCATTACAGCATGCCTTTATTTTCTTTTGCTTTTTATTCTGTATTACTGAGAGGTAGAATTAGAAAGAGTCTTAACTGCTCTGTGAATCACCCAAAAAGTAGACAACTGTGTTCAGCAGATGATGATCAAGGTGTGTGTGCACTTAATTATTTAATATGCCCTGCCATTCTCTCAGAGTACAATGAACTAGCTTTGTACTGTACTTGCTAATTGTTGCAAGGATTTTATACACTTTGTTTGGAAAGGATTATCAGTTCCTTTCTTGGACACATGGCTGATCAAATTGTGGGAGTAAGCTTCAATGTCCAGAGTAACTTTTATCTAAAAAGTAAATCTGATGTAAAATTGAATTGAATTTGAAAACCATTCCTGGGTTATAACTTAATACATGGATTTGTATCACACTCCAGTTTGGATTTTTTCTATGTACAGAATCTACAGTATCTCTAAACTTTAGGGAAAATTGTATTTCTAGTACTGACCTAATTTATTGTAGCTTATAGTCCTAGTTAGTGACTTATACTGTGATAACCAGTTATACCTAGTTTAAAGCTATTCTCAGTCTCTTCTTCAAAAAGGGCTATGATATATTTTACAATTTTGTATGCAGTTAATCATATATTGAACATCGTAATTTTTAGACAATTTGGATCCTTTGTTTACTTATTCAGATTCTATTATCTGTATTCTGCTCTTTTATTCCTTTTATATATCTTTGATTTCTTCTTGAAGGTACTTTTTCTTAAAGGTGTTTAATAAACAAACCAAAACAATGGGCTCTGCATATACTTTTTCTTTTTCCAGATAAAAATAAAAATGGTTTTAAGTAAATAATCAAACCTTTAAAAACATATTTAAATCTTAAAACTTTATGGAGAACGGAAACAGGAGGCTAATGAACATAAAAACAGCTCTGGCTGAGGTAAATTTTAGTCCATTTTCTTCCATGCAAGGGCCAACCAGATGCTTTGGGGGGCTTGCAAGAAGGAAATGGAGACATAACTTTCTCTTGCTGTTGGTCCCACTTGAGATTTTCTGTGTAAAAGGGACTGGCTTGTATAAAACATCATTTGGAAACTTTTGGACCTCAGCAGAGCCTATGGCAGCTCTTGGCTCTGCGAAAAGCAGCCTTGTGTGGTTGAATGGTTAGGGAAGAACTAATTCTCTTTCCTGAATAAACTGTATTTTGGCTTAGCGTGGTGGCCTGGTTCTCTCTACATACTGTTTCAATGGATAACTCTCCCTACAAGATGATGGTGAAGTGTCCATTAATGAGCATTTTGACAGTCTCTTGGATGAGGAACCCTCACCCACCTAGTCTAGTAGCATGGGAACGCATGACTTGAAAGCATCACCTAACATAACCTAATAATTGGAAAACCAAGCTATTTTAAAAATATATATTTCTGCACTGGAAAAGGTTTGGTATCAATGAGTGAGCAGTTTACAAAACCCTGTCCAGCTTTTCTTTTTTCTTTGTTTGCTGGCAATGACTGTTTAATCTGATCCTCTTGTAGGAGCAGGAATTCAGAAAGGAAATCAGGATATTTAATCTTCAGTTCACAAATGGAATCCAGTGACTTGCATTTTTTGTTCTTGGCTGAAAGATATGTATATTAATCTTAATTAGTGTGGGAGGAAGCTGCCCACAACAGTACAGGCCTGCCATCTATTCTCACTCATTGATGATTATTTTTTCTTACAATTGAGTTTAGAGCTAGCTGAGAGTTCATGCAGTCCCAATTAATACTGCTCAGGAGCTTTTGCTAGGAGGATATTTCCAGCTCAGTAGGTAAAATAATCACTATGGTAACTAACATGGATGCCTTTTTCTCTGGATCCTTTAAAAATGTAATACACAAACTCCAATAGGCTTTGTCTCCCCCCCCCCCCCTTGGTTTCTTTGAAAAGATGATATTGTGTAAAGAAGATTTATATTGTGGAAAAACAGTGGAGTAAGTTGGAAAAATATTTTGTACGAAGGCAATAGGAATTGGATTTGTGCTAGATTGAAATGAAAAGAATGTGCAGGACAAATTACTGGTACATGTAATTAGACATAAGTAAGCCGATGTCCTCCAGATATTTTAGACCAGAACTCATGCCAACTCTGATCATTGCCACATCCCTTTCTTTGCAGTAGTCTCTGTTGGCTTCTCCCCTGAAGAGGTTGCCTAGGTTCAGTGCTTAGCATGATTTTGGCTTGCATGAATCTAGTCATTTTGGTTTTAAACATGTTTTAGTGTGGTCTGCAAACCCAGCCAAACGAGGCATAGTCAGTACAGGAGTTAAATGAACCAGGCTTAGTGTGATGTGAGAGCAAGTGTGTGGTGGTTGAGGACTTGGGCTGGGACTGAGGAGAACCGGGTTCATGTCCACTCTTAGCCACAGATACTCAGTGGATGATTTTCTCATCCCAGCCTTCTAACTTACATGGGGAGTCCCTTCATTTTTCCTCACGCTTTTGGAGAAATGCAGGATATGGGGATGGGGATGACAATAAACAACAATAACAGATATAGCAATGTGTGCATTCTTGGCCAGAAATATGTTCAATCCATTGCCTACAATCTTTTTTTTTTTAAACTGGGATTAGGGTTATATGTCAGATTTTCCGCCTGCGAAGCATGGTGCTCATTTGAATTTTGAGATTTCTGCAGTTGCAGCTGCCTGAATTATCTGATTTCTTCTGATCTCTTTAATCCTGAACTATGCCCTTTTTTCAGATTTCTTAAGCAAAATGTTTATGATAGGTTCAGGCTCTTGTTTATGTAAGGAAGATGGAAAGAGCCAAGCTTTGTCAGCATTCCTTGTACGACGGGACACTGTGCAAAAGAGGAAGTCTGCCCAGCACTTTCTAAATTGCATAAGAGCCTCTGTTTGGAAATGAGATCTTGTGCTCTGGTTTAGGAATTTTTTTCTTCCCTGGGGAGCTGTTGCAGCATTCCCTAGATATCTATTTGCATGAATGGGGTCTAGCGTGAACCAAATTGAGCTGTTTCCAATTCTCTCGATGGCCGTGGCCAAAAATGCACCCATTAGCAGTCATTTTCAGAAGCATACAAACTAATCAAAGGGTCAGGTCTTGCATTTAGAGATAAAACACTTTGTGTAAAGAATGCCTTGCGGTTAAAAACAGCTTTCTACTTTCCCACTTGCGCTTCTGTTGAATTGGGCATGTCTCTTTTAGCTGAAGACCTACATTTCTGGAACTTTCCTATAGCCAATATTTTAAAATCCACCTTACTTTGCTGATCGTACCAACCCTTCCGAAGAGGGAGGTTTCTTGCTTTCATGAAACAAATCTTCAAGGGACAAAGATGGAAGTTCAAAGGAAACCAAAATCTGTGTTTTGGAAAATGTAAAATTGCCAGCTTTTTCAAATGCCTGCATTTTACTCTTGATCTTAAAAAAGATGAAGGGGGAAAATCCTGGTTTCTAGAATCTTTATCATTAGTAGTATTTTCCCCCCAAAGAAAGCAGGGCTTTGTTACTTTTAAGTCTGCTTCTGCATCAATTTTTGATGCGCTAGAAATCAGGTAATGGGTGCCATGGCAACAGTAATTGATGCAACCAAACAGGAGAAGGTTTTCTTTTCATGCCTCTGACACATGGGATGGCAACGGTTGCCAATAACATGTATTTGCTGCTAATTGTTGAAGGGTAGCAGGGTGTTTCCTTCGGTTTGTTGTTACTTCTCAGCAGATAGCATTCAAGTCATGTTGTCTGTGATACTTAAGGAGGTATGCAGATGTCAAAACTCATGGCCCTTGATAGCCAAATCCGTCATTAATTTGGGCATCAGATGGTGGTGAATTCCACGTTCTGAATTGTTCTTCCTTTTATTGATATTGGGTTTCCCTGCATTTAATTTTAATGGGTACTATAGAGTTCCAGCCTTGCAAAAGAAGGTTAAAAAAATATTCAGTTTCTGCATTTTCCACATTTCATGATTTTATACACCTCTGTCATGAATCTGCCTCCGTTCCAGGCTAAAAATCCCCTCAATCGCTATAGAGTTTTTTGGGGGGCTAAGTGACCTACTATGGCTCTGTAAAGATTTTGGCTGTCCTTCTTTATATCTTTTCCAGCTTTTTATTTTTTTTCCTGGTCTGTCTTTCTTTTTTTTCTTTTAGTACTTTGCATCAAGGCAATATACCTTCACTTGTTTTAGGGCAAGGACCCTAAATCAGCAGTTTCACAAGGAGGAAGCAAATATGTCAAGGAATTGTACAAAGATTGGGGTAGCAAAATATGGGGCCAAATGAAGCATAAGTGCTGGTCAGATTTCACGCACACACACAAAAATCCCTCTTTTTAAAAATTCCCAAGTTCTTTTAAACAGATCCTTGGCACAGCCCCTGATTTGTGATGCAAATTAAACCATAAAAATTGAATTGGACGGGCAAGCCCATTTTGTAGCCTTCTGCCTGTGTATTTGTGTGCAAAACAAGGTCAGGGATATAAGAAGCCCGAAGATGATGGGTTTGGGAAGCTTCACTTAATGGTTGGCACATCAAAAGCAGCTTTATTTAATCCTTAAACACAATGGCCGGTGGCACTGATTTTCTTGCTTAGGCATTTCCCACTCTTGTGATGATATCTTCCTTCTAAAGCTACTCTTGAGCTCTGCTCTCTGATGTTCCCATTATCCCTGGAGGATTAAGCTCTTTCTGAGTTTTAACACATTCCTGTTGTAGAAACGTCTTGATCATTAGCTGAGCTTTGTTCTGTGCATGTGGCAAGCAAGCTAGCAAGGTTTATCACCGTGGAACACTTTACTCATGATATATTCCTTATTTGTATGCTCAGTTGCATCATGTGCACTTAAAATAAACTATCTTTATTTTTCTGTGCACCATATTTGGGGGGACACTTATTTATCTTCTTGTCTTGTGCCAAGAATCGCCTTGTCACAAGGCTTCCCATCTCTACATCAATCTGTTTTTCTTTTCTTGCTGTGTCTTCCTGCATTACCTGTACTGTAATGAATGGAGCTTTTTCAATAGAGAGAAGCCCGCCAAATGTCGAACAGTTCAAGACGGATTGCATTGTCTGTATAAAACAAGCCCTTTTTCATTCGTGTCTTGCACAGGCAAACTGGCTTCTCCTCTTAGCCAAGGAAATACATTGCAGAAAATTCTCAAGACAATTAGCTTTTGTGGTTATCTTTTCTTTGAAAGAGCAGGTTGTTTAAGGCTCTGTTATAAATGTTAACCCCTTCCAGTTCCAAATGCTAACCCTGGTTAATGAGTATTAGATTCCAAAAGTTTATCTATTTTATTTATTAAACCAATTTATATAGCTGCCCATCTCACCACAGGCAACTCTGGGCGACGTACAACAAAGCTGAAAACAGTCAATGAATACATTAAAAATATAAAAATAAAAATAAAACAAACAATAACAGGATGTTAAAAATAAGGGAGCCACCCCACTAATTCCTCCATCCCCTGGGGTCTCCAGGCCTGCTGGCATAACCAAGTCTCAAGGGACCTCCGGAAGCTCAACAATGACAAGGCCAAGTTATTCTGTTTAGGAGGAATATTTTTATACCAATGTCAGGGATTTGGTGTATTAGCACCAAAGCATTTTGTGTGATTGAATTCTTACTTGAAAAGTTCAGTACAAGCATTACAGCCTTCTCTGTGGGCAGCACGATTTAAAAAATTATTAAAAATTTGGAAAGTCGGTCACAGACTTCACGTTTGCCCAAAGCTCCATTTTTTAAAATGGCTAAATAAGAAGGGTAAGGGCTCTAGTTTAAACTTCAATAAAGTTTTTAATTTCCTCTGTGTGAATTCAATTCTTCATTAATTTTAAAGCAGTGCATTGCAGCAACAGATAGCTTATGCAAGTTAGCTCACTGCAGAATTCCATTTAATTAGGTCAGCATCATAAAATCCCCATGTTATGAGACTCAAGTTCCATTGATTAATGAATATTATTTAAAATATTTGCAGTAAACCAACTAATGCTGATTGATGAGTGCCTGTTTTCAACTGTAGGGCCAACATCCTTTTAAAAACGAAAGGGCATTAATTTGTAGCCAGCTGGCATCTCCGTGGGTAACTGGCAGTGGGCAGTAGAAGCTGCTTCTCTTTGCAATGGTGGTGTTTGGAATGGTTTTCCTGTGCTCGTATCACAGTACTTCTTTCTAAGCAAAATTGAAAAATTTGCATTATTCCCTACTGTGAGTTCCTGGGCTTAGGGACTGGTTACTATAGAAACTAATATTGAGGAACTGACTGGGAGTTCATCCTTGGAGTTGTCGGAGCTGATTTCACAGTATGGTGCAATCCAATGTGTTGTGATTCCTTTTACTTCTTCCAGGAAGGAAACACAACGTGATTTTTGACTTTTGCTACAGAAGTGCAAAAGAGATTGCTGGCAGGAAAGAAGAAATGCCAAGTGAATGGCAGCCCCTTGATTATGATCATCATAATTTTGGTGTGAAATAGGTTGATGCAAACCCTGGGCAAGCGTGCCTTACAGAAAAAGTTTTGAACCCGCTGCAGTTGAAATTCAACGGTAGGGAGGGGTGTTACCCACCCCTTTTCTGATTCTTACCCTTAGCACAAAAGAAGAACAGATGGGATGTAAAGACAGTGTTCCTATTTCTGGCAAGACAATAGATCTTGCCTTGTTGCATATCTTCCATACCTTGGCTGATTGAGGGCCGGTCCTATGGGTTTGCATTTTCTGTCTCATGACATCTCCATAAGTGATGTAAGTTATATATGTCTGGGAAAGAGATCAAAATAGAATGAACTGGCTGTCCCCCTTCCCCCCAGGAAATTGTATCGGACTTAGACAAAGCTGTCATTGATATCTAGACTACATATTCTCCTTATCTGGGTCTTTCTGAATAGCACAGAAAAGACAGTGTCTTCGCTTTGCTCAGCTCACAAGCAGCAAAGGGGTGCTGTTGTTTGGTTTTATGTTCTGATGCTTATTTTTGTATATAACTACCAGCTCTGGTTGATTATGAATGAACTAGAAATAAATTAAAGCATAAACATGCAATTGTTTTGCAAATGAATGAGTTTTAGTTTGGTCTGGGGATTTGGGGGGAGCTACTTGGTTTATTTGTCTATATTGACTGAAATTTGTTATGACAGCAGGAAATCCTTTCCCCCCTGTTTTCTGGTTGCATTTTGGTCTACTTTGTGAGGAATGATTGACACCCACACTGATTTTATAGGTGAAGAGTTCATGCATTCATCATCTGCAGCTACTGCTGTTCAGCTATGGGTGTGAAGTTGTTGCAGTGGCCTTTGTCATCTAAAATAAAATAGGAAAGGTGTCATTCCATCAAATGGAAGTCTAATGGATGGAACAAGCTTTATCGAAAAGTCTTTGTGTAGCAAAAAGTTCTAAGTTGTGTCTTTTATTTTACAGTTGGCACTGGCACGTCTCTGAGACTACACTGTTGACGTTATCCAAACTGAAAATAAATTTTAAAATATTGTGCATAGAAAACAGATGGATGACACAGATAATCATAGACCAGGGATAAGATGAAGTGCATAGATGATAGGTGGAGGCATCTGTGATGATGGGGATGGACTTTCCAGCTGCATATGAAAGAATGTGCATGAAGGATCCTTAGACATTGCCATTACCAGTTGTAAGGCTAATTGTCCCATGAAAAAATGTTCAATAAACCTGCCAGCTGATAACTGTAGTTTTAATGTTGTCTGTTTGTGCCAGTAGATTTGATGCAACAGTGATTCTTCCAATACAGTAGTAGGACTAGCTGTATAACAGTACATCTTGATTTTGGCTCTCCAGTGAGCACAAGTCTTTCTGAGCAACTAACAGATGAGAAGATAAGAATACTGCTTAACTTCTTAAGTCTACTTAACATGCCAGCTTGTTGCAAATAGTTCTTTTTTTTGGTTAGGTCTTACTGGCTTGAAAATAGGTTGGGTTCCTGGATTCTTCTACAATCTGCTTCTAATAATGGCCTTTTTAATACTCCAATAACCGAAATAGAATCTAAAAGTATAAATGCTGTTTAACTAAATCAGTAGGTAGGTTTCATAAGAGAGGTGTGGTTCTTGCCACTTCATCATAAATAATAGGTGGTCCTCTTAAATTGTTGCATCATCCACATTAACAGAAACATCTAACATGGTAGTCTCTTAAAGGCTTAAGCCTTTGTATATGGAACCTAGTGGCTCAGTTAACACATCACACTAAACCATAGTTAGTTTTAAACATGCTTTGTTGAATAAATCACAGTGATTGACTTCAAACAACATGCTAGGCCAAAATGAAACAAAATACTTTATGGTGAATAAATTACTAAAAGATAGCCCAGTTGCATGGTGTGTATGCATTTTGTCTAGACAATAAATTGAAGGGTTTATTTTTTTTTTTCAGAATGCAGGTTGGAAAACGTATTAATTTGCTCTGTTTATTTTTGATGCATTTATGTTCTACCGCATGGATCCTGTGGGTGGCTAACAAAATAAGTTCTTTATTTTGTGTTCTCTCTCATCCCTTCAGAAACCACCAGAAAGACTTAGCAGGTCATTTGGCAGCTCATAAAATGTAATTTCAGATATCAGCAGAAAACATTGAGCAGGTCCACCATATGTTTGAAAAAAGGATCTATGTTTTCAGGGATGTTGACTATGGATCAAGGAGAAGCTGTGGCAGATGCATCTATCCAGAAGGCTGGAAACAAATAACATTGGAGAGTTAAAAAGCAGTGTGGTTGAAGCACTGTTTTCAGTATTTCTGCTCTGTGAATAGGATTTATTTCATGGGCAATAATCTATTATGTCATCTTTATTCAAACTGTGGTCTTCAAAGTTCATGTAGTCTCTGGGTGGGTGGGTGTGTCTACCGTCTTTTTGATTGTGGATACGGATGGATGGAATCTGTAGTTTTTATGTTACCCTTCCTTTAAAAAAAATAAATCTGAACTTCTTTCCACTACACTTAAGAAAATGGCAAAACCTAAGCCAAATTTAGATTGAAAATAGTACAGAGACTGTTTTTATAAGCCATCGAAGGATAAACTTTCAGAAGATGGGGATAATTATAATGAAATTATTCATTTGGTTTCTCCTTAGCAGCTTCTCAATGTGTATATCACCTGTAGCAGTATTCAGTCAATGCACTAAGCCAGAGAAACCACAAAGTGGCTTAGTATATTGATGGTACCTAAACGTAAGCTTTGTGAAATTAATGCAGTGCATGAACCCAGCCAATTATGGTTTAGTCAACAAGCAGTGGTTTGAAAATCCAGGCCGTGTTTTGGGTTCCTGGGCTATTTTACTTTTGCAGGTAGAAATGTAGATGATTGAGATAAGTGTGTCGTTTTTATTGTTGTTAAGTTGTTTTTGTTTTTCCCTGAGCGTTTTGAGGCATGTGGTCATTAATCTGGGAACACTGCAGTATCACAGCAGAAGAAAATATATTAGAGGCGCCCGGAAGAGGGAAGAGGGTTGAAGACAGCCCAAGTAATGCAGCTGAAACTCTGCATAACACAGAAACTGATTTAACATCTTTAGCACAAATTATAGTGCACCGTTCAGCTTCTAAGTAGCAATCGTCTTGGTTGACGGCCTGTGGTTACTTGTTCTGTAATTATTACATTTGTTTATTCTCTTAAAAGAGATGGGCATAACCTTTTTCAGGTGGAGTCCACATTCATCTTTTGGATGACATGCCAAGGGCTACCATCTAGAATGAAAGCCAAAGCCAAATTAAATTTATTAGATGGGATTAAAATTAAATTAAGCTAAATTAAATACAGAACTCTCCATGTATTTAATAAAATTCTCCCTGGCTTGTCACATTAGAAATTATAATTTGGTGGAATCATGTAGAGTGGCTGTATGAGCTCTTTCCAGGCCGGTGGTGGATGTGTGTTTCTCTGGGCACTCATATTGTAGACCTAGGCACCTGGGCATGGACTCATAATTGTTTTAATATAGTTTTTGAAATGCAACAAACTCTATAAAAATCCTTATATGGGGAGACTATTAGAAAGTATGAATGAACACAAGTGTTGTTATCCTAGTAACTAAAATTTGCTGGGAAGCTGTTTACACGCCTGTGTAATTAGCTCTCTTCCAAGGATTTTAACAATTTCTGAATTTCTGCCTGCCTGCCTGCCTGCCTGCCTGCCTGCCTGCCTGCCTGCCTGCCTGCCTGCCTGCCTATCTATCTATCTATCTATCTATCTATCTATCTATCTATCTATCTATCTATCTATCTATCTAATTTGTGTAGCTGTCCATCCCACAAAAAATTGACTGGGTGGCATACAACACTCAAAAAGAAAACCAGTAAATAAAATTTACAATTTTGAGGAACACCAGTTGAGTTTTGCCTTGGCACATATGATTTTCAAAAGTTCCTGCTATAAAAATATTTCAAATAGAGCTACTAGTCCAGTGTTTTGGCACAACTGTGCTTTGCTGCTATAGCTTTGTGAAGCTTCTAATTGCCTACTACAAGAAAGCTGATACAGTGTGGCTCGGCCTTGGAGACTTTCTTGACACCTCTTGGCATTTGTAACTGATCAGGCATCTTGCAGTGTATTTACCCTTCAGAATGAAATTTATTGGAACTGAATTGCAGGAACTTCCCCAAAGAATTCTCAGAGGTAAAGTTGGATTTGGGAGCAGAAATTTTGCTATTGAAATTCCTGGCTAATTTTGCAATTCTGAAGATTCCTTGGGAAAACAGTTTAAATATTGTATAAGATAAATACAAATGATTTGCTGTATGGTAAAGCAAATGCCTCCATCTGTTTATAGGTATATGTGTGTGTGTGTGTGTTTTAAATAATGGACAAGAGAATTCTGGATGCCTGAAAGTATTGATTTAGCACCAGACAGAAATGCTTATCCTATTTTTCTGTTATTTTATAGGAAAATAATCTTCCTGCCTGTCAAGAATGGAGGGGGGGGGGGGGAGGTTTAAGCTTTTTTATTGTACAATTAGAAGCAATTAAGTCTGCATTTTTCAATATTTTGAGAGCATGCAGTTCTTTAAAATAGCAATGAAATGACAATACTGAATAAAGCTTTGAGGTGGCACACAGTTGTTTTTATTTGCAGGGCATTAGAACTGTTTCTCTGCAGTCTGCTGGAAAAGAGAATATAATGCTGGATTCCCTTTTCCAGTCCTGCAGTGCACAAGATGAAAAATTGATTCAGTGCTGCTTGAAAGTGGGAGAATGACTCTTTCCTCTCTTGTGCATGTTTTAATAATGGACCCCTCAGTTGTTCTTTCCACCTTTCATCCTCTGTAACTGTATCTCATGCTTTTATTCTATGCCCTTTTGGTGTGTTTATGTTAGGGGGTATGCGTGAAAACAAGTTGGATTGTTGGAGGACTGTGGCAGCTATTGCAAGATCATCCTTAAGGTAGTGGGACAGGATCTGAATTCTCAACTTCTGATGGCTTTGTGGATACGTTTTCTTAAAAGGAGCTTATCGCTGGCCTCTTCTCAGAAGTTTTTTAACTTCCCAGTTTAGAATACAGACCTGAGATTTCTTGATGGCCTTCCATTCTAGTGCCACAAAGTCTGTCTCTGATCCGCTTTTTGAGATTGGCCAATATCAACTAGGTGTTGCCAAAAAGTTGGGACGTCTTCCCCTTTACCTTCCTTACATTTTTGACATGGAGAAGCCAAGGCTGCTGTTCTGGTGGTCTAGGGCAGGAAGAGAAATAGAATGAGTGGATGGCTCTTTTCGTCCTTCCTCACACGCCTCCAACCCTCTTCCTTCCTGTCATTAATGCTGTTCCAGGAAAGGTGGGTATGGGTGTGGATCCATGTTGTGGTCGTGTGTCATTATTGGTGCTTTGCATAGTTAGTTGAAAACATGGAAGAGCAGGAGGGGAGAAAAGACAGTAATGAAAAACTGGTCTTTACAGTCTAGTCCTATCTTGGGTGAATTGCCCATAAAAGCCTGGTGCTGGAGTGGTGTTTTAAGTCAGAAAATTTGCCACAAACTATTTTTTTGAAAAAGAAAAAGACAAGAACATAAGGAGATAAAATCTAGATAGTGTTTGGAGTCTGTAGGAACAGGAAGTGAGTAAATCAGATCTGGAAAGAAACAGCTGGTATGGAAACAAAGCTGTATATATGTAGAGTTTTATATTGAATATTTGATCTAAGAAATTTGCTTGCTTGCATTGAGTAGGGGGGTACAGTTGACAACTCCTAAATAACTATGATTCTGTAATTCTACGTTATCTCTGTAGGAAGTGTCTATGATTTTCAAAATGAATTAAAACATTTTATTTATTTATTTTTAATCCAAAACTGCAAATGGATTTTAAGTAGATTCATGTGCCTGGTCACATTGAGCTATTTGCAGTTACTAATACATAAAAAAGATTTCATTGCCAATGTTTGCATTATCTTGTGAGTTAAGGTCTTCTCTGTTTCCTTTGAACTCATTATCCAGTATATGCATTGTCTCTCTGACCTTCTCTTCTACCATGTTTCCTAGGCAGCCATGCCAAATTATTTGCCAAAATACATTCTTTTTCATACACCAGTGAGACAACACCGTCCTCTTAAAAAAATATTTTTTATAGCTTTTGACAGTTTTTCATATTTATAGGGCATTATTTGGTGTAGGTTATTACCTTCATCTACATAAGGCCAGGGCCAGAATGCACCATTGGACCTTCAGTTGAAGATACTGCAGATAGAAGAGGTCTTTTTCTTCTGTAGTTCCAGTTTCTTGCTTAGGGATTGATAGCTGGTAAATGATCGGACGATAGACTTCATTTGGTTTAATCTCTCCCTAAGGAAACCTTGGGAATTTAAACTTGAGAAAGGGGCTAGGGCCACTCCACTCCCTAGCATTTTTCCAATGTGGTGGGATTGCAATACTGCGTCCTGTGCTTTAAGGGGAAAACCCTGTGTCTACTAATGTATACATCCCCTGGGTTTGCATGGCACCTGGCTGCAAAGAAATTCTGATGCATCACAGATTGGAGAAAACTCAGGGATTTGGCTTCCTTCGAGAAACGTCTTATTTTCCGTCCCTCTGTCTTATATGCTGCCCGACATTCCCCTGTTCCACTTGCTGAACAAAGAATTGAGTCACTTTTTTTTTTCTGGATGCATTCAAGATCATCTGCTGGTGAAGACGAACTGGGGGGAAAGTCATTTGTACATGGGAGGCACCAGAGAATCTGAGAAGTTAGGTCAGGTGGTGTTACAGGAGAGCTCCTGTGGGAGTCCACCGTTTGGGAATTTTGAAGCTGTAGCCCAAGCACCTGAAAAGTGTGAGGAATGCATGGCTTGGAGATCATGATCAGCAAAATTCAAGAGGAGCAGTAACAGTTATTTCTGGATTTAGATTTCACGTATGACATGCATTATGTGTATACTTTCAGAGACATAGGTGTATCTGATGATAAGTTTCCTTTACCTAAGACTAGTTTCCAAGCTAATTTGTTGTTGTTTTCTTTCTCAGTAACTTCTCCATAATATTCCTGAAACCTCTTAGGCTGTCCATAAACGTGGGGCCCGTGAAGGAGTCCTGTTGCATGAAATTGTCTTACCAGTTGGTTGGTGACAGGTACAGTGAGGGTGTCCATGCTGGATCTGAAGCACTTTGCCAACTTTGAATTGAAATCCTTCCTACTTCTAGATGACATATAAACATAGGAAGTTGTCTTGCACTGTCATTTCTTTAATCCACTTAGTCAACCAATGGTTGCCATAGCTGAAACTAGGACTCTTTTGTAAATGCAAAGCATATGGTTTCATCCCTGAACTGTAGGCCATCTTTACAGACCTTTGAGAAAAATCTAGCATCCTGCTGTTGCCCCGTGGAGTCAAGGAAGGGTAAGTTGGGTTTAATAGTAAGCCCCCTTTCCCACTCCTGTTTATTGAAATTCTGGAGAGGAAGAAATTAGAGAATCTGACGCTGTTGTGTGCGTGCTCCAGTTCATAACTGTCTTCTAGGAAGCACTTGACCTCTTGTCGCCTCTAGGAAGTGCTAATGAGGTGTGCTTTGTGACATTACTTGGAACTTTTGAGTATTCCTGCTTTTAGTAAACTGATGGATGGAATTATCAGGAGACATGTGGTCTCTCCAGATAAATAAGTTGAATCAGTAAGTGAGTGAGGAGCCATGAAGACTGTGTGCAACTAATAATTCAGCTATTATGTTAAATTATACCTGGTGAATAATTTTGAAAATGACAGGGAGAGATAGTAATCTGTTGTTTAAATTAACACACTATTGTGCAGATGAATAGGTACATGTGCCAAGATGAAACTGTGATTAGTACTCTGAACTGAACCTTGTATTTTTCAAGTGTCTCCAACATAGTCTGGAAGGAAAAGCCAGTACTGAGACTGAAAGCTAGTTAGATGGAGGGAATAACAGTTTTGTTCTTGTGTTTAAAGAATGAAAGACAAGAACAAATAAAGAACCAAATTTCTCTGTGATTCTTCCATTGGAGTCTACAAACAGATCAACTCAGCTGTGGTCTGTTCTTAAACTTTGCAAACTTTAATCAAGAGTTTGTAAGCAGCATGATCTCATCTCTGACCTGTTTCCATCAGCCTGTTTTTTGTTTCCTTGTGCAGTCTTAATCTCAGTTAAAAGTTGGGTAGGTAAAAAACAAATAGCACAAACATAGGCTTAATATAGTTTTTGGTAATCTGTCTGCTGTTTATGATTCCACCTGCATTTTGAAGCGACAAGGGCATGTAAGAAGATAGGCACCGGTGGGGCTGCACCCTTTTAGCATTATATGGTTTCAGATAGTTCAGTGGGCAGAACAAGATTCATTCTGTTCACATTCAACCTGCTTCATCATTGTCATGTCCATTTATGGATGGATGTACCATCATTCTACAGTATTGCTGCTGTTTGGGGGGCAACTGAACAACATTCTTTGTTTTGTCTTTTTAATGGGAATTTGAGCAGGTGATTAAAGCTTAGAATAACCCCCATTTTAATGAATGGAATTCCTTGGACATCATCTATATTTAACTGTTGGAGCAAGACTGGGATGTCTTTTTGGACAAGAATAAGCAACTGTTGCATATTTGACAAATAACAGCTGAAGGAGGCCAGCAGGCCCCTTGTGGTATCCTAACAGGTCACTAACTATTCTACTCCAGGCATTAGTGACCTGCGTAAAAAGACTGAGAACAAATGGTTGTTGGGATACCAAAAAATAGTACTTAAAACAGCGACGTGCTCCCATCTCGCAGCTAGTCAGTTGTTCCTTTAACTGTTGGGCTCAATAAAGGTTCAGTGGGCAGCTGTGGACTAGTGAGTCCATATGCTTTGTCCACGTGGATACTTATTCATTACTACAACTGGAGATTAAGTGCACGCCCATTGCAAAATGCTGTTTCAAACCATCTGGGAATTTGTATTTTTCTATCTGCAGTCTGCATCATCTCAGTAGGGACTCAGTAACATTTGGTCGCAAAAGGAGCTATTTTCATCTGAGTATTAAGTATCTGTGTAATTTGGATGAGAATTTATTCTACCCTCCCATTCTTCCCTACTTTCTTTTTCCTTTTGTGTCTGCAGAGCTGGGGTTTATTTGTTTATTTAATATTTTTACCCTGTGCTAGGCTCTTGGTAGTTAACAACTGCTATATGACAGTTGACAATATTAGATAGTAAAATGTCCATACTATAAAATTAGAATGTTAAAATAAAATAAAGCAACAATAAAAATAATGAACTGATGGAGTCATTTTGTTCTCTATATTGTCTCTTTGAAACAATTCCATTTCTAAAAGCTTACAGAAAGCAAATAATGTAGCCAATAATGTATTAAATAGCCTTAGAAAAAAATGTTTAAGTTCTTAATTGTAGCCCTAGTTTCATTTTGATCTGATTTTATTACATCGAGCGCTCTTGTCATTTTGCTTTATTGTATTTTATGCTATGCTACCTTATGACCTACTTACTTACTTACAGTAATGTATTACATATTCAGCTTTTGTAGATAACTTAGAAAATAATAATTTCCACTTTGTGTGAAGTTGCACATCCTGAAGCATTACATGTGGCTTTTGCTTATATAGAGACTGGAGAGACAAGGGAAAAAAAAACATTACAAACCATAATGTACAAGTATTATTTTGTTGAAACTACAGGTGTTGTTTTGCTCTAGCAAAAAATATTTGCATATCCTTTCCAAATTATGGCCTATGTGTAGTTTTGTGCTTCCTTACCCAAAGGTGGTTTGTGGTTGGCGAGAAAGTTACACATGAAAACTGACTTTCCATGGTTGTCAGAATCAGCAGAAGTTAGCTGAGAACGTTTAGCCAGCACTGTGGAAAGTTTGGGAATGGCTCATACAGGCTGGGATCATGCAAAAGATTTACTTTTCAAGTATAACACAGTGTCCAAAAGTTCTTTGGTTCTTACTGATTTGTTCAGATTATTGATGCTTCAGGATCCCAGTGCATTTATAACCTTCTTCCGTGCCCCTATGGGATCTTCTCTGTGATTTACCCTTCTGTCGGTGTCCTTCAGGGCACAACCTTCTTTGTGATGGGGAGATATGCTGTTGTTGTTCTTTTGCCCTTTGATGGCCACAGAGGGTGGGCACAAGTGATCTTAGAACGTTATGGGGGTGATCTTAAGATTGTTTTCTTCTGCTTATTTGAGTGTATTTTTTAATGTTTTCTAAGTTCATGGAGCCTAACACAACTATTTTATTTCATTTTCCCATAAAAATCAGTAAGAGTGCAACACTGTTCTTTGGCAAATGGCTGCTAAACTTTGATCACACAGTCCTAGAGGATGTGTATGTGTCAGAAAAGGGGCATACATTCAGAGTATGCAAAATATTCCATTATGGGCAATTCTGGGAATTAGGGTCCCAACACATCTAGGGGGCTCCAGGTTAAATAAACCACTTTTCAGAAGGATCTTCTCAGCCTATGAGAAACCAGTGACCAAGATAATTGGCACTATCAAGCGAGAGGATGAGCATCTCTGTCATTTACATTACAGAACTGTTCAGAGGATTAACCACATTGGAACAGGTGTTTCTGTTTTCGTCATTTCTGCTTTGATTTTGGTAGGGGATATTCAAAGAATTGGCATGAGGAATCTTGCCACACCCCTGGAGAGCAGATGGTGGTAGACTTCCTTTATGCTGAAGCTGTAGGGGAATTGGGTTAATTGAGGATTAAAGAGATCTCTTTGCCTAATTAACAGCCAGAAGATAGTACTACTGATTTGTGTCATAATATTGTATCTGGATGCCAAGTTCCATCTTAGTAATTAAATTTATATCCTGCCTTTCCTCTAGGCGCTCAAGACAGATCCCTCCCCATGTTATCTCCACAATAAACAGTCTTGAAAGGTAAATTATATTTAAAGAGGACTGACTGGCCCAAGGTTACCATTAAGCTGAAAGTCAAGTTTAAATTTGACTTTGGGTTTCACCAGAGAGGTAGCCATCACACTACATTAGCTTAGACACCTTTAAGTTGTTTGGAGGTGTTATATAGAGATAACCATACTTAGTGCCAAATTTATGGCTGGATAATGTCTTTCTTAGAATTAATCAAGCAGCATAAAAGTATGTGCAAGTGTTTGAGTTTTCCAGAACCCTTCTCCATGCAAGATTTTACAAAAAGGGATAAAGCAGAAGCAGGGTCCCAACAATTTAGACCATACAGATTTTGGATTTTTTTCACGGATCAACACAGAACCAGTGCTTTTCATGGTATTCCTATTGTGGCATGTAACAAATTACTGTGGATTAGTACAAGCCATTTTAGATTGGGACATCGTGGCCCTGATGTATATTTCTGAAAACCAGTGTTCTTGGACAAATGAACATGAAAGCATTCATATTCGACATCCTATACTTTCACAATGCACCTTAATCCATCTCACAGCTGAAGCCCTTCCTAGCCATCCTTTCTACTTGTTTTTCTAAGCAGGAACCATTAGTCCTTGAGGGCCCTCAGACTGTGGACCTGTTCTTTGGAGAAACCACAACCTCATCATGGAACAAATATGGTACAATCCCAGAATTGGTAGGCTTCTGGGGGTTTATTCAGATCATTGGTAAACAAACCACAGCTTAGTAATACAGGTAGTCCTCACTTAATGACCACAATTGGGACTAGCAACTCCATCACTAAATGATGTAGTCGTAAAGTGAAATGCCTTGTGACCACACCCGACTTGCAGTGTCAGTTCTGCTGTGGTTGTTATGTGAATTGCCGTGAGTTGTTAAGTGCGAGTCACATGACTGTGACTTGCAACTTCCTGCTGGCTTCCCCACTGACTTCGCATTCAAGCCTAGTCATTTCAGTCCTGATGTCAGCAAAAGTCCATTAAGGGTTACCAGAATTTTGTTTATAGATAAGAAATAGGATATGGGAAGAAGAGATCAGATGTTGTATTTTAAGAGAAGGTGATAGGTTACTAAAATTGTTTATACTTGTGATGAAGGGGGAAATAATTTCTTTATATATTCTTTTTCTTTTCTATATTCTTATTTTTTCTTTTCTATTTTTCTATTTTTTTCCTTTCTGCACCTTCTATTTTTTTCTTTTTCTTCTTTTTTTTTTAATTTGTATTAGTTTTATTGTAATTATAATTTTTATAAAAATTACTATTTTGAAAAAAAGGAAGCCAGCTTCGAAGGTCACAAATGGCGATCACATAACTGTGGGACACTGTGACCATTGTAAATGCATGCTGGCTGCCAAGCCCCCAAATCATGATCACGTGAACACAAAGACACTACAGTGGGCACAACTTAGAGGACTGGTTGTAAGTCTCCTTTTTCAGCGCTGTTATAACTTCAAATGGTCACTGACTGAGTTGAGTGGCAGGTAAATGAGGGCTACCTGTAATTACAAAGCTAGCCTGACAATTTGCTTTGGAACTTGCTCAGTAGGGTTGACATGTGAATGCACAGCATATCTACACATGAATTCATCATCTTGTGCAGAGGTCATGCTAATCTTCTCTGCACCACTCCAGTTTTAGCATATGTACTGCCAGAGCTTCATGTTAGCCAGGATTAACAATACCCTTGGTAGATTGCATCACATTTCTAAGTTCCTTTAGGAAATGCAGCTACTGTTCTATAGCTACACATTATTCCCACACCATCTGCACTTTTATGCTTAGCAGGAGTTAAAAAGAAATTCTGTATATAGGGCAATATCCATATTCAGCGAATCCAATCAGAACAGCATTTCTTCTCTGCAAATTAAATCCCTTTTGAGAGGGGGGATGCATTGGGGATTGATTTAGGGCCCCTTCCAGACTGAGAGCTGTTAATACCAGCAATCAGAAGACTTTGTCTAGCAATTCCGCCTTCTCCTCAATGTTTTTATTGTATGTGGGTTGTGGAAAGAAAATAAGTGCACTAAGCCTACAAATGGAAGACTCTGATATGAAGTTCCAGTGTCCAGGTGCCGGGTAAAAAGAAGAGAGCTACCCCTGGGAGGCCCTACATCAGTTTTTCCAAATAAAGAGAACAAGCTGTAACATGGGGGTCAACCATACGGTACTTATGAGTGGCAGGACATCATAATATCCCTATGTGGCAGTTGCAGACCTTACCAAAAAATGAAATTACATAAAATGTAATTCTGAATTAGGGCTATATTGTTGGAGAGGTTGAGGGGAAATTGTAACAAGAAAATTCTGCATGGGGGAATGGAATGCAGATGGTACAGAGGAAAGTTGTTCCATTATTAGTAGTGGCCATCACAAAAACTTTGGATATTAACGTTCAACATTGTTTGCTGAGAAATTCTTCAGTGTTTACCCAAAACTCTTAAGCAACTTTCCATGATTACAAATAATCCCTTTTCGCTGTACAGTGACTGGGTGGCTTTTATCATGGGAAAACAGCAGAGTGGCAATGTCATCAGTCCTAAAAGCTAGTGTGCCAGTTGTGACCATTCCTCAGTGAAGTCAGTCATGCCTTGTCACAGTTTTGATTGGGACACTACTTCTCTTTACATGGGGCTATCCTTAAAGCCCACTTGGAAATATCAACTAAATGATGCTAAATGCAGTTGCTTGTGTACTTATGGATTGGACCTGTTACTGTCATGTTACATCACTGCTATGAGAGGTACAATGGTTCCCAGGCTGTTTCCAAGTGCAATTCGAGTGTTGGGGATTACCTATAAAGTTCTATATGGCTTGGGACCCAGGCATCTTTGAGACTACCTCTTCCAGGTAGAATCTGCCCATCCACTACATACAGAGTGACCATGCTGAAGGTCCTCTCCTGTCAGGAAGTTAAGTAGCAGAGACTATGGAAGTGGGCAATCTCTGTGAGGGCTCCCTTCTATGAAACAGCTTGACCCCCAAAGATAGGAATGTCCCTCCCTCTCATGGCCTTTCTTACTTCTAAGACCTGATTATTTCAGAAGTCCTTTAAAGATAAGATTATTGTTGTTTAAAAGATGGAGTTCCCTGAGTATCTGATTAGTATAGATCAAGATCATAGAATCATAGAGTTCGAAGGGACCTTGGAGATCTTCTTGTCCAACCCCATACCCAAGACAGAAATCCTCAGATCATCCCTCATAAACAGCTGTCCAGCCTTTGCTTCTAACCTCCAGTGATGGAACACCCATGACTCCAAGAGCCAGGCTGTTCCACTGCCTAATAGCTTTGACAGGCAGAAATTCCTTCTCCTTTTGAGTTTGGAGTCCCTCTGTAAGGCTTCCACCCACTGGATCTTATCCTATCCTTGGGTGCTACAGAGAATAAGTCCACACTCTGTTCCCTACGATGGTCGTTCAAGTATTAGAAGATTGCTGTCATGTCTCCCCTCAGCCTTATCAACTTCAGATAAAACATGCCCAGTTGTTGAAAACTTCATAGGATTTAGCCTCCAAGTCCCTCACTACCAGCTTTATATTCTTTCCAGTTCCTCAGCATCTTTATATTGTGGCGAACAAAACTGGATATATTATTCTAGCTTCGACCTGACCAGGGCAGCCTAGGGCAGAACTCTCACTTCTTGTGATCTTGACATTGTACCTCTGTTGATGCAGCTCAGTATTACACTGGCTCTTTTGGTAGCTGCAGCCCACTCCTGCTTAATCTGTCATCTAACAGAATGGCCAGATTTTTTTCACAAGTATTACTGACAAGCCAGGGGCCACTTATCCTGGACCCCATATATCCCTGCAAAACCTTTCATTGCCACTGAACTGAGTGTTGTAGGATCTTCTGTGTTCTTGACTATAAATTACTTAATGTTGAATAGATTACAGGTAGTCCTCACTTAACAACTGTCCTGTTTAATGACTATTCAAAGTTATGATGGTGCTGAAAAAGTAACTTTACAACTGGTCCTCGCATTTAGGACTGTCACAGCTTCCCCACAGTCACGTGATCACCATTTATGCGCTTCACAGCAGAATCAGTGGAGAAGCTGGCAGTAAAATTGCAAGTCGTGGTCACATGATGACTTGCTTAATGATTGTGGGTGATTTGCTTAATGACTGCAGCGGAAATGAGGTAAGTCTATTGTGGTCACATGATGTCTTGCTTAGCGACAGTTGACAGTCCCAGCTGTGGTTGTTAAGCAAGGACTACCTGTAAAGTGGTCTAGAAGTCACATTGATAAACAGAACCATGAGTAAGAGATTCTTCAGCTCTAATTTGAATATGTGAATCTTTCTCTGTGGTTTTAGATACTGTACATTCTCATAAAAATACAAAGATTGCCACGTTTATCCAGAAGAGAAGAACAAATCCCAAATCTAGCTAGATGGTGTTTCTATTTATTTCTGTTCTGACCAACCCAAATGACATAAGTAAGTGTGGGATCTGTCTTGTGTATTTACTGTGCATACTTTTCATCTTTTGGGTTGTGGGAGGGGGGTTTGGCTTGGTTTTCAACTTTTTTTTGGTTTTTTGCAGTCAGGTTCACATTTCACGCAAAGTAGTGCTTTGTTGTGCCAACCATAATTACCTGGAGCCTCATGTTTAATTAAGCCATAAGCCATGTCTTACAGTTCATAATATTTGAATTCACACATGTTAGACCAAAATCAGACCAACAGTGTAATGTGTGAATTAGGTTAAAAGGTATTAGAGACGTTACTTCAGGCAGGCATTTTAATTTGGTAACATGTTATTAAATTTATACCAGCATGACCTTGCCCCATGTTGAGGTCATATATATATATACACATATATTTCAGATTTGGTGCTTTGGATATTTTTTAAAGACTTCTGTTTTTTTCTCTAAATCTTCTTCCCCCCAGGAGAGGAGAGAAATGTGATTTTCTGACTCTCCTTCATGGTAGAATTAGTGATAATCCTTTGGGTCATATGATTGCTGTGCTTTATCAGTAAAGTTTCATATTGCTGGATTCCTTCTCCCCAGAAGAGCTGTTTCTAGAAAGCCATTGGAGTATCCTATCCCTTGGGGTACTGAATCGCATTGTAGTGTTTCCTTTATCAACAACACAGTAGGATACAAATGTTCTAAGAATCTAATTAGATAGTGTTACCGTTGACAACTTTTGGTCATCCGTATGGCTGAGATGAGCAGTTTAAGGCCCTCTGAGCCCCCTTTTTGTAACCATCTGAGCACCCTTCGATCATGATTGCTAAACATTGATGGCCTAATTTCCTGCTATCGTGTGGTGAGAAAGAGATGTAATGTGAGATTTAAAACAAGCTTGCTTGCATATTTATTTATGTATTTGTGAAATTTGTCACCGCCCATCTTGGTGGAACAACTCTGGGCGGTTTACAAAACGGTAAAATCAATTAAAATTATACCATACAATACTCTTAATAAATAGAAAATAAATAGGTCCAAGAATAGATATAAAATTGGCAGTCCCTCAGGGAGCGTCATCAAGGCGCCAGCCAACCCCCTGGATTGGGCAAGATATCACAGCTAAGGAAAATAAAAACTTCCCATGAAAAACATCATAGCCTTCAGTTGTCCCAAAATGTCAAGTACAGCCTTTCTCTGCAGAATGGTTGCTCTGGCCTCCATTTAGGAAATCTATACAAGGTGGAATACAAGGCCACATTAAATGGAAGCACTGTGGCTTATGGACTTTAATGCAACATTTCTTTTTGTGTGGTCTTGTATATTCCACCTTTTACCATGTGGAAATCCCCTCCCCCCCATGTGAAGGTAACTTTAGAATAATCTTCCACTTAATCTATGCAATGTGATTTTTTGAAATTATTGTAGCATGCAATTTACATGCTCCTTCATAGTGTGCAGTCACCATTTTATGGCTTAGGGGCAGGTACACTTGAAGTCAAAGCAGTGTAAGTTCTCTAGGGGTTGGGAGGCACTAGTGTTGCAACTGTTTAATTAAAGTTGGCTTCTGTTCAGCATCAGCACCATGGAACGTGACACAGAAGTATCACCTTGTAAGTCTTCCAGGTTTCTGTAACCTGGTCCCCTTCAGTTATGTTGGCATTACAGTTCTGAGAAGTCCCAGGCATCATGCCCAATAGCTGGTTCAGAATTCTGGAAATTGTGCCAATATATCTGGAGCCACCAAATATGGGGTCACCAGATATGGGAAGCCAAGGCGGCCAACTTGAACATTCAGTTTTTAATTTTTTTAATAATGAAGTGTCTTGACCTTTTCTTCATAATTATCCAATGCAATTTCTTACTAAGGAGATGAGACTTTGTTCTTATTAAGGAGAAACTCACTCTCACTCTTTGATCACTGAGTGCTGATGCCTTGTGGGAGGGAGAGTTCAGTGATGTAATACATACTTTGTGTTATATCACTCTGTTTTTGAATTTTTACTTAAAATAATACTTTTGTTTCAATACACTTAGAAAGCTAGTATGGTGTAGTGGAAAGGTTGTTGAACTAAGACTGGGAAGGCCCAGGTTCCTTCAGCTGGGTGACTTTGAGCCAGTCATTCTGTCTCAGGCCAGCCTACCAAACAGGGTTGTTGGGGGAAAGAAATGGAGGAGGGAATGCTATGTATGCTCTTTCAAGCTCTTGGAGGAAAGCCAGGATATACATCTAACAAATAGATAAATAAAACCTTACCTTAGGCTTTGGAGGAACACTTGGACGTCTGAATTAGTATAAGGCAGCTTCCTACACTATAGCAACCCCAACACAATTAAAATTGTCATACATAGGACTTGAATCTGTTTTAGTTAAGGCCGTTGTATTTAAAGGATGGGACTACCTGTTTTTAGGCTTCTGCTTTGTATGAGTGATGAAGCAGATTATCTGCTGCCTGAGATGAATAATAAGAGGGCTGCTTTCCAGTTGGTGGAGAAGCCAAACCTTATTTCACCACTGGCAATAGGACAATATCTCCTTCTGCACTGCTAAATCTGGTCAGAGCAATGTTCTGAGTGTCTTACCCATGACAAACATCTCTCGCTATCAAATGGTAGAATTAGTCCTCCTTCTGATACGCCTTTAGCTCTCTTGATTTCCAAAGAAATTACAATTGACTGTTTGGAAGAACGGACATATTTGAAACAGGACTTGGGTGTTCCTTTAAGCATGTAGTATATCTCTGTGCAAATTCTTTGATTTTAAATGGAAAAAAAAAACATTTAAATCGCAAAGAAGCATTTATCCTTCGTGAATATCTATTTACTTGCTAGATTTATATCTCACCATTTCTTCAGGAGTTCGAGGCACCATGTATAGGGCTCCCTTCTGTCATCTTTCCCCACAGCAACCCTGTTTGGTAGGTTGGGTTGAAAGATGGGGACTGTGCCAGAGTCACCCATGGAGCTGCCACGGCTGAAAGTGGATTTGAACTTGGGTCTCCCTGGTGCCAGTTCAGTACATCACCGCTGTATGCTTTGTTAGAACAGCTGAAGGTTTTATAAACCTTCAGTTGCCTTAGAAAATAGGTTGCTTTAATATTGATTTTGACTTTGTTTCCTTCATGGCCAGTATCACTTTTTTCCCCTTCTCTTACGATTCTTTGTTAATAGTTGCAGTTTGACAATTCAGAAATGCCCCTGCCAAACTTTTATTAAGCATTTTTAAATTGCCTTAAATAACAGTAAGTCCTTTTCTATATTGGTGTTGAATGTGGCATATTTTCACCATTCCAACCAATTTTCTCTAAGCTTTAAAGAGCAAATATTTGCCTTTTGGCTCTCTCTGTGTGTATGAAAGAGAATACTTTGTGAGATGTTTCCATTATTGTGTGTGTGTGTGTGTAGAACACAAGAACTTGAGTCCCTGATCTCTCTCTTTGCACAAACACAAGTCCTGTGTGCTGCATTTTTTCTCTGTACCCATTTAATTTCTTCTGACAAAACATCCCCTGTTCTTCCATTTTTGGGAAGAAACCCCTCTTTTTCCACAAACACAAATGCGAAGGAAGAGAAATAAAGCTGTGTTCTCTGCTTTGAGATGTTTTAAAGAAAGATTTGGCTGTAATTTGCCATTTAAGTTCCATGCACATGGATTGTGCATTCTTGCCTGAGCTCCAAGCGATAGATATATTGAAAGTGTCTTCTATTTAACTCATTATAAAAGGAAACTGTCCATGAGATATGCTAATTATGACTGTTGCACCCTTAGTTTTCATTCACAGCGTTTTTGTTTTTTTCACTTAAAGGCGAAGTCTGATCTGTTTTGCCCTATACTGTGTAGTCAGTTCTTTATACAGGCTGAGATTTGAAAATCAGAGGATGTAGATTCTAGTTTTGGCGAGGCCCAAGGTTACTTTGTCGTCTTGGTCCAGTGGGGGGTTGACACCAAGCTTATTGCAATTTTCAGAGACCCTCCCTCCCTCCCTCCCTCCCTCCCTCCCTATTAGCCAGCCTAAAAATCTATGAAATACAACATTTGCTCTCAGATGGCTAATACCTACTTTGCAAAGGCTCATAAATGCTTTTAGCCCCCAGATGTCTTGGCTGAAAACCAAAAAGGAGTATGCACCTGAGAAGACCTCAGCTTGAATAACTGGAATTGTTTAAACAGAATTCTTTAGAAACCTGTTCTCCTCCCTTTGTTGTTTCCCTGTATTATATTTTAGATTTAAAGTTCTTTGGGGCACAGATGTCTTCTGGTCTGTAAAGCACAGCATATACTGGTGGGCTTCATAACATACATATCAATTACCCAGACTGACAGCCTACATGAATTCCTCCCACTTCTGTGTCTGGCATCCTCAAGGTGATCTTTGTTTGATCGTTTGACCAAACAAATATCTGTCTATCAAGAATCTAAGAAAAGTCTACAGATGCATCCAAGAAGCTTGCAAATTTGGACAGGAGCTCTCTAGCAAATAGAATTTAAGGCATTCTGGTTTGGACTCTGGAGTTACAATTAAAAGAGAATATCTGTAGCTCAAGGTTGAACTATGGACTTGGTGGTGCTCTCTGAGTTTAGTTGTTTGCTTTCAAACATTTCATTACCCAACAAGGTAACATCATCAATGTGAGTTGATGATGATGTTACCTCGCACTAATGTTGTTACCTGGTTGGGTAATGAAATGTCTTCAAGCAAACAGCCAAGCTCAGAGAGCACCAAGACTGTACTGGAGTTAGTACAGTCTCTCAAGGCTAGTAGGCACTGTTAGTCTGGGTCTCCCTGAATTTGTCTACTCTGCCTTCAGAACCATCTAAAATGCTATTAAAATCTCTATTGATTTGTAACTGACACTTCATGCTCTATTACTTACCCTTCTTTCCATTGCTGAACCAAGAAATGATGTCTTTTTTTCTCTAGCATGGAATTACCTAAAATAGCAAATGTGTACAGGTGTCTTTTGATCCAAGCAAAATCAGGTTAGAATTGCTTTTTTTGAAACAATGACCAGTTCCGTGTAGAGCAGCGTTGTCCAAACTTGGCCACTTTAAGATGAGTGGACTTCAACTCCCAGAATTCCACTCATCTTAAAGTGGCCAAGTTTGGACAACACTGGTGTAGAGGCACTCACTCATTACTTGGCCTGGTTGGATGACACAATAACTGTAGATTCCTACTATAGGAATAAACTTTTGCAAGGGGACACTTATGCACTCCTGTTCCTTTTCTCCTTGTGGAAATGGTTGAAAAACAAAGCAACCATTTCACAGTCACTTCCTTGGGATGTCCAAATTCAGGCAGCTATGAGCTGGTTAAGCTGTGGGTTCAGAACAATCTGGGGCATGAAAGTGTAAATTGATATCCTGTTCTTATTACTTTAATCAGGGCATAGTTCTTTGATATTACAGGGAACTTTTTTTATTCCTTTAAAGTTGGAACAAAAGTGACTGACTTCCTCTTTGGAGATATGAAAGAGGAAGAGAAAGAATGGCACATCCAAGCCTTATAATGGGTTATTCATATTATAGTGGAAAACATTTCAAAACATGTTTGAAATGGGCTTTTATTCAGCAGGATTTTTCCTCAAAATAGTACTTTTTTTTTTTTTATTCCATTCTCAACATTTAAGAGTCCCTTTTGACTTTCTCTGTGTTATTCCTGTGACTCTCTATGGTAAAATTGGTGTATGTTTCATTACCCAGATTTTGTTTATAAATACAGTGGTACCTCGCGTTACGAATTTAATCCGTTCCGTGACTCTGATCGCAAGTCGATTTGGTCACACCGCAAGGCAAATTTTCCCATAAGGTTCAATGTAAATACGGTTAATCCGTTCCGCCCTCCGAATTTGGTCGCACCGCGAGGCAAATTTCCCCATAAGGTTCAATGTAAATACGGCTAATCCGCCCTTCGAATTTGGTCGCGCCGCGAGGCAAATTTCCCCATAAGATTCAATGTAAATACATACGGCTCTGCATTTTCTTTGGAGCCATGCTGACAAGCACACCAAAAACCTTCCAAATGCCACAAAACACACCACAAGCCTCACCGAACGTCTCCTTGCTACCGCGATCTCGCCCACAGGAAGCCGCGACCACGTGGCAGCAGGGCAAATGGCCGCGGATCCGGTTCGTAGCGCGGGGCGGAGGTCGCACAGCGAGGTAAATTTTTGGGGCCGGAGCTGATCGTATCGCGAAAAATTCGTAAGGGGGGGCGTTCGTAACCTGAGGTACCACTGTGTGTGTGTGTGTGTGTGTGTGTGTGTGTGTGTATATATTTGTGTGGTTGCCGTAGTTCAGCAGTTGCAAGTCTTCTGTTACAGAAAGAGGGGAAAATGGTAAAGAAAGAACTTTGCTGGGTACGGCAAATCTGCCTTGCACGCTGTGCTCCACTAACGATTCACAAGCCCACAGGGCAGTTGCATAGCTACTGAACTATCCGTCAACATTAATACTGGCCTTTTGTTATTTGTGCTGCTGCTTGTTAACATCCTTGTGTGTTTCTTGGGCAAAACCTATCCAGCAGCAGCTGTCATTTTGTAAAGAAGACAGGAATGAAATCTGGTGTACAAGGTTTGACTTCTAACCTTCCTGTTCTTCTTTCTCTTAAGAAGCTCTGGATTCATCCTGCAAGCATAATATCCTCTTTAAAACAAATTATTTGTCTTTGGGTGTGAGCATGTGGAATATGAGAGTTCAAAGTCTTGTCTGAAATTTGTGCTGCCAGCGATTTTCAGTTTCTATTCCCTCTTCTCCTCCTCCTTCCAAGATTTAATGTCAGATGGAGTTTGGCATGAAAAGACAATGAAGAAATTTCCTGTGGAAATGTGTTTGGCTTGAGAAACAAGATAATGTCCTTTTAAGGGAGGGGGAAAAAAAAGAACATGACAGTTTGAAACAAATGATTACTCTGTTTTCTGCATCAATTTGACAGACCTTTAATATTTCCTGGATATACTGGGATTACAACACCAGGACCTAAGTTGGATTGATTGCTATGACTTATATGCTGCTCAAGTAAAAAAAAAAAACCTGAGTGGCTTACAAATGATGCAAAAGAAGTAAAAGTAAATAAAACCTCAAAGCCAAGATCATTCACCTTCCTATTCCTGATGCACCACAGAAAACAGTTGTAACAGCAAAAATCACACGTTGCAAATAGGGGACCCCAGGCCATCAGTCCCCGAAGACCACCAAATCTCGGTAGGCTTCTTGGTTGCCTACAGGGTTGGTGACCTGACCTCAGGTGGAGCACTCTTCCAAAGGAGAGGTGCAGCTACCACAGTCTCATGATCCCTGATGATAGCAATCCCTCGAGGGGACTCCAAGGATGCTGTCTCTATTAGATCTTATGGGATGGGCAGAAACTGCTGGGAAAAGATGGTTCTGCAGATTTCTTGAAGGACATACCAGAAGACAACTGCAGTTGGCCTCATTATTGGGAATTCTCTGTTACTCCCTCATATTAACTTTTCATTCTGTTTATACCTACGCCAATACTTTGATCCAGTGCTAAAGTCCAGGTGGACTTTAAAATGTACAGTGGTACCTTGGTTCACGAACACTTCCGTTCATGAACAATTCGGTTCACGAACAGCTCCGGTTGCAAAAATTTGCCTCTGTTCGCAAACGCCGGATCAGGTTACGAACAGGATCCGCGGCCATTTTCCCTCCCGTGACACGTAGTCGCGGCTTCCTGTAGGGAGGGGGACTCTCCCTCCAAGCAGTAACCGCCTCCCCACCCGCCTTCCTGTACTCCACGCCAGAAGTCGCGTCGAGCAAGGTTAGCTTTCTCTCTCTTCGTACTGTACTTTGTGTCATATTTTTGCGGTTTTTAAAAAAAAAAAACATGGTTCAGAACGGATTAACCGTATTTACATTGAACCTTATGGGGAAATTTGACTCGAGTCGCGACCAAAAATTGGTTGGCGACCAAATTCGGGGTCAGAACGGATTAACCGTATTTACATTGAACCTTATGGGAAAATTTGATTCGGTTCACGACCAATTCGGTTCGCGACCAGAGTCACGGAATGAATTAAGTTCGTGAACCGAGGTACCACTGTGTATGCAATCTAATGCAGTCAGTCTCCATTGTGGTTCTGATTACTGATAACATAGGAGCTTTTGTGCTTCCTGGATGATAACTATTATATATTTTATTTTTTAACTCTGAGTACCTTTTGAAGGATGAGTTATGCCTTGAAATATTCAACATACGAATATTGTAAATTACTTGGCAGTAGAGTCCCACTGTTTTTCCCCACTGAAATGGTGAAATGTCCAACAATTTGGTGACAGTTTATAAACAATAAAATTGCTCATATACAGTATATGAGCAACGTTTAGTTAAGTGAATGTTGGGGTAAATGAAGAACTGTTTTATCTTTGTTCTTCAAACTGGGGGAGTTTTTTTTTCCTTTCTAATTCTGTTACTTTCTTTAAAAGCTAGTTTGTAGTCATGGCTAATAATGCATTGAGAGCCATGAAGTTTTGAGTTCAAATGTCACTAGCTATATTCATAGGTAGCCCCAAGGGAAACTATTATTACATCAGGCTTATCCCCATCTGAAGGGTGGAGATAACAGCACTGCTTTGCTTTATGGGGCTGCATATATAGATCACAAATGCACTTTTAAGAGTGTTGTTCATATTCTCAATAGGACTATTTTGGGGCAGATTAGCAGCTTCTTGCATGTGAAACAAATTCCATATTTATGCTGCCTTGATGATTTCCACAGGGAGAAACTGAGCTGTGTTTAAAAAGTTAGTGTATTATATGTATTGAAGTCAAACTAAGACATGTTTAATAATTGGGGCCAAAATTGTGGACCATCTTTTGCTGAGTGGAGATGCTGGGAACCCAGCTTTTAGGGCATTTACCTGATTTTTCCCCCCCCCAGAGGGTGAGAAGTTTCTTTACTTCTACATCTGTTCAGCCTATTTTAAGGTTTACGTTAGTTTTCATGTGTTTTCTGCCTGAAAATTGCTAGAAACTTTCTTACTGATTTTCAAGAACTGTGTTCAGAGGAGTTCTGGAGATATAAAATAGGTTAGGGATGCAGGCAAAACAGTGATGCAAGTTGTCCATCTTTGATTTCAAGACTGAATTTTGTGCGAGGAAATTCAAGTTTCACGTTTCCCATTTGGAGCATTACAACAAGAATAGAATCCAAAGCCACTCAGGTTTGACTCTGAAACAGAAGAAATTCAAATATACTGTTTATTTTTGTTTCAGCATGATGCCTTCTCTTTTGCAGCAGTGTTAATGGAGAGTGCTCTTGAGCAGTTTAAGTGTATCCAGCTGATTGAAATATTCTAAGGAAATAGAGGGATTAAAAAAAAAAAGCCTATGCAAGAATTTCATGGATGTTTTAACTTTACGCTCCAGCAGTGATAATTAGATATGTGACCCATTTTTATTCTGCTGCCTCGTAGGGATACGTAGCCTCATTACAAACACAGTGATGGGTGAGGTAAGAGGAGAAATGAGTTGCATTTTCCGCTCTGAGGTATTTTTTTTAGAAGGTGCCTCAAAGAACTTCGGAAAGCTTCTCGTCTTATATTTCCAAGTAACTGTTTCCAAAAAGAACCTTCATGGAATGCGATCTTTTGAGATACACATAAAGACCCTTTATTGTGCAAAAGAAGGCTGGTGGTGTAGAACTCGCTTGTATTTCCACAAGGTCTGGATTGATTGTTTAATTCAATTTGGTTCTGCATGAGAGGGCCTTTGCACCATGAAAGCGACGTGCATCAATTTCTAAATGTTTGTAATGAGAACCGAAAAGTACTTGGTAAGTTATCACTGGAAGGAATATTAAGATCAGAGCACCATTCTAGTTTTAGTTGCTCTGTTGTTTTTATGGTCCACTTTATTTTACAAAAGACCTTAAAGCGTATAACAGTTTGGAAACTAACACAAACAGCCAAAATAGATACTGTGCATGTTTATGGCATAGATATAATAAACCTTGAAGGTTGCCCATTCTTCATCAGTTATACCATAGTCTGCTGAATGCATCTTTCTTTCTATACTTGAACAGTTGTGTTATTGTTAGGATTCTCATTCAGAAAACTATTTAGACATTTCACTGGTCGAAAACTCACGTGAGTAGATAAATGGGTACTCCCACTCCGGTGGGAGGAAAAATGCTGGCAGCACCTTGCACAGAGAGACGGGACCAGTTGCTGGTAAGCGCGAAACCGCGCTCGCCCGAAAAGGGCGCGAAGCAACGGAAATCCCGCCTCCTGTGCTCACCAGCTGGGCTCTGCTCTAGGAAGGAGGCTCTGGCAAACCACTTCCGAAACAATTGCCTTGAAAACTGCAAGGATTCGTCCAGGCAGTCACTGCAGGGTCAGTAATGACTGAGCGCAGACAAAAACAAAAACAAAACATTTTAATTCCCCCCACCCCTTATTGCTAAGTGACCTGAGTTAAATGTTAATAATTTAATTGTACGTTATTGTATATATATAATACTGTTGGATGTACTAGGTAAGTGATGTATGTTTTCTTTTTCCCTCCTTTTTTATACATAAAAAGTTACTTTTAAAAAAGGAAATAGATAATAAAACCAACTTAGTAACAAAAAAGCAGCCCGTGTATTTTGTAGGCGATCTCAGTTTGTGTAACCCAGTAGGAACTGGAAAGAAGATTTTTCCTTCCTGCTCTCAGAGCAATTGTTTTAACAATCAAAGTAGAATTCAATTCTGTCACCACTTCTATAGTAAAATGTAAGCTGTCTCCAATGCCACTTTGGCTATTAGGGTCATAGAGCTGGAAATGAGCTTGGAAAATCTTTTCCAACACCCTTCTCAATACAGGATTTGCCTTGGCAGAAATCACAGAGAAGACAGAAAGTATGAGTAAGCTGTACTTCCTTTTTTATTTACAAAAAAGGTTTTCTTTCTCAAAACTTGTGAATGACTTATAAGGGACAAATGAATTGATGAAATAGATGAAATGGCCATGTGCCTTTTTAACAAGATTCAGTCTTTGGTGAGCAGAACTGCATCCTTTCTTGGTCTCTGGGATAGAGCCAACCTGAAAGGATTAACACCATCTTTTCTGGCTAGAAGACAGGTTGCCACCAAGATCTATTAGTTGACTTGGCACACTTCTAAATGGTAGTGCAAAAGGGGCAGTAGATTAAGAGAATATCCAAGTATTCCAAGATTGAGGTGCAAATTATCTTGCACATTGTTCTTCCATTCCCAGTTAGACATTGGTTTTCACAATGGAATATACAATGAAGGAAGAGAGGAACCACACACCCAGCTGAGGTCAGTACATGCAAGTGAAGGGAAGGGTTTCCTCAACAAAACAGGAAGAAATTTTAATCCTGCTTTCTACATAAAAGAGGTGGAGAAGTCTTTCCTGTCAGGTCCGTCTTCCATGCTGTGCGTTAGTAATCTTCCAAATTTTAAAAGTGAGAACGCTTCATGGGGCTTGTGAAGTTCCTGTTACTAAGGTTTTCCCTGTTGTGTATTGAGTTTGTAGAAACAAAACTTTGCTCTTGATGGTGGGTTCAGAATCATCTCACTGTTTTTGCAAAGTAAACAATGCTTGACTCAGATGTTTCGGTTGATATGCTACATGTGTATGAAAGGGTGTGCTTGAAAGAGGATAGGGTGTGTTAATCCAGAGTTTATGTTTTAAGATAAATGTGGATTTCTTGCTTGCTTTGACTACTGCATGACACAGTATGAGTTGTCTAAAACGGTTTGTCACAAGACATCACGAGACCACTGATCCACCCGTCTCTTTTTCTAGAAGCCAATGCATATTAGTAATTAGTAAAACTAATTCATTGTGTTTGGAACTGTCTATAGATGGTGTTTGTCCTAGACAGCTGCTTTGAGTAAAGGAGATCTACATTTAATGTTCTGTAGGTGTGTAGGTGATACCTTGTTTGTGCTAGTATAGAGAGTATCAAAGCTAATACTATACCAACTCTGCAAAGGATTGCTTCCAGAATCTCATTTTAAAGGTGGCGCCTTTGTTGATTTAAGGTGGTAATTTTGGGTGCTATTTTGCTGTGCATAGTCTGATTGCTTTCTCTGTTTGTATGTATGTAAAGAGACTTGTTTGAATTTGTGATGTGGCACTCTCTGTGCAATTCAAACTGACTGCACCATTCTGATCTATGTACATTGTTCTATAGCTGTGTCTGATATGCACTCAGGAGATAGAGACACTGATCTTTTAGAAGAGGACCTTGGGATGGTGCAAAAGGAATAATTTTTCAAAAAAGTCCATGATTTGAAACAGTGAAACTTGGTGGGAAAAATGAACAGGAAGAAGGCATGGTTAGAGGGCTTTTGCCAGCTTGTATAATCATATAGACGATGAGAGCCAGTTTGGTGTAGTGGTGAAGGTGCTGGATTAGAAACCAGGAGACTGTAAATTCTAGTCCACCTTTAGGCTTGAAAACTGGCTGGATGGCTTTGGGCCATTCATTCTCTTTCAGCCCAACCCACCTCACAGGGTGGGTGTTGTGACAAAATTAGGAGGAGGGAGCATGATGTACACTGCCATGAGTTGTAAAAAAATAAAGGGATGTAAATATAATAAATAAAAGCAGAAAATATGCCACCAATTGGTTTACTTGCTATTAAGTGAGTAGGAGTAGGCTGTGAGATTGTGCAGTTCCCCTCCTTTTGAATCATGAATTTCATCTTACCCTTCTTAACAAGCTTTAAAGACTTCAAAGGCACAGCTAAGTGTAGAATTGAATCTGGGTTTCTGGTCCTAATCCAGTAACAATACAACACAAAAAAATCTGCCACCATTACAGCTTAAAGCCGTGTGTATGTGTGTTTATTGGTCTGTGTAAAAAATAAACTTCCCACGGAGGATATTTTTGCCCAGGTCAGTGACCATTTAGATGATGATCCTAAAATAAGCCAAGATGCTTGCATAATCGTATTTCAGAAAAGAAATCCCAAGCTTTCTGCATCTATTTGTAGATATTCAATTTAGTGCCAGAGACTTTTAACGTGAAGCAGGGATAGATTTCAGGATATTCTTTGCAAGGTTGGACTAGAACTCTCTACCCAAATACAGTATATGGGCTCTGTATCTCTCTCAAAGCCTTCTTCATCCTGTTAACCTCCAGATGTATCTGACTACAAGTTCCATCACCTCAGCCAGCATAATAATTGGCTGTGGTGGCTAGGGCTGATGTGAGTTGTGTCTTGTCCACATCTGGAAGATACCAGTTTGAGAAGGGTTCCTCTTTAATCATTCTATGTCAATAAGATGTGTTTTAAATGAAAGGGAAAATGAAACTTGGGTGATTCACAAGGGTAAGAAAGTGAACAAGATGTCAAAGACCTGTTCAAGAATTTGCTGTCTGAAGGCATCATGTAGCAAAACCAATATGGCTTTTGCGTTTCACTTTGTGAGGAATGTGGTGGGTGGAAGGCCACCTGTTTAGAAGGCCAGAAGTCTGAACGGCAGATGGTGTCTGGAAAGCCCCATCCTGCATTCCTGCCTACAAATTGCAGAAATTTTACAGCAGACCTCCTTTGTGGTATTCACCTACATGATGTAGATTCACCTACATAAGTAGCGCTGATAAAAATACAGTATTTTCAGAAGCCTGTTAGAACCGACTTCATGTTTGAGGATAACCTCGTTGGTGTATAGTTCTTCCAAAAAAAACAACAACCCACCAACCCCTGTATCGACGGGGTCACTAGAGAGACCTTACCTTACCTTACCTTTTTTTTTTTTTAAACCAAAGTACAGTGGTACCTCGGTTCACGAACTTAATTCGTTCCGCAACTCTGGTCGCAAACCGAATTGGTCGTGAACCGAATCAAATTTTCCCATAAGGTTCAATGTAAATACGGTTAATCCGTTCTGACCCCGAATTTGGTCGCCAACCGATTTTTGGTCGCGACCCGAGTCAAATTTCCCCATAAGGTTCAATGTAATGATGGTTAATCCGTTCTGAACCATATTTTTTTTTTAAAAAACCGCAAAAATATGACACAAAGTACAGTACGAAGAGAGAGAAAGCTAACCTTGCTCGACGCGATTTCTGGCGTGGAGGACAGGAAGGCGGGTGGGGAGGTGATTACTGCTTGGAGGGAGAGTCCCCCTCCCTACAGGAAGCCGCGACCACGTGTCACGGGAGGGAAAATGGCCGCGGATCCTGTTTGTAACCCGATCCGGCGTTCGCGAACGGAGGCAAATTTTTGCGACTGGAGCTGTTCGTGAATCGAATTGTTCGTGAACAGAAGCGTTCGTGAGGTACCACTGTATATCCTTTAATGAGAGCTAGTTTGGTGTAGTGCAATGTCGTCCAAACTTGGCCACTTTAAGATGAGTGGACTTCAACTCCCAGAATTCCCCAGCCAGCATGTCCACTCATCTTAAAGTGGCCAAGTTTGGAGAACACTGGTGTAGTGGTTAAAGGCACAAGGTTAGAAACCAGGAGACCATGAGTTCTAGTCCTCCCTTAGGAGGCATGAAAGCTGGGTGGATGACTTTGGGCTAGTTACACTCTCTCAGCCCAAGAAGGCAATGGCGAACCACTTCCAAAAAATGCTGTGTGGACTTGCCGTATAGGTGTCAGGAGTAAAGATTGATTTGAAGGCACCCCCTCCAAAAAAACCCTTTGGTGGTCCCCATCCTGGGTGTGTGTGTGCACGGGTGCTCTCCTGAAAGCAATTTCCCAGCAAATTATGGGAAATCAAAATGGCAGCATGCATTCCTCCGTAGGGACCACAATTTAATTTTCTACAGGGTGTAAAGTATATGAATTCCAGGACATGATAAAAAATTAAAATGAAGGATCTCAGGCCTAGAGACCCAGTGCTGATTGAAGCGTAGGGGACAAAGAGGCAGAACTTGTTTAAAGGAGGACTGTGGTAGACGTCAATTGTCTTCCAGTATTACATGATTTCTTTGTAGCAACGTTGTGCAAAATTGAATGCAGTAATGTAGTGGCTGAGGCTTTCTTATGCCTAACTATGCTCTTTCTGATTTGTCAAGAGCAAAGTGTCCTTTCTGCCATTTACATTTTACTTTCTGATATGTTGGCTTCTGAAAGAAATGTTACTTGCATTGGATTTATGTAAATTAAGGGCTGTGCATTTTTTTTTTTTTTTTTGGGCCTACTCCCCAAAACAGTGAGTGGGCCAAGGTGAAAACTAGATTGGTTTGGATTTTATTTACCTTTAATTTAATATTTAAATTCAGTGTTGTTAATATTAATAATCTTGGGTGGTCTGTATTTCATGATTTTCCCTTTCTGACATATTAAAATTTACAATTTGCTAGCAATGTTTGGAAGTCTCTGGGGTTGCAGGGTACACTGGGGAATTTTTGGCATGCAAGTAGCCCTGGAATTGTATGGCTTTGATGTAAACAATGAATAAAAAATGTGTTTCTGTGCTCAAGTTATATCTTAAATAGAAAAAGTAGTATTTTGAAATGCTGTTCAAGCACATTCCCTTGGCTGGTGCCCCCCAGATATGTTGGACTCCATCTCCACAAATTCCCGGCCAACATGGCCATAAAGTCCAGCACATCTGGAGGGCATCAGCTTGAAGAAAGCAGTCTTAGAATTTATCCTACAGTCTTAGTGCCTGGATGGTGATTCTCTGTCCCGGTAAAGGCATGGCTAAATCAAAGCATTTTCTTCACCACTGTATGACTAGGATAAGCAGGATTATCCATATCCTTGTGGGGAGGCATTAATAGAATGTATATGTGTCCCCTCTCCACATGCTCTTTTTGATGTGGTAATAGAGGAATAATTGAAATTTGTTGATATATACAGGATGGTTTCTAATTTTGCTGGGTGGGAGCATTTTCTGCAAAGGGGCAGGGGGGTGCTGACGTCCCAGTAATTGTACCTAAAGGAACATGGGCTGGATGGCTCTCAGCAAGCTGAACCTAATTTGTCACAGCTGTCGGAATGATCATGTCAGCTGGATGCCTTCAGGAGTCATTGACTGGAAGCTCTGTGAACATTTATTGAGATGGAATATTTGCTGAGCCTGCGATTTGTATCGGGGGCAACTTTTCCTCCTTCCACTTCCCTAATTGTCTGCTCTGTTCGTGCGTGCCAACTGATTTAATAGACTGGAGCTGCAAACCACTGGAGCTTAATGCATCCAGACAGTCATTGGCCTCTTCTATTTGTAGGAGTCTTTTTTTACCAATTTTCACCAGGTTTTGGATTACAGCACCCATCACTCTCAACCCATGTAGCCAGGGCTGGGATGAAAGTAGTCCTCAGGACATTTCTAGCACCAGGTCACATAAGGCTGAATTAATCTCCTGAACTAAGAAACCAAGATACCTTCTAACAGAGTACAGATGTTTTCTTGACTGGGTTCACGGATCAGATGGATCCAAAGACAACAGTTTACAAATCACAGTGTCTGTATTCACAAAGTCTGCTAAATAGCTCTGTAGCACTAGGCAGTTTGCTAATTGTAGTTTGGATTAGGGCAGTGTGGTTTATATGAGGCTGCCCTTGAAGACCATTTGGAAACTCCTGTGGTTCGGAATGGTGCATCATGAATAGATGTGGGGGCATCTTGGTATGTTCATGTGACACCTTTACTTTGTGGGTTGCCCTCGTTATCAGCTGGTTTCCAGGTGCAATTCAAGCCACTCATGCTCAGGATTAATATATATGAGACTCTGTGTCAGCCAGAGTTAGTGTGCTATGGTTCCCATCAATAAACTGTGCCATCTTATGGGACTTCAGAGGCGTGCTTCTGTTCTCCCACCCTATCCTCAGGAACAATATTTCCCCTGATGTCTGTGTGGCCTCAACCCTGTTGACTTTTAGGAAAGCTTTAAAAACTTGGCTCTTCCAAGTCTTCTGGGCTAGGACAATTTGTGAACTTGTCCAAATGTTTGTTGCTTAAATTTTGCTGGCTTCCCCAGTGTTATTCTTGTTTGTGGTTCCCACTTTGTTATTACATTTGTATTTTTAAACCTATTGTATGCTGTCTTGAGTTGCTTTCAGTTAGTTGGACATATCAATTAAAAGACAGTGCAAGCTTGACCTGACTCTATATATGCTGTCGTAAAAGTTTGGATGTATTAAGCAGCATCTCAGTCAGGTTCTGTGGAAGACAGACAAGGCCTTTCTGGTCTTGGTTGCACTCTCCATTTTGAGGAACGTTGACATGGACTCAGCTGTTACATGGACTTTGGAAGCCTTGCTGGAAACACCAGTGTTTTCCTCAGCCTTCTCAAATGGATGTGGTACCTTCTAGTTAACATCTCCTCATGACCTCTCTTCACAAGTATCTGAAATCAGGATCTGAAATCTGACTGCTTGGGATTGGACCCCCATGGGGGTCTCACAACTCCTATTCTAGATGCCACTTAAAATGGGTAAACTCCAAAACTGGTAGATTCTATTGCTGTGATGCCAAAAAGCAGGAAGAAATGGCTTAAAGATGCAATACTTCTTTGGCTTATTGTTTCTGCAGCAGATATAACCAGAAGCGATGGGGTATTCCAGAAAGTTTGTTTATAAAGTGCTTATGTGTTTGCTTTTCATTACCTTGTTTCTTTTTCTTTCTCGTATTTGAAAATAAGTGACAATATTGTATGTTATTCTTCAGATTCGACTTTGCACTGGATTGGAAGTCACTTAGCTATGTAAACCAACAGTTGACAATATAAAGCTGCCTTAGCTTTAATTAGTTGGTTATATCCATTTTACCAACTTTCAAGTGTTTTGGACTGTGGCTCCCATAATTCTTAGCCATTTTGTTCAGGAATGAGAAGAGATTACACCAGACGTATTTTTTCAGGATTGGCTGATCTGCTCAGCCCAGCAGGAAGAAGAGGTCATTCTGAAACCATCTGTTCTCTTTAGTGGAATGGAAAATAGAACTTAGCACCTTTTGCATCTTAAGGATCTGCTCTCTCACTGCTCTGTGCCTTCCTCCAATTCTCAGGCTCTGTGTTTTTGAGGGAATGGGTATTTTGCCTTGAGAAGTAAACCGGAATACCATCTAGGAAGGAGACGTTGTGATAAAATCTGAATCACTGTTCTGCCATTGTGTCTTTCCAGTCATCTTCTCTATGTCCTTTGTTATTTTAATAATTTGGGTGCTGCAATGTGAGACAGCTAAATTATTTTCCCTCCAAAGAGGTTGGCTGTTGTGTCTCCATGTCAGTTACTGCTTTCAGAAGGCATGCTATGAATGCTAACTCATGTAGAGCTCCTGGCAATTCCACTGAAGTTCCATTGAAGTTGGATACTCTCATCTTTTTAGGTGAAGAACAATCATAGATGTCTGCTAAACATGAACATGGCAAAATGATGAAATGTTCATTGTGACATCATAGCATAAACTCCTCCCCTTTTTATTTGTGTTATGACTAGAATATACCTCTTGTTTTATTGTTACAGGTAGTCCTCACTTAACCATTTGTTTAGTGACCATTCGAAGTTACGATGATGGTAAAAAGTAACTTACAACCAGTCCTCGTACTTATGACCATTGCAGCGCTCCCGCGGTCATAGGATCGTGATCCGGGCACTTGGCAACCAGCTCACACTTACAACAGTTGCAGTATCCCAGGGTCACGTGATTGCCATTTGTGACCTTCCCAGCTGGCTTCTGGCAAGCAAAATCTATAGGGAAATGTGTGATTCACTTAATGACCACTTGATTCACTTAACGACCACAGATTCACTTAATGACCACCGCAAAAATGTTGTAAAATCAGGTGTGGTCACGTGATGAGTCGCTTAACGACTGTCCTGCGTAACGATGAATTTTTCGGTCCCCATTGTGTTTGTTAAGTGGGGACTACCTGTACATGGAAATTCATGGCCTAAAGGCTGTGAAAAACAGAAACAGAATGGGGTCATTATTTCAGACTTGGGTTCTTTTGCTTGTCAATTGTCCAATTGCTCTGGGCTAGTTAATTATTTGGAATAACAACCTAGTAATTAAGGGTAGTACTTTCACCTGTTTGAAAGATTGTTTGAATTATTAAGTCCTCAAACTGATCAATATATGTAGGACTTGTATTAAGATACTCCTTTAAGGAAGTACCTCTTGGATTTGATCAAATTACAGATTTAATTGAGCTATTCTACACCAGCCCTAGAGAGCCACAAAACAAAATTGAAATCCTTCTGAAGGAATTGGAATCCAAGTGGATCTGTCATGAACTTTGTGTTTAATTCAGATCATTATAGAAAGGCAAATTTGCAAATTTTGTTATTTTTAGTTTTCCAGTAGAATGCCATAGAAAGAATGGAATGAGAGATTCTGTCAAACTTTCTAACCACAAGGAGTGATTCAGCTGGCATTGTCCATTCACAGTGCTTTGATGAAAGGATTATTGCTTTACCTTTTGCCTGCATATATCACTTAAGCCAGATCCAAATCTCCCAAAATACAGACATTTGCTGTAAAATAAATACATTTATCTAGAATTTAAAGGGGGGAAGCTCCAAAATTCTTGCATCTATTTCACTGCAATTGAACAGGCTTCATTCTCTGAGAATGGTAAGCTATGCTTGAAAATTTACCATGCTAGTAAATTGGAAACATAATGGTCAGCTTCCAAAATATCTCTCTTGATTTGGTGCCAGAGTTGGACTGGATAATTTCTGATCCATTCCAGATTAAACTGGGTTATTTTTTTGAATTGTGCATTGTTACTTTTAAAGTGAATAGAGATCCCTTCATAAGCTGCCCTGAGCTCCAGAAGGAAAAGCAGTATATAAATCTAACAAAGGAAAATAACATTAATAAAGAATATACTTTAATTTCAGATTAAAACTTTGATTGAAGCTATCCAAAGCCCCTTATTTTTAAGTGAAGGTGTCTTACTGTAATTTTCCTGCACAGGCTATTCTCTAGCTTAATTTCCCTTGAGGATCTGTGCATCTGTCCTGTTTAAAATTGTGTGTGTAAACCCATCAGCACTAAAGTGAATATAACCACCCTATGGGGACTTTTTTCCTCTTATTATTTATTACTTACACCGTCACCGGTGGATTCTAATGGGCTGCTAAAGAGGCTTCTCAGCTTACATAACAATGTAATTTTTCATAATGGAGAACCTAGCCTGATGAAGTTGGAGTGTTCATATTCTTTCTTGAATTGCTTCCATTTCCCAAACAGATAATTGGAGAAGAAGTTGTGCTCTGTGGCCTTAGATGACTTCATGAACTGACTGTCTAAGACAACATAATTATGGAGAAGACCTATTCAGGACCTGAGGGAATATGGATGGAATGCAGGAAGGGAAATGAGGATTTTCTAGGAGGGAAACTTTGAATCAGAAGCAGAGCAAGAAAGGAGGGTTGGTCCATGGAGACCAGTATGTCACTACAGTGGTGGCACTGGGTTTTTGGATGAAGGAAGCATGGGGAAGTATGCATGAAGTGGAAACTCAAGTTGAAATACGTTAACTTTTCCCAGTCAGGAATTGCCAGATAGATTGTTGGGGCTTTATTTTCAGGCTTCCAAGGAGTTGACCTGCTGAGTTGGGAAAAGGAGTGTTATATATTGTGAATGGAGAGTTAGAGAACTAAATATGGATTGCTGTTTTTTAAAATGTCTAGATTTAGCCTAGGAACAAATGCATTGACTTCTAGTCCTATGGGTTTGTTGGTTATTAAAGAAATTGTAATTGTGTAGGACTCTACTTCACTAATGTTTGTTCATATTGTGAACTTTTATCTTTCTGCACCAAGGAGGCTAAAATAAATGGATCCTGTGCTTAAAACTATTATCTGGTTTATTCTTTTTCTGGTAGATGCTTCCAAGATATTACTATGGTTTCTCTGTCCAGGTTTTGTGTTCCTTTTTCTTTCCATGTTTTTTTAACAGAAAAAAATTAGTAATTCTATCAAGTCTGTCAAATCTATCAGGTGGCTGGCAGGCCATTAAAAAGCTGCCCTCAATGATAAGGGTTGTTAAATAATTTTAATATGTTGTGATGGTAGGCAGGAATGTATTTTCTCTTGTAGGGATTATCTAAAGTATATTTCATTCTCATGTGGATTGATTGTTGCTGGATGATAAAACACATGGTTTGAAATATAGAAGATTCCAGTGTTCATTCGGGTTATTCATATTTGGAAAGTTTTGGGGGCTAGAAAGGACTCTGGCTGAAGCAAGAGAAAGTTGCTGTCCACAGAGGAGCTACAGATGTTGTTAAACAAGGTGCACCAACGTTCAAATTCAGTTATAAGTCTATTTCATAAATGCAATAGAAAATTAAGAGCTAGAGTTGTTTGTTTTTTCTTCATTCACTGACTCTGGTTCCAAGGAAGTTCCGTCTGATAAGATTTTTAAGGTGGGGTGCATCAGATATTTTGAGTTTGCTTCCTGCTGGACCTTAAGCTCCCTGGCAGAAGCTTCTAGAAGAGGAAGTATCTGGAGCTTTGTGTGTATTTTTTTCCTGGCTGGATTATTGTGAACTTGGTTGGGAAACAGCTGTTTAGTATTCCTGTGCAGGAAGGGAATTGAACTCCTCATTTTGGGGTGAACTTTAGATGACAAGGGTGGAGCTTCCTTATATAGGATTTGGAGCTGGACCAAAGTTCAGTCACGTTCCTATCCTCATATAAATTCTAGATTTTGTTTTGAACTGAATTAATTGAATTGGGAGTTGTGGGTCGGTTTGTTTTTGAGGGAGGCAGGAGAATTCAGATTACATTGCTTGATTGTTTGAAAGACATGGTGGAGGTAGATTTTCTTCAAGCTGAACTGTGGAACTGAGCACAGCCAGACTTGACCCTGGTTATCACTTGTGGAACTGCTACTATCACTCAGTCCTTCTCAGAAGAAGTCTCCTAACCCAACCATCACCCAGTCTGACCTTGCTAAGCTTTGCAAGGCAAACTGAGACTGCCTGCAACCAGCATGCCATGACTGAAAAATGGAAGCATATTAAAAGTGTCTAATTGAATTGTTGCATTACAGAGATGTGGTGATTCACAGTGTGGTGAATCACCTGCTGCACTGTCTTTGGCCACAAATAATGGGCGGAAGCTTAAACTTTTGAAAGAATGTTGTTATAAAAATCTGGTAGGTCTCACTAGTTTGATCTTTAAAGGTATCCTGCAGAGCTTCGAAATGTGAAAATTAGAGAAATAACACCATAGGTAGGAAGGACCAGGTTGAGTCTCTACCTTTTACAGTACAGCTAGCAGAACTGTTTTGTTATACAAGCGTAATGTTTCAATTCTTGTTATAAGTCTTTCTTATATAATGCTCTTTGCCCATTTTTGCATTCTCTTTTTAGTTAATAACCAATTGGATAGAGACCCTTGCCAAAATCTAGAGATTGGGGAGGGTACTTGCTGGTTTAAACTGCCATCATTATCTTACTATGTGAAGAGTGCCAGGAGAAGGAAAGAAACGGGATACAGAAGAAGTCTCTTTTAGATGCCTTCCCCCCTCCCCCTCCCCGAATTTTGGAGGATTCATAGGCCTTGAGTTTACAGAAGTTTAATACACATTTTCAGCCTTAACTAATTGAAACAAGTAGAGAAGATTAATTGGTGGAAAATCAACAGTTTGCTGCTGATTTTTGCCTATGGAGGCCATCAAGATAGGGCTTGTGACAATGTGTAGGCTGTCCATCCTGTGGTTGCCTTTTCTGTTGCAGTTTCTGCATTAAAGCAGGTGGACTGCATGTTCTCTAAGCTTCCCTTCTAACTCTGAAATTGGATGTCTCAAGTCTTGAGTTTGGTTATTTTTGTTAGGAAGATACAGGTTTCTGTAGAGGCTGTCGGTGGCCATCGTACTCATGAAGAGGAAGTTGCCGAACTCAAAAGGAACTGATGGGTCAGCAGTGAACTTTACTTTCTGCTGTCACTTGGGGGTTGTGCATTTAAATTGATAAGGTGTGGAATAAATTTGGAGAATTTGCTTCAGTAGTAATGCAACCTTCCCTGGGGCACTCTAGATGTATTAGAATTGCTCAATTGCATAGGAATTATATTCCCAGTATACCATGCTAGGCAAAGCCATTATAGCTCTTCAGAAGAACAAGGCTCACTGTATAAAGCTTTTGAAGACAGGGAATGATTTCCTTTGGCTGGGTGCAGACAACCCAGTGGAACATTTATTTGCAGGGCCTGTAATGTAGTGTTGCTCTTTTCCATCCGTGTTAGTATGTAAACTCTAGAACAGCTAGGTGTTCCAAGAAAATTATATAGCACCCCCCAGTACTTAGAGGTGTTTCTGAAGGAAATGCTTCCTCTGGTATACAAAGATGCTTATTTTTATATATGTAGGTCAATGAATGGGCAAGACCAGGAGAGTTAATTTTGATGTAACCTTGCTTTTGTTGAGGTGCCTGGATATTGGCCATTGCTGAACATTAAAGGCCTCTGTGTTCCCTTTCATAACCTGCTATTGCCTGGGTTTAAATTAGTCTTAAAGACACTGGACCATGTAAACAGCTAACATTCCTTTTTGATGTTGAGTTTGGTAGAGGAATGATTGCACTTAATTACTTGAGGAATCAATCCAAATCTTGATTTAGAGCACATGTCCTGAAAAAATCCAAAAAGCAAGTTGTTGCTTCTCTCTTCTCCTCTCCTAAGGTGCTTCAGGAGATGACCAGTCTATCAATTGCTGTTTGGAGTTGCAGGACAGCAGGGTCAGGGAGGAAGAGAGTGCACAACAAAGTCAGCTAAGACTCCTTAGTTCTGTAGTAGCAGTTCTTTTTCTACTGCCACATGACATGTTCAGTTTTTGAAGCATGGACAGAATTCTTGCTGAAGTAGGTAGAACTGAGTGTGGTGCATCTTCCCTTTTCTAGAGCGTAACTGCCCTTCAGATTCTTGTATACAGAGTGTGACACTGGGTGGCATATAGAAATTATGTCAGTGCAAAATCTAAGCAAATTAAATGGCTTCTTTTCATTGCCACCCTGCATAGCCATCACTTGCAAGTCAGTACATGTCATGGAAAACAAAGAAAAGGAAAGGTTTGTTCCAGGGACATTTGGACCGTGTTGCATAATCTACTTAGGTGAGACCTTTCACTAGCTTTGAGTGAGCCCCAGTATATGCCATGGATAGCTATAAATAGTAATGTTATGATCAAACCTTTAGATACTAGTACAATCTTTTCATTGTGACTTATAGTTCAGGATGCAACACTGATTGGCATGCAGTTGCTTAGGAGAAGAAGGAGAGGGAGTTCCTGGGGAGATATGAGGGAAGGGTGGTGGGACATCAGCTGAGAGAAGAGAAGGAGATGGGGAGATCAGGGGATGAGCAGCCTACTGTGATATGCCATGCTGCAGCTGTTAAAGAAGGAGAGGAGATGATACATACCAGTTTGCCTTTCTTTCTCTCTCCTCATGTTAGCCTTGCGAGGTAGTCCAGACGAGAAGTACAACCAGGAGTACTAGATCTTTATTGTAAGTTTACATTAACAGAATCTTGCAAGTCTGAAAGCACTCTTCCCTTCCTTCACTTTTACTCTCCTGAAAACTAGGGAGGGTCCCCTCTGAGGTGCTTTCATCACCCCTCTTCCTTCAGACTCAAATTTCGTTTATCAGCCCATTTTCTATGTGGCTGTTCCTTCTGTCTCCCAAGGTCATTCCTACATACCATTACACCTCTGCTGCTGCTGCTGCTAATATCTTTGGCTTTTTCTCTGCTCTTCCTTCCCCTCCCCTTGAACCACTTATGCCCAGAACAGCCCTGCTTTCTTCTGCATACAGAGCAAAATAGCTCCATGTTGTTCCATGCCTTGACTAAAACATAAGTGTTTCAGTTCAGGTAAGCACAACCTGCGACCAGTTGTACTGTGCACTGATCAGTGCACACCCAAAACCTTTTGCACTTCCCTAGAACTCAAAGCAACTCTCTTTTTTATTTCTGTTTTGCTCAAGGGTTATAGGTAGTCCCTGGGTTAAGAACGCCCAGTTTAAGGACGACCCGTAGTTAAGAACGAAGCCTATTCTAGCAAAATTCGAGTTAAATAAATGATTCGAGTTAAATACACAAATGGTTTGAGTTAATTACACAATACTGCTTGTATAGTATTATACAATAATACTGTTCTGGCTTACATACAAATTTGACTTAAGGACAGACCTTGGGAACGGAACTTGTTCTTAAACTGGGGACTCCCTGTATATAGAACAAATGAACAAAACTGTGTTTTTTTTAAAAAAAAAACTATTACAAATAATGGAAAGAACAATAAGTTTTATTTTGGGGTGGGGGTCAAAGTGTCTGGACATATGGTTACAAAAGCTCACCAAAAAGTAACACAGCACGAGTTCATACAACACAGTCCACAAAGAATATTCCTTTCTCTGACCTAATGAAGTAGCATGGTGGACATGCAGCCTTCGGCCACCATTTAGACAGGAAGCCTCAACAAACAAAGTGAAGCAATGTAGTTTCTTAGTTTAGCATGCAGCCTGAAAACTCAGTATCCACAAGACCATGCAGAGAGTATACTCTGCAAAGCTCAACACACAAAGCAGCATGGATTTTATATTTACGGACTAGGACCTGAATGAGTGTTATTAGTGACGTTACGTGATGCACGGAGCACGCATACCTTGCTGATGTCATTTCTAGGTCTGTCCTTCACAACAGCAGAATCCAAAATGGTGCCTTGTAGTCTGGACATGTGGTTTTATAACTGCCACTTTCTTCCTCTCACCCTGTTTGTCCCAGCCAAAAGCGGCAGGGATGAGTCTAATGTCTACTTTTTCACTGGCTAATGGTAGAGGATGCCTTTAAAATACACAACTTATAGGTCAGCCAGGAATTTAAAAAGCTAGTTATGATTTTGTGAACATTTGAAACACTGCTGCTCAGAAGACTCCTGTTTGGTTGGTTTGTAGGTTCTAAGTTTGGAATATTCAGAATGTTCCAAACTTAGGACATTTTTCACATCCCTAATTAGTTCCTTGAAAGCTCTTTAACCTTCCTTGTTAGCACAAGGGTGTTGCATTTCATTGAGAGAGAATAAATTTCACACCTGCAAATGCTCTTTTGCTCCCATGCAGGACAATTGGAACTGTATTATTTATCTGATGCCACACTCTACAATAAATTAAGAAATAAATGGGGGTCTTATGCATAGAGTCATGTAGACCTTAAGCAAGAACAGACCTTGCTTCTCAAGAGAGGGCCTAGGTGAATTTAAAGATGCACTGATCAGATGGAGAAATCTTGCTATTTTAGCACTAAACCAAAGAGTAATAATAGCTAATTCTAAACTGCAGGTGAATTCTGCAAATCACTTTCTTCGGGTTCTGCAGTCTGAATTTTGAGCAGCAACCTCTTAGTGCCAAGATCAAAATCCCCTCAGCTCTAAATTGAAAGTTCCTTTAGTCATATTACAGTAATGGATAGTTTATTGGCAAGAAGTGATAAACCATTATATAATTCTCCCAGAAAATGGTTTATGAGGTCTGTAAAACATGTGCCAAGAGATAGAAGTTTAGTTTTTTCCTATGATGAATTTGCTTCCTGAATCATTAGTTGGCTGGAGCAAATTTTAGGTCATCTTGACCTAAAACGTTCCCAAATTACCTAGAAATATAACATGCTGGCTTTAATATACACAGAGAAAAAGAAAGGCAGCAATTGTTAAGTATTGTGTTGAGTTGGTCAGAGCTGGTACAATCCTGATTTTCCAGTGAAGAAAGGGACCTTGGTTGGATTGCCCGCTGAACATCCTACAAAGCAGGCTCTCTGCCTGTGGGTCGGCAACCTGGGACACTCCCTGTCACTGCAGAAAGTTCTGCAGCTGTTACTTCTCTCTCGGGCTTCCAGAATTGGTGGTGGCAAAAGAATTGGAGGAAATCTACTTCAGCCCTTTGCAACCATTTGACAGGAAAAGAAAAGTAGAGAAGCAGGCACTGAAAAGGGGAGGCGAAAAAAACCCATTCTCCTCCCTCCCCTCCCTTTTTTAGATTTTTTTAATCCTGACTTTATTATTTTTTATAAATAACTCAAGGTGGCGAACGTACCTAATACTCCTTCCTCCCACTATTTCCCCCACAACAACAACCCTGTGAGGTGGGCTGGGCTGAGAGAGAGGGGCTGGCCCAAGGTCACCCGGCCGGCTTTCATGCCTCAGGCGGGACTAGAACTCGCCGTCTCCTGCTTTCTCGCCTGGCGCCTTCACCACTGGACCAAATCTCTTCTACCTTCCGTAGACTTGGGCTGCTCTGCTGCAGTTCTCTGTCAGTTGTAACGGGAGTAAATTAATAATAAATTAATAAGTAAACACGCACACGGTTTTTTGTGTTCCCCTTTCATAGCAAGGCTGTCCAGCTGTAGATACAGAGAATTTAAGCAGTTCAACACTGCTTTGATGAAATATTTATAAGAAAAAAAAGAGTCCTGTACACTGAGGCACGGCCGGTTAAACAAAGTGCTTGTGTATGAAACATGTTCACGGACAGAAATGCCAAGCGTTGGAAAAATGTTTAGGGATCCAATAATAATGTAAGTGGGAGGGAAGGAAGGAAAGCTGGTATTCTGTGATCTTTTTTTTTTTTTCCTGTTGTGCCTGCATGTTTTCGGGTGATATTTATCCTGAGTTTAAGGGTTACATTCTGTTTCTCTTTCTATTCTTTGCATCTCTTGCTTGCACTTATCTTGGCAAGAAGGTTGGAAGGAGATGAGGACAATGAATGGTAATAGATGAAGAGGTGGAGTGAAATAAATACGTCCTCCTTAGCTGTGAACTTTTATTGCTTAACTGTTTGAAGCTACTGGTGTGAAGCTGTAAATAACTAAAGCAACAAAGGGAAGAATACCATACATAGCTGGACAATACGTTTGACTGTGCCTGCATTCTTGTATGCACATACCCTGAGAATATGACCCTTTGAACTCAGTGGGGTGGTTCTGAGCAAAGAGATGTAGAACTACCCTTTTAGTGTTGCATTAGGGCAGGCTAAAGAATGTTGGGTGATTAGCCAGAGTGGCAGCAACTTCTCAGGGTGCTTATACTAGAAGGATTTCCCATCAGGTGCCTCTTGTTTGGGCAGAAATGCATCGAACTGCATCATAGGAGTAGCCAAACATTTGGAGCTGGGGGCAGAAGTAGAATGCCGAGAGTAGATGGCTAGTGGACCCACTCACAAAACGGTTGCTTTGGGAGATCTGCATATTCATAAAATGGGTGCCATGGCGGATGCAACCAGTTAGGAAGCATTTGTTAGTCTGGTGGACTAAACTCCACTTTGTCTCAAGATGTTCTCTACCATCTCCATGGGATTTTTGTGGTGCTCAAGGACATTCCTCTAATAAAACATGATGCTAGAAATGAATGGCTTGTTTTGCAGCTGTTCAGATCCTCCCTTCCCCTTCCCCCCTTCCCTCCCTCCCTCCCTTCCTCTTCTACCCTGCCACATTCAAAACTTCTGCCTTCTGAAATTCAGGTTTTAATATTTTTGGGAAAGCCAGCAAGAAGGGAGACATTGGGAGGCTGTTCTAGAGCACTGGTGCTGCCACAGAAAAGCCGCCTGTTTGAGCCTAATTTCAAATATGCTCTTAAAACTTTAGGTGGAAAAAAGACTGTGGTGGGCACTCACACCTTCTCTTCCCAATCAGACAAATGTCTGTCAGCCAGTAGGACATGCTTTTAAAATATTCCACCTTCTTCCCCCCATTCCACCAGGTGAGGATCGCACTGGCTGGCCATTGACCCCAGCATGCCATACCTGGGATTCATGGAAAGTTTGAGGTGGGAGAACGTTCTCTAATTCCAACATCTTGTATACTTTTTCTGTATCATTTGTCTAAAATCAGTGGTGTCCTGCCTAATTCCAGTGCCATAATTTCAGGGGGGTCTTGGACCTACCGAAAGGAAAAAGAAAATCAGGTTTGGGGCCCCATGCAAGACCAGGCCTGCAGTTGCTCATCTCTGCTCTGTTTCAACTCCACATCCTTTCATTCTAATTTTTCATGACCTGGTGCCCTTGCGATAGATTGGGTTGTAGGCCCCCAAATTCTCAGCCGGTGTTGCCCTTGAGCATTCTGGGTGCTGTAATCCAACACATTTGGAAGGCATCATACTGGGTTAGGCAGTTTTTAATCTTTGCATTCATACTAAGATTGCACTTGATTGTTTTCGATTATTAGGCCCTTAACAGCATTCTGATAGGATTTTTGGGTGCATGGGGCATTTTTTGAGCAGTCATGTTTTGATGAAAGAATCAGTTTTTCTCCCACCCTCCCAGATTTACAGCAATGCCTGTTCACTTAGAACAGCTTCTTCACAATTTGGAACCTCCTCCCTGTGGGTTGCTTTATATAAGTGCAACTCACCTTCTGTGGGTTGCCTGCTTAGCAGTGACTTTGACACACAGAAGAAATTTTATGTCAAGTGAATTGTCCTATTTTTTTTAATGCCACAGTGCTTCGAAGAGCTTCTTTCTGGTGTGAGAGCAACATTGGTTGTTTTTAAGGAAAACCCAAATCAACCCTCCAGCTGTTTATATTTTCATGGCTGTTGGAGCAAAATGTCTAGGAGTTGCATGACTTCGCCCTGATGGCCAGATCTCACATGGTTTGGTTGTGTAGATTGTGCATACTGCAGAGAGTGGAATATCCCTCCTTATAGCCCTGAATCATGTGATCTGCCCATTCTGAGCCCTATGGTGTTATCATGGAGTTCTCCATGGTCTCTGAAGTTGCCCAACTCATTATCTACCCAATATATGTGTCTAGGCTAGCTTTACTCAATCTGGTTGCCCTCCCAGATGTACTGAGAATTCTGGGGATGGAAGTCCAGACATCTGGAAAACACCTGTGTTGGAGAAGGTTGGCTTAAACCATATGTGATTGGCTTTGACAATACAATGAAGTGATTGGTTAAGATTCAAAACTAGTAAACGTATAAACACACACTTATTCTGTCCCAATTTGAAAGTTAAATTTAGAATGTACTGCATGAGGCTGTGTTTATACCAACTCATTGTCCCAACCAAAAATAAACCATCTGGTTCCTTTGAAATATTTTGGCTACATCTCTCTGAAACCCCAGCTAGAATGTTCAGGAATATGGACATTGTACAGTACACAAAATATCTGTAGTTCACTAGGTTGACTACTCTTGATCAGCATTAAGTGGCCCTTAAGATTGGATATTCTCCTACCCCAACCAACAGGGATTAAATGTGGGATGTATTCCACAGAATGTGTATTTCATCATTTTGTGATCATCACATGGAGTTGTGCAAGGGTATGGTCCTTTCATTCTTATGTGGAAATGGCATCAGTGAAATAAAAGACTTCTTCAAGTTGAACTTGACTGCTGGAGACAGAAAGACATGTCCACACTCTTTCAAAATTAGCCAAGGCATTGCCACTTAACTTGGCATAGTGAAAATGGATCTACGCATTTAGGCCTCAGTTGTACTATCACCCATGAAACAATGGGAGCATTGACTTATCCAGCCAAGGAGCCTAGGTGCAAAAGTCAGTTCTGGATATACCAGATCTGCGCATCTTGGTTGCTCCATTCAGTGGAACCACATCATCTGAAGTAACCGTTGGCCTTTGAGAAGAAAACCATACAGTCCTTAAAACATCAGCTTAAATAAGCAAATAATTTTTGAAGAATAGCGGAATAAGACATGAAACCTTTTCTTTTTTGTTCAACTATTGTGTCATTCTTAAAAATTGCTATAAATTATAGGAAGCATGCAGATTTCTTTGACGGTACCGTTGTAAAGCCTAATCAATAGCCTGCAAATTGGAACTTCTGAGGCTTGAGTGTTATTGTGCTGTCTTGTTTGACAATAAGATGATACTGCCTCCCCCCCAAATATATTTTAAAATAGTCCAAATCTCATGTGATCTTGTGTGAAAATGCCCAAAGCTTCTGAGTTTTGGTAACCAGCAGTGTCATTCTTCCTCCTTATCTTCCTCCTCGTTATCCTTTTTAAATTAATTGGATTGTGAATGCTATTTTTAGTTTGCTGTGGAATCCCCAGTGTCGGCGGCTGCAGCCTTGTCAACCCATAGACTAGTTTCAGCTTCACTGAAAATCTTAGCTATTTAGAGAAAACAGCAGAGATTCCTGCTGTCTTGTCAGTCCATACATTAGTTTCAGCTTCACTGAAAATCCTAACAATTTAGGGAAAACAACGGAGATTCCTCAGACTGCTAGAGTTTGAAATCCACCCATCAGTGAAAATGAGGATAGGTTCATGAGAGGGAAAAGAAAAATCTTATAAAATTCCCAGGAATCCTCAGATGAAGGAAAGCCCCTCTGCTTAGATAGGAAGGAAGTCATGATACCCCATTGTCATCCTTTAATGGCACTGCATGAATTTTAATGGCATTGCGTCTTTCATAGTTAACCTGAAGACAAGGAATGGGCTCGGGTGAAAACGGAATGCAGCTGGTTCAAAAGATGTAAAACAGATTCAGAGATAAAAATGTGTCAGTAGCTGGATTAGATCTATATTCAGTCATAGGCATATTTCTGAGTATCAGGTGCTTGTGGCAAACAAGGGTTGGATTGTCTTGGTGATGATGTGATTTTCCGCAAGGATATCTGTCTTCCACCAAGTTCAGGTTTGACCCAGCAAGGCAGTTCTCATCATGCCTTTTAGAAACAGCACCATCTACTGTTGACGTCTGTGTTATGAGAGATCAAATTTACAGCTCCTTGGCTGTGTAGGAACCTGGAGTTGTGGACTAGTTTCTGAATGAGGAGGGGTCACGCTTTGCATCCATCTCATAACAAGGAGCAACTAAGTGATTAGATATATCATGAGTCTATAAAGTCAAACTAATTTGTCTCAGTTCCTATTATTGTTTTATGTTCTTCACTAATGCTTGACAAGTTCAGAACTCTTGGATAAGAGTTCATCATCATCATTTGCTGTGGATAACGAAGATTGCTTATTATTTGTGTGCTTGACAATTGGACTGACACATAGTAGCTCACTTTTTTATTCTGGGTTTATTCATGGTTATTGTGGAGGTTTTCAAAACATTTGCATAACTGGACATTTTAGAATAATTTGTATGGACAATTTGCAGCTCACCACTCAATAAAGTATTGAAATGTTAACACCCATATGAAGCCCCCTGATTTTATCAAGATTTGTTTAGAAGAATCATTAGAGGGTTTGGAATGGCCTTCCCCAACCTGGAAGCCCAATGCTGGACTTCAATTCTAATAGTTCCCAGCCTGCAAGGCCAAGTTGGATAATGGTTATAGGAACTGAAATCCAACCATGTGAGAGGTATTAGTTTGAGGAAGACTTAGGTAACTGTGTATTGAAATCAGCCCACTTCCTTGCTCTGCTAATCATTTAACTGAAGTGCTGAATGAAGTTTTGTTTATTTGCAAGCTATTTCATTGATTTTTTAAAAAAAATATTGCTTTTACTATCTTGAAGAGTATCCGGAAGCTTCAGCTGGTCCAGAATGCAGCCGCGTGAGCTATTTTTGGGGTCCAAAGAAGGACCCATATAACACCTTTGCTCCATGAGCTGTATTGGGTACCAGTTTGCTTCCGGGTCCAATTCAAGGTGTTGGTTATCACCTTTAAAGCCCTACATGGCATGGGGCCAGGCTACCTGTGGGACCGCCTCGCCCCCACGCTTTCAACCCGTCCCACCCGATCTCACAGAGTGGGCGTGCTCCGCCCCCCCTCGGCAAAAGAACTCCGACTAGAGGGGTCCAGAAGGCAGGCCTTCTCTGCTGCAGCCCCCCGCCCTTTGGAATATCTTGCCCCCGGAGGTGAGACAGGCCCCGTCACTCCCGGCCTTTCGGAGGGATTTGAAGACCTGGCTCCGCCATCTGGCCTGGGGTGGGGAGGGAGGTCATCAGATATGGGGTTGGCTAGCCCCCTAGAGGTCTGGTGTGGCTTCCATCGGCCTCTTGGATTTTTTTTTCCCTCTTCTTTCCATCTGTGTAGATGTGTTTGTCTTTTTATAAATTTTAATCATGTATTTATTGTTTTAACTTGATGTAAACCGCCCAGAGTCCCCCATTGCGGGGAGATGGGCGGGGGATAAGTCTATGTATAAATAAATAAATAAATCTACTCTGGTTACACCACACTCAAATTGGAGAACAACTTTCAATAATATCTCATCCCAAGTCTGGTTTAAAAACCCTTTAATTCCACTTTCTATTTCCAATTCCACGTACACCATAATATACCTCCTTTTAGGCTGGTGCTGCGTCATCCATTTCCTCAGCCTCAGAAGGATCCAGGAATATGTATGATAATGTTAAGGATTTCTGTAGGGCCCCAGTGAGGTCTGATCAGGTCCTTGATCCCTAATGCTTCACACCCTCAGTCTAATCTGTGTTTTTCACATTTACTTTCTTTGCCAGAATGAACAACGTGTGGTACGCACAAGTAAGGCCATTTTTATTTATTTTCTTTTGTTTTTCAGGTGCTACCAGAGAAATTGGCTCTGCTTTAACCAGAATGTGTATGAGGCATCGAAGCATTGAATCCAAGCTCAGGCAGTTTTCAAGGTGAGTTATGCATGTTACCAGATGACCGTTTGGAAATAGCATTTCGTTAGCTTCTGGATGGCATTCAAAATGTAACTAGTACACAGCATCTTTCATTTAGGACCACATTAAGCTGTTTACTGGGGTTGACTTCCAGCTAACCTCCGACTTTTTTACTGGGAACACCCTCTCACTATACAAGCTGGGCTTTGTAGAAGGGGAAAATTTAACTGTCCATCATGAGAAACCAGGCTTGCTGACTCAAGTCTCTTTCTAAACTAGGAATTCCTGCTTCAGACATTACTGTAACTCAGCAGTGGGTGAAGAATGGCAAAAGGCATGATTTCTGTTTTTCAGAACATTGATTACTGTTGCAAAAACAGGTCCCCCCGCCCCAACCCGGGCCCACTTCTGGTTACTCTTGAATAAATTCGGGAGTTGCTCTTACATAATGATGAAGAGATTGAGACCGAAATTAGGGAAGTATTGGTGCAAATCTAAATTGTGCTTCATATTCACTAAATCAAGGATGCGTAGATTGAGGCCCCACAGAGTTTTGGATTTGGCTTGTAGCCTTCTTGCAGAGATGCCACAAAACTGTCATTTTTTAATGTAACAGATGGGGAAAATTATCAGATAATGGCAAATCATCATATTAACTGTAAGTAATTTAATTTAGATTACATGCCTACGTAATTAAATCAAATTTAGCATTTGTCTGGCCCTGGTTATTTCTTTGTGCTGGACATTCCTGCTTGCAGACCCACCACTGAAAGGTTAAGTGTGGTCCTTGCCCCCCAGAAAAGTCGTGTACTCTTGCATTGAGTGGCCTTGGGCTAAACACAGCCTCTCGGTCTCAAACACCCTCCGATTCACTCCATAGGCAGTACTGAGGCAATATGTGAATCCTGTCTTACAGGGTTGCTAAGCTTGATGTATGGGTTCCTGCGTGGGAAAAGTGCTCCTTTAAAAAGCTTAGAGGGAGATTCAGATTGGCTCTTTTCCTGCAGGATTTGATTCCTCTTTGTGTTTTCTCAACAAAATTAGTGCTTTAATTGACTGTCTGATAAACCCACTTCAAGAGCAGATGGAAGAATGGAAGAAAGTGGCCAATCAGCTGGATAAAGACCATGCAAAAGGTAGTTACGTGGAAGTGGGACCGGGGGGTGGGGGTGGAAATTACAGAACAATATGGGTAGAGAGAATAGGGAATGGCCTTTAAGATCAAGAGGAAAATTGATGTCAGCCCAACAAGGTAGACCAGACTAAGAAACCAACACCTTATAGGTCAGAACTACTTTTATTGTAATAGCTATAGTAACAGAATGTTACAAGTCTGGATGTGCTTTCCCCCCTCCCTCAGTTTATCTTCTTGTGAACTAGGGAGGGGCTTGTCTGAGACATTTTCTCAAGTTATTTTCTTGGCCTGGGCTCAAGCCCTGCTTATCTGACCCTTGCCTTGGTAGCAGCTCTTCCTCCTGTCCTTCAAGGCCATTCCTATTTCCTCTACAGGTTGTTAAAATCTTCCCGCTGAGGGTTCCTTCCTTTCAGACAATGGCTACTACACTGTTAACAGTCAGCATTCCCCAAACAATTACTGCTGATGCAAGACTTCTGTTGTCCCAGGATGTGAAACAATAGTCTTCATTTACAAGAAGGCACATTCCAGTAGAATGTTAAGAAAAAATTCCCAACAATGAAAGCTGTTCAACAATGCAACCAGTTACCTGGTGCTGGGCAGGACAACTTGAAACGCTAATGTTGTCCCCAAGTCCCCTTTTTGCAGAAAAAAATGAAAGGTACATTTTAGTGACATTTCAGATGGGAAACAGATAAAAATTATACTGTAGGTCCCAAAGTATATCCTGTAGGCATATCATATTTTAAAAAGCAAAACTTTCAAAACTCCCCTAAAAATACAGCCTCACTTAGGGTCACACCCACATTATGGCCATTAGCACCACAACAGTTAGTCCACTGTATCTCTTTTTAGCCAGATATGGTAGGCTAATGCACAAAGGTTTGGCCACCAAAGAATACCCCATTTCTGAGTAGGGAAACGGTGAGTTCTCTTTTGCTGTATGTCTTCATGTAAAAATTGGGTAGACATTGGAGATGCTTTAACCTGGACTCCTGCGGTGAGTGGCGAGTTAGACTCCATGGCCTTAAATGACCCTTCCCGACATTATGATAGTGCACAATAGCTTCTATTAATAATGTGATGGTAACTTTTTGCATATGGTTTTGTGCGGATCCCACAGTTTATGATTTATCCTCCTCTTCCATATGCTGTGTGTGCGCACGTGCGCTCTCTCTCTCTCCACACACACACACACCTGGCTTTCTATGCATCTTCTGATGCGAATGAAGTCTCAAGTCCCTGTTATAATAAACAATGCTTGGTTTGTCCTGTATTTTGGTGTCAGCTGTAGGAGAGTATGTATGGCATTCAAACTGCTGATCAAAAGGGGTCCTGCTTGTTCCAGATCATAAATTGATTAATATATTGACCTTAATCTTCTATATAAAAAATCAAGCCATGGCAACCTTCTGCAATTGCTAAAAATCCCTTCTGTGATTATTTATGACCCCTGTAGCCGCAGCTGATTATGTTTTCCTATTCTTTCTTGACCTTCTGCATGTATGTTGATGCAAAACGTTAAATGCATCAGTCCATTAAAATGAAAAGTACTGAAGCTTCAGTCTCGCATGAGCTTACTTTGGCCTAAACCCCATTGAATTCAGCATGGCTTACGTTTATGTGGTAGTACTATTAAAATTCTTCTCCAACATTGCTTGTCTAACTTGAACTTCTAGCACCATCGCCCATCAAATATATTTATATATAAAGCATCTCTTTCTCTCTTTCTTTGTAGAATACAAAAAGGCTCGCCAGGAAATAAAAAAGAAATCTTCAGATACATTGAAGCTTCAGAAGAAAGCAAAGAAAGGTACAGTTCCTCGCATTTTTCTGTAGTCTTTTGATAGAGACCTGCTCAGAAGATTCTACTTTTATCTGAATGTAATAAATTGCAATCATATAACGACCTATTGCTGTTTAGCTGGTTTTCTTTCAGCTCCTCATCTATGCCCAATCCTGAGTTATACCTTTTTCTGAACTTGCTAGACAGAACTATTGCTTCTCCACAGAATGCAAAATTGGATAAAAAGCAGGTTCTGCTTCCAGAGCCCACAAGATCCTATCAGTACATTTGAGATTTAATGGAACTATATTATGGATGTCCACCCCTTCTCAAAAATGAGAATAAATAAATAAATTGCAAAGTTTTCTGCCCCAGAGACATCAAAGACATAGGTCTAAGACTGCTGGAAGCCAGAAAACAAGCACAACAATGTTTGTTCACACCAATTTGTTTTTATTTATTTATTTATATTTATATATCGAATTTGTCACTGCCCATCTTGGCAAAAAGCGACTCTGGGCAGTTTACAGAAGAGATAAAATCCATTAAAATACAATATAAAACAATATTAAATAAGTAAAATATTCATAAGTAACCCACAAATACATTTTAATAATGGGAGTTAGTGCCTTGGTTTGAATTTAATTTTCACACATAATGCTGTGACCGTAGGAATGCTTCTTGCAAACTCAAAGGCCTGTTTTAAGTTATTCAGGAATGAAAGCTGTGTTTGTATATTATGTTTTCCTAATAAGTAGGATATGGATGCAACTGAAGAATAATCACACTTAGTTGGAAAACTATGGGGAAATTTCCTTCTCCACAGTATGTCTAATGGCATCTTCATTGTGAAGATGTCAGGATTCTTAATCCTTGTCTTCTGTTTCAAGAAACGGGTGAGCCTGTGAAACATTGGGGAAACAGGAGCACAGTCTTTCATTCATAACAAAATGTTACAAGGAAATAAGAATTCTCTCCTTCCAGTGACACATGCATTTTAGTATTTATGCACTCACACTTGGAGCCCAAAAGTGATTGGCTTGCAAGTTTTAACTCTGTGAAGTTTATTGATGTAGCTGCTGAGAGTATGCATACTATTGCAGAGGGATACCAATGTGATATATAAACAAATAACAGCTTCCTTTTGTGAAATTATCAATCTATTGAAAATCATAATGTTTAGTAACAGTAGGAAAATTACCGGAATGCAACGGTCATATTGAATGCCATGTAGTATGCTGAGAACTTGTTTATATATTTAACAAGATTTTTATAATATCCAGTCGATCCCTCTGGATGGCTTATAAGACTATCAAAACAGAATCTTCAGATACAAATGCAACATAATAAAAACAGCCCTTCATCCTTACTAGGCATTCAGATGGTTAAAAGCCAAGTTTAAAACTTCTGAGTTGATTCCAAAAAGCCAGAAGTAAGGGCACCAGCTGAATCTCTGCAGGTGATGTACTGGTGAAATCTTTTTTGTGTTCCATCCTTAGATTGTATTATTCCTACAGTCAATGCTTGTGGATAATGGCTGCTGGGAATTTATTTGTACTGGGCAGGATTCAGCGTGGATAACAGTTGAACTGTTCAAAGAGATGTCTTGACAAATTTTCATATGTAAACCACCAATACATTTTAATAACGGGAGTTTGTGCCTTGGTTTGAAGTCAGTTTTTCCACTGCAAAGCCTGCTGTTCCTTGTTCAGCTGCTGGAGGATGGCTTGCAGAGTGAAAGACAACTCTGAGGTTGGGTGGGAGAGAGAAGCATTTCCATATCTCCTACCACAGGCTGAACATGTGGTTCTCTGAAAGTTACTGAACTGGAAGCTTCCAGAATCCCTCACAATCAATCATGCTTGTGGATGCTCCTGAGAGCTGCAGTTTAAGATCATCTTGAGGGCCACAGCCTGCCACTTCTGATTTAGGTGCTATTTTGAATCCTGTTCTACAAGCGTTAAGCCCATCCTGAACTGTTTAAACCACCAAAGGGTAAAATATGGCAATGGAAGCAGGAGAAATGTTAGCTGATGATTACAGCTGTAGAGATGCTAGTCTTCTGACGGTGAGACAGGACTTCTTGGAGTTGAATTATCTTGTAGACTCTCCAGGTAGCCTGGACTAGCTGCCTCTAATAAGTAAAAGGTAAATTTTTCTTGGAGCCCAGCTTGACTTCTGGTGACTAGATGAGTCCTTCTGCGACAGGAGGGAATTAATTTTGCCATTGCTGCTTTCTGGTTTACAGTGCTAGAATTTCCTGCTGATCTTGCTTCCAAGGACTAATCTACTCTGCCCCTTTTTAGCTTCCTTGAGATCCACAAGGTCAGCTGGGTAGTACAACCTAATACTTTTGCTTATTGTTCTGGCTTTGCAGCACGTTTCCCTTCTCTTGGCCTAAAGTTTAAAACCTCACGCTAAAAAGGAGTCCTCCGTTCATTAGATTTGATTTTAGCTTAAACTCATGATAATATACATTTCAGAAGAATAACAGGACTGAGTAGCCACAATAATGGCTATCAGATTATTTCAGTTGCATCTTTACCTTTCAAGTAAATTGTATCTGTAAAGGTTTATTAGTAGAACATGAATTTTCCCCTGTGCTTTTGCTTGAAATTAAGACAAAAATGTATGTATATGTGAATGAGTGAATGAACAACCACACTGTTATATTTTGTGAAGTCCAAAAATGCAGTATGCCAGGGTGACTTTTTGATCAATATTGTTTGGGCCCTAATATAAGATTAGCATTTAGTTCTAGAACAGCGTTTTTCAAACTTGGCAAATTTAAGATGTGTGGACTCAACTCCCAGAATTCCCCAGACAGCACATGGGGAATGCTGGCTAGCACATGCTGGCTAGGGAATTCTGGGAGTTGAAGTCTATACTTCTTAAAGTTGCCAAGTTTGAAAAACACTGCTCTAGAATCTTGTTTGAACTGACATTACATAATACATTGAAACTAGCACAAAAGCTAGTGAATGCAGGTCCAACACTGTAGTATCTAAAAGCATATTTTGAGAAGAATTTCCAAATGCTTAGTTTTATCTCTTTTTTCTCTTTTGAATTTTTTTCCAGCCCAATTCTTTTTTAGGTCAGCTGCTGAACTAGACTTTTTATTGGTGGGGGATTATAGTATCCCTTTTTTTCAAAGAAGAGTAACTATTTTGGTTGCTGCTGACAGATGCAAATAGGGTTATGGTATTGAGCCAATAAGTGGAGTTATTCTGCTTTCTGGCAAAGCATTTCCAAAAGCCTTCAACAGGAAGTATCTCACCGAGAAAATACGTTCTCCATGGCAGAGTTCTTCTTTGTCAGTAGCAATTCAAAACAACATCTGGAAGTATTTGTAGCTGAAGATGAGCAACTTCTTTAAAACCTGTTTAAGAAGGAAGAAATGTGGGGAGGAATGAAAAAAAGAAATCTATTGTAAGTCAATGCAACAACCATCACTGCATAACATCTATCACAGCTTAAAAAGCAGTTGTTGAAGGTGGCATTATGAACTGAAGGAGCAAGGGTGTCTGCGGAATAGGTCAAAAGGTAAAGATATCTGCAACAGTGTGATTGGAGCTCTGTCTGTTTTTGATGTGCATCACACGTGTGTGTGTGTGTGCGCGCGCGCGCACCTTCAAGTCAGTGTTGACTCCTGGTAACTGCCTGGATAAGTCCCTGCAATTTTCCTGGCAAGATTTTAGAAATGGTTTGCCATTGCCTCCTTCCTAGGGTTGAGGGTGAGTGACTGGCCCAAGGTCACCCAGCTGACTTCATGCCAAGCAGGACTAGAACTCACGGTCTCCCAGTTTCTAGTCTGGTGCCTTAACCACTACACCAAACTGGCTGTATGCATCACAGGTGCAGTGTAAATTAAAAAACAGGCAGAACTTCAATTGTACTCTTGTGGCCACCATCTTGATTTTTTGACTATGTCTTGTGAGCACCCCTGGAAAGGAGTGGTGTGTTTTGAAAGCATTAAGGAAAAGGACGGGCAGTGGACAAGTATGTGTATGGAGAAGTTGGAAATGATTAATTAAAATCCATCCCAGAGAAGATTGGAGGGCTGAAAGTGTGGCTTTACCAGTTCTTCATAATCATCAATAAATGGGGTGGAGGAAGCAAAAGCAGGGGAATAATCTCCAAGAGGAAGCGGAGGTAGAATAAATTCTCTTAAGTTTAAGTAAGTTGGGTTTGTCTAGATCTGCTAGGGTATAGTTATGGCAAGTTTAGGGTGAACTCCATGAAGTATTTGAATTGTCCCAAGAATAACTTAAAACATGTGAGATAAAATTTAAACAATTCTACACAATTGGGAAAGAAGTATCCAGTCAACTCCAGTTTCGTTGGTTTGGTGCTGATGAATGTTTATATATGAGGTTGAACAAAATTGCTCGGGGTAGAAATGGCAGTATGGAGACCGAAAAGCAAATAATTGGATATCCGTAGCAACAGGCATAATTAATGATTTATAATTGTGTTCGGGGGGGGTATATTCTTTTAATTTCAGTGTGCCATTGTCTCTTATTTATTTGAATAAGCTGCATACCTCGGAGATAATGCGGGTTCGGTTCCAGGCTACCACAATAAAGCGAGTCACACAAATTTTTTGGTTTCCCAGTACGTATAAAAGTTATGTTCACACTATATTGTAGTCTATTAATTATTATATGTAACATTTTGTCTATTTTTTAGACATAACGTTACATATAATAATATTATGTCTAAAAAAGCAGTGTATATGCCTTAATTTAAAAATACTTTATTGCTAAAAATGGTAATCATCATCTGATTAATAATAATGAAAACATTTGGAATATTGCGAGAATTACCAAAATGTGACACAAAGATACGAAGTGAGCAAATGCTGGGTTGCCACAAACCTTCAATTTGTAAAAAAAATGCAATATCAGCAAAGGGCAATAAAGTGAAGCGCAATAAAACGAGGTATGCCTGTATTATATAAAAGAACCCTAGACGACTGACAAACAAATACACAAATCATAAAAACACAAGATTAAAACTCTAACGCAACACCAGAGGGAGGCTGTTCCATATTGTAGGCACAGCTACAGAAAAGGGTCGCTTCCTGGGCCCTGCCAGATGACCATATTTAATAGAGGGGACCTGGAGTGAACCCACCCTATCCAGTCCAGTGGGATGGGTAGACGTCCTCAGGGAGTGGTGTCTGCACGGGTAACCTGGCTTTAAAGGTGATATTGAATTGGAACCGGAAAGAACCTGGGAGCCTGTGCAGCTCATGCAGCAGGGGTATAAACCCAGGCGGTCTGCAAGATGCCCAAAACTCTGTGTGCAGCTGCATTCTAACCAGTTGAAGTTTCCCGGTGGTCTCCGAGGGCAGCCCCATGTAGAGCACATTGTAGTAGTCTAAACAAGAAGTGACTAGGGCAGGAGTGACATGAGCAGGGCCTTCCAGTCTAGAAATGGGCACAACTGGTGCACAAGATGATTCATACAAAGGCCCTCCCGGCCAGAGCTGCCACGTGCTCTTCAAACAGAAGCCACAGGTCCAGGACCCCCAAATTGTGTGTCAGCTCTGTCCAGGAGAGTGCTACCCTGTTGAGAGTTAAAGATGGCAGCTCTCCAGATCCAGGGGACCCAAAAACCCAGAGCCACTTGGTCTTGCTAGGGTTAAGTCTTGTTATGTTATATTGTCTTGTCTTGTTATGTTATGTTAAATTATTTGAGCTGATTCACACATCATTGTAAGTCATTGTTTGTTTAGTTCTGTTATATTGAATAAACTAGAAATGATTGGATCCATATAATACACTAAGCCATAAACTCTGGTTTAGGAATTACAGTGTTTTGGTTCACAGCACACATTAAACCAAACCAAACAAACATTGTGTGTTAGTATAATGTAAGATCCAAGTTCTTAGCTAGAATGATTATGGATATTTTATTTATTTATTAATTAAATTTATATGTCACCCATCTCCCCCAGAGAGTGACTCTGGGTGGCTCACAATTAAAATAAAAACCCAAAACAGTTAAAAATATAAATATCCGCATTAATTTAGTTAAAAAGTCGTACTACTGTATATAAAAAGACCATATACCTAAAAAGACTAAAAACATTCAAGATGACGCGGGGGGGGGGGAGAATCAATTACCCCATGAGCCAATTCCAATGGCACAAGCCCCCATCCGGCCCCCAGGCCATCTGGCATAGCCAAGATTTCACACTCTTCTTGAAGGCCATGAGAGTGGGGGCACAGCGCACCTCGGTGGTAAATTGTTCTATGGAGCAGGGGCCACGGCAGGAAAGGGCCTCTTCCTAGACCCCACCAGTCGAAACTCCTTGACTGCATGCCTCTTCTGCCGGACTGAGTGGGGCAGGCTGATATAACAGGGATGAGACAGCTCCTCAGATAGCCTGGTCCTGTGCCAAGAAGGGCTTTAAAGGTAATAACCAACACCTTGAATTGGACCCGGAAGCAAACCGGCAGCCAATGCAGCTCACGTAACAGAGGTGTTATACGGGCCCCCCTGGGGCATTCAGAACTGTCCATGCCACTGCATTTTGCGCCAGCTGTAGCTTCTGGATACTCTTCAAGGGTAGCCCCATGTAGAGCGCATTGCAGTAATCCAATCTTTGTTTTTAATCTTGCATTCAGAACTATACAAAGCATAAATCTCAGAGGATGCATGACTGTATAATTAAGAAACTGCTATATAATATTAATTCCTTCATTACACTTTTATTTGCTTATCAACAACATAGAAAGTTCTTCAGTAGTCTTGGATCTGTATTTTTATTCAACATAATTTCCTGGGGGAATGCATAGTTTCCTTTAGTTCAAACAATCATGAATACTCACCTTTGGAAATTTTGTCTCACGTCTAAAACAAATTGTTGTCCTATGCATTTCTTCCTTAAACATTTTCCACCGTATTATTTTATGAAGTAAAGTTAATCAAGGCTGTTCTGCAGTTATTAAGTGGCCTCCTCACTATTGTGGTAATCTTTTCCTTTGCTAATCTTCAGCCGAAATTAAATCTTAGGTAATTATTAAATGTTACTAATTATTTTGAATAGCAAAATACTGGATTTATAGTTTAATTAGACACTTCAGCTTTTGTTGGTCCGTTGAATATGATTTTATATGGATACCTGTGCCTATAAAACTACAGCTCACTTAGTTTCTCAGCTGTTCTGACCGGGGATTTAGTAGTTCTACAGGTAGTCTTCGGGTTTTGTCCGTTCTTTCAGTGACCAAAGTTCAAACGGTGCTGAAAAAATGTACATGATCAGTCCTCAAAATTCTGGCCATTCTAGCACCCCTGTGGTCACATGATCAAAATTCAGGCCGGCCCACATTTATGACCACCACCACCCACCCATAGTCCCTAATGTCTGCCTGCGTGCCCCCCCCCCCCAATAGCTCTCATCTGCGATGCTCACCTGCTTGCCTGCAACTTCCCCCTCTTCATTTTTAATAACCCATGCAGTCCTCAGGTTACAACGGCAACCAGGACTGCTGGGATTGCCATCGCTAAGCAATGCAGTCACGTGATGTCTCACTTTACAACCACATCACTAAGCGACAAAAATTCTAGTCCCAATTGCCACCATAACCCGAGGACTGCCTGTAATTGAGCAAGATTTCATGTACTGCAAGAAAAACTAATTCACCCAACATAAGTGCAAACTTTAGCATTAAAATATTTGAGGGAAATTTTACTTGGGAGTTATGGGTGTTAATCTTTAAAAGCAACAAAGAAATTGGTCAAGGATAGTTTTGTAGAGGGATTGCATAAGCATGTACATCTAAATAACCAAACCAAAAAAAAAAAGCTGTTGCCAGCTTTTGCTGATTTGAAAAGACCTTATCAAAAAGGCTACAAATATTTGCACAAATCACGTTATTGCCATTTCTTCCTGCGGGAATAAGAATATTTTTATTGCGTATATACTTCTAGATCATACATAATAGAGAGTAATTGTTTATGTTTTGAGAACTTCGCATTGTAGAGTTGCCGCCAAGAACTTGTAAATATCCATCTGCCTAACGTGATATCTGAGGATTCCAATCTCCAGGAATTTGGTTTCCTAATTTTTTCCCCAAGTACTTTGTTTGCTGCCACCTACACACTTCCAAATTACCTATACAGGTTTTAAGCAGCCATATGCTAATTTCTAGTTGCATATTGTTTTCTAATTGCATAATTTATCCTAGTTGCACAGTTAGGTTTTATATGTGAAAGATTTCATATTTTATATACATAGGAAAAGATGAAGATCCGTAAGATAACATCTGGATGAGAAGAACAAAAACAGAACCCTCTCCCAGATGGTTCAATTCAGACTATCTTCTAAACCAGCTTTTTCCAAATAATTTCCTATCAGGTGTATTGATCTGCAAGTTCCTTAATTCCTAGCAAGTATCCTGTAATTTGCAGGTAGCATGCTGAATAATAGTACTTATAATCCAGCTTACCTGGATAGAGATTTGAGAAAGCTGTTTGAAGCCTGTTTTCAGTGACGAGACACTTACTGAAGATTTAACATGCTTTCCAGTTTCCCCCTCTATTTCTCTAACTATAATTTTTCCTGACATTTGAACCAGGAAGGCCTAGTGCCAAATTTAACGTTCAATTAGTTACCGTCGTTTGCAAATCCATTTCATGTGATCATTTTCAAATTCCAGCATAGGACCTTGCACCAGTTGTACTTTGCCTTGGTGGTATTTTATGGCTAACTTTGGCCAAAGGATTACAAATGGAGGGGGGAGCCAGAATGTGTGAACTAAAAGGGACCCTCTGAATCGTGATTTGAAGGATCAGAATCATGATAATTCTAATGTCTCCTTTTTTATGGTTCCTGTTCTAATTCATCAGTCTGCATCAGGTTGAGTTGACACGTAAAGAGTTGAAGGACCACCTTCCCCACTTGACTCATAACTAAGAAAAGGCCTATACAAAAGATTTTGTTGGAAAAATGAATAAAGGAGTTGTGATCAGTTTGCTTCTCTTCAAACTTAGAATGATGATTGAACCCTAGGAGTGCTGGAACACTGGTTTTGACTTCTTTTATTTTCCTTTTTTTTGTGTCAATTTTTGTATCCTGCTATTTCCCATCATGCTCACCTTCTTGACAGCAGAGGCACTGGGTAAGTCTCACCCTGCACTCTCTCCCTGGTGGCTGGTTGGGGTCATTCTCGCTGTGGTCACTTTATGGTTCTAGTGTCTACTAGCTGCCTAGACTTTTTTTCCTAATTAAGCTTATTTGAGGCTTGCAATCTAAGAGCAAGGAGGCATAAGGTCCATGTCTTCTTTATCCAGAAGTAAATACAAGAAGTAGCTCACCTTCTAGAAATTGAAAATATTCACTCTGTCATCAGATGTTAAAGATCATTGAAGTTTCTAGACTAAACTTCTATTTGTGGCTAAAAATATGGTATTCTGTATCTTACTGAACATGCTAAGGTTCCTCAGTTTACCACATCTGCTTTTTCATGGTGAATGCCATAGAAAGTAGGTGCACGTTTTTGCTACTAAGATTGCAACCAGTTTTCATAAGCAAAGTGGTCATAATAGATTGAAGCAGCAGACTTTAATTTGTGTGTTTAGGACTGTGTCAGGTGACCAGTTGGCCAGCTGAAACAGGACACCCAGAAATTTCTGAAGATCTTTACTATCTCCTAGCAGACTGTTTAAAAACTAGACATCTTTTAATGTCTGTAGAACCCAAAATCGTTAATTTCTGTAATCCCTTGATCTTAAAAGTACCCTCTCTTCTACCTTAAATCACTTGCACATTATACTTTGATTATTAATAAATATGAACTCACTGCATTAGAAATTGGTGGCAATCTTGATTACTCTTACGATGATAATGATGGGGCTGAAATGAGATAGGCTTTGGGGAGAAAAAATATAAAACACATGATACACCTTACGTTGTGAACTTAAAAACACGAAGTGCTTTTTTGTGTATGAAATATTTAAGGAATTCTTCTCATATTCCTCAGTATCTCATAATCAGTGGTTTTTATAGGTCACAGAAAGATCTTACTGGATCAGTTGGCATCAGTTTTCTCATGCCAAGTTTCCTGTTGCTTCTCGGCAGCTTTGATGCTTTTCCAGTCTTGAAAGTCTGAATTAATTAATTCATGGAATAATCTCATAAATTTAAGAGGAGTAAAACACACTGCATTATATCCATTTTACTACCAAAAAAAGCAACTTTGCCTTGAATTGTGTGTGATATTTGTTATAGGTACTCTCCCAAAATGGCTTCCATGGTATATATGGGCAATGACAGATTCCCCATTTATTACAGGACATATTGATGAAGTTGCTCCCTACCAACTTTATTTATCTGGTCCTCCAAAATGCTCTCAGTCAAGTTCTCATTTTTATTGCAGGAGTAAGGAACACATTTTGAGGCACAGCATTACATTGCAGGGTCCATAGATTTTCTTGGAAATGAAATGATTGCTGGAGGCTGGTGTTTTGTTGTGCAATATGCCCATTTCCTGTTCTTTTCCTTAATTGAATGTATCCTTTAAAAAAATAGAGTCAGGTTGTAAAAGGAGGCATCAAGGAATATGTTTGTGAGCATACAGGTGCCATAGACACCATGTTGCTTATCCATTCTAGAAAATGCATATCAAATTAGATTATGATTCAGGCTTTCTTATCTGCTGTCCCTGACTTGGTCTGATATATTTCTCCTCTTCCTTCTGTTGGCATTCTGAATGGCTTTTCTCAGAAATAATGGAGAAGTAATGGATAGGTGTGAGTGATTTGCTATATGTGCTGGTGGAACAAAGTAAGTGGTATACATATATGCTGTAACCTAACCTATAACCTATGGAAGGAGATCCTTTAAATGCTGTGAATATGCTGCATATTGAAAAAGCAACTTCGTTGTGAAATTTGACAAAGAGAACTTTGGTTGAGCCAACCATATACAGTATGTAGATGGAAAGCTAAGACTTTTGCTTCCAAGAGCTGTTGCAAGTGACACTGATTTTTACCTAGTTAATATCAATATTAAATAAGAACCTGAAGTTGATGTCTTCCTAAATTCCATCCTGAATAATATGAAATTGATTGGACTGCAGATTTGAAACCCCTGTAAACGTAAGCTCCTAGTTGCATTCATATGGCATCTCTCAGCACTTAACAGGAGATTTAAGGCTTTAGCTATGATTTAGTATTTTCAGATGTGTACTTCTGCCATGCACAGTTGCACTTGAGTAGCCAGATAACTCCAGCCTAAGCTCAGTTTAGTTGTTCTTTTCTTTGCAGTTCAGCTAACAATTGATAAATCTTATGGGTCTTAAAAATTGCAGGAAACCTTCACTAGAGTAGAGGTTGAATAAGTCTGTAGGAAATAGTATTCCCATCAATGATACTGAACAATTCTGGTTCCAACTTTTCTTTTGAAGGTGAGTGGTGGATGACTGACTGACTTTGAACACCATGATCTAGGAAAATCGTTCCTTGGTGGGGAACTGAGACACGATTGGTGATTGATTCAGGAATATTTGTTTCTAAAGGCCTCTTACTCTAAGGTGGAATCAAGCTAGCAAGCCTGGTTCTTGGTTGGTGGCTTCCGTAGTGGAATCAAGGCTTTAGCAATTGCTGCTTGACCCCTCAGCTTCTTGCATTAGATATGGCCCTTAAGTTGTAAGATACTGAATTCAGATGACTGAAGATACAAAACAGTAGGATTTGGAGGAGGGGGAAGGTTAAAAGAATTGTTGGGGTAAAGGAAGTGAAGTAACATATGAAGAGTTAGTGATTGCATTCCCATAACACACTTCAAGTATTTACAGAATAAACCCATTTTCAAGGTTTGCACAATGCGCTGAAACTTAAATTAACTAAATTGCCTGACTTTACATATTAAACCTCCCAAAAGTCATAACCAGACTTAACACCAATCAAGTTTAGCTTGTTGTGTAAATTACTAAGTGTTTATTTGACCTGGTTAAACATGTTGTGTGAACACAGACACAGGGTACCTGGGGTTCAGAATATTAATCCTCCTCCTCCACTTCTGTATTTTTTAATCCATATTATTCTACAGCTGAAACCTCATTGAACATTTTTGTTTAGCCACAGGCTGCATTTTTAATCCACGGACTCAAGCTCACAATAAGCCTTCTGAACAGTCTCACAGTTTCAGGTTGTCCTCTTTTGCAATACATTTCATATGGCACTCCATGTCTGATGACATCTTTGATTGTATTAATGCCTCTTTACAACAATTCCTAATATGCCCACCAAGGGTAATGTTTAACTAGGATTTAGATACAGTAACTGGTCTGGAAATTAAATATAAACTTCATAATATGTTGCAACTGAATTAGTTTGCCTGTTTATTGAAATGTGTATTTCTTGGTAAGATTCTCTTCTTCTTCTTCATCAAAAATTTGCAGAGTCAGGACATATATACACATATATATGTGGACAAGCACATACCCATAGCATACACCAATCTTTACTGTGTTATTCAAATTTTGTTTATAAAGCAGGAGTGATTTAAATTGGGGGTGGGTGGCATCTGTTTTTCAGAGCAATGTCTGGCCTCTGACTTATCCCTGGAAGGACCATAAATCCTTCAGTAAGAGTTGTTGCATAACCTTCATATAGGTCAGTCTCCAAATTTCCTACTTTCAAAGAATTGTTCTTCCATCAGTCTTTGCGTTTTATCCCTAAGCTTCTGGATAAGATTCAGGTTTATGCTCTAGGACAGTGTTTCTCAAACTTGGCAACTTTAAGATGTGTGGACTTGAACTCCCAGAATTCCCCAGCCAGCAAGAAGTCCACACATCTTAAAATTGCTAAGTTTGAGAAACGCTGCTTTAGGGTATACGGTCACATAATCTGGTTGTATAAATGCTCTGTATGAAGAAGACAGCAAATTAATTCCCTGGCATTTTTAATTAAGAGAAACAAGGCACAGGTAATAGGAAAAACCTCTAGCAGAAATCCTGGGAACGCAGTGTAGGTCAGAATAAGATACATTATTAGGAAAGAGGAATAAGGTAGAAGACAGCTCTCCATGTTAAACAAGACATTTTGTCTTGCCTTCTTGGACCTCAGCATTGCCCTGTATCGATTCATAGTGCACCACGGAGCAACCTGCACTCTCTCTCTCATGGCTGTGTATTGCAGAAGACAATTGCTTGCCTTCATATTGTTCGTCTTCATAAGAACGTAAAATCTGATTTGCTGAATCAAACAAAAAGTCTGCCCAGAAGACCTGTCTCATCCAGCATTCTAGTGCTCCTATGTCTGCTTGGAAACTTTCTGTAGGCATCTGCTGCTGGAATTGTTCTCCACTAACTAAAATTGAGGATCGTATGCCCTTGATCCCAGAGGAAGCATGTAACCATCATGATAGTCACCATCGATAGCCTTGTTCTATCAATTCCATTTTAAAGTTACCTCAATTGGCTAACTAAGAATGTGCCTGACCATTTATCTGTGTCTTATATAAAATGTGCTGCTTTAGTACTAACACTCTTCAGCTTTATTGAGTGATTCTCATTTCTAAATTATAAGGAAGGAAAAATCTTTGTATCTAATTTTATTGTGTCCCCCAAAAGCTTGTCCACTAATCTTTTCATTTAAAAAAGCCCTGAAAAGCTACCCCATCAAGGTTCCCCTGAACTGAGTTGGTAAACTACCATCTAAATCAAAATAGAGAAGATGTTTGTCATCTTGTCTTCGGTTGCTGCCTGAAAGGCAAATTTGAATCCTTTCTTTTTATCTATGTACCATCTTCTGAATAAAAATACAAGAATGCTTTGTATAAAGTTGGATTAGAATCCTCCTTTTAAATTGAAGATGAAATTCATTGCTGTTGATTTAGGCAGGGTTACATTGGTTGACTTTGATGTGCCAACCATAGAAAGTATTTGATGTGTGCATACATTACCATGCTTGTGAGTTTGGCTGCATGGAAGAAAATGATATATAGGTAGTCCTCACTGAACAACCATTTGTTTAGTGACTGTTCAAAGTTACAACAGTGCTGAACAAAAGGACTTATAACCGATCCTTGCACTTACAACTGTCACAGCAGCCCTGCGGTCACGTGATTGCAGTCCAGGCGCTTGGCAACCAGCTTGCACTTACGACAGTTGCAGCATCCTGGGGTCACATGATTGCTATTTGTGACCTTCCCAGCTGGCTTCTGACAAGCAAAATCAATGGGGAACCATGTGATTTGCTTAAGGACTGCATGATTCACTTAATGACCACTGTAAAAAAGCTTGTAAAATCAGGCACAATTTGCTTAACAACTGCCCCGCTTAACAAATTTTCCAGTCCCTATTATTGTTAAGCAAGGACTACCTGTAAATATTCACAGCCTTTATTGAGAATTGTTTGGCTTGAAATGACTGTTGCTTTCCTCTGTTGTAAATAGGTAGAGGAGACATCCAACCTCAGCTGGACAGTGCATTGCAGGATGTGAATGATAAATACCTTCTTCTTGAAGAAACGGAGAAACAGGCTGTTAGAAAAGCACTGATTGAAGAGCGTGGCCGATTCTGTTCATTTATTTCTATGCTGCGTCCTGTAATTGTGAGTTCCATTCCAAACTCTTTTATTGTTCACTTGCATGAAAACAAACGTGAGTCCTTGAAGGAGTAAAGTATTTCTATAGTAAAATATTGTGTTCCTGATTCCTATGTATTTTTAAGTATTCATAGCCTACTTAATGCTTCTTTCTTCACACACTTATGCACAAAAGGACTGTGACAAGGTGAGATAGATAGTACACATAAAACAATATCCAGCATACTGTAAATGTTGCTTTGAATATGAAAATCAGCAACTAGAAAGGAAGACCTTCATAGGCTGTCTCAGTAAAAATATTTGAAAAGGCTTTGTATTAAGTCTACTGGTCCATCTTTTGAGGAGCCACCGCTGTGAAGGTTCTCTCTTTTATGCACACCATGAAAGGGGGTTCTCTGAAGAATATTATGGGGCATTTCAGGGATCTTCTGAAGAATTATATGGCTGGATTTGATGATCAAGATGCGGAAAGCGTCACTTAATGGTCCAGAAATGCTTTATCCTCTTCTGACAGTTGATGTAACATGGTATCAAGCCTTAGATTCTTATTTCAGAATATGTTTTCTTGAATTCAGTGGAACTTCAGTGGACATATATAGGTATACAGAGTAAAAGAATTATATCTCATTCTTTGGTGAGCATGAGGTTCATGCACAGTGCAATATGAGGATGATAATGGCCTACCTCTATAAGATTGATTTAAGGACACGCAGTGAAGTTTTGACCCTTAAAAGGCCTTCCTATTTATTCATTTCAGTTTTATTTTATTTACCTGGTCCTTTTATAATTCCCTGTATACCCTTAGATTTATTTATTCAACATTTTCTTTGCAGCCTTTCACTCTAAACAAATACATGAAAAGTATAAAATAGCTGGTTAAGAATTGCAGATAATCACAGATTTTGAAAGCTGGGAATTTTTTAAATTATTTGCTCAGCACTGAAAACTGCAAATTAAGTGAGAGTCCACACTCCTGGGACAGAATTCTCATAAGCTGTTTCCAGCTTCCTTTCATCCACCTCCATCTTCCAGACATGGAAGTAATTTCTGTTGAAAACAATAGAGACCTTGTGCGTAGGGTGTCCTGGGAAATTGGGAATAGAAAAATAGAATAGATAGAATAGCTACTGAGCATGGTGGAAGTAAGAGAATCTGTAGATCACATTCCCATTCAAAATTTCCAGAGTGTTTACTATATGTATGTAATAAAGTGATCTCTTCCTCCCTCCCTCCCCAAACCATGAGTTTAGGAACTATCCCTCCCCAAATTCATAGTTAGAGACAGGTAAGAAGATTTCATAGCTCCTGGTAGCATGTTTTAAGATACACATCAGTGTTGTGAGAACAACATTGGAGGAATACAGATCTGCCCTACTGCAATCCATGTTGCACTGATTTCTGAGAGAGTGTCCTCAGGAGCATACTCTTAAAATGTTGAAGTTGACAGAACTGAATATACAATAAAACTCAATAGTCATTAGTAATAAGAGATTGGTATTTTAAAAAAAAATCTTCCAGGAAGAAGAAATATCAATGTTGGGAGAAATAACTCATCTACAGACCATATCAGAAGATCTAAAAAGCCTCACTATGGATCCCCACAAACTGCCGTCATCAAGTGAACAGGTGAGCTTGACCGAATGTTATTTATTGGGACTCCTGACTCAAAAGTAGTGAAGTCTATATCTATATCTTAAGAGCTTAAGGTACAGCCCATTGACAAAACTGTTCTTCTGTAGCTTCCCTTCGTTCATTTGGGGGATTAGGCAGGAATAAAAATCTCAGATGTCATCCCAGAGATATTACATTGTTTGCTTTTTGCAAGGAGAATTGGAGTATTTGGGGCAGGTTTTTAAATGCAGTAAGTTGGTTTTGAAATAGGATTGTGTTATGGAAGTCATACAACATGTAAGAGAGCCAGTTTGATGTAATGGTTAAGGCATCAGGCTAGAAACCAGGAGACTCTGGGTTCCAGTCTTGCCTTAGGCACAAGGCCAACTGGTGACCTTGGGCCAGTCATACTCTGCCATAAAGCCCAGATTGGTGGAGGGCTGCAGTGATGGTTGTCCTTCTGGAACTTTGTCCCATCTCCACACAGGATCTCTGGAGCTCAGTCAGTGACCATCGGGTTCTTGGTCACCTCTCTTACTGAGGCTCTTCTCCCCCAATTGCTCAATTTGGCTGGGCGACCAGCTCTTGGAAGAGTCCTGGTTGTGCCAAACTTCTTCCATTTGAGAATTATGGAGGCCACTGTGCTCTTGGGAACCTTCAGTGCAGCAGGCATTTTTTTGTAGCCTTCCCCAGATCTGTACCTTGCAATAAACCTGTCTCTGAGCTCTGCAGGCAGTTCCTTTGACCTCATGGCTTTTGCTCTGATACAGTATGCATTGTCAGCTGTGAGGCCTTCTATAGAGAGGTGTGCGCCTTTCCAAATCATGTCCAATCAATTTAATTTACCACAGGTGGACTCCAGTCAAGGGGTAGAAACAGCTCAGCGATGATCAAGAGAAATGGGAGGCACCTGAGCTAAATTTCAAGTGTTGTTGCAAAGGGTCTGAATAACTTATGCCAATGTGGTATTTCAGTTTTTCCTTTTTCATACATTTGCAAACATTTCTGAACTTCTGTTTTCACTTTGTCATTATGGGGTACTGAGTGTAGATTAATGAGAAGAAAACTGAATTTGAATGATTGTAGTATCAGGCTGCAACATAACAAAATTGAAGAAAGTGAAGGGGATCTGAACACTTTCCGAATGCACTGTATATACTGAGGAAGTGGGACCCACAGTTGAACATTGCAATGATAATATACAGGCCAGTTATGGCATCTTTTATTCTGTCCACTCAATGATCAGTGTTTTGTAATGTGCTTAGTATTGTCTTTGCTGTTTTTAGTGTGTTTTACTTTATTCTGCACCCTTGAAAATCTGTTCCTAACTTATTTTGTACTTACGCAGTGGTTGGGTTTCCCCTAGACTTAATTCCCCTTAATCTTTCATGGTGATCTCTGCTTTTCCCCAGGTAATTCTCGATCTGAAAGGTTCCGATTATGGCTGGTCCTATCAGACACCTCCTTCTTCTCCCAGTACCACCATGTCCAGAAAATCCAGTGTCTGCAGGTAAGTGAAATGTGTGGCATGGTGCTTAAGATTTTGCATTTGGATCAGGAAGACCCAACATCGTATCTGGTCTCAATCATGGAACTCATTGTGTGTCAGTCACACACTTAGCCAACCTCAATTATATGGGCATTTAATTAGGGGTAAACCCCACGTACGCCTCTTTCAGCAACTTCTTGGGGGGGAGGATAAAAATACAGGCAATAAAATAATCCTGTTTCTTAGGGGCCCCTGTTGCTTAAGCATAGGTTTCTTTTGATGTGTTGTATTTGGATTTGAACTTCAGAAAGTTCAGCGAGTTTCAAGTGATCATTTTGGAACTGATCAAGCCGTAATTTCTGCTTAGCTTTGTCAGTGCTACACTGATTTTTCCATTGTTCATTTGCGGACACTAAATTTAGTCGGGCTTCCAACATGGCAACTTGTACTTCGCATTTTGGAATCCTGAGATGTTTCCAAATTTGGTTGACATCTTCATTAAAATTCTGTTGATTTGTCCTAAATATTTGATTGATTCAGAACACGTATGGCTGAGGATTCTAAATGATTAAAGAATTTTACCAAAAGCGGCTTGAGAAAATTAAACGTAACTTTTAATTGAGTCGGTTTGCCTGTTTAATTACTGATTAAGAGCCTGCTATTCTTTGCCCTGCTCTCCTGACCTTGAACACTTAATGTGGGGAGGAGGAAAAAAAGAAGAACTAATCATGCAGGAGCTTTTGTTGCAGAGCAGATTAAACTGTCTGAATGCATCAGACTTCTCTCAAACAGTTGGAATAAAGTTTTTTGCTGTTAGATGCAATAGCTGTTAACTGTTCAGTACTGTTTTAATTTCTTAGTTTTGCTTGTGTGTGTCGGAACTCTAAGGTGCCTTTTCTGCCTCCTCCAAGAAACTGTTTTTCTCTCAACTAAAACAGTGGACAGCATGCACACCTTATTCCTTGCTCCTTCCCAGGCATATTGAAACCTTGATTTTCTCCTTTTCTCCGGCAAAAGGAAAACTTCCTGCTGTGTCTTCTGTCCTTTCATTACTTCCTAGCTCTGATGCTCTCACATTATTATTATCACTTTATTTTAAATGTTTGCCTTCTAAATCACATAGATTGGAGAGCTGTAGCATCTGCGGCATGATAAAGGAGTTTATTTGCATTTCCTTGCAAAGCTAGCTTTCTGTGCATGCATTTGTATAGTATCTATATCCAAGAGAGCTATAGATATTTATGTTGATGGCGGGAAGCGCAGGCTTTTAAAAATGCAGTATCCTGAAAAGTGAAAGGAAAATGGCAGGCCATAGGTCTACTGGAAATCTTATGGCCAAAGTTGGCAAGATGGCAGGAGATTGGTAGTGTTGCAGTGACCAAGTAAGCCACAGTACTCCTTCTCCTTTCAGACTGGCCCTCCTAAGAGACTGCTGTTATACTTTAAAATAAATCCATGGCAATTCCCATTTAGCTCCCATTCATTTACATTCTCTTAAGTATTGAAGTCAACAAGAGTAAAGCAGGGATGGTACTCCAACGGTTTTGGTATGGCCCCTGGAGCCCTTCAAACATCCCTGAATGTTTGTCAAGGAATCAGCATGTTGTCAGATTGTGGGGCCAACAGTTGAGACAATTCCAGGGGGTAACAAAGCCTTTTAGAGCATCATCAGGGGGACACAAGGGCTTCCTTGAGGCAGGTGCGAACTGGGCGGCCAGCAATTGCACCAAGGCAATCAGTCATCCTGTGCCATTGCTTAAAATTAAAACTATAAATGGGGTTTGTCTGTTCTGGTGATAAGCTGGAAGATGAGATGAAGGAGCAGGTTCAGAAGCCAACTGAGGATTCTGAGCAGGGGAATGAGAATCAAAGACATTTGATCACCTACAGAAACCACAAAGAAGCCGTGCTTGAATCACCAGTTTGTAATAGTCCCTTTGCATTGTTCACATTGATTTTATTGGGGCTTGCGTAGGACAACTACCCTATTAATCATTCCAAATAGTAATGTTTTCTGGAATGGCTGCCACCTGGGTGTTCCACCTGCCCATGGAATGTTTTGAAGGAGGCCCAAATAGGTATGCCGTATTGCAGTGTTTCTCAACCTTGGTACCTTTAAGCTGTGTGGACTTCAACTCCACACAGTTGAAGTCCACACAGCTTAAAGGTACCAAGGTTGAAAAACGCTGCTGAATTGCATTAGCCAGAACAAAAGCCGTTCCCCTTTCATCTGCTAGCTATTCTCCTGGAAGAAATCTTGAGACACCCCAGGCAACCAGCATAGGATTATTTTTAGATCTGGCGCAGACTAGAAATTGAGTATCACCCCCTGATTTGCCATTTTCTATCTGGTTAGTAAGGATACTGCAGCAACCTATGGCTTAAAACTAGTTCTGCCAGTTTCACCATTTTATGATTTGCGCATGCCTTGCTGGGGATCCATGGGACGTTAATTGTATTGTGCTGGTTTCTCCCCACCTACCCCTTTCTTTTTGTTTCATTCCCCTCCCCCCTTGCCCCCATTCTCTTCCTTTGTATCTCACAGCAGTCTGAACAGTGTAAACAGTAGTGACTCCCGGTCAAGTGGCTCGCATTCTCACTCACCCAGTTCACACTATCGCTACCGCAGCTCCAATCTGCCTCAGCAGGCACCAATGAGGCTCTCCAGTGTGTCCTCGCACGACTCTGGATTCATGTCCCAGGATGCTTTTCAGTCCAAGTCACCGTCTCCGATGCCACCTGAAGCCCCCAACCAGGTACGTCTCGAACGAGCATCGTAGGATGGCGATGTTTTATCTGGTAATGCTGTGGGAGAAAGGAAGCCTAGCTTTGCAGTCCCCAAGAGGTCATACAACATGGTTTTCATGTCCTCTAGCCAAAGTTAGTTGGTTATCTGTCTGCTGCATTCTGATTCTTATTTCCCCATAGAGAATAGTATCTAAGTTTGGCTTAGAACAGTCTTCAACAACCTGATACCCTCCAAACTGCAGTTCCCATCATCTCCAAATGTCATGCCAACAGCCTAGGAGTTGCAGCTGAAATTAGCTTGTAGTTGATAAAGAGAAGCCTAGAAGATGGCTTGTATCCAATATGAAATCTGTCTCATCCAATCAAAATAGAGAGTCCTTTTATGTCTTTTTAACATATAACATTTTTGTAATACCTTGAGGATTTAGTTAGGGGTATGCAAGCAACTAGAACGTGCAGGACTGAGAGTTGCTGTTAGTCAAGATTTCCTAGTGTGTTCTCTGCCATTCTTGGCTGCAGAAACACACTCAAACTTAGATTTCCTATCACACCTTCACACTCCCAAATTCTTATAAATTATCTTAAGCCAAGTTCCCTGATTTAAAGGATTACCATTCAGTTGGTATATTGGCTGTGTCTGAAGCCACCTTAAGTGCTGTAGGCAGGAATGGAGACCTGTGACTCTTTACATGGGAGTGAAATATAGTTCTCGGCAGTGCTAGCCATCACAGACAAAGGTACATGGATTTCTAGCTCAGTATTATCTGGACAAACACAGGTTTCTCATTCCTCTGATAGAGGATATTGAGAAATATTTTAACTCAGTTCAGAAATGTGCAAACTGAAACCATGAGGGTCTGCAGGAGGAGACTGACAAAAAGCTATGATTCACACCAAGCTCCATTTCTTTTGTATGTGCGCGTGAGTGACATCATGACGCATGTACCAAAAGGCGAGGGGCTTGTGTCACCACAGGAGGACCCTGCTTTCGTCTTTTGGCCCCCTGGAGATACTGCTTCTTCAGGGCCAACACTTGATTTCAAGACTACATGTAATCTCTGGAAGTCTTGAAAATGGCCCTTAAACATGGCTACCAAATTGCAATTTTGATGTGACAGAATAGAAAAATTATTAACTATACAGTGAGTAATTGTAATAATTTTTTATTGAGTCTAATTTAATTTCACTTCAATGGAGAATTATATTAAACAAAATTTAGCTTTTGTCTACAGCCTATCTGGTTCTGGAAGCAGTTGTGTGTCGTACTTTAATTGATAAACATAGTTCATACAAGTCACCTTAAAAAAAAAAAACTTACTGAGATCGTCAGTGTAATTTCAGCATGTGAACAGAAGTATTTTCCCCCTCCTTTAGTATTGCAATTGTGTTTGAAGTCCTGCTAGTTACAGGCAGTACTGCCACCTAACTTAGTTGACAGATTTCCCCAAAAGCTGTTCATTGCGTGCAATTTGTGTTTGTAACCAACTGACAAGCTCTAACTTTGCAGCTTGTGCATTAAGGGCTTTGTGTGGCAAAAAATAGTCGTACAATACCATATGCTGTATTTGAAAGCAAAATGCTGTCTCTAACAGAAACACTGTGGTGGAAACCAACTCCCACCCACCTCCCTTTATGATGCTTTTTACCTATTTTTAGTGTCTCGTTCTTTGTTGCTGAGGGACAAAAGAATGCATTCAACAGTTCTCGCAGCTCTTCCAAAGAGTAGAAGCGGATGGCTTCTTCGTGTTGCATTTCAAAATTATCCCATAGTATTGGGCGAGTTTGAAGTGTTGTTTAGACAGGAAGAGAAAAGGTTGTTGACTCAAAGAGAAATAAGCATTCCTGTCAGTAGTGTATTTGTAGAAAATGCTCGAAGTTGTACAGGTGATGAGGACCAGGCGAGAGCTTTCTTCCCGTGTCCTTCCATAGTTGAAGCCATGGTCTGTATATGTGAGTAGTATTTGCCTTCTCTTCCCTTCCTTCTTTCCCAACACCTAGCTGGCATTGGTTCGTCTCCGAAAAGCTAAGCAGATTCAGACTTGGTTAGTACTTGGATGAGAGGCCATTCCGCAGTCCAAATGTTAAAGGTTAGATTGAAAAGTAAAAAAAAAATCCAAGAAGGAGACAATTGGCAACCTCCTTCTATATAGTGACTAAGAAAACAATATTGAAGTTGCATGTGGTCACCAGGAGTTGAGCTGAACTTGGAGAAAAATTTATTTAGAGATTGCTTGATCAGGTGTTAGGCGCGTCTTTCAAAGACATCTAGTCTGTGCTGTAGAGTAATTTGGTGCACTCCTGAGCAGATTTTAAATGTTCTGGGTGAAATAGTAAGGTATTTCAGAAATGGAAATGTAGATTGGTGGCTTCATCTTGTACAACATGGGTACTTCACCTCCCCACCCCTCAGACTCTTTCAAGAATAGTCACCAAATTATATAATACAACAAGGAGCGCATTATTAAATACATGGCATGTAAACTTATTAACGACATTTCATTAATTTTGTTTCAGTGATATTTAAATTAAATTGATGTAGTTTTAGTCTTGACCCTGCCTGCTTCCTTGTGATGGTTCTGCCCAGCATGGATCTTCAAAGCTAAAGGTGACCCTCAGCCCAAACAGAGCTGTGTTCTCCTGCTGTACAATCTTAGCACTTGCAAGGCCAGACAATCCTGAATTGTACCCTTGGAATAGATGAGGCCAACAGTGTAGTTGAAGCTGCCTGTGAACCCTACACTTAAGTCATATTTTGCTGAAGAGTTGCTTGCACCTTGTTTTGTGGGTGTATCTGACTTGTGCTTGTCCCTTGCTTTCACCCATGGTGACAGGGACTATGCTGTGGTCTAGAAAAGAAGGTGTGCTGTTAAGGAAAGAACAGGGGGTCTCACCATTAGGGGTGAAAAGACTGATCATTTGAAGTTGGCGTCCTCCTTAGTCCTCCAGCAGGGGGCAGCGTTGCTGTCAGCAGCGTTGAGATGCTCACATTCTTGCACGTTTTGATTACGATTTGGGGAAATTCTGTGGCACCTTCCCCAACACGTTGCCTTCTAGTTGTATCAAGACTGCAAGTCCCAGATCTGCAGCCAGGACATGCAACTTGTCCTCCAGCCCCTTTGGAGGGCACCAGGTTTGGAGGGCATTAGGTTGATATGCTATGCTGCGAAGAATCTGCCCTGTAGAACCCATTGCTTTCGTCTCTCTGCACTCTTCAGAAACTTTCAGTCATGTTTAATGCTTAGATTTTTTTTCCTTAACCCCTAACACTCTGCTTTTCTCCTCCTCTTTCCTGTGTACGTATTTGTCCTTTGCTTTTTTTGTTTTTAATTTGTTTCATTGGCTTGTCTTTCTTCCTTTTCTTTCTTTTCCCTGTTTGTGGTGCTGTTTCGTTTTTTTAAAAACCCAGCAGAATTCGTCCAGCTCAGCCTCTTCTGAAGCCTCTGAAACCTGCCAGTCAGTGAGCGAATGCAGCTCCCCCACCTCTGTCAGTTCAGGCTCCACCATGGCAGCTTGGGCCTCCACAGAAAAGGTGAAAAAGGCTTAATCTTGAAAACTCATGCTTTGGTTTTTCCAGGCTCTGTAGCATTCAGAGAAAAAAATAGATTACGCAAACGCAAACAACAAGAAGCTACAGATGAGAACGGGAACCTTCCAGGAAGGGTTAAAGTGAACGGACTCATGAATGAAGCCCTGGTAGAAACCTGCCTTGATGTTGGCATTTAAGCTTTGCCAAAGATGTTGCCCCCAGTTCAAACATAGTTAAGTAGTTTTGCAGATGCCCCCAGTAGTTCCAGCCATGTCCTGAAATGAACACCAAGGCTTGGTAGACAGAAATGACATTGGAAGGACCGTTTTCCAAGGCATTTGAAAAGGCTTCTGTAGCATGTGGTGATTGGGTTAAGAACAGCTTTCTCTCAACAGACCCACTTTGAGAAATAGAACAGCAATAAGAAAATGTACTTTTTCTAAAGAGTGAGACCAAATCTGGAGAGAGTAGACGTTCAGGAATTCCATCATCTCGCAATCTAAATTCCATTGTCCACTTTACCAAATTCACCTGGAAAATTCAGATCTTTTTGGCAGGTAGATATCTGCCCAGCATCCTAGAGGCCAGAGTGAGGGAGGGGACTGAGGGGATCTGTTCTCATCAAAAATATGAGCAATTTCCTCTTCCATTCCTCCTGTTTTGTTTTGTTTTGTTTGTCTGCAAACGTGTCATTTTCTGAAGCTGAGCTGCTGAATGAAATGAAATGTGGATGTCCTAAACTGTAAGGCCCATGAAGAACTTGGCTAAGGAGGTTCTCTGTGCTTCCTTAAGTTGAACGAAGCTCCTGGGGAGGTTCTTGCTTACAAAGGAGCAGAGCCTTTTACTACTATGTTTCTCCTCGCACCAACACATGGAGGGCTTGTGCCTCTGTGGCACAGCTGTGTAGAACAGTTCAGCTCCCGAAAATGATTTGTTTGTTCTTCGTTCTGTTGTTTTTTGTTTTGGGGGGGGGTTTGGAACATGGTTGCATAGTTGAGTGTCATTAACAAAGCATGAGCAAGCACTGTGTAGGGGTGTTGACTGGCCAAAGTGACCAGGACCGTTGGGGGTATTCCCCTTCCTTTCTCCCCAGCAATGCATGCCTGTTTCACTTTGTATTTCCCCATATTTTGTCCTATTTATATTAATTTCTCTTCTTTTTTCCCCTTTTCTTTTTTATTTTTATTTTTGTTCGTTTCCAGTTATCTAATGGGTATTATCACTGTAGTTTACCAAATGGCTCATCTTTAGCCCCAGTTGGTGCAGGTTCTTTCCCTCACATTCCGCCTGTCTCTCACGCATGGACCCGGGCTTCCTCCTCCACCCTCCTTCCAGACTACGTTCATTATTACACCATTGGGCCAGGCATGTTACCATCATCTCAGATTCCTAGCTGGAAGGTTTGTGTTTCATTTCGTTCCTGTCAAAGTCTCTCCCTGTCATCCCCCACCCCACCCCCTGCAAGAAATTGCTTCTCAAATCTCACTTAACCCTTGATGGATCTTTTCCCTGCCTTCAGCTCTCACCTCCTATTCTGAACTCTTGATCTGGTGGAATTTTTCTCCCCCATCCTGCTTTTCCCAGTAAATGATATATTTTTTAAAAGTGCTATTGTTTGGATGAACATGCTCCCAGCTTTGTAATCTATGCAACACTTTGAACCTTCAGGTTGTGTATAAAGTAGCAGTTGGTACTTGCAAAGATAGCTTCCTAATGTGATCTAACTGAACGGCTGTGTGGGTTACAGATACTATAAAAACACAGTTGATGTTCTTTTCTTCCAGGAATGATCCCACTAGTAAATTCTTTATAAGCCTTGCTAAAGCTTGTTCATGATTTCATTCCTGGAGATTTTTGTTAGGCAACTGCTGTGGGTGCAGAGTTTTTATGGCCATCTGTCATTCTTCATGGGATCACATTCAGAACATCTTGCTAGTACCAAATATCATGAGAAACTGGCCTTTACAAATTACCTTTGCAGTACAGTTGGTATCTAGGGATACTTTAAGTCTTGAGAAAGCATGTGAAAAGCAACATGATTCTTGACAGGAAAAACAAAGGGAGACTGCTATGGAGACTCTGGAGCAACATTTCCTAGGAATATTGGGACTCTAGCTTCCAGTGTTAGCCAAGTTGCTTGAGAATTCTGGGAGATGTAGTCCCAACTAAAGGACTGCAAGCTGTTTCAAGGTCAAAACATCCTGAGCCTGGAATGGGCTATTCTGACTCCAAAATAGATTGGAGTAGCTTCTTTTGAGGTCAGACCACCTGGTAATGTCAAAGTGGTGTAATTCAGGGCTGAGACATTTTGATCTACCATTTCATGCACCTCTAATTTCAACACACCTGGAGGAAACCAGGTTTGGGAAGACAGCCACAAAGAGAACATATGCTTTGGGTATAATACCCTTCTCCACCTGACCTAGGAATCTGGACCCGGTTGTGATCCCAAAGCAATTGCATATTGTGTTAGTTATAAAAAATGCATGTGTAGATGTTTTTCTCTCTCTGAACTATGCAGAAACAGAGGCCTAGAAACCGACATTTGTTCTGTTTATTTTAAAGGGGGAAACAGGTTTTACGTCAAGGCGTTCCTCTCAAAAAAGACAAGTTTTAAATGTGGGTATTTGCGTCTAGGTTCAAACCTGCCCTGGAAGTGGTAATCACATTCACAAATTGGGTGAAACTCATTACATTTCTGAATTTAAAATGCCTCCACCTAAGTAGTGGATCTGTAAATATTCACTGACAATTAAAACAGTTTTTAAAAGTTTCCCATACATGATTTATGTATATACAATTTAATTTGTCTTGGATGAATACAAGTTTCAGGATAGTTTTAGTTTTGACTAGGCAACCCATGATCCATTGTGATGTCCTTTCAGAGGTACTTCCTTACCTAAACAGAGAAACCAAATGACCGAGGGCAAAAGAGCACTGGGAGTGGGAGCGACTTCCGACTTCCTGGCAGCTTCCCTATTGACTTTCCTTGTGGGAAGCTGGCAGGGAGCTGGGAAATCTTGCTTACTTCCTCCTTCCTTCCGTCCTCCCTCTCCCCCTCCCTCTTCCTTCCTTCCTTCCCTCCCTCCCTTCCCCTCCCCTTCCCGGTAAGTCTCCCCCACCATGCACTCTCCCACAATCACGTTTAGGCTTCCTGCCAGCTTCCCCATTGACTTGTGGGAAGCCATTAGGGAGCATTGGAAAGGAGGATCACATGACCACGGCAACACGGCAGCGGCACTAAAGCAGCCGTGGTGCTGAAGCAGCCACAACTTTCCAAAATTTCAGTGCCACAGGAGTAATGGATTTTGGATGCATTCTGTAAGTTAGCCCATTTGAGGTACCTTGGTTGAAGAAATATTGTTGCCCTATGATGCACCATTTCACCCAACTGAAGGTTAGAAACAGCCAGACACAAGAGTTTTAGTAGTATGTAGATTCATAGACTGAGCTTTGCTAATCGATGTCCAGGCCAGCATAGACATTAGGCCCAAGAATAAGCAATTGCTTGTCAACATTTTCCTTCCTTGCTTTCTCCTTAGCATGCTAAGGAGATACTTGTCAATTACAGACTTGTATTAATAGAACAGATTTTTCTTTAGCAGAGATCTCCAACACATTCCACATTTCAGTGGTACAAAATATTTCATTTGTGATAGTGCCAGATAAGGCAAAGTATTCTGGTTGAGATAAAGTGGAAACATATATCCTCCAATTTTGGAGTAGATTCCAGCCTAATGACCATAGGTTACATTAATCAGGTTTTTTTTTAAAAAAAATGTTGACTTAGCTTAATATTTCCCAGAAAAAAGTTTGAGAAAAATTACTAACTTAAATTCCCAAGCAAAGGAGACAGGTAGAAATATGGAAGCACTCTATAGTTTGCAAACTAGTAGGTAATTTTCTGAGTAGTGGTAATTTCCTGTTCTGTTCATGCAAAGAACAGCATATTTAACATCTACCTTCCTCACTACCCTCGCAAAAGATCGGAGACACCTCAGATGTTTTATGCTCCAGATCTGTTTCATGTAACTCTCAAACCCCCACCCCTCAGAACCTTGGAGCTAAATGCGAAGGCAACATTTCCTGCACAGATTCTGTTCCTGCTGTGGCACACCTGGGTCCATAGTCACTTGCAGCAATGCTCTGCTGTCAAAATGTGGTTCTTCCTTTTCCATTCTCAGTAATACTGAAGAGTAATAGTCTTCTCATTAGAAAGGCGTGTAGGCACAAATCAGCATGTCCATTGTGGTTCCTGATCACTGGAGCTGCCAGATTTTCTCTACTCATCCATGATCAGCAATTTCCATTTCTGGCTACAGGCTCATGTTTTTTTTACAGAAAGATCTGGAGCCACATCTCCATTCCTCTTTCATCAACCTGAAGGTTAGTGTTTTCACTGCCTTAGCAACAGTTTACTGGCTAGCTACAGATGAGGCCTTCTGAGCAAGCCATGCTGATGCAAGTGTTTGTCCCTGGGGAAGGGAGGTAACAGAACCAAAAGGGGGTTTGTTGCAGAGCCCAGGAGCAGCTGGTCTAGACCCAAACACAGAGTTGATAGTATGTTGTGCAGTTCTTTGGATCTGAAGTGTGCTTTGGAGTGCATGGAAGCACAAATGTATCCACAGCCGTCACACAATCCCAAAACACACAGCTGCTTTAAGGTGTTGCAAACAAGTACTGTATTTGCACTCTCCAAGGCACCTTTTGGCAATAGGATCCCAAGTACCATATGGGCTTACTTGATAGTATCCCATTCTGTCACTGGTCTTTGTTGTTACTGTTCCTTCAGTTCTGGCCTAGATTTATGACATGCATGTCAGTTGGTTTTGTTAAAAAGTAACCCAAAGGAATCTTAGGTTTGTGCCAGCAGAGCCTTGATGCCCACAGCACCACCTCATTAGTATCCACTGATCTCCAACATTATACACACACACACATTCACATCTTTCAAAAGGGTCACATCCCATAAACAAATCCTGCCAAATCTCACCTGAGTTGTCACAACATTTTGGCCTTTTGTAGTGATTAAAATACTGTATTTGGGGCACCTCTGACTTTGAACGGAATGCCTGTTGCCTGAAAAGTTCGCTAACTCTTCAGTTACACCTATAAAGTGTAGCATTCCCTGTTTTTGAGTAGAAAGTTCTCTTTGCTCGTCGGAGATAGAGATCAGCAGATAGATTAGGACTTCACAGAAGGGTTGAGCTTAAATTACATCTCCCAGAGATAGAAAACAGAATTCTGGAGCAGTTTGAGAAAGTCCAAGGGCCAGTTCTCCAGGACAGCGCAGATGGAATTGCAGAACGGATTGGAAGTGTGACCATGAAATCCAAGCTACTCATGGTATACTTGAAGGCAGACGTTTTGGGGTGACAGTTTAGAACTACAGCTGTGATGGTAGAGCAAGCAAGTTCTTTCTCTGTTCATATCCATACTTTGGCATTGCTTAAGAAAAGGGATTCTCTGGGTCATGCAGATACCAGTCACGTTCCTTAGCCTATATTGCCAATAAATAAAAGTCAAGAATGCTAGGGCTTCCACAGATAGCTGTGGCCCAGAACCATACACAACTATATTGAGTGGGCTGTGTCACACTTAATGATTCTTAGTACTTCATCAGGATGTGGGGGGTGGCCCGCGCCCTTCAAGCATAAAGCAGTTCTATTGCTTTAATCCTGAGGTGCTTAAACCAAGAGCTTCCTATTATATCCGAGACGGGGAGTTTAGATTTCTAGCCAAGATCAAACCAAGGTTTAAGAGCCAATAATTATTAATTTAAGAGTTAATTCTGTGTTATATTAAATAGTGGCTCCTATTTTAAACATACTGGGAAATCATGCCTGAAGATGAAGGGAATAGAGCAGGGTTTTTCAACCTTGGCAACTTGAAGACGTGTGGATTTCAACTCCCAGAATATGCTGGCTGGGGAATTCTGAGAGTTGAAGTCCACATGTCTTCAAGTTGCCAAGGTTGAGAAGCCCTGGAATAGAGGAAACTAAGAGAGAGACTTGTCTGAGGTTAGTCTTTGGCCTCTTAAATGTGTTTAAGGCTAGATGACATTGAGCTCTTATCTCACATTCACCCAATCTCACGTGGCCAATCATGGTGGATGATGGCGTTGCACTCCAAGCTGGGATCATCATAACTGGCCCATCCTTTAGCGCTGCTGTTGGTATAGTGCAGTCAAGATACTAAGCATAACCCCTGTGAAATTTGCAACTATATTCATTGCACCCACATTTAAACTGGTCACTAGGTCCCAGAAAAGTGGGGGGGAGCCATTATCTGAATTATTTTGGGCTGTTTCTGTAAGAAGGTGGTGGGTCTGTGGCTTGTGTATTACACAAGGATAGAGAGAACCTGAATAAGCTTTGACTAATAGAGCTTTTTTCCTAGGATTGGGCTAAACCTGGTCCTTACGACCAGCCCATGGTAAACACTTTGCAACGCCGGAAGGAAAAACGAGAAGCAGATCCTCCTGGGGGGGCTCAGAGTGGGCCACCTCTGTCCACAGAAGACCCTCAGAGGCCCCGGAGCATGACTGTATCAGCTGCCCCAAAGGTGAAACTCTTGGTTAACTCATGAATTGATGCGTTGCCTCTAAAAAGGTTCAAGGCACACCCTGGGGCAGATAGGCTGCTGAACTTCATCTGCCTTTTCCTTTTAGCTTGATGGGATAGGCGCACCAGGGCACAGTGGCTTGGCAAGCCAACCATGGTTAATTGTCACAGCTGAGCGCAGTGTGTGTGCCACCTAGGGTTCACATTCCTGCTTATCTATAATGTGGCTTGTTGGGTTTTTGGCCTAAAATTTTTTGAGAATCCGGCAATTTGATAAGCCAGAGCTGATTGTTTGTCTGGTTGCAATTCTGTTTTTTATACATAAATAAATAAGATGCGGTAAGGAAGTCTGCATAACTATGCTTTAGGGAATAAAACGTAATTGTTTGGATTATGCAACACGCTACCCAGAATCACCATAAGGTGTGAACTCATTCGTGGAAGGCTGTTGTGCAACTCACAGGCCTTTTCCCTTGCCAGTTCTGTGGCTAAGTAAAAGTGAGTTGATGTCTTGTATATATGTTCATTTGTTAAGATCATTCTTTGCCACCCTGCCCATTGAATTTTATGGAAAATTGAATGACAGAATCTGCAAAAGTTATACTGTATATGCATAATTTATCCATTCTGGTTACAGTTGAATCATAAATATTTAGCATGTATCTGCTGAACTGATGGGACTGTAATTATTCACACTTAAGCTCCATTGAGGTCAATTCACACATTATTTTAAATCATAATGTGGTTTGTTTGGTTTTGACTCAGTGGAATATGTGGACTCAGTCTCTATAAATTGTAAATCATGTTTATGGCTGCTGCTTTTCTGCAAACCAGGACACTATGGTTTGTTCTGCAAACCAAGGTTAAAGCAAACCATGGCTTAGCCCATTATGTGAACCCAATTATGATGCCTTCCCCAACCAGGTATCCTTCAAATAGGGCGATAGAATGATTTTGTGACAACCCAGACTAGCTGAAACAGCTGAGGATGATGGAGAATGTATTCCCAACACAGATGGAGGAGCCAGGTTAGAGCTTGGCTCCTCTTTGTGTTGTGAATCGAAATCCAGTTTGACAAGAGGCATCCTAGCAAGAGACTCGACTTCACAAGAGAACAGTGCTCTTGTCCTAATTGGGTCCTCATCTAATGAGAGGCCTCCATTGTGTTGGTAGCCAGGAGAAGAGATGGAGGCATGTGAAGAGCTGGCTCTGGCTCTAACCCGAGGGCTGCAACTGGACATTCAGAGGAGCAGCAGGGATTCCTTGCAGTGTTCCAGTGGCTACAGCACCCAGACAACCACACCTTGCTGTTCTGAGGATACCATTCCCTCACAAGGTAAGGAACAGGAGCCTTCATGTCTCAAGTTATTTTTGCAGCGCTTCTTGGATTTGGCTAGACTAGCTCCCTCGCTTCTCAAGCTGCATGTAGATCGCTACACACTTTCTCAATTATGTAAAATGTCTCCTGGAAAGTGTATACAGAGAGAAAAGTGAAGTGTTGGCCATCCATAGAAAATGCTTCAGAGTCAAGAACCACTTGTGCCAGCCCTTCGAGGTTATCTACAAGAAGACCAGAACTATATTTAGTTGAGATAGACTATTGTAACAGAATTTTGCTAGTCTGTGTTTTCCCTTCTGTTCCTCTTATGCCCCAGGGAGGAGCCAGTCTGAGTCTCTTCCTAACCCTTTCCTTGTTTCCCAGGCTCAAAGCATGCTTTTGTACATCACGCTGCTGTAATGTTTCTAAGTAGTTTCTCCAAGGTCATTCCAGGGCTTCCTAAACCTTGAAATAATTATACAATTGTCATGTTCAGGTTCAAGGCCCTTTCTAGCTCTCTGTTAGGACAGAAGACGAGGGCAGTGGGAGGCAGTTGTCTCAGGCAGTGCTGATGGGTGATGAGAAGCTGGGAAAACGGGGAGCAGCCTGCCAACTGTTGCTTCTCTTAGAGGACAGGGCTGTAGGAGGCCTTCAGTTTGCCCTGCAACCTCGCATTGGTCTCCAAGCCTTTGGGTGAAGTGGACAGTGCTGTCACTCTATAGGTAATGTGGGAGAATAACTTTCTGTATGGCTAGGCCAGCCCCAAATCAGCTCTCTACTGGGAATGTAGCTTCTCAAGTCTTCCCTTTCTTAAAAACGGATTGACGTTAATGGTTGTATTATTCCTTATTTTAATGCATTTTCCCACTTCAGTTGAAAAGGGCTTATGCAAGATTAGTGACAGACCATCCATTTGTTTTCATTTATATAAATAATTGAAAATCACACCTTGACTCTAACATAGATGGAAGAGAAAAGTGAGAAAGAGAAAGGAAGTAATTGAAATTTCAGAGTTCTTCTAATTAGCAACTTGAACTGAAAATGCTCAGGAAGGAGAAATACCAGAGAGAGAAGCTTTTCCCCGCATAGTCTTGCAAGCCATACAGCCGCCTTTTCCCCATCTCTGCTGCTGCTGTTGGATGGAAAGATCACTCAAATGCGACTAAATGAAACATCTTCCTGGGCCTCTCAGTTCAGCCCAACCCAAATGGCATAAGAATGTGAGTTTTTGAGTTCTCCAGCACTTGTCATCAAAGAAATTACCAAAAGTGGAGAATATGGCAAGCAAGGAAGCCCAACTTTTAGGGTAGGGCTCTTAGTCAGAAGGTCTGGAACTCAAAGCCAGTCAAAAATCAGTTGGAAAGGTAGATTGAAGGGTCTATCTATCATGCAATTTCTATAGCCGCCCATCTCAATCCAAGTGACTCATTTTATCATGCTTGGTGGACATGTAAAAAAGCTAGAAAATTTTGGATTCAAATACATACATTGATTCAGAGGATTTTAAAGATTAATATACAGTTGAGACCAGAAGTCTTTCTTTTGGAATTGATGGGCAAGCAAGTGGAAAAAAGTCATGGAACTTTGTTTTTGTATGATAACTGCAGCGAGATTATTGTTGCACAAAGATGGAAAGATTTGGCACTACCCACAATGGAGGAGTGGTTGGTGAAGATGGTGGAACTTGCTGAGATGGCTAAATTGACTTCTTTGATCAGAGAAAAGACAATTTTCTTCGTTTATTGCTGACTGGAAACCCCTTATGGACTTTTTGCATAAAATAGAAAAACATAAACTTATGATTTATGGTTTTGATGATTAGGCAGAATATATTATAGAAAGAAGAGAGTCATGGTGCAACTTTAGAGTAAGAGGTAAATTTATAATTGTCCTTATAACTGCTGTAAAGAAGATCGGAAGCTACTTTGTACCTTTTTTCTTTCTTTTCTATTTTTCTTTTACTTTTTTCCTTTCTCACACTTTTAGCTTTCTCTTTGATGTCTTTATTTTTCTTTTCTCCTTCTTACTTTACATGAGTTTGTATTAGTTGTTATCTTCCTTTTTAAAACTTTCAATAAAATTATATACCAAAAGAAGAAAGGAAGAGAGTGTAGATTGAATACATTCAGTGGTGATTTGATCACCATTGCCAAGCTACCCCCTAAGATTTGCTGTTTGTTAAGGTTCTGACTCCCCTGTTTCTCCTCCCCAGTTTCAGATTATGACTACTTTTCTGTGAGTGGGGACCAAGACACAGAGCAGCAAGAATTTGACAAGTCTTCAACTATTCCAAGGAACAGCGACATCAGCCAATCCTACCGTCGAATGTTCCATGCGAAGCGTCCCGCTTCCACTGCGGGCCTCCCAACCACGCTTGGCCCGGTGATCGTTACACCGGGCGTAGCCACCATCCGGCGGACCCCTTCTACCAAACCAGTGGTAAGGCGCGGGACCATAGGAGCGGGGCCAATTCCAATTAAGACCCCCGTGATTCCCGTTAAGACTCCATCTGTGCCGGATGTACCAGGAGGACTTCCAGGTTTCCCAGGGGGGACAGAAGAAAGCTCCGAACAAAGTCCCGAGGCTGGAAGTGGCGGCACCCCCATGGTATGTACATCCTCCTCGTGGAGTGGGCAAGCACCTGCCAGCCTTCCTCCCACCAGTCAGAAGCCAAGCAGCGCAGAGGATCAGAGACCAGGAGCTGCTGAAAGTGAGGGAGAGGAGAACGAAAGGGAAAGCTTGAACATGGCTGCTCCTCCATGCCAGCCCGTGCCTCATTTGGGTGGGCAGAACCCAGCAGAGACCCCACAAGGTGAAGACATGCTGAATGCTATCCGCAGGGGCGTTAAGCTGAGGAAGACCACCACGAACGATCGCTCAGCACCTCGCATTTCCTAGATGCTGAATCACCGCCCAAGTCGAGTGAAAAGAGACGGATCTATCTGATGAAGTCAACTTTGTGTCTCTGTCCATTCACTGTACAATCAAGATTTTCTAGGAAGTGCTGGGAGAGACAGCTGGCAATGGTCTCTAAAATGGAGGGAAAGGTTAGAATTGGCCAACTGAAATGCTTATAGGAACATCTTCCTGACTATTAATTTTTTTTTGTAAGGGTGGCTGATTATTTTTTTCCCCTGCACATTTTTAAATTCTGAGTTCCTCTTTTAATTTTTTTCCCAAAGGTGCCAAAATCCCATTTAACTTTTTAATAACTCTTTGTAAAATGTATTATTCACAAAAGGATGATTATAAAAAAATGTCAAGTAGTTAAATTTCAGCAAGGGTGGGGGTCCAGTGGAAATGCACTCTCCTTCTTGAAAGTTTTTGTAGAGCACCTTGTCCGTAATAGTGGGGGTCCCGAATCAGTGTTCGTTTTCTTGCACAAAGTTCATGGCAAGAACGCAACTCCTCACTGAAATACAGTGACCTGTTCTCCTGTTGCAAAGGCAGGAAACAGAAGCTGATTAAAGCAATATATAATGGAAGAGAGAGAGAGAACGACTGTAATTAGTTAATCTTTAGGGATTACGAGGGGAGGGGCTTAATTTGTTGCACAAACGTAGGCTAGCAGGTAGGTTCATGGTAAATACGTCCAAATAAGCCATAAAGAATTACAGTGTTCATTTAAGTAAGGTGTTTTAAAGACTTTGGGGTGCTGCCTGCTAGGAATTTTTCCTATGTTGGCCCCATGAAATCCAATTGGAGCCATGTTAAGATTTCTTGCCTCTGTAAACCGTGTGGTGTGCTTTAATTTCTGGTCATCATGAGACCTCGGTATCAGTTTGTACCATCTTATAACAGGCTTAAACTTTGCATTCCTCTCTTCACTTTGTGTTCCTTAAAAGAAACAAACAGAACACGACATAAAGTAGATGACGTGAAGGCAGAAGGGTGTATACGTTGTTTAAAAAAAAAAAAAAAAGAGCAAAAAAATTTTAAAAAAAACCAGGGAGTTCTTAGTTATAACTTTATACCTTTTACTGGCTGCGCCCAGCAGGCTGGGTTGCCAAATAAATGGGAAAAGCCCCCACTACTTTTGACAACACAACTCATAGATGGACGGGCAACCAACTGGGAACTCCAGTAAAACTGCAAATGTTACTTTTCAAGGGACTGTTTTTTTGAAATGGCAGTTTGGGTTGGTTTTTCCTAAATACAAGATTTGGGGATGGGGGAGGGCTGGGAACAGTCTTCGGGTTTTATTTATTACAGTGGGAGGGGCATTCACAACTAGTTTCCTTTTTATTGTTTTTTTTTCCACAATTATTTGGGGGGAGCACTGTTGATAAATTTAAAAATAAGATTTTCTTTTCTTAACATGAACATTGCTGTGATATTTCCATTTCATGGGGTCCGTAGAAATGTGCATAACTCAGGCACCACCGGTGTTTAGGTTCTGTGGTTTTTTTAAAGCATTCTGCAGTCTAACTGGATACCGTCTGCCTTATTTCTACATGGGCGATGCTAGCAGAATTTTTGACGACAGAGGAGCATGTTCGTGGTTGCCGTGAGGCGCCACGCATCGTGGAAGGGGCTGGGTTGTGAGTGCGCACAATCTTCTCCGCCACGGACACTCGGGAGACTCGTATTGGCTGCCATCTTGCCTACGTAACTTCTTATGCTTTAAATACGTAACTGCATTGGACGTGAGATGTATTGTAAACCTGTTATAGTCACTGTGTTCTATATACATTTACACAGCTGTGGTTGCTTAACACTTTCTTTATGGCGTCAGAAGCGAAAAGGAAAAAAGGCGTGATCCAAAAGAATAATTAGTTTTCCTTCCTACAAAAAGAAAGTGCCGGTCACACTAGCCCGCTTGTCCTGGAAGAAAGAGCGGATGCTCTCTGCAAATGATGCTCCGAGATTTCATTTTTCTCACCTACTTATAATGGGGAAGAAAAATGGACAAAAAGGGTGCAGGCTGACAAGGTGATTTTTCTAAGCTTTTTTTTTTTTTAAGTGTTTCTGTTAAGGGCTCGGGCACGCCCTGGTGTTACCCCCATTGCTTTCAGCGAGGCTCGTACGGGAGATGCTCCTGAAAAATCACGTCTAAAACTATGTTTAGAAAACTTCTTGGATGCAGCCTCGTTTCTTTAAACACCAGAATTAAATCTCAGTTGAAAAATAACAATAAACTATTGCCAAAATTCAATGTTAAAACGTAGCAAACCATTTTGAATAGTTCTGTTACGGTATTTTTGGTTTGCTTTTTTGGGATTTATTTTCCTTTTCTTTTTTGTGTTCCTTGCCTATTGTAACAGCAGCGTCACAATGTAAAATGTTTCTAATGGTAAGTTCTTGTGGTTTAGTTGCTAGTTTGTACCGAGAGTTGACCTCTCTCCCATGCAGTGTTTTTGTTCCGAACTGCTAAAAATAAAAATAGCTGTTAACTGTGCTTCCCTTCTACCTTGTAACGAATGCTTCAAGCCTATATTACAAATAAAGACCTGCTGATAAATCTGCTTTTGAGTTGTTTGCATCTTTTCTGTAATCCAAGAAACAGTTTGGGGTTTTATTTTTCATCCCCACTCCTCTTTAAGTAGCAACCTGCAAGGCATTCTTCTCCAAACTGTGCCCTCCAAATGTTCTGTGGTTTTTGGAAGTTGTCATCCTACAAATTTGGAGGATGCTGGGTTGGGAAAGGATAGAGGTTGAATCATTAACCTCAGACCTGCCAGGTAGAAAACCAGCCCTGCTAGTTCCATGGCATTTTAGCAGTGGAGAAGAACATCTTTGCACATAGGATCACACACTTCCTGTCCCTCAACTTGCTAGTTTTCCTGATGAGGGGACTGAGGAAGCAAATGAAACTTGCCCCAGAGTTGTATCACTGGTTTTTCTTGAATTTGCCCCTATCTTCAGAGGTTTCAGTGTTTCTTTTAGAGTTTGAGCTCACAACACCAACTATAAATGGCTTTGCTTACACAGCCAGGTTATTGAAGAAAACTACCTTGCAGTGAACTGGTCTTCGTTCAGAAAGGATCATGGACTGAGCGCTATCAGCTTCATTTCCAATATGAGGCTCCCGTGCTTTGATAGTTGCGTGAAAAACGTCAAGACGTCTCGCGAGTGAGCACTCCCCCTTTGCCCATCCTTCACCAAAGCAGTTCTGTAAAGCTCGTTATTGTACATGATTAAGAAAGCCAAGGATATCCTGCTATCTTTGAGTTCTTTGTTAAGGAGCAATGATGATTTGGCTGGTACTTGAGGCCCCATCTAGCCCCTCAAAAAGCCCAGCAACTTTGAATCAGGATGATCCGGGAACGTACAGAAAGACAGTACATTTTTCAACAGGCAAATAACTAATCTTTACTAATTCTTTAAACGCTTCCTAGAAGCATTTTAGCTCTTTGACCAACCCATTACTGTTACATTTTACCTGATTAATGATAGCTTGTATTAAAAGGCTGCAGCTTTCTATTCTGCTGTAAGGCAGATGCAGACAAAATCTGGCCACGGGGCAGCTGCTTTTAGGGCACAGCATGCTCCTACTTGGAATAAGAACTGCAAAACTAACAATTGTGATCAGTGCTCCAATGTGATTCCAGCTTTCCCAAGATCTATTCTGCGTACTCAACACACACACCCATATAAACCCAATGGTGGCAAGATTAAACAATGGATTCCTTTTATTAACTACATTCCCTTTGCTAACATCATGGAGTATCCTGTGACTTCCTTAAGAGACGCTGCAAGTCTTGCTTCTCACAGTAAGATTGCTGAGAAGGCTTAAGATAATCTACAGCAATAGTTGGGCATGCAGGCTTACAGCTTCATTTATATCGGACTTTATTGTGTTCATTAGTACAGTAATGCAAGGAGACCATCTGCTCACAATCCATTTTATGGCAGCATGTTGGCATTTTAGAAAAGAGCTCTTACAATGGATAATTGCGAGGTTTCGTTACGTAATGCCACCACAGAGGAGGTAAGAGTCCCTCCTTACGAGCTGGAGGCAGTTGTTCAGAAGTGGGACCTCCTGCTGGGGTTTCTTCCTGAAGCTGCTGAACCTGTAAATGAGAAACGGGGTTTAATACACTTGATGGGAAAATGCTTCATTCAGAACACGTCTTAAGCTGTGTTTCCACGCTGTAACTACTGTATGACTTCTCTGGAACAAGGAAACGTTGAGGCGTGAGATGGTGATGAGGTGAAGGTCAGGGGCTGTGCTGTGTCTCGACAAGACCTCTCCCAACACTTCCAGTATGGTGAAGAAGCTTCCAGCAGCACATCCACAGGATTTCCTTCATTCCTTAGAAGTGTGGGGAGGGGGCATTGAGAATGTTGTTTTGTAAGATAATTGCGGGGGGGGGGGAGACTTCAGTGGAAGCATTTTTAAAGTGAAGCATCCCTTTCAAGCATTGGAAGCCTTAATACTGAACTTTATGGCAGTCAGGTTTAAGAACTAAAATTATAAAGTGGGGGGGGGGGGGAGTGACAACAGAGCCGAAGGATAAAGTAATGCACTCTGAATCCAGTTTTCAAAAACCACCACCAGTAACAGCATCAAGATAATCTGGAGATGGGCTGTCCATTATATTTGGAGTGTTTTTGATTAAAAGTTCATTTTCAATTCCAGCCAGCAACCTAGCATAAATAAATGGAAATACTGCTGAACTGGAGAAAGTGGACCGTGTCTACTCCTGCATAAATGTATCCTTGCATAAAACTGCTTCCCCCAGCCATTTAAAACTCTCATTTGAGGTTCAGGGAAGAATTGAAAAAAAACCCCAAAAAATGCACAATGCAGTTAGAAGCTGGGGGATTGCTTCAAATGGGCAGAGGCAGAATGAATGCCTCTAATGCTAAATCAACTTAACTGCTCAAGGTCACTTCAATGTATCTCTATGATTTAACACTAGGGATCCAGCGTGCTTCAGTTCTATAGGCAAAGAGGTCCCTCAGAGCAGATATGGGCATTGACACAAGTTGGTGGCTTCTCAAAGAAGCCACATCACTTTCTAAGCTTGCTTAGGGGCCACATGATCCCAGGGAAAATTTGTGTTTGAATTAAGAAGCAACAGTGTACGGCATTGCTCTACCCCACTCAAGCTGCTTTGTGTGAGATGGGCGGCTATATAAATGTGACAAATAAATAAAATTGCTGCCATCTTACAAACACATTATTTTCCTGAGCCCATGTGGCTATGTGAGCCCCAGAAAAGTCATGGCTCTCTTAAGGAGCAGTCAACAGAGAGAGAGAGAGAATATACATACAGCATGCTGAACCTGAATCTCCCTTGGTGGACAAAACTAAACCATTTTGGTGAGCCTTTTAGAAGTGAAAAGGGTGCTTTTATCCTCTAAGGCACCCATTTTAATCCTTAGCTGCGTACTCTTAAAAAAAGGGTCAACCTTTCTGGCTTCTTCCCAACCTCAAGGAGGGGGCCTAAGGGACACAGAACAGTGGGTGACGGGCCATGAGGCCCCAGGCCAGATTTTAAGACCCCTATCCCAAGGTATCACCAAACAGAACTATTTGTGATTTGCTTCAAAGTTATTTCATAGAAAAGTAATTGTAAAATAGAGTCAGATAACAAACCTCTTTATCCCAACTTTCCAGCCGCAGCTTCTTCCATTGCTCTCTCTTAGCAAAATAATCGGGGTACATTGCTTTCTCTGACGGATGCCACATATCTAGGACCCATTCAGGTGACTACAGGGTGGAAGCAGGTCAGAGCATGAACAAAAGGTTATTCATGGCATCTTTAAAGGAACAACAGTTGTCTTGCTCTTTTGCTTAGAAGTTTCTGATAGATTTATTTCATATACTGTGCGTCTAGTAACAGACTGTGGTTGTCGGTCTGTTTAAACCAGTGTTTCTCAGCATTATGGCTGGAGAATTCTGAGAGTTGAAGTCTACACATCTTAGAGTTGTTGAAGTTGGGAAACACTGGTTTAAACCAAAATTATGAGATTCCAGAGATACTATTTCCTGCACTGGAAGACTTACTTCCAGAAAACTACTGGATCATCCTGGTATGGCAGAATCAGTGCATTTCAGAAGAAAAAGTTATTCTCATCTGTAGAGAAAGGTGGTGGTGGTGGGTAATCAGACGCTGATAATGTTTTTTCTACCTAATTCTTGATATTCAGTTATTTAGGTAACATTTTTCTATGCTGTGGCAAACAAAAAGAATCTTGGTTGGACATAGGGGAAAAAAATACAATTTAAAACATCCATGGTACGAAAATAAAAATGCAACAACAATATAATCATACAACAGTAAAACCAGAAAAAATAAAAATAAGGTGGGAACAACAAATCAGGAGCAGGCACTCTGAAAAAACTCCAAAAGCTACTGAAAAACCAACGGGGTTGATCTAGCCTCATCTCACAGGAAGGCTGTTCCACAATGTTGGCGCTGCTGCAGAAATGCAGCACCTCCTCACTTCAACTCCCCAGAACCTCCAAGTGTGGATATGATAAAGGATTGGTAGAAGGCGCATTTTAATGAGCAGGAATGATTCTTAAGCCACAGACCAGAATGTCTCAGATAACTAGTTCCTTCTCTAGCAACCATTCAGTGCATAAAACACAGTCCAACAACATGGAGAGTGTGATAGCTCCAAATTACTTTGCGTGGCTCAAGCTGCTGCTCTTGGACTTCTAAACCACTGGTTGCAAACACGAGACATTGCTGTGTACAGAAATGTCCTGTGAGCTTCTCTGGTGCTGCAGTTTGGCAACAGCTTTCTAGAGTCTTCTGTTCCCTCCCATCCCCTGCTATCAGGTCTCTCTTCTAACTGGAGGTCAAGCAGAAGACTTCCTACAAGCAAAGCATGCACTGCCACTGAGCTTTCTCTTATTTCTTTAGGGTCTTGCGAACGCACAGGTAGTGGCTGGATCACTGATGCTCATTAAAGTGAGACCTGGACAAGTTCCCTGTTGCCCTGCGTTCATGGATTCTTCCTTATAACTAGAGGATAGTTCTGCATTTTTACTGGGGAATCTTCTTGTACTTATTAATGAAAGTTACTGAAAACTCTTGGGATTGAGAATGCCAATATTTGCAACACATCAAGGAATGAATGACCCATAATGCCTGCCGTGTCACCTCCTGACCTTAAAGCACTCGTATCTCTCATAGCTTGTGCCACCTGGAGAGTCAGGGAAGATGTATGGCTGAGGATGCTGGCTTGCCCAAAATTCTTCTTCAGCAGCCATCAACAGCTTGGTTGCTTTAATCATATCTTTTTCATCCTTATGCTCATCAAACCGTGCTCTCAGCAGACAGGCATAAAATCGATACTTATCCCTGAGAACACAAAGACAATATGTATTCCAAGAAAAAAAAATAACTATCTTCTGAACTGACAAATACTTCATATTTCACTTATTAGGGTTTTCCTTTTTTAAAAAATCTTATTATTTAGGGGCTGAGTAATCTCTACCCTCCTGTGATTTCATCAGCACCAGCAACTCCAGCCTCACCATAGTCCTCACCATTTTTCATGGATAAACCCTTCTTATTCTATGCTCCCATGCGTTATCCTTTCTTGGAAAACAACCTTCCTTATAGCCAAAATGTAAGCAGAAGACAAGTGATCTTCATGTTTTACAGACTAATTCTTGATACCTGACCTTTCATATGGAAAAGACAGTCACCTAGACATTTCTTTCCTAAGTCTGAACCTGTCTTTTTATGAGACCCAAGAGCCTTCCAACCAGACCCACTGTCTTTTCTGGAGTAGAGATCACACAGAATCCAGGGCTATTCTATCCACAGTAGAGCTCCTTTCAGTACCAGTCAGCCACTTATCCTGGCTCCAAAAAGGAGTCCTACAGCTGCTATGTTGCCTTCAGCCTAAGAACTATCAAAGCAGCTGGGACCAAACCTCATCAGAGGATATTCCAGTAGACCAACAGATACTTCTATCCTTTTGGGGGGACGTGCTGATCCCAGACCCATGGAGGGTAGATACGTGCGTTCAGCCTCCCACATTAATCAAACATTACCATCTCAATTGTCAGGTTCAAAGAGATGCCTCCTCTGATAGTGTGATGCTGTTCTCAGTGCTCTGCTGATTTCCTGAGTTACCTGCAGAGAGGTCTACTTGTTATTCACCCATATGTACGATTTCAAAGACCATGATGAGGAACTGGCTACTTACCTCTAATTGTGGTTCTTCGAGTGCTCAGCTGTGAGTTCACACAACTTGCCCTCTTTTCCTCACAACTTTACAAGTAGTCCTCACTTAACAACTGCCCTGTTTAGTGACCACTAGAAGTTGTAACAGCACTTAAAAAGTAACTTTACTACGGTCCTTGCACTTATGACTGTCGCAGCATCCCCACGATCACATGACTGAGATTCAGGCACTTCGCAACCGGCAGGTGTTTACAACAGTTGCAGTGTCCCATGTGATTGCCATTTGTGCACTTCACAGCCAGCTTCCAACAAGCAGAGTCAATGGAGAAGCCGGCAATAAAACTGCAAGTCATGATCATGTGATGTCTCACTTAATGACTGTGTCGCTTAGCAAAGAAGTTGCCAGTCCCAATTGTGGTCGTTAAGCAAGGACTACATGTATTCTTCACTTGGTTCCATGAGTATACTAAGCAGCCATTAAAATGGAAGGAAATTATGGAAACATCTGGCAAGGAGTGGGGCTCCCATCAAAAATCTTAGCTCTAGAATGTTCCAAACATGGTTCTCTGGAGGCACAGAACCCATACATGTCAATTCACAATCACTTGAAAAGCACACTAATGAATAAATGACCGGTTCTGTAGACCTCATGGAGGCACTATAATGCCTAATCGCTGCAGACTGGGAGCAACCACTAGGCTAATACACTCCTTTCTTCTTTTCTATTATCCTGCACAAATTCCCCATTCAGAGTTAATATCAATTAGCATTTAAATATACCAAATGTAGTACCAATTATGATTAGCATAAAATTAGTGCTAAAACCAATGTACATAGCTAAAAAGGGGGGGGGGGAGAGAAGGAACTGTGAGAGCAGAGGAGGAACAAGAAAGGAACGTGCAAAGGTCCAGTCCAGCCATTTCACTGTGGCTGAAACCAGAGAGAGGAATAGATATCCAAGTTGAGCTACACAAGTATGACAGACCTTCTGAGAGCCAATTCATAAGCACCAACAGAATCACAGAATCAGGAAGGATGGCTTCAGCACAGAAAACAGTTCTGTCTAGAACTTGCACATCCATTTCTTTCTGTGCCTGAGTTTACACATCACCAGAAGCCATAATGTGGTTGGTTTTGTGCTGGCTTAGCTATTCGTGGTATGTGAATCTAGCCACTGTTGCCTGCAATCTGTAGTTTTGGTATCAGTGCAGAATGTGAATCTAACCAACTGTGGCTATCAAAATCATGGCTAAGTGCAGGGTGGGCAGCCTTTGGGAACTGAAGACCTTGGGGCTACAGTGTGGGTGGAACAACATCACACATGTCAGCGCACTGGGGGCTTGTGGGAGCTGTGGAGGTTGCATCTGGCTTTTAAATTTATTTATTTATTTATTTATTTATTTATTTATTTATTTATTTATTTATTTATTTATTTATTTATTTATTTTGTCTGCGCTCAGTCATTACTGACCCTGCAGTGACTGCCTGGACGAATCCTTGCAGTTTTCAAGGCAATTGTTTTTCGGAAGTGGTTTGCCAGAGCCTCCTTCCTAGAGCAGAGCCCAGCTGGTGAGCGCAGGAGGCGGGGTTTCCGTTGCTTCGCGCCCTTTTCGGGCGAGCGCGGTTTTGCGCTTACCGGCAGGCAACTGGTCCCGTCTCTCTGTGCAAGGCGCTGCCAGCATTTTTCCTCCCACCGGAGTGAGAGTACCCATTTATCTACTCACGTGAGTTTTCGACCTGTTGGGTTGACGGGAGCTGGGGGGGGGGGAACAGGAGCTCACCCTGTTAACGCGAAGGCTGGACTCGAACCGCCGAAGCATCAGCCATTTCTGGCCGGCAACTTTCAGCATCATTAAGCCGCCGCGCCACTGCATATTTATATACTACTGTTTAAAATGTGTTTTTCAGCTGAAAAGAGTGGGAAGCTGCCCTGTCAGATTTCAGCAATCATTATCAGCAGGGGCTCTGGGGTCACAGGTTGCTCACTTTGGCTTAATGTAAGGATTGAACCACAACACTTATTTAGAGCAGAAAAGCATTAAGAGGAAAGGCAAACATTTATATTTCCTCTCCTTCCACCTTACTGCAACAAGCAAAGGTGTCCTTTAAACAGCTACAAATGTGATATTATTGAAAAAGAACTTCATCATCTAAACAAGAATTAGGCACTCCCAGCTCTGGAACTACAAAATCATCCTAAATAGAAAAAAGGAAATAGAACAGTTTGTATGTAATCGAGTTCTATCAACTTTCTTCATTAAAACTATGATTAAGAAAGTATTGTATCTAAAGGGGGGGGAGTCCTTTTCCCATAATTGCGATAAATCAAAATTTGACACACAGATATTGTCATTTCTACTATTACTACAGGGACCATAACGTCCTTTATTACAAAGGACAGTCCTTTATTTCAGAAAGCTGTCCTTTAGATTTATTTACTTTCTTGCTTTTGTTCTTGAATTTTCCTTTGTAAAGCAAAGTTATAAACATAGACTATTAATTTTTTTTTTATCCTTATGAACCTCTTTCAGATTTGCCCCTTTTTCAGGTTTGTCCTTTATTTTTTCCAAGAAAATATGGTCACTGTAAGTATTACATAATATATACTTTTCTGCCATGATCATGTAAAAATTGAATGGCACCCAGCATGAACTCAGACATTTTCAGAAGCTATAAAAGTCAAGACAGGGGACAAATTAGTTTACTTGTACCACACTTTGATCAGACTCAAACACGCTCTAAGCTGCATGGTTAGCCAAAGACTGTCTGATAGATCAAGTCCTATGGAGCATTTAAAATACCCTGGTGTTAAGTTAACAGAAGGAGAGATGCTCCTGAGTCCAGCTCTATCCTGTTGATTACAAGGACACATCCATTCAGTTTTCTTGGGAACAATATGGATGTGGTTTGCCATTGACTTCTTCAAAGCTGGCTGGGTGACTTTGGGCCAGTCACTCTCAGCCCAACCCATCTCAAAGGGCTGTTGTTGTGGGGAAAATAGGTGAGAGCATACATAAAGGTGGGATATAAATATAACTAGAACACACTCTTAAAAAACTTCTATGTGGAAAAACTCTGTAGAATGGCCACTAGAGGGCCCCAACAGTCAAATAGTGTATCTTGTTGATTACTGATTTATACCCAGCTGTGATCAATCAACTAATTATATTACATATATAAATAGATTATCTATGTGACTGCAGTTTTTTTCCTCCTAAATATGAAGCTTTATAGCCTTGGATCACGTTTTAGATAGGACTGAAATGACTGCAGTAGTTATTTGTGATGCTTACATTCTTTTGTTTTTCTTGAAGGAAAAGATGCAACATTCCACCTCATCCCATCATCCTAATTTTCCTATTTCAATATATTTTTGCATACTTATATGTTGAGTCCACAACAAGAACCAAACACAATATAGCAAGTGTGGCTATTTAACACGTGCTTAATAAACAAAACTGGCTTATTTGACAGCATTTTTACCAATGCCGTTCTATCTCCATATCCCAACGATGGCAGCAAGCCACTATTATTTTTTAACTGCCACATACTTACCAAGATTTATTTCCTCAATGAATCCCTACCAGTTCAGTTCCACTATAGTATATGTGTAATCTCAATAGGGTATGGGCCCCAACATCTCACACTTATTGTAAATCTCATTTGTTGTTCTGTTGTCTATTTACTTAGTCTGGAGAGATTGTTTTCAAATTCTCTGCACTTCATTTGGAGGCTGATCCATCTGAACAATACGGAATCAGCTGAACTCCTGCGTACCCCCCTTCTCGGCCGTTTATTGTTTTTAAACATTGATGCTCTGGAGAAATAACATGGTCAGGAGGCACAGCTTGGAAGAAATAATAACTAAGCTTGTTTTATTATTTTATTCTCATACTAGGTACTGTAGTGATAATTCCCAAAGCTCATTTAAGACTCTTCCAGCTGTGTTGGGAAATGCCCAAGAGTTACCTAATAAACTTATCCCATCTATTCTCATCACACCCACCAACAAATAATACAGAATTCTCAAAAAAGGGAAGAGGATAATAATATTGGTATCAAAAACACCAGAAAGTAAAATATTGGAAATTCATCAAATAGAAGTGAAATACTGCATACAAATGTTCCTGCAGGAGAAAACCTGAAATTGTGAAGTGGGTGGGATGCATTACATAAGGTAGTCCTCGACTTATGACAGCATGGGACTAAAATTTCCATTGCGAAGCGATGCGGTCATAAGGGTGCAATGTCACATGAACATATTGCTTAGCAATGGCAATCCCAGCAGTTCTGGTTACCATCGTTAACTGAATCTCACGGTCATCAGGCGAGGCAACTTCCTGCTGGCCTCCCACAATCAAGTCAGGTTGTGCGCAGGGGTGCAAGGGAGGCACAGCAAGGCTCGGGGAGGGTGCGCAAGTGGCCAGTGTGGCTCAAGTGCAGAGGGGATGGGGGGTGCACGTGTGGGGGAGACTTACCTTAATGACTTGCAACCTTCCCTGTCATTGACTTTCTGGGGAAGTCAGAAGGGAAGGTTGCAAATGGCGATCACCTGATCACAGGACGCTGCAACCAGTTGTAAATGCAAGCCAGATTGCGATCATGTGACCGTGGGGTTGTTGGGACAGCTGGAACTCCAAGGACCAGTCATAACCACCATTTGTTCAGTGCCCTTGTAACGTTGAATGGTCACTGAATGAATGGTCATAAGTTGAGGACTACCTGTAGTCCACCATGAATCACATTATTATCAATTTAGAAATCAATTAGTTTAGTCCAACAAGTCTTCTCCCAAGCAACGTACCATAACGGTGCCTTCAGTGTGTTGTTGTTGTGTACATCCCTGGTTAGGCCAGATCACATCCCTATTCAGCTCGGAGTAAGCCTTGTTGGCAGGGGATGATAGAACTCCCCTTCCCTGCAAAAAGGGACCGCAAACCCCAGTTTTGCCAGGCGATCTGCTGGGGCCCACATTCAGCAAACAACAGCTAACCCAACCATGGCCTAGAGTGATGCCTGACCCCAGCCCCTTGCCTGTCTGCCCCAACTCGGTGCTGTCGTGTAAACAGAAGCCACGGACACGCGAATTAACTCGGCGCAGGATCCGCGCAAGAAAAGCGCAACGGAGAAGAAGGCGCGAAGGCGCTGGGTAAAGGAAAAAAAAGAAATAAACGCTCATGAGAACAAGCTAGCGCGTAGGACCACAACGTCCGCCCGCCCCAGGCACGGCGAGGACTGGGGATGATGGGGATGGGAGTCCTCCCGCAACCCGGAGGGAGCGGAGGCCCATACGAGCTGCGGAACGGGGCGCGGGGCCGGTGACTCACCGGAAGATGCACCAGGACTCGAGGTGCCGCTGGGCTCGCTTGTAGAGCCGCAGCACCTTCTGCCGATGCGTCAAGTACGCCGCCATCTTGGCTGCGCCCCACTCGACTTTCAGGCTAGGGGACGGGGGGGGGGCGGTGGAAGCTGCGCCGCAGGGGCTGACGGGAGCACCAGGACATTCGGCCTCTAGAGAGAGAAAGGTGTAGAGTGACACGCAGTCTCTGAAGTCCTCGTCACCGATTTTCTCCCTACGCATCATACAGCGGGAGCCCAGTCGAAGTCTCTGGAGAGACTCCTCTGCCTCTGCGCCTCGGGCCCGAGATGTCCTTACATCCCTCGGGAACCTATGACGATTTTATGTGAAGTACTACTCTTAATTTTCTTATCTCTACGAGTAATCCTCCTCCTCCTGGGGAGGATATGACGTTTTGATAGACTCATGGAGATAATAATTAGAGGGGCCTCTCTGCCGGCATTCGGAGAGTCCAGAGGGTGTAGACTATTTAAGGCGCAGGAAATACGATATATATATTTATACAAAGGTGACTTTGCCCTGAGTGCCCCCTTTGGGAAAGCCCACCAAGAGAAACGGAGCGGCCTGTGCAGGAGGCGAGGAACATGATGGTGGTGGGAGTCTACTGTTATGAAACGATAGTGACTTGACATTGTTAAGATATTTTGAGACTTAGGATTCCGATTTTAATTTTGCTTTTGCTTTGGGGCTTAGTGCGCTGTGCAAAGCCAGCTCGTTCTGAGGTCCGAGCTGCAAGATCGCTGCCGAGCATCAGAGGGTTGGCGCTTCCTTCGCTGCGACGTTCCGCTTCCTCCCGGGCGACATGCCGCGGTCACAAGGGAACCGGAAGTGAGGGGCGGCGCGTAGCGACCCCGCTTCCTCTGCCTCTTTGGGGCGAGCGAGGAGAGCGCGCGCGGGGCCCGGCGGCTGTCGTCATGAGCCGCTTCAAGTTCATTGGTGAGGGCGGTTGCCCCGGCAACCGGGGGACGGAGCGGCGTTCGGGCGTCCTGGGGCGGAATGCGGGGACGCGGGGTTGGGTGGCCGTGGGAATAGCGCGCATCCCGCCACCTCGGACAGCTCCCTTCTGGGGAAAATAGCAGTTCCGGGGGCGGGGCGGGGCGGGGCGGAGGGAAGCCCTTAGAGCTAGCTTCCCCGTCGATGGTCCCAGCTTGGATCTTTGGGGCTGTGTTCACACAACCTACTGATTCTGGTTAGGGAATGAATGCCGGTTCTGGGCTGGGACGGCTCCTTGAGCCACACCTGGCTGCACACAAAATGCTCATTCACAAAAAACGAAGCAAAATTAGCATTAACCGAGGTTAGGATGTCGTGGGAATGCAACCTCTGAGTCTTTACTGGACCTGTTGAAGGGTATCATGTGAATCGAGTCAATAGGGTGTTAATTAAGGGTCTTTTCGGTAAGCATTGAGGTGCAGTGCTGGATACTTTCAGAAGATGCTGAAATAGCAAAGACTGCATTTGCTGCTCTGAGCAAAATTATATACCTTCACTCAACCCAGTTAGCAACTAATGATCGCCTTTTCTTTTAACTAGATATTGGTATTAACTTAACTGACCCTATGTTCAGAGGCATATACAGAGGTGCTCGAAAACATCAAGGTAAAGCTTTATTGACTTACTCCCATCCTCAGATTTTGGGGTATGTAGATGCATAATAACAACTGTAAGTAGTTACATGACTAGGTCATTTTATGTTATATTTTCTGTGGGGCCTTAGGGGGGAAAACCCTCTAAGATGGATGCCTCCACGTGTCTTGTTTGCTGTTTACTCGCTTGATGACCTGAAGAGAAGCCACTTTCTCTTCTAGCAGTCGCCTTTTCAGCTGCTTTCCATTTTTCCCAGGCGTCATGGTCTTCTCCAGTGACTGTGCAACCAAAATATTTAAGCTTTAGTTTCCATATTAGTGCCCCAGTGAACAGTCTGGTTTTATTTCATCAACTACTAAATGATTTGCTCTTCTTGAAGTTCTAGGTATTCACAACAATTTTCTTAAGCGCCACAGTTCGAAGGCATCCATTTTTCTTTGTTCAATCTTCCTCGTGATCCAGCTGTCACAGCCACGTGGTGCAGCTGGGGAAAGCACGGCCTTGACAAAATGTAACTTTATTGTCAGTGTAATTTCTCTATACTTTGGTCTACCTTCTCCCAAGTAGTAAGCATCTCTTTATTTCATGGCTAGGGTCAACATCACTCTGAAGTTTTGAGCGGAGGAAGATAAATTCTGTTACTATTATAGTTTCTCTGCTTGTTCGGATTAGCTGGCATTCTTGGACTCTCTTCTTCTTCTTTTTTCTTCTTTTTTCATCTTTTTTCATCTTTTTTTTTTTTTGCTTCTTTTTTAGTAATGTTTTATTTAAATTTTTATGTTTTATGTATTGATATGTATTTATGGTTTTAATGTTCTGTGTGAGCCGCCCAGAGTCCCCCATTGGGGGGAGATGGGTGGGGAGAAATGTAATAAATAAAATAAATAAATAAATTGCTTATTGACATAACCATATATTACTGAACAACAGACCACTCTTTGCACACTCTTCTTTCACCTTCAACAAGAGATCCCTTTGCTTCCAACCACCAGCATAGCTGAGATTGTTGGTGTTTCTTCTAGCAATTTTAATTCCAGTTTCTATTTCTTGTCCAGAAATGGATGGTATATTCTGCATATGTTAATTAAATAACAGTACATAACCTTGGGGCATTCCTTTCTCAGTCTTTATTATTATTTATTATTATTATTTATTGGATTTCTCCCCCGCCTATCTCCCTCACAATAGGGGACTCTGGGCGACTTACAAAAAACATTAAAACTATAAATATATGTAAAACACATAAAACATTCAAAATTTAAAACAATACTAAGAAAAGGAAGATCCAAGAAGATGGAAAATCAGGCTGCGGAGAGCTGGCCACTACGGGGCTAGCCATCCCCCTGCTTGAAGTATTCCCTCCCCATCCCAGGCCAAGTGGCAGAGCCAGGTCTTCAAGGCCCTTCGGAAGGCCAGGAGTGAGGGGGCCAATTGCACCTCCGGGGGCAGAATGTTCCAAAGAGCGGGGGCTACCGCAGAGAAGGCCCACCTTCTGGACCCCCTAGATGGAGTTCTTTTACTGAGGGGGTCCGAAGCATGCCCTCTTTGTGCGATCGGGTGGGACGGGTTGAAGACATAGGGGAGAGGTGGTCCCCCAGGTAGCCTGGCCCCATGCCATGTAGGGCTTTAAAGGTAATAACCAACACCTTGAATTGGCCCCGGAAGCAAACTGGTACCCAATGCAGCTCGCGAAGCAACGGTGTTACATGGGCCCTTCTTGGGGCTTCAAAAATAGCCTGCGCAGCCACATTCTGGACCAGCTGTAGCTTCCGGATAGTCTTCAAGGGTAGTCCCATGTAGAGTGCATTGCAGTAGTCTATCTGGGAGATAACAAGGACATGAGTGACTGTTCGAAGGGCATCCTGATCCAGGAAAGGGCGTAACTGATGCACAACCCGAAGCTGTGCAAAGGCCCTCCCAGCCACGGCTGCCACCAGCTCTTCAAGCAGGAGCCGTGAGTCTAGGAGGACCCCCAGATTACGCACTGGGTCCCTCTGGGGTAGTGCCACCCCATCGAGCACCAAAGATGACAAAGTCCCAGATACAGAGGAGCCATTAACCCACAGCCACTCCGTCTTACCAGGGTTCAGCCGAAGCCTGTTGCTCCCCATCCAGACCCTTACAGCCTCCAGGCACCGTGAGAGGGCGGTCACGGCATCACTTACCTCACCAGGGATGGAGATATATAATTGAGTATCATCAGCATACTGATGATACCTCATCCCATGATGACAGATGATCTCACCCAGCGGTTTCATGTAGATGTTGAAAAGGAGTGGAGAGAGAACCGAACCCTGCGGCACCCCACAAAGGAGGGGCCGAGGATGGGACCTCTCGCCCCCTATCAACACCAACTTGGATCAGCCCCGGAGAAAGGAGGTGAACCAGCACAAAACTGTGCCGCCCACCCCCAACTCCCTGAGCCGTTCCAAAGGATACCATGGTCGATGGTATCGAAAGCCGCTGAGAGATCAAGGAGAGCAAGGATGATCGCACTTCCACCATCCTGCTCCTGCCAGAGATTATCCATAAGTGTGACCAATGCCGTTTCCGTCCCATAACCGGGCCTGAAACCTGACTGAAAGGGTCCAGATAATCCGTTTCCTCCAGAACCCTTTGGAGATGTGAAGCCACCACTTTCTCAACCACCTTCCCCAAAAAGGGGAGGTGGGAGACTGGACGAAAATTGTCCAGTATAGTAGGATCCAGGGAGGGTTTCTTGAGGAGGGGGTGCACCAACGCCTCCTTGAAGGCGGCCGGAAACACTTCCTCCTGCAAGGATGTAGTAACCATCGCCTGGATCCAACCACATGTCACCTCCCGAGCTGCTTTCACCAGCCAGGAGGGGCATGCGTCAAGATGGCAAGTGGTGGCCTTCACAGTCCCTAGGACCCTGTCCACTTCCTCAGGAGCAACAGGATCAAACTGTTCCCAGATAACTGGGTAAGAACGGTCCCCCGGTATCTCCCCAGACCCTGCCCCACGCTCAGAGTCTAACTTGGAATGAATCCAAGCGACTTTGTCCTGCAGATGCTCTGAAAATTCCTCCGCACGGCCCTGCAAATGAACCTCCACATCCCCCTTGCCAAGGAGGGACCTAGTGATCCTGAACAGGGCCACCGGGCGGCATTCTGCAGACACGATAAGGGCAGAGAAGTATAGATGCTTCGCCACCCTTATTGCCACAATGTAGAACTTAACAGCGGCTCTAATCTGTGTTTGGTCGGATTCAGTCTTTGTTTTCCTCCAGCGGCGCTCTAGACATCTCTTAACCCTCTTCAGCACCCTCAACTCCTCCATAAACCACGGGGAGTGTCGGGGCTGATGTGGCAAGAGAGGTCGCATAGGCACGATCCTGTCCTGTTTAGTTTTGTTGTTGTTGTTCAGTCATTAAGTTGTGTCCGACTCTTCGTGACCCCATGAACCATATCGCGCCAGGCCTTCCTGTCCTTTACTGCCTCCCTGAGTTTGCTCAGTTTCATGCTCATTGCTTCATTGTTGGTCTATATTCTGTCTGTTGCTTCCTGACAATCAGTTCTGGATCTGCTACATTTTTATTAATAACTTCGATGAGGAGATGGAGGGGACGTTTATCAAATGTGCCAACAACACAAAATCAGATGGGTTATCTAATACCCTAGAACAGTGTTTCTCAATTTGGCAACTACAAGATGTGTGGAATTCTGGGAGTTGAAGTCCACATGTCTTTAAGTTGTTAAGGTTGAGAAACACTGTCCTAGAATTCAGAAATAAAATTCATATAAAATTTAGTAAGAAGATATGCTGAATTCTTCTCTTAGGAAGCAGAAATCAAATTCATAGATGTATGGTGGGGATACCTGGTTTGGTAATGATGCTTGTGAAAAAAAATCTTAGAATAGCTGTAGGAGCCAGCAGTGTGATACAACTGCAAAAAAGGCAAATGAAATTTTAGGCTGGATCAACGGAAGCATAATTTCCAAAACATTGGAAGTAAAAATTCCACCTTACTCTTCTTTGGTCAGACCCTCTATTTACTGTATCCGGTCACGGGTACTACATACTTTAAGGATTCAGGGAAACTAGAAGGGCTTCAGAGAAGGGCAAGGAGAATGATCAGAGAACTAGTCCAATGAAGAAAACTGGAAAGAGCCAGGGATGTTTCAAGACAACTCTTGAAATACCTTAAAGGATGCCACGTAGAAGAACGTCAACGCTCATTCTCTGTAATTCCAGAGGGCAAGAGATGGTGTAATGGAATTCAGTTACAGGAAGGCAGATTCAGTTAAATGGTAGGAACATTTTTCTAAGAACAAGTGGACAGTGGAAGCACCCTTCTGGCTAGATGGTGGGCTGTCCTTCCCTGGCTATCTGTCAAGAATACTTTCCTCTGACGTCTTACACTGAACAAAGGGTTGGAGTTGATGGCCTCAGGGGCTGCTTCCAATTCTGTGAGCTGCAACGCATTTGGAGGCCGAATGGTTGGTTTAAGCAGTGTTTGGGCTGGTCAGGAATTCTAGGGAGTTCTCATAAGAACATCAGCAGTGCCATCGAGTCCAGCAGTCTGTTCTCACGGTGGCCAACCAACTGCACCAGGAAGCCCACTAGTCTTCCAGCAGATGGCCTTCAGAGGCAGCCCCACTGCCACCAGGGCTAATAGCCCTTGATCCCCATGATGTCAATGAATTGGTCCATCCCTTTTTTGAAGCCAGCCAAGCTGGTAACCAGCATCACCTCTCGTGGTGGAGAATTCCAAAGTTGAATTACCTGTTGTGTAAAAAATTACAGTAAAACCTTGGATTGTGAGTAACTTGTTCTGCGAATGTTCCGCAAGACAAGCAAACATTTCTAATAAATTTTAACTTGATAAATGAGCAATGTCTTGCAATACATCTGTGCGGTGCTGCGCAGGGGAGGAAAATACCGGTGCTGCCCGAATCTCCGAACGCAAGCCGGCGTGAGCGAGTGACAGCCGCGAGGAAGATCTACGGAGGAGGAAAAGCCCGGATGACCCCCCTAGCGACCCCTGCTGGTCACAGGATTCATTGTATAAATATGTGTACTTTGTAAGCCGCCCAGAGTTCCCCATTGGGGGGAAGATGGGTGGGCAATAAATTGAATGTATAAATAAAAATAAATAAATAAAATACGAGTAGTACGTGACGCCGAACGTCGCTTGATCACAACTGAGCCAATGGTTCTTCTCTTGCTCGCTGCAGGATTGTGGGTGATCGCTTTGATATACAAGTGCTTTGGATTACAAGCATGTTTCCGGAATGAATTATGCTCGCAAACCAAGGTTTTACTGTATTTTCTTTTGTCTGTCCTGACTCTTCCAGGTATCCATTTCATTGGGTGACCTCTGGTTCTAGTATTTTGGGAAGGAGAAAATAGGTCCTCTTGTTCACTTTATCCACACCATGCATAATTTTGTACACCTCAATCATGTCCCCTCTTATTCACCTCCTTGCTAGACTAAAAAGCCCAAATGTTGCAACCTTCTCTCACAGGGAAGCTGCTTCGTCATCCTAGCTGCCCTCCTGTGAACCTTCTCTTGCTCCCCTCTATCTTTTGTGGGGTGCAGTGACTAGAATTGCACCCAGTATTCCAGACACAGTTGCACCCTTGATTTATGTACAGGGATCTCTGTTTTCATTACCATTTCTTATTATCCCTAGCATGCTGTTGGTCTTTTTTACAACAACTGCACAGCGTGTTGACACCTTTATTGAACTGTTTACCATTATTCCAAGATCTCTTTCCTGGTCAGTCACTGCTAGCTCTGATCCCATTAGTTTGGGGAAGGCTGTTCCTTAGAAATTCTGTTGGAAAATATATGAATGCTCCTGATACGTTGCATTTGTAGATAGCAATATTTTTTTGTCAAAAAATGTTGAAAAGAGTGGAATATTACTGTTGCGCATTGCAGAGGTGTGATGATTAAGACAATGTTTTTATTGAGGTTTATTCTTTAATTAAGATAGCATAAGATGATTGAAATGGTTACTGTTATGAAGCTTTGAACAAAAATAAAGGAAGAGGAAATAGAGACTGTGGACAGTTATAAATTGGATCATAACTGTGTTTTAAAATGTGGATTTATATGTATGTGTATATATTTGCAGATGACTTCTTGGATGTAATAGACAGAGCAATCAAAATTGGGGTTCAAAAGGTAACTTTGGCATTAAATGTTTTTAGATGTGGTCTTTTTATTGTCCGAAATGTCAGTTTTTCCCTGCTGCTGACTCAATTTATGTCCCCCAAAACATAGTAAACTTGGCATTCAGAAAGTAGCACTTACGATACACGTTTTCTTTATTTCAGCTCATCATCACAGGTGGGAGTTTGCAAGATAGTAAAGATGCCTTGCGGCTGGCCCAAACCAACGGTATTTCTTTCTTGCATTATATTCCTTTAAGTGGAATGCTTGAATTATCCTACATTGTATTGGCCTAAAAGGAAAGTGAAACTTTTCCTGCACCTGTGAATTGGGGAGGTTGGTTATCTTACAATTGCTGCGAAAAGAATGCAGGGAGTCCCCAGTTTAAGAACAAATTCTGTTCCCAAGGTATGTCCTTAAGTCAAATTTATATGTAAGCCAGAACAGTATTATTGTATAATACTGCATAAGTAGTATCAAGTAATGAACTTGAACCATTGTGTATTTAACTCGAATTTTGCTACAGTAGGCTCCGTTCTTAACTATGGGTTGGGGGAGCCAGAGGTCACATAATGAATGCAAGTGCTTGGCATGGAAGGAGAGAAGTCCTCCCAAGGGGGTGGTGAGTAGTAAGTTAGCCCTGTCCTTCTCTTGCTGCCCTCTTATAGAGAAGGAGAATGTCTGCTATGGAGAAATGCCTCCCTCTGTGGAAGTTCTTAATGCGAGTAGATTATGCGCCATCTAGTCAGGGTTGACTCTTAACCACAGTGTGAATGGGGATTCTGGAAAATCAGCATCCTCCATCACTGAAGAATTGGCCTGGATAGGGAAGATCTCTCTTGCAGACAATCCCCCTCTGTATTTTCAGGGGAAGAAGGTGCTGCGGTTCGGAAGCCGACTAAGCAGGATGAGACTTTAGCGTGCTTGAGCTATGAAATGGAGTGGACTTAGGACATTTATAACAAATCGTAATGCTAGTTATATGCAAGGATGATGTCTTCATGGAAATGCCACAGTTACATCTTTGCATGATGATTTTTGATGCATCATGATTTTTGATTTGTGATGTATGTCGTAGCATTTGAGCGATGGCATCATCACATGTATCCTTGCCCACAATCGCTCCTAGATTTACCAGGCACGCATAGACTTCCTTGTGCTTGCAGCCCAGCGCAAAGACCCCTATCAATTCATCTGCTTGTTGCAAGCAGCAGAAGAAATAACTGTACCCCAAAGATCACTTCCCTAGTTTCCATCACTAGAACAAGCTGGCTAAACAGATCCATCTTGAGAATGGCAGTTGCCTAAAACCTTTAAACTGGGTGTGATTTACTCCAGAGTGACCCTATCTTTATGCTTGCTGAGCCCAGATCCCTGCAGCCTCTGGTGCGGGTCTTGACATGCATGTAGTTTGGATGTGAGTAGATTTATGTGTGTATTTGTAGATGACGGGTTAGTTAATTTAATAGATGGGGTGCCTTATTTTAGAGGTAATTAATTTTAATCGGTAATCTTTAAAGCGATTAATAAAATGTATTCCTTTTTAGAGGCTCCTGGGTCTTAAGTGTATATATTTGCATATGCATGTACATGTATCTATGTGTGTTACATGCATGTTTTGGGGGGAGGGAGAGATCTCCAGGATGTGTTTCGGTGGTAGCTGGCAAATGGCAGCTCAGGCATCTAGCTAGAGAGGAAAAGATTTGATGCCGCTTTAATGGAGAAGAACGAATCGGCTGCCGTTCCAGTGCTTTCATTTCTGCCAATCCTTGCACACGGCGAATAGTAGCTTCTTTTTCTAGTACAATGCACTGCAAAAACTTTAAAGCAACTTTCAGGATCTAACAGAACATACACAGATAGGGCGGGTGATTATTTTCCCTTTATGTTTGAATAGAGTCAGTATCAGTAATACCCACACTTTCACGTGATCTGATTTCAGAAATGTTTTACACCACGGTTGGCTGCCATCCCACTCGCTGTGGAGAATTTGATCAGGGTGATCCTGACCATTACCTAGTCGAGTTGCAAGATTTAGTTGAGAAAAACAAAGGGAAAGTTGTCGCAGTTGGAGAGTGTGGCCTCGGTAGGTATTAACTCTCTGGCTTAAGGGTGTTGCTTTTTCATGGCAGTCTTTCGAAGGCCGCTTCACTGTCTGTTTTCCCCTTTCCAGACTTTGACAGATTAGAATTCTGCCCCAAAGACACCCAACTCAAGTAAGAAATGTATTCCTTGTTTCAAATACGTTGTGCTAGTCACGCTTTCTTTTTACTCCTGTTGTACTGTTCTATTGGGATTTTCTCAGGAACGTCCATCAGGAGCTGTGCACAGAACATCTGTCCTTATTTTAAGCTGATGGAAAAGCAAAGAGCAAATCAACAGTTCCACTGTTTATCCTCAGACTGCAAGTCATAGTCGAGATCCTCTGCCTTACGGCGTGTGTCGGTGCTTGCAATGGCTGCCAAGATTTTCATTCTGGATGTTGTGCTTCTGCTCATCCTATTATGACTGAAATGGTTGTAAACACTGGATGGCTGGGATGAGGGAACCGGGCCTCAGGTTGCGGCTGTGAGTGGCATGTGACAGCCCAAAGGGGGAAATGTCCCCATCCTAGTACACACTGCCCAGTTTTCTTCTCGTGTGTGTGTGTGTCCCTGGATGCTGTTGCTACCGAGTACCCAAGACATTACTAGTGAGATGGGTATCTTTGCTCAGGAATTAGTCAGCCAAAAAAGGTTAAATGAAATGGAAAAAAAAAACACCCGTTTTTTAGGAGCAAAAGAACACAATACAAAAGAACGTTCCTACTAAACTTGGTTCATGTAGGGAACACAAGATCTGGATACCTTGCTGGTTGATGAGATGCCTCTGGATGTTCACCATCCCTTTTCGGTCCTGACCTCTGGTGAGCAAGATGTAGAATGTCTTTTAGTATACAAATATATGTAAACGTTTTGATGGCAGATCACAAAACTGATCTGATAAAGCGATAGCTTTTCCACATATTTATGCTGTTTTGCATGCCTGTGTCAGCGATGGCACCACAATTGGTTCGCTAGGACCCTTGCACAGCTCAAAGGTAATTTGGCTGTTTTCCTTGGGCATTTGGGTCAGGATTATTAGAGCTCCCATCTGGAAGAGTGTAATGAATGTGAGTTTCTAACCACTGATTCTTTAAAATGGTTTGTAGTCAATATTATTTCATTTCTGAAATCTCTGTTTACCAATTTATTGTTTGCCGCCCAGAATCATATTGTTAGAATTGAGCATCCATATAAATGCTATGGATTGATTTTTTTTTTTTTTAATTTTCTTTCAGGTATTTTGAAAAACAATTTGATCTGTCTGAGCAGACCAAATTGCCAATGTTTTTGCACTGTAGGAATTCACACCCGGAATTCATAGGTTAGTTTTGTTAGAAAATTAAAAGAACGAATGTTTACTTTTGAGGGAACAAAAGTGCTTAAGATTTTAAAATCAAATCCTTCTTTTGCAGATATAATGAGACGAAACAGAGAGAGATGTGCAGGAGGAGTGGTAGGTGCAATGCAGCTATAACCTTTTTCAGCATTATCCTTTTTTATGATATAAAGTCCTATTGCTATATATGGATTACAAGTAAGTTCTACACTTCTCTTTGTGTCTGCATTCTTCATCCAAAACTTGCTTCTAAGAACACTAGCCAAAGAAAGAGCCGTTTGCATCTAGCATCAAGCCAGGTTTTTCTTGGTTTGTTATGAATTGTGATCTGAATCTCTTTTTTTAATTTGCCCGTGTCCTTCCATGGACTGGTCAACCTTAGGCCTTGCTAGCCTTGTTTAGAAGTTGAACTAGGCTAGACTAGCGTACCTGCATCTGCGAGGGTAGCACAAAGCGTGACACAACTGTGAAAAAGAGGGCTACTAAATTTTCTCACATTTTCCATGCGTACACAGCTGCCAAGTGGCAACGAAAATAATTAGAGGGAACTGACAAAAACGATGGCCGAGTATTAAGAAACGTTTACCTTCAGTGTTATGATACGTGCTTCCAATTATTTTTATAGGTTCACTCTTTTGATGGCACTAAAGAAGCAGCAGCAGCTGTAATAGATCTGGATCTTTATATAGGGATAAATGGCTGGTAAGTTATTTTTAACAGTAATGCTTCCTTTAAGCATTAATTTTTAGTTTGGTAGGTATGGTTTGTGACTTTTAAAAAAAATAAAACGGCAGATCATTAACCACATAGTGCGTCTTGCCAGGGATATGACTAACACAAAGACCTTATTTTTGAAGCTTGAGGCAGGAACTTAAGAAGATGCTAATAGGCTGTCCTAGTTTGATGGGCCATATTAACTTTCTTCAGCACTGCAATATGTTAGACTCATAGCTAAGAATAAACACAAGTAACAGTCAATAATATACAATACTCTAAATCTCAATCAGATGTACTGGTCTTAGCTCAGAAAAATCCTTTATCTGCAATTCTCAGCTAATGTATCCAGTCAGAGTTTTGGAGGTCCCCCTGCCCACCAAAGGGCTGGGAATAATTTCAAATGCAAAGCCAGCAGCCTCCATATCACCTCCATCTTACAAAATATAGAAAATGACAAGGGGAAAATGACACAAAACTACATGTGACATTTAGCCTTAGAACTTCTGCATAGTATCATCCAGAGAAGATGCAGCAGAAATCAGCTTTTGAGTAAACGGGCTTAAAATTTCATGTATTCCTGCTGTCACCAGGATTCCATTGGAAAATTCACACTAATGTCAACAGGGTTAGAAACACAATATTGGAGTGAGTATGCCCAACATATTGGATCCAAAAATAAAAATTATTCATTGAATTTTGAGAGCAGTTTCTTTTTATGAAGTACATAACATTAATAAGTCATAGACATTTTCATCTTCAAAACTTTTTTTTTTTAATTTCCAGTTCTCTGAAAACTGAAGCCAACCTAGAAACAGTGAAGTCAATTCCCAGTGAAAGGTTAATGATAGAGACAGGTGAGTTATTTTGCTTTCACTAATATATCATTTTCAAAACTCTTTAGGTCTGAGATATATTTGGGTTGTAATCTTGATAGTATATCCAAATCAAAGGCCAGACGCAAGCTTAGCTTAGCATGATCATCTGGATAGCTAATTCATTGATACTGCATTGATAGAAAGGGAAAATGCTCTATTTTTTAATTTGAAAGGCATATTAGTCCTTTGGTCATATTTAGTCATGTGCAAAATTCAGAGATTCAGGAACAAAATGTTCTAGAGAAATCTGGAATTGTCCATTCCTGCTCTGGACCATGCCATTCAGTGGGTTTCTGGAAGTAAATCTTGTGAATCAGAAATGTGCTTCAGACAACACTTCCAGAAAACTGTTGAACCAGCTTCAGAACAGCATGGTCCAGAGAAGGAATTCCAAATTGTTCTGCTCCTAAGCCTGAGATTTTGCCTGTATGTCAGATTCTTGCCAAATATTGGATTATACCTTTCTCTCTCCTATCAGCAGAATCCAGCCTGGTACCCTTCAGGTATATTAGGCCCATAACTTGCATAATCCTGAACAAGGCTGAAGTTGAAAATTGTATTGCCAACTTATCTGGAAAGTATCATGTGGGAGGAGGCAAGTGGAAAAACCTGTGTCATGATGCAAGTACAATTTATGTGTAAGTGCTTGCATCAGTTTTTGTGATGCAAATATGTAAGGACAGAGTTTGCACCATGACATCATTGTGCATTTATTGGCATTTATCTGTGAATGCTGTTTTTGAAAAAGAGCATACTAGAACATGCTTATCCTTAGGTGCTACTCACTCTTTCCCCATAGATGAAGCAAATGTATAGTATCTGCATAATGGTCTGGTAGGACATATATCCCTTCCTTCAATTAACTGGCAATGCATAGACCTTCTTACACATGGAATTGCTGTAAGCTGGGTGAGAACAGAAAAATATATAAAACTTGGTGCTCGATCCTTGTTCAATATTTTTTTTCTTCTCAGGAATTGTTTGCATAACGATTAAAATGTATATGTTGGTGGAGTCTTATTAGGCTTAATAGAGTGCCTTATTATTCTATAGTATATTGATACTAATTTCTGCCTCTAATTAAAGACTGTTCCAAAAGGCCTAGGTGATAAAGATTGAGACAAGCTTCTGTGGAAGCTTGTTAACACAGTATTTCAGCCTATCTCTTCAGTATCAGTTACCAAATCAGATATAGTAAAACTTTAATGGACTTTAGATAAAACAGCACATTTTTCAACTTGAGAATTTAACATCTTTTCCCCCAAAAGAATGGTCCATTAAATCAAGGTTTGACTATACTAAAGTATGGAGGTGTGCAGTACCTTTGGAATAATTTTGTTGATGTTGCTGTTTTATACTCAGTCTGTGCTTGCAGCTAGTAGTAAAAGCAACTTGTATATTTACAGCCTATTACAACTTTTAAGAAATCAAATGAGAATTTGTAGTTTATTTTCTAAGTTCATTGTGAAAGATATACATAGGGAAGAAATGAAGCAAGCAGGAATATAAGACTGAAGTGTTCAGGTTTCTAGAATTCTTAATAAAAAAAACACCTTGTTTTTTAAATTATTCTCTGACTAGATGCTCCCTGGTGTGGAGTGAAAAACACCCATGCAGGCTCAAAATTTGTAAAAACCACATTTCCGACAAAAAAAAAAAGGGAAGTGGGACACTGCCTGAAAGACAGAAATGAACTTTGCCATATAATGTAAGTATGCCATTCCTGTCAGTTTCAGTCAGCTGAGATTGGTCATGATTATGTCCCCTTGAAGCTGATCTAACGAGTTAGTCATGGCATGCTCAAATTACATTGCTTTAAATGGGATGTGCTCATGTCTGACTCAATCTAGGCTGGAGCCAAAGAATTTAATACTTGATAAGATGCATTTTCTGAACTTCCATTTCTTCAGTACAAGAAAACATCACAAGATTTGTTTTGTTGGGAGTGTATCAAGACGCCATCTACTTTCCATTTCAGCAGTGGCCAACGAGATGGCACTGGGAAGTATTAAAAATCCGTTATTGTATCAACCCCACAAATTCAGGCTAATCTTAACTGGCTTCAAGCTGCTTGATAAAACATGCTTTTAAATTAACCACTTGAAATTACCCACCATGCCAGGCTTGTACAAGAGAAACTGTCAGTCAAAACCAAAGCTTCCAGCCTTTCCCAGTCACACAGAGAAGACCGAGAAGCATACGAGTTAGGCTAGATTCATTACTGTCTTGTTAGATCATCATTTAGTGCGACAGCCGCATGCAGTCATCATTTCTGTATTTTTGTTGAATGCAAATTCCAAAACTGCTAACCTTTTTTTAAAATCGCAAATACAGGTAGTCCTCGCTTAACGACAGTTGGGACTGGAATTTCCATCGCTAAACAATGCAGTTCTTGAATGTCAAATGACTGCTTCGCTTAGCGACTGCAATCCCAGCACTCCCAGTTGCTGTTGTTAACCAAGAATCGTGGGTTGTTAAGCAGAGGGAGTCCCAGGTAAGGAGCGCAGGGGTGCTGCAGGAGGGTGTGGGAAGTCCTGGAAGGCCCAGCACAGGCTGCGCATTGAGTTGGGAGGTGCTGCGGTGTAGCGCAAAGCTGCAACCGCTGGGTCCAGCAGTGCAGTGCAAAGCTGCCGCACCCTGGGAAGCCTCAGCTGCCCTAGCCTGGCCTAGCAGTGCTTATGATTGCAGGGGCACTACAACTCCCCCCACCTATCTCCCCCCCGCCCCAATCTATGCCGTTTCGGCTGCCTTGCACAGCGGCACTCGGTGGCAGTGCCAGGACTGGGGCTGAAGTAGAGGCTGGGGCCTTCAGTAGTCTCGGCTACCTGCCACTGCCCCCAGGCCTCTACTTCAGCCCTAGCACCACAGCTGCCACTGAGAAATGCCACCTCAAGCCCCACACCGCAGCCAACCACTCCAGCACCATTGTGCAAAGCCCCAGTTGTCCCCGCCACCCTGCACTCCATAGGCTCTGCCACACCCAGCTGACCTATGCCATTTTCCTCCCACTGCTGTCAAGGTGCACCTGGCCTGATCCTACTGTATGTGAGGCAGCCGCTGGCCGTGCCAGGCCTTCTTCCTGAGGCCGCTCACGCTGTTCTCCAAGCCGCTCGTGCCATTCCTTCTCCAAATCACACACCTTATTCTCGTGATCCTTTGGAAACTTTCTGGTCTTCCCCAGGTCTCACAAGAACAGGCGTGCTCTTTGGAGAATGAGGTCTTCTGAATCACCGTGAGAACGGGGCTCCTGCCATTCTCCAAGTAGCGAACCCATTCTCACAAGACCTGGGGAAGACCAGATTTCTGAAAGTCTCCATCCTTTCAGTCGCTGAACAAATGGTCATTAAGTGAGGACTACCTGTATGGTTTACATATCTTTTATGCAGTTTTGTCAAAAGTTGTCATCAACTTCTATAAATTGTATTTTTCTACAACTTTTTTTTTGGTTTCTTTGCAGCCAGATACTGGAAATACTAGCAGCAGTTCGTGAAGAGGAGCCATTAGAACTGGCCAATATTATATATAACAACAGTATTAAAGTTTTCTTTCCAGATATGTAAATCCAGTTAATTCTATTCATAAAATAAAATAAGTCTACTCCCTAATTCTGAAATCATTATTTAGAAGTACAGGTGAAACTCGAAAAATTAGAATATCGTGCAAATGTTCATTTATGTCAGTATGGCAACTCAAAAGGTGAAACCAATATATGAGATAGACGCATTACATGCAAAGCAAGATATGTCAAGCCTTACTTTGGTATAATTGTGATGATTATGGTGTACAGCTTATGAAAACCCCAAATTCACAATCTCAGAAAATTAGAATAGTGTGAAAAGGTTCAGTATTCTAGGCTCAAAGTGTCCCACTCTAATCAGCTAATGAATCCATAACACCTGCAAAGGGTTCCTGAGCCTTTCAATGGTCTCTCAGGCTGGTTCAGTAGGAATCACAAGCATGGGAAAGACTGCTGACCTGACAGTTGTGCAGAAAACCATCATTGACACCCTCCATAAGGAGGGAAAGCCCCAAAAGGTAATTGCAAAAGAAGTTGGATGTTCCCAAAGTGCTGTATCAAAGCACATCAACAGAAGGTTATGTGGAAGGGAAAAGTGTGGTAGAAAAAGGTGCACAAGCAGCAGGGATGACCGCAGCCTGGAGAGGATTGTCAGGAAAAGGCCATTCAAAAGTGTTGGGGACTTTCACAAGGAGTGGACTGAGGCTGGAGTTAGTGCATCAAGAGCCACCACACACAGACGGATCCTGCACATGGGCTTCAAATGTCGTATTCCTCTTGTCAAGCCGCTCCTGAACAACAAACGACGTCAGAAGCGTCTTACCTGGGCTACAGAAAAAAAGAACTGGTCTGTTGCCCAGTGGTCCAAAGTCCTCTTTTCTGATGAGAGCAACTTTTGCATCTCATTTGGGAACCAAGGACCCAGAGTCTGGAGGAAGAATGGAGAGGCACACAATGCACAATGCTTGAAGTCCAGTGTGAAGTTTCCACAGTCTGTGTTGATTTGGGGAGCCATGTCATCTGCTGGTGTTGGTCCACTGTGCTTCATTAAGTCCAAGGTCAACACAGCCGTCTACCAGGAGATTTTGGAGCACTTCATGCTTCCTTCCACAGACGAGCTTTATGGGGATGCTGACTTCATTTTCCAGCAGGACTTGGCACCTGCCCACACTGCCAAAAGTACCAAAACCTGGTTCAATGACCATGGGATTACTGTGCTTGATTGGCCAGCAAACTCGCCTGACCTGAGAATCTATGGGGCATTGCCAAGAGAAAGATGAGGGACATGAGACCGAACAATGCAGCGGAGCCGAAGGCCGCTGTTGAAGCATCCTGGTCTTCCATAACACCTCAGCAGTGCCACAGGCTGATAGCATCCATGCCACGCCGCATTGTGGCAGTCATTGCTGCAAAAGGGGCCCAAACCCAGTACGAGTACATATGCATGCTTGTACTTTGCAGAGGTCCGATATTGTTCTATTTCCAATCCTTGTGTTATTGATGTCATGTAATATTCTAATTTTCTGAGATTGTGAATTTGGGGTTTTCATAAGCTGTACGCCATAATCATCACAATTATACCAAAGTAAGGCTTGACATATCTCGCTTTGCATGTAATGCGTCTATCTCATATATTGGTTTCACCTTTTGAGTTGCCATACTGACATAAATGAACATTTGCACGATATTCTAATTTTTCGAGTTTCACCTGTATGCTGTACAGGATGGTATAGTTAAAAATACATGTGTGGAAATCCTCAAATAGAAGTTTTGTTGTGGATTTTCTGGCATTTTAGAAACATTCTTCTTTCCCAGTACGTCAGATGATTTTATTGTGTAATTGCACAGTAACCAAATTTCCACTCAAAAAAATTATAATAGAGTTCCATAAATAAATATGTCTCCCTCATTCCCAAGTCAGTGTTCTTCTCTATAAACAAATACTAGAAGGAACGGTATATCTTAGGGAAACCTAAACCTTTATTTTTAGCTGTCAACCTGGGAATGATGCTGTGTTATGGTTTTAAACAGAGTATTTTAACTTTTGTCCAAGATTTAAATGTCCCTCTTTATGACGTTCAATTTTTAAGGTAGCTTAAAAGCCACTGGCTTTTAAACTACCAAAATGTGAGGTTTTTTGGATACAACATACACACCATAATTTTATATTCATTAAGGAGTGTTTTGTTCAACTTCTTAAAAAAATATGTGAAAACATTTTATTCCATGTACAATAATGTACATAAAGTTTAAAGTGGTCGCAAAAGAGACCAGCATTAATACAAGCCATATTTACAGTAGCACATCACAGTAAACTGACAACTCATTCACAGATTCAACATTTTGACATAGTGTTCTTGTGCTTAGTTGATGAAGTGAAGCTTTTATTCCAATGTTGAACTCCACAAACACCCACAGTGTTCAGGATATGCCATTTTAAACTAGCACAAGGTCAGGGTCAGAGTTCAGAGTGTTGTTCGGGTACTGTGGCACTAGACTGAGCTGAGCTCTCCATCTCTTCTTCACTCTCCGTACTGTCATTATTTAGTTCGTTTTCAGCAGCAGCTGCTTCTCCCAGGGCAGGATTTTCATTAGGTTCATTTTCATCGAGTGCAACGAAGGCATTGTTATTTGAGAGATTTGCATTCTCCTTCTCATCAATATCAACTTTTTGATGGCACATTGGACAAGTGTCCTGAATATAGAGCCATTTCCGAAGGCAAAGCGCATGGAAATAATGGTTACATGGAGTAATACGAGCAGATGTAGTAAACTCATGGTAGCAGATTGCACACACATCATCTATGTCACGTAGTCGCTCTCCTTTGACTTCAGGAAGGGAGTTGATTTTCTTAACAGCTGTCCTGCGATTTATGAAAGTTTTCCAGCCATTCTTTGCTTGCAGGTAAATGTTGAAATAGGCATGTAGACACATCATACAAGCCCGGATTTTGCTTCCTGATTCAAATACCATGGTGTAAGCACCATTTCCAAACATTATTACTCCAAATATAAATTCAATAATATTGCCTGTTGATCTAACATAGTAGACATAATCATCCAGCTTTTCCCATAAAACATTATAGTAGCCATCAATCATGAACAGTACATACACAGTGATAGAAACAATGACCTTGAGGCAGAGTTCCACACAGAACGCTGTAACAGCAAACAGCCATGTATTTAATGCATAGTGATGCCAAAGGATATAGCTAAGCAAAATTGGAAGAAGAAAGAGGCAAGCTGAGACAAAAAGCACAGGGAAGTGTCTGCGAAGCGAGGACACGTGGGAGGCACTCAGAGACATGAGCACAGGGTCAGTCATCCCATGGATAAAATGTAGGACTGCAGTAAGCAAAAGGCACATGTTTCGACTTAAGCGGACTAGTCTCTCCTCTGGCTTTAGCCCACTTAAGCCAGTCTGCAGGGCTAAAATGAAAAATAAAACTGGTGCCACAAAACCAAGCCTCCTGTCATCTTCATCTGTAGAGCCAATAAAGGCCAAAATGCCAAGCCCGAGATAATGTGCCACAGATGAAATTACAGCACTCATGCCTAACACAGTTAAAGTGGAATCACATCCACTGATAATAAGGCTGCAAAGTAATTCCCAGAAACTGTCCCAAGAAATCATGTAGAATTTCATGCTTGGATCTGTTTCAGTTACCTTGATGACATAAAGCAGCACAACAGCTTGAACTGTGAGTCTTGATAACCAAAAAATACGCAACACAGCTGGGAAACGAATCCTTTTCCACGTATCTTCCAGCAGCAACTGTAATCCATAAATGCGATACATATGCCTTATAAGAAGATAGACATACCTTGTGGAATAGTAGAACCATTTCATTTTAGTAAATAAAATAGCCAGGCTGTGCAATGTCAAAATGAAACCTGATGTAAAGACTAAAATCTGCCTGATGTGTAAAGGTAAGTCGATGATGAAGCCTACAACGGGAATCAATAAATCCAGGATGATTAGTTGAGAATATATGGACTCAATATTTAAGAGAGCAACATAGCCAATTCCAAAGACAAGCTGAAGGACAGAGAGTGCCATCCATAAGGAGGGTCCTTTATGAGGAAGGAGCTGAACTCCAAAAGCTGTTGTGTAATAGGCACTGTGGAAGTCTATGTGCAAAAAAGCGTAATAGTTCACCAACACTGATGTTGCAGCTAGCAGAAAAGCAGAGCTGATCATATAAAACTTGAAAAGTGATCGTTGTGACAGAACCAGAACAACACTGGATGCCAAGACCCCTAAAGAAAAAAGAAAGTTGTAGTTAACTTGTGTGTACATTTTTCAACAGAAATTATTCAGTTAGTGGTTGCAAATTTTAACACTTAATCACTTTGAACAAACAGGGAAGCAAATCCCAATAGACCAGATTTTTAATTTATATATGTGCTTCCTCCAAACAACTGAGAAGCATGCTATGATACTGACTAAACAACAGCTGGATGGCAGTTCTTAAGTACAGTAATTACCTCTACATCTATTCCACTGTGGTACCCTCTATCTAACAAGTCCAATGTTTTGGTACAAATGAGATATAAGAAAACAGTTCAGGAGTTGGAATCTGTTGCCAATTTTTATTAAAACTGAGCTGTCCAATGTCAATTGGAATCAGATGATGCCTAAGTCAAATAAATTAAATAAATAAAAAACTGACAGAAATCTTGTAAAAATCAACCAATAGTAGATTGCTCTAATATACATTATACAAAGTATAGGACACTTTATAATTCTACTACAGAAAGGTAAATAAAGAATTGGAACAAATGCAACAGACTAATTGTACTGTGACTCGTATCACATGCTGTAACGCTGATGAGGTTTTTCCTTAATAGATTCTATATATTTCTGTGAACATGGGGTGAACATAGATATAAAATATTTTTCCAAGCTTGATTATGTGTTTATAAATTACATATACAACTGATTAATTTTATGTACATTCTGTAGGCCATCAGGTATGCCAAATTACTAAATCATTTCATGTTATAATCTATTTTTTGTTTCTTCTGCCCAGACCTGGAAAGCAGATCTGAGGTCTTCAGGTATACAGTCTGCTTAATTCACGAGCAAATAAGATTCAAAACTATTGTTGCATTTCCAATATAAAAATAAGAATGCAAAAGAAAGAGCATAGATATGATCCTAACCAAACCATTTTTAAAGCATTTGCCTGTGGATAGCTGTTAATTTAAGCATTCATTATTGATGAATAATATATAATATCTGACAACAAGCTAAATACAGAAAGCTTCTTAAGTTTGAGAAAATACGTTTAGTAAGACAAAATCTTTATTACAGTATTATCCGACACCTAGTGAGTTATCTGAAAAACAGAGTTACTCATAGTAGGCCAGCACAACTTGTGACATTGCAAGCTGGACACAACTCACCAACCTACTGTGACTTATCAGACATTCTACACTCCTCCTGTTTTTGCTATCTCGGGCAGGCAACCAAAACAGATCCTTGAACTCAGTGGGGCAGTAGATGACTGGGTGTGCTGTAAATTATGCAGGCCTCTCATAAATATTAAATTAAGCTCAAACAACAGCAGCTAGAATTATCAAAAGCATGAGCATTAGACCCATACTGCTTATAATTATTATTTATGATGCATATCATTCATCAAGGCATTATACTTAAAACAATGTAAGAAAAACAGTTTTGCTTAGTAATTTGAAACTAGATTTTTATAATATATGAAGCTGAAAGGCCATTTAATTATTTCTATGTACACTTGTATGGCAAATGAACAATCTTTAATGCAAGAACTAAGATTCAAACATTTTCAACTTGGGAATCAGGCTTCAGGGGCAAATCTCTGGATTTCAAATGACTGGATATATTTAGGAAGGCTATGTATGGATTATCACTTCAACCATGCAATAATACAGATTCTCTAAGACATGACTTGGGTAAAGGAATCAACCTAAAGGCCCTACTGCTTTCTAAGGGAAATTACTAAAATATGCTTGTTGATTAGAAGATAGCACCTCTTCTCACTTAAAATAATGTTTTTGTAACACTGACCTTTCACTTACATGGTTATTTTTTAATTTATTGAGGATTTTACATAGAGTAAAAGACAAATCTAGAGACAGCTATAGAAAAGGAACAAAAACATGTCTATTGAAAACAGTGATAAATCTATGCTGGTTCAGGACAGAAGAGGAAGAACATATTTCTACAATAGTTTTGCAACGTACCATCCTGTAACCGGGCAAGGCTTGGCAACATACTCAGATTTCCTATAAGCCTTGAGAAGAACACTATTTCCAAAGATACAAATCTGGATCTTGCTTCGGAAGGAAGCATTTACAAAAATGACACGATTTTTGTCTTAAGACTGTTTTCCATGTATCTAGAAGCTAGAAGAAAATGTTTTATGTTCTAAAAGCTGACACAGGCTCTACTTCATATTGCTGAATAAAATCCCTGAGAAAAAGCTTGAACAGTAGAGTATAAAAAATGATGCAATTCTGATTTCCTGGGAAAAGGGTGAAATAATGCTACCAACTATCATTCCATTCCATAATATTTCTGCCTTATGAATTCCAATTCAAATAATCCTAAATGTCTATTATGGACCAAACTGAATTTACATGGAGTTTATCCAGGCTTGTCTTATGAGTCACAGTTGTAGAACATTTATTAATTCTCAGAAGAGGGTGGCATACCCAGATGTTCCAATTAAATTCAATAGTACCTTTTACAACTTATTAAGAAAGTTCAGTGATAACACTTCTTTCTGAGTCAAAGCTGGTGAAACATCCATAAGCTAGATACAGGTAGTCCTCGGTTAATGTCAGTAATTGGGATTGGAATTTCCATTGCTAAGCAATGCATACAGCACAATGTCACAGGACCACATCACTTAGCAATGGTAATCCTGGCAGTCCCAGTTGCTGTTGTTAACTGAATCGCACCTGGTTGTTAGGCAAGGACCCACCCGATCCAAGCCATTCCCAGATTAGTCCCTCAAGCTTCAGTAAGCCTGCCTCCTCTTGAACTCTCCCCACTCTATCTTCCCCGCCCATTTCTGCCTTTTTGGCCACCCTACACAGCAGCACTCCTCGGCGGCTGTGACGGCACCTGCAGTGCTGGGGCTAAAGTAAAGGCCCAGGGCCTTGAGCAGTTTCAGCTGGCCACCACCGCCCCCAGGCCTCTACTTCAGCTCCGGTACTGCTGGCACTGCCGCCAGTAAGTGCCACCTCAACCCCACGCCTCAGCCAGCCACCCCAGCACAAAGCCCCAGCTGCCTCCACCACCCTGCACTCTGCCAGCCCTGCCACCCCCAGCTGACCTTCACCGTCGTCTTCCTCCCACTGCTGACAAGGCGTGCCCAGCCTGGCCCTATGTGAGGAAGCTGCTGGCCATGCAAGGCCTTCTCTCTGTGGCCACGTGAGGCCTCCTCCAAGTCGTACACATCCTTCTCCAAGTTGTGTGCAGGCCTGTGAGGCTTCAGAGGCCTTCTGAAGCCTTGTGAGAAGGATGCGCACAGCCTCAGGAAGGCCTTGCACAGCCAGCTGTTGCCTTGCAAAGGGCCTGGCCAGGTGCCCCTCATCAGCAGCAAGAGGAAGACGACAACGAAGGTCAACTGGGGGCAGCAGGGCTGGCAGAGGCAGTGGAGTCCAGGGTGGCCAAAAGGACAGAGATGGGGGGGTTGGCAAGTGGGGCAAGCTGAAGTGCCCCTGAGGCTGCCAGTGTGGGTGGGCTGCCAAGTGCCCCAATTTTGATCACATGATCACGGGGATGCTGCAACAGCCATAACTTTGGGGACCAGGCATAAGTACCATTCGTTCAGCACTGCCATAGCTTCAAACAGTTGTTGAACGAATGGTTGTTAACTAAGGATTAACTGTACTACCTAATGCATTCTGGCTTCTGCTTCTTGCCACAAGCTGAAGTTTCAGCAACAAAGCTTGCCAAGGTTATCTTCATAGATCATAATCTAAATCCAGAGAAAATCAGTCATGCTTCAGTCCCACTGAAATAAGGGCATCTCTGGTCATTCCTGTGTCCTTAATTTCAGGGGTAGTAAAACATGCTTCATGTTTTGCAACAGGGCCTCTTATTGATATATAGTTTAGATTTAAACACAGCTTCATTTTTCAATTAGTTGCAATCTACTGCACATGTTACCTGCATGTCAGTCCCAATGAATCACAGATGATGCTTCTGAACAGACATGCATAGGTTTGTAATGTAAAATGTACACAATAGTTTGATTCTACTTATTGCACTGTAAGACATGCTTAAGCAAGGTCAGGGTAAGAATACTTGTGGAGTAAGTAGTTATGCCTTTCCATTTTCTTATGTAACCATCTACAGTCTTTGCCTTCTAAGTGACTAAAAAACAAGTATTATCAGATCTCAAATAATCTATGTCAGATAATCCAAATTAAATTAATTACAAATAATGTAGAAGGAAAAACAGGGACAATGTGAAGCTTCTTATATTACCTTAGGAACTTCTCTTTGTAAGCGAAGCTTGTTAAATTGAATTATCAGTAGAAGCTGCAACTATTTTCCTTACAGAGCTATAATTGCTACACCAGTCTCTTAAAAAGGCTTTATAAATAGACTCTATTTATCCTCTAATCCTTTCAAGAAAATAACCATTTGCACATAGTTCTCAAGTGGTACTAATCGTATCCAGCAACAGAACAAGCATATCTCATTTACTCAGAATTAGTTTCAAAGCTCTTGTGATAAAGCTTCCTAACAGCATAAATGACATATTTTGATGAGATTTATAATTCCAACACCTCCTCCTTGATCAACAAAATTGATCAAGAAGAAACAAAATTATAATATGTAAAAAACCTCTCTGAAAATGATTCTTTCCTTAGCTAACTTGTCCTGTTAGCTGCAATTAATGCCTTGTTCTAAATAATAGGTCACCTGAAAATTTCTCTCTGCCCTTTACACTTTTTACTGTTACCTTGCTCCAATGTATCTCCTTCCTGTGCCCTATGCCAAGATCACTAGGGTTAGGGCTGGATTTGTATATCTATCAGCCCTTCCAGGTAGACCAGACAGGAAACATGACTAGATGAGCTAATTCTACTTTATTGTAAGGCTTCGTTAACAGAATCTTGCAAGTCTGAAAGGACAAATCTCCCGCCCTCCCTATTTACTGCCTTAGCAGGTAGGACGGGTCCTTCCTAAGTTTCTTCCTCTGGCTGTTACTCTGTTGCGGACTCCTTTCCCTTTTATCTGATCCTTCCCTGGGCGGCATCTCTTCCGCCCCGTCTTCCAAGATCACCCTCACATTCCATCACATCACCCTCCCCTTCAGACTCCCAAGTTCCCAGGGGAAACAGGCTGTGGACTGTGAGAATGAAATGCAGCTGTGTTATTCTCCTCTTCTCCCGGTATCTCCGAGATCACACGAGGCTTCCCATAAACAGTCTGCTCCAGTTGAGGTGACAGCTGCCCCTCCCTTGGGAATCGGTTGGCCTCCCCCTCTCCGATCCTGCATGCCTGATGTGGAAGGAGCTGATTCATTTCTCCCTGCCCGATCTCTTGCTATTCCCGAGGCCTCCTCCGCCCCATAGAAAAACTCTTCCTGCTCATCTTGATCAGGGCTGACTCCTGCAAGGCCAGTAGTTGCTTAGGGCAGGGTTTGCTGGGATAGTCATGAAAGCGGTGCACCATTTGTGGCGCATGCATGTCCACTGCCTCCCATAATCCTTCTGACTCTGGGTAGCCTTTCCAGTGTTTCAACCCGCTTTTTCTGCGTCTAGAGTCTAACACCTCTTCCACCTTGTACTCTTCCTCCCCGTTTACTAGAATGGGAGGGGAGGTGCTGTCTGTGAACGCAGAGTGCAAAGGGGAGCTTCCTTCACAAGCAAAGATCGATGGAACATGGGGTGAACCCTTATTGATGCCAGCAACTGCAAATGAAAAGTCATGGGTTAATTTGCTTAATTACTGGGAAAGGGCCAATAAATTTTGAGTCCAGTTTCTTGGAAGGTCTCGCGGAAGTTAAAAATTTTGCAGAAAGCCATACCAAATCTCCTTCTTCAATTCTAACTCCCTCTTGCCTTATGCATCTGCTGCTTTTTTGTATGCAGCCTTTGCTAGTTCGAGCTGTTCCTTTAAGAGGCTTTGGGCTGCTTGCCTCTCATGTGGGAAATCTGTGGCGTGAGGGACGGTGTTTTCTTGCCTGGTTGCTGTAAGACCCATGGGCGGAATCTGTAAGTTGCCTGGAGCAGTGACACACCAATCAATGAGTGCGCTGCATTCTTGTAAGCCCAATTCAGCAAGAAGTATGAGATCAGTCCAGTTGTCTTGTTGGTAAGAAATACAGCACCTTAAATACTGCTGCAATAGTTGGTTAACTTTCTCACCTTCTCCGTTTGCCTCCGGATGGTGCAAGAAAGACAAATGATTTTTAATATTTAATAATTGCAAGAGGGCCCTCAAAAATTTGGAAGTGAATTGACTTCCTCGGTCTGTCTCCCCTATATCTAAAGACGTGGTCTAAGAGTTGAGCTGTTTCCTGGGCTGCTGGGAAACCCTTGCAAGGAATAAAATGGGCTGATTTGGTAAATAAATCCACTACTACCAGTATGGTAATATATCCCCACACGGGAGGAAGATCAGTGATGAAATCTAGAGAAACGGTGTCCCATGGCTGAGAAGGAATTTCCAGCGGATGCAACAGCTCAACTGGCTTACCAGGGACTAACTTTGCTCTACGACAGATAACGGCAAGAGGAAACAAGACTTAATGTCTGAGTGGATGCAGGGCCACCAAAACTCACTGAGGGCTCTGTTCCGTTTTAAATATCCCTGGTGCCCTGTTTTGTTGTTGTGGCACAACTGTAGTACTTCCTCCCTTAGGGGAAGAGGAACATAGGAACATCCATTGTGGAACAGCCCTCCCTCCACTGTGAAAGGGGAAATGGTCCCTTGCTGGTCTCCCTGGAGGTCATCCATCCGGGCCCTGGCATATGCATCCTGTTGCTGCTGTGTCCTAATCCGATCAAAGAGATCAACAGCTTGTCTTCCTGTTCCTGGCCTCTTCTGTCTGTCTGATTTACAGTGCAATTCAAAGTTGCACTGCTGCAGTATTGTCGCTGGGGGGGTGACTGGAGAGCCTCATACTCTGGCTCGCATGAGAGGTCGTCTGGAAGCTTGTTCTGGGAACCGGGGATGTATGAGATGTAAAAAAGCAAGAGAAAAATTGTGCCTACCTGATTTGCCAAGGGACGAAAGATTGAGTGTTTTGCAGAATCTCTAAATTTTTACGATCTGTACGTACTTGTATCAGGTATGCTGCTCCTTTTAGCAGGTTTTGAAAGGCATTTCTTATCACCAGTAACTCTTTATTGAAAATATCATAGTTCCTTTCCGCTGGTAGGAGTGCTCTGGAATAAAAGGCACATTGTAGCAAACCTGCCCCCCTCTTCCTTCTCTACCTGGAGTAGAACTGCTCCTACCACTACATCTGAGGCATCTGTCTGCAAAACAAGGGGGCAGGAGGGGTCTGGGTGGCAGAAGAGGGGTTGAGAAGCAAAAAGCTGATTTAACTCTTGAAATGCCGCTTGTTGGGTTGACTAGGAGAATTGTCAACCCTTTCTTAGGAGCTGGGACAATGGTCTTGCAAGCTCAGCAAAATTAGGGATGAATTTCCTGTAGAAGTTAACAAAGCCCAGGAAGTGCTGCATATCTTTTGCAGTACCAGGGGCAGAGAGTGGGTGCCATGAGAGAATAGCTTGCACCTTTGCTGGATCCATTTGTATGCCTTCTGTGGAGATTTTGTAACCCAAATAGTCCAATTGGTGAAGATCAAATGTACATTTTTTTAGTTTAGCAAAGAGCTTGTTGTCCTGTAATTTTTGCAATACATTTCTGACAGGCAAGGAGGGATCTTCAAAATAAACTAATTATGTCTTCTAAGTAAACTACTACAGTAGTCCTTGCTTAACCACCATTCATTTAGTGACCGTTTGAAGTCACAACAGTGCTAAAAAAAGTTACTTATGACCGGTGCCCAAAGTTATGTGTCCCGGCACCCCCATGGTCATGTGATTGCAATCCAGGTGCTTGGCAACCAGTTTGCACTTACAATGGTTGCAGCATTCTGGGGTCATGTAATCATCATTTGTGACCTTTCCAGCCTGCTTCCGGCAAGCAAAATCAATGGGGAACCACGTGATTTGCTTAACAACCATGTGATTCACTTAATGACCATGGTGATTCACTTTACAACCACTGCAAAAATGGTTGTAAAATCAGGTCCGATTCGCTTAACCACCACCCAGCTTAACAACCAATTTTCTGGTTCCTACTGTGGTTGTTAAGTGAGGATTACCTGTAGATATTTATCTAAAATGTCTGCAAATGTTTGGTTCATAAATCTCGAAAAAACAGCTCCACAGTTAACCAGGCTGAAAGGCATCACTGTGTATTCAACTTTCCATGCCTTGTATCACAGGCTATTAAATACTCATGCCCTTCTTTCATTCTGATTAGGTTGTAAGCACTTCTCAAGTTGTTTTGTAAATGTGCCTTTTGTAGCTAGTCTAGTAAATCGGAGATAAGTGGAAGTGGATAATGGTTTCTAATTGTCACTTTGTTCAGGTTTTTGTAGTCATGAACGGTACACATGTGGGCACCATCCTTTCCCTTCAGAGTGTCTGCTGCTTCTCCATCTTGTTTTTGGGTACAAAGAACATGGGTGCTGATGCTGATGAATTGGAAGGGTGAATAAATCCTTTTTTGATGTTGACATCCAGATATTCCTTGAGGATGGCTAACTAGTGGGTAGACATGGGATACTGTCTCTTTGGTGGGATTTGGGCCCTGGCTTCAAACTGATGGTGCAATCACACGCCCAGCGTAGGGGTAACACAGATGCCTCCTCCTCCCCAAACACATCTGCATAGTCTGCATATTTTTCTGGCAGCGCTGATCCTCCCTTGTTCTGCAATGGAGTGTGGGGGGGGGGCGGTAAGCTTTCACTGCTTGTAAGTGATGTTGTTGGTATTTAGGAGAGGGAAATGAAAGTGTCCCTTGCTCCCAACTTGTAACTAGGTTGTGCAGCTGAAGCCATTCTATACCCAAAATTGTGGGCACTTGCAAGGAGACAGATACATGAAGTGTCATGAATTTTGTGTGATCTCTGATTGTCAGTTGCAAAGGAATTGTGTGCTACAGAATCGGTCCTGCCCTTAGGGGCTGACTGTCAATAGTCTTGGCTATCCTTGGGTTTTCTAGAGCTTGGGTTGGCAACGGTACAGTTTCTGTACCATTTCTATATCTATGAAATTAGCAGTTGCCCCAGAGTCTACGAGAGCAGAAAGCTCCACCTTCTGCCTGGAATCTAAAGAAACAGTAACAGAATTAGATATGCTTGCCTTTTGTTGGCTGTCTGAGCATCCCTCAAATGGTGGATGGCCCCCCTTTGGGGCTCCTGGGAGGGAGGCCAGTGAAGTTTCCCTGGGGCGCTGTTTGGGAGCATGCTAGGAACTTGCTGGTTTCGTGTTCCGTTGATTTACAAGTTTTGCATCTCATTGCTGTAACAGCCATTGGTGCTTTTATCGGGCACAATCTTGCTATGTGTCCTGGGGCCCCACAGTAAAAGCACAGCCTCTGATTCCTTCTTCTTTGCTTCTCTCCTGATGATAGGGATCTCTCAGCTGCACCAATCTGCATGGGTTCTCCCGTGCTGATTCCAAGGATGCCACTGGGAGGGGTGGTATGGTGAAAGGCAGACTGTAGGATCTCTTCTCCTTCCTGTTCCTTCCGTACCTCAACTCTTCTAGCCTGGCATCTATAATTACACAACACTGATATAGCTCATGCAGGTTATTTGGAGTGCTCTGTCTCACCAGCTCGTCCCTTAGTTCATCATTCAGCCCTTCCCTAAACTGGTCAATTAAGGCTAAGTTGTTCTACCCTACATTGCCAGCAAGTAATTTAAAGTCCGAAATATATGCCCTTACTCTTCTCTGTCCCTGCTTGAGCTTTTGGATCTCTCGACTAGCTGTGATTCTCTGTACAGGATCCCCAAAGTGTCTTTTGAGTTTATATATGAAGTCTTGATAGTTGTCCAGCACTGGACCGTTCCCCTCAATGAACGGTATTGCCCAATTAGCTGCTGCTTCCTTCAGCGAGCTCAGCACAAAAGTCACTTTGGTGCAATCAGTGAGAAATTCCACTGGTCTACCTGCTATAAATGTTTCACACTGAGTGATGAATGTCCAGAATTAATCCTGGTCCCTTCTGAATTTCTCCGGCAAGCTCCCATGGGGACGCTGGGCTGCCACTGGTTGTGCTGCTGAGTTCTGAGGTAAATTCTGCCCCAGTTGCTGCATTAGTTGTATCATGGCATTCTGTAAATTGGTCATCTGTGCATCTACTTGCTGCTTGTGTTGTAACAACATGGCTGCAGGTGCTCAGCGGATAGCAGGGTTCCTTGAGGACGAGAGGCCATTCTCAAAATTCCTCTCTTTAGAAGAGAGTAGGAGACTTGCAAGATTGATGTCAGCCCACCCAGGTAAACCAGACAAGAAACATGACTAGATGAGCTAATTCTACTTTTATTTATATATCAAGTTTGTCACTGCCCATCTTGTTAAAAAACAATTATGGGCATTAGCGGCTGTTTACAGTTACAACACTGATGAAAAAGTAACTTTGCGACCAGTCCTCGCATTTATGACCTTCGCAGGTCTGTAAAGCAAAGGAAAGCTGGAGTAAGATTGTAAGCACGGTTGTGGGTTCACTTAGCAACCACTTTGCTTAACAACCAAGTTGCTGGTCCCAATTATAGTTGCTAAATGAGGACTACGTGTACTACATTTATTCTGTTATGGCAAATATGTTTATTTTGCAATAAAGAAAATATATTTTCTTTCATAATAGTTGACACTGAATTTCTGAGCATGACTAAATTGTATGCTGTGAATTTAGATTACTAATAATTTAGACTAGTAGAGCAATTTTATTGTAAGGCTACATTAACAGAATCTTGCAAGTCCAAAAGTACAAATCTTCTGCCCTCCGTATTTACCGCCTGAGTAGTTAGGGTCGGTCCTTCCTAGGTTTCTTTCTCTGGCTGTTATTCTGTTGCAGCCTTCTTTCTCTTTTATCTGATAGTTCCCTAGGTGGCATCTCTTCCCCCCATCTTCCAAGGTCCCCCTCATATTCCATCACAATATCACACAACGGCATGCACTTAATTAAACTTAATTGAACAAAATTAACTGAATTTGCACAAAACTCTAGGCCATAAACACTGGTTTGCAAATCAGAAACAACAATGTTTGCACAATATTAACCTTAAAATAAGGCCACCACATTATGGTTTAATGCAGTATAGAAGAACTAAGCCTATTTTGGGTCACATTATGGACATCAGTATTAGAATCCCATCCCAGCAATAATCCAGTATTAACCTCAACAGTATAATCAAACACAATTTAATCTCCAAAGTATTTTGGCAACAGAGAAAAAGGGATTAAAATGTAACTAGTAAAGACACACCTACATGCTATGACTTTTGAGGGAGGCCATGAGAGTTAAGACAAGTGTCTAGTTATAAGATAAAGGAACATCCAATTCAAATGTCTTCCTCCTCTATGCAATGATAAATTCTCAGAAAGAGGAATTCTATGAGGTAAGTTAGAACATATTTTGAAACACTAGTAATCTAAATTCACAGCATACAATTTAGTCATGCTCAGAAATTCAGTGTCAACTATTATGAAAGAAAATATATTTTGTCTATTGCAAAATAAACATATTTGCCATAACAGAATAAATGTAGTACACGTAGTCCTCATTTAGCAACTATAATTGGGACCAGCAACTCGGTTGTTAAGCAAAGTGGTTGCTAAGTGAACCCACAACCGTGCTTACAATCTTACTCCAGCTTTCCTTTGCTTTATAGACCTGTGAAGGTCATAAATGTGAGGACTGGTTGCAAAGTTACTTTTTCATCAGCACTGTAACTGTAAACAGTTGCTAAACAAGGACTACCTGCAATATACATATTCAAACTCAATATACTTTGGATACTTGGGGATTAAGCCAGAGGTGACAGTTAAATTCATTTCAATATATTCAGGAATATAAAATATGCTACAGTACTACAGTTATCTGAACAGATCTGGCAGTGCATGAGCGCATCCATGCATTTTTTTTTTTCTGGCAACAGTAGGAAAATGGTTTGTCCAGGATTTTTTTTTTTAAGCTTCCCAATCTGGCCTACAGTTCTGAGTTTTCCTGTTGTCTCTGATCTGTTTTAACCAAGTTCAACACTTTTTTTTTTTCCACCCAAGGTAAACTAGGTCCTACCACCTGCCAGCAGATGTTTGTTTACCTGACTGCAGCCCACAAATATTTGCTATATATTTTTGGCACCTGAACTTGAAAGTAAAAAAGGTTTCCAGTCTTACCCACTAAAGCTTTTTTATCTGGCCAACTAAAGTCAATTCTTATGTCCACCAGGCTAGTAAAGAAGTATTGTTATGCCTGACTTATCAGCCATTTGAAGTGTGGCATTTCTTGGAATGACAGCATCTGTGTGCGGATAAACTTTGGCAACCCAGGTTTGTAGCCTATACATGACTAGTTGTGGCTTTCTATGATCAACTGATGTATTACTAAATACTGCTCCATTTCTACAGATACTGCATGGCTGAAGGTATTAAGATTTAAAGCAAAAATCAATACAATTATAAACAGTCAATATGCAGCGTTATCCTTTCAACTCCAAATGCTTTTCTGAACCACCATGTTTTTACAGTTCTCCAAAAAGTTGTTTATTCACAAACAACCTATGCAGCTACATGAAGTTGAATGCTACTTTCCACATACACAATTGCTATATATAGTGATTAAGTTTAGAACAGGATTTAGTTATTTAAACAACAGACCAACGATTTCACTACAATAGGGAGTAGAAACTGAAACATTAGGAGTTATACCCAAGATGTTTATAACATCTACTTCAAACCAAGACCATAAAACAAAACCGGACAAACTTGTCATGAGTGTTTTTAAAAACCTTTTTTCAGCTTCTGTACTGGGTATGGCAGTAACTTGGTGAATCACCAGAATGACTGGACCGTTTTTCTGTTTTAGAAGGGGTTGTTTTAAGGAAAATAAGAATGAAACCGTTACAGAGACACAGCACACTTGTGTCAGAGTTTCTGGCCTCAATGGCCCTTTGTCATTCCACGACTGAATCATTCTTCAGGTAAAAAGAAATAAGAAACTGAAATGGGAGTGCCTTTCACAATACATTTCTGGAAGAGCCCTAAGGGTGACTAGGGAGATCAGAATGCAGGTTACATAAGAAATTCTCTTAGGTGGTAAATACATACACTGTCAACTACGACATGTCAAGATGAAGCTCCCAAGATGTCATCCTTTGAGCGCCCTTGACATTCATAAACACAAAGGCCGAACCGTGGCAGAGACAGGCTCGCAGACTTGTTTGTCCGCTGCCATTTCAACACCTATTTATAGGGACGCCGGGAATTGGGAAATACGAGGGGGAGGGGACGTTGTGCCAGGCCGAAGCGGCCCAGGAGAAAGGTGGGCGACTTTCAGGAAGACCGCGAGCGAGCGAGCGGGCAGACAGGCCTCGGCCCCTTCTTCGCCCCAGTGACAGAGGGGAGAGGGGCCAGGAAGGGTGCCCACGTCCACACGGGGACAGCGGGAAGAGGGGGCGGGAGTCATTCCGGCCGACCCCGTTCAGCGAGGGAAGGAGAGGAGCTCACCCAGCAGCCGCAGCAGCCCTCCCAGGAGGCCGGCCCAGAAGGAGTCACCGGGAAACACCGGGGGCGAGTTGAAGATGGCGTCGATGAGGAAGAGGGTGGGCACCCGCAGCACCACCTCCACGCCGACCCGGAGCCGCGGGCCCAGCAGCTCGGGCGGCGGCTGAAGGGGGCCCGGGGCCGCCATCCCCGAGTCCCCGCCGCCTCCTGTCCGTCTCTGGGCGGCTGGCGGGGAAGAGGTAGAGAAAGGGGATGGCGGCGGCGACGGCGGCGGTTGCTGCTGCTGCTGCTGCTGCTTCTAGCGCCCGGTTCTCGCTTCAGCTTCCCCCGGAGCCGCCTGGGATCCCACTCGCGTGGCCGCCGCGCGTGAGGCCGCCGCCGGCGCCGCCATTGCGCCCAGCTCCCCTTCCTCCTCCTCCCTCCTCCGCCGCCGCCGCCTCCCGCGGACCAGCCAGCGCGCGCCACCTGCAGCAGCAGCAACAGCACCAATGACGTCGCCAACGGCGTCCCAGAGACGCCCTGCGGTGAGAGGGAGCGTGGCCTCGACGTCCTCCGTCACAAAGATAGGCCCCGCCCCTTCCCAAGAGGAGGAGGAAGGGGAGGAGTGACGTCCCCTCCCCGTTGCGGCCGCTGGGCGCGCGCGCTCTCCCGAAATCCGTGTTAAAAGGTTTCCTCGTTTGTTCAGGGAACCCCGGGGCTGCTGTCGGGTGGGGACGCTCGGCCTCTCCGTCCCAGTTGCAGGGCAGCAATGGGGGGAAAGTGATCGGTCCCTATTTCGTGCTTGTGAACCTCCAGGGGACCTGGGAAGAAACCCAATGGGACTGGCCCACCAGGGCTGCTCCGGTATTTTTAGTATCTGAAATCCGACAATATGCTCCAGCCGTCATTAGGATGGGTTGGTTTTATTTATTTTATTTAATTTATTTATTTAGTACATTCATACAGCCGCCCATCTCAGATACATGACTCTGGGCAGCTAACAGTTAAAACAAATAGGAGCAAAGCAGAACACAGCCAGTAATTAAAAACATAAATAACTCAAAACAGCATAAAATAGCAGCTGAGGATAATCAAATGCTGCGCAATCTATAAATAGGACAGGCTCATGTACACTATCACTCGTGCCTTAATGTGTCGTGTGAACCCAGCCACTTGTGGTTGGGTCAACATTAAGCACACCGTGGCCTAGTGTGTTGTTGAACATAGCTTCAACCTCCTGTTCTCCAGCCACAACTCTTTTTCAGCATCTAGTGCGGGGATGGGCAAGGGTAGCCCTCTAGATTAGAAGCCTGGTCATTTCCAGGGATAGATATTAGAGGGGAAATCCTGCATGGTTGGTTGTGGTAAACAACAGTGCAACTGTTGTTGCCCATCTCACACAAAAGGACTTCTCTTACACCTGAGAGTGCATGCAAATATCAAGCTGGTGAAATTACAGGCGAATGCATACGCTCAAAGGGCTTCTTACCCTTTGAAGCTGGGTAGCATATTTGAAAACTGGAGAATTTGTTGGAGGGCACTCACCAAAAGGTTGCCCTAGAGCAGTATTTTTCAACTTTTTACTGAGGTTGAGAAGCACTGCCCTAGAGGACATGGCCTGGTTAGAAATTACCTGTTTATCAAAAGTTTAATTGTCAGTGTAAAAGCCACCTTCCTCAGCCCCCTGAGAGGCCTCTCCCACTACATCTTCTGGGCAGAGGAGTACCCTTCCAACTAAAGACTGGCAAATACCCACCATTTTTATCTTCTAATAATGTTTTGGGAGTCTGTGCAGGATCCAAGAGCATTATCGAAATAAAAAGGTGCTCAAAGCTGGTACTTTGCGTAAGGGCATGCTAGCTTCCCATTTAATTTTAATTAAAAATACTCTTTTAAAAAACAGCTAAAGTACGGAGCTTATGGCAAAAGCAATGTTGCTGGCCACATTAGGGTCCACAAGCACCCATTAACCACCTAAGATGTAACTCAAAATTTGGGAGCCTCCAGTTTTCAGCCATTGTTGAACTAAACTTCCCATCATCTCTCAGCACTAGCCACTGTCATTGGGTGTCCTGGGAATTGTAGTTCTCCAGGATCTGGAGGTCCCCCCGCCCCAGGTTCCCCAACTCTGCTGTAAAGTGAGACTTCATCTACCTGTTGTATGTTAAAAGAAAGGATTGTAGGGTGGATGCATTTGTACAGGCAAAGAAAGTATTTCTACATAGAACAACCAATCAAACTTGTTTATTACTGCATTTTAATTCTGTTTTTCCTCCAAGGACTATGAGGTAGCAGATATATTTTATCTATCCTGTCATTTTATTTTGATGTAGGTTAGGGTGAGAGATAGTGAGTGGACAGTTGAACACTATGACTGAGTGAACTTAGGTCTCCCATTCTCAGTCTGACAAGGAATATTGAGTCTGAGAAGTAAATTATTAACATAAAGCCAACTCTGGTACACATTTCCCTTTACTTGGATGTGTATTTGCTATTGTAAAATTACTGGATGTCAAAATCTTTGATGAACTATCACCTGGAAACCTACCAGTACAAGTTCATTCTCCCCATCTGGATCTTATGTAACATTTGCCATGCCATTAATGACTGGCACATGCAACTGAAGTATTTTAAATATTTGCACTTTGAAATAAAGTGCATGTTTTCTCTTTACATATATAAAAATTACCTCTTCATTTCACAGATAGGTATGTTTTTAATGTATCACACGAAGTTTATTTATTTATTTAATAGACTTGTCCCTGCCCATCTCCCCACAACGGGGGACTCTGGGCGGCTTACAACAAACTAAAATCAGAAATACATAGTTAAAAGTTATAAAAACCAGACTTACAAAGATAAAGATAAAAAGGCTAAAAAATCCAAGAGGCTGATAGAGGCCACACCAGGCCGCTAAGGGGCCAGCCAACCCCATTTCTGATATCCTCCCTCCCCACCCCAGGCCAGATGGCAGAGCCAGGTCTTCAAATCCCTCCGAAAGGCCTGGAGTGAGGGGGCCTATCTCACCTCCGGGAGCAAGATGTTCCAAAGGGTGGGGGCTACAGCAGAGAAGGCCCGCCTTCTGGACCCCTCTAGTCGGAGTTCTTTTGCCGAGTTCTCTCTCTGTGAGATCGGGTGGGACGGGTTGAAAGCGTGGGGGTGAGGCGGTCCCACAGGTAGCCTGGCCCCATGCCATGTAGGGCTTTAAAGGTGATAACCAACACCTTGAATTGGACCCGGAAGCAAACTGGTACCCAATGCAGCTCACAGAGCAAAGGTGTTATATGGGTCCTTCTTCGGGCCCCAACAATTGCTCGCGTGGCTGCATTCTGGACCAGCTGAAGCTTCCGGATACTCTTCAAGGGTAGCCCCATGTAGAGCGCATTGCAGTAGTCTATCTGGGAGATAACAAGGGCATAAGTGACTGTTCGCAGGGCATCCCGATCCAGGAAAGGGCATAACTGGTGCACAACCTGAAGCTGTGCAAAAGCCCTCCTGGCCACGGCTGCCACCTGCTCTTCGAGCAGGAGCTGTAAGTCCAGGAGGACCCCCAAATTACGCACTGGGTCTGTCTGGGGCAGTGCTATCCCATCCAGGACCAACAATGACAACGTCCCGGATACAGAGGAGCCATTAACCCACAGCCACTCCGTCTTGCCAGGGTTCAGCCGGAGCCTGTTGTTCCCCATCCAGACCCTCACAGCCTCCAGGCACCGCGAGAGGGCGGTCACGGCGTCACTTACCTCACCAGGGATGGAGATATATAGTTGAGTATCAGCATAGTGATGATACCTCATCCCATGATGACGGATGATCTCACCCAGCGGTTTCATGTAGATGTTGAAAAGGAGTGGAGAGAGAACCGAACCCTGCGGCACCCCACAAAGGAGGGGCCGAGGATGGGACCTCTCACTCCCTATCACCACCGATTGGGATCGGCCCCGGAGAAAGGAGGTGAACCAGCACAAAACTGTGCCGCCCACCCCCATATCCCTGAGCCGTCCCAATAGGATACCGTGGTCGACGGTATCGAACACCGCTGAGAGATCAAGGAGAGCAAGGATGGTCGCATTTCCACCATCCTGCTCCTGCCAGAGATCATCCATAAGTGCGACCAATGCCGTTTCCGTTCCATAGCCGGGCCTGAAACCTGACTGATAAGGGTCCAGATAATCCGTTTCCTCCAGGACCCTTTGGAACTGCGAAGCCACCACTTTCTCATCCACCTTCCCCAAGAAGGGGAGGTGGGAGACTGGACGAAAGTTGTCCAGTACAGTAGGATCCAGGGGATCCAAGTTGGGTCCCCTACGTTAACAGCAGGAAGAGGAAACGTTTTGGACCAAAAAACGCTCATTGGTGCATGCTGTCAAGCTTGTGATCACACCAGTGCTTTGTACCCATACTCAAATCCACATGCACACATGCATTCCATTCACATCACACAGATTCCATTTACAAACAGGCTGGCTGGGTACAAATGTGTGAAGCCAGGGCTCCTTAACTCTAGATTCAGTGGTGTCCTCAGGGTGGTGTCAAAATGAGCAAGGTGGCAAGTTCTGCCCGTTTTGTACATACGCTGATATTGCATGCATGTTCAAAAAGGTGGAGCTTACATCACAACACTGTCCACTACCTTGCCAATTTTGACTCCCCGCAGATGCTGCTGGGTGGATGCTTGACTACAACATAGTTGGCCAAGTTGCTGGACTATGAATCATGATTTACAAACCACAGTGGCTAGATTAATACAACAAGCTAAATCAAGCATAGATAGATGGCATTGTTTAACTGATGGAACCCAAAGTGCATCAGCTCTTCCCAGTCTTCCTGGATGGGCAGAAATATGGAAGGTAGGCAGCCCTTCAAATAGCCTGGCCCTTATCCTTCTCTCTTCCAGCAGGCAGGGTTAAAGTACTGTATTAGACTTACTGATTGAGTGATTGATTGATTATGTGCCATCAAGTCGTTTTCAACTCCTAGCAACCACATAGATAGATTTTCTCCATGATAAAGTAGTAGAGTCTTCTTTAATAAAGCAAATATAGTACAGATTTGTCAGGTTTTCTCAATTAATCTATACAAGAATCAAGTATCTGAACAGCCGTGTATAATATACTAGATAACTAAGCTCCCTGGTTACTACTAGAAATACAGGTTATTCCAGTGGATTTAGAAAAGCAATAGAGTTTCTACAGACTAACTTTACATCCCACATATACTTACTATTTCAGTAATAGAATGCTGTCTTATAATTATAAGTTAAATGTTATGGCTTCTTATGAGAAGCAGAATGTCAAATGTTTGACTAGGTGAACACATCCTTCTGGGCCAGTGGACAAATCTGGAATTTTGAGAACATGTGGGCACACTCACAAAATGGTTGCCATTGGGAGGGGGTGCCTGTTCAGAAATAATTGCTATGGTGGCAGTGGCCAGGCCAGAAAGCAAACTGGTAAGCTTCTCTGCCACCCCTTCTAGCTCTGAATGATGTTCCAAACTCAACTTCTTCCTTTTTCTGACAGGTGGGCACATTTCCAGACAAAACACGTTTGCAGCCAACCAGCATTTTTATTTTCTAGGAATGCCTGTTGGCCCAGAAGCACTTTTATAAATAACAATTATGCTTGTTCTTTGCTTTTTGGCATGCCCACTTCCCATCTTTTTTTTTAATTAGAAGTTTTTTTAAAAAAAATGAAAATCAAAACAGAGAGTTTGAAGGCCACCGAAGGAACAGAAAAGTGAACATCTTAAGGCGCTTAAATTGTCACAAGTGTCCCATGAGGATTAGTTCATCAGTACAGGAGCCACAACACTGAAGCATTTTCATACATTAATAAAAAGTCTCTAGTGGATCAAAAATGAAGAGCATCATGAGAAGCCATTAAACATAAATTATAGTATGTATAATTAGAGTATCATGAGAATCCATTAAACATAAGTTATAATCTTAAAAAAAACTTTACTATAAAACAGAGCTGTGAAAGTGGCACGTTACTTTGGTCACTCAGCAGGTAGTATTTTTATTAACCAGAGCACCAATATTACTGGGCTGATAATTTTTTTCAAGAGCATATGTAGGATGATACAATCTAGAACACCCATCTTAGAGATGCCCAAATCATACTTTCCCCCCCTCTCCCGACTGAACTTTCTTTCCTTCTTTTTCTGGTTTGCTTTTGCTTCTCTCCTCTCCTTGCTAGCTGAACTCTCCCTCCCCCCCCCTTCCCATTCCCCTTCCCCTTCCCCTTCCCTCCTCGCGGAGATCTTCCTTACTTGCTCACCAACTTTCCCAGTCTTTGCCTGGCATAAAAAAATCAGAAGGCGTCTAATAACATCTTTCCAACCCATTTGATTAAAAGCAATAAACTTTCATGGTGCGGCAGCCACACCAGCCACCTCTTCCTTCCCTTCCTAAGGGCAGCCCCAGCCTCCCAACCCACTTCCCCTGGCCAAATCTCACCACTTCACTGCCCTGTCCCAAGACCCAGGTGCCACCTGAGAAGCAGCACCACCATGAAGTCTGAGAGCAGCGGACATTCCCAAAGGGCATCAAGTGCCCCCCATCTCCCATCTCCCAGCCTCTGCATCTCCAAGGCCCTCAGTCCTTTGGTCTTATTGGACAGCGTCCTCAGCGCTTAGAAAGTATAGTTGTGAGCCAAGAAAATGACTTGGAAGGCCATATTTACTGTGATCTGGACCGTGCAAATGTCACTTAGCTTTCAGAACGGTTTGGGGAAACCTAATAATTCGGTACCTCCCATCACCCCCTCCATTTTAGTGACACGTGGGACATTCAAATCCTCTTCAAAATATCTTGTATAATTGTACCCTGTACATATATACTCAACTGTACATATATCCAGTTTTATTTGTTGCTTTTGTGTTTAGTAACATGAACATATCCCAACCATCTGGAAATATTCTGAATTTCTCTAGTTTAAAAAAGGCTTTGGTTTCTTCTCACATTTGTGAATCTTGAATGAGTATATCCAGTTTCAGGGCACGAACCACTATGAATCAGAGAAGTCCAGCCTTCTGAAGATAAACTATAATTATAGGAATCACTGTTGCTCTCTTGAGTCAAAGCTGCTGACTCATGCTGACACTAATAACTGTATATTACCTTAAGACAGTTTCATACTTGGTAGGGATGAAAAGTCCAAATAAAGTTTTGGAGAGATTTGTGGGCAGAAAACAAGTGTTCTATCAGCTGGGACACACATGCACATACATGTGAAAATACATATTAGAGTCATACCAGTGTAGAACAAGTAATACTGGGGTTGACTTGGGAATAGGATGTGTTGGATATTTACCTGACTATCTATTTAATCACGAAAATAAAGAATGTGTCCTAACCATTTGACAGTTTTAAAAATATCCATCTTGGGGTTAGCAAAATCATGTATTCATTGCTGTCTCTGAACAAATAATGCTCATGAATATAAATTTGTTGTCACATAGGACAGCAGTAATTCATGGAAGCATATCATATATCAAAATCTGGAACTTGATTATAACTGCAAAAAGTAAAAAAGTGAAGTTGAGTAGATGTCAGAAGAGGGCCCCGAAGTTGCTTCTCCCACCTGAGAACCTGCCTTTCTAGAGTTGACCTAAAATTCCAGCTGTCAGAGAAAAGGTACCCTAGATATAAAAAGTTTGAAACAAATTATAGACTCTGAAATGGAGGAATGGCTGGTGAAGATGATGGAACTAGTAGAGATGGCAAAATTGATTCGTTTGATTAGAGAAAGGACAACAACTACATTTATTAGTAACTGGAAACCCCTTGTGGACTTTTTGCTACAACAAGAAAAAAAATGAACTTGTGACTTATGGGTTTGATGATCAGAAACAGTAGACTATGGAAAGAAGGAAATTATGTTGTAACCATAGAGAAAGAGGGTAAAATATAAATGTACTTGTAGCTGTTGTTACGGCCGGAAACTGCTCTTCTCCTTCTCCTTCTCCTTTTCTTCTTTTTTCTCTTCTCTGTTTTTCTTTGCACTTTTTTTCACTTACTTATTACTTTTCTCTTTCAAAATTTGTATTTCTATGCTTTTAAAAATTTTGTTAATAACACACACACACTGTTCTAGATAGATAGATAGATAGATAGAAACTATAGCATGAGCCGTTCTTTCTTTCTTCCCCCCATATATCCATCTTGGTGTTTCACACTCTTATTTCAGGAATCAACTCCCATTTGGGGTGTTTATTTTACTTTATTTTGTGTGTATTTATCTTGTTATTGGAGGCTGTAAACTGTGCAGAGACTTGGGACTTATGCAGTATACAACAATCGTAAGAAACAAACAAAAAAGCAAATAACGCGCTCTGAGATCTTCCATAAAAATAAATAATTTATGTCATTCAGGAGTCTGTCCGTCCTTCCTTCCTTCCTTCCTTCCTTCCTTCCTTCCTTCCTTGCCACCAGGTGGCAGATTTAATTCACATAAATAAATATGGTTCTGCATTACAGTGACATTTATATTGAGTAATATCTATGAAAAACCAGTAAGTTCTCAGAACAAGTTTCAGTATAATTCTGTCCTATGTGGGCCATGCAGAAAAGTTAGAAGGGAAAGAATATTTGCATATCAAACTTCCCAAACTCTTATTAACTTAACTTCCTTAACTTCCCAGACTCTCCCTATACTCTCTGTATATGACCTTGTTTTAAATTATTTTTTAATTTTAAATGAATTAATTAAATTTAACGTTTAATTAAAATTTGAAAAATATAAAAAGGAATAGGAATCAATTACAGATTGGGAATCTATAAATCAGGAACTATAGAAATAGGAATCAACAGAGAAATTACTACAGCAGGAACTGTAGAAAGGTATGGAGATGGCTTTGAAGAAAGTATGCAGCACCATTACAAAAACAACAGCTTAGCCCAGAAAGACGGGGGAGTGAGAAAGAAACTCAAGACTGTCCCACCTTGACTGTCTTGGGTATAGGAGGGAGAAATGGGAAAATGCTGTCAGGCTGTCAAGATTCTGTTAGCATATCTCAGTAGAGTTTTAGTATTTCTTGTGGTGTTGGATTCCTGACCTGGTCTACCCCAAAAGGCTGACAGGTAAACTGGTATAACTGGTAAAAATAACATAACTCTAGCTTCAGGGTTTCTGTTATGGATCTAAAGTCTAATATTTCCATATCCTGTTAAAGCCATTAGAATAATACCACCTAATTTTATTTTATTTATTTATTTATGCAATTTCTATAGCCGCCCATCTTAATCCAAGTGACTCTGGGCGGTGAACAATTTCAATAATTAAAACCATTAAAATCATTACAAATTATATATATAGGCAGCCAAGAATTATCATAATAATTACATAAAAATTAACAGTGCAAACAGGCAATGGGGCCCCTAACACTTTTGGGACCCCAGGGTTGGGCACACAGCCAGGTTTTTAAAGCCTTACAAAAGGCTAGCAGGGTCAGGGCCATCCTGAGCTCCAAAGGGCAGGGGCCACTGCTGAGGAGGCACACCTTTTGGTCCCCGCCAGCCAACGTTCCTTGACTGATGGGATCTGCAGCATCCCCAATCTACTAGACCGAATTGGATGGGTCGAAACTATCTCTTAGGTAACCCAGACCCAAGCCATTCCGGGGTTTAAAGGTGACAACCAGCACCTTGAATTGCACCCGGAAACACACCGGCAACCAATGCAGCTCCCGTAGTAGTGGTGTTACATGTGCCGTATATCCAGCACTGTTTACTACCCATGCAGCTGCATTTTGTATCAGTTGAAGCTTCCAAATACTCTTCAAGGGCAGCCCCATGTAGAGCATACTGCAGTAATCCAAATGGGAGGTAACAAGGGCGTGAGTGACTGTGAGGAGAGCCTCACAGGAATGGGCACAACTGGCACACAACCCAAAGATGTGCAATGGCCCTCTTAGCCATGGCTGCCACCTGGTCTTTGAGCAGGAGCTGCGAGTCCAAGAGGATCCCCAGATTGCACACTGGGTTTGTCTGGGGCAATGCTACTGCACCAAAACCAAAGTTGGAAAAACCTTGTCCCCAGAAGGATCAAAAGCTACTCTGTCTTGCTTGGATTGAGTCATTAGATTTCTGGGTCACGAGGAGTATAACCCTCTCCAACATATTCACTAGGGATGTCTATGAGAGAATTTGAGAGAAAGGTCATATTTGCAGCTTGGAGAATGAAGACTTGGTAACAAGAGGGCAACCTTCACCAACGTGATGGCCTCTGGATGTGTAGAGACTGCCACCCCCAAATTCCCAGCCATCTTGGAAGTTGGGAAGGCTACCAGATGTGCCCAAAACTTCAAGGTTTGGGAAAGGATTTAATGAGAGAGAGGCTACTTCTGTGAAGGATTCCAAGCATGTAGTGGCAATGGAAGCCAAGTTCTGTGAACATCTGACGCTGCCTCTTCATGGGATTTACAAAGTAGGCTGTTGAATGCCAAAGACTGATGAAAGATCAAATCCTGTGATGCCATTGGAATGATTTAAAGGTTAAGATTGTGAAAAGCAAAAACAAGGAATATAAAGTTGGACTATTTAATCAGGGACAAACTATTCGTTTGATATTTCTGGTAACTCCTAATGAACTTTTTGCTGACCCAGGACTGAAAAGATGATGATGTCAGGATTGTGTATAGATAAAAGTTAGGCTATGGGGAGAAGGGTTTTGTTTTTTTTAAATTTGTAACTTTAAAAGAAGGTGAAACATTATATTAGCTTATGCTCAATGTGATGAAGGTTGGAAGCCACTTTTTCATTCTTGTCTTCGTTGCTTTTTTTCCCTTTTCTCTTCTACTTTTTCCTGTTCCCTTTTTCTTTTTTCTGCACTTTCAGAACTTTTTTTTTTCCTAGTTTAGTTTGTATTAATTTTTACTGTTTGTTAAAAAAAAACTTTAATAAAATTTTTAAAAAATGAACACCTGACACTGCTCAAGTCACAGGCAAAGCTTTGGGGGCTATACAAACAAGGGACGGGGGAAGGATAAATGCAGAGCGAAGTGCACCATTGTTGCCACAGTCTGTTCATTTTCCCTGTGCCGTTGGCAGAGTCCCTCCACATCTTGCAGGAATAGCATTCCGGAAATTATAGAACGATGTGAAACATTTCCAGCAGAATACTGTATGTGCTTTTCACAGACAAATCCTCCTAATTAACTGTGAACAACAACCATTAGCCATAATAAAGATAAACGATGAAGTTCCCTGCTTTTCATACAGTAGTGGATTTGAACTCTTTCCAGCCAGTGAAATGTTCCAGTAACATTTATTCAAGACAGTCGTATTTTCCTATGGCAAAAATCTCTACTTAAAAATAGAACTCATGCCAGATGACTCCCGCCCTCCCTTGCCATCTTGTGTCAGCAAATAACATTTGTAGTTGGGAAACACAGGAGGAGGAGGAGGAGGAGGAGGAGGAGGAGGAATGAATCAGAGATGTGTTTTTTTGAAGAACAAAGGCAAACTTCTGCAGAAAATGGGTGCTGGGTCCTTGTTGTGTGTGAGACCAAAGTATAAGAAACAATAGTAGCTAGAGATGAACAATAAAATAGCATTTATAACGGATTCACACATAATACGTGACATTTGTAACAGTTATATGAGTACAAGATCATCTACAATATCAAATGTGCAAACTGTGTTCATATCCATGGTGAGAAAATTTCACACATGGCAAGTTTATAATGTCATAGTTCCCCAATGAACAGATATTGTGAAATGTTCCTCCATCTAGGACAAAAAGTATTAGTAGGTACAATAACCTAGAAATCAGTTTAATCAGATTATTTTTGCTATGGTATCAAATTGAAATATATAAATTGCCGAGAGAAAATGCGGAATCTTGTACCTCTTCATATTTCAGGTCCTGCTGAACAAAATACAAATGACCTTTTAAACACTAACACTGCTACTGGTGTGTCTTCTAGTACTTGCTGGAATTTCTGATGGAATTTCCGTTTCCGTTTGTTTTAGTAATTTGACTACATGCTTTAGAAAATATTGCCAAAGGCTAGTAAGGGATGGTGTCCTATATATTATTCACTTGCTCATTTTAAATGCTTCAGAGAATCTCAAGCCAGCTAAGAGTGTAATCCTACACTTGTCTACTCAGAAAAAAAAATCCACATATATAAACTCTTATTCAGATATGACATGGAGACAGAACAAATTAAAAATTGCATGATAAAATAGATGCAATACTTTAAAAAAAAACAGTCACAGCACAACAATAGGAAGAAATTAACAGCATAATATAACACTAACATAACATAACATAACATAACATAACATAACATAACGTAGCACAACATGAGTCTAACTAAATTTAACCAAGAATATCTTTAATAGAGGCTACATATTACACAGCAAAGCAATATAAGTATGGTTTTTAACAGGAAAAAAACTGACCAAAGACTTAAAATCAGAGAGACACTTTTTTTTTCAAATGTCTATAAATACTGTATATTAGTTGGCGTGTGATAAAGGATAAATTAGAAACTAATATTTAACTGTAATGTTTTTGGTAGGGTTTTTTTTCTTTTGTATATTTAAACAAATAACGGTTGGAGATTTAAATTCTTACTTGCATTGCTAAAACAATTTAAGGTACTAAAATGTAATTTAATGTTTTTCATGGTTAATTTCTAATCGAAGATACACTGAGCACTAAAGAAAGAAATAATTTCAATGAATTTGATGGTATTTACTCCAAAAAAAATGCAGAATTAGAGATACAAGGCGCAGCATTTTTCTCAATCATATGTATTCCTGTAAACAAAATATCTCTGGAATTTTAGATTACATAATCCATGGGTCAAAATTTACACAACATCTGGGATACTTGTTTCTAGTTGTTGGAAATATAATTTTATTTTATAATATGCACTGACCCTTCAGCACCTCACAACCTATTGAACACAAGGGGCAATGCTGTGTAGATAGTTATAATTTTTTTTTTTTTTACCTCTTTTATTTCTCACTCTAATTTGTCTAAGAGATTACTAATCTCAGAGCATTTTCTTCCCATCTTTTTTTTCAGAAGCACACCCACTCTCTGACTGTCTGCCTGATAGGATAGTGAGAAATCTGCCTGGGAGTGAGTGGTTCTATGCTTGTTCTTGATCTAAAAATTTTAGATCAACATGCACATTCAATCCTATATCTTTCTAGGAGGTTGTGTAATAAGTGACTAAGAACAGGAAGATAGCTGAATCCGCTTATGAATGAAATGTGGGAGATAGCAAATTAAGGCAAGAATATATCAAGAATATATCCAGAAGTATTGATTGCTATGCTCTTGGGCTTTCTGCCCATAAATTGTGGGAATGTAGTGTCTGCAGTAGAAATGAAAACATATAATAAACCACCTGTGACATTTTGCTCTGCATAACTCTGAGAGAAAAGAAAGACTCCAGACTCAGTATGCAAAACCAAGCTTTGGGAGAGGCAATGTTTCTATTTTAATGGATAAGTAGTTTGCAAGCCCATCATCCTAGGAAGACCAGAGCAGAGAAACCAGCTTGCCTGCATTCCAAACAGTGACTCATCTTAGCACAGTGAAAGAAAGGCAGAAAATAGAATACAAGCAAACAAAATGCAGAGAACAGGGAAACAAAACTCCAAGCCTTGTTTTCTCAATTGAAAGATGGAATATATATAGATTCTGGAGCTACAAATAATCTTATTAAAGAAATAGAAAGGTTGATTAAATTCAACACTGTGGCAAAGGATCAGTCAAATTCTCTTGTACTTTGGGTAAAGGAAAGGAGATTAATTTAACAATTCAGGAAGCACTATCTATATACTACTAAAACTCTCAGTGTTTGTCTGTTTGTAACCTTCAGTTGGGTGAAACAGTGCATCATAGGACAACAGTTTTTGAATCGACGTACCTCAAATGAGCTAACTTAAAGAATGCATCCAAAATCTGGGACCCATTACTCCTGTGGGATTGAAATTTGGCAAAGATGTGGCCACTTCAGCACCACTGCACCTTCCGACTACATGTCTCAGAAACCCGTAGGTTGTGTGATGCAAGAGAAGATGGGAGGGATGTATCCCCACCCTCTTTCCCACCTCCCTCTGGCCCTCACACCCAATCGGCTGGCGGCAAGGCCCAACAGGCGAGCAGCGATTGGTTGCTTTGGAATTGAGGCTGAAAATCAAAACCTCTTAATGGTGGTAGATGGCAAGGGAAGGACGAGGGAGCGACTCAGATGCCTGCTGGCAAGGTAGGGCTGGCTGGATGGCACTGGAGGTCAATGGGTGAGCCCCCTTCTTCCCTTCTACAGGAGGGGGCCCTTGGGGACATGCCGGGATGGGGAGCGGGGGTATAGTTTTCCTCAGGGTCCATGGCTCCCTTTGTTCCCCCTCCCCCAGCAAAGTGGCAAGCAGTTCCATGGGTCAGGTGAAGAGGAAGAGGAGTGATTTTCAACGCTCCCTGCCAGTTTCTCACAAGCAAAGTCAATGGGGAAGCCAGGTGCACATTGCTCCTCCTCCCACTACTTTTTTGCCTGCCTGTGGTTATTCTGTTTCTCTGTTTAGGTAAGGAAAGATCTCTGATAGGATGACCCAGCAGGTCATGGGTTGTTTGGTATGTTCTAAAATTGTAGTCAATCTATTCTTAATAAAGTATACGACATACAAAGGTTGTGGAGTTTAAAGAAAGCCAGTGTTAAGTGACTCAGAATGGAGAATTACCTGTGTAATGAACCAAAAAAAAAAATAAAATGAACAGTTCAAAGTGGATTGTACACATAATAAAGCCAGAGCAGCAAAAGTATGCAATCATAGGAATTATTTAAGGATATGGCACAGAAGGATATGGCATAGGAATCAAGAGAATACAGTAGTCCCAAATTAGAGAATTTAGCAAAATAACTTGGAAAGCAGCCAGTTGAAGTATGTCCCTTCCAGATAAAGGCAAAAGGGACTAGCCTTCATTTCCAGAGAGAAAAAAGAAAGAAATAAAGCAACTTTTAGAACTGATCCACAACCTCTATGGGCCAATGCAAGTAATTACGAGTAAAATGAAACAGATGCCTGTTGGCTTTTATACATGATTTTATTTACCTTTTGCTATTTGCTCACTTAAATTTGTACCCTAGGTCAAATGGGGAGAAATTCAAAGAATATGTCATTTAGGTGAGCCACAAATGAGATAGAAAACCTCAGATACTGCACAGTGAGAAAGGTGGTGAATATATGGCATGCAATAGCAAGGGATCGTCTATCAGCCCCCTATACCCCAGAACAGAACAGTGTAGTAGAGAGAGAGAAAAAAAAATCACTCTTCAAGATTATCTGGTACATGCTGCAAATGAAAGACTGGCAAGTAAATAATGGGAGGAAAGTTAACATTGCCACCTATCTGCAAAACAAATTCCCATCTATGCTACAAATACCACCTCATATAAGTTCCAGCATGGAAGAAAGGACACCCAGGTTAGGGCATATTAGAGTGTTTGGTTCTAAAGTCTATGCCTATGTGTCAAAAGAAAAGAGAGCCAAACTGGATTGCAGTTGTGAGGAAGGAGTGATAATTCGATATTCACAGTACTGCAAGGGGGACAGAATCCTAGATCTTCCCACACAAACAAAAAAAAAGCATCATTATTTATTTAAACTACAATTCTTATCCTCCTCAGCATGCATGAGTAATGGTAAGAGATTATAGGAGCTGTTGTCAGGATTAGCCCAGGAAACTCCAGGAGACAGTACAGATTCAATCCAGCAAAGTTTAATGGCCTTACTCCCGTTACAGAAATCTTCTCAGAGTGAGAGCAAATTCCAGGGTCACCCTCCCAACCTCCCTTGCATTCTTTAGGGAGGGTTCAGTCTCATCCTCTTATCTGTTCCTCGTTGCTCTGGTGATGAGAGTAAATTCTTAACCCCTCTTGTCCTGACTCTCACATCTGTAGTCCAAAATATCTAGAAGGATACCTTATAACCTGTTCTTCTTAATAGCCTCGTCCTGGTCCACTAGACCCAAATGCCTAGCATGGTTAGGTCGGTAGCAGAAAGTTTGATTACTAAGTCAGCCCTGCGGTCTTTGCCAATATTACTTTGATTGATTATGTGCCATCAAGTCGTTTTCAACTCCTAGCGACCTAGACGATAGATTTTCTCCATGAGCATCTACTTCCCTAGTCTGTTCTTTCAAGTCTCACAATGGTGCACTAATCACCATTGTAACAGTCCATCCACTTTGCTGCTGGCTGTCCTCTTCTTCCCTTTCCTTCTACCTTTCCCAGCATTAGAGCCTTTTCCAGAGAGCTGGGTCTTTGCATAATGTGTCTGAAGTAGGATAACTGGAGGCTGGTCATTTGTGCCTCAAGTGAGAACTCTGGGTCTCAAAGGCCAGGTATTCCTATCCTATTCCTTTAAAGTCCAAATATTATTTTACAATCAATATATTCAAGCAAATTAATATTATCTGTTAAGTAGCAATATTCCTTTTGCTATGCATTCAAACATCGCCAGAATTCCAAATTCAAAGGAAAGACAGTTAGCAATTAGACATAAGACATTTGCAGTGTAAATACATGTGAAGCAATCTGAGTCATGAATATATTTCCAGAGGCTGTTGAGAATATCTTAAATCATCATTACTACTGAAAAATATAAAGGAAGTATCAGTGGAAGAAATTAATGTCAAACTGTTGGGGGTAACAAATCATTGCCATAAGACAATACAGAAACAAATAAAGTTCAAGAAATACTTACTATATCATACATGGTTTCCTATTCATACTTCAAGAAGAGATCAGAAAAAGTTTCTACCACTTAACAGGCATTCTGGATTAATTGCCATAATCTGTAGACAATCATCATAAGGGGTTTATGGGATCTGATATCCAGCAAGAGGTTATCAGATTGGAGAAGTCTTCACTACACAGATGGGAAGGGAAACTGGAAAAGAGAATCTATGAAGGAGGTATGTGGGAGACGCAGTGGCCTAAGTAATAGTGTCTCTAAAATAGACCCAATGACCTGATAGTCCATATAACATATTACTGTACAAACAGGACCAGCAACAAAACATCACAAGATGGGGAGAATTTTCTGTTTGGAGTTCCATGGATGACAGTCCTTCCATAGGTTCCTCAACTGTCAGATAGTTTGTTATAACTAATCATTGAATGTGCTCAGTCATCACGAAACTGCTTCATGACAGCAAGGAAGCCAGCAAGGTCCTAAATGTTTTTTGAACCTCTGCAGACCCTGCCCATCTTCCAAGCTTGCTTATGCTTCCCTAGTTTTTTTTCTGCCAGTACCATTTAGGCTTCTTAATGGCCTTAACAGTGAAAATGATAGGCTAGGACCAGTTGGTTATTTTGGACAGATTCAAGCATAGCAAACAACAGTTGTGTGAAATTAGTTCCCTCTTATTGTCTGAAGCATTTACTCATGAAATCATGAGGAGTCTGGTAGCCTCTTTTCCAACTGACAAATTTAATTAAAAAGCATCAGCTTCCATGAGCTACAGCTCAGTTCATCAGATGCAATAATGATGCATCTGATTAATGGATCTGATAAACTGAGCTACAGCTCACAAAAGCTAAGGAGTCTGAGCTGGTGGGGCCCAGGAGGAGAGCCTTTTCTGTCATGGCACCCTCCCTCTGGAATATCATTCCTCCAGAGATCAGATTGGCCCCATCACTTTTGGCCTTCTGTAAGGCCTTGAAGATGGCTCTGTGCTCAAGCCTGGGGCCCCAGGTGCATGATGGAGCCTGTCTCCTGGTTATCTTGAAAGTGAATGATGTTTGTAGTTTTTTCCCCAGCTGCTGTATGTTTTATGTTTTTTATATATGCCTTTATCTTTTTTTAATGTTGTTAGCTGCCCAGAGTCATGTACTTGAGATGGACGGCCATATAAATTGAATGAATGAATGAATGAATGAATGAATGAATGAATGAACGAATGAATGAAATTGTTAGTCAGAAAAGGGGCTACCAAACTCCATCTGTTTTTTTGCCACCATAGACTAACATGGCTCTCCTCTTAGAATTTGCTCATGAAATGTATCAGATATTTGAAAATGAATTACTTCTGTCTAATGTAGTCAGCTGGTTTTCTGAGTATTTGTCAAATTATTTTAAATACTGTTTACACAATTGTGAATTATCATTATGCAGCCCATAGCAGGTAGGGAAGAGGACTGAAGAAGGAGGACCAATGAAATAATGGAGAAGAGAAGCAAAAATTGAAGTATAGAGTGGTGCCTTTTTGAAGATACAAGCCACGTTTCTGTACTTTGCTCTCAGTGGTCCAACTAGGGCTGGATTTCTAGGCCAAATTCCAGGATTCCAGGTCCTGGGGAAGGGATCCAAATGACCTAAGAATGGCCAGGGACAGCAGTAAATACTGATCACTGCAACTCTTCTTCTTTTGAGCAAGTATATGATGATGGTTGCTTATTTCATTCATTAATCTGTTTTACAAGTACATTTTTCCTACAACTGAATAACATATGCTGCCAGCAAAGCAGTATTTATTCCCATTATCCAACTGAAGGGCATTATTTTAATATACAATTTTTTATACTCTATATACATTTCACATAATGTATAAACATACATATAACAGTGCACTTTATCTTATAAAGGTTTAACTTGCAACTTGCTTTTGCCTTCTAAAGAGCACAGCGTGTCCCCCCCCCCCCCAATATCTCTTTGTTAAATGCCTGATTGTCTTCGAATAAACAATTAGCTTGGTACAAGGTTGAAAAGTTGCAAAGAAAGAGGCCCCTGGAATTCCACAGAGATAAGGAGGTGCTAACACATGGTATTTCCTTGGTAACAAGAGAAGAAAGTTGAGCTGACTTTCTCCTTCTGGGATCCACCTTCCCTCCTCCCTAGATCATCCCTGCATTTCCTTGTATGGGTATGAGGGGATGTACTATCTGATTAAAAGTTTGATACATTTGTAAATGTCTATAAATTTCTGATGTTTGTTTTGCAAGGTGTGGTTTCAATCAGCATTCATTGCCACGGTGTTGATTGGGCTCACCCAGTTGTGTCTTGATCAAAATACATCTGTTAACTTTCACAGAAGTCTCGTCTCAAGTTTTGTTTGGCTCTCTAAAACTTGGGTAGCATAGAGTGCCTTACACAACCATCAAACTGCACCGCTAGCTATGCTCCACCAAGCTGAAACCAATCTATGGCAGACCTAGATCTTGACTGAACTCAAAGGAAGCCAGCTAGCTTTTATTTTGATGGGAGACAAGCAGGAAATCCCAGGCAAGATTGTAGGCTAAAAGTTGAAAAAGCATCCTGAAAAAAAGGAATAGCAAGGTACTTCTGCATCATTGCTAGAAAAATCTAGCCGAAAATCAGGAATTGGACTTGATTTATGTGACCCTTCACCTTTGAAGCTGAAAACTTTAACAGCCGGGTCATTTCATGTTTCAGAAGGATGCCAATATCTCTGATTTTATGGAGCCAGGCCACTCAAGAGGTTTGTCTAGTTTTTGGAGGAATGAGATATAGGGCTGCCTGGCTAGCTTGGGCTCAACTTGGGGAGTCATACATTTTTAAAGGACAAGACATAAATCCTTAAAATAGTGATAGTTTTAAATTGTCTAAGCCAAAGCAATGTTTAAGCTTGCATGCTGACTAGAAGATGAACTATTTAATACGTACGTTCACAGGAACAGTAAGGTAAATTATAGATGGTATAACTATACATTGTTTATTGTTTATTCCATAGGTGCTACGTGGCTATATGTGATGAGTTTTCGGGGTATTAATCACATAAATAAATACCAACTTCATGTAGTCTTTTAGCAAGACACAATGCCATACAAACAAAAAGGTAGAAAAAGATAGAAAACTGGTTTCTTTCATTCCAATCTCTGTATAGGCAATCAAGAATCAACTAATATGATCTCTGAAATTATACATATTTATTCATTCATTCATTCATTCATTCATTCAATTTATATAGCTGCCCATCTCAGACCAGTGACTCTGGGTGGCTAACAACAATAAAAACAATCAGCATTAAAAACAGTACAAAAAACAGTACAAAAATGAAATATAATATGCAGTCAAGAGATCTTAGAAAACCGTTGGTATCAACACAACCGTGAAATGGGGTCCTTCACACACTCGGGGCCTCAGGCCTGGACATAAAGCCAGGTCTTCAAGGCTTCAATTTTTTCCATTAAAAGACTGTAAATTTTAGACAGAGGGAGACAGGAGGAGAAAAGAGTGATGCTTTATAATACTGCTGATTTTTAAAATTAAGAATAACGTTTAGCCAATTTTGAAAATTTTGAAAAAAAACATGTAGACTTTTATCTTTTATATTCTACAGCTAAATTGATAGTAAATCTCTCACTAATTTTAGACATATATTTTATTAGTTTCTATTAGCATTTTTAAATCATTGTATCTTACAATTAGCTTGTGCTTCATTGCTCAGATTGGTGTTAGCACTACACCTTTATTCATACAACTTAGAGTTGTAAAATTTTATATTAGGTTAGTAAAAGTAAGCTTTAGTTCCTGCTGAAATGAATGTAACATTTACATCCTTGAAGTTTTATGTTATCTTATGCCAGTCTATGACTAAAACAAAAGATCATCGTTGTAGTTGATTTTCCTGAAGTGTTAAAAAACATCCAGTTTTCATCAATATGGTGAATTCTGCCTTGACTTCTCACATCTTTATACAAGCTTGCTTCAGTGGATGCTGTGGTATTAAATCAGAATTTTCGTGATCACCTCTGACTGAAATTAAACTGTATGGATTTGCTTGTCTGTAGGGCAGCCAGCCCTGTGCTGGCTGGGTATTCTGGGAATTGTAGTCCTAACCAATATGGAAGACATTAAATTGGGGAAGAATATTGCAGTATATTCAAGCCATAGAGTTTAAAGCATCTTCAGTAGCGTTTATACAGGGCACTTTAATCCCACACAATTTTAAAGCAGCAGATATACATGTGTAATGTGAAAAAGGAAACACCAATATCCATATTCATCCTGATTCAGAAATTAAGGAGTAGAAGCCAGAATACATGGGAGATGCCTTATTAATTTATAAAATATTTCTGTTCTGCTTTTCCTCATATGCAACACCAGGGTGAGCTCTTGCATACATAATCAATTACTTTAAAAAACCAGAATTTTAAAACTGTTTGTTATCCAAGAGCCCTAATAATAGAGGGCTGTAACAATTTTCTAATACAAAAGCAGATGGAAATGTTTTACGAATTAAAATGCTTGGCTCAAATGGTATAGCCTAGCTAATACCTAACTGGAGAAAGCATGTCAAAGCTGGGGGTCAACTGAGAAAAAAAATCCCCTTTGTAATAGTATAAAAGAGGCATTAATTTATAACCTATTTCAAAAAACTAAGGAGATAGGAAAAGAGACAGACCTTGTTGGTACATCTCCAGATTAAAATTTTCTGGAAGAATGAATTACAAACCATTTTCCTACATGGCCCTGTCTGTGAAGTCACCAGCGACCAAGCTCCACTTGCAGACTTTGCCTTTACATTCCTAGCAGAACTTCTGGATTGCTCCCAAGGAAATTACACGGATGTTTCCATGAAGTCAGCAGGAGCGAAACTTCACCTTTACACAACCACACCCAAGAGGGAATATGCAAGAGAGCGCGTGCACCGGTGGTGGGAGGGCTGTCCGATTTGGGTGGCAAAGATCCGGACCACCCCAAGATTCAGCCAAGAGCCTAGCGGACACCCGGATTTTCGCAGCCAGCTGCGAGGGTCGAAGGAAAGCAAAGGGGAGGAGCGGTCTGCAGGGAGGTGGGCGTGGCTGGAATCTGGTCCTTCCCCCCTGCATCTAATTACGAGCGGCGGGAAGAAGGTGGAGACTTCTCTGTCTTCCCATTGGTTGGGAGAGCTGGGGGCGGGGCCGCGGCCGTTGGGCGAGGAGAGGCCACTGCGCCTGCCTGGCGCCGGCCGGCCACCTCCCTCCTTTCAGTGCCGCTTGGCAGGCGCGGCGGGAGCTGCTAGGTGGAGTTAGCCGCCGCCGCCCCGCCGCCGTCTGAGGGGAGATGCTGCGGCTGCCCGGAGCCGCCCTCCGGCTCTGACTCGCCGGGACCGCCGGCAGGCTCGGGAGAGACTCATGAGCACCGCCTTCCCCGCGCCCGGGCGTCGCCGCCCTTCTCCTTCCCAGCGCCGGTAGCCGGGCCGGCGGGCGGGCGGGCGGCATGTCGTCGTCGACGTGGCTGAGCTGCCGGCTGGCGCTGCGCTTGGGCTCGGCGGGCCCGGCCGGCTCCTCCGCGCGGGCGTCGCGCCTCGGCGGGTGCCGCTGCCTCCTCCTCCTCCTCCGCCGGCGCCTGAGCGCCCTCCGGCGCGCCCCCCGGCCCGGAGACGGACCGTGGCTCCCGCCCGCGGCCTCCTGCTCGGGCTCCCCGCGGCCGCTGGGCACGCACCCCAAGAAGGAGCCGATGGAGGCGCTCAACACGGCGCAGGGAGCCCGCGACTTCATCTACAGCCTGCACTCGACGGAGCGGAGCTGCCTGCTGAGGGAGCTGCACCGCTTCGAGTCCATCGCCATCGCGCAAGGTAAGGCCCGGCGTCGGGGGGAGCGGGGGGCGCCCTCCCCGCACGTGTGAACGCCCCCGGGCGCGGTGCTGGCCGGCGCGCCCGCCCGGACACGCGTCTCTGGCGGGTCAGCAAGAGCGTCGGCCTCGGGAAGCGCGTTGGGGGGCGCATCCCGCGTGCAGGCTGGCTTTCTTGGGCAGTCGCATAAACACGTGTACGCACGCAGTCCTTGGGAGTGAGACTGAGGAGAGCCTCGCTTGGGAATGCTGGCATCTGCCCTTGAGGGCCTGGCGATTTCCCTTTAGGGCAGGAATCCAAACCAGCCCCTGGGCCCGGGCATGAAACGCCTCTGGGACAGTATAATTCCGCTTATTTGTACTGGGCAAGCAAACGCTTCCAAGTTACGAAGAGGGTGCCCCAAACAGGCATGGGCGTGCCTGCGACTCGCTGTAGGAAAACACTCTGCAGTCCCTGGTGCACGGCAGCGGCTGACTGGGCACGTGCAGCTGTGTTTTTTTAGCTTGCTGCTTTTCCAGCCGAATCCCACGCCTGATGGGAGTCACAGAACCGGCTTCTGTGCCCCGGGCGATACCTGTATGGTCTCTTTCTCGTATTTTCCTTCAGCTGCGGGGCTGTGCCAGACGGTGGTGCAAGAAGACTCTCAGTGTGTGACTTGGTTGCCTCTTCCTGCAGATCTCTCTTATTAAAAAGGAAAAAAAAAAGATTTCTGGAGGTGCACGGTGTTTCCAGAATTTTAGTGTGTTAGAATGCTTTTGCATTTATTTATTTTATTTTTTGTGGTTTAATATGTTGTGTGCGTATCCTTGTGTTTAGGTTCTGTCTTACAGTTCATTGGTGTGCTTGATCGTGTCCAGCTTAAGCTTGCACACAGGGACTGACAACTTTTTAGCACAATTTTACGATGGAACCTCCACTAGCCTGTTGATATTTTAAGCAGTGGAATTTGCATGGGCAGTAATACAGAGTATTTACACAGTTGGTTTAGTTTCCATCAGCTATCAAAGCCACTTTAAAATCCCTGTTTTGAAAATTAAAACACAGATAGGGATATTTAAAAAAAAAAAAGATGTGGTAGAACATGAATTGAAGAAAGAATGCATATTGTGTCATGTGTTACTGAAATATGCATGAAAATATAGGGGAAGATAGTACTTTGGCCCAGTGTTTTTATACTTTTTATTTCTTTGGCTTATTTCTGTCCTCTTTTTCTTAACTCTGCATAATGTTGCCCACCCTCAAGAGGGAATAATATGTGTATGCATATTCAAAACCCCTGAATTTTCACTTTCATTGCCAGTGTTGGTTCCAGCTGTCTCTCAAATTTAATCAATTGAATTATTTACTACTTATTTCTGAGAGCCCATGTAGACTGCAACTTTTCTCAGTAACTGTAGCCCTGATACACAAAACTAGGAAGGGGGCATACATCTGTCAGAGTGGTACCACATAACCATGTTATAGTTTGACATGACAATTGCTAATGTGGACTAGTCCTGCTAGTCCCACCCCCCCAATTGGCAGTTTGTAATTAGCAGCTAACAGATGCACTTGTCTCAGTGGAACCAGGAGAAGGCTGTCCTACACACATGTAGGCTATTCCGGAAGATTGCACATCCTTCAAAGTAAATTGTGTGTAGTTTGGAGAATTAATTCATTTTGTTCTGGTGAGAACAATTATATCAATGGAAGGCTGGCACTGGATTCTGCCTTTCATTTGTAAATGCCTTGCATATTAAGCTGGAGGGTAGCTTATGAATATAGAGCACCAGTTTAACGTGTAAAGCAATAGAATATAAATATTATACTTGACTGAAGATTCAGCTAATTTTGAGACTTTAATCAATTGGATGACAAAACTGAGGTTTGGCCAGTGATAGAAGTTGTAAGATTCCTGATTACTCAATTTTGGAAAGCATTATTTTAATTTTATAGCACAGATTGGATTCACATATGCTAAATCATAATGTAGTTTTTTTTATTTTGGCTTAAAGTGTTGCATGAACTCAACCATTATGTTTTGTAAAAAACCATGGTTTAAGTATCGTGACTAAATCGGTGAATTCAGCCTCTGGGATCACATTTTATACAATATTAGAAGGCAGATCTTTAACTGCTTACAATCTGTGACTTACATCAGGAGGAACAGAAAGGGAAGAGAAGTACAATTTAGTATTAACAAAGGAACTAGTTAAAAAAAAGAAGAGATCTGACATATTTAGATGCAGTTAACCATACTGGTTTACATTAAATCATATATCTAGGCTGTGTTAGTCTAATGTAGCAAAGATAGTCTAATGGCACCTTAAAATGAACAAATTGGTTATTGCAAAATATGGCTAGACATTTCCAGTGTTAAAGTACTTAGGCTGTGCTCACACTTCATGCTAAGTCTTAAGTACTTAATGTGGTTTGCTTCATTTTGGTATAGCCTGATATTAGAATCAAGTTGTTGTGATTTATAGATCATGGGATATAGTTTAGGGTTATAAGTAAAATAGAAGCCTGGCTTATTCAACAAACTTTGGCTAAAGCAAATACCGGCATAGCATGGTGTATGAATCTAGTCTTAACTACGAGCAATTACATTAAATGTACTAGTTATATATGTGAGTTGCATCATAGTGTGAATAATATCCACTCAGCTTTTTCCAAAACAAATGATTGATTTGATTGATTATGTGCCATCTAGTTGTTTTCAACGCCCAGTGACCACATACAGTAGATAGATTTTCTCCATGACAATCTGTCCCTAACCTGTTCTTTCAAGTCTACCAATGGTGCACTCATCACCACTGTAACAGACCATCCACCTTGCTGCTGGTTGTCCTCTTCTTCTCTTTCCCAGCATCAGAGCCTTTTCCAGAGAGCTGGGTCTTCACATAATGTGTCCAAAGTAGGATAATTTGAGCCTGGTCATTTGTGCCTCAAGTGAGAACTCTGGGTTGATTGGTTCAATGATCCATTGGTTTGTTTTCTTGGCTGTCCACGGAATTCTCAGGAGTCTTCTCCAACACCAAATTTCAAAGGTGTCAATACTCTTCCTATCCTGCTTCTTTAAAGTCTGACTTACATATGTGAGTTGCATCATAGTGCAAATAATGTCCACTCAGCTTTTTCCAAAACAAGTGACAGCTAATGATGAGTTTCAGCCTGCATACATGTGATTGTGCAGAAGTCTAAAATAGCTCTAAGAATCTGTTACCTTTAACATTGATTTTTCACTTTCTTTTTAAAAAAGTTGGAGTTGGACAGCTGTCAGCCAGCTTATAAATTCAGAACAATTTAGCTACTTCAACCTTTGAAATGGAAAATATCAAAACTGCTTACTTAGCTTTTTTTAATCTTCATCTGTTACAGACTATTAACTGCAAGCTATTATGCTTAAGTTTTGTATTATATGTATTTAGGAAGTCGCTTGCATTTGACCTTGATCCATGTAATGGTGTCCTTGAAGAAAGAATTTGGCCTGTAGTGTTCCTAGTCTTGGGGATAAGAGATTAGTGTATTATTATTAAGTCTGGGAGGAATGCTTAATAAAAGAAATACTTCCCATCTCCTTCGTCATGTATGCTTGTGTGTTCTTATTCTCTTAATTACAGATTTTTTAACTAGAATTTTAAGTAATTTTCCCAGAGTTTAAACTCCCAACTGCAAGTCAATGTTCCACAGATAGAGGTTAAATCAGAATTCTATTTTGGGTCAGGCTAATATGTTGCCATACCTTCCTTTCAGTATGTTTCTAGATCTAGAGGCTATTTAAATTGGTGTCTGTGAGTTGTGGAACAATGGACACAAGTGCTGAAACTTGCATCAGATGTCAGGCAACAAGTACATAATTTGTGTGATGGCATTACCACATGCATGTTGCTATTTTTTATATTGTTGTGATTTGCAGTTGCTTTTGCCTGTTCAGAGGGCTTTTATTTCAGCACTTCTGTTGTGCATTTCCTTACACTTTCCTTAAAGAGGAAATATGCAACAAAAGTGCTAGAATAAAAGCCATCTGAACACCTTGGGAGAGAGCAGCAATAAATTGGTTCTACGGAAAATCTTGTGCCTAATTTTGCCTTAGTTCTGCACCTTTCCCACTGTGGAATGTCTGCACTTGTTTTTCATGGGTATTTATTCATTTGCAGTGATCCATAAATGTTGTTTTGGGTTTTTAGCCTGTCAGTATTTGAAATTTGTCACCAAGTCCTCACTCGTATATCTGGTGTTAAAGAGGGCATTGGAGGACATACTCTTGGGCATCCATGTGAGTATGGAAAATGTAAAAACAATGAAGGTCCTTTGGCTGCTTCATTTCTAAATAGCTTAACCTAGTAAGAAGCTGAGATAAAGAGATGTATGGTGTGAAGGTTGTTTTTGACAGGAATAAGGGAACAGATTTGTGAATAATTGTTCATTTGCATGAAGTCACATAAAAATATATCCTAGTCATACTGCTCTGTTGGAAGGGCAAAAATTTTACCTTTTTCTTCATTCCTTATTTTTTTGTATCAATCTGAAGATGATTGAAACAAAAAAAATGCTCATTGTTTCTGTTACTTTTAGGATCAATCAAATGATCACCCAGTTTTGGATTTTGGATAGATGTTCATATTTTTCAAATAATAGAAAGCTGAAACATTGGCATTTATGCTTCCATTATTCTGAAACATCACAATAATCCAGTTATGTTCTTGGAAGCAGAGTAGAAGTAGTGGCTGGAAGATTTCTTTCTACAGTTTTGTGGCTATTTAATGTAGATGGATTTGATTCAGTGATCTGTGCTTTAATTTGTACCACCGTTATTCCTCTGGTACATTTACATAGAGGAATCAAAGTAGGTCATAAATTGTGCAAACCAAGAAGTGTAAAACAGTTTCCATAATTTTTTCTCAGAATGCCTAAAAAGTAGAACAGAATTTATTAAAACACATGAAATAGAAACTACTATTGGAGTAGCCAATAAATTGCTTATATAACATATACGCATAAAAATAGGAACAGTTGAACAGCCTTCATGAAAAATGTGCTATATGGAGATGACATGGTAGTGATTCAGGAATGAAGGTTTTGATTGCAGATATAATAAATGTTCCTTACGTTTGTAAAATCTATTATATCATCAGATATAATTCTTTGTATATTAATCAAGTTACAGTAATTATCTTATGTGATATCAGTCGTGCTAGATTAACAGATGATTAAATGCCAAACACAAATCCACATATCCGAATTGTATCATAATATTACTTGTAACATTTAAATATGTTTTAGATACATACCAGTGTCAAGAATAATGTGAAACTACAAAGAACAATGTAGAAAACAACAGAGTTTGACTTTTTATTCCATCTTGTAAAAACACATTACTTAGGTGATCATTTTTGCATTAGGACACATGCAGCGAATCACAGGTCTTGCAGCTAATTATTATTGTCCAAACTCCTTCCAGGAACTTTCCATCCTATAGGAAGCATTGTAGGGAGACCAGGGCTATTATTTTACTTAATATCAGGCCAGAAATAGAAACTGCAACAATACAGCTTTGTACTAAGAGTTTATAAAATGCAGTGTGAGCTAACATGGAACCCTCATGAATTAATATTCCATCTGGAAATTGATCCTTTTTTCCTAATGAGGACAGTATTTTTTTTCCTCCTCAAATTGTCTGGTATTTCACCCATTCTCCCCCAGAATATCTCAGATATAGTACATAAAGATTGGCGCTGGCAACATCCTGTGGGCTCCAGGTGTCAGAATTCTCAGCAGTGCTGATGCAGGCTTAGGAATTTTGGGAGTTAAAGTTTATACACCTGGAAGTTGCCATGGCTGGAACTACCATTTTGTTTTGTTCTTAACATTTTCACCAACCTCAGCTCTTTCAGAGCTTTAATCTTTCTGACATTATCCCTGCAGTTCTGGGGTACCTATATTTACTCTTCGTTGGTCACCTATACTTACTCTTCCTTGGTCACCTGTTCCTCTTTCCCATTCTTATGTGTATTTTGTTTTGTTTTCTGATTTTCACTAACATTTTTTACTCACCTTAACAAATTAATTCTTCTTTATACACCTATCCCAACCAAAGGTCCTGCATTTTTAGGTTATACTTGCTATAGGAGCAGGGCTGAGCCTGTAGAATGAAGGGCTGGAGAAGCCTTCTGAATCCACACATCCTCCCTCCTCCTGCTTCCATAGTATATTGGTTTGGTAGTTATTGCTGCCCCTACTTACCTGCTAGGATGGCAGGCCTTTACCTGATGTCCTCACTCCAAACTTAGGGTGTGAAAGAGGGGTAGAGCCTGTACAACTTAAATTTCTTATTAACAAGAGGTCAGAAAGTGGATTAAAATTTCATACTTTCTGTGCAGGTAGTCCTCATTGACAGTAATTGGGACCAGAATTTCTGTCACTTAGTGATATGGTTGTAAAGTGCAACATCAGGTAACCACGCTTAGGGATGACAATCCCAGCAGTGTCTGTTGCTGTCATTAAGTGAAAATCACATGTGGTTAAGCGAGGACCACATGTGATTGCCACTTGCAATTTCCTGCCAGGTTCCCACAAGCAAAGTCAGTGGGGAAGCTAGCTGGAAGTTGCAACTCCTGGGCAGCTCACAAGCAGACCACAGGGCAGGTGAGTAATATGGAGTGAGGCGGAGGGTGCTGCGGCAAGTGTGTGCTGGTTGGGGAGGGGGTACTATGGGTGCAAACATGCTACAGAGTACAAGATCCCTGGGTTGTCATACTCTGTAGGGGGCTCTTCAGGAGAAAAAGCAGGAACGATTTGCAACCTTCCCTGCCGGCTTCCCCATTGACTTTGCTTGTGGGAAGCTGGCAGGGAAGGTCACAAATGGCAATCACATGAGCATGTGAGCTTGCAACCATTGTAATTGTGAGTCGATTGCCAAGTGCCCAGATTGTGATCACATGACCATGGGGTGGTGTGACAGCCGGAACTTTGAGGACTGGTTGTAAGTACCATCCGTTCAGCACCATCACAGCTTCAAACGGTTGCTGAATGAGTGGTCATTAACCCAAGACTACCTGTAGTGTTATCTTCTGGCCCTGCAGTGTGGAGATATGTGACTAAGGAAATCAGCACCCTCCCCTCTGAACCCCACAAGTTAGGTAGGGATGTGTGTGTGTATTCCTTTTTAACTTAAGTAATCACATGCAAAAGATGTGATTCAGAGGTGGAAGAGGTGAAGTACTGAGTGTGCAGTTGCAGCATCTTAAAACACCCCCCAATAGATATATAGAGAAAAATATAAAGTTCTGCAGACCACAAGATAATGCTGGTCTTCTCAGAGGCAACTCTGAGGTACAGTTATGAAATTCTAACTTGCACAAAAATACAAAATGCCACAGCTTGTATGGAGGCAGTAGATGCCAGGGGCAGTGAATTAAACACCCATCCTCAACTAAAAAATGAATTTTATGCAGTAGTCGTAGCTATGTTGTTTTTAAGCTATACTTTCAGAGAGAGCTGTTTTTCTTGAAATGGGTTTCTCTGTATGCCACTTCTTCCTGAAGTCCCTCCCAGATCCCTGAGAGTGCCAGTTAGCTAATTCTGAGGCTGCTGGGGAGATGGAAGGCAGTCTTAGGTGCCAGCTTCTGCCTTTTAAAAAATAAACCGTTTTTCTCCCCAGCAGAAGGCGGGGGGGGGGGGTTGTACATGACACAAGGTCTTCACTGGCCCTTCTGAAGATGTGGATTCCATGTCTAAGGTGAGCAGATGTGGACGGAAAATCAGGAATGGAGGTCGAGAGAGATTGCCTGCCCATTAACTACTCTTGGCAATTTGTCCTGAATCACAAGTCACCAAGAAGGACAAAAGAAAATTACATACATGCACTATATGATTGTTACTGTTGGCTGTCAGCCTCTTTGTGTGTTGTACTGCCCCTTGATTTGCACGGCTAAATCATTTCCAGCTTAGAAGTGCAGGAGAAATTGTTTTGGCCACTTGCATCTGAAACTTTGGCAGTTTATTTTGCTATTTATTAGTCAACTCCAACAGCTCAAGGCATTTTAACATATACAGACAAAACCAAGAATAAAACCCAAAATAGCAGATAGCATTATCCAGAGGGAACAGTAACCATCACCCTACCAACAGAGATAAAACCAGACAAAAAAGTCCCCCAATCAGCCTAATTCAAGAGCTGGGGGAAGAACCATGTTTTTAATGCTCTTTTAAAGGCTGGTAAGATGGGGACAAAAGGTCGTCTACCTGAGTCCTGCTCAGTGACATTGCTTAATTAATGGGATGAGGAGTGAGCCAACTCTGTCAGATCTTACGAGATGGACAAAAAGCATAGGAAACAGGCAGTCCCCCAGATAACCTGGCCCTATGCCATGTAGGACTAAAGATGTAAACCAGCACCTTAAATTGCACCTGGAAGCCAACTAGTAACATGGACATAATGCCATCTGCATCACTGCTTGTGCTGCTATGTCCTGGACCAGCTGTAGCTTCCAAATGGTTTTCAGTGGCAGCTCCATGTAGAGCTCATTGCAGTGATTCATCTCAAGGTGACCAAGGCATGAATGATTATAAGAAGTACGTCCTGGTTCAGGAAAGGGTGCAGCTGGTGCCAGATATGATCCCATGTGAAGGCCCTCCTGGCCACAGCTGCTACCTGCTCTTCAAGCTGGAGCTGTGAGGACCCCCAGTTTGCACACCAGACCTGAACGGGGTAGTGTAGCCCTTTTCAGGGCCAAATATGGAGGATTCCCAGCACCAGGGGGCCCAGACATGCACAGCTACTCAGTCTTGCCAGGATGAGTTGAGCTTGTTCCTCCCCATCCAAACCCTCATAGCCTCTAAGCACTGGGACATGATTTCAACAGCATTGCTTGTCCAGCCAAAGGACGAGATACATAAATGAGTATCAACTGCATATTGATAATAGTTGACCCTGAACCAACTAATGAGCTGACCCAGTGACCTCATGTACTTGTTAAATAGGAGGGGTGAAAGCACCAAGCCCTGAGGCACCCTGCAAACAACCCACCCCAAACTGGGTGTGTAGGTTTTGTTGCTAGCAGTTTTTTGCTTTACTCTGTTGCTCAGTTGAAGGGTGGGCTGGTCAGTGCATGAGTAGTTCATAACATGGGAAGAATGATGTTATTAAGGACAACCACAGGATGCTGGGAACCAGTTTGTGGTGATTTGGTGGGGCTGAAAATGATATCTGTGTGGAAATGCCCTATCTTCACTTGGTCAGAACGACAGGGCAGATTGAAAACTTCTAGGTTTGGATAAGTTACAATTAATGAAAATTTAAAATGTTCAGCTAAAAGTAAAGTAATGTGATGTTTCTTTTGTATGAAAAACTTTTTAGCATCCAGATTTCCTAAACCACTGGTACCATTTAAGATGTCAATGAAACAGGTAGCATCACCAGAACTACCTAGTGCTTTGGGTACAGTAAATTTTGCTACTTGCTGATAAATAATGCATGATGTGAGTAGATGGTGCTATCCATAAAACAACCTTACATGAGCTTACTAATGTTTCCCCATCAAATTATCTGGCATGTTCTAATATAAATGCCCTTGGTTAATTCTGTCTGCATTGGCATTTGATTTCTTTCAGAGTAACAATAAGGAGATGAGGGCTTTTGCTTGTAAAATAAAAATTACCCAAATTAACTGCCCAACTGGTCTAAAAGAATCGTAAGCCAAATTCTTAATCAGAATTTGCTTGCAGTTTAGTTTAATCTGGTCCCACTTTAATTAAGGGGATTACATTAGTGTTTTGAGCACATATGCTAGTTCAGATGGAATGAGAATTGCTATATCTGAAAAGCATATACATTCTGTTAAGGCCACTAATACACTTTTTATTATGAGTTCTTTTTAGTTTAATTTAGGGAACTGACATTTTAACATCTTTGTCTCATCTGGATGTAACAACAAACCATAGTTTGAAAAACAGCAGCCTTTTCTGCTGCTTGCTTCCAAGATTGTCTTATTCATTAGTAGAGTTACTCTAAAAGATTCTGTTGAAGAGGTGTTTGGCTTTGGGTCACATCTAATGTTAAGCTACAGTGTTTATTTGCATGAGATTTAGGAATTTACCCCAAATGACTTAATGTGCTCTTTTAAGTTTGAAGCAAGTGGTTGTTGTCATTGTAAGTTGTGGGTTTTGATTCCATGTGTAGTTTACACATTGTTGTTCCTGCTGGCCTTGAATCACCTGCCAGTCATTTCTGTAATGATGAAAACAAGCTGCTTTTCTCTGCCTACTTTCTCTGCACTGGCTGTAATTTCATTCATTTCTGATGTGTTATTTTTTATGAAAGGAAAGCCTTACAAGGCATTCCTGCCCACCTGATAATTTTCTTTACATTTTCCAGCATGTGTTCCAGCACAAGGCATGATTCAAATATGGCTGACCCCAAAGAAACTGGTGCACAGCTTGATCATACGAGTGCTTCCTTATCCCCTTCACCCTCCATTTATTTATTTACTGGTCCAAGTTGCTAATTTATGGCTTACATTTGCCATACAGAAATGTAAAGCTATAGTTTATAGGTTCAGGTGTAATGCCAAACTGTTATCCAGAGTTGATGTGATTGTAGCACACAATGAAAGAAAAAATATACAAGTCTGAATCTCATTTCCATTAGCACCATAATTGTTTGACTTAAGCTTATTAAATATTTAATACAAGCTGGGTTCACACATCTCACCAAACTGTAAACTATGCCTCACAAATAACAGTGGCCAGGTTGAAGCAGTCAGTAAGCCAAAAGCAAACTAAGTCACACTGTGGTTTTAGTGTGACCTATGATGCCAGACCCAGTTTCACTTTCTGAAATTAAATGAAACAAACAATGGTTTCCCCCGTGTTGTTACTAAATTCTAACATTTCTAAATATCAGTAGTAATTATTATGGATAAACTGTACATTAATACAATTCATCATGTTTTTTGCTCCAAGTTAAAAATGTAGGGAACGTTATATAAAAAGAAATGGAAAAAAGATGAATTACCTTTTGTCTTTCCAATCTTTTATTTAGATTACCATGGCATTCTTTTACGTAAGTATAAAGTAATAAAGGTAATTCAGTTTGGTCCTAAAATATAAATACTTGCATACTTGCATATTCATCATGCTATCTTTTTTTCTGGGTAAACAGTGTTATGCACAGCATAGAAAAAGAGTAGGAAATAATAAGGACAAGAAAAAATAAAATAGTAAGCAAAAAAGATAAGGAAAGTAAAAAAGAGACATAACTAAGTAATTTACACTAACACCATTGGCTATACCTCTCCATACTTTGTGGTTCTTGCAAACCATTCTTGGTTCACCAAATACATATATCATTTCATAATTTATCTTTTATTCTTTCAAGTTTCTCTCTTATTTTGAGAACCTCGTCAGCTCCATTGAGCCCACAAATGATTGTTCTTTCCCTTCCTCTTAATCCATTCACTCTTCTTTTGCCATTCACTTTTGTTCATTCTTTCTGTATGACTAAACCATCTCAGCATATTACTTTCTTGTTGGTCACTCACTTTTGTATTCAATCCACATTTATTTATTTCAAATCTACTTTTCAATCATCCACTGTCACTCCCCTATGAATCTCTAAAATACTCCCACCAACATTCCCTTACTTCACTTTCACCATGAAAGATTTCATCAGTTTTATTTTTAATTCCATTCACTCTGCTGGAAGTTCCTTTTTTTTTTTTAATTTTAAAATTGAAAACATAATCCATAAATTTTTGTAAAATTCCATCAAAAATTTACATTTCCGTCAAAATTGCTCTGCATTTTCTCTGCCTTTTAATATCTTAACTGTACTTTGCTCTCCTTGACTACATTTGTTGCAATTATGTTTTTCTGTCTTTACATACTATATATTATCTTTATTTTATTTTTTTGCTGCATTCATTGTCTTGTATACATTTTATAATCCACAGCTTTTCTCACTTCATCGTTGAAGAATAAACCTTTTCATTCTTCTCATTAACGTAGTTCCACATACTTTTATACAGAGTTGTAGAGTCAGTCGGAAGCAATTCTTGGGTTACTGGAGTCGAAGTCGGTGAAAATGTACCGACTCCTAATAAATTTAAATTGTATATAATATAAATAATATGTTAAAATTTCCTATTTCATAGATAGTAATTTGATTAACCTATTTTTTTCAGGATATATTTCAATTTCAAGTTCTCTGCAAATTTCAAAATATAACATATTTTGGAAAGATATAATTAGTATATTTATAATTTATTTCCTATATTGATACATAATTGAAGGAGTCAGAGTCGGAGGTACCATGAATAAAGGAGTCGAAGGTTTTACGTGCTGACTCCACAGCTCTGCTTTTATAGCACTTTGTATCATAATTCTTTCCACTTTGTTCTTAGCAAATTTCACACGCTCTTTTGTCCACTTCCCATTCTTTTGGGAGTACCTTCTGATACTTTTTCATATAGGATTAATACTTATTCTTTTAGTCATTTTTTCTTACTTTCTTTCTTGCTTTCTTGCTTTTGTTTCACGGCCATTTTTGGAAAGGTCCACTTGTGATACTACCAAAAAAAAAAAAAAGATATATTCCACATTCAGAATGTCTAATTTTCTCAATCTTTTATAATAAACAGTCAAATCAATCAATTTTTACATGTACATTTATTCCTTTGCCATATGTATTTTTGAATAGACATGCCTCAACCATTTATTTGAAACAGGGCTTTCTCTAAGCAGATACTCACCAAAGATTCATTCTAATTTATTCTTGCATCTCCAAATGACCCCATCACTTTTTCTGCCCTCTCTCAGCTTGTTTCCACTTATCCTTTCATGCTACCTAGTAGAATAATTTTCGCCTGGATGGTGTTCATTTGGAATATTTCATAATTTTTCTCAAAATGCATCTCTTTTAAAACACTACCCTACCAACTAGAAGGCATTCATATTTTGATGGCTTCATTTCCACCACTACCCCACCCTTCCCTTACAATAGGTGTTTTCTAATAGTGAAGAAGGATAATTAGGCAGGAAAGTACTTATCTGAGCTCTCAGGACTTTTTATCCATATTTTATCCATGAATGATAACTATTTTTTTGCCTTATAAGGCCAAAGGCAGGAAGTTGTTAATAAGAATTATGTTTGATAAATATCTGCATATTCATGTAAAACCTGCAAATGAACAATTCAATTGAAGCCTTTGCTAGTTCTCATAATCTATTTCTAAGATAATATTCCAGTTGTTGAAATAAGGTTAAAATATTGATTTGGTTTCTGTGCCTCTTATCCACCAGTCGAGACATCGTCTGTTGTACAGTGCCATTTTTAAAGGATTTTTGAACAAAATCTTCCTTTGTACAAAGCAAAATAAACTGCCTTTGTTGTAATGTATTTAAAATTCTCACCATCTTGCTATCTTGGCAAGTGGCTTGCTGGCTTGGCCTTAACAGACAGATTGGAAGGAAACTACATACTTATATATACGCTGAAATGGTACTGAATCTGAGGCACAGAAACTAAATTCAGGGAAGGTAATTGTTCAATCTGCATATGTAGATTCTTCTTTTTATATCAGGCCACTATTTTATCAGTGGTTCTGGACTGACAAATACTTCTTTTGCATTGTGTTGTATCTATTTCCTCCTGTTAGTCCAGGAGCTTTGCATGGAGAGGCAGGTTAGACATTGCTAAATAACTCACCAGTCAAAGCTAAACTTTTATTAATGACACCATGCAATATATATTTGGGTATGCACTTTACTTGAACCCATAATGGACTTTAGTTTTTACTGAATGTGATATGTGAATGCAGGCACAGTGGTTTGCAAACAAGGTCTCATAACTTAGTGTTATGTATGACTTGCTTGCAGTACTAATAAATGATATCCATTTGCCGTAATTCCTTGCCAAGGAATTGATCAGTACTTTTGCTATTAAATCAGAATCAACGATCTATAGCAGTGTTTCTCAACCTTGGCAACTTTAAGCTGTGTGGACTTCAACTTCCAGAATTCCCCAGCAAGCGTGCTGGCTCTGCATATCTCCAAAATGAGTTCAGGGTGTGTGTGTGTGTGAGTGTGAATGACAAGTACTTTTATATTGCTTCAGTCAAGTGAATCTAATTAGCTTTCAAGTAAAGAGAAATGTATTATATATTACAAACATAAATTAAACCGTAATTTAACAACCCACAAACCTTAAACTTCATAAAATTGCAATAAATCTTACCATACACTTCCCCGATACCTCCTCCTCATATCCTTAATTCCCTAATATGGCTGCTAAATACCCCAGAAGTTGCACTGCCCGTTTTCGGTGGTCAACTGCTAAGAAACAGAGGCACAATTTAACACTATTTGGGGGCAGCAAGCAATTAAAAACAGGCCTGCAAACCTTCATTTAGCTCCAACACATAACCCCACTTTGACTTCACTGCATTGCCTGCCCATTCCAGCCTATGGTCACTAAAAATTGCTCACGTTTCTGTTAACTTACAACAGGGTACAAAGTTCTTATTTTTGGATTGCTGGAAAATGCTCTGTAATCAGTGCTTAGGCTACAACTTTTCTTCTGTAGTCATAGTCTGATGTTCACACTGCAGTAGTAGATTGCTGGGAAATAAGGATCCTTGTTTTTAACATAATTTATTTCCATTGTAATTAAAACCAATTTAAATTCCTGAGTAATCCTTGAAGTCAGTGGAAGGTGATGCAGATTTCTGACAGGGAGCTTTTTGATAGCGATAAATCAATGTTACAGAATTCTTCTAGGCAGCTTATTTTTTTTATATAGTGTTGGTGCCGAGGTCCAGGTAGTTTTGCCTTCCCTAGCTAAGGATGGATTTTATCACGGTAATGAAAGGATAAATCATTTTCTTTAGAAAGTCTACATCTTGCCCATTCTTTGAATATCATCAGCCATCTTAAATTGTGAGACACTAATACAGTGGTAAAGTGGAAAAAGTGTTGTGTCATATTTGGTGACTGAAGAGTCAGTTTTTCAATTCCAGTTAAGCTTGTGGAGAATCCCATCTACCACTAGTTGTGCATTCTGATGTAATGAAGCTTGAGACTCTTAATGTCTGTTGTCATTGTTTGAAGTGATGCTTTGTTCTGTGTGCACTATACCTTTATAATGACTTTGCTGGACATTTAAAGATAATCCATTTGGGATTGGTCACATGACTGCATTTTTGAGCCATTTACTATGCAAATAGCAAAAATGAATTTATTACAATTATTGTTATTTTTGTTCTCAGCATTTTATTTATTTATTGCCTTTGAGTTAGATTTGACTCCTGGTGACTGCACAGGCACATCCCTGCAGTTTTCTCAGCAGTATTTTTTCCAGAAGTGGTTTGCCACTGCCTTCTTCCTAGGGCTGAGGGAGAGTGACTGGCCCAAGGTCACCCAGGTGGGATTAGAACTCAGGGTCTCCTGGTTTCTAGCCTGGTGCCTTAACCACTATACCAAACTGGGTCTTAATTCTCTGCATACAAATCCTTATAAGTAATGTCAATAATTAATTACAGTTAATGTTTGTTACATTTATTATTATAATATTTACTATAAATTAAAACAAAATAGGGTACTTGGTAGTTTGTGGCAGGCAAGGCAGGACAGACTCTCGTGGTCTTTGCCTGATGCCTATCTTTTTTTCATGCATCAGAATTATTATTTTATATGTTAACATTTAAATAGCACTGTGTACAAAATAACTAACCAAATATCTCTGTGTTCATATTTTTCTTTCAATCTCCTTTTTTAAATTTAGAGAAGTTGGAGGTTGCACCGCCATCCACTGGACAACTGAAACATGGTAAATACTTAGGTCTATTTTGTATTGTTTTCTTTTTTAAAAAATCAGATATTTCCATGGGTTAGGGAGTAGAAAGCCTCCAAGAATTATAGTGTTACCACCTTTAGTATTGGCTGTTACTTTTCATTTTCTTGGGGATAGTATTAGCCATGCAGTTAAGGATTTGCAACAGAGCGGTCTGCTTTGATGTGGATCTCCTGAATTCTTCCTCATCTCTCCCTCAATTACGAGTCGGTTAAAATCGCTTGTTTAGCTGAGTCCAGAGCTGTGGTGGAAAGCAATATCAGGGTGATTGTTGCTGATTCTGCTGTGTAGCTGCTGCTTTTTCCCTGCATCACCCTACTGCGTGTGGCATTATCTAGAAAGTACTCCGAATGAACCTGGCCTTTCAGAGATGGTCACTTTGGTGTTTGCGACCAGTGCATACAAATTGCTGGTAGTTGGTTGTATTCAAGAGAGTATGAAAAGCCCTTTCTGGGTCGAGTTATTTATAGAAACAGTGTGTCATGCCTGGAATTTTAAGCACGTTTCAGTCCATATTTGGATTTGAGTGAATAACAAATAATTTCATAGAGTGGGGCAAATGGAGATTAACATTCCTTCTACACCTCTCTTTTCTTCTAGTGTTCTTCCACAATGCAGTACCTTTTGTAGGCTTTGGATTTTTTGATAATGCAATTATGATTGCTGCGGTAAGTCATCTTGCTACCAGTCTTTACATGTACTGAATTATATTCCATTTCTAGTATTGCAGCAATGCAGTATTGCTGGTTTTGGTTCTGCTCTAACACACCATGACCAAGATGCGCTATCGCGCATACTGCTTTGGGGGCCTTCTGGAGGAACCTGTGAGCAGGTGTGCCCCCCTCCCCCTTTAACACTTGCATTGTTTCCTGTATGACTGATTCCTGAAGCCGTGTCCGTATTAATGCGTGGATGATAATGAAACTCTGTTATTTTTAGGGCACGCAGATAGAGTTATCCATAGGGATTGTGCTTGGAATTTCTACCATGGCAGGCAAGTAATCAATGTCACTGCTGTTCATGTGGATTTTTATATCATTAACTTTTGTGTGTGCAGCGAAATTCATAGAAACCTTTTTCTGCTGCTTGAGGAAAACGTGTGCTTAACATCAGTGGAAATTTTGTCACCAGATAAAATTAGAAACACATACTTCTTTGCCTGAAGCTCCCTGATATTTGTTTCCTGTGTTTATCCCAATACGGTCTTGGATAAATTATATCTGTGAATGAGGATGGCTTTTCTACTCTCTGTTTAAACAGCTTCACCTGAGCTGCTTCCCAGTATGGGTACAAAAGAATCTGTGGGGGCATTACTCAGTACGGGAAGCAATTGGAAGAATATGGATATTTTTGTAAATGGGGAATAATTAAGACTTACTATCTAAACAATAAATTGGATGAATTATTATTATTGTTGTTGTTTTGTTGTTGTTGGAGGAAAGTGCTGAGGAACTTCTGTTGACTTGATTACTTTTCTAAAAACAGATTAAAGCATGAGTCAATTGGCATTAAGCCATTTTATGATTTTTGATTTTGGCTAAGTCAGCTGTTATGGTTTAACAATCCATGGTTTAGTGTGATATATAAATTCAGACTCTTCATATGAAGAACTGGCCTCTTCATTGTGCTTCCAGCTTTTAGAGAAGATACATAGAAATTTGTTTTATCTTTTACACTTTATTTAATGGCTCAACTTTTAAAAGTTTGGTATAATTTTGAGAAATAGAAAGAGTATGCTTTCTTCAAATAAACACTACTTAGTTTTAGTTTGAATTTTCAATATTGATTTATTATAGATAGAAGTTTGTCATGGTCTTGCTCTAAAGAATATGAGAAGAGTTCTGTTGGAGCAGACTGAAGACATATCTTAACAGCATTTCCTTCCCATTGAGGCCAATAAGAGACCTGCTGAAATAATATGTAGCTTTCATGATGCTTGATTTCTAGTTTGAGTTAATCATCTGTACATATTATACTAAAGAATGGAGAACATGGGTATATAGGTAGTCCTTGACTTATGACCACAATTGGGACTGGAATTTCCATCACTGAGCAATACAGTCATAAAGCAAGATGTCATGTGACTACATCGCTTAGCAACCGAAGTCCTGGTTACTGTTGTTAACCAAGAATTGCAGGTCATTAAGTGAGTACCCACCCCAGTAATCTCAGGTCATTAAGCGAGTACCCACCCAGGCTTGGTCCCTCCCAGCCCCTACCTCCAAGTCCCCCCATCCACCTGTGTCCCCCACATCTCTGTCCTTTTGGCCACCCTGCACCCTGCCTTGCAGGGTGGCAAACAGCCCCAGAACTGTGCGGCAATAGGCTGTAACTTCAGGTCATAAGTCCCTTTGTTCAGTGCTGCTGTAACTTTAAACAGTTACTGAAGGGTTGGTTGTAAGGCGAGGACTACCTGTAGTCTGTAGTGAGTGACAGTTCAACAGTATTATTCATATTGTTATATTAGTTTTCCTGGTTTCCAGTTTGTTTCTGGCTCAAATCAAGGTACTCTTTTTGACTTAAAAGCTCTCTGTCCTGGGGCCACAAATTCTCAGGAATTGCCCATCTGGGGGGAAAAAAATTCTCAAGATCCTCTTCTGAGGACTGTGTTTCAGATTCTCAGTACCAAAAAGATATCTGAGAGAGCTTCTTCACCTTTAATAGCAATAACTTAGAAATGCTTTTGTTTCTAGAGATCAATTATATGCAGTTATTAAAAAAAAATTGTAGGTTACCCTGTTAAATTTGTTTTGTTTTCATAATCTTTTTTTTACTTTTCACAATGGCTGATTTATTGATGTTATGTTTTTATTATGTAATATGTTGAAAACCAGCTTTTATGAGGTATATAAATATATCCAACAATAGTCTTCAGAAGAAATTTAGCTTTAAGAAATAATATGGTTATAAGACATTTTCTGTTTATTTCTGCATTGTTACTAATTTATATAATGCTTGTGATTTTCCAACTGTCTAGCTGCTGCCTTGGGAAATCTTGTCTCAGACTTAGCTGGATTGGGGTAAGTTTAATTGTATTTTCCTATAATAGAAACATTTCAATGTTAAAATGACTGCTGGTCTTAGCGGAAAATACTTTCATGATAGCTAGAACACCACCAGAACACTTTGAGTAACTAATAACTTGGTTTGAACATGCAAATGTTTCACACATCCCCTCATATTTTTAATTTTGATATATTTATCGGGATTTGAGGACAGGCTGGTACAGAGTGGTGAAGCTGGAATGTGAGCTGCAATTCAAGTTAGGATGTTGGAGCAATGGGTGTGCCTACATAGTGTTGTGCCTGCTATGCTCAATTAGAGTTCGTATTTTTTCATTCTGTTTTGAGTTCTTACACAATTGTCGCCTCAAGTAGGAATAGGTATTTATGTGAAGAAGAATGGGAGATTGATGAGTTGACATAGTACTGTGGCCCACAGAGTCATAGTTCAGGGAATCATGTTTTTATTTTATTTATATTCTGCTTTTCTGGGGAAAATGTGGCCTTTAAGGAGATTTAATAAATTTAGCATGATTTAAGAATATAATGATTCGAACAGAAATATTTCACCTTGTTTGAGTATAAAAAGAAGGCAAGAATGATAAAAATACTGGAGGGGAAAGAAAGGGACTTGAGTTTTTGCCACCCACTCTATACCTACTATTTACATCAGGATATTTGTGCATTTATGAATCACGCCAAACAATATTACACTCAAGGTTAAAAATGTTCTCTTTTTTACTCTACAATTTATTGGTACTAGTTGGCAATGCAGAATTTTATAGGACTGACTCTTTAATTGCTTGCTACTTTTCTACAGTTAATAAAAACTAAGCAAAATTGATACGTTTCAGAGGTTCTTGTGCTCAGTATATTTGTACTTTTCTCCCAAGTCTTGCAGGCTATGTTGAAGCTATGGCCTCCAGATTGGGCCTTTCAATTCCTGATCTCACACCCAAACAAGCTGACATGTGGCAAACACGTCTTAGTGCACACTTGGTGAGTAAGTGTATTTATGGATGGGAGCTCAAGTGATACCAAGGCAGGGAAAAATAGCAACTTCAATACTGCCTAAACACTAGAATTTGGATACCTACTATGTGTGCATTATTCCCTACTATTCCTGTGGGAATAAAATAGAAACTGAATCTTTTCAGAATATAGATTATGCACCAAATACTAAGTTTTGCATATAACTGATTTTGAGAAGAGGATTTCAGATCAACCTAATTGCGCATTAATTCTTGTGCACGATGATGAGCTCCTAATCTGAAAACTTCAGCCAGAGCTACATAAGTGATGTTAATTGTATGTTCAGTATCTGATCTGACCCTAACTGTGAACAACCCATTCTTTCTGGTTTTTCCTTGTTTTAGGGTAAAGCTATTGGAGTGACCATTGGCTGCCTTTTAGGAATGTTTCCGTTGTTCTTCCTCGGAGATGAAGAAGACAAAAAACTGGAAGGGAAAAAATAACCTTTTTACAGTGCTTATCTACACATATATAAACTCATGTACCTCAGATATACAACTATGCTGTCAAAGTATATAGGAATTTAGAGACGGTAACAAGCAGCATGCAATTTTACGGAAACACTTAACTTATTGTGGCTTTGTCTTAGTACATCTTTTTATAAGGGGTTTTCCTTTTTTTAAATGTAAATTGTTGACATGTGATGTCACATAACACTGATGGTTGACTTTTACTACGTCTCCCTCTTTGTTGGTTTCCTTCACCCGGATTGTTACTTTACTTACCTGTCATTGATGCAATGTATAGCTTTTGGGTTTACATTTTTCTTAGCCTTTGGAAATGCATGGCACAAATTGCCCCGGATATTCATGGAATCCTCCACTCCAGACTTTAGTGTAGTTAGGTGACGGGTGCCCTAGGAAATACCATGCTGTAGCTTTCTTGCTTTTATTTGTCTTGTGGGAATAATTGTACACAGGTGCCTGAAACAAAGCCTGTAAGAACAAGTGTTAACTTGAAAGGAGTGAGGGAGAGGTATTTGCTGTATAGTGAGGCCAAAATACAGACCCATTTATGGCCAGTTTTTTTCCCAGATGACACTCTGAGTATGTCCCCAAGTTATGCAGGTGGCAGCTTAGATCAAAGTAACCCTACAAGTCAGTATCTGCAGTAATAGACAACATGCAACGCAACAGATTTGGAAAGCGTTTAAAACATCTTGCTTCTGCAGCAAGTAGTGACAGTCTTTATTCTCAAATTTCCACTGTCGAATATTCTTACCAGTTGTCTGTGTGCATGATTGTTTTGCCACAGTATTTTTGAAAATCAGGCTTAGTCTCACTTGACACATGAACTTCCAACCTTATTTATCTTTCTGAAAAAGAAACATAATATTAATCAGTCCAAACGTCATTCCTTGATTTTAAGGCATTAAGGAAACACAGTAAAGGTTCTGTTGGACGCAGAAGAGAATGTGGCTGGTATGATGCTGTGTACAAGAACAGAAGAGCAGTGTGAAGGGGAGGCAGTGGGCAAAGATGAATGCAGAGGAGAGTTTAGGAGAAGAGTAAAATATGAAGCCTTGAAAAGATACGGCTGTCCCCCAGAATGCGCCGCTGACTTTAGTGTAAAGCAAATCTCTGACACTGTTGCATGTGTTCTGCTTTAGCAATTCAGAAATAATAATATTTGTGTCCTTGTCTGTGAATGTTAATAGGGGAGAATGGTAGTCAGGCCTAAATTTGACACTGTCTGGACGAGTGGTTATTACGTGCAGACTTTAATTTACAGAAATAAACTTGTTTACTTTTCATTTAATGGGGTTTCTTTTCATTTTGCCTTGTTGTGCTTGTAGCTACTGTGCAGTATTCAAAAGAGTCCTTACAACTGAAACTTTAGTAAAGAGCATTATGTTTTCTTGATCATGTGCTGGGTATATTCTAAGCATTTTGTTTTTATTAAATAAAGAGGACCATTTGTTCATCTGATGTTTCCAGTGAAATATACTTACTGAAAGGCATGAATAGTATATTTGACCACAAGATCATGTGCCTTGGGTTCTGCTGCCCAGACATTTTGCAATAACCCAGATTGCAGAGGGTGGACCACATGCAGTTCTCAACTCATCTGCAGCCACCAAGTATTGTACTGCTAAAATTAGTGACAAATTACTACATTAGAGGAATACTGCAATCCATTGCTCTTATAGGAGGAACCAACCCCCCAAAAGGAGAAAAAGTTGTTGGGGAACATTATTTGGGTTGGCTTTAAACACCTACAAAAATGTAGAGAAACAACACTGAAACCTACTCTGGACCTCATAAATCATTTTTAAAATGCAACCACTTATTCTAATAATGCCAATCCCCAGCTTAAAGTTCCATATAATTCTTTCCAGCTGGATGAAACTACTTATCATCTGCATAAGCTTTTATTTTCAGGGTGAAACTAGATAAAAATCCAATAAAAGTAATGAAAAAGAGGGCATTGCCTTGAAGGAAAAATAGAAATTCTTCCCCTCTTGTTTCTAGGCATGTGCATTGACTGAGTTCACACAAAGCACTAAGCTCTAGGGCTCTACATATAGCATTTTGGAACAGGTGGGGGCTGCTGTTGCATGATCTAGGGAAAAGACAAGGATGATGTAACACTCGCAGCCAGATGCACGCCCTTGTGTGGCCTGAAGCACCTTTTTGCCTTTGAATCCAGAGAACTGCACAGCCCTTCTAAGCTACTTTGTGCTTTAGTGAATTGTGCAAACCAGCTGTTGTGGTTTATTCAATAAACCATTGTTCAGTAAACTGGCTTAGCATAGTGGTTGAACTATTAACATTCATCCCTTTCTTTAGCTGTTTGTCTTCAGCATTTTCAGAGATACATGTACTAGTAAATATAAATATTTGTGGTAGCTCAGTGCATTAATTTTAGGTCAACGCTTGCATTCATCATGAAGCAAATATATATTCCTTGTTTTACACTGTAATTGATTCACTCTGGTTTGAAGAAGTTACATATAAAGAGGTAAGTACATATTTAGTAATTTTGATTTTGATTTCTGTTGAAATACTTGGCTTATGTTTTTTTCCTAGCCTGGCTTAACTTTTATGGTAGAGTATTGAAACTTCCTTCAAATAGACAATATCTTTATATGAGCTGACAAATTGACTGGAAGACAAAATTCCATCCTGTGTCCTTTGTTACAGAAGAATACAAAACCCACCTTCAAGTCAGTTTTTGATGCCTGTTGACTGCCTGGATTAGTCCCTGCAGTTTTCTTGGCAAGATTCCAGAAGAGGTTTGCCATTGCCCCCTCCCTAGCTCTTAGAAAGAGTGACTGGCCCAAGGTCACCCAGCTGGCTTTGTGCCTAAAGTAGGACTAGAACTCTCAGTCTCCCAGTTTCTAGCCTGCTGCTTTAATCACAACACCAAACTGGCCTTTTCCAACACTACAGTCCTACAAAACTCTTTCTTACTAATTTAGGCTAGGCTAATTGAAATCAGTGGGAACCAACATAATGTAAATCTTGATTCAGACTTTTATTTATAAATATGACTCCATGCATATAATTTGAACCAAATGTATATTTGGCTTGAACTATAATATATATTTATTTGAACTGAAGTATCGGTTTTCAGGTGAAAATTTTCAACTGTCTCACACTCTGAAATTGTAAAAAAAATGTTGCTGCTGCTTTTATGTACTTCCTATACATTATTCAATAAATTGTAAAACAAGAATGGGCTTAAAAGGAATTTTAAAAATACTTTTCATTTTCTTTGATTGGATTATTACAATACTGAAGGATAACATACAGTTAGAAGCAGCTTTATAGAGAACTGATATGAAGCTACCCTTAAACGCTGAGTATTTTTCAGATTAAATACATATCATTAAATATATTTCAGCCACCCCTTTCTGGGCTCAGAAGCTAAGCAGGCAAAGGCCTGATTAGTGTTTGGATGGGAGACCTCAAGGACTATCAGAACTGAGGGTTAAACTTGGAAGTGGAAACCATATTCTGGAAGAAAGCAATGGTAAAAGCACACCATTTCTGAAATGTTGCTGAGGAAACTTCATGGATGTGAAGTCCACCTGAAATCAAGCTTGATCGAAGAGCCTTTTTTATCATAAAAATCCCAATTTTGAAAAGAATATTGAGCTGTTGAGATTCAGTGATGCAATTCTGGAGACCTCTCCAAAGGTCATGTGTGTCTACCAGGTTGATTACATAGGGAGGCACATTGAATAATAATAAATGCTGTGTCATTAGACACATTTCTCCCATATACCCATACTCTTGAGTGTAACAATATTTCATCCCTGGTTTCTGTTGCACTGAGTGAGGTTTATCACACTAACAGGGAAAGCTTATGCAACTTTACATTGGCATATTTACTTCTGGGATTAGCTAAAGATTATTGGAATCCACCAGGAACTGGCTGTTTTATGGCTGCTTAGCAACATACCTGTTGGGACGCACATCACAGCATCATTGTGAATATGTGTGCTTCCGCTGTTGTCTGACTCGTGTCTACAGCATTGGCATGCTCTAGATCACTGCTTTTCAACCTTGGCAACTTTAAGATGTGTAGACCAACTCCATGCATCTTAAAGCTGCCAAGGTTGAAAACCACTGCTCTAGATTCTGTTTCCAAAGAGAGAGGGGAAAAAATGCTAGAATAAATCTCCATAACCCTATCAACCTCATTTGAAACAGATTTGGGTTCTGTTCAAGATACTCCTTTGAAATCCTGAATGAATAATTGTTGGCACCAGAATAACGATGCATCATGTAATATCCCCAGTAACAGTTGTGAGGTCTTACATAGTCAGGCCCATAAAAATGAGCTAAGTCCGTTTTAAATCAATGGCAGTTTTCAAGTGCAGTCTGTAATCCAGTGGCCAGTATTTTGCTTCAGTGGTTTCAAAAATCTTGAATGCCTGGCCAAAAAACTGGAGGGGAGTCCTGATTTGAGCTAGCCTGGGCCATACCATTTAACCAGGGAAATTGGGGGGTATAACCCTGCACACACACCCCGCTCCTGGTACTGGCTGGATAAGATCAACTCTATCTAGATTTTATAATCCGCTTGTCTTCAAAGAAGTATTAGCTTTAAAATATGTGAAACCTGTATTGTGTTCAATCTATTTCTATTAAGTTGCCACATTGCCATCTTTGTGGACTTGCTAGCATGCTGATAATGGTTGTTTCTGAAATGGCCTGCTAAGATAGGTGTAGCATTAAAGAGAAATCAAGTGTTAAAGTGCTACTATGCAAGAATGGGACTGAATTTTGAAGCTCTCTCAATCAATATGGTGCTGGGGAAGAGCTTCAAAGGTCTGCTTTTATAAGCTAGTGCTGTCTTTTCTGAGTTCCTCTTTGCTCCTTCAGGCACAAACTGCAGTATTCCAAAAAGACATACAAAATTGAAAAATAAAACCCCATAACGTTCCAATGTGCTTTCGCTCAAGGGAATCTAATCTCTAAATTGTTCAAGGAAGTGAGAAATGCATAATGTGCTGTATTAAATGTCAATCCATTTTGGGTCAGTGGCAGCTGTATCAACATTTGCATAAATTGGACCATCCCTTAGAAAGCAATTTTCCTAGTACAGGGAAGTTAAGCACTTAGTTCTATAAATCTCAGAAATACCATATTTCCTTGAAAAAGAGAGAACCATGACTTTAAAATACCCTCCCGAAAGGAATATTAGAAAACAGTTTAATGAACATAGAAAAATCCTCTACAGTCTTCAACTTCCCTAGATTGTCAGTTCCTGCTGTAACTAATTCTGGAGATTCCTCCCTGCACCTAAATTAATTTGAGTATATGATGCATATTTGCATATATGTATTGTGCATAAAAGCACACACATGCACACCCATTGGCCAGAGGCCACAATCCCCCCCCCCACCCCCCAGGCTTGGATCATTATGGTTATAATAATACAGGCAGTCCTCACTTTGTGACCACAATTGGGACCAGCAACTCTGTAACTAAGCACCGCAGTCACTAGGCAAAACATCACATGACTGCAATAGGCTTATGACCTCACTTCCCCTTTAGTCGTTAAGCGAAACATCACATGACCGCAACTTACAATTTCACTTACACCTTCTCTATTAACTCTGCTTCTCGTAAGCCAGTTGCAAAGCACCCAAATGGCAATCATGCGACCGCGGGATGCTGGGACGGTGGTAAATGCAAGGATTGGTTGTAAAGCTATTTTTTTTACACCATCCTAACTTTGCACAGTCATTCAACCAGGCAGTTGATAAGCAAGGACTACCTGTACTAACCAATTAATATTAATGGGAGTAATTATTTAAATTAAATGCCATAAGATACCTAGCTGTAAAATTAGTTGTTCTCCATCTCCATTCAACAGAGTTCCATTCCAGGAACTATATTTAGGACTTCTAGTCTTGTTCAGTCAGAATGCTGGCCTTATTCTTCTCCATAGGTAGGGGGAAAATACCTGTAACTGATTACCTCTGTGGGCAAGTCGATACTCCACCAATTTAACATTCTGGTTTTCTAAAATTCTCATTTGAGTGCTGATCTTTTATAGATGGAGGAAGATCTGCATTGCAGATATTTTCCTTAGAGGACCATGACAGAGGCTTCTCCCCTTCTTGGATACCAGCTTAGTCTCCATCTTAGATTGCTGTCTTCCTTTCCTCCATTCTCAGGGAATGCAAGTTGCCCCTCAGTGCTATTAATTACAAGTAATTATTGGAGGGCAACAGTCTTACCTTCCTTTCGGGAACTGAGTCACCTTACATTCAGCAGAATTTGCTTTTGGTCACTGTGTGCTTCCTCCATCACAAAGGTGAACTGCAAGACGCTGATGGATATTTCCAAACTGCTTTGGGTAATCTGGTCAAAAGCCTTCTGTCCTCTATTTCCTGCTCTTCTGGTAAGGGAGGGTTGTTTTCCTTTAACATACAACTCTTGAATAGCTTGTGTGAGCACAGTGAAATACCAGGCAGAGTTTTTGTTTGACTAGAATAAATTAATAGGACAGTGCAAAGCATCTGAAAGGGACGCTCCACTTGCTGCAAATGAAACTACCTCCTTCGAAGCATTGAAGTAGCTCGGGCTTGGAGGAGCTATTTTAAATGTTTTTCTCGGGTGCTTGTGTACAAAGCTGTTTCATTTTGCTGGTGGACCTGGTGGAAAGTTTGTACATATGCAGACAGCTGGGGAAAGTTTTGAAACAGCTGCTTGAGCCTTCCACGGATATGGATGCTTTAATCCAGTGCTTCTCAACCTTGGCAGCTTGAAGATGTGTGGGCTTCAACTCCCAGAATTCCCCCAGCAAGCAAAATTCTGGGAGTTGAAGCCCACACATCTTCAAGCCGCCAAGGTTGAGAAGCACTACTTTAACCCTTCAAAGAAGGGAGCTTTTCGTTTATGCCAGCATGCTTTGCAAAGATCCCCATTGCTCAAAAAGATAAGTCTAGCCCAGATATAACTCAGGAGTAGGAGCCATTGTCTCATTCCACTGAACAGTAGGGCAGTCTGGAAATCTTTCCCTACGTGTTGTTGGACATCAGTTTTCCGCTGAAGTCCCAAGAGTAGGTTAGCTGTTTGTTAACGTTATTTCTAAACCAAAGCTGCAGAGAGCTGGTCAGTGATGGCATATTCCATCACCAGAATGGTCAGGGCCAAATCTTTGATCTTTTTGGAATGGAGTAGGTTGGGAGACTGTTTCAGAGGTTTAAGAAACCTATTTAGCCCTTTAAACCCCCCCCCCCGAGGAAATATGGGGCAGTTCAGATTTATTTAAGAGATTAAAATAATGTTGTAAGTCTCTGACAAGAATGAAGGCATTTGTTTTTCTCCAACTCCCCAGAATTACCCTCTCCACAAAAATGAAGCAAAAATATATGCTTTGCCAGTTTGGGGTGTCTTGGGGGTGCTGGCACAGATGTGGGTCTGGATTTGTCCATTGTTGCCACAGAAAAGGATGAGTAAATTTTTCTTGGGATTAGAAGATTATCCTTGCTGTCTTAACCTCCTCCTGGAGTGATCTTGGTTTATTTAGATTAAGAAACAGCAGAATGCCTTCAGAAAGATAATTGCAGATTACAACACAGAACAACCATTACTGCAACAAAAGGTCTTTCTATTCTGCCAGTGAGAACCCATGACTCATCTTCTTAACGAGACCCTCATTTCTTTTGTTTAGAGATTTGTGATGTATGATTATTCTAGTAGAGCATATATGAAAGTGAACAATTAACTCCTACTTTTCCCATTTTAATTTGAAAAATCACTGAAGAGTGAGATGTACACGTTTCTGCAAGCTATCTTTTTTCTCTGGCTTCTTTGCCATAGTCATCCAATCAATACTGAGGGCAGCCTTCGCTTACTGAAATTAATGGGATTAGGGAGGCACACCTGTCAGCCTATTGAAACCAATGGCCCGTTTGCCTATGTTGTCTAGCGCTGTCTATGTCAGGGCTTGGGATCTATGGCCTCCAAGTGTGCAGGACAATTCCCAAAGGGCCAGCCATCATGGATAAGGGTAAAATGCTGGGAATTGTTGCTCAGCTCTATCCCTGCTCCTGATTTATTCTAGGACCAATTGGCAGAAGCTGTTTGCGGTGGGGTGGGACGGTTTAGAAAATAATTTATCTAAGCTGGGACATTCTGGGACATTTGACAATTAATGAATCAATTCTGATCTTCAGCTAAGACTCTGTCTCTGTGGGAGAAAAATTCTGAGTTCCCTCAGCACTCTTCCCCCTTCTTAATCACCTAAGTGACTGAGACCGGTTTAGGTCCGTCCCTCTGCTCAATCAGGACACAATTTGTGAAGTCTCCAATACCTTTATTAAGAGTCTGAAGAATCTGGTCAACACACAAAGAACATGTTTGACAATGTTTTCTTGGGCAAGACTCCCAGCACATGGTCAAGCAAGTTTATATAGACAGTTCAGATTCAAGCATATACAGAAAAAGAAATTGCATTGGCTATTACAAGCGTATTCATTCATTCATTCTGGCACTACTAAGAAACCAAGAAGTCTCCTATTTATAGTTATGGCAGTTAGCACTTAGATTTTGAGGAAATCATCCATTCACAGTAGCAGTAGCTAGTATTTGGCTCCAATATTAGCCGCATCCTGGCACCTGCAGGGTATTTTAATCTTCTGCCAGTGAGTGATTTCCTTGTCTGAAGAGAAAATGGAGTATAGCTAAGTAGAATTCTGTCCCATGTATCCATTGTCCATAGCCCAAAATAATTAAGGTTGGATTGGAAAAGTCAATGAGGAAAAGTTGTAGAGAATAAGGAGCAGGCGGGAAAGAATTAAGCACTTCCCTTCCTACCTATCACTTTCTCCTAAACCTTCTCCCCTCCCATTTTCCACTCTAGAGGGAAACACAACATCGGGAATCTTGCTTGTGCTTCCTTATGTTTAGTATAAAGACATGATGTCTAAATGTGTGTGTGTGTATAATTGTGCATTAGATGTTCACTCAATCTTGACTATAGAAAAATCATGAGAAATCTCTTTCTAAAAAGACTACAGCTGCTTACATTAGTCTTAAGACTCAAAGACTCTTTAAAACATTGATTTCTACCATCTGGACTCTGGTACAAAAGTTGTGCATTTAGAAGTAAATAATTTGAGCCAGGAAACTGATCTGGGTACTTGACCTGTAAAGAACTCACAGTTTTATTTCTAGTTATGTTTCAGCAGAATCATTTTGGGTGAGGGCATGGATTGAATCGTTTGGTTGCTCTAGATAACTGGGAGTCAGAAAGCCTACATCTCTTGCAACATGTTCATCTTACACATTTCTTCTAACATGTTATACTGTATGGAAATTACATTCTAGTAGTTTTGGCTGGCATTCCTGCTAATTGGCTGTCCTGGTCCAAGGAACTGATAGATGTAAATCATTGCTGATCTTGCTTGCTTGTCCCCCAAAAATCTTCCGTAACACCATGCCAGCAAAATACTAGAACAATGTATCAGTTCCTCCCAATCACACTGAAATAGCACAGTCTGCATGCAAGGTATCTTATGCATGAGTGTGTCCTTAGCTATTTTTGAATGCTACTATAAATTATGGATGGATGGATGGATGGATGGATGGATGGGTAGGGAGGTAGGGGGTAGGGAGGTAGAATATGAAGTCTACCCTAGTTTGATAGAATTGTGGTTTTTGCCTCTGAAGTTTCATTATTTTAACGTTATAATCTTTTCTAATACTGTATGGCAATTGAAGAGGCCTTGTTAATCCACATCTCAATTGTTAATTTATCTAAGGTTTTCCAATATTTTAGCAATGATTTTAGCTGCTAAAATTAAGTAAATAACAAGTTTCTTGTTTTTAAGCTTGAGGTTCAACCCTGTAAATAAATGAAGTAACGCTAACTCTGGGGAGCATTCAATTCTTTGTTTGGTAATTATGCTTATTTCACCAGAAAATTACACCAGAAGGTCTAACTTTATCACATGACCACCACAGATGAAAGAAAGACCCTTTCTGTAGACATCCTTCCCAACAGTTGGAAGAATAATTACGATATATGTGTGCCAAGCAGACTAGATTCAAGTGTCAGCGATGTATAATAGTCCACTGAAGCTCTTGGATTGAGCTGAGGTGAATCCACCTGAGTTCCATAATGCCCGCCATTTTGTCTCCTGTTTAGCCTTACCAAAAGCAGTATCCCAAGCTTCCTTTAAACCTCCTTAAACCTGTCTCCTATTTCTAGTTGCAATAGTAGCCTATGCATTTTGAAATTGTTCCTTTTAGCTGTTCCAGATAGTTAAGTATTAAATTTTCAAAGTTTGTATAAGGACGAATTGCTGAAGCTCTAACATCCTTATTATCCATAGAGATTAAAGCTGATACCAGAAAAATCATGATAACTGTCCTCTGTTCATTGTATATCTGTTATTTATTGAGAGGTTCCCTATTGCTATAGAAATCTTTTGTTTTGTAAAGATTACATCCTCTCAAATGTTTCATTTGAGCAAGACCACATTGATTATCCTGCTCTATGTAAATTATTAAATGTGTTAAAGGAGAAGTATCCTTTATCAAGGCTATTCTTTGATTTATTCGTTAAGATTTGCAGCATCAATTTTGTAAAAACGATATCAACTTTGTTTATTTTTGAAAAATGCTTTGGATGGAAGAACTGTTGATTTAGAAAATTATCTGGCTTTGATAAAGTTTCAATTTAAATCTATTGTTTGGATTGGTCTTCCAAAATAAATGGAATAATATCTGTGCCTAAACTGTGCCTAACTGTGCAGCTTGATAATATATTCTCAAGTTGGGTATTCACCAGCCTCCCAAGAGTTTCACACACATCTGTGCATGCTCCCCACACACACCCATATAGCTCAAGGTCTAGTTGGCTAGGCTAAGTTTAGATTCCAGAAGTACTAAGACAAGAAGACCAACCAGGAACAATTTGTGACGGCTCTGGCATGCATCCACTTTAATGATGTGTCCACCCATTAAATTTGATGCAACTCTTAAAGCAACAGCATCTTCTTTTTACTGGCTTGTTGCGATACAGAGAGGTGTTGTGTTTGCACAAGGCCGGAAGGATTTCTTCCAAATGATTTTCCAAGCACTTTTAGCCCTAATGAACGGTGAGGACTTGAATCAGTTAAAAGCATCCTTTAGAGCAGGGTTCCTCAAACTTTTTAAACGGGGCCAGTTCACAGTCCCTCAGAATGTTGGGGGGCCGGACTATTATTTTTTATATTATTATTATTATTATTATTATTATTATTATTATTATTATTATTAAACTTGTATGCCGCTCATCTCCCCCAACAGGTGACTCTGGGCGGCTCACAATAATAGTTTGAAAAAAACAAATGAATTCTTATGCGCACTGCACATATTTTATTTGTAGTACAAAAAAAAAAACAGGAAAAAAACAATACAATAATTAAAATAAAGAACAATTTTAGCCAACATAAACCCCACCCTGCATTGGTGGTCAGTGTCAGTAAATGTTATCCTCCCCCCGCCCCCTGCCCCCCCCATTATTGGTCAGTGCCAGTGGCCATTCTCCTACTTGAGGGGCAACCACACAGTCCACATGGAGAAAGTAATAGAGCGCCCTGGACCCCACCGATCACCCTGCACAGAGGATCCCTCCCGTGGAGTATGAGGAAGTATGAGTTGAAGTGCCCCTGTGGTTGTAAGTGTGGACGGGCTGCCAAGTGCCCAAATTTTGATCATGTGACTGCAGGGGTGCTGCAACAGCTGTAACTTTGGGGACTGAGCATAACTACTGAATGAATGGCTGTTAAGCGATGACTACCTGTACAAAGAATTTGAGATGATGGAACAGGTCTGGGCAAGGAAGAGGAGTCTGGATATAAATGCAAGGAACAGAAGAGAAGAAAAAGTGAAACAGAAACTGAGTACAATGCTTTCTGCGGTCCTGATAATTTGCAAAGAAGTAGGCTGACCTGATTTCCAAAAATAAAAACTTGGATATACGAATATTAAAAAATGCATACATGTATACAAATTAATCCACAAGTCAATTTCCCCAAAGTCACAGGCAAAAATTACCAGAAAAAAAAGGACACAAAGATGTTTAGAAGAGTTTCTCTGGAATGAAGCAACTTTAAGTAGTTCCAAACATTCCTGTTCCCTGTTGTGCTTTTACACTCTGTGAAAAATTATTTCCAGGCCAAATTAATTTAATAAATGACTAACAATCAATTGACCACTCTCTCCATCATAAGGCTATCAGACCTGATCTGCAAAAATCCATTAGTTGTCAGCAAAGAGATACAGGAAACACTAACTTTGCTTCTTATTCTGGATTTCTGCAGACTAGTACTAATCAAGCAGCCAGTAAAATGGATAATGGAATAGCTTCATTCCCATGTTCCCTTCCACCATAAGGTACCCCGAGACTTGATGAGTAATGGAAAGACATCATTTCTTTGGCTACTTGTTCCCATACTGTTCTGCCTGCTCTGCCTTGAGCCCTCCCATTAGTTCGAGGATGCCTTCCCCAAAATCAGGACTGTCCCTGTAAAACTGGAATTTAATCTTGGAAATAAGTTTCAGGCACTGATAGTGCCTTCTGTTGACTAAAACCTAGTCATGGCAGCAGGTTATTGGGAATATTTTAATGACATTTCCAAAGAAATCTATTGTGTGGGTAAAACAGGAAGGAACATAAAATGCAAATGTGAAGCACCATGAGAACGGGGCTCCTGCCATTCTCCAAATAGGGTGCCTGTACTCATGAGACCTGGGGAAGACCAGATGGTTTCCAAGGGGTGGGCAATTGGGAGAAAGAATGACACAAGCAGCTTGGAGAACGATACACCGATCACCTGCACAGAGGATCCCTCCTGCAGAGTATGAGGAGAGGAGGAGAGCCGTCGGACCCGGTATACCTGTAATGTAGAAGAGTCCGGCTCTGCAGTCTCCCTCCTCGTACATTGCCTGCAGCTCCCGACATAGCCCCGAGACTTCCGCTTCTGAGAGACAACAACGGCGGCCAATCAGGCAGGCGGGCCGGATAAATGACCCTGGCGGGCCGTAAATGGCCCGCAGGCTGTAGTTTGAGAACCCTGCTTTAGAGCAATGTTTTTCAAACCTGGCAACTTTAAGATGTGTGGACTTCAACTCCCAGAATTCCCTAGCTGGCATGCTAGGCTGGTGAATACCCAACTTGAGAATATATTATCAGCCTGCACAGTTAGGCCGTATCATTCCATTTATTTTGGAAGACCCATCTAAACAACAGATCTAAATTGAAACCATATCAAAGCCAGATAATTTTATAAATGAACAGTTCTTCCATCCAATACATTTTTCAATAATAAACAAAATTAATATTGTTTTTACAAAAATGACGCTGTCTGGGGAATTCTGGGAGTTGAAGCCCACACATCTTAAAGTTGCCAGGTTTGAAAAACACTGCTTCAGATGCCATTATTTTAAGAATCTGTTGCTGCTTCAGTGCCTTTACTTGCTGTGTACCCTCCAAAGGCAGAATCTTATTGGTTACCATCACACTTCAATTATCTGAAAGTTGTTTGGAGGGTGCAATTGAGCCGCAGGATCCTCCGCCCAAATGTCTCTTGTTCTGACCTAATAGTAACACTAGGTGGCGGTAGTTAGGTTTGGCTGGTTCCCCGCATTCACAGTCGCACTTTCTCAAGTAGCGTACATGTATCAGGAGCATGTGTGAACCCATCCCTTTATTCTGCATATCCACCAAACATTTCCTGCAGAATAAGGAAGACGCTGTTTTTGATCATCTCTCTTGCAATGCAGCTTCCTTTTTAAAAATATAAAAAATAAAAAGGTGCTTAAAATGCAAAGTGCTCTCTTCCTTTCTATAAGAACTCCCAAGGGAGCACATTACGCTGACAGTATGAATGAGATCTGTGGCCTCTGCGTTTACCCCTGGGGGTGCTTGGTTAGGTTTGATGGAAAATAGCTTTAGCACTGTGTAATGCTGTACCTGTATGTGTGGTTTGCCTCAGTGGGAACACAAGGAGGAAGTGGCAATAAAAGCAGAGTCTCTCGATCAGCTATTGTTGATGGCGTTACAGAAAATCGAAGCACCAAGGAAAAATGATTCCTTTAGCCTCCAAAAGAAGGAGAAGGTACAGAAAGCAAGCAAGCAAAAATTAGGGAGGACCATGACTCCATTCTCAAAGTGGTATTCCTGCAAACTAGAAGTTGGTAACCTCTTCAGGGAGCAGATCCAAAAATAATAATAATAATAATAATAATAATAATAATAATAATAATAATAATAATAATACCACCACCACCACCACCACCACCACCACCTAAGTTTCACAAGGTAAAATTTTGTGAACACACAAAAAAGAACCACCTGGAAAGAATGTCCATTTTCTCCTCTACAGAACAGAGCAAAGGAAACTTCAAAAGCAAAAGGTAATTTATTTAAAAGAAATTTCCCTGAAAACTTCACAAATGGGTGCACATAAATCGTACATATAGATGTATAAATATAGCCTGTTCCTCTGCAGCATGTTCTACTGTCATGTTGGTGAATAATCAGCTTGGAAAATATTTTCATTTCCTTTTAAACATAAGTTTGATCTTAGTGGTAATGTTAATTTTCAGAGAAGCGCTAAACTTGCGAATTGTGCGTGAGACCCATTATAAGCCATAGTGGTTTCAAAATGATAATGCTTGTGTCATATTATTGTGCAAATGATAGAGTGAAGCTATCAAATTATGATGTCTCATACAGATCTGTATGTCATGTTATGTGTTGATGTCATGATGTACATGTCATCCCTGCATCTATTCTAAGGCTTAACCAAAACCTAATTAGTTAAGTTGATTGATTAATTGCTGAATTGATTTTTAGCAATTGTACCACTAATACTCCAGATGGAAGGGGCCTTTCGGGAACACAAAAAAGAAGATTGGGACCACATGAAATTCCATAGCTATAGGCTCCCCTCCCACTTTACAGATGTCTTGAGCACCAATATTTCTGATGGACTTATTTCTATACTTACAAGTGAGTTAAGTCCATCATTGGAGATTGCCATGTTATGTAGGTAAAAAACTCCACCACCTTGATGGTGCAAGAAACTAGGTGTTCTAAGGTCGAAGTTAAGGATAGGAGAAATCATGGATCACAAGGTACCAAGTTACAAAAACTCACTCAGGAGAATGTGTAAAATGTAATCTGGCAAATATCTGAGTATACAAAGGTATGTAGATATGAGGACTGTGCTATGTTTTAGGTTCAGTTCAGAAGAGGTGTGGGAGAAATAATTTGACTGCTGGAATATGTTGTAGACAGATACTACATTCATGTTCTTGAGTGTTCTGAAACCTTTCTTCCAAACTGAATCCAAAGCTTTGCACAATTTTAACAGATATCAATATTTTGTGTTGCTGTTCTTATACAATGTTGCAATGGTCTGGTCTGAATTGAAAATAAATTTATGAACTCAACATTGAAATGGCAATGTTGTGAAGTCTTCCATTTGAAAACCATGAGACAAAGCTGAATCAAATGCAGGTGGCTATTTAATTATCTTACCAGAAGGCACACTTAAATCTGTTTTAAGCTGAAATTGAGACCAGCAGAATGTCCTAAGTGGCATTTTTTGTTTAATTGGGTTTGCAGCCACTTCCTCACTATCTGGTTCACATCGTCCACATCGCAAGGAAATGGAGGCGATATATAACTAGCAGAGGTGTTAGGTGGAAACCAAAGAGTTTGGTGGACAAATTAAATCAGTACCTCATACAAGGCTGCCACTTCAAATCTAGCAAAAAGGTTAGACCTAATGAAATTTGCAATTAGGTTGTTTATTGTTTGTTTTATTGTGGCTAATGACCACTCAGTGTGACAAACAGAAATACAAAGACACTAAACAAACAACAAAACAAATAAAATATTATCACATTATCAAACTAGTGGAAATGAGGACTATCTGAGGTATCTAACATGTATCACCTGGCCAGGGCTGAAAATCAAATCAAATTATTGTTAATATAAAACAAAAGAAAAGTTGTTTACTATTGGGAACCCATACAGACAGTCCTCTATGAACTTTTGAGTTACAAACTTTTGCCGATGTGAACAAATCTGTCTGCAACTCCAACAATGAAGGTCCCAGAAGTTTATGATATACTGCATACATACACTGGGAAGTTTATGGCACATCACATACATATGCTTGGTTGGACTTACGAACAAAATGGATTTATGAACAGCCTCTTGGAACATAACCTGTTCATAAGTAGAGGACTGTCTGTATAGATCTATTTAAGTAACCAAAAATGATTAAATTTATCTTTGGTCATTACAAAGGAACCAAAGCTGAAGAATTGACAGTCCAGAAGGTGTTATAGATTTGGTAAGCATTCTGGTGGGCTGCCTAACAGGTTGTTTACTGAGTCACGATGTTATTTTAGAAAAGCCCTGGTTGGAACTCTGCTTAATTGGGGAGAATTGCATTCTCAAGAATTTACTTTCGAGGCTCAAATTATTTTTAATTGACCTTTGTACTTGATCTTCAACAAACACTCATTTCTGTCCCCAAGTTCTTTTCTTGCTGCCCTTGGTATATTTCACCTATTTATAATAAAGGACCTTTGCTTCTTTTTATCCTAGGCAGCTTGAGTTATTTATTGTTTCACTACACTCTTGTAATCTGCAAGCCTTATCAGTAACCAAAAGGTACTTGAGTATATAAGTTTTCCTCCAGAACACAGGAAAGAAATATTTTTCTCCTCTGCACCCAAAAAAGTTTAAAAGAATGGAAAGACTCTACTGTACCCCATTTTTAATTTTCCAGTGCAATAGAACACAATGAATAATACACTGGGTTTTTTTTCTGATAATAAATATAAATTATGGGCAAATACATTCCACTGCCTAGAATGAGAGGAATCACCGAATGCACCATAGATCATTTCCTTGTATTACATTTCTAATTTACTTCTACGCAGTTAGGATTTAAAGTAGGTGTGGATGCTGTAGCATAAAAATAGACAGGGTAAAACGTGATGGTGATGTTATGAGGTCACAACCTAGAGAAGAAGTTGCTAGGGCATGTTTCTGCTGTGTTTAGGTGTGAGTGAGGAAAAGCTTGCAGATACAGGTTTCCTAGGAGTTGTGGTGCCATTAGGTTTTCATCAAGCATAAACAAGGCTCAGCTTGAGAATTCATAAGATGAACAAAAGATTCCTTGCTGAAAAGGAAATCTAAGGGCCAAGCTAGACATGTTAAATGTGCCTCTGTATTTGATGCAGTTGAAAAAATGGCAAGGTACATTCTTTGGAGTAGGAGTGGTAATTATTTTATTTTTAAATTTGTTTGTTTCCTGTTCTGGTAGGCTGCTGGATTTTGACAAGATTCCACCATTTTCATTAAAAACCATAAAACCAGCATCCAGCTAATATTTAAACCCATCTCCCAGATGTCTATTACCAGCAACCGATGTTATTTAAAAGCCCTGTGGAAGAGCTCTCTCTTCACTGCTTCCTTAGAATGGCAGAAGGGAAGGGAATGTACATTTTTCTGGGAACCAGGAATTCCTTTTTTATATATCTAATTTTTATTAAAAGTTTTAACAGCAACACTAAGAATGAATACAATCAAAATAGAACAGAGAAAACGAAAAAGAGAGAAATAACAGAAAAAGCTAAAAGTGCAATAAGAAAAAAATTTAGAAGTAAAAAAGAGAGAGAGAGAGAAAGATATAGATAAAGGTATAAAGACGTGGCTTCCAATATTCTTCACAGAAGTTATAGGTAATTATATTTAATCTCTCTCTCTAAAATCACATTATGGCTCTCTTCTTCAAGGAATTCCAAAGGGAGGGAGCAATCACAACAAAACTTTGCTTTCAGAGCAAACTCCCCACTGAAGACCCTCATGTGGGGAAATCCTCACCATCCCAACTCCAGAGGGATTGTGGTAGGGGGAGACAGAATATTCAACCCCTTTCTCCCATGATTCCTTGCAACTGCTTGATGCATTGAGGGGCAAATTCCTCATCAGCGTCATTCCTCCCCAGGCAAACATGAATTTCGGAAGAATATTTTCCTCAAAATCCAGCACAGGAGGAAAAAGTTAAATCTTCCTTTCTAGCTGTTACAACCCCCCCCCCCCCCAAATTACCAACTCAAATGGATGCTGATAACATACATTAAATACAAAGACACATTTAATGCCACAACTCGTTTGATTATAAAGACAGGAAAATGAAGACCGTAATAAAGGATCTTTCACATATTCAGCCCTGAGAGCATATTTAGGAGGATAATAAGGAAGGGCTTTATGATTCAGTGTATAAAATGGCTCATTGACAATGGATATTGATAGCTAGTAGCATAAGTGGCTTTAAAAATAGACAAGGCAAATGCACAGTGAGCATTACCAGAATAACAATGACTGGAGCCCTCATATTCATAGCAGATAGTAAAAGTCTGGTGAATTTATGCTATGGGCAACAATTAGGAATAATCATACTCTCTCTGTAAGCCTCCCCAGAGCATCATGTTGATTATTCATTAGTATATAGAATTTTCTAAATCCAACAAGGCCATTTTTATGACCAAACTCATCATGGTAATGTGCTACCCGCAACAGAGGTTCATAACTTAATTAAAGAGACATCGGGAACATGGAAACGCAAGCCATTGGCAAAGTCCAGCATCTGTTGGCATAATAAACATCTGCTAAAAAGCTTCTATGTTCTTGGATTATATTATCCCTACTACTATATGCATGCAATCATGTTTGTATATGCAAAGGGTGGATACAGCCCACATAACCTTTCCAGTGTGCTGGAGGATAGTTTTCTGTCAAAAGAAGCAATTACAGAAAATGTGAACCCAGCAGTAATTTTTAAAAGGATAATGGTGTTGCTTATTTCCAAGAGCCTCTAAGATCAGGTAGATGCAACCTCAGGGGCCAGGGACAAAGGTGGTCTAAAAGTCACAGGTATGACTTCCAAAACTTGCTGCTAAATTAGAAATTTCAATGTGACACAGGAGGAAAAATATGGAATACATAGGGGAATAATTACACACAAGTCCACGTGATTGTAAATAAAATTAAAATCAAATTCAGGTTCTTCTTGGTCCTGCCTATTTCTTTGTCCTCCTCACTCCATCTGCTTTTGGACGCAGCCTCTTTCGTATCTTTCAAAAGTCTAGTAGGCCTGTGGCCCTCTAAAACTCAGCTTTATCTAAGTCACAAGAGCCAGTTTGGTGCCGTGGTTAAAGGCACCAGGCTAGAGACCAGAAGACCATGAGTTCACATTCATCCCTTAGGCATGAAAGCCAGCCGGGTGACTGTGGCCAGTTGCTCTCTCTTATCCCAGCCCACATCACAGGATTGTTGTTGGGAAAATAGGAGTTGGGAGCATTCTGTATGCTGCCTGGAGTTGTACAAAATAATTGCATAGGCCTGTGGATCTTACCTTTCTGTAAAAGGTGAGTTTGATCCTTTTTTTAAAAAAAAATTTAAAAGTCCATGTTGCTACTGAGGCATTGTTTACAAACCCTCCATCCAAACCTATATTGATTGTCAGCAGCACACTAAGTGTGCGTTTCTCCCACCCTGTGAGTTTATTGCTTCTAATGGGAACCAATACATTCTGGGATCACATCAAATGTACCCTTAATGCTACCAGATTTTACCTTATAATTCAGATCAGCTGGAACTATACAGCTTCATTCTCTGGCACTCATTTAACTGAAACATGCTTCTAAAGACTATTTGAGTGTAAATGAGGTGATAATCAACTTTAGGGGACTTCTTTCTCTCTCTGCGTGTGTTTTTAAAGAGATGGTGATTTATATGCAAGGTTGTTTATTCAGGGAGAGAGTGATAGTTATAAAGACCTTTGATTACAGATTTATTTAAAAAAAAAATCAGGCTGCTGCTTTCTCTTAAATCTTAGCTGGTGACAGAAGCTGTCTAAACTGCATTCTAGTATTCCAGTTTCTTACACTATTAGGAGCAGCAGTTAATTTGGTAACTGTCTTGAGGTGGAAACAATTAGACTAATGGCTTACTCTGGCTAGTGTGCAGCCATACAGGGATATATTTTGAAGCAGGAGGTCATTATGGCAATCCTTATATGGTTCCTTGAGCGCCTTAGAGAAAATGTGGGGTTATAAATTTGTGACGAATAACTCCTGCTGTGTCTACTCTTTGTTCTCAAACAAGCTAACATCCTGTAGTATCTGGATCCAAAGCAGGCAAGGATACTTCAGATCTAATATGGGCAAACTCTCTGTACCTACAATAGAGATATGGAGAGCATGCTCACACCAGATCCACAGCGCCCTTGACGTCTTCAGTAATTTGCACCTCTGCTCCATCATAGAAAAGCACAAAAACTCAAAAACTCAATCAATCTGCCAGTGGTGGGTGGAAGAAGATCAGCTCCTTGTTGCCACTCACTCATCCAGCCACAGGAGTAGACAACATGAGTTTGGGGTGAGAGTTAGCTGGGCAGGCAAATCTACCCCACAAAGTCCAGCCCGTTGGTGACACAAGGAAGGGTGTCACCCAAGGGAAGGATGCCTAAAGAACATCTCACCTGCAGCTGGTCACAATCTGCAAGCTGAGAGAGGGAGGGCCTGGTGGGAAGCCATCTCTTCAACTGAAGCGCCAAAGACAGGAAGCAAGTGCATGAGACCGTATGTCTCCTGAGGCACAGGCTGGAGGAGGGGGAAAAAAAAGCAGCTTCTTGTACATAAATTTCTGAACAAGCTGGATAATTTGTCAGCTTGCAGTGCACTAACCCTGGTTTGTAGCTAGCACTGTAGGCACGTATCTTGGAGAAGAGGTGGGGTTTTCCCTCTGAGTAGTGGACCATCATCATTCTGAGGACCCCTTTGAGCAGTGCCTCTAAAGCAGCCAACTCAATGACAGACTGCTTTGGACAGCTGCATGCTTTAGATGCGAAAAATAGCTGCTCCATTTAGCAGTGACCAGTCCTGTCCAATTTCCTACCTATCCAGGTATATTCTGGTATATTCTACCTAATGGTAGGGCTGTCTTTGTTCATCCAGTTTCAGTTTTGGCCTTCTGGCCCCAGACAGATTACAATACATTGCTGATATACATAAGGACATGATGTACAGATATGGACAAGTGATATTGCAAATCTGTTTATGATGATTATCTCCTGAAGCAGGCAACTGTTACTGGATTTTCAACTGGGTAAACCAATAGATTAAATACAGATTGAATACCAGCCAAGTATTAAAGGAATTACAGTTCTTCTCTCTTCGTGAACAAAGGAAAAATGTCCATGTAAATACAGAGTTGCGATCTAGAAGTACTTGATGGACCCAGGTACTCATATCAAATAATGGAAATTATGTCTCCACATATTGATTCACTTATAATTGTCATATTTCCCCCAGGGTTCCTGTTCCTGGAATAAGTACACAAGTAGCATAGGAGAACAAGAACCACTTGCTTGTACAAGAAGAACTAATGAACTATTTTTGGTAGTGGACAATCAACCTCTTGAGGGGGGATATAATAGCACTCTTCAAATACCTGAGAAGATGTCACATAGAAGAAGGTCAAGACCTGCTCTTGCTTGTTCCAGGGTGCAGGACACAGAATAAAAGAATTAAATTACAGGAATATTAGAAGAATTGCAGTGCACAGTTTGATACTGGAACCAATTATCTAGAGACTGGGTGGGGGTGCCCTTCATCAGATGTGTTCAAGTGGAGGCTTGGCAGCTGTCTGTCTGAGAAGGTTTAATTTGGATTCTTTCATTATGGGAGGAGGGATTTGGTGGCCAACATTGCCCTATCGTATTCTAGCCTTCTGATTCTGTCCTGGAGAAATTCACAACCAAGATATGAAGACAATAGCCCCTTGAATTATCTGCTTTGTTCTTTTTAACTTCAAAGTGTCCTTTTTTGGTCCTTTAGATACAGTAGAGATTTATGAATAAGGAAGTTCTGTTTTTCTCCTAAAATTAATATGTATTAGGTCTGCTTGTGCTCTGATTTTATTTTTTATATCTTCCTTTGAAGTCCTCTAAGCTAGTAACCATAGTTCATTCCTGGTTTTTTTTTAAATATATCTGTGTGAGAGGCAGAACTTTAACAAGGAAACCTCTCCCAGTATGTTGATATTTTGATCCTGAGATTGTCAACTTGTGGTTTTCTAACCATCTTGCAGCTGTTAAAGATTCAGGACCCCTGCCAGGAAAATGAAAAGGTTGTAATCTAAGAAAGCATGTAGACCTGCAGAAGAAAAGGTTGATGGACATAGCAATATGTATTACTTGCTTAAATTGGAGCCATTCCAGTGATACGTGTTCCAAATGCCAAGGTCAAACATACACAGACAATGGAACACATTCTATCTGGATGTTCTGGGACCTTCTGAGAAAGCTTGATGGATTATGTGGGCGCAAAGCATGTAACATGAGAAATTACTCCAGTATGTCAAGGAAAGGACTAGTTGGAGTAGAATATACTGCAGGAAGAAGCACAAACACTGGGGAATAAGGCTGATTTACAAAATATATAAGCGGAGCATAAGTGGATGGCATTTTATCCCATCACTGTGATTTCTGCCTCATTCATAAAACAACATGCAGTTCCTCAACTTGTTCTCATCAGAATGTTTTTTCCAGACTGCATTTATAATATCTCTTTCTGAAGATTCCATGTACTGCAGAATAAATAAATTTCAGTCCTGTAGGAGAAACTGCATTAATTTAAAATAGAAAAGAGAGACTTTGCACATATATTTGCCTTGGCTTATTCCAGTTCAAAAGGAGGAAAAGTAAAAACAATGGAGGGAAGGAAGATATAATTGTGGGGTCCTGGGTCAACAAAATGCCACTGGGAGCTGCGTGCAAGTTGGCCATCCCTACTTTATACTAATACTTAATCTGTACCTACTCACTCCCACAACTCTCATTTACTATCCCAGTCATATGAGAACAACAGCATAGACTTCAAGCTCTCATAAATATCACAATCGTTTGAACAGATCAGAAACCAGGTCAGGTAGAACATGTTTGTAAGTACTAATTTATAGGCGCTGTATTGTGCTCAGTATCAGAAAAAGCTGATTCTTCTTACTGGTAATTGAACAAAGAGACTGAATTAGTCTGGAAATTCTGGTCCTCTTTCTGCATCTTTATAGCCCCACAGCTTTGTAGTTTTGCTTCATCACCACTCTCCAGTTTGACGTATCTCAGCAAATGCTGCAGACCCATTTGAGTGATAGCAGTTTCATTCTATTTGTTCCTGGACTCTCTTCTGCCCTCCCCTCTTCCTCTGTTCTATTTTTAACATGAACCAAATCCCATCTATTTGTAGCAGCCTGGTGGGAATTTATTATCACTTTCTATATATAAACTACAGAAGACTTTTTTGAAACTCCTTTCCACAATGCCCTCACAAGTGTAGCAGCCGTGTTCTAAATGAATTTCTCAAGCTGCATTCTGCATAGGGGTGTCATCTTTGGGAGATAATACTCATCTTCAAACTTAGAAGAGTTGATGAGAGTGGGAAAAAACTGACCCAAAAGCCTTAACCAGTAATTCTAATTGATTTTGATTGCAAAGGTTTGACTGCTACATTCTTAAAATTAGTTTCCTACTAAATGCTATATTTATTTGTTTGTTTAATAGCCTGCATCGTGCTCCTCCTCCTATTTTCCTCTAAAAACAACCCTGTGAAGTAGATTGGGCTCAGAGACAGTGACTGAACCAAACTCACCCAGTGAGCTTCTATGGCTGAATGTGGATCAGAACCTGAATCTCCTCACTCCCAATCCAACACTACATCACACTTGCTCTCTAATTAGTATCTAATTAGTATCTAATTAGTATCTAATTAGAGATAATTTACAATGTGAATTTTTTCTTAAAAATGATAAGACATTGAATTGTGTAGTGTTATTTAACAATGCCTCAAAAGTCCATGTAATATTTGATATGCAAGGCTTTTTAACAGGTACCCATCCAAGTCAAAATTCAGAAATGAAACAAAACGCATGTTTCAAATATTAAAATCAAAGTCAAATACTAACAGCTGTTTATTTGCAGTTGTTGAATAGGAATTACATAGAGCAAGAAGCTGCTATATTGGTAGCTACAAGGGTCAAAGCAGTGCCAATCTAATGAATAAATTCCAGACTGATTTACCAAGGGTGAGTCCTGCTTAGCTCCTCACGTACAACATCTACGAGGCAAAAATAATTTTATTTCCCATCCTGATGATTTGTATTCTGTGCACTTAAAACATAGACTTCTCATTTGTATCTATGGGACTTTCACCACCTGCATCTAAATGTGGCAGAAGCATGCCCTGGCAACATGTTCTCATGATGTTGCCTTCATCTCATTCCCAACTTATGACTGAGACAGGCTTAAGTGGGGCTTAGCTGAACCTGTGTTAAAGTAATGCTTTCCCTCTTATTCTGATACTCTCCAAAAGCAGCTTCAAGGTGTATAAAACCTCTTATACATTGTCACCCATTTATTTTGGAGGAGACTCAGCTGTATGCAATGACTTGATACAAAGAGCTCATGTCCTCCTTGCCCTGGTGAGAGGACTGCTTATAAACTGTTTCACAAAGACAGGAACGCATGAGGTCATCTTCAACCCTCCCAGGTCCCCTAAAGGCTTCCCAGCACAAGTGATGCTCAGCAATCTGCCTTCTGTACATCATTTCATTGTAGCCACACCCCTCACTCTGATAGGCTTTTGTACTGCGGTAGGGACGTCCTCTCCCCACTGGGCACCACCCTCCATAACAATTTCATCCTGGACCACTGGAGTCCTGGCTCCATTTGGAGGGACAATGGATGGGTGGGCCTGTTTTATTTTGTTGGTTTCTCCAGTGAAATGCCCCTTCATGGATCACTGCCTTGTCGTGGCGAAGGGGCTTGTGTAACTCAGTGAAGCCATGAGCTATACCGTGCAGGGCCACCCAAGACGGACAGGTCATGACAGAGAGTTCTGACAAAATGTGGTCCACTGGAGAAGGAAATGGCAACCCACTCCAGTATCCTTGCCAAGAAAACCCCATGGACAATGTTAAAAGGCTAAAAGATATGACACCGGAAGATGAGCCCCTCAGGTCGGAAGGTGTCCAATATGCTACTGGGGAAGAGCGGAGGGCAATTCCAAGTAGCTCCAGAAAGAGTGAAGTGGCTGGGCCAAAGCCGAAAGGACGTTCAGCTGTGGATGTATCTGGAAGCGAAAAGAAGGTCCGATGCTGTAAAGAACAATATTGTATAGGTACGTGGAATGTAAGATCCATGAACCAAGGCAAGCTGGATGTGGTCAAACATGAGATGACAAGATTGAACGTCGACATCTTGGGAATCAGCGAATTGAAATGGACGGGAATGGGTGAATTTAATTCAGGCGACCACTATATCTACTACTGTGGGCAAGAAACCCTTAGAAGAAATGGAGTTGCACTCATAGTCAATAAGAGAGTGGGAAAGGCAGTAATGGGGTACAACCTCAAAAACGACAGAATGATCTCAGTGCGTATCCAAGGAAAACCATTCAACATCACGGTAATCCAAGTCTATGCCCCAACCACTGATGCCGAAGAAGCTGAAGTTGACCGGTTCTATGAAGACCTACAAGACCTTCTAGAACTAGCACCAAAAAAAGATGTCCTTTTCATCATAGGGGATTGGAATGCTAAAGTAGGAAGTCAAGGAGTAATCGGAATAACAGGCAAGTTTGGCCTTGGAGTACAAAATGAATCAGGGCAAAGGCTAATAGAGTTCTGTCAAGAGAACAAGCTAGTCATAGCAAACACCCTTTTCCAACAACACAAGAGACGACTCTACACATGGACATCACCAGATGGTCAATACCGAAACCAGATTGATTACATACTTTGCAGCCAAAGATGGAGAAGCTCTATACAGACGGCAAAAACAAGACCAGGAGCTGACTGTGGCTCAGATCATGAGCTTCTTACTGCAAAATTTAGGCTTAAATTGAAGAATGTAGGGAAAACCACTAGACCACTCAGGTATGACTTAGATCATATTCCATGTGAGTACACAGTGAAGGTGATGAATAGATTTAGAGGATTAGATTTGGTAGACAGAGTGCCTGAAGAACTATGGACGGAGGTCTGTAACATTGTACAAGAGGCAGCAACTAAAACCATCCCAAAGAAAAAGAAATGCAAGAAAGCAAAATGGCTGTCTGATGAGGCTTTACAAATAGCTGTGGAAAGAAGGAATGCGAAAAGCAAGGGTGAAAGGGAAAGATATAAACAACTGAATGCAGATTTCCAGAGAATAGCAAGGAGAGATAAGAAGGCCTTCTTAAATGAACAATGCAAAGAAATTGAAGAAAACAATAGAATGGGGAAGACTAGAGATCTCTTCAAGAAAATTGGAGATATCAAAGGAACGTTTAGGGCAAAGATGGGCATGATAAAGGACAAAAAAGGCAGGGACCTAACAGAAGCAGAAGAGATTAAGAAGAGGTGGCAAGAATACACAGAAGAACTATACAAGAAAGATCTTAATGTCTCTGATGTCCATGCTGGTGTGGTCACTGACCCTGAGCCAGACATCCTAGAGAGTGAAGTCAAGTGGGCCTTAGGAAGCATTGCTAACAACAAAGCTAGTGGAGATGACAGTATTCCAGTTGAGTTATTTAAAATACTAAAAGACGATGCTGTTAAAGTGCTGCACTCAATATGCCAGCAAGTTTGGAAAACGCAACAGTGGCCACGGGATTGGAAAAGGTCAGTTTACGTTCCAATTCCAAAGAAGGGCAATGCCAAAGAATGCTCAAACTATCGCACAATTGCACTCATTTCACATGCTAGCAAGGTTATGCTCAAAATCCTACAAGCTAGGCTTCAGCAGTACGTGAACCGAGAACTACCGGATGTACAAGCTGGGTTTCGAAGAGGCAGAGGAACTAGATATCAAATTGCCAACATTCGCTGGATCATGGAGAAAGCACAAGAGTTCCAGAAAAGCATCTACTTCTGCTTCATTGACTATGCAAAAGCCTTTGATTGTGTGGATCACAACAAACTGTGGCAAATTCTTAAAGAGATGGGGATACCAGACCACCTTACCTGTCTCCTGAGAAATCTGTATGTGGGCCAAGAAGCAACAGTTAGAACCGGTCATGGAACAACCGATTGGTTCAAAATAGGGAAAGGAGTACGACAAGGCTGTATACTGTCACCCTGCTTATTTAACCTATATGCAGAGTACATCATGAGAAATGCCAGGCTGGAAGAATCACAAGCCGGAATTAAGATTGCAGGGAGAAACATCAATAACCTCAGATATGCAGACGATACCACCCTAATGGCAGAAAGTGAAGAAGAACTAAAGAGCCTCTTGATGAGGGTGAAAGAGGAGAGTGCGAAAGCTGGCTTGAAACTCAACATTAAAAAAACTAAGATCATGGCATCTGGACCCATCAATCCCTGGCAAATAGAAGGGGTAGAAATGGAAGCAGTAACAGACTTCATTTAATTGGGCTCCAAGATCACCGCAGACGGAGACTGCAGCCCTGAAATTAAAAGATGCTTGCTCCTTGGGAGGAAAGCTATGGCAAACCTAGATAGCATATTAAAAAGCAGAGACATCACCTTGCCGACAAAGATCCGCATAGTCAAAGCTATGGTTTTTCCAGTAGTAATGTATGGCTGTGAGAGCTGGACCATAAAGAAGGCTGAACGCCGAAGAATTGATGCCTTTGAACTGTGGTGCTGGAGAAGACTCTTAAGAGTCCCCTGGACTGCTAGGAGGTCAAACCAGTCAATCTTAAAGGAAATCAACTCTGATTGCTCATTGGAAGGATTGATAATGAAGCTCAAGCTCAGATACTTTGGTCACCTAATGCGAAGAGAGGACTCTTTGGAAAAGACCCTGATGCTGGGAAAGATGGAAGGCAAAAGGAGAAGAGGACGGCAGAGGATGAGATGGCTAGATAGCATCACTGAAGCAATGAGCATGAAATTGAGCAAACTGAGGGAGGCAGTGAAAGATAGGAAGGCCTGGCGCAATATGGTTCATGGGGTCACGAAGAGTCGGACACGACTTAACGACTAAACAACAACAACCAGTGAAATGATGAACCTCTGCTTTCTGTTGTGGTTTCTTTGGTCCACCAGTAGACAGTGAAAGCCTGAGGGGGAGGGGAATACTATTTGGATGTTTGTTTTTCTTAAGAAGTCCACAGGTGGGTCTTTCTTCCTTTTGTGTAACCAGATGAAATTGACAAGGGTTCTTCTAGCCCAAGCAACAGGAAAACTGGAAAAACTGCCATGTTTTTCTTTTTCCCACTAGTGGAGACATGGGATGGTGTCAAGCATGAGAGGAGGGCTGGTGGATCCGGGCTTATACAAAGGTCTATCAATGGAAACCACATGTTCTGCAAGACTCACCTACCCCACCCCACCCCACCCCATCCCACCACAAAACAATTGGCGCTTGTTTCCTGGCACAAGTGGAGGGGGAGTTTAAAGAAGCAGGGAAATCCACCAACTAGGAGCCATCCAGACAGACCACCTGGCTAGCATCTTTGCTAAAGCTGAAGAGCAGATTAAAATCAAGACGGCCATTTCTTATGCTGTCTTGGTTTTTAGCCAGTTTCAGCACCAGAGAGAAGCAGCAGCTTAAAGCTGCTGGCAAAAGAGTCCAAAGACAATAGAGGCAGGACAGGGATTAGCAATGCACATTTTATACATAATAAAAATAGGTTTTATGCCTGTTCAAGGATGGGTTGATAGCACCAGCTCCGTGGGGAAAGGCTCTATGTCAGTACTGTAACCATTAATTAAGACAGCTAACAAAAAAGATCCATTTCTCTACTTTATGTGCCATGGGAGCAATTTATCCCTAAAAAGGATGCAAAAACCATCCTTTTCTAAAAGTTTTTGTGAATCATGGCCAACTTTCCTGCCACTTGCTTCGCTATTTAGAGAACCAACACTACCAAAACTCATTTTAAAAGAGTCAATTTAGGATGAAATAACCCTGGATCTGTATCTTATATTTTTCTTGGTTAAATTGTTATGGTTGATTAAGTGCCATCAAGTCAGTGTCAACTCTTAGTGACCACATAGATAGATTTTCTCCATGATGATCTATCCTAACCTGATCCTTCAGGTCTTCCAATGATCAACCATCACCAAAATTGTTTTAGTTATATAAAATAATCCTACTTATCATATTAGATGCTTCACACAGCACATAATTATCGAATAGAATTCATTACCACAGGACATGGTAATGGCTACCACAAACTTTAAACGAGAACTAGTAACTCTAAATGAGAATTAGATAAATTCACAGAGGATAGCTCCAGGATGAGTGAGATGCCTCCAAAGACCCCTTGCAAGAAAACAGCAAAGAGAGAGGGGGGTGTATGTGTACATCTCAGGCTTTGGAACATGTCAGAGGCATCTAGTGAGTCGTTCTGAGAAGATGGTGGACCACGATGGGCTGTGTCCTGATTCAGCAGGGCTGTTGTTACGTTCTGCATGGGCAACTGCACAACGCTGATGAGTTGCTTCAGTAATCTCGTCCTGGCCCAAATAGATAAAACATAAATGACAAAGTTAGCCATGCAACACAGCTCCTGATCAAAGGAAGAATATTGGTGAGGTAACTGCACGACACAACCCCTTTGGTACCAAGAGATGACAAGCATCGTTATTTGAACCTTGATGCCAATGAAAATGACACGAATGTTTTCTTCTGCTTTTAGTTCTGCGTTTCTTTATCATTCAAACATGAAGCATTTCTTCATTTGCCATGACAAGAAATCTGTAATACCCTAGAATGCATCGTGCACTGAGACAGCCTACATTTGCATTTGTTCTCGCATTTCACTCAATTCCAGAGGCAGGAAAAGTGAAATTCATGGTGTTCCTCTGGCTGCATATTTTAGGCAGAGTTGTTCTTGCCAGAGGACAGCATTGTCACAAACGCTGTTAGAACACCATTTGCTGTCGAAAGCTGATAAAGTAAAAGGATTAGTTGAAAGGAAGTAGTGACTGTGTTACTCTTTAATCAACAATTCCCCCAGCAACAGCATACGTTATCAAGTTTTCAATTCTGCAGAGCAGGATTTCCAATTTCTAAGAATTTCCACCCATGACCCTTGCCTATTAGTGCCTATTATATATTTTTCCTTTACCGGTTGCTTGTCCCCTTCTCGTGTGTTGCTAGCTGCATATCTGGTGATACACAGGATGCCTCTTCCCATGCTGATCTTTCTCAGGCACCCTGAAAGGCTGGTGCCTGCTCTATTACCTATCACGCGTTGGCTGGGTTCACATAGGACACCTAAATCTAAAGCCAGGTCGACAATACTCAAGTGCCATTGCCACATAACATGATATATCACATAACGTGGTATATCCACACAAATAAATCACCCGAGGGGGATTTATCATGACAGTGTGCTTCATAAAACCTGTTAAGGCAGTGACTGGATTCCCAGAACACACTGAATCACAAACTACCAACCTCATTTTAGACTAGCCAAACATGTTGTGTGAATTAAATGTGCATTAGGAAACCAAAGCCACCTCCCTTGGCACTATGCATTAGAGGGAATAAGGCTGACTCAAGGTCACCACCTTGTTTCCTTGAGGATCTGCAGTGATATTTGCGCACACATGTTTTCTATTACTAAGAGTTGGCAACAGAGAAGGCTTAGAGTTGCTGTTTAAAACAGCTGCTCTGTGATTTCAGGCATACCTCCTTCTAGTCACAATGTAGGAGGCCAGTCCTTCTGTGCACATGTGAAAAGCTATAGATAAATCTCGTTGAGGAGTGAATTCCATACTGGTTGGCCAATTATCCTGCTTGGGAACATCTCTCTCTGAATATATGTTCTTTAACTGAAGGGCTGATTAGTCCAGTTTAGAGATAGGGAATCCTAAAAATGGAGCACAGGGCCTTGAAACTCCCTTTCCATAGTCTACAACCAGATAGCAGGCTGAGCAAGAGTGTGGTCCTATCTGATCTATGTTAGTCTGACTTCATTCTTGTCACATTTCCCGCTATTTCTTCTGGCTAAAGCTTGTATCAATCCATAACTTTGTGTCTGCTAGTAACCAGCCATACTTATATAATCTGGATCATTTTCTGAAGACTGAACATTTCATTCCTGAAATCACACTGTGTCAAGATCAATTTTCCAGGAAATTCACTGTGTTGCCATTCAGCCATAAAAAATTATTACAAACTTGAAACACTCTAGTATCGTAATGGTTTGTGGTACAATAATAAATTGATTTTTTAAAATAAAAATGCCATCTGCAATGCCCGGGAGTAGAGATAGAATCATATAAAGGGGCAAAATGACTGCAAATGCAGGAGTCATGAATATACACGAATATGCACACTATTTGCCCTTGTTTTTAAAACAGGCAATCTGAAAGAAATCCAAATATTTACAACATTTCTATGCATAGCAAACCTGAACCCTTTCCAGTGGCAAAATGAAACAGATCCTTATAAAATAAATTCACTTGTTCTTCTCTGACTGAACATGTTGGCTATTTGTATTGTAGTTTATGGAGGAAGAATGGGTTTTTCAAATAGCTTGAATGAGCTGTTGTCAAGGCAATCGGTTAAATTCACACATTACCCTAAGCCACAATGGACTATTTTTGGTTTAGTATGGTGATTATTCAACAAACCTAAGTATTAAAAAACAGCAGTATTCAGAATAAGACTAATATCATGGCTAATAGTGTTGGATTGGTCATGGTTTATCTAACTTCCTTTCAGCCCACGAATTTGAGATCATCACCAAGGGTGTGCTGGCTTGCAGAGGCTCCAGGAGCCCCTTGTTAAATTTGAGGGGATTATCAAAGTCTCCTTTAATAAAATTTAAGGTTGTAACCATGGAACAGGGCAAGAGAGCGCATAGAGAAACCTCAAGGAAGGAGATTTTGCAGGAGCTTGGTTAGTTCTTTCTTGTTTTTGCACTTCCCTTTTTCTTTTTTTTACATTTGTCTTTTACCTATGAGAAAATCCTCAATAAAAATGGTAATTGTAAGACTTTTCTCATCATCCTCCCTCCCTCCCCACCAACTATGACTGTAGAGCAAGGTTCCTCAACCTCAGCAACTTTAAGATGGGTGGACTTCAACTCCCAGAATTCTGGGAGTTGAAGTCCACCCATCTTAAAGTTGCTGAGGTTGAGGAACCCTGATGTAGAGGCCCTTCCTGACAAAATGGCAGCAGACCCCTGGATATCACTACCTCTTAGTAACAGAGTCCATAGCTTAATTCTCTGCTGGGTAAGAAAACTTCTTTCTGTCCATCCTGATTCCTTCCACCATTCAAGTTCATTAGGTGTTCAAGCATTCTGAAAATAGCAAGGAAAAACATAACCTTATATACTTTCTCCATCTTAGATGTCTCTATCATGTTCCTCTCCTTACTTGCCTTTTTTTTTTCTTCTGATTTAAGCCATCCCAAATGTTGTAACTTTTTCTTATGGGGAGCTGTTTTACCTCTTCTTCATTTGGGTTACTGTTTGCCCTCTTGTCTATTTTAGTCTGGTTTTATGTTCTCGTTCAGTGTTTGGTTGGCTGGGGAATTCTGGGAGTTGAAGTCCACACATCTTAAAGTTGCCAAGGTTGAGGAACAACTGGTCTAGCTGGTCTTGCAAGACTATTGCAGTCAGAAAAAAAAAAACCTGAAGAAGGATCAGAAAGCACCAGCCAAAAGCCTCCATAAAAAATTAGATATTGCCTTTAAAACATGCGTGGAATCAAAATGCAGGACACAAATGCAAAATAATCAAGGCTTCACTGCAGTGCTTATTAGACAGTATGTACTGAAAGAGGACCCCACCAAAGGTTAGTGGGAGACACTCCCCTATAGGCAAAATGGATGCCCTGATATTTATACAGTTCTACAAGAAGGGGAAGGGAAAAGAACATATATGTATATATATTCATATGATGATACCGGCATACCTAGATGAGCAATACTTCTCAAGTTACTTTCTGCCCCTGTTCTTGTCTGCTATCTACAAGGGCAGAACAACTGCTATCTATAAGGAAAGCAATAGTGTCAGAGAGGAAGAAACAAATTGGTTCAAGGTGCCAACTGCCAGGAAGAAGGCATCCTCCCTTACGTTGCTATGGGGATGTTTGTGATAAGGAGTTTACAATCAGCCTAGTTCATACCAGCTTCAAGGATGCTGCACATACCTTTATGTTTCAATTTTATTAAGGTGATCCCATTTGTCCGAGGCCTCTAAAAACTTGCTTCTTTCACCCAAAGATATATTTTCCTCACACATGGCCTATTACATCCTTTAAAAAGGGCATTCCACAAAATTGGGGTGACCCCTAAAAAGGTCTGCTTCTTGTCATGGGGGAGTCTTTCAAATGGGGTTGGACTATTGGTTACAGGGCCCCACAGAGAGATGGCCTCCAAATTTGGCCCCAAATATTTCTTTTAAAAAAAGATTCAACAATCCTTTACCTTGTCCTTTGGCAAAATAAAGAAAAGAGAGAAAGAAAAAAAGGGACAGTGCTACTACATAGTGAAGTGGACAAAAAAGAATAGGAAGGATAGGCTGTGATTGGAAAGGACAGCTTACTAAAGACTCTTCCTTTCAACTGCATTAATGTGAGTTCTTCCAGCTGGCAGAAAATTATGTTAGTATAATTCAAGTAGCCCTGCCAAGCAAGCTCTAATCTTCCTCAATTTTAATGTGGGACAGTTTAAGGGTAGCAATTGTTAGATTCCCCCAGTTTCATTTCCTCTCCAACACAGCTTCACTAACTGGCATGAAAAAGCACTCTGCTTAAAATGTGATGGAGCAGGCTTGAGGAAGTGTAGACAGGAGGCTTTAACTAACTTTCAAGATGTTTGAGTAACAGGTCATCAGTGCAGAGATGCTCTGTCTAATAACCTGTCACTTGAGCTATTTCTGAATATAGTTCTGCTGGTCTTCTGAAAAACCATAGATCTGGGTCCAAAAATAGCCCAGCAGAGAGGTCAGTGGGGTGGAGGAGAAATGCAGGGTGAAGTAGGAGAAAGCTGGCCCAGAGTATCTAGAGAGTTTCCTTCCACTTCATCTCAGGCCCACCCTCCATGCCACCAAATGTCAGCCAGGGTACTTTGGACTGAAGTTTATTGGGCTAGAAGGAGAAACTGGTGGAACTCTTTAATTTCATTAAAAATTAATTTCATCTCAGCTCTCAAATATCCCAGATTGATAAGTGTTGCAATGGAACCCATTTCTTTCTAAGTTTAAATCGACCAGCAAGCAAACTGCTGAGTATGTGGTTAATTAACAGGTTTAGTGGTCTTCCAGTAAAGACTAGTACACCAGTGTATATCAGATGCCCATGTACTGCCTGAATGGTGTTTTGCAAAGCATGGGTCAAAGCTTACTTCGGGAAAGATCCCTTTGTGGAAATCAGATATTAAGTGCCTCCTAAAGCTGAAGTCACAATGACCATGAAGGGCAGTGCCCAATGACTGGAGTGGGGGTGGGGTCTGACCACAGCAGCCTCAGCTGGCCAAAAGATGCTCAGCAGATTACCATAATCAAGGTGAGGTTGTAGAGCATTCATATGCCAAGATTAGTGTTGGGAGAAGATGGAAATAGCTATGTTAAAACTGAAACAATAAGGTGGGATTTAGGATGTTTCCACATTTAGTTGGAGATGAGATATCGGCTGCTCCATGAAAACATGTCCTCTATGAACAGCTGGTGAGGCAGTGCTGTAGTTAGGGAGGGGTAAGTAAGCACCTAAGATTAGCCATTACCCAGGTGGAGTATCCCATTCACAGGAGGTTCACAATCAGAGATTGTGAGAGTCAGAACGAGAGGGGTTAAGAACATACTCTCATCACCAGAACAACGAGGAAGAGATAAGAGGATGAGACTGGCCCCTCCCTAAAGAATGCAAGGGAGGTTGGGAGGGTGACCCTGGAAATTGCTCTCACTCTGAGAAGATTTCTGTAACGGGACTGAAGCCAATAAACCTTGCTGGATTGAATCTGTACTGTCTCCTGGAGTTTCCTGGGCTAATCCTGACAGAGATGCTACTTAAATAAGGAGACCCAACCTTGATCTCCCAGGTGCCACAAAGGAGCTTGAGATACTGTGTCCTTCAGGCATTATTATTTTTTCTTTTTTCAAAAAACCCTCAGTGGCCAACTGGGGTTAGCTCCATGGCTGATAGACATGGTGGGCTTAGCCCACTTTCATCCATTGTTTCCTCCTCCTAAGAAATGGGTATGGTTGAATAGTTAAAACAAGTTAGTCACATTCTCTCAGGACTGCTATAGAACTTCATCTCTATGACTGGCAGTTGGACAAGTAGTTAAACCTCTGACCCCTGTTTAGGTAACAAGATGAGCAGGGACAGTTAGTGTAACCTAAAGCAACCCTAGAACTACTCCGGGGCAGGAGAAACTCTCTCTAATACCAATGATGAATTGGTTATGAAGTTCAGAAAACACACACTGTCCTCTTGCTCATTAAGTGTTGAGTGAAGACAGCCAGAGAACACCCATATGGGGGGAGGATTAAGGGCATCTGCAGTGATGGTCATTGGCTTCAAACTGGTGGGTGAAACCCATTGATTAAAGCCTTATTCCTTTTTAAAATATGTTGCACACATTACATGCACATAAAAAAAGGTGGTGGGGGGGGTTGAGTGACTGTTGTTACAAATTCCCTGGGGAGATTTCATGCAGAAAGGGGAAATAGAGGAGGAAACTTAGGGTGGGCCACTCAGAAGTGTACAGGAGTCCCCCAGATCTTCTCCCAGGCCTTAGGATAGGCTGGACGGAGCCTCTTATTAGAGGTGTTTTGATGTTAGTTGTCTGGATTCGCCATTTTATTTCCCTTACTGTATTTTAATTTATCTTACTGTATTTGTATTTGTTTTTTATATTGTGAGCCACCCAGAGTCGGGGGGCACTAAAATTGAATTAAATAATAAATCATAAATAAATAGTGTGAATCTTGCCCAAGGTCCACTCAGCTCTAGCAGCACGACCAGTATTCCTGTGTTTGATGACTTCTGCTGAAAACACAGCTCCCCAAACAATTATTTCATAGGAAAGCCACAAATGAAATAGTGTGTGTCTATATTTCAAAAGCCTTACTGTCAGTTTGTGATCTGATTGTGGTTTTATAAATTTAGTTAAGAAAAATAAAAAGACCATTAAAAATATGTGGGAAGTAGGTCACCAAATTAATGCAGAAGATGAGTGCTCTTCATGGGGAGTAGCCTAAATGAAGGATTGTGTTAAGAGGGTGTTGATTGCCTATAATTGTAATATTTTCCAAAGATCTTGTTATCTAAAAAAATGATGGTATTACTATTAGCAAAAAAAAAAAAATAATAATTCTGGTCCAAGGGATTGCTGATTATGTGGGAATAAATATATTTGTTTCCAAGTAAAAAGCTTACAGATACCAATAGAAGAGAATATATGAAGCTCAGGGTTGAACTGTGGAGTCCCTGGTGCTTTCTGAGCTTGGTTGTTTTCTTGCAGATGTTTCATTACCCAACTAGGTAACATCATCAGTACTTATGAGTGTGGGGTTTGTTCCCTGTTTATAAAGAGTAGCTTGCCCTACCAGTGTTGGTGGGGCTGTGGTTTTCTCCTTGGTAGTTCCTTGATTAGAATATTGTTTTCTGATTGTTTGTCTGCTTGATTGTTTGTCTCTTAGGTAGTTCCTTGATTAGGGTATTGTTTTCTGCTTGATTGTTTGTCTAGTGTTAATCCCTGCTAATCTGGCTGTGGGCTGCTGGAGAGGATGTGTTCTGCTCTTTTTGTTTTCTTCTTAACTTTCTTATTGTTTCTTCTGAATGGTCTGTAAATGTGGTTTATCTCTATTTGTCTATTGACAGCTGATATGTCTGAGTGCCAAGCTTCCAGGAATTCCCTAGTATTTGGATTTAGCTTGGTCTAGGAAACCAAGGTTGAAACTAGGGTTGAGTCTGTCCATGTGTCATGGCAGTCTGAGACTACTATCTTATATTCTGATCAAATTAATCCCTACATAAATCTTCAGAAGTATGGCTCAGCCAGTAGCTGGGTGCTTTTAGGAGTCTGCATATATATTTGAGGCAGAGTAAGCAGTTTTTAGAAGCTTTGAAGGCATTGGAGGAAATCTTTTGGTCAACAGAAAAGTAGGACTTGTGAGTCGATCGGCACCACGGGTCCAAATGTCTTAACTTTTTCTGGGTTTGGGATTTTCAGATTAAGGAAGAAGACAGATAAAGTGGTTGCTGTGGCAACCAGGACTATGTGACCAGGCAATGGGATAATGAATCTGTAAGAAGAAAATAAAATGTCAAGCATCCATATTTCCAACTGTTTTAGGTGACCTTTGTGAAGCTTGCATGTGTCTGGAGAAACTCTGTTTGCAGACATTTGCTGACTAATATTTTGTTCATGGCTTCAGAACTGAATTAGTTGCAACCTAAAAACAGGACTTCATTTTAGTATTGGACTGTTTATTTCCAAATCTCTCACTCTCCCAACACACATATGCTCACGGAAATGCACACACTTTTTGTTGTGATTGTCAAAACTAAATTTCTAAATTGGATTACCCTAGATTTTATACGCCATTTCCTGAAGTTGAATCTCAATTCAGCTAAGCCTTTCTCTTCTGACTAAACTGAAATCCCAAAAAATTTCAGTTTCTTGGTCTCTTCATAATTTACAGAAGATAATTTGCAGGATACACATACACACACACACACACACACACACACAATTTATAGGAGATAATTTGCAGGAGATATATATATATATGTATATATATCTATATCTATATAGATATATATAGATAGATACACACACACACACATACACATACATACATACATACATACATACATACATACTGAAAATTATATGACCATAGCTCCCCAGTTTCTTTAGATTATACATTAATGGAATTGATGTATTGCCTAGTTTGACGAACTGGAAAATAGTTGATTCTGAAAAATTTGAAAACTTTTCTTTCAGGTTCCATTCACAGACCGCTGGCAGCCATTAGACTAAAAGAAGTCAAGCAACTCTAAGTGAGATTGGAATCTATTCTTATCCATCAATTTTGGCTAAATTTCATCCTTGAACAGATCAAAACTAATTTGTTACATGAAAATATAATATGGCATTAATGTATCTATTGAATTAGTGGGTTATGGATATCTTGGGAAAGTAACTTGAATAGAGATGATTTAAAACCTTTTAGAATGAATAATTTACTGCAAGAATGGAAAACTGTTTCTAGTTACAAAGCTGCCTTCCCTTTGGGTCCCATACTTTTGGTAAACAAGGCCATCCCTCTTCTATAGTCTCTCTGTCTCTCTTATCTGTGGACCTATTGATGACTATTTACCCACACGCACCCATACTTCCATTTATATTCCTCATTCTTGTTCAGGAACCAATGAATATCCACAAAGAGAACCATGATTCAGGATCAGAAGCAAAAATATGAGCACTCAAGGCCTAATTTCAAAAAGAGTTATTCAGAGGTAGAGAGACACACAGAAAAATACTCACAGTCCAGAAGTTAAAACCCTGATAGTTAACCAATCTTAGTTAAACTTCAGAAGGCAAAGACAAGAGAAGGGGAGACATTTTCCTGCAATCTTCTCCCTTTCCTATTGGGAAAGGCAAGGAGTGAGGAGTCTTTAAGAATCATCACTTTGAAGTTCTCCAGATGCTTTAGCTGGCAATTCAATTCCTGATGGAGTTGGCTTCTCTCAGTCTTCTATGTTCTCTAGGTCCGTGGTTTCAGGAAGGCAGAAGGCTTCACCCATTAGTGTTGCCATATCTGAGAACATAGTGGATGACCTCCAGACCTCAATAGTCTTTTCAGATCATTGCCTTTGACTTATTGGTTTTCTGCCTATGTTTCGTCAGAGTATAGTCCTGGAACTATGATATAACTAAACAAAGGATTCATACAAAAATATAAAATAATACTTACCTCTGCTATATTAGAATTATGGCATAAATTATGTCTCCTGTGACATCATTGTGTTCCATAGTGTGGTGCCTATATGATGACACTAAGAATTAGGGTCCAAAAGGGCACAATGGTTATAAATCACCTTCTCCTTGCGGTAATAAGGACTTGATTTTTTTGTTCTGGGCATGCCCCAAGCACTTCACATGTCCCAAGACCTGCCATATACTAAATACATACTCAAATATCTGATGATGCCAAGAAAGTTCTTCCCATTTATCTCAACAATTGGCATCACCTGGCCAATCTTGTCTAGGCTGTTGGTTAGTACTTGATAAGAATAATAACCTGGTTAGTACTTGGTGAGAGTCTACTAAGGAATATGAGAACTTTAGTAGAGATTGGAAAGTGGAAAAAAATCTTAGAAGAAGGCAATAGAAATCCACTTCTGTTTCATGCCAAGAAAATTGCACGAAGTCAAGAGCAGTCAAGCTGCACTCAAAGGAGATTTTACCTTTTTCCTTTCTCCTTGGAGGCTTCCAAAGTTCTGATAATGTTCTGGCAACTCTGCAAATCCTTTATTGATCTACTTGGGGTTTTGTGCAGCTTCTGTACATTGCATTTTACACAGAGTAGAGCTGATTGTACTCTAAATTGTCAGTAGCTATTAATGTACCTTAATCTGAGTGACTTCATTCTCTGTCCCTTCCCCACCCCTTTTCTCTGTTCTGTACTGGTGACTCATAGAAAGATAAATAGGACAGCACTGATCGGGCCAGGGACAATTTCCATAAAGATTCCTCCCCTTCCTCCTACACATACACATCAATTCCTGGAAGTACACATCTCAAGGAATACTGCTCTTCCATGCATGTTACTTTGGTAGTTGTCAACCTTCCCAGGCAGACCAGCCAGGAAACTTGACCAGATGTGCTAATTCTACTTTACTGTAAGGCCACATTAACAGAATCTTGCAAGTCTGAAAGGACAAATCTCCCGCTGTCTCTTTTTACAGCCTGATAAGTTACGGAGGATCATTTCTGAGTTTCTTTCTCTGACCATCTGCAGGCTCCCTCTCCCGTATCTGATGGTTCCTAGGCAGAATCTCTTCCCCCATCATTCCCACATACCATTACAGTCGTTTCCAAAATATTGTTTTGTTCTTTCAGGCCAGACATTCCAATTTCAGCTGAAGAGAGAGGAAGAGAAAAGAAAATGGAAGTCTTCGCTTGTTAAAATGCCAGTGAGCTGTGTCTATGTTTTAGTTGTTTTGGCCTCCTAGAAAGCATGTGCCTGAAAGATTGACATGGTGTGCTGCTGGCATGCTTAGTAAACAAAGGAATTACGATCTGCTTTGTTGATATTGCATTCTAAGAGAAGCTGTCTGCAGACAGGTCCTCTGCTGTGGATCCTGCTGTGTGATTACAGCTAACCACAATCCGATTGCTGGGAGTTGTACATAGTTTCTGGCTCCTTGCACAGAAATCTTTCTTCCACCTCTACAATATTAGATGCTGGGGTAACCTCTGCCTACATAGATCCAGTGGAGTTAAATAGAAATACAGTTTGCAAAGATTTCCACTACACAATGTTCGTTTAGCTAGAACTAGAGATCGGCAGAAATATACAACCACCCACATAAAACTGGACACAGAAATAGCCTATTTTATTATAAATACATTGTAAAACAATAATCCAACCCAAAGCAATTCCACATCAACCCTTTGCACCACTCCAGCAATCATTCCTCATCGATGTGATCCTGGGACTGTATTTGGGAGCTGAGCTGTTTTATTTGCAATGTATCTAGAATGATAGAATATACCATCTGCTGAGCTTATGGGTGGAGGGGCTTTTTCAAATCTGTCTAAATAAGTTTGTTTATTTAATTAATTAATTAATTCAATTTGTAGGCCACCCGTCTCCCCAATGGAGCTAATTCCTGTAGCTTTCAAAATAATTGGGTGTTCTTCCAGAACAAGCCAGCAATAATACAGCTAGCAGGATAATGAAACAGCCACTATTGGCCAACAGCAATTGAAATTACTTTTCAAATATTGTGTTGCCTGACCTGTAGCTATGTTTTACATGTGGGAACTGATAGAGGGCAATTGTGTCCCATGAATCCTCACTACTTCATACATGACTAGTGAATTCTGGACCTTGATATGCTGCTAAAATATTCAGATTATTTGATGTTCACGTTGCATTCGTTTTCAAAGACACTTCAGCAATGTTTCATGTTGTTTATTACTGAAAGGCCAAATTGAATTTCCCATCACAGAGCCTTAGGTTTCAGTGAAGGTTATTGTTTAAAGGTTTTACTAGTAAAATTATTGAAGTTTTGAAATGTCACCGTCACTGAAAGGAAAAATGCAGAGAATTAATTAGTTTTGGTAGATTCTGAGAATTTTAATGGCCCTGCCCATTTCTGGGGATAAAAGAGACTCAGTTCCACATAATAGCATTTCATTTTAGGGTTATTAGTTACCTCACATCGCAGCAGTTCTAAGTGCCTGGAGGGTGAACATGTTTGTGAAGAATAAGACAAAATGGAATAATGGTGAGACAGATTCACAGGTGGTGAAACTATGGTGCTCGCAATAGAAATAAGAAATAACTCTAGTTCATTGCTTATAGGAGTAGACAAGTTCCAAATGTCACAAATGTAACGCATTTCAATGAAGACAAGAAGTTATCCTTAGGTAATTGTTGGATAATACCTTGAAGTGCACAGAATCTTGCAGAGTTCCTCCTGAGTGCCCCAAATAAATGCCATATTCTTGATTTCTCTACCCCATTCATGGATTTTAAAATGTGGGTGTAGATGTGCTTTTAAAAGACTCCTAATGGCTTTTTCATCACCCCATTTTTTGAATGCAACTGTATGTGAGATATTAGGGGAAATACAAAATGGCAACTACGTAGCTGTGCCATTACAATGGCAGTAATGTAAGGACTACGAGTTGTTCTTGGAATTTTTGGCTAACTAATCCTTACAGTTCAATCCTTAGCCACTCTGTTTCTCCAGAATAGATTTGTCTCATCCCAGGAAAAAGGAATTGGATCAGATAGGAGGCATTGATTACATTTGATCTAGACAGAGCAAAGGCATCGGAAGTTTTATATTGACCATCAAAAGAGCCTAGATGGGATGGTGAACCTTTTGGGCTTGGTGTGTCAAAAATTCAGAAAATGCCTAACTTGACTCTGCTGGCATGTCACACACACACACACACACACACACCCGAACAAAAGGAAAACAGTTCTTTACATATTCATTTATTTTAAAAAATATACAGCCCAATCATGTGTGGTGCAATGTATTATATAAAGAAATGTCCCAACGTCTGTTGGAAATGTAACCAACAAGAAGGGTCGTTTTACCATATGTGGTGGACATGTAAAATTGCAAAGAAATTCTGGACTCAAATACAAACCTTGATGCAGAGCATACTACAAATACAGATTCCATTTAAACCAGAATTATTCCTCCCGGGGATAATGGATTTTCAAATAGGAAAACATCTTATTAGAATTACTCAATACATGATTACCGCAGCAAGACTTCTTTATGCACAATTTTGGAAAACCCAGACACTACCAACAATACAAGAATGGTTGTTAAAACTGATGGAAATGGCAGAAAATGATAAACTGACTTGCTTATTAAAAGAAAATTCAAATAATTATTACCTTAAAGAATGGAAACCATTGATGGACTATTTGCAAAATGCAGGTGGGGTGAAGCTTACATGGGGATTTGAAGATTAGATTATAAATGCAATGGGATATGTTTTGACAAGAATTATTCCTACTTAATGCATTAACTAATGCAAAACTAGCACTTATGATACTCTTATTATTCCTAAGACCAGAGATAGATTGGAAGTTATCTATTTTTCATATCTTTTTTCTTTTTCTTTTTCTTTATCTCACGTTTTCTTTTCCTTTTCTTTATAATTTGTATTTTCAATTTTCTTTTTCATTTCTAACTTTTAACTTTGTAACTTTAAAATTCCAATAAAATACTATTAAAAAAAAGAAATGTCAAATAATTACAACAATAAAATATGAGTAAAACAAACTCAGTTTCTTTGGTTACTCAAACAGGGACAATAGTTGTTGCCGGGTGTTGGTGAATGCTAACGTGTCACCCAAAGCACCGTGGTATGTCACCTTTGACATGCGTGTCTTGGGTTTGCCATCACTGGCCTAGACACACCTTACATTAGATGGGGGATTAATAAGAGATCCTTTACTTTCATGAACTATCTGACAAATATGGTAGAGGTTGGAGGGGTTTCCTCCTAGCTAGGCTGAGCATAGATCCCTCCATGTTGTTGGTGGATAAATATCATAAAAACCCAAGAGTAGAGTGAATATGGCAGTGTGATTAAAAGTAATAGAAATAGTAGACCATGTAGAATTTTATTGTCCATTCTTTATAGGGCTTCTACATGATTTTATACATTCATTTCTACATACCTCGAAAAGTTAAAGACAGAATATGTGAATTTATTACTGGGTGATCATTTCGTTATGGATCAAAGAGGATCACAGTTATATTCAACTGTCATTCATGGAGAAGACAAGTTGAAATAATTTTGAAAAATCCAATCTTGTATAATTGACTATTTACTATTTTTCTTTCAATTTCCATTTTTTCTGTATAAATATGTTTTTTAGAGCTGAAGTTTGTAAATAAAAAGTGTTTGATTAAAGTGAAATAATATAACAACAACAGTAATAATAACAATAATGAAATAGGAGTATCAAACATGAGATCACCTTTAAATATCAGAATTTTCCCTCTGGAAAAAAAATGATAAAATTGTCTCTGAGATATGAATTTTGTAGTCTCTCCCCACATCCCACTAAAATGCAGTTATTATTACTTGGTCTATGTCCTTCAAGATGTGTGAGCTAAAAATAAAATCTCTTTCTTTAGAACTGGAATTTTAAGTGTTAGCTTAGAGATGTGGAATTTACATATAGTTTAGGAAAGCATAAAAGAAAACAGAGATCACTACACCTATTTTTAGCCAGGCATTTAATTAAATTTCAGTAATCAACTTACAGTAAAGGTTTATTAAAGGGCATTAATGAATATACAAACATTTTATTTCTACCTGTTCCATTCATTTGCTCTTTAATGAAGTCAACTCTTCTATATTTAAATTATGGCCAATAATGTAATAGGATTTGCAGCATCTTGCACTCCATGGTTCCAAATTGATATCAAGAGGTGCCATTTTTCTATAAACCTCTTGTTTTGTCAGTTCAGTCACATAGGTTGGTCTCAAATTCTATTAATCCATTTGAAAGTAATGGAGAAATTTCCTACAGAAACACTTCACTTATCATAACAAAATAAAACCATAATTTATCCTGGAAGATTATATCCAGACACATCAGTTTCTTCCAGAATGAGCATCGAGTAGGATGTCATTTAGAGAAAGTGCAATTCATTTTGTTATTTACTGGCTCCAGCAAAACTAATACCATCTCCTATCGCTAGCTTCTGAACTTGAGAAAAAAAAATTCACAGCATTGAAAAGCAGTTGCACATTTTCCTCTATTACTGTGATCAGATATATGAAATAGCCACTTGGAGACAGGTACCGTTTTCAATTTCTGTGATAGTATTCCATTTTCTACCCTAGTACAACAAGTGGAGCTGCTCTTCCTATGCTTTCTGGCTTTTGCCAACTGATGCCTTTCATTTAAAAGTTTCTTTGCAAACATTTTAAAGTGTTCTTGGAATTAACAGAAGATTCTGACTCTGTAAGATGAATGGTGGTCACTGGTTCCTGGTCACTGAACTGGGGCTTTATTTGATTAATTTCATTCAGCCATAAAGTGAGCTTGCCTCTCCAGTGTATATTGCTAAGAATCCAAGAACATTGTGGAGTTTGCTCTTACAGCCAAGGTCTGGTTAGGTGAGCAAAGCTTGGAATTGGTTTCACTAGAACATTTGGATGGGACTGGTTCCAGTCACTTGGCCTACCAATAGCTTGCCAGGAAAAAAAATCATTGGGTCTTCCTGACACTCTAAGGCAGGGTTCCTCAACCTTGGCGACTTGAAGATGTGTGGAGTTCAACTCCCAGAATTCCCCAGCCAGGAATTCTGGGAGTTGAAGTCCACACATCTTCAAGTCGCCAAGGTTGAGGAACCCTGCTCTAAGGTGAAGGTGAAAACATTGGAAAGTAGCTGGAGCAAGATCTTAACTCAATGGCACAACACATGTTTTCTCATGCCAAAAATCTAGCTCAGTTCTGAGCAACTACAATTCTTAAAAAAAAAGGTGGTATGAGATGGGAAAGGCTGACGGTGAGAAAGAATGAACAGAATAAAAGACTGGGTATTGGATAAAGATTAGATTGGCTATATAGATATTCCCCAGTTTAAGAACGAGTTCCATTCCCAAGGTCTGTCCTCAAGTCAAATTTGTATGTAAGCTGGAACAATATTATTGTATCATACTGTATAAGTAGCATTGTGTAATGAACTTGAACCATTGTGTATTTAACTCGAATTTTGCTACAATAGGCTCCATTTTTAACGATGGGTTGTCCTTAAATCAGGCGTTCTTAACCCAGGGACTATCTGTAGTAGACGAAACCGTAGAAAAGGCAGGATATAAATCAAACAAATCCATAACTGAAATAAAACAAATCAACACGTGCATTTATTATGGACATATGTATCAGCTGTGAACCGATTATAAATTACAATTTATACACATGGACATTTTAATCTAGGGCTGACAACACGATGGTGTAAATTTTTACTGGCCCTGAATGTAATGAGATAAGGAAAAGTGTCGGTAGAAGGCAGTCCAAACCTCACTGTGCTATATGCTATATTACATCAGGAGATTATAATTGACATATGGTATACATACTGACATATGGTATACCCAGAGTCACCCATTGGGGGAGATGGGTGGCATACAAATTAAATAAATAAATAAATAAATAAATAAATAAATAAATAAATAAATGGAATTTACCTTGATAAAATTGTTTTCCAAGGATGTCTCACAGGTTCAGATGCATTTTTTTTTGCAGGGAAGCATTCAACCCACTTTCCCTATCTCCTCCCCCCTTCTAGATTTCTTGGGTTATACCTCCCATCACCGCAGTCTACACATATCTAGTGAAAGTATGTGTTAAACCATAAGCATGGCTTAGACAACTATGCTTGCATTTTTTAAAATTGTCAGAAATATGCAGTGAGCCTAGGGTGGGCCTATGTTTATTTCCTCTCCTACTTCTCAAAAGGTCATGTTATAAGACGACAAAGCAAGACAAAAACCAGCAAAGAACCCCCAATACTCTCTGCAGCTGCAGTGAATTTACAATAGTATCCTTTGTTATTTAAATGCTAGTCTTCAGAATTATTAACTTTAATTATATATTTTCAAAACAGCAAGGTGACCGTTTTCCCCATTACTTAGTATAATGAACAAAACGAGAAATCCTGGGACTATTTTAAGCTATCCCATTTACTTATTTATTATATTTTGCTTTTCAGGAGGGGAATTAAAAACCACAGGTTTTCCATCAGGGTTTTAATTGACAACATTGCTTTCGGTATTATTTTCTGCTGCCCCTTCCATGTTTTTAAATGTAGCTGATGTTCTGCTGCTGGCTTTAAACCAGTGTTTTTCAATCTTGGCAGCTTTCAGATGTGTGGACTTCAACTCCCAGAATTCCCCAGCCTTAACTAGATGATAGTTAAGACTTGAGTGCACATTAGGAGGAAGCATATGTCATGAAGTGGATTATTTGGCTTTAGCTAAGTGTGTTGTTTGAACCCACAACTGTGATTTGTCATCTATGACTTAGTGTGTTCTGCAGATCCAGCTATTATTTATTCAGTAACTGGGTTGATATAAAACATGGTTTACCAGGATTTAAAAACTAGAGCATTTATTCATACAGTATATTGTAAAAAAAGCATGAAAAGGAGATGTAAGAGGACTCAGCAAAAGATTTATCTTAAATTCACTTCCTAACTTTAAGGAAGAGTAGTGCAGGAAGTTTGTAGAGAACCCTTCTTTCAGAACACACTAGAAAATATGGATCAATCAGAACTAGAACTACAGATGGTCCTTGTTTAGTGACTGCCTCATATAGTGACCATTTGCAGTTACAATGATGTTGAAAAAGTAACTTTACAACCAATCCTTGCATTTATAACCTTCGTAGGTCTGTAAAGCAAAGGAAAGCTGAAGTAAAATCATAAGCACAGCTGTAGTTTCACTTAGTGATTGCTTCACTTAGCGACTGAGTTGTCAGTCCAATTGTGGTCGCTAAATGAGGGCCACCTGTATTGGGAGAGATGAAATAAAAAGGGAAAGAAAAGAAGGAGAACACATTTTGATTCATGGCACAAACCTGTGATAGCTGCACCTTCGTTGTTTACAATCTGGATGGAGAGATGAACCCACCCTCTTCAAATGCTGTATATCATATATGAAACTAACCAACTAACTAATTCAGTAGGCTACTTGGGAGCTGGGGATGAAACTGATGAAGTGGTGCACTCCTGAAGCCCAGGGAAAAGTAGCTAGTTCAGGAACACAAAAATAATATTTTCCTAAAAAAAAAAAACACTACCAGGTTTTTGAACCAGCAACCTTCTGTTCGTAAGGCAAGTGTTATAACCATTTCTGCTTAATATGGAAGAAACCATGGCAATTATTAACTCAATTGAGGGGTGTTCTCTCTCCTGCAAAGCAACCAGTGAACTGCTGGAGTTAACCTGTAATAAAACACACCAACCAAAACAGACAGGAATGTTCAAGGCAAAATAAGGGTGGAACGAGTACTTTAAAATTGCAGCAGAGAACATGGCTGGAAGTTGCATTTGTGATGAAAACAGGGTGAGTATAAAGCCATGTCCATTTTTGCTGCCCTCCAAAAATGGTTGCTGGCCTATTTTGGTGAGGAGGCAACCAGGCGGTACTGATAAGTCCTAGATCATTAAAAAAAAAAATGCTACATACATGAATTTCCATTGCTGGATCAAAACCAACATTTCTTGAAGGTTTTGATCCCTTCAGTTATATTACGTGTCAACCATTTTAATTTTTTTTAAATGCCATTTTTTATTGACCAGAGATTTCATTTTAGTTGACCGTTTTCCAGTTTGCTGCTAGCAGTTTTCCTCTTGCAGATAATGGACATTAGAAACCATTACTTCCAAAATTGCAAATGAAAAATGCTGCACGCCTGCTCCCGGCCTGACTGCTGCAGGTTTATTCATTATGGGTGACTGCTTCCTGCAAGAGCTGACCTACAGAAGAGAGTAAATTGAATTGTCCAAACTGTTGGTTTTCTCATTTTAGAACACTTTTAACTCTTTTGCATAAGTCATGCACAATTCCTGATTTGGGTGTTTTCAGCTGTACTTAAACTGGGGGGAAATGCTTTTTATTCAGTAGGGATGGGTAACAAAGCTTTGAAGATAGATAAATAGATGATAGATAGATAGATAGATAGATAGATAGATAGATAGATAGATAGATAGATAGAGGCTATTGCCTTGCAATGCAAATGGGTCTTTTAAAATTCCTTTTTTCAGATGTTAGCACTCCTGTATTTTACCAGCTGACATGCAATCACAAGATTTCACAACATCCATGAAGCTTTTACTATTTCTAATTTATATTTAGACTGCTTTTTCAGCTTATATAACCTCAACACAAGCACGTCCTTTTTCTGCTACATCCCCAGGATATTGCCTTCATCTCATCCCCACCAGCCCATGATTGAGGAAGGCTTAACTGTACCACTGCCTAAGTAGTATTTTGCCCCTTCTGACAACAGCATCCAATGGCAGCTGTAAGGTGTACAAAATCTGTTAGGCTTTGTCACCTTGAAAGGAAGTTAGGATTAGGAGTAGAGTTAGAGTTAGGAATTTGGTTAGTCAGATGACTTCAATGATTAGGAATGGAGGACAGATTGGATTAGCAATGAGGACAGTATAATTTTCTGTCTATATAGTTTTCTGCCAACTCAAGTATGGGTGGATAGCATTTTAACTCATCAGTGGGGAAAGACCCTAAGCTACTTTAGCTGCCCCAGGCAATGGTCTGAAAACACTGAAGGGTTGAGAAATAAATGAACAGTTCTGTGATCTGTGATCAGTTCTGTGATCTGTGATCAGATATATTGTGGTCTTTGGTTTATCAGTACTTTGGTGAGAAATATAATACTGGAACACCACTTGATTGACCAACCAGGGGGTAGCAGAGGTCTTGCTTGAATAAGAATAAGAAGTCAAAGAACTGCCATTAAAATCAAGTTAAGAAAAAAGATAAAGAGCATCTTAGATGTACAGACTTACACTGTAACCTGGGAAATAGCAAAACCTCAATTTAATGAACCATTAAGGAGGAGGATGTCTAGAGGAGAAAGGATGGAAATTGACAAAACTAAACATGGTGAATAAAATGGGATTCCCCCCCCCCCCTTTCTTCCTCACAATGGTGGAACTTGCTCACTGAAATAATTGGGTAATAGAAAGGACAAAATAAAATACCTCTTCATACAGTGCATCATTGATATATATAGAACTTGCTTCCACAAAATGAGCAAAGCCTAGATATCTCTAAAATTAGGTAGAGAAAGAGTTGATCACTAGTTACTGATCATGATATTTTAATGGACCTTATATGCTCAGAGGCAGTATATTTCTGAAAGATGGGTGTTGGGGGTTACTGTCAAGTTGTATTTGATGGCAAGGATGCCCTAACTGTGTGGTTTCCAGCAAAGTCAGAATGGTTGCTACTAGAAATAGAAATCAATAACATACTAATGCAATCACATAAAAATAGTATGGTATATCTTGTGCTGATTCAGGAATATCCAAAAGAAAGACAAGAGATGGGGGAGAGGAAATCTATGCAAGATGCTTTCTTCCTGTCCTGGATTTAAATCATGTTTGCTAGCAGCCATCACAAAGTTTCTCTTAGGTCATCTCTGTGGTTCTCCAGGTAAAGTAAGTGGGCCAAAATAAGCTTGAACTTGAACCAGGATCTCCCCCCAACACTTTAACCACTACACCACATGAGGTCTCCTATAGTAATGCTACTTTCAAAGTGCTCAGTGTCACAATGGCAGGGTAAAAGACCAGAGAGATATGAAAAGTGGTCGAGTCCTTTTGTTGTTTTATAAAATGTTGTTTTCCATTATGTTTTTCATTGTGTTTGAATTATATTGTTTGAATTTCTGCTTGTTGACTGGTTAGCTGCCTTAGTAGCCATCTATGAGCAGGAAAAAGATGGTAATTCAGCAATGAATCAATGAACAAATGAACCAATGAATGAATGAGTGAATGAACATCTGCTTTGGAAATGTTGGTCTCTTTGCCTCCTTGTTAGGCAAATGCGATGCTTCTTGTCCCCTTTCTGAGCCCAGCCATCAACATTTGCCTCCTATGCTAAATCACACAACCTTAGGATCAATGTCATCGTTACTCAAAGGAAAGTTGACCCTGACTTTACAATAGCTCTCCCTCCGAAAAAATCAGAAACAAACAATTTCCTCTGCCTCCTTTATTGTATTCTCAGTAAACCTGAGATGATGCTTTCCCTTTAATGTAAGTTATTTGGGGAATGGGAAATATTTCTTCCAGGTATATACTGAATTTCCTTATCTGAACCTTATTCTATCCCATTTATCTCCATAGCAGTTGAACTCTTAATGTAGTTGTAAACATAATCATATTTTAGCCGTTGATTTGCTTCCCACCATTAGAGCTTGGCCGAATGCCTCGCACAGAAATAATAATGAGTATATTCCCTCAGCAATAGAAGGAAGTATATATTAATGGAGGTCCACAGAAGCAATGTCACTAGGTAAATGCAAATTCTTGGCAGCAAGAGCTTTTATATATATATATATATATATATAAAAAATTATGTCCGGTAGGATTTATATATATATATCGGACATAATTTTTTTACAGCATGGAAGGGAAATCAGTTTGTAAAACAAGGCATATAATAATATTAGCTATTTTATTCTGCCCCTGCCTTGGCTGCTCTCAACTCAGGGGAAATGAAGAAGATTCAAGAGGTGTTTTTCCCACTTAAATACTGGGGAACTTTTAAAACTCAGCAGGTACTGAAACATTTGGAAGTTTGACAGATCAAGCACTTCAATTAACACAGCTTTGGAGGCATTGATAAACAACACTTTGTCCAAAGTCTCAAGCTGATGCAGCATCTCTTTGGATCTCTGCTGACCTGGCTTTGCAGTGAATGGAAAATTACTTTTTATCAGCAGTGTTAGTATTTCTTTTCCTGGTTGCAAATGTAGTGTCTGCTGGATGGATGTCCCAGGGCTAGTAGGGCAGAAAGATTGGTCTGCCTTTGGGCAAAAGGAGTCTGGTTTTTGAAGTGATCCCGTTGCTGGTGGAGAAACATCTCCCTTCTGGTTTGTCTGCACAGCTCCAATGGCATTTTCAGAGAACAGATCATGGATAATTTTGGTTTGGTATGTTCTTAAGCCTTCCCATTCCTCTGCTAGATCCCTAGAATAGGAGAAAAGAGCTAGCCATGGAAATGATGTATTAATTCTTTCTTTCATTAAGAAGAGTAAGATGAGAAAAAGGAAGGAAGGAAGGAAGGAAGGAAGGAAGGAAGGAAGGAAGGAAGGAAGGAAGGAAGGAAGGAAGGAAGGAAGGAAGGAAGGAAGGAAGGAAGGACCATATCTCTCCAAATCCCAACCACTTGCAAAAACACAGTAACACTGTCTCATATTGCTAAAAGCATAGATAGATTGACTGATTGATTGATTTACAAGAGCTATAAAATTATTAAAGAATAAAAACAGAAAAAGATTTTAAAAGGGAGAAAAAAAAGGTAAAGCATGGTAAAAATAATACATGTAAATGAACCTTCTGGCAGAGTTAATAACTAGGAGAGACAAATCTTTTTAAAATGTCATAACAGCATTTAACGGCAACTGGCTCAAAGGCACAAAAGAAAGAAAGTTTTGACCTGCCTGATGCAGAGCTTCAGGGAGAATCTGCTCACAGTCCCCCATTTCAGTGAGGTAAGGAGTGTGGAGGCCCACAGACATTGTTCCTCTGTTGTGGCTCCAGTGCTCTGCAACTCTTTGTTCCCTGAAATCGGAGCTGGTCCTTCTTGATTAGGCTGCAGGAAATTACTAAAACCAGAATTGTTACAGAGGAGTTTGAATGTAAAATGATGCAGTCTATTTTCTTCTGTTGTTGGTGATTTGTTTCCATGATTTTTTCATGATTTGGGGGTTGTGAGGTTTTTTGTTGTCTTGAGTCATCTGGATTCCTGGCAACTGCCTCGACAAGTCCCTGCAGTTTTCTTGGCCAGTTTTTGGAAATGGGTTGCCCTTTTTTTCTTCCTAAGGCTGAAAGAGAGCGACTGGCCCAAAGTCACCCAGCTGGTTTCATGTCTAAGGCTGGACTAGAACTCATGGTCTCCTGATTGCTAGCCCAGTGCTTTTGACCACTACACAAAACGGGCTCTCTTTTGCTTTTAACAACTGTTTATTTAATATGTATTTGTACCATGGACATTCTATTGGCAAGGTTGTAACCTAACAAGAGTCTCTCGATTGATGCAGGTGAAAAATTGTATGGATGAATGAGGGAGTGGGAGCTAAATGTAACTCTGGGGAGAGCGCATTCCATTCCTGGGAGCAATTCAAGAGAAAGCTCTCCTCAAATCTTTGTGTAGTTGATTGCAAACAGGATGGTAGTTTGAATTGTTTGCCTGGGCCACAGGCTTGAAAAAAGGCTCTATGCACAAGAGTAGCTGGGGTGATGGAAGATGTAGTCCGACACACCTAGAGGTCACCAGGTTGAGAAGACTGAACCTTCTTGCAAGCCAGTCTAAGATAAAGAGACAGCGCCACCTACTGGCGAAGGTTTGTCCTCCAAAAATTCTGACTACAGTCCAGTATCTGATCCTGGTTCACAGCAGTGGGTGACCTCTCTCCCCTCGCTTCTCCCCACTGTCTCCAATGCCCATTTTGCTTTCTCCCTCTGGATCTGGCATGCACAACCAATATTTGGTAATTATAGCATAGTGAGAGAGAGAGTGAATAGAACAATAGGAAAGAGAAGAGGCAGTTGGACCAGAAGATTCCTGATGTGTGTAAGCGTGTAGGTGTAAGTGCAAGGGTGTGTATCTGCTCAGATCGTCCACATGTGAATGGATGCGTCCAGTGTCCAGCTTTGCACAACACGGCGACCCACAAAGTAGCTAAGCATGTTGTGTAAAGCCCACCCTGTGGTTAGTTCACGATTCAGCGTGTTATGCAGAAACTGACTTAATTTCATAAACCATGGTTAGGTTAACTATGCATTTAAGCATGTTGTGCAAATGTAGACATTACATTGGCTGACAGCCATGACTATAGGTAAGTTTTGAAATTTAAATCTACTTTTTTTTTCTTTTTTTGCTGGAGGGGGCCCAGTATAAAACCTCTATTGCTGAGCACCAGCTTATTTTAACCCCCCACCAGTTAATGGATGACAAGATTTCACTGAATGATTAAAATAGATAAAGATGGATTTCTATGAAGTTGCCACAATTAGGAGAATCAAAAATAGAAAATAAACCCAAAAAAACCAAGCGCTCCAAGGTCACATCTACCCATCTGTTTGCTTTATTCCCAGACATGAAGAGCCAAGCTGAAGAATACAGGCATCTTCAAAATAATTTCAATATCAGTCCTTGGGAGACTGCTGAGAGAAGGATGGAGAACTGTGATTCACGATGCTGATGTTTAAATGATAATAGTAGCTGTAGACGAGCTTATTCATATTTTGCATCCTTTGTGGTTTGGTCCCAAGGTTTAATTTCTTAAATCAGCACCCTTCCACAGAGGCCTTTGATCCAACTGCTGTATTAGGGCTGTACAGCCTCTGATGAGGGCTGTAATTTGCTGCCGGGCAGCTGATGCAATTTACTTTTGGCTCAGTCTATTTATTTATTTATTTATTTAAAAGGTTTATATGCCCACCCATCTTAAGCAACTCTGGGTGGCTCACAACAATAATAAAACCAATAAATAAAACAATCATAAAACAGTAAAAACAGCAAAACAATAAAACAAAAACCCTGTGCCGTAATCATTTCCTTGGGATGCCCCACAGCAGGCTCAGCTGCCCTCCTTCCTATACAATCCTATCCCAGCACCTCTATAAAAAGCCAGGTCTTCACGGCCTTCCGAAAGGGTCTTCCACAAGATAGGGTGGTCATGGAAAATGCACCCTTCTGAGGTCCCACTAGGTGGCAGGATTTCAGGGAGGGGACCTGGAGCGTGCCCACCCTATCTAATCTAGTGGGACTGGCAGATATTCTTAGGGAAAGGTGGTGCCACAAATAACCAGGTCCCATGCCATGTAGGGCTTTAAGGTGATAACCAACACCTTGAATTGCACCTGGAAGAAAATTGGGAGCCAGTGCAGTTCGTGCAATAAAGGCGTAACATGAGCGATCCTATGGACACCCAATACTGTGGATGCTGCTGCATTCTGGACCGGTTGCAATTTAAGGCAAATGATTTCTCTCTCATTTCTCATCCTGCAACACTGGAGCTCCACAGAACTTGGGGCTGTCCTGTTTTTCTCAGGGGGAGATAATTTCCCCAGTGCTCCACCCCACTCCTTGGCTCCTCTCTCTCCCTGTCCTAAGCCAGCACAACAGCCCTGTGTCTTTGTGCAGGCTGGTTTTCTAGCTGTAGCATAAGAGGCCTGCTTGTCTTCTTCATCGCATAAGCAATGATCAAAGACAGGGATGGGTGCAACAGCTGGCATGCCAGTTTTGGCACTCTCCCAGTGTTAAGCAGGAGGGAGCACTGATTAGTTCACGAGTTCCTGGCAGATGCCACAAGGACAAGTGTGGGCTGTTGTAAACATGGTTTAGAAATATTGGGGAGCATTTGAGAAGTCACAATGGTAACTGGGCGGAATTGTCTCCCAAGAACTAGAACAAAATCGACTACTAGTCTTGATTAATAGAGATAGTCCTTGTTTTCTGGAATCCTTTCTTGGGAAGGTGAAATTTCCCCAGCTTGGAGAAAATGAATGGGCAGAATCTCACTACTTAATTTCTGTGGTTTAAAGGCAACTGTTAAAAACTTGGTAACTCCAAATCCTTCCTCAAAGGATTAATAAAGCCAGATTTCCTTTCTAATGGATTTTTTCTTAAATCAGGAACAGTAACTTCACCAGGATTTAGCCTGAGATTAGCTGTCTACCTAACTTTTTTTTTTTAAAAAAAAAGAAAGCATCCTATTTCTGATGAAACAATCAGAAATCAGTTGACCTGCAGAAAAGATGAAATATGCAGCTGAGCTCCTTTCATGCAAAAGGAGAAAAATGAATAACTGAAGAATGATCTGAGACAGCTGATGCAAAAAAATTCAGGTGTGACAAAGCTTGAACAACAGAGGACAAATGAGGGCAGCGTAACCAGATCGCTCAGCCTGGATGTAACACATGAGAAATAGGAAGAAAACAAAGACATTTCCACACCCCCACTGCTTCCACTCCTCAGTTCCTCAAAAGCAAGTTGAAGATGACCTGCAATTGTCTTCTCTTCTGCCAATTGCACAAAGCTAAGAAAGAGGGGCAGAGAAACACAGTTTTGCCATGAGCTGCCACAGAACCTCAGCCTCCATTCCACACCTCTTTCTGTTCATAATTGTCTTTCATGTTGTGTGCATCTCTCTGGTTGTAGGCCCTCCACAAAAAAATCCTAGTGGTTCCTATGAGGAGGAGCTGCAAAGATGTCAAACCCCCTTTAGAAACCTGTTAAGATGAAGCCCAGGCGTCAGAGTGAAGCAAGTGTTCTTGCAAATTAAAAATGGATCTCTTGTAAGTTCCACAGACCAGGAATATTTTGAAGGAAAAAAGAGTAGTTTTACTGCAGTTTGAAAGAACGCCACTGCTGAGCCAGAAATAAAGTCAACTCTCAAACACAGCTGTTCTTGGGAGATTGAGGAGGTCCATAGTTGCTTTCAAACTGATGCAGACCCCTTATGTGTAAATTCTCTAAGTTTATAGAACAGGACCTGTATTGTGGGAGGAGGACTGAGGTTAGGTGCAAAAAACAGTACATTTGTTTAATCCATCCTCTCTACAAATGTAAGCGTCAACTCCCAATACTTTTCCACATACGTAGAAGATATGCAATCCTCACCCCAAGCTCTTATACCACTTCTGCAAAGACATTGGTTCTATCTTGAATGGTGATTCTTGCAGTGAACCAAGGCCACGCTGGCTGGAAAAGATGCGAGTCATCAGCCCACACACTTTCTTACAGTGCAGGTTACTCACAAGGAGAGGGTGTTAGTGCTCTCTTTTGGAGTATAGGTAAGGTCAAAATGGGGAACAATGACCTTGTGTCTGATCTCCACAACAACCTTGTTCGGACAGCTTTAACAAAAATTAATTCATGGAGGACGAGGTATAATGGCCACATGATTTTTCCACCTCCAGAGGAGCATATCCAGGAGCTTTGACCACATGGCTGTGGCCACCCCCTTGACTTTTTTTACCACCTCCTGTGGACACCCCTAAGCACACCTCTGAATATACAGTACTAAGAACAATTAGGGGAGGTTGCTAGCTTCCTCCTCTGCTGGTGAACCTTCAATGAATATCTGGCTGGTCACTGCTGAAATTGAAACATGCCAGAATGTCCAAGACTTGAGTCTGATCCAGCAGGGATCTGGTTTACTTTGGCCCATATTTTGTCTATTCCTCATTGTGCTGGGCTGTCGCTGTTGCACCAAGATGTGCCACTGCTGCTCCTACTTTACCACACACAGTGACCAAGGGTGGATTTCCAAGTCGTGTAGCAGAATGAATGTTGACTAAACTAAGCACTGGGAAAAGGAAGGTAGATGATTTCCCTCACTGCGATGCTAGCAGTGGCTTTTCCAGGGAAAAGGTGGCTTTGGGAAAGGTGGCCTAGGGAGGTGTGCATCAAGGCCACTCCCTTTCCCACCTACTGTGGGCCTCTGCCTTATTTCCTTCTCTGCATTATTGAATGGTGGCTATTAGCCACGCCCCTTTTTCTGAGCCCCCATCTTGGTTTTGTGAACCTCCTTGTAGATGTCCCTCCATCTTTCTCCACAAAAAACATATATGTATTAATATAAAGTTGTATTCATTTTATATCAGAGACATTCAGGTTAAAAAAAAATCCATACATAACAAAAAATGACATGAGGGAAATTTGCATTAAAAAGGAATTTATAAAAGCTTTATAAGTTAGGGAAATTTGTGAACAAAAACAATTGCACAATTTTTAATGGATTGTTATTTTTAAAAAATGGTAACCCACCAATTCCAATGAACGATAACAATATCCAACATTGTGATCTTTATAAATCTTGTCTATTTGTTAATCTGAGACAGAAATGTTCAGAGAGAGAACACTGTAGAAAGATAAGCTACAAGGAAGTAGAAAGTTTAACATCCTAGGCCAGCTGTTGACACGTGTTTTCTACACAACTGGAATGTATTTCAATTTAAACATATGGTTCTGCTCTTTATGTTTACTTTGACCCTAACAAAATCAATCCCTCTACATCAAGAGGTATGTATCTGAAATCTCCTGAAATAAAGAGGATGTTCTGAGCATGAATAAAAGGCCAGTTTTTATTTACTTTGGTTTTACTAAGTTGAATGGTTGAGGGATTCTTTCTAAGTACTTCCTACGACAATCCTACGACTGATGGCTCCAGGTAGCGTGTAGATGAAGAGTACTAAGAAGATAACTAAGATAATTAAGATTAGCCCAATAATGATGTATTTCTTGTAATTTCTCCAGATCAGATGATACAAACACTTGAAAGGATTCACAAACCAGGAGAAGGATGTGTCAGGCCGGCTAGAAAAGAGAGAGAAATGAAAACTTAGTAGCATTACTAGAAAGATGAATATGTAAAAAGCGAGTATATCATCATCCCAATATTTAGTTGAAAATTGTGTGTGCGTGTGTACACACACACACACACACACACACACACACAGGGTATATGAAAAGTCAGGCTCCATGGACAATTTATTATATAACTTATATTAAATGTTCAAATTGGTTGCCATTTTCTTCTAAAAACTACCTTACTTGTTTGATGCATGACTTTTGTATGATGAAATATTACTAAATACAGTCATATTTTCTCTGAAATATTAATTCATAAAATATATTGTGATTGGTCCATGGGCTTGACTACATATTATCTCACAATATCATGCTGCAGTATTGTATGCATTAAATCTCCTAGCTACAAAATTATACCAAGCAATTAGTTGATAGAAAAATTACACAATGAAATAATTATTTAGTACAGCAGAAAATGGAAGTTATGGGATGAAACTTAGGATCAGTTCACCCATTATTACTACAGGTAGTCCTTGCTTAATGACCATTTAAAGATGGTCTGGAGTTAAAATGGCCTTGGGAAAAGTTCTTTATGACTCCCATGGTCATGTGATCGCAATTTGTGACCTTTTTTACAATGGTCGTTAAGCGAAACACTTGGTCGTTAAGCAAATTCTGGCAAAAAAGTCCATTGGGGAAGCTGGATTCAGTTAATGACCATGTGATTTGCTTAACAACCATCATAAAAAAGGTCACTTAATGACTGTAGTGATTTGCTTAACGACCATTGTAAAAAGGGTCATGAAATCAGCTCTGATTCACCTAACAACCAAATTGCTTAGTGACCTAAATTCTGGTCCCTATTATGGTCAGATAGTGAGGACTACTTGTATGGTGGTGTACCTCTTTAGTATAAATTTGTCTGCCCAATCCAAACAGCTGGGGAATGCCTGCTTGAAGGTCCTGCCTACCAAGAAATATGGTAGGAGAAACCCCAAAATGGACATTCTTTTTGGGAGCTCCTGTTCTCTGAAACAGCTCAGCTCCCACTCTTAGAGCCTTCCAGAAGTTTGCAAAAACACAGCTGTTCTGGAAGGCCTTTGGGTCCTGATTGGTGAGAATCATTGCAGTCAGGTATGTCAATGTGAAATGGTTATTGTCATATTTACTTTTGATATTATTCTATTTCTGTATTTATTCTTGCATTGGCTTCTTCTTGTTGCTCTTAGAAGACTGAGGCAGCTTAAGATGTTATCAATAAATAGAAGTGGTGACATAAATTGAAGCATAACCATGGCACATTCTCATTCCATGTCCTTCCTATAAACTGAATTACTAATGTAATGTGGGGCTTGATCATGTTAAAAACAGTTCTTGTATTAACAGTAGTTAACCCTATAAGACCTATAGTTCATTTGCATGCGATTCCGAAGTGGATAAATTCCATCTGAGAATATAGATCCTATTTAGGTAAACTCATTGCCAAACACACCTAATACATCTCTCCTAGTTGAATGTATTTTTTGGATCCTACAGCCAGGCTTCAGAATGTCTGAGCAGGGATATTAATAAATTAATAAATGTGGGGGACCACCCTTTCTCTACTTGCCGAGCTGTTCCTACAAATCTGCTCACTTCCCTATTAACATTATGAAGCTAGGGTCTTTCCAACTGATAGGTGCACAAATGAAGCTAGATGTAAGGCAGATGGTCAGCATTCTTGGAAAATAGCCATCATTCTAATGTCCTGATGAGGAGATTAAATAATAGATTACAGTAAGTAATGGCTTTGTTTCTCATTTTTGCTGATTTAGTATTTTGTGTCTGATAAATACATTATAAAAAGTGCCACTCTGTCAAGGACAAACCTGGAGGATGGGAGGCTTGAGAATGGATATAAAACTGGCTGCAAGAGCATTTTCTCACCTGTCTAGGTATAATAAAACTGGGATAAAGTGTTGTCACTTACTTGGGTTTTTCCAAAGGTTCTGGCTCCTTCCGAGCTTTGCCGACCGGATTTTTTTCAGCTTCCTCGGCTGTGACTAAATGAAATTCAGCTTCCACTTTGCCCTAGATTTAAAAGAAGATGAATTTTTGGTTCAAAGTATTTAGGCAACCCATAATGAATGCTTTAGTCATTGGTGCCTTTGACCAATTCATTCAGATCTCCTGCTAGAAAGTCTACAGAATGACCAAAAAATTAAATTATATGAAATAATAATAATTAGATTTTTCCTTTTTATGTATAACTCCATGCCTAATATGCCATCCTCCTATTTTCCCCACAGAAATGGGGAGAACTTACTTCTGGTAGCTAGATGTATGAAAGGGAGGGGTCTTTTCACTATGGTCCCAGTGATGTACCTTCTTCCCATCCCTGAGACAGGAGAAAAGTGGAAAAATGCTGCCCCCACAGCAGTCCTTTCGCCATGCAAAAAAAATGAAAAGTTTGTGTGTGTGCGTGCATGTGCTTTATGACTATGGGCACAGAGAGCCCAGTGGTTGGATGGGTCCTGCAACAGGCCAGTTAGAGTCCTCGATTACCCTAAGGCTCCTCCTCCACATGCATTGGAATGTTCCATCTGGAGGGGATTTACTGTTTTCCTCTGGAAAATATTAATTTTCTGCTGGATCACCACAATCTGTCTTCACCCTGTCTTAGTGAGCACATGTCCTCAGAGATCAGTTAGCAGGCCATTGAGCCATCAGATCCAAGGTAAAGGGCTCTGTGGATGACTCCATAAAAAGAGAGGGAGCCCTCTACAGATGACAACACCCATCCAACCTTGCCTGACCTCAGAAGCTAAGCTGGGATGGCCCTGGTTAGTACTTAGATGGGGGACTTCTTGAGAATCCCAGAGCTAGAGGTTGGAGTGAGAAATGAGAACAAAATCCCAGAAGAAAGGAATACCAAACCACTTCTCTAACGCTGCCAAGGAAACTGAATGGAGATGAAGTTGCAGAGAGCCAGGGAAATATTGAAGCAAATATTCAGAATCTGTTATGTAAACAAAAAGGTCAGAAGCATTTTTGAGTCCTGGGAACAGAGATAGCATTAAGAAGAGACTCAGGCCAGCTCCTTCCTGACTTATTGAGGTATGAGAGGGAGGGAAGGAAAAGCATAATCAGACTTGCAAGATTCTATCTCAGTAGCCTATCTCAGTGTTTCTCAACCTCAGCAACTTTAAGATGAGTGGACGTCAACTCTCAGAATTCCCCAGCCAGCAAGGCTGGCTGGGGAATTCTGGGAGTTGAGGTCTACACATCTTAAAGTTGCTGAGGTTGAGAAACACTGGCCTATCTCAATAAAGCAGAATTCGAGTCTTCCTGTGGAGTTGGTTTCCTGGTTTGGTTTACCTCGCAGGACTGGCATCCCAGTGGGTCAGGGAGGAACCAATCTCAGTCTCTTCTTAACACTATCTCTGTTCTCAGGACCTTTTTGTTTACATACAGTAATGTTTGAATATTTGCTTCTAGGCCATCTCCTTGGCTCTCTACAGAAGTCAAGCTTGTTCCAAGGCTGTCTTTATTGTGCAGATACACACATATCTACTGTCCCCAACCTCTGTGTGTTGCCAGCAGGTCTGAAGGAGAGCAATACCGATGTTCTAGTGAACATTAAGAATCTTTTGTTTAGTAGGCTCCCAGATCCCACAGAGAGATTCCTAATGTTCACCAGAACACCAGCATGGCTCTGCTTCAGACCTGCCAGCCACACGTTGAGGCCAGTAGGAATGGATGTGTTTTCAGCCCCCTTCCCTATCCAGTTTGAGCCCTCCATGATTTACTGCATGCCTGAAGATAGCTTCTTAGCCTCCCAAATGCTTATATTTGTTGCACCATCAATGCAAATTTCAGATGTATCTTCTATGCAGTGCATTCAGTGCTCAAACTCCTTGAAATACATGAAGGACAGCCATAATTCATCTGAAAGCATCGTGCTACTGAGGCACAGTAAGAGCTTGAAAGAAAATGTCATTATCTGAGGCATCTTTCTTATTTGAATATAATTCCCAATGTTCTAGTGAACATTAGGAATCTTTTGTTTAGTAGGCTCCCAATGGTATTAAAAGGTTGCGGTGGTATTAAAAGGATGTGGTGAATAGCTGTGACTTTGGGTTTATATCTCAGATGATGAGATTTCAGAAGCTAAAAAGGAAATTGAATAGGACTATCAATTCTTGGAAAAAGGTGCTGATCTGCTATCTGAAATTTTATCTCTTTAGGCAAAGTACTAGAATTCCCACTTTCTAGCAAATTGAAGTTTTATCACCTGGCTAATTCCGGGTTTCTGCTGTTCTACCAACCCAGGTCTTCAATGTAAAGGGATAATGTTCTCTTTTTAATATTCAGCAGTTCAGACTCTTCCAAACCTTGACAGGTTGGCCAATGCACAGAATTACACATTCCTGACAGTAATATCCTATTATATCTGCTTGCAGTGAGACTGGTGGGGAATTATATTCAAATAAGAAAGATGCCTCAGATAATGACATTTTCTTTCAAGCTCTTACTGTGCCTCGGTAGCACGATGCTTCCAGATGAATTATGGCTGTCTCATCTGCTATAATCCTATTCTTGTAATTGAAATGTAGTCAGGGCTGAGTAGATGCACTAATGATCTCAACCAAATCACAGAAACTAGGGTTATATAAAATGTCAGTGGCTGAGTTAATGCAGGTTAACCTGATTAACCTCCTTTCTGAATTAACTTTTTCAGAGTTTGCACAATACACTGAATTGTTACCCAATGGGCTGGGTTCACCACAAACTAACCCAAAACTGTCCAAGCTTAGGATGTTGTGAGAATACGGTTAATGAGATTTTAAAACACAGTGAATTGTAATCTAAATCCAACCTTGGGTTGTCCTTTTGGCCAAGGCTGTTTCAGCATGCTAAGTCAAAATTGGTGCAATGAATCTAGGCAACTGCATTTTTTAAAGTTTACAAAACTTTTTCATGCAGGTAAGGTCAAATGCCCTTTTTTCCTAGACTGGGTCAGCACTCAATCACTGTTTACCTGTAAAGAAATCGAGTTGACCTTGAGGGTCGGGAAGGTATGAGTGAAACATTAAGTGGGGGACTTGCAAAAAAGATAATGTAAGTCCTGTGAAAGAGGGCAGTGTGATCAAGACACTCAAAATAAGCCTGTCATGATTTTGTTTCGTATAAGATGAGACAGAGAGACATTTGGACAGGCTTTCAAGATTTGGCTATTCTACCTTAGTACGATAAAGGCCCTACCTGCCCTGTCTGTTTTTTGACCTGGCCTACCTTGAAGGTCTGACAGCACCCCAGCATATGAGCATTGGCATCTAGAATAAGCTCTGGGAAACGTTTCTTTATGACTCTTGGGGAGGCATTCTCTCTAGCTACCATATCAAGATGTACTTGTAGTTGACTGCCTTGTAGTTTCCCAACAAGCAAAAGGAGACTGGAGCAGACACTGGGATATGTGTATGTGGTGGTGGTGGTGGTTGGAGAAACTACCAGTACACCTCTGGTGCTCCAGAGAAGGTGGCCTCATCTCTGCTGTCCATGTCACTGTAACTTATACAATACAGTTATACAGGACACTGCTATATCCAGTCTACGTGGAACTGAAGCCACAGCAACTGCAATTTTTGTAATACTGAAGCTGGGATGATGCAGAAAGAAGTACATTAAGAAAAGGCTGAAGTCTGAACAAGACCAAGAACACTTGGAGTGATCATGTGTGAAATGCTTTTCACCAGTAAGACGTTTGAATCTTGATTGTTTTTTTGTTGGTCGGTTTTACCGTGAGCTCTCCAGCTTTGATAAAAGGCCACCAGCCTCTGACCCGTTTCTGCTGAAATATGGAAATCTTGTTCTCCTCACTGGTTTCTCTGACCATGCTTATGTCACAACGCTTGGCAGATTTCGCTGCTCGAGGAAAGCCATTCAAGTTCATTTCAAGAGAGCCTGGGGGGGCATAGAACAGAATTCTATATTAATCAAAGACTTAATGGGCCATGTAACTTTCCAAGATCAGCTTCCAGCTCTTGGCTAAGCTCCAAGTACTTCAGAAAAGTATAACCTATTTAAAATTTCTATCCTTCTTGTTACAGTGATTAGAGAAGGAAATGCTTGGATGATGTGTTTACTGAAGTCATCTGTAACATACAGTAAGTGAGCATGATCTTCTCCATTCTTCATCCATTGAGAAGATCCCAAGTTCAGATGGGACTCAGATTTCTATCTGAAATCTGGGAAAGCCACAGCCACTTCATATGGGCAACAACTAGGCAAATAGATAAGCCAGTGTTTCTCAACTTTGGCAACTTTAAGACCTGTGGACTTCAGCTTCCAGAATTCCCAGCCAACATGTGGGCTGGGGAATTTTGGGAGCTGAGGTCCACATACCTTAAAGTTGTCAAGGTTGAGAAACACTGGGATAAGCATTCTACCTCAGTATAAGGCGGCATCCCATTTTGCATTACATTTCAGTCAAGCTGCATGTTTTGCTATCCATTCATTGGGTAGCAATCTGGATTCCATGCACTGAAGAACTTCTCTAGATGATTAAAAAAAACAAAAAACTGAACTTCCTGACTGTTTACATGAATTAGCCATTACGTGGCATCAAGGCTATTCCATCCTGTCTCACCCAACCAATGCTGCCTGTGTATGCATGTACGGGATTGTCTTGTCACAAAAATACAGATGGCTTTTATTTCTTTAAAAGAAACTGGGAAAGCAACTTTCCTGCCCACCCCTCCAAAAAACAAAACAAAAACAAAAAACCAGTAAGCCTGAGCTGGAATGGGTTACTGAGGTTAAATAAGAGGTTCCCCATTTTGATATTTCACTGCCATCTTCCATGTTTCCCCCATGTTGTAGCTGCTATCTTCTGACAGGTGCAACACTACACAGAATTAAGAAGGCAACCTAGCTAGCTTTTAATTTATTATTAGATCTATATCCCAGCTTTTTTTTTCAACTCCAGATGGTGTGCATAATGTTCCTGCCTCCTATGTTCCCTATAATCTGGGAGTTGGGTTGGGCTAAGGGAGAGTGACTGGACCAAAGTCACCTTGCCATCTTCCATGCCTAAGGGAGGACTAGAACTCACAGTTTCCAGTCCAGCACCTTAACCACTGTACCAAACTGGCTCTCAGTTTAGTGACAGGGATCCCCTAGCCTTGGAGGGGAGCAGCTTTTTCTAAATCAAGGACTGCAACAGGACTGTGATACATCTGAGGCCAAACTCCAAAAAGTAATGGGTAAGGCTGATACTAAAAGGTAATTTTAGTATAAACTTTCTAAAGGGATTTAACCAACGCTGGAGGGGGCTGGCGCCTTGAAGATGTTCCTTGAGTCTTATAACTCCTAGTTAACATCAGTTTCTTGGAAGATATTTATTATTTATATAGGAATCTTGTTTTATTTTAATTAATATTTATTCTTCTTACTGTAAACTGTCCAGAGTCGCTCTGCAGTGAGATGGGCGGTGACAAATTTGAAATATAAGTAAATGAATAAATTCATTTGGATTTAAATTTGATTATAGTTAGCATGATACTCTCTGGCCCTGTGTTCAGTAATTTTTTTTCTTCTATCACTTTGGTATTAAGAATTTGGTAAACATTTCTTCAGTCTTTAGGAACCACGTGCAAAGCTTTCATGATGTCAGGTTGAGTAGCTCTGCCCTGACCCAGAACTGAATAGGAGGTAGAACCTTGGGTTGAAACCTCTCTACTCCCCCCAGTTCCAGCCTGGAATGTCCCACCCATCTTGATTCTGCTCTTCTACTCAAAAGGAGGAAGGGGTTGATGGCTATCTTTTTTCTTCTGCAAGGAGAGATTTCCTTCACTCAGGAAGCTATCTGCTCAGAGACAGGAACACTTTCTTCTACTCAGAAAGAAAACAGGAGCAATGGGTTCCTTCCTGTTTCTGAGCAAAGAAAAAATTGCTGGCAGGTGGAAGGGGTGGAGAAGAAGATATGGGGTATCATGAGAAAATTCCACTCCTGGATACCATCCAGGTCCTGGAGGACATTGGAGACTAGGAGACCTGTAACGTTTGTGCTCAGTTCAGTGCCCCAGCCCTCCTTACCCAGAAAGTCATCAGAAGACAGTCTTTCAAAGTCCCACACTTGGAGAACCAATACTGGAGGCATTTTGCGTTCTGTTTTTTCCAAGGAAAATATGTTTTCTCTCTTGCAGACAACCATTTGTTTTTCAGGTGGGAGATAGTGGAAAGGATACACAAAGCGCCAGTTGAAATTCCCTTCTCCTGTCAAGGAGTTGTAATGGACATCTGTCTCCTGTCTATCATCTTCAAGGCCTTTCAACCATCTGTGATGTGTGTAAGGAGGATGAAAAAATGAAATGGGAATGTGCGACCCACAAAGTAATGCAATAATTGGCATCTAAACAAAATATCTTAGGATGGTTGTTGGGGGGTAGAGCTGACATGAGCACATGACTTCTGTTTTCCAGGTTCTGTACCAGCTTCCTGTCAGCTTCCAAGTAGAATTCAGAATGCTGTTTTTGATCTTTAAAGCCCTACATGGCTTGGCACCTTCAACAGATTCTGATCACGTTGGATCTCCTTTGAAGGCATAAATCTGCACCTTTGGGAAGCTCCTAGGAATCAGTTGAAGTCCACTGGAGTTGGACAGCTAATAAATTCAAATAAATAAATAAATAAACAACCAAATACCTTACTAACGTTTTGTGCCAATACACAGAAGAGCTCTTACAAGTGCCAGACTCAGTGTCACCTTCAGTTCTTCTGGAAGGGAAATTGTCTATACCCATGGCTATATTACTTAACATTGTCTATACCTATGGCCATGTTACTTACTATTTTAAAAACATAAATTTAAGCTCTGGGCTTGAGAAAGGGTTGGGAGAAGAGAAACAGTTACTCAGCCCTGGGACAGGAGGAAGTGTGAGAAAGAGACTCAGAACAGCCCCACCTTGACATTGTTGTCCTTACAAAGGGGTAGTGAAAGTTTTGGATAGACTTTCAAGATTCTGTTCATAGGTCCTATAACAATAAAATAACATTCCTGGAATCCCTGTCTGTTTCTTGACCTGGCTGACCTCAAAGGGCTGGCAGCAAACAAGTATTTTTTTTCCCCTTCAACCTTGGTTCTTATACATTACAATCATTTAAAGTGACTTTTAATTACACTTTTTAATGTGTATGTGTTTGTGTGTGTTTACTTTGTTGATTTAACTTTGTAACTTCAGGGCTATAGGCATAGAAAAATGTTAAAATCCTGAAATAAAGCAATGAACAAACCACTTCCACAGATTTGCAAAAGAAACTAAACAAATGTGTCTGGATAGAAGTAAGCAAAGGAAACTACCTTTTAACCTGTTTATAAATGTTTGGGTGATAGAAGTATACAAATGTGCAGATTAATGAATTATCTGCAACTGCCTGTACTTCTTAAATTCTGAGACTACATATGAATTCTCTGTCACTTTTGAATTTTGAATTTTAGTCCTAGAAAAGTTTGTTTTTGATGCATATTAGTTCTACACCTTCTGAATTCTAGATGGAGGGTGAATTTCCAATGAGCTATTGCTGTAAAACACCCGGTTGTCATGCTGCAAAATGCCATGTTCCCAATAAACCTGGCAGGGACTCCATTTTGATGAATGGGTTTGACCAGAAATTAATTTCCCTGATGTTAAATAATTGAAGTGAACTGCAGGCCATGCCTAAGTAGACATACCCTTTTACATAGATATCACTTGATTTTTGTCCTGTGAAGATATTCTCATCCTCCAGAATGACATCTTCAGTATTCCAGATTATTACTCTTAGTTCGTAACTGAGGAGGAGGGAGAGAAAACAAATTGGAAAAAATCAAATGTGAATGGAATATAAAGTCACTCAGGAAGAATGCTGTTTGGCAATCTATAAGCCATCACTCTGGTCACACGTTTGAAGAAAGCTCCTAATATTCTATTATTTTAACAGACTAAAGAGTATTTTTTGAGAAATGGAGTTCATTGCCCCTTTGCTATCAATGTTTCTATAAATCACTTTCATGGTTAACTGCTGGAATGAGATGACTTAAATCTTGTAAGCACATATACAGACAAAATAAATGTGGTCCTCTTGTAGGATCACATTTCAGCTCCTATCCCATCTTGCCTTTTCATTGGCTATGTTGGAATGGGACTACAGGTCTCAGAGCTCCTGCCCATTACAGCTACACAGTACTGGTTTTACACCATTGTCATTATTAGGGTTTTCTCTCCAGAGAATCCTGGGAACTGTAGTTTGTAGAGTACTGTTCAGAAATGTACAAAATGGATGAGTTGTAGCATTTCAGGTGCTGTTAGACTACAACTCCCATCTTCCTTAATACCTGGCTATGTTGGTAGGGGCTAATGGAAGTTGGAATCCAACACCATCTGAAAGGTTCCCAATTCCTCTGCTGGAAAAGATTCCTATTAAAATTACAGCTCCTAGCAGGGATCAGTTTATGCCTGTAGAATTAGTGGACAGATAGATGTATTTCGAAATAGATGTTTTTGAACAAGACTCCCCACTCCACCCCTTGTTATGATCATTTGGAGTGTATGGGGGAGATGGAAGAAATGCCATGAACATTTTAATGAGCATTCTTCAACACCCTGCCTTTTTTGTGATTTTTCAAAATACTCCTTTAAAAAGTCTTGGCCTGTTCAGAAAACTTTGACTGAACAGGTCATGTTCACTTTCCTGAACATGCCTTTATGATTTTTAATTAACAATGGTGATCATTCTTGTCATCACTTCAGTCAGCATTGTTCACACGCTAAACTGTGATGTCGCCAAATCTAAGCAGCCTCACAGTATCCTGCTGACATCACATTCAGTACATGCTCCCTGTCCTGGTGAGCTGGGATCACCAGGAAGAAGACAGTAACCTTGACTAAACAACAACAACAAAATGTTTTGCAAAGCAAGAGCAAATAGGGAAAAAACTGGAAATGAATAAATAGCATTTATAGCTTCTAACATTATGAATTAAAGATTTGGACTGGGGTATACAATATTTTTGCATTATTAAATATAGATCTTGCTTGCTTAAAAAGACTGAATTTAGATTAAAACCTTTGGTGCAAATTATATGCTATGAAGTTTTTTTTTAAAGCCCTTCCTTAACTCTTCATGGACAAAGAGCTGTGCCTGTTTAAAAAATAAGTCAGTTAAAACTGAGCAAACTTGATATATACTTTTATAAAATTATCTCAGACCAACTCCCCCCACCCTCATGAATAGATTATTTTCCCAAGTTCTTGTTAAAACTCTTTTTAAATGAGGTCTGAATTTTCCTTGAATGTTATGTCTGATTAATATTCATCACATTCTCTTTCTGAAGCGCCAGTTTGATGATGATACGTGCTTTTGTTATCTGAAATTATATGAAATAAACATTGCCAAATTTCTTCAAATTAGAGGGCCTGGGCAGATACGGTTGCATGTTTAATGGCAAAAAAAGAGCCAATATACAAATAAGCAAAGTTGTTTTCACAAAGCCATAACTCTAAATTTGGGTACCACTGTATTAGTTATAATAATTCTGGAGACAACGCTATGAAAAATAATACAGCTGAAGACAGAAGATAGTTTCCTCTATCCAAAAGTGTGAAAAGAAACTTGAAATAGGGATCACAGCTCACGATGCAGAAAAAATACCTATTGATCTGGGAAGCAGGTCTTACGGGCATTTCTATCAAGTGAAAAACCTGCAGTGTTTGTTTTACTAGAGAAAACACCAGGAAAAAACAAGATCTCTTAACTGTGCAGGAGTTCTTCCAGCAATGCTGTTGGCGAGAACTTCAAACAATTGTCAGTTAAGGAGAAGCAAGTGCAAATGAGGGATAGAAAGTAGAAAGGAGACATTTTTAAACGAAAAGGACATTCAGGTCCCTGTCAAAAAACTAGAATTTCCTACTGGCTAAGGGGCTTCTTAACTAATCTTGTCTGCTCTTCAAAAATGCAAAGGCTGATTTGTATTTGAACATGAGAGCAAATCTCAGGGTTCAGAAGTAAAAATGAAAATCCCCCAAAGCAGTAATGGCAAATGCTTTTCATATTGTTGTCACAAAAACGACATGGATGTGCCACCACAATCACAAGGGGACCAGCTTAGCTTGAGGGAGTTTTTACCTTTTCATAATAGGAAATGCTATCTTATGAAAGATGCAGGACATTAGCAAACGTATACTTGCAGATGAAGAAGAAACGTGTGTGTCATAAATTACCCTTTGGGCTTTCTAGGTGAAATATCAACAGGAGGGCCTGGAAGAGGCATATCTTTAGGAAATATATCCACCCACATCTGCACACGACCCTTTAGAAAAGAAAACAGAAAATGTAGAGAATAAGTTTCTAAACTAGCCATGAAATAATATCATTCAATTCAACCTTCCCCCCTCCCCACAAGGACCTGGGAAGAATTGCCTTTGTTCATCATCTCTGCAGGAGTCTCAAGTTTGATGGTCCCAAACCTATGGCACTTCCCTTATTTCATGAGTCTCTTGACTTTATTTCAAAAGCACCCTTGCAAGTGATTGAGTCCAACCTGTGGGAAGAGCTTTTTATCTCCTTGTGGTCTGTTGTTTCAGACAGTGAGAAGAAGGAATCAGAAAGAGAAAAGAAAGAAAAAGAGATTTGAGAGAGGGAGGAAAAAAGGATGTCCAAAAGAGGACTAATGGCCTTCACCCTGGCCCCATCTCTTCCTCTTTCTGCTTCAGCCCATATTCATTAACATATGATTCCAACAGGCTACCCCTGAAGGAATGTAGCCCTTGATAGAGAAAAGTTTGCTCACTCCCCCTCCAGATTCTGTTCAGGTCATGGAAGCACAATTCAAACTCCAACTCTGTAACACTGTTAACTACTATGAAAAAAAAGTTGAGATGCTGGATTCTTATGTACTCTGAGCTTGGGTGTTTTCCTGCAAATGCCGCATTACCAACCTAGGTAACATCATCAGTGCATGGGAGAGTGAAGTTATATATACTAACTTGACCTGCCAATCATGGTTGGGATGTAATTTTCTCCTTGATGGTTCTTTGCTTCTATTGTTTCTTCCCTGATTATTTATCTGGTGCTGTTTCCTGCTTATCTGGGTGTTTGTTGTGAAGGAGAATGTGCTCCAAGCTGTTTGTTTCCTTTCTTGACTTTGGATTATATTTTTTAAATAGTATGCACATGGGGTTTATCTCTATGTATCTGTTGATGGCTGATTTGTCAGAATGCCAAGAGTCCAGGAATACCCTAGCATTTTGGATTTGGCTTGATCTTAAATGTTAACAGTTTCCCAGTTGAAATTGTGGTTTAATTTTTCTATGTGTTGAGAGAGTAAGGATTTTTCATGATTTCTTCTGACTGCCAGTTGATGTTCATGGATGCATTCTGCCAATCTTCTATTTGCCTGGTAACGAAACATCTGCAGGAAGACAACCAAGCTCAGAGAACACCAAGAACCCAACAGTTCAACCCTGAGCTACAGATATTCTCTACTATTGAAAGTTGGGATAGAAGTAATATAACATGATCAAGATCTGCAAAACTTCTTTTTGCCATCTAAGATGCAGCAGCATTTACCTGTTCCATGCCAGGTTTATCCTTGTGATAGAGAGGCCTTGTCTCAATGTGTTCGGGCACCAACTTACATCCAACCTCTGGAATTTCATTCCAGGAACGTAAAACTTTCAGAGCAAGGTGTTCATATGATTCTACTGGCTCCTCTGAACAAGGAAGGGCAGCACAAAAATGAACAGGTAGAGCTGAGTTAATAGGTTAATGTACTGATTAATGCAATTGCATCAATTAACAAAGCAGATAATTAAGATCTGCTTACAATGAAGAGGGTCTCAGCAGGTGGCAACCTGGAACCTAAGCAGAGTAAGGTCTTCTAAGTTCTTAGATGTGGAAGTCTAGGGCTGTAGGAAGTAGAAAACATCTCAGAAGGCAGCAGTGGTAAACCCTGTCCATACTGTTGCCAAAGAAACTTGACAGACATGTCCATGAAATTACCAGAAGCTGAATTAGTTTCTAGGAAGACTTTATTTTTCAAATGCAGAGGCAGATTGGGACTACTGGGAATAAGAATACCTTATGGAACAATACAAACAATACATCTAGATAATTATTAATCTCTGTAAACTATCAAAAGATCAGGTTATGGAGATCAGTTCCTAGAAACAGGATTATCATTTGCATAAAATTGCATATGTATCCAGTAGCTGCATGCTTTGAAAGCAATTAATGTTTTTATACAGTATGTATATTTCTAGTCATGTTTTTCCATCATTTTGTTTTTATCTTTTTAATTTATTTTGGTTGTATTTTTAATTGCTTTGTATCTATTTGGATTCTTTCATTGTGTACAGTGCCCAGTGTCACTATGGGAGACGGGCGGCTATATAAATGTGATAAATAAATAATGTTTCTATGCCATGTGGCCTATGTTAACCCTAGTAGCAATCTGAGTTAAACTGAGGATATTGCCTAGAAAGGATTTTAAAGGATTTGTGTTTTTATTTTTAACAACCAGATATTTTTATTAGTTTCTGTTAACCTAAGACAGGTAAAAAAGCAAAAACTGGGATACCAACATAAATGAGTGGCTTGGTCCTTCCCTTTAAAATAACTATCTAGATCAGATTTATTTTAACCCATGTTAAATTCCTCCTTTACTCTAGATGACTGGAAAATGCATAATTTTCCTTATGTTAAAATAGTACATATGCATGCATGCATTTAAAGTTTAGCTTAACTCCTAGTTACTTCACTGACATGTCCATGTTCCCTTCCATGTCACCAGGATGACACATTTACCACTGACTTTCTCTGAGATATGTTTTCAATTTCCCAATCCTGGGATTTCTGATGGTCTCTGACAAAAGTACTAGCCCAGTCTGACCCTGCTTAGCTTTTCAGATCAGCCACCGTTGGTTAGGTCTACCAGCCAACTGTTAATACATATTATTAATAAACAGTAATATAAAAATAATGCAGCACCACCCAATACTTTTATAGACTGACAAAAATGTTGGTCTGGTGAGGATACACAATGGGCACTGTTGATAGTGGTAATAATTAATACTGTAGTTACCACATTCATCTTCCTGGAAGACTGTCTGCCCTGTAAAGATCTTGTTCTCTATTTGTATCTTTCCAGGTTGCATGATCGGCCCATTCAGTCTGTTATCTTTGCATAACTTGCCCAAGATTTCAGTTGGTTTGATTGCATCTCTCCAGGCATTGTATCCTTCACTACAAATTCGAGAAGAGGAGAGGATTTTGGAAGGTTGCTCATTTCAGATGGTAGTCCACTACAGTGTCAAAATTAGCTTTGCTCTACAACACTTTAATAAATATCTACCACTCAGCAACCTCTAGTTTCCTCTAGAAGTTTCTGAACCTGCACAGTTTCCTTGCCCATCAGTTACTTATAGACTGCATATCCTGAGAGGCCCTTACATTTCATATTGGCCTTGCAATCCACAAGTAGCTCTGTGCCTGCTGTAGAAACGGTTTTCCAGATCGATTTTAGTTTCTCCAATGAGGTCATCTGAACCAATCAAATCATGGTCATAGATCAGGACCGAAAGCAAGGATTCTTTAGGGAAAGTTGCCTGAATTTCAAATGACCTAATGCAAAAAGATTTTTTAAAAAAGTCAAATTCATTAGTTATTGAACTGCAATCCTAAGCATACTTGATTAAGAACAAGATTCACTAAAGTCAAGACAGGTTGTTAGTGGGGTAGATTTTGTTTTAATCATGTTATCGCATTAGCTAACAGCGTAAGGTCATGTGAAGAATTACATTAGGTGTAGCTTTCCCAAGTGATCCTACAGAACGGAAAAGAAGTAAGTGCGTTTAGTGGGGGATGATGGGGAGAAGATCCTGGAAACCAGCTTCTAGACAAGGTGGAGAAGAATTGAAGTGCTTTCAAAGTGTGTCTCTCATTTTATGGTGGACTTCATTTATTTAATTTTTTTCTTGGAAACACATGGCTGGTATCACCACAAATTGATGATTAATCAGCAACAAAAAGAGGCAACATAGCTGCATTCAAGGAAAGTATAAGAAAGAAGTAGAAGGGTTAATTCACAAAGGTCTCTTTAGTGTAGTTTATGTCATTTGCTTCAGTTTTCTCTCTTCCGAGATTTAATGGGACTGCAGAAAATTTAGCAACCAATTAAGCAAAGTAATAAGATGGAAATTAACAGGCAGAAATCTTCAGGATTAGTCACACCAGTTGGCAAAGTAATTATAAACATCTCTGTTTTCAACACAAACAGAGATAAAATCTCTGAGTTATCTTCGTGGACACATTCATGCAGTTTTCTTGACAAGAGTATCTTCTGGGATTTTTTTTTTTTTAATTTCCCAGTCTAGGCTATGGCCCTGGGATCCCTCAGTGCTTTTCCATCGTAGATCTGGCCTGACCCCTCTACCAAATCCAGACCACCTTAGCCAGGTGCTTCTACCTGCTGAAGTTCAGAATGCATGAAATAACATAATGCAGTCCAGAAGCTTGCACCTTAAAATGATGAAACTCTGCAGATAAAAGGAAGTATGTCTGCTGGAATGCCCTGATCCTGCCCCCATAGTTTAACCTTCTTGGGAAGGGCACGTGACTTGGAAATCCAAGGAACTACAATCCTGTTCACTTTGGTGGCTACCGTGTTGGAGAAGACTGCTCTAAAGACCAAAGAACATTGTTTGGAAGCTTAATGACAGTATTTACAATGTGGCTTTTGAATAATGGTCTCTTAACATCCATTTCCCCTCCTTTGGACATCTTTCCCAAAGTTCATTAATGTAAATATTTCTTGTCAGGACTGGCTCTTATTAATCAAGGTTGTTTGGAATTGATTCAGGTGGGGTCATGTCCTTCCTGGAGAATTATTACCTTTCAGCCTCTAACTTAAACTTTTCAAGTTTGAAAGGGACTTATTAGCTTGACAGGCATTCAACATTTTAATTTTGGGAGATTTAACAAGGAAACACTCCAGCCCTTGTTTCCTTACTGAACATTACTGAAAACATGATTGAATTAGGTATCCCACCTCTCAGAATTCCAGATCTCAAACCTCTTAACTTTTTGTCGCCTAAGTATTATTTTACAGCATTTCTGTGCATGGAAAATCTTCTGTTCTGTGTATCAATAAAGTCACATAACCATTATTTTTGGAGCATATTAAAATCACATAAGAGATAGAAAATCTCTTGGATCAGAATGCATTCATTTAAATACAAGCTGGCTGGGGAATTCTGGGAGTTGAAGTCCACACATCTTAAAACTTCTGAGGTTGAGAAACACTGCTGTAGACCCAACTAAGAATTCTGCAGATATATTGTAACTGTGGCATATATCTAATATAGAAAATTGCATAGGCAAAACTCCAGTGCAAATATTTTAATTACAAAAGAATCACTACAGACTTAAGAGACAGTCAAGTGATTTGTGATTATACCATTGTGTCCATGAAGGGTGTGTGGTCAACATCATTAACAAGTCAGGGAGTGCCATTATGCAAGTCCTACCCCTTTTTAACATGCATGCTCACATTCAGAAGGGTGGGACCTGCATCATGACAGCCCATCTGACATCTTGACAATTATGACCTTCTCCCCACAGATAACTATGAATTAGACAGTACAAATATTTTTGAGAACCGAGGCTTACAAACTATGACATGTCAATATTTAAGAAATGCAATTTGCCCCAAGTAAGGGAAGAAAAATGTCAGGAGTAACTCATTGAACATGAAACATCATGCATATCTAATGAACTCACCGCCCAAAAATTGGGTTTAGTTGCTTTGGAATGTAATTGTCTCGATCCTTAATTTCTGTTTGCCCCAGTCTCACCACAATATAAGGATCAGATTTACCATCAGGATCAGCTGGACTAAGATTAAAGGCCTGAAAAATTGGAAAAAAATGTTACTTCATAAGTGCTATTCTGTGCATTAAGGATGGTTTTCAAAGACAAACCAAGGTGGGGTTTGAGGGCATCGATCATACAAGGGCTACACATGCTGTCTGCCTTTCCTTTTACTCTTCCTCATCTGCAAACAATGTCTGTATTGATTTGGCAGCACACAAGTAGAATAAATAAATAAACTTGTTAAACGGCATTCATCATTTTCCAGGATCATGCTGCATCTGCAAAGGGCAGATGTACAATCTCAGAGACAATTGCAGTTGCTTTAAGGAGTTACTGATTGATGCTATTCGAGTGCCTCTGAAGCTCTTCTCCTTCAGATATGAACTCTTCCCAACTCTACAATTTTTTTTAGATTTTTTTTTATCCCATCATTATTATTTTTATAAATAACTCAAGGTGGCAAACATATCTAATACTACTTCCTCCTCCTATTTTCCCACAATAACCACCCTGTGAGATGATTTGGGCTGAGAGAGAGAGACTGGCCCAAAGTCACCCATCCAGCTTTCATGCCTGAGGCAGGACTAGAAGTCACTCTCTCCTGGTTTCTAGCCTTCACCACTAGACCAAGCTGGCTCTATAATAATTTTTATATAATTATATAATTTCATATAACCTTTATACAATATAATAATTTTGTGTAATTTATACAAAACAGAGATTTCCAGCACTTCCCCACTGAGTAAGATGCAAATGTTCTAAGTCAGAATAAAAATGAGATTAAATCTGCCTCTCTCAAATATTTTTCCATTAGAAGAGAAGCTTCTGTTTTCCTACTGGCTCTCAAGGTGCTCAAGAATTACTTTTAGTTTCCTCTTGTTTCTGTTTTGAGCAATACATTCATTAATAGAGTTGGCAGAAGGGGTGCACACAGTGTTCTTGAACCATCTCTCCATCAATCTAAAGCTTTCCTCTCCTGCACATGTTTCCTGATCTAAAAAAAGGGTCCCATGAAAGGAGTTCTCCCATGATCCCATGATCTCTCTTCTTTGGGATTAATGGAGATGTGGAAGCCGGGGAGGCTGCAGATTACTGGAGAGAGAATTGTATCATGAAAGGTGGGACTTTCACACACATCACTCAGCCATCTCTTCACTGAAGATGTGTGAGGACACCACAATCTACCTATGACTCTGTCTCTTCTCCTTAAAAAAAAAAAAAAAAAAACAAATTTTCGTACATCAAACTGAATGAACAGTGTTAGAAAAAATGTAGAAGAAAACAACATTTCAGGATATACATTGGTGGGAAAAGATGCACAAATCATGTAGACTTCCTCGTCTTCTTTACATCTGAAGCCACTGATTCAAATGATGGAAGAGGAATGGGCAAAGGAAAACAGCAGTGGACTTCCTTTTTCATGGTGATTCACCAGAGGCTCAGGAAAGGAGCATTAATTTACAGGGAAAATATCTAAATGCAATCCTGAAGAAGTTTTACTGATCACTCTAAAAAAAAGTCCTACATTAGATGGAAAAAATCTGACTGGGTGTAGGGCAGCTTTCTATGTTCCTAATTTCTTTTGTAAGGTCCAATACAGCTTTGGTAAGATTCCTCACAAATCTTAGTTAGGACTTAAAGCTTCCACTTTATGGACTGTAAGTGATTCAGTAATAGGGGTCTTGGCAAGCTATGGTGAAAAAAAATCAAGATGGCAGCCAGGACAGTGTAACTGAAATTCCACCCATATTTATGTGCGTCCCATGTGTGACACACATAAAAATGAGCCGAACTTCCATCACACTGTTGTGACTGTCATCTTGACTTTTCTGAACATATCTTGCAGCCTCCTTGTTCAGTAAACTTTATAAGGGAGAGTAGATGTGCAAGTTATTTGCTTTTCATTTGTCTTCACATCTTTATAATTTTGGAGCTATTTCTTACATTGGAACTATGCGATCTATTCTATCTTGAAAGAAGAATTTGACTTGAGTTTAAGGCTGACATCAGAAGGATACTTACTGCTACGACGTATACTCTGATTAGAACTTTCACAGACTGATTTGGGGGTAGACCTTGCAGAATTTTAGGTGGACCTCCATCTCCTGAGCTGCAGTCTTCAGGAGCTTTGTATATGCAGAAGCAGCCCTTTGATAGATATACACCACACTCATAAATTATTCGCATCAAATGAACTCAGGAAATGCAGACCAAAAATAATCATTTTGCAAATTATTCCCCCCTAATCATACACTGGTGCTCTTCTTTCATTTCTTATAAAGGTCAGTCATATTTAATATTTTTAAATCATTTCTGGCAATATTTTGGTGTTGTTATTTTAAGTGTTGTATTAAAAGGAATGAAATAGATGTGGATATCAGTTCTGCAATCAATGTTTAGATCTTAAGATTTGTTTATCTGCAGTTAGGTTGCCTTCCTTAGCATTACCTCCTTAGGGTATTGCTACGTTGTGGATGATTTGCCAAAGTAAAAACTTGGATACTATTTGACAGATGGATTAAGACCTATAAAACTTAAACTGGATACATTCTAACTAAATTAACAGAAAAGCACAACTTCAACTCTTATTTTTCTCCCTTTGTTATGAACCTGTGAATAACTTGGTGATAGAGCTCTAAAAATTAGACAATCTGCAATCTGAATATCATTTTTGCAGCATCTAAAATGCTTTCTGACTGCACTGCCAGATTTCAGCGGCATGGCTTGAAATGAAAAAATATGTGCCAGCTATGGTATATTTCAGTGTTTCTCAACCTCAGCAACTTTAAGATGTGTGGATTTCGAGTCCCCATGTTGGCTGGGGAATTCTGAAAGTTGAAATCCACATATCTTAAAGTTGCTAAGCACTGAGAAACAGTGGTGTATTTCGTAAAATAGTATAGTTTAAGCCCTAATGTGCTAAACCTAAACTGAATTAGAGTCCAAATATGGGAGGGAGGGAGGGAGGGAGGGAGGAAGGAAGGAAGGAAGGAAGGAAACCCAGCCTACTCCAAAAACTGGGAAAAACTGGAAAACTCTTAGCCCTATTTCATTTAACGTTACTCACTTTGTGAACACTCTTCTATAGCAACTTCAACACTCCCCAAATTATTCAATACAGCTTTTAACCTATATGCTTACCCACTTTTGTTCTGAAAGTCATCCTCATTTGTCATTCAGTGAAGAGCTACAAAATATTTGAGCTCCTTTTGCTACAACACTTTGAGTAGATTGGCTTATCTCCCTATATACCTCACTGTCCATCTCTCGATACTTGCATATACAGTAGACGTACAAAGACCACTGAGGAACAGAGCTGTGCTTCACTTGATTCTGGGGAAAGACATGGCTGCAAGCTACTGCAGATAAGGGCTACATTTGTGTTTGCACACACTCCAAAGACTGAAGCACTACCCAGCCAAACAAGTAACATGAATTTCTGTACAACACTGATGTCTTGACATATGACACGTATATTTTGTCCATCTAACAATACCTTAAATTTCCCTATTATCCTCTCTTCAAAATCAGTATGATCTTCATCAGTATTTTTGCCTCGGAAGAGTTCAAATGTTTTTACCCAGTCTTCAAAATTGTTGAATTCGCTCTCTAAGTCACCATCATAGATCTTGAGGAAAAAAATTGACCAAAATTCAGCACTAAGGAAGAAAAGGTCAAGTCTTACATTTAACACTGCTTTTTTCCATGTATTTTTTTTTTCAGTTGTGTTTTTGCTATTTTATTACTATTCTATTTTAGGAATTAATTGCTTTTATTGTTCTTTTTCTTTTATATATTTTTATGTACCTTATCCTGAGAGTCTAAACTATACTGTAATTCATAAGTTTATCAAATAAACAAACCAACACCTAAAGTAAATTTAGTGGTGTTTCCTCTCAAGTTTGTTGGACAAACTTCTATGTTCAGAAATTTGAAAACCAAACACTGACACCAAATAAGACGTCTTATTTGCTTTCATAATAGAAATCTTTTCTGATCCAGAAGAACTGTTCGTGTGTGTCTTATTTTGTTCAGAGGAATACAAAATTTGAGCTAGTTTCATTTTATATTAAATACCAATTTTCTTGCATTCCACACGCAATTGTGCTGACGCTCCAAAATTGGAATTTCAGTTTTCCAAATGAAGACAGTAATAATATGAAATAATCTCAAACCTGAATGAATCGTAATAAACTCTACCTCCATCGTTGCTAGATTGGCAGGTATCTCTTTCACTTTGATTTTCAGCAATTTCTCTTTCTTCTTTTTGTCAGGCTCATCTTCAGTGCTAAAGGCTACATGGTCTGTCTTCTGTTTTGCTATAAGAAGGAAAGTACAGTTATTATAGTTCTAATGGTTCTGACAAAAATAGGACTGCTATATGTGGGCTGTAAAAATCCAGACAAAAATCCAGCTAGATGGCAACTATGTTTTTAGTATTTATGTACAGGGTTTGTTTTTTATATTTGATTTTTAATGGATGAATTTACTTTATTTATGGGGTATTTTTAATTGTTGATGGGGTTTTTGATTTTAACTGTGAGCCGCCCAGTCACCTGTTGGGGGGAGATGGGCAGCATACAAATTTAATAATAACATAACATAAAATAAAATAAAAAAGTTTCTGTTTGCTCCCATCTAGAGGTCATCAAGATTTCTGTACCAAAGGATGAAACTCAAAGCTACTATCACTGAAAGTACAGTTGAAGTTGGCAATCCAACCGGATAAGTAACTGTAAATATAATAGTGATAATATGATATCCTCTAATATCCCATCTTGACAGTGGGAGGCTACTGAATCATCATTAAGCTTAGCCTGGGGCATTCCTGGGGGTGGGGTGGGGCTAAAAGCAAGATGGTCACCATGGCTGCGTGGTAGGGTTTTGATTGCAGAACCACCATCTTGATTTTTTTGAGTCCCCACCCCCATCCCGATGCCCCTGAGTTTCAGAATAATTGACTTGGATTCAGGGCCATCGTTAAATATCCAGTCTACACAGAAAGACTCGTTGCAGGACTAAATAAATTGCTGCCCCCCAGAAGGTTTTTCTGAGACCCACAGGCTCACTATCCCACCCAATTTACTTTGTTTGTTTGTAGTTTTTTAAAAAAATAGAAGACAGCATGCTACTTAGCAAAGGTCAAGCTTCCTGCACCATAACAATCCAGGATCCCAGCTATGTCCCATAAACAAATTTAGAAAATAAAAATGGGGTGGGGGTTTCAACCTCAGGCTTTCTGAGACACAGCTCAGAAAAAAGATAACAGGAAGTTGGAATGGTGGGGAGCATCCTTGACCTTGGAGGGGAGAGCTGAGAACATCTGCACTAGTGATCCTTCCAGAACATCGACTTCTGTTGATTGGCCACATCCATCACGGCAGCTGTTGTATGAAAGGACAAGTTCCCCTCCTACACAATAGCCATGTTGTGAGATCATTCCATTTTGGTATGTCAAAATGCCAGCACAAAAGTTTACTGAGTGGACTGTCCCATCACATTCCTTCCTCCTTCTGTCTCTTGGCTCCTAAACAAGTCAGCTCTTTGAGGTATGTCCGAAGCTCATGGAGATTTTTTGCCACAGGTCTGGCTGCCCACGATACTGTGACAAAAGCTGGAACTGCTTCATACATGGGATTTATCAGGTACAGTGGAAGTCAACCAAGTCATGGACTGTGCTCCTACCTGGTCACTGTAAGCTATGTTACTGGTGCCAAAAATCTGCTCCAGTTTTGCTTCTGCTTCAGATCAGGTCCCTCACATGCTGCAAATTTCCACAGGCACAGCATTCACACTCTTCACTCCTTGTTCCTTTGCGTTTCACACTTCCTTTTAATTTAAATCGCTCTTTACAAATAACCACACTATTTAAATAGTCTTTGATTCTAAGTCTGGCAAAATATTTCAAACTCCTTGACACCAGCATTCAGATATTCCAAGCCAACATTTGATGTATGGGGATGTAACTTCTATGAAGGCCTGTTCTGTCTTAACCATGGCAACAGGAGGAATGATGGCACACGGGCTGCTGAACAGCAGAAATTATTTGAAATTAAGGCAAAATTATATTGAACATGAATATAGAATTAGAAAGAATGACTGTGTAGCTTGGCTAACTGATTAAAACATTTCACTCATGGGTAGATGCAAATTGCCTGCATAATTAAATCTCTAAGAAGCTCTGCTGTGTCAGTGATTTAATGATTAAAATTCCACTCACCTTCACTGGCTTCCAAGCTAACAAGAAGTGTAAAATAAGGTCATGAGCCAACGCTATCTCCTTAATAAAACTTCCCTGAGATGCAGTAGCTCCATTGAAACCATTCCTTTCCTACAATATATCTTTCTGCTGATCTACACTAGAAATTTAGATCAAACACTCAGGTTTAGGGCCAAAGTAGATGATGAATGCCAAGTAATTCCACATTTTTGTCTTTCCAGGAGTAACCAGAGAAGCGTATATCAGAAGCACAAGCAGAGGGAGCCAGAAATTAAACATCACCCTTCCTTTAAAAGTTCCAAAGAGGGAGATGGCCTCGCACATTAGGCGAATGCAAAAAGAGATTCTATAACCTTGGTCCTGCTCTCTGCCAGATGCAGCCATGAATCCCATCTATGAAATAATACATGCATGGCAACTTGCCCACAAAGAATGGTCTTGAAAAAATCTCTTCTGTCACTCAGGATCTCCTTCTACGCGGAGACACCTTTTGATATGTACACAGGGACCCTTCTGAAAAGTGCTAAACTGAACCAAGAACTACCGGATGTACAAGCTGGGTTTCGAAGAGGCAGAGGAACTAGAGATCAAATTGCCAACATTCGCTGGATCATGGAGAAAGCACGAGAGTTCCAGAAAAGCATCTACTTCTGCTTCATTGACTATGCAAAAGCCTTTGATTGTGTGGATCACAACAAACTGTGGCAAATTCTTAAAGAGATGGGGGTACCAGACCACCTTACCTGTCTCCTGAGAAATCTGTACGCGGGCCAAGAAGCAACAGTTAGAACCGGTCATGGAACAACCGATTGGTTCAAAATAGGGAAAGGAGTACGACAAGGCTGTATACTGTCACCCTGCTTATTTAACCTATATGCAGAGTACATCATGAGAAATGCCAGGCTGGAAGAATCAAAAGCCGGAATAAAGATTGCAGGGAGAAATATCAACAACCTCAGATATGCAGATGATACCACCCTAATGGCAGAAAGTGAAGAAGAACTAAAGAGCCTCTTGATGAGGGTGAAAGAGGAGAGTGCAAAAGCTGGCTTGAAACTCAACATTAAAAAAACTAAGATCATGGCATCTGGGCCCATCAATTCCTGGCAAATAGAAGGGGTAGAAATGGAAGCAGTAACAGACTTCATTTATTTGGGCTCCAAGATCACCGCAGATGGAGACTGCAGCCATGAAATTAAGAGACGCTTGCTCCTTGGGAGGAAAGCTATGGCAAACCTAGATAGCATATTAAAAAGCAGAGATGTCACCTTGCCGACAAAGATCCGCATAGTCAAAGCTATGGTTTTTCCAGTAGTAATGTATGGCTGTGAGAGCTGGACCATAAAGAAGGCTGAGCGCCGAAGAATTGATGCCTTTGAACTGTGGTGCTGGAGAAGACTCTTAAGAGTCCCCTGGACTGCTAGGAGGTCAAACCAGTCAATCTTAAAGGAAATCAACCCTGATTGCTCATTGGAAGGATTGATAATGAAGCTCAAGCTCAGATACTTTGGTCACCTAATGCGAAGAGAGGACTCTTTGGAAAAGACCCTGATGCTGGGAAAGATTGAAGGCAAAAGGAGAAGAGGACGGCAGAGGATGAGATGGTTAGATAGCATCACTGAAGCAATGAGCATGAAACTGAGCAAACTCAGGGAGGCAGTGAAGGACAGGAAGGCCTGGCGCAATATGGTTCATGGGGTCACGAAGAGTCGGACACGACTTAACGACTGAACAACAAAAAGCTAGAATTTACAATGGAACATGGCTACCAGGCTTATCCCCTCCTATCTTCAAGCATGAGAATGTTTGACTGAACCCTCCCCTAAGCACATGTTCGGCTATATAAGTAGAATGAATGAATGAATGAATTTCAGGGTACTATAGCGATGAGTCTTCCCATGTGGTCAATTAAAATCTATAACTCTAAGTGTTTTTCTAGCACTCACCACTGAATCTTCTTCTTGATAGGGTCTTAAATAGAACAAGCTGGATCATGGGAATGGCATTAGCAACATATCAGATAGGATGAGAGCAGTGGTGAAATGGTAGTTACCTTGTACACAGAGAAAAACAACCCTGTAGTAGTTGTCTGGATTGCATTCTCAGATTCTACCTAAGACTGATCCTTTCTGTGAAGGACATACAATGGATCCCAAATTCCTTGCCAGCTCACGAGTGGGGAAATGCAGATAACTAAAAAAACCCCATCTGCTTTACTCTAAGTATTAATAGGACAGTATTAATATATGGAGACCCAGTTTGGTATAGTGATTAAAGGCACCAAGAGACCGTAAGTTGTTGTCTCTTTCAGTGATAGGAAGAAAGCAAGGGCAAACCACTTCTGAAAATGTTGCCAAGAAAATTGCAGGAGTTTGTCCTGGAAATTGCCAGGAGTCAATACTGACTTGAAGGCATAAAATTAATTGGGCACTATTTAAAAAAAAATCCATACACTCACAATACAATGTTCATAACTGTTTACATTTGTAACTTCTCATAACAGATGGAGGCTATGCACATCTATCCCTCTACAACAGGTAGGCCTCACTTAACAATGGTAATTGGGACTGGCAAGTCCATCACTAAGTGATGAGGTCGTAAAGCGTGACTTCATGTAACTGCACCAACTTATGATGGCAGTTATGGCAGTTCCAGCTGCCGTCGTTAAGCAAATCCTGCATGCTTGTTGGGTGCAACATCACATTATCACCATTGATGTAAACTGCCCAGAGTCCCCCATTGCGGGGAGATGGGCGGGGATAAGTCTATGTATGTATGTATGTATGTATGTATGTATGTATGTATAAATAAATAAATAAATAAATAAATTTACCACCTCCTTCCAGGTGAGCTTTGCTTGTCAGAAGCTGGCAGGGAAGATCACAAATGGCGATCACATGACTGTGGGACGCTACAACCATCATAATTGTGAGCCAGTCGCCTAGTGCCTGAATCACAGTCATGTGACCCCTGGGATGCTGTGACGGCTACAACTATGAAGACCAGTTGTACATTTCCTCATTCAGCGCTGTTATAACTTTGAACAGTCGCTGAACAAGTGATCGTTAAATGAGGACTATCTATGCACAAATCTCTAGATATCTCTCTTGCTACAAACTGGTGTGTTTTTGATGCAAATTATTCTATTTTGGATCCTTAAATACACATTCTCTTGATTCAGGCTTTTAAAATGCAAATGCTACCATGTAAGTCTTGAAAATGTAAATCCTCTGCATGGAATAGCGAGTGGTGTACCCTTTTTTTAAACTTTTGCTTTGATTATGGAAAGATGAATGCTAGAAGACTTTGTTTAATTATTATAGATTTCTTGAGGCTGCAAAATATGGTGGAAATAGAATGTGCACATTTGCTTCCAACAGCGGTTGGGGTGAAATTCTTTTGCATTCCCGTATTCCTGCATTCCCTACCTCTGTTTCAGTGGATCTGGGGGATCTCTTAGTACCCTACGGGCCATTTTACAGCAGGCTATAGGAGTGAAGAGGAGTCGACATGAAAATGGATTTCTCTCTCTCTTTCTACAGGTGAGATCTTCCATGGGATCAAAAGCCCCTTTTCCAGGGGAAAGAGCTATTCTATTGGTGAAAAAGACATTTGAGATAGCGCTCCCTCACAGTATTCATATAGCAGAATACTGCAGAATGAGTGTTTCTTGAGAGAATGGATTGTTACCATTAATTATGAAAAACACTGTTCATAAAAATGCAAATATTTACTTACATGTTCCTGGTTTTCCATCACTGAAATCAAGGACTTTTGCCTTTTGAAATAAAAGGAAAAGTTTAGGTAAATGTGAACATACAGAATAAGCTACTTAACTGCAACCCAGCTTTAATATATTTATTTTTGTTATTTAATTAGGAGTACTTTTCTTTGCTGGAAGACTCTGTGTGTGTGTGTATATGTGTGTGTATCCACAAACACACACACACATATATGTATGTTTGAAATGTCCGAAAAGAAGCTATTCCTAGTGAGAAAAAAACGATAATCCTACAAAATTATATCATGTATAAAAAATAGATTAAAATGTGAATTATGAAGTTGCTTACCTTTTGTACCTTTTGTATTGAAGCGTAATATTTTGACCACCAATCAATGACATTTTCAGCAGATTCATCAACAAGCGTTCTCTTTTTTCTCTTGGTGGAGCGGTAAATTGATTTTCTGGAGCCCTTAAAAAAATTGCAGGTAAAAATGATTGTTGCTGGGAGTAATTTTTTAAAATTTATTTTTGTATCTACTTTCAGTTACATCAACACAGTAATTCCTAATAAATGATTCCAATTTATACATATATCTATGACCAAGAAATACTGAATATTGTCGTTTTAAATCTGGATCTCTTCTATGATGATGAATGTGCATTTTTCTTTTGTGGTATTTCTGTTTTCTATTTTTTACTTTTTCAAAAAAAGAAGGAGTATCTGAGCTATAGCATGAAACTATACAATGATTTTCAGTATGGTTACTCATCCTAGTTTATACAATTACTTCTTCATCCCCCAAACAAGTATAAGGAATAGGTGCATTGTCCATAACCTTTAGGGTATAATAATGTGACATAATATGCAGGGATGTGTATGAAATACAGATTTGTTTCATGGGTTCAGAAGAAAACATCCCCACTTGCAATATTTGGCTAGAATATTCTGAGTTGGCTGAGTTCTGAGAAAATAAAATTTGAAATATTTCAAGGATTCTATAATCTGACAGAACAATACTCCAAATATTTTGAGTGTTTTAATTATAGAAAACAAAAAGAATTTGGAATAAGTTCCTGACTTTTCTCCCCAAAATTAGTGATGACAGTGGGAAAAGATGGATTCATGCTTCATTCTGCTGCTACCTGTTACCATATGTACAGAAAGATTGGCCAAGATAATAATAAGATGATGATGATGATAATTACCAGCCTGCCTATAGGCACAAGCCCAGCACAAACCATTGTATGTTTTTTTGCTAAACATTGCCTACTTGTATTTTGTTTCTGCAAAGAATTACTGTTGCTTAAGTCTTGTGAGAAAAATAGCATTAACATTATGACAACAAAAATTACACTACAGTATTGCCCCAGGTTCCACAAAGCACCAAAACCAGCATTTAAATGTTCACTGAAGTTCAACTTCAACAGTGTACAAAAGCATGCACAGAATGCATGCCCGCAAACAAAAGCTCAACAATTCCACCCAATCTGCCCCAACATAGTATTGGTAGCAGTCTCTGTATTTAAAAGCTATAAACTCAGCAGCACTAGCCATTGTGTGAGTTGGCTGTAGCAGTTCCGGTCCTCCCTCTCCAGCAGCAGAACAGAATCCACAATGGTTCCCCAGCCCTGCCGTGCGCTGCTTTGCCTCACCATCGCATCTCCCGCCTCCCCATTTTGTCTAACCCAATTGCCGTTAACTAGGTTGAAATTTAAAACAGCAACAATGCTCCAATTGCAACCACAGAACAAAGTTCAGTTGTAACACTTGGAACAGCCCAAGACAGCGGAAATTATTCTTTCTGAAAGGCCCATTTTTTAATTCTGAATACGGAATGAAACAACCAAGAAAATTATTGGAGTATGTGTCTTTGAGCATGGCATTTTTTGCACTGTTCAATAATATGGTGCTGGTGGAAAATGCAAAAACAACAACAACAACAACAACAAACAAAAAAACTCCAAAATTGGAGGATGCCTACTTTTAGTTTCCCATCTTTTGAAGGTTTAGAGGTAGATGCTGGTGAAGGTTTCCATGAAGGAGCTGCTGGTAGAAGAGGAGGTAGTGGGAAAGAACCTGCTGCTGTTGTCTCAGGTTTTGGGAGGGCTACAGCAGGCTCGCCGTGTTCCACATCAACATAAATGTGATCTGCTGGAGGTGCCGGAAGCTGAGTTGTCTGAGGTTGTGCTGGAACAGGTGAAGCTGGAAAGGAGTGAACATATAAAACTGAACAGGGAAGACCATATGTTCAATATTCTAAACAATGAAAGTCTTATCAGCTTTATAGGACTGGTTCAACTTCCTCACTTAATTAAATAGTTCCCAGGTTCATTAAAAATGCTGTAGTTCACAAATGAATAGAAGTACATTCTGCAAACCGACCTGAAGTAGATATTATTCCAAAATGCCCATTTGGGCTGTTGTTAAAAAGTGGGGTGGGGGTGGGGGGAGATGCAGGACACCCATCAGATGCTTGCGTCCTGTTGCAGCATTTCTTTGCCTGATCTGAAATTAATAGTCCTTAGTGTGCAGACTGCCTCTCTGGGACCTGTAGATAATCTTAGGCAATGGTTTTTCCCAATTCTAATTCCAGGTGGAGATCCTGAGACTCAGCATGTAACAGCTTCTCCCATATAAGTGGCTGTATGACAGTGAGAATATGGGTACATCTCTCAGATCAGCGATAGATAGATCTTTAAGCTTTCCCACCTGTCCTTCATGCAGGCAGATCCAGCAGTGATGAACCAGGGGCCCTACATGGTTTCCAAAGCCTTGAGTGTGGCCTTCCAAACTCCTGAAAAGCCGTTCCCAAACTGTCATTTTAACATGACAGAACGGAAAGAGATATTAAATAGCTGGAGGGTGATCCCATGAACTGTATTGTTAGTTAATGTTTATTATGGTCCTAGACCAATGTATTAAAATGATGAGCCATAACCAGATAAAAGTGTATTTAGATCATAAAAGGAATAAAAGATATAAAACTTTAGAAATAAATGCTAACCAAATAAAACTATTCCATGGTGCAATAAATCTAAATCCTATAACCACCTTAATTAGTAATAGAATAATAAAACTGCAGATCGTAATAAATTAAAAATATTCCCATCTTATAGGCTGCAGCACAGAATCTAGCCACCTGGTAAAAAATAACCAGGCCTCTATTGGCAAGAGACATTATTGCAGATGTACACTAGATAATTGAGAAAGAAAGAAAGAAAAAACCCCTAAATAGAAGTCAGTATGCACTTCATTGACCATAGAAAGGCCTTTGATTATGATGACCATGTGACCATGTTGAAATGTAGAATGTCTTTAGGAAATGGAAATCCCAGAACATCTCATTGATCTCATGTGAAATCTATACACGGGAAATGAAGTCACAGTCTGGATGGAACACAGCGAAACTGACTGGCTCCAGTTTGGCAAGGAGAGAAACATGCAATGTTTTTTGTTTATAGTTGTGTGTGTGCCTTCGAGTCAGTGTTGGCTCCTGCAACTGTGTGGACTAGTCCCTGCAGTTTTCTTGGAAAGATTTTCAGAAGTGGTTTGCCATTGCCTCCTTCCTAGGGCTGAGAGAGAGGGACTGGCCCAAGGTCACCCCACTTAGGTCATGCCTAAGGTGGGACTAAAACTCACGGTCTCCTGGTTTCTAGCCTGGTGCTTTCGCCACTACACCACACTGACTCTCCATCAAAATGGCTCTCCACTAAACCAAACTGGTTTACAATTAGGATTACAAAAATGAAACAAACAAACAAAAACACCCAAACCCATAACACAATAATAGTAATGGTAAACTCTAGTGACTAACAACGCATTGGGAAGAACAAAGCAAACCCCCAACAACAGTTAAAAAAGAAAGCAACTTAAAGTCAAGGAGCAGATACTAAGGCACCTTGTCCCGAGGCCTGTTGGAAGAGCCAAGAGTCTTAAAGATTTGCAAAGGTGCTGAAAGGTTGGGATTACATGGCCTTGAGGGTGGGTGGGAGATGCTGTTCATAGGGCAGATACGTACAGCCACAAAGAAGGCCCACCTTCTACGTCCTGCAAGATGACATTGCTCTACTGGAGTGAGCCAACTCTGCTTGACAGATATTACTGGGTAGGCAGAAACAACAGGAGAAAAGTGATCCCTTAGGTATCCAGTTCCTAAGCTATGAAGAGCTTTATAGGTGACAAACAACATCTTGAATTGCACCCAGAAGCCAACAATGCCTATAACTATTCCTGCCATTGCATTCAGGACCAGCTGTAGCTTCTGAGTGGTCTTTAAGGGTAGCTCTATGTAGTGCAACCATGTAAAACAAACACATTAAAATTTAACAATAAAATATTAACCAATAAATCCTGCTAAAATAGATGTTACAGAAACAACCAGCCCCAGTTAACAGCAGCAACAGTTAGGTCTCAAAGGCCCTCCAAAAAAACCATCTTCACAGCTTTATGAAAGGAGTAGAAGGTGGATTCTGACCGGACTTTTGGCATGTCTTACCTTTGTCAATTTCTATGATGTCAGCCTCTTTAGCTGAGGAAACAAGAGGTTCCTTGGGCTTAAACAGAAACTGCTTAAGGCAGTTGACAGTGTGGGTCCCAACCAGAGTACTACGGCCAAAGGCTCTCCAATCAACCACACAAATGCTTAGCGGAGGATGCAAAAGTTCATTTTCGGGCAATTCCTAACAACGGGGAAACACACAAGAACCAGTCAGATCTTTCTTTATTTTCTCAAATAGCAGTTTTCATCATCTGCTTTCTGCTCATTTAGTTTTAACTGGAGATGGGTTTTCTATCAAATCCTACAAGAAAATCCTCTGGCAATTTGATTTCTGTAATTTATTTGAGATGACTTGCAGTTTGCCTTCTGAATTTTTACAGAGGCTCGCCCTTGCTGAATTTCTTTAAATTTCATGTCTTTCACTTGGTAGAAAGGTCACTGATGTCTTAGAAACCTTCCCTATTTCCAACATGTCACCAGTCCTGTAAACAGTCCCCATTAAATGGCACTAGGATTAAAACCTACTGGGTTTAAAATAACTGCAGATGTTTCTCTTAAAAAAAAACTTAGTTATATTCCAACTTTACACAAAATTCTCAGTAAAATCCCGTTTAGTTTAAGATATCCTGTGATTAAAAAAAACTAACAAGCCTCCTATCTTGGACCTAATAAATTGCAATTATTAAATTCACCTTTATTTTCATTTTAAGTAAAGTCTAGTTTGAACTCTAAATCCATTTATCGACTCACAAGAACTTTGGGACAAGAGACTTGTCATACCTTGCTCCTTCCAAACTTGGATAATATACTTTGGTTGATAGACTTTTATATTAGACAAAAATTATTTGATAGGTGTAGCTGATGAATTTCTCATGAAACATAAATTCTTAGATTATCATTGCAGTGTGAGCCAATTGAACTGATACTTCTAAAACTGCACACAATTTAAGATAATTAAACACCAAAATCGACACTCTCCAAATTTCATAATGGAATTCACAACTCATAAAATGCACAGCAAGATATAATTATGCAAAGATGTTACTAAAATTAGTATATTTTCTGATAATATGCAAAACAGCAAGAAATGCATGTGTGTGTGTGTGTGTGTTTATATTATAAGTGTGCATGAAAATATGTATGAATTCTCAGATAATCTTTTAAAAACCATTCTTAAACGTGCAGAAAAGAAATTGAATGAAACAGACGGATAAATAAGCAATTGAACTAAATCAGACTCAGCAGATTCTCTCTTTTTGTTAGCCAAGCTAATTTTTTCATTTAAAACATCAGCTTAATTGAACTTCTCTCCCTTTCTTCCTCTGGCTACCTTAAGGTCTAACAAGCCCATGATCTTAATGATGTAATGAACAATCCTGTAATATTTTTCTTTATATTGTATGCCAGATGCTGCTGAAATGTGAAGTGCATGGGGTGCAGTTAAAGTTAGTGAAAAGCAATGCAAGAAGAGGGGGAAGTTAAGCTTTCCTTTATCTTATTTCTGGAAATTGTTTTTTTTAAACAATATTATAAGAATTTTCCCTCTCCTGTGCAGTAAGCTTTAGGGGAAAAACTTCATGAGTGTGAACAACATGGTCATTCTAACTGCTGGTTATGCAGAACTGGAGGTGGCCTACAAGATCTCAGCTTAAGAAGAAAAGTTCTACTCAATGCCCTTCCAACATTTTAGAAATAAAATGAAATTCACAATCAGATTGTATCCTCTGGTTTCAACCACATTGTAATGTAGCTATAAGTTAGGAGAAAGTGATTTGTTCAAAGTCACCCACTGACTTTCAGATCTAAGCCAAACCTGGAGCTCAAGTCTCCCATGGGCTGCATTGTGCTGAATGATTGAATAACTCATATGAAATCTATCTATATACTACTAAAACTCTTGTGTCTGTAACCTTCAACTGGGTGAAACAGTGCATCATAGGGCAACAATTTTTGAACCAACGTATCTCAAATGGGCTAACTTACAGAATGCATCCAAATCTGGGACCCATTAATCCTGTGGGACTGAAATTTGGGAAATTTGTGGCCACTTCAGCATTGCTGTACTGCCACACCACTGTGGTCAGCCCAGGTCACATGATGGTTATGGGCTTATCCCCAATCTCTTTCCCGCCTCCCTCTGTCCCCTGCACCCAATCAGCTTTAGCTTTAGGTAAGGAAATATCTCTGAAACAATGACCCAATCGGCCAGGGTTGCCTACTTCTATCTAACTCTACTGCATTATTTTTAGCAAAATGCAAAGATCAATCCATTTAGCAGAGATTTGTATGCATGTACCACTTCAAACCAGTCTGTCAGGACATTAAAATTGGGATTATTTTTGTAGCTCTGGATCACACAGGATTTCACTCCTTTGCCAGCACATTCAATGATGACTTGGGGGCGATCAACGGAGAGAAGCTGCACTTTCTTCAATTCCCGAAGACCCCAGAATAGAACCTGTGGCAGGGGAAAGAATAATATGTGACTTCTACAGGACTCATTTCAAGGTGAAATGTATTAAACACAACAACCCTTTAGGGTAGGCGGTTATTTGGATCCTCACACTGCAAGTGGACAGGGAAGGAGAGAAGATAAAGCTGATAAAAAGAGGACTGGCTGTGATAGGTGGTGATTGGCTGGGTCTTGTGTCAATCATTAAGCCATGAGACCACCCTTCTGTCTTTCTTTGGAGCAGTTTATAAAGCATAAAGCAACTGCCCCTGGACTGTGTTAGTTAATTAATTAATGAGGAGAAAACCTCCCAAGGTGCTCACATAGGAAAGAGGAGGAGGAGGAGGAGAAGAAGGAGAAAGGAAATAAACACTCATAAAAACAATGTGAAAACCTGCCCTCCATGCAGAACATTCAGACTTATTCAGGAGGCGCTACCAGTAAGCTGTGTTTGTTATCTTGTTATCTTGTTTACTGTAACTGTACTTTTCTTTTTAATGCTTTGTTGTTGTATACCGTTATTCAAGATTTGGTGATAGATTTATGCGAGAGAGAGAGAGAGACACTGACAGACAGACAGACAGACAGACAGACAAATGGTCTTCAGGGCTTTCTTAAAAGCTAATAGCGATGTGGCTAGACTGATCCAAAAGCCTTCTATAAGAAGAGAAATTGAAACATTACCCTGAAACAACTAAAGGTGACTTATTTCTTACTGTTTCTTTGTTATCTCTACAAATGGAAAAGAAGTTTGGGATAGGGTTTGACTGTAGCATTAATAGTCGAACATTGATTTAACTAACCTCTGACTGCAGCCCTTCAACCTCTTCCATACCACTACACCACCCTGCGAACAGATCTAGTCAGTTCCACACCAAAAAGAATTCCATACTTTGTATGGAATTTGTAGACTAAGGTCTACAAATGAAAATGCACTCACAGAGCAAGCACAGTTGCCAGCTGGGAAGGATTAATATGCCAACTAAAATCCTCCACCCCAGCAGATTTCCTGGGTAAGTAGCTTCATTGGATGTTTTAGGTCACAGCTGAGTTTTGCTCCCAACAAATTGTGGACGCGTTCATGAAAGGGAAGCAAAAGAATAATTGAGGATGAAGAGGCACATAACTTGGATCTCCTTTTCTCGGCTGAGAATCCCAAAATATAATGTCAATACACTATGAATTGCAAGGACTTCTGGAAGTGTGGGACCACCATGATCTCTCCCTTTCTCTCTCTCTTAAGCACAAAGCCTTTGGCAGGGGAAGAATGACATCCATACAGGTGCATACTAGACGTACAAAGGAGGAGTGAGCAAGCTCACCTACCGTCACAAAAGTCTGCATGAATTCCTGATTTAAGCACATTTGCATGTAGCAGACAAAGGCTCAGAGGATCATTAGTGAGTTGTTCTTTCTTAACTTACCTCTACTCTGTATTTACTTAATATAGGTCGGATGTTGGCTGGGACTGGATAGATTAGGCTGGCATCTGGAGGATCAAGAGGTGGAAGGTTTTCTGGGCCAGAATCAGAGACCTATAGATCAAAAACATATTTTATTGTTCAGCTGTGATGCTGTTAAAAATACTCTGAAAAAATATCCTGCCATTCTCCCTAGAACTAACATAATCACATATTGATCAAATCAACAGTCCTTCCCTCCCCTGCCAAACCCCATCCCATTTTAGCACTGAAGATGTTACCCAGCCGGGTAATGAAACATTTGCAAGAAAAGAACCAAGCTCAGAGAACCCCAAGGACTCCACATTAGCCATAATACCTGTTTTATCTATGTTTTTTAACATCTGTACAACATATCCCATGTAATACATACTTACATATACATTTCTAAACTGTTCTTCTCTCAAAAACCATAGATCTACCCAAACTGGATTTTTTCTGGCTAAATTTGACATAATTTACCTTCTCAGGTTTCTGAAAGTCATAGGAAAGACAGTTTGTCCAGAAAAAATATGGGTTATTTCTCTGTGTAGCTAATATATACATATGCTAGGATATTTTAGTGAGAGCCAGTTTGATGTAGTGGCTAAAATCACTGGACTAGAAACCAGGAGACCATGAGTTCTAGTCCTGCCTTAGGCACAAAGCCAGCTGGGTGACCCTGGGCCAGTCACACCCTCTCAGCCCTAGGAAGGAAGCAAGGGCAAAGCTCTTCTGAAAAATGTTACTAAGAAAACTACATAGATTTGTCTATGTAGTTGTACATAGTTGACTTGTCTATGTAGTTGTAGAGAGTCAAAACTGACTTAAAGATACCAAAGAAAAGTATATTTTAATATACAGTTAATATATTTATATAATAATCTGGGATTACACTGTTTTCTATTTACATGAAAAGTGGAATACAGTGGGGAGACATCTGATCTATTCAACCATTTATCAACCATTTATTTTATCAATCTGTAATTGTACCTTTTCAAAACCTTCCATGCCACTCACTGGGATGTTGTAATTGGCTACAATTGGAAGGAAAGAGAAGAGGACGCCCAGCAGCAGGGCAGAAGGACTCAATTACAGCAGCGATGGGCACACTGCTGGAAGACCTGAAGGATCAGCTTGGGGACAGATCCTTCTGGAGAAAATCTATCTATCTGACTGCTAAGGGTTGACACCAGCTTGATGGCATATAATCAATTCTGTAGAATATATTCCAAAAAGTTCTAATGAATTTCATATCAAACAAAGCATAACTTGCTGGTTTCTTTAAGGACCTACAAGGGGAAATTGCTCAAAACAAAAACAAATCAGCCAGTTGGGAAAGATTTAAATATCAAGCTAAAATCATCCCAAGTTATCTTCATGAGTAGATAGCATCATTGGTGGTAAAGAAGTGCTTGCTCAGAACAAATTGTACACACATACCCCAAAGAAACCCAGCAGAATATTTTGGGAAGGGAAGGAGTTTAAAGGGATAGTTTACATCATTGTTTCTTAGCTGACAAATCCAAATAAACAACAAAAACTAAGTTTTGAATGCATTATGATAAATTTATCATGCTTTAAATGTAATTTAAATTCTATGCAATTCATCTGATCAGTTCCTATGTATTCAACAATTGTGCTTCAGCAGATCCCAGCATCTAGCTGATCTTGGTGGATCTCAAAAAGCTAAGCAGAATCTGACCTGGTTAATATTTGGATGGGTGACTGCCTAGAAATCTTAGGGATGTAGGTTAGACTGGGGAATTTTAAAATATACTGAAATAGTGAACCATTTCCATATTATTGCCAAGAAAATTACATGGAAATCACTCTCCCGATAAATTAAAACTACAATTCAGGGATGACATTTGCAGGGGCTTGGGGACTATGCTAAAAGGTTTGGGGGCTCATCTGTGGTGGTGTCCCTTCAACTTGAGCGTATCTGTAACAACTATGATTTACAACTCACAATGGTTATTTCACACAATGCGCTAAGCTGAAACCAAGGCAGCTATCTCTGTGATCACTAGGAGTCAAAAACAACTTGATGGCACATAATATCAACAACAACGTAAAGTTGCATCTGACTATTAAAAAAGAAATTATTCCAAACTCACCTGAAGCAGCTCGAATGCAGCAAGAAGATCCCCTCCGGAAAGATTGCCACAGTATAGTGGGTGGTAAGTAAGCTTTGGGGGCTCATATTGGTCCCCCACCAGCTTTGTTCCTGGGGCAGCCACAGTTGCACCGATATATTCTGATTTTCCCTATATGTTTAAAAAGAAAAATACACAGTAGCATTGATGTTCACATTCTGCAGATCCTCCAAGCTTAGGCTTGTAGTCATTGCTATAAATAAAGTGTTATTAAGCAGCGCAGCCTTATTAACTGTCTGGATTCAACAGAGACAAAGGATCCTGTACTTCCATTTATTTGTAGTGTTTGTCTAGCCTAGTACTTCTATGCTGCTTCAATCAATCACCTGTAAGTGGCTTAGAAGTCCATTGATGGATGTACAAAAAGGGAATTTCAGCAGTGTTAGAAGATCAGAAGGGCCAAGCTGGAGAAGGATCACCCTATAGAAGGTCTATCTATATGGTTGTTAAGAGTCAACACTGATTTGATGGCACATAATGAATCAATTAACAGAGGTTAAATGACAAGTGCGCTGTCACGGAAATAAAATGGGAATGTGGCTAAGCCCTTGGTGGTATTTCAGAAACTAGAATGGGCATCATGTCAGAATCTCCTAAGTCAAGGTATTAATGAGCTAATATTTTACTTTTCTTCCCTGTAAAGTTACTCTTACATGTCAGGCACATCCTGGAATCCAGCTTTGGCCAAATCTCACCTGAGGCCCATTAAATTCTGCTACTCAATGTTTGGCAAGATGAGCATCCATTTCCCCCAAAGCGACACCTGTAACCCACCATCCAAATTAAAATAATTGTACACAATGCTCAACATTCATAGGATCACCCAATATCATGAAGTGCCAGCAATTTCTTGAGATCTCAGACAAGAACTTAGGCATCTTACAGAAATTCCTACGAGATTTCAGGATCTCTGCATGAAATCCTAGAGAGACATGGCTGAAATCATACCACATTTATCCATTTTAGAAGATTTGGGGGGATTTGGATGGAGACACCTAAGTCACGTGAGATTGGGGCCTGGGGCCCTAAAAATATGGATGTTCTGTTTCTAATCCAGGTCTGCACCTACTTCTCAAGACTCTTATTTGACCTGCTGGATTGATCTTCTCTTGCCTGACTGAGTTTCTCCTTTGTCCTTTGTTTTTTTGTAGAAAAACTAGAATATATTAGATCAAACATTGTTGATTCCTGGTGAAAAGACAGCAGATCAGTATTTTACTCAGCTCTTTTGCCATACTGATAGAAGTAGAATATTTTTTTCCGGAGCACCTTCAGTTTCTAAGCATCACTTGCACCCTATTCATAACACTGGGATGCTTTCTTCTGCAATTCAGTATCACTACATTGACCCAGCAGACCTTTTAAAAAATGTACATAAGTATGGGGGAAATTATCTTTACCACCGCATCATCATCGTAGAGTTCCACAATGATCACAGGAGGGAATTCAACAATTTCTTTGCCATCACCATGAAGCTCAATATTATTAAAAAGCAACATCTGATTCCAAGTAGGAGACAAAGTTTGCTGAATGATCTAAGGGAGAGGAGGAAAATACCATATTAATAATAGCAATGCCTGTAAGAAGGTGTTACAGTTTATCCTGGCTATAACTTGATGCCTTCCAAACGAATTGGGCAACAGTTTTCAAATGGCCATTTTTAGTCTTTTTGATTGGGAATTGTAGTCCAATACCTTTGGAAGACCATAGGTTGGGGAGTTCCTCAAATCACAGTGAAAGCACTTAAATGTTCCTGGTTTTCAGTGGATATAAAATGGGACTTACTCCCAGATAAGCAGGTCTTAATAGGAAGATGGTCAAAGAATCATTCAATAAATCTGAAACCAATAATGTTGGTGTTAGGCATGTCTTTGGTGTGTAAGCTGAAGTCCAACAGCTAGGGAGGGCACCATGTTGGGAAAGACCAAGGGGTGGTCAAAAAAGTCAAGATGGCAGCCACAAGAGAGAGACCATTTGGCCTTGTGGCTAAGGTGCTAGGCCAGTAACCAGGAGACTGTGAGTTCTAGTCCTTCCTTAGGCAGGGAGGCCAGCTGGATGGCTTTGGGCCAGCTGCTCTCTCTCAGCCCAACCCACCTTACAGGGTTGTTTTTGTAGGGAAAAAAGGAGGGGGGAGCATTAGGTATGCATGCTGCCTTGAGCTGACATAAAATAAAGGCAGGATAAATCAAACAAAGAAACAAATAAATAAATGCAAGGCTGCAATTGAAGCTCTGCTTGCAACACACTTAAAAAATAGGCATAACTTCAATTGCACCGTCATGATTGCCATGTTGACTTTTTTGACCATACCCTGAAGACACTCCGGGGAAAGACTGAGTCCTGGATTGGTTACCTGTTTCCTGTCACTGCCCCAATCTAATATTTGTTGTTGTTTAGTCGTTAAGTCGTGTTCGACTCTTCGTGACCCCATGAACCATATTGCGCCAGGCCTTCCTATCTTTCACTGCCTCCCTCAGTTTGCTCAATTTCATGCTCATTGCTTCAGTGATGCTATCTAGCCATCTCATCCTCTGCCGTCCTCTTCTCCTTTTGCCTTCCATCTTTCCCAGCATCAGGGTCTTTTCCAAAGAGTCCTCTCTTCGCATTAGGTGACCAAAGTATCTGAGCTTGAGCTTCATTATCAATCCTTCCAATGAGCAATCAGAGTTGATTTCCTTTAAGATTGACTGGTTTGACCTCCTAGCAGTCCAGGGGACTCTTAAGAGTCTTCTCCAGCACCACAGTTCAAAGGCATCAATTCTTCGGCGTTCAGCCTTCTTTATGGTCCAGCTCTCACAGCCATAAATTACTACTGGAAAAACCATAGCTTTGACTATGCGGATCTTTGTCGGCAAGGTGACGTCTCTGCTTTTTAATATGCTATCTAGGTTTGCCATAGCTTTCCTCCCAAGGAGCAAGCGTCTTTTAATTTCATGGCTGCAGTCTCCATCTGCGGTGATCTTGGAGCCCAAATAAATGAAGTCTGTTACTGCTTCCATTTCTACCCCTTCTATTTGCCAGGAATTGATGGGTCCAGATGCCATGATCTTAGTTTTTTTAATGTTGAGCTTCAAGCCAGCTTTCGCACTCTCCTCTTTCACCCTCATCAAGAGGCTCTTTAGTTCTTCTTCACTTTCTGCCATTAGGGTGGTATCGTCTGCATATCTGAGGTTATTGATGTTTCTCCCTGCAATCTTAATTCCGGCTTGTGATTCTTCCAGCCTGGCATTTCTCATGATGTACTCTGCATATAGGTTAAATAAGCAGGGTGACAGTATACAGCCTTGTCGTACTCCTTTCCCTATTTTGAACCAATCGGTTGTTCCATGACCGGTTCTAACTGTTGCTTCTTGGCCCGCATACAGATTTCTCAGGAGACAGGTAAGGTGGTCTGGTATCCCCATCTCTTTAAGAATTTGCCACAGTTTGTTGTGATCCACACAATCAAAGGCTTTTGCATAGTCAATGAAGCAGAAGTAGATGCTTTTCTGGAATTCTCGTGCTTTCTCCATGATCCAGCGAATGTTGGCAATTTGATCTCTAGTTCCTCTGCCTCTTCGAAACCCAGCTTGTACATCCGGTAGTTCTCGGTTCACGTACTGCTGAAGCCTAGCTTGTAGGATTTTGAGCATCACCTTGCTAGCATGTGAAATGAGTGCAATTGTGCGATAGTTTGAGCATTCTTTGGCATTGCCCTTCTTTGGAATTGGAACGTAAACTGACCTTTTCCAATCCCGTGGCCACTGTTGCGTTTTCCAAACTTGCTGGCATATTGAGTGCAGCACTTTAACAGCATCGTCTTTTAGTATTTTAAAGAACTCAGCTGGAATACTGTCATCTCCACTAGCTTTGTTGTTGGCAATGCTTCCTAAGGCCCACTTGACTTCACTCTCTAGGATGTCTGGCTCAGGGTCAGTGACCACACCAGCATGGACATCAGGGACATTAAGATCTTTCTTGTATAATTCTTCTGTGTATTCTTGCCACCTCTTCTTAATCTCTTCTGCTTCTGTTAGGTCCCTGCCTTTTTTGTCCTTTATCGTGCCCATCTTTGCATTAAACGTTCCTTTGATATCTCCAATTTTCTTGAAGAGATCTCTAGTCTTCCCCATTCTATTGTTTTCTTCAATTTCTTTGCATTGTTCATTTAAGAAGGCCTTCTTATCTCTCCTTGCTATTCTCTGGAAATCTGCATTCAGTTGCTTATATCTTTCCCTTTCACCCTTGCTTTTCGCATTCCTTCTTTCCACAGCTATTTGTAAAGCCTCATCAGACAGCCATTTTGCTTTCTTGCATTTCTTTTTCTTTGGGATGGTTTTAGTTGCTGCCTCTTGTACAATGTTACAGACCTCCGTCCATAGTTCTTCAGGCACTCTGTCTACCAAATCTAATCCTCTAAATCTATTCATCACCTTCACTGTGTACTCAGATGGAATATGATCTAAGTCATACCTGAGTGGTCTAGTGGTTTTCCCTACATTCTTCAATTTAAGCCTAAATTTTGCAGTAAGAAGCTCATGATCTGAGCCACAGTCAGCTCCTGGTCTTGTTTTTGCCATCTGTATAGAGCTTCTCCAACTTTGGCTGCAAAGTATGTAATCAATCTGGTTTCGGTATTGACCATCTGGTGATGTCCATGTGTAGAGTCATCTCTTGTGTTGTTGGAAAAGAGTGTTTGCTATGACTAGCTTGTTCTCTTGACAGAACTCTATTAGCCTTTGCCCTGCTTCATTTTGTACTCCAAGGCCAAACTTGCCTGTTATTCCGATTACTCCTTGACTTCCTACTTTAGCATTCCAATCCCCTATGATGAAAAGGACATCTTTTTTTGGTGCTAGTTCTAGAAGGTCTTGTAGGTCTTCATAGAACCGGTCAACTTCAGCTTCTTCGGCATCAGTGGTTGGGGCATAGACTTGGATTACCGTGATGTTGAATGGTTTTCCTTGGATACGCACTGAGATCATTCTGTCGTTTTTGAGGTTGTACCCCATTACTGCCTTTCCCACTCTCTTATTGACTATGAGTGCAACTCCATTTCTTCTAAGGGTTTCTTGCCCACAGTAGTAGATATAGTGGTCACCTGAATTAAATTCACCCATTCCCGTCCATTTCAATTCGCTGATTCCCAAGATGTCGACGTTCAATCTTGTCATCTCATGTTTGACCACATCCAGCTTGCCTTGGTTCATGGATCTTACATTCCACGTACCTATACAATATTGTTCTTTACAGCATCGGACCTTCTTTTCGCTTCCAGATACATCCACAGCTGAACGTCCTTTCGGCTTTGGCCCAGCCGCTTCACTCTTTCTGGAGCTACTTGGAATTGCCCTCCGCTCTTCCCCAGTAGCATATTGGACACCTTCCGACCTGAGGGGCTCATCTTCCGGCGTCATATCTTTTAGCCTTTTAACATTGTCCATGGGGTTTTCTTGGCAAGGATACTGGAGTGGGTTGCCATTTCCTTCTCCAGTGGACCACATTTTGTCAGAACTCTCTGTCATGACCTGTCCGTCTTGAGTGGCCCTGCACGGTATAGCTCATGGCTTCACTGAGTTACACAAGCCCCTTCGCCACGACAAGGCAGTGATCCATGAAGGGGCCAATCTAATATAATCAAGCCAAAACATTTAAGCGTTGTCAATATTAAATACATTCAACAAATACACCCCCACCTTAGATACATCTGGCCTCCACCCTGGTTGTGTTCAAAAGAGGTCTGAAAACTGGGCTATTTCCCCAGGCCTTGGGTTAAAACAGGTGGCGGGTCCTGTGCATTTGACTGTCTTTAATGTTTGTTTGTCTTCCAACATTTGGGTTTCTTTAATTATATTGTGTGATTATCTTGACTGCATGCCACCCAGTATCACTGCAGAGTTGGGCGGCCTAGCACATTTCTAAAATAAATAAAATATATTCACTCTTGGCACTCTTGATCATTCAGCCAACAATTTGCAGAACAGATTTTCTTATACCTGTTTGCACATGCAGAAGGATTTCTTTTGGGTTGGATTGTGGAAAGCCATCCAGCGCACCACCACCCCATTCCTCTAAGTCAATGTTTCTCAATCTCAGCAATTTTAAGATGTGTGGACTTCAACTCCCAGAATTCCCTAGCCAGCATGCTGGCTAGGGAATTCTGGGAGTTGAAGTCCACACATCTTAAAATTGCTGAGGCTGAGAAACACTGCTCTAGGTACAATAATTTTTCCCTTACCTTTGTGGTCTGGCAGTGAGAAACAAAAGTAACTTTGGCAAAAGGATCTGAAAGACCACTGCTGTCAGCTGCAATAAGTCCCCTTGCTTGATACATATGAGCTCTCAGCTGAAAGATATTCTTGGCTGTAAGCAGGTAATGGAGAGAGTTATGAACATCACTTGGGGACGATCAGGAGTGGAATAGAAACATAAGTGGAAATAATGGATATAAAATAATGGATATAAAAGAGCAGGTTGCTTTGTTTTTCTTCTAGCCGATCCATGGTGGGAGGAATGCTAGCTGGAAAATAGCCTGGCTAATCATTATCCTTCCCCAGAAAAAAATCCAGTTTGCATTTGAAATTGTATGCTTTGGGCTTTTGCTTTCCCTCCTTCCCCAACAACACACGAGGCAGCATGAGATTCTCTGCAACTATTGCATCTTCTTTTTCAGCACTTCCTGGGTTGACCATGACATCATTCACATGGTCATTCCAAGGTGTGCTTTTAATCAAGGGGAATATTTTTGCTGTGAGTATAAAGGAAAAGTCCAAAGTCCCAACCCCTCATACGTGCTGAAAATTAAATATAACCCTTATTTGCCTCCAATTAGATGAATAAATTTCATGTCCAGATATTTTATAACAAAATGGATGGGGCAGTTGGTCAGGGTTATACTAATCCTCACTCTCTAATAATAGAATGGACTTCAACATTCATATAATCCAATTTATGGCTTCTGTTTAATTTTTTTTTATCAAAAATGATTCCATCATCTTCTAAGGCAGTATGTTCTTGTTGAGCAGCACATAAAATCAGTAAAGTTCAATCAAAATTCCTCTTTCTACTTGAAACCAATGATCTAGGTTTTATTCTCTGCAACAGCAGAGAATAATTTTTAAATTTTAATTCGGTCATTCTTTAAAGATCCAAAGTACAAGAAGCGCTAAGCAATAATTGCACAATATAGTTTAGTTAATTTACTAGTCTGCAAAAGTTCCCCCAAATTTAAAATATGTCTCACTTTTGTAGATCAGATTGACAGGGGAGGGAGCAGGATGGTGTTCTGTACTTGCTGCTAAAGGTGTTTCTGTTTCATATCCAACTGGTAAGTTGTCCAAAATAGTATAGGCGTAGTTAGCAGGGCCAAGCCAGAGATAAGTGTCAACTTTTCCATGGACATTCCAGCCTGGAGGCCTTTTCCCTGGCAGCTAAAGGAAGAAGTTAAAATGTCAAATCACCAGTGATATTTCTAAGCATAATTTTTTCATAGCACCCCACTGGTGGCATCATCCAGCTGACTTCTGCTGATGGTGGAAAGCTAAGCAGGATCCAATTGGGGTAGTACTTGGAAGGGAAACTGTCAGGGCATCCTAGGGCTGTAGGCCAGACCAGAAGTTAAAAAAGCAGTATAGAAGACAGCAGTGGCGAAAAACATCTGTACTGTACATAGATACAAAGATAAAATAAAGATAAGACAGATCTAGAAATGAGAATATCAATCTGACCAATAACAGAGATGTTTAGATAGATGAGAAAAGGGAGAATTCCTCTCCATAGAAAAAAGTAAAAGTGCAAAATTTGTTACTACTGTACTTCTACTAACTTGCCACTACGCCTATCAATAGGTTTATAAGATAGAGAAAGCCAGGTTGTATGTCCCAAGAGCCAAGTTGGTGTAGTGGTTAAAGACATTGGGCTAGATCTAGTCCTGCCTGAGGCACAAAGCCAGCTGGGGGACCTTGGGCCAGTCCCTCTCTCTCATCCCTAGGAAGAAGACAAGGGCAAAACACTTTCAAAACTCTTGCCAAGAAAATTGCAGGGATTTGTCTGTGCTGTTGCCAGGCGCTAAAACTAACTGAAAAGTACACACACAAAATGTGCATCCCATTTCCCTACATCTTTGAGCTCTGGAGAAGCTGAGTATGAGCTGACTCCCACTTGGACTAGACATACTTGATACTGGAGGATGCCTTAAGGCAGATGCCCTTAATCTACCCCTGAGGCATTTGTGTTCCCCATTTTATCATCAGTCTTGAATCTAAAACAGTGTTTCTCAGCTTTAAGATGTGTGGACTTCAACTCCCTGGCCTACCCCTAAGGCTGACAATCCTCTTTCTCTTTCAATCCAACTAGCCTGGGAGATTCAGAAGCTTCCATCCAAAAGGATGCAGGTCCCCGCCACCACTTTGACAACCATCCCTGGCAGCCTGCTAAAAGTCCTGCAAGAATCAGGCAGTATTAAAATCATTAGACTTGTTTTCAGCCTTACTTTCAAGAAGTGGGTTTTAATCTTCCCACAATGCTTGCCCCTTTTCTCATCCACAGGGGAGTATAGCACGTCTTTGGCTCCGATTCTTGCATAGGCAATTCTTTTGTTGTTGCTCAGCATCCAGATAAACACGTCAGGCACCGTGTGTTGAGGCTTGAAGAGAGGAACGTTAGCAGCATTAAGGAAGGCATCCAACTTGCAAATCTTTTTTTTTTCCCCAAATAATTCTATTAGAATTATAGATAAAAAGAATAAAAGCCAATACAAGCTACAGAAAATAGAAACAGAAAAATGCCAAGAGAAGAAAAAAGGGTGGAAGAATTTTTCTTCTTCTTTTCTTCTGCACTATTTACTTTTCTTTGTATTTTTCTCTTTGTACTTTTTGCAAACATTTTCTTTGAAGCAGCAGCCATTTGAAATCCATGGGTGATCATGGAGGGTTTTTTAGACCCTATGCCTACATAATTTTCTAAAAAAAGGGAGGGTTGTAGAAAAAAGATAAATTAAGCTACTTTTCCCAGTTTGTGCTTGTACATGGTGATTGGGCAACCATGTGTTTCTCTTGAAAAAAATAACACCAGGAAATATGGCACCACAATGCACTATTTACACGTTGTCTTGCTTGGCCCCCACATGTATTCAGTACAGAATAGAGTGAAACTAAAACTGCATTCAGACATCAGCTGACTCAGTTGGGTAGGGAGTGAGACTGAATATTCTCAGCCCAAATGCATACATCACAACATAAGAAAATGCTTTTGTAGGCAACAGAGAGAGAGAAAGAGGGGCTCTTTTAGAAATGTAAATATTGGGATATAGGCTCTGAAGACATTATCCTTCCTGTTGTAAAGGGAATCCCGAACATAAGTTCCAGTCCCAACAGAAATGTCAAGAAGCATATTTATTGTTGCTGATTCTTAGTATGGTCTAATTAGTCATGCTTTAATTCTTTACATTGGAAGAGCATAAAGCAATTTGCAAGCAATGTCCTGGCCTCAAGAAATATTAGCTCTAACAAGTCATTTCTAAGGCATAAAGTAGAGTTTTGCCTTTGAGGGTTCTAATGGGTCGAGAAAGGAAACTTGAGGAGTTACCTCATCAACTAAGAACCGAATCTTCTCTATAAAGTTTTGTGTTTCACGCATCATTTCATCTAGTGAAATCTTCTTTTTTTGCTGTTGGAGAATCCCTTTAGCATCTTTCGACATGGCTTCCTGTAAGAGCACAGAAGCACAGAGAAGCAACTGGTTACTTAAGGGACCCACACAATTCCACAGGATCCAGATGTTCTACTTTGCACTAGGATAGGAGAAGGTAACTGCAGCTCTAATCCCTTTGTGGGGAGCTGCAAAATTAACAGACCTGTTTTCAAACTTCCAACCCCTCAAAGTAAGGCTAATCCTTCCAGCTGCAGAGATTTGAGGGACAAAAGGTGCAGTCATTAAGCACACATTTTCTTCTTAACACATCCTCCTAAATTCCCCCCAGATTTGCCTGTGATGGCACCAGTGACAACATGACATTGGCAGCCCCATGTCCTATGACTCTTGAAGGCCAAAAAAAAAAAAATTAAAAGGGTGGCTTCCCAGCCTCAAGAAAGTTGCCACACTCTGTACTAGGATGTAGAAAGGACAGATGATCATGGTTCTTTGCCCAGATTAGCAACCTTCTGTAGGCATTTGTTGATACAGTATAACTAAATTCCCTCCTGCCCCCAGGTTTCATGCCATCTGTGGTTGTAGTCCTGAATGATAGTGCATCACTAGTGGTGACTGCATTCTTTACAACAAAAATAACGGTCTTTCCATTTGTCACTTTTTTTTAGCATTTCCCCACATTGCTCCTTCAGATCTATGCAAGCATGCAGAAGTGGACAATGTTGTACATCTGGCTGGGTGGTGGCCACACTAGGCATTTCATGTAATTGAATTCCACAATAGGTAAGGATCATACATCTCATTATAATGTGTTTGCCATAATGTGTTGTGGGAACCCAGCCATTTTGGGTATGGCTTACCACATTCCTAGCCTACCAGGTGATGGAACTCCAGCTTACTCAGTTTATTCAATAGTTAAACCAAACATAGCTTAGCACATATACCAAGCCAATCAATTGATGAAGCAGGTTTCTAACTCCTTCCGGCAACGACCCAATCAGATAGTTCACATACCAATTCTTGCTTGCACAATGTCAGTCTTTTTTTATCCAAAGCCGTCCAATTCATCAGTTTGGGCTTTTTCTCAGCATTTGTGATAAAAGCCCTGTGGATGCACAAAAGCAGCTTTTTAAGCAATAAAAGATCATTCCTGCAAAATAAGACATTTTACTTCTCCTGGAGTGTATATTTATCTAGCAGAGCGGGACAGGCAGGAGATACTAAGAGCTTCGATTTATAGCACTATATTAAAATGGAGGTATCATTTATATTAGTGAAAAAAACATGAAGACTTAGAAACACAATTTGTATGTTAATATTCCAATGGAAATTAACTTGTTGAGGGATATGTTGCTATTTTGCATCTCCACTACTGCACCCATCAGAGGTTTAAACCAATATTTATAACTGTGTTGATCTTGCAGATTTTTGCAGTATCTATTTGTAAGACTTGTTAGTGATTATTTCCAATAAATATCGTGTTTTTCTGACAGATTCAAAAGCTTGCTAGATTTTCTAGTAATGAATTACAGAAAAAAATATTAAAAGTAGCTCTTTATATAAAGTTGGGATCAAAGGCTACGGTATGTTTTATATTTACTGAATACAAACAAGCCAAGCAATTAGGATTTAGCTAGGATGCTCAAAGATTTTGATCGGTTTTCATTTTCAAGCTGTCACACTTCCCACATTTCTATGCAAGATAAAACCTGGTTACCATTGAAGTCTCATATTTCTCAACTTTTTTGCAATACAGTTCTTGGTAGAATATATAAACATTGATCAAAAGACACATATTTTAAGTTCAGATGAATACAAAGTGCAAACATAAGTGTGTACAGAAGATTATTTTGTGGAAAATTAATCAAAAGTAAAGCAATTTTTGTACGTTTATGATTTATTTAAAAATAATTCACCAACTGATGTGAGACAGAATCAAACTAAATGTAGACATACATTAGAAATCATCTCCGCATGATTTGTGTGTGAGAGAGAGAGTCAGTATTGACTCCTGGTGACTGCCTGGACTAGTCCTGCAGTTTTCTTGGCTAGATTTTCAGAAATGGTTAGCATTTGCCTCCTTCCTAGGGCTGAGAGAGAGTGACTGGCCCAAGGTCACCTAGCTGGCTTTGTGCCTAAGGTGGGACTAGAACTCACGGTCTCCCGATTTCTAGGCTGGTGCTTTAACCACTACACCAAATTGGCTCTTCTCCGCATGATTAAGAAAATGTAAGTTTTTCCAAACATCACCAGTTTCTAATCCTTATCAACCACCTGGACTTCTCTGGCAGATTTCTTCCCTGAATGTTCTTACCTACTTTGGTTGATAAAATCAGTCAGAGTTGACTTCATTTTCTCTTCTGATGCAATCTCAGAAACTTTAATTAGATCTTTCACTTGTTCTAAACCTTCTTCCTGAAAGGCAAAGCAAAGGGCAGTTACACAAAGGGCGTTAAAATTATTCCAGATTTCAATCAATGCTTTAGATACATACAGTACTATTAATAGGGAAAGAGCCTCTCTTAACTGATTAGTGTGGGTGATACACCATAACAGTGACCACCTTATGCAGTGTTTCTCAACCTTGGGAACTTTAAGATGTGTGGACTTCAATTCCATACTGGCTGGGGAATTGATGCACTCTGCCCATTGTATGTCATGGATAATCCATTCCTGTCTTTCCTTCAACCCAGTTTGCAATCCAAATTCCTTCCCAAGCATCTTTCCTGTACTTTGTCCTTTGCAGGCATTAGGGAAGGCCTGAATTCTGATTAGATTATATTAATAGACCCTAAGGAGATAGGCTAACCTACATCAACTTTATGTTATTCCTTTCAGATATATGAATAAACAGACCACTGAATGAAAGAGCTTACATTGCTGTTGTTTTTCTTTCTAGCTATGTTAGAAGAGAAGATGTGGAGACCAGGCATCTGGAATACAAGTGAGCATCTAATCTTGGGATCTTCAGATGACAGAGAGGTGAATGGGCCTACAGATGCCTCTCATGGGACCCATCAGGTTTTCTGATCCACCCAACTTTCAACTTTAAAAATATTTTTTAAAAATCAGCAAAGGGGCATACTGGAAAGCAAAGAGCCAGCCTCCAGCATTGTTTTTATTTCCAAGAATGTCTCAGAGTTTCTTAAAACATAAAAAATTGTGGGTTTTGCAGGCCAGAGTTCTGATTGCAAGTATGTTTATCTGTTCCAAAAATGGTCAGTGGTAAATAGGAGGAGGTTGACCGAAAGCACAGGTTAATATTCTGATACTGTGACTGGCTATGTCCTCCATGCAACCGTTTTCTGAACAGGTATCCTACCCCCCACCCCCAATAATCACTTTGTAAACATCACCTCCAACATGTATACAGCATTTCAAACCAGCCAGAAAAGGCCCCTCACTTTTGCCAGTGTTAAGTGGTCCAATAACTACAAAGCCTTGCGTGGCTTTCCATCAGTAGAAGTTGAAACAATTGATTTGATTGGTCAACTGAAAGTAGTTTCAGAAAGACACTCTCTCTGTGTGGCTCAGACATCAGCATTTCCCCAGACTTACCAAGAGATCTCCCATTTTTTCCAGGATATTTGAGAAATACAGCCTAAAGGTTTGATCCCCCCAAAAGCTCTTGACGTAGACACAAGGCTTCTTCTCACCATAAGGCAAGTAAAGGTAGTTTCTGTTGAAAGAGAAGAAAGCTCATTGGTATTTTGAGATCCACTTCCCAAGGGACATCACACGCAAGGTCATGTAAATCTAGCATCTGTAAGTAGTCATAAAAGAATTACTTTTTTTTTTAAACTATCTCTAATTCAATTATGATCACTGATACTGCCGGGTTTGAGAAGGCCCTGGTCAAAATGCTCTTTGGGATTCCCAAATAGCGCCTGGGTATCCCACTTCTCAATTTTCTGCCTCCTTCCTTCCTTCCTTCCTTCCCTCCCTCCCTCCCCCTTCCTCCCCTTATCATACCAGACAGTAACAACTTTTCTTTCCCTCTTTTGACTTATGAAACAGTTTGCAGGTACTGCAGAAGACACAAACATGAAAATACATAGCCAGTTGCTTTCCGTACATTGAAAAGGACACTCTTTTTTGAGCTGAGCTTCACTCCTGGCAACTTCATGGATGCAATACATTCATATTAGTTTCCCTGTCAATAATATGGAATTGGCTTTGTTTTTGTTTCCTGGTCTAGCCTACACCTCTGGAGTTTTTTTTAGGTAACCTCTCATCCAACCTCTAGCCAGATCTCCCCTTGCTTATCTTTTTCAGATCAGCTGATGTCAGTTAAGGTAATATATGGTTAGACTGGACCACTATGTTCAGAACACCTTGGTCCAGTACAAAGTCATTCAATACATTTTCAAAGAAATTGATTATAGCAGCTATTGTTGACAACAAGTTCCCTCAAATGTTATGTTAGCCACCAAGAGTCATTGTTGCCTGACAGGTGCCCATATAAGTGGACATAAATAAATAAAAGAAATACACCTGAGCTTAGAAATTCCTTGTGCTTAAAAAATACCATTCCCCTCAAACACAGACTCTAGACAGTTCAGTTCTGTAAAATACACCCTCAATCTGGCACACTGACTGATGAGTTCATTGGAAGACTTGTGCTGTCAGCTTGCTCTCTGGGCGGGAACGATATTTTCAAGGCAGCCTCTTTTGCAGCATTAACATTTTCCATCTGTTCAACAGTTTTCCTTTCAGATGCTTCCACTTCAGATACCCAAGTGTTTCCAGGCTGCTACTTCTTAACTTTCCCTGGACTAATTGAAATGCATCAAGTGTATCACATCACGCAGAGATAAACTTCCAAATGATGCTCCAGAAAGAGCACTTACATAATAAACAGGGGCAGGGGGCCTTTGTTAGAGAAATCCTACTTTTCATTTTTATTTTTTAACTAGAAGGAAGCTGAATTGGATTGGTCCAGCTGAAGATGCCAGTAGGAGAAGATTTTGGTACCCTCTTTCCTGGGGTTCTGGAAAGCTTTCAAAACCTGGTTTTGGTCCCAGGCCTGGGGTTGATGTCTACTATTTGTTCAATGGCCCCTGTTTTGTTCAGCCGATTTTGCTGTCAAGTAGATTATTTTAATCTGGGCTGTCTCTTTGATTTAATGCTTTTAGCTGCTTTTACTTTTTCTAGTTTGGTATGCTATCCAGAGTCCACCGGAGTTGGGTGGCCAATAAATTTAAACAAATAAATAACTAAACATAACATGCTCTTGGGCCAATCCCCCATTCTGGTCGAGGCAGCAAAGCCCACTGATGTCAAGAAAGCACAGTTGAAAAAGGACATCAACAAACTGGAGCAAGTTCAGAGGAGGGTTCTATAAATGGTGAGGAATTTAAAAACTAAGCCCTGTGAGGAACTGTTAAAGCATCTGGCTATGTTCAGCCTACAGAAGAGACAACTGAGGGAAGATTTGATAGCAATCTTCACACATCTGAAGATATAGAGGACAGAGTGAACTTGTTCTCTGTCACCTCAGGAACACAACCAATGGATTGAAACCACAGAGAAGTAGATTCAGTTAAATATTAGAAGGAATTTCCTGATGGTAAGTGCTATCAACTAGTGGAATAGGCTGCCTCATGAAATGGTATGCCCCCAATTACTGGAAATTTTCCAAGATAGGATGGATAACATCTGTCTTAAACGTTTAACAGGTCCTACTCTGAGCAGGACTTGATGACCTCTGAAGTTCCTTTCGACTCTTTGATTCAGTGAAAAAGTGCAGAAAATTGAGAATTCAAGCACTCTTCATTTAGCAATGTCCTCATTAAAAAGAGTCTGAAATGAAATTCCCACCTCATCACTCACTGCAAGGGGTGGGAGGACCTGAGGACAATTTAAGGACTTTCTTGGTCTCTTTCTCATCCTCTCATTTTCTACAGCTGGAAATTAATTTATTTATGACAGAGTCAAAAAGAAAAGAGAAATGAAGAGAAGACAGAATTCTGCCACTACCACTGCAACAGCAGTGAAGGGTCTGAGGAAATATGCAAGGACTAGAGAAGGGTTTCTAACATAGCTACATTCCTGATGATGTCAAAAGGGCTCACTTGATGACCGAACTCCCTATGTTCTAATGAAAAGGGCCTTTTTAGCTATAGCAGTGACATGATTGATGGTGACAACAGGAAAAGTGTGCTCAGGGGGGCACCTAAACAATGGGTCTCCATGCCTTCAAGAAGCCCAGTTGGCAACTTATTTGGAGGTCTTTCATTACTGATTAAAAGCATCACATTTGGGGTGTCATCTCAGAAAACTGCAGCATGTGACCAATCCTGTCCAGACTTGGAAGCTAAGCAAGGTTATGTCTGGTTAGTATTTGGAATAGAGACCACCAGAGCTTTCCTGAGCCAGAGGATTTTAAAGATCAATATTCAACTGAAGCCAGAACTTTTCCTTTTAGGACTAATGGATAAACAGTTAGAAAGAAACCATGAAAGGTTATTTCAATATATGATTACTCCGGCGAGATTACTATATGCACAGAGGTGGAAAGATTCGACAATATCCACTATGGAGGAAAGATTGGTGAAGTTGTTAGATTTTGCTGAAATGGATAAATTGACTTCTTTGATTAGAAAAAAGACATTATTTACATTTATTGATGACTGGAAGCCTCAAGGACTTTTTGCGTAAAAACAAACTTGTGATTTATGGTTTTGATGATTAGATAGGATAGATTATAGAAAGAAAAATAATAAGATGTAACTTTAGAAAGAGAGTTAAAATATATTTGTACTTATAACTGCTGTGAAGAATATTGGAAGCCAGCTCTTTATATCTTTTTTCTATTTTTCTTCAACTTTTTTTCTTTTCTTGCACTTTTTGCCTTTTCTTTGATTCCTTTCTTTTTCTTTCTTTCCCCTACTTTATATTAGTTTGTGTTAGCTTTTATCTTCTTGTTTAAAAGTTTCAGTAACAATTGTAGAGAGAGACCACCAGAGCACTCCATGTAAGCTCTATAATGCTGCTCCATGTAAGCTCTATAATGCTGCCAAGAAAATGGAATGGTTATGTCCACATATTGTAATCACCAGGATCTGAGCTCGTCTTGAGGGCATGTTATCTACCACATTGTCAGGTTTAGCCCAGGGAACTCCAGGAGACCATTCGGATTCAATCCAGCAAGGTTTATTTTGCTACAGCCTCTATACAGAATCTTCCCAGACTGGAAATAGTTCCCTGGGTCAATCAGTAAATACCTCAGGGAGGTGCCAGCCTCATCCTCTTATCTCTCCCTCGCGGTTCCGGAGATGAAAGAACATTCTTTACTCCCCGAACCTGGCCTCTATCTTCCCATATCCCCACAGCACCCCTCCCTCCATCTTCATCCTCCCCCTCGGAGTTCTCAGCAGAACTTGGCAAGGGCGGGAGGGACGACATGTCAGGTGATGAAGGGCTCTCAACACCTCCTGCCTCCTCCATATTAGAGTCTGGGAAGATTGATGTCAGGTTTAGCCCAGGGAACTCCAGGAGACCATTTGGATTCAATCCAGCAAGGTTTATTTGGCTACAGCCTCTATACAGAAATCTTCCCAGACTGGAAATAGTTCCCAGGGTCAATCAGTAAATACCACTAGCATTCCTCAGGGAGGTGCCAGCCTCATCCTCTTATCTCTCCCTCGCGGTTCCGGAGATGAAAGAACATTCTTTACTCCCCGAACCTGGCCTCTATCTTCCCATATCCCCACACACATGCTTTTATTTTAGCATTTTGTCTTTTTAAAAATGATTTTCATGTTTTGTATTAGTTTTAACTGTTAATTGCCCTGAGGATTATATGTACTGTACATGAGAAGGACAAGCTATATAATACGATTTGCAAATCTTGGTTTCAGATCAAAATAATCTGATAACCACTTTAAGACACTGGTTTATATTTAACAATTGCTGCTTCTAAACTTTACTGCTCAGGAGATGATTTCACTGGGATGATTAGCCAATACAGCAAGACTATAGCTTGTGCTATCAGACAGGAGCATCCACAGATCAAAAAAGTTAAGAGGATGGCCTGGGCCATGCAGTAGAAGACCCACCCATTTTTACATGCATCACATTTAAAGAAGGGGAGAGTTGTGGATGTCTTGTTGACTTTTTTTTGACCTTCACTCTTGACTTTTACTCTTGAACACCCTGTGGCAGTCACCTCACTAGCCCCTGATTCCATCACAATTTAGATCACCCCAAAAAGATGTTGACACCCCCCTTATTAGGTAATTTGGTTACTTATAGGAAGTCAACTTATATTTGGCTTAACGAGTTGTGCAATGTCAGCCATTGGGGTTAGTATTATATATGAATCCAATTAGTAGTGGTTTAGTCAACAACTTGTACTAAAATAAACCTGGCTCAATGATCTCCCCATTAGGGGGAGATGGGGGGGGGATAAATTGAATAAATAAATAAATGAATGTGTCAACCCATTGGCTTAGGAAGGCTTATCTGTCATTCGAAGGGTTCTGGTTAAAGAGAGCAAGAGATGAAGATTTAACAGATATGAATCTACCTGTTTCCTTCAGTGATTAATGGCTTTTCAGGAGGTGTGGTAGATATCAGAGGCATTGCAATGTCATGTGAACCTTCTTCTTTTCCTTCATGCAATAAAGGGGCACCTTCTTCCTCTTCACCTTCATGGGTCTTCTTTTTCCCTTTGGCTCCAGATGATACTCCATCAATCACATTTCCAAAGTTCCCTACGGGGACAAAACCAAAAGTACTTGTCAGGATGGCAAAATGAAAAAGATAAAGATTAGATTAGGAGATAAAGATGAAAGCCATTCTAGCAGGTTATTTCCTCCTCTTTTTTTGTAAAAGGATGCATTACAAAGTTTTTCAGATTTTAGTTCTAGAGCAGTATATCTCAACCTTAGTGACTTTAAGATATGTGGACTTCAACTCCCAGAATTCCCCAGCCAGCATGCTGGCTGGGAAATTCTGGGAGACGAAATCCACACATCTTAAAGTCACTGAGATTGAGAAACACTGTCTAGAGTATTCATCCTGTTGTTCCTATTTCAAGTGGAATCAAAGATTTTTACAACTCCATTTTAAAAAACAGGAGGATGGTTGATAAAAATAGATGGAAGTTCAGATACTAAATAACAAAATAGCTTTCATTGTTATTATTATTATATTTAATATTCCACCTTTATTTTGCGTAACAGAAGGCAGCATACATAATATTCCTACCTCCTATTTTCCCCACAACACCAAGCCTGTGAGTTGGGTTGGCATGAGAGAGAGGGACTCGCCCAAAGGCACCAGCTTTTATGCCTAAAAGGGGACTAAAACTGCTTATTTCTCAAGTTGTTAAATTGAGAAGGGTCTCTGAACAACCAAATAAATTGTAGTCTTGTATATAGATTACTGCCTTATGAAATATTAGAAATTTTTCTGTTTGTTTTTTATGTGAATTAGAAATTTAAAAAAACACACACTGGCTAAAAGTGCTTTTTTAAAATTTTATAAAAGTAAAGAGGAAACGTTCCATTTTGTTTTTCTTCTTCTGACTTTTCCCACATTTCCACTACTCTGAGTTCTGCAAATGATTTAATGATAGTCCCTATTAAAGTTTAATTCTCTTGCAGATTTTCAGATGCTCCATGTTGGGAATAGTTACACCTATGTCTACAGAGGTAGACACAATTTACAGTATTACATGAGGAAATATGTATGTATATATATATACATGTATACATACATGTATATGTATGTATATATATAGAGCGGCTGGATAGCGTAGTGGTTAGAACACCGCCTTTGATGCAGAAGACCGGGGTTCAAATCCCGGCTGGTACCTACCTTACCAGTAGGGGTCCTTGGGCAAAGATCCCCTAACGCTTCACCTGCCTACCTCAAAATATGAGAGTGACACGAACTAAGAGAGTCATGCCAGCTCGGACGTCGCCCAGATTAACAAGGTCCATGTCAGATGTTGGGGAACCAGGACAATCTGATGTTAAGTGGGCTACTGGAACAAACCATACATGGACGAGACAAGAGAACTTGGAAATGATGGAATGCTACTACAACAGCAGACCTAATGAGAGGGGATATATGAAACGTATGAGGGAACTATGGATAGACAGAAAGCCTACATCCACACTAACTGAGAAACAACTAGTTACCCAGCGCTTCAACATAGTGAAGAAGAAGCTGCTCTCACAACTTGAGATAGACCAACTCCACATTACAACCCGGACTCAAGCAGACCTGGAAGAACAAGCAGATGTGCAGCCAACACCTGAAGCTGGAATGTCACTGCCACCCCTTCCATTACAGAGCACAGCAGCTGATATGAGGCATAAGATCATGGATAAACTAGCTACAGTCAACCCTCGAGTCCGATTACCAAGGCTCAGTGGAGAAGAACAATCAGATAGTATGCTAGAAGATGCCAACAGAGCCCTCCAGACAATCCCTACTACCACCATAACTGAAACCAATGAATTGGTATAATCTACAGCTGCTGTAATCCTGGAAATGCTTGGTTACACGATCAAGAAGAACAGCAGTACATACCCACCCTGGAAAATGAGATTGGAGGCTAAGATCAAGGCAACTCGGAGAGAAGTCAGTCAGCTGGTGGAACTACAGAAGGGTGTGGAGATTAAGGATAAGACTTGGCTACTGAAAAAATACATGGGCCTGACTCCATCTGAAGCCCTAGAGACTGCTAAACAAAGGCTCACAGCACTGGCTACCAGGCTAAGGAGATACACTAGAGAAGCAGAGGCCAAGAAGATAAATGCCCTGCACTTTGGAACCATCCAAAGTGTACTCCCAACTGCAGTGCAACCACAGAGTAGCAGCTGAGCCATCAGCAGCGGAAACTGAACAGTACTGGAAAAACATATGGGAGAAGGAGAAGACGCATAACACCAGTGCAAAGTGGCTGCAGGACCTGAAAGCAGACCACAGGAATCTTCCAGAACAGGAACCAGTCACCATCACAGTAGCAGACATCCAACAGCGGGTCAAGAACATGAAAAGCTGGACAGCACCTGGCCCGGACATGATCCACACCTACTGGCTAAAGAAACTAACAGCAGTGCATGAACGCCTAGCAGCACAGATGAACCAGCTGCTAGCAGCAGGCTCCCACCCAGACTGGCTAACACAAGGAAGGACAGTGCTGATCATGAAAGACCCTCACAAAGGAACAGCACCATCCAACTACCGGCCAATAACCTGCCTCCCCACAACATGGAAAGTTCTATCAGGCATCCTAGCTGCCAAGCTACAAGACCATATGGGCCAGTACATGAGCACAGCTCAGAAGGGCATTGGGAACAACACCAGAGGCTCAAAACTCCAGTTACTCATAGATAGGGCAGTCGCCCAAGACTCAAGGTCTAGGCAAACCAATCTGAGCACAGCCTGGATTGACTACAGGAAAGCCTATGACTCAATGCCACACACATGGATCTGTGAATGCCTGGCACTATACAAAGTCAGCAGGACACTAAGGACCTTCCTCAAGCACTCAATGGGACTGTGGAAGACAACACTGGAAGTGAACTCAAGACAGCTCGCACAAGTGGCCATCAAGTGCGGCATATACCAAGGTGATGCACTGTCCCCACTGCTGTTCTGCATAGGCTTAAACCCCCTCAGCCAGATAATCACAAGGTCTGGATATGGGTACAAGTTCAAGAGTGGAGTCACCATCAGCCACCTCCTCTACATGGATGACATCAAGCTGTATGCTAAGAGTGAACGAGACATCGACTCACTGATCCACCTGACACTGATCTACAGTGAGGACATTGGGATGTCATTCGGACTGGGGAAGTGTGGCAGGATGATAGTAAAGAGAGGGAAGGTAGTTAAGACCAATGGAGTGGAACTACCAGTGGGCCACATAGCAGACATAGAGACCAGCTATAAATACCTTGGTGTCCCACAATCACATGGGAACCATGAGGAGGAGGCAAGAAAGACAGCAACATCCAAGTACCACCAAACGATAAGACAGGTCCTGAAGAGCCAGCTCAATGGGAAGAACAAGATCCATGCCATCAACATGTATGCCGTGCCAGTCATCAGATACCCTGCCGGTATAGTGAGCTGGCCAAAGGAAGACATGGAGGCTGCTGATGTGAAGACCCGGAAGCTCCTCACAATGTATGGAGGTTTCCACCCCAAGTCCAACACCCAGAGACTGTACACCAGGCGCAAAGAGGACGGGTGGGGCCTGATGAGTGTCAAAGCCACTGTCCTGGACGAAACCCAAAGTATCCAGGAGTACATCAGTAAGATGGCACCCAAAGATGAGCTGCTGAGAGAATGCCTCAGGCAGCAGCAGACAAGGCAGGAGGTTCAAGCAGAGAAAGTGCCATGGCAAGACAAGCCCCTGCATGGGATGTACCATCGACAGATAGCTGAGGTGGCTGACATTGGGAAATCCTATCAGTGGCTGGAAAGGGCCGGACTAAAAGACAGCACTGAGGCACTGATCATAGCAGCACAAGAACAGGCACTAAGCACCAGATCCATAGAAGCAGGGGTCTACCACACTAGACAGGATCCAAGGTGTAGATTGTGCAAAGAGGCCTCAGAGAGAGTCCAACACATAGTGGCAGGGTGTAAGATGCAGGCAGGAACAGCATACACTGAACGGCACAACCAAGTAGCTGGCATTGTGTACAGGAACATCTGCACAGCGTATGGGCTAGACCCCCCCCCCAAGTCCAGATGGGAGATTCCACAGAAGGTCGTGGAGAATAACAGGGCTAAGATCCTATGGGACTTCCAGATCTAGACAGACAGGCAGGTACTGGCTAATCAACCAGACATCGTGGTAGTAGACAAAACCAGAAGACAGCGGTAGTGATAGATGTAGCAGTGCCAAGTGACAGCAACATCAGGAAGAAGGAGCATGAGAAGCTGGAGAAGTACCAGGGCCTGAAGGAGGAAATCGAGAGGATGTGGAAAGTCAAGGCCAAAGTGGTCCCAGTGGTGGTAGGAGCACTCAGGGCCGTGACTCCTAAGCTGGGAGAGTGGCTCCAACAGATCCCAGGAACAACATCAGAGCTCTCTGTGCAGAAGAGTGCAGGGCTAGGAACAGCTAAGATACTGCGCAGAACCCTCAAACTCCCAGGCCTCTGGTAGAGGACCCGAGATTGAGGAGGACACATACCACCCATAGGGGTGAGAGGGGAATTTTGTTTATATATATATATATGCTTTTATAGTGTCACATTTTTCTCAGTGGCAGAATAATGCATCAAGACAGAGAAAATGTAATTTGCCTGCAACAGGATAGTTCTTCAAAGAGGATGTCTGGCTCCTTTGTACATCAGTTATCTATAAAAGTCTTTGTGATGAAATGAAACTACAAATAGGCCCATCCAGAAGGAATGTAGTTCAGTCCTGTTCCTTTAATCCCTGATGATGGAACATGGCTCTGAGTAACTTTTGTAAGAAATTCACCTACAATAGTGGGTACCTGGTGCTGATTAGCAAGTATCATAAAGACTTCAAATTCTTCAGAATCGCAGAAAGTTCCTCAGAACATCAACCTCCTACAGGGCTAATAACTCCACAGATATCCAAGTCCTTAACAGAAAGCTGACAGAGGTTTTAAGAAAGAGAGGTCTTATTGTGTGTATGTTTTCAAATGGATATTCTGAAGTCATTATATAGCAGCTAGAGTTCAACTTCTACTGGAAGTGGCAATAGAAGCAGAACCATTGTGAACTTTATGATAAATGAAGATAGTGATCTTGGTTCCTTGGAACATGAGGACTTTGGAGCAGATCCAACAGCAACTCTTCTTCCTTCAGGTAGCTTTCAGACAGATCTCCTACAGTCCAGACAGGGATCCTATGTGGGTCCCTAAAGCAGATTCCCTGTGTAATTCACCTATACTCTCTATCTTTGAAAAATCCCTGCCCGCAACCTTCCTCTTGCTGTCTTGATGGTTTGGACTGCAATCCTATCAACTCTTTGGTCCTACAGAATAATATCCAGTTGAGAAATACTAGCCAGCATGAGAAATGGAAAAAGTTTCTCCCGTAATCCTTCTTAAGAGGGTGGAGAAGCAGGATAATAACTTGTTCTTAATTACACAAATACAGTCATGAGGTTCTGACATATTCGGCCTCTCCCACACCCCATGTTTTAGTAAATATTAGACTTAGACTTATTTGCCTAAAAGGCCTTCTCGTCTACACCCAAGCTGATTATTCAGGCTTGTAATCTTGATATAATAGCTGAAGCAATTTGAATGAATGAAAGAAGAGTTTTCTAATATTTAAAAGACATGTTGGATTTTTCGTGAAGTTTGATACTGGCGCTGAATCAGGCAACCTTTCTCAGGTGGAGGGCAAGGTGTGGACTTTTCGTGGCATTAGTACACACTTGCTAAATTAAGTAAAGATATTTCAGAGAACAGCCAATTCAAGTGGATAATAGCAACATCACCCTGGAGAATTTCTATTTGCAATAGAATGTTATACACATACCAACAGACACTTCAAAGCTTATTGGCTTATCTCCAACCTTCCTGTCAATCATTGTTGCTTCAAAAAATGCCCCAAAGAGGAGGAATTCCTCAAGTTGTTCTTCATGGATCTGATAAAACAGAACAATAAATAAGAGTGAACCTATATTAAAAATGATTGAATTTGTAATAGCTTACATATGAACAGACCAAGATATGCACAGAGAACTTTAGTACACTATTGGCTTCATATTTGTTATGGGACATCTGTTTACTATGAAACTGAACAAAACAAATGTGAAAGACATATCTCCACTATTTATTTTACTTTTTAAATTCCTTTCATTGAAACAAAAATGAATGGGAAACTAGCAGGTTGCCAAAAAAAAAAAAATTACTGGCCTCAAACATAACCTATATTTGCAACAATGCCTCTAGCCACCACTAACCCTTAGAAACCTTCTTAGAAATTAAAATAGTTGGTGGCCATAGCCATATGCAGATTCAGATATTTTGTGACTTGCCAAATTCACCATGGCAAACATTTTATAAAAGCGCTTGTAGTGTGTTTTCAAAATTTCAAATATATCCACTGGCTGGAAAAGGTTGTAGACACTGCTCTACTGGATCAATCAATCAATCAATCAATCAAATCCTTTATTACGGTCAATGACCAGATGTCTATTGGATCATCTAAAGTTCTAATAGCATGCAACTTTATATATCATTACTTAGAAATTACCTCCATGGAGTTCAATGGAACTTATTCTTAGATAAGAACAGCAATCTAAATTTTCAAGTAGTTGTTGTTATGATTGAGGCAGAATTTACAAATGCATTTCACTCGAAATATATAATGTAGCCAATGGCATAAGATAGTGAAAGTACTTCTTTTTCTACTAAAACAAATCCTCAGCAAATACCACTGTGTGCCCTGATGATTCTGCATTCTGCATTTTGTCTTACATGCAACTCCCTAAGATAAAAGATACCTTTATGGGAGGTGTATAAAAAGTGCTGCTAAAAGATTGACCACCAACATAAATTACTGATTTCCTTATTCATACCAAAGCACGTATGGGATGAAATATGTGCAGAAGATAAATAACTTGTATGTTTAGGATTATATGACACCCTGTTTAGTTATATACCTCAACTCTAAGGAATAAACAATGCAGAGTCCAGAATTTAGAAGACTTTGGACAAGTTACCAAATTACTTCCATTAGTAGAATTGCGAGAAGTAATTTCCTCCCTCCCTGCAGCCCTCCCCCCTTCACATCTTCAAAATCTTCTCTAAAAGGCAGAGGATCCTTAAGAACAAATCTGCAAACCTCAAGGACAGAAAACCCTGTCATGTGGATGGAACGTTGCATTCTACACATAGTACTGGCAGCTGCAAGAGGTTCCATATTCTTTTCATCAATGTCTCCCTCACCCTCCAGTGAGATGTGACCATTGAGAAGCAGATGTGCTTAATTATGGCTCAGGGCCTATGCTGCATGTTTGCTAGCTTTGAAGGGGTCCACTTGCCATCATCTCTTTGGGGTTCCCTGCCAGAAGGGTCATAAGGTCTTTCTTTGTCTTCTTGTATTCTTCAGTATCACTGAACAGACTTGATTGCTAACTTGGATTATATGATTATGTTATTTTCTTATGCTGCCTTGGAAGAAAGCCTCAAGTACTCATACTGTGTGGTCATTGTTTCTGAATGTAGAGGAACCTGTAACCCAACCCTGCTGGGAACTGTAGTTAGGTGAGGAAGATGAAAAGTCTGATAATAAACTCCCAGAGGACTACCCTTCCCAAGGCTCTTTCAGTAGCCTTTCAGTAGGAGCTGTGACATCTAAAATAAGATTGGCTCTAAGTCTTGGGATTCATCTAGTAAAGCAAATTCAGATTTTAATTATTTACCTCAGGGGGCACATCAAAGGGTTCCACTTCCACATCTGTTGAATTTGTTTTATCTGAAGGGGCAGGTGACTTGCCATCTTCTGCCCCTTTGTCTTTTCCAGTCCCTTTTGAACTTTTGGAATCTTTGTCCTTGGAAGACAGTTTCACATCCTTGATGATCTTTGAGAACTTTGATTCATGGGCTGAACCAGAGAGGATTTCCACTGCAAGCTCAATTAGGAGACGTCCCCTAAAAGAGACACCTTCCCCATAACCTTCGTTGAGTTCCTGATGGTCGTCCATCAAGGTGTGGTTTCTGGGTGAACCATAGAGATTGATCCATGCAGGTCCAAAAGTAGGCAAGAAACCTGAAAAAAGGCATGCGTTCCACAAAGAGAAGCATAATAAAGAATGAGAAAAACAAAGGCCCCCAACACAACACAACACAAGCAGGCACGTTTAGTTGCATGCCAATATACCTTTGAACCGGCACAGTAGCTTGCCACTTGGCTTACAGATTGATGTGCTTGTTTGCTAGTAAATCTACACAAGTAAATTAAAGTCTTGACCAGAAATGACATGGTGACTTTCATATAATCATAAATGAATAATGTCTGTGCTTTATTTGTGCCTTAGGTGTCCAGTAATCCAGATTAGGAAAGCAAGAGAGCTTGATTTCCATCAGAAGAAGTTCCAGCAAAGGGAATCTGCTTGGAAACCAAGTTCTTGGATGGCTTTCCCTTACCCTAATATTCTAGATATGTGTAGCAGACTAAAATAACAGGAAATGCACTGTGCATATGTTTAGATCCTATCATTTCTTCCTCAGTGTGGGGAATAAAATTTCAAGGGCTACCCACCTCTTCTAGAAGAGTATGGGTATGGGTGGATTGAGCAGTTCAATCTATCTTGTAAGAAGAAATAATATGTCCTTTAACTACTATTTATGCCACATGGCAAGAGAAGAATCGCTTCATAAAGAGCTGTAGGACATCAAAGGCAAGTTGTAGATGGCACTCATTTTAGAACCCCAATTCTTGAAATCTCTTGCTTCATTGTGAAATATAGCCCTCTTTCCAACTCTCTCCTTTTTCTGATAGACTCTCCTCACATCCTTTCCATTCACTTTCTTAGATGAAAATACAAATAAAAGAGGTAGAGATTCCGAAATTCCCAGGTAATCACACCCGACTACGCCTAGGTGTATCACTGCAAATCCAGATGAAGATGATGACAAAAATCAAGATATGGATGGGTTCTGGATAGATAGGAATCAGCCACTTCCCTATATTGGGGTTATATCAGAACTGGAGGGATAAAGCAGTTTCTTCAAACTTTCTTCAGATCTGAAGGGAGGGGTGTAAGCCACTGTATGATTGTTGACATGCCCTTCCTGTAACGATATGTGGGAATGACCTTGGGACACAGGAGGAAGAGCTGCAATCTAGACAATGGCCTGATAAATGAAATCTGAGTTCAAAGGAGGGGTGCGAGTGGAGAAAGCATCTCAGAAGGTACCCTCCCTACTTTTAGGGAGAGTAAAAGTAAGAGAGAGAAAAGATACTTTCAGACTTTCAAGATTCTGTTACTGTAACCTTACAATAAAGGTATTGTTAGTACTCATGATTGGTGCTTCTTGTCTAGACTATCTCAAAGGGATGACACTTCCTAACTTCTCAGTAAGAAATATCAAGCTGAGTAGTGGCAACAGTAGCGATAGTAATAGGGTGACAAGCAAATGCTTCCATCAGTCAAACGGGCCTCTGGTTGTAGACAGCGAGGCACATTTTCTTGTTCTAGTCTTGCAAAACTTGTCCAACTCTTAGTTACATACCATCTGGCTATATGTTCACAAGAAACATGATGGACAGTGTAAAATAATTGGCTTATTGCATACTGCTGGTGCTTGTTTTTATAACTCTGTCACCTTGTTTCTAAAAAGAAATAACTTTAATAATTTTGTGCATGTTGCTTGGAGGATCTCAACAGAAAGACTATGTACGCATCTCTTTTTATGAAGCTACATAATTCGTATTTTCTAAACACATGTTAATATCTCATCTCAAAATTATATCTTGTAAAGAAATGCCCATCTTTAAAAATCAGCTGAAATTTAATAGTGTTCTTTAAAGATTCTTAAGTCTTAGGTTACATAATGTTTCACAAGAATAAATGGGGAAAAAACCCTTCTCCTTAATAACACAGATTTTTAAATAATAATAATAATAATAATTCATCCAACAACAACATCTGCCTATACCAGGTCCTTGGGAAGGACTCAGTAGGTGGATGAAAATGCCAAATCATCTAAACATCTGGCTGACTGTGCGACCAACCATAATAATTCAGGATTTTCCTAATCAGAGAAGTATTTGGCTCTTTACCTTTATCACCATCCTGTTCATTTGAGATCTTCTTCAGGTCTATGAAATGAGTTGCCAAAGCCACATCATTCACGCTGCCTTCATCCCACACTTGGATTTTGACTCTCCGGCACAATGGGGGAAACATTTCTTTAAAGACAATCTGTTCATGCCACACAGGATCAGCACAGTTTTTTTGCACTGTGGTCCGTCCCTAAAACAAAAGAGGCTGGCTGAAGGATTCCCAAAGGATAGGGCAAATTTGCTGAACGCTGCATCCCTCCTGGACTAAAGTTACTAGTGATGCTGCTATCAAAGTCCATTGGGGCCTCCTTTGCCATTTTGATTATGAGGGTGATCAATTCTCATGGTACCTAGAAGAAATAGCTTCCACCAGGGACTGTAGCTCTACTGTTATTCTTGGTGGGAGAAGATACTACCATTAGCAGCATGACAATAATCTTTTTCACTGGGTGTGAGGGTAGAGAGAGAAAGAGAAACCTCTTAGTTTCTATAAAGTTCACAAGAGTTCCTCTGTTACCTGCTACATTAATCTATTTCCACAAAGTAAGGAAGAAAGAGGGAGAGAAGATCAGGAGAATGCCTTCATCACCACATGCTTGAACTACTGCAACGTGCTCTTCATGGAGCAGCCTTTGAAGACAACTCAGAAGCTGGAACTGGAGCAGAATGCAGCAGATCACACCCGTTCTGAGACTGCTGAAGTGGTGGCCAAGAGGCTTCCAGGCCCAATTCAAAGTGTAGATTATTACAAATAAAGCCCTAAATGGCATAGCACCAGGATGTATCAGGAACCACATTGACAGGATGATTCTGCCTGTCCAGTCTGAACACTTAGGGAGGACCTGTTGAGGGTCCCACCATCACAGGAGGTACATGTGGCCCCAAACCTTCTATAATTGTCCCGATGGAACAATCTGCCTCCTGAGGTCCGGTGTGCCCCCGCTGTCATGGCCTTCAGGAAAGGGGTGAAATCCTGGCTGTGCCAGAAGGCCTGGGGGCCAGATGGGAGCTCGCACCAGTGGAGGTGGCCTGTGGGGTGATTGACCTTGCCACCCCCCCCCCCATCATCTTGAATGTTTCTAGTATTTATGTACAGGGTTTGTTGTTTAGATTTGATTTTTAATGGATTATTTATTTAACTATTTATGGGGGGATTTTTAATTGTTGATGGGGTTTCTGATTTTAATTGTGAGCTGCCCAGAGTCACCCGTTGGGGGGAGATAGGCAGCATACAAATTTAATAATAAATAAATAAGTAAGTAAATAAATAAATAAATAAATAAATAAAATAAAATAAAATAATTCCAGAAATTCTTGAAGACCAGTTGTTTCATAGAATCAGATGGAGCCTTAAAGGTCATCTAATCCAACCTCCTGTTCACTGCAGTATCCAATAGAGCAGGGTTCCTCAACCTTGGCAACTTGAAGATGTGTGGACTTCAACTTCCAGCCTGGCTGGGGAATTCTGGGAGTTGAAGTCCACACATCTTCAAGTCACCAAGGTTGAGGAACCGTGCAGTAGACCATCCCTACAGATGACCATCCAGCCTCTTTTTGTATGGGCATTCATCATATAGTATGATTGATTATTATACTGATTAATATTGGTATTGATTCATATTTGAAAGGGCCTGGGGAATCTTTAGCATGTTGTGGTTGTCCCTTTATTGTGCACCAGCCAAAATGTTCTGATTGTGACAGTATGCAAACACTGTAACACAAAGACATAAATTGCTGATGTTGCTAACATAACCCTGCTCACTCAAAATTCTTGACAGCAAGGTTAAAGTTTTGTGCATTTATAGCTGTCAGGGGACAACAAGAAATAAATAAAGGCTGTAGAAGACCAACTGATCAGGAGAGGCAACCCCAGTATACTCCCACTTACCATTTGACCTGCAAATGTGACAAGCACAAATGGATCCACCATGTCCTTACTATCACCTATGAATGCTTTTGTGACATTGGCCATGATGCTAGAGTTCATTTTTGGAAGCCCCTCAGCTCTGTAGATTCTCACGTAAAATCTAGCCCAAGGTCTTTCTGACGGAAATCCTTTCGGAATCAAGAGGTTTCTGGAAGGGTGGGAAAAGTGGGGGGAAAAAAGGAACAGATAAGCTAACCTCTGAAGAAACCTCAGCAAAGAGATTTCAAACAAACGGTTGCATACATCAGAGCAACTCAAAGTTTGATGAACCCTTGGCTGCAGCCCCAAAGCTGTCCAAATTTGCCACCCATCATTTTTGAATGGATCAGTAGGGGGAAATGATTAATGATTGTATTTATTACTTTCAAACCTAAATTAAATTCAAGTTTATTTTTTTATAAGCTAAATCTAATTTGATGTTGAACTTGGAACAACTGTACCTATTTGTCCAGAGGGTTATCCAAAGACTAAGTCTAACCTTGTAAAAACTTGTGTATTCCAGGTTAAGTAAAGACTTGGCTGCTGGCAATTACATAGATGGGTTCCTGGTAGCAATATGGAAGTGGTTTGCCAATGCCTTCTGGATTTTTTACTTGACTTCTCAGTCTCACCTCTAGTTCTGAGATTTCCTAGTGGCCTCCCATCCAACTACCAACTAGGCTCAGCTTTTGAAAAGATCACCAAGGATAGTCAGGCACTGCCACCTGCTGTCACATATTTTAGACAATGGTCCATAGTAAACAATATGCTAAAGACACCATTCACACAAGTAATGGTGGAAAGACATTAATAAAATCAATGAGCAGACAGAGGGCCCTCAGTTCAAATCATGACCATGACTTGAAATCGAGAGTTTAAATCCCTTCTCCCTTCCCATGCAGATCCATCCTACCTTCTCCCGTGCTTGCTATTTAGCCTTTAAAATGCCAGACTGCATGGCTCCATTCTAGCCAGGAATGAGCAATAATATCTCAGAATGGGATTGAGAGTGAGGTGCATGATATATACCTTAGCAACTTTATTTTATCCAAATTTAACTATCAAAGCTTCCCTGAGAATTCTGCAGCAGTTAAGAATACGGTTTCCCCAGATACTCTTTACCCAAAAGCAACCCAACATAGCTATGATAGATTTTGCCAAGCATCACCTAAGACCCTTGTTATTCTAACAGAAGAGAATATCTGTAGCTCAGGGTTGAACTGTGGAGTCCTTGGTGCTCTCTGAGCTTGGTGGTTTGCTTGCAGATGTTTCATTACCCAACTAGGTAACTTCATCAGGGCGAGGGAGTGTGGAGTTTGCTGCCTGTTTATATACGGTAGCTTGCCTAACAATGTTGGTGGGGGTGTGGTTTTCTCCTTGGTAGTTCCTTGATTAGGGTATTGTACCCTAATCGATACCCTAATTGTACCCTAATCAAGGAACTACCAAGGAGAAAACCTCACCCCCACCAACACTGGCAGGGCAAGCTACCATATATAAATAGGGAGCAAACCCCACACTCCCTCACACTGATGATGTAATCTAGTTGGGAATGAAACATCTGCAAGCAAACAACCAGGCTGAGAGAGTACCAAAGACCCATGTTATTCCTGCAGGATTTCTATTATTTTGCATAGCAGCTGCCTTCCCCACATGGATTGTGAGTGCCAACCAGAGAAAAAGTGAAGTTATGCCATACTTCTCTATCTGCTCTTCCGCATCACTTCCTTTCTGAGCCGCTTGTATCGTGTCTCCTTTCCCCGCAACGCTGATGTCACATTTCAGGTATCCCTTGACGCCTGTCCTAATGTCAGCTGGATCTGTGAGAAGGGCCCACTTGTCACAGAACTGATGACCTGGAAAAATGCACAAATGAGAACAGCACCCAGCCGAGATTTTGAGATCCTTGCTTCTCAAGTGTCACATGCATCAGCAGATGGCAATATATCAGCAGTAGCAATTCAGTCTGTCAGATGTCAAGAGGTGCCCATGAGGAATCGATCAAAGCCCTGCCCTCTTTTATGTCTGCTGCATGTTAAACAAAGGCGACACTTTGATTAGGGGCCATGGTCACCCTCCTCCAAAAGACACCCTTGCTGCCTACCCTGAAAGTTAAGCTGGAACCCCAACAGCAAAAAGAAAGGAACAGGCCATTCTCCTTCCTCCAGCCTCCTCAAGCAAGGCTAAAGCTGGCTGTATGAAGATTTGCAAAATCAAATTGCCAGGGCTCCATAAATAACAGCATCTACATTCTGAACACATGAGGGAGCATCACAGACCTCAAACTTCATCTCTGGATACAGAGCTGTATCTTGCACAGGACCGTCGTAGAGTTATTGGCCTAGTGTGTTGTATGAAGCCAGTCACTGTGGTTTGTAAACTGTGATTTATGGTCTAAGGAATACAGCCTATCAGAGCTTGTCAAAAGTTAATGGCTATGAAAACCATAGCTTAACATGATGTGTGAACAGCTCATGTGACAAGTCCTTCCTCTCCACAACATCTGATTTTCCATGTAATATAACATCTAACACAGATGTTATTTCCATATAACATCTAACACAGCTTCCTGATAGTCTACTTTTCTCACTTTGTATCTTCCTCTTTCTCCCCATTTGAGTAATCAAATGACAGACAGCTGCCAACAGGGGGAAGTTCGGGAACACAACAACACAGTCATAAGAAAGAACAAGGGAAATTAAAACACCGTTGTATTATAATGTGATGTTTTGGAATTAGTGGGTTTAATTTTCAGAATGGACCATAGATCTATTTATTGTATTTATATATTACTTTTCTTTGGGAGTTCAAAGAAGTGTACATAAGGGTCCTTTTTCTTTATACCTACAATAACAACACCTTAAGTAAGGTTGGGCTGAGAAAGAGAAAAAGTCACCCAGTGAACTCCATGTTTGAATGGGTCTTTAAAGCTGGGTCTCCCAGTCTAAAACTATAAGTCTTATACTGAACTACATGGAATGGACTTAGTCATCACAACAGAGAAGAGGCACCTACTGGTCTGACTGCCCAACTGCATATATTTCCATGAATAATCAGAGAATGAAAACATTTAATTCTAACACAACAGTAAAAAGAGCAGAGATTTATGGCACCTTAAAGATGCATTAATTTATTATCTCATGTGTTTTTCCGTACCATTTTAACAGATGCATACATTCTCCTGTCCTGAGAAAGGTGTACTGTAATTACTGTTGAACAGGGGAGAGAAGGGAGAATGGGTAGTGATCATTAGCAAACATTTTAGATGTGACACAGACATCTTTGTTAACTATAGATAGACTAAATTGGTGGCCTTGGTGTTTAGAAAAAAAACTTTACTCACTGCAAAAAAAGTCCTAGGATTTTTTTGGCGGGGGGACATTTTTCGCAATCAATAAAAGAATTTCAAGATGAATTTGGCTGCCAGAAAAAGTATTGCAATATGATGAAGTAAAGACATAGCTGTCATGTGACGATTTTTTAAGACAAAGGGAGAAGCGGAGATCTGTAATGTAGAGGGGATTCTGTTTTGAAAGAAGACAGGGCTCTAAATAAAAAAATAATTCTTATTAAATGTTGCCTAGTTCATAGGCAAATGGGTCAACAAATAAACAGAAATAATTTTTCAGCCCAATGTTCATGTTAACACAATGTAGCATAAGAAACCTTGATCTCTTTTTTTAATATAATTTTTATTAAGAATTTTTATTACAGTAGTAAAAACTAATACAAACTAAACTTAGAGAAAGAGAAGAGAAAAAAATAATAAAAAATGCAGGAAAAAAAGAAAAAGAAAGAAAGAAGAAAAAGAAAAGAAATATATAAAGAAGTGACTTCCAACATTTTCTTCATCCCATATGCATCCCTTATCTACAAGCAAATCCATAAAACATCAATCCTGCTGTCAGCCAAAAATCCATAAAGGGTTGCCAGAACTTTGCAAAAAAAAAAAAAAAAAGTCTTATTTTAACCTCGCTCAAATAAGCCAACTTTATATTCCTTCCTTTTACTTCTAACAGTTTGAATCTTTAGTTCATTCAAATATTGTCATAGGATTTGATTTCTCTTCAATTCTTCTTTATCCCATCACACAGATGTTTTCAAGGCTTTAACAAGCCTCTTTTGTAGATCCAATAACAAAACATTTTCCTGGTTATTCTTTTGGTTTATCACTTGTATTTCCCTTTTAATTTTTAAAACTTCAGCCAATTATTTTGTAGATCCAGTAAAGTGTTCTTTTCCAAATCATTCTCTTGGCCTGTCATTTATAGTTCCACTTTTGGTACTGTCTCTGTCTTGTCTGATAAAATTTGTTCCACATCTCTCATTCCTTCATTAACAACTTTTGGATACAGTCTATCCATAGAAGCAGACATCATTACTGACACTGTTGATATTGTAGTTATTAATTTCTGGCTCCATCCTTTAAAGATCTTTAATATTTCCAATGGTATAATGTTTTGTGTCATTTTGTAAGTCCCAGTATTAACTGACATCAAGAATAGGCCTGTATTTTTTTTCCTTCTGCTTAGAATCTTTAATCCCCTCTAGTGTCCAGTTTCTAAAATCATAAAATAACTTATCTTTGTTATGACTTACAGTAGCCAGGATAGCCAAACTAAGTTTGTTTCCTATAAGAAGCTATTCATTTTTTATAGCTAATTCCAAAATCTTATAGTAAAGTCAATATTCCAAATTTATCTGGATCCCTAATCCATTTATAACTTTCTTATAATTTTAAAAAAGCTTAAATATTTAGCTTTTTGCTGTTTATTTCAAATTCTTTAAGTTCCTATGCTTACTGTATAATTCATTTTTCTATTGTTCAGAGTTGAAGATAAACTCACCCGATGACTTTTCATACTTGTTGTTCCGAGGTCTCTAATAGCTTTAAGATAGTTAATAGGCAATTTCCGAAAGTGATTAGAAAATGAGGCTTGTGAACTTTAAAGTATCCTTTAAAAGGCTCCACAGCAGTCACAAGCAAGATGGCTAATCCATCTCCCGGCACTCAAACCCATGGAAAACCACTGTCCTGCAGTCTCCTCGTGAGAAGCAGTTGTCCAGAGCACAGGTGGGTGATCTCCTGTCCTCCATCTATCCAGAGAGGTTCCAAGGAACTAGTCTACTCACCAGTTCCTTGGTCTTTGCTGTGGTCGTTGGCTCTGCTTTCGTGGAGATATCTTCAGTTCGCCATACCTCCCCCAGAAGTCGAGAAATTGTATTAAATCCCATGAAGAACTCTAGCTCAGCTAAAACCAATCTAATTAATTCTATTTCTGAAGGATTATGGTCACCTTTAGGTTAGTTACAACACCTTGGGGTGTTCAAATATGATTTTGGATATTGCCCTTTCTTACATTAGGTTGGGGCCAATTTTCAAACTTCTAATGTAGCAGAAGTTGTGATCCAGATTTGTCCACTCTCAGGGGAAGCCTTAACATAGATGATTCAATTTGGGCAATGAATATGCAATATCTGTACAATCCAGAAGTGGGTTGCTTTGTTTCCTTTTGTTTTAATAACAAGTTAAGTGAATTAACCTTGAGATGCAACAAGCTAAGCAGAAATTTGTTTAACAAAAAGAGGGATGGCTGAAAATATGTCACTTACCTGGTTCATTGTAAACAGTCCCCAGATCTACTTTGAAGGAGCCAATCAGTACACTCCCTATAAGCTTGTTATGCATAACCTGCCAACAGAAGACATGTGAAAAGTTTATCTCTCCATCTCTATCTATCCACCCACCCACCCATCTATCTATCTATGCTACCTCAGTCACCAAAGCAACTCTACCCAGAGAGGTTATATTTCTGACATATAAACTTTCATGTAATAAAATACCATTCATCCTCTAATCTCCAGATGGTTCCCTTCAAAGAACATCTGAGCCTTCCAAAGGCAGAAGAAACAGAGTAGTGATTTACCCTTGGAATAAATATTCTTGGCCTATCTGTTAAACATTCTATAGGATCAGGATGATGAGAAATAAATTGAATTTGAATTTAACTAATTTCATATTTTCCAGGCAAAGTACAAACAAAACAATTGAAATGCTTTTTTTTTTTTAATTGCAATGCCTTTCACCATTAAAAAAAAAATGCAATTAGGGAAAAGTCTGTACAAAAATCCAAATATTCATAAAATTAATGTATAAAATGTATTGTATTTTGGAAAAATGACTGTAAAAAGCCCCTATATAAAATGTCTCTGAATAAAATGTGCTTAGAGAAATATACATCAAAATGCATATATCTTTTAATATGAACATTTTTAAAACTATCAAATTTGGAACAACATATTTCACAGATCTGAAAAAAATAAGACACTGAAAGAAATTGAAATTTTGTTCATTGTTAATATAATTCAGCTCTTCTTTCATTTTGACGACAGCTTTCAATCCTGCAGATCCCTCTTCATTCTTCCCTTTCTTGCTATTTTAATCTACTACCATAATTCATTCTGTACAGAAACGTCTGCATGACAGGGTCAAAAAAGTCACAATGATGTCCATGGCGGTATGATCAAAGTTCCACCCATTTCTGTTTGTTGCATCAACCGCAGGCAGACCTTGATCTCATTACCATGGCCACCATCTTACTTTTTTTGACCACACCCTGCAGACACTCCTGATTCTGTAAGTCATGTCACAAGGGCCACGAAAAGGAATGTGACTGTTCATATATCTATCAATGCAGTAGAGGAAATGAATTCTTTAAAAGCTTCACCCCTTCTGATTTTGCAGACAAATCTGAGTTACAACAGTGTCACAAAGAGAGATGAATATTGGATGTTGGCTGTGAATCTCTCTTATTTCCTACAAAGTGGACCTGACCTTGACAGCCCAATCTTAAATGCTGATTTAAAGGTGTAATATAAAACACAGGAACCCAATAGAAAACACACTTGAGAAGAAAATGGATTGTTCCAATTAGTCTCTTTTTTAAGATGAAGAGGCAGCATTTAAAAATGCATGAGATGTGTATTAGGATAAAGTAGTCCAGTCAGTTTTGAATGTTTACAAAGACAAGCCATCTCTCTTCTACGCAACCACAATTGTTCCTTTGGTTTTCAAACAACAAATTAGTTGCCTGCCCAAGATGGATATACTTACGGAGATTTTGATAATTTTGTCAAAGAGATGAACTTGGGGCCCAATGAAATCAAACAGAAAATACTGAGGAAGGAAAAACAAAACAGTAAATATAAGAGGATTAAGAAGCATAATCATGGGGAGAAATCTAAAAGGTATCTTTAGATCTCATTTCTTTAAATTTTCCAGCAAAGGATAGGTTGAGAGAATCGCATACAGCAGTGTTTCTCAACCTTGGCAACTTTAAGATATGTGGACTTCAACTCCCAGAATTCAAGGTTGAGAAACAATGGCATAGAGGAAAAGATAATTCCAACTTTTCTATCACTGTTGTTCTCATCCAGTTGAGAGGTTACCTTTAGTGTTATCATCTTTGAATCTTAACCATTGATTTCTTCCTTTTTTTCCACTTGGATCCTAAATTAAAGGATAAGTCCTTCTCCTAAGGGAAGAAACCTGGAAACCACTATTTAGTGAAACTGTTAGGAAACTCTGACAAGATCCTTACCTTGCTCAAGCTTACAGGTTCGTCTGCAAGATATCTTAAAATGTATTCTACCTTAAAGCCCATATCACTCTAATAGAGGTAATATGCCTAAAGATGGGATAAACTGATGCAAGGTCCCTTCAATAGGTGACAGAACTGGCCTTTCCACCACCTTTATTTATTTTACTGAAGAAAAGCAAAAAGCAAACCAGTTAGGACATCTGCATTTTCTAAACTTCTCAGCGCAGTTTACATACTTCATTATAAAATGGCGCATTGGTTCCTTCTTTGACTGTTGTCTGCTTCTTTTCATCCCCAATTTCTATAATCACCACTGGATCTATGTTCTCACCAACGAGCTGCCGGGCTTCAATGATGGTTATGGCAATCTGCAAGAGTGCAACGCAACTTCAACTCAGAATCCAAAGGGACGTTTGGGGCCTTCACCAAAGACACTGGCCACCATTTGGTATCTTACCTGGTAATTCTGGGACTTCATTTCCATTTCATGGATCTTCAATTGCACCTTGGCTCTGTTTCCGTTTCAGAAGATAAAGACATGACTTGGTCTTCAGAAGCTACATTTTGCATTGTTAACAAGTCTAATATGATTTAATTTGCCCATTTTCATACACAGATATGGAACTTGCTTAAAACTGCAAGTTATTCAGAGAACTATTAGAATCTAGGCAAGAATCCAAGCTTCAGAGTTAAAGCATTTATATATTGATTCACATATATTTGTTCTAAGCATGATCGTTAGGAGAACCAGAATTGGCTTGGTTCACTATGGCATAAAGTATAATGCTCAGTTCACTCAAAATGCTAAACCCAAGCCCAAACTACATTTTCAGGTTCATTCCCAAAAGAATTAGGAGCAACCTCTTCCTGAATCCTTGGGAGCCCGATGTAATGGACACTAAATAATACCAGCAGTGATGAAATTATGAGGTTGATGGCTTCATATGTTATACAACTTTGGAGAGAAACCATTATTTCATTATCGTGTCAGGTTTTAGCATTCAAAAAGTCCTATGTGAGGTCAGTTGGAGATCTTTTATCAGCATTGGAGAAAATGGAGATCAATCATGATCATTCATGGTGCATTGATATTACTTTCTGTATTAAAGGCACTATCATCCTCAACATGACTTAATACAGAGGAAAAACAAGAGAGTGCTCTGCTTATTCTTTTCCAGGAACATACAGCCATCCATTCTAGCAGCAAAATGCTGGAAGAGTAGGACTTTGGTGTTTAGAACTAGGCAGCCCAAACATTTCATTTGGAATGAGTGTTTAGTATATTTTCATATGTGAAGCTTGCAGTGGCTGAATTTCACAACATACTACTCTAGGCTGCAATGTTGCATAAATCAGACCTTCACAGGAAGCCAGAAGAATGTTCATTTATTTGAGCATCAAGTATTGTGGGGACACAGGAAGGTTTAATTATGAATGAAAGCACTAAGATGAATATTGAAAAATATAAATTGGTGTCATCTGTGCCATTGTGGGTGTATATGAAAGTAGGAATCAAAAGGTTAGTGATAGTTGCATTTTATACTGTAGTGAATGGGGTAATGGAAGAACCAGAGATGAGTTTCTGAAAATATCATGGATATTCTGAATGAATGTCACCTAAGTGAAAAATTCCAGTAGGAAAGAATATATGTAGTTCAGGGTTGAACTGTGAAGTCCTTGGTGCTCTCTGAGCTTGGTTGTTTGCTTGCGGACATTTCATTACCGGACTAGGTAACATCATCAGTGCAAGTGAGTGTGGGGTTTGCTTCCTGTTATTATACAGTAGCTTGCCCTGTCAGTGTTGTGGGTGTGGGTTTCTCCTTGGTAATTCCTTGATTAGGGTATTGTTTTCTGCTTGATTGTTTGCCTGGATTAATCCCGGTTTAACTGGGTGTTGGCTGCTGAGAGGATGAGTTCTGGTCTTTTTGTTTCCTTCTTAATTTTTTTATAGTCTCTTTTGAATGATGTGTAAATCTGGTTTCTTTCTATGTCTATCGATGGCTGATTTGTCTGAATGCCAAGCTTCCAGGAATTCCCTAGCATTTTTGGATTTGCTTGGTCTAGGATGCTCACAGTTTCCCACTTAACCATGTAGTTACTGGTTTCAGCTCAAAGAGCAAAAAAATAACATTGGGAATGTTGAGGTTGCCTGCTTGCCAAACTCATAAGAGTTCTTACATTATATTATACAGCTATCAGCCTCATATATATGAGAAATACTGCTGTATATGTACTTTGTAGCTTCATATATCAAATGCACCTAGAAGGTTGATTCGATTTCCACTGTATTCAGCAACTTGCTTTCTACAGACAAGAGTGAAAGCTAAATCAAGACTGTTGTTCTGTTCCTTCCCACTAGCTTCTGTGAAAATCTCTGGTAGTTACTGTCTCTCCTCCCCAACATACTTTTAGGAAGGACTTGAGCCTGGTTCTCTTCCCTTCACTCTTTCCTACTCAAACCTTTCATCTGATGCAACTTGTCTTCAGATAGCAACATGTTGACATATAGATCCTGCCAGATTATGGAGAAACATGACAAATTCCATGGTTTCCTGTCTTTGGCTAGATCAACAAGAGATAAGAGTATTTAGCAAAGGAAGAGATTTTATGACCTATATACCTTTTGCTCCAAGAGCCTGAGACTCCAAAGCTACAGACAGAGCCAGTGTCATCATACAGCATGTCTTCTCGTTCCCCATCTTGACCACCCACAATCTCATGCTGCAAACTTCCAGATTTCTGCTCCTCTGTTGAAGGAAAAGCAATACTTGTAAGCATGGATTCTATGGTAGAAATAAGCAAAAACTGTGTCCTCCATATAAGTATCATGCTTACTGGAACTGTAGTCCAAAACGTGATGAGGACACCAGGTTGCTTTTAGGGCATGAATTCATGTCTTAAGAAACTGTACCCCACTATTTTGGTTGAAATGCCTGTCTAACAATAACAATAATGAAGTGCTATATGACCTCTTGGTTATTTATCTGTTCATAACTAAAAGGGGAAAGGGGGAGATTGGAAGTTTCTTGGTGACATCTCTGTGGACAAGTTAATCAGTCCCCTTGACAGCCAGGTTTGGTTTAGATTTGTAAATGTACAATATTTCTCTCCTTCCTCTCCCTGAAAAACAAATCCCAAAAGAAAAAGAACAGTTGAATAAATGCAGGGAGGATCTTTGAGATTTCAAGCAATATTCCACTATAGCTGTATGTGGCTGAGGAAGTTCATTTGTGATAAGCAAGAGGGCTTCCATTATTGATGCTTTAGAAATAGCTATCTAACTCTTGCACACCTGCATGAGAGAGGCTGAGCATTAAGGTTAAAGCAGGAGGGGGAAATTTTCTGCCCAGAAACCCCTCGTTTCAATTCTTGGAGCCTTCTCTGATCAAAACTGCTGAAAATAAAAGTTTCTCTGCCATTTTGGGATAAGCAATGCTCAATAGTGTAGGCCCTAAAATAGGTTTAACATTCTTAGAAAAAAGCCAAACCCTTTTGTTCTACCCTTTCCCTTTTCTAAGAGGAAAAGGCCTGAAGATTTCTGGATTTTGCAGCCTTACCTTACCCACTGTGGTTCCTGGACCTCCAAAAACATTAACAGAGGTCTCAAGCCATCAAATGTTTGTCCACCTCTGATCTAAAACTCTGCCTTCTAGTCCACTAGAGACATGCTCTACTGGTAATTCCCAGAACCAGATCGTCTCAATGGTGGCTCCACTTTTGGAGTTTTGAAATGTCCTGCTCATGAGTGTAGTGCATCAGCATGGAAAATGGCACACACCTTGTGACTCACAAAAAAAAATTCTATTGATCCTGCGCTACTGATGCTTGAAAAATCCACCCTTTATAAGGGCTCTAAGGTCAGAGTTTAGGCTTCACTGGGACAAATGTAACATGTTATTCCACCCTTTACCGTGAACAGTACTTCTGGGGTCTCAAAGGAGCAATTGCTCTGGGACATTTGGATATCAGACGACATCATCTCAAACTAGGCAGGCTTACCTACTGCTCCCTTGTTTGCAATCATTAACCCCTTGTCTCCTTTTCTCTTCATCTTCATCTTTATTCCAGAGAACAATCCTTTTCTGCAAATAATAGTAATAATAATAATAAGGAGGAGTGGGAGAAAGAAATAAGCATAGAAACAAGACTTGCAGACCTTCTCAACAGTGTTCCAGGCAGCTTCTTCCAAGATGCTATTCCATTCTCCTTTACCCTTTTTTTTCTATTTCCCCCCCAGTATTCCTCAATATTACTCAGCGTTCCATTTTTACTAAGGAAACTCAGTCTTTGCTACACTATTTTTGACTCCCCCACACACACCTTAGAGTTCCTTTTCTTTAATGTTTCTTTTTTTGTTTAATTTCTACTAAACTTGTGGTTCTCCCAAAGCTTTTGGTATCACCACCCCCACCCCTTGGTGCTCTTTTGACTATATTACAATCCACACTCACAAAATGAATTTGTTCAAACACTGCACAGGTGGCACACTTTACATTTGTTTAAAGGTATTGTAGTTAGGCAGAGAGGTATGTGTGCAAAAAAAGAATCTCATATTAGATGCAGGACATAGCTTCCTTCCACCCTTTAGCTTTTTAAACGTTTTTTAATGTGCATCACCTGCATTGCGCATATGTAGAAGGGAGAGAGCTTTGATCACCTGGTCACACCCACCAGCAGTCATCAACATAGACATCCTTGCCTATAGCTTCTGCTGATAATGCCACTATAAAGTAATATGGCCAAATAATAAACCATTTCAACGCTCTCCTGCACTACAGTCTGCACCATACTGGCTAAGCCAAAATGTTAGTTTTAGTTTAGTGCAAGGTTTCCTAAGCTGGGCAACTTCCAGATGTGTGGACTTCAACTCCCGGAATTCTCAGCCATGGCAATCTGGAAGCTACCCAGGTTAAGAAACACTGGTTTAGCATGATGTTTGAACCCAACTGTGGTAGCTTGTATTGCTATCTTGTGCTATTTGCTTGACTACAGCAGTGTTTCTTAAACTTTTTGCTTTCAGGACCCCTTTCTGCTTTTAAAAATTATGGAGGACCGCAAAAGAACTTTTGTTTGTATGGGTTCTATTTATCCTTATTTGCCATATTAAAAATTAAAATTGATGCATTCGTAGAATATTCATTTATTGAATCATGTAAAAAGAATAATATTAAGCCCATTAGATATGAACAAATAAAATCTTTTTCACAGAAAAACCCCGTATTTTTTTAACAAATAAAAAATAATGAGAAAAGCGACATTGTTTTAAATTTCTGCAAACATCTTCAATCTCGGGCCAATCATTTTGATTTCATGGATCCTTGAGCGGGTCTCGGGGAACCCCCAGGGGTCCTCAGACCACACTTTAAGAAACACTGGACTACTGTACGAAACGCTGGACTACCATAAGAAAGCTGGACTAGACAGATGTTTGATCCTGACCTAGTTAAGCTCTTTTGAATCAGGAACTGACTAGCGAGTTACAATTTCTCTCGCTCCTCTTGCAGACTGCATGCTCACAGCGTGACCTTCAGGAACGTTTTCCAGTTAATCCTTTAGCCTTCCAGAAAAAATCACAGAATCTCTCAGTGGTATGGCAGAATCCATATGGAGTTGTTCTCCGTGATGTATCATGAATATCTAAGCACAAACAATAGGGGATAAAACAGCGTCTTGCCGATCCAAGGTGCTGATTCCCAAGCACACTGAGAGCTATCCAACTGAGCATTTTCCTTTCTGAGCAGCTGAAAACACATTTGCCAAACAAATGACATGTGTGTGCAGAACAGTTGGAATAAACGTATCAATCCCCGGGTCTCAGCTGCCAAGAATTGGAACAGTTGGTGGCTGATCAGTTCTTCCTAGAGTTGTAAAAATATGAAGAACGCACCCTGATGATTAAAAATAGAACAGAAGCTGGAGCAGAGATATTCATGAAGCACAAAAGATTAATCCCGCTATCTCTATTTATCTATTTTCTATATACAATTTAGACACCACCCAACTACTGATGACTCTTGGCAGCTTGCATTCGAAAAAGGAGGAAATAGTAGAATAGAAAAATAGACCGTGTACATCCAGAAGGAAAAAAAACCATACACCTTAAGTGTACACAGGGGCTCACAATCACCCTACTCCAAGGCCTGGGAGAATCGCTTTGAAACGCTTTTTCACACCTCTCTCAACTTGACTGAGCAGCCATTTCTAAGGAAAACGGTCAAACACCTCACCCCCAGTTTTCCTGCAATACCTCACAAGATTTAATCAAAAGTCAAGCCCACAAGGGATGAATCAAGGTAGCTGAGATATCCGCAGAAGTCAATCGTAGGAAGAATTTGCATACCTCCCGGGTGTTTTTTAAGCTGCTTTCAATTACCGTGTGCAGAACTTAATCCTTTTCATTATTCTGGCTACGACTGTATATTGGAAGCAAGATTTAACCTGAATAAAAGTTCTTCTGATCGTTTTATTACGTTGCAAACAAAAATCTGGCTTGTCAGCTGGAAAATACAGCTGATGGTGGGTGTCTGCTGGTAGTCCAGAACAATGCAAGTGTCTTCTAGATGTACACTCTATTCCAGTGTTTCTCAATCTCAGCAATATGGCTGGTTGGGGAATTGTGGGAGTTGAAGTCCATACATCTTAAAGTTGCTGAGGTTGAGAAACACTGCATCTATTCCATCACTTATATACTTCAGGACGACTGTATAGCTTCGCTGACTAAAGAAGGAAAAATAAATGAAGCAGAGAAATATATATTACTATGTCCGAGAAAGTGTGTTTCCTTAATTTTACTAATGTTAAGTTCTTCTTTTAGGAAACAGTAGCATTTATTTTTTAAAACTTTCTAGATCTTATAATTACAAAGCTAGATTTGAAAGTATATGGGAAATACTTAGCCTAGTGAATGCATTATTTATTTATTTATTTATTTAATTGGATTTCTCCGCCGTCCATCTCCCCCACAATAGGGGACTGGGCGACTTACAAAAAACATTAAAACTATAAGTACATCTAAAACACATAAAACATCCAAAATTAGTCATCTGGGGATTAAGGAAGTTTCCAGAAGGAAACAGGATGGTGGTCCAGTGCTTAATTGTTGAATGCAAAACCATGTCATTATAAGAAAAATTAGTTACATTAGAACAAAGCTTATTTATGTACAATCCAGATGTTCTTCTCATTGTCCTCCTTCAACCAGAAAAACATTCTATAGGCCTGTGTCCTGGAACCTGCAATGAATAGTGTATAACCCTGTTTAATTCATATTGCCACCATTAATTCCAGCAAACTGAAGCCTGAACACAATAAAAATCCACACATTTATTAAACAATCCCTTGAAAAGGAAGAAATTCCTTCTGACCAAGAACATGTATGTTCATACTTAGATACCATAATTTACAGATTTAAAGTCAACAAGTCACTTATCAAAAATCAAATTCTGAATGTTTGGTAAAGGTTAGTAACATGTGGAGATCGTTTTTCAAGTAACTTGGTCAGGTAAATTGACAAGGAAAGCCCAGTTATTTGCTAATTCTTGTATATATATAAATATATGCTCCACCCCTACATATGTAGATTAGATAAACCCAATCTTATTGGACAGCTCAAGAATTAAGGAAATCTCTGGAGTGGATTACAATGAGAAAACGAGTTATTGAATCTATAAAGTACTAAGACTGGGTTCACACATCCCATTAACCCTTATTTTTTAAACCATGGTTTCCTAAGTAAATTTCAGTTCACCGGGTTCACAAAACACGCTAGTCATAAATCATAATTTAAAAGGCACAACAGTTGAATTCACACAAAATCCACACACCCCAAAAAATCAGCTGCATTCTTTGGTTAAAATGCATCCAGATCTGTCGCCTGCTTGCTTGGAAGAAAATTTATTTATATTTGATGAAGCTTAATCCCAAGGAATTATCCAGTGGGCTGCAATCATAATGACCTGCGCACAGCTATGAAGATGTCAGAATGGCTGAAGAATCACTGAATAATTCTCAAAGTTACCTTTGGGATTTGGGGCTGTTTCCTGAAGGCTCCATCTCCCTGATGAATGGTTGTCCTTTCTGTCCTGTCTTTTACATCCTGCACATATTCTCCCCTTAATATATACCTGCATTTGAGACATCTCTGCCTCTCAGTGATGGGTTAGTCAGATCTGTGAACGCCTCCCTACAAAAGGCTAGCCTGCTTCTTGTGCAAACATCAGACTTCCTCAGGTGGGTTCAACTGGAAGCTTCGGTTCTTCAAACATTAAATATAAAATAAGGAAAGGATGACTCCAAAGATGCCTTGTGATTATGTACTCCCCAAAACCATGATTTGTTTTAGCCATGGTTGGTGGAACGGACCACAATGGCTGTGTTCACACATAATACTAAGCCAGATCATAAGCAGCTTACCAGTCTCTGCTTTTCTGAACTGATCTCGAAGTAGCAATAGAATGGTCTTCCTACACAGCATAAATAAGTTAATACTATTTATTTAGCAACACTTTTTTTTATTATTATTGTTGGGAGGGGGTTAAATGATTTTTTATTTATTTCTATTGCTGCTTTTCTAATTTGAACATGTTCCAACCTACCAGCCTGTAATATGTTCATAAAAACTGTAAAAACCAAACCAAACATTAGATAAAAGCTTCCCTCTTGCTTTAATTTATTGCTTTCTTTATTCCTTTTTTATTAAATTTCATTTAATCATAAAAGGATTATTTAGGGTCTGCAGGGCATAGTAAAAAATCAAGATGGCAGCCATGACGATGCAAGTGAAGCTCCACCCATTTTTTAATGTGAACATGTGAACATGCTCATATTCCACATCAATCTAGAATCAACATTAATCATAATACTGTAGCTATGGTCCATGCTTTATTTGATCATCCACTAAGGTAGGTTTGTCCTATCTAGCCCCTAAGCTTCAAGAAAACTTGTCCTTTGGGTAGAATATATATTTCTTACAACATAATACCTGGCTGTAATTTTTTGCAGCTTATCACAAATCTGTCCTTTTTTTAAAAAAAAATCTGAATCCATTTACGTTCCTTTAAGTGCCATGCTTCCACATAGACCAGTGTTGTCCAAACTTGGCCACTTTAAGATGAGTGGACTTCAACTCCCAGAATTCCCCAGCCAGCATGGCTGGCTGGGGAATTCTGGGAGTTGAAGTCCACTCATCTTAAAGTGGCCAAGTTTGGACAACACTGACATAGACAACGTATTTCTCAAGGTCAATTTCCCAGCATTACAGACATCTCACATTGGAGTAAGCTTAATAAGTAGCAGATATACCTACAAAGACCAGAATCGTGCAAGCCATAGTATTCCCTGTGACACTTTATTGAAGCAAAAGTTGGACTTTGAAGAAGTAGGATAGGAAGAGTATTGATGGTAGGAGAAGACTCCTGAGAATTCTGTGGACAGCCAAGAAAACAAACCGATGGATCATCAACTCAGAGTTCTCCCTTGAGGCACCAATGACCAGGCTCAAATCATCCTACTTCAGACACATTGTGCAAAGACCCAGCTCTCTGGAAAAGGTTCTGATGCTGGAAGAGGTGGAAGGAAAGAGAAGAAGAGGATAACCAGAAGCAAGGTGGATGGACTCACTTGCTCTGATGATGTTACCTAGTTGGATAATGAAATGTCTGCAAGCAAACAACCAAGCTCAGAGAGCACCAAGGACTCCACAGTTCTACCCTGAGCTACAGATATTCTCTTCTGTTGGAGTATGGGCTTAGCTAAGCTATCAATAACAGGCATTCATTATATTGGAATTAAATGCTAGATTTATTAAGAAATACATAGGATATGAAAGCTTCACTTCTATCTAGGCTGCAATTTGAAGAGAGGGAAGCATAAGAAAGAAGAGATGCAAGATGTTGTCTTTGTCTTCAACACAGAGCCTCATTTAACTAACAACAGACCAGGTGAGAAACAGACACAAGGACAGCATGTGAAAACTCTTCTCCTCATCTATCTCTCACCATTTGCTGCAATGATCAAAAGAGCTCATAGGAGTGCAAAGATGATGCAGTCTCCAGCCTTGCCTTCATATATGAGAGGGGTGCAGGTGCCAAAGTCCTCCTTTAACCACAACTGTTTAATACCAGCATCACAACGTTCTGCCACTTTGAGTGAGGAGACTCATGAAGCCCATAGCATGATCTGTAAACTGGTGGTGAAAATAGCAAAGAGAACACCTCAAGACTTCTCCCCAAAATCTACCAAAATGCATGGTTTCAGCCTATCTACTACAGCTCAAGCGTGGTCCAGGGAAGGGGACAGTTGTTTTTTTTTAAGAAGGCACAAATTTAAAAAGGGCAGAGCTACAATTGTGCGGTTCTAGCCACCATTTTGATTGTTTTGACCTCTCCTCATCCCCATAGATGCCCCTGCAGCTCCCTACTCCAAGAAATTTCAAATGTCATGTCTGGCTCCCAAAAGATATCCAGATCCCAAAAGAAAATAAGAGGGCAGCGTTTTAGTGTCTAATGTTCAGTGCCACCAACTCTGTCACAGGCACCAGTGTTTAGTGTCAGAGAGCCAGTTTGGCGTAGTGATAAAGGCATCAGGCTAGAAACCAGGAGACTCTGACACCTGAGGCATGAAGCCAGCTGGGTGACCTTGGGCCAGTCACCTCTCTCTCTGCCCTAGAAAGCAGGCAATGGCAAACCACTTCCAAAAAACCTTGCCAAGAAAACTGCAGGGACTAATCCAGGCAGTTGCCAGGAGTCAAAAACTGACTCAGAAACACAAAAAAGAAAGAATATTAATGTCTAGGATACTTTTTCCTTGTTCATTGTCGATTAGAAAACACAACCTTTGGCATGAATTCAGACCCGTTCACTGTCCTTCCACAGTGCAGAATACAGAATAATGGATTTTAGTTACAGAGAGGTGGATTCTGACTGACAGTTAGGAAAAAAAGCTTCCTAAGAGTATGAGACACCAGTTATCCAGAAAAATGGTGGGGTTCTTCTTCATTAGACAGCCATCTGCATCTTTGATGCTTTTGTTTGGATTGTTGTGCTGAGCGGAGGTTGAGATCTATGCCCTAAAGGATTTTTTTCCAACTCTGTGATTCCATAAATTGATGGAGTTATTTGAAAGAACAGAATGAGATGTCGTGGCAACGTTGTAATCCTCCCTCTCCCCCAAGAATTTCTGCTATTAAGCCAATGTTTTTCAATTTAGCAACTTTAAGATGTGTGGACTTCAAGTCTCAGAATTCCACAGCCAGCTATGCTGGCTGGGGAATTCTGGGACTTGAAGTCCACACATCTTAAAGTTGCCAAGGTTGAGAAACACTGTACAAAGAGTTAAAAATCAGTTAATCATACAATAATAAATTAATCCATGCCATTCATCACCATAAATGCAGGTGAATCTCATCCTTTTCCTTTATATTCTTCCCCTCTGGTTTTTACAGAGTGAGAGAGGTGAATACAAAGGTTAAACAGAGATTTCTTTGTTTACGAAGGAGGTGTTATTTTTGGCATCATGATAAATTTAAGTGGGGGCTCCACCTAGCCACAAGTCATAAGATACTTATAGGCTGTGAAATTGGAAAGCTTTCGCATGAAACAGTGTTCCCATCAAAACTGAAAGACAACATCTCAAACTACTAATGGCTGAGGAATTCTAGACTGCACTACATCGTAGTTCTGCAACATCTTTTACCTGTCTGCCTAAATTATAGCACTTCTGGAGAATGGGGCTTATCTTTAATAAAGTAGAAATCGTGTATTAAGAAATTCTATTTTGATACTTCAGTATAAAGCCTGAACACCTAATCTAACTGTATTCTGGGTGAAAGAATAAGAAAGAAAATAAGAAAAGAAAAAATAAGAAAGAACGGAGAGCCAGTTTGATCTAGTAGTGAAGGCACCAAGCGAGAAAGCAGGAGGCCATGAGTTCTAGTCCTGCCTGAGACATGAAAGCTGGCTGGGTGACCTTGGGCCAGTCCCTCTCTCTCAGCCCAACTCACCTCACAGGGTTGTTGGAAAAATAAGAGGAGGAAGGAGTATTAGGTATGTTCGCCACCTTGAGTTATTGATCATGATGATGATGATGATGGAATAAAAAATCAAAAAAAGAAAGAAAGAACAGCCATATGATCTGCTAGATTACGTGAGCCTGACATGATATCTATTCCATTATCGAAAGAGAGAGAGATGCGGCAATAATTGGGGGGAGATGGGCGGGCGAGAAATTTAATTAATGAATTACTTAATTAATAAAATGAAATGAAATGAAATGAAATGAAATGAAATGAAATGAAATGAAATGAAATGAAATAAAATAAAATAAGGAAACAGAACTGGAAAAGGTGACAGCCCTGAGAACAGAAGCCTTCAAAATTAGTGTATGCTAAAAAGTGTCAAAAGAAGCAATATAAAGAAGTTAGAGGGAAGTCCCTAGTGATCTCTAGGTTGAGAAGATACAGCAAGGTAAAGCCTACAGAAGTGGATCTTCCAATATACTGTACCACCCCTTCCTCCTTTTTGAATTACACCTTTGCAAGAGTGGATCGTATCTTCCATGGTGTTGGAGGGGAAGGCTTTAGAACCGCTCCTATCAGCTTCTGTCAGCCCTTCAAGGTAGACCAGACCAGGAAACCAGACCATGCATGCCAATACTACTTTCATTATAAGGTTATAGGAACAGAACCTTACAAGTCTGAAAGCGCTTCCCCACTTCCTTCCTTTATCTTCGTGAGAACTAGGGAGGGTCTTGTCAAAGATGCTTACCCGGGTTACAACTCTGGCCCAAGACTTTCTTTTACGTAACCATTATCTTGGTTGTGGCTTTTCCTCCTGTTGCTCAAGGCTATTCCTTCTGCCCATTACAGTTTCTGCTAAGTATATGGGGATCCCTTTATTCTCCTCATGCAAACAACAATAATGAGATGCCTATCGGATGTCCTAGCTAGTCTGTTTTTCCACTCACATATGCTAACCATGAATTAAAGGTAAAGTTAACATGTTGGAAGATGCATATGCATAGAATTCATTCATGTAAAGATAATGCTCTTTGGTTTAAGGTTGCTTTTCATGTGAAATTGCTTGAACAGGAGATTGCCCACGTAGGATCTGAAGATCTATATACTCTAGGCTTCCCCAACTGGGCACACTTCATATATGAGTACTTCAACTTCTAGAATTCCTAAGCCAGCATGGTCATGGAATCTACAATCTATTGCATTGGGTAAAATTTATGGGAATTTTACAGCAGTATATCATCTTATCAATGAATAAATTTGGGTTGAAGCACTGCTTCGGTGCTTCTGAGGGACGGCTGTGAAACTGAAGACTTCTGTTGTCTTTCCTTCTTTGCACATAACATATATACCATGAAGTATATCTAGTGCTCCCTAGATCTCCCAAAAGAAGTGTGATGCCTCCAAGATTTTTAAGGTCATTATGGGCAAACCTGTAGCTGAAATTATTAACCTGTCTCAGTCCATACCTAAAACAAATAGAGGCTGAACCAAACAAGCATCTCTGTTCTCCGGCTTGTCATCACTTTTGACTGTGGGGAGACATCTGTCAACAACACCACGGCATTGCTGTGAAAAGTCAAGAGCTGAAAGCAGAAGGAATTTGTGAACAAACAAGTGTTGTATAATGAGCTGTCTTTACATGGCTTTAGTTATCTTTTTACCTTGTCCAACGGGGAAAATGTCAATAGTTCTTGACTTTCAAATGAGCAGCATGATGAGTAAGCCCATGGGAGTAAGATAGAGCTAAAAGGGAACTTTTTAATGGATATTCCAAATCACGCTGCACAAATGTCTTCTATATCATCATCCTTATTTAACAGGAAACCAAAGGGAATGATAAAAGTTCACAGCAGAACAGATGGGGAAATGTGCTCCAAGTCCTTTCCCTTAAATATTGTCATCTAGCAGAACTTAGAGTGTGCCTTCCCAGTAGCAACCTCTGCCCTATGGATTACCTTTCCCCAGGATCCAGCAGGCCCCCACCCTCCTTGTCTTCTGGAAGGTCTTGAAAAGGTGGTTCTTCCCACAAGCGTTGGGGTAGGATGAGGCTACAGCCCAGTAACATGGTGTGTGAACGTCTGGGAGGGTGCTGCCCCAGGGTGCCATGAGTTTTTATTGAGTTTTATTTTGATGGTTGGGGGATTTCTCTTGTTTTTAGTGTTTTGTCTGCCACACAGGGTTGTTGTTACAATATGGGTGGCTCTTTAAGTCTTTTAAAATAAATAATAAATAAACTATGTCATTGTTTGATGACAAAAGCAATAGCCACATTTTTTTCCTCTGGATACATGTATGGAACAGCATACACATACAAACACACACACACACACATCCATTCAGAAGACCATGAAAAGGTAGAAAGCTATACTATCTCTTTATATTCACTTCATGTTTTAAGATAGCCAAATCTGATTGGTTATATGGAATTGCAAATCATCTTCATGAGATAATCCCTAAATGGGTCAGGCACTCCTCACAGTTTGAAAGAAACAAAAAATCAGGACAATAAAGGAGCATAAATCCAGATTGGCTTTTGATTTAAGCATAGAAATACTTTACTTAAATGTTTGATAAGTGGTACCCAGACCACCTGGGGGATCTGAACCTCTACTGGGTTCCAAGTAGTCTACGTAGAATAGCCTTCCCCAACATAGTGTCTTTCTGATATTTTGGACTTCAGCACCCATTATACCCCTCCAATACAATACTGAGAGAAGGTGAGATCCAAGAGCTTGAAAACTGTATTCAGGCAACAACTCTTAATATCTAGGAGACAACCGCACATTCTCTAAGCAAGTGCATACAAAATATTTACTCCCTTACAGTACTTATTTCCTGATTGCCTTTTCATTATCCTGTTGCAAAATTGCTCTCCTGCACCCCCCAGTGGCTCAGAGAAGCAAGAAAAGCCAGCTTTTTTCATGCATTTTGCTATGCCTTCTCAAGGAAACTAATAATTTGCCTTAAATGACAAGTCCATTTTATTGCTATAAATCATATGACTCATGCAGTCACATCCTTGTTTCATTCAATCTATCAGTTCTGTTTGTTTGCTATTTGCCAATGGCACACAATGAGCGTATGAGTTGCTAAAACATCATCAGCACGATTAGACCAAGAGGAAAAGGAACACAGAGGGAGAAAAACTCAGGTGATGATGCAGACTTATGGAAACCAACATTTCCCACAAGGAACATAGGGCATTTTGCAGTTGAGGCATGACATTTCACATGCCTTTTCTCAGTATCCTGACATTTGCAGGAGACATTAGTTAGGATCACCAATCGTTGTTCCAAGAAATGATTCTGAAAGCCGTGAAATAGAAACTAAGGCTGTTTGATTACTCAGGGGGACTGGCATGTACACCAAATATTCTCATCATTTCATGGCTATGTTAGCCTCGATTAGTTTGTTAGGAATAAACATTGATTCCAAGTGATAGCAAACTGAACTACTGTGGTTAACTAAATGGTGACACGGCATTACTCAGGGGCAAATGTTGGCTTACTAAAGAGAAAGCACTCAGCATGGAACTTCAGACACCCCTATTTAAATTCATTCCCAGGTCATTTGGCTTTGGCTATCTTGAGGACGTTTTGCTTTTTGGACTATTTTCTTAGAGGAACCTGGATGGGGACTCACAAATGTAATTCAGCAGGACAGGCCTCCCCCGCCCCCTCCCCCTCCGTAGACCTCCTCTCTCAAAGAATTCCTCAACGTGGCAAACAAGAAAGATGAGATGAGAGCAAGATGAGACAAGACTGCCATTCCATTGCATCTGGAGGACACCAGCTTGGCAAAAACTGCATTACAATGGGTATGTGTGTGGGTATGAACAAACATTGAGCATGAAATTGAGCAAACTCAGGGAGGCAGTGAAAGATAGGAAGGCCTGGCGCAATATGGTTCATGGGGTCACGAAGAGTCGGACACGACTTAACGACTGAACAACAACAAAAATGAACAAACATATTTATCTGATTCATATTTATATTTTCAGGTGTTGTAATGAGCTCTGAGAAGAACCTTGGGAAACAGGAGGAAGAACCGCAGCCAGGGCAACGGTCAGACAAAAGATGTCTCAACCCACAGAAGGAATGGGGGTGGAGAAAGCATCTCAGAAGAGACCCTTCCTAGTTCTCTGGAAAGCAAAGGCAAAGGAGGGGGGAAACACTTTCAGACTTGCAAGATGTTGTAACTGTAACCCTACAATAAAGGTAGGGATAGTACTCATGGTTTTGGTTTCCTGTCTGGACTACCTCAGAGGGCTGACAGGTGAACATCTTCATGCATCAAATGCAAGGGTAAGAATCCAGTGGCCTTCAAAATGGTACTGTCAGGCCCAGCCCAAGAACAACAGTGAAACAGTCCAGTTGAGTTCAGTTCCTTTATTTGCCTACACCATATAGACAGAATCTTGCCAGACTAAATCTATGCTACTGCAACTAGTTGATATACCCTGGGAGTTTCTAGGGAGTGGCTATCCTGAACCTCTTATGCTTCCCATATTCCATCTCTGGACTGTGTTGTCCTTTGTCTCCTTGCCCTTCCTGGAATGCACCTCCTCCTTCCTGACAGCCTTGCTCTTTGCTGCAATCCACCACATCACCCTCCCCTTCGTAGATACGTTCCATCACAGGTACTGAACTACAACTTCCTAGACACCTCACTGTTGACTTTGTTAACAACCTTTTGAGTTCAGCAGCCTCTGGTGGAGGACAAGTCCACATGCCTGGTCTAATGTGTAAAGCGAAGCCAAGCCTTTTTGGAATATCCAGATCATGTCGATAAGCTGAGGGGGGAAAGGCCTCTAATCCAAGGCTCTTGTTAATTCCACACCATACATTACACATACTGCTTACATCTACATATTCTTTTTTCCATATAAAGGAGCAATTTAGATTGGGAATATAAAGCAGGGTAAAAGTTAAAAAGAGTTTCCCTTCTTTCCACTCTCTCTTCTTCAGGAAATGAGTGGCAAAGCTCATTCTTAAAATAAATCACCATTTCTCAATCTAGCAACGTGCTCAAACTGAAATGCTCAGAGCAGGGGCAGAATGATAGCGAACAATCATGCAAATGTCTAGGTTTGCCGTAAGGAAAATTTTGCTGCAAGAAAGGGAAGAGAAAAACATGCCGGTGTTTTTGTTTTCCCCCTAAGTAGTAAAATTCTTGGAAAGCAAGAATTCAGCTGCTTTCCATACTGCATGCTTTATCTTTCCTCTGTGTTTCTCTCTCCCAGATCTCACCCATCTTAAACTTACTTATTCATCTAAAGATAGAACTGGGCTACTTAACTGCTGGCCTTAGGTTGATCTGTTCCTGTATGTCTTGTTTTGTAACACCTGAAAGGAAAATATCTAAACTTGTTCCAGGTGGGGATTTGTGTGTGTGTGTGCCTTCAAGTCAGTGTTGACTCCTGGTGACTACTTAGACTAGCCCCTGCAGTTTTCTTGGCAAGATTTCAGAAGTGGTTTGCCCTGGCCTCCTTCCTAGGGCTGAGAGTGACTGGCCCAAGGTCACCCAGCTAGCTTCATGCCTAAGGCAGGACTAGAACTCATGGTTTCCCAGTTTCTAGCCTGATGCCTTCAATACTACACCAAACTGGCTTGAGGATAAAATTTTAGAAGAATTTTGCAGCTTCCAACAAAACTTGTTTAGAAGGGAAGTTCTGGTACATGTTAAAAGGTAAATACTCCCTTGAATGTTATTCTATCAACTTATTAAATAAAATAAGGCCAGACTGTATAGTATAGCCTTGAAAGAGCAAATGCATTCTAAGAAAAGGATCTGCTTGACTCAAAACAACCGTTTTGTCTTGTTAAGTGGAGGAAACTGTTGCTGAGATCCTAGTAACTTGATCCTGTATCTGAACTCTGCTTCTAGTCTTGAGAGGAACAGCTCTCAAATTTCTTCCTTGCTCAACTACAAGGAAATAAAATTAATAAAATGAACCACAGATTGAAACCACCATTTCCAAATACATTCCTGTAGCATTATGAAAACCACAGTTCCAAATTGGTAGGATGATTTAGGGTAGCTGATCGATTAATCAGCTTGACTGTTCCTTTAGTTCTTCTACTCTTCATTCCTGATTCCAATGCACTGGAGTGGGGAAGTTCATCCTGCAAAGGCGGAGAGGGAAACTGACTAGTAGTCTTACGGAAGTAATTTACTTAGGCACCCCCAAAACTTCTAATGGCAACACTATTTGGGGAGGCTTTGTACTCCTTCAGCAAGAATATATTATTGCTTTAGTTCTGAGAAGTTGCATCAAACTCTATCCACGTGGCCAATATTATCTGCTGTGATTGGGAGCAATTGTCTAGGTTTCTCTTGGTATGTGCTACATGGATTTTCACTGGAGCTGCAATCCATGGTATATTTAACATGCAAAGCATTTTCTCTCACACTAGGGCTGTCTCCTCTTGGCAAACTTTGCAAAAAGAAGCATGAGAACTGAGAGCAGTTTGATAGTGCAATCAGTCATCAAGATAAGTGGTGCTCTCCCATTAATTCAAGCAGACGCTGGATAGCCATCCACCAGGAATGCTTTAATCTGGATTTGTCCATTGTTGGGATTGGATTCAATGGTCCCTTCTAGCTCTACCACTGTATGAAAAGGAGAAGGCAACTGAGAAAAGACTTCTAGATCCGGAACCAACCAAATGACAATCAACAGTCGCTGTGCTAAAAACAACTTGGGCAACTCACTCCTTGAGCCCATACTACCCACTCATTTAATTATCCAGGTAATTGGAAGAACTAACCAAATTAAATTCAATTGTTCCAGTTCCATCCTTTCTAAAATGGGTTGGCCACTCTATAGCAGCTGCTGTATGGAGGCCTTACCCAATCCAAAAACTTTCCAAAAGGGTAGAGACCTTCCTCTGCCAGAATTCTCTAGTCCAGGGTTCCTCAACCTCAGCAACTTTAAGGTGGGTGGGGAATTCTGAGAGTTGAAGTCCACCCATCTTAAAGTTGCTGAGGTTGAGGAACCCTGCTCTAGTCAACATGGCCATTACTGAGAATTCTGGGAATGGAAGCCTACACATTTGAAAGGTGCCCAAGGTAGGGGAAACTGGGCGATGATGATACAGAGAAACAGATAATAGACCATATTCTAGCAAAAGTGCATAAAACTAAAGATTTAGAGGTTTTTTGTAAAAATGGACTTAGTGCAGAAAATAGAACAGGGCACGTTCCAGGTAGATGTCTCAGCAGAGGGAATTTGGAAGCTGTGAAACTGCTACATGGGAAAGTATTCTCAGGCAGCCACTGATCATTCTGGAAGCATCGCTAGTTTTTATCACTGAACTGCTAGAATCCATTGTTACTTCTGAACTGAGGTGTAAAAGTAGGGAATACACCTTCTGGTTGCCATTCAGGATTTATGAATATAATTCTAGCTGTAGCACTCCTGCTTTCAACAGCTACATAGCCCCCATATGTAATATCAGACATGACAACACCCATGAGATTTAATGGGCTTATGCATTCCAAACTCTGAACACAATCGGTCTGTGGATTAAGATTCTAAGAGTGCTAATTTTTTGTTGTACCATCAGCCCTCCAAATCTTCCAATCAGTGAAGACACCAGTAGTATTGGTATAATTCCCAGGATTTGTTGAGGTTACTGGGATTGACCTTGTAATACTTATCTATACTTATTTATCAACTTGTATAGTTAATTATAATAGAAACTTCACAGCATTAACTTTCCACTGGAGCCCCAAAGTTCTCTGCTTCCCATCAGATTTTCAGGACAATATTCAACTTCAGAAAGGGTTTCCTGAGTTCTAAGCTAATTTCCAATTTCCACTGCAATAACTTAAAGATAAATTAGAAGCTGTGTGTGCGTCTAACCACCTTGCTCCAAAGCCATCAAGTTATATTTATATGGAGAACCTGTAACTCTCCAGCTGTTGGTGACCTACAAACTGCAGGATTCCCAGTCAGCATGACCAGTAGTAAGGTATGGTGAGAATTTTAGTTTGATAACTCCGAGAAGTAACAGGCTTCTTTCCTCTGATCTACTCAGAGAAATCTCCTTAATGAGGAAAGCTATTAAGCTGCTATTTTTAACAAAGCCAGACTGGTTGAACAGGTGCGGCAACTTCAACAATTCTTCTATTATCCTAAACCCAGACTTACAAACCTAAAATCACAGAGTATCTTAGAAAACACCTACATTACTGCTCTCTCCCACTGTTATGCAGGTCTATTCTGAAGTAAGTCCCACTGATTATGTTCACATAGTATGCTTCCCTTCAGTTAGTTAAACCATACTTTGTTCAACCCGATTTTCTATCTTTACACAATACATTAAACTATAAACAAATTCTGTAGGCTGGCTGTCTACGACAAGCTTGGCTAATAGTTTTCTCATTTGTGGTTCATGGTACCATGTGAACACAGCCACGGAGTGCATTCAACTCAAGCTGGCAACTCTAAAGCACCTACCCTTGTATTTATTAAATATAACTGCATGCCTTTGTGTTGCCACTGGCATCTTGCAGGAGCCATGTAGACACTGCAACTATTGCTGCAGCTAGTTCAGCCTTCCCCAACCTACTTGATTCCAAATGTGGGGACTACAAGTCTCAGAGTTCCCATCCAGCATGTTGTAGTCTGTCCCAACACTTGTAGAAGGCTAGGATGGGCTGATTCATCTTCTGATCCTCCCAACCCAGATTGCCATCTTGCCTCAGATGTATTAACTTACTTTGGTGGCTTCTCCATGGTCCTTCTGACTTCCACACTTACTTCCCAATAACCCTCTATAGACGGTATCTCCTGTAACTACTCAAGAAACAAGCCATTCTTCTTCTGTTCCTATCTATAGGATTTCCCTGTAGTTAACTCCCCAAGATATCAGCTGCTGTAACAGGGTGGGGCTGTTCAAACATACAGTTATATTCATGACTTTTGACATTAAGCCCAAGAGCATCCAAGACCGTGCAGTTAAATGAGGCAATGCACAACTGTTTGACATTTTCTTTCAGTAAGATCCTTGACAAAACATCTATCAGTCACATTTCTCCAAACTGTTGCAATTGGCTCCTCTCACAACTTTGTACACTTTGGACACTGAACATTTTTTAATGCTTCATTTCTGTTTTCAGGGCATCTCTTGCCTAAAGGACAAAGATTTTCAGTTGCAGTGTGAGGACAGGGTGGCCTTCTCCTAAAAATCTGGAGATTGAGAGTTCTCTTAAAGACTTTTAGAGACTATTAATTAAACCAAATCAACGTCTGAATGGAAAAGAGAACATTATGTGACTGTATTAGCTTTTCCCTGCCCCAATCCTTCTGATTCAAATATGAAACACACCAAGGTTTGAACTGGCTGATCTTGCATCTGATACTTCCATACTGATTGTATTTTTATTTTTTTATTCCAAATTTATTTGGATAGTATTGACAGACTGCATCAGATTAAAAATCTGAACTGGACCAAAGTCTCTAGTCAATGCAAGAGACCAGATGGAACTGTCTATTTTCTTCTGAGGAGGCTAAAGAGAAAAATATCCCCCTTATTTTTAGCAGGAGCTGAGTCAGAGTGCAAAATGTTGGGCTACCAGGGGTTGTGTTTCATTTTTTCTGCGTCTCGCCTTTTTGCTTTTTTCACTCAGAGAAGTCATTTCCAGGCAGTTAAAACCCCTTTTCTCTCCAGCAGAAATCAGGTCAGCTCGCTCAGCAGCAGGCTACTTGGTGGTGGTGATGGTGGTGATTTTTCATTGCTTCTCAATTCTGGAGACAGGCCAACAGGTTTAAAGTGGGAATTTTCTATCCACAGAATTAATGGGGCTAGATCAAGATCTCATGCAATTCTAAGCCCCTGATCACTAGGGAGTACGTCATGCGCCAAAGCCAGGACCGTTGCTTGGTCTAGTAATATATCCCCATCCCCCATCTATCTGCAGTATTTAAACAGGCAAAAATGCCTATGGCTGCAATAACTCACTTGGGAATAGGTCCCACTGATTTCAGTAGCTTCTACTAGACACACATAGGATTCCACACTGTGGCAGCCATCCTATGCATATTATCACTGCACATCGCTCCTATCAAATGCAGTGGGGTTTATTCCCAAAGAGCCCAGTATAGCTGGTCTGATTCTATGCATGTGCACTGCCATACCCCAACCCTTGTGCACTTCTATCCAGCTCCAGTCCTATGCAGCTCCCAAATCCTCTTTTTCACACCTGCCATGGCTCACTTTGACCACAACTGCCAAAGATCCTGCCCGTTGAAGTGGAAAAGACCCAAAAGCTATGGCGCAGGAATAAAGAGGCTGTCATCCTCCACATCAGTCTGATGCGTATACAGTGGCCAAGTATTATGGGATTTGCAATTCAAAACATACGACTGTTGCCTTCCTGCTATGTTAAATAAGCTTAAATAAACTACCAAGAAAAAAAAGGACTCTTCCTGCCCTTCCCCAACCCCCATAAAACCCATGAAAATACAGAGAATCCTGGCAATGCCATTGTGGATAACTAAACTGCACCTACGTACCAAATCTCCCTGCCCCTGGGATCTTTGCCCTCCCGGTGTGATGGAATGGAGTTATGGAGGCCAGACTCAGGGAGGAAAACATGTTCTTTCATCTCCTGAGGAGCAGGGGAGAGATAAGAGGATGAGGCTGGCCTACATAATTCCATTCCATCACACCTGGATACGATAACGGTGCATTAAAATCATAGCGTAGTGTGGTCACAAAAAGTCAAGATGGCAGCCGCAACAGTGTGATCAAAACTCTGCCTGCTTTTTAGGTGTGTTGGGTGTGCACCATCTTGACTTTTTAACCATCCCCTACGGACATCCCTGAGTCATAGGATCGCATTATGCTCCTAGGATAAAGCCGGGAGGTAGCTGATAGGGAGAAAAGAGCCATAACTACCACTCTTGGCTCCTTGAGATAGAATTATTATTACTAGCCTAGGTAATCAATGGTTCCCACAGGGTTCAGCTTCTTCTGTACACACACTGCTCAAATTTGGCAGATTTCTTTGTAACTGGATGGGAAGCCCTTGAAATTTCAAACACTGAAACGGGAGAGAAAGGAAAACTGGCAGATTTATTTAGCTCTGATTGCAAGTAAGACATGTCGATGGGAAAAAGCAAAGAGAAAGGAAGGAAAAAAGTGCAATTTGTATTCAGCTTTAAACCTTAAAAAAAAAAAAGCTCAAAACACAACACTATTTTAAGAAAAGGGAGCATGCCATATTTACTCACACTAATCAAACAGGAGAGGGAAGATTAACACGGCAGGCTTGGCGTGCAGCCACCAGCTGCCCTTCCTCACATGAAAACCTGTTCATTTTTTATTACGCTATAAAAACTATTTAGCAGTAATCCAGCACAATCCCTGGCAACCCATGGGTGTCAGCCCTTCAAGGTAGATCACATTAGGAATCCAAAGTCATGCACACCATTACTTTTATTATAAAGTTATAGAAACAGAATCTTGCAAGTCTGAATGCACCTCCTCCGTCCCTCCCTCCCTTTATCTCTGTAAGAACCAGGAAGGGTCTCGTCTGAGATGTCTTCTCAGGTTACATTTCTGCCCCGGACTCAGTCCTCTTTTATCTGACTATTGTCTTGGTAGCAGCTCTTCCATCTTCCCTGTACAATGGAAGAAAAGAAGAAGGGAAAAGCTTTAGTTGGAACCCTAATCCTTCTTTGGAGACTCAACCACAGGGGTGTCCAAGGTGGTGGTGGGGAGTTTAAAAGGTCAAGATGACTTTTTTGTGGCAAATTCTGGATGGACTCTACAATAATGTTCAAGAGGTTTGGAGGCTGCAAATATCTCTGAGGTTTCCAGTTACATCGCCCATTTTAAAGCTAAATGCAAAGTTAGGCTTTGCAGGAAGCTCAGGAGAGAATTAATCAAGCTGCAATGCGGCCAAGAAACCAGTCACACACTTCCATCGAATAACCAGGAGATGAACAACCGTACCAGCCTTTGCCAATCTGGTGCCTTTCAAATGGTTTGTGACTATAATGTTCAGAATTCCCCAGCCTGCATGTTTGGGAATTGAGAGAGAATTAATCTCAGCCTCATGTTGAAGAATACTGCTCTACTATGCCTTGTCTGCCTAGTTCTTGGGCTGATTTTGGGGATTTTTTCTTTTAATTTTGTTTCTTCCTCATCTGAAACTCTTTTTTGTGCCATTGTGTAACGACCAGACTCAAATTATCCTACTTCTGACACATTATGTGAAGACCGAGCTCCCTGGAGAAGGTTCTGATGTTGGGAAAGGTGGAAAGAAAAAGAAGAGGGAGACTAGCAGCAAGGGGGATGGATTCAGTTATAGTAACCATGAGTGCACTCTTGGAAGACCTGAAAAATCAGGTTAGGGACAGATGACCATGGTTAAAATCTATGTGGATGCTAAAATCGACACTGACTTGGTGGCAAATAATCAATCATGTTAGTTTTTTCCCCCATGGAATGATACAGGTATTATTTTTAGTTGTTCTGTAATATACTATTTCAGCATCTATGCCAAGGGGAGCATCTAGAAATTCTAGAATGTTCTCATGAGTCAAAACCATCCCTCTCTGTTCTCAGTTCTTTCAAACAAAAAGCAAAAGAATGATCAGAATCACTTATCAACTAAGCTCCAAGGATCTCTTAAAAACAATCTGTCATGTAATTTCTAAAGAATAGGCCTCTTTACCAAGTTTAATCGACTGAAATATTTAAGTTTAGAAACTCAATCAATGCATTTCGCCAAGCTAGTAGCAATGATGCTATTCTACAATGGCTGATTCCCAGCTGTGCCAGTATGGCAATATTTTCCTTTGATATTGAAAAGTTATATGACATTTGCATGTCAATGTCACAGAGGTGCACAACTGGGGGATACCACTTCACACAGAAATTCACATAGCATTCACATGAGACTTCAGTCCTGTGAGATAGTGGCAGAGAATACATACGTACATACATGCATACTAGGGTTAAGATTTGACTGGTACAACTTCCCCTTTCTAGAATGCCCCATAATTCAGTGACAGAGGGACCCCCATAAAAAGACTATGGTAATGAGCACTCCTCTTCCAAATGCCTTTCATGCTGTATTACAGGATACTTCACCCCATTCATCCTCTTAGTTTTCTGCCCCTCCCTTCCATCTGTCGGATGAAGAAAGATCCATTACGCTTGCTCAGTCCGTATGGAGATTTGGGGGAGGGGGAGTTTATTTCCTTTACTCTTTGTTGTACTTCAAAAATACATGAGTGGGGTGTCACGTAAGATTCCAATCTAAATCGAATAGTAAATGACCTAACCAATTAAACTGAATAAAGGTTAAATGTATTTAACTGTTGTATAGCATGCAGCAAGTCCTATTATTAAATGTTTTGTTTCTTTTAATCCAGCCTTCCCAGACTTGGTGCCCTCCAAATATGTTAAATTCCCATTATCCCCAGCAATAATGGCCTTTTTGGTTGCATTCTGGAAAATATTAAGATGGAATTCATGAATTAATTAAGCATGCACATGCACACACTATCCATGCTGGGCTAGGAACAATGGGGATTGTGGTCTGACACAGATTATGGGCATCAGAATTGGGGGAAATTGCTTTAAAATTGGCTATGTTGCAGGATTGGCACCGGTTCTACATTTTAACATACCCTATGCTTATCATTTCAACATCTGCAAGAAAATGCAATTCAGTATCTGTTGTAGATCATCCCTTTCTGGTATAATCTCCTGTTTCAGTTAACCAGGAAAAACATAATAATATTGATTTCAATTCTATCTGCCACCTGTTATCATTTCTAGAAGACCAGATATTTCCTCCCACTTAATACCAGCCCAGTTAATCATCTCTTTTTAAAAGAGGAGCACAGCTGAGTCAGTTGAAGTCATAAATACAATACTGCTTTTCCAGACAATTATATATTGCCATTGACTTTCAAGTTGCTTCTAGAACAGCTCATTCCTCATTTGCACTCCTACATATGCAACTTTGAACATGGCAAAATCAGAATAAGTCTCTTGGACAAATTCTATAAAAACAAATCAAGAGGTTGATGTCAGATTTTCAGGCCTAGTGCAATAAAATGCACCTCAACTTCAGGGGATTTATTGAATTCCACTGCTGGTTCCTTTCGTTTGACACTTCTCCAACATTTGCAGAAAAAGAGGAACATACCTTTGTAATGCCTACTCTTATTCCAAGGATCTGAATCCCATCCACCCTTTTACTCTGCCTGCTATATTTTCTCTGAAATGCCATCCCTGCGCTAGTTTCTGAATCAGAATAGCAAGCGGGCCAGGATGCTGCAGTGATTAGAAGAGATTTCCTCAACCTGGACAATTCAGATACATTTGGACCTACTTCTCCTACTGCTGTACAGTGAATCAGATCATTAGCCCACGTAGACCAAGACTACAGTATACCAGGTGATATTCTTAGCAAATTTTGTACTCTGACTCATCAGAGTTCCTTGCCATTGGCCATAGTGGCTGAAGCTGATAGGATGAAGTATAAAACACTTAGAAGGCACCAATCTCTCCTTTAGACTAACTTCTCTGATACCAGCATTTCTCTAGGATTCCAGGCAAACATTTTTCCTACTTCCTACTTGACTGAACTAGCATCAAAATCCCCAGGTGTTCCTTGCCTGCAGACACCATACATCCAATAGGTTCCATGTGGCATCAAGAAGATAAAAATCAGCCTTAAGTCACTGAAAACAAGAATCTAGGGCTACAATGTTAGCTAAAGAGAATCATACATTCTCCATCTTACATATGAACACACACATATCCAACAGGTTTAGTCATCATGTTAAGCTGGCAAGCAGTTCATTTTGGCCAGCACACGTAAGACATACTTTATGGTTAAATGCAATCCAGGAATCCAGCCGATTGTGACTTATTAAAAAACCATGGTTGAAACATGTCTTTATTAAACAAACTATAGTTAAATAAGCCTTTGATTAGATTGATTTCTGAAACCAGTCTTTCTTTCTCGTCTTCATCCTTTCTCAACTACTTCTCCTCCTTGATCATGAGATGAGGTAGGGGGTGCTGGTGAAGGGGAAAATTTCCACCAATCATGAAAACTTTCAGAAGCCAAATTGCCACTGAAGGGGTAGAGCCAAGAAGAAGATGCCATCCAGATTATATTAAAAAAAAAGTTCCCCAACCTTGGATTGGGGGATTAGCCAACTTCATGCAAGATATGGTCCCGAAGAGCTACTAGTGATGATACCTGAATGCAGCCATTGGTATATCTTAGAAAACAAATAATTGATTAGCAGAAGAAAGGCAATTCTGGGTCTTCCTAGGTGCATCTGATTGGTTGCAATGGAAAAAAGGCTTCTGAGCTAGAAAGGCTTTTGATCTGATCTATCAGGTCTTTTCTTATGTTTATCATCAACATATTCCTTATTGTTTCCCTGCTTTTCTGTTTCTTTCTTCATCAAGTATATTCTATCTTTGCCTCTTCATTTTCCCTTTTATTTCTATAGCTTCCCTTGCCCCTATAATCGCCTGACACTCTATTTTAACTTCGTGTGTAATTTTTAAAAATGTCTGCAATCTCAAATAAAATGAATGGGAATCTGAAATGAACTGAGGTATGTACAGAAAAAAAAAATCTTCATCAGTCACTTTAGGGAACTTCTGCTGCATGGCAGCTAGTTTCAAGGGTCATTTGATCCTTCTTTCCTTGTATGATGCATTGTCATTAATTTCTTGCTGCATCTTTAGCATAATACAGGAATATTACTGAGAAAAAAGGAAGCAGCAGTAAAAAATGAAGCATTTCAGGGAGCCTAACAGGCCAATACATAACTTGATTTGCAATTCTGATACATCTTTACAGAAGTTGCCCAAAATATATATCAAGTTCAGCAGATGTGCCTCATTCATTCCTAGCACTTAACTTTCAAAGGCCATCTCAGCATACCCTACACAGGGTTTCTCAATCTCAGCAACTTTAAGATGTATGGACTTCAACTCCCAGAATTCCCCAGCCAGCATGAGAAACCATGATCAAGCCCACCTTTCTAATCCCCCACATGGTCCCCCTCTGTGCTTTTTAGCCTGACAGATCACAGCTGAAAAGAAGGGGGGAAGCAAGAGGAAGTTCTTTCAATGCCCCTACTCAGTATCATAGGAGATCTCTTCATCTCACACCTCCTCTGGGCCTGAGATCTGTCTACCAGGCTATTTTTTGGACATGTTTAACACTCTGCCAAAAGAGTATTAGACCCATGATCAGAAATAGCTTAACACAGCCAGGATACACCTCTAGGCCTGCAACCTGTACATTGGACAACTTAACAAGTGGCTAAACCCATTTTTAAAGCACCTACCAACACTTGTCGCCACCTATTAAGGCAAGCAACTGGTGATTATTCCTTCCACCAGCATATGCTGCTTGATGGGAAGGAAAATGGCATCAGGGATCCACCAGTCACTTTCCTTAACTTGACCCCCATTAAGGACAGCATCACTTATTGGGTTTGTTACTGACAAAGAACATTGCTCAGATATCAGGACAGCAGATTGTATGGTGGCAGTCCAGATAGTCCAGATAAGTTGGACTACAACTCTTGGAATACTTATAGCTCAGCATTCAGACTTGTTGTCCAGCATATATAGAGGAGAAGGCAATATAAGGACTCAGTTGTGACGTTTTGGCCAGTCTTAAGACCTATCCAGGGTACTGAAGGACTCAGCCCTCATCTGTAGATAAGCATCAGGGTGCTTATTAGAGAGCGGCAAAATGTTTGAAGCTGGAAAATGTTAGTAACACCACAGATCATTTCCTGTTTTGGACAATGCACTTTCAGAAATACAAAACACATCAAGATCACTAGGATTGTCCTATTCTGGTGGGGGGGGGGGAGAAATGAAACAATTCAGAGGGAAAAAAGGAAGGTTCTGGAACCAGATTACTCCAACACAGAAGGCTTTGCATATCTCTAGTGTACATAGTGCATAGATAATACATACACAGTATGTATTGCCTCCCACTTTTTTTCCCCTTTTAGCTGCTAAGTCATCTGTTGACTTCATCCATCTGCACCTATATCTTCCAAGCAATACCTTCTTTCCCACTCAGCAATGGGAAAAGCAGAGCAAGGAAGGAACTCAGTGAAGGTATCTAAAATTATGCTTGGTGCAGAGAAGAGAAAGCTTTTCTCCTGTCCAGGATTAAGACTCAGAAATGTCCAGGGAAGGTGAAGTTCTTCACCAAAGCCTGAATAAGCTCTGGAATCCAATAGGTGGAGGGTCGCCAATTTAAAGAACTTTTTAAAAGGTGGAACAAATTCATGGCAGAGAAGACTATAGGGGCTACTAGTCATTGGTTTTAATATCAGTAAGTCAGTGAAAGAGAGTTTTGGTCTGATCCCATCAGGGCTGTGTTTACATTCTGGGCTCCTCCCCGATGTAGAAAGCTGAAAACATGAAGAAACCCTACTGAAAAGTAGAAAGGCCGGGCCGCCTGGATCCCACAAGAATCATCACATTAAGTTTGGCTGATTTGGGTAGGCAGAATTGCTTCCTGGCTGACCACTTTTCAAAAATCATTTGCGTAAGTCCTACCGTTCCAAAGATAAATAGACTACGTCATTTTAGCTCAGATCCGTTTTGCACAACTTCTTCCTTGGCAGTTTTCCAGATGTGCCTTATCACCAGAACCTTTCTTGTGTTTGCTTTATTTTCCACACATTTCTGAAGATGTAGACACCAATACATTCAGACAAAGCTTACCAGTCTCAGCAGGACTTCCTTCTGAGAAAAAATGGCTAGAACTGGACTCTTATCAATGTTATTCATTAAATCGTCAACTCCAAATTACTACCAATCAATTACAGTCTGAACTTTGGTAGAGTGGAAGAGAAAAAGGAGGCAATTTTATTTTCTAATTAAATTTGTATTTATTTGTTAGTATCACTTGGATCCTTTCTACAAGTTAATGAAAAATCGTAATTAAAAACATAGCACTATGAGACATGATTTCATTGTGCCCTTGCTTTGAGCCCCAATCATGGGATTTTAGGGAAGTGTATGCACATTGGGTACACTCAGCTCACACTTCATGCTTTAGTTAACTGTATCTTTTTTTTAATAAGCTTGGCTACTTGACAGATTGCCTGTCTCCAAATGTTTCTGCCTGTCCAGTGAGGTCAGGTACAGCGTGCATGCTTCGGGTTTAAAGTCGATTAAACAATATCATCTTGGAGGATCTCAGAGGTCTGCTTTCTCTGTGGGGGCACCTGCCCTCTGAAATACACACAGCTATACTATGCACACATAGTTGCTTTCTTTTCCTTTTAATTGAAAGCCACCCAGAATTGCTGAAGAGACAATTCGGACAGCCTCTAAATCAGGGTTTTCCAAACTATAATAAAACCTTGGGGAGGTGGAGACAGAGTCCAGGGGAGGTGTGAAGAATCTTTTAGTTGTACATTGGTGCCCTAAATCCACCTTTCCCAAAGTTTCAATGTATTGCTTTCATTGGTAATTTGTGTTCATTTTGGTGTTTGGATTTTAAGGGGAGGAGGCTACATCAAGATTCCACTAAAGGGAAGTGTGATGGCCAAAAGTTTAGGAACCCCTGCCCTAAATCAAATGAATGAATGAATGAATGAATAAATAAATAAATAAATAAATAAGCCACAAAAACCTCCATTTGTACATTAAGCTATAAACCATGAGTACATGCACACACACACACGCGCACACATTAGAGTTGATATTTATTCTTTATTTAAGGCCCCCTGTTTCGTTTTGTTGATTCTGTTGTTTATTAGATCATTTTAGTCTGGGCTGTCTGTCTGACAATGTTTTTAGCAGTTTTTGTTTTTTCTAGCTTTGTACGCCACCCAGAGTCCATTGGAGTTGGTGGCCAATACATTTTAAAAAATAAATAAAATTTAAAAAATATAAAAAGTGAGATAAAAAGATGATGGTGATGACGATTTGCAAACCATAAGCACTGGATTCACACAATATACTAAGCCAAAACCCAACCATATTAAGAGTTAGCACACCATACGAACCCAATGTGTGTTTATGTAACATTATTATCTCCCATCTTGTACAATTTTTGGAAAAACAGAGCAGTTGTGAAATAGCATTTAACTGATTTAGACAGAACCCTTGATCTGAATGCCCCTTATTTCATCCATGTTGTTACTAACCCCCATTCTAAATTTAAGAAAAGGATATAAGTACTCCACAACAAAGACAGAGCTAAAATGAGAAACCTACCTGCAGTTTCTATCACAAAGTTTCTTTCAAAAAGGTGAGACGCTATTAAAAGATTAGAAATTGGATCAATGTGATAAAGTGACAACAGAAGTACAGTACTTTGGGAGAAGGGAGATACTAAACAACAGGTGCTTTGGAGGGAGAATAAAGGCAGATAATTTTTTTCTTCCAAGGTGCACATTTTCTTGTGACAAAGTCTACGGAGCAGCAGTTGGGTGGGCAGGAAGCAAATTTTCAGCAGAACTAGAAATAAACCTTAACAGAGACTTTCTTTGGTCTCTGTCCAAGAAGCAGGAAAATTATAGATCAATCTTATCAGTAGTCTGAACAGCCAGAGTGGCTTATGGTTAATGTTGTACCAGCGCTTGGGAGACCGAAATGCAAGTCCTTCTCAACCACTGAGCTCCCTGGGAGATTTGGAGTCAATGACAACCTCTCAGCCTAACGTATCTCACCGCGCTGTTATTATGGGGATAGAATTGGAAAAGGGAGTCATCTGTATATTGCCATAGGCTCCTGGAGGAAGGGAGAAAGAAGGAGGAGGAGGAGGAGAAAGGAAGGCTGAGAGCCATATGAAATTAGCTCAAGAGTTGTAGCTCTAGATGCTCAACTGCCCAATTCAAAGGCAAACCTGTATACTAAAAAGAGAAAGTCTCCCTCCTGATAGCTAAATGGAACCATCCATGTAGTTTTCTTGGCAAAATATGGAAGTAGTTGACTGTTGCCTTCCTCTAGGCCAGTGTTTCTCAACCTTGATGACTTTCAGATGGGTGAAGGTTGATGACTTTCAGAAGGCCAAGGTTGAGAAACACTGCTCTAGGGTCTTTCAACTTCCCAATCTGGTCTACATCCCTGGGGTTTCTGTGGTCTCCCATCCAAGTCCTAATCAGAACTAAACCTGCTTAGCTTTTTCAAGATCAGCCAAGGTCAGCTAGATGCTGCCACCTGCTGGGACAACAGATACTTTTAGAACACGAAATTAGCACAATGCTGTTCCCCCCTGCAAAAAGTTTCATATCTCACCAGGAAAAATGCAGATATTTTTGCCAAGACTGGTAGCTCTCATTAAAAATAAGAAAAAACTGTCCTGATACCAGATAATTAATATAACCTCGTATCCCATCTTGTCGATGGGTATCAGACACTGTGAAAAAAAAATGAGGAAGAGAGGGAGGCAAGTTGAACTCTTCAGTTTATTGCTGCTAACATGTCAAGCTGTGGTATGTCCTTAGGAAAATGGGAATCCCAGAACATCTCAATTCCATGTGAGATCTACACACAGGAAAGGAAGTCACAGGCTGGATGGAACACAGGGAAACAGATTGGCTCCAGTCTGGCAAGGAGTGAGAGAAGGTTGTTTACTCCCTCCTTACTTATTCAGCTCAAGTGCTGAATATATATTAAGCAAGCCTGGGTTGGAAGATGAATTGAAGGAAGAAACATAAATAACCTGCACTATGTTGATGACACTACTCTGATAGCTGAAAATGCAAAGGATCTGCCAGCTCTAGTAATGAAAGTCAAAGAGCACTGAAAAAATGGGGCTAAGATTAAATATAAAGAAGACTAAACTAATGACAACAGGCACAGTAACCAGCTTTATAACTGACAATGAGGATATTGAAGTGGTGGAGAGCTTCTTCCTTTTAGGATCAACTATCAACAGTAAGAAAACCAGTTTGGTGTACTGGTTAAAGGCACCAGATTAGAAATTGGGAGACCATAAATTTAGTCCTGTCTTAAGCATGAAATCAGCTGGGTAATTCTGGGCCAGTCACTTTCTCTCAGCCCTAGGAATAAAGCAATGGAAAACCACTTCTGAAAACGTTGCCAAGAAAACCACATAGACTTGCCAAGCAGTCACCGGGGGCCAAAGGCACAAAACAAACAAAATGAAAAACAAATCAACAGTAAAGAAACCAGCAGTCAAGAAATACACCACAGACCAGCTCTTGGTAGAATACCAATAAAGGTTTAGGAAAAAATATTCAGCTGTCAGGACCCACAAAGATCAGAATCATGCAGGCAGTGGTTTTCCCTCGACCCACTATGAAAGTGGAAGTTGGACTTTGAAGAAGCAGGATAGGAAACGCATTGATACTTTGGAGCTTTGGTGTTGGAGAAGACTCCTCAGAATACCAGGTAGGCAAGAAAACAAACAAATAGAACATCAAACAAATCAATCCAGAGTTCTTACTTGAGGCATAAATGACCAGGCTAAAATTATCATATTTTAGACATATTATACGAAGACCTTGCTCTCTGGAGCAAATTAATGGAAATGGAAATGATGGAAGGAAAGAGAAGAAGACGATGGCCAGCAATAAGGTGGATGAACTCAAGTGCAGTGGTAAGGGGTAAAACTGCTGGAAGATCAGAAGGATCAGGTTGGGGACAGATCAACCTGGAGAAAATCTATCTAGGTGACTGCCAAGAGTTGACACTGACTTGATGGCACATAATCAGTCACTGACTGTATATTCTCAGATAGCCTCTCATACATATATGATCATATGAATCGTGTTTGTCTGAGGGCATTCGTGAAACCCTTAAAATTATGATACTTTTCCGCCCTTACCCATGGTTGTAAGAGCTAGAGCGGAAAGAGTTAAGCGCATTCTCTTATCCCCAGAAAAGAGAGGTAGAGATAAGAGAATGAGACTTGCACCTCCCTGAGGAATGCAGGATGTTTGTCGGGTGACTCTGGGAATTGCTTTCACTCTGAGAAGATTCTGTAACGGGACTGAAGCCAATAAACCATGCTGAATTGAATCTGTACTGTCTCCTGGAGTTTCCTGGGCTAATCCTGACAATGGTTCAGTTAAAACTGCTTTGTTCTATTGAGGGGAAAATCTATTTACTGAGATTAATTATGCAGGGATCTAGGAACCTATCTATGTGAATTAGGATGGATTACATTAATTCAAAGTCCCAGACTGCTCATTCAGTTGGTTCTGACTAAAGCATGAGCCCAAATGAACCTATTTCAGAGGGTATCTTGAAAGGACACTGCTCTTATTCTGAAAGATGAGTTTAATTTTCACCTAAAGTTGGAATTGAATTAAATTAAATTAAATGGTTGAACTTTAGTGCACATGGGAGAAAATGGATAGTGGGAGGAGAGGCTTTAATCACCGGAAGGATGGTCTTATATAGCTTTCCTCCAAATGTCATCTGATAGCCTTAAGCCAATATGGCCTGTAGCTTTCATAAACACTGCGGTTTGTTGACAGTAGTGTCCCAAGGTCTGGATCCTGGAGCCACAATGCAGTGCTCTACAGCCTGTATTAACACTCAGAAAGCAAGAGGTGGAGGTGGAAGCAGAACATTGTTCCAACATCTGCCTACAGGGCTGGTGTAGCTCACCACTGCATGCTTTAAACAGGTATTAGAGTTGAGCCAGTTGAACATGTAAATTGTTATAGAAGCTCTTATCATCCCTCATCCTCATCATCATCCTCATCCTCTGTCAGTCATTCCTACTGCAAAATCATACACACTCCCAGGTGTCAATGCATTTAGCCTCAATGCAGCATAGAATCATGCAGTTGAAGGGGTCTAAGACGTCATAAGGTCCAACCCCCTGCACACTGCAGGACTCACTACACCATCCCGGATAGATTACTCTCCAGCCCCTGTTTGAAAACTTCCAGTGAAGGAGAAGAAACCATTTAATTATTAGTTCTTTGAATATAAGACCAGTTAACAGCCACCTACAGAACTCTTCCACCCAAGAATGTTCATAAGTGACCTAACAGAAAGATTTTTACAATCTTTGGCAACCAACAAACCTCTTCTGCACTGGAAAGTTACTTAGTATGGTCATGAAACATTTACAACCCAAAAACCTAGCTCAGAGACCTTTAACAGCACAATACATCAATCCTGAGCCATACGTATTGTAACCTCTATAGCAGTATTTCTCAGCCTCAGCAGCTTTAAACCGTGTGGACTTCAGCTCCCAGAATTCTCCAGCCAGCATGCTGGCTGGGTAATTCTGGAAGCTGAAGTCCACACAGCTTAAAGCTGCTGAGACTGAGAAACACTGCTCTATAGGGTGATTCTTTCACGTACCAATTTCATTTATATTCTTTTTCTCCAGGAAGCTCACATCACGGCTCCATTTTATCCTCATAATGATCCTGTAAGATAAGATAGAGACTTGGACCAAGGCTTCATAGCTGAATGGTGATTTGAAACTAGCTCTCCACAGTCCTAGCCTACCTCTAAATCTGCTCCCCTCTAAAATATACTGAGAATACAAGTCTACCAAGCTGGCTGGGACTTCTGAGAATTGTTGCCCCAACACATCTCGAGGACATCAGTTTCGGGAAGGCTGGCCTAATAATTACACTGTGTGCTGTAAATATTTAACAGCATATGCAACACATGTATTGCTCTTTGCTCGATGCTTTCTGAGAAAGCTATAAATCTTAATAAATTATTACAACCCAGTTGCCAATGCCATTTTGCTAGCAGTCCAATCAGAACATATTGCTGTAGATTTACTCTTCACTGACTCTGCAACTGGACATGCTCCAAAAGTGTTAATTATACTTGCACTCCTAGGGTTCCTTGGCTCATCAGCATCCTTTAGTGTGTGTCGATCACTTACACACATTTCACCAACAGAAGCGCCAGCTGCAGAGTGTGACTGCAGCCTAGCTCCAAAATGGGGAAATTAGACGGTGGCAGCTGTCCTAAAAATAGATTTATGATGATGAATTTTTCCCATCAAGATTCTTAAAATCAGGAGCAGGAAGAGGAAGCAAGAAGTTTCACTTCCAGCCCAAGACTGAGTTGCTCCAAAATGCACATACATACCTATCATGGGTATGCTTTCCTGAGTAAGCAACATTATGCAAAGTGCAGAAAAGGAGTAAGAGATAGTAACAGAAAACACAGTTAAATCTAATTTATACCAAGCCTCCCCATACCTTTCTATCCCTGCTTTAACTACCTCCACACCCTGCTTCATATACTGTCATTTATTGATGAAACTTCTCACCTCTCACTTCACTTCACCTCTGTCCATCCGTGACTTTCTCCATTTTCCCCTTCCTGTCACTTCCTGGCTATGTATTCATCAACTCTACCTGTGAGATCAGGGCATCATTTAAATCAATTACATTCTTCCCCTTTTTCTTAATTTCACAGACACTCATTGTACCTACTTTTCTTTTATCTTATTCATTAATTGATGCTCTTCATCATTCATCTACTCTTATATTCCAAAGTTAATCTTCCACTGTCACCACCAGATCAACCACAGATACTGAAAATACGCATAAGCTTGCCTAGACTTTTCAGGTTAGAGGCAAGTTAGAAACCTTAGCACAAAAATACGTGTTATCACTGCTGTGTTTCCTGCATGCTGCTGCTTCTCGCAAATGAAGTATAGTTCTTGGCTAACCTTCCCAATTATTTTGTTGGTGGTGAATATTAAAACATATTAAGATACCCGCAGGCTGAAGCGCACGTTCCAAGTCCAGACTTCATGAAAATGAAATGAATTGAGATTAACGTGGATCAGTCAACATGAGTTATGAGCAGCATGTCAACACTGCAAGATCGTGCACAAATGCTATTCAGACAATTAGCACGGCATGTAGTCAGATCAAGACCTTGGGATGGGGAGTGTAGCATAAGGCAATTTATCTCCCATTGTAGATACAGTAACTCCTGCTGTGGTCCTCATTCAATTTCCTTCCCTTCCAAGAGCTGCTGCTTGCATGGGATGGGTGGGCGGAGAGCAATAAGCATGAATATTATAGACCATTTCTGATATCATACTAATTAATACATTTGGGATGTATGGGTTAAAATGTACAGGCCCACTGAAATCAGCAAACCTTAAGAGGGTCATGACCGGCTTATCTTCCTGATTTTATTATGTCTAAGCATGATTAAGTCTGCATCCAACCTAGTAAGTTTTATTCATTCTAATTGTTTATGTTTATGCTTTCTTAATATTGTATTTCCAAATCCACAGGAAAATCTAAAGGCCTGAAAGGAGCATTGCAGTAATGATCAAATATATGAGTTCTAGGAGCTACCAGAGCTGAGCTGCGAGATTCTAACTCTGGATTTCTGCAGCATAGATATCATGGAATGTAAGGGCTGGGAAGGGACTTCAGAGATTATCTATTCCAACCCTTGGCTCAATGCAGGATCCACTAGTACAGCATCTCTGATAGATGGCCATTCAACTCTGTTTGAACACCTCCAGCAAAAGAGAGTCCACCACCTGCAGTCTGATTCACCACTGAAGAGCTCTTACCATTAGGAATTTTTCCTGATGTTCAACCAAAATTTACTTCCTTGTAATCTCTTGTTCTGTCCTGTGGAACAATTCTGCCCTGTTTTTACATAACAGCCATTCAGATACTTGTAGACAGTTATCATATTTCACTTTAGTCTTCTTGTCTCTAGGCAAAAGATACCCAATGCCTCCAACCATTCCTTTTAAATTCTTCCTTCTGGATTCTTTACTGTCTTGCTGTCCTTTGGACATGCTTTAGTCAGTCAATCTCCTTCCTAAAATGCAGTGCCCGGAGCTGGGTAGAATATTTCAAGTTTGGTCTGACCGATCCAGAATAGAGAGGACAATGGCTTCTCTTGACACTTTTTTCTTTTTGCATCTGCCTTCCACTGTTGACTCATGTGCATCATGTGATCTACCAAGACACTCAGATCCTTTTTCCATATCCTGCCACCCAACATGGGCTCCCCACCATCTGACTGTTTTGTGCAAACACATCTTATAAGTCATTCTGTTTTTAGCTTTTAATATAACAGTTTTAAACAACACACCATTCAGATCTTAAAGCTACTTCCACAAGAGGACCTGGTGGTGGTTTGAAGAGAGGCTTGGAGAAACCAACAGCAGCTATCTACAATTTCCAGTGTGGAAAGCAAGTCATTGAATAGGAGGGCTGTGAAATGCTTTCTATTCCAATGCCACGTGATCCTGGGGTGCTAAATTCATGTGCTCCAAAGCAATTAAATAGTTCCTAGAAAAGAGTGCTAAGGTACTCTGTGCCCTATCTGTTTCTGACACCTAGTTGTACAAGCAGCTGCAGTACATCAAGCTGGCATCAAAATGGTGATGTGCACTGGCTTCCTGATCTCCAGGAATCATTTAAATCAGATTTAAATCGTGGATTTTGTGTAATGATGGGACGCCTCATGATTCTTCACTTATCCCTCTTTGCAGATGCCTACAAAGACTGACCCCTGCAGGTATAAAATGCTGGACTAAATTTAGACTATCAGATCTGGGCTTCCAACATCCGAATGGCAGCAAAGAGGTACAGAAACGTTAACTCTCTGCTTTCACCTAGTGGCCATCTGGATTTTTACAGCCCAGATCTTCTAGCCCTAATCATCTTTTCATCAAATCCTACAAGCTGTTCTTACATTGTGTTTACAAGAGAAAGTATTTACAATTGAAGCCATACACATTTATTATGGCAGAAGCTTTCCTGAATACCTCCTGCTTCCTCAGATGTAAGAAGTGTTATTTAATGCACAGATATTCATAAATTGGGTTGGCACAGCATGCTAACTTTAGAATCCTCATCCAGATTTTTGCAGCCAAACACAATATGGTATCCCAAAAGGCATCAGGCTAGAAACCAGGAGACTCTGAGTTTTAGACCCGAGGCACAAAGCCACTTCTGAAAATCTTGCCAAGAAAAATGCAAGGACTAGTCCAGGCAGTCGCCATGAGTCAAAACTCACTCAAAGGGGTGCACACACACACACACACACACACACACACACACACACAATGCAAAACCAAAATGAACTCCACTGGGACTTAATATGTTGGCTTAGACCACACAACACAGTAAGATATAATGCAGTTTGCTTGATTTGAACTTAGGCACTGAGCTTTCTAAGTCATTCATTATGGTTTTGCAAATAGTCATTATCAGATAATATTCAAAGAGCAAGTTTTATTTTATCATTCCAGCTGATTTTGCAGATGCGCCCATGTAACAGTGCAGAAAACTGTACTGAATGGCAAAGAAAATGGTCAGCCTTTCCATCAAAACACTTGCTCTCAGTGTAACCGTTGGGTCTGCTGCTTTTATGATTGCTTGCACTTTAATTGGCTTTTCAAAAAAATATTCTTTTACGGAATCATGTTTTTTAAACTATTGGCACAGAAACACAGTAAGTCAATAGAGCAATAAGCCTCCTGTCGGCCTTCAACGGCCTGACGGGCCACATCACTCTCAGCCTAGGCACGATGGGACTTGTAATCCAACACCGCTACGGAACATGGGTGAAAGAAGGCTATTCAGGTTAATATTTGGGCCCCCTTCCTCCCATTTTCTACGTCACAAATAAAACGGAGGGGCATGCACGGGGCATCACGGGAATCGTAGTTTCACAGGTACGATGACGTAAGAGGACGTACCAACGCTTCCCTTTCTCGGCTTGCCAAGGATTCTTTCTCATAAGGCAAAGGGGTGGGCCTGTTTTTTTTAATGCATGCAATAATTATTACAGCTGATCGAATTGCTCATTAGGTAGGAGGGCTCCACGGATCTACCGCGCGCGCCTCTCGTCTCGCCCAGCGCCGGAAGTGACGCCCAGTGGAGGGGCGGGCTCGCCGGTGTCCAGAACGCGGAAGCGCCGGGGACGGGGGGGAGGGGGAGCGGAAGGCGGGTTTGAGCTGTTGCGTTGGGTCGCGGCGGAGCCTCGCCTCAGGAGAGGGGCTGAGGCGGCCGCGAGGAAGACTGGGGCCCGGCAGCCGCCGTCCGTTCTCCCTCGCTCGCTCCACCCCATCCCGGGGATCCTGCCATGAATGTGGACGTGGAGTTTCACATTCGCCACAACTACCCTTGGGCCCGCCTCCCCGCCAGCGTTAAGCAGGTACTGACTGACTGACCCCTCCCGCTACCCGTACGCAGCAACGCCCCCTCCTGCTGCTGGAACTGACCCCTCGGGCTGCCCGTAGCCCACCCGGGCTAAGCCAGAAGCCGAGCCGGCGTCCCCCGTTCGTCCGGGCTGGGAGCTCCTCTTCTGCCCCCCTCCCTTCCCGACGTAGCGCAGCCTTCTCGGCTTGGCGCCCCCACGCGGGCGGGCTGCGGCCCCCATTTCCCCCGAGCAATAGGCCCCCTTGGCTGGGAACCGGGGAGCTGCAGTCCGAGGAGGCTGAGGCAGCGCTGGTCAGCCCCAGCCCCAGTTTCTGCCCCCTTGCAGGGCAGGTGCGAACCCTGCGTCCTTCTCCTGTGTAGGGGAGCAGCGCCGAGCTCTCTCTCTCTCTGCCCAGGCTGCAAGAGGCTGGCCGGCTGAGAGTCTCTCTGGAGCTCCGTTAGCGTGGCTCTAGGGCGGTGTTTCTCAGACTTGGCAACTTTAAGGCACGTGGACTTCAGCTCCCAGAATATTGCTGCTGGGGAATTCTGGGAGTTGAAGTCCACACGTCTTAAAGCTGCCAAGGTTGAGAAACACTGAATGTGGGACATGGGCTTCGGTTGCAGAGGATTGGCCGTGGAGCCTCCATTTAAGATGCAAAAGGTTGCATGGGTGACATTCTCTGTGCAAATCATGTGCGTTTCCGCTCAGCGCTGGGGTACCTGTAGCTCTACACAGGAACCTGTTACAAGTCACATCTAAACCGAGTTGGCACAACACTCTAAATTAAAATGCATTTGGCTCACTTGGATTAAATAGTTTGTGCAAACAGCATTACTAGTTTATAGTCCAGTTAAGAATTGGATTAGCTCAGTAAAGTGTGGCTAAGCAAATCATGGGTTAGTGAGTTGTGCAGACACAACTACAAAGTCACTAAGTGCTATTGATTGATTGATTATGTGCCATCAAGTCATTTTCAGCTCCTAACGACCACACCGATAGAGTCTCTCCATGATGATTTGTCCCTAACCTGGTCTTTCAGGTCTTCCAACAGTGCACTCATCGCCACTGTAAATGGGTCCACCCTGTTTACTGCTGGTTGTCCTCTTTTCTTTTCTTCCACCTTTCCCAGCATCAGAGATTAAAAGAGATGACCGTTCTTGTACACAGACATAGAGTGTACACATATGATATGAAAGAGTTATATTCTGAATGTTGATAGAAGTTATTCTTTATGGCAGAATTGCATGCATTTGTTATACACCACCCAGAGTTACTTTGTTGAGAGGGCAGCTATATAAATACAATAAATAAATAAGTTTTGCAAGCTGGTAACTTTATATCATTCATATCAGTGCCACATTATTATCTTAATTACATTTTATTTATTTTATTTATTTATATTTCAAATTTGGACACCACCCATCTCACGAAATTTATTTTCTTAGTATTTTTTAGTAGTGAAATACCAGCAACTGCAACACCAACAGAAAGTGGTTATATAGTGAGAAAAAGAACATTATAGTAATTAACATAAACATTGTACCAAAAAAGGAAAAAAATCACAAAAAATAAAAATGCATATAATGTCCAGTTTGTATTGGGATAAAATTAATCTTTAAGCTTATTGCTAAAAGTAGATCTGATTTTTCATTTTTAGAACATAAAGACTTAAGAACTAGAAAACAGACTCATATCTTGAATCATATCATTTCTTACTATCAAGAAGTTTCTTTCCATTTACACAAGATTATATTCTTTGTTATGCACCTTGGTAGAGCCAAAGTTCTTCATGAAGTGACAAATTCCATGTTTCAGGAATATAGTTCAACATCATCTTTACACGTTTAGCTATTACATTTCTTTCCAAAAGTGTATTAACATATGCTATGATTTGAAACCAAAATAAAGTTGTAGTGGGACAAACCAAATTCATTTCAGTTAAAAATTCCTCAGATTGCCTACAATTCCAGCAGAAAATACCTAATGTCCAACACTTTCTAAACTTTCTTTGAGAGTTCCAATAGATATTAAATAATATTTTCTGATTAATTAATTTCATTCTTAAATCATAAATATATTTTATGTGTTTTAAAATCTGGACCCATTGATTTTCCAAGATTGGATATTCCAATTCCTTGTTCCACAGTTCCTGTATAACAAATAATAACTTTCATTCTGCTTTTTGGTTCTTTATAAAATTGGATTGTTGGTTTCAGTTTAAGTGCTGCATTATAATCAGTGTGTTCTCTTTCACTAGCCTCAGATGCAAACTGGTCTCAAGAACATATGGGTAGGCAGCGGCAACATTTAGTAATAGCATCTACAAGGTCATGTGAAGACCTTTTTGCACTGTTCTCAAAAAAGTCTGCAGTAGAAGGGATATACTGCATACAAATCATGTGATATTTGAATGCTAAAAACCAATGCATTTTTGAAATTCATGCTGATTCCATTCACAAAATTGTATCTGTGCTGACCACAAGTTCTGTACTAGATAAATATGCAAGTCCAGGGTCATTACAGCTTACCCTCATAAGGCTAAATGAGGACAGTAATTGAATACTCTTAGCCAGCCTCAGTTAAGAATTAACATTAACAATCTTTTCAGTAATGTTTTCTGCAGCTGTTGATTTTCAAAATAATGTGCAAATTGGTTTTAAGAATTGGTTTTATTTGGACAAAAATCTCCAACTACTTTTTAGCATCACATTTTATAACAACCTTTTAGGGTAAAGATATGTTAAAACACCTTTGTTTTACTACAAGTCAGTCGTGCATATTTGCTGAAAAGTAAGCCATTAAGATGAGCGGTACTTTCAAGCACTTTATGCTGAAAGAGTGGATATTAATATCTGAACACTTGAGTGTAGCATAGTTCATCAATTTTCAGTAGCTTATCTTAATGAATGTAATTTGTTTGTTTCATAGGGTCTTGGAAACTCACAACGAGAATATGAAAAGCAGGTTGTGCTCTACAGTATCCGCAATCAACTACGGTACCGAAATAACTTAGGTGAATAAAGAAATACAGATTTGGGAAAGGGAAAATGTTTTGTTAACTGCTATCCATAGTGACCACACAGGGAAAAAAATCCATTATAACAGATTTTTTGTTGCTGAAATACATTGACCAATTTACAAAGGAGGATCAAGAAATTACACAGTTCTTAGGAATTTCTGTAAAACATTATAAATTATGAGACAAGCAGCTAAGAGCAAGATAACGGGCAATTGTTGTTCTGTTAGAATTTTACAGATGTGGACAGAAATAGACCCATTGCTTCTATTTGTAAGCTGTCTTGAATCTGAGCAAAATGGATGAGATACGTGCCTTTAAAATAAATACTCTGAAAGATTTTAAATGTATTAAGATAAAAGTAATATTCATTGAATTCTTTGGATTGGTGTATTGGTCTTCTTTGTTAATCATTTCTACAATTTAGGATCTGAGTAGTGGCCAAAAATTATTTACCAAGGTTTTTTGGTTATATTTTAATTTTAATGATTAAACATTTTAATTATGGAATTTAATTCTGGTTTGATCTTAATTCCATCCATGTTATTGCTATGTCTTATACTCTGTATTTTTATCATTGCTGAAAATAGTCTTGACTATTGCAATAAACAGGTAGGTATTAATTCAATTATAAATTAAAAAGATAACTTTTCTCCCACTGAGCCACAGACTTCAGTACACCAACCTTTCCATCGTGTTTTGACTTTCTTATTTGCATAGATACAGAGTATTGTTCAAATTTGTGCGCCACTGAACCAGTTTGCCTTGAAAAGTCTTTATACCCGCTTCACGCCCCATTTAAAAAAGGGATTACATGGTTAACTAATTTAAGAACACTGTTTTAACATTTCATTTCTCCCCTAGTTAAGCACATCAAGAAAGATGAACGCAAATACTACGAGGATTTGTTAAAATATAGCAGAGATCATCTTATGTTGTACCCTTACCATTTGTCTGACATCATGGTGAAAGGCTTGAGGATAACACCTTTTTCATATTACACAGGAATAATGGAGGTAAGTGTGACCACCTGACCCCTCCTGCTCTCAATTATAATAACTCTCTCTGCAACCATTCATGATTCAAGAGAAAGTTCATTTATTGAGATTAACGGTACAGATCCAAAGCACTGCTAAGACTGAGCCCGCACGGGCCAAAAGTTGCTTTTCCCCTCTTCTCTCCTCCTCCCCTCATCCCCCTGCCACCTTAGTTGTCTCACATTCTCCTGTTGGTACGACCTTGAGCGTTCCAGGCTTGTGATAAGAGTCCATCTGCCTGTAACGGTCCAGCATCCATCTTCTCATGCTTTATATTCTCCCCCCCCCCCATGTCTTTTAATGGCAGAACCTCAGCAAGCAAAAAAGCAATCTAGCTAGCAAGTAGCTTAATTAATAGTTTGCCAGAAAATTGCGAGGATTCTGACAGTGAGTTTAGAGAAACACTTAAAAAGAGATCCGCTGTTTCCTTCTGTTGCAATGTGACGCTTGCCTACTGGAAACACGTGTCCTCAGTTAGCTTTTTCTTAGACTGCTGCTATGCATCAGGGAACGCCAAATCCATTGAGCCGCATTAGTATTGCATTTGGGCCTTGCCACTCAATTTCTCCGATCAAGGAAGCTACTTGGAAGGCATAAGCATGCATAAGGGGAAGAGATTCAGCGGGCGGCTGCTTGCCATAGAAGTTAGTGCCTGGCTCTTTTCTAGTGACAGCATCATTTTATAAGATACAAGACTTAGGATTTGCAGTACCTACTGATATAGCATCAGTGTACAGCAGTGTTGTCCAAACTTGGCCACTTTAAGATGAGTGGACTTCAACTCCCAGAATTCCCCAGCCAGCCATGCTGGCTGGGGAATTCTGGGAGTTGAAGTCCACTCATCTTAAAGTGGCCAAGTTTGGACAACACTGCTGTACAGCTGTGAAGTTTAAAAAGTGCAATGATTGAAACTGACTCTGCATCTCTTTTTCTCTTTACAAAGGACATAATGAACAGTGAAAAAAGTTACGATTCATTACCTAATTTTACTGCTGCAGACTGTAAGTATAAACTCACATTCTGTTTACGTGGGCTCAATACATGCCTATTTTTTTAAAAAAAAAGAAATAAGAATCTGCTAGTTTCAAAAGCACAGCTGCATGATAGTTCCTCTTTTTTTTTTGAAGTTGCAACACTTGTTTAAGAGAGCTTTTGAAGTTAAAAGTAAATGTCCCCATCTGAAAACAGAACAAAAGAGACAGTGATAAGAAAATAACACTGAGAAAGTTAAGAAATAAATTTCCAGCCTATCGCATGACTCTTAAATAGTTGTTTATTGTCTTAGCTGTAAACCGTAATAATTATATTTAGATTATTTAGATCATTCGCCTGTAATCGCTTTGCTGTCCTTAACACAGGCTCTTAATAGAGTTAGCTGTCAGCAGAGCAGCCATTGAAGCAGTTGCTCTGAATAATGTTCCTTTGTTTAGTTTTCTGATCATCTCACCATTAATTAGATTGCTATAACTTATAGTGAGTGTCTTTCTCACTAAAAACCCTGGTTTTTCTTCCTCTTTTCCATTGTTCAAATACAGATCTTGGATTAAAAGCTCAGAATTCTAGGACAAACTTATAAGACAATGATTGTCTTTGATAAAAGCTTTAACAAGTATATATATTTTTTGAGATCTCCAGGCCGCAGGAGAATTAAGGAAGCCTTCTTTGTTCCAAGGCAATAATGACTACTTTCAAATGTGGATATCTTTCAGATTAAATTCTTATGCATCTTTTGAATCAACTTAATTGATGTTTAGATTACATGCTAGAAACGCATGATAATTCCAGACAAAATGCTTGTTTTCAACCAACCAGAATATAATGACTGTCTCCAACTGAATGTATTGTAATGACATTATTGAGATGCATCATCTTATCGATAATGCATCTACTGTTTTTGCCCTTTTTAAACGTGCCTTTTTGGTTATAAAGCAAAGGAAGAAGCAATGCTGCATATAAGTAATACTTTCTCTCAAAATAGGTTTCCAAATATAGTTCTGTTTTAAGAGACTTATCTTTTTTTTCCCCCCCAGGCTTAAGGCTTCTTGGCATAGGAAGAAACCAGTACATTGATCTGATGAACCAGTGTAGGTCATCAAAAGTATGTATTCTGATTTTCTCCACTTGATCTACTACTGACCTCTAGTCTAGAGGTTGATATTAAAACAAGTATGTATACATAATAATAGTTTCAAGTATGTTCATACTTGGTAAACATCTATAATATGCCTAACCAGTTTTTCTTGCAACCTAAAATAAGAGTTTGCAGACTTCCACTTCTTTGGCTTGGTGAGTTTGAAAAGCACTTATGAGGCTGCCATCAAGGACAGTTTGTTTTGGCAGATTACAGATGGCTGTTTATGGGGCATCGGCTTGCCATAGTGGGCATGCAATCATCTGTAGTCTTTGCCAAGTTACAAGGGTCATTTTTCTAGCCCGTGGCTTTCCCTCAGTTTCTGATGAGTGGCAGTAAATATCCTGCCATCATCTGGCACAGCATAAATATATATATATTTGTGGATTAAAAGTATGCCTTGCCTTCAGCAGAATATGCTAAGGACAGCAGAGAATAATAATAAAACAACACTGTACCACTGATCAGATGATATTATAAATGTGTGACAGAATCACATTCCCAGAAATAAAAGTATTCCAATAAGAGAGGAATAAAATGTAGCTGAAAATGTTTAAAGTCTTAGGAAATCAAAAAGATCTCTGGCTCTCAGAGACAACTTGGAAAGTGACATGTATGCCTCACTCCAGAGAGATTTCTGAAGCCAGCAAAAGGAAAAACAGACCTCCCAGTTATCGCTGCCTTGCTCAATTCCCTGGAAAAGGGCTTCTAATGAAAGTCTCAGCACATGGACAGGTACTTATATGAGAGAGCTTGCTTTCTTTCATTTATGGCTTTAAAGGTAAACCTCTCCATTTTTCGGTTACATCCTAAAATGAATTGGCAGCTAATAAATTATTTCAGCATTGGCTAAGAAGAGTCCCCTAAGGAACCATACTCTGTATTCTGTTTCCATCCAGTCATCAATGGCAGGTCCACGTAGGATACGGTGCAGTAAGGGGAACAAGGGCTTTTAGGTGACCATCTAAGGCAGGGTTCTCCAAAGTGGTCAGTATTGGCCCCCAAGGGTTGATGGGACTATTCAAAGGGTCAATATTATTATTATTATGATGGTTGGTTGTACAGTTATCCAGATGCTTAGACTGGATTTGGCATTTTTATCCACCTATCAAGTATTATTATTATTCATAGTTAAAGTAGTATTTATTAAATTATTTTCATATAATAAATGTTTGGGGGTTGATGAACAATCTGAAACTTCACAAAGGGGTCAATGAGCTGAAGAGTTTGGGGACCCCTGATTTAAGGCTTACTTTGTAGGCTCTGGAGATCTATAATTTGTAAATGCCCCACCCCTATGTATTTAATATCATTGTCTTTGGTTTATGGAAAGATAAACAAATGCTTGTTCTCAGCTAAATGTGTGTGCGTCACTTAAAAAGAACTTGGATCTGTGCAGGTGAAATTGAAAAATGGACCAGAACGTCCTACACTTGCTCACTTTCAGTCTACGTGCTTTAAGTGCAGTGAAGCAGTCTGTAGAGAACGTACTGTGGAAGTAATTTCCAAGGCTCGATGATAAGGACAGTCTCACCAGGGGAAAGGGATAGTGTGCTTAAAGACTTGAATGTGCTGTATTTGAAAACATAGCTTCCTCTGTTTTATGTGCTAGCAAAATTAGTTGTTTTCTTGTTATCATTGCAATACAGGTAGTCCCCAGTTTAAGAATGAGTTCCGTTCCCAAGGTGTGTCCTTAAGTCAAATTTATATGTACGCCGGAACTGTATTATTATATAATACTGTATAAGTGGTGTTATGTAATGAACTTGAACCATTGTGTATTTAACTTGAATCGGTGTGTATTTAACTCAAATTGTGCTACAATAGCTCCATTCTTAACTATGGGTCATCTGTAACCCAGGCATTCTTAACCCGGGGACTACCTGTATACTTTCTCAAATGTGCTTTACCATTTCAGAAATTTTTTAGAAGGAAAACTGCTCGTGACCTGCTACCCATGAAACCAGTAGAAATTGCCATAGAAGCTTGGTGGGTTGTACAAGCTGGTTATATCACAGAGGATGACATCAAGGTATAAATAAAATAATTTGTACAGCTTAGCCAGAGTTATGCTTTGTAGGTAGACTGCTAATGAAGTTTACCCCCATTTCCAGATCATGAACCTAAGAAATTGTGCTGTTACGATCAGAAAATTCCTTGTGGTGAATTATGCTTGATAGAGTTGCTTGAAAATTACAGCAATAATGATCTTTTATAGCAAATGGATCACATTGTCTTTTGTATTCTGCTTAGGCTACTTACTGTGGTTCACATCATTTACATTCCTCTGGAAAAATTACATGTATTCTTTTGAATCAGCTGCTGCAAAGCAAATGTACTTTTTCCCTATGGGAAGGTACAAATATAATACTGATATCTAATATTCAGAGTTAAATTATTTCTGAATGTGTGAGTTCCACTTAACTGTCATAGTTAGTACTATAAAACATTGTCTTCCTAATCTCTTTTTAAGAATATTTTAACATAAGTAGCTGTAGCTTATGTTTGAGTCCATAAACTAATTAAGCAATGTTTGAAAAAAATATATCTTTAGATATCTGTACCTTGCTACAAAATACAATTTCATTAAATGGTCCTGAATTAACATTATGATAGGGAACAAGCATTTTCCTCTAGTGGAATTTTTATTGTAGCACTGAGTCCAACAGTGGGTTCTCAGCATAGTCATAAATTGTGTTCTTCATTGCCCAATCTAAATGCTACATCAAATAATTTTTAAAACCCTGTGTATTAGTATAAGTACATTATTTAATATACACTTTTCTCATTAGATATGCACTCCCTCTGAAAAAACTGCAGTTGATAAAATCATTGATTCAGGTCCTCAGCTTGCTGGAGCCCTAGACTACAATGTTGTTCACAGTGAGTGTTTTTTTTTTTCCTTCAAACAGAAGAATAATTTCTGCATATGATTTTTGTTATAGATTTAAGTTAAAAGGTTGGAAAACTTGCATATTAGAGAGAATCAATGATTAGGGAATAATTTGGGCATTTATCTGGGGCTGTATGAGTTTTCTTTTTTGCCTTTTTAGAGCAGCTGATCCCAGGGCTGGATCACATATTATTTGGGATTTCCCTTCAATTTAGAAAATAATTTTGCTGTGTCATATTTGCCAATAGCCTTAATAATTAAAAACTCTTCCAGCTCATGGAACAAATGTCTCAATTGTCTGAATCATGCTGCTGGAATTTACTTGCAAATTTGAATCTATCTGAGATATCTGAGCACCACACAGAACCAATAAATTATTTGTATGACACTTGAGGTTTTACCACAGTTATGTGTGAATATTGATAATCAGTGAAACCACAATTTAACAGAACCAATTTAGTGGACTTTGAATGCAGTTAACCAGATTTCTGTCCAGACATCCTACTGAAGGCAATTAAATTTATATTAATTTCACATCATTTCTGGTAATTGGCATAATAATGTAATTAACCACAAATGATATCATTATGCGAATAAATAGCTGCAAATGACATAATTGGCAATTTAACAGGCATTTGGAAATAACAGGCATGTCCCCTTTCTACTGGTCTGTTACAGCAAGGTTTCACTGTAGATATTTTACATGCTTTTTCAGCTAAAATGTTGTCTTTTTTCAAGCTCTTCAGAGAACACAGTTGTGAAATTTACACTTAATTCTTGTTCAGAACGTTTATATTTGGATTTTGGTGGAGTGTATTTTAACGTACATGGGGTAGAGTTGTAACTATAACTTTTCAGCCATTTTTATTTTAGAACTTTCATCTGAATATCTTCAAAGGAAATCTCTTATCTAAAAAGCAGTATGGTTAAACTGTTGGCATTGTATTTTTTTCCCCCCTAGTCTAATATTAGTTTCAGTCTTGGGGAAAAAACCCTGTTTGAGGAAGGATGCTTTGGAGAATGAATTTTGCATCTCTCAGGTCTGTGCCACGTCCTACCTTATTAGCTCTTCCATGCGATACTGTGCCATGCATGCAGTAATTTGGAATAAATTTTGAAATATCAACTGGATTTAATTTGAATAGGAGAAAAATGTAAACATAACTGTTAGTGTTTCACATGCCATTTTCTGAAATCTGTCTCACTTTCTTAGTTTCTCAGTACAATAAACTGACTGAAGACATTACATGATAATGTGTTATGATAATGGGGTTATTTTTTGTATCCATAGGCTTATATAATAAGGGATTTATCTACCTTGATGTACCAATATCTGATGACAGTTGCATAGCAGGTACGTATAACTGTTTTTTAAAGAAACCTGTTCAGTACAACTGATACAGGTAAACATGTAGTAATTCAATTTGTTGGTTACCATAATGATGGGGAATTTCAGATTTCAGTGAAGAGTTTCATTCTGTACCAAAACACTTACTTTGATATTCCTGCATGTTCCATAATTTAGCTTTGTTGGCTGAACCTAATCATAGTTAGAAGAGAAGGAGGAAATAATACTCGATCCAGCCATGCATTATTTCATTACCCTCCACTATATACCCTTCTGAGCCTTTTTGTAAGCTAAAGAGAAAAATGTGAGCAAATGCATTTGCTTCATTATCAGTTTTAACAGCAGTAGTAAAAGACCAATAAATAAAGTCCAAAGGCAACAATTGCATAGGAATCTTACATGAAAATCTTTTCGTTGAAGAGCCTTACGGTAGGTATGTGATGAATATGTTCCATTTACACATTTGATATTTGGTAAAGTACAAGTAGAAAAATAAGTGTAAGTCTGTGACTGTATTTCATTCATTTATGAAAGGCTGATTTCTCCTCTGCAACAGAGAAGCAGGAATGAGAATTTTACTGTATATTCTTACTTTGATAAATGGCATTTCTTTTTATGCCTAACAATATCCTTAAAACATAGCTTTTCTTTTCAGTGCCGCCACTTGAAGGATTTGTTATGAATAGAGTACAGGGAGATTATTTTGAAACTCTGCTGTACAAGATATTTGTTTCCATAGATGAACACACAAATGTTGCAGAGGTAAGTCATTCTTTCAGTACTTCTCTGAGGCTATAAATCAATATCTGCTGGGAAGCATTTGTTTATTATTCTATTTTTAAAAAATATATGTTGTATATGTATTGAACTTTAATTCCTGCTAGCTACCCAGAGTCCCATTGGTGAGATGGGCAGCCATAAATAAATAAATAAATAAATAAATAAATAAAATTGGTTGTTCTAGTTGATTGGCAACAGTTCTCCAGGACTGCAGACAGATGTCCTTCCCTGGTTCTTGGTGCAAAGTACATGTTCTACCAGTGAGCTGCAGCCCTTTTTCTGCCTCTTGGTTTTAATTAATCCCATATCACTGATTGATTTATTATATTTATACACTGCTCAACTCCATCATAATTCTGGAGAGCATATAATATAAAACTTGAAAGCAAACAATACAGAAAATAATCATCTGGAAAAATAATAAAATCTCACAAATCAGTCATCCCAAAAGGGGTCTGCCACCAGTCTAGCCCAAGGCCTGGGGAGAGAGCCAGGTTTTAAGAGCTTATTTAAATAAGATCAGGGTGGGGGCCATATGAATCTCCAGGGGGATGTCATTCCAGAGGGCAGGTGCTATGACAGAAAAGGCCCGCTTCCTGGCTCCCATCAGTGACATTGGTTCAAGATCTTGACAGGTTCATCCAGTCAGACCAGAAGATGTATAGCTGGGTATCATCAGCATATTCTGATCCTAAACCAGCGATGACTTCACCCCAGACAGCCTCATGTAGATGTTAAATAAGAGAGTCAAGAGCATAAGGAGGCTCTGGCTCAATCTTTCCCCCCTGCCAAAACTAACTGGACCCAACCATAGAGAAAGAAGGAGAACCACCAGAACATTGTGCCTGCAACTCCTAATTGGTATAGAGAGTAAGGAAGTTGACCTTGAGGGAGATATGAAGGAACTGTTGCCTAGGCAAAAGCAACTGAATAATTTTTAAGGTCCAGACCAAGAGAACATTTAGAAGAGGCAGACACCTCCCTAATTCACTGAACTATAAGGAGGAGGAGGAGGTACAGTAAAAATAGACTTGCAATATTCTGTTGTTATAATAAATCTCAATAAAAGTTTTAGCCTTCCTGAGTTGGTTTCCTGGTCTGGTCTACCTAGTGGGGCTGACGGTCTTTTAGACAATCCAGAAGGATACCATCCTGGCTCTACCAGGTCATCAGCAAGCATGACCAGTGCTTCCCAGTGCTATGTGCCAGAGTAGTATAAGTACATACTTTTTTTAATGGGGTTTGATCAGATAAGAAAGTGCTGAGTCATTATGACATCACTGGGGATAGCGTCAAGGTGGCGCCCGTGGGCGCCTGATGGCCAGCAGCTGTGACATCTCAGGCGCCTGCGGGCACCATGCAGTCCAACAGAAGTGACGTACGTGGAAGTGTCGCCGCGGGTGCCACCTTGACACTACCCCCGGTGACGTCCTCATGACTCAGCCCTTTCTTATCTGATTAAACCCCGTTAAAAAAAGTATGTACTTATACTACTTGCCAGTCTATATAATTCATACCTTCTTGGGCCTTCTAAAGCTGTACCCCAACCATCTTCTCAGAACTCTCCTCCAAAAAGATAGGTTGGAGATTAAATGAACATTTTCCAGGACTGTCAGGTCCAGTGAAGGATTCTTTAGGAGAGGACATGCCACTACTTTTTTCAAGGCAGGTGAAACCACCTCCTCTCTTGGCAAAGCAGATATTACCGCATATGTGTTGTCCCTCGGGCAGTCTTTACCAGCCAGAAGGATTATGGATCTAGAAGCGGGTGCTGGATTCATAGACCCAAGGTCTCTGTCTACTTCCTCAGGAATCAAACTCACCCCCAATAACCACACAAGACTTTGCTTCCATCAACAACAGGGCTTGTCCAAGCAGTGTCCAATTTCAAAAGAATCTGACCAACTTTATCTACCAGATGTCTAGAATATTCCTCATAGCAGCCATCCATGTGATCTTGTGGCTTGTCCCTCCCCACAAGAAGCAAGTCACTTTAAAGACAGCTGCTGGATGGTCATCTCAGACATGCTCAAAGCAGAGAAATAACTATATTTTGCCACCCTTATCAGTAGAGTTAATCTCTAATACGGGTTATTACTTGTGCTTGGTCAGATCCACTCTTCATTTTCCTTCAACAGTGCTCCAGGTGTCTCTTCTGTTGCTTCATCTGCCAAAGTTCCTCACAAAACTAAAGAGAACCTTGGATTGATGCACAGTGGGAGGCCACATAGAAACAATGTGATCCATGGCCTTCTTATGTCCATTGCAGGCAGCAACGAAGGCCTCAGCTAAACCACCCATCAGATCTTTGGGAAAAATCCCAAGCCAGTTTAATAGGTTCTACCTCTCAGGGTGGGGATGGGTCATCAAGCTGAAAAGTGATCAGAGAGTGATCTAACCACGGTAAAGGCTGTTGATAATATCCTCCACTCTCAGATCACATCGCAGCTGCCCCGAGACAAAAAAAAAACAGGTCTTATGGGACTCCTGGCATGTATCGGGCTCTCAGTGACTTGGGTCAGGCCCATGGTTACCGTGGTGGCTATAAAGTCATGCTATCCAGGTTTTGGTTATAAATGCCAGGTTGTCTGCCTCATCTATAATTAGATCATGGATGAGGACAGGCTTATTACATCGTGACCTAACAGCAGCAGAATCCTAGGACCACCAAGGATTTGATGACCTGGCTTAGGGATGAATTCTGAGCTGGAAGAAAGGTCAGGTCTCGATCATTTGGTCCCACCATTCCCATGAGCAGCCAGTCCTCAGCTTCATGCCATCTGTCTCTCTGCCCATCAGGACCTTGATAGAACCACCTTCCTGCCACCCTCATTCAATCTATTACAGGAGTAGTGATATAAAGTTGCTGTGTTAAGCTGGAAAAAAACCAGAGGAATGTTCTCCTTTTTTTCTTTTTGTACTAATGGAAAACACTATTCAAATAGAAAGTAGTATTAAATCAGATTGCCAGCTGTTTGTAATAAATCCTTGAAATGACTATGAAATGTAGCTGTGAAAATACTTCAACTTTCTCACCTGAAATCTGCCTTCATATTAACAAACAAAGCTGATTTATGCTGGATCAGATTAGCAATCAGACTTTGGGCCAAGGACCTTTTGATTTTGAAGTATAAACTGTGCTGCTAAGCTGTGGCTCTATTCCAAATGAAAGCTCTCGCTGAAGAAAGCGGCTTTGATTGTGAGATTGTGCGAGATTGCATTTTCCATAGGTGATGCAGAGTTACCATTTCAGGATATATTTATACTTTAAGCCTCTGCTAAATGTTTGACTTATTTGAGAAATGTATTTACAGTAGCATTAGAATGCTAGCCAGTTGACCAGGCAGATGTAGCTCATCGGTTGCTTTTATTTCACCATGACGAAATGTTGTTAAATATTCCAGGAAAGCACTGTATTAACTCAGTTATTTTGCTCTGTTATATGGCCAACTCTGACCATAAATGTGAATTTTTTAATGAAGCTGATGTATGAACAGAATTATCAATAATCCTTACCTATTTTGTATACTTTCAGCTAGCAAATGTCCTAGAGATTGATTTGTCGCTTGTGAAGGTAGGCTTCCATTTCATTTAACTGTATAAGAGAAAAGATGAACTGTTCTATTGCTCAACTTCTCTCTCTGTTTCTCTTTTTTGAAATTATTAAACAGAAATATAGCATGCTGATAGAAGAATGTTGTTTTCTTTTCAGAATGCTGTTTCCATGTACTGCCGGTTAGGGTTTGCCCATAAAAAGGGTCAAGTAATAAATCTGGATAATCTTCATTCATCATGGCGGAACGTTCCCTCTATAAACAGGCTAAAGTAAGTATACAGATACAATTTTCTACTGGAAGCAGAAGAGGGCAATTTCCCCAGCTTTCTACATTAATTTTTTACTGTGTTTGTTTAAGCATTTATCCAAACGCTATTCTGAAGACTCATAGATAGTAGTAAATATGCATAGAGGATTATATATGTTAGATCTGTGCAATGTTTTGGATTCAACTGAAAAAAGCTGCTTCAGGAAACCTGGCGGTGGAAAAGTACCTCTTATTTGCAACTTTTAAAATGCCCTCCATGGCTGTGATCCCAGGAAAAGACACAGTTGCTTTAACAAGTTGCAGACAGGTAATACATTTATGTTCTTGTAAAACCTGTTGTACCTTTTGGAATCAAAGTATTTCACAGCTAAAAGTTGAACTAATAAATATTCTGCTTTTCCACCAACAGATCAATAGATGATGTTCAAGGCAGCCCACAAACTAGCTGGCAAAAGTTAAACATAGTAATGCTATTGAAGTATAATTAATACACATGCTAAAAAATAAAAAATTCCAAATGTACTCTCTCTCCCTCTCCTTCCCCTTTATCAACTGAAAACCCACTGAGTCGGATGAGGCCCGCCTGCCTGAATTAAAATATTGGGGCCTACCTGCAGAAGGAACATTTTTTGTTGTTCAGCCGTTAAGTCATATCCGACTCTTCGTGACCCCATGAACCACATCACGCCAGGCCTTCCTGTCCTTCACTGCCTCCCTGAGTTGGCTCAGTTTCATGCTCATTGCTTCAGTGATGCTATCTAACGATCTCATCCTCTGCCGTCCTCTTCTCCTTTTGCTTCCATCTTTCCCACCATCAGGGTCTTTTCCAAAGAGTCCTCTCTTCGCATTAGGTGACCAAAGTATCTGAGCTTGAGCTTCATTATCAATTCTAGAAGGAACATAGCAGGTGGCCAATCTGTCTTTCCTGGCAAATACTTCTACCTGAGGTTTTTTTTTTAAAATGTTCTCAGTTCAAATGATCACATGCTGGTTGTCCAAGAGTTAACATCAAGAGCCTAATGAAATGTTGGGTAAGGTGAAAAATAAGGAGCCGCCCGTGCCTCAAATACTGTAACTTTATGGTGAAGTGTGGTAAGAAAAAGAGCCAAAATAGACCCTTATGGACTGGATTCCAGCACCATCGAATTTTGTGTCTTGAGTATATAAAAGGGCTTTCCTTTTTAAGTGGCTTGAATCCTTTGCCAAACTCCTAATAAAGTTCTCTGTGCTGATTAACAAGCCCAGTTTCAATACGGATGCAGTTTGATTTTATAATTAATTAAATCAGCACAGGGTCTAATCCTGTCCACACCTATGAATAAAAGCATTTGAATTCAATGGAGCCTCGTTAATCTTTCTAAACACTCAGCTAAAATCCTACCACTTATTATCACAAAGGAAAACACCTTTGAATCTTTCCATTTCCAAATGTTTGTTATAATAAAGGAGTCAAATTGCTTCACAGAATAAATAACCTGTTGTTGAATTTCAGCCTCACTGATTAAAACCAGTTCCCCTGAGAAGTCATGAAAGTCTGATTTAATCTATGAGTTTAGTGATAAAGATGGGACCATAATAAGCTAGACGTTTGGGTGGGGAAGGGTTGGAGTGTAAAGCCTAAAATACATAACTCAAATCTTTGCTGAAAGCCTATGGACTTCTAGAATCGTATGCTATTTTATGATGACAGTTCTGCCCAGTTTCACATCCTCAGTTATTCAGATCCATTGCTGGGGCACAGCGGAGGGAGGGGTCTGCTGCCCTCAGGTCCCGTTTGTGGACTCTACTTGGCTCACAGGTGTCTAAATTAGGTAGCCCTTTGATCTGATCCAGTAGGACTCTTCTTATGATACATTTTCCCCTTGTTAGAACTACTTTGGACCCACAGAAGATGCTGTTATCCTGGGACAGTGCAGAAAGCAGGAGTCCTGTACAAGAGGCTGGCTCCTCTGCTACTGATACAGATACAAACAGTCAGGATGACCAAGGTGAGCAGTAAGGTGCTGACTGGCAATTTATCAGCTGCAGCGCGTTTGCTTTTATGCTTCGTATCGTTCAGTGCCTCTCGTTCTTTGGCCTTGTGATCTCTGCTGACAACATTTTGCAGGGATTCCTTCACTCGCTGGAACTATTCAGAAAATGCAAGGACTCGCTTTCTCAAATGGCTCGTCCCTGCATGCAGGAGGCGTTAAGTGTGGAAAATCTTAGCAGTCCCACTTGCAATGAACGAGGAGCCACTGGTGGATTGAGGGGAAAAAATCAGGGAATAGATTATATTTTGTGGATAAATCTTCCTGTATTCTTTTTCTATTTTAAGGTGAAGATTACATCCTTATCTCGTGCTAAATAATTACATTTGTAGAGCTCTGCAGGAAGGATCCGTCTTGCCTTATCTCCCAGCTGCAAGCGGAAGGGAACTTCTATGTGTCTTTTGTGGGAGTTTGTTGGGTTATTCAAGGCATCCTGCCCAAGCAAGATAACACTAAATGTAGTCTCTCTGCTGCCTGATGCAGTTAGAATTGCTCACAGATATCGAGATTGTGATACTCAGTTTTTTTCTGTGCTCCATCATTCAAATAGCTTGCCTTGGTATTTTTCATAGCCTACTTGTATTTTAGAGCACCTGAGCCAATAGCGACTAGATATATTGAGATACCTTAGGCCAGTGTTGTCCAGACTTGGCCACTTTAAGATGAGTGGACTTCAACTCCCAGAATTCCCCAGCTAGCCATGCTGGCTGGGGAATTCTGGGAGTTGAAGTCCACTCATCTTAAAGTGGCCAAGTTTGGACAACACTGCCTTAGGCCTTATTCAGTATCATGTTCGATGCTTACGTACTGTACTGTTTCAGGCTTTAATTGCAAGAATAGCACAAAGTACAGTGACACCATAGCACGTCGGCTGGTTCAGAACAGGTCCAAATGGCGGGTGGGCGAGGGGTGTATGGGGCGATTCAATCAGTTTTGCAAGCTCTCTGCCATACTGTTTGTCCCATAGCTAGGTGGTAAGTCCAACAGTAGGATAGGCAATTCTTTTTTGATGGGCAATTCTGATTAATATGACAAATCCGTTTTGATTGCTTTGATTTTATTTTGCTTTCCAAGGTGATACAGCCAGCGTGAACAGCCTAAGTCTGTCCAGTGCACACACAAAGAGAATAGCGTTCCTCTTTGATTCAACTCTAACTGCCTTTTTAATGATGGGGAATCTTTCACCAGTAAGTTAAGTTGCTCATCTGATTGAAGCCAACATATTACAAGCCCTTTAAATGTTCTTGGATTACCTTTTTTAAAAAAATGGAATCATGGGTAAAGTCAGTTTTAAAGCCCTGATTTGCACAAAAGGAATTCAAAAGATTATTTATATTCTTCAGGGTTTTTTTCCCTGTGAGTTATATCTGAAAATTACATAGATGCAGCCCAATTCGTAATAACGTGTTTTGCCTTGCAGAATTTGAAAAGTCATGCAGTCACCATGTTTGAAGTAGGGAAATTGTCAGATGAGTCACTGGACAGTTTTCTTGTGGAACTTGAAAAGGTAAACCCAACTGATCCCTGTGAGTTTTCACACAACACAATTCTCGCGGCAGTGATCCAAGTGTAACGGGTACCGTCTTCCATTAAAGGCTTTCTAATTACTGCCTACGTGTCACTCCCCAAAATCCAAAGATCATTCTTTGATCTTTAGTTTCTTTTCCTGCTGGGCAAAAGTGTAACCTTGGGAGAGTTTCTAAGATTACAGAAAGCTGCTTGAGGAGCTGGATCCAGTTTGCAGGCCAGTGGAAATAACAGTGCTCCTCTTTCTCCCCCCCACCCACCCCCCATTTATTTTCATAACGTAACTCAGCACATGGTTCTTTTTTTGTATCAGTCGTAACTGAAACCCTCAGTAATTGAATTGCTAGAAAAAACAAGAAGCTTTGCTCATTACCTTTCAGTTATCAGATTTTTGTATCATAATTGTATTCTCCCTTTCTCCACACACACTTCGCGCCCCCCCCCCCCTTTCTTAAAACTGATTTAAACCTTATATAGCAGGGGTGGGCTTTTTATTCAAACCACTGAGGATCATATTCGCTCAGAGATAATCGGCTGAAAGCCACATAGTGCATGTAGCTGAAGCAAACCGTGGATGGGATCAGAAGCAAAAATGGGTGGAGACACCCATTGCCTTTCTGACATGCTCCTCTCTTTCTCTTTCCAAAGCAGCAGACTGCAGGGAAGGCATAGAGAGCTGTAACCGGGGGGCTGAACAGATCTCTGGCAGAGGAGCTTTGAAATTAGGCCGAGAACCAGAAGGTTTCCACCCCTACTATATCAGGATCCATTTATATAGGTAAGCTTTCTGTTCATAGTCATACGTAGCTATTTACCTGCACCCAAAGCTAACCCATAAAAATGGATCCAGCAGCGTTAACTATCTGAAATACTGAACTTTGCCTTCCATTTTTCATACGGTACAGGTTACGCAAGTGGTAGGAATATAACAGCTATTAATGTAATAGATATTTTTGCCTTTCGAGTGTCAAAGCAGCTGTGACATATTCATAATCACTGAGTTGGGAATGTTGTGTAATGCAGTACCTTAATTCAATTTGTTGTGGCAACCATATTTTGCACAGACAGTACATATTTGTCTTCTCTTATTTAGGTTCAGAGTACAGGAGAGGGTGAAGCTCAGAGATACTTTGATCATGCTCTTACCCTGCGAAACACTATCCTGTTTCTGAGACACAATAAGGACCTCGTGGCTCAGGTTACACAGGCTGAGCAACCCAGTAATGGTACAGTGAAAACATCTGTTTTAGTAGAAAGCTGCTATTTTATGTGCTCAGTGCTTTCTCTCTTGCCAGTCTTACTCATCAGGCAACTCTGTTCCAAATACGTGATCTATCATTTGGGAGCAGAGAATTGCTGCTTGTGGTTTTTATCTTCTAATGATTCATTTTTGTGTGGTATTAACATTGCATGAGAGATGGAATGAGATCTGTACTATATCTAAGGCCAGAAAAGAATTCAAGCACGATGTAGAAACAAAATCAACCGGATATACACACTTTCGTAAGGTCTAAGCTAGGGTTTGTACATACGTTGATTGAAAAGCATTCCCAAATGTGTTTTTTTATGTGGAAATACTCTGAGAACTATATTTAGTTTTAAGAGTAAATTGCAGCCCCTAATTAAGAAAGGCAAGTTGGAAAAAGAAATGGTTTGGTGTCTTTTGTGAAACCAGCCCATTTTCTTCACTACCCAACTAAAGAATGGCTCCCATTCTGCTAGCCCAACTACATCTGTTCTCGTGGGTCCCCAAATAACGTGCAAGTTTATATCATTCCCAGGACTTACCCAGCTGCACCACTGACGCAAGCAGTTGTTTGGAAGAACATTTTTAGAGTGGTTACGAGGCAGGAGTACCTTGGAAACCACTGAGCAGTTACAGAGAGTGCTAGATTTTATTTCTCAGATTCACGCCGTTTAAATGCTTTGGGTCACCTTGACATCACTTTCACCCAGGAAGGTGTGTTTGGGTTTTAGAATCCATGGTTGCTCTTATAAAATTTACATGAGATGGCTAGATAGCATCACTGAAGCAATGAGCATGAAATTGAGCAAACTCAGGGAGGCAGTGAAAAATAGGAAGGCCTGGCGCAATATGGTTCATGGGGTCACGAAGAGTCGGACACAACTTAACGACTGAACAACAAATTAGTTCCTTCACACTTGCATTTTTTATCAATGTTAGTGCCCCATATTTTTTGCTGCCAAGTCTAGATTAGGTTTCCCTGTTCTTTTGGGATTAGCAAGGTTGCCCACCCCTGCCCATCTATCCCTTCTATAGTCTCTTAGAATTATTTGTACCATCTTAGCTTATTTCTCAATGTTTTTTCAGTTTGTATACTTGCAAATAAAGCCCTGGACTGTAGTCCTCTTATAATTTTTACTTTACTTTTTGTGGCATGTTGGATCCAAAAACCTTTCTGGAAATAAATACGATGTTTGAGGCTGAACTGCCCACTTCCAGTTAATGTTATTGGTAGATAAAGTTTCTTATATTCATTGAAGAGGGGAAAAAACTTAAAGTGAATTGTTATTTCAGGATAAAGGATTGCTTAAACAAGGCTTCAGCTGTCACTGTATCCACAACAGTGGTTTAAAAAAACCTGTTTATATAGCATCCAGTTGCTTACACAGTTGGTTTTACACAACTCATTTATGCTTCTGGAGAAACGTTAAGTTTCTAATTTAGGAATTTAACTTTTGAGTCTTGACTGTCTTATCAGTTTCTTAAATTACAAAGAGGATAATGGGCTCTTTGATTTAATAAAACTAAGGAATTTGGTCTGCTAATTTCTGATGTTCTATTTAAAAAAAGACATGTGGACTTCGTTTAATTGTTACTGAAGTGAACAACCTACTGGCCACATGCAAACACCTGTGGTTCCTCAAGTTTGCACTGCCAAGACTGAACAGAAAAATGTATTTGTTTCATACATTTTTGAACTGCAGAAAAAAGATGAAATATACTTGAGATCTTCTAGACAAAAAAGGATGTAAATCACTGGCCTTTTCTTTGCTGGTGACAGTGTGTGGCCCACTTTTCCCCAAGGAAATGGACAGATGGTATTTAAACTTGAGGTAGTAAACATATTTAAAAATTAAATATTTTTTCATTAGAAAGAATATCTGCACCCATAAGTCAGAGAATTGTATCACAGGACATTTGTTTAAGAATTGCAAACACCTGTGTACCCAAATTGTTGCTGTTTACTGAACAGCAAATTATCCATATTTTATTGCCAAAAAAAAAATTCTTTGATGGACAGGAGCAACACAATTTGTGATTCAGAAATGGAGCCCATTGTTAAAACAGCAGATCAGCCTATTCATATGTGAAAATGAGATTTTCAGAAGCAATAATATTGTAGAAGTCAACTCTTCAAAATATTGGGAGGGATAAAAATCCTATTTTAGTTTCTACTTGATGTTTCTTGCCAACATTTATTATTCCATGCCTGCGTTGTTCAACTGGAAGTCCTATGGTCCATTGCCTCTCTGTCTCTCTCTGCTCTTAGAGAAACAAGCCAAGACATACTGTGTTGATGAAAATCACTTCTGTCACTACTTTTTTGCAGTTTAGTGCTCGGTTTATAGGAAATAAAAAACTATATATTGGAATTTTATATTTTAACATCTCCCTTCATAAAGAACCAATCGTTAAAAATGTGTTTGGAATAATATAATATAGGAACTAGTATAATACCTATTATTTGGGGAGGGTGTTTTTCTTAGCACAGCTGTTTTGGTCAGGTGTTGCTTTTTATACTTAACCTTCCCTCCTCCTTCCTTTTGCAGTCAAGGGAAATTGAACATATTGTATGCGGCGAGAAATAATGGTAATAGACTTCTCACACACTTTTGTGTTGGCTGTTGTGAGCAAAAAGGGCCTAGGAATTGATGGTTTGGTTGCCAAGGAATCTCCTTACCCATCCCAACCCCCCCAACATTGCTCTTTAAAAAGCAAGTATTTAAGTACTGAGGAAGAGAGACCATCTAAATCTGTATTTTTCCCTCCTCTTTTCCTGTGCCCCTTTCACTTGTATATGTTCGTTTGCTATCTGTATTCCAAGTGTCTTTGGCATCGTTAATGTAGGTTTTCCTCTGGATTTACTCCGCTGTGAAAGCTTGCTTGGCTTGGATCCTGCCACCTGCAGTAGAGTTTTGAACAAAAACTACACACTGCTTGTCTCCATGGCACCCCTCACCAATGAAATTCGACCCACCAGCAGCTGCACACCCCAGGTAAGCAAGATCCTGCATGAAATTCTGAACAGGTTGAGAAAAAGACGTTGAGTCATCGTTTCAAGAGATATTTACTTACTTAAACAGAGAAACAGAATGACCAAGGGCAAAAAAGCAGTTGGAGTGGGAATGAATTGCAACTTGCTGCTGGCTTCTCCACTGACTTTCCTTGTGGGAAGCTGGCAGAAGTCTTCCCTTGCCTTCCCTTCCTCCCCACATATAATATGGGCTTGTGTCGTTTGCCCTCCCCTCATGACCCTCAGGAGAGCCCCAGTGAAGCTGCCTCCTTCTCCTCCTCCCCTTCCTCCTCCTTGGCCTGCCATTTTGCTGGGGGGAGGTAGAACCAAGGGAGCTGTGGTCTGTGATGAAAACTGCACCCCCGCTCCCCATCCTGGCATGTCCCCAAGGGCCCCTCCCTCAAGGGAGGAAGAGGGCTCACCCATCAACCACTGGCACCCCCAGCCAGCCCTACCTTGCCAGCAGGCATCTGAATCACTCTCTCATCCTTCCCTCATTGCCAGCTGCCATTAAAAGATTTCAGATTTCTGCCTCAGTTCCAAAGCAACCAATTGTCGCTTGTCCATCAGGCCTTGCCTCCAACCGATTGGGTGCAGGGGACAGAGGGAGGTGGGAAAGAGATCAGGAATGCGCCCATGACGATCATGTGACCTGGGCTGACTGCTGCAGTGCAGTGCTGAAGCAGTCACAAATTTCCCAAATTTCAATCCCACAGGACAAATGAGTCCCAGATTTTGGATGCATTTTGTAAGTTAGCCTATTTGAGGTATCTTGGTTCAAAAATTGTTGCCCTATGACACACTATTTTGCCCAGTTGAATGTTACAGACACAAGCATGTTAGTAGTATATAGGTAGCATTGTGTTGTGCTATGTTTGCTGCTTCCCCTTGCAATTATTTATTATGCGTTTATTTCAATACCTATCCTGCCTTTTTAAAAATCCCCCAGAGCTAATCATAGCAATTTATAATGGTTTACCATGTTTTTATTTTTCAAACATGCAGACTTAAAAAAAAACCTAATTAGCTTTTCTGAGCAGAAAATATTTCATCCAAGAGATACTGAAAGATCTCTCATAATGAATACAGGTAGTCCCCAGTTTAAGAACGAGTTCCATTCCCAAGGTCTGTTCTTGAGTCAAATTTGTGTGTAGCCAGAACAGTATTATTGTATAATACTGTATAAGTAGTATTGTGTAATTAACTCGAACCATTGTGTATTTAACTCAAATTTTGCTACAATAGGTTCTTAACTATGGGTCATCTGTAACCCGGGTGTTCTTAACCCGGAGACTATCTGTATACAGTAAGTTTCTAAAACCTTTTTCAAAATGAACATACTCTGTGTTTTTTAATAGAGGCCCCCACAGATAACAGTTCCAAGAGTGCGTGCTGAAAACAGAAAGCCATCGGAATTTCTAATGTTGCTGACATTGAAGACTGTTGTCAACCTAGGGCACTCTCATGATTTTATGAACCTAAAACCTTAGTCACACATAACTAAGCTATGGATTATTGAAGAAATCATAGTGGCCTGGATCACACTTAACGTTAAGCCAGAATTGAACTGTGATTTATTCAGCAAGTTAGGCTTTTCTCAATTTACCTATAACACTAAGCCATAATGGATAGATTCACTGTCACACTAAGTTTAGCCCCCTCTTTTCTTGTTTTGTGGAAGCTGGGAAAGACAGAGCTTTTCAAGAAAGCAGTGGGAATTAGGAGTGACTTTATTTGTTATTATTTGTCTGCTTTGTTATAATATTATATAATATAACGGATATCTTTTTTTTTTTCACTTTGGACCTTTTAACATATTATAGTTTCTTTGTACTGTGATTTTGTCTTGATGTGAACCTCTGGCAGTCTATTGAGAGCATAGCAATATACAACCCTAATTAAAAAAAAAAAAAGCAAACCACATTGTAGCTAAGCATGATGAGTAGATCAGGCCTGTGTGATCATAGAATGAAAACTATGATTGACTATTCCATTTCTCACATCATGGAAGCCAGAGCAGCAAACGAAGGATTTCCAAGTGATCCTCTTTATGTTCTGGATTGCTAGCTACAGCTTGTGCAAGTAGAAAGTTGCATTCAGTCCCTGCCATCTCTGGTTAGAAAGATCTTGCAGCAGATCTTGGGAAAACTTTGGCCTGAGAATCAGAGGAGCCCTTGTCCTTCCAAGTTTACAAAACAGGGCTAGGTGAACTCGTATTTGAAACTCTTACGTAGGAAGTTAGCCTTATAGGAACCCTTACTTCCTCCATAAAGTCCTCATATGTGGTGTTACTCTGTTTTTGTTTATTGTTAGCCATCTAGCTGACATTAAAAAAAAATCAGAATGAAAAGCGAGTGAATAAACTAAAAGTGGCATTCGAAATGCTTTTGCAGGGGGGCATTTCTGCTCCTCGGTAAACAGAGTCAGGAAGATGGATCTTGTAGTGATTACATAACCCAAATACTGCAACAGAAAGGATAAGGACTAGCTCCAAAGCCCCTTGCACAGCATTCGTTTCCACCGTTGCCATCAGTCGTCCTTCGGAATTGCTCAGAGGACCGCTGCAGATGTCGAGGGGGGAGGCTCTGTTTTTCCTGCTGAGCAGAATTAGCAGCCTGTGTGTTTTCATTCTTACTTCAGATGCCTTTTTAATCTTTCCACAGCATATTGGGCCAGCTATTCCGGAAGTTAGCTCTGTGTGGTTCAAGCTCTATATTTATCATATTACTGGACAAGGGCCTCCCTCCTTGTTATTATCTAAAGGCACAAGACTTCGGAAACTTCCAGATATATTTCAGGTAGGGGTTTCATGCTTGCAGGGAACGAGAGTCTTCTGTAATGGCATTGTTCTGAAGTTGTGGCTCCTCTGTTGTTGCATGCAGAGGGAATCTGTAGAGGTGTTTCCAGATCAAGCCATTTTGACTTGAAAATGGCTCTTCACTGATAGTTTCTCAACTAAGTTGAGTGCAGAAGAGCACTGAAGCATCTGAAATGGCCTGTTTGGAATTCAAAAGATTTAGACCCCTTTGAGAAATTGTTGGTGTTTGAAATCTAGGGGATTTCTAGTTCATGGACAAAGGCAGGTGATTCCAGGGATAAATCAGTCTAATTAATAATCTTAACTGTTATCGTTTGGCAAAAGAAGAATCTAGAAAACATTACATTTAGAGAACTTTGAAATGTACCGAATCAGAATCTGTTCAGTGTGTTTAATAGGTAATATACACCTTTATATTTTATTATAGTATGCCTTTCCATCAAAGACTGTGCCCAGGGCAATTATAAATATGGCATTAACAAATATACTACTTGAAAAGTATAAATTAAATAAATGCAGATCAGGTTTTGGATATTTTTCTCTCCCTATCAAACAGAAAAGGGAATCCCTTTAAGTCAGGTGGCCAGGCTGAAAAGAGAACCAAGTAAAACTTTACCAGCAAAACTTGTGGAAAGATACAGATACTGGATAATATTACTGTAGATGGAAATGCAGAAAGATGCAGATGGAAATACCTTGTTAATTGTCTCTTTGCAATATCTCTAATTTGTCTCTTTGAATTTGATTCCCAGGGCTATGACCGCTTATTAATAACATCTTGGGGGCATGATCCAGGAGTCGTCCTCACCTCAAATGTGCTTACTATGTTGAATGATGCTTTAACCCATTCTGCTGTCCTGATTCAGGTACAAAAGACTTCTATAAAAATAAGCTAAATAATTGAGTTCTGATAGATTTCCTGGCAGGGTGAAGGCAAAAAGATGAATGGGCAGAGTGGCTGGCAGAGAATTCATTCTAATGTATCTTATTAGAACTAAAGGACAGGGTTTGTTATCACAAGATACAAAGATTAGACTAGTTTTTCCTAATATGGTACCTTCCAGATGTGTTGGATTAGACACAGATTACGTCACCTCAGCCAATATGATCTCTTCCTTCCACAAAATCCAATTTTCCAGGGAGAAAAACATCACATTATTTTATGTGACATTGACCACCAGGAGGCACTGCATGACCAGTTTTGCCCTTACTGGGAATTGTCAGATGTGGGTAGCCAGATGTTATTCTTGGAGGGTTCAACCCCTCTACTGGGAATTGAACTCACAAACCTTCACACTTGAGATGACTATATATAGTGCACTAGCTTTAGGAGCTATCCAGGTACTAGTGCTCAGCAGATGCAGGAAAGGATATTTGGAGGTGCTAGATATTAAAAATGGCCGATAAACCAGGATACAGACATTTTTTTTTTTCTATTTCATTTGTATCATGCATTTTTCTAAAAGTACATCCTACCTGTGCTTTATCCTGACAACAACCTTGTAAGATACTGCTGAGAGAGAGTGACAGGCCCAGTCTCCTTGGGAGTTCTATGGGCGCATAGAGAGTTGTCCCTGGATCTCCCCAGTCTTAGCCCAACAACTCTGACCAACGTTCCAAAGCCACAAAACGACTGAGACAGCTTTGAAAATGCAGAACCAAAAGTTCTCAGAAGGGTGTGGATTTCGTATCTTAACTCTTACCTTGGCATTTAGGGACATGGCATACATGGTGTGGGAGAAACTGTCCATATACCATTTCCACTTGATGAAACAGAACAGCAAGGAGGTAAGCTGGAATTATTGAAAATAGTTTGTACATCTTGAATCAACATAGGATTTTGCCTCTCCACGGTAGTAAGGGAATGTTGCACAGTATCAAGCAGGGTGGAGGGATTTGTGCAGAAGTTGTTCCTATCACTTCCTGCCTCATGTTTCTAAGGAGCACCAGTACTTCTCTAGATTTCTTGCTCAGTTCTCTAGATAATCTTGTATCCTGAGAGGAAAACCTGTTCACTCTCAGTACAGACAATCCTCTACTTATGTACAGGTTATATTCCAAGAGGCTGTAAGTCCATTTTGTTCATAAGTCCAACCAAGTATAAAAAACGTGCCTCCCAAATGCGACGGTGCTGCCAAGCGTACGTATGTGGCGCACTATAAACTAACCCTTTCCTGCCTTCTCCCGCCTTCTGGGACTTTCAAGGTTGGAGTTGCAGACAGGTTTGTTCATATCGGTTCGTAACTCAAAAGTTTGTAATAGAGGATTGTCTGTAATCGGGTTTTTATTAAATGTTTTGATTGTACTTTTTTTCCCCAAAGAAAATATGTAAACTGAACAAAATGAAAACAGAAATCCCAAGATGAGAAGACACTATGAGCATATTAAATCCCAAACTGAAAATTATGCCAACATACAATAATTCTCTAAATCTTTTTTCTATCCTTCTATCATTGTCTATTTAGTAAACTGATTTAATGTACTCTTTGGGGGGGGTTGTGTCTAGATTTTTCCCGTCTCAATATGGGTGTTCACAAAGCATTGAAGATATTGAGAGAAAAGATGGATCTGCAACACTTCTGTGGCTACATAACCATGTTGAACCCTTTCAGTCACCACGTAAAGAGGAAGCTGAGTGATGCATCTGATGGAAAAGGTTGGTCCACAATGGTTGTCAGATTAGTAGGTTTTTTTATTTGAATTTTTGTGCATTCTTGTGTGTGGTGAGAATAGAGCAGAATGGTAGCAAGATTCCTCTGCATTCATTAAGACATATGCAGCCAAGGAACATATTCCAGAGCCTTACCTACGTAGCAATCCACAGCCTTTAGTTACAGCAAATGCAGTTCACGTGCATAATTTAAGTATTTATTTTCCTCTTAAGGTGAGCCAGAGCTTGCCCTGGGCTCAGATGTAAATGGAAGCACAGAATCATTTGAAATGGTCATTGAAGAGCCACCTATAGATCCTGCTGCTAAACCAAGTCCAGAAGGTAATCTCATTAGAATAGATTTTATTATTAGGACACCTAGAAGAAGAAGGAGAAGCTTTGGCCATAGATTGGTTGGTACTGGGCTTTGTGGTAGAACAAGTGGCAGAAGGAGGAAGGGTCACACTGTATAGCAAAAAAGTGCAGAAGATAAATTATTTTTATTCTCTGAGATGAATTTTCTGAATACAGAGAACGAATATATTATAAAGCTGTTTGGGGGCATGTTTCATACATGCTGTTTTTGGGGAACATCAGAAAATATGGATGCATTCCTTATCGGATTTGCTCAGATAGACATGATGATGGGTGCTGATGCTGATAGCCATTGATGAACATCCCAGAGGAAAAAGATACAACTCTCCTGACTAGCTGTTTTTCCACTGTTTTCTCCTCTGAGTAGAGTTCATTACTTGGCATAAGCAGTTCAGCCTCCTGAAGATACAAGAGGTGGAAGAGATCATTTTTGCATACAGATAGTCCTTGTTTAGTGACCACAGTTGGGATCAGCAACTTAGGCATTAAGTGAAGTGGTCACTAAGTGAAACAGCGACTGTGCTTACGATTTTACTTCAGCTTTCCTTTGCTTTACATAACTGTGGAGGTCATAAATGTGAGGACTAGTCGTGAAGTTACTTTTTCATCATGGCCACTAAACGAGGCAGTCTCTAAATGAGGACTACCTGTAGTTAGAAGAACTGGCTATCATTGCTCTGTGCCATGCTTATCCTGTTGGGATATTGAGGAATAGTTCCTTATAGGCTTTGTTCAAGTAGACTGCAAAACAGGAATGTCTTCTGGAAATAGGACCTTCTCTCAAGAACTAGCATTTCAAAATGCATCCAGAATCAAGGCAGAGATTCTTAATCTCTTGCACCTTTGGATTGTTTTAGTCTACATCTCAAGTCCATGCAAAAGTTGACCAGCGCTGCTCTGACCAGCGTTAGCTCAGTGCTCTTTCACAGCTTTGCTTTCTGAGATGAATCAGTTGGTAAAACTACGGATTCCCCTTGGCCTCTTAACTTCATAATATTTACATTACTTCTTAAATGATCCCCCTTATGAGTAATGTGTATATCTATAGTTCACTATACAGTGCTGTTGTCATAATAGTGCCAATTCTCAAAAAACTCTTCCATTCTTCATTCTCAGAATTATAAATAGTTGAAAACCACTGGGGCCGGTGTTTTAGTTCGTAAAATAGAATGGGTACTTCTAGTACTTAGTGTATGCAGTAAGAAGGAAATAGAGACAATAAAATAGCTATTGAGTTTGAGATGTCTCAGGACAGTCAGCCAAATTTCTTGAATAGTAACTGACTTCCAGAGAGAAAGGGAGAAATCAAATTGAGTACTGTAGATGTTCGTCATCAGATCATCACCCCCATCGTCTGCCATCAGCATGTACAGTAGCCACCAATCACTAACACTGTAGTTTGAAGGGACCTAAATTCCCAAAGTGGTTAAAAAGTAATCAATGTTGGCCGCTTCTATTAAGTCAGTTCCACCTTGCCCTTTCTCGGTATCTTTTCAGCTCCTACAACAGAACTGGAGTGGGTTCCCCTGGAATTGAGTTTTGGAATCCCATTGTTCAGTTCAGAGCTCAACCGAAAAGTCTGCCGAAAGATTGCTAGCCATGGATTGTGTAGCAGAGAGAGGTGAGGTTTTCTTCGATTATACCAGAGAAAAATAAAGGAAATTGGAATTTGATTATCATGTACATGGACCTTGTAACTTGGTTTTTTCTCTTGTCTTTTGGCAGCCTTCAAAAACTGTTACATTCCAGCAGAAAACTTTCCCTGCAGGTCCTTAGCTTTGTTCATTCATTCCAGGTAAATGTAATAATAATTTATTAATTTATTTATATGCTGATTTAGATCTGGGCATGGGCTGGAAACCAACCTGGTCACCCTTCTGGATAGTCTTTGTCAGGAGCTGAAACAGGAACATGTATCTTGTGGTCTTTTTGGACCTCTTGGTGGGCTTCAGTACCATTGTCCGTGGTATCCCAATGGGAACAGCTAAAGAAGCCGGGAAGCTGGCAAAGTAAAGTTTAAGGGGAGATGTAGTTGCAGTGTTCAAACATCTATTGCATGCAGGAGAGGGTGGATCTCCTAGGATCTGTGGATTGAAATTAAAGAAAAGAACAGCTAAACATGAAATAGTTTGACTTTAAATGAAACCAGTTTGTGTTTTTGTCCCAGCTTTGCTTTCATAAGGCCTTCCCCCCTCCCCATACTGCCCAAAGCTACATACTCGTGTCATTGAGCCAACTGTTGAATCCTTGGACAGCAGAGGAACCCCAGTTCAGATGCCAGATGTATGCCCCACTGCATATTGTGGATTTAACAAAAGAATAGAAGGAGCGGGAGGGGGGGGAGACCTTAATTCACCATGATGAATCCTTTGATTATCAAAATAGAGAAACTAAGTTAATAAATTTTAGAACATTAACACTTGCTGCGTTTCTGGACAATAGCAAGTCTTGTCTTTCTATGCTGAACTACAAAAAATATTGTCAGGGTCTTAACTGTGTTTTTAATGTCTTGCAGTTTTCCATGCAAGATTCATTCTTGAGAAATCTGCATTAGCCAGGCTAGATGGTGGGACTGTGAGTTAGGTAGTCAAGCTGAAATCCTATTGAACCCTGTACCCTTCTTTTCCTTTAGGAAAATATTTCAACCATGGAGTTGCTTTCAGAGGCCAGTTTTTCTTCTTCTTCTTCTTCTACGTCAAGTTTACTTTCTCATCCAGCTTCTGCCGACGCTGGGGTTCCACTTCCTGCCAAGAATCTCATGTTTAAGGATGGTGTATTATCAGAATGGAACGGATGGTCTCCTTCCTCTGTCCTTATTGCAGCCATGCCACCAGAACACCTAAAATAGCATGCAGGGTCACAGCATGGCATTCACATCTTGCCTTTTTACTCCTGGTAACCAACTGCATTCAACTCACAGTGCCAATTTTCTGAACCTTGTGATGCTATCACAGTTCGTCCCCTGCAGTGATAGTGTTATTAAAGCGTGTAATGTTACATTTCAATTGGAGGGGGAGAGGCATTCTGTCTCCCCATTTCTTGCATGTTCTGCCATAACAAAAAAGCTTTGTTAGTTGTTGGCCTGTCTCTATCTCAAGACAATCAATCTTTCTTTTTTTTAACAGAGAGTCCCCGTACTAAGCTTTCTGATCATCAAATTTCTATGCCGTCGCAAGGGACAATAGCAATTTTATATATTAGTAATGCTGACCTTAAATTTGCCTGGTTCTTTTGTATTACAGTAATACGCAACAGTTAAAACAGTTTTTGGTGTTAGAAAGGCACAAATTATTACTCAAATAATGCTACATAGCTGTCTGTGATTCTGGTGATGCTCTTGGGGACTAGTAGTACAAGGGACTAGCGCTGACCTAGTCTGTTATCTACCTGATGAAAACAATGGTTGGAAGATTTTGGCATCAAAACATTGATGCTATTTTGTACTGGGTTTTAATCTTAAATTTTATAAACATCTGCAGATGCCTCATGGGAAAACATTAAGAGATTGAATGAATGTTTCCTTTCTAACAGAAAACCTTCTCACATGGCCACATCATTGTAGAGTAGCTATGCAATAGTTCTACACATGATGAATTTCAACCCATAGTCATCCGTTTGTGTGAATTCATCATCGTGTGCAATTTGGCTTTTGAAAGCTGCAACAACTGTCCCAAAAGCTGAACCTTGAAGATTTGGGTCTGTTCACTTGGGTTTTCAAGCACACTTCATCAGGCAGCTTGGAAAATAGGCAAAAAGGTCTGTCCTGAAAAACAGACTATAGGTGAGCTTTGGCAAACTGAATGCAGTCCACAAAATATTTATAGACATGAGGTCAACTGTATTCCATGCTTTGGAGGCTGCATAGGAAGAGTTTTCAGTGGATTCTGCTCAGGGATAACTGAAATCCTCAGCAGAAGGCTAAACCCATGAAAACGTTTACCTACCATGTAGGAATAGACAGATAGATGGAGATATTGGAACTATAAGCAAGGTATTAAAAATATAGGCAAGCCTAATACTGATTTGGGAAGCTTTGGGGGGATAATCCCCTGGGGAATTTCCTAATGCTCCTGAAAAAAAATAATGCTCAAATGCAGGTTGCCTTTTTATATCATTTCATTTGTTTCAGTCGAATAGATGCAGGAGGGTGTTCTAGTAGATTCAAGTGGCCACCGCAGTTGAGGTGTTTGGTTCAATATTTAAAAAGTTAATGGAAATGATTGTGCTGGAGTCTTTCTAGATTTGATCAGTGTTCCCTTCCTAGAAGGACAAGAGAAATGTGCGCAGTGTTGTTTAAAAATTAGTTTTGTAGCGTTGATACACATTCTGTAATGCAGTTCTGCTAATTTCAGGATCTTCTCAGCAGTTGCAAAGTTTAAAAATGCAGCTGTAAGAAGTTAGGAATTAGAATTGTTTTCTAAAATCATTGTGGCCTAAAGTGGATGATCCAGGACTTTGTGAGAAGGGTGTTTATTTTCTTTAACTGGATTTTTTCTTTTTTCTTTTTTTAAGGCAAATCAGCAGGCTTAAATGGTGGGGATGTTTGGGGGACCAAGAATTTAGAGAGCATTTATGTGACATTCCAGGAGGATATAGCAGGAAATGTATTTTTTAAAAAAAGGATTTGTTGTCCATATTTTAAAAATGAGAAAAATGGTTGGATATTATTTTATTTTTCCCCCCTCTCCCTCCCTCCCTCACATACTCTCTCACACAGACACACGTGCAAAACAATAGTCCCCTTATATTTCTCTTCACCAACTCTGGGTTCTGTTCTTCTGAAGAGCAGGAATGGCCAGATTTGTATGAAGAGGGCTGCTTTTAGCAATCTTTCTCTCCTTTCCCAGCAGTTTTTTTTTTAACCCTCCCTTCCCTCTTTATATTAGGATAGGGCTTTAATACGATGCTTAACACACAGCTTCACCTGAAGATGTAACTTACCACATGCAGGTCAGTACTTCAAGTACCACAGCTGTTACTTAACAGCCTTCTAACTAGCAGGGGAAAAAACAGGAAGAGGATACAGATGAAGATTGATTGCAATTCAGAAGCCAGTTGTTTTCCAAAAATGTTGGGATGCCAAATGTTTTGGGAAAGGGCACCGTTCAGGAAGCTGGCCCCTTTCTGGGCATAAACAGCAGCTTATTATGCAGAGATCCTCAGGCTAAAGACCATCTCCTGGAGGTAACTAGGTATTAGCAAGTACTAGATGCTTATCAAGCTACTCTTCTGAATATTTGATAAGTTGGCAACTAACATAGTTTGTCCAAAATAATTTGGTCTGTTGGAATAAGTGACTTGTATATTGCAGCTACACAAGGCAAGAATATAAGGAACAAGGGAAATTATTATTATCATTATTTTGCATGAGAATTATCCTAAGAGGAACTACTTTACCACCCAGCTACTATGATGCTCTGGACAATATTTCACATGATAGAAGAGAACCAAGATTAGATTTCCCAATGGGCTGCTTCCAGATTTGATTACAACAGTCCCTTGTGACTTTCCTGCTCTCAGTTGCCCTCCCCTAAGGCTTCTGTGAACCCTAATTGCCACCCTAAAAGGCTGCTGCTTTTGGTTTAATTTCAATCCATGAGTACAACGTGTAGAAGATTAAATTGCCCCCACCCATACTGCCAACACTATGGCAAAGTTCAGGCACTTTCCCATACCCTACAAATGTTTGAATATTGAGAAATCATTGGATCTCCCACATATTAGACTTTCAGTGATGGGACAGGAATGACAGCCCTTGCTGTCATCCTGTTTTACTTAAATATGGAGCGGACATATTTTGTACCCAGAAATGTACCCAGAAATTCATTGGAAATATTTCAGGGCTTTCCTGCTAATGCAAGAGAAGGGCTAGGATTCCCATCTCGGCTTGAATCCGGCTTCTTATTTGATTTCCAGCTGCCAGATACTGCTTTGCCCATTTTTGGTCTTATAACTAATCTTAAAGCTTCCCTAAAACTACTAGTAGGCAAGCTACCTTTTTGGGTGCGGTTATCGCAAGGCATAAGAATCGAGGAAAGTAACATTTAACCTAGATACGGAGGAGGTGCTGCGTGGTGAATCATGGCCATATATTCCAAAGGGTCATGGATGGGTGAGGAAGGATCATTCCAAGCCATGCCTTTGCCTCACTCTGACAAACACCCCCTCCATAATGAAAAACAGATATGAAGCAGAGCCTTAATTTGTCTTTTGGGGTTTTTTGCTTGTTTTTGCTGCTTATGCTATACTTTAGGTGTTTTTGAACGATGATTTAAATATACTGTGAACAAAGGTGAAATTTTCCATCTGTTGAATCAGTTAATTTTTTTTTATTAGTTCTGGTTGTTGTTGTTTTTTCAGCAGCTTTTACTTGTCCAGAATCAGGTTAATAGTATTTTAGGCCTTGACATTTCATAGTTTGTCTTTGTGCTTCGTTACTAAGATGTAATCTGCTTTTTGAATTTAGAGTAAATGAGACATCCAGAAAGAATATTTTTATTGGACTTGCTCTGTGAGTTTCTCCAGGATGTATTTTATTTTGATGGCTCTTTTTTATATACGACCTCCCCTTCTCTCAACTACCTAACAGCCTAATTCTTTCTTTCAATAATGCTGTTGTTTTTCTTTGTATTTCCCCATTGTTTTTAATGCTGCTTGTATCTTAGGACGTTTTAAAACATGGGGGAGTGGCAACCATAAAACCAATTTCTTTCTTCCTGATCCGACTTTGACCATATACAGTGAAATGTACAAAAGCTGGAATTCAGTTAACTTATTGGAACATGTAACTTAAATGTTTACAAATAAAATTGTGTTGCTAGTCTGGACTTTTTGCAGATTCCTTATTCTGAAGTTTAAGCATTCTGATAGATGAATTTACATGTATGTCTAGGTTCTTGGGTTGTATTACTGAACAGTGAATCAAACGCTTCCCAGAGATAGGGTTACTTCACGCTTAACAATAAGGAACTTCTTATCTACTTAATTTTAGCAGCTAAAATAATAATTACCCAGCATTGGAAAGCTTTAGAGAATTTAGCAATTGAGATGTGGATGGACAAGGCCTCTTCAATTCCCACATTAAAAAAAGATTACTGATAAAGTTAAAATAGAGAAACACCAGAGGCAGGAACCACATTTCTATAAAATTTGGGCAAACTATATTTTATTTCCATTGCAACAGCTGGTAGCACTTTAGATATACTGTAAATATGAATGTGCATGTTATTTGTGTGTCTATTTTTTAGCAGATTTTTTCCCCTCTGTCATGGATTTCTGTGAATTATTTGACAATGTTTGTTAATCACAGTCCAACGAAAGAAATAAATTAGATACGCAGGCTCTTTGGTTATGAAGATATAAATTGACTTCACTGAAAAACATTGTATTGGAGGTGGAACAGTACAGTGTGCAAGTAAAGGAACAGCCCTGCTGAATTTGGCCAAAGGTCTAGCTAGTACAGTGTATATGTTATGCAATGCTGGCCAGTTTTTTACGTGATCGAATTTGAATTTTTATCACACTATTTGACAGATTCCCAGGGTAGTTTTGCAAAAAAAAAAATATATATTATGGACTCTCCCTGGAAAAGTGTAGTTGCAGTGCTTTTCCTTAGAATCACCCCTGGGAACACGAAAACGACCCAGAGTCCCTTGATATGAGATGAGCAGTTATATAAATCCAAATTTATTTGATATGGACAGGAACATAGAAAAGAAAAAGCCTTCAGATATCCTAATCCCTGTCCAATATTCTCTCTCTATGAAGGCTTTTTTTTCCTTGTTGTTTTTAATGAAATGCAGTTTCTGAATCTGCAAGGCATCTATTATATTTGCCTATCACCATCTATCCTTCCATTCAGCCGTTTGCAATCCATACTTCCCCGGCTGGGTTCAGACCTTTTTCTTTTTGTGGACAGACCTGTGCCAAGCCCACTGTTGTCCAAACTTGGCCACTTTAAGATGAGCTGGCTGGGGAATTCTGGGAGTTGAAGTCCACTCATCTTAAAATGGCCAAGTTTGGACAACACTGGTCTAGCCGCACTGAAGTATCTGATTTAGCCATTGTTGCCAGTGAAAAAATAGGAGCCAGGGTGACTGGGGTGAGATGGCGTTTGCTCTCTTCGGTGGGTCTCCCGCTTTCTCATTTCATTCCCTCTGTAGCTCAGTTGCCTTCTTGACATTCCATTCTGTTGAGTTCACAGATTTTTCCTAAATATCTTGCAAACCTCAGGGTTTCTGGAGTCTGCTGATGATCTGTTACGTGGAGTTTGGCTCTCCAACTTGGGGATGTGGGAACTTGAGTCAAATACAGACTCCCCCCCCCCCCCCTGAACTCGCAGCTAGACGTTATTTGGAAAGGCCAGACTGCCATCCCTGAGCCAGGTTTTGAGGTGCATAATTTTGATTACTTTTAAGATTGTAAGGGATGCAAGGCCAAAATACATGTAACACAATTAAGTTCTCAGTCAGACCTTAAATGTTAAACGGGGAGGGGGGGGATGAACCGGTTAAGAGCAGTGTAAGGATGTTAGGGAAGGAGAATTGATTCTTCCCCCCAGACTACTTACCTGATTAAGTCGTGCTTTTCCCCATGACTGCTAACCTTTTATGTGTGCAGGAGAGGGAAATGCAATCTGTCTTACCTTGTATTGTATATCCTTTGCATTTGCCTTAAGAAGCAGCTATGAGGAGCCTGCTCAGGCATATTAAAGGGGTGATGAAAGTTTGATCTCAATTGCTAGAACAGCAGAAGATAAATCAGATAAATCCAGCTTTTTCTGGGTTGGGTTTGGATCAACCATGTGGTATGCAATACTATGGGTCACGTGCATAGAAGGAACTGTCTGCTATTTATTTGGTGTGCTAAACATCTGACAGCAAAGATTCTAAAGCTTATTAAGCCAAGAAATAACTCTGCTACTAACTCTTAACTTGCAAGTATTTCAATCATGATCTCCATATGAAGTGCATTCTTCTCTTCTCTCCTCTCCTCTCCTCTCCTCTCCTCTCCTCTCCTCTCCTCTCCTCTCCTCTTCTCTTCTCTTCTCTTCTCTTCTCTTCTCTTCTCCTCCCATAAAGTTTGTGCAGCAATCCTAACTGGATTCTACGTCAGAATGAATGGTGATTAGTAATATCATCATTGAGTACAGTAAATCTGCTTCTTGGCTTTCATGTTCTCCTCCTTTTTACTGGTGTTTTCTTATTTTTTTAACTAGACCTTCAACTGTTCTTGGAAGAGGTATATACATATTTTCAGCCAGAATTCTCCCATTGTCAATTAATCCTTATTCATACCATCTGATTTTTTTTTTTTCACATTTAACTCTTTTCCTTATTTTTTTTCCATTTCTGAAAAATTCCTGGAAAGGAAAAGCCCTTTAATTTTAGGAATGGGGGAAGCAGGATACAAGAGAAGATTGCTTCTTAATTCCTTAGTGTCTGGTAGCCTTTGGATTGTGGTCCTGACAAGGCCAGTGGTGTAGTATAAAAGTCCTTCATACACAAGGATATAAGCCTAGTTACATGTTCATTTTCACAGGTACACCAAATGATGGGTGAAGGAGGAGGATCATGGCCTACCTTGATGCTCTTACACCATACATCATATACAGTATCATAAAATTGTAGAGTTGTAAGGGACCACAAGGATTAACTAGTCCAACCCTCTGCAATGTGCAGGACACCTATTAGAGGTGACTGTCCAGCCTCTTCTTAAAAGCTTCCAAAGGCTGTTGTACAGATGGTACCATCAGGTTTCTCCTTATATGGAATGAAATCTAGAGAGTTGCAATTTGTACCTAGTATTTCTGGTCTTGGTTTCTCTGGCCATGGAAAACAGTTCTTGACCATCTTTCCTGTAGCTTCCCTTTATGGACCTGAAAGTGAACTAAATCATTTTGGTACCTTTGGATCTCCATACTATGCTGTTCTATATGAGGCATTTTACCCTCCACTTTTTAAATTTAAGACTTTGGGTTAATAGAAGAAAAGGTGGTCTGTTGGCTTACAGATTTATGCTAAGCTAAAATTTCATAAGGCCTGCTAGAATAGCATTATGGTGGTGCTCGCTGCAAATTCAAGCTCAGTGCCATGCCAGGCACCTTTAGAGTCTGCAGATGATGAAGTTGAAATGAGGAAAAAGTGTACTTGGGATGCTTTGCAGAGGAAATGAGTGCTAGGCTGGCAGATTTCAATATAAAGAGACCCAGCAAGTAGCAAAGAGGCATATTTGCCATTTGCTTTAATTCTGTGGTCCCATCCAGCTCTGTCTAGTTTAAACATTTATTTGCATACTATTATTATTTTGATTAAAAATAGAAATGGGAAGCTGTCATACTATGAAACAAAATGCTGCCCTCTAGAATTGTATTTATTTACAAAAATAAACAGGGCTGCCTAAGCATTAATAGGAAATAAAAATGGTGGTTGGCTTCAGCCCAATGTTTTCCTGAAAAGAGGATAGAAAGCATCTTGGAAGAGGGACTAGAGGATATAGTGATGAATAATCTTACTTTCAGATAATTTAGGGTTTTAGAACTGGACATGATCACTACAGCATCTCTCTTGGGAGTGGGCCAAGAACATGTGGTCCAGATTCCAGATACCCAACTGGCCCCCACATTTTGGGGATCTCTATTGTTTCACAGCAAGGTGGATGGACTTAGTTGCAATGGAGATGTGTACACCGTTGGAAGACCTGAAAGACCAGGTTAGGGACAGATCGTCATGGAGAAAATCTATCTATGTGGTCGCTAGGAGTCAAACATGACTTGATGGCACATAATTGTTTCACACAATCACTCCCACTTATAAGAGCATTATCTGGGACACATATAACTCACTAAAGGGATGGGGGGAGTCATAGAGCTATCATGAGCCAGATGCTACAGCCTTGGGATAAAATGCTGTAGGCTAGTCCTAGGACACCAATAGCTTACTCATAGCTCTTACCCCATGGGAGAATGCAGGCATTGGAAGTACAGGCTGTTCTGCTGCCGCATCAGGATGGAAGCTTTTCTTGTACTGCCACATTTGCTGGTCTGTTAGGAAGCAGGAGGAAAATTTGTCAGATAATGATACACTCATTTGGAAGAATCCCCCATTCTAACTCTTGTTTGGTTTGCTGCAATTTTCATCTGTGTTGGGACAGGGTTTCAGTTTCCTAAATGACATGCGAGAGGTGCAGAAAAGAGCTTGACTTGCCTTCTTGCACTATTTTCTCACAGTTGTTCCTAAGAGAATTTTGCGGTATCCCAGGTTGGACATTTCCCAGATCCTTCATTTCCACTTTTGTTCTTCCTGTTTTAGATCGACCTTCAGTCAAGGCATGGAGCAAGTATGCTTGCTGAAACTATCCAGTCTTGAGTAGTTTTTAACTGGTTGAATTTCTGCATTCTAAGTGATTTGATTTTTCTTTAATGCCCACACACACACACACACACGCACAAAACCACTAAAATAATTCATTTCTTCTACTCCAATACCCAAACTATTACCCCATGCTGGCTTTCTGTGCCATCGTTACCACCAAATGGACCAACAGATACTGATTTCTGCTACCCACAATGGCTTTGATCAATTAAGGCTTTCATGTAATATTTTCTAGTAACATAGAGAAGATCTATACTCTTTAATCCGGCCCATGCCACATGAAGAATTCCCTGCTAATTATAAAGCATGACCCAAATCCCAAGACTATATTGATGCCAGATTTAGGTATTTTTGGAAAGCTAATATGCTCTTTAATGTGAAATTTATGGATTGTTCAAAGCCTTTATGATATATATGAATCTGATATCAAAGTCCTACTATTAATTAACCACATTAGCTAGTAGCATGGGAGTTGTGGTTGACTTATCAGAGCAGTTCCAATTTAAGGAAGGTTGGTCTGTCTAGTGCAGCTTTTCCAACCTATGCCTATTGTCAGTCCTTTGAGGTAGTTGAGACAGGAAGCCAAAACCATAAGTACCAATACTACCTTTATTGTAAGGTTAGAGTAACAGAGCCTTGCAAGTCTGAAAGCCCTTCCCTCCTTCCCTGCCTTTACTTTCCCGAGAACCAAGGAGGGCCCTTTCTGAGACTCTTTCTCCATCCCCATTCCTGCTTTGGACTCAGATTTCTCTTATCAGGCTGTTGTCTAGGCTGCGGCTCTTTCTCCTGTCTCCCAAGGTTATTCTCACAGCCCATTACACCTACAACCTAGAAAAGAGAAGGATGAGGGCAGATATGCTTCAAGCCTCTCATAACACCATATGGCCTATAATAGGAAGATGTTGAGATCAATCTATAAATAATGTCTCAAGTGCTCAGAAGTTCAGAGTAGAATTTGATGCTGCCCTGAAATCACTGCTCTAAAACAAAATTAGCACAGATACTAGCAAATTAGAGATCCTGTGAAGCAGGAGTATAATTGGACTGTGCTATGAGCAGAATTGAAAACTATTTAAAAATAATAAGCTTCAAGTTAAATGTGACATTTTCTAAGAATAACCAACACCTCAGGGAATAGAAGGGAGAGAAAAAGACAAGGGTTTCATTCTTTAACTACTGTATTAGAAAGGAAGCCACTGGTCAAATGACTTATTACATAGTATTATATAAATTCATAAGAACTACTCAAAGTTCTCAGACTTAAGCCTGAACATAGATCTTCATAAGGTTGTGAGAAGGGGAAAAAGGCAGGAGAGAATGATGACAACCTAAAAATCCCTTATCATGGGCAACACAACTGTATGTAAAAGCCATCTCTAGCCTAAAGGTGAAAAAGACAGCTAAGAGAAAACCAAAGCCTGGAGAAAGAAAGTTTAGAAACAAGGCTTCATGGGGAGCCCAAGAGAGCTCATCCACTGATTTAAAAACAAAACAAAACAGTGAATGAATTGGTTGTAGGATCTATACACAGCAAGAATCTGTCCCTGAATAATCATAAATGCCACAACGTTATGAAGCCGTCTTATTGTGGAGCTCAGAAATGAACTCACTACTCAAGGGGAGGATCTGATGAAAGCAGAATGTTAGTACATTTGTAAGTTACTAGATGTTGTGGGAATCCTGAAACCCTTTGCTCATGGTTCAACAGAATAGTCAGAGCCAATTACTACTGTGTTTTAACATAAGTCTGAATAAACATACATCATTTAGCATAATGTGCAAGGCTTGTGTTCATGAGGCCTCTTTAAGGAGAAGATCAGAACACTCATTTTCATATCAAGTAAATATAGTTATGTTCAAACATAACACCTGGGCTTCTTTAATCTTACAATGCACAACAGAAGACTTTGGTGAAGAAGTGGTTCAAGACTGAAGAATTGGAAAGAGTACAGAGAACAGTGATGAAGAAGTTCAGGGGCTTCAGATTAAACCTGATGAAGTATGTTTAGCCTAAAGAAGTGAAGACTAAGGGTAGACACAGTAGTATTCTTCAAACACTTGAAGGGCTGTCATAGGGGAAAGAGTATGGATTAATTCTCCATCATTCCTGAGGACAGAATAAAAACAGATCAAAGTTTTTGAGAAGCCAAATTTGAAATAAGGAATTTCCTGATCATGAGAGCTATTAACAGCCTGCCTCCTGGAGTGAAGGCTTTCCATCACTGAAAGTTTCAAGCAAAATTGGACAGCCATTTGTCTGGGATGACATGAGGATTCCCGCCCTGGGCAGGGAGATCAACTTGAAAGCAAGTCCTGGGCAGATTCTTCATCTCCCTTATTTCCAGAACTGTTGAACAAATTTCTTTAATTTCCCAGTTTCCAGGATCTGTTTGTAAGTTTGGTCAACCTACATACGGCATCAGCTGGATTTAGAACCTCGCTGAGACAATATCCTTCTATAGTTTTACTAAAATAAGGCTCGCTTGGAGCTGTCCAAAGTCCTATTTCCTGCACTCAGTGTAAAACATACACCCTGACTATGCATACTGTGATGTGATTTTATCTACTTTGCCTACCAGGGAACCAGGCAATGGCAAATCACTTCCAAAATGCTGCCCTCCCCACTCTCAAAAAAAAAAAAAGGTCCATAGAGAAGTCACCAAATAGCTCCAACTGGCGGGGTCCAGAAGGCGGCCTTCTCTGCTGCAGCCCCCGCCCTTTGGGACATCTTGCCCCAGAGGTGCGACAGGCCCCCTCACTCCCGGCCTTTCGGAGGGACTTGAAGACCTGGCTCCGCCATCTGGCCTGGGGCCCTTGAGGGAGGTCATCAAGTATGGGGTTGGCTAGCCCCTTAGGGGCCTGGTGTTGCTGCCCTGAACCATCGGCCTCCTGGACTTTATCTTTTGTAACTGTGTATATGGGCTTTTAATTGTATACTTATTTATTGCTTTTAATGAGTTGTGAGCCGTCCAGAGTCCCCCACTGGGGGGGGATGGGGGGAGACAAATTTAATAAATAAATAAATAAACTCAACTTCAGAGCATCCTTACCTTATTATCTTTCCTGATTTTACTTACTTCATGGATGCACAATGTATGGCCTCCAGATGTTGCTGAACCCCAACTTTCTGCAACCCCAGCCAGCATAGCCAAAGGTTAGAGATGATGGGAGACGTAGTTCTCTAACATTTGGAGATCATCATATCATTCACTGATGGCCTGAGTAACTTTGGCCATCTGCAGCGGAATTTATCTGCCTTGCTTTGATGCCATCCAACACAGCATCTTTCTCAGTGAGGTTCAAGAGCCCATAAGTGTTGCAGAACCTGAACATGTAATCATAAGTGTGTTATACAGAAATGTGCTGGCTTCAGTGATAGAAATAAAGCTAAATTTTATAAATAACATAGTTTATTATCTTGGATTGGTTCTTTGAATTAGGAGTAGACAGTCTTTGAATTGTACACAGCATACAAGGCTGATTGCTGAAGCCCATTGTGGCTACCCAGATCTCCCTACCACCAATTCCTCTTTGCTAACATTATTGGCAGGAATCTTGGTGCAACTGAGATAATCATAACAGCGGTATCATCTTACTTACTCTGCATCTTTATACCTGCACGTGGATGCTTGCATATATGTGTAAATGGCCTCGATCCTCATTTGGTAACATGTCCCTGTGGGACTGAAAAGTTTATTCACACATGCTGTACTCAGCATAAAGATTTCAGATGTAATAAACCAAAAAGAAACACCTTGGTGTGCGATTGGAATATTAAACTAGCACTGGAAGAAGGAGGTTCAAATCCTCACATGATCATGGAATTCACTGAAGGATTCTGGTCTTGTTAGTGTTCACTTCCTTCCAAGGTTCTTGTGAGGATAAATTAAAGGAGACCTCTGTGTTCACCTCATTAAGTTCCTGTCAGCCCTTTAGGGTAGACCAGACTAGAAAACCAAAATCATGAAGGCCAATGCTACCTTTATTATAAAGCTACGGTAACAGAATCTTGCAAGTCTGAATGTGCTTCCCTCCTCCCTCCATCTATCTTTGTGAGAAGTAGGGAGGGTGTTGTCTAAGGCATTTTCTCAGGTTATAGTTCTGCCCAGACTCAGGTTTCTTTTATCTGACTGTTGTCTTGGTAGCAGATCTTCTTCCTGTCCATCAAGGTAATTCCTTCTGCACATTACAGAAAGAAAGAAAGAAAGAAAGAAAGAAAGAAAGAAAGAAAAAGAAAGAAAGAAAGAAAGAAAGAAAGAAAGAAAGAAAGAAAGAAAGAAAGAAAGAAAGAAAGAAAGAAAGAAAGAAAGTTCTATTTCCTCCTTGCAGTCATGTCAGTGATGCATGAAGTATATATTCTCTTGGCCCATTGTGCCTTGCTTAAGCAACGCACATTTCCTGAGTTCTCCTTCAGACTAACTTCTGGTGTGCTTCCAATTAGGAGTTTGCAAATTAAGGCTTCCAGATATTTGACCATTGGCTCATAGAGCCCTTCCAGTAGTTGCTGCCAAATTGTAATTAGCGGCGTGGCCAAAGGGAGGAAAGATAAAATATAACAAGAATAGCTCAAAAATCAAGCAAGGAAACAACATCTAGAACAAAGCTGTGGAATCTTAACTGAGCCAAGACCTGCTTTGGGCCTTTGAACAACATACCAGGGGCTACACCCAGCAAAGTGGGAAGGACATGATGACAAGCAAAGATGCCACAACTTTATTCTAGATGCTGTTTCTTAGCTTGATTTTTGAACCTGGCTGCCTAAGAACTCCCAGTTACTTCCCACAGCCTAACATGGAGATGCTGACCATGTATTATCACTGAAATCATTGGGACTTCAAAAGTTTTAAAAGTCTGCTCAGTTATGCACAGGTGCTTTAAATCATCTGGGAAAACCCTAACTTGTAAAGATACGTCTGGGAGATTAATTTATCCAGGTGTGTTTATTTTAGTCATTAAAATAGATTTCCTTTCCTGGCTGATTTCAAGAGCTCCAGTATGATTTTATCTCCATCAACCTTCTGCTGAGGATGCCTCAACTCTTTGGCCACCCAGGGAGTATCGTGGCTATGGACTGCATCCAAAATACCATGAAAATTCTAACTGACAATAATTACATTTATGGAGTACATTAGTGCTGTAACAGGAAACAAAAATGACTAAGATCCCTCTGGGTATATATATATATAATAACTCAGAATTCTTAAAAATCGGAATGTTCATTCACAGGCAATATTCCCAACTGTTCCCCTAAACTCCTTCACTCAGTAAGTAAAAATTACATCAAAACCAGGAGTCTTGGCTGGTCATTCTTCTAGTTAGCTGGAACCTAAAGTCAGGATTTTAAGAGTAACAAACCAGGAATTCATTTCTGATGTAACATAAACATTTTGCATTTTGCTGCTTAGTTTCTTCCTGATGGTAGTAGAAGTCATCTCCTTTTGAACAACATGCTAGAATGTTATAGGATTCTAGCTTATTTATATACAAACAGAGCAAGCAATGACTATTACTGCTTTGAAAATTTAACTACTTTTGGATTTTTCTCCTTTGCTTGGACTTTTTTGCTTGAAAAATCCAGAGATTTTGTTTATGAATTGTGTGCTTTGAAAAATGTTCTGAAGTCTTATTCACATTTTTACATTTCCTTTATATTTATATCCTCATTTCTCATGGAAAATACGGGCTCTGAGCAAAACATTTCTTGCTAAAATGGCTCTGTAAGGCCAGTAGCCAAGATCTGTGTTGCTACCAACATCTCAGAATAGAGCAGAGGTGAAAATTGAGTTTCTGCTCTGATACAATTGAGCCCATAGTTGAGTAGGAATCACTGGAATCTAGTTTTTCTTACATTGGATTCTGACTGGCTTCCCTCTGCAGTTGTGCTGGCGAGGTTGTTGTTTTTTTTTAATTAGATCAGTCCCCAAATGACTTTGCACATGTATGTGTCACTCTGAGCTGCCCTGCATCATTAGTGTCAGAGTGTAGACCTGCAAGAATGAGAGTTGCTATATACAGAAGCTGTAGACTGTGCAGTCCAAAATGAAACACAGCTTATGGCCAACCCTCCCCCCGCCGCAAAACAAAACAGGCAGAGCATGGAAACTGCTGGATTGGCTTTTGTCAAGGTGACTGTAATATAAATAGGTTGTATGTGTTTATTTTTCCAGTAACCAGCTTCTTGTTAACATGGCATGGTGTTATGAAGTGTGAAGTCTCTTGCCACCATTATCTTGAAAATACAAGTTTTTCCTTGTTCCACTATTTGGATTAGCAGAAGTAGATGTGTTCCTCTCTACCTGGATAGAATATGCTAAAAACTATATTATACACCTTCTATGTTGGATTTAAAAAAAGGGATCCCGCCCAACTCCAAGGGAACGAGCCCCGTAAGATCAGAACGCCGTTTGAAGATTCCTGTGACCTCATACAAGAAAATAGTTTAAGGGCCGATGCTCTTCATTTTTTCCCAATGATTTCATATTTTCTGTATGTTATAGGGATATAGGAGAAATTAATTCAGTTCACATTTGAACGGGGGTGCCCTGAGTGTATCAACACACTGCAGGACCTGATGGGATGCTGGCAACAGTACTTGGTTTGCAAGGTAGTTGTTAGGTTAGAGATTGTGGTTTGCCTAGAATAGCATTTGCATGCCTGGAGTAAAGCTGGAGTTTGCTTGCTCTTGTGATATAAGGCTAAAATGTGCCAAAGCTGACCAGTGTTGTGTCCTTATCTTTGGTGTGGAATATTGCATGAGATGACAGCCCTTCAAGGTAGATCAGACTAGGAAATCAATGCCATGTAGGTCAGTCTACTTTTACTGTAAAGCTATAGTAACAGAATCTTGCAAGTCTGAAGGCGCTTCCCTGCTCCCTCCCTTTATCTTTGTGTGAACTAGGGAGGGGCCTGTCTGACATGTTTTCTCAGGTTACTGTTCCACCCTGGACTTGGGCCCCTTTTATCTAACTGTTGCCTTGGTAGCGGCACTTCCTCCTTTCCCTCAAGGCCATTCCTTCTCCTCTCTACAAACTAAGGCTGATAACTTATTGTATTCAGCCTTACTAAAAAGCATTATCTACAGCCTTGGTTGTCCAAACCCATGAAGTTTGGTGGAGGACAATATTTAAGGGCCCATCAGCTAAGAACCATAGCAGATGGAAGATTGCAGTTTTGAACACAAGAGGGGTATATAGTAAAAAGCATGAATTAATGAATGAAATGGGAGACAGAAAATAGATATGTAGCGTGCAAGTGCAACTAAGGTCTCTTCCTCATTCTTCAGTCCCTTCCTCTTCAGGTTCTCCAGTGCAGAAGCCAGCAGACAGTATGTCCACAAATATACACAGCACATTTCCGATCCCTATTCTTCTTTGGCAATGAAGTAGGGTACAGTTATGTCCTCATAAGCAGCAGGAAGAGGAGAGGTAAGAAATGCCTCCTTTGGTACCAGCTATGGCAGCAGAGGACCCACAAGTCTTCTGCTGTTGGTTCTCTGATTCTACAGAGTGATCCTTCCCTGGGATTGGAGGACTGCACCAAGGATCTGTTCTCCACTGTTTCTCTCCCCTCTTGCTTCTCCTGCCACTCACGGCAAGAGAAGCAGGTGAGAAAAGGAGGAAAGTGTGTCTTCACTGACACCAAAGGAGCCGTTCTGCCCTACTTCTCCCCAATGCTTTTCCTACTACTTATGACAAGAGATGTAAGGAACTTAGAGAAGGAGGGGAATCGGGGATTTTTGGTCCAGTTCTTCTGGCTCCAAAAAGATTCAATTCCTCAGTGTTTTTTTGGAGTGGCACCTGATGTAAGCTCTTCTCCCTCTCAAGTCTTAGGCCCTGCAGAGGCCAGCAGCATTACCTCAGAAATGGCAGCTGAAGAGCTGGAACAACCTCTGGCGGCCAACATTGTCCACCTTCTGGAAAAAGCTGAGGTATGAGCTTTTCTGGAGGGCCTTTGGGGCCTGATGCCACAGATTGCATTTGGCTTTATTTGCCTTATTTTCATGTTCTTTTATTTTATCATATTTCTTTGTCTTATGAGCTGCCAAGCATTCTGTGATTGAGGTGGAAATATGATTGATAAATAAATAAATAAATAAATAGGTAAAGGACTAAAGGAAAAGGGACCGGGCCATTTGGAGACTCAGAAATTAATAAAAATAGTGTTTGTTCAGTGAGGTTGTTTTTAGATATATGGTTTAAAGCAGGTATCTATGCATACTTCAGTTTTGCACTTTCCAACCAACAGGCCAACGACAATTCAAATATCCTATCAATCCATATCTCCAGATTTTTCACACCCATAGAAATAGTCTCCCCATAATTACATACAAAAATCATATTAAGCATGCACTATATTTAAGAAAATTATAAAATCTTCCTATTGGGAAAAACAAAACACCTGTAGAGTGGAGGAAAAGTGCACAAAACAATATGAGTGAAAACCTTTTTAGAAAATCACAAACTAGGACCTTGAATGGGATGAGCTGATCTGAATTTATGAATGGAAAATTTAGAAACTGATGGGTACTGAAAAAGACAGATTTGCCCTAGTTTATATTTTACTTTTTTTTTCTTTGCTTATTCACACCGTTATCTATGGACCAATAATCCTTACTAGAAATCAGCCCCACGGAAAACAAGCTGATGTGTCTCAAGGCAACAGCTTCTTCATTCCATTGGAGGCGCATCCATAATTAGAAAGACCTTCTGTGGGAGGTTGGCAGGAATTGGTAGCAAGGGGACTCGAGCAGACCATTTATCCACGTGGCTCAGAGGTCAGTTGGGGTTTACCAGAACTGAATTTGAATCAAGAAGGCCGTGATGTCTCTGCAGAGCAATTTGATACGAAAGTATCCGATACGGTATAATGTGGCTGATTGTAAATGTAGCATCAATATGAATGTCATCTCGCTAATGAATCTGGTGCAATAACTACACACAGATGCTTTAGCTTATATTCTTCATGTGATGTTTTTCCTACATTCATTTGCTTAATATAGCCTTGCCAAAAAAAAAAAAAGGACAAAAATGTTATCCCACAATGTTTTTGGCCAGCTTGCTTACCCATGTATATCATTTATAGCACATTACAGTCTGAAAAATAAACAACTTTTTCTCATCCAGTACTCAAAAATATCCCTGCTGAATTGTCTTGGGGAAAATGCTCATTTGCCACAGGTAGTAAAGAGATACCTCTGTTTAATATTACATAGACTTCACAGTTCTTTCTGTTGGATTAACTGTTTGGCTTACCTGTTTCTTAAAGCCTAGTAAAATAGTCTTTAACTCTTCTTACTCTGAATTAAGATCCTCTAACATAGCTAAAACCCCACTCAGTTGATGTTTCTTTGACAACCATGCTACACTATATAGAGTCATAGAATGTAAGGATTGGAAAGAACATTGGGAATTAGCTATGTCAACCCCAGCCAGTACAGGAATCTACTACTAGAGGTTCTCTCTGGAGTGGGGAATCCACATCTTCAGATCATGGAGGTGGAAGGCACCACAGAATCTCCTGCTTCGTGAAGGATTCTTCAGAGCATCTCTGACAGATGACCATCTGGCCTGTGTCTGAAGACCTCCAGTGAAGGAGATCTGAGCATTTCATATGGCAGCCTGTTCCAGATTGTACAGTCAGGAAGTTCCTCCTGATGTTTAACTTGAATCTTTTGTTGTTTTAATCCCCTGGTTCTGGGGTTGACCTCTGGGGCAATAGAAAATAAGTCCACTCACTTTTTTATGTGACAACCCTTCTTCAGATATTTGAAACAGCTGTCATATTCAATCTTCCCTTTGGTAGGTTAAGCATATCCCAGATCTGTTAACTGTTCTTCCTAGGGCTTGATTTCCAGACTCTTTGCCATTTTGGCAGCCTTTCTCTGAACAAACTCCAATTTATCAGTGTCTTTTTTGGAACTGTGCTGCTACCAGTCAGAAAACAGGCACCACAAAAATTACTGGAACTTTATTGTTGTAGGGTATAATAACAGAATTTTGAAAGCCTGACAGGGACCCAGAATTGGACACAGGGAGTCTGACTAAGGCAGAGCAAAGTACAGAAATTGTATCCTGTTATCTGGACTTTATGATCCTGTTAATATTTCCCCAAATAGCATTTCCCTTTTTACCAGCTGCAACTCATTGCTAGCTCAGTTCCACTTGTGATGTACTCTAACACCCAGGTCCATGTGATATATACCATCCTATTCATTTCAGCCCCTTGCTCAAGTCTGTCCAGATCTTTCTGAATCTTCTCTCTCTCCTCCACAGCATTAATCACCTGTCCCAGCTTTGCACCATCTGCAAACTTGGCAAGTGTCCTCCAACTCACTCACCCAAATCATCAATAAATGTTGAACAGTATGGGGCCCAGGACAGGGCCCTGGGACACTCAGCTTGATAATTCCCACCAAACTCAAGCAGAGCCATTAACAGGCACTCTTTGGGTATGGTCATTCAATCAATTGTGAATTCATTCATTTATTATTTATTTATTAATCACATTTATATGGCCACCCATCCTACAAAAAGCGACTCTGGGTGGCGTACAACAATCAATAAAACAACAAATATATGAAAAACAATCTTTATAAAAGTAGAAAACGTCATTATTAAAAATGAAAAATACTATTAAAAATTTAAATATACAAACCACACGGAGAGAGTAAAAAGATCAACCCCAGTGGAGCATCTAAGAATATCTCAGGTTCCCTGGGACCCCTAGGCCTGGTGACATAACCAGGTTTTGAGGGACTTCCAAAATGATAGAAGGGATAGAGCTAAACTGACTTCAGGGGGGAGAATGTTCCATAAGGTGGGCACCACGGCAGAGAAGGCCCATCTCCTGGGACCCGCCAAATGTAGTTCCCTAACAGACAGGACCCACTGCATGCCTTTTCTGCCAGATCTAACAGGTCTTAGCAATAGACACCAGGTCAGCCTTCTCATCAATGATTAAATCACTAATTCTTTTTTTTTTTTAATTCTTCCAAGCTTTTTTCCCACATGTGCAGGGTCCGCTTTTTTCAGATCAACTGAATGTTGATCCACTGGTTGCGACAGGAACTGACCTGTCACCCAAGCCGGACATTGTGGGCTGGGAGAGAGTGACTCCCCAAAGTCACCCAGCTGGCTTTTAAGGTGGGACTAGAACTCAGAGTCCCCTGGTTTCTAGCCTGGAGCCTTAACCACTAGACCAAACTGGCTCTCATTCTGCTTTACTGTTTGTCTGGTGTTAATCCCTGCTTATCTAGGTGTTGGTTGCTGGATGAGGATGCCTTATTGTGGACCAGTCTGGCATTCAGTAGCAGCAGCCGGAGGCCAGGGCTGACATTCATTTGACAGCAATATTGTCTAGTCCAGCACTTTTCAAACTTGGCAACTTTAAGGTGCATGGCCTTCAACTCTCAGCATTCCCCAGCTTAAAGTTGCCAAGTTTGAAAAACACTGATCTAGTCCATGTTCTATCCTTTTATCAAGGAGAATTCCATGACTTTACTGAGGTCCAGGTACACTAAGTCTATGACATCCCCCTGATAGGCTAAGTTAGTAACATCCTCCCTGACAGGCCAAAGATTAGACTAAAGACAGGTTAAAATGGGGCAAACCAACAAAGAGAAATGCCTTCTAGAAACTTCATATTGTTTATGCCCTTCTAGCATTACTAACTTCTGGGCACTCTTCCTCTCCTTCGCGAGGCCTTTTGCAAATGCCCCATCCCTAATCTTCACTTCTATTTTCGTTTGCAAACACTTGGCAAAAAAGCCCTCCTTGTGGCAGAGCGGTGTTTTGTCCCCTCCGTTGCTAGAGCAGGCAGTTGGAAAGTCACATGTAGCAACATTGGGAAGAGGACAGGGGTCACTATTCTTAGCTCAGGAATGTATACAGTGCCGTGTTGTGGTACCTCTCTAACCAACCTTGGAAAGGCGAAGACAGTTCCGTGATGCTAAACAAACCTAGAAACCATCCCCAATGAACCCTTCAACGGCGAAAGAATAATATAGGGAGGTTTCATGGCTTCATCTCCTTCTGCTTTTTAAACATTAATCTTCCGAGGCATGTTATAGCCATGGAAAGTTTCAGCAGAGAATAAACAAGCCAGTGCCGCTGAAGGTTGAGAAAAGATTAAGGTAAACAGCTCTGCCCGGATTTTCACTACAAACAAGAGCCATTAGGTCTTGGAGAAGTTTGCCTTGGGAGGTAGTTGCTGTGTTGTTGATTTTTAAGCCTCTCCATACAATATATGCAGATTATATTTGTACATTTAATTGAAGAAAAGGGTGATCGGGGGGAGGTGGGGTGAAGGTGGCCAGCAGCTGTCCTCCTCTTTGAAAAGTAGAGGGGTTTTAAATGATCGTTTTATTTTGTGCTGCCGTGAGAAACGAAGCTGATGCATTAAAAAGAAAATATGAAGCATTAGATGTATTTTATCGAGGATGTATGGACTATAGGGTTGGGGGCAATGTTCTAGGCAGACTTTGAAACCACGCAGAGAAAACAAATCCATGATTCTTGTTTGGGGTTGTTCTGAAAGCAAAGGCAATTCACAGTAAATAAATATATCATTTTCCCTGCAGATTCCTAGACCCAAGGAGTTTAGTTTATTGTGTTGCTCTGCCAAAGTTACATTCTTTGGGAATGACTAGGGGGTGGGGGGGCAGGGAGAGAAAATGCTAAATAGCCTAGAATTCTTAGACAGTTTATTCCTTATGAACAAATTATTTGCTTTGGTCTTGAATCACTGATTGCTGCAAACGTTTTGCAACACTGGCTTTTAAAAAATTAATCTATTTTTAATTGATTGGGCTATCAGAAGTCAACAAGCCTGGAACTGGAATTTAATATCAGGTTTATTTTGTTAAAGGAATGTGACGTTTTCTTTACCTTCTTTGTCAGTTTGTTGGTGTAAGTAGCTGTTTTCCCCATTCTGTACTAGATGGACAATATTTAAAGGGGACATTTGCACTGTACCCTGAAGAATTTTGATGCAGTAGCCCTAAGAATTCTCCTTTGGATGCTGTTTACATTATGGAAGAGGAATCCCCCCAAGGCCTACTCTTCAGAGACCAAGATTTTTCCTCTGATCTGCTAAAGCAGCTGAACGTCTTGAGACAAAACAGAATCCTAACTGATGTTCTTCTGTGCACAAATGACATTGAAATTCCTTGCCATAAGAATGTTCTTGTCTCAAGCAGCCCGTATTTCAAGGCCATGTTTTGTAACAACTTTAAAGAGAGCATCCAGGAAAAAGTCAAGCTCCAAGGCATTGACTCCAGCATTCTTCATTCTATTGTGCTTTACATCTACACGGGAGAGGTTCTTATGACTGCCGAGAATATTCTGAGTCTAATGGAGACTGCTTCCATGCTTCAGTACATGAAACTCTTTGAAGCCTGTTCAGCTTACCTCCAGGACCAGCTTTCTCCAGATAACTGCCTTAGTCTAATCAGGCTTTCTGAAATCCTCCACTGTCAGGATCTTAACCAGAAAGCGAAAGCTATGGCTCTGAAATGTTTCCCTGAAGTAGCCACTTCTGAAGACTTGAAAGAACTTTGTGCATTAGAGTTGATAGACTATCTTGGGAATGATGAGCTTTGTGGAGAAGAGGAACAGGTTTTTGAGGCTATCATGGTTTGGGTAAGGCATGACCTTCAAGCACGGCAGGGCTATATTCAAGACTTGTTCAAAAAGGTGAGGCTTCAGTATGTCCATCCAACATTTTTCTTCCGCTTCATTGCCAATGACTCTCTCATTCAGTCATCATCCGCCTGTCAAAATATCCTAGAACTTGCAAATAAGCAGATGTTTTCCTTATATAGTGTCAGTGCTCCTGATGTCAGACCCATGTGGCATGTTCCCCGGCGCTATTCATGTCGGGAATTTCTCCTCTTAATTGGTGGTCGCAAAGACAATCAGCAGACTACAAGGGATGTCTTGCTATATGATGAGAAAACAAACCAATGGTTGAGCCTTGCCAAGTATCCCACCCGTCTCTACAAGGCCTCGGCAGTGAGTCTGCACAGTAACGTCTATCTTCTCGGGGGCATTCCTGTAGGTAATGGGAGGAACCAAGTCAGCAACAATGTTTACATCTTCTCACTCAAACTTAATCAGTGGAGGTTGATAGATCCCATGTTAATTGCACGCTATTCCCATAGAAGTGTTGCCTATAAAAACTATATCTTTGCCATTGGAGGCATTGGCGTGAACCAGGAAATCTTAAATTCCATGGAAAGGTATGATAGCATCTATAACATTTGGGAAGACATGGCAAATATTCCCACTGCAGTTCTGCATCCTGCTGTATCTGCCAAAGACCAAAGAATCTATCTGTTTGGGGGGGAAGACATGATGCAAAACCCAGTCCGGCTAATACAGGTAATTCCCACTCTTGATAATCTCACCTGGGCTATCTCAGTTGTATGCTTTCAGACACGTCTGGCCTTTGTTTCAAACTATCTGAGCTATTCTTATGCTATGCTGAGCAAATGTCTTGTGCCCAGGCTCAGCAGGAAATAGAAGAATCTATCCATTATTCTGAGGATCCATTTGGATTCTGTGCAATGGATAACCAAACCCACTGGATAAGCTGAAATTTCCATTTCCTGAAAAACCACATAAAAATCCCTTTTTATTTATACATGCCATCATTTTGCTGTTAAGAGCTTAAGCAACAGCCACAACATCATTTTGCTAAGAGGCCCCGCTGCTATTTGCCATATGCAATCCAGCGTGTGTAAATATTGTAGGATTAGCATGAGATTCTGCGACTCTAAAGCAGGCTAGTCCAGTTGCACGTCAAAGGCTAATTTTTGGAACATCTGCAAATGGTGGGTGTGTCTCGGCATTCCTACTGCCAGTTTAACAAAGAGAAGGGCTAGTTAGAGGGGCTGCATTCAAGGGCATCTGCAAGGGGGACCAAAAATTCAAGATGGTGGCTGCAACTAGGAAAAATAGGGATCCTGCCCCACCGTCCTTCATTGGCTACAATAGCCAGAGGGAGGCTGGTCCTTTGGAGAGCAGTAAAACAGGGGTGGGGCTTCAATCACATGGTTGTGACTGCCATCTTGACTGTTTAGACCCCACCCACCCCAACATCCCTGGCTGTATTATACTTAGTGGGTCATCTAACCTGGATCTTGAAGACAGCATTTCAGCTACCGTGCAATGTCAGTTGTTAAAGTAGGTTCTATGTTTATATTTATGGACTACCATTGATGGAAACTGCTAAGAGAAGTTGATAAAGCATAAGCAAATCAATCTCTTCCTGCCTGATTCAGCCACATGGGCTCATGTTTGTGGCAGATCAATATCTTCACACAGGCCAAGAATCCAGCATAGGGGATCAACTCCATCATTTCAACCAGACTGGCAAAAAAAGAGCCAGGTTAGCTAAGCCTGGTTCGATTCCTTATTTCCATGATTCCAGGTTTCCAAGCAAAACAAAGATGCCCTGAATGATTTTCTCAAATATAACTTGTTATCTGTACATAGGAATTGTTTTGCCAACTCAGGTTTAGGGCTACGTTGTGTGAATTTCACCAGTATTTCCCATTTTTAAACCCAGAATTCTCTTACAGCATATTATCTCGGCTTTGTGCCTTTATACTTTTTACTTTAACTCCTATCATTCAATGGCCATGTTGGCTGATGATTACAGGAATTGAGAACATCATCTTAAAGAAGGCCGTTCCTTTATACAGTAATATGTTCAAAGATTTGGTTTCATAAAAAAGCAATTTACAAACTGTTTTGATACCAGATGTTCTTTTATTCATGGGTGGTCATTAAAAAAAAACCCAGAAAGTTAGGCAATTCCAGATGTACATTGCAAAGGTTTTATCAGCATTTGGTGGCTATCATCATGCAGGATTCTATTAAATAGCTCTCAAGGTACATTTACTGATGACTTTCCCATTATGTATGTGCAACAGCTAGTGATGCACTAAGAAGGCTTAAAAAGAATCTCTGGCATTCTTTTCATTTCTCAACTGTTGAATGGTATTAAATTGTGTGTGTGTGTTTCAATCTAGTAGACACACAAATGGCTGGGCAAGAACACAGATGATGATGGAGCCGGATATTCAAATTCCATTCAGTTTCTGATGCATTTAAATGACTGTGCACATCTGTTGTAGTTTCTATCCTGCAAGCCAAAGGCAGTGTATTGTAGCAGTTAAGTAACTGGACTAGGACTGGGGAGATCCATGTTCAAGCCCACACTCAGGGATGGAAAATCACTGGGCAGCTTTGGGGCAGTCATTCAAATGATGCATATGGTTGAACCTGCTAATTTACCTGGATTTCCATAACTGAATCCAAAATTCTGTGCATATTTGCCATATAGGTAAATAGCGGCAGCTGGAATAGGGATGTAAATATGTCTTTACTTTTTTAAAAAAATTGGATTTAGCATCAGAGATGCCCTCTCACCTCATATTTAGAGTTCCATCCATCTCATGTCCTATCTATTTCTCAGGTATATCATGTTTCTAGGAACATGTGGTTCCGAATGGAGACCAGGATGGTGAAAAATGTCTGTGCGCCAGCAGTTTTGATTGGAGACCGGATTTTTATCGTTGGAGGTAACATACATTGAAAATCATCATCATTGTCATCATCATCATGCAGATGTCCCAAAATATCACAATTTCTTTCCACTTGATGTTGCAGTATAGTTTCTACAACTGGCATGTTTGCATATGTATCTTGTGGAGTGTATTACATTAATAGTATTTAATCTAATTTATATTAAATCCAGTTATGTTTTGTTCCCTCCCCACTATTTCATGGTGCATCTCTTGATACATCACTCAGAGATTATGCATGATCCTTGGTGCAAACAAGTTTTGCATATCTTTTATTCAGAATGACAGTTGAAAGAGGAAGCAAAACATACAGAAAAAGGAACAGAACAGATAGAGATAATATTTAGCTAAAATCTTGGAAAAATATGCTTGAAACTTAATGGAGATGATATGCTGCAAATTTTTGTTCTAGGTTTTACTTCTCAAACTTTGATCTCATACTTGGATGACCTAATACTGTCAACACAATACTTTTTATTATAATTTCCAGCCTGGAGATGCTGTGAACTGGAGTAGGTACTCAAAGGAATATTCTAATCCAGGGGTTAAGGACAAAGGCAAAGACAAGGGAGTTGGCGTGGGAGAAGATGAAAATCCATCATACCTTTGCCCTCTTTTTCCTCCAACAAATTATCCCTTGTAAAGGTCAATCTATCTATTCACTTCATGAAATAAGTGTGCAGGTCTTATGACTATGAATATCTGGAGCACTGAAAGCCTGTTTAGCCTTGGAATAGTCTGCGTAGCAGCTTAACTTCATTGAGCTAGTAAACAGAAGAGCCATCAAACTGTTTCCTCCAGAAGTCCAGTTGTACCAGGAAAGATCTATTGCCTTCCCTTAATCTTGAGTTCTCTTCTCCCATCCTTGAGTCTGCAGAAATTCACTGTCTGCAGTGTTGATCCTTATCCTGCCTCTTTGAGGAAGAGGCTGCCAGCTTCATTCAATGCCTAGGATCTCAGTCAAACTCAGCCTTTGAAGAATGTGTGGTGGAGACGTGGGGATACACTGTGTCTTCACATCTCCTTTGTGATATCTGGGAAAGTTGGTAGTCTAACTGTACCATGGGTTTTTTTTAACATGTTTATGGCATTTTGTGGGATCAGGAACATCAACCGTGCAAGGCTGCTGATTGCTCAGAGCTACAATTGCATGTAGAACCCTAACTATCTTCAGCTAACCAAATCATTATTCTTTTTTGTTTTCCCTCAGAGGTAAACATCAGTACCAATCTTTGGTGCCAACGGTTTTTATTTTCAGAAATGTCTATCTTGGAAAATCAGAATTTATGGAATAGTTCTATATGAGAGAGAACAGGGAGACCAAAATGCGAACATAGCAGAGTTGTACAAGACTTGTAACCCCCCCCCCCCAAAAAAATGCCCTGTATTTATTCTGAATCTTTGTGCCAATGATTCAGCTGACAAGCTTAAGCCATAAGGGTTTTGGTTTATTTAACGAAAAGCACAAACATTTCATCTAATTTCAAACATAATTCATTCTGCTTTAAAGCAAAGAGATTTACTACCGATAAATTTTCATTTACCAAGTAACTATGTCATAACACCATCCAGTTGTTCCTGGCTTATCAAGCAATTGGAACTGAAAAAAAAAAAAAAACCTCAATAATAACAAACAGATTTTTGGTGTTTTTCAAAAAGCATCTAATATACATCAAGTTTCCCTTGAACAAATCAGATCAAAACAAGATGGAGTTTATTAACCCCAGCAATATGAAACTTCTCTTGAATTAAATAGAGTTCTTATTGTCTACTGCAATTATGTCTGAATCTGTACTGGTTTTGAGCTGATCCAATACATGGTAAAGCATTATACCTTAGCTTTGCAAGTCTGGTTTACCCCCTTAAGAAAAAGAAAAAAAAAAGAGGTCAAAGAAAGAGCTAAAAGTGCAAAAGCAAAGAAAGAAAAAAAAGATACAAAGAAGTAGCTTCTGATCTTCTTTACAGCAGTTATAAGTAAAATTGTAAACTGACTTCTTACTCTCTTCTTTCTATAATCTATCCTGTCTGATCATCAAAACCATAAATCATAAGTTCATTTTTTTCTGTTTCACGTAAAAAGTCCATAAGGGGTTTCCAATCAGCAATGAATGTAGATATTGTCTTTTCTCTGATCAGAGAAGTCAACTTAACCATCTCAGCAAGTTCCATCATCTTCACCAACCATTCCTCCATTGTGGGTAATGCTGAATCTTTCCATCTTTGTGCATATAATAATCTTGCTGCAGTTACCATGCATAAAAGCAAAGTTCCATCACCTTTTTCCAACTATTTGTCTAACAGTCCCAAAAGAAAAGGCTCCTGTTTCAATTGTATATTAATGTTTAAAATCCTCTGAATTAGTGTATGTATTTGAATCCAAAACTTTCTGGCCATCTTGCTGATTTTGACACGCGTGCTCTGTGGATGCCACTGCATTGAGTTTGATCCTCTGCTCAACACAAGAATCCAGATGAAAAACAATCATGGGTTTCCAATGGAGGAACTTGCCTTGTCACGGGGTCATTATGCTGATAACTGCACAAGTGACTCAGGCCCCAATTCCTAACATGTGGGCATTGCACCCCCCTACAATTCCAGAGGCCTTCTGCCTTCTGATCCCACTACTTATGAATTTCACAAATGCTTCATTTTTGTTTTCCCCCAGGGTACACCCGGAGAGTAATTGCTTATGATACTAAAGCCAATAAATTTGTGAAGTGCGCAGACATGAAGGAAAGGCGGATGCATCACGGGGTAGCAGCCATCAACGAGAAGCTGTATTTGGCGGGAGGCCGCTGTCTCACCACAGATAATGCCATTGTGGACTCTGATTCGCTTGAGTGCTATGACCCTCAGACGGATACCTGGTGTTCGATGGGGAAACTACCACACAGACTGTTTGACCATGGATGCCTTGCCCTCCAGTGTGTGCCTTATGCCAACCTTTTGGGAGAAGGAAGTGGAGGAAAAACATTTTCCTAATTGCGTAGAGGGTGCTAATCGACCCTTCCCAAGCCAACAAAAGGGACTCAGGGATAGGCTTGAGAAGGCCCACCATAACATGAGGTAAAACGATCTCTTTGCCTCAAGCGGCAGATACAGGGTTTGACTGAAGCAAGGTTTGAGATGTGTTTGCATGGCACACTTATCCAGAGAGATTAACCCTGATTTATCTCCATTAATCCAATCTTCTGGGGTCACACAACTTCCTGAATCATTAACTAAGCTCTTGCTAGTTTGCAGTATAGTGTCATGCAATTATAGCCTACATGTTGCTCAAGGTTTTCACTTGAGTCTTCATTAGGACCCCTGACTTCAGGAGCAAGTATGTTTTTACACAGAAGGACTCGCCTTGTATTGTATATGCATGTGATCTGAATGTCTTTTTAATTTCCTTTGGATTAGACAGATCCAGTGCAATTCTGAAATAAATGGGTGCCAAAAACAAATGGGTGTGTTTGCTCTCGCCTGCCTTTTTTCATTTCACAGCAAGTTTGATGGAACAGGTTATTTCACTTGACATTTTCTGAAGGATGAATGGAATGGATGATCCAATTTAAAACTACCGTTCAGCTAGCACTTGCTTAGAATGAAAAATATGGGGGTACAATGTTCCACAAAATCACCCTCTCATCCCTGAAGGAAGGAAGATCTACCCAAGCAATTGCTACACGTGCGGACAAATCACGAGTAATTTTCACAGTGCCAGTTCCTGGATTTTGTCTTTTTATCACGCTGTCTAATCACTCACAAACATGATGTATGCGCACCAATGTGTCTGCAAAAATCACCTCTGATGCTCACCAGGCCCCCTGCTGCACAGGTGTGTTTCGACAAATTAAAAAGAAAACTGGCCTACTGCAGAGCAAGGCACTAGCTTCCTGAATCATTTATTTTCAAGATTCCTCTTGCATTCCACAAAGGCCTATAGGTATTGTCAGAAAATAAGAATGGTGGGAGATTGCAAGTTGGTCCTTTATTAGTAATTGTGCCATCTACCAGAAGATAAGATAAGTGTAAAGTGTAGGAGGTCATACTGAGTATCCTGGTGGGGTGGCAGGAAGCATCCTTTCCCATTGCCTTCTGATAATGGGCATTTTTGCTGGCCACATATAGTGTGGCAAGTAATTTCTGGGGAAGTCTTCCAGGGCCACCATTTTCCTTCAAATTCTTTGATGTGATCTCTGGCTTAGGAGGTTGAGGAGCCTGCTGTAGTAGAAACCAAAATAGGATGTGGTGATAGAAATTAACATCCAGACTGTGAAAATATGATTGGATTTGATCCTCGAAGATATCCAATTAGCTCTTTAGAATAAGGAAGGCTGGATGCATGGCATAAGTTGCAAGGAGGGGCATGCCCAGGACTTGGCCGCTATTTGAACATCATAGCCTATAGCAATGTTTCTCAACCTTGGCAACTTTAAGATGTATGGACTTCAAAGTTGAAGTCCACACATCTTAAAATTGCCAAGGGTGAGAAACATTGGCCTATAGCCTAGATTTTATTGACATCCTATTGAATGGTGCTCCCAAAGAGAAATAGTGCCATCAGTCCTTATGGGCTAAAGTTAGATCTATTTCCATCCCTCTCAGGCTGAGTTCCTTCCACATGTGAAACCACAGATGTCCCCATCCCATTTAGCCTAATCTAGTATGCTGTATGCATCTAGCCAAGCTGTAGGACCCAGCTTCTACCAACCGGAGCTATGCATTTGCAAAGCAGCCACCATTGCCCTGTTACAAAATTCCCCCAGACAACAAAAGAGTGAGGAGGATGATACCTAGCCCTGCTTCCAGCCTCTCAAGATACATAGGGCCATTCCCAGCTCACCATTTTTGTGTATAAAGCAAAACACTGGGCTGCATCATCACCCACAATTTGTGAAGGTGGCTTGAATTCAACTAGAACTGTCAGGTTCAGCCCAAGAAACTCCACGAGACAGTACTGGAACAGCTCAGTTACTTTATTAGCTTGCACCTGCTAGACAGAATCTCCCCAGACTAACTTTAACTCCCAAAGCCTACAACTAAACACTACGGATTCCTTAGGGTGGTGCCAGTCTCATCCTCTTCACTTTCCCAGGCTCAAGCTGTGGGCTGAGGAGATGCTTCTGTCCTTGAACCTCCTCATCCAAGTCCTCCATCACAGGAACCCTGGTTAGAAGATGTACTTCTGAGCATTTGCAAGGTGCTAAAAAATACAGAGTAATTAAGTAGCAGAATGCCCCATGAAAAAGAAAATAATATTCCAAATATAATTGTTGGGTGCAGAATATGGGCTTACTCCAGCTATCAATGATGGCTAGTCTAAGGATAGGATAGGAAAGCCTCACTTCTATTTAACTACATAGCATCACGAGAGAGAAAAACAAGAAGTTCCCTTTGGTTCTTAAACCCAGGGACTCATTTAGCTAGCAACAGGCCAGGTAAGAAACCAACCAAGGACAGGTATGAAGATCTCTCTTGCCGTTTGCTGTAGCATTCAGAAGAGCTCATAGGAATGCAAAGAAATGATTCTGTTAGCCTTTTCTTAAAACAATCTATGAGGCCCAGATGGGATCCAAGGGTATTCCTGAAAATAAAAATGACCTGAAAGCTGGTGTTTTCCTTTGCAATATGCCAGCTTCCCATTAATTTTCTTAATTAAAACAGTTTAAAAAAAAGACTTTGCATGGAACAGGGACCCTCTTAGATATGAAGGAAGGAATCTAGATACTTGTTGGGGCCCACTGACCATTTTTAAGTTCCGGTTACTAAAGCTCCAGACAACACGGAGGCCTCTTCATTTGATTTGACTTCTTTGTTCATTTTTATTGAATTCGTGGCCATTTTCAGCCTCATCTGAACTGTGCCTCTCTGAATGAAAGGTATAGCCCGTCACAGCAGTTAATGGTGAAAGATCCACACGCAATGCACACTTTCTGGAAATCCACAGACCTGTTTATGTTGATAGGAATGGGGCCATGGAGGCAACACTGTGTGCCCTTCATGTGACTGTACAAGCTCCTACAACACAAGGTACGGTGGCTGGGGGGTGGTCAGGAGGTGGCAGATTGCTCATACTTAGTTACAGGAATGTAAGGAGATAGCGTGGAGAGAAGTGGAAAATATGATGAAGCAATGCCAGATTTACAGCAACAGGTGGCCAGGTTGTCTGTGTCCCCAGTCAAACTTACAAGAGAATATCAGAGTTTTAGATTAGCTGGCCAGTTCATGGGAAATGTGGTCCAGCTGTTTAGGAATGTAAACAGCTTGGAAAAAGATCTACTATTTGCAAACAACATTGACAGTAAATCAAATCATTGTCCTTTTACTGGGGGAAAAAGAAACATGAAAATCTCCTGCTCCCAGCAGACAGGAAGCAGCAGGAGTAGAAATTGGGTTTTCTGTCCTTTTCTTCATGCACTGAGATATCAGGGTCAGATATGCCCCTTCCATAACCTGGCATATAGGGTTGGGGCTCCCTGAATCCTCAGTCAGGCATGCTTGTCATGCCAACACAGCTGGGATTCAGGCAGCAGTCGCCCCAACCCATCTGAAGAGCTGGACAAGAATGAAGGACATGAGTTCAGTGAATGGGAAAGGTTCTTCTAAGGTACAGTAAATCAGTGGTGGAGAGGAGGCGGCTCAAGGTCTGGGGGTGGGGGAGAGAGCTTAACTCTTTCCCTCCCTGCCACCTTCTAGCAAAAATATATATACACACACACGTACACAGAGCGGCTGGATAGCGTAGTGGTTAGAACACCGCCTTTGATGCAGGAGACCGGGGTTCACATCCCGGCCGGTACCTACCTTACCAGTAGGGGTCCTTGGGCAAAGACCTCCTAACGCTTCACCTGCCCACCTCAATGAGAGTGACACGAACTAAGAGAGTCATGCCGGCTATATATATAGTTTTAAAGAGAAGATAAAACTAACAAAAACTAAGATAAAGGAAAGAAAGAAAAAAGGGAAAACAGAAAAGAAGACAAATTTGCAGGAAAGAAAGATAAAAAGAAATAGAAGAAGCTTCCAATTTTCTTTGCAGCAAATACAAGTATGATTACAAAGTTATCTTCTACTCTATGGTTACAAAAAGAAAAGCTCTCTTTTTTCTATTATCTAATTTTTTTTCTACTCATCAAAACCACAAATCATCAGTACATTTTTTTCTGTACTTATGTGCAGAAAAATACTTCTGCACTTAATATCAGACTTTTACTTGATGTTCTTGTGCTTACTCAAAACAGACAGAACCCAGGAGCTGTAATTTCTTTGGATGCCAAGAAAGCCTTTGATATAGTTCCTCGGACGTTTTAGAGACAGGCTTGGATATATTTTAGGTTTTCCAAAGTTTTATATTTTAGATAGAAATGTCTTAATTCCTAAATCATGGATGATTATTAATGGTGTGCCCTCTTTTTTATTACATTTATGTTGATATTCATCAAGGAAACTCCCTTCCTTCCTTCCTTCCTTCCTTCCTTCCTTCCTTCCTTCTTTCTTTCTTTCTTTCTTTCTTTCTTTCTTGGAAGAGGTACAGTGGTACCTCGGTTCACGAACTTAATTCGTTCCGCAACTCCGGTCGCGAACCAAATTAGTCATGAACCGAATCAAATTTTCCCATAAGGTTCAATGTAAATACGGTTAATCCGTTCTGACCCCAACGAATTTGGTCACCAACCGATTTTTGGTCGTGACCCGAGTCAAATTTCCCCATAAGGTTCAATGTAAATACGGTTAATCCATTCTGAACCATGTTTTTTTTAAAAAAACCGCAAAAATATGACACAAAGTACAGTACGAAGAGAGAGAAAGCTAACCTTGCTCGACACGACTTCTGGCTTGGAGGACAGGAAGGCGGGTGGGGAGGCGGTTACTGCTTGGAGGGAGAGTCCCCCTCCTTACAGGAAGCCGCGACCACGCGTCACGGAAGGGAAAATGGCCACGGATCCTGTTCGTAACCTGATCCGGCGTTCGCGAACGGAGGCAAAATTTTGAGACCGGAGCTGTTCGTGAACCGAATTGTTCGTGAACAGAAGCGTTCGTGAACCGAGGTACCACTGTACTTCAAATTCTTGCTCTGTGTGGGGTTGAAGGAATGCAGACCCGAAGACATAATCTCCTCCATTGGGGTATCACTGTTATGCAACAGCTTGCCTCTCTTGGTTAGACCTGCTAAGCATTTGGAACACTATTAAAATGCTCTTATTCCCCAGATGCTCAGTAATGAAAAATGTAGAGATGTCCAGTTTGGATTGCAGACTTGTTTTCTCTGTTGACATTTATGTTTCTTTGGTGTTGTTTTTAACTTGCATGGTGAAGTGTATTGATTATTGATGTTTTTATTGTATTGGTGCTACGGTAAGCCATCTAGAGGCAGAATATTGGGCAGTATAGAACTCTGTATAATACATACATGAAGCAACTGTATACATATCTCTACCCTATTCAGCCACCAGACGTTGTACTCAGCAGGAGCTGGACTGGTGTCTTTGAAGAAGACATCAAGACTCTTAAATCAGCAGTGTTTAAAGAACTTTTCTGTAAAGCAACAAAACTCCTAGCAAGTTGTGATGAAAAAAATCAGTGTAGTTTAATGATGGAGGTGAACCTTTGGCTGATTTACACTACAATGCTGTGAAACAAGACCTTGCTTCATTGTTTAGGGTACATCATGTATTTCGCTTGCCAGTTTGTTCTGATAATTGTGAAGATGTGCTGTTCCTGAACGGGAGGGCACTCTCCCTCTCCTATTAAATTTTTTTAAGTAATCAAGACATAAATCCTTTTAAAATACTGTATAACATTACCAGAACTCAACATGGTAGAGGAGGCAGGAGGCACAGGCCTACAAGAAAAAGTAAAACTTGGTTGTTATGCCCCGTAAAAAAAAGAAAGCATCTGTTATTTTTCACCAGTGACCTCTGAAGGCCCATATGGGTACTATTCATGCAGTACAAGAGAAATAACACATTAATTATCCCTCCTTGATTAATACAGTTAAAGTCCTACGTGTGAGTCAGGACAGGAAGGAACTAAAACCAAGGAAGGGAAAACAGTTAACAGCCCAGGCTGGATGGGTTGGAAGACAAACTATGGCACAAACTATGCAAGCAAATTCAGCATTAGGCCTTGTCAGTGAATTATACTCTTCCTCAAGTCAAGCTGGGCTCCTGGTGACCATGTAGGTTTACTACTGCCTGTTTTAGGATGCTTTTGGCTTTGCAGTCTGATCTACAGGCTGCAAATAAATCTTAGGATTTATCTGGTGGTCTCTTATCAAAGTATTAACCAGGTTGGACCCTACTCTGCTTTTAGAGATCAGCCATGGTCAGATGAGTGCTGCCATCTAGAAGGGTTTGCTGGTGAAATAGCAGACTGGAAGATATGTAGCAAATCAGATGTAAAGAGATGGAAGCCATTTTAAAAAATGGACATAGCGGTTATTTAGGTCCTAAGACCAAACTAAAGTTGTATGTGAGCACGATTGAATGATAGAACCCTAGAATTAGAAGTGAACTCAAAAGTCATCTAGGCCAGCTCCATCCTTGGAGGAGGAACTGCTAAAGCATTTTGGACAGAGAGCTTTATATGGCCTCCATTTGAAGACTGCCAGTGAAAAGAATGCATCACTTCACGAGGCATAAAAGAAACTAAAAATAGAAGAAAAAAAAATAAGAATATAATAAAGAGAAAAGAAATATATAAAGAAGTGACTTCCCACCTTCATCACAACAAGCATAAACAAATTTAGTGACTCTTTTCCCCCTCTAAGGTTACAAACATTTATTTCTTCATCCCATATCCCATCTCTTATCTATAAACAAATCCATAAAACATCATCCTTTCAGTCCTGGTATCAGCAGAAAGTCCATAAAGGGTAGCCAGAACTAGCAACGTAGCTTATTTTAACTTTGATCAAAAAAACCAACTTCATATTCCTTCCTTTTACTTCTAACAGTCTTAATCTTTAGTTCATTGAAATATTGTCATAGGATTTATCTTCATTTCTTCTTTGTCCCATCACACAGAGTTCTTCAAACCTTTAACAAACCTCTTTTGTAAATCCCGTAGGAAAAATTATCTAAGTAATTCTCTTGGTTTGTTATTTGTATTTCCCTTTTAAATTTTAAAACCTCAGCCAATTTCTTTTGTAGATCCAGTGAAACATCCTTTTCTAAATCATTCTCTTGGCCTGTCAGTTGTAAATCCACTTTCAATACCATTTCTTTCTTGTCAGATAAAATCTGTTCTGCATTTGACATTTCTTCAATTTGATGTCTGCCTGCACTTTAACTCAATATATGCACCCATAGATGGGTATAAACTTTTAGGTAGCCTAGAAGCAGCAATGTATCTGTATAACCAAGTATCTAATACTATAACTCTGGAGCAGACACAGTTCACATAAACCAGACAGTTGTTCTTCTGGGGAGGAAGATTGGTGTGGTGTAACAGGAGATCACCTTATAGACATTGCAGTTTACAGTACATGTTAATAATATGAGGAAGGATACTGCAAGTGTGAAAGATAACAAGGAGGTCAGTTCAATAGCTTATCAAAGCATTCCAGGGGAAGGGTTGCAATGTAACTGTATTAGTCCTTTTATCTTCTGTTTCAAATGTGATCAGCAAAATGTATATATGATGGGTAGTTGGTTGGTTTGGGGCTCTCTCTTGCATTCTGCTGGCCGGGAATCAATGATCACTCTAAGTGTATTCCAGTAAAATGTATTTTGTTGCCTCTATCTCCAAATGCTTTGATTTTCCTTTTAGATGAGCATTTTTCTCACAACAGTTCTTTCAGGGACTGTGCCTGATGACTCTGGAACTAGCCCCCTCTTTCCCTCAATCTTCACCACACACATGCAGATAGGAGCAGAATATGAGTGGACACCATGCACATCAAGTGTCATTTGGTAATATTTCTTCAGAGCTGGCTCATTTGGAAATCTGGAGTAAGGCAAAGAGCCATCCTTCCACTCCTTGCTGGAATTTAATGCCAGAGTTCCACATTTATAACTAAAGAACCCATAAAGAATCTTGCTAGAATATACAATCAGCTAGTCCAGCTTCTCATAGTGCTGAACCAGATGCTTGTGGGAAGACCCAACTGATTAGATCTACCAGGGAGAAGCCGCTACTAATCCCATACGTTTGGAGGTTCGGGTCTGAGGCTAGGAGGTAGTTTTTTCTGTAGCAATGCCAATGTTGTGGAACAGCCTCTGCATGGAGATCTGGCTAGCTCCCTCTTTACTGGTCTTTTGGAAGTTCTAGAAGACCAAGCTATTTTGGAGACTCTTCTCCTGATCTGAAGTTGCCACCTGGATTTTTACTTTTTTTTTTTTTGCGTGGTTTTATTTTCATACTGTTGTGGTGTCACGGGGGGGGGGGTGTTGTTTTTTGTTTACTTTTTACCATGGATGGTTTAAATCACACTTTTTCTATGTAAGCTGCCGAGAGTCTTTTTGATTGTCGCAGCATAGAAATGTGTTTAATAAATAAGTAAATAAAATAAACATGAGGACAATAGAACTCTTGCATTTAAGTTTCCCAGTAAACTGCTTCTGAACCCAAATTCAGCTGCCATAACAAACAGCCTTTGTTAGTTTTAATTTCCATGAGCTTGTCATAAAGTCTTGTATTTACACACCACACTAAGCTTCAGTTTGTTTAATAAGTTACATTCAGCCAGAATCGTAACAACAAGCTAAACCAGAAACCACAGTCTATACATCACAAGGATTGTGTTTGCACAGCCAAAAGCAAACAGACCTACATTATGGCTTACCATAATAATATAAACCAGGTTTATCCATTGGCTATCCCTGTTACTCACCATCTCCCTGTTACATATCTATCTCTCAAGCATTTTAGCCCTCAAAGTCATCAAAATTCGTCTGAAAATCTGTTTTCTACTTTGTGCCTAGCATATTATGCATGTCAAATACTGGCTGTTAGAATTAGCCATCAGAGAGTAAATACCATCCACAGAGCAAGGATAAGAAGGCCTTTCATATCAGCAACCATACCAAGATCCTTTTTTCTGCATCTGTATCTGAAAACAAAAGTCAGTGGAAGCAATCTGGTTGTACACAAACATTGCTCCAGGACAGAACGTTACAGCATCATGTGACACTGGCAACGTGAGCAAGCGGAGGACAGGACAGATTATGGAACCGATCCAGCAACTGCCTGCAAAAAAACACAACAGTTGGGAAATGGATAACATACTAGAATAGCTGGAGAGAAAAGTTAATTGGGCATGTGAATTAACCTAAAACACTCGGCCTTTCCTCAGTCAAGGGGACAAGAGGTTGTAGATCTGGGTTTCAGATTAATCCAAGGCTGTGTGGAATGAGCTGTTTTCATTTAATTTAGAATGAGATTGCCTAACTTTAGATTTTCAGTGTCTTCTTCATCAACACCATTACACCAGGCTTAGTGGTGAAAAGGACTTGGGCAAAAGGTAAAGATCCTGTTCAGAGGAACAAGGGGCTCTTCTGGTAGTCCACAGTCAATATTATCTAAAGAGGATAGGCCTATCAGACATTAGGTCCAGAGCCTTCAGATTACTGACCTGGAACTCAACCTGCAAAACTACTGCTCTTCTTTGGAGATCATGGAATTCTAGAAGCTCTATCCCAACAATCATGGAAGGCACAGCATCGGGGAAAACTGACCCATTCCAACTGTCTGGCAACTGTTTTCCAGGATCTAGTAAGAAGGTTCTTTCTATCACCTGCTGCTACCTGATCCGTTAAAAACTGGAAATATGAAAGACTAAACCTGACCCTTCCTGCATGCAAATCATGTGCTTTGGTTCTCAACTAGTCTGCTTGGATGGGGCTAGGGAACTAACTTGCCAACTCCAGGGGTGTGCAACTTTGCTCCAGGCAGAGCTTTACTTGGCCTTTGCATCATGTTTTAGGGGCTGCAGTCCAAAAAAACAATGAGTGGGATCAGGACAAACCTTGGCTGGATCTCATTTCATTTCCAGTTAAATTCGATTAAATATTGTTCAACTTTTGGAGAGCTCCAGGAGCCCCATCCAAGGCTTTAGAGCACCAACAAAGTCCTGGGGCCTTGAGTTCTGCACCTATAGACTGTGCTGAGGAGTCAATGAAATTGGGTCACTCTTGAAGCTGGTACTTGTCCCAGGAAGGAAACTCCATTAGCTCTACTAGGAAATCACAGTTCTAGAGTGAGACACTGCTGGAACTGATAAGGTCTTCATGGGCACCAACATGTCTGCAGATACTTCTCTTGACTCTTGATTCCAAATGATTTAAAAAATAAATAAATAAAAGTAAACCAATTTCCAAATGATTTAAAAAATGAATAAAAGTAAGCCAATTAAATTAATAAAAGTAAACCAATTTCCAATGTCTTATCTTTATTTCTGATAATGTTCCTGGCCTTCACAGAGGCACCATACACCGTACAAAACAATAAAATGGTGGTAGCTGGCGCCCAGGGCTTCATCTGGAAATGTCCCAGGGGTGATTGCGAGGATTGCAGTGTATGTGAGGAGCAGGGTTCAATTGCAATGACATCCACCATGTGGATTTTGACATCCCCCCCCCCATGGATTCTCCTGAAGTATACCCTGGATCTGAGTATATGAAGTTAAGGAGTGATCTGGGGTAGAATGCTTATTTGGAACACCACCATCCCATTTTCATCTCCCTGCATCCAATGTCAATGTGATTTTTTTTTAAAAAATCCAACTTTTATCAGTAAAGTCAATGCTCAGTAAACAAGTCCATGTGGAACAATACAAAATAATTCTTGGGATTGTGTTTTAACTGATGAATTGTACTTCCTTGAATGGAAACTAGGGGTGTCCACAGGGTGAATCAAAAAATTCAAGATGGCAGATGCAAAAAAGGGATAGAGCTTCAATCGCATTGTCATTGCTGCCATCTTGACTTTTTTGACTTCCCTGCAGACTCCCCTGGTGAAAAGAATCACTCTTGCTGATGTTTTCACATGTTGAATGGGACCTTGGAGGGGTCTCTCTCCACATGTAAGTTCAAAACTAAAGCTCTGGGTTTACCCACTGAATGAGGTAGAAAGAATCCCAGAATATCCTGGGCATGTTTTCACATGCAACATTTAAGTTGTCTTTGAACTTTCCATGATGTTTATGCTAATATCCATACAGCAAATTAGCTTTCAGGTCACTATCATCTTTTTAATCTAAAGTTTGCTGCACTTGGGTTGGGTACATAGACTAAACCTAAAAGCTAATTTCCTTTAAAAAGTGGGAAAGCTTTAACCTTAGCGTATTTTTTTTAAAAAATCAAATGGTTCAATTCTGCATTCATTATTGGGAAGAAAGAGGTTGAATGAATCTCACCTGTGGAGTATGCAAAACACCTGACTAAAATTCACTCTAATTGCAAAAATAATTTCACACATCACTGTTTCCATAAAATCACAAATAGAGTGAAAACCATCCAGAATCTTTTTATGGATGAGTCTCAGATATTCATAGGGAAAGTTGGACACCACTACGGCAGCTGTTCCTGCTGATGAAAGCAGAATTCCAAGGAGGAATTTGTTTCCAAAGTTTATAGACACTTTTGCCGTGCAATCTGAAACCTCCATGACTTTTCCTCTACTAGTAAGATATGGAGGTGAGCGAAGGTGAGAAAAACGCCAGTATATTCTTTCTGCTTGCATTCACCTATCAGGCTGATGAACGTTGAATTTCCACATTTGTGAAACTCTCCATGCTAGGAAATTACTACAGTTTGGAATGTCCCCCAAGATGATATTCAAAACCACCTTTATTTCAGAAAATGTGTGGCCACTTTAATTATGAACTTGATATCCTGCCTTTCGGCCCAGTGTAGCACTCCAGGTAGCCAACAATTATAACATATTACTAAACAAAAGAATGATTATTAAAATGAATTAAAATCAATTACAGCGTTCATCAACAGGCCCCCATTCACCCCAGTTAAAACTGGTGCTAGCAAAAAGTTCGTGCTTAACGTTCATTTAACTTCACACTTAGTTTAGGGCAGTGTTTCTTAACCTTGGCAACTTGAAGATGTGTAGACATCTTCACACACCTTCAAGTTGCCAAGGTTGAGAAATACTGGTTTAGAGTTTTGTGACCTAAGAACAAACAACATTTTGTAGTGAAATAGAAATGGGACTTCCAGAAATACAACTTAATTGCAGGCTCGCAGCAAATAAATTATTTAAAATCATTCATAATGCAACCTACTTAGAATTCAGCCCCATTGAATTTAGTGGAACTTCCTTCCATATAAGCAAGTGTAACAACCCTAAAACTACTTAATTAGGAATAAGAACCACTGAACAACAGAACACTTATTTCTGAACAGAAATGTACTATTATCTGACTAGATAGTATTTATAATAGTTATGCTCTGTTTTTTTTCTTTCAGGAACTCAAAACAGTACACATCATTCTCTCCCTATTCCATAATGTAGCATTGTAGCATTACAATAATGTCTGAAATTGATCTGGCTGAAATATAATGATCAGCACAAGGTCATCTGAGGAATGTCATTGCTCAGTAAAGATTTGAACCTGGATCTGATTCCAGTTCTCGAACTACTATTGATCACAGTTCAGTATTTCTTTTGAAGATTTGTAACTAGTTTTAGTACTGCAATCTCTCTGTTGCCCATCTATAACAAAAGTGGGCAAGCTTTTGGCTGGGAGATACATTTATCATGATAAGAAGGTTTCAAGGCCAGGGGAATGGGGGTTGCTGTTCCAGAGTGGCAATGCCACACCTCAGAAGTTGATTGAGCTGGGATTTTCCAGATTTTGGGAGGGTTTTTTCAACTGTGTGAAACCTATACTTTAATTCTGTTTCTTGCCTCAAAATGACAAAGTAACCACTGATTTGGGGGAACCATGCCAGCAAAATTCAGCACTGCCCTCAGAATGGGCTCCAGCACCCTGAAGAACATGGCAGGGCCTTTTCAGGTGGGTTGAATGTGGTTGGATCAGAAACATCAAGGGGGTCTGCAGAGTATGATGGCCACTGTGATCAAAGTTCTGCACATTTTTATGGGCTTCATGTATTTTTTATGTGTGCCACAAACACCCTGAGAGGTATCCACAGGGACAGTCACGGAGACCCGAATGACAGAGGCGGTCCCGTCCTGTCATGATCCAAGCGCCGATCCTTTCATACGTATCATGTGATGTCATGCGCACACACAAGTGATGGAGCTTGTATTGCAATGGTGCAACACTGCCTCTGTCACTCCCTGTCAAGGAATCTTCAGATGATCACAACAAAGGGGGTATTTGTGGGGGGAAAGGGGTCCCAAAAGTCAGGATGGCACCCAGGAGCACATGAATAAAGTCCTACCTCGTTTTTCTTTGTATCACAACACATAAAAACCAGGCAGGACTTCAACGGTGCAGTTGAAGGCACCCTCTTGACTTTTTTGACCTCCCTGTGGACACTCCTGATTGTTAGTGAATGTAGTGAGAATGAAAAGGGGGCACATCTTAAATAAGCATCCCCCTTCCATGCGTGCCCCCCAGCCTTAAAAAAATGATGCTCAAAGGCTGCTAACCTGGGAGAGCAGTTCATACATTGTAAGTTATTAATACTTCCATATTCTGATCGTGGGCATGTTTACTCAAGAGAAAGTAACCCTTTCCTGAACGGCCTTGACTGCACAACTTACGTCCCACGCAATGAAGCAGGGAGGACTTCGGAATAAACTCGCTTAAGATCGCACACCAATCCGAGATCTCCGAGGATCTGAGCTGGAAGTCCGGCACCCGGCATCCCGTTCTGAAAAACGTTCAAATGGAAAAGAAAGGGGGGAGGGGGTATTCTGTTTTGCTTTTTTCACAGAGATGATTCCTCAGCACGGAGGCGTTCAGGAGAAGCAAGCAAGCAAGTCTCCAATTTCTCATTTTGCGTTCTATTTTGGGAAATCACCCTTGGCATACATTACAGAGTTTTCTGTGTTTCCAGGCAGGACTTTTCTTGGGAAGAGGAGTAGAGCTGAGCTCTGAAAAATCACTTTAAGCCAGTGTTTCTCAACCTTGGCAGCTTGAAGATGTGTGGCCTTCAACTCCCAGAATCCCCCAGCAATGCTGGCTGGCTGGGGAATTTTGGGAGTTGAAGGCCACACATCTTCAAGCTGCCAAGGTTGAGAAACACTGCTTTAAGCTGTCCGACAATTTTGTTTTGCTTTGGTTAACTGACCACCAAGAGGAGGACGTCCCTTTCAGCATCTGGCAATGGTTGTTTTCTGTTGGATTCAGAACTCTTCAGATATCTGGGATGACATTAGGATTAGCCCCAAAGATAGTAGACTGACTAGTTTCTCACCACGGACTTAGAGCTCATAACTGTCTAACCATGGCATGAACACATCCCAGGAACCATTTTTAAGTATCTTCATGAGGTTGCCTTCACCTCATGCCCAGCTCACAGCTTTACATTGCCTTAACGGTTTTAAAGTAGAGTTTTCTCTCTTTTCTAGACATAAGGGCTGCCCTAGTATGATTGAGCACACTTCAGCAATGATGTGGTTGATGACACCATTACGTGCTGGGATCTGCCCAGTTTTCACCAGCCAAATTTAGGCTGTGGGAGACACACCTTCCCTTTCAATTGCTGAGCAGGGCCCTCCCTGGGCATTTGGCCCTAAGCTGCAGGAATGACTGAATATCTGGCTTCTCCAGGGGCATCTTCCTGCATAATGTCCAGCTGTGCTATCCAAAGTATTTCAAGCTTCTGACATCCATAGCTTTAGTGCGCTTACGATAGAGCAGAAGACCTATTCGTTGAAGACGGGTTCAGCGGTCTTTTGAAAGAATGCTACTCCTGCATTTAAAGAATTGAGACTAGGGCTCTCTTGCACAGACTGGTGCTTTAACCTGGAAATTAAAGTTGGGTTGTGCCAGCTGCGTGTCGCTGGTTCGGTTGCCAGTGAGCGCATTACTGATTTTCCACTGCTTTTGCTAACAAGAGGTTTCATGTTACTTTATTACTAGTTTTTATTACTTTGGACAGGGAGCACAAGTTTCCCTCCTCCATGAGTACTTCTGTGTGCTGCTGGCGATTCACTGCCATGCCTGCCATATGAGTCAAGAACTGAATACCCTTGGGACTGCTTGCTCCCTTTCAGTCTGTCAGACAAGTTATTTTTGGACCCAGGCTTAACGCTCTTTCAGAACAGCGCTAGACACATGCTCAGAGATATCTGAAGGACAAGTGGCAGATGCCGTTCACCTCAATGCCTGTGATCTGTGGTTGGGCAACTTGCCAGGGGGATGAACAAGCCATCACATATCAAGAGAGCAACGAGTGATTGTTTCTCCCTCCAGCAGGTAACTTTTAACGGGAAGTGAAACAAAGGCAGGAACATCCATTCATCGCTTTCCTTAACACATCCTTCATTTCAACAGTAAGAACAGCCCCACTCTCTGGCTTTCCCCTTAGGCAGAATAGGGTTTTGCAGTGAGAACAAGGCACTTTATGGGACCATGCTCTTAGAGTAATTGGACCGTTGTTATGCCAGAATAACAGAAATGAAGACCAACTTCATATCACTTCTGTATTGGGTGAGGAGGTCAAACCAGTCAATCAAAGGAAATCAACTCTGATTGCTCATTGGAAGGATTGATAATGAAGCTCAGATACTTTGGTCACCTAATGCGAAGAGAGAACTCTTTGGAAAAGACACGAAGAGTCGGACACGACTTAACGACTGAACAATGAAATCACAACTCTAGAAATAGCAGTGGCTGCTATTACGCTTTGAGCAGCTTTCTCCAACCTGCCATCCGCTGAATAGGCAGGACTACAATTGCCATAAATCCTAGTCAATTTAAAAGATGGAGAGAGACTGGCTTTACACATCTCCCTGAATAAACCATGACTGGCTACAACATGCTAAGCCCTTAACTATGTTCTGCAAACCACAAAGGCTGGGTTGCCGGAGCAGATAAAGGTAAAGCAAGACAAGCCACAGGATGAGTTAACCAATGTGGGTTCCAATCTTCTGACTCAGCGCCAGAACGTGACTGAGGCATTGTTGTCCCCCCCACCACCCAGTATCATGGTTTCAGCCATGGAATGGGATAGAATAAGAAAGGATAACTGAGTAGATCTAGATTAACCTTGTAAAAGGTTGCTGTCAAGATGATAAAAATGGTTGGTGTGGAATGATCTACACCACCTTAAGCTCCTTAGAAGAAAAATGGGAAGCAAATATAATAAACCAATGAAATTCCATTTTAACTTCATTTAAATGTAAGGTTAAAGGAAAGTCTCCTTTAAGTTGAATTCAACTCCTGGTGACTTCATGGGCACTTCCACATTGTTTTCTTGGCAACAAGAAGACATAGCTTGCCATTCCCTTCTTCCAGGATGTTTTTTGATTTCCCAGTGTAACTTACCACTCTTAGACTTCCTAGTGGTCTCCCATCCAAGTTCTAATCAGGTCCAACACTGCTTAACTTTTTGAGATCATCCTAGAGGGATCAGCTAGGAGTTGCCACTTACCAAGGCACATAAATAAACGAATGTTTAAGCAAAAAGCTGGATATTTGGAACAGCAAAGAATCTACTAGCCTCCTAATCCAAATACGCCAGTAAGTTTTGCACTGGCCTTCACCACCTTGGTGTACTCTAGCCATGATAAAAGCACAGCCCCATTTAAAACAACTTTAAGTTTGGACCAAGCTCTACCTCTTTAAGGCACAGAGCCCAGCAATGCCATTTGAAGGTTAGATGTGACCTCTGGCTCTGAGAAAAGTTATGCGCTTTTCCCACTAGCATCCTTCAGTCCTGTTGGATAATGGCTCCCACTATCCCCACTAACTTTCAGAGGATACCAGAATGGAGTGCTCCTGATACATCCCAGGTGCCAGTGCAGGGAATTGCCAGTCCACCGTAACACATGAGTGGTGTGCTTCTAGCTTATCAGAATGAAAGCATTGATCATTCCTTAGTTGTTGTTTTCTTTTGTGCAAAAGCGATGAAGCAACTGTCTCTGAAATTGCACTGGGGCCAGACATTCCTATTTCCCATATTTTTGTTTACCATCAGGGTATAAATCAAATATTTGCCGTCAGATGCTCTTCCAATTCTTCGGACCTGGGATAGGCTGGGCAGAAGAAAGCCACAACATTTCGAATCAGCCCCTTGATCCAAATAGCACTGACATTTGCGGGCAATTCAGCTCAGATGTTAGCTTTGATGCTTGACCCTCTTATTAATTGTAATGGATTCTTCTTATCTTCCTCCAAGAAAAATGTGCCAGGTGCCTTTCTTGGGTCTGGAACACACTGTTCTTGCACAATTCTGGAGGACGACAACAGAAGATGGACAAAGCACCAGCAGCTGTCCTTAGCATTTCTGCCTTTCTTTACCATTTTTTAAACTGTTGTCTGTGTGCTCAGTGTTGCCCCAGAGCCAAACAACCTTATTCTTGGTGTGTGGGCTGTAGAAGCAGCCTACCCAAACAGAGACAGCAGAAGAAATTCAGTTCTAGAAGAACAGCCTTTAGGAAAACAATATCTCTCAACTGATCCTGTAACTCCAACAATGACCGATCCACCATGACTTGACTAACGCATGTTTACGTTTGACAGCGTATTCATGGTAGCACCCTCCAGACATAATGTAAATATTTGTGATTTTTCACTCTCCAAGAAGAACTCATACATTGGCTTAGAGCCAGTAGGAGGTACTTGATAGCTATTTTTCATGCCATGAAAGAATAACAGCATTGAGCCATATTTATTGCTCAGTTAAACCAATGGCAGATGTCACTGAACCAATGATTCAGATCTGCTGTTTGTGGTCTTGGTGGACTTTGAAGAAGCAGGATAGGAAAAGTATTGATACTTTTGAACTTTGTTGGAGAAGACTCCTGAGAATACCATGGACAGCCAAGGAAACAAACAAATGGGTCATAGAAAAAATAAATCCAATGTGTCACAAATAACCGGGCTTAAATTATATTTTGGACAATTATGTGAAGACCCAGCTCCCTTGAGAAGTCGATAATGCTGGAAAAGGTATAAGGAAATAGAAGAAAAGGCAGGCCAACAACAAGGTGGATGAACTCAATTACAGCGGTGATGGGTGCATCGTTGGGACAGATCACCCTGCAGAAGGTCTATCTATGTGGTCACTAGGAGTTGATGCTGGCTTGATGGTACATAATCAGTCAACTGTGCTCTTGAACAGGAAATAACGAAGCAGTACTCAAGTGAATCACACTGGATTCAGCTGGACTTATTTTTGAATCCATGTTCACAAAATTCTGGTATATGCCTAGATGTGGACAATAAATTGTCAGCACGGCATCCCATGACACAAAGCCACATTGCGAAACTTGTTTCTCTGACTTGGTGGGAAAATATTCCAAGCCTGTTTACAGTAGGACATCAGAAAGTGGAAGTGTTACCAATAATAAAGGCATAAGTTCCATATATTATTATTTGTTTTTATACTGCCATTATGTAAGTACTATGTAGGAATAATTCCCATATACTCCTATGTAATTCCCATTTCCTTACCCTAGCAAGATGATGTGATCCTACTAGGAATCACAAGGAAACACAAGTGTGTTTCAGATACGAGCAAACTGCTCATAGACACCAAATTTAGAGAGTTAAAAAGAGAGAGAAGAGCATTTATCCCTTCTGTATAACTCATTATCATGATGGAAATCATTCTGTTCAAAAGTTATATCCCTACTATATTCTCAGTCTACGGTTTTAGTCATCCAAGAAAGTTGCATCTTGCAAGGATCTTGCACATCATCAAATCAATTTTCCCCACCCATCATTATTCTGGATTTTCAGAATTTGCAGGGTCCTGAACTTTGAAATTTCGCATAACCCCCAAAGCAGATGGAGATGGATTTCCATAACAGTTTATTTCAGCTGTGGCTTCTCACAAACATCAGGTTTTGAGCTTTTCCTTTTAAAATATCAGTCCTGGAGATGGCCAGTCTGGCTCAAAGCAATTTAGCTACTGATGGGGAAAGCCTGGCCAATACCTTCTGCAGGACAGAACAGAATGAGGTGGAATTTTGTGCACTAGAGAAAGGAGAGAGAAATTATGACAGATGATGGATGGAGACTGGCAGAATGGCCCTTGATGGCCCTTGATTGTTTATTAGACAGTTTCACTGTAAGAGTAATAGAATTCTGGTTCCTTGACAACTGAGCCAAAAGGTTTGGGGGAAGTGGACAATGGGTTATGAGCCCAACCTATTTGCATGCTCTCACCAGCACGTTTATATAGCTAAGAGGTTCATTTGCACATTCCGCTTGAGAAAGATACTACATTCAAGATAGGAAGCTGGGAAGTTCCCTTATACAGAGTCAGGCCATGGTCCAACTAACTCAGAACCAGGACACCAAGTCACAGCAACTCTCCAACTTTTCAGATAGGAGGTTTTCTCACACCACCCCGAGCAATAGACACCAGGAACTGAACCTGTATGCCCTTCGACGTGCAAAAATGAGCTCCACCAATCCACTGAGACCTATTTTTTCAGATAGAGGAAGGCAATATTTCTGCAGCCAAGTGCAAAAATTTTGCCTCTTATTTCAACTGCTGGTGGTTGCAGGAAGCCCAACCAGATGTGAGAACTTCCTCGGAGGGAATAAGGATGGAATTTTAAGTTTGGGGATGATGGGAATAGACATTGGGATTCTTTTTAATCAAAAAGGTACATTCAATCAGTTGGAAGCTGACTGTACCACTATTACTGCTTTTGATCATTTTTTTAAAATGTTGTTTTATGGACCATCATGCCACCTTTATTCAGATGATTGCCAATAGAGTTTAGCAACATAATCTGAGGGAGCTCTGAGGATTGCAGGAACAGACATGGGGAGTTTCCCCCCCATGTTTGAAGATATGAAGGAGAATTCATTCCAAAAGTTTGCTCACCCTACTTGTAGAAAGGCGGGCTGCTAATAAATCCTTTCATCTGGGAGACTCTTTTACAGACATTCCCAGTTTTGGATGGCTGTTGAATGTATGTGTCCTCCTGCAAGTTTTTTTTTTTTTGCCAAGGACAGATTGCCCATTCATAAAATAGTTGTCAGGGGGACACATAAATGCAATTAATAGCAACCAGAAGAAGTAGTTACGAGGCTCCAATTTCCCAGAATGTTACCTGGAATTCCTTTTAGCATTCTCACCACCACAGGACATTTCCTTCTAACTCTGCTTATTTTTATTTTTTTTAATTGGAAAGGTTGCCCCACATCTATTTAAACACTGGGCTTCAGGTCTTATTATTCTTATCATTTAAGAAAGTTGATAGGTCCTTTCTTGGAAACAAGGCACTTGCTTAGAAATAAAGAGAATGCTGGCACCTTGGAGTTGATTTCCAAAAAGTGCTTTGCAGAACACAAGAACATAAATACCCCTGCTCCTTGCAACACTTTAAAGCAACTGCATGGTCTTAGAGCAGGGTTCCTCAACCTTGGCAATTTGAAGATGTGTGGACTTCAACTCCCAGAATTCTGGGAGAATGGCTGGCTGGGGAATTCTGGGAGTTGAAGTCCACACATCTTCAAGTTGCCAAGGTTGAGGAACCCTGTCTTAGAGGAAAAAATCAGGTTGTTTAAGATGTTAGAGCAGTGTTTCTCAACCTTGGCAACTTTAAGATGAATTCTGGGAGTTGAAGTCCACACATCTTAAAGTCGCCAAGGTTGAGAAACAATGTGTTAGAGATATGCAGGGGTGCCTGCTGGCCATGGTCAAAAAAGTCAAGACTGCAATAGTGCAATCAAACTCTGCCCACTTTTATGTGCATTAAAAGTGGGTGGAGCTTTGGTCACACTGTTATGGCCGCCGCCTTGACCTTTTCGACCACATCCTGTGGACACTTTATAGACAGATGCTGCCTTTGTACCCCTACACTATCCAAAGTTCTTTTTGAAGATTGAATCCAGAGCCCTGCATCCTTGGTATCTATTATAATTTAAATATTAAAAAATCTGGTGGGAACCAGGCACATAGCAATGGAAATGTCTAGGACAGTGTTTCTCAACCTTGGCAACTTGAAGAGGGGTGGACTTCAGGCTGGCTGGGGAATTGTGGGAGTTGAAGTCTACCCCTCTTCAAGTTGCCAAGGTTGAGAAATACTGGTCTAGGAACACCTTGATGGCTAGGTGCCATGTTGCAGATGCAAGCTCTATTATAAAACTGAAAAGGACTATAACGATGTCTCCAGGAATCAGAACTCTGCTGGATGTGTGTCTTCAACAGGTAACACAACAGCAAGGTCTCCCCCATGCACCAAGAGACAAATTAGAAGTGGCAGCTAGAAGAGAACAGGACCACAGTAAGACACACTGCTGTGTTGTGATACCAGTTTGAGGTTACCATGAGCTTGGGAGCTTAACAATTCAGCTGTTCACTCAGCTGTGATCTATTTGCAGTTTCATCACTCTCATATGTTGCCTTGGTCAAAAGCTATTTTCCACAGCCACATGTGCTGGGTTGTCATTTAGGCCTGCTGTGATTGACACCATCACTCCCATGGCTTGAGTTAGATTTCCTGGAAGAGATATTCCTCCCGTTTTTCCTTTCCAGTTTCACAGAAGATGAACCCACTTGATCTGGAGTTCATTATTTTCCTGAGGGCTTTGCAAGGTTTACAGATGCTTTTTTACAAAACACACATCCACCCCTGCAGTTTATGCCACATCATCAGGGGAATGTGGCATTCTGTGGTAGGTTTGGGCAATAAGGGACCTCAAATGCCCAAGCCTTCAATGGTTGAGGAGTAATCTTCGCAACTTCAATTAGTATATTGCTAAACAATTGTTTTCCCCTTCAGGATTTACTCTATATTTAGAACTCTATATTTAGAACAGGTTCCTTTCTAAAACTGAAGAATGTTTAAAGTGGAGATGGGCACCTATGCCCCCCCCCCACAAATATTTTTGAAACTTCTCCTCCTGGGAGCCCCAGATAGCAAGTTTATGATGAAAGATGCTGACTGCAGGCTGCATGCATGTTGCAGTCAAGATAACTGCTTCTTCTCATTCCCATAGGATGTTTCACGCTATTTCTGAAGAGAGGGGCAACGCTACATGGGGGGGGGGGGGGTATTTTGCCCCTCCAGGTATTCAGTAGATGGATAGAAGCTAAACATCTGCATGGATTTATTGAGCCAATGATAACTAATAAAGATATTCTTCTTTGAAAAAAATAGCAGTAAGCACAGCCCAGATCAGGACAAAGGACCTATCACGGAAGGAGCCCAAAAGAGGATATTCAATTTTTTCCAACCTGTGCTACATCCTTCTGTAAATAGCCCCTTCCAAAGTAATTGATGGATTGCAATTAGCATTTCTAGGGATAAGATAAAATAGCTGCTCTCAGAAATGCTTTCATGTATGTAGACGGCAACAAATCAAGAGTTCATCAAAAAGATAACATGTACGCAGTAACATCTGGATGCAAATCCCACCCTTAGTAATGTACTTGTATTCTGATGTTTGGCACAAGTGTACAAGCCATGGTTTTCATATCATGCTAACATGACAACTGTTTTGTCACTTGCCCTTCCTTGTTTTACTCCTCACCCCAAAGTGGACACCTATGATGTTCATGCCATGTTTCAACCATTTCTAGAAGACCACATTTTGCCAACTGAATCGAGTCCAAATTCTGCTATTATTTTGGCTAAACAATATTAGGAAGAAACACAACCTTTCTTGGACCAAATCTGCACCTTATGGATTGCAACAGAATCCATAAGTGGAAAGGCAAATTAAAAATAGTTCTGGTTAAAATAGAACTTGAACAAGCTCAGGAGAAAATGTATTTTTCTTAAACTTCAACCCCTTTTTTTCATTCTGATTCCCCTACCGTTCCCACCCCCACATACAGAATCCATCCTGTCCCACCTTATCTAAAACCAGTAAGGGGACCTCCAAGTGAGGAATTTTTGCCAGTTAAAAGCAGCTCTAGAGCTCTCTGGTCCCAGAATGTTGTCAGTGTTGGAAAACTCAGCCAATTATTTCTGGTTCATCTGCAGTGTCACCCAAACCACTGCAAATCTGCTATTTCCTACTGCAGCACTGCCACTCCACACAGCTTGTAGACAGTCTGAACTCCTGCATCACTCCACGTCTCCTGGGCTTCAGCTCTTCTAGCAGGTCCTTCACCCAGAAGGGTAGCTTAATGGTTCTGCAGCCCAACTGCTCAGATTTTTTCATTTCACGTGACGTTAGCTTAGCTTAGGCCCTCCTGTGTTGTACATCATGTTGGACAAGTTGGGTCAAACAATTTTGGTCAGCTGCAATAGTTTCTTCTTCTTCCTAGGTGATTTCTAGGTTTTGCAAGTCTTCTTTAAAGGTTTTTTTCCAAGTGTTTTTCATGTGATCAGGCTTACACAGTAACAAAAGAGAAATTAGACTCAGGGAAGGAATGCTACCTGTTTATTTGATTTCCCTCTTTAGTGAGTGGGGGTGAAGTTGGTTTCCTACCTTCCTTCCTTAGGACCAGTGGCAACTAGAGGGAGAAAGACAGTAGTTGACATTTTTTGCTTCTTGTTCCCAGTGTTTTGAGGTCCACAGTGTTGAAGACAACTGTGGTTCAGCTTGAATCTTTTTCTGAGGATTTGGGGAGTGAAAATAGTGGCGGTATGGAAGAAAACTAGGTTTCACTTTCACATCCTTGCAAAAATCAGTGGCAGATGAATGTTGGGCTCTGAGGTTTACAAAAGTATTGTGTGGCCTTTTTGTGTCCCCAGTTTATATAAGGTTCAATTCTGTCAAAAGCCATCAGCAGAGATAGATTTGTATTATCAGCATGGCAAAATCCTTCCAATTCATTGATAGAAAACTTAATCAGTTTGTTTATTAAATTTATATTTCAACAATTTCATTCAACTCATAGCTGTTTACAGCAGTTAAACACCCACAGTACATATATCACTATAAACAATGAAACATCTAGAATAAACATAAAACATTAAAACTTCCAAGGTAAACCATAACATTGAACCACCCACATTACTGTAAAACCAGCAGACTAACAAATTACTGTCAGAAATAATTAATAAACCCTATTACCCAACTCCATGACAGTTACACCACATTCCACAGATCATGGTTAACAAGATAGCAAAAGTTATCTCTTGATACTGTAGGCATGCTGGGCTCCTTCCAGAATTGTATTCATTTATTGGTATAATTATTAATAATCTACCATTTCCTGGAGGATACAATATTATATTTCATATAATAAAAATGCAGAAATTAAAAGCATGAGTTGTTTAACTAATTAGGGCAACCCAGTACCCAAACACTCTGCAGAACAAGCTAGGGTCTTCTCATCCACTAACTACATCTTCAACAGGAATTTCCAAAATACAGAACAGAGAGAAGGTCAGAAAATATCAGGGATCCATAAAGAAAAATTTAGAACAGAATGAGATATATTAATATCCTGAGCAATGGAGCCAAATAGGGTTCCCCAAAGTGGTCAATATTGACCCCCAACGGTCGCTAGGACTATCCAAGGGGTCAATAAATGGCTGGGGATCTTCGTAGTACTATTAGTTAAAGTAGTATTTATTAAATTATTTTCATATAATAAATGTTTGGGGGCTGATGAACGATCTGAAACTTCATGAAGGGGTCGATGAGCTGAAGAGTTTGGGGACCCCTAGTTTATTCAGTTTCCAAGATTCTGTATCCTAACCCCTTACCTCATGACACCAAACCTGATGAAGGAAACTCAACAGGAATCTAGATCCCCTAGTTATGCTCTGCTGTTAAGGGGCTTAACACTCTTGCAGGTATCCCAAAGAAGAACTAGAGTGAACTAGAGTTGAAACAGATAGCCAGATTTCCAACAATAGATAAGACAGCATTTACATTTGCAAAATGGAAGTGTGTTTTTACTATTTATATGAATATGAATATCATGCAGAACATGCATATTACTAAAGTATGCAACAATAAAACATTATATTCTTTGCAGTTCCTCACGTCTATGGCCAATATTTATTTTTATAGTGTTAAAAGCATAGAAATCAAGATATCAACAGTAGTGATATTTGGAACATAAATAACAAGCATTCAAGAATGTGAGGGGGGAGAAAAATCTTTAAACTAGCTTTCTTTTGCTTGATTGCAAACTCGGCAGGCTGTGCTTGGTTAAAGAAGAGCCTCATAAACTTACTTTGATGTCACATTCCTGGCAGCTTTTTGTGAGTAATGCAGCAAAGAATGTCTATTTTAGGAATGTAGTCTGGCTGGAAAATATTTTCAGATGCCAAAGCATTCTAGCACTTTGAGAATCGGAACCTACTAGCACTAATTAGTGGACAAGGGTGGAATGTTTTACATTCACTCCAGGGACAAAAATCCTGCATGCAATTATCAAAGTGGAAATATCCGTAATGTTTCCTAAATTTAAGCTGCTTTCAAGACAGCTGATTTCCATTACTTTCCACCTGCAGTATGATTGAAGCTTGTGATGAGTTTGAAAAGTGGTTAAAAAAGTCTCTTCCCCCTTCACAGAGCTATCAAAAAGGGGTGGAGGGTCAATCACATGGTTGTGACCGACATCTTGGCCTTTTGTCATCCCTACACTGAAATCAATGAATGATTCCTAGATATTATTCCCGGAGAGCACATTTGCCTCAGGGATATTTAACTAATTATTTCCACTTACCATTCTTCAGTGGCAGGTAGAGAGTCAAAAGCAACAAAGAGTTGCGTGATATGGGATGATCAATGTTGTATTTCTTCAAGGCTGTTGCAGTCTGATGATTAATTGGCCAACTGATTATAAAGGTGCCCCCTTTCCCATTACTGACTTTAAAAAAAAAATTGCATGTAAGTACTTAACAGGAAATGCAACTGGCTACAGTATTTTAGCAGAGGCAATTCTTCTCCCTCAGAGGATGGTCAGGGAGTGATTTTCCAGTCTAGAAATGGATATAAAAAATGCTTCGGTTAAGCCATTGTCTGATTTTTCTTCCAGAAACACAACAAAGAGATTTAATTGCCTTGCCCATTTTTTTCTGATTAAAAGTTGTAGAGTTCAGCTTATCCACAGATGGGCTTATCCGTGAGTATATACAGTAATACTTTTTTAAAGTGCCCGTATATCCCATATATACTCATGGATAAGCCCATCTGCAGATAAGTCGACCCTCAAATTTTTAATCAAAATACCATTAAAAATGGATAATCCATAGATTACCCATGGATAAACCAATTGTGAAAATTAAAAATTAAAACATATGAACATTTTGAGAGTTGGCTTATCTGCGGGTGCCACATTTTTCATGGTATTTTGGCTAAAAATCCAAGGGTCGGCTTATCCGTGGATGGGTTTATGCACAAGTATATACGATATAGCAATATTCCTGGCCTGACACCTGTGAACACAGGAGCTATTGCAAGAGTTCTTAGCTGTCTGCTGGTGAAATATAGTTGAAGACCACCCATTCTGTGCCCAGAGAGCAGAAGCGTTGGAAAACAAAGCATGCGGAGTCCTTTTCAGAAGTTTGCTTCATGCACGCATTAGATAGGCAGAATGAAACTGGGCTCGTTGGTTGTCCTTGATGCATCGGGTCATGGACCCTACTGATCTGCTTGCCAGATCAAAGCATTCACTCCAAGATCTGAACAAAGGGCCATATGTGGATGCAACTGGTTACATAACAGATGTATAGCAGTGGGGCACACAGTCCTGAGCAGGAGGGATGCAGTTCTTCTCTCCCTCCAGGCACATTGGACACTTCCACCCCAGAACGCCAGACTCAGCCAGTTTAAAAGCAGCACTGGACCTCTGGGATCTCATGACCTCAGTTGAGCTGATTCATTTTCAGTTCAACTACAGTACAATCCAAACAATAACAATAACAGTTTTTTTTATTCTTCAGCAGAACTTAAGGGGGTCTCATTTCCCAACTTGAGAGAACTCTTGCCTCACCCTAGGTCCTGAGCTAGCATACGTATTCCAAGGAGGTCTTTTGAAAGGAATTGTGACTGGATCTACTAGGAGTATCATTGATAAGAGGAGTTCTACTCTTTTTCCATCTTTTTGTCTTCAAAGTATCAGGTTACTTGGATTTTTTAATGTCTTTTCCTTCCCTTTGTATGTGTGAAAGAATTTTGGATATGCCAGTGAAATGGAAACAGTGGCAATATTCAGTTCAGTCATTTCAGCCCGCCACACTTGGTCCAGCAGGAGGGGCAGGTTGCAGACCCCACCGGTCAAGGAATTTCGATTGGTGCGGTCTAGGCAGAGAGCCTTTTCTGCTGCAGCTCCCGCCCTATGGAACATCCTGCCTCCTGAGGTCCGGTGTGCCCCCTCCCTCATGGCCTTCAGGAAAGGGATTAAATCCTGGCTCTGCCAGAAGGCCTGGGGGCCGGAGGGGGGCCCGCACCTGTGGAGATGGCTGGTGGGGTGATGGGTTCACCACCACCCCCCCAGCATCTTGCAGGTTTTTAGGGCTAAAAAAATTATAGGAGGTTCTTAGGACATTTTTAATATATGTTTCTTTTTAATTATTTATAGATTTTACCCCATTGTTGGAGGGACTCGTGTTTTTTTCCTTTTTTATTATTGTGAGCCGCCTGTTGGGGGAGATGGGCGGCATACAAGTTTGATAATAAATAAATAAATAAATAAAATAAAATAAATATGGAATTATAGGTTCCAGTTCATGCACCCTAAAAATATTCATTTCGCTTTGAAGCTATCACCTCTTCTTATCTTCTCCTCTTCAGCCATAGCTGTAGCCTACAACTACAGTTAGAGGCACTGAATAAAGCACCTTGTTGCAGCATCAATATCATATCATTTAAAGCTCTCTGGGGGATTTTTAACATAGGAGGCATGATGGCTTGGTAAACATGTACCTTTTTGTACAAATGATGTGGAAGAGGTGCTAGCACTTTACTTCATTTCCTTTTGGTACAGTGGAATGGACTTTTGTTGCTCCGTGGCCACAGTAGTTTGGACAGGGCTCTGATGGAGGACATTTTTGATAGGCTCCTATCGGTGAGCTGGAAAGAGAGTTCTGATTGACTCATTGCATTTTGACTCTTTTGCATCAGCAAAAGATCACTGGCAGCTCTGCTTCAAACTTTTTGGGGGGGAGTGGGGCGTAGGAAAGATGCCATGTGGAAATGAATCTAGTATTCATTTGAAGCAACCTTCTGTAAGGGCCTTATGTTTTAATTTCCTTCCATTGTAGCTGAACATGGCACCTGCCTTCATCTTGCAGTATTTTGTCCTCGTTCACACACCATCTAAGCCATCATGTACTCTGCTTAAGGTTGCCTACATTATCCTGGGAGAGCAGCTGTGTTTTAACATCTCCCTGTGTAATTACATGTTATTGTTCTTTACTGTTTTGACTTTTTCTTTAAAAAAATGCTTTTAAGTCACCTCATTGTCTGCCTGGAGACGTTTGCTTATCAGGCAAGCCAGAAATCGAAGAGATAAATAATACATTGAAGCCATGGAGGTTTCCTCAACTTGCCCTAGGTTAAGAAAATGTGGCTTGTCACAACATTTCTTTAGAAACTTTGCTTTAGGGAGGCAATGCAGCCAGTGCCTTTTCTGACCCATTTCATGTTATTTCTCCTGAAGGCTTGCACCAGAGTTTGGAAGTTCTCAGCAGGTCATTTCTCTTTTTCTCTGTTGAAGGCTGAGAAAAACTTCTCTGCTTCCCCAAAGTACATTAAGGTATGATGAATTAGTATGTACTAATGATTTCTATAGGGAAGGATTCCATAAAAGATGCAACAACTGTCAATGAAGCAAACCTATGTCCACCTCTAAGTAGACATTTGCAGTTCAATCAAGTTTGAAGTCGACAATCAAAGTTGCTACTGGAATAAAGTTACATGCCATTCATGTGCTGCCCTTCAGGATAGCCTTGCTTCTGGGAGAGTCAGTCCTGAGGTTGAAAAAGTCTGGTATAAGCATTCTGAGGCTCTGAGAAGTTTCTTTGCTATTCTGTGGTCCTGTTTTCTGTTGTTTTCCAGAGATAAGTCAGCATTCACTGAGCATGCTGATACATGTATGGCATCCAGATTCCTTGTTGTGCAGCAGGTGTGTGTTAGCTTGCTTAGTTATATGTACTTCTGCAAACCTTGGAATTCATCCAAGAATATTGTCACGGTGTGTCTAGCATTGTACTCTTATAGTAGGCTACTAATACCTAAGGACAATTCATCAACAGGAGCTCAATAGTATCCTTTTGTTCTTGTAATTGGTATCCAGGGGATAATATACAGCCAGGCAGGATTGCAATTGACATGAGGCAACAGTCAATTCTAACAATAATTTATCAATCCACCCTCAGTCACAGAAGACTATTATCACGCCACCCCCCATCCCCCATTTAGCTATAAAGGGACTAAAAGCTCTTTTGTAATGTAAGAAAGGTGTGATTGCTCCAAGCTGCACAGTGTGCTGGCCTCCTGTGAGCATGCTGTGTCCAAAGCAATATCTTCCTAGAAGGCATAGAACATAAGATAATAAAACAGGTGAGATGGCAATAACCAGGGAGCCACTCATAGCCCTACATTAATACAATGACACCCAAAGGCGCATACCTCCTAAATCAGGGCCTGGGGAGAAAGCCAGACCTTCAAGGCCCATTTAAAGGACAGCAGGACTGGGGCAACTTGTACCTCTGGGTGGGTGGGGGAGAATATCATTCCAGAGGGCAGGCACTGCAATCCCTTGAAATCCTCGGGTGTAGTCTCCAAAGCCCCTCCATATATTGTCGCCAAACTGTCATTTTTAATGCAAAAATTATTAAATGCATGGAAAGAATAACTACATCCATTTCATTTCATTTTAAATTAATTGGAAGATAAATGAAATGACATCATACATGTGTGTGTGTGTGTTTTATAGCCTCACCCAGTTTTAGATCCTGACCTGACCTGACTTTTGAGGTATGGTTCATAGCATGTCAGTCAAAGCCTATGACAGCCCTCAGTCTCAACCCTGTTGCTCACTCCTACAATATAAAGATGGGGACACTTTTCCTGGGGTGGGTTGAAAAGGTGCTTCATATTCCCCTTTATCTGACCACAGTGAGGGAGCTTGGTCAGCCTCCCTCTTTTTTCCACAGTTTGCAGTGATATGCAGGTAACATCTGCTATGCCTCAGAGATTGTTGTTCAGTGGAACAATGTGGAGAACAATATGACGTCATCCATCTGCAGGGCTGTGTTGCCTCAACCTCAGGTGTAGTCTTGCAATCCTGCCTGGGCAGGTTTGCCTGCGTGCTACTAAACATAAGTATTACAATGTCATCATTGTTCCATGACCTGATGAGCAATTGGATCCCAAGTTGATAATAATCTCACCCAACTGGCAAGGAAGAAAGCTGTTTTGTGGAAGGAAGGTGTTAGAACCTGTTTGTTTGGGTCAGGAGATGACTCTGCTATGGGAAATTCATACTACAGAAGACATTTGCTTTGGTTTACTCCAGTAAGGCATGGTTTGAAGTGAAGAAGAAGGAAGAAGAAGAGGAGACCTTTTAACTAGCTTCAAGTGAACAAAACAGGATTTGTTTTAGAAATTATTTCAAAGGAACAAGCCTGAACTCTGGAGGAATTCTCATAGGAGGAGTATGCTGTTTATGTACTTGTAAAGTTCTATAGCCACCAAGAAGTGTGTTTGTGTGAATGTTGTGTCTTTCAATGCACAATCCTGTCCCCAGGGGTTTGCAGCCACTCTCCTGCGTTTCCCAGGCTTCCATCCAATCCCCTGAGAAAACCTTGGAAGACAACTTCTCCCTTGGATCTTCGGCCACTGTTACCTCTCTGTAAGAACTCTGCCCTTGAGAAATGGTTGGAAATGTTTTCTACCTTGAAGAAGCTTGGAGAAGTGGTCTGCCTGCAAATTTGGTAAGGGAGTTCAAAAGGCTCTTTGTGCCCCCTTCCAAATAAAACTGGTCCTGCAACCTAGATTCAGAAAGGCCAAGTAATTTAGAAACAGTGACTTGAGAGCCATTTTAGTCTGGTTCAGCATGAAAACATTTGCCGCAAGATGCCCTCAAAGATCCAGCAAAAACTGTTGGGAAAGACTAACCAATTTCATCTGAAGAGAAGATGCTAAGAAGCTGTTTCAGCCTCCATAAAAGAAAGTTGAAGTCCACATGTCTTAAAGTTGCCAAGGTTGAGAAACACTGTGCTGAGGTCTTCACTCAGAAAAAGAAATCAAATGTGTTAGGATGCAATGAAGTATAATTGGCTTGATAAAAATATGTGTGAAAAGGATATTTAATTTATAGTTGAGTATGAGGCTCCGGGATAAAATTACTACCAAAAAGACATACATAAGGCTAAAAGACAGAAATAACATGTTCAAATCACCAGGAAGTAATAATTCTGCTGCATTTTTGCAATGTTCAGAGCTGCCTTGACTAGTGAGCCTAGGAGGCCCGTTCAAGAAAGATTCAGAGAAACTGAAATATGGGGGGTGGGGGGTTGGAGAATGGTAATCAGAATAATCAGGAGTTTTTCTAAACTATGTCTTAGGAAAGATTGAGAGAGCTGGGTATATCTAGTACTTTTCAAATACCTAAAAGCTTAAATTAAATAATTGAATCTTGAATGTTAGGAAAAACTTTTGAACTGGATAGCCACTTTATTAGAGATGCTGTCCTTTGCATTCCTGCACTGAGCAGCAAGTTAAACTCCATAGTTTAAATGGTCTCTTCAGCTCTGTCAGTGATTTTCTACAAGATGTTAGGGATGTGCAAAACCCACCGTTCCACTGATCTAATGCTAAATCCGCTGGCATTAGGCCACTGAAAGAAGCCAGGGATTCATTTTTTCGTTACATTTAGATCTTGATTTTTCTTTCAAAGTAGTATTCAGGGTGGTTAGTAATTTCTTGAGCTGTCCTTGGACATGATCAGAAGCATTTCTGTCTAATACCTTTCTGCCTGGCTGTCTATCATCTGCCTGCCTGCCTGCCTGCCTGCCTGCCTGCCTGCCTGCCTGCCTGCCTATCTATCTATCTATCTATCTATCATCTATCTATCTATCTATCTATCTATCTATCTATCTATCATCTTCATTGTGATGTCATTGCTTATATCGAGCTATTGTTTTAGGGCACAGACAGTTTTCTTGGATTTCAACCTTTGAGAATTGTAGCCCCAAGTAGAAATATATTTTCTGGATTCCAGGCTTACCCTTTTAAAAGAAAGGATAGCTTTAGGATACCAGTTTCGCAAGGATATTTCTCAAGCGTATTTATCTTGACAGATCTGCTGCCTAGGCTGCTAAGTCACAATGGCTGTTGTAAATGGTAAGCATTTTCTCTGATTCTATCAGAGCTAAGGGATGCTTTTTTTGAATTAAACATAGAAGCAAACACCAAACCTGCAGTTCCAGGAACAAACATGCAATTCCAAGGACATTTATGCAATATACAACAATTGAGCAATGCAAAAAGTGTATTGTCCGCTTAAAAAAAATAAAAGTGAGCCCTTAGCTCTAGCCTAATATATCTCTCTTAACACTGCTATTTCTACAGAATGATGATCAAGGTTTCCAAGATGGTAGAAGGGCTGTAGATCAAGGATGGAGGTTCAGACTGGCTTGCAGAAAGCCCCATATTCCATCCCTGGTTGCTCCAAGAATGGCTAAGAAAGTACCCAAATTCAAATCTTGAAAAGCAGTCAATCTATGCCACTGTTTCTCAACCTCGGGCACTTTAAGATGTGTGGACTTCAACTCCCAGAATTCCCCCTGCCAGCATGCTGGTGGGGGGAATTCTGGGAGTTGAAGTCCACACATCTTAAAGTTCCCAAGGTTGAGAAACACTGACCTACAAGTATCTCTTCCTGAGCAGCTTTTCTCCATGCTCTTCTCTAAGAAGTGCTAATTGCAAGTTAACAAGCAGGGCTCTGTTACCTTAATTAGTAGATTCCTACCATCCCTGCGGGTCTGAAATTGACAAGACCTTAATCAGTTACACACTGAAGACCTTTGCCCCCTAACTGGTTCTAGCACATTCCTGCCATTAAAAACCAGCGTTTCTGGTGCTGGAAAAGGTAATTTCATGTAGGTCTGAGTACTTTTTTTATGTTTTGGTTTTTCACTGTAATTTTTGTTGTGGATGCCAAGAAAGTTAATGTGTCCTCCTTTCTCCCCGATTTGTTCTCCCTTCCAATTGTCCATGTCCTCCTTTGCCTGTTCAGGTATCTGGCAACCTATGTTCCTAAGCAAGGAATAAGCAACCAGGGTGGGTTCGTAGTGAGAGCTCCACTGAAGGCCCAGGCAGGTACAATCCTTTAACTCTGACCCCAGGCACTTCCCAGGCCCTTTTGAAGGAAGGTGGGTTTCCTCCAACTGTTCCACCTGTCCTGTAAGACAGGTAGCATGGCCCAGGTCCCATCAAGAAAGCAATGTCATCTTCCTGGACCCAGAAGGTGTCCCTCCTCTGTAGCCATGCCTGCCCTTTGGAGTGGCACCTTCTCATCTCCAAGGTCCGTACCGTCCCAACTCTGCTGACCTTCAGGAGGGGACTTAAGATCTGGCTCTTCTCAGAGGTCCTGGTTTGGTGACTACACATGAACTGGCTACCTCTGGGATGGTGGAGTTTCCTTTCTTCCTGGTGTAGCAGTTTTGTATTGTTATGGGGGGGGGGGGGTTCAATTGTTTAATTATTTAAAAAACTTTAAATCAAGTAAAGTCATTGTTTCAATTAATTAAAAATATTATTTTATTTTAATACGTTTTTAATTGTTTTTCATCATTCTTATCTGTGTTTCAGTCCTCCAGATTGCTGGAGAGAAGGTGGCCATAGAAATTGACTGAATAAGTAATAAACATCAAAACCATATTGGAAATGATCTGATAGATTTTTCCCCCCTTCTCAAGGAGCACATCTCATTGGACAAAATATACTGTCAAGATCTACTTGGGTATTTCAGGTTTTCTCACACACTCCCAGTTAATGGGCTATGGACATTAAAGCATGGAGGAAAAAGAACATATTGTAACACAGGATGCAGGGAGAGAGTCAGCCCAGTGCTCCCCACCATGTTGCTCAGACTCCAAAAAGGGCCAGAAGTTTGCACAAACACAAGGTGTAGAAGGAAGAGGAAGGAGGGAAGAAAGAAAACTTAGACTGCATATCTTTACAGGCAGATATTTAACAGCGCTGTCCCCAGTGTTTCCTTTTTTGCGTCACGAAAGGTAAAGCTTGATAAGGAAAATAATAAAAAGCTATTACCTTGTTTTGTAATAATGGCTCCTAGAACTTTAAAAGGTTAAAGGAAAGGAGCTTTTATCAGGCTAGGAGATTAGTTCAACTCTTTTATGGCAGGAAAGTCAAAGAGGGCTTCATGAGAGTCAGCCTGGCCGAGTGGATCAGGGGCTGGACTAGGAGTGGGTCCTTTAGGCATGAAAGCCCACTGGGTGACTTTGGGCCAGTAAGTCTCCCTCAGGCCAAAATCAGTGCCCTCTGGTTGCATCATGCATTTGTGGCTTCACTCTGTGAACTAGCAAATTTAATGCCTACACGTAGGCCTTGCAACCAAGCAGGTGCAATGCTAAGAAGATGCACAAAGTCGAAGAGAGTTTGGAGAATTTCTTGACCTGCTGGGACTAGCTGATCAGGGCTGCAAAAATCTGGAGGGCAGCAAAGAGATGGGGATTGTATCTCTTTATGCTATCTAGTGATCATCATGTGGTAACTGAACGGGGTTGAAAAACTCCACATATCCACTAGATAGCAGCAAAGAGGTACAAAATTATTCTATTTGCTGCCCAGCCAGGCTCTTCCACATGTTTGCAACCCATCTCTAGTACCCATCTGTTCAGCCAGCCTCTTGACTGTCAGTTTCTCCTAAAGTTGGGTGGAAGATCTCTTCCTGCGAATGATTCCCATCACATCTTTAGTCCTCTCTGTCGCACAGAGGAGACGATGCTATGCCACCACCACAGCCGGCTTCCTCCCATACAATAACTTTATGCTAATTGTCACATGATAATCCACTTGCCTGAAGCCTTCATCACAGAGTGACTCATTGAAAAGCATATTTTTTTAATCTAACTTGCAACAGGAGGGGAAAAATTATCATGTGTTGAGATCACTCAAAAGGCTGTTGGAAACACCACTTGAAACCAGTGAGTAAGTCATACTGATGGGTTTTGTGTTGTCAAACGACAGCTGAAGTGACCAAACCAGTAAAATTCCAGACAAATGGGTGAGCTTAACCTTTCTGAGTCTGTTTTTCACTGACATGGATTTTAATTCCCCTGTATTTAATCCTGATTTCTGTTGCCTGTCTTTTCAGCAGTTCCTAAAGATTTTATCCTATGGATGTCAGATGAACCATAAAGCAAGCACCATTTAGTGAAGCTTAATAATCTTCCTAAAAAAAAATCAAATGTATTTATTCTGCAGCAAATAATTAAGCTAACTAAATAACTTCCTTAACATGGTGCCTGCTAGAAAGAAGTGCCTGGTAGGGAGGCAATCCCCAAAAATAAAGATGATGACTGTGACAGCCATCTTTACTTTTTTGATTCCCACCCCCACCCCCACCCCCACCCCCACCCCAGGACCCTGCTGGCTTATGACCTTTCTTTCAAACAGTCCTTTCTTCTCTGAAAATAAAACATCTTCTCTTTCTAACCTATTTTGGTTGGTCTAAATCAGGGTTTCTCAACCTTGGCGACCTGAAGATGTGTGGACTTCAACTCCCAGAATTCCCTAGCCAGCCATGCTGGCTGGGGAATTCTGGGAGTTGAAGTCCACACATCTTCAGGTCACCAAGGCTGAGAAACCCTGGTCCAAATAATTGAACATTGTCTCTGGTTAGCTTTAAAACATTCCTCATTTTTCCCAGATATGTAGTTGCACCATTCTGCCCCTCTCCCCACCCCAGACAAAACACACAATTCAGAGGTGTATATTTACAACCTTGAACATTTAGCTTGGAGGAGAACATAACACCTTAGGCTCAGTGGTCCTGCCAGCTGTTGCTGCAACTCTGCCAGTCAGCAGATCAATCAGATCTGGGGGGAGAGGGACTGTGTGACTTGGATTATGACACCCCTCTCTGGTGGGGGCGGGGAGAAGGTGTTTATCTCTCAAGCAATCTTATATAAGTAGCCTGGGCCATCTTTTCTTCCTGAATAGTTGCAAAGCAAAGAAGTTTCTGAGTGAACCATTTTACTTCCACCAACAGCACCTCTGGGGGAAATGTGAAGAGCAATATCCGGAAGGGGGGTTAGGATCTATTCGGCAATATGGAGGTCGTGTGGCTTCTTCCCAGCTGAAAGGATGTTCTTGTGCAAATACAAATTGAATCCCATCGGTCTTGCCTTCATCCAGTAAATAATGAGCCTTTTCTTAACGGCCCAGAGAAATTATCAGCTTGAGGCTATAATTGCACAATTTAAAAAAATAATCATAGCAATAGATAAACCTTCAGACATTATTCAGGGATCTGTCTGCCTTTCTTGTTAGTTTATATTCAACTTATGTGAATATTCAAGCATTCATTCATCCTTCATTGCTGTATCAGTTGTTTCTGCAGCCTGGCTTTCAAACATGGAAGCATCATAGCTGATAGGTCTATCAGAAGCTTGGTTTAACATGATTGTTAATTAGCCCAAACTGGATGAGTTCATGTAACACAGGATGCCATAAACCACAGATTATAAAGCACTGTGCCTGGATTCACATTAAGCCCTGACCAAATAAAACAGGTCTGGTGCAACATGTGAACCCAGCAATCATTGTTGGTAAAGACATCTGCAGGAAAGGGTGAAGAACATCAAAACGGTTTTCTTGCAAGCAGATGATTGAAGCTCTGCCCGTTTACATCCATGTGACCCAAGCAAGGGATCACCTGCTCGTGCCGGCCATTTTGGAGTTGTTGATCTCCCTTCTAAAGATGTCGTTGAGTGTTGGATTTGGAGTTTTCCCCCTGGAGAAAAGTGGATATAGCAAAAGGCAGTCTATATGCAAAGCAGTAACACAGGAAGCTGAATTCTGAGTCAGACAATTGGTCGTCTTAGCACTGAAGTCCTACAGGTATGTAGATTTCAACTCCCAGAATTCCCTAAAAGCACGGCTATTGGTTCACAGTATCATTCCAGGTTTTCTGGCCAATACCTTCCCATCTATGTGCAAAGTCAGCATTTTACTCTGAGCTATAGCTCCCTAGGAGTTGTTTAATAAGTTCTGTTGGCTTTAATTTCTCTACATAAAATTATCCTCCTCCACCCATTCCAATCACTTTTTCAAATGGCTGATAGGATATTGTTCCATATGTATGTGTGCAATGTGGTGTAGCTGTGACATGTAAAAATCCACTTCACATCCAAGATCCAACTCTAGTTTTGAGAGCAAAATCAAGACAACCTGACTGACATCAATAAATGGAGGAGAGGGGGGTGACTTGCATAATCTTTGAAATAAGGAAAGTGTAAAAATTGGATCCTTATGTGCATACTTGAACCACAAGAAATGGAACATTTGAAAAAAAGCAAAGACTTCTACAGAAAAGCAATAAACATTGTGAGATCGTTTGGAAGTTAAGATTGTGTATTATTGTTACATGTACAAAACGATTTATCAACCTTACCTCATCTAACCTTCTCTGCAGCTCTGTGAAATTGGGTGAAGCAGAGAGGGTTGTGACATGATCCTTCATCCTTGGGCAATGATGGTCAAGATTTCTACCTTCAAGAAAATGCTTTCCACATTGGCTGGCCAGCCAAAGAATCTTGCACATCTGTCAAAGATTCTCTGTGCTTAGCAGGGGATGTTGGAACATATGGTAGGGTGCACACTCAGGGCACTGCTCAAGCTGTTGGCATCCCACATGACATGAGAACAAATGCTGGGAGATGAACCTGATGCTTCCATGCATCCAGCAGGAGGGTCCACAAGGTATGGTCAAAGAAATCAAGATGGTGGCCATAACAGTGCAATCAATGCTCCACCTGCATTTATATGGCGCCTGCCTTATGGAATATCCTTCCTCCTGAGATTAGATTAGTGCCTTCCCTTTTGCTCTTTTGAAAGGCCCTCAAGACCTGGTCATGTCATCAGGCCTGGGGCTCCCAGGGAACCAGAGACCTGCTTAGTTGACTCCATTGCTGAGGGGGTCATTTTTATTCTCCCTCCTCTGTGGTTTGTATCTTGGTTTTTATGACATTTATTAATGTGGTTTTTATATTTTTCATCTTGTTTTTATATTTGTTTTTATCTGATTGTTGTTCACTGCCCAGAGTCACTTTTGGTGAGATGGGCGGCTATATAAATTTGCTAAATAAGTAAATAAGTGCATCGCACATAAAAGACAGGCACAGCTTTGACTGAACTGCCATTTTAAGAGGACTCACTTATTATTGCTTACTTAATGTGACCTTTCCAGGCATTATGTTTCCACATACTGTATCTTAAATTGCAGAAAAGAGATTATGGCCATACATAATCATCCCCATAATGTTTAACTATCTCTCCACTAGATTCCAGTGACCTTTTGCCCTCATTGTCACCTTTATTTCTGTTTTTGTTTTTTGTTTAATTGTGCCATTCAGCAGCCCAATTTCAGCAGTGGGTTTGCAAGGTGCCACAAATAGATTATTGGGAAGCTGCATGTAATTCACTGGTTGTCCACACCAGCTGTACTTGACCATTGCTGGGCTTCAAAACAAGGTACTTACTTTGGCAAGATTTGATGCTCAACCCTCAAGGGTGATGGAAGCGAGACTGAACTATATCCATTACCAAGAACACTTCTGCATATCCTCAGGCACAAAGATGGCATCAATCATGTGTTCTTCTGAGCTGTCCCCATACCATTCCTGGAACTCAGTACTAATCTCCCCTGTTATCAGCAGATGCTCAGGCTGATCGCATCACAAATTGTGCTTTTCCTATTAAGTGATTAATCCAGAAGATGTTGGATCTAACAAGATTGATCCATGATTCCTACATTGGCTTATGAAGCCTGACAGTTCTTCTCCTTTTCCTCTATGCCTCTTATGTCTATTTTTAATCAACTCCTATTTACTTTATCCACTTTATGTAAATTACTATTTCTCCCGCCATCCATGAATGTTAATTAATTAATTATTTAAAAGTATTGTGAATGGAACACTTCCCTAATTCGTTTCTTTTATTTATTGATTAGATTGATATTCCATCTATCCTCCAGAAGCTCAGGGTGATGTGTGTAGCACTACCTCTTCTAATTATTCCTACAACCAACCTGTGAGTTTCCATGGCTATACAGTAGATGGACTTCAAGCTGGGTCTTCATGGATCAACACTGTGACCATTATGTCTCCTTGCCTAGGTTGGATTTCCTTGCAAGGTTCTTGGATATTTTCTCCAGCTACCAGCATCCATGGTGGAAAAAGTATGGCCATGTGTGACTCACAGTTGGGTGACTTCTGTAATAAGCTACCCATGAGTGTTAAAAGTAAAGTGTGCATTCATTAGCCTTGATTCAAAAGTGGAAGTGAAGCTGGGAGACAGCCAACAATCTCCAGTAAAGCTAAGGACATCTGACTCAGTTCTTTTTCATTCCAGGAGAAATTACATGCAAATCATACCAGATTTGTTATCCATGGCAGATAGAATCCACCCTTCTAACCCGCCTGTAGAAAAACATGGCACAGGATGTTGTGGCATGTGAATGATTCTTCCCCACTCTACAATAAGGGGATGACCAACATGCCCCTTCATTTTTCACCCAATCCAGGAACAACTTATCTACAAACAACCCTTAGATAGTCAGGAACATGTCTAAATGTCTGAACTCAAACATCACTTCTGAAACATGTAGATTCCTTCCCTTGAACAGGCACCCTGGCATAGTGCTAATTATATGGAAAAGAAACTCTACAGATGGGTCCCAAGCACACGGCCAATTTATTGCTACATAACAGAAGTCCTTTCTGAGAGAGGAATGTATTTTTTCTGCTGTGATGCAATAAGGAACACTTTTGTGACGCCTTAAATCTACTGCGGCATCGATGTTTATGGATGAGAGTAATTATGTGCCAAAGTCTGTAAGCACAACGTTTTACTAATCTGGAAAGCGCAGTGAAAATTTCATTGTTGTTTTCCTTGTGGACAGTTCCCAAAAACCAGAAAGATTCTCTACCCAGTCTGATGCCTAGAGGCCAAAGGAGCCTCCTCACTGCCCACCACAAAAGCTTTCACTCTTGCTTCTAGTCCTTCTGAATCGTTGTCACCAGACTATAGTTTTTGGTGACCAAGACTAATAAATATAAAGAAGAAATATTATCTATATTTTAATTCAAATGTAAATATAAATTAAATCCATTTTAGTTTTTCTCCCCCCCTTCAAAAAAAAGGTACTCTTAAAAGGCACCCAAAGTTCCTACATGGAAGAATTTCAAGGAAAATATTGTCTGGGCCTTTGGGAACTCCACAATTAAGATGACACTTGTCAGATAAATACCAGTTGGGAAGTTTAAGTATTTTAAAGCTGCATCACCCATACTTATTTTTGCAGATTTTGTTTATTTATCATCCCCCATCCCAGGGTTAATGAAGAGCTCCAGATAACTGTAAGGTGTCCTCACTCTATTGCAACCTTTTGATCAATTCTAATAAAGGCATTTCCTAGCTGGGTGGCAAGATCCAGTGGGACTTTTTTGTAAGATTGGGGATATTTGGGCTAATATTTGGATGGAAGACCATCAGGGAATCCTCCAATTGTACAGTGGTCTGGGAAACAGGAAAAAAAAAGGAGAACAACCTGGAAGAAAACAGGTTGTTTTCTTCCAAATGACTTAAGGACCGTTGCCAAGAAAATTCCCAGGACCTGTTCAAAAATCATTCGCAATGGACTTAAAGGAGAGTTTACCTTTAATAAAGGTATTGTTCAACCAACTAATAACAATAATAACAGGAGCACCTTGGTGCACTACGTCTTAGGGTAGCTCCCTTTGCTTTCGTTTTTTTTCACACTTTGCTTTGGGGGTCCTAAAAATACTGGGCTTGGGCAGCTGCGCGAGGTCCCCCTGTCAGGGCGAAAGTTTCCATTGGCAAGATTGCGCCATCAGCTACCATGGCCAAAGCACACCCCCCCCCCCCCCGCCCCACATCCCTCGGAGAGGCTTTCGCGGTCGCTCGCTCGGATCCGGAGAAGCAGCCATCAACAAAGCCACGTGTCCCCCCTCCCCAAGCGCGGGGCGGAGTTTGCGCGCTTCTTCCGGCAACAAAGAGGCACCAGCGGCCCCGGATAAATACAGAAGCGGCTGGAGCCCGGGCAGAGAAGCGATCGAGGGGCCTGGATGTCAAGGGACGGAGGGAAGGGAGCGTCCTAAAGACCCGGGCGTCGAGTTCAGGCGGCATCTTCGGGGCTCCTTCTGGCCGCGGAGCCCCCGTTAGCGCTTCTGCTTTGGAGACACCCAAAGGCGCGCGCTCCTGCGCTTTTTTCCGGCGTCCTCCTCTTTCGGGCTGTCCGCAATGCCTTTTCTCGGGCAGGACTGGCGATCGCCGGGGCAGAACTGGGTGAAGACGGCGGACGGCTGGACCCGGTTCCTGGACGGGAAGGACCACGGCGGCTGCGTCAACGAGCGGAACAGGTGAGGGTTGGGTCCGTGCGGAGTGGGAGCCGTGGCGGGTGGTGGGCTCTCGGGCAGGGCAGGGGAAGGGAGCGGGAACCAGGGGAGAAGCGGATCTGGGATCGGACGCGTATTTCCTCTCCCTCTCTCGATAGATAGATAGATAGATAGATAGATAGATAGATAGATAGATAGATAGATAGATAGAGTTTTGCAAATAATAGCAACCGTACCCCCGCCAACAACGCGGGATGCTTTGTCCCGAGCGCACATCTGTCTGCGCCAGGCTGCAATGCTTTGTTTTTGTTCCTGGCTTGTGGCGTCATCGCGGGCAGGCGAACGAGGCAGCCTCGCTGCGCCCGGCGCAGAACAAATTCGCTTCGTCCTAGTGGATAACTTCACAGTTTGCCTTCGTCTTCAGAAGCACGCCACGGGCTGGTCTGCCGGTCCAAATCGGCCTCTCCTAACCTGGCACAGCCCAGATCTTTGGGGACTACGATAACCATAATCCTCTGCCCCTGCCCCTGGGCCTTTTTTTTTTTTTTTTAAGGGGTTGGAAATGGTGAGAACTGTAACCTCAGCTCATGTCCAGAGCCAATTCAGGAAAAGATGATCTGAAATGTTTGAGGTGATGTGAGCCCAGAATAGGTTGAATCTCCAGGTACAATAATTTTGTAATGTTCCTAAGCTCCAACTGAATTGCTGGTTCACTTATATACCCCCCGAGAATAAGTCAACATTAACTAGAGCAATAGTCAAGTAATAAATGAAATAATAAGGATGGTCAGAGGCGTAGGGATGTCTCTAGAAATCCTCAGGAGACCAGAAGACATAAGATAATGCATCTAATTGTAGGCTTCCATGGACTTCAATCATTGTCATCAATTACAGTGTTCTTCTGTATTCTCTAAGCTTGAGGTGCCTGTGACCTTGTGGTTGTTCAACAAGCCGTGCCACTAATCTTCCTAAATCAGAAAGCCCCGTCCGTGAAAATTGTAGTGCCCACAAAGTGCCATCAAATACAAGATGTGCCCACCAGGCAAAAAAAGTTGTAGATTTCTTCCTTCCTATCACCTCCTGTCCCCTTCCATTGGTCTTATGACGGCTGTCTAGAATTTTAGTGGCTCCATGCAAATTTGTTCCTCCTGGTTGATGATCTGAGGTCCAAGACCCAACACCAGCAAGAAAACACTTACTGAGCCATCTCTGTTGCATGACAGTGCTGTCACAAGGAACATGAGGTTCATGTTTCACTCATGAGTTGTGCATGTCCTCTTTGTTGTTACAAGTGAGCTCCACCACTTAAAAACGTGACTCTGTCCCTCATGGGAAGCGCAGCCTATCATTATGCTTGAGAGGTGTCATCTTCAACTCCAACTCCCATAATCAGTCTGGTGGCTGGAGGTGGCGGGAATTATAGTCCAAGACTTCCTAAAAGGGACCAGGTGGTTAGGGGCATTTGTGCTATAGTATATTGGATAGGCTCAGCTCCGGAAACGTGTATGTTGTTTAACCTCTGAGGATCCCCCAAAGGCTAAGTGAGTTCCCAAAGGAAGTCTTTCCAGACTGAGCTGGAAAATGAGTTATCGGCATGAGGTTTAAAGATGAGACACAGGTTGGTTCCATTGGTAAGACCAACAAACAAAACAACTGGAAGATGAAATGGGCAGTAGAAATAACCTTGAAGGAGGAAGGGCTGCAACCAAGACAACAGTCAATAAAAGAAATCTGAGTCTGGGACAGAAATGTAATTTGAGAAAGCCTTCCCTAGCTCTCATGCAGATAAAGGGGGGGGGCATATTCAGACTTGCAAAATTCTGTTACTGTAACCTTATAATAAAAATAGTATTAGCATTCATAACTCTGGTGTCCTAGTCTGGTCTATCTTGAAAAGCTGACAGAAGATCAGCAGAACTACAGATCTCATCGTCCACATCCAGGTCTCATTTGGCTATGGATGATGCTGGTTGTAGGCCAATAAGTCTGGGCAGCTGTAGGCTAGGGAAGGCTGTGGAGCACCACTAATAACAACAATAACAATATACATATAACCTGGTCTGGGGTCCAGTTTGGGCAGAGTATTTTGGATTTAAACAGATGTTGGGCTGAATCCCCAGTGCTCACTTGCTTTTCCCTAAATCCCACTGAGCAGGGTACAGTTTGTTTTCAGAGTAAGCAGGCATAAAATTGAACTGCCAAGACTTGGCTCACATACTTGGAAATAAAGTTCATTAAGTGTGATGGCATTTACTTCTACATAATAAATATGTTGTCTGCAAAAGGCAGAAACCAGGCTATAGATCGAAACTTTATTGTGGTCAGTTTTTCAAGGGTTCATTTCTATGTCTCTTGTTCATATTTTCCAGGAAAATGCCAGTTTAAAAAAGATACGGGTTAGTTTTGCATCATAATCAGTGGGTGGTTATTGTGGTAAAATATCCATCTATAAAAGAGGGACAGAACGTCCCCAGTAGTTGAATTTTTGCTTAGCTTTGTTATCTGTTCAGTTACAAGCAATCAATACTGACAGTTAAGTGGTTTTAGAGCTCTCTTACTGAAATGTTGAACTAAACAAAATGGTCTGAATCTATTTTTAAACTCTTGAGAGCTCCGTTGCTTTAATATGTTTAGTTAACAAAAGTCTCTACAGTATTATGGCAGGGCATTCTGGTTTATTTTGCTTGGCATGCAACTGAGCGTTGGCCAGTTAAACAGTAATCTCTATTTGCGTATTAAATGCTCCTATGCATAAAGACAATACAATTATTAAGCACTGGCCAGTCTGGTTCCAGTATCCTCTCTCTCCTGCAGTGACTGTTGCATCACAAAGTAAGATATTTGCATCAGTGTCAGTCCAATGAAATGAAGAGCGATTGAAAACCAGAAGAAAATAAAGCTTTCACAGAGAACTAGTTGCTTCTTCCAGAGTATTTTCAGTTTGTTTTGCTCTGACGCAGGGTTCTTCATAGCAAAATGAAAAATGAGATGGAATAAGTTTGTATGGGAGTAGGTTACATAGTTGAATGGACGAAGTCTTTTAAGGGATTAGTCCAGGACATTTTTGTTCGGGATGCTAATTTTATAAATGTTGCATTGTTTTCCCCACTCCACTTCAGAGGAAGTAGAATGTTTTGAAACTGAAATAGCAAATTAACTGCAACCTTTTTGAGGTTAGGGCTTGTGGCTGAGCATAAGAGCCCCTGAGAACATTTTTGGTAGTTCACATAAAAGTTCTTATCCTGTAAATCAGCCATTGGGCAAAACAGGCCGTGGTGGTATTTTAGATCTTTGCATTATTGCTAGTCCATCCATATGAAATAGATTACAAGGTCAAATTCTGGCATTTCCAGTTTGCACTTTTATTGTGGCCCCTGAGTTTTCTCCTGTTGCTGGTTAAACCAATACTGCAGAAGATGGATAACCAATCTGATCTCACAGAAAGTACTTTTGTGCGATTAGCCCTGCTGGCATTGCTTATATGAGCGATCTTGCAGTGGAGTATAAAACTGTCTTGCACATTCAAAACTGTGTCAGAGTCTCCTCTAGCTGGCACATTAACTTTGCCCATAAAGATTTTAATCCAGGCGTATGTTAAGTCAGCCCATTTTCCTTTCTTCATAATTTGAATCAGCTCTGAAGGGTCAACAGAATTCTGAGGATTTTCAGCAGCTGGCATAAAACATCTGTCTATAACAGCTCCAGCTCAAGATTTTGGAGCAAAATGCCCTGAGTAGTTTTTTTCATTTTGAGCAGACTTATCATTGTCAAGCAAGGCAAGTAGGGGGCATGTTACTTGTCTGCAAAAATCCAGGTGTCCACAAGATGGCAAGAAAGAGTTACAGAAAATACCATCCAGTGGTAGCCCAGTTCGTTTATAGACTAGAGATACAATAGGAGCTTTTTTCTTCCTATCACTACTTGCTTGTTCAGGGAATTCATAAAATAGGCAGTGAGAGTACAGTGGATGAGCAGGAAGACTGGAGTTCCTCTCTGAATTTATTCATTAACATGTCCCCAGTGATGCTGACTTCTGGCCTGACCTAGACTTTTTGAAATTCATCAGCTCTAGGGGCATTTCAAGATGGTACTTTTAACATGTTCCAGAGCCCATCACATGATGTTGGGCAATATAGTACCGTTGAATCATCCAAGCAGGTGACCTTTCAATGTCCTAGTAACATGGCCCTGTAAACAAAGATATAGTTTCAGCTGAAGATAAGGAGTAAGATGGTTTCTGGGGGGGAGGCATGATGCCTCCTTAGATAACATTTAGACAGTGCCGTTCTTCCAGGATTCAAATGGCAGCTACTCTTGTTCATGGCTTTCATTGCTGCATCACCGGTTACTATGTCAGGTAATATATAGATAGGTAAACTTGTGTAGATACATCAGAATATTCCTGGGTATTCTACATTCTCACAGCACTTGTCCGTGTTCTTCCTGAAAATAATGCATTTTTGGACTGGCTAGGGTCAAAGTGCAAAATGCCTATAGAAATCCAATTCCATCTTCACATCAGTAGCATGAACAGAATATTTGATCATTTGATGATATATTCCCTCCCTTTCTTTTACAATTATTGAGACAGAGGACTTGGAAATCAATTCAGGCACCAAATTTGATTGATGGGTGATTATCAAGACAGTCATGTGTGGAATAAAGCCCGTAGGAATGAATTTGACGCTTGTATACTGTGGGTGGAGAGTGGGGGGCAAACGCTTTTGCCTTGGCATATCCATCAGTACAAGTATTCACTGCTACATATATTATACTTCTACCTTCCAATTGATTATAATCAGTATTATACTGTATGTGTTTCCTAAGAAGAGCTGGATTTTCTAATCAATACATTAAGCAGATTTATATATAATTCTGAAGGACAACTATATGTTCTAGAGGACAAAAGGTGAAAGCCTACCATCTTTAAACCCTGGGAAATCTTGTTTGGCACCTTACTCCAAACATATTTGCCTGCTAACGTGTGTCTCCGCACCACATTTCATGTTTACTTTTTGCAGTTTGAAGGAACTTTGTTGTTGTTCAAAGAGAAAATGAGATGTTCATGTTCCTGGATTGTGAGCCCACACAGGATATCCAGTTTTGAATTTGCATGGCTATTTCAGCATACAGATATTCTGAGCAAGAATCTTTCCTGAGCTTTGATCAGATTTTGAAATGGAACAGTTTCACATATAAATACAAATATTAATTTGCAGATGTTTGTGTCTTGGACTTTGTCTTAAGAAATGCCACCTCACATTATTGTCAAGAAGGACCCAGAACTCAGTTTTATAGAAAATCTCATTTTTCTTGCATTCTCTTCCCCATGTCCTTTCATGAAGCAACTGTCTAAAGCAGTGTTTCTCAACCTTGGCAGCTTGAAGATGTGTGGGCTTCAACTCCCAGAAATCCCCAGCCAGCAAGGCTGGCTGGGGAATTCTGGGAGTTGAAGCCCACACATCTTCAAGTTGCCAAGGTTGAGAAACACTGGTCTAAAGACTTTCAGGGAATTTGAGAAGAATGATGTCTAATTCTGTTCTCTTAAATATAAACATTGGTCACGTGTTCTGTTTTTCTGCGCAAGAGAAGAGTGACAAATGACCAAGTTTACTGTACCATGCAGGTCAAATCACTCTTATTCTTGGTTGTAGCTTTAGACGTCCCAGAATGAGATTGAATACAAATCCATAAATTGTCCATGAGGTTCAACAACAGAGCTGCCTGTCTAAAAATGACTGTGAATAGGATCTTGTTACAAATGTAAGCAGGAACGTGGTATCTTTGTGTAGCACAAGCTATGGATGATCTGTTGGGGTTTTTTTTAGGGAAGCACTTAAAATGATAACAGCTTTGGCACTCTAATTGGAATGATAAAACAGACGTCAATGTAAATAAGAATGCTTAGTGCGTAGGGCTAAACAGTTATAAATAGAATTTTCACAAAGTTAGCCTGAGAATATAGTTTTATTTCAGTTAGCCTGAAATAAAAGTCATCCTGGGAGTGATAGATGTGCATACTTCTGCATTTTGTGATGATTATTGCAATACCATAGATCAATCAGTTTGCACGCTATGATTTCCATGAACTGAATAGATCCTCCATCTTTGCCTCTGTACTTCTCGGTAGAAAGGCAGTAGAAAATAGAAGTCTAAGTCAAATGTAACTAAAACAAGAACAGGATACCATACTAAGAATATAGGAAGCTCTCTTATATTGATTCAGATCAATGATTCATCTATCTATTGTTTACCCTTTAATGACTTCAAACAGCAGCTTTTCAATCCTACTCTGAGCTGCTGGAGAATGATCTTTCAGTGTTCAACATGCAAACATCCACAGAGTTTTATCTATGGTATTGTAGATGCTTATAGTGAAGTGTGTTGGACAGGCAGGAGAAAGAGAAATCTCAGATCCATATTAAGCCAGATGTGCATTTCTACTTGTGTTAGCAGATTATTCTAAGGTATGACTTGTGGCATGGAACAGGTCAATAGTTCTGACCTCTGCACCTCCTTTTTGTACCCACAGATCCCCGCCATGGGGTAAGGAAAACACACTTCTTCATTTAGCTCCCCATGCTGGCTGGGGAATTCTGGGAGTTGAAGTCCACACATCTTCAAGTTGCCAAGGTTGAGAAACACTGCTCCAGAGGCTTTATGGACACTCATTATGAGACCTCTGTCACTGCAGTGAAGGAGGCTCTGAGAGAATCTGTTGGGACTGTTGAAGGGAACTGATTTTTTCATTATATAGAAAATGTGATGCCCTTAAATGCATAATATAATGTTAGCAAGAATTAGAAGGTTATCAATATAACATTTACATTGCTTGGCAGGGTGAGAAAGACAATCAAGCTAGTGTAAGTTGTTTTATCTTGGAGTGGCAAACAGTTTGTTGACTCTTGCTCTTCTTAACTTGCACTAGGCTTAAGGAATAGAAAGAGTTTTAGGAGTGATAAATTAAGAGACATTTTATATATGCAGTTGTTGGGTGGTACACAGGGAAATGACAAGATTCAAGGTTGGGGAAAGCTGATAGAATTCCTGGATCTTCATTCTTCCTGGATGTGTAGACGGGTTTAGTTCCACATTGCTTTCCCCAACCATCCTGCTTGCAAACTGCTATTATTTTTAGCCCTTCAAAGTCTGAATTGCAGTTTGTAAATACATGAGACATGAGCGTAACAGTGCCTGAAGATATCAGCAATATGTCCTAGATGTGACACAAGCAGGAAGTTGTGACATCAAATGAGCAAGAGGTGGTTAGTGGAAGGGCAAGAGTATTACACAAAGGTCATGGGCCTTGTTGTGCAATTCCTTTTTAATGATTGTTATGGTTGCAGAAATGGGATTGCCTAACCATTCAATTCTTTGGTTGAGAAAATGGCAGCTGTATCTTGTACCAGGAAGTATCCTCTTCTGGATGAGGCATTTTCTGGAACTGCTTTGTGGTTCAAATTATTTATAACTAGCCTTAAAAAAAACCTAGATCATTATTTAATTTCTTTCCCTTCCTGATTGCAATGAACCATGTAATAATGGGACGTCAAAGTCAGAATGGTGATGATGCAAAAACCAGGGATCTGAGTAGGTGGACTATGTATTCTACTTATTTACAAAAGAAGCTGTTGGATCCCTTATAATTGAAGTCTGAATATATTCCATGGGCTGCCCTTGATCTGGTTGCTGTGCTAGTGCCAGGATATTTAGACCAAGGATGGGGAACATCTCTGAGGTCCTCCACAAGGATTCTTCTCCCTCCTCCAACTTTGACTCCTCTGACCTTTCATAGAGCAATAGTATAGTTGGGTAGCACCTATGCATTTGATCACTGCGGTGGTGGGGCTAGAAGAACAGTGTAACTAGACAAGCCTATGGGGCTTACATGAACCTGCAAAGCCGCCTGTTGCTGTCTGGGTTCACACAACACATTTAACCAGGTCAGTTAAAGAGCTGGGGACTACATCTGTAGTTTTAACCAAGGCTAGTTTTCAGTGGCTTATTGTGTTGTACAAACTCAGCCCTTTGGGTTAGTGTATGGTTCAGTGTATTGTATTGATGCAGAAACTGGGTTATCTCAGTAACCCAGTTTCAGCCAAGTTGTGCAGACTAGTCACTGAGTCAGTTCATGGGGCCACCAAAATCAGTATTATTTATTCTGGCTGATAATGCTCATCTGTCATACCACCTAGATGTGGGAGTGTGGAGCAGGGGTGTGAAACATGGACTCTCATCCCCAGAGGAGTGAAGAAGAGATAAGAGGATGAGACTGGCCCCTCCCTGAGGAATGCTAGTGATGTTTGTAGTTTGACCCTGGGAACGGCTCTCAGTCTGAGAAGATTCTGTAAATGGTGTGAAGCCAATTAAACCTTGCTGGATTGAATCTGTATTGTCTCCTGGAGTTTCCTGGGCTAAACCTGACATTAGCAGAACTTGGCTGACTCTGAAAAAACCAAATCATGGTCAACCCTGGTTAGCACTTGCAAGGGAGACCAGTAGGAGATCCCAGGTAAGATGAGAAGTTGAAAAAACATCCCAGAAGGTGGCGATGGTGTGCTGTTACCAAACCAACTACTGTACATGGACATGTCCGTGAGGTGATTGGGAGCCAAGCTTGTCTTGGGGCAATCTGTGTTTTTCAAAGGGGGCTTCTTAAGGTTTCAGACATTTCAGCGTAGCCTAAGAATGCTGAGGACTGAACAAGTTGCTTCTGTTTGCAAAACATGTGCTATATTACTGAGCCGTTACTCCTTTGTCTTCCAAATATTTGGTATGGTAGAAGCCAGAGGAAGATGCTTCTCTATCAATGGATACATTGAAGGTCCCCTGGCACCTTAGGATAGAACAGGCCTGCTTTCCTGTCCAATAGTCAATATATACTCATTTATTTATTGAAAAACAGATCTTTTTTGTTGCATATTGGACCTGATTCTCAATGTGCGCAGGGTCTAGTTACCCAACTTTCAAGCCTTTAAAGGATTTAATCCTCTAAAATAGGAGTGGGGAAAAGAAAGGGAGGAGAAGCAAAGTTTGGGAAGACAGAATGTGGCAGATGCTATTAGTGTAGGCATAAAGTTTGATTGCAGTTGGGGATAAAAATTAAGAGAGTAAGCCAAATGTCATGCTTAAAAGATGAGCTTCGAGGAAAGAGAGGAGGGAAGAGAAAGAAATGCAACATATAATTGTTGAAGAAAGAACTCCTGTGCTTGAAGGAAGGAAGACAGAACCAATAAAAGTCGTGTTAAGGAAAACTTGGCTCACCAAGAAAGAGCAGAGACCATAAACAAGAAGGAATGATGTAAACAAATCCTTCTTAATCACCTTTGCATGATAAATTGGGACTATGAAGATAAAACCAAACTATAAAATGCATTTCAGATAAAAATAGCATATAAATATGTAAACAACTCTAAAAAAAATCTTAGACCCAATCATTAGCCATTTGGCACTTTCTGGATGTATTGGATTACAATCCCCATTACCTTCAGCCAATACACACCTAGAGGGCATCAGGTTTGATGAAGACTACTGAAAACCACTGGTATGCAATAAAGGAATTGCATTTTTTTGGGGTGGGGCTTCGATTTCAGTGGGACCTTGTGCCTGAGTCAGTGTTCACTCCTGGAGTTTCCTTGGCAACATTTTCATCAGTGGTTGGCCATTGCTTTCTTTCTAGGGCTGAGTGAGAATGAATGACCCAGACTCACTCAGTTGGCTAAGTGAACCTAAGGCGGGACTAGAACATTCACTCTTCCAGTTTCTACCCTAATGCCTTAAACTACTACTCTAAACTGGGTCTCATCAATGGGGCCTAAGTAGAATGAATATAGAGAAGATCCAGTCCTGTACTTTGATCTGGAACAGAAAGGCAATCAGTGGGGGAAGGAAAGAATCTTAACTACCCTGGACATGGAATTTTAGAGGAAAGGGCCATCACTGATGAAAGTTTGCAGCTATGGGGTGCCCACCTGAAAATCTTAAGGTATGAGGGTTTATACATGGAGGAATGTGTAAATTGGGAGTAAAAACATAGAATAAGAGTAGTCCTCTGATCAGGTCATGGACCATCTTTTTTTCTCAGAGGGGCTTAACTACTTCTGGAGTTAAGAACCTGCCATGGTTCCCCTGCAACTGGTATTTAGAGGCATGCTGCCCCCAAGCTAGAAACAACACTGTCTTCTTGACTAGCCCTTGAAAGACCTGTCCTCCATAAGTATCTCTAATCCTCTTTTAAGGCCACCCAAGTTGGTGGTCATTATAGAATATATTGAAAAGATGCTTCCTTGGGTAATTCCAAGTTCAATTTTTTAAAAATGGAGTGGGAACTCCATGGACTGCTTGCAGCCTTCAATCCAGTTTCATGTGGGGATATGCAAAGAGAAGTGGGAACAATAAACTTGGATCCAGTGGGTAGGAAAAGCTAACTGCCCATCTAATTTTTTTCTAGTCTACATTTTAAGGCAAGGCCTTCCTGTTTTTTTAAAATACTCCTCTCCCCACATTTTTATGCTGGCTAGTCCACGGATGTCCAAAGGGTATGGTAAAAAAAAGTCAAGATGGCAGCCAGAGCACTGTGATCAAAGCTCTACTTGTTTTTTATGTGTAATTGCACTATAGTGGCTTCCATCTGACCATACTTTGTGGACAGCCCTACTGGTTACGAAGCAGGGGGGTACTGTGCAATTCTGTAATGTTGCCATCATCCACCCATCACTGTTTCTGGCTCCACTCACCATTATTAATGGTTCCCAACTAACCTTCCTGTGGGTTAGCCACTATTTCTAGGAAAAAGAGATTCCTCTGCTCTGTTTGAAGAGGCTGCCAGCCAGGGCAGTTTTGGGGCATGCATAAACTTAACTGTTTATGTTTCTACTCCAATTCCTTTTTAGGAAGGAGTGGGGGGAATGGTAATGCAGATTGCATAAGAGATTCAAGTTCCTTTCCCCTTTTCTTGTGTCATTCCCAGTTACTGCTGGAAAGAGGAGTACAACAAGGAGAACATCTTCAACAACTTGAACTGTGATGTTGCTGCAAAAAAACGAAAGAAGGACCAGCTGAACAATAAGACCAGGATTCAGTGTAAGACATTGGCTATAGAAAAACATTAGAACACCAAATTAACAACAGACAACTTTAACTGGAGGGAGAACTAAACAAAACCCCATATTTCTCACACCATTAAATGATTTCTGGAACTCTTCCAGAAGTCTCTGGAGAGATTTTGCACCCTGATTTTGACCTTAACCAGAGAACTTGGATTCATTGCAATGCGAAGACTGATGACTTGGATTTTAAACTTTGCTCCATGTGCAATGTCTTTGCATTGACATTGTGGTCATCTGTGTTTGGCAGAGAAGAGGTTTCCCCCCTCTTCCCCACCAGTGAACTGATTTCAACTTTTCCACCCATCCTTTTCCACCCCTGAATGTTTGAACTGGAGTTTTTATACGTAGTTGGTTCTTAAACACTATCTGGGGGTGGGGGGGAAGGGGGGGGTTCATAAAAGTCAAGATGTAACTGAAGGGCTAATCATAATTTCTGAAAACATAGTAGTAATGTCTACATGATTTTAAATAAAATGTATTTTTGGTTGAACAGATTTTCATCAGGAAAAATGGATTTATGTACACAAGGGAAGTACCAAAGAAGTGAGTATCTGTTATTATTTTAAACAGTACAGTTTTGCCTAAAATATCCCACCTGTGACTGCTTCCATTAAAACAGTGAATAAATTACCTTGACAATATTGTAATATGTGAATATTTTACTAAAAATACTGATTTTTGGCTGGCTGAACTTCGCATTTAGTAGAATGATACAGTATAATGTTTTAAACCAGTGTTTCTCATCCTCAGCAACTTAAGATGTGAGGACTTCAACTCCCACAATTCCCCAATTGCCTGGGGAATTCTGGGAGTTGAAGTCCCCACTTCTTAAAGTTGCTGAGATTGAGAAACATTGCTTTAGATGTATTCATTCAAATTAAAAGTGAGAAAGAGCAGAACTACTTCATCTAAGGGAATGGGATAAACTTTTGGTGATCTTGAAAGCTCCCCAGATCACGACTGCTCAAAATTGATGGCATAGTTTCCTGTGATGGTGAGGTGGGAACCATGTCAACTCTATCATAGGCATAACAAACACATTTAAAAAATTATCTCCCCCAAGCCCAAGGAAACAAATGGAAAATCTTGGTCCTGACCATTTGTTTAATTTGGACTTGTCCACTTTGCCTTAGGACTACTTTTATGGGCATTTGATTATGTAATATAAAATAAAATTAAAGCATCATGTCTGCACCACTATAGTTCTTAGCCCTGCAAGGAAAGGATGTGCCATGCAGGTTGGTGATGAGCAGATCCAGGCCAAGAGAATCTCTAGTAGAAAGGAAGATTCCATTCCTCCCCTACACATTGCTGCATTGGAAAGCCCCTCTTAGTATTTACTTCAGTGAAAATGGAGATCCTGATTATCTCTCAGCCTTGAAATCCATGAGACTAAAAATTGTCCTACAGATCTAGTTCCAGACCATCAACCTTGGCTCTAATGAGAATCATGAATACAAAGAAATCACTCATGTGTTTCATCCTCTTGCTCTTAGCGCCATGGCTATTGCACCCTGGGAGAAGCTTTCAATAGGCTGGACTTCTCTAATGCTATTCTGGACTCCAGAAGATTCAACTATGTTGTACGGGTGAGTGTCAAGGGTTGGTTTAACCCATTGAAGCAGTTCATTCAGAAGTTGTTGTTGTTTTTCCCGCAGAAAATTCACAGATTAGAGTACTGTAAAATAAAATTAAATATACCAAAGACTCTATAAACTATAGCCTTTAAGATAGGGTGGGCATAAAATGTGTATGGACATTTGGTACAAGTTCTGTCTGTCTGTCTGTCACACTCTCTCTATTTATATACAGTGGGCTTGGCAGATAGACCTCCTGGGAGGGATCATACAGCTTGCTTAAGCAGATCAATTAAAGCTGTTATGGCCGCATTCACACAGTGTACTAAATTTGCTTGGTGTTAACACGATTTGTTATTTTTTGTGATCTAATGTATTTTGCGAACCAAACCTCCTGGCTTAATTTATGGTTCAGTATTATATTTTGTGTGGATCCAAAAAAAAAAAAAAAAAAGGATTCATTTAGTAATCAAGTTAAGCATGTTGGGTGAAGGTAGATATGGAAGAGGGTCAAAAAGCAGCCTTGGAAGACTTGGTTGCACGTGTGAAGATCTTTGGGACACACCTGACTGCAAGCATTGTGGAGCAGAGAATGCTGTCTTCAGTGATCAATTTAGAACCCAAGAAAATTAGTAGGAGACTTTATTTTATTTTTAAGAAAAAAATATCTAGCCCAATCTCCTGGATTAGCTGGAATTATAACTTCCACCCTGGATGGGAATTCTAAAAGAAGCCCCAATGAATTTGGAAGGCATGAGGCTGGGGAAGGCTAATGTAGTCCTTTGATAGGGAGAAATCTCAAAAGCTACCAGTGACTTCTGTTTAAGATTGAAGGCTCATGAGGATCTTGGTTTAGTAATATGGTTTATCTAATCACAAAAGTATATCATCATTTGCTATGGTTCCAGCAAGTCTCTCTTCCAGATTATTTCCTGGTCCTAAACCCTACCAACACCTGTTTGCCCTCTTTACCTTGAGTCTCAATTTTAGTTCTGGCCTCTTCTTGTTATGCTCTCCCATGTTCCAACACCCCCTCCCTGAATCTAATGTTGTAGAAAAGCCAGCTGGCAGGTCAAAGCTGTTTACACATAACTGTAGTCCTGCTTAGTCATTGTTGTCAACTGCTTTAGCTTTTCACTTCTAGGAGAAAGTTGTGGCTGGCAGATTGCCAGCACCAGCAAGTCAAGTGCTTTGCTGCAGACAAACAAAGAGATGATATACAGTGTTTTGGTCATAGTTCAGGAGCCATTTATCTGTTGTGAGATCAGGAACTCCAGGCAAAGGCTCAGTGGCTTCGCATTTATTGGTCAAAAAGCTCTGGGTCTGTTGTGACAGTCAAACTGCAGTGGCTTCTCTCTGAATTGTCCTCCAACCAACCAAAATAATTCCCAGCATGTAGAATATCAACTGGTTGGGAAGACAGCCAGACTGGACTTTTTCTCTTGGGACGTGTCTGTAACTGTTCTAAGCCATGATTTGTTTAATGATGATTTATTGAATTAACCAAAAACTGTGAGGTCCACACAACCCATTGCTAGAAACCATGGCTTACAAACTGCAATGATAACGATAAGACCAAAAAAAGCACAATTTAATTTAGTAGATGTGCAAGCCAGACCTGTATAAAATGTATGTCTGTATGCAAAGTACTGAGAGGATGTTATTTTGGTATTTAAATAAACCTGAGTTAATTGCTCATTGCACAAGAGCAACCAATTTCTTGAGGGCAGGAAATGTGGTTGTCCTTTTCCTGAGTCATTTCCTGGAGATCTGGCATGGTATATTTTGGGACATCACATTGGACCTTAAATTTTCACTTAGGACAATTCAGTTGGAAGGGCTACAGATTTTTTTTTTAACTGACTCACTTCTTTGTTTTTAAGCTGAATTGGTAGGAAAAAAAAGGAAGGGCATAAGATTTAGGGTATTGTTTACCCACAATCTGCTTTTCAAATTCATTGGCAGCTTTTCAAATCAGAATTGTTCACTGCAACTGTTTATGTGAGGAGGACTCACAAGGTACAGGTTTGGTCAAAATTTACTATGCTGTAGTTTCAACAGCACCTCATGCTGTGATTAATATATCTTGAAACAAGCACTTCCAAATTCCTTCACACAGCCAAGATGGAGTGGGGAAATCTGTAATCCAAAGTTTGTTCCATTTTCAATGTGCTAATTTGCAATCAATCATTTTTTGGAATTATAGAAGACAGGGTGCCCTCAGAATGGCTGCCACAGTGGGGATTGCCTATGTATACCTAGCTATTAAGCTAGGTTTGGCCAGTCAGAAAACACTGTAACTAGAAGGCAAACTTGTGAACATGGTTATCCATGGGGAAGGCCCAAGGGTGGGGGGTAAATGATGACATGTAGCATGAGAATGTCACACAAATGCTGCAACTTACATCCTTGCATAAAATGTCACGATGCAAGAATGCAATAGCAGCGTTTACTTGAGGAAGTCATCACAGTTTGGTATGGACACTTCTTCAAGTGAGAATGCAGCTACATCATTCATATCATTTGGGGATGATGTCACAATGCATGTAAGGCCATTATGATGTCATTGTGGCTTTTCCTGGCTTCTGGGGTGGGGTGGGGGTTGTTTACTAGTTTGCCTTCTGCTGAATGAATGTTTGTGAAACCACTTTTTCTACCTGAAACAGATCAAAGATCTGAACAACTTACAGAGCATTAAAAAAAATATTTTAAAAAAGAATTGCCATTCTAAAATTGAGCAACAGAAAAAATCAAGCACCGTAAAAAAGTAAGGTTAAAAGATACCTGTAACTTGCATGCCTGACATTTAGTTTAAGCCACAATTCTCACCATTAACATTTCAATATATTGAAGTTGCAGTATTAAAGAATCGAACCTCTGTGTTTTTTCCTACCACTGCGTTTCCCTCAGCCTTAGATATTGAGTTATAGTTTCAAGTTCAAATTTCTGTAATTCAGACTGGCAGATGGTTTAGCAAAGGGGAAAAAAATGAACATGTTCCATCAAACCACTGTAGCTCAAATAAAAATAAGATGTTCTAAATAAATTGATCGGATCAGCCAAGTCTCATGAGCATAATAGATCACATAAAATATTGCATAAATTGCTAAGCTAGTTTTACTTCTGGAGTATTTTAGCTTTATATGAAATGATTTTATCGGATACGAGGCAGCAAGAAAATCAGAGAGAGAAATGAGTGATTATTTGTAGCCAAAAATCCCATCTGAGCTTCTGATATGTCCATGGCAGGACTTAGCTAAGGACTCTAATAGCAAGATTTTGCCACTTTTGAGACATCTGTTGGAAATCAGAGAAGAATTATGTGTGCCCTTTAAAATGGAATTAGGATGTTTAACAAGAGAACTGGGAATCTGTGTGACTCTGGCTGCATTAGTTAACAAAAAATATAGCATGTCTTAAAATCAAAGCATGTTCAAGTAAGGGCAGGTGGTCCTTCAGATGTTTTATACCAGTGTTTCTCAAGCTTGGGAACTTTAAGATGTATGGACTTCAACTCCCAGAATTCCCCCCGCCAGCATGCTTGAAGGTGAATGAAGATGAACATGAAGCACATTGGCTGGGAAATTCTGGACGTTGAAGTCCACAGATCTTCTATACAGTAATAAGAACTAGAAGTTTCTCTTACTCTTTAGGAGTACAGAAAGTGACATCTTCAAGTTGACTTTGTTTCCTTGCAACTTCATAGAGATTTCCAAGTAGTTTGGGGAGGGGGGGGCAACAGTGCAGAAGTGGTTTGTCTCTGCCTTCTGGGATGCTTTTTCAACTTCCCTGCTGCCCTGGTAGTCCCTGGTGGTCTTCTATCCAAGTCCTAAACCAATTCAGTTCTGCTTAGCTTTTAGGATGAGGACATCTAAGTGTCCTGAGTAGGGCATATGTTGCAGTCTTTAGAGAATAGTTGTGCCAAGAGTGTAGCCCCCAGAGTTACTGGGATAAGAAATAATGATGATGATGTTGATGATGAAGATGATGATGATGTTTTGGAGGAGTCTTAAAGGGAAAAATGAGTAGCTTAAGACAACCACACCTAAGACAGAGGCGTAGAGCAACTATTTTGCCCCTTAAAACTTCTGTTCCACCTTCACCCAAAATGGGGGCTTTCCCCCACTCTTTGGAGCATGGTTCCCAACATGCCCTTGAGTTGTGCATGCTCTTGTCTTATTTAGACTGTATCCAATTAAGATATGAATAGGTAGAAATGCATAAGAGAAAGCATTCTTGGACAGGGCTGTAATTTCCTATGGGGCTTTGAAAGTGCACAGTTGTGTGTGCAAGCACTTGATTTTATTTTTGTCAGATCCCTGGTGATTCACAGAGATCAAGTTCATTAGTTGGCATTGGTTGGATTAGCCAATTAGCCGTGACTGTTTTCCCATCTCCCTGAGTTCATATCAGTCATGTGCCTCTGGTAGATATTAATAGAATGTCCCATGTAGGAGAGTCTTCCGCTGTCATTCAGAATTGGGCAGAATGATCGACAGAAGTTGGTCAGGCATTAATACCACTTTGTTGCCTTGTCTGTTGTTGAGACAACAGAGTACAAGTGAAAAGCATATGCACATTTTCTATAACAAGAAAGGAAGGGCGGCTTTTGGATCTCTTTCACTGCCATCACATACATTCCTGTGTACTTCTAAACAGCTTAAATGGCAACCATCTGTTTATCTTTGTCCTCTGTTTTAATGACTTGGCTTAGTAACTAAACCTAACAGAAGAAATGGATAGATTGTGATTACTTAAATTCTTGCATTTGCCTTTTCCCATAATTCTGCCTGGCCCCAATCCCCCCCTTTTTTTTTTGTTAAGTCAAGCAGCACATAACTAAACTGTTTCACTGGGTCACATGAGAAGGAAACCAAGATTAGAAGGGTCTTTTTGCTCTAGAGGCTGAATTTCCTATTTTTATTCACAGTTGTTGGAGCTGATTGCAAAGTCTCAGCTGACGTCACTGAGTGGAATCGCCCAGAAAAACTTTATGAATATCTTGGAGAAAGTTGTACAGAAAGGTATATGTATATATAAATAGAAAAAGTGGGGACTGATTTTCCAAGAAAGAGGCTTATTCCTAGCACGTTAACTTAGCAGTTGAGTTCATGCCTCTGATTTTTGACCAGTTCTTGCTAGGGTGCGAGATGGGACTAAATATTACTGAATCCAATATAATAGCCATTCTCCCCATCATCATGTCATCCGATCCTCCTACAGCCTCCACCGTCTATAACCAGCACAGCTAGTAGTAGTCTAACATATTGGATATGGAAGACACCAGTTAGAGAGGGATGAAAAATGACATGACTGAGTAAAATTGCTTTGTCTTGTTCTTCACAATCCTATGTGAATGTCATGGCAGCCTGTCTTTTGCAAGTGTGATACCATTATGTATGTGCCTCACACTTTTGAGTGGTGACATGTTTTGAGATGTCAGGTAGAAATTGAAGATTTGGCCTATCACCCAAGGCAGAAAGGCCCCAAATAATAAAAATTAGTTTTGCTTAAGGTCTTGTGAAGATCAGCAGCACAAGTCAATTGCAGGAGAACTTAAGGGTAACAAGCATTAGAATCAATGTTTGTACCAAAAGATTTCCCAGCAGTTTTCAATCCAACTGTTGATTTTGAAAAAAATTAAAGAAGGCACTATAAAGCATCACTGAATGAGGTCGGGGCAACTATTCAGTAGCAACTTTTGATTTGTCCAACCTTATGAGATTAGCTAGCTTGGAGAACTGAGTTGACTTCATGATAGTTCTGCACTGGTTTAGATGAAAGCAGGACAAAGCTGCTTTGACCCTTTCCAGTGCTGAAGTTCCATAGAGCTTGTGGACAGACCGTTTTTCCACTGGTGAGAACACTTACCTCACCTCGCCTCCTGGTGATGCTCTCCCCGCAATACAGCTTTAGCAACTTGTTGAAGTCTCCTTGATGTCCCTGTAGGCATTATTTGGAATATACTGTATCTTTCCCATTCCAGACCCTACAGCAACATTCAACATCACATCTATTGGGAAGAGTGTCCTGTTGCAAAAATGTCATCTTCACAACTTTCAGTTGACATGTATTTATTTGTTGTTTACTTGGTCGCCCAACTCACAATGGGACTCTGGGTGGCATACAAAAAAAAAGAGGAAAAAACTCATCCTCCAACAAATACATAACCCTCCCACATACATCAAAACCTACTAAGACAATGCTGTAAAATGTGACAAGCATTTTAAGGGAATGGCATCTTTACAGCCTGGAAACTTCCCCTCATAGCAATTGCTCAATTTTTTTTTTCCTCTTTGCAAATGACTATAAAATGTGGGGTGAGGGGGATTTTAATGATTTGGGATCTGTATTAGCACATGATACAGGAGGCTGACTGGATTACTTTTTCCCCACTTTCTTATGGACCCTTGGTTGGCTCATGCTGTTCCCTACATTTCTAAGTATTTTGAGGTTTGTGGGATAATTGCAAGGCAATTTCAAATTGCTGTATAAGGATAGAAAGCAACATGGGATGGAAATGCTCACACATCACATTGCACCACCCTGGAGGAAAAGGATGAGAAGCAAAACTGATCCTACTCTCTTGTCCTCCAGAAGAAAGTCACTTTTCTTTACTTGGTTTCTTTGCCTGTATCTAAATCTCCTTTTTTTCTCATTTTTCCCATTAAGTTCTTGAGGATCAACAGAATATCAGATTAATAAAAGAATTGCTGCAGACTCTGTACATGTCACTTTGCACCTTGGTCCAGAGTGTTGGCAAGTCTGTTCTGGTTGGAAACATAAACATGTGGGTCCACAGAATGGAGATGATTCTTCATTGGCAGCAGCAGCTGAACAATATCCAGATCACCAAGGTGAGCAAGGAGTCTGACTAGCTGTCCAAAGTGCTGCTGTTTGGTCATTTCGTAAAGATGTATAGGTTCAACAACAAGAACAACAACATCAATAACTAGAGTTAAGTCTAACTGCAGATGTGCCAGCTTTTAAATTCTCCAGAATTTTCATCAGGAAGATCTTACAAAATTCACTGGCAAGTTGGTCAATGCCCAGCTAAGTGGCAGTGACTACAGGTAGTCCTCACTTAATGACCATTCATTCAGTGACTGTTCAAAGTTACAGTGGCGCTGAACAAATGGTAGTTATAACCGATCCTTGAAGTTACGGCTGATGCAGCGCCATCACAGTCACGTGATCAAAATTCAGGCACTTGGCACCCTTCCTGCATTTACGACTGCAGCAGGCGCTTCAACTCCTCCCACCTGCCTATCTCCCTCCCATCTCTGCCCTTTTGGCTGCCCTGCACTTTGCTGCCTACCCCTGCCACACATCCCCCACTGTCCCCAGCTGACCTTTGCCATCTTCTTCCTCCTGCTGCTGATGAGGTGTGCCCAGCCTGGCTCTTTGCGAGGCTGTGCAACGCTTCCCGAAGGCCTTGGGCCAGCAGCTGCCTTGGCTGGGCACACCTCAGCAGTGGGAGGAGGAAGACAGCAAAGGTCAGTGGGGGAGGCAGGGATAGGCGGCAGAGTGCAAGGCGGCCAAAAGGGCAGAGATGGGGGGGAGACAGGCAGGTGGGGGGAATTGAAGTGCAGGCGAGTGTGGCAGAGCAGGAGAACCATGAAGTCCTTGCCTAACGACTACAACCAGGACTGCCAGAACTATTGTCGCTAAGCAATGCAGTCACATGATGTTTCACCTAATGTCCACTTTCCTTAGCGATGGAAATTCCCGTCTCAATTAGGATAATTAAGTGAGGACTCCCTGTAGCTGACCTTAGTTGATTGAGAAGGCTAAGCAGGGTTAGTGGGGGTTATTTCTTGAATGGGCACCATTTAGGAATTCCAGGGCTGCAGGCTAGGCTGGGAAGTTGAAAAAAAAACATTCTGGAAAAAACATACAGTAATGGCAGGCCATTTCAGTATCACATCAAGAATCTGCTCATGAAGTCACGAGGACTTCAGCTCCACTTGAAGGCCACTTTAATAGGTGAATGTTCTTTAAAAGTTGCACAGAAGCACTGGTGTCTTTCACTGTGGTCACCCTCTTTCTCTCTCTCCATTTCTCCAGCCTGACTTTAAAGGATTGACTTTCACAGACCTGCCCTTGTGTTTACAATTAGACATCATGCAACGGCTGACAGATGGGAGAGATATTGTGAGCCTGGGGCAAGTAACTCCAAGTCTTCAGGTGCTCAGTGAGGACCGACTCCTCTGGAAAAAACTTTGCCACTACCACTTCACAGACCGACAGGTACAAGGCAGTGGAAAGTGAAATTGTAGAAGCACCAAAGAAATATACAGAAAATGAAGCAGAGTCTTCTTTAATTCACTATCCATTCTTGAATAACCATGAAGGTTATTCAACCAGAGTGGTCTATCACACATGAAGACTGCCTCTGCACCCCCGCCCCCCCCCCCCCCCCCCCCCCCCCCCGTTGAGGGCATATTACTGATCGCAAAGCAACAACAGTCTGCAGTTTATTCTTAAATGGTCCACTTCCTTCATGCCCTTTATAAAGGATTTTTTTAAAAATTCCCACACCACTTTTTGGGAGGGGTCACATTTTTTTAGAAGCTTACAATGATTACTTCTTGCCTTATTTCTTGTTCTCTGCTCATCCTGTTACAATATTATTTTTAATTTTAAGACTTGCCACTTCACATGTTATTGTTTTAAGGTGGCATGCATTCTCTCATACTTACTTCTTGATGGGTTCTCTTCTTGTGGAGTGACTCATAACATTAGCCATATCTCCATGTACTTTGCAGTCCTTTAGTTTCGTGGTGTCTTCCCCATTTTAGATACGCAAGCGGCTAATATTGTCAGATAAAGGGCATTTGGATTGGAAGAAGATGTACTTCAAGCTTGTGAGATGTTATCCAAGGAAAGAGCAATATGGAGATACTTTGCAGCTTTGTAGACACTGTCATATCCTTTCTTGGAAGGTAAGTGTTAACCTCTCCTGTTCCACTGAAATCCACTGTAGAGTTTACAGTTCAGGGCAGGGAATGGTTTACTTTGGACCAGAGCAGCCTTTTCCAAACCAAAACCCTGTGGATATGTTGGACTATAATTTCCATAAATCCCATCAGTGGGGAATGACAAGTGTTATAACTTAACACGCTGGGAGGGCACAAGGTTTGGTGAAGATGAGCTAGAATAACATTTTTCATACAGAACCCTGGAAATGTATCCAGTGGGAGTTCTGGAGGTTGTAGATGGGCACTACATGGGCTAATGTCTGCCCTCCAAGGTACATCAAACCTGGAAACCAAAGATATGCAAGCTAATGCTACTTTTATTATAAGGTTATAGTAACAGAATCTTGCAAGTCTGACTGTGCTTCCCCCCTTCCTCCCTTTATCCTCATGAGAACTAGGGAGGGTCACGTCTGAGATGCCTTCTCATATTACATTTCTGTTCCAGACTCAGATTTCTTTTATCTGACCATTGTCTTGGTTGCAGTTTTTTTTCCTGTTCCTCGGGTTTATTTCTTCTGCCCATTACAGCTAAAGCTAATATCACAAACCTTTCCTCCTTGTTTGATACTCAGGACTCTTGTTTTTGGTTTGTCTACATACCGTATTTTTCCAGCTATAAGACGATACTTTTTTCTAAAATCCTTACCCTAAAAATTGAAGGGCGTCTTATTCAAGGAAGTCAGCCGAGAATCGCCCGGTTGCAAAACTGCCCATACTTTGTTTCTGCAGAGAGGCTTCCTCCTATTGCTAGCCTCCAATCACGAGTGAAATAGCTTGTCTCTCAAACAGACTTCCTCCAATCACGAGCCTTATGTAACTGACGTCAGCTGATGCTGAACAAACCAATTAGAGGAAGTCTGTCTGCAGAGACAAGCTATCCGCAGTTTCACTCGTGCTTGAATGTAATCAGTTATGCAAAAGAGCCTGGAAATAGAGCTGCAGAGAGACGGTTTGGACCTCCTCCCACTGAGTGTATCAGGTCAATGTTAACTAATTACTAAATAAAAATGTGTTCTGCACTATCTTTAAAATACTGATTTCTTAATTTGGGGTTGGAAAAATGGGGGTCGTCTTGTACATGGGGGCGTCTTATTGTCGGAAAAATACGGTAATTCATTAATTTTAGTAATCTTGTGGATTTTCAATCCATTTAAAAAATAATAATTTTAAATTTCATGTCATGATGGGTAGGCTAATGAGTGCCCTGATGTCTGAAGGCATTTCTGATCTCAAGTATACATATTCTAGATGTTCTATTAAAAGGCCAAAAAGCATGTGACTCTAAACCAACTTTGCATGTCTTAATAACATTGATGAATGAGTTGACTAGCTTGATTGATGAGCTTTTATGGTGCCATTTGTCCATCTGGTGCGATGAACTACCTGATATAAGTTTTAAAGATCCTGATGTTCTTGTTTTCTAGGGCACTGATCACCCATGTACAGCTAATAACCCAGAGAGCTGCCTGACTTCTCTTTCACCACAAGACTTTATCAACTTGTTCAGATTCTGAATTTCCAAATAATTTCACTACCTACCGCATTATTCTGATGGGACACTACACTGCTGAGCAAGATGGCTCAATTTGTATCATAGCCTGTAAATAATATGGTTTGATGTTCCTGAGTCAAGAGGACAAGAGAATTTTAGGAGGCAAAAGGAGCCATAATCCCATGGCCTTGAACTCTTGTGAGAACATAGCCTTCTCATTAGACTGATATGTAAAAAAGCAAGGTTTTTGTAAATATTAAGCATGATGAGAATTGGCATGCAAGCTTTAGGGGACAATTTTTGCTCAATTTAAGAAATTCGAAGAAGATTTACCCTGCAACCATTGGAAATGTCTTCTGGATTTTCAAAGCCAGGGGAACGAAATACTACAGTTAAGTTAAAACTTGGGACTACTCCTGATTTTGCTTGTTTATTTGTTTGCAGAAGATATTTATACCTAAAACTTTTTTAAAAAGAGATTTACAAGGATATATCCCTTTATTCTTAAAAAAAAAAATGAACTGAATCCAAATAAAATATCCCAGTTTCTACCTCTGAAATAGCTTTACAAATAAAGCAAGGTGCTGTACGAAGCATCTGTATCATCTACAGAGAAGTTTTAAAAAACTGTTGATAGTAGCATTCCATGTGCTGCTTTTTGTTAACATTTAAATTTTAATTTAGCTGGCTGTCTTTTTTGCGGTATTTAAATGTAGCCGAGTTCTAGGAAATTTGGAAATTTCCCTTGATCATTCTCAAAAACCATTGAAGGCTGACTATGTTGTAAGAGTGAATTAGGCAGCTGGTTAATTACTTGAGAAGAGCTCTTACTAAAAACATGTTTTCAACTTTGCAAGCAGTGCAGATATATTATATTTACTTATTATCATAGCAAAAATGCCCAAGAACCTCTGCACAGTTTAAATGTGGAAGATCCATCAGTAGATGAGGATTTGCAGTATCTGGGCTGCAAAGCACAGGCAGCCACCAGATGTTAGCAAAGAATTTACGCAGTGTTTCTCAACCTTGGCAACTTTAAGATGCGTAGACTTCAACTCCCAGAATTACCCAGCCAGCGTGCTGGGTCTACTGGTCACTGGGGCTTTTGCAATTCAGGTATGACAGCCCTACCCTAGAGTGCATTTTGGCTGTTGCCTGTGATCTCATTAACTCAGTTTGGCAGTTTTCATATCATTTGATGTTGAAATTGATGATGCCACAGGGGTTACACCTGCAGGTAAAAGATGGGTCTGCTAGGATCCTTCTTCCTATTTGCTAACAAATTTGCAACATTGGGTTTGCATCATGAGTGAAGATGAAGTACCTGATTTAAAAAAAAAAAAAAATTTAGATGCATGCACACTGCATATCCAAGTAATGACATTTCTGGTTTCAAATTCAGATTTCTCAATAGCCAAGAAAGAGTGTCTGGATCATTAAGAAGTTACCTTAGTCTTTCTCTTTGAGGCTTCTTCCCCACTACAGTGGGAAAAATTCCCACATGGGTATGGTCTTTGTATCAAAGGTTGAGGGTCTGAGATGCTGATGTAGCCAGGAAAATAGGAAGTCAGACTGGAATAAGGGCATATGAACAGAGATAAGAAGGTAGGCATGACGATAGCATTTGACTATGCTACCCTGGAACAGTTCCTGGGAGTAATTATTGTCAGCTCCATCTGCGAACCAAGCTGGTAGCTTGATTCTGCCACACAGGAGTGCTATGGAGTGATTGCTACTGTTAACAGGAGTACATACTGCACAGGGGGTTTACTAGAGGTTCTTGCAAAATCTTTGAGCATATCTGTGCTCTAGAATTTTCTTTTCCCAGAGAAGCTTAGGAATGGTTGTTTGGTGGAAAAAAATGAATTAAGGTTCTTCTTAAAGAACCAGCATTCTCACAAAAGTGCAGTTCTCAGAATGTGACTTAAAAGAAACAAGCACAATGATAATACAGGTAACCCTCGTTTAGTGACTGCCTCGCTTAGCAACCATTTGCAGTTACAACGGTGATGAAAAAGTAACTTTATGACCAATCCTTGCATTTGCGATCTTTGCACATCTGTAAAGCAAAGGAGAGCTGAAGTAAAATCATAAGCGCAGTTGTGGTTTTGCTTAGTGACTACTTCACTTAATGACCAAGTTGCTGGTTCCAATTGTGGTCGCTAAACAAGGACTACCTGTCATAAATTGATAGGGAATTCATGTGTTAATAGATATGCTCTTTCAGAACGCAGCACTGTTTGGAAGAATAAAGGATTATCAGATGTAAGGAAAAGGTTTGGTGATTGGACGATTACAAACAGATAAGAATTATAAAGAACCAGAAAGGTTCAGAAGCATCTGCAGGACAGAGCAAGGGGTGCAAAATGACAAAAGCAGTGTTGCAATCTCATGAGACAAGGCCCACCCCTTTTGTACAGGTATGCAACAAGGGTAAAGTTTGTGACATCACACTACTTTTATTATTCATGTAAAAGCAGCAAGCTCCTGCAGATGCTTGTGGAAAGCGGGCTTTTAAAATGTGCTTGGGTATGTGTGTGTGAAGCCGTTTTTATTTAATCTATCACTCACTTTCAAAAAAATTATTCCACCGTGGCTGCAAATCTGTTATGCTTCTGGCCCTATTAAGCCCTGCTTATGTCTCCACAGTCTTTAGAAAACTGTCTGCTACTGAACACACTTGGTTGATAGGGTCTGAATTTTTAATTTTTTTGATTTGACAAAACGTGAATTTTACGCTGTAGAAAAGCTGATTGTTGCACCTATGTTGTTTGAATGCTAATATTCATCTGCATCACTTCTATAGGATTATTAACCTTATAACTTTTAAGTGAATCTAGATCTTTGACATGTGTTCAGACAACTCCAGGGACAAAAAGCATATTCCAGAATAGTCTGGTTGTCTCTCTCACTCTTTGCCTGCAGTAGATTGGATCTTGAGGTAGGCGTCCTTGAAAGACCATCTGATGAAACCTTTATTTTTGCACAAGTTTGCACCAACGTATTAGGACATCCAGCAAGTTAACTTTCTCTACAAATTAATAGCAAACACACACATCCTGTTTGCCTTTGTTGAAATAGACAGTAAAGTATCTACGAAATCTTGATAGGATGTTCTTTGGCTCCTGTTCATGCACTACAGAAGGGAGAATAGAGGACACAGTTTTCTCAGAACCCGTCGATGCTTCAGTTTAGCAGCTCTGCAGCTTGATAAACATCTTGCCCTGCTTTGTGAAAACAGTTCCTCTTGTTTGCTAAATTGTTAGCAGAAACACTGCCTTGCTGTAAATATGATGTTTTTATAACTTTGAAGGGTCCGATCTATTTTGCATACAAGATTGGTTCTTTGTATTTAAGATTTGGCATTCTAGAGTTCTGCCTACAATGTACACAATGCATACTTTTTTTTTTTTTTACTGTTCACTTCAAACCTTTTCATTGCTAGTTGTCTTTTTCCTTTCCATAAAAATATCCAATTCAGCAGGAAAAGAGAAAATAGCTGCTCTGGGTTTTTTGTTTTTTGTTTTGGTTAGATATCCATTAATACTCCTTCATTATCTTTTGAATACAGTCTTTTGGTCTTGTAATTATTTTTTTTTTATATTGTTATGAACCACTCTGGGATCTTTTCAGTGAGAAGAGGTATAAAAATATTTTGATGAAGATGATGATAATGATAATGAGGAGTAGGAATCTAGAAAAAATCTGGAAGCACATTCAAACACTTCTCTGATAAAATGCTTTTGCACTAGGTTCTATATCTTTGCAAAGACTTGATAGCTAACATCTGTTGCAATTCCAGATTTTTTCCCCATTTCCATAATCCAAAACTTTGGAGATGTTTAATAAACCTCAAAGCCATCCCCACCCAGGCTACAAAATAACATAAAGTGAGTACAACTTAGCCCAGAAATCAGTGAGCCATATTATAGCTATTAAGACCATCTATTAAGACAGTGGCAGATGCTCTGATTGTTCTCTTGCATGGAAATGTGCCACAAGTAGAATCATTGACTTGGGCACCATTCCCCAAATTTCTCCAAAAGCATCTACTTACAACATTCTAGCTTTGTTCCAGAAATATGTTGGACCTGAAAGTCTTGTAATGTTTAATCTTACAATGTTGAACTTAATGTCTGCCTACTGGAATGGCTACTTAACATCTTATTTTGTAGTCTCCTTCACTTGCATGCATTGGTAGGAACCAGATGATATTCCAGAAAGACTCTGAATTTTTTTTTTACCCCTTTTCTTCCATCCTCATGTTTAAATTATTTTCTCTTTTTTTTTTCTTTTTTTGACAGATTGGGATTAAAAACTCTTTCTCTGGTGAGGATTGTGGGTGGAATTGGGAAAATCTGCAGGAAACCTTCTATTCCAGGATGCTAAAAGGATATTTCTGGAATGTTTGGTTAGATCAGTGTTTTTCAACCTTGACAATGTTAGGATGTGGGGACTTCAACTACCAGAATTCCCCAGCCACCATGGCTGGCTGGGGAATTCTGGAAGCTGAAGTCCCCATATCCTAACATTGCCAAGGTTGAGAAACACTTGGATTAGATCCTATCACAGTATTACATACTAATGTCAGTGAACCTAGTTTAGTGAATATTATAGGATCCACAGTGTTTGAAAAGCAAGGGAGATACTGTTTATCCTACTGCCATAGAACTGGACTTATTCTGTTGAAAAGGTCCACCCATGCTAATATGTGATTTATAGCATGGCTTTCTTGAAGAGATTTGGTGGAGAAGATTGTCTTATGCCAATCTTCTTTTCTGTTCCTATATAGTTTCAGGCATTAGGCTAAGCTATAATATGACTTACTGGATTAATTTCTGAGTTTAGTTGCAAGAACCCAGCCATGGAAGGAGAGGGTTGTAAATTGTAGTTCATAGTGTAGTATGATATGGGAAGCCAGTCAGTTGTGACTTGGCCAAAAAACCATGGTTAAGCCAACTACAGCTTAGAACAAAGCCTGAACTCAGTCACAGTCTTGACAAAAAATACAATTTTTTGCTGTACATAATGTCAGGAAGTCAGTTCCAAAATGAATTACAGTAAACCCACAATTTAATGGATCTTGGTTTAGGTAGCATTGTGGATGCAATGCACAAATACTGTATTTCAATTAGACTTCACTCCCATTGAACAGAATAATATCTGTTTTGTCCAGTTAATAGAGGATTTGTCCAGTAAATTGAGGTTTCACTGCAAATTATGTTTTTAAATCAATTTTATAATTATGCAAATGAGGTGAATTAAGATTTAACAGGCACACTTCCCCCAATGGTCCATTAAATCAACGTTTTACTGTTTTTTTAATTTTCACAAATGTCTTCATTTTAGAATTTAATTAGCATTAATAATATACACCTGCCTATATATGTATATTTGTTTAAGAGGGTTTTTAAAAATTGGTTTAGCACAAAGGGGTAATAAAGGTAGAAAACAAACCTCATTATGTATTTTTAAAAATCCTTTTGTATAGCATATTAGCAGGCTACTGAAAATCCTATATAAATTTTGCACATTCTTTTTCTTGCATGATCAACTATTTGACAACTGCTTGGTACAAGTAGTGATTAATTTTTTTTTTCTTTTTGTAAACTGTTTTTGACACTGAAATTATGAATAAAATATTCTAAAATTTATGAAGACTGGCATTTCCATTGCTTTAGCTGGTACAAGCTTCTCCTGGTTTCAAAATGTCAGAAGGATGGCATTCATTACTTTTTTTCCCTGTTTTTTGTAGCAACACACAAGCACGTCTCTATACTTTGCAGGAATGAAGATGCAGATGAATTATTCCGAGTGTCTACATCAGCCTTCTCAGTTTAGTTGCCTCTAGATATGATGAACTACAACTCCCAAGACCTTGGACATCTGCCTGGGAATTTGAATGTGTTGTCCAAGTCTGGAAGATTGATTTTCTTATATTTATAAAATTTATTTTATCTTTTGTAGTTTATCCACCAATACAACTGCATTCTATGAGGCAGTTTACAAACATTGGTATCTACCAGTTTGGGAAGGCTAGTTTAAATACATTCACACACACATCCTTGCTTCTGTTGTGTATCCAATAAAGCTGCCATTTACCTATGAAAACTCGTTCCTGTACATTTGGCAGCCTTCAAGATGCCAGAACTGTTCCTTTTGATATCTTATCTGAACAACGTTTAAGGCAAGGGAAAGCAAGTGACTATTTAACAAAGAAATGAATCCTGCTGAATCAAGCATTTCTCATTTCACGTAGAGTTCTCTTCACGCTGATCATTAAATACAAGTTACTATTCTAGCTACTCTTTTTTTTTAGGATCTATGCAATAAAAGTTCCAAGGGTGAGTCAGTTTTCAATGGCTTATTATGACAACTGTAATTACTTGCTAGTAAGGTCGTATTTAATACTAACAAATCTTTTAGAGTTGGTGCGATGTAAAGATTTCGTGTGAGCAAGTGTATTCAAGATAGATAGTTAACAATTCCCAACATGTCTGAAATCAAAAAATTAATCAATTCTGTAACATTCTGTGAGGCATTTTTTTCTGTCCTCCAGACTGGTGAACTAAGGCCAGTGGGGAAGATAGGAGTCAGACCTCCCATGATAATAGTAGCAGGTGTTCTAAGACTATGAATACCAATGGCTGGATATGTTATTCTTGCAATGAGTCATAAAACCCTTACATTTCTCTCATACTGGGTCTTAAATATAAATATGTCATTGTTAAATAAATAAGTTATGAGAGCAGGATCTGTTCCCCAATTAGAAAAATAAAACACACTAGCTATTCCCACCCTGGTCTTGCACTGTAGCTGCACCATAGCTTCTGACTGGAAGTATCTGGAACGATTGTCCATGATAATCAGGTTGGGGAAAGCTGACCCACACTTTTCCCAAAGGGTTCCTCACTCACTAGGAACAGATTTGTGGGAATTATATAAGGAAGGGAGGCAGAAAAGCCTGATTTAATCATTTTATTCCATTCACAAGCATGGAACGTGTTAATATAAGCAACTGATTTAAGGCAGCACTTGAACATTGCTATACGTGTTATATGGACTCAATTTTAGCTAGACAAGGCTGCTGTTTTATGAGACATTGTTTTGTTTTGTTATGGTACACTAAATTATAGAGATAGACAACAGACAGAAAGACATGAATACAAATTCAGAATGACTGCTTTCTTCTATTCTTCTACTGAAAGTATCCAAATGCAAATTCCACAGGGGATGTAATACAAGCATTTTGTTCTGGGGGAATCCTACCCCACCTATCTGGCAATGAAATAAATAGTTCCACTGTGTCTGAACACTATCTTCTCTTCTATCAAATTTTATCTTGAATAAGTAACTAAAGAATTCTGAACTCAGAGATGCAGGTTACTCTTGCTGAATCAATAGATTAAATTCCCTGTTTTTGTTTTTGCAAAAAGTTCATATACCTCCCTTCAAAACAGTTTAGAAGACTTTCAAAACTACAATCTAAACCCCTAAACCAGGGACAGAACCTTAACATGCATGGCCAGCTACAATTTTAGTGAAGCAGAAACAAAAACAGCAGAAATTTAAAAAACATTGTAAAGGCTCCATTTCAATATGAAGGTTTTGAAATAGTAAGATCAGTGTTTCTCAACCTCAGCAACTTTAAGATGAGGGAACTTCAACTCCCAGAATTCCCCAGCCAGCATACTGGCTGGAGAATTCTGGGAGTTGAAGTCCACCCATCTTAACATTGATAAGGTTGAGAAACATTAATTAAGATAGTAACAATGTAGACAGATTTATTTTTCAGACTTAAACTGATGTAAGAGTCATCTCCACTCAGAGCACGGAGGGAAATGCAGTTTTGTAAAGAATTTTTTTTTTTTAATTCCCACCGTACCCACAAGATAATTTTTACAAACTGTGGGAGAAAAATGTCAGTTAAATGATACATCTTTTATGGATCTACCTAGGGAAGCAATAAATTCACAGCCTAGCTCAACAACTTTATTATGCAATATAACAATACATATTGTAGCTTGTATTATCAGTCATTTGGTCCTGTTGTTGAAATTTCAGAACTTTCTCGAGCCCTTTTTCTTGTAAATATTTCTTTCCCCAAAATAGCAGTCTTCTGGGACTGAATCACAACTGACAATCTTTATTTTGCCACAAGCCTTATACTTAGAAAACCACTATTTTTAACCCAGTGATGGAATTTGGAATTCATACTAAGTCTGTGGAGGCATCTAGACAATTGTGAAGCAATTGGGAGATGGGGGGATGGCAGAGAGGACAAGAAATATTCTATATTGGAAAAAGAATATATATGTCAACTTTCTCTTGTGTCTGGATATGAAGCCTCCTTGGGGACAGGGGAAGATATTTTATTTCAACAGTAGATTATTCTTGGCAGCCAGTTCAGGGTAGTGGTTAAGGTGTTGGACTAGAAACCAGGAGACCACAAGTTCTAGTCCTCCCTTAGGCATGAAAGTGGGTGGGTGACTTTGGGCCAGCCATTCTCTCTCAGCCCATTCCACCTCACAAGGCTGATGTTGCGGGGAAAATAGGAGTTGGGAGTATTCTGTACGTGGCCCTGAGGTGTACAAAATTAGGTAGAATATAAATGTAGTAATGTGGTTTTAAAAATGTGTAGCTCAAGGTTGAAATGTTGGGATCTTAGTGTTTGCAGAACTTGGTTTTCTTCCTGAGATATTTCATTACCCAGCTAATGTCAAAACACTGACAATATTATTGAGTTTGGTAATAAAACATTTGCAAGAAGAAAACCAAGCACAACAAGCATCAAGATCCCAACAAGAATTTGCTTCTGAGTTTTATTCAGAAGTTGTAGAAGCTACAACAATAAAAAGAAATCCAAAAGACTGGAACACGCAACATGTTGATCCAAGAAAAGAGTCACATTGAATGTTGCTCTACAGATTATTCTAAGTTTAGAGTAAATCGGTTGATATGTTAAAGTATATTTTTACAATGCAACAGACCCCTCTCTTATACCATAGAATTAGAAAGGGCTGCTTAGGCTAAGTCTAAATTCCTCTTCAGGGCAGGAATCCAGATTAAGGCATTCCCTAGAGAAGACCATTCCAGCTTCTTTACATCCAGCAAAGGGAGCTCATAGCCTGGCTTGGTCCTTGGATCCACTGTTGATTTGTCTTACATTATGATTCCCCCCCCCACAAGCATTTGCCCAGAATCCGAGAAGATAAACATCCTATCTTAATCTGTCATAATCCCCCTTGATTGTCTTTTCCCAAGACTAACATACTCAGTCTATCCTCATAAGATTTTCCAGTCCCGATATCTTTGTTGCCCTTCTCTGCAACTGTCCCAGTTTTTCCTGAATCTTCCTAAGATTGCAGTACCCAGTAGTGCACACATGACTTAAAGTGGAGTCTGAATAATACAGATTACTGTGGAAATATTACTTTCCACGATATGGAAACTATTCTATCAATGCAGTCTAAAATTGCATTTTGTCAGCCACATCACATTGCTGATTTCTATTTTCAGCTTGTGATCAGCTGTAATTGAGACTTGGGATCAGTGGCTCAAACTGCTCCCAGATAACTGGGTAGGACTATGCTTCAATCAATTTCACCAGACTGGTGCAACTAGAGTCCACATCAGAGTAGATCCATGCAATTTTATCTCTCAGATGCTTTCAATATTCCTTGCAGTAGACTTCAGGTGTTCTTCCAGCCCCCTTTCCTCAGGAGAGACAGGATTAATTTAAAGAAGGCCATTCACTGGCAATCAGCAGATGTGGTAAGAGCAGAGAAATAATTGTTTTGCCACCCTTATAGCCACAAGGTAGTGCTTCATAAAGGCTCTTACTCACGTTGATCAGATACACTCATCTTATTCCTGTCATGCACTAGGCACCTCTTCTGCTGTTTCCTCTCTTGAAGTTCCTTGGAAAACCAGGGGACTCTCTGGGATCCATGAGCAGGGAGAGGCCATATAGGTGCAATCTGACCGAAAACCAATATCACTCTTTCATTCCAAGTGGTGACCAAGGCCTCAGTCAAACTATGTATCAGAGCCTCAAGAATAACTCCACGTTCCCTCTGGAGCCCAACTAGGTCTGTTAAGAGCCAGGAGCAGACAGACTGAATAGGTCCACCTTCTGGTGAGGGATGGCAATGGGGAACTCCAAAGCAATCACAGAGTGATATGTCTGTGACAAAGGACTATGTTAATCTCTCCCATGTTCAGATGTCACCACTGCCCCAAGGCAAAACCAGACCCAATGTATGACCTCCACTGCACGTTAGGTCCTCAATTACTTGGTCAAGTCCATGGTTGCCATGGTGGCCATGAACTCCCAAGCAACCTCTGACTCTGGAACCAGAGAAAGCAGGTTGAAGGCTCCCAGTACCATTAAGTCTAGGAAACTCCAGCACTAACCCACCCACCAGAGGCTGTGGCAGGGAAGCCATTATGCAGCAGTGAGTCTGGAATAGTAGCAGCAATCCCAATTGACCACTAGAGGCCAGTTTTACAAACAGGGTCTTATATCCAGTTCTGCAATGCAGTGCTCTTGAAAGCCATAAGAGTTCCCTAGATGACAATAGTCACACTTCTCCTCCCCTATCCTGGGGCTGCACTGATGCCACAGTTGAATTTATTTAAATTTAAGGTGGACACTTCTCCAAGAGAGGGGATCCCCCTGTCCATGCCTAACCAGGTCTCAGCATGCCATAATATTTATACATGCCAGGATATGTGTACTTTTACATGCCAGGATATTTATACATGCCAGGATATGTGTACTTTTACATGCCAGGATATTTATACATGCCAGGATATGTGTACAATTAAATCATAGGTGGGGAGGCCTTATTTCAGGCTGAGCTGGCATTCTGTAAGAGCAGAACTCATGCCAACCAGAGGGTTCCACCCAAACTCTAAACTAACAACCAACTAAAATTATGTCCATCAGGACACAAAGAGTCAGAAGTGACTAGCAACAGTATATATGAGTGTATATGTGGGTATAAAATGCCCCAAATCTCATGAGATGTTCTACACCTGAGATCTCACTTGAGTCAGGCAAGAACCTCAAAATATCATGAGATCTTGGGAGTGAAATCGCTGAAGTCATAAGTCAACCATGTTGGTTTTTGTGGCAACACCATCATGTGTAACATCATATGATGGCACTTGATACATAAACAAGTCACCAACTGTTCTGTAAGAGGTTTGTTGATCATCATGGCTCATTAAACTATCCACTGAAGAAAAAAAAAAGATATCCAAGAAACCAACAATTTCTTACAGCTACGTTTTACTAAGAGACTAGGAGTAAAGACTGACATCTAGTGACAGGCCACTGTATTAGCCCTAACTGATCTTTCCCAAATCTCCTGGTAACATCAAGAATTCCACAATAGCTCTGACCTGACCTTCCTCATGATCTTTGCATTTCTTGCCATATATTCCAAAAAAAGTATTAAAAGTAAAGTTTTATTTTCTAAGTGCATTTTTATTTGCTACAACACAACATTATTCCAACTTTAAACATAGCAATACACAAATAGCATGGCAAATGTCAAACCTATATCTGCATTTTCATTCTTCATTGTCCTTCTTCATAGCTCTGATTGCCAAATTCTTGCACAAAATCAGGGAGTTTCAGCACAAAACCCCAGCCTGCATCTGGATTCATACTAATAAAGTCATCCAGATTCATCTTGAAATCTTAAAAGAAAAAAGAAGAAAGTCATTTAAGTTCTTTGGAGGGAGCAGAGAAAAAATCCTGAATTGTCACGATACCCAACTATTTCCAGTTTGTTTTTTTCTTCTGAGACTCATTTCCAGACGTACTGGCAAGACAAACACTGCTCCATGAAGGAATAAACCCCTTAGTGTCCTCCAGATGTTCTAGATTCTTATTGCCATTGGCTTTAAGCCACCATGGCAGAAGTGGGATGAGCTTAGAGTTTGTAAGAAATTAGCCCATGACAGGTCCAAATTATCTAAACTCTGGCAAAGGGTAAAGAAGGCATTGGATAAAGAACTGGGTTGCTGAAAAACTGCAAAACTGAGAATAATTAGACTAAGAAGATGCGACAGCTACTCTTTCTTTGAGCAGTAGCAGCAGAATGTAACTAATTACGTGGTTTACTCACCATTCTAAGCTATGCTTTAACAGGTTGGGTTCATACCCTATTAAGCCATTAACCATGGTCAGCAAATCATAATGACTAGATTCATGGAACAAGCTATGCCAAAACCAAGCAAAGCACATTAGGTATGAATTCCAACTATTGTGGTTAGTAAACCATGGTTTATGACACAGCATGTTGAACAAAAACCCAGCTACTTGGCAATACCTAGCTGATCAACCGATCTTGAAAATTTAAGCAGGATCAAAACCGGCTAATATTTGGATGTAAAGAAATCCCAGGGCTACAGATTAGACTGGGAAGTTGAGCATCCTGGAAGAAGGCAGTAGCCATTCACTTCCATAGAGATGCTAAGAAATCTACATGGGTGTGTTCAAGTAGGTACCAAGAATCAAGATCCACCCAAGCAAGTCTTTATAAAAGATTCTAAGAATTGAATTTGGGATCTTCTGGATCTTCATAATGACTACTTCACATTTTTTAATAATGATTGTTTTTATATATTTATTGCCTTATTTAATTGTTGTATACTGCCCAGAGTCACATCTTATGAGATGGGTGGCTATACAAATTTGATAGACAGATAAATAAATAAATTTGCTGCACCAATTCCTGGAAACATCCATGAGTCACTAGGGGTCAAGCTCTATTTGGAGACTTCTACTGTTTTATACTGTACAAACTCAGCCAGTTAAGGCTTATTCAACAGAAACAAACCACAGCTTAGTGAATGCTTGAACTCAGTCAATGTTAACAAGAGATCTAGTCTGGTTGTAGAAAATTAAAATCTGTGACTTACCTGCAGTTTCAATGCATGGATACGGGGGAGGAGATTTCAGCCAGTTCCCGCTGGCGTCTTTCATGTGTGATCGGTCAGAAGCAAAAGTCTTCAGGTACACATCAGCTCGAACCAATCTGACTTTTCTAAAGAAGACAAACACTTAAGCAATCAGGGTTGCCTACCCCAGAAAGCAGCAGGCTGAGTCTTCTGCAAGTGTTTTTGACTATAAATAAATCAAATATTACATTGCTGTTCAGCATCAGACTCACCTTGTGTTAATTAACTGTGAATGGTTAACATTCCACATTAAATAGGAATATTTTACAAGCACATGTGTTGCTGGTCAACTTAAGCCAAGGATAAAGTACAATGGGATCCTACACATATGAAAGACATTCATTTGCTGAATTTGCAAATCCTGCTAAGCTTTGAAGTATTTTGCTTGGTTCAGCAGTTGCGCCAACCCAGCCACTCTGACTCACAAACCACAGTTTATACTTTATAAACTCAGCCAGTTGTGGTTAATGCAGTCAAGTATGATTAAGTAAGCACTGGTCTTGATATAACGCATAAGTCCAGCTAGAGAGTTCAGTGGGGCTTACTTCTAGGTTAGAGATAAGGTTTCAACCAAGGGTAATGAATGCCACTGAAGACAACTGATTTTGAAGTAGATATGAACTACATCATTTGATATTTGGACTTTGAATAAAAATCAGTGCAAAGTATTTGTGCTATTTACTTCATCAGCTGCATTCCTTCATCAGCTGCATTTGTTGTACAACAAAGTTTTATTACTTCACATGCACTAAATTAACAGAACTGTGCTCCTGAAATTTATTCTTATGGTTATAGAGAGTTTTCCTCTTTTCCAGGCTGATAACAGCTTCTACAAAGCTCAAATTATATCTGTAACATACCAGGCCAATTTTGGCACACCCAAGTCTTACCACTATTGAAACTACACTGGGAATGTTTGTGATTTATATCCCCACCTTCGAAATCCAGGATTAATAATGCTGTCTGATTTGAAAGCCTCTTCATTGTAAGTGCCAAAAGGGCATGGAAAAGGTAGGACAGTATCAAGATCATAGATAAAGTTCTGGTCTCCATTCGACACATGTAACAAAATAACATGGTAATCCTGAAAGGAAAAGATATTTAGATGGAGTATGAGGACCTGTGATGATTAAAGAGAAGCTGGAAAAAGGGTAAACTCTACATGTAAAACCCAGTTCAACAATATATAATATATAATGAATATTTTATTCATTTTTAGTGGTTAGGTTCCTTCTTAGCCCTGGTATATAGGAATGCTAGCCATCTGAATCATAGAATGGATCATTCTGAAGAACCGGGCATGCATTATTTGGGCTTTTTGACAATATCCTGGTGCAACAGAGCCCTGGATCTCAGCTATGTCAGCTAATAAAATGAAATATGTATGAGATTTAAGAGGCTGCATGTGGCCATTTGCACAAGAAAATAAGTCAATAATATGTGTTTCATTCAAACCAGTAAACTAGAGTTAATCATTTCAGAATTAACCAAGGATATTATGTCAACATCAAAACAAGTTTTCACAGCCTGGCTGGTTCCAAAGCTCTAATTGTGATTTTCTATAATGCAAACAAACCCGGAAACACAGATTCCTAGTTTACTGCATGCACCTGGTTTGTGGAATTAACTCTTACTTCAAAAGCTAATTCATAGCTCAGCACATTAAGCTACAATGTAAATAATAAAATCAGCTGAAAATTATGGGAACTTCAAATTCAACTCATCCAGAGGACATTGTTGTTGTTCATTAGATTTATATCCTGCCTTTCATTCAGGACTTCAAGATGGCGTGCACAGTGCTCCTTCCTCCCATTTTTCCCCGAACAACCACCTTGTGATATAGGTTGTGCTAAGCCAGAGTGATTGGCCCAAAGTCATCCAGGAAGTGTAGACTAGAACCTTGGTATCTCTACTCCTGGTCCACCAACTTAACCACTACACCATACTGCCTAGAAAACATTTTAGAGTCACATTGGGTTATACTGGACTGAGCATATTTTGTATATTTCACTGATTTGGTTGTCAAAGTTACATTTAAAAAACAACAACTACATGGCAGGGGTAATGGGAAACAGTGCAAAGAAAATGTAGATTTGCTTACCCAAATCACAGGCTGATCTGCACATCCTGCCTGTTGCTTCCAAAGTGGCACCTGCAGGTTACAAAGAACAAAGTCTACATTTAAACAAAATATTTTAACATCTAAGACTCTCACCAACTGATAGCTAATACTTTTTCTACAAATTCACAAACGCCATGTAAATACCCAAGCGTATTTTTTGTGGCTGTGACACTTACTACACAAATTACTTTTGTTGCATCATAAACTCAACAGTTTCCTCCCTCCAAAAAACATGACAGTGAAATAAATGCCCATCCTTTCCCTGATTATTCCCAGCACCCATTTCCCTACTGTTCCTCCTACAACTCCTCCCTGTCTGCTTCTACTTTGTTAAATATGCACAGATTGCATTGTTCAAAGAATAAAATACTAAATGTAAGAATTGTGAATTGCCTTTCAAACCAGATTTCCACTTGGCCCTTCCCCAGCCATTTATTCTGCTACATGAGATTATGTTCACACAATGCATTTAGCTAAGTCCACTATTAACTGGGTATAGTTACTGGATCTAGCAGCACCCAATCACACTAACTGGGTCAATGGCTTCCATCTGGGGAAACACCAACATCCAGCACGTGAGCCACTGGGGCAAAACAATACTGTCAAGATTGACTACATCAGTGGCCCTTTCCCTATTGGCTAGGTCAGCAGCGACCAACAAGACTTGTCTGTTTGGGAAGTGTGTCATGTGACTTCCAAGCCTTGATGGCGAGTTTTGCAATGGAGTACATTATATTTTTGGCTGTTCTACAGCACCATCTCTTTTCCTTGGAGGACTGAATGAATGGGGCTTACAAATCACCCAGTATTTACAACATGGCTGATATTTACAATATGGCTGACCAGGAAAGGTAGTTTGACTCAAATTGTTCAGGTACAGTTTTGGGTTAGAACTGTGACACTCTAGCCCCAGTACTGACTAAGTTAGTAGGTTCATACAACATGCTGCACTGTTGAGCTGGTTAAGCATGATATCTGAACTGTATCACTACCTCTGAATCAGGATTACAGGTTATAATTTACCTATACTGTAGCCACAATCCACTTTTAAACTTTGGTAATTTTGAAAACACAAGCTACAGTTTAGTAGAGGGGGCCTGATAAAATAGAAATAGATGAGGCATATGTGCTTTATTCCCATTGCTGGATTGAAAAAGTACTTACTTGAACAATATAAACTTTAAGCACATTCCCATAAGACCTCTTGGAAATTAAATATTGGTTTCATGTTACTTTTACCTTTCACTGCAACAGAACTATATATTTTTGTAATTTTCAGTACATTACACACATCCTTCTGTCAGATTTGGAAGATGTATTGCTTTAATTTCTTGGTCATTCTAAATGTATGTAACTGCACTCACGCACCTGCAAATCCCCTTCTCAAAAAAGTAGTTGCTGTATTGTACTACTGGAAAAGAAATAGATGTCAATCTAAACCTTGCATCAGGACCACAAAGTCATTAAAGGAAATTAGCACAGGCAATATTAGCAATTGTTAATTTCAACATGTCATTTAAAAAACAAATTGCCCTGCTCTTTCTTCTGATCATTTAAGAACAGACTGTAACATAGAAATTTAATCAATTACAACTTTTCCTTGAAAACGAATAAAGCAATGGACAACATATTACCAACTAAACTGATATATCAACTTACCTAATGGTAAGTCCCAATGATAATTCTATTCATACATGTCCAAGATTACATCAATCGTAACTGCAATGCTAAGCTTGAACCATGAGTCAGCAGGTTTTTTAAAATTAAACATGGATATATCTCATTTATTTGGTTTTAAGGACTGTGGAGGAGAGGGTCTGAAACATTCAAGCTGGGATTTTTTGTGGGGAGGTGTTTTCACTGAATTCTGATTCATAAAAAATGGTAAAAAATTATGCTGCTAGAATTGTCAGCAGTAGGACGGGGAGGGGGGACTCTGAAGGCTGCAAAAATTAGGCTTTTCTGCTTCATACAGACTAGAATCAGCCTTTGATCCTGACATTTAAGTTGGTTTTCGTGCTTGTTTTGCTTCTGGTTCTATTCCACATCCCAACTCACCATCCTTCTGTCATTGGAAATGAAAACAGCATAAAATTCTTCTAAAGGGTATTGATTCTTGCTTTGGATATGTTCACAGAGCTTCCAGATATTTTCTTCACTGTAGAAAAATAAAAACATCAGCTCACACATTTTCAAGTTTCCATGCTCTTCTGGTACTAAAATCCTAACTCTGAATGTGCTTCCTGATCGTAAATCTTTTCACGATTATCCTGCATTCCCACCTTTTATTCACTTCAGTCTCTCTTCTACACAATTTTACAAGTGGACGTAAATGTCCTGGAATCAGGGTCTAATTCTGCCAGGGCACATACCCACCACACACCTTTTTACCAGCGATACCAAAAAAAAAAAAAAAAAAATCCCAATAGGAGAAACAAACAGGAATTCAAACATGAATGGAGGAAAAGCAAAGGGTAGCTTTGAAGATGTTACGTCAACTTGAGTAAATAGGCTCCTTGTTTTACATTACCATGATTAATTGTAATACATATATTATTCTAAGCAGGTACAGCACCTATTTATCAGCACATAGTAAATCAAACTGTCTTTCAAGAAAATGCTTCCGGATTGTTTTAAGGGCTAGAGGGACTCTGGGTATTGGGACAGCAGCTGCCCTATTAAGGCCCTCTGGAACGAAGCCGGCGGTCGCTGGGTCTTATGATAGGGGCATCTCCGTCCTCCCCACACGGGCTGTGCCGCTTTCTTACCAATAGCAGCTCGTGTAGACGCAAGCGGAGCGAGAAGGCACGACCGGCTGATAGGCGGCCGGGGCAGCCGCGGCCTCCGCCGCCATTGAGGCCCTCTCTCGGCTGGCCAAGGGAAAGGCCGAGGGGGCTCATTTCCCAGGCCAAGGGAAAGGCCGAGCCAGAAGCCGCTGTTCTCCGGCGGCTGAGCGCGGTCGAGGAAGCATCGCTTCACGCGTGCCGCTGCGAGCACCCTGGGGGAACGCGTTACAAGGAATGCCTTCCCCCGGAAACGCGGCTGCATTGCAAGGCTGCTCGACCCAAGCAAGCAAGCAAGGAAGGATGGGGACTGAGCCAAAAGGAGGCGAAGCGGTTTAGCAAGATTGTTGCAACCCCGAGGGCAAGATTCGCCCGTAAGCACGACGCCAAATCTCATATTAGGGCCATGACTTCCTTAGGTGAAGGCAGAGGTGACAAATTAACACTCAAGGTATTGTCGAAGGCTTCCCCCCCCCATCTCCCCCCCTCAGATCTCTATAAATACCCACAAAAGGGTCACACCATCCTGGGCGCAGAGAGAACTGCTCTTGTCTGTGCTTCTGCACTCTGAGGATGCCGGTCACAGATGCTGGCGAAACGTTAGGAAACAAAACTTCCAGAACACGGCCACACAGCCCGGAAGACCCACACAAGCCAACACTCAAGGTCCTTTATAGCTTTCGAGTTAGCCCAAAGTTTTTCCAGTTATGGAGCTTTTTAGAGCAACATTGCTCAGAAGTGCTCGCTGCGCTTCAGGTAAGAGCAATCCTGTTTCCATCGTTTTTCTCTCTACAGCCATGTGTACGTGCTAAAGTTATAAGCATAAACATCAGATGTCCTAAGCTGTTGCTTTCCAAGTGTGTTGGGACTACAGTTCCAGTCAGTGGTCTTTGGCCACTGGAAAGTGTGGAAGTTATAGTCCCTGGGACCCGTAAAGGGTGCTAATTTGGAGAAGTCTACTCTACACTCGCCTAGGAGTAAATCCTCAGAAATACTTCTGAGTGGACAGCCAAGAAAACAAACCAATAGACCATCAAACATATCAAGCCAGAGTTCTCTCTCTCTCTCTCTCTCTCTCTCTCTCTCTCTCTCTCTCGGGAAGATCTATTCTGTTTGCAGCAGCAGGAGAGTCTGGTTCTTTCAAGTGGGGCTCTTCCTCTGAACCCGCCTGATCTCCAAGCTGATGCTGGGCTCAGAGATTAGCTGGAGCAGCAGCTGACCAACAACATGCTGCATGCTGAAGTGGGGGGGGGAGAGAGAGTGAGCGAGAGCATCACATTCCCTAAGCCTGTCAGCTGATGGTTGGGCTCCAGTTCTGCGCTATTCCAGAAGAACGATAAGGCAGAAGAGCCCTGTGGGCAGACAAGGCTAGACTTGCTCTAAAAAGAGTGGGCAGTCTAAACACTCAAGCCCTGAAGGGGGAAGAGCGGCATTTCTCAGCCTTCTCAACTTTAAGATGTTAAGAACTTCAATTCCCAGAATTCCGCAGCCAGCACGTTTTGGTTTTTCAACTTTGCATGCAGTGCAGATATGTTACATTTATTCATTTATTTACTATTAAACTTGTATGCTGCCCATCTCCCCCAACGGGTGACTCTGGGCAGCTCACAATAACAAAAAAGAACAAACACACCAATCCCTCCAACAGTGGCTAAAATCCATAAATAGTTAAAATACAAACATATATTAAAAAATGTCCTAAAAAAACCCTGTATATTTTAGCTCTAACACCTTTAAGATGCTGCAGGGAAGGGAGCCAAAACCCATCACCCCACCAGCCATCTCCACAGATGTGAGCCCCCATCCGGCCTTCTTGCAAAGCCAGGATTTAACCCCTTTTCTGAAGGCCATGAGGGAGGGGGCACACTCCCAATAAATACACTTATTCATTACCTTAACAAAACGCCCAAGAACCTCTGCACAGTTTAAATGCATCCACTAGATGATCCACTAGATGAGGATTGCAATATCTGGGCTGCAAAACACAAGTAGCCAGATGTCAGCAAAGAGTGAGTTTATGCAGTGTTTCTCAACCTTGTCAACTTTAAGATGTGTGAACTTCAACTCCCAGAACTCCCCAGTGCAGCATGCTGGCTGGGAAATTCTGGGAGCTGAAGTTTACACATCTCCAAGCTGCCGAGGTTGAGAAACACTGCAGAAGTGGGTAGATCCAGTGGGGAGAACAGCAGGAAGGTGCTGGAGGGGAAGCTGACAGAAAAGGTTATGCCATCTCCCCTGAGCTTCGCCTCAGAATGTAAGGTCGGGTGGCCTAGAAAAAAAGCTAGAAGTGAGTCAAGATAACACCTATCCAACACTGATCTAGGATGTTTTGTCAACACTGTGGTTGAGGATGTGGTCAGGATGTGAGATCTGCTCAGCCCAACCAACCCCATCACAGTAATGGAGAGCAATGGGTGTTTTGTCCCACTTGTTGGGAGGGGAAACAAAGAGAGGGGAATGTCTATTCAATGTTCAAATTTAATGTTCAAAAACATTAAAAAGGTGGGCATGATTGGAGTCCCACCCCTTTTTGTGTGTCTGACATACATAGAAAAGGAGATGGGATTTCAAGCACACAATTGTGACTGCTATTTTGACCCCCCCCCCCCCCCGCAGGTGCTGGTAGACCTGCTCCTTTCCTTAACGAACCCCGTATCAAAACTGTAAGAATAGTGCCAGTCACCAGCCTCGAGAGGCAAAATAGGGCTTGGCAGCTGGGGAGCACCCTTGACGCCCACCCACAGTTTTGTGCAAGGATTGGTGAATAGCACATTGCTCCAGCCGGCAGTGCGCTCAGTAAACAGGCTTGTGTTGCAGCACAAATTGAAATGTAACCTTTACTGTTTGTTCATGCAGGTGTCCTTGAAGGCTGCTAACATGACTTTAAATAAAAATGAAATAGCCACACAGCTCCTTGCATTGGTCTTGTTTTTTTAACAACCCTCTGGGGTTCAGCAGAAATCAAACAGGTGAAGCTTTTAATAAAAGTGAAGAAGCTTGCCTGCTAAATCAGTGTTTGTCAACCTTGGGAACTTTAAGATGTGTGGACTTCAACTCCCAGAATTCCCAGCCAGCTGGCTGGCTGTAGAATTCTGGGAGTTGAAGTCCACACATGTTACAGTTCCCAAGATTGAGAAACATTCTGCTAAATTAGCTGTGCTTCTTACAGAGGTAGCATTAACAGTGATGTTGTTCTGAAAAGGACATGGAAGGAACGTTCGTGAAGTTGATGGATTAATTTGCTGTGTTGTTGTTTAGAAAAACCATGAAGACCTGGCTCTTCACCTAGGCCTTTGGTGGGGGAGGGTGAGACCCCTCACTTTGTCGCGCTTGCCATTTTTATCTTTATTTTTTATGGATTTTATTGTAATTTCTTTGATTGTTGTTAGCTGCCCAGAGTTGTTGAAAGTTGGGCGGCCTGCAAGTTTAATTCATCATCATTATCATCTTGGAAACCCAAATGGAAGAGGAGTTTTAATTTTCAGACCATAAATAACATAAAGATGTACAACATAACCACAGACATTGACAAATGTCTTTGCTGCTATTATTATTAGTGTACATGGATTTGTACGTTGCTGCATGTAAGCCACATTATTCATTTTTTGTAAGTAGGTAGTCCCCAGTTTGAGGACGAGTTCCGTAACCAAGGTCTGTCCTTAAGTCAAATTTCTATGTAAGCTGGAACAGTATGATTGTATCATACTGTATAATTAGTACTGTGTATTTAACTCGAATTTTGCTACAATAGGCTCCGTTCTTAACTATGGGTCGTCCTTAAACTGGGTTGTTTTTAACCCGGGACTACCTTCTGTTGTAGGGCGTTGCTCCTGTGTCTTTAACAACAGCCGGGTATGCAGAAATCAAACAGGTAAAGCCTTGCCGGGCAAGGAGGTAAAGGGATTAGCAAAGTCCCGCCCTTTGCCTTAAAGGACTCCTTGTGGGGTTGTAGGGAAGGGTCTGCTGTCTGATCGGGTTAAGAAAAATCTTTCATTTGGGAAACCGCGAGATCTCTGGGACGATCGTGACTCCGCCAGCGCCTCTTCAGTAAGAAGACATTTTCTGTTATTTTTAACTGCTGGTGCGTGCACCGTTTGGTGTGTTCGGGAATAAAATTAAGGGAATACCGCTTTGCTTAAAGGGACACGTGTCAGGGCCTGCTCTGCGTTAGTGCCCCGGTCCGATACTTTGAGTGGGAGCCCGGAAGCAACCTGTTTGGCTCCGTGGGAGCAATTACGAGAGGTAATAATCTCAGCGATCCAGGGAGCTGGTGCTGGCACTATAAAGCTGCTGCAGATTTGGGGAGAGCCGGTTCTTTTCTAAGCAGAAAGTTGCTCTGATGGGCCACCCTGGTGCAATTCAGCGCTGTGCCATGCCAACGTTTTTCCAGGCCGCAGAATTATTTTGAACCTTCCCAGGCCGAGAGGGAAGGAACGGGCTGTGAAAAGAAGTGGGTCCTCGTTATACAAAAGAGTTGAGCCCCTCTGCCCTCCACCTCGTTACAATCTAGGTGCGATTGTAAAAAAAAAAAAGGATGTAGGTAAAATGGTGGGAGATTGCTCGCGGTCAAGTCTGCACAGGGCTGTACCTTTACGAGAGGCAAAAGGAGGAGCAGCGGGGCGGTGGTGGTTTTATTTTTGCAGCGGATTCATTTAACTGGCTGTGGCCGAAGCCAGATTTTTTTTTTCTTTTTGGAGGCTAAGTCTTGGCATCTTTCGTTTGCGGAAAAGGATTGCATTCTCTCCTTGCGTTTCAAACAGCGGGAGCAAAGTTAGGGAGAAATGCGATTCTCTCCCCCTTTCAAAGGGGGCCATTTTCGTAGCGCCCAGCAAGAGCTTAATCCTTTACGTGTTCAGTTCCAAATGCACGTTGCCAAGGATTGCACTTAAAGAGGCATCGTTGCTGATCCCGTTCAGTGGAATTGCCTTTTATATCGCAGAGTGCAAATATGGTTCCCCTGCTTTGGTGATTTATATATTCCGATTGGTTTAGCTGGCAGCGGATTATAGGGCTTTGAAGTCCAGGTTGGAGGGAGGCTTGCTGCAAACTTAATGAGCTGATCTCCATCCGATAGGAACTACCTTTAAACTGGTTTGCGTAAGATTGTTCTGTGCAAAGCTGCCAGTTCCACCAGAATGGGTTAGGGTTTTGTTTTTCCTGCAATTGTGAATGTACCACATACAAGTGTTAGCTTTATAGGTATTCCTAGCGAATGTGTACGTGTGAATTTCGGGGAGTTTCCAACTACTGTATAGACTGGGCTTGCTACGCTGGTATAGAAAAAGTGCCTTTCTCGGAGGGGGTCGTGCAAGTTTAAACGTTTTGTATTTGAGCGCCTCTCGGCCAGGAGCAAGAAACCGCCGCGCGCCACCGCGTCGACCAATCGGAGCGAAGGAAAACAAGCCCGCTCCAAGTCGCCACGCGCCAAAAACTTTGCATTGCAGAACGCGCGGCCGTGTCCTTCCGCGGCAATGGATCTATTTAACGGGGGGGTGAAATAACGCCGAGATAGACGTGATCCGGCAGAGCGTAACCTCATAGGGAAAAGTCGTCCCGCGCCTCCGAATCGGGGCGGACGGCTTAACAGCGGCTTGGGTGGCAATTAGCTCGGCAGGAAAGAAGGGCGGAGCGGCGGAGGGATCCGGGGGCGGTTGGTGACGAGATGGCGCTCGGGGTTGTGGCGCCAGAATTCAGAGGCGGCTGAGGAAAGGCGGCTGTCGCCGTTGCTGTTCCACAGCGGCCGCCATGGTGATGCTCCGCAGCGGTTCAGGCGGCTCTGACCGTCCTGATCCTCACCGCGGAGCGGGGGCCGCTTCTAGATCGCCGAGGTCTCTTTACGAAGCGATGGAGTCGAGCTCGGAGTTTCTCTGTTTGAGCGCCCCGTCTCCGGCGCGGAGGAAACGCTCGGCGGAAAATCGATCCCCAGCAGCGGCCATCCGGGATCCAGCCGCTGATCGGAAAGCCAGGACGGTGAGTCTGGGGAGGGAGAAGGGTGCAGGGAAGGCGCGGGGTTCAAAACACGGAAGGCCGGACTCCGATGGGGGGAAATAATCCTGGGGTTTGAGGAGGTATCGAATAATTCTGGCCTGATTAAAAAAATTGTATAAGAATACAGCCTTGTCTCACTCCTTTGCCAATCTGGAGCCAGTCCGTTTTTCCATGTTCTCTCAGTACTGTGGCTTTCTGACCTGTAAATAGGTTTCCCATGAGGACAGTGAGATATCTTAGAATTCCCATTTTCCTGAGCATTTTCCACAGTTTAACATGATCAACACAATCAGAGGTCTTTCTATAATCGGTGAAGCACCTAATGACTTCTTTTCCTAGCCTGTGAAGTAAAGGATATTGTATTTGCACCCTCTTTTATGGCTCCTTTTTGGGGTATTGATGTGTACAGTGATGTCAGCCCCCCCCCCAAGTAGACCAGTTCTGGAAATCTGTTCCTTAGGAGGACTAGAACTATATTTTATTGACATAGGCTGTAATAACAGAACCTTGCAAGTCTATGGTGTCCTTCCTCCCCTTTCTTGTACTACAGTGAATCAGGGAGGCATTCACCTGAGCTGCTTCTGAATATTACCTCCTTTCTCTGGACTTAAAAAATGTTTCGGCCCCCTTTGTGTAGGTAATTCTTGCATATTTCTGTCATGGTCATTTTCCTTACTCTTTATAACTGACCTCTTCAATATGTTGGCCACTGTGTTGTTTTCCAGATTTACCGGCATAGTTTGGTTAAAGCCTTTACTGATTCTTCTGTAGCTTACGTTATTTCTGTAGATATACCATCAGTTCCTGTAGTCTTCCAACTTGGTAATAACTGGAGTGCTGATTCCAGCCAGAAACCCTTTGATTCAGCTTTGTTTTAATCCCTGCACTTCTGTTGGATAGGAAAAGAAAAATAAGAGAGCCAATATTTATTGTAACTTCTACATTTGAAGAATTCTTCAATAATGTTAGGTTTGAAAAGGGGTAGTGGTGGATGTGCCCTAGAGCTACTGTTGTTTCAGGTTACATGAATCAGTGAAGAGCCTTTAGTCATGCAAACTGAGTTTTCTTGTACAAAGTTTCGCTTATTTACCTAACAAGGATATTGCCTATATGAACTCTGAATTGGTGTCTTTGGTGCTTCATTGCTCCTTCAGGGAATTTGTCACAATCATTAAGAAATTGAACATTTTTGTCAGGAAGTGCTAAACAGCCAACATGATTTGGTTAGCCAAAAAATTTCAGCAGCCAATTATTTCAGTGGTGGTTAATTGCACATAGTAGAATTTGATAATTCTTATTATCCTGGCTTATAAAACATCCCACAGGAATAACACACTTTTAACCTTATTTTACAGCTTATAAGAAATCCCCTTTTTTTCCCCATGCATAAAGAAACACACCAGCTGATTTAGGATATCAGTTTACGGAAGTCATAAAGCAGAGTCTAATTCATACTTTAATTCTTCTGCAGAGAGGAGGTTGAATTCTGATCTCTATAATTTTAGAATGAACTTCTTAGGCTGCAATTTTGTACACACTGTACTGAAAGTAAAACTCCCTAACATTTTGATAAAACTTATTATAGTACAAGGTTACGTTGTTTTTGGGATGCCAAAAGACATTACTATTTGTTTATTGGTTATGATACCTGCTCATAGGTTGTCAGATTGTATTATGTATTTATATTTTCCTTTTTGCAGTTTCTATTATGAGGTTCAGTATGAAAACATTAGATACTGTCAGCACAAGCAAAGTCTTCTAAGAAATTTGTGACAAGTAAACAAACAATCAAGAAATTTGTGCACCTAGGAAAAAATGAATTCAGCTTAAAGCATTGGTGATTAAAGGTCTTTATATTCAACAGCTGATAGTATGACAATGTTCAAATTAGTTACATATTCACAATATCTTGCTTGTGTGAAATTTTGAAAAAGCTCAGGTGAATTGACATGTACAGTAATGTGTACAGTGGTACACTTAAACACAGAACTCCATAATCAGGAAACTACCTTTCAAAATACTGTTCATACTTTTTACAGATGATATGATGTTCACTTCTGGAATTTGTAATATGCATTACTATTGCAGAGAATATTCCAACTGTTGTATTTTATTTCTGTAGTTATCAGCATGTATGTCCAAGTGTGATATCTGCTTCTAGGGAGAGATTACTCCAGGGAACTGGGTAATCTACAATCTCTTGTTCTGAGTAGCATGAGTGAAGAGTAATGGAGTAGAAAAATATTAACGGAAAACTGTCTAGTAGTAAGTATATCATTCTATGATATACTACTAGACAGTTTTTTCATAACCTTGTTATGAAATACATTTTATGAAATGTGTTTCATAAAAAAGCATAATAATGCTATACGTAAGGATTACTTTGAATGAAAAATGGGTCGTAATTATGAAAAAGTATAGTTGTTAAATGCATCAGAAACTAAATAAGTCATTTACTTCTTTTTAATCAGGACCATTTCTCTGTTTTAAATACCACTGACTTTAGTTTTCCAGTGTTTTGTTATAGTAAATCTGGGATCTGACAACACACTGAATTATTTATTGCATTGTACAATATTACTTGAATTGGGGGAAAAGGTAAAATTATATTATCATTAAAAATTAAACACTGTTTAATAATTTCCCATTTTCTCCAAAACTTCAAAGCAAAATGAATGACTAAGTGGACATTTCCGCTATGATAATATAGATGGAAAAATTACAAGGTGTGTCAATGCTGGTAGAGAGGAAGTGGGTACTATGTGGTCTGTTGCAAGGGATGAATGTCAAAAGGCAAAAAATTGGCTGCGTCTTAGAACGTGCTTCTGCTGTCTTTATTATATCAAAGTTAAGTGGGTCTTTCAGGAGAAACATAAGTTTAATGCAATAAGAATAGGTTACTTAACTGTACAGGTAGTCCTCAAGTTACAACGGCAATTAGGACTGGAGTTTCCTTCGGTAAGCAATGCAATGGTGAAACGCAACATTACAAGACTGCGTTACTTAGAAACAGTAGTCCCAGTTGCTGTCATTAACTGAATCCCACCAGTAATTAGCTGAGGGCCCACCCTGATCCAAGCCACTCCTAGTTTGGTCCCTCCCAGCTCCAAGCCTTGGTAAGGTAAGGAACTGCCTCCTTTTCAACTCCCCCACCTGCCTATCTTCCCCCATCTAGGCCCTTTTGGCTGCCTTGCACTCTGCTGCTTCTACTGGCCTTGTTGCCTTGTGCTCGCTAGTGCTGCAGCCCTTAGCTGACCTTTGCCAAATCATGTGTGGTCTTGTCCAAATCGCGTGCAGCCTTCTTGCAAGAGTTTGGGAGCTGAACCACTTGATTTGGACAAGTGGAGAGCGTGACCTCAGGAAGAAAGCCTGGTGTGGCCAGCAGCTGCCTGGCAAAGGGCCAGGCAGGACGTGCCCCGTCAGCAGAGGCAGGAAGAAGACAGTGAAAGGGCGGCAGGGCCAGCAAGCCCAGGGCAATGGTGGGGACTGGGCCAGCAAGCCCAGGGCAACGGTTGTAACTTTGGGGACTGGGTGTAACTACCATTTGTTCAGTGCCACTGTAACTTTGAACGGTTGCTGAACGAATGATTGTAACTCGAGGACTATCTGCATGTTGTGAAACAAAAGTGTCAGAATGATTGGATAATTAATACAGTACAAATACAAAAGTAAGGTACAAATATAAAAGAAGTACTCATTCTCAGATAATGTGTTACATATATGTGATAAAACTTACAGAATGTTCTGCAAAGAATATGGAATTAAAGGTTTATATATTTGTTTTTTAACTTGCTTTTAATGGATTGTTTTTACCTGTTGTGAGCCATCCAGAGTTGCTTAGATGGTGGCTGTACAAATTCAATAGATTAAATAAAGGTTGTTTGTGAGAGGCAATAAGAGCTGTATATGATGGTGGTAAACCACGCATAAATGGAATCCTTAGTGACTAGTTCCATATTCAGCAGGTAGTAAGACAAAAAAAGTGCAGTGTCTCCTTATTTGTTTATTGTATTTTTGGATAAATTTATAAAATACTTATGGAGATACCAGAAGTATGTTAATTGGAGTTGTGAATATATGTGTACAATTTAATTTTGGTTTTTTCTTTTATAACTTAAGCAGCTTAAGACATGATTTTGAGGGATCAGCTCTCCTGCTATCTTTACTTTGTTTTAATAACTTACAGGAGTGTTAAATTAGGAATTAATGTGCATAAATATTTCAAATAAAAAGAAAGATGTTACGCAACAGTTGGAGCATAATTAACTATGCATTCTTAATTGTTATTGTACTACTTCAGGAGTTCTCTTCAGACAAAGAATGTGAACCTTTCACAAGACAACACACCTTAAGATCTATGAGGAAAAATAATCAGCATTATTCAAACTCTAGCTTTGACAAAGGGATGTCAACACTGAGTGAGAATGGGATTAACAGGAAACACTTTACAAGGTATTTTTTTCTTTCGCAAATCTGGTAAGATTATTTTATGTTCTACTTGGATTTTTTATAGCACAGCAATCTTATAGAGCCTGGAACTAACAATTTTCTTATTAAAAACATGACAGTGGCACAGCATTTATTTTTTCTTAACAGTGAAAACATATGTTTGCCTCTGTAAAAAATAAAATTATTAGCTTTTCTTTTAACTGCTATTCAGTAACTTGTCTTTGAAACATAGATATGTTTTGTATGTAGAAGTATATAACATCAAACAAATATGAACAATATGAATCAATAAATCCACAGGTTGTTTCTAAAATACATTTTGGCCTTCAGCACTCCATCTGCATTCCAAGGAAAGCTTACGGAAATAAAAAATAAATATAAAATAGTGTGGTATAATGAGAGCTCTCAGTAACTTATTCAAATTCAAAACACAAATGTTTTGAAACAGTGTTTGAAAGACTAGCCAAATAAAAGAATGTTCATTATATGAGGAAGGGTTTCAGTGGGTAGGCAGCTACCCTTAAGAAAGCTGTGTTCTTGATTACTATCTGTCTGAACTCCAGTGGTGAGAAAACTTAAGAGAAAAGAAGATCTGGATCCTATGCACGAGCATATGGTCCAACATATATTGATTGGGTTCCCAAAATCTTTCTTAACACTAATATAGTAGTGATGGGGGTGTTTATGATAATGTAAGTGGGATCTGTGAATAAACAGTTCGATTTAAAGAAATAACTCATAGTTTGAAATCAGCATTCATTTCTATGTTGACTGTAGCTGTAGCTTAGTGTATTATGCAGATAGGAATGTATGGTTTATTCATGATTTATGCCTGATCTGTTTCTGTATTCCTTTTCCTCAAAGCCTTTTGATTATTTTGTGTATAAAGCCCACTTTGGCTTGTTTTTCAACAAACCATGGTATCAATAGAGCCAATTAGCCATAAACTAGATTAGACTTTAAAGATGAATGCTAATACTTGGAGATAAATATGAAAGTGAATAGAGCATTTGTAGCTCCACATAGAACCTCTAGAATAATCCAGTTTAGGATTTACAGGAGTATTGATAAAAATCCTCCAGGGATAGATAATGTTTTGATAGTTTGGGATTACACTTTGTTTTATTGAGGTATGTAAAATTCAGGCAGGGTTTTTTGTTTTTTTTTACAATGGATACTCAGTGCCACAGAAGTAATTTCTGCTTTCAGCAACTCTGATAGATCTGTGAGCATTTTGACATTTCATACTTAATCTTCTGTAATACTATTAGTAGAACATTTAGAACAACCACCCAGTAGCTGCATTTCTTTCTTTTCAGTTGGAGCTTCATATTCTGCAATACAGCTGCAATTCAGTGACAACTAAAATTTTACATAACCCATTTTAGGTAGGGTGCTTTGTTTTGAACAAACAAGGCTATGCGAACTGAAAAAACTGAGTTAAAAGAAAAATATAGCAGGGGCAAAGTAACAAAGCAAATAAAAATGGAATGAGCATAATTTATAAGGAGGTGTATCCTGTAGAAACTGAAATAGGAACAGCATAAATCATTTTGTTGCAAGTCCACTTAATTCTTCTGATACTAAATCCCATTCTAGTTCTGAACCAAATGAACGCTATAAATTAAGCCAATAAACTCTTGATATATTTGCTTCTGTGCAGGCAACTAGCTAGGATGCAGGCTGATAGAAAGAATGAAGATTGTCAAGAAGGTAAATCTAATAAAATACATATTCTGTTGGTTGTGGATAGGATGCAGAGGTTCAAATACATTGATTGAAATTTCTGGTTTAGGGAATTATCTGTTATACAAAGCATCCTCATGTTTGCTTCTACAAAGGTGAACTTGGTGGCTGGAGGTTTCCAAACATCCTGTGCATGGAACAACTGGTTTCTGCTGAACCATGTTCAAGCTTTAAAAAAAAAAAGCACATTTCCAGTATTTTAGTTTATATGAAGCACAGAGGCTGTTTTTTCCAGGCAGAAGTTGGGTGGCAAAGTGAAAGGAGGAAGGGAAGCCTCTCAGAAGATTGGGACAGCTGGAGACATGCTGTGAAGAGAAGGAGGGATCGGTTGACAGGTTCATGGGACATGTCCCTGGAGCTGCAGAGAGGAAATGAGGAGCATTAAACTTCAACCTTTCATTCTTGGCCCAGTTGAATATTGTTTCATCTGAAATCTGGAACACCAAAGCATTTTGGGATTTCCTTGTGCCAAAATGTGACTTCAGAGTTTTTAGTAAACTTATGAGTTTGATTAATAATTGGTTAATAATCAGCCCATGCTTTTCATATTTTTGGATGACAGAATAAATAAGTGTGCTTTTTTGTCCCCTCAAATATTTTCCTACGTATTATTTTCAGCCTGTTGTACTAAAGCATATACCCTAGAACAGCATTTCTTAAAGTGTGGTCCCCTGGGGCTCCTCCAAGACCCTTCCAAGGGTCCACGAAATCAAAATTATTTGCCAGATGTTGAAGATATTTACAAAAATTTAAAACAATGTCACTCTTCTCACTAATTTTTATTTGTTAAAAAATAGAGGGTTTTTTTTTAATGAAAAATATTTTATGTTAATATCTGAGTTTAATATTGTTATTTTTACATGATTCAATAAATAAATATTCTATGAGTGCATCAGTTTTATTTTTAATATGGTAAATATCGATAAATATAACCTATACAAACAAAAGCTCTTTTGGGGTTCTCCATAATTTTTAAAATTGGAAAGGGATCCCAAGAGCAAAAAGTTTAAGAATCACTGCATTAGAAGTTTGGAGTATGTTAATTTAAAAGGATTTAACTGTGTAAATGAGTTTCTGAAAGGGAATTTGGCAGTAAAAACTTTAATAGGGTTTCATAACTTTAGAAATTAGATTGAATTAAAGGTACGGTAATAATGAATTCTGCTTTGAAAGGAGTAAAGGAGGCAGAAGTGTGTAAATTATTTTAAGAAGTTTCAGAGAAACTTTACAGCAAAAAGCAAATTACCAAAGTAAGAAGGTTAAATAATATTGTGGTCTGGAAAAAGTTCATGGTGGAGATGTGATGCTGAAACTGAAAAGTAGAGTCAAAGCTATCCATGCCTGATGAGGGAGGGAGGGAGAGATAAGTTTTATTATTTGTTTTTGCTTTTATTTAAACTATCTGTCAAAGGTTTGGAACCTCAACTGCCCGGGTAGGCAGAAATGTACAGGTAGTCCTTGCTTAACAGTAATTGGGAGCAGAATTTCTGTTGTTAAGTGATGATAAAGCATGATGTCACGTGACTGCATCACTTAGCTACAGCAATCCTCGCAGTCCGCGGTGCCATGGTTAAGCGAAAAACACGGGTTCATACGTGAGGACTTATGTGACTGCGACTTGCAACTTCCTGCCAGCTTCCCACAAGCAAAGTCAGTGGGGAACCAGCTGGAAGTTGCAAGTCCCAGGCGGCACGCAAGCAGGCCAGAGGTGGATGAGTACCACAGGGTGAGGCAGGGTGGGTGCTGCCTGAGGGCATGCGGGCTGGGGAGGGGGTGCTGTGGCGCAAGTATGCGCTATGGAGCAGGAGATTCCTGGGAATCTCTGTAGTGGGCTCCTTGGGGAAAAAGCGGGAGTGACTTGCAACCTTCCCTGCTGCCTTCTCCATTGACTGCTTTTAGGAAACCAGCAGGGAAGTCGCAGATGGTGATCATGTGACTGTAGGATGCTGCAACCATCATAAGTGTGAGCCAGTTACTAAGTGCCCAGATTGTGGCCACAGGGGTGCTGCACTGGCCAGAACTTTGAGGACCAGTCATAAGTACCGCTCGTTCAGCACCGTCACAACTTTGAACGATTGCTGAACAGGTGGTTGTTAATCAAGGGCTACCTGTACTTTCATTCATGTAGTGTCAAGCTCCTAAACTTTTCTGATTTCCCACCACCATGGTAACCCTTAATACCTTGTGCTATGCCATTCAAGAAATTCCTTTTACAGTCAAGATAAGTCAGCTTTGTGAAAGGTTATATAGTAGAATGCAGTAGGAAAAGGGGATTGGAAAAGAAATGTACTCTTTTAGATACAAAGTTATTTCATTTTTGTGTTAAATAGCATTTTTTTGGTTTTGTTTTAATTGAGAAAATCACTCTTAAACTGGAATGTAACCAATTAATTACTTGAATGAGTAGGTGGAGGGAATGTGTCAAATTTAAAGATGATTGTTATTTTGTGGGGAGCTAATATTCTTGAAGACAAATACAATTTTAAAAAGATCTCAAGAACATATAGGTTGAAAATGACGGTGTAATTTAACTGAGACTATGCAAAGTTCCTTAATTTAGGAAACAAGCTGCATGCGTAGGTATGATAACACGGGGGTACTTGTTTGATAATAGTATGTGTGAAAATAATCTTGTGATTATAGTTGATCACAGACTAAATAAGAATTAGCTGTGTGATTTGAGTGTAAAAAGTTAAGAGCAGTGTTAGGCTACATAAACAGAAGTATATATATATTTATGAGTTAATATCTATTCTTGTAATCTAGCAAACTAATAAAGAGAACTCTTTATTTTGCTTTAGGAGCTATAGTTCCTGTAACCAGGTCACTGAAAACAGGAGTAGATGTGAAGCCTGCAGAACGTGTTGCAGAAGAAAATGGGGATGTCGAAGTCCGTCGCAGTTGCAGAATTAGACAAAGTCGCTATAGTACTATGAACCAGTCGGTTCTGTTTGACAGGCTAATTACAAAGTAAAGTTGTTTATCTTTTTCATGGCCTTTCCTCCATATAGTTTTATCAGTGTTTTCTTGAATACATCTGGCATGAACTTTTATGAACACATGGGACCTTGCTGCCTCATTTATGTTTGTAGTACTCTTATATTGTGAAGGATTAGTACGTCAAGAGGAATAACTTGAGCAGATAAGGAAGTCTGCAGTCCCAAGGAAGAATGGCTGGTAATGAATGTGAGGAGAACAGGTTCTATCATAACCTGTATTTTGTACAGAATTATTGTATTACAAGCCCATGGTTTGGTTCCTCATCCAACTACTTTTTCACATAATTGTTTACTTCTACAGAAATAGGAAGCTCAGTTGATTAATGGGTCTTGCTTCTTGTATATTAGAAGTGGGCAAACTTTTCGGAAGGCCACAAAATGGATAGGGTCACACCACATGTAGAGTCAGAGGTATGCTTCCAGGGGCAGTTCTTTGCTTTTAAAACATACTTTTAAGGACTAAACAGTGCAGTGCCTATGGGCATCAGCGTTTCCAAGACATTTTGTTTGATGTTGTAGGTCCTTACATCATCTAATAAAATAAAAATAAATAGGATGCTGGAATGTTGCAAAGCAAACACCAATTTCTAATTTGCTGATTTGAGCATGGACTATTCTGGAGAACTCTGGAATATTCCACCGCTACCCACTGACTATGCTCTTCTGGGAGTAATTTGGCACGTTTCTGAATTTAGTTCTCTGAATAGGAAACAGCTGGAGATGTCTTGAGGGTGGTTTTAGAATTTTTCTAGGTTTTGCACATCCACATTACTCACCTTCTGGTAAATGGGTGTTTATGACTAATCATACCCACCATGATAACCATTTTCTGAGGGTACCCATCACATGCTCTCAAAATTCCAAATATACCCCTATTGGAAAAGATTACATACACCTACACTACAATCCTCCCTCCCCTCCCCCCCCTCCCCAAAATGGCAGGAATTTTTGCTTTTAGTTTCTATGATGGAAGGAGCTGCAAGGTTGAGGAAGAGGGGCAGAGCCTTCTGAAATGGGCAGCATGCAAATAAAATAAATAGGGCTATTATAATTTGTCTCTTGATGTACACAGGCCTGAGCCTGCTTTTTTTTTTTCCCCCAAAAAATTAGCTCTAGTTTACCATGAACTGAAGACACAGTATTGTGGCATTCTTTGTTTAACTGATTTCTTTGTTAATATTGTTTTGTTTAACTCTATGTTGCATACTTTGTCAGTACTGCAGAAGCTGTGCTACAAAAAATGGATGATATGAAGAAGATGCGCCGTAGACGAATGATGGAAGACCTTGGTGTGTTCAATGGTAGAGAAGGAGTAAGTGCGTGTCCATATTGTGGAGATACCAATATTTTTTATTGCTTTTGCTTTGATAAAGAGTTTGAACACAACCTGAGCAAATTGTATGTCTTCAGAAGAGGCCACCTTTCCCTCCCTCCCTCCCTCCCTCCCTCCCTCCCTCCCTCCCTCCTTCCTTCCTTCCTTCCTTCCTTCCTTCCTTCCTTCCTTCCTTCCTTCCTATTTGTCACTGCCCATCTCACTGTGACGTGACTCTGGGTGGTTTGTGGAGTGACTCTGGTTTATAGAATGACTCTTTCTAACAGCAGGAGCATTTTTTTCCCAAATTATTGAACTAGATGTGCTATTTGTAAGGCTTTGGAAGTGGCTTTCAGTTATCCCTGCATCCTCAAACTAGATCAGACCAAAGGCCACACACATGTGCAGACAACCACTAGTGGCTTCTGAAGCAGCTGTGTGAGATTTCAAATACAGCTCAAAAAGATGTGCCTCTGTGCATTATGAAATACCTTTCTCAACAGATTTGCACAGCCTTAATAGTTCTGATTTGAATTATTGTATCTACTGGAATTGATATGGAAGCATCATGTGATGTTGGGTTACTTGAATGAGCTATTATGCTATTTCCAGGGGAACCTTGATATGTACTCAAGAGGAAAACCAGCTATCCAAAGAACTGATGAAGAAACCTCTGACAATCAGGATGGAAGTGCAGGTTATTGTGCTGCTTTTATTTCTTAGAACTGTGCTATCATGTATGAAATTTGAAGTGTGAGCATGTAAAGAGAGTGAGAGACATACATAGGAAAATGAATGAAAGAGCACTATTCGTGTTTTGATTTAAACTTTTGAGAAGCGTTTGGTTAGCTTTTATAGGAATAACTTAATAGAACAGGCCTTGATCTGATTACCATAGCTCTTCTTATGCATTGATTATCCAGCGTTTTCAGGTAACCAGCGGTGGTCCTTTCGGGATTCACTACACTTTTGTGTATGTGTGTGTGCACGCCTGCCTTCAAGTCAGTCTTGACTCCTGGCAACTGCCTGGACAAGTCCCTGTAGGGTTTTTTTGGCAAGACTTTCAGAAGTGGTTTGCCATTGCCTCCTTCCTAGGGTGAGAAAGAGTGACTGGCCCAAGGTCACCCAGATTGTTCTGTGCTTAAGACAGGACTAGAACTCATGGTCCTCCTCCATGGTGCCTTTAACCACTACACCAAATTGGTAGAACAATTTGTGATGTATTTCTTCAGAATCTCTTCCAAAGCAGTGTGATCTCAGAGTGCTGGCAAAATCATTTACTGTCATTAAAGCTAGAGATACCAGTCACAGCACTACACCTTATCACTGTGGTATGTTCTTTTCATGGAAAACCTGGGGAGAAAAGTAATATTTTTTTCAGATATACTATCTCTGTTTTCTCCAGATCATTATTGAAGCTTTGAGGTGGCTCCAGATTGGATCTGCTTTGATTTGGACGTTGAAAGCTGAATTATTCCAGAAAAAAATAAAACTGATAACATATATGTTCCTAGTGGAAATAGACAATAAAATTCCATGTAGTAGTTGTAAAATCTGATATAGGTTCAGAAGATTCTCCTTTTATTAAACTTAGAGCAATTTATTTTCTTTAATTAGAATCTTCAGAAGAGGGTGAAGACCAAGAAGATGAAGATGGAGAAGAAAACCAAAAGCGCTATGATCTTCGACAGCGAAAAACTGTTGTACGTTATCAGGCCTCGCCAGAAAGTAGGTTTCCTCTATACCATTCCTGGAAGTTTTATTTATTATAAACATGCAAACTTCCAAGATCAAAATATCTATTTAATGTGTGTTGATGTCAGACCAAACACCCCATATACTGAAGTTTTTTTCTGAGTTGAAGGCAAAAGGAGACATTTTATTCCATCTTGTTCTGAGGTCCATGATTAGGTTGTTGTTTTTTTTAATCGTCCAGGTTATGGAAACTTGGAAAAGGCATTAGCCAATAAATCAGCAGTGACAGATTCTATTCCTTCTGCTGCTGCTTGGAGCCAAGGAGGATGAGGGTGAGGGAGAGTTGGTTAAGCACATATTCAGAGATTGAAAATATTGTTTTGGTCATAAGGAAAAAAGGCCTCTACTTGTCTGGTAAAAACTGCAGTTTTAAAATTATTTTGTGGAAGTTAGAGCTTGTGATTTGTAATGTTATACTGTTCCTATGTGGTATGCTTTCTTTTTCATGGGAGATTTCCAAATGCAAAAGCATATTTGTGGATTTCATACAGGGTTACTGGGCTTTGTGTTTGGAGGCTGAATCAAAGACAAAAGTCTGTATTGTGCAACCATGTTAATTAGGAAGATGCTTCAAGCCTGGAACCAGAAAATTTTGGTTTTGCTTTTATAACCTTGATCATGGCTATTGAAACGAATTCATTTGCCTCTTTGTTGGGCTTGGTTCTGTGATTGTGCAGACAGACCAGATTGCTAGAAACATACTTAATTGTTGGTTCTGTTGCTTGCTATGAAAGTTTTAAAAAACAGAACATTCCAAGTTTGATTTTTTGTTTGGTTCATATGTTCCTTATTTGTGGTTGTGAATATATTACTTGGAAAAGTTTCATAGTGCTATAAATCTGTTTTTCTTTTGTTTTGGTGGGGGGGTGTGCCATCTTATCATTATGCCATGCAGTTGTACATCTTTTTATTGTGTAATTTTTCAGCAGATGCTGCCTGGATTTAATTTCTGACTTTTTCATATTAAAGGAACGAAGTTAACAAATGAACTTTGTTCAAGTTAACGTTAAGCATATTTGGCTTTTTGTAAAAAATGGATGTTGCCATATGCTTTCTGATTCTTTATTGTAGAAGCAAGAATATTAACTTTCTTTTAAAAAAAATGCTTTGATACTGTTAACAGAGCCCAGGCATCCAAGGAAACCTAAATTATTTTATCATGATGCGGCCTCTCCAGTAAGGCGAAGATTTCCCTTTAGTCCTGCAGGACCACGGAGCCCTTTCTGTAAAAAGATAAATAGGTATGGTTTTTGTGCAAGAGATCAGTATTAGTAATGCTTCAGATGTTCCTTGAATCCTATAATTATTCATTCAGCAAACAGTGATTATAGGATAAACTTCATTGTCCCTGTGTTGCTTACTTGTAAGCATAAATATCCATCAGCATAAAGTACCGTATTTTTCCGACTATAAGACGATACTTTTTTCTAAAATCCTTACCCTAAAAATTGAAGGGCGTCTTATTCAAGGGAGTCAGCGAGGAGAGAACCGCGCGGTGGCAAAACTGCCCATACTTTGTTTCTGCAGAGAGGCTTCCTCCTATTGCTAGCCTCCAATCACGAGTGAAATAGCTTGTCTCCCAAACAAACTTCCTCCAATCACGAGCCTTATGTAACTGACGTCAGCTGATGCTGAACAAACCAATTAGAGGAAGGCTGTCTGCAGAGAGAAGCTATCGGCAGTTTCACTCATGCTTGAATGTAATCAGTTATGCAAAAGAGCTTGGAAATAGAGCTGCAGAGAGACGGTTTGGACCTCCTCCCACCGAGTGTATCAGGTAAATGTTACCTAATTACTAAATAAAAATGTGTTCTGCACTATCTTTAAAATATTGATTTCTTAATTTGGGGTTGGAAAAGTGGGGGGCGTCTTGTACATGGGGGCGTCTTATTGTCGGAAAAATACGGTAGGTAGAAATATACTGGCTTTGTGTGGATCTTAATGAAGATAGTATCTGAATTTAACCTGGTAACGTGTCTATATATAGTGGCACATATTGAAAATCTGTGGGGATGCCTTTCTCAAATTTAAACCTCTTTAAAATTTAAAAATTTTATGATAATGTTAAACTGTTGCAAATTATATGGGTTGGCTTGAAATGTGGTGGCTTGCTGTAAATTAAGCTAAAATCATTTACCTCTGTAGACTCAGAAGCTATTTTGTAGCTTTGATTTTGACTGAAAGCATTAAATGGTTTAATACTCAACGTACACATCTAGAAAAAGTGATTACCTACTTGAGTATTAAAGAAAAATCTAAGAAATTATGTGTTATATTTTGTTTGCTCTGAATCTTTTAACATTTTTCCTTCTTATTTGACAATATGATTTTGAAGTTGACTAGATAACATAACTTCATGGAAAAGAATTGCAGGTAGTCCTCACTTACCAACCTCAATTGGGACTGGCAACTCCTCACTTACCAACCTCAATTGGGACTGGCAACTCCATCACTAAGCAGCATGGTTGTAAAGTGAAAAATCATGTGACTGTGACTGACTTAATGATAAAAGTTCATCAGTTCTGTCTGCAGCTGTTAAGCGAATCACCCGCCGTCGTTAAGTGTGACGTCATGTGACTGGTACTTCCTGCCAGCTTCCCCATTGACTTTGCTTGTTGGAAACCAGCTGTGAAAGTCACAGATAGCAATCACATGACCACAGGATGCTGTGACTGTCATAAATGCACACTGATTGCCAAGCACCTGAATCATGATCACATGACTGTGGGATCCTGCGATGGTCTCCTTATATTTTTATGTTCTCCTTATAATGTAGTTTTCAAAAGAGAATGATTTGGTAATGTGGTTTACACATTGTGCGAAGTCAAATTTCAGTTTGTTAGTTGGTTTAAATTAAAATTATGCTATGCTTGTCAGTCTAACAAATACCTAGAATGTTTGTCAAAGTGACTAACCATAGCTATGTATCCAACCAAGGCAAATGCATGTAAGAAATCTAACAAAAGGGTTCCAAGTACAATTCCTCTTTATTCTCCCACCCTTTTCTTACCCAGCTCACCCACTCATATCCACACTCATATTCAGCATATATTTACTAATATCTTAACATTTGCAATACATGCATATTCATATTTATTTTTTAAAAAACAGACGAAAGCATGCAATTCATAATAGCGATTCCACATCTTCGTCATCGTCTGATGATGAACAACGTTTTGAGAGACGTAGGAAGCGAAGTCGCAACAAAGCACTGAGCAGGTATTCACTCAAAATTGGTGGTTTATCTTTTCTGGAGATTAAATTGGGGGATTGTGTCTAAAATATTGTCAGTGAGCAAATGATGAATTCTGGCTTTCCATAATTAAATGTATCTTGCTACCAGGATTTAACAATTTTTCATCACCTTGGACTTGTATAGTAACTGATATGTAAAACAGGATAGATTTCAAATTTAACATTAATTATGTTTTTCATGGTTTTTATGGTTTGTTTGTTTTTCATGGTTTTTAACTTTGGCTAAATTAACTGCACTTTCCACATAGATACTTTCAACAACTATTGATTCTCATATTAGGTGCCTTCCACTAAATTTTCAAAAAGATGAGTTGAAGGGAATCCACAGAGATCGAATGAAAATTGGAGCAAGTCTGGCTGATGTTGACCCAATGCAAATAGACACTTCAGTAAGGGTTTAATGTCTTGATTTCCTACATAAAAATTGGATGTAGATGACTTTCTCTTTAAAATTAACATAGCTTGATTGATTGATTGATTGATTGATTGATTGATTGATTATGCGACATCAAGTCATTTTCAACTCCGAGCAACCACATAGATTGAGTTGTTCTTTAGCATTCTGGTAGTAAGTTTAAAAGAGATCTGAAGATACCATAGCTAATCTTTAGCTTTAACTTTAGCTGTTATTTTTATGATTTTCATTTGTTGACTATCTCCCTTTCTAGGTACGATTTGATAGTGTGGGTGGACTCTCTGATCATATTTCAGCTTTAAAAGAGATGGTAGTTTTCCCACTACTTTATCCAGAAGTGTTTGAGAGATTCAAGATTCAGCCTCCAAGGTAGTTTCTTGGGATAGTTTCTTAATTCAAGATCACTTTACACAAGATCACTTCTTAATAATTATCACATTGATACACTGTTTAGATCAATTTGTGTAGCAAATTAAAATTGACAAGGTTTACTGTATGTATGGAACAGTAAGTCACAATTGTTTACAAGAAATAAACATGAATGTTCTAAGCTTATATTAGATGTATAGAAGAGGTACCCAAGCTTTAAAGAAACCTGAAAGTGTCCTTGAATTATTTTTGTGTAAAGTTTTGTAATTTCAAAATTATCACCTTATTTATAGCCAGACTTCCACAAGTGATAATGCAAAATATAAACAGATCATAATTAAGAGAGACCAAATTAAGAATCAGCAAATAAGAAATCATACTATTTACAGAGGTTAAAAAATTGAAGTAAAAGTATCTGGATGAGGGAGCAGTCCTAAATGCTACGTATGGGATTTGCATTTGTTGGGAAACTGTTGTTCAGGGTAGCTTCAGTTAGACCACCATCACCCCAGCATCCCCCTAGAAATTATGCAGGCTCTCCCCTTATTCTTTTTCTGAATTAGCTTCATTGCTGGGGACATTCTCTGACTGTTTAAAGAAGGAGGCTTTTGGTTTCCACTGTTCTTTTTGCATGTTTATTTATCATATTATGGGAAATCCATTAATTTTACCTCCTCCTCAAGCATCATAGAGATTCATTAAATGCTGCAGCCAATTGATGATCTGGGTTTCAGTTCATTCTGAGGCATATACAGTGGTACCTCGGTTCACGAACTTAATTCGTTCCGCGACTCTGGTCGCGAACTGAATTGGTCGTGAACCGAATCAAATTTTCCCATAAGGTTCAATGTAAATACGGTTAATCCGTTCTGACCCCTACGAATTTGGTCGCCAACCGATTTTTGATCGCATCCCGAATCAAATTTCCCTATAAGGTTCAATGTAATTACGATTAATCCGTTCTGAACCATATATATTTTTTTTTTAACCGCAAAAATATGACACAAAGTACAGTACGAAGAGAGAGAAAGCTAACCTTGCTCGACACGACTTCTGGCGTGGAGGACAGGAAGGCGGGTGGGGAGGCGGTTACTGCTTGGAGGGAGAGTCCCCCTCCCTACAGGAAGCCGCGACCACGTGTCACGGGAGGGAAAATGGCTGCGGATCCTGTTCGTGACCCGATCCGGCGTTTGCGAACGGAGGCAAAACTTTGCGAAAGGAGCTGTTCGTGAACTGAATTGTTCGTGAACAGAAGCGTTCGTGAACCGAGGTACCACTGTACTGTGATGTCTGCACCTGTTCCTAGAAGTCCTGAAATCAGATAAGGATGCATACCAAAAACCTGTAGGCTATTTCAAAGCAATTTAACATAAGCAAAGCATATTGCTTACTGCAAATCTAAAACTTGGATTGTTGTTGCTACTCTTCAGAGCCATGCTTGATTGTAAATTGTGAGGCTGGCTTGAGAAGCCTTAATTTTATTGAATAACTTCCTGTCAGTGCTAAGAGAAAGGATAGCGTAGACAGTGTTCAGGAAATTGAAATGACAGTACGTAAGATAGAGATGATTAAAGTTGCTAGCTTCTTTATTCTTGATAGCATGCATGGCCCTATTGCTCTACCTTCCTCTCCTTTCATGATCCTTTCTGTAATGTTGGCAAACAGTGAGTGTATTGCTTTAGTGTCCAAATGCACCATTGCCATCTCTGAGTTCTTACCTCATACAAGAGGAAGTTCACGGAAAATCCTGCAACAGAGCTTTTGACTCCATAATCATGGACAAGGATTTCCCCTTGGTGTCTGGCTTGTTAAATTAGAACCTAGAGATTTGGGAATCTGTTACAGGAAATTTGTAGGTCCTTAACTACAATCTTCAGGTGCCCAATGGAATTTCAGATGGAGACAATAATGGGTATTTTCTGAGATCTCCCAAGTAGGTATATGTAAAACCTAGCATTTGGGAAATTCTGAAGTGCTCAGTTTCTCTTCTTATGCTTATCTGACTGATCTACAGTTGGGTCAGTGGTTTTCCAGAAGTTAAACTTCAAAACAAGAAGTGGGATTTCTTTCAGTTCAGATGATTTAACTTCTGGAAAACTGCTGGAACAATACTGGAACAACAAAAGGTAACTTACGGGCATCAATATCCCCAACTATCTCTGTTACTGCAAGTAATAAAATCTTGTTTCTTAAGGTTTTGATAGAGCCAATGAGGATATTCTTGTGTCTGTGAGAACGAATGCCCTGAACCTATTGCATTTTGTCACCATTAAGGATATGATTATTAATTAGCATGCTCATATTTCCAGGTTCACAGGCATCAATATTTATCAATAAGAACATCAGTGTAATAAGTTGTGTACCTTTCATGTGCTACTTGTGGATTTTTCTTAAAATCTGGTTGCCAAAGTCCTAATGATGACATGTAAAATAATTAGGTGTAGTATGCTGAAATAATTACTTTAACTGCAAGTTTGAATTCTTACAGGGGCTGCCTCTTCTATGGTCCACCAGGTACTGGAAAAACTCTTGTTGCCAGGGCACTTGCTAATGAATGCAGTCAAGGAGACAGAAGAATAGCATTTTTCATGAGAAAGGGTGCTGATTGTCTCAGTAAATGGGTAGGCGAATCTGAGCGACAGCTTCGTCTGCTATTTGATCAGGTAATTTTGCTTTCTTTGTGTGTTGTGTTCTGTACAGCTATTTGAATCATGATTAATTTGAACTTTTCTTTTAGGCCTTTCAGATGCGTCCTTCGATTATATTCTTTGATGAGATAGATGGCCTTGCTCCTGTACGGTCCAGTAGACAAGATCAGATTCACAGGTATGTACTTTGTAATTAAAAACGATAGTTTTTCAAAATGTATTTGAACTTAAATATGACTTGGGTTAAATTCAAAAGACTGTACAGGATAACCTGACCTTGGATCCATTCTATTTTGGGAAAGCTAGGACAGAAACAGTTAAAATGAATAACTACAAGTAATCTTAGTATTTAGCTATTTGCCTTACATAAAGTTCTTTTGATCAAATAATATGCATATTCCAAAATCTTATAGCTTTTTCTTTGATTCATTAAAAATATAGTAAAAAAAATAATGTTGCAAAAGAAAAATACAGTATGTCTGCCATTTCCTTTATAGTCTAATATTATTTTAATAATAATTACATGAAATACTTTACCGTTATAACTAGCCCTGAGAAATATGTAGCTTGAACAAGATTGAGTTCCCTCCTTCTTCCACTCACATTAATGGAGTGAATTTTTTTTTGTTTAATTCAAAGCTTCATTTGAATTTTAATAGTATATACTACTGTATATACTGGAAATAGATTTCCAGTACAACCTGGAGCTTATGGATATATCCAACCATCCATGAACATACAGTGGTACCTCGGTTCACGAACTTAATTCGTTCTGCGACTCTGGTTGCGAACCAAATTGGTCGTGAACTGAATCAAATTTTCCCATAAGGTTCAATGTAAATATGGTTAATCCGTTCTGACCCCTACGAATTTGGTCGCCAACCGATTTTTGATCGCGTCCCGAATCAAATTTCCCTATAAGGTTCAATGTAATTACAGTTAATCCATTCTGAACCATATGTTTTTTTTTTTAAACCGCAAAAATATGACACAAAGTACAGTACGAAGAGAGAGAAAGCTAACCTTGCTCATCGTGACTTCTGGCGTGGAGGACAGGAAGGCGGGTGGGGAGGCGGTTACTGCTTGGAGGGAGAGCCCCCCTCCCTACAGGAAGCCGCGACCACGTGTCACGGGAGGGAAAATGGCTGCGGATCCTGTTCGTAACCCAATGCGGAGTTCGTGAACGGAGGCAAAATTTTGCGACCGGAGCTGTTCATGAACCGAATTGTTCGTGAACAGAAGCGTTCGTGAACCGAGGTACCACTGTATTTCAACTGTGACATTTTCCGTTACTTTCCTCTTATGCTTCGCTATTTCCATTCTATTGAACAGTGTTTGATGATAAACTCTTAAGGTCATACATGAAAGTATGAAGTATCTGAAAATCCTACAGTATTAGCTGAAGTGACTTCCATTTGCAGGTTATTGTATGTTTTCTGGCTTTTCTATGTTACGGTCTAATGAAAAAAATTCTGATCTGAATGCACCTCAGCCCTCTAAAATAAAGATGAAAACCTGCAGTTTTACACAAGCTTGTACAGATTCCTTCAAAAATGGTTAAACTGTAATTTTCTACACCAACCCATTAGTAATAAGAAAATGCAAAAACGAACTGGTTTGTTTCTGGAACATTGTTTTGTGCCAGAATGGACCAATTCATGTTGTAGAGGTGATTTGTCTGTTTTGGGGCTGGGCTGTGTCCAGAAAAAAATACTTTTTGTTACAGATTAATAGACTTCCAGAAACACTTACTTACTTATTTGAAAGATTTGTATGTCTGGCCATCTTAAACAACTCTGGGTAACTCACAACAGCAGTAAAACCCAATAACTATAAAACATAACAATAAATTTAAAAAAAAATGACACCTTAATCATCCCCTTAGGATGCCCCATAGCCAGCTCCAATTACCCTCATCCTGCCCTGCCCTGCCCTATCCTATCCTAGTACCTGGGTAAAAAGTCAGCTCTTGATACCCTTCTGAAAGGCTAAGAGTGGGGGCCTGCCGAATCACCAGGGGGAAGGTGTTCTATAAGGTAGGGAAGCCATGGAAAAGGCACATTTCTGAGGTCCCACTAGGTGGCAGGATTTCAGGGAAGGGATCTGGAGCGTGTCTATCCTATTTGATCTGGTGGGACAGGCAGATATTCCTAGGGAGAGGCAGTCCCGCTAATAACCAGGTCCCATGCAATGTAGGGCTTTAAAGATAATAACCAGCATCTTGAACTGTACCTGGAAGAAAACTGAGAGCAAGTGCAGCTTGTGCAACAGAGGTGTAACATGGGTGAACCTAGGAACACCCAATACTGTGCATGCCGCTGCATTTTGGACCAGTTGTAGCTTCTGAGTGGTCTTCAAGGGGAGCCCCATGCAAAGTGCATTGCAGTAATCCAAACAGGAAGTGACTAGGGCGTGAATGACCGTGAGCAAGGCCTCCTAGTCCAAGAAAGGACCCCCAGACTGTGCACCATGGGGGGGAAGTGCGACCCCATCCAGAGTCAGAGATGACAAGTCACCAGACCCTGGGGGCCAAAAATCCAGAGCTACTCCGTCTTGCCAGGGTTGAGCCGAAGTTGGTTCCTCCTCATCCAATCCTCACAGCTTCCAGGCACTTGGTCAGCACTGCATCATGGACCGTTCTTACAGTGCTTGGATTGGCCTCTACCTGGAGGTGAACCATGTAATTAGTAATTATATTAACAATATTTATGTATTTGAACACATTTTATTTGTACTTTAAAACAGATTTGCTTTGTGTCCTGGTCTTTTCTGGAAGACAGTCTCTCTGACATGCTATGCAAAACCAAAGATAGTCCCTCTGAAAAAGGTGGTGCAGCCTTGCTCTAAAATCACTTTTAGGGAATTTAAAATATTTTGGATTCTAACCATGTAAAAGATAACATCATGGTTTAATTTTGTTTTTAAGTTCAATTGTGTCCACGTTGCTTGCATTGATGGATGGCTTAGACAATAGAGGTGAGATTGTGGTGATTGGTGCTACGAACAGATTGGATTCTATAGATCCTGCTTTGAGAAGACCCGGACGTTTTGACAGAGAATTCCTGTTTACATTACCAGATAAAGATGTAAGAAATTCCATTTCTTATACATAATTAAATTCAGCTTACCAAGATGGAGCATTGTATAGTGCAATAAACATTAGGCATACAAAGCAGCATCTGAATGTAAATCGGTTCTTCCATTAGGGATTGGAACGAATTGAATTGAACTGAATGTCTATAGTTTTTACTGTCACAAAAGAATCAAGTTGATGTTGCGCAGAGTGAGATGGTAGCGTTTTTATAATAAATACATTTCATGTGTTCTCTGTTTTTATTTTTCATTTGGTCCCTCGCCATAAATCAATGAAGTAAACTTATGTGGAGTCCTTGGGGTTCTCTGAGCTTGGTTGTTTTTTTGCAAACATTTTGTTACCCGACTAGGTAACATCTTCAGTGCACTGAAGATGTTACCTAGCCGGGTAACGAAATGTTTGCAAGAAAACAACCAAGCACAGAGAACCCCAAGGACTCCACAGTTCAACGCTGAGCTATACCTGTTCACTTCTATTAGTAAGCTTATACGTTATCTTCTGCTCTGCCAACCACTGCATGCCTGCTCCTCTTTAATATTTAAATGTAAACTTCCCCAGTCCAAAAGATCCAAGGCAGCATCAACATCAGCTCCCCAACTCTTTGAAGCCAACTCTTTGAACTTCTGCTGCATGTTCTTCTTAAATTTGCTGCTAAAAGGGATCTCCTCCCAAGGAGAGAAGTTCTTTTGTTTTGTCTCCTAGAAGAAGAGTTAACCCTATCTTGTTAGCTCCATCAGTCTATCAAAAAACATAATGCATCAGATTGAAATATGTTTCACTATAATTAGTGGAATAGTTTTGTGAAATGCTTAAAAATTAATCTTAAGGTAGTAAAATACTTACGTAGTGCTGGCCTTGCTTTGAATGTCCTAAAAAACTCTTTGCGTAGAAGTAACGCCATTAAAATCTAGCATATGAAGAAAATAATTAGACTAAAAAAGTAATCTGTAGGGCAACATGGGAAACAATCTTATTGCCTCATACTGTAGTTCCATCTAGCTCTGTATCTTCTTTACCACTGTGGGTAACTAAATACCTTTGGGAAGACCACAGACAGTTCTGTCTTCCTTCTTTTGCTCCTGAACAACAGATACTCAGTCTTATACTGCTTCTACACTTAGAAATTATATATAGCTATCATAATTACACTTAAAACACAGAATAGTCCTATCAGTGTTATCTGTTATTTCATTTAAACTAATGTAACTCCTCCTAAAACTTCATGATTGATCTTCCCATTTGTATTTTATTATATTAAATGAGATTATATATAATTGAAATAATCATTTTTTTGTTTTCTTACAATTATTTTAATTGTAAGCCCATTGAACGTCCAAGTACTGTAACATATTATGGATTTGCATAATAGGCTTATAATACTGACAGTCCCATTTTTCAATCTGTTTTAAAATTCTAATATTGGAGCTATGTTTCTCATAGCTGCTGCAATTCTTCTGCTTATTTCTCTAGTTTGAGAGATTTTTCTGAAAAATTTCACTGTGCTTTTGAGTTTTTATCTTGCATGAATATGAAAATATCATAAAGCTTACAGTCTGTTATCTCTTTCCAAAGTAATTTTATTCAACTGTTGAGTACAGTAGCTTTCCTCTATTTAAGAATCTGGTGTTAATGTAAGCATAGAGCATTTATGGATAGGAACTAGAATAGTTAAAAGATATCTGTAAAGATTAAGAAAGCTTAAAGGTTTTAAAAAAAATATTTATGCTTCTAGGCAAGAAAGGAAATCCTTAAGATCCACACACGAGAATGGACCCCTAAGCCATCAGAAATGTTTTTGCAAGAGTTAGCTGAAAAATGTGTTGGTAAGAACAGTAATTCAAAATATTTTGCACTATCCATTTCCAAAGAATATTGTTTTGTGTAGTTGCTTGGAAATAGTGCTTTACGTATTTTGCTTTGAGCTGATTTTTGTAATTAATTATTTAGAATATATACAGATACATGCCTTGCACAAGTTAATGGCAAACATCTTCTCTGAGTATTTTATGTAGTGATTAAGGTGCTGGATTAGAAACTGGGAGACTGTAAGTTCTGGTCCTCCCCTAGACATGAAACCAGGTGGGTAACTTTGGGCCAGTTTTTTTCTCAGCCCAACTCACCTCACAGGGTGGTGGTTGTGGGGAAAGTAGAAGATCTGATCCTGTTTAGCTTTTTACGATTGACCAAAGTGGGTATTTCAACCTTCCTGGCTGAAGGAATGGAGTAGAGCACAAAAGAATTGTGGAATTTCAGAGAACTGTTTGTAGTGTTGAGGAACTGCTGTAGGACATAATGGATTTAAGGGTACATTCATTGTGAAATTACATACAGAATTCTGTTGAATGCACTAGGTAGTTAAAGAAGAATCTGCCAAATGTTACAGTATAAAATTGAACAGTTGATGCAGTCAGTAAGTCTAATTTGCTACAGAAATTCATGATGTGCTTTTTTAGTTTAGTGGAATTTCCAATGGGGCAGCTCCTCTAGGATAGTGAAACTCCTTCCATTTCTAATTCAAGCAGTTGGTTTCAGGCAGACAGCAGTACTTGCATGTTTCTAATCTTTATGCTCAGCATCAAAATGCTATTGCATCTCTGCAGTAGATTGTAGCGAAGAACAGTGGATGCACCCCTGCCAAACAGTTGAAAAAGATGTCTGAGACCAAATTTAAATCTTACAGCCTAGTTTCAGTCTTCCACATTGCACTGACATCCTTGGCTCCCAAGAGTACTTTCCAGAGCACTGTTTTCTCTTAGATACAGTGTCTGTCAGCATTGTGTATTATCAGTAACTGAAGAATTGTCCTCATAGTCCAAAGTATTTCACATTGGTGACCACTTTCCTGAAACATTTTCATGAAATAGGAAAAACAGTGTAATCTTTGCCATAAAATGGGAAGAAAGCTAAGAACTGATTGATACTTGAACTGCTAAGAATCCCTTTGCAAATTGTTTAAATCCACTGATGGAAGAAGGGGCTGTGATAAATCAATGCCTTGTTACATGAAGTATTCAGGTATAGTAACATCTTGTTTGTGTATATGTACAAATGTGAAAAAGGAAGTTTATTGTAATTGGTTGATTTAGAGAAGTGAATAGAATTATGGGTGTTTTATGTGAACAAGTAGTTGAAGGTTGGTTGCTGAATACAGTAACAGCAGTATATGATGGACAAGAATAAATGTTTTGTAAATTATTCAACATTGAGCAGGGAGAAAGATAAAGATACCTGTCCCCTTGATTTAATACATTTATAAATAAATGTATAAAAATGCTTATGGTGACCTTAGAAGTGTGTTGGGCTTGTGAATATGGATGTACTTTTGTGTCCAGAGAATGCCTTGCTGTTAGCTAAGGATCTATCAGGCTTTTTCCTAGTGAGCTGAACAGATTAGACAGGAGTATAAGAATTCAGGAATGTCTATTTTATTGAAATGATCTTTACACTTTACTTGACTGCCAGGAGGCAGTGTATCACCAATTTCATCCTTTAGTGTTTAACAGAGAAGATTGAGTGAGGGATTATAAGTTATATATAAATGATATAGCAGAGCAGTTTGGCACACGTACTTAATCTTGGCAAAATGTTTACTAAAGAATGTTGAAGTCCATAAGAGCGTCCTTCTGTCCAATTTGTTATATGGAAATGGAAGTTAGATATGTCAGAAGAACCATAAAAATGAGTTGTATGCCAAAGGCTTGGCATATTTAAGAAGTGTGTATAGTTAAACAAGGGAATCATGAACAAATGAGTGCTGAATGTGGGCTGAATACAAATACTGAGTGACTAGTATGAAAGAAGTATGTTGAGGTGGTTCGGTTGTAGAAGAGAATAAATTAGGAATGAATTGCAAGACATATATGAAGGAAGAGTGAAGGTCAAGAAGATAATAATTGGATGGAGTTGATGAGATCCTTGGAAAGAGGCAAGAAGTTTTTAAAAATGCATTGTAGAAACAATGATGGCTCGCAGGAATAATGGAGGCTTACTAATCTTCTATACTTTATATATATTTTTTTAGTCAGTCTTGACTCCTCACAGCTGCCTGAACTAGTTCCTGCATTTTTCTTGGCAAGATTTTCAGAAATGTTTTGCCATAGCCTTCTTCCTAGGGCTGAGAGAGCAGAACTGGCCCAAAGTTACCCAACTGGCTTTGTGCCTAAGGCACAGTGCCTTTGGTCTGTTGGTTAAGGTACAAGGCTAGAAACAAACTGGCTTTCGTATATAACATTGCTTATTCCAGAAAGGAAGAGCAGTTACTCATGTACCTACTGTTTTTGTGTCCATCCACCAATTTATATATTCCTTTTTGTTTTTTAAGCTTCTCACTTCTTACATCTCTAAGTTGCCCAGGTTGGGAAACACAGCTTTAGAAACTTCTTAAAATAAAGCATTATAGCCAGGTGGATAAAAAAAGATGAGAAAAGATTTCTATATTCAGTTGTAGATCTTGTGATGGTAGATTCTTTATTTCAGGGGGAGAACTTTTCCAATTTCTTACATGCTGCATATATCTTTAAGTGGCTTTAAATTGATTGTTTGGAGACAATTTAATAGAAATGTTTTTCCTTGTAGGGTATTGTGGGGCCGATATTAAGTCGATATGTACCGAGGCAGCTTTGTGTGCTTTGCGTCGACGTTATCCTCAAATTTACACCAGCAGTGTGAAACTGCAGTTAGATATCTCTTCTATTAACATAACTGCTAAGGATTTTGTGGTTGCTATGCAAAAAACTATACCTGCTTCTCAGAGGGCAGTAACCTCACCTGGCCAAGCACTCTCCACAATTTCAAAACCACTGCTTGAAAACATACTGCAAAAAATCATGGAGGTTGTACAAAATGTATTTCCACATGCGGAACTGGCACAAAAAGGAGGGAATAAATCAGGTATTTAAATGCTGATTTCTATTGTTTTGTGAAACAGGATATTTCTTCTAAACTTAGGACTGATGCCTGTATCTGTTTCATTTTAATAAAATATTAGCATTGAAAGACTTTACCTTTTCCTCTCCTCTTTGAACGGGGGGGGGGGGGGAGTCTGCTGCAGGTTGAGCTTTTAGTTGACCAGATTAATTCACAAAAACAATTAAATTCAGTGTATTTACTTGCAGTTCTGGATAGGTAGCTGGTCTTTACAAGTCAGCATGTTTACTATGGAAGTGGGTTTGGTACAAACCAGAGTGTTAGAATATCCTTCCCTAATCCATGTTGTCCAGGTGTGTTAAGAATACAGCTTCTTGAATTTTCAGCCAGCAAGAAGCCCACACAGTCAGAGAAGCTATTTTAGTGGTAATGATTAACAAATTAGTAATAGAATCAAAATGCTGGACAATATTTTAGCATCATTTTTAGCTACTTGAATTAGCCTGAATATTTTAATTGAATTATCTGGTGCAGTCATTGCACAAATTTATCTTTTAATCATCTCAGTCACTCAGATTGGATAGCTACTGTCAAAAGAAAGCAGTGATGGAGAAAGGAATAAGCATGCCCTCTTTTCTAACTAAAGCTCATGCCCTCTGCTTTTTTCTTTTTTGCTATTAAATGATTTCTTGCCAGCATCGATCTAATGATAGGAAAGTATATTGTACAGTTTTATCAGTGGAAGAAAAGTTGATATAAGAAACCAAAATAACATGGATTAGACCCAATAGTTTTGCCAGTAAAACAAATTATCTTGTCTGTTGTTTTTCCATATAACTTTTAGTCCCTTTTTCTCATGATACAGCATGTAAATCCCCTATAGTGGGGAAACGTAGAAGAGTTAAGGACTAGCCTATTTTTTTCTCCACTATAAACTATGTTGTGCTGCTCCAGTCTTTAATGACAATGTCCATGATGCTTAAGAATTTGAAAGTTTTACACTAACTGAGAATCCATTTTACATTTTTAAAGCCTCTGAAAAGTAGGCTCTAGCTTTCTTCTCTGCCAGAACTAAAACGACTTGACCAACACAGCCTTTTCAGACAGCCATTACAAGAAGAAACGCTGCTGCAGCTGAATACATGCTCATGGCCCTTAGTGAATAATTGCTTCCCAACATTAGTCTTCCTGTTAACTATTTTCCAGAGAAACCAATAGAACTAATTAAAGGTTGTGATTGTAATTATATCAAAATTACATGCACATTATATTTTGTGGAATAGAATATAATTTTAAATGAACCAGGTTGTTTAAAATGTAAGAACAAACAAACATCAGTGTCCAAAATTATTATGTACATTTGAGCTGCAATTAAATAGACTAGCACATAATCTTTACCTTGGAGGCCTTTTTTTTTTTCATTATATTTTCACTAGACAGTTGATATCAGGCTTCTTGACAACTTACTCTTTTTAGTTGTTGCCTGTGTTTAAATCAAAAAATCTTAAATTGGCTTTAGAAATAAGATTCATAGAATCCACAGTGAGAACAAAATATCTTAAATTGACCTTAGAAATAAGATAAAATATTCACATGAATATCATGGTCTGTTTTTGTTTCCTTTAAAGGTTTTGCTAATCATGTGTTTGAACCTGACTTGCTATACACTGATGAAGAGGGACCACCAGTATTTGAAACTGGACATTTTCAAAAAGGTTCTGAAAAGCAGAAACTACATTTTCTTAATTTTAATAGGTAGGTGATAGTTAAATTCTTTGCAAAAAACTAATGTTCATTATTTTCATGCATGTTTTAGGGTTTTTTTCCCTACTGAATAAGGTTTATTTGTTGCTTCATGGTCCTTGATCAGTATTAAAATTGAAAAGAAGGGTTTCTCTCATTTTGCAGTGTTTTTGGATGAATTATGAACATAAATATATGAATTAAAACATTGAAAAGCAGAGTGAGGAAAAGGTATTTAGCGATCCTATGACAGATTAATTTTTAGGCAGAAGAGACAGATATTTAGCTTGATATTTTGGTGTGCATATGGGTAATTTATTTTAAAAATATATAGGTTGTGTATGCTTTTGCTCTTTCTGTCAGTTCATGAAAACATTTAGTTATTCAAGCACTACATATATCTATATATGAATGAACTGAAATAATTTATTACATTCTGTACTGTTCTGGTTTAAAAGTGGCACTGAATAGTCAAAGTTTGTTAAGCAAAAAGAAATATCGTATTTTTCCATCAATAAGACGCCCCCATGTACAAGACGCCCCCCACTTTTCCAACCCCAAATTAAGAAATCAATATTTTAAAGATAGTGCAGAACACATTTTTATTTAGTAATTAGGTAACATTTACCTGATACACTCGGTGGGAGGAGGTCCAAACCGTCTCTCTGCAGCTCCATTTCCAGGCTCTTTTGCATAACTGATTACAGTCAAGCACGAGTGAAACTGCCGATAGCTTCTCTCTGCAAACAGCCTTCTCTAATTGGTTTGTTCAGCATCAGCTGACGTCAGTTACATCAGGCTCGTGATTGGAGGAAGTCTGTTTGGGAGACAAGCTATTTCACTCGTGATTGGAGGCTCGTGATTGGAGGAAGCCTGTTTGCAGAGACAAAGTATGGGCAGTTTTGCAACCGTGTGGTTCTCTCCTCGGCTTACTTCCTTGCATAAGATGCCCGTCAATTTTTAGCGTAAGGATTTTAGAAAAATGTATCGTCTTATTGTCAGAAAAATACGGTACTTAAAGTCTCGAGGTGATCTTGGATCCTGCATGTCTGAAAAGCTAATATTTGAGTTGAGTTTGGAGCTCCTTGTCTTTCTTTTTCTTTTAATAGAAATGCTTATCACCAACCAACATCTTACCGACCAAGACTCTTAATAACTGGGAAACCAGAATTTGGACAAGCTTCTCACTTGGCTCCAGCAGTTATACATGCTTTGGAAAAGTTTCCTGTTTATACACTAGACCTTTCTATTCTCTTTGGTGTCAGTTCCAAAACACCTGAAGAAACATGTGCACAGGTATTTCATTATCTTGTACTGTTTAGTTTTTTAAGACGTTTACAAGACAAATGTACATACTGGATGGGAGACTGATTTTTGTAGAGAAAGAATTTTGAGTTACAGTTATTACATAGCTATAATTTCGTCCAATCTTGGTTTCCCAAGATGTTTCAAGCCTCAGTACCTGTCATCCTAGACAATTGGCTATGCTAGCTGAGGCTAAAGGGATTCAAGGTGGACTAGGATGCTAGAGGGGTACACAAAAATAATAATTCTGTTTTTTCTGCAGTCACACATTTTTTAGGACATACGTACTTCTGTTTGTAACATGGTAGAATGTGAGATGGCATGGTCCTTCATCAAGGCAGTCTCTCAGTTTAGTATGGACTGAATGTTTCCTTGTTTTGATAATTTTGTTTAAATTGCTACTGTTCATTTGTTCTAATTTCACAATCTGATATATTTATATTATTTTACTATATTACATCTTGTTGGATGTTTTAGTATGACATTTAATATTAAAATAACATTGCAAAAGCTCAACATATCTGTAGTGGAAGGGCTAAGCCTATAGAGTAGGGGTCTGCTCTCCCAGAAACACTCTGGGTATTCACAATCTCACAAGGTGTAGATAGAATCACGTTTTATTTTTTTAAAAAGATAAAATTGTAGCAAAACTCCTTTTGGTTTTAAATATTAAAATGTGATAATCAGGGTTGGCAAATATAAATTACAGAGTCCTTCTTACTCAGATCTCCAGTAATTGCAAATGAATAGAACAATCAAAATTCAAATGATTCTATTTTACTACCGCTGATTTGTAAAATAAGAGATGCCCTAATTTAGTAATGCAGATTTCTAAATAATCAAATATACCTAAATAATTGTATTTATGCATGGATGAAAGAAGCTGTCATTAAACATCCTTTTCCAGCTTGATCCAGAGACAAAAAGCTACTTAGCAGTACACAGACAAAGAATTCTAATACACTCTAAATTACAGGTAGTCCTCGACCTACAACTATTCAGTCAGTGACCATTCCAAGTTACGATGGCACTAAACAAATAGTGGTTATAACCGGTCCTCGAAGTTCCAGCTGCCTGAGCACCCCCGTGGTCATGTGATCGTGATCTGGGTGCTTGGCAACCCATTTGCCCTTATGACTGGTTGCCAAGTGTCACGTGATCACCATTTGCAACCTTCCCTGCCAGCTTCTCCAGAAAGTCAATGGGAAAGTTGGCAGGGAAGGTCGCAAGTCGCTGGGGTGAGTCTTCCCAACCTGCACACCCTCCCCCAGCCCTCTGCGCTCATGCCATTCCAGCCACTCATGCACCCACGCCACACACCCTGCCCGACCTGCACAGTGCCTCTTGCGCACACCCTCCCCAACCCTCCCTCACACCCTTGCTTCCCTATGCCTCTTGTGCACCCTCCCCAGCTTTCCCCCATATCCCCGCATACCCCCTTGCTCCCTCCTCCACCTGGCAGCAGCCACTTGCCTGCCTGCCTGCCTGCCTGGGACTTGCAACTTCCTGCTGATTTCCCCATTGACTTTGATTGTGGGAAGCCAGCAGGAAGTTGCCTCGCCTAATGAACATGGGATTCAGTTAACGATGATAACGTGGACTGCAGGGATTGCTGTCACTAAGCAATGCGGTTGTGCTTTATGACCACATTGCTTACAGATGGAAATTCCAGTCCCAATTGCTGCTATAAGTTGAGGGCTACCTGTAAACATTTTCCCTATTCCTATAGAGAAAAACAACCATGGAAACTGATGCTGCCTCTCTTCCAGTAGTTACCAAGGAGAACTTCCAGGAATTAGAAATTCCTTCTTCCTGGAGATTTCACTATGAACAGGTTGGAGGAGAATAGATTCAGCTTTTTCCTTCCTCAACATACATCGCTTTCCTTCTGTCAACTTCCCAATAGTTCTGCCCGCAATCTAGGAGGGAAGAGGTTGGCGGTTGGAGAATTTTTCTCTTACATGACAGTCTTTGTCACATCAGAATTGGTGTTGACTGAAACTCAAATAATGTCTCTTGGTCAAAACTTCTCCAGTCTGTTTTTCACAACAATACTTTTTGACTTTAAATAGTAATTTAAAATCCAGAAATCTTGGCAAACTTTGACCGAAGAGTTCAAAATGAACATGCATTTCCATCTTTCAAGCTTGTTATTTTCAAGAACAAGACAAAACAACTTTTGAGCTCCAGTCTCTAGCAGTCAGTTTTCCAAGGGAGGTATGGATCAGATTTGTCAAGCCTTATGTAGCTGGCAAACCAAAGAAGTGAGAACCACACTGATTTCAGAAAGGCATCTTTAATGCTAGCCATGGATAAAAATATAATCTTGAAAACTGTAAGTATAAATTCCTAGGCAGGCTTAATTGACCAAGTCTCTTTAAAATGCTTCATTTCCATGGCTCCACTTCTGGGCTGTGTTGCCGCTTCTCACATTACACTGAACTCCTCTCACCTCCTTCCACAGTCTCTCGTGCATTTAAAAACTTGATTTTGTCAACTGAAGGTCTTCATAATTGGCTAGTTCACAGAATTCTTGGGGAATTAAAAAATATTTTAAATTAAGATCTGTTAAATTACTGGGTAATTAGGAAAGTGGACAACTGTACATTTTCTTTTTGTGATTAAAATGTCTTCTTTTTCTAGTTGATCTGTGAAGCTAAGAGAACAGCACCTAGTATAATATACATTCCAAATATTCATATATGGTGGGGAACAATTGGACATATGTTGCAAGCAACATTTGCTACACTATTACAGAATATTCCGTCCTTTGCTCCTATTTTTCTTCTTGCAACATCAGATACACACCATGAAGCTCTGCCAGATGAGGTATTTGCAATTTGTTCATAGGATAATCCATAATACCTTATCGTAACATATTTTTTCCCTTATTTAGCATCACAATCAAGTTTAGGATAAAGAAAGTAATTTAAAAAATCCTTGCTAATTTGCACCTTAATTTTTTTAAGGGAACAAGTGAAAAAAAGTGTATATGTGTTCACATACATTCCTGCCTCATACCTAAGTGTTACTTGCTTATCAAAAACTCTGTTGTTGCATTACTGCAGCAGAGATCGAGACACTACAACAAACGGCTAAGTTGGCTGAGCATTTCCAACAATTCTATTTTTAATGCTGTCTTTATTTTTGTCAGGCTTCCTGTATAAAGCATTAGTTCAATAGCTCTAGAATTTTGTGAAGCTACTAGATACAGTAACTTCAGTTACCCTTTTTGTTTTATATGTAAACTAAATGATTGTGCATTTTCTTCTCTTGTTAATTTGTATTTTTTGATGACCTAATTCATCTTTTTAGGTAAAGGAATTATTTGTTGATGGTTTTGGAGAAGTTTTTGATGTTCACTTGCCAAATTTTGAAGAAAGAAGAAAATTCTTTGAGAGCTTAATTCTCCATCAAGCAGTTAAACCACCCATATCAAGAAAGAAAGCAGGTAGATGTGCTGCAGTTAAGTTGAATAAAGTTTATTGTAGATGGATTTGTAAATAGCTGCATATTTACAAATCTGCTTTCATTTTTAAGTTTTGCAGGCATTAGAGGTGTTACCAGTAGCAGCACCACCAGAACTGGGGCAGCTGACAGAAAATGAGGTCAAACAACTTGAGGAGCAAGAAGAAGATACTCTGCGTGAACTCAGAATTTTTTTAAGAAATGTGACTCACAGACTTGCCATTGATAAACGTTTCAGAGCCTTTACAAAACCTGTTGATTTGCATGAGGTAACAAGCTGTTAATTTTGTTTCAAAATAATTTGTTTTATTCTATACATTCTATGGTAAGTTTGAATTAAGTTTGAATTTTGCCTAATGTTGCTGTATTGGGTGGAAAAAGTAACGAATGCAGACAAAACTTGTATCAAAATAATAACCTAAATACTACCCAGAATGAATACTGTGAACAGTAAACTTGATTTTAAAATACCAGAATTTGAAACCAGTTTCAGGATGTGTACATCTTCAGTAAAAAGAACAAGAGATCTCTAATCCATTAAAAATGTTCTTTCTCCCCGAGTATCTCACCATTTGATCATAACCTGCTTGGCATTTTCCCAGCTCTCACTTGCATTCCTCTCTCTTCATTTCTACTTTTACCCTCTCCCTTTGTCTTCCCTCTTATTTCTCCTCTTAGTGCCCCTTGTTCATGGGTTGAATCTTTTCCATCTTTCTCATCTCAAAGGAGTTTTGACTTGGGAAGCCTGGGAAGAAGAAAGGCTTTGCACATTTTTTGTGTATCTCCTTTCAAAATATAAATATCAGGAACTCTAAGTCTCAACAGAACAACCTGTACAGTTCTTCACAGAAGTATCTTTTTTGAAAGGTTATATGCTTGACAGATGCTAAAAATTACAAAGATCCTTGATCTGGTCCAGCAGAGCAGTTACTTAGTTTCTGTTGTCCTATTTCCATTAATCTGTTCTCTTTTACTCTATTTTTATATGTCCTATGTCAAGGGTGAGCAACTTCTTTGTGGTTAGGAGCTGCCAGTGATAGAATGATTCCAGCTGAATAGGAGAGAGCAAAATTCTCTGAGAGGCAGGCTACTAGATGAAATAAATGCCTACAGCTTTCCAGAGATACAGTATAAGATATCCTTTTTTCTCCTATTTCCCCTGAAAAGGAAAAATTGGCCTGATTGGAGGGGCTGTCTTATTTTTACTTCAAAATCAGAAAAATTTACACTGTTAAAAATGTTGGTGTTTTGGAGGCTCTAAAATGAGAGCTGGAGTTACACATGGTCCATGGGCTATAAGTCTCCTATCCCAGGTTGTCATAAGTAGTTGGTTGCATTTCCAAAACTGCACAGTTGACTAAAGGATTTTTGTTTTTGTTTTTCCTACCAGTAATTGAATGTAAAATATAATCTGAAAATGTAGGTCAGAAGCATTAAGGCCAACTTTTCAGGTGCTGGCTATTCTTCAAACATACAAAAAATATAAGAACTTTTGTTTATGTCTGAAGGCAAATAATATATTCAGACTTTTTTCTTATAATGCTGTCATAGGTACCAGACTATGTCACGGTCATTAAGCAGCCAATGGATCTTTCAACAATTATTTCAAAAATTGATCTTCACCAATATCTGTCTGCCAAAGATTATCTAAAAGATATCGATCTTATCTGTAGCAATGCATTAGAATACAATCCTGATAGAGATCCTGGAGGTAAGCCTTAATATGTATATAAGCATGCTATTATATATTACGTTAAATAAGCAGATGATGTTTTAAAAGCCTGCTGTATACAACTTGTTCTCTATCAAGTTAAAAAAGAAATTAGAGTAGTGCAAGACAGAGCCTAAATAGTACCACTAAAAGTACCATTAAACTTCCTACTAACCATTCATTAAGCTTTTACAAACTTTTCTCTGGAACTATTAATTTCATCACAAAGTATTTTCTTGTGTATTCATTTTAGATCGCTTGATTAGACATAGAGCCTGTTCTCTGAAAGATACAGCATATGCTATAATAAAGGAAGAAATGGATGAAGATTTTGAACAACTTTGTGAAGAAATTCAAGAATCTCGCAAAAAAAGAGGTGAGTTTTCTCACAATTTGGTTTGTTGTTGTTCAGTCATTAAGTCGTGTCCAACTCTTCGTGACCCCATGAACCATATCACGCCAGGCCTTCCTGTCCTTCACTGCCTCCCAGAGTTTGCTCAATTTCATGTGCATTGCTTTGGTGATGCTGTCTAACCATCTCATCCTCTGCCGTCCCCTTCTCCTTTTGCCTTCCATCTTTCCCAGCATCACGGCCTTTTCCAAAGAGTCCTCTCTTCGCATTAGGTGGCCAAAGTATCTGAGCTTGAGCTTCAGTATCAATCCTTCCAGTGAGCAGTCAGGGTTGATTTTCTTTAGGATTGACTGGTTTGACCTTCTAGCAGTCCAAGGGACTCCTAAGAGTCTTCTCCAGCACCACAATTCAAAGGCATCAGTTCTTCGGCACTCAGCCTTCCCTATGGTCCAGCTCTCACAGCCATACATTGCTACTGGAAAATTTGATTATGCGGCTCATTGAATTTATAAAAATAACACAATTTGGTACCTCGGGAAAAAAAGTTACAGTATGATTTTAACACTATTATGTTATATAGTATTATATAGTATTACTGTGATTGAGATAGAGAGGATATACCTCACACTTTATTTCATGTTAGAAAATGTTAAGCTATATCAAATGCCTCTCCACGTGAATCCCTGTCTTTAGAATGTTGCATCTTCCCCATATGTATTTGTACGCAACATATTAGAGTAGTTCAACAAAGTAAGTAAAGGATACTTACAGTGTATTGTTAATTTTAAAGGTTGTAGTTCCTCAAAATATGCTCCATCCTATTACCATGTCATGCCAAAGCAGAATATCACATTGCAGTACAAGAAATTGGATTCTGAATATAGTGAGAAACTTAAAATCCCACCAACACCTCTGGATTCTAGTTCTCCTTCCGTTCCTAATGGTAAGTGCTAATTTATCTGACCTGGCATTTTAAACTAAGAATGTGTGTGATTAAATTTTCTTTTATTGTCTATTTCTGCTAATCTCTGTTTAGTGAATTTTCCCCGCTCTGTTTTCTCATCATACAAACAGAGGATTCATGAAAGTTTTGTATAACCTGCGTTTACTCATATCCTACTGATACCTCTCTGGAATCTTTTTGCCATTTAGTCACATTAAAAACAAAAAAAAAAGCTTACTGTTTTGATTTCTTCTGGCCCTGTTTGGCTTCTTTTTTGAAAAGCTGTCTTTTTGCTGAGTGAATAATTTGAGTGAACTTTGCCATTAGACCCATGCAGAAAACTTAAGTTGTTCCTACCAATAAACATTTTATTCTACATGAACATTTGGTTTTTGCTAGGTTTTGCTTCTTTCTTAACCCACCTCTCAAATCTTTATATACCTTGGAAATTTATACACCTGATCTTAGCTGAAAGGCTGAGAAGCGGTGTATCTTTGAAATGTATCTGGTTCCTTCGATAATGCCAAAGAGGTCCTTGACACCCCTTCCACTTTCTTATCAGTTTGTCAAAATCTCTGCTTTCTGCTGGTTGGATGTCATGCTCCAGTGGAGAAAATTTCCAACCGCCACCACCACCCGCCAAGACCTCATGGCCAAGCAGCCGAAGAACAGGGCTTCTTGGGCAACAGGAGAGCGCCAGAGTGACAGCTGGGTGGCACTAACAGCAGCACCACTTCAACAGTTACTTGCTCTCATACAGTGCTTAGCCATTCAGCCAAGGAGCAGCAAAAGACTTCTGCAGGCAGCTGCAGCAGCAGCTCGGCAACTGAGCCCTTAGTATTCTTCTGGCAGTTGTCAAACGGGCATCCCGCAGACTTTTCAGAAGAGTTGGTTGCCGTCACCTTGATGTTGGAGTTCAGATTCAGGAATGGAGAAATAAATATAACAGCCTGTGTTTTTCCATTTGTTACCCCAGTGTGTTCTAAAATCAGTCGTGTGTCAAAGATGAATATGCTTTGGTTGGCTGTATTGGAATCTATCAACACTAATAAATGTGTGGGGAAAATGGCTCCAACATTGTTATGTAACATGAAGGAATCTACATCTGATTTTCAGCTCTTCTGGAGTGGGGGGCGAAGGGAACAAGAAAGAGTTATTTCAAGTAATGGGGTCAATTTTTTTTTGGAGTTCTATTTTATGATACTTTTTAATTATTTTCTCCTTTTCTGCACTGTTACATTGCATTGTTACTTTTGTAAGCACATAATTCTTTATTATTTAGTTTGGAAAAATATGATATATAAAAAGAAAATGAATAGGAAAGCAGGAACTATAGCTTGAACTATCAAGAAGAGAGGATGTCTATATGTTATTTGTTTTATCCTATTTTATCCTTCTTCCAAATTTTCCTCTCCAAAAATTATCCTTCATTAGAAATGTCTTTGTGTTCATAGCTGACCCTAGAGATGGCATCTATAAAACATGCCACCACTACATGTCTTTGAAAGATATGAATGGTTATCTAAACAATATTCATATCTTTTTCCAAGAAAAGGAAAATACTGAGATTCAAGTCTATGTATTAGCTTCAGTATAGATTATATAGTTGCATCAAACAGTTTAAACTGTTACACCAGAGAAGGCAAATGGTCCTTTCATGTGAAAATTCATGTGCAAATTTTGGCATTTGTAGTAACATAAGTAACTTAGTGGTTTCCCATAATACTCCCCAAACTTGTTCCAAACTTGTTGATTTTTAGGCTGGAAAAACTAATGAATTTGATTATATTTTTTAATGTAGCCTTATCAAAGAGAAAACTAAGAAGAAAGAGTCGGTGGTGCCTGGGCAACCTAGCAAAGCGGAAAAAGACGTTGCATTTCAATAAAGAGAACAAAGCTCCAGGAGAAGAGCAAGATGAAGCGGAGAGTGATGGAGAAGAATGTATGGAAAATAATAACTCTAGTATGGAGCAAACTGAAGTTGAAATAGCACAGATGTCGCTAGAAGAGGCTGAAAGTGTGCCGCCAGAGCAATATATCTGTCAAAATAAATCTGATCCAGAAAATGAGCCAGCCATTTATAATGATAAGGGAAAATTTGAGAAGAGCAGCAAGGATACTGAACTTTCAGAACAAAGAAAAGGATGTAATGGAGATATGATAGAACATTCATTAGGTAGGGATGCTAATGGTGAGTAAAAAGTGTCAAAATAGACTGTGTGGGAGAGTACTTAATTTTATCCCATATTCTCTTAACATTGCAGAGCCTTCTCCACTTCAGTAATTCTGCCAGCTAGGTTTAAATTCACATTACACTGATAGTTTTATAATACTAGAAAATTAGTTTTATTCAGTGAAATTGTGATTATTTCAGGGCCATTAGAATTATATTGCTATAATTAACATCCTTGTTTTTTTTGTAGTCACAGACTAGCGTAAACAATCAGGAAAAAAGGATAGTTATAGTATTGTAAAATCTTCCTCTTTGGGATGCTTTTATATGACCAGCAAAATCTCTACATGGGGCCCACTCAGGTCGAAGACCTTCCCTGAAAGCCTGCTAATACAGAAACCAATGCCTGAGCCATGGAAAAGAAAGCCTTAGAAAATTAAGGGCATCCTTGGTTGGGGAGCCCTAATATCCCATTTATTGCCTGCAGACTACCTCCAAATCATTTTAGTGAAATTGGGCAGCACAATGGACAGATTTTGGCACCAGGATTTTAAGAGTGGGGGTCAAAATGGGCATCCCAGAAGCCTCTTGCTCCATTTGATCCTAAACTTTGCGTTTCCAAAACAGGTAAAAAAAACCCCAGCTTTTCTTTCCCTTTCAGTATATACCACAGTGACACCAAGTGGCCTCTTTGTTGTTCTCTGGGAGGTCTGTAGGCCAGATTATAGCCCTGATTTGTCAATGTTTTCCACCCATTATAAGAAAAGGTGAATCATCTTGATGATCAATTATTTGATTTGGTCCTATATATCTCTAGGCTTCAAATAAGATATTTTAAGACGTTATAAGATACTAGGCAGACTTAAATATTGCATACATACACTACCCCTTGATATTACTTACAAGCACCACAGGGCTTACTTTGCTTATTTATATCTGGTGGATATTTCTGTTAATCCTAGTTGTCCTTTTATTATTCTAGATATATGTATGCTTCGTATGACCCGTGCAAGGCGCTCACAGGTAGAACAGCAGCATCTCATAGATGTTGAGAAAGCCATGGAAATTCTATCAGAGCAAACACCACCACTCATTGTGGATCATGAAAAGTTGAATGTATGTTTTGGAGGGAACTTGGTGTTTACTTTTGTGTGTCTTAATATATTGTACACCTGAGTTCAGAGTGTCTTGCCTTCTATTGATCTGTAAGCATTGGTGGGGGGGGGGGTTCTTTTTTGCTGAATTTAATTATAGGGTTAAATCTGCTAAATATTACATTGCTGTCAGCTCACAGTTTCCAGTCTTCATCATAACTGGAGTATAAATTATGCTGTGTATTTTCTATACATAGACTCTTTCCAGCTCAGTGAATTGAAATGTGTTTGTACTCAAACCAAAATGTATTTTGGAGGCTCCAAACTAAGATGTTAAATGGTTCCAGGGAAAGGAGAACAGACAAAATCTGATAGCTCAGGTTTCCAAATAGCTCCACTGCTAAGAACATGAAGAAAACCTGTTTTATGTTTAAAATGTCTTCTTATTCCATGGCTTCTGTGCATCACAAACAGGGACATTGTCTGTGCAAGGCTAGAATCAGAATATTTTAAAGCTGAGATATTGTGGCAGGAAATTGCTCCCATGTTTGGGATAAGCCAACCCTTGAAATGTTTGTATGTTTTAATTTTCACAATTGGCTTATCCACAGGTGATACATTTTTCGTGGTATTTTGGTTAAAAATTCAAGGGTCTACTTATCCACAGATAGGCTTATCCGTGAGTATATACAGGTACTTTAAAAAAAGTATTATGGTATATATTTGTGAATAAACCCATCTGCAGATAAGCCAAACCCAATTTTTGGGGTGTATTTTGGCACCTAAAATTCTTGGCTTATCCATGAATATATATAATACATATGGAAGCACAGCTGGCCTCTTGAAGAAATGTCTGGTCTTACCTGAAGGAATAAGAGTAGTATTCTGTTTTCCCCAGGAATTACTGAACATGGTCGCTGAGAAAAGTGGAAACTACACTATACTTCAGTTGGAGAAACTCTATGCCTTACTCAGTCAGTGTATTTATCGACATCGTGGAGACTACGACAAGACCAAATTGATTGAGGTACAGTATTTTACATGGATATATTCTAGCGGTAATTTAAGTCTGTGCACCCAATTATATTATCAGTACTCTCATAGTAGATACCAAAGCTTATATTGTGTTTTATTACAACTCTCCTGTTGTTGTTGTTGTTGTTAAGTCGTGTCCAACTCTTCGTGACCCCATGAACCATATTGCGCCAGGCCTTCCTATCTTTCACTGCCTCCCTGAGTTTGCTCAATTTCATGCTCATTGCTTCAGTGATGCTATCTAGCCATCTCATCCTCTGCCGTCCTCTTCTCCTTTTGCCTTCCATCTTTCCCAGCATCAGGGTCTTTTCCAAAGAGTCCTCTCTTCGCATTAGGTGACCAAAGTATCTGAGCTTGAGCTTCATTATCAGTCCTTCCAATGAGCAATCAGAGTTGATTTCCTTTAAGATTGACTGGTTTGACCTCCTAGCAGTCCAGGGGACTCTTAAGAGTCTTCTCCAGCACCACAGTTCAAAGGCATCAATTCTTCGGCGTTCAACCTTCTTTATGGTCCAGCTCTCACAGCCATACATTACTACTGGAAAAACCATAGCTTTGACTATGCGGATCTTTGTCAGCAAGGTGACATCTCTGCTTTTTAATATGCTATCTAGGTTTGCCATAGCTTTCCTCCCAAGGAGCAAGCGTCTTTTAATTTCATGGCTGCAGTCTCCGTCTGCAGTGATCTTGGAGCCCAAATAAATGAAGTCTGTTACTGCTTCCATTTCTGCCCCTTCTATTTGCCAGGGATTGATGGGTCCAGATGCCATGATCTTAGTTTTTTTAATGTTGAGTTTCAAGCCAGCTTTTGCACTCTCCTCTTTCACCCTCATCAAGAGGCTCTAGTTCTTCTTCACTTTCTGCCATTAGGGTGGTATCGTCTGCATATCTGAGGTTATTGATGTTTCTCCCTGCAATCTTAATTCCGGCTTGTGATTCTTCCAGCCTGGCATTTCTCATGATGTACTCTGCATATAGGTTAAATAAGCAGGGTGACAGTATACAGCCTTGTCGTACTCCTTTCCCTATTTTGAACCAATCAGTTGTTCCATGTTCTCCTGTTGTACTAGTGCTTTATTCTGTCATTTGGAAAAAAAAGTCTAAAGATATCATGCATATCTATTTATTGGGACATTTGATTCCAGGTGTCATTTTCCATTTGGGACAGTAGTCATAAGTATACTTCACTTGTGCTTCTTACAATCTGTAAACATGTTGTTGGCTCTCCTGTGTTAGCATATATTTTGTTTCCTTGCATGGTGAGCTATTCCATTGCAGTTTGGCTCAGTTTCTGCCACAAGAAACTGTCCTCAGCTTTAAATCATCAATGAGAAGTGATGCTTTTCAATGACAATGCTTTATATCTTACACTCTTATACCTCTGTGTAATATTTTGTCAATATATCTAATTATTTCAAACATATACATAATTCATTATAAGGAAAAAATGGTTCAAATACAACTTAGGGCACAAGTCAATATTTTGATTTATGAAAAGAAAAAAAAATAAAACATCAATGCATAGTGTCAGCACCATTGCAGCAGGCTCGGGGAGTCTTATCCTCCCTTTTCTGCCCTCTTTCATTTCTCCGTGTGGCTTTTGCGGCAGAATCAAAAAGGGACAAAGTTCCTAGAGAAGCCCTCTTTTTGTGGGCGCTCTGTAGAAGTTAGTCTCTGACACAAAAGTGGAAAGGAACTGTGGCCTTTCCAGTACATAGCTTGCATGACACAGTTGACAGAAAGTTTAGAGTTAAAACTAACCACTTCTGATTTAATTATAGCAGTTAATTAGTCAGAGTGTTTGCATTAACCCTTTTCTGCCTCCAAATCTGGGAAACTTGTAAGTAGGTTGATTTCTCCAAAATAATTATGTTGGAGGAATCATGACTTAAGCCTTTTTATGAAGGAGGTTTCTTTTTCTTTTTTTATACCTAATGTTTTTCTTTTTTTCTCTTAAATGTTGAAAATTTGGAAATGACATTGCTCTGCCAAATAGTAATTTTGAATAATTACCAGAACTTTTATGATTCCATTTTCCTTTCAATATATCAGTGTCTTTTGCTTGTTTCCCTTCCTGACAAAACAAGAGCTGGAAACCATGAATTTAGACTTGATTCCAGCTATGGCTTGTTATCTGGCAATCAAGCCAGAGAGCCCCTTCCTTTGTGGCTTGTTTAGCCAAAAGTAGGAAGAGCCACGCTGAAGTGATTATGCTCATTCATGTTAGGCCAAAATTCTCCAGAATTCTGACTCCACATAAAATGCAGATGCTGGCAATTCTGTATATATGAGATAAAGGAATCTGTCCTTGAATGGAAGTACAAGATAATGACTGCTTGCCTCATCAAAGGCCTGCAACATAAACTACAATTCAAAATTATACTTCAACAATAGAACAAAAACTATTTAGTTAAAATGCTGTTTGATTCTACTTACATCATGCATTCTCTTTTCCATTTTTAGGCAATGACAAGAGAAATTGCAGTCTTCAATTCACAATTAATGTGAGACCAAATATTACATATGCACAGTAAATTTTATCTAATGTAACATATCTTGATTTTTACCCATATGGAACAGAAAACCAGCCTTCTAATACATTGAGAACAAGTGTTATAGAAGGCAAGCGGTTGTACCAGTGTGCCTGGCAGCCTTCTTACAGCATACTTGTTTTTTCCTTCCTTTGTAAAACTGAACCTCTTACAACTATCAGGATCTAATGTGTTTAAAAAGAAACAGCCTAGTCTGTCAAGCCACTTATGTGGAGGAGATGTTGATCTTTTGAAAAATACATTACATTTTCCTGTAAATTGAATAAAATTACATCTTAATTTATCCCAATGTTCTTCAATCAAATCATGTATATATGTTGAATTGCAGGTGTTATTCTACTGTATCATCACATTGCTTTTACTGGTGACAAGATATACTCGATTCTAGTAGCTCAAATTTCAAACAGCATCCATGTTTTTTATTGCACTAATTTTAGTGTTAATACAGTTTGTATAATCTTTTTAGTGCTCTAAATGTTATGTAATATATACATGTTAAAATTTTAATGGACAAAATAAATTACTCTTGATACTAATTGTAGATGGCATTTTTCCCCCCCAGTTACATATAATAGATACAACCCTAGCCCCAAATCTCATTTGTTGAAGAAAGTTAGAATATATCACTGTTGTTCCTAGATTGAGGAGCTCCGCTGGCAGGGTACATTATGCCCATTGAGAGCTCTCTGAATAACTTGGCTGGCGAGGTTCATCGCATGTGACAGGTGATGGGAGACTCACCAGTGGTGAGGATAACAGTGGATTCATGAAATTAAATGATACTCCACTCCCTGCTACTCTGATTTTCAGAGGAAAAAAAGGGGAATCTTTGTTGCTTTTACTCTGAAATTTCCAGCATGGAGGATAGTATACTGGATGTGATCCCAGATGCTTGAAGACTATGAAAGTTGCCCAGAAACCATTACTGAAAATGCTGAAGAACCTTGCTGCTCCGTTAGAGTGTACCTAGCACTCAGGTGTCTTTAATCTTCAGAATGTTTCCTCGAGGTTTAAACTACAGCCTCTGCTTTTGATTTTGCCCCCTGCTGCTTCCAAGAAAGGGTGGTGTCTAAATCTTTCAGATTTCTAGTCAGCTGGGACCTGCAACTTTACTGGATGTTAGATCAGGGAGATAAAAGCAGGAGTTAGCAAAAAGCTTTGAAATGGCTTTTATATGCTAGGCAGGCATTGAAATAGCACATGTAGTTCAATGTAAATATAAAATATGGGGTATATAAATCTTAATTCCTCATGTATTTTAATTTGATGGATAACTAGGATCTCAGGATTGTATGGCTAGGAAAAGGAAAACACTGAAAATGCTATGACTGTTGTAGCTTATTTTAATTAATTAATTTTAATATATTTTAATTAATGTTTATTCTGTTTTTGCTGTAAACCGCCCAGAGTCACTCTGCAGGGAGATGGGCAGTGACAAATTTGAAATATAAATCCGGAATGAGAAAAGCGTCAATAACCGTAACACCATCATTCACAGAGTATGGCTGAATTTGCACAGCACCACATTCCAAAGCCAAGCCAAGGGGCTCAGCAGATCTAGTCCACAAGGTGAAGATTGGCCTAAGTGAGCCATCATATTTTAGCTAGAGCGTTCCCAGCGCCTCTGACGCAGCCTTCGTGTTAATGATTTTAAAAATGTAAAGGTTGATGCAGTAACAGTGCAATCCAGACCGCATCTAGAATAAGGTTCCTCAACCTCAGCAACTTTAAGATGGGTGGACAACTCCCAGAATTGGCTGGGGAATTCTGGGAGTTGAAGTCCACCCATCTTAGTTGCTGAGGTTGAGGAACCCTGATCTAGAATGAGTGGTGGGTCCTTAGTGCGTGGATGGCTTGCCGGAGAGCGTTGATTTTTTCCTCAGACGCTGCTGCCTTTTGAAGCGTTTTAAATTGTATTGTAATTGTATTGTATGCTGCCCAGCGCCGTAATAAAGTCAGCCTTATAAAATGTAATAAAAAGAAAACTTGTGTACAATGCGGAACGTAGCTAAAATGGACTGGCTTGGGTCAGGGGTTTCCCTTTCTAGTGCAGACTGGTGAAACCAGGCAGCGCTTTTTGTCCTAAACGCTGGAGGAGACCGCCGGGCGGATGCTCTTCAAAACCCCAGAAACCGGAGCACGGAGGACGAGCAGGGACCAGGCTCTTTCGGGAGAGGCGCAACCTGCCGAGAAGAGGGCGAGCGACGCAGCGGGAGAAAGACGCGGCCCTGATTCCCTCCTGCGGGTCGCCCGAATTCTTGCAGCCCCGATCTGGAAGCCCTAACAACGGACGGGCCGAATCGACTTCTCGGCCGCCCTGACCCTGCCCTTCGCTGGCGGTGGAAGAAAAGCGGACGCTCCGCAGAAGGCCTCCCGCTTCGCCTTCCCTTCTCGGCCCAGCCGAACGCGGCGCAGCCAATCAGGCGCTTGCTTTCTCTTGGGCCGGCCTGCGCTGACCCCGCCCACTGCCTCGCTTCCCATGCTCGGGGGAGGGCGGGGGCAGAGAGCCTGCAGAGCGCGGCTGGCTCCGCCCCTTCGCCGTTCCTGCCCGTCCGCCCGCCCCGCCGGGTTGGGCGCAGCGGGGTGACGCGATCCGCTCGCCGCCGCTGGCAGCGCTGCGCTCCCTCCCTCCATCCCCGTTTAATGAAACATGTCCCTTAGAGATCCCGACGCGCGTTGCTTCCGGCCGGGATTTCACTTCGCTCCGCAAGCCGAATGGAAAAAGTGAAGCGCGAAAGTGGGCTTGTTGCAAAGGGGAAAAAAAAGGGAGGAAAAAAAGTGCTGGAGTCTAGTTCAAAGTTCACAAAGCATCGCTCCCCCTCCCCCCAAAAGTGCAGTGGATTTTTTTAATGCAAGATGGCGGACTTCCACTGAGCGGGCGCAATCCGAGGGCGAAAGCCGCCTGCGAACGGTGCCAGGTAGGGGTTTTCGGGGCTGCCCGTCGGCTGTGCGTGGGCGAAGCCCGGCTGCCGGGCAGGGCCCCCGGGCGCCAGCGAGCAGGATGAGAGGGAGGGGAAAGCCGTGCCCGCCTTTCCCCCGAGCGAGCAGCCCAGGATCCCGAAGCCGAGGGACCGGGCGAGGTGGCCCGAGGAGGGAGGGCGGCACCCCGGCCTTCTGCCAGGGCCCCCTTCCGCTGGGCTGGGCTGGGCTGGGCACCCGGGCAGGGAAAGAGGACTTTCCCCTGGCAGCGGGGGATCCCGGCAGAAGGCCCCCGGAGCCGACGGGATCGCTCTCTCGGGAAGCGCCGGCCGCGGGAAGAAGGGCGTTGGGGGCCTCCGATGCGCCCCCCGCCTCTATTGTTGGCTCCGCTGCCGGAGCCTGTTGTGCTCCGTTTGTGCGATGGTTCAGAGGGTGTTGGGGGACTGGAAGGACGGAGGTGGCCGGCGAAACGCAGGCCTCCTGGAAGAAAGGAAGACCGGGCTCCTCCTGGAAACGTGCCCACCGCGTTGGGCATTTTTCAGAGACTGCCCCGCTGTGCCGGGCACATCGCGCGTACAGTGGCTTGGCTTGGCTTGGCTTGGCCAACGCCAGCGGCGCGTCTCCCCCGGCGCAGCCAACGTAGCCGCTGCAGCTTGGCTGCTCTCTGCCAACGAGGTGGGCTGTCAAGGGGAGGGATGGTTAGGTAGGTTTGAGGGGGGTGAGTTTGACCCCCAGGCTGGAGGGGAGGTGAACAGGCTGGAGTAAGTGGAGTGCGGTTTCCCTGAACTTTTCCCCCAGGAGAGTGGACAGGAGAATAGCCCCAGGCTTATGGTGCTCAGGCCGGACTTGGAGCTGGGTTTCCCACCTCCCACGCTCTAATCTTGGGGGTCCGGGTAGGACGGCTCCCCTTTGGGCATCCACCTGTCTCTGTGCTCCATGTGACTCGCCTGTTAAAAAGGTTCTTTGCATTTTGTTTAAAAAAGGTACATGGAAGTCTGCCCTCCCACAAAAGCCACTAGCATCATTCCTATTTTCAAGGCTCCCTGCGGCACAGATGTTTAGAATATGGATCCTGATAGAAGTCCGGGCTTTGTTTGGAGAGAAGCCCACCTACCCAAGGGGGGAAAAGCAGGCTGGGATCCCAGAGATTATCTGGGCCATCCAAAGCAACTTCACCAGCTTGCCTCCCAGAAAGGAAGTGTTTTATAATTGGCCACAATCCCCATGGCAACCATGGAGATGTAGAGTTAAAGTGTAACTGGGGTGGAAATTTTAAGTTTTAGGTTGCTGGAGGGATGCACAAGAGGGTGGACTGCTGTAAATCCTGCCCGCTTTGGGCTCTCTGTCCAGTCACTGTGCCTCTGGCCGCCAGAAAGCTTTCCATAAATTAGGGGGAAATGGTTCTCCATTCCTGCCCTGCCAAGTTGGGTTTCTTGGACTTTCTATAGCCTTGTCATGCTATTTATCAGACAAGTGTATGCCATTTTGTTTTTCAGACCAAACGATTATCACTGTGTGATAGACGATGCTCCTCCTTCCATCCCAAGGACTGATGGATATAAAGAGATGGTGTCTTGGAGCAGGCTTAAAGCAAGCATATAAGTGCAGGAAGTTCTAGGTCCCCGGAAGAATATCTGAACTCATGATAGGTACTCTTGTGCTACAACTAGTTTATTTTGGAGGGAGGGGTTAGTGCTGTGTTGGATAAAGTCAGCAAAAATCATTTTCATACCACATTCTTCCTCTCTCTTCCTTTCTCATCTCCTCCCTGCCTTCATTTCTGTCTTCAAGAACTGGGGCTAAATAAAGGCCGCTATTGGCCCTATGACGAGAAGGTTGCTTATCATATTTCAGAAAGATAATCTAGCATGGTTTTCCTGAGTGGCTAGGTAGTGTCGACTCAAGGCCATGGTGGATCCTGCCCTCTGCCCCAACAGTGAACTTAGACGGCATTGGTACATAGGTGTTTATGCACATCGGCATAAAAGCATCAACACAGAAGCTATTTTTTGTGCACGTGTGCAGTGCATGAAGTATACACTCAAGGAAGGATGGGTATCTACAGAAACACCTTCTCACAGACCCTTTTGTCATCTCAACTGCAGTAGCCAAGTAGGACAGGAGAACAATGCCATAAGCACAAAGAGGGTGGTCTGGCCCAAGGTCTTCTGCTGCCTGAGGTGCACTAAGAAATCCCACCCCCTTCCTGGAGAATCCTCTGTCTCTTAGCCAGACTCCATCACAGGAAGAAAGTGGGAAGCCCTTTATGTCTTTGAGGAGAAGCAGCATATGCCTACAATAAGATATTTCTAAAAGCGAATAGACATAAGGAGTGTGGCACTACACGTATTATTAATGGTTTAAGATTTACATCCTTAAAATGTGATTGGGCAGCTCCCTACTTTGTTTTCCAACATTTATAGGAGTGTACGGTAGAGATAAGACCTATTTGGAACCCATTTGGAAATTGAACTTGTGGAGACCCTGGGAAAGGAAAGTGTTTTTTGAGGGCCAGGAACAACTTCTCTGATTGATACTACAAATGCTTAAAAAGAGAGTCTCTTATCTCTCATTTTCTCCAGCCAAATGTCTCCCTTTTCTACATGATCATCAGCTTAGAGCAATGTTTCTCAACCGTGGCAACTCTAAGATGTGTGGACTTCAACTCCCAGAATTCCCCAGCCAGCCATGTTGAAGTCCACATATTAAGAGTTGCCAAGATTGAGAAACACTGGCTTAGAGGAACTATAGTGAACCTGTTCATCTATACTCAGCAGTGAGTTCCTGGAGGGGAAACAGTGTTAGGTTTTTGCTTCAGAAACAACAAAAGAGTCCTATGGTCCTTTAAAGACCAACAAATATATTGTGGTACAGGTAGTCCTCATTTACTGACCACAATTGGGACCAGCAACCTGGTCATTAAGTGAAGCAGTTGCTAACTAAAACCGTGACTGTGCTGACAATCTTACTTCAGCTTTCCTTTGCTTTACAGACCTGCGAAGGTCATAAATGCAAGGACTTGTTGCAAAGTTACTTTTTTATCACTGTTGTAACTGAACAGTTGCTAAATGAAGCTGTCGCTAAAAGACTACCTGTATAAGTTTTCATAGACTACAGCCACTTCTTCAGGTACAAGTGTTGTTGAATTCAGGTAACTACGTGTAGATTCAGCCTAATAGCCACAAACCTTGTTCATTGACTTAGAAAAAAGCCTGATTATGGTCAGTAAGATTTCTGCTAAGTAAATAAAAATATATTTTTACACTATAAATACTCTTCATCTTACTCCACCATCTGATTTCCTTCCTTAGGGATGCTTTAAATCCCCTGATTTCATAGCTTCCTCTTCCATTTTTCTGAAGAAAAAGGAAGAAAAGAAACGCAAAGGGCCAAGTAGACTGAACTATAAGAGCCTCCTGCCCTCCAGCAGTAGAAGCATAACAGTGGTCTATTTAAAAGGCCTCAGCCCCAGTGCTAATTTTAATACAGGTAGTTCTCAGTTAATTACTGTAATTGGGACCAGCAACTCTGTCGCTAAGCAATGCAGTCATAAAGCAAAACATCATGTGACCATGCCAACTTACAACAGCAGTTCTGACAGTGGTCTTCAAGCGAATCACCCGCAGTCATTAAGCACAGTGTCACGTGACTGTGACTTGCAACCTCCTGCCAGCCTCCACATTGACTTTGCTTGTCAGAAGCTGGCTGTAAAGGTCGCAAATGACAATCACGTGACCACAGGGACACTGTGACTATTGTAATTGTGCACCAGATGCCAAGCGCCCAAATCACAATCACATGACCGCAGGGACGCTGCAATGGCCACAACTTCAAGGACTGGTGATAAGTCTCCTTTTTCAGTACCATCATAACTTCGAACAGTTGCTGAACAAGTGGTCTGTAAGCAAGGACTACCTGTATGGATTAAGTGGTGGGGTTTATTTGCCTTGGTACAATCAGTTTTAAAAGTTGTTTACAAACAGGAGAAGACGGTGAGTTCGAAAAGCCATCAGCTGCGATCATAGCTTCTTCCTGTTGCTTTGGGCTGGATCTGCTCTTGCCTACGGTAGTTACAGCTGTGCTAAAATGTGGAATTGTTCACTTGTTTTCTATGTTCAGTAAACTGAGCCAGAAGAATGGAGTAAAAATTGGCTTCCAAAGATCCAAGAAGTTGTTTCTGCACACATAAGGCTCCTCTGTTCACAGACAGTTATTCACAAGTTCCTGGGCTAAACCCATCCTAAACAATGATAGCAGGTTCTTTTCTCACATAAAGACTGTACATAAGGCAGACTTATTTTATTATCTCAGTCTTGTTAAAGGAAACCACAGCTTCAGAGAATTACAGGCAGGTGAACACTACGTGAACACTTGCACACACTCCAGAGCATTGCGCAGCCCTATTTCCCAGGCGGGGTCTTTTAAGCAACAGGGAAGCGTCTGTATTTTGAAATCCTTAGAAGACATTCCTCCTGCTTCGTGACTTAGAATGAAGGACATAACGATCTGCCATTGTGCGGTTTGTCCATCTAGCGGAGTCCTGTGTGGTCTGATGACAGCACTTTTCTGGGTCTCCAGCAAAAAGGATGTCTTTCCCTGTCACGTGTAACCTGATCTCTTTTGAAAATTAGAGATAGAAGGGACTGAATACAGTACAAGACTTTGGGGTTTTTTTGCATGTGTACACGCATGCTGTGGGCTGATGGCTGAGTCTGAGCCTCACTAGCAGAAAGTACTGAATTGGGGGAAGAAACGGGGGAGCTGATCAAGGGCTCTGAATCCGGTCTTAGGATCACATTAGTTAGGCTTCCCTATAGATGTGCACCATTAAGTTCTTTGCAGGCACAGGTTGAATGCCCAACGGAAAGCACTCCTACAACTTAATCAGGAAATTTTTCTTTTCTTGCGCTTGACCTAACATCATTAAAACAGTTTACAGGCCTTAGGATAGAGAGATTAGTCCTTAATTAAAATCAGATTGTCTCGTGTACACTAATGTGCCTTGTAAGCTTTGTCCGATCCTCAGATGAGTCTTCTGATCATTTCGCAACCCTTTTTAAGCCAAGGAGTTGTAGCTGTGTGTGCAGAAGGCCCTTGGCTCAATCAGCCTTTGGTGGCTTCGGTTAAAATCTCATTGTGCAACAGATGATGGAAAGGCCACTTGCTTGGAAGCTGTTGCAGCCACAGTAGACTAATTGATTGCTCAGTCTGGCTTGGTGGGAGGTTGTTTCTATCCTTCAGTTTCAGTGACATATATCACTGAATATTGATAAATATATTTATATGGCAGGGGTAATAGATGTAGCAGTGCCAAGTGACAGCAGCATCAGGAAGAAGGAGCAGAGAAGCTGGAGAAGTACCAGGGCCTGAAGGAGGAAATAGAGAGGATGTGGAAAGTCAAGGCCAAAGTGGTCCCAGTGGTGGTAGGAGCACTCGGGGCCGTGACTCCTAAGCTGGGAGAGTGGCTCCAACAGATCCCAGGAACAACATCAGAGCTCTCTGTGCAGAAGAGTGCAGTGCTAGGAACAGCTCAGATCCTGCGCAGGACCCTCAAACTCCCAGGCCTCCGGTAGAGGACCCGAGATTGAAGAGGGCACAGACCACCCATAGCAGTAAGAAGGGAATTTTTTAAAAATTTATTATCATATAGGGTAGATGTATTCCAAGTGCATGGTTTTAGCCCAGGCCTGCAAATCTTGCATGCCACTATGTTGAACCTTAGCCTGTTGCTTGACAATTTCATGTTTTAATCACTTGCTGGAGTGTCATTAATGATGACACACAGTGATGGGGATGATTATGACAGGAAGCTTACTGAAGCCTTGGTTGGTCACATAGTTGATGAGCTGTATCAGGCTCATGACTTGACCCAACTTGTTCAGGGTTTCCAGTACTTCTGAGTGATTCATTCAGATGCACTTGGTTTCATATAAAGGAAACAACGCTGAAATAAATCTCATTCCCCCCCCCCCCTTTTCTTTTTTAAATCCAGGGTGCATGGATAGATGTTAAGAAGTTGCTGCTCGTTGCCTTTTCCTTTGGTCTGCAAGTTGTTGTCTTACTTAATTGCACTATGGAAAGGCTGCTAAGGGACGAAATGGGGAGAAGCTACCGTGCAGGGCTGTAGTACCAAAAGCCCACAACCCCACAGGCCTCTGGAAAGATTGAAGGGTTGGAACCTGAACTGGTTTGCTTTGTTGCCTTTTCATCTCAGAGGAAATGGCGAGTAAACGAAAATCCACCGTACCCTGCATGGTCCTGGCGAGAGAGCTGGATCCAGATGTAGAAGCAGTATCGGATGCCGATGAAGTGTTGCCAGTGATCACATCTGCAGGAAGCGTGTCAAGCGATGAAGACTCTCGAGAATGTGTAGATTCCGACAGTCAGCAAAATAAAAAAGTTGAAGGCGGCTATGAATGCAAATACTGTACGTTTCAGACTCCTGATTTAAATATGTTTACTTTCCACGTGGATTCTGAGCACCCCAATGTTGTTTTAAGTTCATCTTATGTCTGCCTCGAATGCAAATTTGTTACCAAAAGGTATGATGCTCTTTCAGAACATAATACGAAGTACCATCCTGGAGAGGAAAACTTCAAACTGACCATGGTAAAACGCAACAACCAAACCATATTCGAGCAAACGGTGAACGATCTTACTTTTGATGGGAGTTTTGTCCAAGAGGAGAAAGTGGAAGAAGAATTGGAGGGTTCTGAGACCCACTTGGCTGGCATCTCGATCAGCAAAACCCCCATTATGAAAATGATGAAAAATAAGAATGAAACAAAGCGGATTGTTGTTTTTCACAATGCGGCAGAAGATGGTCCTGCAGAAGAAAAAGATGCTGACACCGACACAGAGTGTGAGGAAATAATAGAAAAAGCGCCCCCTGCAGTTCCAGACACCAACCTGGCTAATCCATTAGCTGCAGAAGCAGTCAGCCCGGCTGTGAACCCAGCAACGGTGATTCAGCCCGCTCAGGTGATCACCACCCTAGCATCTTCACCAACTTCTAATTTAATTTCTAAAGTCTTGATCCCTATTAATAGTATCCCGGCCTACAACACTGCTTTGGATAACAACCCTCTCTTGCAGAACACTTACAATAAATTTCCATACCCAACTGTCTCGGAAATCACGCTCCTGGCTACTCAAGCTAAGTATACCGAGGAACAAATCAAAATCTGGTTCTCTGCCCAGCGTTTGAAACATGGGGTGAGCTGGACACCAGAAGAAGTGGAGGACGCCAGAAGGAAGCAGTTTAACGGCACGGTGCATACCGTTCCTCAGACAATTACAGTTATTCCAGCACATATTTCGGCGGCTAACAACGGTCTGCCTTCCATTTTGCAGACGTGCCAAATTGTGGGCCAGCCGGGCCTCGTTCTGACGCAAGTTGCGGGGACCAGCACTCTTCCAGTGACGGCCCCCATCGCATTGACTATGGCAGGAGTTCCAAATCCGGCCCAGTTGCAGAAAGCCCAGGGCCAGACTACACAGCCTGTCCCCGAAACCAAACAAATAGCTGCTGTCCCCCCACCCCAGCTTACAAAATCGGAGGTGGTGGCCGCTGCTGCCACCACCAACATGGACCCGGTTGCCGTCCGGGCAAAGAAGACGAAGGAGCAGCTGACGGAGTTAAAAGTCAGCTATCTTAAAAGTCACTTTCCTCTCGATTCGGAGATCATCAGGCTCATGGAAACAACCGGCTTGACGAAAGGGGAGATTAAAAAGTGGTTCAGCGATACCAGGTACAATCAGAGGAATTCAAAGCACAATTATTACAATCATCAGAACAGCGATTCCTGCACCATCGTTATTGACTCCAGCGACGAAACCAGCGAAGCCCCCCCACCGGTCCAGCCGCAGCAGAAGCAGCCCTGTGGCGCCTCTGAGTTGAGCCCTCAGAAGCTCAAAGAGAAGACTGCGGAGCAACTTAAAGTCCTCCAGGACAGCTTCCACAACAATCCTTCCCTTTCTGAGGATGAACTGAATAGGATAAGTTTAGAAACAAAGCTGAGCAGAGAAGAAATAGATGCTTGGTTTGCAGAACAGAAGAGACCAAGTGTTTCCCCGGAAGAATGTGAGGAATTGAATGCAGGTCATTCTGAGAGTCAGAAGGAAATTGCTGCAGCAGAAACCTCTGGAGGTGAAGGCTCTGGAGCCCAGAAGGCAGGAAAGCAGACAAAAAAGTCACCGGAACAATTGCACGTGCTCAAAATGTCATTTGTTCGAACTCAGTGGCCTTCTTCGGAGGAATATGATAAGTTGGCCAAAGAAACAGGCCTTCCTCGAACCGAGATTGTGAGTTGGTTCGGGGATACTCGTTATGCCTGGAAAAACGGTGGCTTGAAATGGTACTACTACTATCAAGGGAACAGTGCAAACAGTGTGAATGGTCAAGGCCATTCCAGACGGAGGGGGCGGGGAAGGCCCAAGGGGAGGGGAAGGGGACGGCCACGTGGGCGGTTGATGTCCAACAAAAGGACCAAACCCTGGGACCGAACCCCAGTCATCAAGTTTAAAACCGGAAAAGCAATCCTCAAGGATTATTACCTGAAACACAAGTTTCTTAACGAGCAGGACCTTGACGAACTGGTTGCAAAATCGCACATGGGCTATGAGCAGGTCAGGGAATGGTTTGGGGACAGGCAGAGACGAGCAGAACTTGGCCTTGAACTGTTTGATGAAGAAGAGGAAGAGGAGATGCTGGATGACCAGGAGGACGAAGAGGATGAGGAAGAAACAGATGACAGTGACAACTGGGAGCCGCCACGGCACGTTCGGCGTAGGTTGTCCAAATCAGACTGACCTGAATGTTCCCGGGATGGTCAGAACGTGACCTTGCTGTGTGGTTGACCTTGCCAAATGATTGGTGCTGACCCTCTCCTAGCAGTTGTCTACTTTGCATTTGCTCCACCTGGAAGGCGGAATTGAGCGGTTGACCCATGCATCAAATGCACACTTGTTCCTTGTTGAGCAGAAATGGAAAAGCAAGTCTGGGACTTGGAACTACAGAGTCTTCAGAAATTTAGTTGTCCATACTCTGCCGATAGGGGCACATTGAAGGGACTATGTGCTCAATTGCCTTATGTTTGTTTCCAAAAATCCTGTGAGGAAAGGAATGCGTTTTTTTTAGAAAATGATATTGTCTTTTCCAGAAGCAGAATTGTCACAGAACGAAAAAAACTGCTCACAGTGTCCCTGTTGCTAAGCTGCATGTCAGTTTTCTTTCCTCCAAACGTAAGAAAGGCTTCATAAGAAACTTCAGGTACCTGAAAAGATGTCCCACAGAAGCGAATCAAGACCTGTGCTCTATCTTTCCAGCATGCAGGACGTTAAATAATGGATTTCAGTTACAGGAAGACAGGTTCTGGTGGAATGTTGAGGGAGAAAAAAAATGTTCCTAAAATAAGAGCGGTTCACCATTTATCCAGCGAGGTGATGGATTCTCTTCGTGGGGCATGTTGAAACTGAGACTAAACCACCATCTGTTGGAGATGCTCTAATTTGGATTCCTACCCTGAGAAGGTGGCTGGCCTCAGTGACCTCACTGAGTCTAGGAAAATCAGATGATTTGGGGAGAAAGGATACCAAAGGAGAGAAACAATGGAGGGGTGACAATTGCTTGAGGTGTTTGAGTTTTTAAAGGAAATTAGAGGAAAGGAATATCTTTGTTACATACAGAGCCTGTGTACTAGGTTTACAGAACTCATGTTGAATGTGTCTCTCTAGCTGTGTTCAGGGAATTTGGGTCTGAAGTATGTTTTTATATTAAAACTAATCCGTGTATATCATATTTAAATACTAGATACAATTAATGCAGCCAATACCAAAAACTTGGTTTTGATTGTGCAGGTTTTTTTTCCTTCCAAGCTATCAAAGTAAAGAATCGTTTTCAGAGAAAAACCCATATTTTCCCTAAAGTTCTGCACGACAGTTTCTTTAATGAAAGGAGCAAGGCTGAGAAGTCACTAAAGGGGCTTTGCTGAAAGCAGGAGTCACGAACTGCCCTCTTCCACCTCCATGTTTCAAGACTCTTTGGACAGTTGGTCCTCATAGGCAGTAGAACTGGGATATGGTGCCCTCCTAAGAGGAGAGGAATGCCCACCTGATGGAGGCAGAGATGCTGCCCAAGCAGAAAACAACCCATAAACTACAGGTTCCTACATAGCCATTTCCAGCTGGGCATCTCAATTTCCTGTTCAGAAGGTTACCGCAGCTGAGATTTCTTACAATTTCTCCCTGCCACAAGCAGATTGGAAGGTGCTAAATGCAGGGTTAGGATTGAACCAGGTTAGCAAGCTGACCATTGGCAGTGATTCTCTGATCTCGGCAGGTCAAGATTATTAACAGGATGGCAAGGAGGCCCCTGCCTGGCTGGGCCCTTGGTTCCAAAACCGTGTTTTCAGAAATGGCCATAATCCTACAAAATCTTGTATCTGAGTGCAACATCTTGCAAGATTGCATGGAGTTCTTCTGCTGTCTCTGCAATCTCATGCAAGATCTCACCCCAAAATGGCTGGGCCCTACCCTCAGGGGCACCTGCAGCAGGTGGGCAGAAGTGGGGGCAGACTGACAAAAGCAGGATTAAGGCATTGCAACACAAGCCCTGCCCCTTTTCTTTGTGTGGCACAACCTGCAAAAGGAAAGGAGTTTGCAGCGTGATGTGTCCGCACTGCTTTGGTCATCCCGATTAAAACTAAGAACCTACAAATATTGCTGCCTAACCTATGACGGGGTTTGGTCATAATGTAAGACTCGAGCAATTCAGCTGGCTTTACTAGGTCTGGACTTGCAGATTCACGGACAGCAGTCATGCTGACAAGAGCAAAGGAAAGGAAAATTGGTCCTTTCAAGTAACCTAATGCCAGAAGCCTGTAATAAATGATAGCCTCTCTCACTGGCTGTACTCGTAACTAAAGGTTGCAGTTAGAGTTTCTACGGGTCATGCTTCCAAGCCATGAAGGGTGGGAATCCACAGCTGAGTCCAAGCGCACACCTAGCAGAGATCTCCAGTCAGCCATGCAGCCTGGGAACTTGAGAGTTACAACACACATTGACCAGTGGGAAGTAAAAAAACAGCAGTGGATTCCTATAAGAGATTTTTGACACAGATCTAGCATGGGAAAACTTAAAATACAGTAGTGACATTTCCTGCTGTTCTGGCTTTCATGTATTGCTAAATCGTTCACCTAGTTCATGCAATTCACCATTGCTTAACCCACCTTCCTTTGCAGTTATTAGCTCGTGAATTAATTTCTGCAACTAGTTCAACAGGCCTTTATCATGTTAAGGTAATGAAGTTATTTTTTTATGCAATACAATTGCACATACTCCCCTTTTGGGATTGTTTTTAACTGAAGCTTTTTTCCCCAATGTGTTTTAATCTAACTGGGGAAAATTCATTTTAGGGGATTCAGTATGAATATTGACAGCTATGTCTTCCCCAAATTTTGGAAGGGTCAACTTCAAAACAGTGTGTTTATGTTTGATAGATTAACATCAGCAGATTTCAAACACACTTGGAGGCCCTGATTCCTAACCCTTGAGTAACTTGCTAGCAGGGTTCAAGCTCTATGCGGAAGTGGGAAACTTAGCTTTGTTTTTTTCCCCCTATCAAGGGTCATATTCCCTTACGGAGTAATCTATATGGGAGCCCATAGGGTGGGTGAGGCTTAAGCAACAAGTAGGCGAAAAGTGGGCAGAGACATCCATCCTGTAATAGCTTGTTTTATTCCCAAGCTGCAGAGAAGGAATAGATAGCTCTCATCAGAGATCAGGACTCATGTCTTGCAAAAATAAAGGTGGGATAAGATCTGTCCCCTCCCAATGGTGCACTCATCACCGTGAGTCCATCCCCATTGCTGTTGGTCATCCTCTTCTTCTCTTTCCTTCCACCTTCCCCAGCATTAAAGCCTTCTCCAGAGAGCTAGGTCTTTGTATAAAATGTCTGAAGTAGGATAATTTGAGCCCTGTCATTTGTGCCTCGAGGGAGAACTCTGGGTTGATTCGTCCGATGATCCATTGGATAATATAATAATAAAAAGAAAGCAAAGATAGTACCAATAGTAATAGGTGCCTTGGGTACAATCCCAAAACATCTGGAGCACCACCTGAACACCATCAGCATTGACAAAATCACCAGACAGTTGCAAAAGGCAGCTTGACTTGGAACAGTTTATATCCTGCAACGATACCTTTAACACTATCAAACAACAACATCTGCCTATCCCAGGTCCTTGGGAAGGACACAATAGGTGGATAAAACTCAAATCCAGTCTAAACATCTGGATGACTGTGTGACCAACCATAATAAGGTTTTGGTTTGGTTCTGCAATGACTGAACTGGAAGGCCAACATTATTCTGTAACTATACATTTGAAAAGTATACCTTTTTAAAATGTATTTATGTTTATTAAGAATTTTACATTAAAGAAAAATCTAAAGAAAAAGAAAAGCAAGAAAAAAGGTGCAAGAAAAGACACTAAAGTTATGAAATGTAATGCCTTCCAACCTTCTCTACAACAGATAATTACAATCTTATAATCTTTCCTCCCTCTTAGATGTTATACAAATCCCTTCAGCCCCTCACTTAGTCCACATCTTTTTTAATCCTCAAATCCATGAATCATGAATCCATTTTTTCTTGTTTCAGCAAACAGTCCATATAAGGTTTCCAGTCTTTCAAAAAAGTTTTTGTTTTTTTCTCTGACCAAACAGATCAGCTTTGCCATCTCAGCAAATTCTGACATTTTCACAATCCACTCCTCCACTGTGGGGATTTCATTGTTCTTCCATCTTTGAGAAAAGTATACCTTGTAGCGATGCCAAAGAATAAACTATGTATGTTGAGCTGTCCTTCAGGGTTGGGAACAATTTGGCCACAAAGCAGTTGTGGTGTCCCCCCAGCTCACCTACCTTAAAAGATTATTTTAATTAAAAAATATGTAAGCATATCACCCTTCCTCTCCCATTTTATTTGCAGCAAATTGACCATAGGGCCCTTCAATGTTCTCATTAAGATGGGGGTGAGCAATTGGGGGGCTTGCTGGCTTTTCAGTCAGTTTTGTGCCTTGTCATGCCTCCAACAGCAGCCATTGCTTTAAATAGACAAGTCTTCCATGACCACCATTTTTAGAAGCAAGTTCATCATATGCTCTCAAAATTCCACTCAAAAAGATTGCCTGCCAGACACAAAATGGTATGGATCCTGATTCTAAAAGGAAGTCAAATTGGTTGGTAAAAGAAGAATGTCTTGGAACATGGACTTTAATCGACCTCTAACATAGAAAGTCTAAGGTAGGTCAGTCAATAAACATTTTAGTTAAATGAGGACCCATGTTAATTGGTCACGGTTAAGACACAGTTGCTTGTCTTTGATGTCTTGGCTCTATCATGTGATTCAAGTTATTCTTCTAGGGGTGCCATTGTAACAATGATCGATAACTTGTTAAGGGCCCTTTCTCACAGCCAAGGGCTATCCACCAGTCCTTAAACCAGCAAAAAACTATACTTTCACAAAATTTGCTATCCTCCCCCCGGATCCCTATACAAATAGTGCTGCCCTTATGTGTGGTATAAGGACAGTTTAAGGATAAGGATTGTTGAATTTCCCCGGCTTTGTTTTCCTTCCTTCCGATCAAGTATCACCAGCTGTTGAGAAAACATCCACCTATCATACTTGGGTATTAATATGGATTGAAGTTGGGGCTGCGAAGGAGGCAGGTTTTGACAAATGGCTAGATCAGCAGGTTGGGCCAACTGTCAAAACTCATTCTGTTTTCATGCAAGTGTTTTGTTTGGCTGAATCCAAAGAGAGTCTGACTCTTGATTGTTGGGATTCTTTTGGACACGGGTCTAGCCCTATTCCAGAACAGCGGTAAACCTGTGTTCAATAGCAGTCTGAGCAATAGTTAATGGAGAACTGGCATGGTGAAGCAGCCCCTGCCATCTCTGTTGCCCTGTTCAAATTTCTGAGCTGGGGATTGGTCAGAGTGCAGGGAGAGAGTCCAGTTTGAAATCACCAGAGTCTTCTGCTGCAGAAAACGGAGTAGATTTGGAAGTCCAAGGACCTGTCAGCTTTGCTAGGTGGACCAGACAGGAAACACTGCCAGATGAGTTAATTCTACGTTATTGTAAGGTTACATTAACAAAATGTTGCAAGTCTGAAACTACATGTCTCCCCCATCCCCTTTACAGCCCAAGAAACTAGGGAGGGTCAGCCGCCTTTTATCTGACCGTTCTCTTGGCTGCATCTCCTTACAGTCTCCCAAGGTCATTCCCACATACCATTACAATGCTGGTGAAGCCTGCCAGATGGTATCCATGGTAAATCCTATGTTGGGATAAGGGTTATACTACTTGAACAACTATAACACTGAGTATGAGTTAAGGTTGTTTCAGGTACATAATGGAGATCTGAAGAAAGATCCTTGTATTGAGGCCTTGGAAAATTGCATATTTATTTGAAATATAACTGGTCACTTAAAGAGCATGAGTGATTTAGAATCCTTTCATTGGGTGATGGCCATGGTATGGACAACTTTTAAGACATTTTCCTGTTAATTTAAAAACAAATAGTATAAAATTTAATAATTCCAAGCTGAAGGACAAGCCAACTTTTGGATCATGTAGATTAAAAATATTCAGAGAAGCCATCCGCCTCTCTTGTAAACCCCTTATTCATTCAAGAAGTGAGAAGCGTTGGATGATTAATGGGGATTTCATATATAACCTGGCTTTAGAACGAACTCTTTCGCCTGAAGAATATTTCATTTTCTTTGCTTTCAAGACTGTTCTGCAATAAAAGATCTGCAATAAAAACTCCACAAAAACTGTAATTACACAAATAAGTAAATGAATAAAAAATAAAAACGGGCCTGTTTCTTGTAAAATCAAGGGGAAAAAAATACATATCTAATGCTTTTTGGTAAGATTGCCAATCAATGTGGGTACATTTTGACTATGTCCAAAGCCCAGTAAAGCTTTGATCCCAAGCTCACTCGTTTTATTCTATGCAACCTAGGCGCTTTAATCTGATCTAATCTGCAAGACTATCTTGCAAGCCAACATACTTTGCTTACATGACTAGAAGATACGATGCAGTGTACTGACTTACTTGGGATTGACATACTTAACTAACGCCAGTGATTTTTAACAAGCTGAATTTCTTGACACATTAAAAAAAAAATGAGATAGACAGATTGAAACCAGCTTTAAAAGAAAATACTCTTACATAATTCTAAACAACTAGCAATTTAAAGCCTATTTTACTGAAAAGGTGCAGCACATTTTTCCACTCCCATGAAGTCCAAAAATTAAAAAAAATCCTCCTGTCAGATTTGGATTCACCTGCATTTGCTTATCAACAAATTAGGTTGCTACCGTGTCTTGCCTGGGGCTAAGCTAAAACATTTAGTTTCAGAAGGGTTTTATTTCTGAAACGGAGGCTTTACAAGCCAATTCTTAGCATGCTTTCTTCTGGCCAGAAATATTTTGCAACAGAAGAATCCAGTCCCTTATCTGAGAAGGACAGTAGTTTACTTTAGGGTCTCCAGATTAACAGTGATTTCACATGAGATGCTGGTCAAGGGGGGGGGGCAGCAACTGTATAGGAGGGAGCCTATCACATTTCACCCAGTCACATTTTAGTTAGCCTGTTGTGCCAACTTAACCACTGTGTTAAGTCAGTGTTTTTTACCGATGGCAACTTTAAGATGTGTGGACTTCAACTCCCAGAATTCCCCAGCCAGCATCTTGGGAGTTGAAGTCCCCAGCCAGCATTCTGAGAGTTGAAGTCCACACAACTGAAAGTTGCCAAGTTGAAAAATACTGGATTAAGTTATAGCACAGCTTGCTATGCAAGCCGGGTCAACTGAGTTAATTGCAGTGAAGTGAACTACAGATTAGCAGGTTGCATGAATTCGTGATCTCCCCGATGTTACGGGCTCAGCCAATGTGGGAACGGCAGCACAGCCACCTCAGGCGGCCATCGCTTCCCACTGCATTGATCTGCAGAAATAGTCTCCGTTCCCCTTCGGGAAAGAACTTCTAAAGCGAACTCGGAAACTCGAAGCAGCGGATGAGTCGCAACCGCCCAGTAGTATTCCTAGGTCTACGACAGCATCGTTTGGCTTGAGACGATCTAGCCGAGGTCGTGGGCGTCGTCTATGATCCGGGGAACCGCTCTAGCAGAGAAGCCTCCGGGGTTGTCGCTCACCGGCGCCGGGGATGGCGCTGCCCTTTGCCTTCGAGGAGTCGGTCTTCGAGGAGGGCGGCGAGGCGTCCGGGGGTCGCGGCCCCCTTGCTTCCCCCTACAGCGCCCGGCGCTGCGAGCCCGAGGTGAGGGGGGCACGTCCACGGACATTCGTGTCTTCAGACCCACGTGTTGGGGCTGGGGCGTGCAGTGCGGGTTGGAGGAAGGATATTGCACTCTGCACATGCTCGGAGGCAAGCTAGCCCGGAGGAACTGAGCGGGAGATGGGGGTGGATTTAATTTAGTGTTGGGGGGGCATTGCCCCACTTAGATGGCCGTCCCAATCCTTGAAAATCTGAACAAGGTGGGATTTAGTGCTATTATTATTTATCACGTCAGTGTCTGATGAAATCAAAGCAGGCTGTTGGAGGTTGGTGCCTGGAGAGGAGACCACCCAGGGAGGGTCCCAATCGCGGCAGCAATTTAAAAGTGAGAGTTCCTGCAGTGTTGTTGTTTTGTTGTTGTTGTTGTTATTATTATTATATTTTTATCCCTAACCCTTTACAAATAAATAAATAAATAACTCAAGGCAGTGAATGTACCTATTAGTCCTGCCTCCCTATTTCTAGGCCAGCTATACTTGTAACTGCTACACCAGACTGGCTCTCAATTATCTAGTCTACTCTGGGATCTCCTGGTGGTCTCCTCTCTGGGCACTAGCCTCCAACAGTCTGTCAATGGTGACACCAGGAGCTGAACTCCACTCAAAGGAGCCTGTACTTTTTTGGGGGTGGAGGGGGAGATCCAATTCTGCAATTATGGGATAGAAGGGAAGAGGAGTGAGGGCACTGTGGTGGTTGTGCCCAGTTGGAGGTCCTGGTACAGCAACTCCTGGGATTCTCCGCCAGCATTCTGGGAGGTTCAGACCAAACCCTTTTGTGAGGGGCATTGGGTTGGGGGAGATTGTAGGAACTAACACTAAAGCCCCCCTGGGTGTTTAAGGGAGACTGTCTAAACTTCTGGTTTAACTTTTACAATGCAGATACTGGAATTCCTCTGTAGTAATACAACAAACTGCCTCTCTTCCCCCACTCCCCGCCTCTTGACAGTGGTTTTGTGAGCAGGTGAACTGCCAGGATGATCTCGAGAGGGCCAACGTAAGAAAGTTCAGAGGAGATCTGGCCTATAAGCAGCAAGAATTCCAGGTATTTTCATGGTTGCCCTGCATGCGTGAACCGGCCTTGTAAAACTGGTGCCCTCCAAAATTCCCAGCCCTCTTGTTGAAAATCTATCAGTTGTAGTCCATCGCAACCCAGGTTCAGCAAGGTTATTTTATATATTCCTGAAACAATCTGTCTGGTTGCCTTTGTTTCAGCTTTGCCTCCTTAATTGCAGTCGCACGGAAAATAAGGAAAATGAAATGCTGGGAAAGCCAGCACGTCCCGTGGGTGCCTGACTGGGGATTAATAGCCCAGTTCTATGAAAAAGAGCCTGCTTTGAGTTTGATGGGACTTAAAGTCAAGAAAGCATTTATTTATTTGTATGTATGTATGTATGTCAAATTTGGACACTGCCCATATCATGAGGAAGTGACTCTGGGCAGTATCAGTGTGATGCTCGTGTTTACTTTAATCGCATACGGTTGCTACCTGATGTTGAATAGTTCGGCACATATCGCAGCCCCCTCACACTTTTGGAGTGACACTAAGGTTTGGCAAATCTAATTTCAGAAGGCTCTGCAGGAGTATTCCAGTTGTCTTGCACTTGTACCTCCCAGTAATACTGCCATGAGAAGAGATTTAAAAGAGAGCCAAGCCCGCTGTTTCGCTCATCTGGGGAAACATGAGGAAGCCTTGAGAATTGCAGAAAACCTGGTTGGTACTTTTCCAAGTATCTTTCTCTTTATAGCCTGGATCCTCAACATAGCGCTCACAGATGTCAGTATATCTGGGGTTATTTCTTTTCATGCCTGTCATGATTTTTTAAAGATTATTTTTAATTAAAAATAAATAAATGGGAAACTAGCATGCTATCAAGTAAACTGCTAGCATCAAGCATGATCTTTATTTTCAAGAATGCTTCTGGACCCACATGGAGACTGGAGACATTCTTGGAAAATAAAAATGATAGAATGATATCACCTTGTTTTTTATTTGGGAGTAAAAAAAAGAAAAAGCTGAGGAAAAACAAATAAAGCTGAGGCCGCTGAGAGTCGAGGGAAGTAAAATGTTTCAAAATGGAAATGTTTTCTGCTGGAAACACCCCCTTTCAAGTTTGAAAGGGGCTATTCTGGTCTCACAAGACGTGTGAGCTTGGAATATTTCTGATATTCAGCCTGTTCTGAACTCAGAGTATTTCAAAATCACTAGTTTGTCTTCTGATGAATGCCTATCTTATGACCAGCTAGACCTATCATGGAAAAGCAGCCTTCATTATGCACTTAAAATTGTAAATATACGCCTCATTCTTGAAAGCTGGTCTGGTGTAATGGGCAGAGTGCACTGGGAAGACCCGAGTTCTAATCCGGCCATAGGCATGTCAGCCACCTGAGTGTCTTTGGGCCAATCTCTCTCTCTCACCCCAACCCACCTCACAAGGTTGTTGTTGCTGGGGAAAATGGGAGGAGGGAGTACTCTGAATGCCACCTTGTGCTCTTGGCAAAAAGGTAATAAATGAATGTTGGGGGTGCAGCATTCTTGTCTGCAAGGATTCCATCAGTACCCAATTCTCTGCCACTTTCTCCACTTTGTCTCCTACAAAATCATCCGTCCATCTACTGCCACTGTACTCACTGGATCAAGATGGGAGACGATCTACACTGACAGGAAGAGAAATCACACTGGTGTGTGTTGCACCAAACAGCTTGCCGTACAGCAGAATATACCTCTGGATTGTTTGTGGAATAGCTTCAAAGCATTGTGTTGAAATCTATGTGTTAATTTTTTAGATTACCATTAAATGTTGTCATTTCCAGAGATTTGGGTAAGAAGTCATTAAAGCAGTGTTTCTCAACCTTGGCCGCTTGAAGACGTGTGGACTTCAATTCCCAGAATTCCCAGCTGGCTGGGGAATTCTGGGAATTGAAGTCCACACGTCTTCAAGCGGCCAAGGTTGAGAAACACTGCATTAGAGCATTTACTTTATTCTCCCTTCTTCCTTTTTTCTTTCTTTCTAGAGAAACGGGGCAACGAATACCGACCATATAACAGCCATTCTTAATCTGCAGTATGCCATTTATTGCCTTCTGGAGGATATTGAGGAAATAATTGGGTGCTTACAAAGATTGATCTCGTTGCACCCATTTCATCCACAGACCTGGACTTTGCTTGCTGAAGCTTACATGAGTTTGTTGCACTTTCCAGCCCCCTTGTCTGGGACTGAAGCTGGCGCGTCGCAAGGGGATGGCTTCACTGCACGCAGTTGCTTCCGCGTGTCATCAAAAGAGGCCAGTTTTCTCAGTCATCCAACCCAGAGCCAGAGGGAGGATGATCCGTTGTCGTGTTCTGTCCACCTGAACGACAACTTTGGATCTTGTGTGGAATGCCAAAATGGGCAGAGACCTAATTCCACCCTGGGAAATTCAGGGCCGCGACCCATAATGAAGAGAGCTTCCATGGGGCAGCAAAGGTTGAATGATATTTGTATCTATTCATGTGCCTCCTTCATTAGAGCAAGGTGCTCTCCTTTTGTATATTTATTTGCATATAAAGTACTTTGCAGTTCTCACAAGAGTCAAGAGATCTATGATCAGGTCTTCTCCCGCCTTCCCCGGCCACCAAAAAGACAGCTAGTGGGGAGGAGGTCCACTAATCAACACAGAATCCTGGTTTATTGCAGCATGCTCAGATTCAGTGGGCTCTAGCAAACTCATGGTTTAGGAGGAGGTTGTTTTGAAACAGACCAAAGTTGATGAATTCCAGGTTTAGATGCAACAAGAGACCAACTTTAATATTTCAAAAATGCCTGTGTCCGAAGGTTCATGGAACATCAAGCCTGATTTAGCTTTATTTATTCAATTTATATGCTGCCCATCTCCCCAAGGAACTCTGGGTGGCTAACAGAAATCGAAACAAGCTAACTATACAGATCCATTAAAAAGAACCTGGGTCAAGGGTCCTAGAAGTCCTATTGTCAGCTCCTCAAATAAGCCACTTCACACCAGAGCTCCCTCAGCATTCAGGCCCCACTGCTGGGGGGGGAAAGCCAGGTCTTTCCAGCCTTCTGGAAACCCAACAATGACACTGATTTGCAAACTGGGGTGTTGCATTGACAACCTATCATAAATTGTGGTTTGTTCAGTGGCATAGTTTTGCACGTGAACGCAGCCCATGTTTGGATGTTAATCTAAGCCATTTCAAAGATTCACTCGGCTGATACATTTATAAACCAATAGCTCAGTTTGAAAACACTTTTAACCCTCTGATGGGAAATGACCCTGTGAAGCAAAAAAGGGAAACTTTAAGTTTAAGCTATTGTCATATGCTGGTTTTGACTGTTTGGTTTACTTTTTTGTTTCTAGGCGTTTGTTTCAGCTTACACAGTTGACTCAGTCTTCCTTTGCTTTAGAGAGTAACCTGAAAATGCAACAGGAAATTGAAGACAAAGTTCAGTCTTTTGGACTGGAGGCAGATCTCTTGTCCTTGATGACCGAGGTCAGTCATGCTTCAGCGTGGCCCTGTGTCAACATTCTCTGTTAAGTATGAGTGGTGAAGTAAGAAATAACATCCAATAATTTGCAAATAGCTGCTTTACTTTTCTTTTTTCATTAGCCATTAAGAATAAGGTGGTGATGATAGTCACGTAAGGGAATGCTGCTCAAAAATGTCGGAAGCTGGGTAGAATTTTAGAATTAGGGTTACCAGCTACCCTAGAGGTCATCTAGTCTATTACCCCCAGTGCAGGAATTCTGTAATTACAGGACCCATTAAGATCTCCTCTGTCTCTGCTTAAATATCTTCAGTGAAAGACAGCTTAGCAAATCATGAGTCAGGCGTCCGTTCCAGGGTTGAATCAGAACCTCTCTGGTTTGGGGTTTTCCTGAACTGTATTAAACCATCCTGGATCATTAACATAAACAAGTACATTACCTTGTCCCTTGTCCCATATAAATCCTTAACAAAGGCCAGCAGTTTTTTCTGCTTAAGGGTTGCATGAACTGCGCCACCCTTTCCAGTTAACATTAACCAAATTAGAAATTTACTAGTAGCTGTAATTTCAGAGTATTAATCCTGCTTCTTTCTTTAACTCTGCCAATATCCAACTCTGTCTCAATTTGAAGTGAGAGAAGGGGCAGAAGTTAACAAAGCGTATGCAGAGTATTTTTTCTGAGACTCTTAAAAAAAAATAACAGTATGCTGCAAAATAGCGATTAAAAGTGGCAGTGAACACGGACAGTGTATTAAACAATATTAATCATACAAACTTTATTTACAATTCTGTATGCTTTCATTGGAAAGCAAATGTATGTTTGTAGGTGCATGATGTATAAATAGGAGAGTAACATAGTTTATAGACCCCGTAAGTGGTGACATTAAACAAATCTCAAATTTTATGAAGAATTATTTTATCTTATACCTTTTCAGTCCCCCTGAAAAGATTCAACCCTTCGTAGTTTTTACCCATATTGAATATCTCTTATTTACCCATACTGAAATTTACCCCTACTGAAAATCTTTTAGCCAGTTTATATGCTTTTTTCATGAGGAAAACCCATTTTTCTAGTGGAAAAATGCTTTGTGGAACATGTTATAATATCTATGTATTTATTTGCAGTTAAGTGTTAAGAACTGAAAGAAGGCAAAAAAAAGCAACATGTTATTTATTGGCACAAAACTAGTTTTAACCTCCCATGCGTCCCAAAACAAGTCTCTTTTTCTTAGTGCTTATTCTCCATCATGCTTAACAGCATGGCAAGTTAAGCATTCAGTTAACCATTTTTTTGACAACAGTTTCAAGTTCCATTTAGTAAAGTGGTGAATAAGATGAGAACTCAAGGCTTCGGGAACCTAGATCTCTCCCAGTTCATCATATTATAATTATAAGGTGACAGAAAGGGCAAATTACTAAATTACTGCATTCCTAGACAATCATAGTAACAATTTTTAATTTTAATTAAACGTGACATGAATTATTGTCCAGGCCTCATCCACTAGAGCAGGGTTTCCCAACTTGGCAACTTGAAGATGTATGGACTTCAACTCCCAGAATGGCTGGGGAATTCTGGGAGTTGAAGTCCACCTATCTTAAAGTTGCTGAGGTTGAGAAACACTACGCTAAAGGTTTGTAAAACAGGATCATTTCAAGATCAGAACGCTTCCAATAAGGCTGGAAAAGCCTGAGAATTTCCTGTGAGGTTGGACGGATCATTCTGCAGTCAAAACAGCTCTTTCAAAGTCAACTTAAATAATACAGTCAGCCGTCCCGTTTTAGAGAACTAGCCCACAGCACATCAAAGGCCAGTTTTGGCTCTTGGCTCAGAAAAAGCTGTGCCTTCCTGGCTTAATGGTCACCAGAATTGACAATCACAGCACATCTGCACGAGTACAAAGGCATAGAAAGTTGCACGTAATCTGTGAATTCAGGCAACTTTTAAACCATTTGTGTTCTTTTACCCATTTCTAGTCTGTTATTGAAAGACTGTGTCCAGTTAAAATGCAGGACTAGGATTGGGGAGATACTGTCAGCCATGGAAAGTCACTGAATATGATTTGTGGCTATCTCTCTCTCTCGGATACTTAAAAACTGTGTTTTTATTGTTCTTACTCTTTTTTTAATTGTTTCCAGAGTTGTTTGGAGGCAGATGGTCTCTAAATTGTATTAAATAAATACATAAATTTTAGCCCAGCCTAGACCATGGGAACATTATGGGGATAAAATAAAGGAATAGCCCTATGCCAAGCGCCTTGAATGCCTGTGAAAAGGGCAGGCTATAAATCTAAGTACTATTGCTGATAATAACGTAGCAACAGTGACAAAGCGCCTACTGGAACAACGTGGATTTTAAATCATCATGTTCTTTGAAATATGACCGGTATTTCGTGGGTTCTGGGAGGATTGTTGAAAGCTGCCCCTTATCAGATTTAATCTGTTTGCTTATTAATCTCAATATTGCCTGCTCTGATTGGCAGCAATTTCATTATTGGACTTTATTAACTTGTTATTTTTGTGCGCTGAACATTTGCTCCAGCGTGAAGCTAGGGTTTGGTTCTTTTCTGAATGTTTTTTAAGCTGGAGTGAAACTGAAACTTGTGCTTCCCGCGTGTTCATTTCCTTGCAGGCTATGGGAGAAGATCTTGTCCGGGAAAAGCTGAAAGAGGATGCCCAGGAAGAGGTGCAATGCTTATCTGCTGCAACCTTGACATCCATCATGACCGCGTCGGCTGTGGAGTTTGAGAGAAAATGGTTCCAGAAGCTCAGCGGCTTCTCTGCACTGCACTGAGGCTCTTGTTCGGTGCTTTGGCTGTTTATCTCATCTGTTGAAAGCCCTTCTGTAGAAGTGGCTTAAAGGTCTCCACGGTGGGCCACCAGTGTTTCAGCTTGCCAAAGGAACAGGTGAACAGGAACTCAGGTGTCCACTGTAGACCATGCAGTTCTCATTGGAATATTTTTACTACTGGAAAGGATGACCCACTTCTTTTGAAAAGCAGCTTAACATCTGGCCCTTCTCATATCTGTTTTTGCCAGCCGTGGTGCCCTCACTGTTTCTCAATGGACCTTGACCACCATGTGTCTAAATATCCGGGAGCATGTATAGTTCTGTTCAATAGACCTTTAATTCATCATCATTGGAAAACTTTTAGGCCACAGAGAATAAGGCTTTTTTTAATCAGTGTTACTGCTTTGGAAGTGGTACACTAATATTTTTAATGAATAATAAAATTAAAATGTAAAAACAGTTGGAGACTTGACAGAGTGGGGCAGGCTGCCCCTGAGTAGATAGCCCTCCAGGTAACTTGGGTTTAATCCATACAAGCCTTTATAGCCCAAAGCGCTGCCGTCTCTGGACCGGGCCATTTGCCCTGGCTCTGCCCACTTAATTGCTTTTCCATACTTGGCAGGTTTTGTTGGTACAGTAGCAAAAGAGATCTCACTTCCTGCTGTTCTTACCCATTTGGGAATAGACTGTGGCTCCTCTTTCAGGTAGGGCTTCTGTGCTGCATCCCAGGTGTGGAGATACGTTGGCTCACTGCTGTCAAGAAACTATGTTCCGACTGAAGGGATCAAGGATCATTACTCTGCCTTGATCCACTCTGTCATTTGCATACTGTAGTACAGGTCCCATGAATTCCTCTCGATACACTGATTTTGACAGTGAGCAAGAGATCCACTTCCCTCTTCCTCCAAGGCTTTGTGATAGGATTGGAAGCCACCACCTAAAAGGACGTCTACACTCTGGTTGGGGTTAAAATCTAGTTTTGCCAGTTTGAGGAATTCTTAACTACCTCCGTCTGTTTTTGCGGTATATCTTGACCTATTCATGGTTGTTCTCCAGAGCTGTACACCAGAATGGAGTATGGTGGGCTTAAGCTGCTGCTTGTTTTGTCAAAAAAATTACAAGTGGCTTAGGAATAGGAGAGTTAATGTGTAGCTGGATACACTGTGATGTCACCTCTTCTCACACAGCTCTAATCCCCAAGGCTAATCCATTGTTTGAACTAGTTCTCTCTAGACGTCACACTGCAGAAGTGACCTGAAAAACAGATGCATGGAGCAAACTGAATAGATGCACTTCAGCAACAATTGTGATCCTGCTGAAAGATTATTTTCTGAATAGGGATGCACTTTTTCCCTAGGCCTCAGGGGAGGGGAGGGGAGGGGGGGAGGGAGGGAGGGAGGTAGGTTGGTTCTGCTGTTCACTCTCCAATTCTGAGTTCATTGTATGACTGCATTTCTCTGTCATTCAATACAATAGGGCAAGAAATCAAGATGGCATTCAAGCAGAAACAAATTAATTCTCAAATATCACTGGATATTTTTCAAGGTCATTTAGGTGTCTTTTTCAGATTTCTTCAGCATTCACAATGAAATGCATTAAACTCACATGTCTGACTGTGTGGGTATTATGAACAGGTTGGCTCTAGATTTCAGTATAAACCAGTAGAAATCAATGGAACAAGTGAATTGCTATTAGCAGGCCCCACTGATTTAATTAAATCTACTCACACGGTGTTAATTTTGTTAACTCTGGATGTTAAAAAAGCTTTAGTGGGCTGGGAATACCTTTTGCAATAAGCCATAAACCAGGAGTTTACAAGCCAGAATGGCTAAGTTCACATAGCATGGTAAGCTTCAAAAAAACAAACCGTATTGTTGAATGATTGATTATAGCTTACTAAAACATGAGAGCCCAGTCTAGGTCTGGGTCCAACCCAAGATCTACCACAACAACCTTCCTGGGACTCTCATGATTCCAGCAATTGCTTGGACTCTACTGGCAACAATCATTCACACCCAGGGATGTGGGCACTGTGCAATTCAGCACAAGTACAAGCCCTCCAACCCATAAAATTGCAGTTCCTAAGGGTTATTTGTTCTAATCCAAATTACGTTGTCATGATGCCCTAAACAAGTTTTTAAACTGAATAGCCCAGTGTGCGTTCTGGAAGAGAATCTCTTGGGCAAGGGTAGAGACCATTTCTTGAAGTGACAGAGGCTGAAAATGGTTGAGTACCGTAATCTATTGACTTGGCTAAGGAAATCCGTGGCCCCTTTTTTCTCTTCCTTTTTTTTTTTTGTATAAAACTTCTGTATTAAATTTAGAGGAACATCACACACCATATGCTTGGTATAAAGTATATATAATATATAATATTATATAAAGTATATATATATAATATAATAAATTCCCTAAAAACCCCACAAACCTATGTTGAAAATCTGTAAGGATTCTGTTGTTAATTTAGTTGATAATGTTAAAGCTATCTTTGTAGAGAGAAATCTTTAGAAGTATAAGGAATTTACAATTCCACTTCTTACAACGTTGCATGAGAGAAGATTGGAAGTTGGAAGTGTGTGAGACGAACATGAACCAAAAATTTACGCTGGTGCTTTCGTTCACGCACAACCTTTGAAGCTGCTTCTTGGAAGTCATCAAATGCCTCTCTGTGACTTAGATGGAGAATCCATCTCGTAAAAAAAGTCTGCAAGAAGATAGGAATTCTTCCTCTCTGAGCGAAGACCAATACTCTTCTGCTAATGCTGATTTACTGCTGTTCTTGAAGTGGTCTCTTCTTTGCTGTTGCATTAATTTGTACTTCCGGTCCACAGCTTGGAGTCTCTTATCAGACACAAAGGCAAAGGGCTATTCTTTGTTGCTGGTTTTGTTCTGCCGCATTTGTGCTCCCCCTAGCCAAGACTCGGGCAGCTCACAGCCTCATAAAATCCAACACAGCACCATCATCACTAAAAGATAATAAATTAAATAGCCGTTACCATCACTAAACCCCCTAAAAGTGGACATTAAATTGGCATCTGCAAGGGTGTCTACAGAACACGATTTTAAAAAGTCAGGATGGTGGCCACCAAGGTGCAAGCGAAGCTCCACCCGTTTAAAAATGGGCAGAGCTTTGATTGTACTATCATGGCCGCCATCTTGACTTTTTTGACCACACCTGCAGACACCCCTTCTGCTCCAAGAAGTAGCCTGTCTCAGCCCCAAAGCCTAGCAAAGGAAATGCTTTATTAACTTGTTTTACTTACTAAGCGAACTGAATCTAAAGGTTGAGAGGGTCCCATCCTGAGTTTCACCTAGGCCGTCCACCTCAAAGTTGCATTTCTGGATGGGATTTCACCATCCTGTTCAGGGGAGAATCCACACCATCTCAGATTGCACGGCTTGGAGGCACAAGCGCCACTTGGAGCAAGCAAGCAAGCATTTATTTCAAGCATTTACGAGGCTGCCCGACTCAAACAGTCCCGCAGGTCCCCGGGCCCTGCCTGAGCCACGAAGGGCTTTATCGTTCATATCAATCATCCATTTCGAAATGGAGCCAGAGACAAACCGGCAGGCGGAGCCAATGCACCGTCATGACTTTTTTGACCAGCCTGCAGCGGCTAATTGCACACTTGCAATATTAGAGTTAGCCCTGGTGAAATGGCTCTCGCTGCCCAGCCAGCGGGGGGTCATTCAGCCCCAGCTGGAGTTTCCAGGTCTTCTTCAAAGTGCATTACCCTGATCCATGAGCTGATGAGGGCAGGTTCACTCCTCCAGGCACCCTGATCCCAAAATGTTGGCCACTGGCACGCCACGGCTGTGCTGGCAGAGACCTCCCGCTGCGTCATTTCAAGGAGACCGGAGCTGACCCCTGGTTCATTTAAATCAGTGTCTCTCAACCTTGGCAGCTTTCAGATGTGCGGACTTCAACTCCCAGAATTCCCCAGCCAGCTTTGCTGGCTGGGGAATTCTGGGAGTTGAAGTCCGCACATCTGAAAGCTGCCAAGGTTGAGAGACACTGAAGGCCTGGCACAATATGGTTCATGGGGTCACGAAGAGTCGGACACGACTTAACGACTGAACAGCAACTTTCTGAACAGCGTGCCAATGGTTTATTATGCGCCCTCAACTCCCGGCCGCGTTGATCTGACTTTGAAAAGGGGAGCGGCCGACCCGACGGAGTGTAGGTTGGTCGCTAAACAAAACTCACTAAACAAAAACCTCCCCCCCAAGATAAAACGCCATCTTTTATCTTTTACTGATTTTATCGTAATTCCTTTGATGGTTGTGAGTCACCCAGAATTATTGCCGGGAGTTGGGCGGCATACATGTTTAACAAATCCCCCTCATCCTCCTCCTCATCCTGGAGGCAAAAGGTGGGTCGCCTCGGCCTTCTTCGGCAGAGCTGCGATATCTGTCGCGGCCACCAGAGGGCAGCGGAGGGTAGGGCTTTCCGCCTCGCGCGGCCGCCCTCTAGCGGCCGCTCAAAGTTTGGCTCCCCATTTTTTTTTCCTTCTCGGACCCTGCTTACCTGCAGCCCTTCGCCCGCCCGCCCGCCCGCCGCCCATTGCCGTTTTCTCCCGGGGGGGCCGTGGGAGAGGCCGGTTGGGAGGGCGGGCGGGGCGGAGGTCTCGCCTACCTTCGCTCCGGGGGTGTTTCTCTGCGGGGGGGAGACTCCCCGCCTTGGTTTTCCTCCTTGCTCCTGAAAGGCGTTCCTCGCGTGGAAGGGGCGGCTCCCCCTTGATTGAAGGGCGAGGGCGTCGCGGCCGCAGAACTTTCCCCTTGATGAGGAGACTTTCCGCCGCTTCCTCCACGCGCCTCGTTAGCGCAGTAGGCAGCGCGTCAGTCTCATAATCTGAAGGTCGTGAGTTCGAGCCTCACACGGGGCAGCGGATGTTTTTCGCCCCGAGCAGAAGCCAAAAAAAAAATAAAACTACCTCGTGCTGGACCCGGCTTAGGGAGACCCCCGATGTCATCCCGACGATCCTATTTTTCAGATGGAAACACCTCAATGGCTCTCCACCTTCCCATCCTGTCCATGGAGCTTCCCCCCTACTTTGCTAGAAGCAAGCCTAGTTCTTACAGATTTACTTCTCTGCACATGTACTAAGTTTTACTTTGGTTATAAAAAAAAAAAAATTGAAGAGAAACCGGCATTTATTTTAAGCACCAACATTTGGGTTTGCTATAATTTAGCCTGCTTTTCCTTCAAACAGGGCAGCTTGGGCTTTTCAGCCAAAGAGCCAGACCCTTTTTAAAAAGCATCCCTATCTTTTACACAGCAGTCCTCGGATCTTTTAGACAGAGGGCCCCGTTTTATTCCCAAAGTACACTCAGAAATCCTCTGGCTGTTCTTAAGCTAAAAAGCATGAAAAATGAATTAAAGCAGTATTTTCCAATTTGAGTGACTTTAAGACGGATGGACTTCAACTCCCAGAATTCCCCAGCCAGCCATGCTGGCTGGGGAATTCTGGGAGTTGAAGTCCATCCGTCTTAAAGTCGCTGAGATTGAGAAAACAGAGTTAAAGGCTTACAGGTTGCATTCACGTAAAGTACCACACTTGGTTTTTGTGACAGCTAGCCTATGGTGCTAAATTTTGGTTAATGTATGATATTGTGTGCCAAAACCCCTCCCTCTGACCAGTCTCTGATATTGTGTGAACTCTGAAAGTGGGATTCATTGGCCAAGATAAGCACGTGCTGCAGCCTTTGGGGTTTCTGGAGAACGAGCCTTGTCTCTAGGCCTGCTAACCCTGGTTTCTGGAATCTGTAAGTGGCAGACATCCCAGGGATGAATGATGCTGGAAGCCAGATGCCTCTTAGGGGATGAGCTCCATGTGCTAATTAGCCACACTGGTGGTTGTGTAACCAGAACTGCACCATCACAGCACAATCAAGAGGTCTAGTAGACAAACCCTTTCACAATGCTGGGATTTGGAGTTACAGCATCCCTAAGAATGGTTGTCCAGCCTTCTCTCGGTCAATTGACTCTTCCATTGGGAATTTTCTATGAGGACACAGCAGCCAAAAGAAGCGAATATGTGTAGCTCAGGGTTGAACTGTGGAGTCCTTGGGGTCCTCTGAGCTTGGTTCTTTTCTTGCAAACGTTTCGTTACCCAGCTAGGTAACATCTTCAGTGCTAGAGTGGGATGGGGTTTGCTCTCTGTTTATACACAGACTACACAGCAACTGGAATCAGATTCCCACCAGGGGACAGCATTGGCCAACCTCAGGGGCTCCTAAGCTAAGTAGGGACAGGCTGTGCTGGTACTTGGATGGGAAATCAACCTACACCTGTTGGTTTCACTGGAAGGCTGAAAAAAACATCCTAGAGGGAAACAGCAGACTTCTTCTGTTGTTGTAGCCAAAGTAATGACCTGGATGTGCCAAACTGGGAGTCAAACTGGACTTGAAAGAGGCTTTATTTGCCTGGGGTCAGTGGAGTGATAGCAGCCGGAGAGGGTCAGGCTGCCACTAGAAGCCTAGACTAAGGTTGGTCTTTGGAATGGTTTTCAGAGGACTTATTCAACAACTCACATGTGCAAATGCACCAGATTATTTTCTCCTAGAGATGCTGAAATCAAGTCTGTTTGCAAGCTCAGGTATATGTATAACAGGTGTGACTATATGCAGCAATTTCCCCTCAGTCTGACACTCTCCAAACCCTACTCTTGGCATTTCTTCCACTGAGCTTCCTTTGCTAAATCTCTTCTCTAAAATCCAAGTGATCATTCATATTAACCATTCAGGGTTTGGATAGGATTTAGTTCTATTAAAAATAAAAAAAAAGCCTCGAATCACCAACTACAAGGTGGATAGACCAGGTGGATGAACAGAAATAAACACGCCCAGCCCATTTCTGAAGAGAAAAAAAAAAACCCACCACTTTTTCGGCTCTCGCCCATCAGCAATACGACGGCTGCAGATGGGTTACCCAACTGTTTATTTAAAACTTATTTAAAATACTGGCTAAAAGTCTAAATGGTCCAATCCTTGTTCAAATGCTTTATTTTTATATACAAAAATAACTCTAAAAGGTATTTTGAAAACATGATGCAACACCCATCTCTTCTTTCCTTCTCAGAATCAGACTGAACAAGTCTATCGATAGCTGGATCGGGGCCCTTCAGCTCTCACTGGGCATCTGGCCGTAAGCCTGCCTTCCCCCGAGCGTGAGACATGAGCTTTCTTCTGAGTTGTCTAACTTCTGCCATCGTTTCCCGTTCTTTAGATTCCAGCTCCTGCCGTCCTCGGTCTAAAGAGACTTGAAAGGTGAGAGGAGGCTTTTTAAAACAATGGGTTAAAACTTCAGCATCACAAGCTGAGTCAGTATAGCTTTTAAGATCAAAGAAGCGTAACAGCACAAATGTTCCTAGGGATTCTATAAGCAAACAGAGAGAACCTAACCAGCCAAATGGAATCTGGAAGGCAGAGGAAACATACATTTATTCAGTGCACGTTTAAAGAATTAAATCACTGTCTGCCCTTCCACTGCTGATTCAGATGCTTGGGCCACATCTGGATGCGAGGAACTCCAGAACTTGTAATCCCAATGCATCTGAACAGCACCAGGATGGGGAAACTGGCTGCACCAAAACTTCAATCTTGTCCTCGTTTATAGAGAGTAAGGAAGATGGCTCTGAGGGAGATAGATGAGAAATTAAGTCCAAAACAAGCAGAAAATATGTGGAAGAGGCTCAGCCACCTCCCTAATTCACAAGAGTATAGGAAGGGGAGGAGGTACAGCATGATCAGACCTGCAAGATGCTGTTATTAGAGCCACTCTCAATAAAAGTAGCTTTAGCCTTCTTGAGGAGTTGATTCCTGATCGGGTCTACCTGTTGGGATGACATCTTTCCACCCTCAACAAGCTGTGTGATTGCGAGTACTATTACGACTGACCACAACAAAGATGCAAGGGCAAATAATATCACACCTAATTTTCTCCTTCAAAAGCCGTGCTTTGCACTTACAGTGGGTGGATGATTCTCCCCCTGACGATTCGTTTAAGCAGGCGCTGCCAGGCTGCATCTTCCTGGGCTCCTGATGCCATTCCGAGCCTTGTTGAGTCTTGGAGGTTCTCGGATCCCGCAGTCGCTCTGTAGGAAGTGGACTAGCTTTAAGTATGTTGAGGCAGATAATGGGCTTTGATTTTTATATATATGGTATTCCTTGGGTTGACTTATAAAACGCTTGTTTATTTTTTTAAAAAGCAAACTAATTTATTGTACAGTACTTAACCCGCCCAGAGTCTTTTGGAGTAGGCAGCCATAATAAATTTAATAAAACAAAATAAATATTTTAAAGATTCTAGAACCATCTCAAGTAGCTGTCATGTTTGGCAAGGTATGGTTAAAAAAAAGTGATACTTGTTGAAATCTGAATGTAGTAAAAGTGAAGAGGAGGATTTCTCCCTCTATGTCTCATGGGTCTAAGCTGTTTTAAGTCCTTACAGCTTAAAGACTCCATTTAAAAAAATATTGCCAAGAACACTGGCCATCATATTATCTTGATCCATTTCTAAACCAGGTTTAGATCTTATATTCTTCATAAGCAGCTTTATTAAAAGAATCATATCTATATACCTTTGATGTTTTCACAACTATCACATTAAAATTATATTAAATTATAATTTAGATGTTATTTTTGCCTTCTCTTTCTGCTTGGAAAAATCATCCAGCCTCTATAAAGCAGGTACTAAAAACCTGGTTTGATGCAACGGCTCCCCATTATGACTCAGGCTGATTGGAGGAACAAAGCTCCAGTTATATACCAAATTAAGGAATTATGACTAAAATTTATGGATTGAATTTAACAAAAATTTGTACCCCACCTTTCTTTCAAAAAGTTCAGGGTGGCATGAAAAGGATGCTAGCTCATTTAGTTTTCATCATTTCAAGATCACCAGGTAAGGGGTCTTGGTAGAACCCAATCCAGAGTCAACTCCTATCTATCTTTCTGTCTATCTGTCCATCCATCCATCCATCCTCCCATCTCCTAGCAGTGAATCAGAGAACTGAATCACAGAACTGCTTTACTCTTACACGTGAGACTGATCTGGCAAGTCTGTTTCATTTTAGATGCCAGGAACAAACCGGGCAACGCTCCACAGGAACTAGGAAAACTAGTTTCATGTCTTCCTCTGTAGTCTATCCTGTGGTCTTTCAGGGTTGTAAGTGCTTTAAATGTTCATTCTAAAATTTGCATTAACATTTAATTTGCATTCTAAACCACCATAATGCATGTATCGTGAAGGAAAGCATAGATGCTCTGCTGTGCGCAAGCAGCTTCTCCACTCACCAAAATAGCCATCTTCGTCCTGTAGCTTTACAGCCAGTTCTATGGCATCATTTATTTCTTGGTTCAGAAACCGCTTCCTGTTGGCCTCCAAAGCGGCAGCTATGTCCTGCCGTGCCATCAGCTGCTCTTTTTTCTCTTTGGTTTCCTCCTCCTAAAATGAGACAGAAAAGCAGGACATTTCCATTACAAAAGAGGAAAGCAGGAAGAGAAGAGGACTGCCTCCACAACTGAAAGCCACTCAAAAAGTGACACCATCATGTGAAAAAAGGACACCAGAAATCAGGGCTTTTAAACTCTGGAAAGGTGAGCATGTCTCAAGAAAATGATTAAGACATCTTGCTCCAGCATGTTGTGATCAACTCCCAGAATTCTCCTTTGGACATACGGCTTGGGAATTCTGGGAGTAACACTCCCAACACATCTGGAAGAGCCCCACTGAATGGAATATTCAAAGCTTATAATCATGGGAGTGTAGCAGGCAGATGTCCAACTGATCCAACTCATAGCCATATCAATTATCATCAGGTGAGGAAGACGACAGAAAGATGTGCCATCTTGACCAAGGCCAAGTACTCATTTGACTAGGAGACAAGAGCAATCCAATTCTTGGTTCACCCTGCAGTTAACTGCAATACCCCAACTGAAACCCACAAGTTCCTTTGGGGTTGTGTGATTGGCCTCATGGAGTTCATCAGTCACCAAAGCAGCAGTGGGCAAGATTTCAGGTCCACACCCTTTCACTTGCCATGCCCAGAACAGCAGAGGCCAATCTTTAGCAGACTTCTAGCCACTCACTTTTTTGGCCTCCTCTTCTTTCATTGCCTCAAGCAGCTTAGCCTCTGCCACTTTGGTCTTGTGAAGGAGTTCTGCTACCTCTTGGTATCGCATGTCACGATCCATGTCATCACATATTCGCTTGTGGAGGAGCTGCGCTTGCCAATTCACATCAATGTTTTCTTGATGGGCTTTGGCCAAAGATTCTTCAAGCACCTAAGATGGCACAAATGTTATCAGACAGAATCAGACTCTGATGTTGTACACCTTCCTTTCAGCAGCACGTCACGCTTATAAACTGCCAGTTATGTGGTCATCTATGGTAACTAAAAACCTGCCTTGGGCGACCAAGAAGGGATCAGTTTATCTACAAATTACAGGTAGTCCTTGACTTATAACCACAATTGGGACTGGAACTTCCATCACTAAGTGATGTGGTCATTACGTGAGTCGCACCCAATTTTACGATTTTGCCATGGTCATTAAGCAAATCACTGAGGTTGTTAAGCAAAACATGCGGTCATTAAGCAAATCTGGCTTCTCACATTGTTGGAAGCCCCATGGAAAAGTCGCAAATGGTGATCATGTGACCCTGGGATGCTGTAACTATCATAAATACATGCCGGTTGCTAAGGGTCCAAATTTTTATCATGTGACTGCGGGGACACTGTGACTGTTAGGTAAGTATGAGGACTGGTCATAAGTCATTTTTTCAGCACCGTCATAACTTCAAATGGTCGTTAAACAAATGTTCATAAGTTGAGGACTACCTGTATTACCATAGCTATTCTATGGCAAATGGTCTAAAAAAAAAAGTGGGGGTGATAGTTTTTGGACCTTTGTAAGACTGAGACAGACAATAATCCTTTTCATTATATGTAGAACAGATTTATAGGAACCTTTGAGAATAGTGAGTGAAAAACTACTCCAGATGGGCAGGAATTTGGTCAGCTGAGGTTGGAGACGTACTTCCTTAAAGGAACTGCAGACAGATGTTGTGTGAATGACCACCCATGCTCTGGAGCACTTTTTTGCTTTTGAATCCAAAGCGCTGCACAGAGCTACAAGACAATTCTAGGCCAGAAATGTAAATAATTCATCCTGGAAACTCCCAAATGTCCTGTGATCTTTTGCCCTAATTCAAAATCAAGTAACCTTTTTGTAAGTTTTCCCCCCAATGGGGGAAGGCAGCAAGGGCCCTTAACTCCCATTCATCCTGCCTGGCATGGCCAACGGTCAGCGATTATGGAAACAGCAGCCCCAAATATCTGGAGCATGTTCTATACTCTTGCATGAAGCCCTCACTTCTTGAGCTTTCCGGTCTCCTCCTTGTTCTGCTTCAATCAACCTCTGAAATAAACGTTCTTCGAGATCAGCTTTCCTCCGGCTGGTGTCCAACTCCTCCTTTACTTTTTGTGTCGTGGCTTCCTGCTCTTTGATGAGTTTCTGATAAAGAAAAAAAAGGACAGTAGTGGGACAACTTACTCCAAATCAAAACCAAAAAGATCTTTTTTCAAAATGACTTCGTTGATAGGAGTCTCCATACTGCACTGTGGGATAATTTCATTTGTGGTCATGCTAAGTCAGTTTGCTTCCTTTAACCATCTCTTAATTAACAGATAATTATTGCTGGTTATTTTTGGATAACTGGACTATGCAGGGTAATCTACTTTTAGATGGCCTTCTCTTTTAAGATTTCTCCTAGCATGCTTTTTTTGAACCCAATCTCAGATACAAACACCATGTTTGGAGAAGTTACCAGTCTCTTGCTTCCTTGCATTTTGTCTCATTCTTATTAAATGCACACTAACACCACAGACAATCAAGAATAGAAACAATGAACATTAAATCCCTCCCCTCCATGAAGTTGGGAATGGGTGGTATTTAATGAATTATAGCAAGGTCAGCAACATGGTACCTCAAAAGCGACCAGGCGGCACCTGCAGACTGCTAAGATTCAAGAATTAACAGATGCATGAAACAATGCATTTGTATATGCCTATATATACAGTTGCAAGAAAAAGTATGTGAACCTTTTGGAATTTCATGGCGTTCTGCATTAATTTGTCATAAAATGTGATCTGACCGTCATCTAAATCAAGAGCATTGACAAATACAATGTGCCTAAAATAATAACACAAAAACAATTCTGATCCTTCATGTCTTTATTGAACACACTCATTCAACATTCAAAATGCTAGTGGAAAAAGTAAGTGAACCCTTGGAATCAATAACTGGTTGACCCCCCCCTTGGCAGCAATAACCTCAACCAGGCGCTTCCTGTAGCTGTGGATCAGACCTGCACATCATTCAGGAGGGATTTTAGCCCATTCTTCCTGGCAGAATTGCTTTAGCACTGCCATATTCTTTGGATGTCTCATATGTATGGCTCTCTTCAAGTCATTCCATAGCATCTCTATTGGGTTGAGGTCTGGGCTCTGACTTGGCCACTCCAAAAGGCGGATTTTGTTTTTCTGAAGCCATTCTGTTGTGGACTTGCTCCGGTGTTTTGGGTCATTGTCCTGTTGCATCACCCAACTTCTACAGAGTTTCAGCTGATGTACAGACATTCTCACATTATCCTGAAGAATTTTTTGATACACCTGGGAATTCATCTTCCCCTCAATGACTGCAAGCTGGCCAGGCCCTGATGCAGCAAAGCAGGCCCAAATCATGATATTTCCTCCACCATACTTTATGGTTGGGATGATGTTTTCATGATGATATGCAGTGCCCTTTTTACGCCAGATTTAGTGCTGCGTGTTTTTTCCAAATAGTTCAATCTTTGTTTCATCAGTCCACAAAACATTTTGCCAATACCGCTGTGGAGTGTCAATGTGCTCTTTTGCAAACTTCAGGCATGCAGCAATGTTCTTTGCAGTAAGCAGCGGCTTCCTTCATGGTGTCCTACCATAGACACCCTGCTTGTTCAATGTTTTACGTACTGTAGACTCATGAACACAGATGTTAGCCAGGTCCAATGATGCCTTCAAATCTTTGGCTGTCACTCGGGGTTGTTTCTTTACCTCATTGATGAGTCTTCGTTGTGCTCTTGGGGTCATTTTGACTGGGTGCCCACTTCTTGGTAGAGTAGCCACAGTCCCAAAGTGTCTCCATTTGTAGATTGTTTGCCTAACGGTAGACTGGTGAATTTCTAAGGTCTTTGAAATCACTTTGTAACCCTTTCCAGCTTTATGTAAATCAACAATTCTTGATCGTAGATCCTCTGAAAGCTCTTTTAGTGAGGCATGGCTCACATAAGCGTATTCTTCTTGTGCGGAGCAAACTCAAAAAGTTTGAGTGGTTTTTATCAGTCAACGTAGCTCTAGTCCACACCTCCAAGGCTTAACAAGACTCCAGGTATGCTAACACCTGACTCCAATTAGCTTTTTTGAGATCAACTCAAGGGTTCACATACTTTTTCCACTAGCACTATGAGGGTTTTATGGTTGTTCTCAATAAAGACACGAAGGATCAGAATTGTTTTTGTGTTATTATTTTAGGCACATTATATTTGTCAATACTCTTGACTTAGATGGCGGTCAGATCACATTTTATGACAAATTAATGCAGAACACCATGAAATTCCAAAAGGTTCACATACTTTTTCTTGCAACTGTAAATTTTCCATGTACAGATACACATCCCAACAGTTAAAAGCCTACAAGATGACTTACTCTTACAGATGTAGGTGTTCTTTCATGAGATGATGTTCTTGCAAGAGAGAAACATTATTATTTTGACCATTCAAATGCCTTTTTAAAAAAATGTTAATTATCTGATGCCTGGGCTATAGTGAACAATAGTGCCTGAAAACGTTGCTGACCTCTACCCGGTTACAGCAATCACACATCCAAGACTTCTGCCGCTTTGCAACTTGAGCAAATCTAATCCACGCTGATCTGCCAGATTCCAAATCTAACCTCTACCAGAAGCCGACACAAGTCAAATGCATGGCCTGGAAGGATTCCTTTGGCACTCATGCAACAGGGCATCCCTGGGTAAGATGCCCGGCTATATGGCCTCTCGCACGCTGCCACATTAGTTAGGGTCACACACCTGTTCAAAAAGTCGCCGCTGAGTTTCAAGCTCCATCTGCCGCACCTCCACGTCTCGAATGGTAGCTGCTGTTTCTTGATCTCGCATAGATGCCTACGGCGAACACATGTGGTCACTACAAACCAGCAAAAAAGTTCACCCTTCGCTATCACCTCTCCGTTTAATTCTTTGCTTTGGGTTCAAAAACTGCAGGAGCTGCCTTCCAGCTTCTCGCGAAGTCTTTTAATGCATGTTTTCCCCGTGGGTTCTAAACCAGGAATACAGGCGGAAGCTTGTTAATTGAGGGACACATGAATCACCATGCAGGCGGGAGCATTGTTTTCTCCAGCTCGTCTGGTGAGCTTGCCTGGTTTTAATAATGCTTCCATAAGAAATGTGGGCCCCCTTTTCATGGTTGAGAAGGCAAGTACCTGGGCCTACCACCCCATATCGCTGAGGTCAGAATTTCTGGGAGCGAGTTTGAGGAGGGTTTTTTATTTGCTTTTCAGTTATGTCAAGCCCGTAACAGGGCTTTTGTATTTTTCTCATCTCAAAATGGCAGGAAAGTGCACCATCAAAGTCTGGTTATCAGTCAGAGGTGGGTTTGGGAGCCATGGAGAAAGGATCCCAGGACTGAGTGTCACCTTGGGTCAAAAGGTTGCCCACATTACTAGAAAGGGTTGGGGACAAGAAGAAGCCAAATCAGGTAGACAGTCTGCAGCTCCCTACTAGGTCCCATTAAAATATTAGGCGTTACAATCCGATGCACAAAGAACATAAGAAATGTCCTGGGGGATCAGATGAAAACCTTTGTGGTCCACCATTTTATGCCTAGAGTGGTCAATCAGACGCCCTAGAAATGACCAGCAGGACATAAGTACAATCACATCCTCCTGCTCATATTCTCCACTGCCTCTGACACTGGAGATAATATCTAGCCATCGTGGCTAGCAGCCTCATCCTCTAGGAGTTTAACTTACCCCTCTTTTAAAGCCAGGCAAATTGGCCATCACTCGCTTCAACAACAAATGTCATAATTTCTCTGTGGAAGGTGTGAAGTAGGACAGCCTTTTGTCTGTCCTTAATCTACACCACTCTCTAGCTTCCTGGAGGATCTCTGAAAAAATCCTAAACCTTTTGGCTAACACTCTTCAGATCTGTTGGACTACAACCCCCGCCAGTGTGGCCAGTGATTGAAACTGTGGTCTAATAAGCCTGGAAGAGACCAGGACCAAGGAAATGTGGTCTAGACTTGTTCCCTGAGAGAACCTGAGGAAGCTGGTTCAACAAAAATCCCAGAACTGCAGATATCCCTGTTCTCATGCCTACAGGTGAAGTGGGACAGGTTACCTTTCTCGCAATTTCATCATCGAGCCTTTTAACCTCCATTTCCCGCTGATCTTGCTGGTATTTTAGAAAGCGCCTCCGTGCGGCTTCCACCAACTGCAGCTCCTTCACCCTCAGTTCTCTCTTGACGGCAGCTAACCTTCAGGGCCAAAAAAGAAAGAGGGCTTGAGAAGGGCAGGAACGCATGAATGCAGAAGGGATGCAAAAAGGCCAGGTGAAGGTTTGGGCGGCTCTTCCTAAGTCAGCTCTGTTGGAGGAGACAAAAGACCCAAATGATCCAGCACTCTGCTAGTGGCCAGTTAGATTCTTGAGAATGCTACATAGAAGGAGGAGGCGAATAGGTCTCTCTCTCTTGATTTGTCCATGTTGCAGTTTTGCTTCGTGAGCTGCCCTCCCATAAGGCTTTCGGGTGCAACTCAAGGAGCTGGTTGTATAAGGCCCTTCATGGCCTGGGCCAGGAGATTTGAGGGACCGCCTGTCTCCAATTGTCTCTACCCACCCATGAGTTCCAGAGGGAGGGGCATGCTCTGGGTCCCATTGATTAAAGAATGCCATCTAGTGGTACCTGGGAAGTGGGCTTTTTTGGCCATGGTGCCTGCCGTTTGGAAGTGCCTACCTCCCGAATTCAGATTGGACCGCTCCTGCTGGCCTTTTGTCCGGATGTTAGTGGAGCCCAGGTGGCTTCTTATTGTTGGAGAGATTATCCTTGGTGGCCATTCATTTGCTTTGATTACGTGTGATTTGTTTTGTTACTGTTATTCATACTGTTGTTTTTAAACTTGTTTGCTACCCAGAGTCTCATTGACAAGATGAGCAGCCATATAAATCAAATCAATAAAATCAATTGTCGCTCTGTAGTAAATTATATTTGAGGAGCATCCTGTCTTGCTTTTGAAATTGGAGGAAGAAATATCAACCACCTGTGCTACACTGGTGACACTACCCTGATAGACGAAAGTGCAAAGGATCTGCAAGTTCTAGTACTAAAAGTCAAAGAGCACAGGGAAAAAAATGGGGCTAAAATTAAATATAAAGAAGACCGAACTAATGGCAACAGGTTGAACACCCAGCCTTAGAATTGACAGTGAAGATATTGAAGTGGTGGATAGTGTCTGCCTTAAGGATCAACCATCAACACTAAAGGAACAAGCAGTCAAGAAATATGCCGCAGACTAGCACTCGGTAGAGTAGCCATGAAAGCCTTGGAAAAGCTATTCAAATACCTACAAAGGTCAGAATTGTGCAAGCCATGGTATTCCCTGTGTCACTCTATGGAAACGAAAGTTGGACTTCGAAGAAGCAGGATAGGAAGAGTATCGATGCTTTTGGACTTTGTTGCTGGAGGAGACTCCTGAGAATACCATGGACAGCCAAGAAAACAAACCTATGGATCATTGAACATATAAACCCAGAATTCTCCCTTGAGGCACAAATAACCAGGCTCAAGTTATCCTACTTCAGACTATGTGAAGACCCAGCTCTCTGGAGAAGGCTCTAGTGCTGGGAAAGGTGGAAGGAAAGAGAAGAAGAGGACAACCAGCAGCAAGGTACACGCACTCAGTTACAGTGGCAATGAGTGCACCACTGGAAGACTTGAAAGAATAGGTTAGGGATAGGTCATCATGGAGAAGATCTACCTGTGTGGTCACTAGGAGTTGAAAATGACTTGATGGCACATAATCAATCAATAAGCATTGTAGCCTTATCTTCCATTAACTTGTCTGATTCTCCTTTAATGTTATCTAAGATAATGCTGTACCCTGTGATGGTGAGTTCCACAGGTTAAGTCCTATGTGACATGTAAAACTATTCCCCTTTGTCTAACTGGAATTTCTCATCATGCAGCTTCATTGGGTAGCCCTGGGTTCCAGTATTACAAAAGAAACCAGAACATTTTCCTATTCACTTTCTCCCTACTGTGCATACTTTCATACACTTGTCATATTCCTCCCTCGCTTGTCTTTTTCTCAATCCTAAATAGTTTTCATCCAAAGACACAGAAGTCTCTAATTCTAGTGGAATGGTCTAAACAGGCAAACTCCATTTTGTAAGAGGAATACAGTCCAAGATCTAGGAGGAACAGTCGTTCTAGTTAAATTGTTAAGAACTTCTAGAGGTGGAAGGGTTATGTGAGACTAGGCTGAAGTTGCTATAACCTAAAAGTGGAGCAGGCACCTACACCAGGAATCTTGTAAAAAAGATCCCTTCGGAGAGGTAGGTAAAAAAAAAACCAAATAATTAAGGAATCAAAGGAGAAATGTCACCTGAAACAGACAAAGGAGGCTGGCCCTGAGCACCCAGAAACCCCCCAATCTTGTTGACAACTACCAGACTTGTGAATCAACAAAACAAGGACTTTTGGAGATAAAAGGAGTCCTGAAGCCCACCCACAATTTGATTGTCTTGGATCTGGACTTGGTGGCTTCTGTCCCTCTAGGTCAGTGTGTCTCAACCTTGGGAACTTTAAGACGTGTGTACTTCAATTCCCAGAATTCCCCAGCTACCCTGGCTGGGGAATTCTGGGAGTTGAAGTCCACACGTCTTTCCCAAGGCTGAGAAACACTGCTCTAGGTATTGCCTGGCATCCTAGCTGAGAAGGACATGGGTAAGTGGGGATGAGTGTGTGTGAGAGAGAGAGAAAGAGCAATGTACATTGTAATCAGTACAGTTTCTTTAAATTTAAATTCATTGGGTCTCCATGTATTCCATCAGAACCTTGTCAGTGTTTGATTGAAAGTGATTTGGGTGTGTCTCTAATTATTTCCCGGCTGTTGATCAGGGCTGTGTGTCTCGTCTGCTCTAGTCACCGCCCCTATCTGGAAAGCCCAGGTAGAAAGCAAGGGGGATTGTAAGATCCATGTGCCTTGACATGGACGTGTGTGCGTGAGTGAGTGACCATAAGCCAAACCTGGGACCGCATGTAACAGTTATATGCAGACCATGGTGTCTAGGCCTCTCTCAATTCAGGAAACCAAATCAAAGCATCCTAATTAAAGTCTACACAGTCTCTGATTGAAGACATCTAGCAAGGGGAGTCCATCCCCTTCTGTAACTAATTCCACACTTGATCTGCTCTTACCAAATAGCAGGTTTTTCCTCATGTTCAGCATTCAGTTTCCTGACATCTACCACTAGGAGCACAGATGTAACACTGAACCTACCGCCGCCTCTGGTCCGCTAGTTTTTCCTCTTCCTTGAGTAGAATTTTCCTCCTTTGCTCCTCGGCTTCTTGAAGTAGCTCCTGCTTCCGATACCACGTTTCATCTTCTACTCGGTGCTCAATCGCTTTAGCTTCAATCTCATGCAACAGCTGCCTGCAGGGAAACGTTTCATCAATGATGCTCTACTGCAGGGATGAAAGGGTCCTGTTATCCTCTCCAGACAAGGGAGGAGAAGAATGTTAATCTTGCTTTCAGCTACTGAATGACTCATGCTCCATGTGATCAGCTTGTACATATTCTGGCTACAGGGTCAAAGCCAACTTTCCCCATGTTGGAAAAAGTTGACCAAAGCAATTCATATCATGCAAGGGTGGTAAAACTCATTTTCTCTCTGATAATCCTTCCCCCCCCACCCAACACCTTCTTCTCTATCTCCCAAACATCAGGCAGCAGGGAAGGGACAGATAGTTCTTAATTCATCTCCCATAGAAGAGTCTCAGTTTACGTTGAGATGACACATGACAGCAGCTTAGAACCTCAAGTTGAACTAAGATCCTCAAACTGAACTCATGAGGAAGAGTAAACCAGTCTAGCTTATGTTCTATGAAAGTCTGGAACAGCCTTTTTCAGCCTGATGTCTTCTCCCAGTTGTCTTGGACTGTAATTCAACCACCTTGGTCAGAAAGGGTGCCCTGCTAGCTAGAATGATGGATGGATACTGTAGTCCAACATAGCCAGCATGTTTTCTCTGACCTTTCTAGCACTTTCAGGGCATTTGGAGGTATTAATAGGTACTGAATGGGGACGCCAAGATGTGCTAGGCCGATTTTTTCCTGATGCACCTCCTCTGGTCTGGTTCACCAGAAGGTTGGTGAAGAGTACTCTGTGTAAACCCAAAAATGTGGAAAAAAGGCAAATATATGAGGTGTAATCCCCTACTGATATTGAGTACCTGGGCCCAAGGGTCTGGATAAGCCTTTAACAGTCTCATCAGGATTTTCCTCTGTATATCTTGAGTTCTTACTCATCTTTCCATCAGATCCAAGAATACCTACCTCTCTCTTAGGTACTCAATTTCCTCCTGCCTGATCCGCTCTCGCTCCTGAGACTGGTAATCCACAATGAACTTGGGGTACTTATTAAAGATCGGGTACTGCCCTTTGGTCAGTGGTACAAAGTCCTCCAACATCCGAACAGGGTGGATGTCGGGTGGGGTGCAGTCCATGAGATGGTAGGCCTCTCTGATCACCACGCTGACATCCAGGTGGTTCCGATGATGGAAGAAATACTGCAGATCAATGGAGGCACAAGGAAAACTTTACTCAAGCTGCTAAGCTTTCTCAAGAGTCATGCAACTGACTAATCTTTCATTGCAAGCACTCCTTGAGAGCACGCAACTGCAGCATCACCTGCAGGGTGCCAACATTTATGGTATATTGTCCTTAATTACTTGCTTGCGCAGGGTCTTTCAAATTAGCTCAAGGGCGGCATGTGGCCTGTAGGTGCCAGCTGACCACCCCTGCCCTAGTTCCGTAAAAATGTTTGTGCTGCTTAATTACAAAACCCTTAATGCCTGTAGTCCTATTTGCTTTGGTTGTGTGCAGAACTGACACCCAAGGATTGGGGACGGAACATCAGTGTGCTAGGTCTTTCTATCACCTTCCAGGAGTTGGAGGGGTGATTCTTGCAGTGGGCCTCTTTTCATTTTGTCCAAGTTCCTTGGAAATGGTTGAAGATCCATTTTCCAGGTTCTAAACTGTGTACAGTGTTTCCACAAGTAGCCAAGGGTTCCTTCTGCAGACAGAGCTACATCCATTATTTCTTCTCTTTTTCATCTATTATTTTTACACGCAAGTAAAATATTGAAGAAGAGCTTTATTATAGAGCCTGATCTATGTTTAATGTGCCAGACAGGAAAATCCAGGTTGCTAAACCCATTTCCAGAAGCTAGAGCAGGATTCACCATCAGAGGTGCTCACCCTTGGATCACAGAACAAGGTGCTTACCTCAAAGTCATCCTTCTGACTGCAATGCAGCAACGGAGCCCTGGAACAGATAAGGTAGGCAGCCACCACCATCAGGAAGTAGGAAGGGTGGTTGGAGAAGATATTATCAAACATTTTCAGCCATTCCTCCCTTGTTAGGACCTCAGAGAACATGGTTTCCAGAAGGGGCCAGGCATAGCCCTACAGTCAGGCAGAGAGATCAGTTACAGTTGCTGTTATCTTGGGCACCAAAACAGGAGATCGGTTCAAGCACAAAATGTCCAGGAAAAAATGGTCTTGTTGCATCTTGGAAAATTCAGGTTCCAGTTTGTCCCAGGACCATATATTTCATCTAGGAACAACTCTAGCTTGGCATGACAGGAATTGTAATTCAGGAGATTTAGAGGACACTGGCTTTAGAAAGGCAGTTTTGTTGTGTACAGGTTTACAACCCAAGAAACTGGTTGAGGACTGTCATGCCTGGTTACAAATCAAGAGTAGGAAACCTAAGGCCACCGAGCCACCTATGGTTTCTGAAACCTTTCTACGTGATCTTTTCCTACTACGACTGCCACACTGGGGGCAAGAAATGCAGAAAAAGTGTACCATAAACCCAGAATAGACTTAACCTAATTTACAGAAAAATGTAGGGAGGCTCACTTTGCCTGACATACCCCAACCCCAGAAAACACAAGCTGAAAATGTGGGGGCCATCCTCTCCGGGGCTGGTCTGGTGACTGCAAGAGAAACGTTAGGGGGTGAAATTGAGCCTATGGGACACTCACCTTGAATTTATATTCTCACATTAAAGAGGATGGCATTAACTTTTCAGAGTTTTTGACATCTTTGCCTTGTTGATACCCTACACCAGTGTTTCTCAACCTCAACAACTTTAAAATGTGTGGACTTCAATACCCACAATTCCCCAGCCAGCCCTGCTGGCTGGGGAATTCTGGGTGTTGAAGTCCACACATTTTAAAGTTGCTGAGGTTGAGAAACACTAACCTACACAATAACAGACTGTCTTCCCACATCTTTCTAAGTCACAATGTGGTTTGATTGGTTCCACACACACTCTTAGCCAGAAAAAAACCCAGTTGTTTGCAAATCATTGTTTATGGCTCAGCTCAATGTATGAAATGTTTTCTTTTTTTACCTGGGAGGTTATATTGTACTTCATTAAATGCTGAAGAAGTTCTTTGTCATGATGTGCCAGAATGTTTTCCACCATACTGAGGACGTTGATGGGAGGATTTGGGAAAAACTCAAACCAGTGCTGACACCAATTGACTGAGAAACAAAGCATAAAAGAACCCCAGTTGTTACTGGCTATACAACAAGACACCACCAGAATGCAAGGTAAAGATTTGTTTCTCTCACAACAGCAAATGCACGCATGAAAGATAAGCAGATCGCCGAGTTGTACTTTCTTCCTAGGTGCCAGCTGAGGAAGATGGGAATGGCAGTCCAACACATCTGGAAGGCACAAGACTGAGGAAGGCTAAGGGATTTGAAAGCTTCCTTTGGTTTCCTCTGCCACCTGCCATGCCTTCTGTGGGCAAAAAGGAGGCTGGAGCTGCAACTGGCAAGCTGAGCTCTGATTCCTCCACCTTCCCAAGATGCTGAGAGACTCTGAAGGGAAACTGGGTTGGCAACCTGCTCTATCTCAGATTCTGTTGCCACAAATGGAAAGCGCAACAAAGTGGGGCAGTGTGGAAAGCACTAATTCAGGGTTTTAGCCAGCCATAGTTTTCTTTGGAATACTACATTCCAATCTTTCTATATAGCTGTGGTGGACACTTCCAGCTCTCCATGAAGAACTGAACTCCAACATCCAGCCGACAACATGAAACCTCTGAAGATACCAAATATGACAGATGGCCCATTTGATGACCTTTACATCAAAAATCCTTTCTTACTTATTATGGTAGCAACCACCTCAAAGCAGATGAGTTGATTATTCTGGAAGAGTTTGACGAAGGGGAAAGCCAACAAAGGGATGTAATGCATCTCACCAAAGATGGCGGACCAGTGAGTCAGGGCAGAAAGGGTCCTGAGGACAAAGAAAAACAGCTGCATGGAAAAGGTAGGCAAGAATCTTGCACCAAAAAACCCCCAGATCCTTCTAAAAGAACCTATTAAATGACTGAAATAGTTCTACAGGTTAAGTCTCATCTAATCACAATTAGGGTTAACCATATCCTAGATCAGTGTTTCTCAACCTTGGAAACTCTAAGACATGTGGACTCAACTTCTGGCAACTCCCAAAATTTTGCCTCTTATTTCATTCACTGTTACTGGAGCAACCCTGAAATAATTTCTGCTGAAACCCAGGATACAAAAACAAGGAAATAAAACACATGGAATCTGTGGCAAACATTTTAAAGGAAAGCACCCATTAACAACACTGCAAGTGGTGTTACAAAACTGAAGATAGGTCTCTGACCAGCAAATAAAGAAAAGGCGGTCACCTAGCCCATCTACAGCAAATCCACCCCGCATCTCTGCCGTAAGATAATCTGACCCTTACCTCTGTAAGACTCTCAACAGCTTCCTGCTTTTAATTGGGTATTCATTCTGAAGGTGTACAAATGCAGAATGGGTCCCTTTATCCAACAGGCTGTTAAAGGCCAAGTGATTTTCTGGGAGACGAAGCAAGGAGCGCCAGATAAACATCCTGCAATTGTAAAGCAGATGGGCAGGGCAGGGCCAACGTTGGCTAAGTGTTTAGAATACGAAAAACCAGGTTCGGTATGCGGGCTCCACAGACCTGTATTTTGCTGGATACTCCCCAAACCCTTTCAGCAAAGCTTGGAGACGCTTCTTATTCAACCCCTCCGGCAACTCATTCTGCAACAGGAATGAGAGGGTTATTTGTTCCTTGTGCGCACTGCAATTCTCCCCAAGAATCTTTCCTCCATTGTGAATGTGGTAATTTGAGGTACAGTGGTACCTCGGTTCACGAACTTAATTCGTTCCGCGACTCTGGTCGCGAACCGAATTGGTCGTGAACCGAATCAAATTTTCCCATAAGGTTCAATGTAAATATGGTTAATCCGTTCTGACCCCTCCGAATTTGGTCACCGATTTTTGGTCGCGACCCGAGTCAAATTTCCCCATAAGGTTCAATGTAAATACGGTTAATCCGTTCTGAACCATATGTATTTTATTTTTAAACCATAAAAACATGAAACAAAGTACAGTACAGCACAGTATGAAGAGAGAGGACGCTGACCTTGCTCGAGGCAACTTCTGGCGTGGAGGACAGGAAGGTGGGTGGGGAGGCAGTTATTGTTTGGAGGGAGAGTCCCCTCCAAAAGGACATCGGGGAGATCTCCTTCAAGGGTTTCCTCTCTTCTTTGTCTCTTAGCTGCACGCTCAGTTCTGGGGAAAAATCTGTCTAAAGTCAGTTGTTTTTTCCTGCGCTGCATAACCCTCCGGAAATGAGAGACCACGTTATCATTCATCAGATTCAACACTCTGTTCGTTACAGTTATGTTGGGGTGGTGCTTCTCAAAGAAATCCTGGCACTCATTCCATTTTTCCATAATGGATTTAATCACATCACTGCTAACCTCCTCCCTGTCTTCCTCTTCCTCAGTGGAATGCTCCTCACCAAGCGCTTTCTGCTGCTCACTCTGGAGTTCTGCAAGTTCTGCCGTGGTCAGCTCCTCCTTATGGTCCTCAACAAACTCCTCTATGTCTGCACCATCGACAACCAGACCCATACTCTTGCACATGGACACAATCTCCTCCACTACCTCTGCATCAGGCCCTTCACAGTCACGTTCAGTGACACGTTCTGGCCACAGTTTCCTCCAGGCTGAGTTTAAGGTCCGGTAGGTGACATCTTCCCAGGTTTTGTCAATGAGGCTGATGCAGTGGAGGACACTGAAATGTTTCTTCCAGAATTCTTTCAGAGTCAAGGATGTTTCTTCAGTGACATTGAAACACCTGGTGAAGAGCGCCTTTGTGTACAGCTTCTTAAAGTTGCAGATCACTTGCTGGTCCATGGGCTGCAGAAGAGGTGTCGTGTTGGGGGGGAGGAACTTGACCTTTATAAAGTCATACTCAGCGTCCATATCATCCACCAAGGCTGGAGGGTGTGCCGGGGCATTGTCCATCAGAAGAAGGCACCTTTCAGGCAGTTGGTTGTCAGAAAGATATTTTTTAACGGTGGGTGCAAACACCTCGTGCAGCCATTCCATGAACAATTGTCTTGTGACCTAAGCTCTCGCATTGGCCCTCCACATGACAGGCAGTCTGGCCTTGTTCACACTGTGTTCCTTGAATGCACGAGGGGTCTGGGAATGGTACACCAGTAGTGGCTTAATCTTCAGCTCGCCGCTTGCGTTCGCACACAGCAAAAGGGTCAATCTGTCTTTCATGGGCTTGTGCCCTGGCAGTGCCTTTTCCTCCTGCGTGATATAGGTTCTCTTTGGCATCTTCTTCCAGAAGAGCCCTGTTTCATTGCAGTTGAACACTTGCTGAGCGACGTATCCTTCTGCCTTCATGAATTCCTCAAATTCTTTCTTGTAGACTTCTGCAGCAGCCTTGTCAGAACTGGAAGCCTCACCATGTCTTGTCAGACTGTGGATGCCACTTCTCTTGCGGAATTTTTCAAACCAGCCTCTGCTGGTTTTAAATTCTTCACTTGCTGCGCTTGTAGAGGGGTTTTTTTGCAGTAAATCACTGTGCAATTTCCTGGCTTTGTCACAGATCATAGCTTCACTAACGCTATCACCTGCCAGCTGTTTCTCATTCAGCCACACTAACAAAAGTTTTTCCACCTCTTCCAGCACTTGTGTCCTCTGCTTGGTTAATGTCGTTACTCCTTTTGCCACATCAGCTCCTTTGATGGCATCTTTATTCTTCAAAATAGTCGAGATTGTCGACTTCGCCATCTTGTACTCCGAGCCCAGATCAGTCACACGAATACTACGATCGTGCTTTTCTACAATTTCCTTCTTCAATTCAATGGTTATTTTCTTCAAACCCTTATTCTGACCAAGCTTGCTCTGCACCTTTTTCGGAGCCATGCTAACAAGCACACCAAAAAGCTTCACAGGACGTCTGTTTGCCACCGCGATCTCGCCTACAGGAAGCCGTGACCACGTGTCATGGGAGGGAAAATGGCCGCGGATCCTGTTCATAACCCGATGCGGAGTTCGCGAACGGAGGCAAAATTTTGCGACCGGAGCTGTTCGTGAACCGAATTGTTCGTGAACAGAAGCGTTTGTGAACCAAGGTACCACTGTAGCTATCTCTGCTTCTCCTTTACATCAAGTTACCATTCTTCTATTTTCCACATTTTTAAAAGTATATATATACATACGTGTGTGTATATGTGTGTGTGTGTGTGTATCTATATATCTATAAATAAATTTATTCTGATTTTTAATCTAGTTTTGTAATGGCCACTCTGCAAGTTCAGCCTCTGACACTATCACTCCATGCCTTCAATCAAACTGGATGCTTCCATCTCCTAAAAGGACTCTTATTAAGGTATGCATGTCCTAAATCACAATCTGAATATCTAGGGGTACAACCAACTCCCCCCACAAGCCTTATCCAGAGATCCAAGAGTCCCCCCAGAAGTGCCATCAAACTGTAATTTTTGACATGTCAGGTGGAGGAAAGTGGGGAGCAATCATATCAACTGTTTTTGTTTTCAATTAATTTGAAACACATCTAAATGTAAAATAAACGTGTTTTCCTTGGATCTATTTAGCCTTTGTTCTGTTCCTGACTCCTTCCTGCTGCATTCCCCTTCCCCCACTTCAAAAACCTGTGACCCTAGGCTTAAAGACAGTTGCTCATCTCTCCCATAAGGGATCAAAGGGTTTGTGATCAAGCTTAACTTCTATATTCAGATACTGAGTATTATAGTGCTAGAGTTTTTCAGAGGCTGGACAGCCATCTGTTGGGGTGGTGGAATGCAGAATTTCTCAGACTGGGCTCCACAGAGAGAGAGTGACCAATGCCAGCCCCCACCCCATCACCCCCAGCACGCTTCAACACAGTCAGGGGCATCCACAGCAATTTTGCTAAGGTACAATGGAAAGGTGTGTGTGTGTGTGTGTGTGTGTGTGTGTGTGTGTGATCTCCCATAAAAAAACACCATGGCTGCTATTTTGGGTATCAGCAATTCTGGGAAATCTTTTAACTAATGACTTCATGGCTTGAAAAAGTTTGAAGACCCCCAGGGTAGCGAATTCCTGGATTGAACTGGGGGTTGGACTAGATGACCGAGGGCCCCTTCCACTCCCACCTGCAAACAAGTTCCTGAGTGGAATCTCTCTCTTAATTCTGCTTCCAGTTACCTGTGGAGGAGGGAAGCATTTCTACAATTATGTCAAGAGGCCCATAAGTAGGAGCAACCAGGTTTGCATTTCCTACCTCAGCCACTGAGTTTGGGGCTCAGCCTTGCGGCAGCTCTTACCTCCTTGTCCTCATACGACACGTCAAGCTGAGGTTTCAACACCTTGGACTGGATTTTGCCTTTTTTGGCTTTCCACGGCCTCTCTGAGTTTCTGGATGTAACTCTCATGGTAAGTTTGTTTGCATCCCATTTGCCCTTGGATTCTTCAATCACTTTAAACAGAGGTGGGGGAGGCTGAAAAGGCCAAGAGTCAGGGTATCTGTTAAAAATCCTCCATTGTTGGGACTAAAAGATACAACAGGAGGCTTCGGGGGGAAAAATCTATCCTTAATCATGAAGACATTATATCTAAATATTTCATATATTCCAGAACTAGGAATATAGACCTCACTTCATTGTAGGAGTCAGTTATTCCACCTAAATTCTGCCCTGTTAAAAAACTAAGAAGACACACAAGCAGAAAAGATAATTCTCAGAAGCAGAGTTGGGGAACTGAGTGTCTTCCATGTGTAAACTGTAGCTGGCTTTGCACATGCAACTAGACTAAAACAAGGTCTGATTATAGTTAACCACGTAGTGGGAGCCCAGCCACTGAATTAGCAGGCAGGCATTCACATTGTGATATAATTTATATGTTTGGACATAGTGTATGATAGAAACATAGGAACTGCATTTTTTAACCTGGATTTAAGGCTGCACGCATTGGGTGAACCTCTCCTCATTAGGCCATATTGGTGGTGAAGACTGCTAAATGCAAAAGCTCCTTTGCTGATGGCTTCCTTTTTTATTTGGAGACATGCATGGAAATCCAGGAATAATGTGCTGTGATAGTTTTCACTGGAATATCGCTCCTGAACAGCCTCTCTGAATGTGCCCAGACCAAATAAACGCAGAATGGGACATTTGGGAGTTCCCTTCAAGCCTACCTTGTTGATTTCTTGGGTCAGAGCCTGGACGCTGTATACGCTGAGGCTGCCGTTCTCCATCACTGCTGCAATGTATCTTCCGGAAGGGCTCACTGCGACAGTGCTGATCCCCTCTTCGTGGCTGCCAATGTCGAACAGGAGCTTGCATGTACTGATATTGATAAATCTCATGATATTATCTTGGCTCAGCACTCCCAGGACCTAGAGGGAATGAGAAAAAAAAAAGGGATTTCAAAGACAGTTCATTTGCATCTGTTTTTAGTAATTTTTTTTTAAAAAACAAGGCACTTCTGTACTGCAATCCAAGATATGTGGAACTAGTGGGACATGCATCTGAGAACAATTCTTTAGTTTTTTGGTTGCAGCTTTAAACAGACTTAGGCCGATTCATGCAATGTGGTAAACCCTAAACTGGATTAGAAAGGGGGGTGGAAAAACATTCAATGGATATCTGACACTTAGCTCTACTTCTCTTCCTGTGCTTCAACTTCTGCCACCCACCTGATTAGAACCCCCATCAAAGCTATCCGGAAGAAACTCCAGCTGGCGAACGGCTCGCACCTTGGTTGGCATCTGGATGATTCGTAGCAGCTGCTTAGATTCCAAGCACCACAAGTGAAGGTGATTTGATTTGCCTCCTGCTGCAAGGACTCGGCCATCTCTAAAATCCCACGCAAGACACAAGTGGCATTAACCCCCTCATCTTTATGGCAGCATACATCTCAAACTCACGGTTTACTCCCACAGCATGCAAGCAGATTGCAAAGACTCCTCAGTCGAGATGAGGAATCGCCTGACGTATGTGATCCCTGGTTCAAAGATTGTATAAATCGAAGTGATTCCTTATCTAGATTTAACCATCTCTAGTTTGGACACTCCAAGGAACACCATGGCAACACAACAATCACTCACAATGAATAATGTGACATTCTGCAAACAGGCTGATGTGCGAGGGGGGACCCAAAAAAACCCGGAATTATCTTCTGGAGGGCGGGGCCCTCGTAGTACAGGCTTCCCCCACTAGGTGAGTGTTCTAGGAACCCATCTGCCTTGGTATACCGGCTGGGTTGTTGTGAGAGGCTGTGTTCGGCTTCACTGAGTTTTTTTTTAGAGACTCTTTCAATGCGTTTGCCTATTTCGTGATGGGTGATTCGTGCCTCGCTTGCTCACGCCTGAACAAAGAGACAATCGCTTGACTGCGTGCCGTACTTTGAAGGAGCAGTTGGAGGCTGACCCTGATTTTTTTCCGAAAGTCATAACTGGAGATGAATCTGGTGCTATGCCTTCGACCCCAAAGCAAAACAGCAATCCAGCCAATGGAAAACTGCCACATCCCTATGTTTGTCGTATGTTTGAGCACTACGTCCCACTGAGTTTGATGAGATTTATTCCAAGGTTAAATGTGTTGCGCTTCAGTAGTTAACTTGCTACTCTTTGTTAGGCGTTTTGGATGTCGCACTCTAAGCCTTTGCTTGCCTGGTGGTTACTAAGATCCGGGAAAACGGTAGTCCAAAGTATCTAGAAAGCTTCTAAGCCAATTCCAAGCAGAGAAGATGGCAACCAAGTCACAAAAGAAATGGCAAAATGACGGATGGACTCAGTTTCTGGCTCACAAAACAAACCACAGGAGTACAACAGAGGTGGCTGGGCGATAGCTCAGTTGCAGAAAATATGCTTTGCAGATCAAGATGCCGGGTTCCATGCCCTATATCTCCAGGAAGGGGTGGGGATCTCTGCCTGAATCCCCCAGAGCGACTGCCAGCTGAGGAATAGACAGGATTAAGGCAGACAGATCCCAATTTCTGATACACTCTGGCTTATGATTTCAGAGGTTATGGAAAGACATCTAGCAGAGCTGGGCAGCCATGGCCTCCAATCGTATAAGTGCCCTTGAGACTCTTTTTCTGACTCCTGGGACCCTCTAAGATCACGCTGCCAAATTATTGTGTGCAACTTTTCCTCTCCCCTTCCTTTTAGTAGAAATAAGAATAAAACCTGACATCATAAGACTTAACACATCTATTTTACAGCTTCTTTCAGCCTGCAAACATATTTGGCTGACGGTAGTTCCAGTCCTTGGTTCATCAAGAATTTTAATTGCATTGCCTGGTTCCTATGCAGGACTAAGCCTGCATTTAATAATTTGCAGGAGAGTCCTGCATCTAGTCTGGACCGTAGCTAAAACTAAACTCAAAGAGGATAAGGCAGGATTCTTGCATGCTGAAAGACCACACGTACCGGGTAACAGCAAAGATCTTGTAGCGCAAGGAAGAACCTTCGATGGGTGATGGAAGCTGATACTTGCAATGAAGCGTATCAAACTCCCACGCAAACACTGAGTTGTCTTTGAAGCAGCTGAGAATGGTGTTACTTAGTGGAAGAAAGAAAACCTGAAAGCACAGGGAAAGCAAGCATGTTGAAAAGATGTTTTAAAATGAGCAGCTTTCTCTCAGCAACTTGAAGATCTGTGGACTTCAACTCCCAGAATTCCCCAGCCAGCTCTAACCCTAACCCTAACCCTAACCCTAACCCAATTGAATTAAGACAATGTTGATACATCTATGCCAGTGTTTCTCAACCTTGGCAGCTTGAAGATGTGTGGACTTCAACTCCTAGAATTCTGGGAGTTGAAGTCCACACATCTTCAAGTTGCTAAGGTTGAGAAACACTGCTCCAGAGCAAGGATTATATGTATTAAGGCATCAAAGGAACATGCATGTCTTCTATCTTCTCATTATTTGATGGAGCCAGTGGGAGCTTTTTTCAAACTGAAATGATTTGCTTGGTTCACAGAGGATGGAAAGACAAAGGGTAATTTTCTCTTCTCCATTCTTACCTCCAATTCAAAAATCCACCACTGCACTACAATTATCTTTAATGGCGAACCCTGCCCTCAAGATGATTGTGGCTGGCTCCTAGAAAGGTCCCCTCAACCTTCTCCTGGGGTCTTATACATCTAATATGGAGACCAGGAAGCAGGCATCCACTCTTGGCCCAAGCCATCAGTGTTCATTCAGTGGATCGGGAACAGCTGAATTAAGATGATTTGCAACAGGAGGGCCGCTGCCATACAAATGTATGGTAACAATTAAGAAGTGAGTCCCTCAATATCTAAAGGTAGAGTCCAGGTGTGAAAAGACCAAAGACCACTGATGTAAACCATGGGGAGGTCTTCCTTCTGTAAAGTCAGCTTTACTGTGATCCTCACTGGGGCCTGACAAAAATGTAAAATGGTCACAGATTTCAGGAGACCAGAAGATTCAGGAGATTAATCTGGCAATGGAGGACTATCTCAAAATTCACCTTCTGGATCCCCACAGAATGACGGACATTCAGCTTCCTTTTGCGCTGGAATGTGTCCAGGTCCCAAAGCTGGGCTGTATCTGCAGAGCACGTGATGGCGTATCTGCCAGAGCCATGAACTGAGATCGAAGACACTGAAGAGTCATGTCCTCTCATCCAGCTAACAAGTTCTTTGGTTGCTGTGGAAGTAAAAAAGAGGGGAAAAGGTCAGAATTAACACAGAAAGAACCAGGCGGCTTTAAAATTCCAAACCTGAAACATTTTGACATTTCCAACCTCACTAGAAACGGCCCAGTACTGTTTTGAATACTGCATAAGTATTCCAAGCTTGAAACAGAATGGTTGGAACTAGGAACATGAAATGTGTTCTATTCCTTCTTTGGACCTCAGTCCTGCTGTTGAGTGAGAAGAACTGCAGGTTTTGCACAAACGCAGGTGGAACATTTCCATAAGGTCAAAATAACTGTTTCAAACTTCAAACATTCTGCACATCATTACATTACTCTATAGCAGTGTTTTTCAAACTTGGCAACTTTAACATGTGTGGATTTCAACTCCCAGAATTCTCCAGCCATCATGCTGGGTGGGGAATTCTGGGAGTTGAAGTCCACAAATCTTAAAGTTGTCAAGTTGGGAAAACACTGCACTATAGGGACCTAGATCTATAATGCCTAGACTGAAGACTAATCCCCCCCCCCTCACTCCCTATAGCAGATGTCCAAATCTGGTGCTGCCAGACATCCTAGAACTTCCAAGCAAGATGGGCCTTGGCTATTCTGACCAGGAATTATGGGAGCTGTTCTTCCAGCACCTTTGAGAAGCTGTGTACTATGGATTGGAAGTTTTCTAATTACCTGTATCAAAGCATTTTATGGAATAATCAGCCAAAGCCACAAGGAATTCTGTTTTCCTGCGAAGAGTAAATGCCAGAGCAGTGCAAGCTTGAGCTGTTCGTTGAACCAGGTTGTACCTATTGGGACAAACCAAAATTATTCCAGCAGAGCATAAGACATCACTTGCACAGCAGCTGAGAGACAGCCACACTAATGCTAAAAGAGACTCATTTAACCAAAGGACTCAGCATATTTTAAACCAGGCCAGATCTTTTTTATTTGTATATATGTATATGTCTCTCTCTGTACACACACACACTTATTTATATCTTCCTGTCTGTCTGTCTGTCAGTTGTTAAGGAGTTAGGCAGCCTTGAAATGGAAGAAATAAAATAAATTTAGGCCATAACTAATCCTCAAGAAAATAGAGTATTATTTTTATTCATTGCAAGATTTACTATCATGCATATGGAGAGAATCAGAAGTAGGACTACAATCTTGAAAAAGCCCACATGGCCACTAGCAAACATGTACTTCTACCTGTGCAGTTCATATATTTTAAGCAAGAATAAACTAAAAGATGAAAGAGAGAGATATGAAGCTCTTACCTGTTGCCTACCAAATCAAAAACATAAATATTCCCTTGATGGTCTCCAGCAAGTAGAAAATCTCCTGAACAGTCAAAGGTCACATTCAGAAAACGTATTGTCTTGGAATGATATCCTGTGGCAGTATGAATAATATTTACTATGATTCTGGAAAGAAAGCAAAATGAAGTTAATACCACGTTATCATAAAAAATTCAGCCTTAGTTCACTGAAACCGAGACGCTTGGGCAAGCTAATCTTTGCACAAAACAGGGGCTCCATGCAATCAAAGCATTAGACATCTTCAACTTTTTGACACACGTAACAGTACTTTTTCTTGCATAAAATGATTCTTTCACCAATTCTTTTTTAAAGATTACCAAGAAGAGGCAAAATATAAAACAGATATGCACTGCATGTATAAGATTATTTCCTCTGATTACACATATGAAACAGAAAAAAAATAATTCAAAGGAGTTCAAGTACAAATAAGTCCTACTATGCATAAACGATGAATTAAATTAACTGTAATGGTTAGCAGTAAACCACGTACTTTCTTCATTTTTTTTTTTTGTTTCAAAATCAGGTTACAGATGAGTTCTTTTTTTTTACTATTTTAATCTGTTGCTTTGAATGGAAGAAGAAAAAATGCTTTTGATTTGTGGGTTTCTGCAAATATCAATTCTGAAAGGCAGTTTCAGCACAGGACTATGTCAGTGGATAACACTTCTTCTAGAGAGGAGTGAAAGTTATTAAAGAACTAAAAAATGCCACAAGAATGGTATTTGCTTCTCTCGGTATGGAAGATAAATTATTGTAAAAGACCTGGTACAGACTTTTCAGACACACCCAGCACAATTTGATAACCCAGAAGTGCCAAATTCTCCTGGCTAAATTTCAAAAGTCCTTTGCAAGAAATACATTCCATCTTCTTCCCCAGCAGTGTCAGAGAAAGGCAGGAGAAAAGAAGCTATTTCACAACAGGGAGGAAAAGAAAGAAAAGGTTGCTATAAAATATAGAAAAAAAATTCTGGAGGGAGAGAATGGGTGGCCTCGCATATTTTTGGCAGTTGTCTTGCACATTGCTTACTTCCCTGACTCATAACTGGGATGAGATGAGCCCGCCATCCCTGTTGTGGGAATACAATCTTCAACAGAAAAAGGGGTGCCCACCCCCATGACAGAGTTTCAACGGGGCACATTTCCATCATATAAATCTATTTCAACTGATAGCTGTTATTTCTTAAGGGTGTTATAACAGACTCTCCTGGGAGTGTTCACATACAACTACTTCTCCCCCATATGATGTCAACTACTTTGTGCAAAAAGGAATCATAAGTTTTAATCTGGAATGATTCCTTCTTATCAGTTGTGGATGAGAAACCCCGTTTACTATGTATATTTAAAGCAGTCGCATCATGTTCTCTCAGGGCATTCAGAATTCTTCCAATATTCTATTTTTATCAGCATAAAGCAAGGAGAAGATTTATTATGTTCTGCAGGGGGTTCACAAGGCAGTTCATGAAAAACAGCCTCCAGCATGATTATTTTAAATAAAGTCTTAAACTTATTTGATTACTAAGCTGTCCCCAAAATGAGTCTTATTGGTTTCCTCAAACTTTGAGTTAGAAATGGGACTGGTTTTAATATTCTGTTTTCACTTCTGGAGTTATGGGTTTTTGTTAATGGATTTGCTACTATTAAAATCCTAGAGTTGGAAAAGTTCCTCGAGGTCATTGAGTCCAACCCCAGCTCAGTGCAGGAATCCAAATTAAAGCATCCAGTGATAAAGCCCTCTCTGGATCATTGGTTCCACATCAAATTGCTCTTTTTTAAATATTCAAACAGAATCTGCCTTCCTGTGACTTAAATCCACTATTCCACGTCTTGCACTCTTTCTATTATATGTGATTTTGGTTTTGTAACCCATCCCAAGTCAAGACCTTTAAAAGCAGCATAAAATTAACTTAAATAACAAATATGAATACATCAATTTGAAATGAATATAGTTTTAAACCCTACCTAAAGAAACCTGAGGGGACTTACCAATATCAGCCCTTAGATGCTCAAGAGGACGCTCAGATTTGACTCAAACCAGATCAAAGGGCAGAATTATTAAAAAGATTTCTGAACAAATAAAACATTCAAACTGTTGGATTCCCCTTACCAATAATCAGGAGATTATTTTTTACTGACCTACAGAAACATTATAGGGTACTTAAACCTTAACTTACTTACTTACTTTATTTGTTTGTTTGTTTGTTTGGGTTAGGTGATTTTATAACACTAAAACAAAACCAATAAGCCCACTTTTTAATTATGCTGCTGTCCTAATCAATTCCCACTGATACATAAAATTGGTACTTCATTCCCTTAAAATTTGCCCCCAGTCTCAGAAACACATACATAAATGAATAATCGTATTTTTTAAAAACTGCCTCACCTGTGCGCAAGGGCACTATTTAGCTATCCTAACTAACAGTCACTGACCCCTTCACGGTATCGCCTGGTGCAACCCCCCTGCCCTCAAAAAGTCCTCTCCCTTCCGCTGTCGGGGGCTGATGGGAGTTGGAGTCCAGCTCTTTTAGAGGCCCATCGGCTAATTTAGCACCTCGGCAGAATGTGACGAAGAGTCATTCTTGGGGGGGGGGGGCGGACTGAAAGACTATCACTGGAGATGGAGGCTCCATTGTTGGATTGTTGCTATGCAGCCAATGATGCTGCGGCTAACGGAAAGTTACCCCTGCTGTGCTGCCGGGGAAGGCCTGCGGTGCCAGATCTTGCCCTGCTCCCTGTTGCCCACATCCGAGCTCTGCATCTCGGCGGGAAGAAAGCAGAGCCGCCGCCGCCGCCGCCGCCGGACCGAACCCGCCCCAACGGCCGCTTCTCCTGCCAGACCGCTCTGACTTCGGGAGATACCAATACATCCCTTATCGGAGGGGGGATAGGAAAGGAACGCGTTCCATTGGCGTGGACTCAGGAAGGCAGAGACTGGAGGCCTTCCCCTCTGTGTGTGGAGCATTCCAAGCGAAGGCTGCTGGGAACTGTAGTTTCCTTGGCCATTGGATGATCCAAGTGCGGGTCAGTGTTGCAGCAAGGGACGAAGAAACAAAGCAAACTCCCGAAACCTACCTGTTGAATTTGCAGTTGTTGCAGGCAAGAGAGTCTTGTAGAATGTCTTGAAAATAAACAAACAGTTTAGGTCCCCGAAACAGGTATATCACTCCTCCTGTTCAATATGCATTCAGAATCGTTTGCAATTGTTTTAAAATAACTGTCTGATTTGCCCTTGGGGATGATGCTCACAGTAGGGGAAGGTTTGTCTAATAAATAAAGGGCAACGCCTAACCGTCTAGAAAGCAGCTTGCAGAAGGTAGGGCAGTGTATAAAAAAAGGTAGAGCCAATGCCGGCTGGGGAATTCTGGGAGTCGAAGTCCACGTGTCTTAAAAGTTGCCAAGTTGGAGAAACACTGAGGTAGAGAGTTGGGATGAGGCAGAGCTCTTACTCCTTGGAGTAATCTGCCTATAAGGTTGGGTCACATGGGTTGCTTTCCTTAGTCCCCCTAGAGCAGGGTTTCTCAACCTTGGCCACTTTAAGACAGGTGGACTTCAACTCCCAGAATTCCCCAGCCAGCAAGGGAATTCTGGATTGAAGTCCACCATCTTAAAGTGGCCAAGGTTGAGGAACCCTGCCCTAGAGTGCTTTGTACAGCATGGTACACTAGGCCAACACCCCAGCTCGGTAATCTATATCATCTATTATATATATAAATCGAATCAATATATAATATCTGAATATCGCGCCCTTGTGTAGAGGTGTTAGAGGAGAGGTGTTTGCTTTGGGAAAGTTACAATCTAACACAGGAAAAACAGTCGAGTAAGATGACAATCACGTGGAAATGGACCGTGAGCCTAATTATTTAGCAACATACTCCAAGATGTGACAATCCAGCCTTGAGTGGAGTTTATTAGGCCCGTTCAATGACACCAGCTCCACCTATATATTAGCATGACTCTGCAGTTAGAGGCATGTGAGCCTCTGATGACTTGAATAGATATAAATATGTCAGTGAGTCGTGTTTAGATAGCATGGCACCTTAGAGATGTAATGTATCATTCTTCTGCCTGCATGAACAAATGCCCAGAGGGACTGAGATACATGCAATCCAATGAAAATCCCAAAGGACCACTGATTTAAATAATGAATCAAAATATGTTTATTTTTTGTCCATCAACAGTGTTCAGGAAGAAATGATTAATAATTAAGCATCAGAAACCCAACTGAATTAAGACAATGCTGATACATCTGTGCCTGTGTTCCCAATCTTGGCAGCTTGAAGATGTGTGGACTTCAACTCCCAGAATTCCCCGTGCTGGCTGGGGAATTCTGGGAGTTGAAGTCCACACATCTTCAAGCTGCCAAGGTTGGGAAACACTGATCTACACAATACATAGATACAGGGAACGAGGGAGCAAAAGGTGCCTGGTCCCTTTAAGAGGGAAGCTTCCGGCGACGCTACTTCCCCCCCCTTTTTTTTGTTTCGTTGCCTAGCAAAGGGAAGGCGGAAATCGGAAGTAGCTGTTTGGCCAAATTCGGTGTGGCCACGTCGAAAGAAGGCGGGCCCCACCCACCGTCCAGCTCAACCCCCTCTCGACGCGCCGCTCTTTCGTTGAGAAAGAAGCACCGGCCGGAGCAAGAAGCGCAAGGCTCGGCGTCCAAGGCCTCCCAGTCACAAGCGGCACAGTGACGAGGGGAAGATGTCGGACCTTGGGGACTGGTTCCGGAGCATTCCGCTTATCACCCGCTACTGGTTTGCAGGTTCCATCATGGTGCCCCTCGTCGGCAAGCTAGGCCTGATCAGCCCCGTCTACCTCTTCCTGTGGCCCGACGCCTTCATCAACCGCTTCCAGGTAGGCGATCTGGACTACAGCTCCCGGCATGCACGGCGCACCCTTGCCCATAGACCGTAGAAGCAATGTTGCGCTGGCTATGCTGGGAAGTGTAGTCAGTTCTTGAACGTGCGGGGTTGGTACTCCAGCCTTGTGTACTTTTTAGCTATGGTGGAAGTGCCATTATTGACTCGGTGGGAGGCAGCGTGCCTTGACGTTAAAAAGCAAAACTTTTTTCTTCTTCTTGAAAGAGGTTGAATGGCGCGTACCCAAGCAAGGGAAACCCCCCCCAACCCCCCCCCCCCACTTCAGGCACCCTCGCTGATCTCTATAAATACCCACAAAAGGTATTTTTTGCTCCTGTCTGTGCTCCTGCCCTCTGAAGATGCCGGTCACCCAGATGCTGGCGAAACGTTAGGAAACAAAACTTCCAGAACACGGCCACACAGCCCAGAAGACCCACACCAGCCATCAAGGGATACCTGTTTGTGTGACCCTGGCTCCGGGAATGGAGAGACTTAAAAAAAAAAGCACCTTTCAGAAATGGATTAATTGATTGATTATGTGCCATCATTGTCATTTGCGACTCTTAATGACCACATAGATAGATTTTCTCCATGATGATCTGCCCTAACCTGGTTTTTCAGGTCTTCCTAAGTGCGCTCATGGCTACAGTAACTGAATCCATCCACCTTGCTGCTAGTCGACCTCTTCTTTTTCCTTCCACCTTTCCCAGCGTTGGAGCCTTCTTCAGAGAGCTGGGTCGGTGCTTAATGTGTCCAAACCTGACACTCTGGTTAGGGCTAATTTCAGCCAATATGGAAACTTGGACTTTACTAGGGGACACCGATGGGATTCAATTGCCCACTTATTTATTTATTGTGTGCTGGTCTGATATTGTGTAATTGAAGCTGGTATATAGAAGGGGTTTCCAAGGTGGCTTCCCATCCAGATACCGACCAACCCTAATGTGCTTTGCTTTGCATGGATGACATTCTGGTCAGAAGATTAAGGGTCATGTGAAACTCGGGGTCACTCAACACTCCAAGCCAAAACAGTTTACTTGCTTGCTCTTGGCTTAGCATGGTGTGCAAACCTAATTATAACTTATTTATTGCATGGTACGATCCTGTCATTGAATGATCTTTGCATGAGAGATGGAGATTGACCAAAAGTGAAGTGCTTTGTAAGGTAGCTCTGAAACTGAAAGTGGGAAATTGATGCATACTGCTCTGGTGGGAAATACCTGGTCTCAGCTGGGAGAGGCACATAGCATAGCAGAGGGCTGGGAAAACTCTGTAACTAGTGCTGTATATATACTAAACTATCACACAAACCCATAAAATTACTATTTTGTGTTGGCTGCTGAAGCCAGCTTCTTGAGAGGTTCAGTTTTCTTCTTTTTCATGATCCCTATTTTTTTTTTTTTTGTAAGATAGGTGTGAAAATGTGTGTGTCATGTCATTCATAGAATGAGACTGAAATAAGGCCTTTCTTGAGGATGTATGTGTGGAAAGTGTTTCCTTTTCCAGTAATCATGGAAACAGTTGAGCTGCTTTGCAGTTCCAGCCATTGCTAACAAAACACAAACCACCTGAAATAATAAGGAATATGAAATAAATACCATAAGAGATCAATTGAATTGTTTGATTTATCCAGGTTATAGTGCCTTTTGTCCTGTTGTGGAGCTATATTTTTAGTGCAAAGAATATAAACAGTCATTACATTTCAGAGGGGTTGCTAGCATTTTGACCAATATAGTGAAAAAATGTGGAATAATTTGAGATGGGGATGGTCAGTTAATCTCTTTTTTGAGGAGGTCACAGTTATCTAAATCACTCTTATGGAAGATTGATTTGTTTGTTCAAAACTTGGTGTTAGCTGCACAAGATGAGTTTTTCTTACAAATAAGTATTTAAGGAAGACATTTAATATGCTTAGCTATATGGAATTGCTTTTCCCCCATTGAGCCTTGTATTATTTCTTGCAATTATATGTGGATCACTTGGTATAGGACAATAGATAATAAAACTGGGTTGTAGGAATTCTCTGAAGTTGCTTTTACATTTACAGACATTTCATTAGCTGTCTAAGTAATTATGGCCCACTGCTCCAATCCTGAGCTACATATGTTCTCTGCAAGATTATAAAAGTGCTATCTATAGATGAAAGTTGCCTTTTATGAAGATATGCAAAATATGATAGGAATTAAGGTTTTGTGATAAATCATCTTTCTTTCTGAATGGGCAGGTGTCCATTGCCAACTGGGTTAGTATGCTGTGAAAAGCAGTGGCTGGAGTGTAACATGTAGACTTCATCATTTTGGTGTGCCTATTCCTTTGCATTTTAGTGCAACCCCAGAGGAAATGCAAAGGAGAATATAGTGAAAAGATGGGTTGTTAGATGCAAGACTGCATTTCTCAAGATCGGAGAAGAAATGTGCTTCCTTACAAACATTTTATTTTGAGAGACATGCATTGTCTTAGACACTTAGATTATGGATGTATTTCTCTTCATGTTCTTTGCTTTTGTACTGAGAACTTAGTATACAAATGCATAGAATTGGGATAGATATACCATTCCTTTAGCATAAAGAGATAACTACTACATAGGGAACTAGATAGGGAACTAATTGCTTTATAACATGCTCTTACTTGGTATGATGCCCTCTAAACGTGTTTGACTGTAGCTCAATCTTTGGTGGTGCAGCCATTGTCCATATTGGCTGTGGACAAGGAAAATTATAAAATGCATCCTAGGGGCACCCTGTTAGGGAATGTTCCGAGTCCAAATGAAAACATGGTCTGCCCCTTGCGGCAAGGCTATTTATGTAGTGGCTGCCATTTACTTGCTTAGCTGGGCTATTCTTAAAATGTGACAGACAGGAACTTCCATATAACAGGTGGAAGATTGCTAAAGTTCACATGTGACAGGCAGTTGACGACAGTCATACTAAATAGCAAGCAGAAAGCAAACATCCGTGTTATTATAAATCTATAGACTCTAGGTTAAATCTCAAAGAGATGTTCCCTGTGCTGTTGTGTTTATGTCTTATTGTTGTCAATGAGCTACTGTCTCTTTCAGGAGATTCCCTGAGCTGTCTTCCAGCATTTTGTGACCAGAGAGCATGTCCAAGTCTTATTAAATCACTTTGAGAAATTCTTCATTTATTTTTTTTCCTTTAAGGTCCCCCCCCCCCCCCCCCCCCAATTGTGACCCTTATTGAAGCTTGCTGATATTTTCTTGTAGGGCTAGAGTAGTGCCTTCTACTCTGTAAAGATCATTGCTTGCAGGATGAATTTGTTGTTGGTGCAGAAAAAGCCATTAATACAAAAAAGCTTCTGAAATTGTTCTTACAACTGTACCAGAAGACAGAAGTGAATATATGAACCAAAGTTCTTTTATCTTATCCTTTCCCAGTAAAGCATAGTTTTATTATGGTGTCCACATTGGCTCAGTGGTTTCTCTTCAGGACTGTGCCTGATACAAATAACTTTGGTACTATTTAAACTAGTTCTCAAATAATAATAGTTTTTGCTGTTTTTGTCTGTACAGATCTGGAGGCCAATAACTGCAACATTTTATTTCCCTGTGGGTCAAGGGACAGGCTTTCTGTACCTGTTGAACTTATACTTTTTGTATCACTATTCGTCACGTTTGGAAACAGGTAAATATACAACCATGTTATTATATCGGTCAATTCTTTTTGATCTTTGACTATGGTAAAGAAATTTGTCAGCTTATATTTTGAAGCCAGCTTGCTCAATTCACAACCAGTATGGACTTATAAAAATGTATGTCATTGTGTAAAACTCTCTGAGCAGTGAGTATACTAGAAAAAATGCATATATTAGAACAAAGTAGATGAAAGGGTGTACAGACGTTTCTGCAAGCTGAGGTAGAAAACTAGCTTAGCTGCAATCCTGTGGTCCTTGGCATGGGAGTCACTTGAATATTTAGATTTCCCCTCCAAGGCTAAGAAGACCTCAGGGAAAAATACCCCTTTCTGCCTCCTCATCTGTCTCTGCAACTGCCCTCGATTTTGGGAAGTGCAGTGTCATAGAATATCCAAAAGATTGAAACGACTGTCATGTACATAACCAGAGGCAGATCTCCCCCTTATCAGTGAAGAAAGGCGCTTGCCCTCCAGTGCACTGCAGGGCTCTGTGAATAAGTTCTCAAAAATCTCTGCCGTAGTGTGCACTGAGCTATATTGATCTATATTTAAAATTAGTTCACTTGCTGGAGTTCTCATGCCACTGCTCTTTTGTCTTAATAAGTCCTGGTGAACAGAATTCTATGAGTTTCTTCTTGGAGAAAAATTAATTTCAGTTTCAGGCAATTGGTAAAGATTTGACAGCAACAGAAGTGAAGGGGTTTGAAAGATTTTAAAATCATGTATCTTTAACTTGAAGGGGTTTGAAAGATTTTAAAATCATGTATCTTTAACTTGACCAAGTATCCTAATGGCTTATTTCCCATCATTTAGAGCCAATAAATTAAAAGTGCATGCAGAGCCTTTTTCCTTTGAGATAATATGATAATTTATGATATGCTTGTTTATTACTGAATGTATGTATGTTTTAAATATAAGGGACACAAAAATTGCTTTCTGTTCTACTCCTTATAATAAATCAAAACTATTGAAGCCCTCCAATGAAGAGTTGCCTTTAAATCTGGGATTCGTTTTTATGTAGTTTATTTAGAAACAAGAGCATAGAAACAGTCATTCCCGGTTACAGTAATTGTGTCAAGAAATGCAGCCTTAACCAATGGAACTTTGCAAACCAATTGTGACGTCATGCATTTTTCAAACTCAGATTGTTGCGGGAGCTGTAGAATTTGCAATATTGACTGCATTGCGAACCCTGTAGTATGTTAATTTTGTGTAATATGTGTGGGAAAATGAAAAAAGCCTTCAGCGCTATATTCATATTGTGTACCAAGACTTCACTCCCCAAATATATTGAGGTAGTAATTTAGATCTTCCTACAATAATTGGCCTTCCAGATACGCTTTCCCTGAAAATACCCTCACCAAACAGAGCAGTCTCTTGTTTCTTTCTCAGAACAAAAGTTGAAGTTGCATCCTGCAATTTAATCACAGCCTTCTGGAGGCTCCCACTGCCTCTTGGGGAAAGGGAAGAAAACAACTGCCAAGGTTTAGGTTCACAGCAATGCCATTCTTTGTTTGCAGGTGCTTTTGATGGAAGGCCTGCCGACTACGTGTTCATGCTGATGTTTAACTGGATTTGCATAGTTGTATCCTTTCATTGATCTGCTGCCAAGGTTTGGACAGGGTTGGGTCCTGGAAAAACATCCCCCTCCCAAGGGATGTAAGATTGGTTGCGGATGCTTTCGTGGCCTTAGGGAAGTCATTCCCGCCACCCCCATCCCTCTTCTGATAATCCTGACTCCACATATTTGGGTGGGAATGAGAGCTTAAGACTTGCTTAAGACTCACTGGGCAGTATTTACTCAAGCAAGATTTGAGCAGTTGGACACAATGGTTAAATATGGAAGATTTAACCAAGTCCCTTATAGTGAATGCACTTGTATTTGCAGAGCTCCAGAGACAGAAGACATAATGCATATATTATGTGAATGTCAGTGGTATAAAAAAGAGAGGGATCAGTATCTTGGACCACACATTAGACGAATGACCTATTGGGATCCTTATATTAAAACAACATATTTCATGCGCAGTCAGAATTCAAAAATTACATATAGTATGGCCCTTTATTTGAACAAAACAGTACAGTTGAGATCTGCATATGTGGATCTGATTGGAGAAAACTGTAGGGTGATACAGAAATACGATTTGTATGTTTTTTTCTTTCTCTTTTAATTTGTTTCTCTTATCCTATTTTTAATATATGGTCTTATTAATGTCTTATGTTTTATATTCTGTATCCTGATATGCCTAATGGCTAATCAGTAATAAACTGAACTGAACTCATTGGTTGGGTTCACACAAAAGGGTTGTTAACAGAGCATGATTAGTATTATAATGTGCCAAATGAATAAACCATATTATGGCTTAACTAGATAGCCCAGTTCATACAACATGCTAAGACAACGGCTGGGTTCCTGCAATACTCTGAACTTCAAAGTACCCAACTCCATTGTAGCCTACTCTTAATATATTGTTGGAACCCAACTTGGTTATTAATGAGGGAGATTTTACAGACTCAGTCAAAGCCATGTGAAGCAGATGGGTGGAGGTGCAAATATATTCAGCCAGATCAAAAGGGCTTCAATATGATAACAAGTATTAGTGTTATTTATTCTACTTGTATATAATTGAATCATTATCAATTAATAAGTATTAATTTTTGCTTAGTTTGGTATTCCTTAATTAAAATTGACAGATTACTGGCTTAGTAATGAATATGCAAGTAAGTATGTCTTTCTTGGTCACACTTACCAAGTCATGCAAATCAGGTTTATTAGGAGTTTTGGTGCACATCCTTCCAAATCAGTGTTAAAAATGACATAAGAAATGGCTGTTGGAGAATATAGCTACTTTCCAACATAATGGTAAAATTAGGATTTATTGTGGCCTCTTGTTCCTGCCCTTTCCTCTTGTCCTCTGGTGTGGCTGCAAGGAGACAGCTTTTGTTTCCATTTTGTAATGACTAATATTTAACCGTACATTCAAACCCAGACATGCTGTAGTTAGTTCTCTTGCTATAATTTACTGAAACAAGCCAACATCAAATCTTGACTTATACATGTGTTTTCAGTAAATGAAAGTTAACCCTAATCGCAGTTGAAGGTTCAGATATAGTGGTAAACTGCAATTAGTTGAAAAAAGAAAGAAAAGTTTTTAGATGCACACTGTTAGCAGTCCTCCCCCGAAACTCCTGTTTAGGTTTTAGTGTTTGCATCTTAGGGCTGATGCCTCCAGAGAGCTCTCTGCTTTATGTGGCTTTAGGTGGTTATTGGTTTCTTTAGATTTACTGGGTCACAAATTATGGAGAAATCTGCTGCAAAATGTGGTTTTTTCCCCACAATGTTTTTGTTCCAGAATTCATTCCCTGTAATTGTATTGAGAAAAGTAGAAAAAAGATTGAACAGGACAGAGGTGTATCTGAATTGAACAGGAAGTTATTTGTAATATTTTAGTGCAGTTTGTGAGTCTTCGTATCTGATTTAAACCATGTTGGATTCTTTGTTCTCTTATAGTTGCTGATGATCCCCCTAATCATGTCCGTACTTTATGTTTGGGCCCAGCTGAACAGAGACATGATTGTGTCATTTTGGTTTGGGACTCGGTTTAAGGTGAGTGGCCTAAGTGATGGGCTTCTGGCTTCGGGAGGTTTTGCCCAAATCAAGGGAATTTCAACATCTGATTAAATAGTGGTGGCAATTCCTTCTTCAACCATTGATTCCTTCCAGATTTTTGAAAAGTCTGGCATTTATATATCTGACATCTGTGTGATCTTCTCCTTCTTCACAGTGTTCCAGATAACAGTTCCTTAATGGAGGGGAAATTACTCAACTAGCTGCAGGACAGTTCAATAAGTAGGAAGGAGATTTCATAGAACAGAAGTTTGTCCCAAGTGTAACAGTTAATGAATTTTAGAACAAAGTGGTTATGGAGACTTTGCTGTATTCTGCAGATGAGAAGACTACATGCAATTTAAATGTTAAAAGTAACTGTCATTTGCAATGTCTAAGAAACATTTTAAAGACCCAGAAGTTAACATTAGAGGCTACTCCACTGCATTTTTGCTTCACCTAGTGGAACGTCCTCTTGCATTATTTTTACTACTGTTTAGGGTTATGCAGAGATCTGGATTCAAAAAGCAAAATATAATTTGGAGCATAGGTGGGTATGCATGTGACACTTGTCGGGTTTATCTTACACATGTTTTTTCTTAGGATTGTGTTGAGTTGTGGAGGGCAACGGTGCAGCCATTGCTGTTGTAATTGAGTCCATCCCCCTTGCTGCTGGTTGTCCATTTCTTTTCTTTCCTTCCACCTTTTCCAGCATCAGAGCCGTCTCCAGAGAGCTGGGTCTTCACATAATGTGTCCAAAGTATGATAATTTGAGCCTGGTCATTTGTGTCTTGAGTGAGAACTCTAGGTTGATTTATTCAGTGATCTGTTTGTTTGTTTTCTTGGCTGTCCATGGTATTCTCAGGAGTCTTCTCTAAGACCTGAATTCAAAAACATCAATACTTTTAGTATCCTGCTTCTTCACAGCCCAACTTTGGTTTCCATAAAGTGTCACAGAGAAAATATTGTCTGCATGATTCTGATCCTTGTAGGTATAAAAATATCCTGGCATCTGAATATATTTCCAAGCCCTTCATTGCTACTCTACCAAGTGCTAGTCTGTGGCGTATTTCTTGACAACTGGTTCCTCTACTGTTGATAGTCAAACCTTAAACACAGAAGCTATCTACCGTTTTATTGTCAGTTCTAAGGCTGGTTGTCACAAACTTGGTCTTCTTTAGATTTCATCTTTAGCCCCATTTTTATTACTGTGTTCCTTGACTTTCACTACTAGAGCTCGCAAATTATTTGCATTTCCAGCTGTCACAGCAGTGTCATCAGCATAGCACAGGTTACTGATGTTTCTTCCTCCAATTTGCCCTTCAAATCCAGAACTCTGCATAGACCTTTTACTGTTTTGCTACCCTTTATACCTGTTCAGTACATGTTAAAATGCAGTTAAAATGAATTTCTTCCTTCCAACCTAGTATTTTATAGGATCATCAATGCAGCTCCCTGACTAAATAGCTGAGAAAACATGGAAGTCTGGGATGGAATAACATAAATGCATGTTCGTTCAACATGCTAAGCGTGGCTTAGTGTTAACCATAGCAAATGAAATGTAGCAAACTAATGCTAGCGCCGTTTGGATAGTAGGAGAGTCTGTATCCTAACCACAGTCTTTTTGGTGGCAGCTCCACCAGCATTTCCTTGTTAGAAAAAGGGCCCGGATAAGTTCAGGATCTTAGTATACGAGGTAGAAGGATAATTTTGTCCTTTGAGTTCTTTATGATAAACATATATATGTTGTTGTTCTCCTAGGCATGCTATCTGCCATGGGTTATCCTAGGATTCAACTATATCATTGGAGGCTCGTAAGTATCACCAGATACTTTGTGTGTGCTTTATTTATTTGTTTGATTGATTCTCCAGATACTTTGTGTGAGCCTTATTTGATTGATTGATTGATTGATTGATATAGCCACACATGTCATTGTGGTAACTCTGGGCAGCTGACAGCATTTAAAATCAAAATACAGGTAACATAAAACCACAATACTGTAATAGTGACCAAGGTAGAATTTGCCACAAATCGACAACCTCATGGCCTCCAATCAACAGTCAGACCTGCGTGCCCAGGAACAGATCCATATCTTCAAGGCTTTGTGAACTGGGATAAATGCTGGGCCCGTCTTGGGAAGGACACCATCAACACTGTTCAGATTCAGTTGTATCAATGTTGTGACTTCCTGATAATATCTGTGTTAGTGACTTAGCAGAGGCAGGTTGTCACAGCAAGACCCATGTCTATGGAGAAAGAGTCTGGCTTAGAATGAGTGGCACTTTTAGCCTTACCTTCTTCATTCTTAAAGAAGGCAAATCTTTGACCAGCCTTTGTCAATGTAAGCTTGGTTCAGATTCACTCATTGTAACACAGAGAGTCTTCGACCTGCCCCGGTCATACAGACTGCAAAAGTAAGGATAGTCCCAAGAGCAGGGACTGAACTGGTCAGTTTTGAACTGTGAAGAGTTGAGCTGATCTCCCAGTTGGCTTGGCGGGACCAGCTCAGAAGTGTATCGTTCCTTCAGCACAAGAGAGACCAAAGTTAAGGTTCATGGCCAGCCGTTGAGAACTGAGAAAATGATTGATGCCCAAAGCAACATTAACCTTGTCCGCCCCCCAGAAGGATTAACAGGCTCAGAGTTCAATAAGGTAATAAATCTCATTGGCTGGTTGCTCCTGTCAGTCAAAGAGCCTATTCCAACATTCAACCCACTCAGGATTCTCCCTGCCGGAACTGAAATTGCAACATTGCATATTGTCTGTAACAATCCCAGAAACTCTGGAAAAGCCCTAGAAACTGTTCTGAAATCTCCAGATAGATTGGAAGCCATCTGATTCGTTCTGTTGATCCAGATCTGCTCTCCCTGTTGATCTGAGAATGTCTTTTGAAGGGGTGATTGAAACAAGCCTTCACTGAATCAACTCTCTGCACCCAGGTTTTGCACAGCACTGGCTCCTAAATTTTGGCAGCTCAATTCTGGAGGGCTTCTGAAATTGAAAATATGGCTGGGAGGTGGCATGAAGCTGATTAGTTGCTGCTCTGCTTAGTCATTTCTGCTCTATGCAGGGACTATTAAAGCTACTAAGTTGTGTATTTGTATACTGAGTCAACTCTGCTAAGAGTCTCCGGTTTCACCTTCCAGTGATGAAGTTCCCTAAGGAAAGCCAGCTCAACATCCTTGCGACCCTTCTGAAATTTTAGTCCAGTACTAAAAATTCTGGAATCTACCTTCCGTTATTCCTGTTGTGCATAGCTGGGAGAAAGATTGATACTTAAGTGACCATTGATACTTAGAATATATTGGAGTTATAATAGTCTTCCATAATTAGGAACTGTACTGTCTCAAGGCCTTCAGAGGTAGAACTCAAATAGATTGCAGTTGATGATGGAGATTGTGACTTTATCATTCCAAGATTTGAGATGTATTTTTATGGCAATTGCTTTTTAAATTCAGTGTTTAATCCATTAGCACTATCTTCCCCACAAGTCTGCAAAAGTGTATCTTTTCAAAAATGTTTGCAAGACAGTGTGCAACGTTCGGATGGCTTGTCTGCGTTATATTCAGTCTTAGCAGCCCTCAAGCTCTTAACAGTACGATCCCATATATATTGTCTACTTAGAAAATGGCCCCATTAAGACATTTTCAAATTGTTAATAGAAAATGCTTCAGCTGTTAATTTTTAACACTGTAAAAATGCTTTTTTCTATTATCCTGCAGTATCATCAACGAACTGATCGGCAATTTGGTTGGTCATCTGTACTTTTTCTTAATGTTTAAATATCCAATGGATTTGGGAGGAAGAAATTTTCTGTCAACACCTCAGTTTCTGTAAGTTGGTTTTTTTATCCTTTTTTTTTTTTGGTAAAAAAATCAGGCTTGAACCCTTTGGAATATTGAGGCGTTACTCTAATTAAAGTTGAAATAAAAAGTACAATGGCAGTAATGAGACCCACGCACATTTTTCCAGATGGATGGATGCCTAATTAGGTCAGTTGCTGCATTTCATTCATGTTTTCTCTCTAACATAGACAAATCAGGAAATGTTGATTCAGTCAAAGTGTTAGAAGCTCCCAAATGCAGGACTCATTCACTTCCTCTTCTATTTTCCTGAAACGTTGCTGTCCAGTGATAATGGCAGCAGGCTCCAGGATCTGTCTGTCCCCCATTATGGGCCTCTGCTTAAATTTGTCCATCACATCAATGTACAACCTGTTACTACTTGGACCTGGTTAAGGGTTGGGAGACCACCAGGAAATCTTATCACTGGAGGCTAGACTGGGACATTTTTAAAAATTATATATATGTATATGTATATTTCTATATGCCTTCCATATTATTGCCAAGATAAATATATTGTCAGGTCCATGTAGTGCTTGACTCCAGGAAGAATTTACCTTTACAACTAACCTGCGCCTTTCCAATTTAAATGAAAAAGCATTGCATGACTAAGAATCCTTGCAGAGGCCTCTCTTCCCGTTCTCCTTCCAAATGAGCTATAATGACTGCTTTTCTTCCTGAAGCAAGAGAAGGGACCTGAAGGATGAGGCTTGGCTCAGGTGTTGGGGCTTCCTGTCCATGAATGTGTTGTGACCTGAAGTATCCAAGGGCAATGTTTGGGGTGCACTCTGGCTTTTTTGTTTCCTGTCCCAGCTATAAAAAAAAAAAGCAGGGAATAGGTCTGCAGGAAAATTACCTGTGTCCTTGTGACAAATGGGAGCCTGTACTTCCAATCCTGTGAGGTAGGGCCAGGCCACTAGATGCTTTTTTTAATCACCCATTTTAGAGATAGATATGGTGTCACACAATGTGTTTATGGTAATTCGTAATCTCAGCCTCAACACACAAGAATCATCTGATGCATGGGTAAGAACACTCCCACCAGGCTAAGCAGAAAAGCAAAATCCACTCATTTCCAGTTTGAATCAATAAGGGAGAGGAGAACTGGAGATGGTTTTTAAAATAAAATTAAGTTTAATTAGCTAAGAATGCGAGGAACCTTCATCTTTAAGGATGTGTGACCTGTTCCGCAGCCAAGGGAAGCTTTCTGGGAGTAAAAACCAGGATGAGACTATATTTTTCACTGGCTGTTGGAAAACAAGTAGAAAATAGACAGCAGACAGAGAATTCAAGAGTTGTGTGAACTGAGAGCTGCAGGGAAGAGCAGGGAGAGTTGGATGTAAACCCAAAGGTAAGATACATCTCTGGCCAAAGACACACACTGAGATTTAGCCACACCATGTAATGTTTACAAAATACTGCCCATGCTTTCTGGGATCTTTACCTGCCTTAGAAGCCCTGATGAGCATTTTTGCAGTAATGGCCTCCATGTGACTCTGATTTAGGCTGGAAAGCCTCTTAAGTTTAATATTAGCTTGATTTTCACCAAGCCACAGAGAGCAGCCCCTCTGCTCTTTCCCAGAATTTAGGTAGAGTTTAAACTGGTGCCAATGCTTTCCTTAATCCCATTATTCTAAATCAGTGTTTCTCAACCTTGGCAGCTTGAAGTCCACACGTCTTCAAGCTGCCAAGATTGAGAAACACTGTTCTAAATGTTTTCAACTGCTTTGTACTGAAACTCCAGCCCAGTTCAGCCCTTCTTGCTTATTTAGCTTCAGTCTCTACTGAACTCTTGTTCAGCTGCTAGAGCAGAGTGGGTACTAGGGCGGTCTTCTGAATTCCTTCTTCTCTTGACCTGCAGGTACAACTGGCTGCCCAACAGAAGAGGAGGGGTATCTGGATTTGGGGTTCCCCCAGCCAGTATGCGAAGACCTGCAGATAATCGCCAGGGAGACACGAGACACAACTGGGGCCAGGGCTTTCGGCTAGGTGATCAATGAAAAAAAAACTTCTTGCTTTTCTTTCTTTTTCCTGTGAGGAACATCTTCAACAATACATGGGAATGTTTCTTGCTGTGGGGTGTATTCGAGGACCAGGTTTGCTCTAGTGCTGTTGACGCTGACCCATTATGAATTCTTGTTTGTTCCTGGTGGAAGACAACATGACTGAAGGGACAGGATAGATTTTATTCCAGGCCATTAACATGTTTAACTCACTGCTGCCATTAAAAAAAGGAAACACACATTTCTAAGGGTGTCCAATACAGTGTACTTTCTATTAGTGGTCTCTTAATTCATGCTTGTCCATCGGTTTTGTAGGTCTCACCTTATGTAAGAGCCCTACAAAATCCACTGTGGGGTCAAAAAGTTGTCTGAAACTGCTCTTCCTCCAGTTTGAATTAATAAAAGAGTTCAAGTCCACAGTAATGCTAAAAAAAACAAAAACAAAAAACTACTTCAGGTATCCACAGTTGCATTTCTCTTTATTTAGTCGGAAGCAACTTCAAAAAAAAATCTCTATGAGTGACAAGTACTACTTAACTAATTCAGATTTGATTGGTAATGAATTCTACCTGGAGCCATCAAAGGAAGGAAGGGAGGGTTGACTGGAGAATGCTAGCTTTTAATTTGCAAGCTTACTGCAACCTCTGCGCTCCCAGCGTAGCAAGTGTGGTGCATTTTAAATGCCCAGTTCTGTGTGCACTGACTTTGGAGCAAGTCCTATTGATCCTGATTTTGATGGGGTTTAATCCTATGCATATTTACTTGGAAGTGAGAAAAAATGTGCTCTGTTGCCTCAAATGTGTAACAATGGCTTTGGTGTATGTATTTTGGCATGAAGGACTGGAGAATGCTTCTCTTGCACAAGAGTGTGAGAGGACAGTCTGAACTCAGATCTGTTGAGCAGTTAATGTAGAATACCTTTTTACAGAACGGAAAAAACAACAGGAATCAGACAATTGCTTAATAAAACAGATGCTAACTTCCTCCAGCATTTTTCATTTTTGAATGAAACATGAGCATATAAATATGTAGTAATCTTTGATGGAAGATGATTAGTTGTCATGTAAGAAACTCTGGTAATGTCATAACACATGTGGAGCTACTGACAGGGTGATGTTGGAGAACGTTGCCAGATGTGCTGTGATGGGGAGAGTCAGACTCCCCTTTGTTCTTTTAAATGATTGGCCTTCTCTAGAACTGATTGAGTTGCTTTGACTTAATGTTAATTAGACAACAAGACCCCCTATGAAAATCCAAGGAGCGTTACAGCATCTTGTCCCCCATCCCCTTATTACACAAGCATAATTGTCTACGGTTCCACCTCTAAAATAGGGGTACAAATGAACGTTCATTCAGCTCTGCTAGGAAATGATGTTTCCAAAAAATGGGAAGTGCTATATTCATAATTATGAATGCTTTGTTTGTGACTCGCAATTTCTCCATACTCTGCAGGCTCTTCCAAATCAGTGACTGGTTTGGTAAACTCGGACAATGGAGTGATTTTACGGTTGTCTGCAATGAGTTCACAATCCCTTTATAGTCTCTGAGGAAAGCAGACCCTTGTGATTATGTTTCCAATAGTGCGGTAATATGTAGATAAAAGACTCATTAAGCACCAATTTCTTGGTACTTTATCACTCTTGCCTTGGTTTTTATTTATATCTAATAAGATGACAGAAGACCCAGATAATGCTACTTGTCACTACTTCTGGTTTTTTTGTTTTTTTTTAAATGTAGGAACAGAGTTTTCTGAATGTCATTGGGTAGTATCTGTGGTTCTATGAGTTGTCATCCAAAAGATGAAAAATACAAAGAGGACAGAATGATGTGCAGACCTCAAATGTTGGTTGCTCAGATCCTACTGCCAAAGAACCAAGCAACTGTTTTAAATAAACTTTTTTTGGGTGTTGCTATGCAAATTAGAAAGCAGTTGTGGGCTTGTATAGCTTTTTTTCCTCGTGGTTTAATGCTGTTGCTTTAGATGTTAACTGAAGAAACATACGGTTGAAATTATTTTGGTCAAACCTGGCCTGTTTGTAAAGCAAAAACTCAGCTGTACGATCTAGAATGCATGGCAGGCCAAACCGATTGCTGCGTTTTGAGGAAAAAAATATTGGTCGACTCGCCCAAAGCTAAGTTTCTCACGCATTCTGCATCTTCGCAGCTTTAAGAACATGGTTATATGTTAAAGGCTGGTGGTTGCTTCCTTATGTAGGCGATTAATGGGACTGTATATGTCATCTTTCTAAATAAAAAAGTGAAAGGAGGAGTCTAGCTTAGAACAGTTGCCCCAGTCATGCTGGTATTTTACTGATAGAAATCCTTTGCCTTTGGAAGAGGAAAAATACGATCTCCAAATGAAATTCTCCCACTGTTGGAAACAGTTATTCTGATAGTTCTTCAGAATGGTATGGCTTGGATTTGAATGAAGGATCCTTCACTTGGACTCTTCTGTCAGATCCCTATGGAGACATGTTTCTTCTGGAGAACTACAAGGGTGTAGCCATTAAGCCAGCATGAGTGGCTTCTTCCATGAAGCATGGCACTCAAATAAATAAACAAATAAATCATTGTTTCTCTTGTCTTCCCAGCATTGCTCACTGCCAAAGAGCCAAAGTGGTGTTATGATGAACAGAACAGCAACTTAGCTCTTCCAATTTTGGGGAACTGTTAATGCCAATCTACATTCCTTGGTTGCACGAACTTAAGAGATCAATTCCTAATGTATGAGTTCCAGCCTTACAAGCATAAAGTAGAAGGAAATGGGGGCAAAGTTTGCTCGTTTATCTCTGAACAACTTCAGGTATTCAAGAAGGACAGACAGATAACCTGCTACCTTGTAGCAGGTCACGCTGTATGTGGGAATGCCTTGATAGCGAGTTGTGCTGTATGTGCAACTTGCAGTGGTTCAGGTGGGCGAGGGAAGGCAGTCCGACCTATCCTCAAAATTGGATTTGGCTCTTTGCATCTCCACATCAACACTTCTGTGCACATGGAAATCCTATCTATTAAGGAGGGAGCATCTGTCTACATTTTTCTTGATAGACTGGTTTTCCAGGAGCAGTTGTTTCATTCAAAAAGTAGTCTGCAACAGTCACATCATATTGCTTTCCTAAATGTAATTCACTCTTACGACCCTTCAGCATTGCTTTGTTCACCTGAAGCACTTTACCCCCAGTTTGAAGTTGATACTGTCAAGGGCAGATTCTGTTGTGAAACAGGTACCTCTATTCTTTTGTATAGACAACTTCTCTTTTTGTAACTAAATTCTTTTTTGTTCTTGTCATTGGTAAAGTTTTAAATTAAAGCTGTAAAACTATATCTGGTTGTTTGTTTATTTTGGTTTTGTATCCCTTTATATTACCATGTTGTGATTTTAAGAGAGTTTTGAATCCACCACAGGGTCCTTAAACAGTAGAACAGGCATTTTATTGGCCAGGAGAGCATTAGCACTCTACTTTTCCACTAAACCATACACTAGTTCCGCCAGATAGCACAGTATTTGTGGACGAAGTTGTAATTGGTTGTCTAAGGGTGCTAAACATGTGCCTCTCCAGAAGCTGCTGAAGTATAACTGGTTTCTTCTCCAGTCTTCTAGAAAGGTTTTGAGCAATTCTGCCCTATCTTCTACAAAACCTTCAGATATTTCAAGACAGGGCTATCGTGCCCCCTGCAGTTACTCCAGGCTAATATACTCAACGCTTCCAACCACTTCTCCTCATCTTTTCCTTCCAGGCCCTTTAATATCGTGGATGTTCTCCTCTGGAAATGCATCAGTTTGCCAAGGGCCTTCCTAAATGCAATGCCCAGCACAAGATGCCATATTCTAGGTGTGGTCTAATGCAGACTAAAGAGGAACAATGACTTAAATCATAGCACCTGCCTCTTCCCCAGGTAAATTTCTCTTACATTGTCAGGGTCATTTTGTTTCCACCCAAATTCTCAAACATACCAGACTGTTAATGCTGGATAATTGAGTTGTCCATGTGTTACACAGAACCCTTAGCCAGCTTGGCATCTTCTAGATGAATGAGCTGGACTAATTCTGAAATACAAGTTACTACTTTAAAGAAAGAGGCAAGAGGAAAACCTTACCAAAAACATTGTTTTACTGAGTTACAACAAACAAGCAAATGTTAGAAAAGTGTCTTTTTAATTAAAATCTCTAGCATTTAAGTTTAAGCAGGGTATATTGGAGGGAAATGGAACAGTCTCTCCAAACCATGCGAAAGTCACCTATCCTTTTATCAAAGAGAGACTGCAATTCAGTATTTCTCCCTCTCTTCTCAGCAGTTACTGAAGAATAAAAGTGCACTCAGAGACATAGAAACAAGCTAAAAACTCACCAACAAAAAAATCTTAAGTTCAGGTATAAAGCTTGAGCCCTCGGTTGCAAACTCTTTGTTTTTAAGATTGTACTACCAGTAGTAGAAAAGCACTTGGAGCAAGCAACACTTGACATCTCTCGCGCTCTGGGTCCAGCTGTTTGGCAAATGGTGAGTTACAGGATGCATTAACAGAGCTGTTCTCCCAATGTGACGAAGATTAGTTTTCATGCAAAGGGAAGGATGGCCAACAGCAAACGTGTAAAATGTGTGAGATGAATACAAATGAATGGTTTCTGTGGGACAAGCAGATGTGCAAAATGTGAGGAGATGAATACCATTTCCACTGAAACGGTGGTGGTGGTGGTTATAATCCATCAAGTCACCCTGACTCTGGTGACTGTAGGAACAAGTCCAGGCAGTTTTCTTGGCAACGTTTTTCAGAAGTGGTTTGCCATTGCCTTCTTCCTAGGGTTGAGAGAGAGGGACTGGCCCAAAGTCACCCAGCTGGCTTTGTACCTCAGGTGGGACTAGAACTCACCGTCCCCTGGCTTCTAATCCAACACCTGTTAGCCACTGCACCAAACTTAGAGTAGTTTTTAGTGGTAGAAATGAATGCAGTAGGCCAAAAGGTTTACAAATTATCACAAGGATAGATACAGGGACTACCAATTTGTAGCAAACTAATTGGATGAAGCATTGCTTTTAAGACAGCAGTGATCTGTTGTGTTTAACAATAAAGGTAGCCATAAATCTCTGCAGTGTAAGTATAAAAAAAAGTCAAGAAATGGAGAAAGCCACACACTACAGGGAAAGCTTATATACAAGGGCCTCATTTAAAAAAAAATCCCCCAAGTGGGACTTTGGCACCATGAAACGTCTCCAAACAGGCCAGAGATGATCTCTTCCTCCACCGTGACCGTGATTCTGGAGTCCAAACGTGACTATCCTATTTCCGAAGACCTTACTTGATCCCAGGATTAGTAACCATGTGCTCTCACGAGAGTCAAAAGGTGGGACTAGAAAGCTGAATGAAGTGCCTACGAATGAGAAAAAGCAAACCCTTAGCCAGAGGTTATAGCATGCTGGAAGGTTGGTTTCCAGCCTAATTTTAATATGCACGGAGGGCAGTCTACAAACACGTTATATTCCAGGTGCTTTATGAAATGGAACGGACCCAGGTAGTTCAACAGGGGGACTTAGCACGTTCTCCAAGATTGGAGTCGCACCCTTTCTTGGCATGCAAATGGGCTCCATTCCATTTATTCAAATTCTTAACACATTTTTTATTGCACTTTTATTGCAATGTAATGGAAAGTACAGAAAAAGAGTAAGAAACAGCAAGCCAAAGAAGTTAAAGATATGAGGCAGGAAAAAGGAAAAGGAAATGTTACCAAAAGTAGTTCACACCAACGCCGATCAGTAAGCTACTCAACACCTTTTATTCTTGCAAATCATCCTTGCTTCCACCACATCCAGGTATGGCTTCCTACACTGTCTGTGACTCATTAAGCTTCCCACCTCCCTCATTCTGAGGATCTCACCAACTTCATCCAATCTTGACTTTCTCAGTCTTCTTCCTCTCGACCCATTCACTCTTCCTTCATATGGTGATCTGGCAATTCAATCCTTATTCATTCTCTCCACAACCCTTCAATGGACTTCTTTTGGTCTGTCACTTGTTTTTGTGTTGAATCCACTTTCCTTCAGCACCCTTTCAGAGGCATCAGCAGAATCTAACGGATTTCCATCATTTGTCAGAATGACGAAATGAGCATTGCAAATTAACCTCCATCCCTTATGTATATGATGTGTGCAATGTCATGACACACATACAAAAAGGGTGCGTGGATGAGCACAATGGTAAAAAGGGTGTGTGGATGACCACAATCTTCCCTGAAACTCCTCTCCATTTCTTTCAGTATCAATGTCCCCTGGAACCTAACCTGTAACTATTAGCAACCTATGAAATCCTACCTGGATATGCACCCACGACTACTTAGATGAAACCAATCCATACTTTCAGAGTCAGGTTTACCTATATCTTCAGAAGTGGTCTGCCCTTGCCTTCTTCCTGGGGCTGAGAGAGAGGGGGTGGCCTACAGTCATTCAGCTGGCTTCAGGCCTAAGGTGGGGCTAGAACTCCACCAGAAGTCTTTCAGATTCTAGCCTGGTGCATTTAATCAGTACACTAAACTGGCTCTTGGTCATCCTGATTAGCTATCTCTAAATTTATTGACTTATTCAGTCAATTTCTACAACCATCCTCTTGACAAATGGCTCAGGGTGTCATACAATGAAAACAATAACGCTAGAAAAATATACAAATAATAATAAAATAGAAAAAGCATAAAACAAGCTGGACGCATTCAACAACTGAAACACTCAGCCCAGATGGGTTCACCAATCCTCCTGACCCAGTGCCTGGGGGAAAAAACAGGTCTTCAAGGCTTTGCAAAAGGCAGGCAGGGCCGGTACTGTCTGAGGCATGGGAGGAACACTATTCCATAGGGCAGATGCAGTGGCAGAGAAAACACACCTCCTGGGTCCCATAAGATGTCACTGCTTAAGAGACGGGACCCAGAGCATGCCATACCTATCAGATCTTACTGAATGGGCAACAATAATTAGAGATAGGTCGTTCTGCAAGTAACAAGGCCCTGAGACATGAAGGACTTTAAAAGCGATAACCGGCCCTTTGAATTGCACCTAGAAGCCAACTGGTAACCAGAGCAGCTTGTGAAATAGTTGCATTATATGGACATATTGAGGTGCACCCACAACTATTAGCACTATGGCATTCTGATCAACTGTAGCTTCTGCATGGTCTTTAAAGGCAGCCCCATAGAGATTGCATTGCATTAATCCAGAACCAAAATATTCTCTACCCCTTCTGTTTACTGTTTCCTGGCAGGTGGATGCACACACGCTCACAGCCACCCACAATTTTAATTTTCTAAGGCTGGTTCTGGAGCATATGTGAAGCCCCCGGGTATTTTTGGAAACGAAAATAATGCTGGAGGCAACGCACTTTGTAGTCTGCAAACAGTTTTCATTCTATCAGCAGACAGCAGCATTAGATATAACTAATGCATTTTTGAAATGTCTGTTTGGCATTAAGGTATCCTTCTTCAAAAGACTTTTTAAAAAGTGCAAGATGTGTAATCATTCTGATTTACAAATATTACAGTACAATCAATCCCCCATCTGATCAATGGAACTGAATGAGGTCAATAAGTTTAAAAGTTGTTAATTCTATACTGGAATGTGGTTTAAAGCACATCTTTAGATGATTGTAAGAATGCCAGAGTTTTTTCCCCACTAGAGGGCACATGGTTGGATCTTCAATAGGAAGGTTAAAACATGAATGAAAGAGCAGAGGAAGAAAAGGAACAGCACACGTGGGCGGAATAAAAAAACTCCTTGGATTTCTAGTACTGTTTTTGTCTTTAATCCATTAAGATCAATTGATCTTAAACATCAAAGGCTACTGTTGTCCTTTCTCCTGAATATATGAAACAGATGGAATTATTTTTCTCTAGTAAGAAGCCAAATATAAGATTCCAACAGAAGAGAACACAGTATATGTACCACAGGGTTGAACTGTGGAATTCTGGGTGCTTTCTGCGCTTGGTTGGGATATAAAACATGACTGGTTGTCAGTTTAAGTGGCTTGGGTTGACACTGAAAACCCTATATGGCTCAGTCACTGATTGGATTCTATGTTGTACCTTTTGAGTTTTCCAGAAGTGTAGGATTAGGCATTCAAGACTGGCTTACATCATTGAAGATACTTCTCCGTCACACTGATGATGTTACCTAGCTGAGTAATGAAATGTCTGCAAGCAAACGACCAAGCTCAGAGAGCACCAAGAATTCCACAAATACATGAATACACATCTATTTATTTATAGGTTGTATATCCCAAGAGCTCGAGGAAGCTTATCTAGCATCAGTGGTGTTTGCACTGATACCCAAATGATGACAAGCATGCAGTGATACAGTCATGCAAATGCCACCATCATAGACCTGCATCAGGATGTCCGATGCAAGTATGTAAATTATGGGATTTGCATGATATCACTGTGTATGTGTCATATTTGCCACCTTTTCCTGTAGGGCCATTCTGTAATGATATGTGGGAATGACCTTGGGAGATAGGGTGAAGAGACGCAGCCAAAGGAATGGCCATCAACTTAGCTCACAGCAGGAATGTGGGTTGGGCAGGTGGTTCAGAAGAGACCCTCCCTAGTTTCTTGGTCTGTAAAGGGGACGGGGGGGGGGGGGGGGGAGAGATATCCTTTCAGACTTGTAATTTTGATGTCAGCCTGGCAAGGTAGACCAGACAGGAAACATGGCCAAATGAGCTAATTCTACTTTATTGTAAGGTTACATTAACAGAATCTTGAAAGTCTGAAAGGATCTCTCTCCCGCTCGTCCCCTTTACAGACCAAGAAACTAGGGTCTCTTTTGAGCTACTTGCCCCGTCCATATTCCTGCTGCGGGCTCAGCTGCCTTTTATCTGGCCATTCCTTGGCTGTGTCTCTTTGCCCTGTCTCCCAAGGTCATTCCCACATACTGTTACACATTCCCTCTTCCTATTTTTCCCACAACCCTGTGAGTTAGGCTGGGCTGAGCAAGAGTGACTGGCCCAAAGTCCCTCAGTGAGCCTCCTGGTTGAGAGTATCTGGGTTCACTGGGTCTCCCCAGCTGTAGCCTAACACCTCAATCACTACATCATCCTGCAGTTTTGAATTCAGATTTGATCTCACCTTCATGTTGTTCTGAAGTCACTTCTTGGGACAATTACTTTTGGCACTTTTATGTCAAATTATATTTTGATAATCCAATACTTAAAGAGGGTTCCATGTGATGGAAATGGGTATTTTTAACAACCATTTCCAACCAGTATGGGGTAGTAGTTGAACTGCTGGACTAGAAGCCAAGAAACCAAGATTGAGGTCCACATTCAACCAGGAAATTTTGTTGGTCACAATCTTTCATCATTCACTTTCAATCAACCTTGCAGGATTGATACTGTAGGATGGGGTTCCTCAACCTCGGCGACTTGAAGATGTGCGGACTTCAACTCCCAGAATTCCTCAGCCAGCAGGGAATTCTGGGAGTTGAAGTCCACACATCTTCAAGTCGCCGAGGTTGAGGAACCCTGCTGTAGGAGCAGATAGGCAAGATAGAAAGGGAATCAATAACAACAACCTAAGAAAAGCCCTGCTGGATTAGGTTTCTGTTGTCCAGCTTTCGATAGCCAATCAGATGCATTTAGGAAACTCATAAGCATGTCAGAAGGATAAAAGCTCACTGTCGTCCCCTTCCTGGGTGTCTATGGCATGGTGCTGAAGATTCTGGAAGCAATCCACAGCCATCAAGACTACCACCACTGATCCTCCATGCGTGTGTTCAGTCCCCTTCTAATGTGACCCATCATCATATCTGATGGCACCTAACCCCATATGTTCAGCCATATGCTACATAACCGAGTGTTTCTTTTTACCTGTCCTGAACTCAATGTATTTAATGAATACTACATGGGAGAGGAAGAAAACCTATTCATGTTTTCCAAATGGATGATGACGACGACGACGACGATGATGGTGATGATGATGATGATAACAACTAAGCACAGAACATAATTTTGCACTTCTGAAACAAAAGCAAGATATCAGTCTAACCATTTTGTGTGACAGTAATGTATCTTACTGGTTCTAGAAAGAGAGCCAGTTAGTCTTTTGTGGACAGACAACACTGTTGTGGCATTTTGAACACTAACCCAACTGTTGCAAAAACAAAATGAAAAAGATAAAGTGCTTTTTTTATTAAGACTGAAATCTTACAACCTCTGCAAGGATGTTTCAGGGATTAAAGGAAATAAATGTCTTACTGCAAGCCCAGAGAAATCTGTCTTCAAAGATGTAAGCCAGTCTTGAATGGCTAATTCCATACTTCTGAAAAACTCCTCAAAGTTACAGTATAGGATGTAGTCAGTGGCTTTGAACCATACAGGGTTTCAATGTCAATTCCAGGAACTTAAATTATGCTGGCAGGCAATTGACCACCAATGCAGATCTTTCAGAACGGCCATCGTACGATCCCTATGCCTTGCGTTTGTTAACAGCCTAGCCATCATATTTTTTCCCCATCAGTTGCAGTCCCTGAATGCTTTTTAAGGGCAACCCCATGTAAAGACTACTACAATAGTCAAGACAGAATGTAGCATCTGGATGGCTCAGGAATGGTCGCAGTTGGCTCACTAGTCGTCATGGTGCAAATATGCTTCTTGCCACAGCTGTCATCTGCAAACCCAATGAGTCTTCTGAGAGAACGCAACCCATCCAAAGTCCACATCCAACTTTCTCCCAGCAACAGTATCTTATCTGGATTTAGTATCAGCTTGTTCTCCTCATCTGAACCGTTATCAAATTAAAGCAACATTCAAGGGTGCAAACTGCTAATGGTAAGGAGCAACAGGGCTTCAGGAGCATGTTGGTCGTACTTCATCCTATTGCTGCTGGTGATTATATCCAGTGGTTGGTTTCATGTAGATGTTAAATGGCTTAGGGACAAGATAGAGACTTATGGGACAACACGGGTCAGTAACCTAGGGCTGACAGTAATTCCTCAACAGCATCTTCTGGGTGCATCAAAACAAGAGGGCCCTAATATCCAACCTCCCCAAATAGTTCCCAGAAGGATACAAAGGTTGGGGTAGAACTGAGAAACCCAGGAGAACCAACAGAGTTGCGCTCTCTCTCCATCTAGTTTCTGGCTTAGGGTGACCAAAGCAGCCTCAATACCATATCCGGGGTGAAATCCCAACTGAAATGAGTACAGATAATCCATTTCTTCCAGATACATTTGGAGCTACGAGGTCTTCAATCTCCTTACTCAGGACTGGAAGATTAGAGACTAACTTGTAATCATAAAGTCTTCTGAGTCCAGGAACACCTTTTTTCAGTAAAGACTGCATTACTGCCTCTTTTAAGGAAGTATAATCTCCAGTACACAATGGAAAGTTTTTAATTTTATTTTTACACTTATAACACACTTCTCTGAAAGCTCAGGGAAGATTGACATGAGGGTCTCTCCTCATTTTATCCCCACAAAAACCTTGTGCGATAAGCTTGGTTGGGAGAGAACAACTGGCCCAAAGTTACCTGCTGAACTTCAAGGACACGTGGGACCTTGAACTTAGGATTCACCCCCCCACACACATACACCAGTCACACATGCACATTCATATTACACACTCCGCTTCCTTGTAATGGTAACTGCAACAACAGACGGAGAAGGCTGGATCCAGGAATGAAAAGCAGGGGGTAAAAGAAGAGGGATGGAGGCCAAGACTGTGTTGGGAAAGTGACGGAGTGACAAAGAGGATGGAGTTGGGGAGGAGCACAAGGCTGAGCACAGGCAGAAGAGAGGGATGGTGCAAGATGGTACAGAACCAGAAAAAAGCAGAGACATGGGGCGGAGGAAGCAGAGAGTGACAGAGAAGTCACCCATCAGTACCTAGCAGAATGCAGGGAACGCTGCAGAAAGAGAGGTGACATGGCACACGGACACAGAAAGAAGAAGGAGGAGGTGGATGCTTGGGGATTTGCTCCAAACCCTTTAAGAACCAAAGAGCGAACCTGGACTTTTAAGCTCTTTTCATATCTTTGGCTAAATGAAGCCTTCAGAGTCTAAAAATCAAACACAGGCACTTGATACCTCTGCCGGAATTCAGCAGCGCCACTGGACTGACCTACAATCCATCCTACGCAGGACACAAGAATGATGCACAAGAAGAAACACATTTCTGATCAGCCTTGTGTCAAACTGGATGACTCTGCAGGACTCCCATGCCACCCTCTCCCCCCACTCCTTGCCCAAAGGGGCACCAGAATACTTTGTTGGGCTGCCCTATCTTACAACTCCTCTCCTCCTCATCATAAAAAAAAGGAAAAGAACCCTATGATAGATTCATCTACACCTAGTGGCAGGGGAGCTGTTTTAAACTGAGGAATCAAAATCATATTACCAACTCATATCATGTCTCCCACCTTTTGTTTTTCAGCAGATACATTACTATATAATCATATCTACACCCCAGGCTGCAATTTCAGAATTGGGGGCAATTGTTTCTCAGCAAGGAAGATTAAAACAAAAAACCCTTCCCTGGGCAGTACGTATTCATGCCATTGATTGTTCAAGGGCTAAAAACACTGCAAAACAGGAAGAGGCTTTTCTTATATAAGAGGCAGAAAGGTGACTACATTTTTCGTTTTATAACTCTGTTTCTACAAGGGCTAAACGCTAGCCCTTCTTATAAAAATGAAAATTGGGGATTTGGAGAATTATTGCTTATCCAGGAAGGCAAATTCTCCTGCCAGCTAAAACAGGCAGTCCTCAGCTAGACTGAAAATATTCTTGACCTGGTGTTAGGACAGTTTCTATGTGCCAAATTCATTTCCTCCTACAACATCACTGTGCACATCCTTAAAAAAAAAAGGAACACTCTGCTCAAAATATGCTGGTTCTGGGAAAAAGCAAATCAAGAGAAAGGAAGGGCTAGAGCTAAAGTTAGATTGACAAAGCATCAGAGTTGTTACCTGTCTAGGTGTGAGAGTTATCACCAGATATACTTTCAGAATCAAAATCTGTTTTGCTTTCAGGCCCTGTTTCGTTCCAGCTGTCTATGCAGTCCGAAGCAGCGTCATCATCTTCTATAGTAAGCTGGACCCAGTTTACATTGCCAGCATTCGGTTTCCCTTCGCCACTCTGACTGTTTTGGCTGATGCCTTCAGATTGCTCTGAACTTTCTACACTTTGCTTCCCAAGCTTCTGAGTCTCCTTGTTAGGTGGCTGAACTTCATCATGATTATTCTTTGGCCCAAGGGGCGTTGAACCTTTTGTTTCTGCACAGCCATCAGTGACACTCTGCTGTTGATACTGGTCTAGCCATTTTAAGGTCCCCATTCTTAGCGAGCTCCGGTTCTCCTTGAACCAGCGAACTATTTCAGTCCTGGTGAGTCCTGTCTGAGCTGCCAATTCATCATACTCCTGTGGGGAAGGCCACTGAGTTCTAACAAACATATTCTTGAGTAAGCGGACCTGCTCTTGGCTACTTGTAGCAAATGCTGTGGAGCGCTTGGGCAAAGATGTTGGAGCTTGGGTGATGCTGACCTGCTCTGTTTGATTTACTGCACCATTGGAAGCAACCGGATCCTTATTCTTTGTGCTTGATCCCATTGAATCTAAGACGGCTTGTTCCATATTATCCCTAAGTTTCCTTCGCTCAGCAAACCAGGATTCAACCTCTCTTCTGCTCATCCTGGCTTCGGTTCGAAGTCTTTCCAACTCACTGTGTGTTGGAAAAGAGCTCTTAAGGAAACTTTCTTCAAGGATTGCAAATTGTTTTTGAGTTTTTCCTTTGAACTGCTGGAAAATGAAATCTGGATATGGATTATAAGTATGGTCCTGCCGCATGGTAGAAGGAGCAACATGGTCCTTGGCTACAGATTCATTCGTGATATGGCTAATTCCCCGTTGACTTCGGTAACGATAGTCACTGAACCACTTCTTAATCTCACTCCTTGAGAGGCCAGTGATCTCAATCAGCCTGTAAATTTCTGCATCATCAGGAAACTGGGTGACAATGAAGCTTGCCTTCAGGGCTGCAATCTGTTCCTTGGTTTTTTTGCGGTCGTTTGATGACGTTGGCAGTAGAGTAGATAGTGGCATTGTTGTTGTGCTTACTGGAGCAGCAGGTATGTTCTGCTTGGACAAGACCTCTGTTGAGATGACATGCTGACGCTTGGCTTCTGGGACAGTTAGCTGGTTCTGCACACTCCGTTTCTGACCCTGATTGGCAGCAACAGCAAGGGTAATAGGGGAAACATTTGATCCGTTTGACACTTGTGTCAAAACTAAGCCAGTCTGACTGAGTATCTGACAGGGCACAGCTGTCTGAATCAGTGGCTGTGGCATCTTGGCTGTGGCAACATGAGCTGGGAGAACAGCAATTGTCTGGTGTGTTGGCTGGATGGTGCCATTGAACATCTTCTTCCTGGCTTCTTCTACCTCTTCAGGAGACCAGCTGATGCCGTGCTTCAAACGCTGAGTGGCAAACCAAATTCGAATCTGCTCTTCTGGGTGCTTGGATGCTGCCGTCAGCCATGATAATTCTGCTTGTGTTGGATATGGAAATTTGTTGAAGGAACTGATCATGGTGGCATTAGTGTCTAGTGCAGAATTGTATTTGGTACTATTCAGGGGCACGGGGACTTTGGGAACCAGGTTGATATTTGGCGGGAGCTGTACGGAGGGCATCACATGGGCCAGGATATCTTGGAGGACTTCTGCTCCATTAATACATGTAATTGGCTCAGTGGTATCTGGAAGAAGTTGAGGAATCCCATCAAGATGGTTGTCGATGAATGTTTTCTTGGCTTCACCTTTAGGCTTTCCTATGTTAATGATCTGCGTTGCTTTGTTTGTATCGCTTGTCCCACCAATGACCCCTTCATATTCAGGGGTTTCAGCCACAGTCGGATTGCCTGTCACCTCAATTGATTGTTCTAAGACAGTCTGATTGTTGAGCTTGATTAACTTAAGCTTGAAATTGTTTTCTCCTGGATGAAGCTTTGTGTTGTGCTCAGATAAGGAATCATACTTTTTGGTTGTAAAGTTACATTCGGAGCATACATAGAGGGGGTTGAGAATCACATTGGGGTGTTGCGTGTCTATATGCTCTGTGAATTCATTCAGATTCTGGGTGGAGAATGGGCAGTATTTACATTCATAACCACCAAGAGGTTTCCTCGTTGGGTTAGCTGGAGAAGATTTCCCCTCAATCACTTCACAGTCATTTTCACAATTATCCTTGCTGGCTGCCAAATTATTTCCTAAGTCCAGCTCTGGAGCACCAGGTGCCTTTCCTGTACTACAGTCCATGGGATCACTGGACTCCATAGCTCCAGATGTTCGCACCATACATGGAGTTGTTGACTTCCGCTTGCTTGCCATGACCACTGTAGAAGTGCCCTTGGAAGCAACAGCTTCTCCTCTTAGACAGTCCCAAAGGTGTCCTCTTAGATGCTTTTAGCACTTCCAGGAGTAATGTTGCCCAGGCTGGATTCTAAAGGAGTCTAGTGCCATCCATGGCTTTTGGCTGTGACCCACCATACAAAATGGTCTGCATTGCACCTGCATTATAAAACAAGACACACGCTGTTAAAATGTGCACAGCTTCCTTCTCCCTGAAGGCAGAAAGGGCAATCATGGTTTACTTTTAATTCTACCTTTGGAAAGGTGAAGAGTTATGAATTCCTCTGAAACTAAGTTGCCTCCCTTGATTGTTGAGTGGCCAAGGGGAGTGGGTGCATTTGAATACTCCATGCTGGAGCATCTGTAAGTACATACTGTTACTGGTTTTGACTGCCCTATGCCTTCCTGTAAGGAAAGGGGCCTCAGTTACGACCCTGTGGGCCAGACTTTCCCATGGGAATAGGATTCCACATCTGCTCTCATTTTCTTGTCTCCTTCTCCTTCTCTTCTCTTCCTCATGTTTAATCAATGGGGATTGGCAACTCAGGACCTTCTTGACATTGCTGAGCTTCAATTCCCAACAGCTTTAGCCAGTATGGCCAAAGGTGATCTTGGGAGATCTAGTCCAGCAACATTCAGATCCTGATTGATCCTTTAAGTTGTATAGGCAGAACAGGAAATTATTAGATTCTCTTTCTCCTTACCCACTTTATATTTTGTATCTGTGTAAATTGCAGTGAACAGATGAATTATCATTTGAATAATAGTGTTGAGAAAGCTAAGCAGAATTTGCCTTGGTTAGTAATTGGGTGGTGACCATCTGAGAAGTCCAGGGGGCTATAGGATAGAGGGGAAAGTCAAGAAATACCCTGGAAAAAAGCAGGGGCAAAAAATTTCTATTAGGCTGCCAGGAAAATGCATAGATGTGTCTCATCTGGTGTCACAACTGACCCAACAGTCACTTCACTTATTAAAAAGGAATCTATAACAATTGAGTCTAATGGAAATTCATACCCCAGAATATTTTTAATTTATTTTGTAACAACAATCCTAAAGGTCTTTAACCCAACCAAAATGCATGAAATATATCTGCCAGATGAGCTTCAATTCCCTAATGCTCTGTCTCCTGCAGCTTCTATTTATTTCAAATGAAGGGAAGCGTGTTAAGATTTGTTCTACCTCCCCACAACACGGCTGGTGACTACTTAACTATTAATAAATCAATAAAGAAACAGGGTTGTCAGAGGATGTTTTAACATGTTTTCCTTAATGTACTCTCAATGAGACAGAACTGCTGGACAAGGGAGAAAACTCTACTGGAGGGAACACCCTGATTACCAAGATACTAGTAAGTTTTTTGGAAAAAAAACTGTCCTGAGAAATTTAACTGTCCAAAACGTTTTGCATGAATGCAGTTTTGGCTTCATAAACTAGGCATATTAAAACACCAAGATAATATCCAATCCCTGGATAGGACTGCAATATTTAAAATGATTGTGGATATTGAATGTGCAGACCGTTGCATATCCTTACAGCCCATTTCCATATACATTTATTTTCCACTGGTGGATGAAGCAACTCAGAATTATTAGGCTCAAAAGGTTCTTAATGGATCATAAAACCGTTTCTTATAGAGGTCTCAGGTTTACAAAGTCCAGTTAACTTTAGATAAATGGAATTCACTGCACCTTGGCTGAATTGTGTTTACACCAATGGTTTTCAATCTTTCTGCTTCCAGGAAACTTATTCTGGATGCTGCCTATGGTGGAACGTTTACACTAAGTACTGCAGCAAGAACAGAATTGCAAAAGAACTTTTTCTCCCCCCAATAGATTCTCAATGAAATAAAAATCACTGAGAAAAGCAAAGCAAAAAAAAAAAAAAAATTATCAGTGTCACAGTGCCCATTTGGTCAAGAAGCACACAACTTTACGAATTGACACCCATTTTGCTCCAAAGGGTGTTAAAATTGCACTGTTTGAGAGAGTATCTCATTCTGTTACATATTTTCTGATTTTAATGGTGTTTTATTGTATTTTACCATTGATTATTACTGAGTGTAATGTTTTATTACTTTGTAAATGGCCAGAGTTGCTCTGAATTTGGACACATACAAATACTGTCAAAACAGCAAGTCAATACACACTCACCTTAAAACCCACAAATGCCCCAAGCTAGTCAGCTGTGTGTGTATGGGCACATATGTGTGCGTGTGTGTGTACGTGAAGAGTTTCAAGGATGCGATTAGGGCTGGTCTTTGGGAGGCAAACTATTCACACAGCTAACTCTACCCCAATCCAGGAAACACTCTGAAAATCTTGCCACCAAATTTTGGCCATTTTGAGGCTGAACATTGGCAATGCAATTGTCAGCCCTTCAAGGTAGACCAGATTAGGAAACCAAAGTCACCCAGAGCAGGCCAATACTACTCTTATTGTAAAGTTATAGTAGTAACAGAATCTCGCAAGTCTGAATGTGCCCTCTCTCCCTCTCTTTATCTTCATGTGAACTAGTGTCAACTCTTCTAGGCGGTCTAGACAGGAAACCAAAACCATGAGTACTAATGCTACCTTTACTGTAAGATTACAGTAAAAGAAACTTTCCAGTCTGAAAGGGTTTCCCCCCTCCCCTGCCTTTACATTCTAGCAAACTAGGCAGGGTCAATTCTGAGACTCTTTCTCCATCCCCATTCCTGCTTTGGACTCAGATTTCTCTTATCAGACTTTTGTCTAGCTGCAGCTCTTCCTCCTGTCTCCCAAGGTTATCCTCACAGCCTATTACAACTAGGGAGGAGCTTGTCTGAGATGTTTTCATATGTTACATTCCTGCCCTGGACTCATGTTTCTTTTATCTGACCGCTGCTTGGCAGCAGCTCTTCCTCCTGTCCCTCAAGGCCATTCCCTCTGTTTTCTACATCAATTTAAGATGCTGTGGCCTGCAAGTGGGTTGCTGGAACCTTCTACTTCTAGACTTGGGCTTTATACTATGCCTCAGCAATTCCAGGACAATAAAAGCTATAACATAATTTAGAAAAGGGGTCTCAACAGTCTGTTTCGAAGAAAACCTGAGCATGACAAGATGAGGAATACTCTAAAGATTTAATTGCTCACAAAGTTATACCTTTCCTCATTAACTAGGCAAGTGATACTGGGAGATGTCTTCCCACTGTTTCTCCTCACACATTTTTCATTCAAAATTCATCCTCGGCGAGATGGACCAATGATCGGGGGATGCTGAGGGTTGCACAGATCTTGGGGTTACAAAACTGGGGACACTCATTTGGTCATTCTTGGTTCTAAAGGCAAGAGGTCTGAAATGTCTTGTCTTAAAGGGCATAGCCTTTTTGGGGGTCCGGATATGTCAGGTCTTGCATGCCAAAAAGCGGGTAGGATCTGGGCAAAGAAAGAAGTAGAGCCAGGATAAAAGTTACATTAAATTAAAAAGCTCCATCGTGTTTCCTGGTAAAACCTCTCAAAGATTTTGCTAAGAGGAAAGGCCTCCCTTCTTCATTTCATATTAGCTCACCCAACAAGGGAGGCCAGCTTATTAGTATCAGCTGCACTACATCCCTGGCTCCTTGCTTGAATGATTTCTAAAATAAAAATGTAAAAAAAAAAAAAAGGTCCTGTGTGACTTTGAGAAATGGAACTTGGTTTTTAAAGGGTACTAACTCCAAAGCATAGACAAAAACCATCTGATCTGAAATAAACCATCAATTAAACTGCTACCAGCAACAGTGATTTGGCTTCTTTCCCAAGACACACTTAATTAAATTTTTGATCCAGAAGATCCATGGATAGAGTTAGTGATATGGCTCATTATCATTCAAAACATATCCTTCCTTTTAGCTAAGCTAGGAATGGGCTGGAAGCCATATGTGCTTAGAAGGCTGGACTAAGACAGAAGAGACCTGGGCTCAGATTTACATTCATCCACATCCATGGGCAGTGGAATCCATCATGGTTTCTCAACTCAAAAATTATGGAATGAGAATCTTCTTATGTGTGGCTTTTAAAAATATAGTTAAGAGAAAGATGGGACATCCATCTCCAGGAACAGCATATAAGGCCCACCCAGTTGCTTCCTAAGGTGAAGAGAAAGATGGCTCTTCTTCCTTGTTCCATATTTAGAAGCTAAGTCTTATTTCATCACTGGTGACAAGAAAGCTTCTTCCATCATACCTGAGGGAAGCTTATTAAGTTCAGGGCATCCACAGGGCTCTGCCATACAACACCTCTTGACCACTTGCCAATGCCCAGCTTTTATTACCTGAAGTGGTTGCTTGCGTCTGCCATACGGAGAGCAGTCTCTGAGTACCATATGCTGGAGACTTCCTCAGAGCGTGCCTCCAAGAATTATATGCCTGGGACAAATGACAAAGACATCTTGCTGGCTTCAGCCGGACAGAGAATGCTGGACTATCTTCAGCAGGACTCTTCTTGTGTTTTCAAGACACCATAGAGCAGTGTTTCTCAACCTTGGCAACTTGAAGATGTGTGGACTTCAACTCCCAGAATTTCCTAGCCAGCATGGTCCAAGTTCTGTCTATTTGGTCCCTACTAAAAAATATCTGTGCACGGTCTCATTTAAGTTGTTCTCCCCAAGTAGAATCATGTGAGATCTTGGTGGAAGTAAGAGAGGACAAGTGACTTCCTTTTACCCTAATTACAATACAGCCTGCAGTTTTTGGGTTTTTTTAAAATCCTTCTAAACAGCTTTGAATCACTACCAGCAGAGCAAGATCATGACTATTTATAGTCTAAGGATTCTTTCACAAACATTTTCCTGTGTGAAAGTGAGCACATGTTTACCCAAGTGTGAAGTTGGGTCATTCAACTGTTTACTTTGACCCAGTCACATGTATTTAGAAACCATTTCCAAACAGTATATATCTAGTATAGTATATACCCCCAAAGGAAGACAGGCCTAAATTTAAGATGATCTCTCTCCCCGTCCCCGCCACCACAGAAGAATAAATAGGGAAAAATGTATGAGCCCAGACCCAAGCCCCATGCAATACCCAGCTTTCTCATGGTACCAGCCTAGGGCCACTAATTCCAGCTGCAATCAGTCCAGAACTTTCCTTTCTTCCAATTAACACTCGTGTATGTTTGTACCTAGACAAAACTGATTATATGTGCCTTCAGAAGTCACAATCCATAAAAGAGTAGGGACAGGACAAAAACAATTAATTGAATAACTACTGATTAAAATTAATTGCCTAAAAAGTATTGCCTTAAGAATTGCCTTAAAATTGCCCATTTATAAAACGAATTGATCCCTTATTTGCATATACCAACCATTCTCTTTCACACTCACAAATCAGCTGCATAAGTACATACAAACATATATATTTTCTTTCTTTACAACAGAGGCAATGAACAAGGAAGATTAAAGAGAGAGAGAGAGAAAGAGAAAGAAAGTAGCTTTGTCTAGGTACCAAAAGATTAAATATTTACCCTTAAAAAAAACCCACCAACATTCGGTTGTTTTTCATAGCTTAGAGCAGTGTTTCTCAACCTTAGCAACTTTAACATGTGTGGACTTTAAGTTTAAAAACTGTGTTTAAAAGTTTAAAGTGTGGACTTTAAGATGTGTAGGCTCCCAGAATTCCCCAGCGAGCATGTTAAATGCACTCTGGAAAATCTCTGTCTTAAACAACTTCTGGAAGAGTGTTAATACACTTTTAAGTTGATAAGGTTGAGAAACATTGTTTCTCAAGGTATTTCTTATCTCATTGGAATAGACTTGTTTGACCAACGTACCTTTGACCAACATACATAGCTGTACCTGATTTCACCTTCCATGGGTATGTTTCTCTCTCTGGATGAATGCAAACCAAGATCTCTTACATCTAAGCCAACATGTAAGGTGAGGATGAGAGAGAAGCATAGCCGTAGAAGGTGAAATGCACACTTTAGAAGTGTGTTTCTCAACCTTGTCAACTTAAAGATGTGTGGACTTCAACTCCCAAAATTCCCGGGCCAGCATGCGGTGAGTTGAAGTCCACACATCTTAAAGTTGGTAAGCTGAGAAACGCTGGCTTAGAGTAAAAATACCCTCACTTCACAGATTATTGCTTCTTCCTATCTGAAAAAAATGTTACATGGCATTGTCTTGTCAGAATGAAGCATTTTGGGTCCTTCTAACTTTGATAAAAGAGGTTATCGTATAATGTTGTTTACCAATGTGGTGGTCTACAAGGCTTATATACTCTCCACTGAGAACAGTGTATATGCTCAGTGGCAGACCCTATGCTCCAGAGACAGAAAATCTCAAATTCAGTTCTCAGAGACTGGCTGAATGATCCCCAATGAAAAAAAACTTTGGGAAACAAGGGTAAGAATGCTATTTCTGAAACCTTGGAAATCTTCAGTCCAAATACAGAGTATTGTGTTATGGATAAATAACTTCTGTACAGTATGTGCATTCATTTTTCCGACCAGCAGTTTATTTCTAGGTAGGAAAAAAATATATCAAGAAATTCTATAATATGGCAACTGCACAATTTATTAAACAGATTGAATGCATCAAACTATGATGTTTCAAATGGTTGAACAGCAAGTAGAAATCCACTTGCTTCTCCTTTAGCTAACCCTGCACCTGCACACCGAATCATTTCAGCCTTCAATTTTTGTTCATCCCACAGTTGTTAAACAAACTCTGTTCTGAACACAACCTGACCACCCCCCCCCAAAAAAAATCCCTGGCAAGCCTTCTGCACAACCCTTGTACATACATCTCAGCTGTTTGTTCTGAAGTTTGGCTGCCAATGGAAACCAGGACAACTGACCATCTCTTCGGATGGATGTTACTGGTGCCTGAGGCAGCAGGCTGGAGATCAGGTTTTGTTCTGGTCTTCTGCAACAATGGTGAAGAGCCAAGCACTGGGGAATCTATCGCTATAAAAATAGGGAGAGAGGCAAGGGGTGCACTGGCCACTGAGTCACGTAGACTCAGTAGATGTGATTCATTTGGACTGGAAACTGAATGCAGGCCACGCAGTCCCAAGCATTTTCAGCTTGCCAATAGCCATACAGTATATCCCTCTCCAAATAATAACCAGAAATCAAAATCTGCACTGCTAAAGAAAAAGTGTTTTCTTATTTGGACAGTAAGCATCAAAGCTGAGGCTGATACATTATGCAAAGAAGGCGAAGTAAAATGTAAAGCAACTCAAATGGGGAAGTCTTGTGGAATAAACCTACCCCTTAAAAAATGGTATTGGCAGATGAAGCAGCATAGAAGGCAGAAGCCTGTGGACAACGATTTAGACAACTAGCTGAATAGATAAAAATGAGTGACATTAAATCCATCAACTGAAATCAGAATTAAACTGGATTTTAAAATTAGATACGCATTTTCCTTAAAACGCTTTGCAAAAAAAAAAAAAAAACCTTCAAAAGTAATAACTACTTCTGATTATATTCTATGAACATGATGAACACCATCATTCCTGTTAACAGCATTCTATGGAGATGAGAAATTGCAGGCATAATCAGCTGTAAAGGTGTTTTATATCCACACAGAGAGACATACATAACTGCATTCATACAACAACATACCAAGTTGTTGTTGTGACCAAGCTTTGATGAACACATATAATGCTAAGTCAGTGTTGTCCAAACTTGGCCACTTTAAGATGAGTGGACTTCAACTCCCAGAATTCCCCAGCCAGCCATGGCTGGCTGGGGAATTCTGGGAGTTGAAGTCCACTCATCTTAAAGTGGCCAAGTTTGGACAACACTGTGCTAAGTTATAATGGGTGGATTCCCATGTAAGCCAAAACCAAACAATACTTAATGTACAAACTACAATACAGCCTCTCTTACTAAATGCAAAGACAAAGAGCAATAAAGAATTTGGGAGTGATCAAATAAACGAAGAAAAGGGAGGAATCTGCTATATTCAAATTCAAAGGGAAGAAGAATGAAAATGAAACAAAAATTCTGGCAAGCATGCTCCTGAAACCCTGATGGACACGTTTTCCAATTTTGAATGCACCCTCTATGACTTTAAGATCTACCAAGAGTATTATGGGCAGAATCTATCATGTAGCAAGCCACACTGAACCAATCAGAATAAACAAATATTTGTACAATGTAAAGCCTGTTGTTGATGACAGTTTTTCCAGCAGAGATCCATCTGGCTGATTTGCAACTTCACCCAAAGCAGCCTTCAGAGTTAGCTTTGGAAAGCCCAGTTGCTTTTCCCAACCTACATAAAGTCACAATAGGGGTGCATGAAGGACAATTGTGTTTCCTATCACTTTTATGAATGCAATCCTTTCTAACTCAGCATTACTGGCATTGGCAAATCAACCCAAAACAAGCTGAACTGAAACATGAGGCCAAATCTTCCATCGGGGCCACTATGGAGAAAGAGCAAGATACCAGTATGACTCATGTATTATTAACCCAACATCCATTCTGTCCCAACCTCGCTCCCTGACTGAGCCTACGATCAAGCAACTTACTCCAAAACATGCAATGTAATTAACACTGTGAAATGCCTGCTTAAACATGTCCTTGCATATTTATGAAGGAAAGGTACACACGAACAAATGTCTGGCTGGTCCAGAAATACATGTTGGAATATCTCATGGAATATCTTGCACGTGGAAATGATCCTATCGCAGATCAAATGCCCAAGGGAATCTATGCCAAGTCTCTTGCTTTGGGCATAATAGAATTTGTTCTGATAGTCCATGTTGTCAGTCAATAAGCCAACATATAACTTATTGAGGATGTGCATGAAGATAGGAAAGAATCTGTAAATCGCAATGTCCTTCTCTTCCGAAATAGTAACAAAATTCTCTTTCTTGTTTCGCCTCTTGGTTTTTCATACCGCCCCCCTTACTGTAATGATACGTAGGAATGACCTTGGGAGACAGGAGGAAGAGCCAGACTGGACAGCCAATGTGTAAAAGGTATCTCAGCCCACAGAAGGAGGGAGGGTGTGAGAAATATTTCAGAAGGGGCCCTACCTAGTTTTCTGGAGAGTAAAAGGAAAGGAGGGGAGGAATGCTTTCAGTCTTGCAAGAGTCTGTTAATGTAACCTTACAATAAAGATAGAGCTAGTACACCTGGTTGTGCTTGTCTGGACTACCTTGCAGGGCTAACAATTACCCTCACGTTTCCCCCCACTTACTGCAAACAAATAGTCCCACTCACAATTCTCCACCTATTCCAATTCTCAAGCTCCTTTTTCTGCCCCCTTCAACCTTTTGCAACTTAATTCTGGTTTGGCATGCACCCCACCCCCTAAGTTACTAATGGTTCCCAAGACACTAAAAGATTGCCTGTATACACCGACTAGTCTAATGCAGCTAATCAGCTCAGGGGATGCATGGATATTACGGTGGTGTAAAGCTATTTTCACTTTGCCAAGAAGGGAATGGACAGCAAACAAGTTTTTGTAATGAAATATACTTTGAATTTGTATTTGAATCTACAAGTTGTTCTGTCTATCAGCGCTTGTTGAATGGAGAGGAGTAGAATAGAACGTCTTTTGAAAGTTGCTGTGGAATTTTCAGGGTTCACCAAAGGCTGAATTAAGAGTTATGGACATGAAAAACAAAAAACAAAAATGAGATCCGGGTTGAGTTTAAGAAAGAGGAGTGAATTTATGGGGCACAGATTCTGTGACATCACGTTCTGCCTGCCACTTTTTTAAACGTTCTGAGATTATCTGGGAAGTACAGCACATTTATTTTAAAACAAACAAGGTTTTAATGGTTTTCAGCAGTTAAAAAAGAAAGCAAGCAAGAATACTCTAAAAGCATTCTTAAAAAGGAATCTTTTGGATCCTCGGATATTTAATTCCCTTTCTTTAAGAAAGGGTGAAGCAGGAGTTCCCCAACTGTCCACTGTTGATAGCTTTGTCCGAATGGTGTCTTGCTCTCTTGTTTCAGATATATTTGTCTCCAGGAGCAAGAAAGACTACAGTAATTACAAATGCTTTGTTTGGGCTTTCTTTGTGTCTGTTTAAATTGCTGGAATACTTGCATGTAAGTCCACGTTTCTCCCGTAACATCCAGCAGAATGAAAAGGAGCCTGACGCTTCACAACAGTCATTTCAATTACAGGTTGCCCAACTTGAAGGTCCAGGATCACCTGCACTTTAAAACTCTTGGCCATAGCCTGGAGCCACTCAAAACATCCCCAGGTTAAAATTTTTCATGTGGCAGAAGGCAACAGTAATTAAACACTTGCGGAGTCATAATTTAAATTGCACTTAATGAATGAGATTTCAAGTATCTTTCTTTTGACCAGAACCCTGTGTTGGGGTGTGGCTTTTGCTACATAGCCCAAAAACAAATCGCTGGCCTTGGAGTGAAAAACATTTCCACCGTTTGTTCAAGCTCCAGTGAAACCGTGATTTAACAGACTAATTTGGGGGAGGAGATATTATTATTCTTGAATACACATTTTGATTCTTTTTCACAATTATGTCATCCAGGGTTTAGTTTTAGGGGAAAAAATGAATTAAAATTACAGTTCTAATTAAATTCCAAAGGTCCTAATTTATAGGTAATACATTTGGGAATGGGCAATCTATACATTTGCCAGTGAAGAAATAAAAAAAATGAGAGATTTTACAGCAGTAAATTGACAGGCATAGTGGAAGATGATTTTTTTTTTTTAATCCAAAGTTTCTGGTTCTACCTAAAGAAATCTGCACATTGGTGTCATCTGAAGAGTAATTCAATCCTCCACTTCATTCACTTGAAAACCCTTCATTCATGGTATCAACATGTCCATCTGCTGACAAAAACACAAGTCCCACAATGAAGCCAATCCTTAAAGGGGTCATCTGTCTGTCTTGCCAAAATGCCATACAGTTCATTAGTGAGAATGAAACACAAACATGTTCATAAGTATAAAACAGCCCTTGTCATTCATGACCCTCTTCACTGGTTTGCACACAGTTCTTCTAGGCCACTCTGTAGCTGATGGGATCTTGGCATCAAGAACCAAATTCTCCTTATAGGCATTTAAACACAGAAGATCCAGAAGAGTTTCTGTGATCTGCTCTTGGGAACTTTATTCAGGATCCAAGAGACCTTGACTGCAACCAATAAAAGTTGTGTTAACATTCAATGTACAAATAAGCACAGCCTTATTTTAAAGCTAAGAATATTACAGTCTTACAGAAAAGTTGTTCATTTTCCCATTTCCACTGAACTGAACTGGATTCCTGCATTTTCAGCTATTATGCCCGCAAGCACCTCTTGTTTATGAAATACAGTATTGATCTGACATCCCTACCTGGTGGCAGAGGTCCCAATTATTATTTCAGAACACTACCATAAAGACAATGCAAAGAGATGTGTTTACCCTACAAAACGGGGAGGAAGAGAATGAGAACTTCTATTTTGATAACAGAGATGATTGAAGTGATGCACAGACCCCAAATATTTTTGGTTAGTAGGCGTATCTGGAACTTTAAGAACATGTTTTGGGAACTCTCACATGATGGCTGTCAGAAGAGGGTGGTCCCTTCATAAAATAGGTGTGGCCATTCACAAAATATCCATTCAACTGAAAGAGTTTGATGAAAATGTTCCCAGTTCTTCTCCCTTCCCAGCTGCAAGCTATTTTTGTCTTTTTTTTTTCTTTCTGGACAGGGAAGCAGACTTCCAAACAAAGCTTCAGCCAACCATTATTTTGTAAGTGCGCTTGGGTGACCCATGAATAGGGAAGAGGAATGTTTGTAATTCCAAAAATTTCATGGTGGAAACTTGCACTTTGCTTGGCAGTATCCCAGCTTCCCGTTTCCTTCTTTTAAATTAAACTACAGGTAGTCCCTGGGTTAAGAACGCCCAGGTTACAGACAATCCATAATAAGAAACAGAGCCTACTGTGGCAAAATTCTAGTTAAATACACAATGATTTGAGTTAAATACACAATGGTTTCAGTTCATCACACAATATTACTTATACAGTATTATACAGTAATACTGTTCTGGCTTACATACAAATTCGACTTAAGGACAGACCGTGGGAACAGAACTCGTTCTTAAACTGGAGACTACCTGCACTCTTTTTTTTTAAAGTCAGATAAGGAAAGTATCTGTCAGTACCCTGATGCCCATGAAAATCATAGTGGATACTTCAAAAATAGGATATATCAACCACACATCATTAAATAACTAAGCCAAAGGGTCATGTCCCCATTTTTCCTCTTCCTAAGAAGAAAAAAAAAATTATTCTGCAAACTTTCAGGATATTCTGCAAGATGTGCCATTTATTTCTTGCTGTGTCTTTCGGTTTAATTTCTAAGAAACAAAGTGGCTCAGAAGTCTTGTGTTATAGACTAGGCTTATTCAGAAAGAAAGTATGGGAAATACTGTAAATCAGAGATAATACACATGCTTTGTGTGCAAATTTGAGACTCAACTCTGTTTTAAGAAGAAAAAAAGTTCTGTAAAGAAACCTCTATAGAGCTATTGTCAGTCACGATAGACTATAGTGAATTGATTCTGTGCCATCAAGTTGGTGTGAACTCCTAGCAACCACAAAGACAGCAATTGAGCAACCGCATTTCTCCAGCAATACTGAACTAGACCTATCAATAATTTGATATGGCATCAAGTAGTTTTAATGAGGTATAGAATACTGTATTGTCACAAAAGAGTCAAAGACTTGGCTTGGCCTATGATTTATTGGCCTGGATTGTAAAATCAGATCCTAATTTTTCAACAGTGATTAATCAAGTTTCTAGTTTCAAAGTAATGGGAAGCTGATTTAAACAAGCCAGGATAGAAGTACTGAACGGGCAAAAAGAAGTGCAGAGGAATACAGCATGTTCTCTACTAGGTAAGCCACAGTTTATCAGACTGAAGTCACTAGCATTTGCATGACACACTAAATTAGATCACTGAAAGACCTAGTGCCTCATTCAAATCCAGAACCTGGGAGAAAATATGGTTAACACAGAGCACCTTAGTCACACTTTGTACTTTACTCTTTGGTATTTTACCTTACTGTGGGTCTCCCATTTCATCTAAACCCAGAAGAAAAGATTAGTGTGAGGTTTGCCCTCTCTTCTGGCCTGCAGACACAGAGGCAGAAGATTAACAGTGGCCATTGAATGAGGTTGCCCTATCTAGGTCATCTATGGTTTTTCGCAGGCAGGAGAAGGATGAAACTGGAATGGAAAGAAGATGGAAGGAAAGAGGCTAAACCTCCTTCCTTTCTATCCATGGTGATTCTAACCTTGATTTAGCTGCCCCAGATATATTTCTTTTTTCAAACCACGTTGCTGCAAAGGTGGCTGCTCCAATGTAAGTTGGAGCAACCTCTAGTATACTCAACCACCTGGAGCTGAATCAGCTGGTATATGATTTACTTGCAGAAAGGGCTAGACTAGGCATGTCATGTGAGCACACCCATTGTTCCTGAACAATACCATTATAACAACAATTCATGCTTTTTTATAAGCAAAGCCATTTTTCAAATATAAAAACTGCCCAGACAAAATTCTGTGGCAATCAGATATACTCGAAGGGTCATCTTTAAGAATATCTTTCTCAAATCTAAGTAGAGTTATTAAATATTTAATCCATTATATTCTATAGCTCAATTTAGAAATCATCCTAAACTGAAATTACCATGACTTAATTTTGGTCTGGAATGCTGACAATTAATGACATCCATTTTGTCACTGGCCAGCACAATTGGAATCAGGAGACTCAACCTGGGTTACAAATCATCAGCTTTTCCTATATGAAATTTCTGTAACTCCTTTCTATCATCCAATCCTTCTCCAGATTTTTGCAGCCCAGAGGAGTAATTTTTGCCCAGGACTCTTGGGGAACTATGGATTAGCATGAATAAATATGTAAATGTATGCACATTAATTATGCACATTTCCAAGTTTTTACTCTTGGACTTCTGGCTACCCTAACCCCAGAATCTCTGAATCACAGACATAAAAGAAAACACTCAGATTTGATTCCTACCTCTTGTTCAGTGCAAGAATTTACCTCCAAGCATCCACAAATGTGGCTGATACATCATTAGGTCCTGGGTGAGCATCAGGGAAAAAACTGGATTATACAGCCCCTAGCTATGTGTCCTTTATTTCAGTGTTCCTCAACCTTGGCAGCTTTAAGCAGTGTGGACTTCAACTCCCAGAATTCCCCAGCCAGCATGGCTGGCTGGGGAATTCTGGAAGTTGAAGTCCACACAGCTTAAAGCCGCCAAGGTTGAGGAACTCTGCTTTATTTGGTTTCATATCAATTTAAGATCAGTTTAAAATATTGTTGTTAGTGTGATGATCAAATGGTCTAGGATCAGATTTCTTAGAGATTTCTACCACAATATCAGCCAGTTTGAAAACTAAGTCTAAGCTGATGGGCTCTGCTCACTGTTTCATAAATCTAACAACTTAGTTTATTTATAGAACTAATGTTATTATTGAACACCCTCTCTATGGATGTCTATCAGGCTCATTCACTATTGACTTTCAGGCATTTTTAGGAATTTCTACTTAAATAAGAAACACATAAGGTAAAACCTTGATCTGATGAACCATCCAGTGGAGAGTGGGGTCTTATTCCTGAACGTCTGTTAAATCTGAAAGTATATCTTTCACAGTGATTTATGTCATTTGTGCCATGATGCAAATAATGTCATCTGTGTCAATTCCTCTCATTTGTGGAATGATGTCATGGCATCGTATGTAGTGATCAATTTGCAAATTCCATTATGCAAATAAGGTACTGTGACACAAATGGTGTATATGTAACGAATATATAATATTACATAATATATAATAAAATAATTTCTCTTATTTCAAGAGGATATATGGATGGAAATTTTGTCCATTGCACCAGAAGTCTGCTGAATGTGGGTCTGTTGAATCTAGGTTTTGCTGAATTTGTACTTACGATAGCTAGGAACAGCTATCAACAAATGGGAAAACCTAGCCAACCTTAGCCAAACTCAGATCTTCAATAAAGAAAGTTTAAATTTTGAGTTTAAATCTGTTACTCTGAAACCCTGCTACTTCTTTATGTACTTTTTATTATATTTTTAAATAATAATTTTAGTTATTGTTTTTTGAATATATGTACAGTCAGAATTACTTAATACAGATAGCTCTTGCTCTATATCTACACATTCAACAATATGTGCACACCTGAAAATTTAACACATTCTGCTAGATCCCCAAGATTCTGAGTTTAGAAAATACATTCACAAAAGAGAATTAACTGTATTCAATTCATTCAATTGTAGAACCTTGGCTGATTAAAAGGCTGCCTGTTATCAACTCTGCAGCAGCCTTAAATTGAATTCTGTTTGCAAATATTTTGGGAATCTAAAATGTCTGTATCCAGCTTGTTCCTATTTTGCAACTCGTATAAATTTAGCATTCATGTTATATCTAACACGATCTAAGTTTATTTTGCTGCAACCCTTTCTGCTGAATTAGAAACAAGCAAAACAGAATACACAAATGCACATATGGTTGTGATCATTCGTTCCCTGGTACTTTGAGACAGAAATTATAATCTAAAACACCGATAATAAAATACTAAAAATGTGTTCGTTCGTGGCAGAAATTCCAGTACATCTAAGAAAAACACCACTTTTCAGCAATGAACGGGGAGAAATACTTCCAAGAAGATCAATCATTCTGCTACAGCAACAATAGATAATGAAGCAAAAGAACCACTTTTTCGTGAGATGGGCGGTATCTGAATTTGAAATATAAATAAATGAATAAATAGATCACCAAATTGCTAGGGAATTCTGGGATTTGAAGTCCACCCATCTTAAAGTTGCTGAGGTTGAGGAACCCTGCTCTAGCTAACAGCCATGTTATGTGCTGAATCTTACTTTTAGAAATCTTGTTTCCTGTAGATCCTGCAAGATCATCTCCATTAAAAAAAAAATCTACTAGTTTCCCAGTCCCCTCAGTTAATAAAAATTACGTACATTTAAGTGCTTACTGAGATAAAATGTTTAAATAAGTGTTTGTTATGTTCTCTTTGTTGCTAGCAATGCCATTCTTAAATTGGAATGCTAACTCATATGGTTTGGGCTTGTTCTATTACCAAGAGAAAGGTGACCTGAATTTAAGACAGGTTACTGTTATATTTTTTTATTTTATTGTTTCACATTTTATTCTCTCTCTAAAATAATACTACTACTGCTACTACTACTACTACTACTAATTTATTAAACTTGTATGCCACCTGATTCTCAATTATTCTGGGCAGTTCACAACAATCAAAGAAATTACAATAAAATCAATAAAACACAAAATGTAAAGATAAAAGATGGTAAGCGCAATGCAGCTCTCAGTCTCTCTTGCCAAAGGCCTGGGTGAAAAGTCAGGTCTTCATGGCTCTTCTGAACAATAACAGAGTGGGGGCTACTTGGATCTCTGGGGGAACCATGTTCCAGAGGGCAGGCGCTGCTACAGAGAAGGCACACTTCCAGGATCTTGATAGATGACATTGTTTAATGAAAAGAATCCAGAGCACACCAACCCTGAAGGATCGAATTGGCTGGGCAGATGTTAATGCGAGACAGGCGCTCTCTCAAGTAACCAGGCCTTATGCCATGTAGGGCTTTATAGCTTTACAACCAGCACCTTGAATTGCACCCAGAAGCAAACTGGCAACCGGTGCAGCTCGCGGATCAGAGGTATTACATGGCATATCGAGGAATGCCCATTACTGCTTGCACCGTCACATTCTAGACCAAGTGAAGCTTCTGGGTTGTCTTCAAGGGCAGCCCCATGTAGAACACATTGCAGTAGTCAAGCTGCAAGGTGACTAGGGTATGCGTGACTGTCTGAAATGTTACTGTTATTTTAAAACTTTTATTGTAAGCTGCCCAGAGGCTTTATATTATGGAGAGACATAAAAATCTTCTTAATAAATAAAGTAAAAAACTTGATTTTCAGGATTGCCATTTAGCAGACTTTGGATATAAAGGATGACATCTCTATCACGACATCTCTCCAAAATGTCACATCCATTGTGTCCAAAGTAGACCAGTCAGACACTTAAATTTACATTGTTACATTTCCATCATTTGCATCACTGTACATCATTTGCATAATGACTTATTTACAAAAATGGTATAAATGGATGCAAATGATGTATTTTTAATTACCTTATTAAGTATATTATGTCAATCACTGCATTTATATTTAATTGCAATTTGAGAATAACAGTCTCCTCAAATAGCCCATTAAATCAAGCCTTTATCTGAGTGCTATTATAATCTGCATTCGTGACTGTAGTTCACGCTCTCGAATAAAACTATGGATTTGAGTCCAGAAGTCAGTCTCCCTTTGTGATTATGTAGGGTGTGCAAAGCACTTTTCCTGAAACTGCTCTCAACTGCCTCCACGTACGTATGTCAAAATGGCTGTGCAGGGATACCCAGAGACACTCGAAGTCAACTTCTAAAACAGCCATACAAGTCTGAAAAAATGGCTGCACCCTATTACATAAGGAAGAAAATGAATCTAAAATGTCCATAATGTTTGCAATTGGCTGCAGAACACATTTGAGGATATTTAAGGAAAAAAAAGGTAGCTGCTTTAATGATTCAAAGAGAGATGCTTTGTACGTATTCCTCCATGCTACAAAGCCCCTCTTGCATAGGATTTGTAGAGCCCTATTCTATAATTAAACAATTAAAATCACCTCCCCTGAATGAAAGGACCTCTTAAACATGATGTTAATCATGCATCACATTTTCTTTCTTTTCCTGCAAATTCTGCTGTTCCTTGGGCAGCCTTGTCCTTAATGCTAGGTCAGTTCAGACGCTGCATTAAGTTTGGAGCATATTTCTTTGCAACACCTAAAGCCCCTGGTTCCAAAACAGGCAGGGTAATGTTTCAGTCTGTTCCTTCTTTCAGAATAAAGGCACTCGCTACCATAATTAAATCTGCAGCAGCAGCATAAACTGACATCGCTTTAATAGTTGCAGCTATCACTACAAATTATAAACGAGGATGGGGAGGGGAGGGGAGAAGAGAAGAGAAGGAAGAAACAAAGCCTGGAATTTCTGTTGAACTTTAAAAATAAAAAATAAGGACTAGACTGCCCCCTCTACTTTTTTAGACATCCTTACCACCAAGACTCACAGTGGCTCAACTGGAAATACAGCATTCGGCAGCAATGTTAGAACAGCCATACTCAGTTACATTAAGTGGATAACACAGGCACAAAAGGCAGTTGTGCCTATCCACAAAGGGTGTGCAGCACTTTGAAGGCAGATGGGTGTTCTGGTGTGTGTGGGGGGGAATGAATACAGCACTTGTCTGCATCTCTTTTAAGCCAAATCTGTCTTTTGCCAGAATTGTACAGCAACTGTGTGATTCTCCCCCAAGACTCAGCTGCTTTAATGAGTTACAGACAGCTACTATGAGAGCACTGTGATGATTGAGTATTAGAAATGCCACTCAGAGAATTGTAACACGGGCATTTCCTCCCAGGTTAAATTCTGGTAGGAGGGAGGAAAAGGCTGAAGAAAGAGGGGGTGGGGAGGTGCATATGGAAGGGCAAATATGAAAATAGCTCAGCCCTAGCCTAAAGGAAATCCTCCACCAATCATAGCAACTGGGCTGGGAATACATATTTATCTCCAGAGAAAATAAGATTAGCAGCCTACCATACAAATTAATAGGGGTCAGCTTGCAAAGAGCTAGGAGAATATTCTCAAGAAGTTAACCTAAACTGCAACCTTAAGGAACCTATTCACAATCTATTAAACATATACAGCAAAAATTAATGTAGTCCTTTCTTCAAGCGTTTAAAACCAATGACTGTGTTGTTCTATAGCTTCACCATCTTTCGCCAGGATACCAAATATTGATGGATTGATTCAATTTCTAAGGCCACCAAGGGCTCTGGGTGGTTTCCTATGCATATCAATGAAGAGAAAAACCCAGGAATTTCCAGATCAATATAAAGATTTTGTGGTGACAGCAAAACCAACAGATCTCTGAAATGTCTCCCTAAACTATTGTGACTGTGCTTTAATATTAAAGAACACAAAGGTAAAAGGAAAGGCCCTTCGAACAGCTGGGGGGCATGCCAAGTGCCTGTGGGCTGTGAAACAGCCTTCTGTCTTTGGACCCAAAGCACTACACAGTCCTGCTAACCACAGGTGGGAATTATGAAGTTAATGTTTTAATAACATTTATTTTTATGCCATTCTTCTTGAAGGATTGAATAGAGTATTGTCGAAGGCTTTCACGGCCGGAATACAATGGCTGGTGTGGGTCTTCCGGGCTGTGTGGCCGTGTTCTGGAAGTTTTGTTTCCTAACATTGGGCACAGCTGGGCACAGAGAGAACTGCTCCTGTCTGTGCTCCTGCCCTCTGAAGATGCCGGTCACAGATGCTGGCGAAACGTTAGGAAATAAAACTTCCAGAACACAGCCACACAGCCCGGAAGACCCACACCAGCAATTGAACAGAGTGCTGTTCTATTAGAGCTCTCTGCCTCAGGAGTGTTCACAACAACAACAATGAAAAAGGATGTTCTTGTTTTCATATAGTTTTATTGGTTGGTCTGTCTCTCTATTGGAAACCCAAATTCAAACCCTCATTTAACTAGAAAACTCAGCCAGCCCTATATTTCAGTCAAAACTACTCAACAGGTTTCTGGTTAGGATAAAATTGGATCCATAGATAAGGTATGTCTCAGCAGCATAACCCTGTTTGGGCTTAGAAGTTAAACAGGACTTAATTAGTATTTGGTTGAGAGACCACCTGTTGGCTAGACCAGGAAGCTGAAAAAACTACTTCTGTACTGTTGTCAAGAAAACTGCCCAGTCATGTTCATGGAGTCATCAGGATGACACTCAACATAAAGGAGACCTTATTTCACTACTGTGTGTACAAATTTGAGCTAATGAAGGAAAGGCAGGTATATGAATGAAATCAGTCAATGTGAAATCTATACATAACTGTCTCTAGATCTTCTATTCAAAAGCTAAATCGTTGGATTCAACAATTTGTGTTCGGGAAACACGGAAGATGTTTCATGAGCTGATAGAGCAGAACTACTACTAAGTACCTCTTCTTCTGGTAAGCATTGTTCAATTAGAGGACCACCACTGATCCCTCTTCATCTCTCCAGAGACACACAGTCTTAGACAAGCATAACAATTAAGTAAATTCTCATGATTCAGGCAACTATTGTGGTAGAAAGATCCACAGGGCATGGGTGTCCACAGCAAAGGGTAAAATTGTGAAAGGTCTGATGACTTCATCAGGCAAATTCATCATTTGCACCATGATGTCAACACATAAATGGTATGAATGACACAAATTAAGCAACATGTGTAATTGCAACGATGTAATCTTTGATTTACCAGAGAGTAAATCATAAAGTATCTGAGAATACAGACACCCCTCCCCCCACAGTAAGCCCATTAAAATGTGGTTCCACTCTATTCATTTCAATATCTCCAAGTGTGCTCTAAGGATCTCTGCTTCCAGCTGAAACTCTGTGGTGCCAGGATAAAATAGTTACATAAAGAAAGATGTAGTAAGAAACTGTTGGAGTCAAGATGGGACTCTAGAACCAGAGCCAAGAATCATGTGACCTCAGTGATCCAATCCCATGCGTTTATCTGTTTTAAAGCTCCCAGATTTGCTGCATTTCTTCATTCATGGTGACCACAGCCATTGGTATTCTAACCTCAGACTGAAGTGAGAATCAGAAGAGGAAGAACTGGTCTATCTGAAGTTGTTCTACCATCATTTCAGGATCTCAGCTAGCAGAATTTAAGCTAGGACCTTTGTGGACGCTTTGGCTCTTGGTTCAATGGTTTAGGTAGCAACCCAGATAAGAAGGCCACAGAGAGATTTCTTTGCCTTCATACCAGAAAATGGGGCCTTCAATAACCCTTCATCAAGCTGCTGCCCTAACCTCTGCCGTCAAATCTCTTATCTGTACAGTGAAACATTTGAGGGAACAATTTTTGCATGCAGTGGGCCAGATTTCTGTGGCAACTGACATCCTTGTATAATGAAGTCATGTCAAATGAGCTTAGTGGCAGATTATGCAAAGTATTGTGCAATGTATTATGCAAATTACTGCATTGTGCAAATGCGGTAAACCCTGTGATGTCCTCCTCTCCAAGACAATGGACACTGGTGAATTACAGACCCCATCCCCCATTTAATACATTAAAATAGGTTTCATTAAACAACACAGTACCCACTTCATGGAAGGAAAAAATGAGATGTTCACAGAACCTTCTTTTCCCTGTCCACATACATGCAAAATCCACCCAAAAAATGCATACTACGTCAAAACCAATCAAGCAACCCACTTTCTTTCACACACCACTGTATACACAAAGCACAGGTTAACTGCTGCTCCCTTTAGCCTTTCAGATGCTCCCCATTAGCCCACACAACCCCAGCTTACTTTGGTGGGAGGGAGGATTTTGGTATATTTCAAGATGAATTAAAGGCGCTACAGCCATCCACTATTTTTATTTTCAAAGAATGGTTTTGGAACCCATCTGGGACTAAAAGGCTTTCTTGGAAATCAGTACGCTACTGGATATCCGTGTTTCAATTGGCAGCCATCAAAAGTCAGAGAGATACCCAATATATCCATGGGCTACACCTAGGGGACCAAGGTATTTTCCCCCAAATTCAGTGTGCAAGATCCATAAGCTAGACACTTGTTCCACTACAACAACCACAAAAAAAGTGGAAGAAATGACTGTTTCCGACCCACCATCTGGAACATAACTTTGGAAGCATTCTGTCTGGTACAAAAGATTAGAGGTGTTGCATAAATGCTTGATTAAAATTAAAAAACTCTGTAAATTATTCAGTCTCCCTGCAACAACAGGAAGCCTTTCTGAAAACTATCTCAAAGCCCTCTCGCTGCTGTTTGGTCTCCTACCTAAAACCATTCTTTGCAATTATTAGTGGATTTATGACAAGGGGATCTCTCCCATCTCTTCAAAATTCCCTTGTTCCGCCTTTCTCTCCACTGCACCCAGATCCAAGCTCCTGGATAAGCAGCAGAGTGAAATCCATCCAACTCAATCCATAGAAAAACAGCAAATAAAAGCTATAGCAAACTTGATTCATAATGAAAAATGAAGTAAAGATGATTTCAGCCATGCATAATGAAAGGGGTTGCAATCATTGCCAGAATTCAGTGCAACCACCTTCAACTCAAAAGGATAAAAAGGTTGGGTTTTCTGTTTGGTTTTGTTTTCACTGTGAATTTGCACAGTATTTGCTTTCTGGCTCTGGAACAAGTACATTTTCGCACAACTAACACATTGCAGATTTGTCAGGGGAACTGACAGTTCAACGCCAAAAAACTTGGCTCCAGAATCTTTCTTTCTCCCAACCCTTTGCAGTAGCTGTATAACATTTATAGGCAGCCTGGCCAGAGGCGGGGTTCCCATTAAATATTAAAAAGACTATTTGTTAAAATAACATTGCCATAGCAACGGAGCAAAGCTAAAATATGCCAGGTGCCGCTGCTGACTCACGGCATGTTAAAATTGCCATTAAATGCTATATGGCTCTTCTTCTCTCCCCACAGCTTTGCATTATCAGAATGGCTGAGTAAATAACCGATAACCAGAAGTATAGCTCAGGGTTTCTCTAGATCAGTGTTTCTCGACCTTGGGAATTTTAAGATGTGTGGACTTCAACTCCAGCGGGGGAATTCTGGGAGTTGAAGTCCACACATCTTAAAATTCCCAAGGTTGAGAAATACGGATCTAGAGAATCAGGCTGGGAAAACCTGTGGGTCTTCCATTCTAGAGCTGAACCACAGCTCCCAGCATCCTCGACTTTGGCTATGCTGGCTAGGATTGCTGGGAGTATTAGTTCAACATCTGGAGCAGTGTTTCTCAACCTTGGCAACTTTTAAGACCTGTGGACTTCAACTCCCAGAATTCCCTAGTCAGCAAGGCTGGCTGGGGAATTCTGGGAGTTGAAGTCCACAGGTCTTAAACTCGCCAAGGTTGAGAAACACTGACCTGGAGTGTTACAGGTACCCCATGCTAGATAGAGAGAGATCCTCTCTCTATGCAAAGACACCAAATGGGGAGTATTTTTGTTTCTCTCTGGGGCCATGTTCTCAAGAGGATAAGCTGCCAGGAGCCGTATTCTAGCAGTGGGAAGGGTCAGATCCTGGATGGTGATCGATACCTCGAGGGTCACCATCAAAAATCATACCTGCCAGAAGTACTTGAAAAAGACACCATCAATCTGACTGTAAAACTATTTCTACTCTTTGTAAATCTTCCTCTGAAGTTTGTGGTGCTAAAGAGGCTATAATTTGACCACCTTATGGAAATCATTTGACTGGAATTCTGTAATGAACCTGGATATCACAGTCAGTAGCTAAGGACACAGTCTCTAAATATTAACATTATGTTAATCTCATCTCATTCTTCTCCTTCCTTAAGTGGTCTACTGCCTGAGACAAACCATGGAAAGAGCTGAATTCTGAAAAGAAGGAAAACAGAGAAAAGAACAAAACATATTCTTTATCAGGGTATTCCATCACTTGCATATCAGGGTAAGGAAATCCTCAAATAATAGCGAAGAAACCAAGAAATGGAATGAAGTTTTCTGATCAGACTTAGTGCAGATTGAATGGCCCTCAGGGTTGTCATGATGCTACCAAAAATAAAGAGAGTAAAAATGCAGCTTTGGGCTGCAAAAAGATTCCCCAGCTGTATGGTATATCCTACTAATAATCCTGGATCCCACTCTCCTGGGGATCATGGTGCTTTGTACTATTTTGTCAACAATTTCTGCCACTTTTGAAAAGGACAGTACTAACTCTTCAGAACCTTTTTCTGATCTTTGTTAATCTAGATCAGTGTTTTTCAAACTTGGCAACTTTAACATGCTGGCTGGGGAATTCAGGGAGTTGAAGTCCACACATCTTAAAGTTGCCAAGTTTGGAAAACACTGATCTAGATCATTATAAGGCGGTCTTAGGAAACTGCTTTGGTTACATTCACTGAGGGCATGCAAAGGAATGATTTATCACAGTTTCTGAGCCACAGTCAGCCCTACAAGGTAGACCAGATTAAGAAACCCATGCCATGTAGGTCAGAACTACTTTTATAGGTAGTCCTCGCTTAGCAACCATTCAGTTATGATGGTGATGAAAAAGTAACTTCATGACCAATCTTTGCATTTATGACCTTAACAGGCCTGTAAAGGAAAGGAAAGCTGGAGTAAGATCGTAGGCACAGTCACGTTTTCATTTAGCAACTGCTCTGCTTGATGACCGAGCTGCCAGTTCCAATCGTGGTTGCCAGATAAGGACTACCTGTACTGTAACGGCTATAGGAACAGAATCTTGCAAATCTGGATGTGCTTCCCCCCTCCCTCACTTTATCTTTGTGTGAACTAGGGAGGGGCTTGTCTGAGATGTTTTCTCAAGTTATTTTCTTGGCCTGAGCTCAAGTCCTGACCATCTGACTACTGCCTGGGTAGTGGCTATTCCTCCTGTCCTTCAAGGCCATTCCCTATGCCCTCTACAGCCACTCAGAGATTGTCAGCATCATCCATGTCATTCTTCTGGATCGCTTTTGGAGTCTGGGGAGAAGACACCCCCGTCCCCCCGTAGGCAATGCAGACTAAACTTGGAATTCTGTGGATAAAGTCTAAGAATGTTGGCCATGCGTATTATGATAGATAACTCTTCTTTTATGGTAGTTTTACATTTTCAGCAAAATAATGATGCTCTATGATTAAAATGGTCCAGTCAGCTAGCCAGTTTATGAATTAATTTTCATAATAATCCATCATCAGTTATAAATTTCTTGCTGCTTTGTTTGGGTGTTTAAACTTGTGTGTCTATGACAACCTCAAGCAACGCCTGTGCTGATGTAATGCACTGACATCTTGTTCAGTGAAGGAAAACCTGAATTAGAACACATTTTTTCCAAAAAAAGGAAATGTTCTTTCCTTTCTCAAACTTCACCCCAAATGAATAGCAGTTACAGTTAAAACAATAATCAAAAGGGTGTTGGCAAAACTAGCTGTCAGGATTGAAAGAAAAAGACTACAAAATTAACAAGTCACAGAAATGACCCAGAATTTCTTAAGGCTCCAGAGATAAGATGGAGAATGGCAAGTTTGGTTGCTAAAAGGATCCATCTCCTACATGATTTTTACTCATTAATTTATTTTATTTTTATGTTGCCACAGTCCCAATGGACTCCTGTTTAATTGAACCAGCGTGGAAACTTTATTTGTTCCAATGTGAGGCCTTGCACTCCTAGTCCAGTGTTTTATCACAAAGGAGTGCAATGCACACCATCTTTTGCTCAGGAGGAAACATAGGATATAACTCAAACAACAAATATTTTGCAAAACAGGCAGGTCGTGCTTAACGCGAGTTTGAATAATGCAATATTCAATTTAGCGTGAACCGCACAATGATACCAGGTTGTGTTTAATGCGAACCAAAAATCAGTTAATGCGAGGCTAGTGCACACACAGCTGAAGTTACCATGTTACTGTTGCAAGGTTCTGTTAATGTAACCCAGAGTTTCTCAACCTTGGCAAGTTTAAGACGTGTGGACTTCAACTCCCAGGATTCCCCAGCCAGCATATGCCAAGGTTGAGAAACCCTGATGTAACCTAACAATAAAGATACAGCTAGTACTCCTGGTTGGGCTCCTTGTCTGGACTATGTTGCAGGGCTAACACACTGCTACTTCAGTCTGCACTTGTTTATCTTCAAATAGACAAACAGAAGAGTCCTTCAGATAAAAACACCACAAGTACAAAAGGAAAGAGGCTCATGTGGCATATGGGTTCTATGGCCTGGCATGGCTGCAGTTCTGCTGGTGTGAGTCAGCAAATGGAGTGAGAAAAGGGGAGAAGCAGCTCAATTTTGGCCTTGACGGGCATCTGTGTTGTCACACAAGCTGAGGAGCTGACCTGGCTGCGGTGGGGAGATGTAGAGATCGGAGTCCCATTGGTCCAGCCAAGGTTGCATTAAATTTCTCTGTTAAGCCATCACTCTGGGGATGATAAGGGGAACTCCTTCACCCCCCTAAACAAAACATTCCAAACTGGGCTGTGGAAAGAAAGCAAGTTTTGGGGAGAACCAGATCAAACCTGTAAACCATCTCACAGGTGAGACGCTGAACTGTTGTATCCATACGGGACCTACAGTTGCCTCTGTTCTGGTGTGGACATTCCAGCCAGTATTTTCCATACTTCTGTCTTCATGAAATCCCTTCCAAACTGATGTTTGCCACAGAATGTTGGCACATGTTTTAGGATGCACCTTTAACCTCACTGCCAAGCCAGGTAGACCTTATCAACGTGGACAGACGGTAGGCCCCTATAAAAAGGTTGGGCGGAAGCTAGATTGCTATCTTCCGATAATGCTCTGAATGACTTGCAAATGGTCAGCAAGCATGGTTCACAGTCAATATGAGAGGAACAACTCAGAGCCCAGGACGGGCAATGAGGTAATTACAACACAGCTGGCTTTCTCCTATTTCAGCTGCTGAAGCCAGTAAAGCATGGGGAAAACCATCTTAAAGTAAATTCCCAGTCTGAGCTGGTGCTGAAATATGCCTTATCCTTTAATTTTGTTAGCCACCTCACAATGCTAAAACAAGATCTGTAGTATAAATCTAAAATTGGTAGGTAAAGAAAAAACATACTTGCTTAGAAATTCAGGAATTGGAGCTTGGAAATCTTGATGAAAGTGTTTGGGGAAGTATAAAAGCAAGAAAAACAAAAGCAGGAGTTGATTATAGACAACCTGGCAGGCAGAAGATAAGAATTAGGCCTCTCTACATCAGATGACCAGCATTTCAAAGAAGCATGCAGTACAGCTAGTCCTCACTTAACAACCGCATTTGGGACCAGCAACTCTGCTGCTAAGTGACATGGTCATTAAGTGAGACAACACATAACTGCGCTGGACTTACGATGTCACTTTTCCCTGTTGCCCTTAAGCGAATCACTGCAGTTGTTAAGCAAGACATCACGTGACTGTGACTTGCAATTTCACTGCTGGCTTCTCCACTGACTTTGCTTATCGGAAGCCGGCTGTGAAGCTTGCAAAGGGCGATCACATGACCGCAGGGATGCTGCAATGATAGTAAATGTGTGCTGGTTGCGAAACACACAAATGATCATGTGACTGTGGGGATGCTGCAATGGTCATAAGTTCAAGAACCAGTTGTAAAGGTACATTTTCAGCGCTGTTGTAACTCTGAATGGTCACTAAATAGAACACTTGATAACTGATAACCTGTAATGATAATGGGAGATTTCAATTATTCTGACACCTGCTAGCAATCTAATTCTGCCAAAAGTAAGAGACTCAGAAAATTCTTGCCCTCTCTTGCTGATAATTTCATTTGCCAGAAGGATAGCAAAATGGTGTGCTGTGCTGGTCCTGATTCTTACCAACCAGGGGGAGTTGGCTGAAGAAGCGAAGGTGACTTGTACCTTGAGAAAAAGTGATCATGTTATCCTTGAATTCATGAAATTCAGAGGAAGATGAGCTACAAGTCATATCTGCATACTGGACTTCAGAAGAGCAGATTCTCATGAGCTCTAAAGGACAGTAAGTTGGATCCAAAGACCTCAAATTCTTATAAAATGCTCAAGAAGGCTGGAAAATCCTATAAAATGACATATTGAAGGCACAATCATAAACAATCCCCACAAGAAGGAGCATGGGAGGAATCTAAAGAGGCTAACATGGAATCACACAGATCTCTTGAAAACACTGAAGAGGAAAAAGGACACGTACAAAAAAATGGAAGGAAAGACATAACCAAAGGAGAATGCAAGGCAATCACTGGAAACTATAGGAATGGTGTGAACAAGGCTGAAGCTCAGAACAAGCCAAAGCTTTCAAGAGACACTCAAAGCAACAAAGAGTTTTTTGGATCCATTAGAAACATAAGAAAAGCCAAAGAGGGTCTAGGTCCATTGTGAGGAGAAAGTGATGAATGGTAATGGGTCATGGTGAGACAGCAGAATTTTTCAATTCTTATTTTGTGTTTGTCTTCTTTCAGAAGGGAAATGGAACCAACCCTAGCTGGTCATTGTTATGCCATCAGGGGAATGAGGGAACTGAAGCATAATATAGACAAGGAGAAGGTAAAAGAGCTAGTTTGATCTAGTGGTGAAGACAGGTAAGAAAGCAGGAGACGGTGAGTTCTAGTCCCGCCTGAGGCATGAAAGCCGGCTGGGTGACCTTGGGCCAGTCCCCCTCTCTCAGCCCAGCCCACCTCACAGGGTTGTTGTTGTGGGGAAAATAGGAGGAAGAAGGAGTACTAGGTATATTTGCCGCCTTGAGTTATTTATTAAAAAAATAATAATAAAGGTGGGACAAAAAATCTGGAAAAAAAAGAGGACTTAGCTAATTGAAACTAATTCAGGTCTCCAGAGCATACAGGTTACATCCTAGGTTACTAAAGGAACTAACAGAGGTGACTGCAGAAAAACACTCTTGGTAATCTTGGGAATTCCTTGAAGACTGGAGAGGTCCCAGAGGACTGGAGGAGAGCAAATATCATCCCCTTCTTCAAAAAGGAAAAGGACGTTTAGACCTATCATCCTGATGTCTATACCGGGCAAGTATTTGTGAGCACTTGAATAGGCATGCCGCCATTAATAGGATCCAGCATGGGACTGTCACAACTAAATAATCGTATCTCCTTCTTTGATAGAATTACTAATTTAGTAGATCAGGAGAATGCTATAGGTATAGTATACCTGGACCTCTAAAAGCCTTCAACAAAGTCTGTCATGATAGTCTCTGTAATAGAATGGCCCAATATGGGCTAGACAATTCCACCCTGTTGGACTAGATAGACTAATGGTTGGCTGACTTGACTGCAGCCAAAGAGTGTTCATTAACAGCCACACCTCATCTTGGAGAGAAATACTGAGTGGAATGCCACAAGACTCTGTCCTGGGCTGTTCAACATTTTTATCAAGGACTAGAATGAGGGAATCGAGGGGTAGTCATCAAATCTGCAGATGACACAATGCTGGGAGGGATTGCTAATTTTGAGAAGAGAAGATTCCAAAAGAGCTAGACAGGCTTGAAGAGTGGGCTGCGATGATTAGAATGGAATTTAACGGGGAGAAATGTAAAGTCCTGTAACTGGATAGGAAAAATAAAAGTATAGGATAGAGGAATCAGCAATGTGGTTCAGCTATTAGAAGTGCTATTGCTATCTTGGGGTCTGTTAACAGGAGCATGGAGTTCTGATTGTGGGTTGTAACTGTTCCATTATGCTCTGCCGTGGCCAGTTTCTACTTAGAATACTATGTCCAGTTCTGGGTATCAGCACAGTTCAAAAAAGGCAATGACAAACTGAATTAAGTTCAGAGGAGATCTACCAAGATGGTTGAGGGATCTGGAAACCAAGCCCCATGAGAAATGGTTAAAGAATCTTGAGTATGATTAGACTATAGAAGAGAAGATTGAATGGAGATATGATAGCAGTCTTCAGATATCTGAAAGGCTGTCACACAGAAGAGCAAGTGAACTACAGTCCCAGAGATCAGGACCAGAACCAGTGGTTTAAAACTACAAGCTAAAAGTCAGGAGGACGTTCCTGACTGAGCAGTCAGCCAGTGGCACAAGCTGTCACAGGAAGTGATGAGTTCTCTTTTTGGGATCAGTCAAGGTGTACCAAGTTCTACAATCTGGTGAAGGTGTCTGGATCTCATAACAATGTTATCAAATAAAAACTCACGCACTCCCATATGAAGGGACACTGGCTTATAAATCACTATAATGCAATTTCATTTGATACCATTATAATGAATTCCAATGTCTTTACTGATTGAGGACCTCTACTTCCAAAGAAAGGGTTGCATTGCCAAAGTGGTTGTAAATGATTGATACTGTATTTATCAAACAAATGCTAAAGCCAGCAACAACTAACGAAGATAAAAGAGCCGAATCTACTAGGACTTGATAGTAACAATGCCTTTGAGGGTCTTCTTACCTGTAACTTTTGTATATACTAAAAAAATAATGTTCCATAAGGAAAACAGTTGTACAAGAATGAAAGGAAAGGAGATCATCTATCTATGAACTTTGGACTTACTTTAAAAAATGAAAATATCAATACTTGCTTATATACTGCTACTTTTGTAAAATGTTACGAAAACAAACCATCAAAAATACTATTAAAATTGCTTTGGGATGAGATGCTGCTGAATGAAGAGATTAAGGTGTCTAAAGAGCACTGCCTGTTCTTACAGTTTGATCTGTCAGTTTTAAGTCCTTGTTTCCTTCTTTGTTCTTTTCTGCTTCCAAGAGAGCAGAACAGTTAAAATGAAATGCAAAGCAACTACAAGCAACAGGTTTGTTTTGCGAGGTGCCCAATTTTGGGGGGAGGGGATGTTGTTTAAATAATTGGCCAAAAAGGGACTGACTGCAGCAGCTTACTCAACAAAGAGCAGCCACTGAAGATGAAAAACAGTAAAGTAAACATTTATGAATGCAGACTGCTGACCTTAAAACAAGAGATCAATTCACTTTCTCAGCTCACATAACTGCTCTGGGGTTTCTTTAACACTCTGGAATCACTGCAGTATTGTACGTATCACCCTTGCCCTCTTGTTTGCAAGGGAGCGCTGGTGGATTTTCACATAACGACCTTTCCTCCAAGCAGGAAAGCAGCCCATAAGCTGTGGTTAATGGGCTTACATTTGCTAAGAGGCAACCATTAATAATAGCATGGGGGAAAAATTTACTGGGAGTCAGCCATGAACTGGCTGCCACAGAGAGACACTTGTAAAAATCTGGTGTTAAATAGTCTCAGAAATGGATTAACATTTGGGGAGCTACCAGTTCCAGATGCCTGTAAGACTCATAGATAGGCTCTCAACAGCCATACATACAGTTGCTTACATACATCAACTCAGTGTTCAAACATCTGCATCACAGTGGAGATTAAATTCAAAGAATTTAAGATGTCAAAGTTCCTTTTCTGCCTGAGAAGACCTGCTACTAACTGGAATGGTCAATGTTGGTCTAGAATCTAGATCAGCAGTGTACAGCTGGAGGCCCAGAGCCCAATGCTTCCTGGGGCCAGCCTCTACAGACTTCAAAAATTTCCAATTTCAATGGGACCGAAGGAGCCATTTCTCAAATACATAGCTGGAGAAAAATCACGGTGCGTTAATCAATGTAAATGAAATCAAACCAAATTTCATTTTGCACATCAGTTACTACTTCTGGAGTGGCGTCTGGCAGCACGTTCAAAATCCAACCCACCGTTCTAAACAGACAAATGTTTTAGCTAGCCTAAGATGTTATTCTACGCTGTTGTACATTTGAGTAGGCTAACTGACTTTGCTTCTCTAGGTACAATATAAATGCCAAGGAAGCGGGAAGCACGCACATGTCTGAAAGAAGAAATTGGCACTGCTGAAAGGTTCACAAAACCCAGTCCTACAGCAACCCTCCCACAATTCCTAGCCTTTCTGTGCTGGCTGGCAATTATGGGAGGTTTTTTGACCAATCTGGAGGGCATTGGGTTGAAGAAAGCTGTCTTGCTATCCACTGAACAGGATGAAAAGTTGCAATCTGCTCAAGACGAGATCACAGTCCTAAATGGTACTTTATCACGTTCAGGTACAAACTGTGTTCTTTCACGCGTTGCACCTAATCACATTAAATTACAGCCTTAGAGTACTGCTCATACCTGTTAAACTCTTTGGCATCCACCTAAAACTTTAAGTCATTCTTTTCCAAACACCCTTCTCACAGAGTGCCTTTGCTATGATTTATTGAGAAGAAAGAGATGGTGTTACAAGAATTCCAGCAAACTGAACCACTTCCCAGCCAATATATTTCAAAGTACACTACGGTGGGGACTTCTTTATTTTCTTTCTAACTGCTTTCCTGTGAACCAGCAACTTGGCAGTTCTTTGCACTGGTAATGGAGAAGCTTGCAGCTGTTTGTTTGCACAACCGTCTCCTGATATTTTATTAGTCTGGGAACCAGCCTCTACAATGCACTTCTACTGTATGCCCCTTAAAGCCATGATTCCTTCTTCACAGTCCTTGGACCGCCAAGATCACACATCTTCAAATTATAGCAGTGCAGTTTCCCACTTTTAAAAAGAAAATAGTATATTATTAGCTTATTATAGTATAAGCCTTTAATAGGCTTAACTGGAGAAGCAAGATGTGAAATACCGAAAAAGGCACCCCAAATTAGCAGTCTTTTCCAGCCTGGCACACTCCGATGCATTTTCCCCAAAAATTCAGCCAATGTGATCTCACAGCAAGATTACTTTTGCCAATTCTCCTCCTCTGTGGCCCCTTGGCTCATCTTCCACACCTGGGCAGGGGGTAACAATCCTCAGGAACAGAATTTGGAACAGAAATTTGGAACAGAAACAGAAATTTCTTTTTACAAATGATCCGGTCTAAATAGGAAAGAGGAAACTTTCCAGAAACATGAAGCTAATTTTCAACTATCTTATGTGGGTCAGCATTTCTACTGAGCTAATGGTAAAAGAAACTCTGTTTTAAAGACTGGGCAGAGCCCGTAGGCACATCCGTTACAGTTCCCTACTCGGTTATTTGCAAGAGACCTGATTTAACAACCTGTCCCCTGCTGTGTTTCCAATTTGGAACATCTCGTTTCACAACTGCAGTTTGCATTGAGTTTCAGGCAGATGACACGCACTCCGCAATGCTTTAGTTTAGAAATACTGGTGACTGAGCCTATGGCTTGCTGTAGAGCCAGGAAAGGGGTGGCTAATTTGGATCCATTTGCTGGCCTCCCAGCTACCTGATGCTAATGAAATACAGAGGCAAAAAAGCTGATTTCATACCTTTTGTGTTTGTCATTATACTGCATGGACCTCCTTGTGGACAGATTGTGGGCCACGGCATGTCAGTTAACAAGGTACACTTTACATCAGTGTTTCTTAACTTTAAGAGGTAGGGACTTCAGCTCCCAGAATTCCCCAGCCAGGGGAATGGCTGGACAATCTGGGAACTGAAGTCCACGCCTCTTAAAGATGCTGAGGTTGAGAAACACTGCTTTAGATTAAAGATCCTAGCTTGAACCGAAAAATGTGAGTATGTTTGCAGTAAAAGTGGGTTTGGGCTGTACTGGTAACATGTACCCAAACTGACTAGCATTGTCCTCACCATTAACAACAAAGATTGTTGTCTTTGGCACAGATGCAACTAAGGCTGGTATCTAGTTTGCACCTTCTCTATTTTGCTAAGAAGCATTATGTGAAAGCTTCAACTAACTCAAGTTACGATGGACATCAGAGGTTAAAATCTACCGGCTGATCTGATGGCAAGGCCACAGAAGGATGGAGAAGTGTCGTGAACAGAATTGGTGTAAACTAGATTTAGCTACATTTCCTTTTCTTATCCACACCTTTCTTTTGCTTAATATGGCTCACTCTTTTTCTGTGCCTCGCATCACGTTGCTTATTCTGAAAGGGAACAGTCTGGTGGGCCCATTGTTATAGACATAGTTGATTTTAGCAGCATGGTATATCTGCAATAAATTAAGGGTGGGAACAAAAACACGCCAGAATAGAAACATATGTTCCTGCTTCCAGTCTTAACCCTTCCCCAAAGCTGGGGAGAGGATGAAGTCGCATCACAGCAAAACGGGTAAATTCCAACAGGGTAACCTCCTGTGACAACAAACGAAAGGTGGCATATATTAATGGAATATTTGCTTTTTCGCTTCTGGCTGTACTGTAGCTCAGGGTTCCTCAACCTCAGCAACTTTAAGATGGGTGGACTTCAACTCCCAGAATCCCCCAGCCAGCCATGCTGGTTGGGGGATTCTGGGAGTTGAAGTCCACCCATCTTAAAGTTGCTGAGGTTGAGGAACCCTGCTGTAGCTTACCTACTGTACGTTGTGCTTGGCGTCATTCTAATGGTCTGTGTTCTGACCTGATTTGGGGGAGTTTTGTGAATTTTGTATGAAACCTTCATGAAAAACAGTGGGATAGAATAACACATAGCAAGAAAAAAAAATCAGTGTAATACTCATTAGGCAAGAATTTTAAAACAAAAAGCACACTGAACCATAAAGTGTGATTATCAGGTTTTAAAATATTAAAATATTCCAAGTTAACTCTGGAGAAGATGAGCCCTTTGGGCTAAGTATTGTTATCTATACATGCTTGCGAATTTAGAATTATATTGGATGAAATAGTTCCCTTGTGCAGTCTAACCTGGGTGTACGCCCCATTAAAAATAGTTTCTGATTTTTATTATATATACGCATGGATCAAATTGTATTGTAGAGGCATTAGTACTGAATTTTCAAAGCAAAGCATTATTCAAATGCATTTTTCATAGATACACTTTTTCCAATTTTTCTTTAATGCGATTGTAGCTTGCTCTGCTTCTTATAGGCAGCAAAGATTCTGTACTGTTGTGCTTTAAATATTGTATTATGATTTATCACACTGTAATTCTAGACTATGTCATTTATACTCTTTTAATTCTTTGATTTATAATATTTAGTTTCATGAATGATAAATTACTTTGATATAATTTACTATATAACTTTGGACCACTTTGCAGATTCCCCATATTAACAGGCTTCCCACGTTAAAATGGCAAACAAATACAGAATTGCAGTTGAACATTTTATGAAACTGCCATTCAAAACCACTAAAATAATGCACTAGGAAGGAGAGGAAGAGGACGACCTGCAGTGAGGTGGATGGATTCAGTTCAGTGGCGATGAGTGCAACTTTGGGAGACTTGAAGGAACAGGTTAGGGATAGATCACCATGGAGAAAATCTACCTATGTCATTGCTAGGAGTCAAAAACGATTTGATGGCACATAATCAGTCAATCAAAAATAATGCACTGGTCCACTAACTAAAGAGTGGGTATGTTAACCAATTTTTTTCCCCCCTCTGTATGCCTATCTGTAACTTGAATGGCTGAGCAGAGGAATTACTTGAAAGGCAGAGGAATTGTGTATCAAGTATACAATACATCTCTGAAAAGGTAATTTGTTCTGGTATCCATCTAGACATGTGTACACATGCAATGACACCTATTAATGTGGAGAGAAGACCCACATGAATACGACATAATGTTGGACTGTAATTAATATTAAATGGAAGGAAGGTTCTGATCTCAAGCTGTATTAGAGGAGAGTCCAAAATTTGAGGGGGCTTGTTATCACACAAGACAAAGATATTTTTATTGTTACATACAAATTGGGCCAATATCTTGAAATACATGTTGTTTAGGACCAAGAGCAGACCATGTAATCAGCCTCATCCTTTACGTTTGGTCTTCCAAGAGGTATCTGAGAACATGATTCTAGAACAGTGTTTCTCAACCTTGGCAACTTTAAGATGTATGGACTTCAACTCCTAGAATTCCCCAGTCAGCATGGTGGCTGAGGAATTTTGGGAGTTGAAGTCCACACATCTTAAAGCTGCCAAAGTTGAGAAACACTGTTCTAGAATATCCCTTGGTCTGCTGATCTTAGGATATCTTTCCCCTACAGTTCATAATCAATTTTACTGCTTGATTTATTTGGGCAAGTTAGCACCGGTATAAGATAACTTAGGGCTTATGTGATTACACATTTGTGGATTTCTTTTTTAAATGCTAACTTGTGCCAAAGCCTTGTAAGGTGCATCCCTCTACATTTTTTTAAAAAAAAATATCATCATCATCATCATCATCATCATCATCAAATTTGCATGCCAGAAGCACCTTCTCAGGTAATTTCATTTATTTTCAAAAAGGATGAGGAAGAATGGCACTTTGGATGAGGATTCTGGCTAGGCAAATGTCAGAGCACAAATGGCAAAAGAGCCTTCTCTATTCCCCCCCTCCACTAGTGCTAATTAAATCACCATGATCCTTGAAAACAAACAAAAAGTGTGAACCTTCATGCCCTATATATCACTGCTTATAGGCTGTGTTAATTTTCTAAGTCATCACAGACCTAGTTAAATATCAATAGGCAACTGAGAAGCATGAAGAATCTGCTGGCCAACTCTGATCAAGCGTACAAGAACGTCTTCGATAAAGGACTGATTGTAGTCCTTCTCAACCATTTCTACAATGCCTTTTACATCACTAGTTTGAAAATGTCTACGTTACAAATCCATGCCCATAAGGAAGCCCATTCTTTCTGGAAAAACAAGACCTGAAACAACATTTTACAGGGTGAAGGGCCATTCTGTTCCCTTCTCCTTCCCCATCAACAATCCTTTGATGGGACCAACCAGACCAGAAGTCCAAAACATCTGGAGTGCAGGTTTAGATCTACAGAGAAATCGGTAGGGAAGCCTTTTCCGTCTCTCTGTAGACAGGCATGGAAATGGCCTTGAGGGAAAAAATCAGAAACTGTTATGTAAATACAAAGGACAGAAGCACTTCTTAGACCTTGGGAAGGAAGATAGTATTAAGAAGAGACTCAGGCTGGCTCCTCCCTGACTTACTGCAGTATAAGAGGGGGAGAGAAAAGCACAATCAGACTTGCAAGATTCTGTTACTAGACCCTATCTCAATACAGTTCTGGTCTTCCAGTGGAGTTCGTTTTCTGATCTGGTCTATTTTCTAGGGCTGAAAGTCTCAAAATACAAACCAGAACAGAGGTGCCCAACTTTTTTCAAGCTGAGGACGCGCTTGTCTTTGAGTGGCATGCCTGAGGTTGAACCCACCAAAGTGGAAGGCACCAAGACAATAACTACACCTGTTGAATTTAATTATAATTAATTAATTACAATGACTATGATTATTCCCACATACTTAAGTTTTCTGTTAATGACATCCAAATTAATCTGGCAGCAACCATTGGAGGTGCGCCAGGGACAATCCCCAAATTTGTAGGGGGGGGGAGGGCCTCAAGGCCTGCAACTGAACCTCTCAGAGCAAGAAGAGAGGACATTCAAGACAGATAAAAAAGAATTATTCTTCATAAAGCTCACAATTAACTGTGGAATTTGCTACTACAGCATAGGATATACTGAGGGCCACCAAACTGAATGGTTCTAACAGTAGATTAGAGAAGTTCACAAACGGTATGGAAATCAAGTAGAATATGACTAGATCTGGAATGAAGAAATGTGGACAATCTCTAGATGACAGCAAGGAGGTACTGAAAACGCTAATTCTTTGCTACCATCTAATGATTATCCAGACTTTGCAGTCCAGATCTGGTAGCCCTAATCAACAGTTATTAGTCATGATGGCAATATCTTTGGTGACAAAGATGCATTCATCTCAATTCTAATTGCTTGGTTAGAAACAGTTACAACATGAGTGAATGGTATAAGGTGCTTGTAGGCTTCTCAGTAGCATCTGGTTAGCCAATGTAAGACCATAATTCTGAATGATCAGAGAATCAGATAACTAGAAGAGCCATTTAGGCCAACCTTATTCCATGAAGGAATCCAAATTACAGCATTCTCAACAGATGGCTGACCAGTTTCTGCTTGAACACATCCAACACGGAGCTTACCACCTTTCTGGGTCACTAGTTCTACTGATACCGTCATTGTTAGGACATTTTCTACTGTCCTGTAACTGAAGAATTTTGGGATGACAAAAAACATGTATTGGTCTTCTTCTGCATGAACATCTCTTCAAGTATTTGAAGAGTGTGGCATTTCCCATATCTTCCCTTGGTCTTCTCAAATGTCAACTTTCCTATTTCTGTCAGTCTCTGATCTGATAGCTTCCAGCCCTCTGATCTTTAAACTTTGTTCAGTTTGTCTGAATCCTAAAAGTATGGTGCCCAGACCCCTTGACATGTGGTCCGGCCAACACAAAAGACAGTAGAATTATTATTTCAGTCAGACCCAACACAATTGTTTTTACATCCACAGTCCATTCCAATTTTATAGGGCCAGGACTGAATGGCTGTTTATGTCAGTACACATTTTCAAAATCACTCCTAATATCTTTTTAATTTGCTGATGCAAATCCTGTATGATACTGTTCTTTAAACTGCTCATAGCTTATTTGGTTCTCTTAAAGACTGTTGTACACTATGTTTGAAACCACACTGAAGCTGATTTTAACCGTACAAAAGCAGGTACAAAGATTCAAGTAAATAATTTTTAAAATGAGCAAATATATCTATATTGTGTCATTGCTTCATCTTTTTAGCCACAGGCAGTAATGCAGAGAAGGAACAGGGTAAAATATAGTACATATCACTTTTACTGTAATTATATAAGGATGCTTATATACTTATTTCTAATTACTTCCTTCGTTATGCGTTGTGAATAACAAAACATCCTGAAATAATTACGTCAAAGGTCTTTTGATAAAAAAAGGCTTGCAAAGCAACTAAAAGTTTATTAAATTAAATTCCACAGTTCTAATGAAATTAGAATGGGAAAATGTTTGAAAAAGTAGAGAATACAGTACAGTAATACGAGAGGGTGTTGTATAGCCATGTATTTCCAACAAATAGAAAATACAGGAGCTGACAGCAATTTCTAAGAGTGCTAAAGCCAGCCTTTCTGAATCTGGAGCCATCTGGGATTATGAAAAACAGTCCAGTATATCTGGAAAGGACCAAGCTGGAGATCATAACGTGTTGGGGATTATGAGAGATGAAAACTAATACTTCTCAAGGGCACCAAACTGGGGAAGGTTGGTTAATGCAAACCTGAATTACAGAATGTATAAATTAGAAGGGGCCTTGCGATCATCTAATCTAACCCTTGCTTAGTGTAGAAAACTGTGACATCCTGATGCCACCCTTTTGAAAAACCCCAGTGTGGGAAAATCTACCACTCTTCTAGATATGTAGATAGCTCCATGGCTCAACAGCTCTTACTCTCATAATTTGCAGCCTGAATTGCTTTTAATTGCAACCTATTGGTCCTTCTCCCACTCTCCATTTCTACAAATAGATCCACTTCTCTCCTGTCCAACTACCCCTTCTCAATGCGTTGACTGCAATCATATCCGCCTAGGCATCTGTTTTCTAAACCTGCACAGCCCCTTTAAGCATTCTTCATCAAGTATGATTTTCTGGCCCCCTTTCACCCTGACTCTTTTCCTCTGAACCCATTCAAACATCCCCATATTTCTTTGGCCCAGAGCTGGACGCAATACTCCAAGGGTGGTTGAATCAGCAGAGTCATAGTGACACTATTACCTCTCACGAGGCAGGTGCAACACTTCTGCTAACGTTGGCCAAGAGTTCACTGGCCTTTCTACTGCTGCATCACAGAGCTTGCTCATGTTCAGCTGGTACCCCTAGATCCTTCTCACACACAACCACCAAGCCAGCTCTCCTCAGTCTGTACTATGCATTTAATTTTGTCCTCTAAGATATTAGCTATTTCCCTTAGCCTGATGTCATCTGCAGATACTATAAACATCTCTTCCGTTCTATCCTCTAGGTTGTTTATGAAGAGGTTGAATAACACTATGCCAGGGATGGAGCCCTGGGGGGCCTCATGAGATATTTCTCTCCAGGACGATGCGGAGCCAATTCAGTGAAATATAGATTACTATGATGCACTGTAAAAAACAAATGGTTGGGCCACATCTCCCACATATATATTACCTAAGACTAGACCCATAAATTGCATCAAGCCAGTGTTTGCTTACTCATGGTTGACTAAACCAAGATTGGTTGTTTGCACATGCTAAATGATAAACCATGGCTTCCAAACCTCATTAGCTGGATTTACAGTATATAACATGCAACTTGGCATGTTGCATAAACCCAATCAGAACCTAGGAGCTGGAAAGTCCATGATGATTCTATTATCATCATTGCTGTCATGAACAGTTTACAGACATGCAAGCTTCAGCTGAACCGAAATTGTATTATAACTTGATTCCACCGTTTCCCTCTGTGTGAATGTGCATGGGTGTGTACAAACTTGCTTTAGTATCCAAATGAGCTGGATACTAAACTGTCTTTCCTCAAGCTAGAGCTCTGCAGGTAATCCTAGCACATCTGGAAGGTGTGTTTTGTGTGGAGAAGAATATGACCCAAAAACGTGTTAGCCATTTAAGATACCACAATATTATGCTGCAACTGACTTGCACACTCCGCTTCAGAAACTGCTCAACTCCAGCGTCTTGCACATGGATTCCGTACTAGCCACATACAAAGAGCAGGTCACCCAAGCCCTTGGAAATCCTACGGAGAAAAAAGGGCTTGGTGCCTTTAAAAAAAGATAACCACCCACCCAGTTGCACGCCTTTCCCACACCAAGCAAACAAAAGGAGATCAGGAAGTGGTGGAGGGCACAAAACCTCACATGGCTTTGAAGTCAAAACGATCAGGTGGAAGATCTCAGCAAATAGCAATTTCACTTCCTTGAAAATAGGTCTCTCCCCACTCCGCTCCGACATGGGGGGAACTCTTTGCTATTTACTTTCTCTCCATAGGGTAGGACAAGAAGGAACAAATAAATAGAGGATCCGCGGGGACAGAAAGCGTATTAAGGGGGGAAATTAAAACAGAAACGTCTTAACCTGGAAGTCTTTCCAAAGGGGATGGCATGACCCGAACACGTTCAATAACATTTTTTTTTCCTGGTTATGGAGACCTTTGGAACAGGAACAAAACAGAAATGAAACCAACCACCGTTAGGAATAACTTTGTTTTTGCTTTGAGCAGGGCGTTTGGAACGCACCAGGTATTTGGCAACAGAATTTGAACGGAGACGCATTAGCGGGGAGGGGGGAAGGGAGGGCGAGCTGCGAGATAAAAGGGGGTGTGTGGAAAGATCATTCGGAAAAGCGGGGAATGGACGAAGTTTTGTCGCTTGGTTTGTTTTAAATATTGCTGACCTAAGAACAGCTCTACCGAGCAGGTCTAAACGGTAAAATGCAACGTCTCCTGGCCATTTCTAGCGCGCTCTGCAGCCGGGGGCGGTGGGGGGGAGAGAAGCGCTTGCAAGCCAGCACGTCACGATGCCGGCGCGCTACCTTAGAGATAAATCGCCCGGGGTGGGGGATGAAACCCAAGTGCAAATCTGCGCCCCCTTATCGCCTAGAAAGTGCCCCCTCCGGACCCTCTCCTTTCTGCCGGGTTTCCATATTCCCCTTGAAGAGCGCAACCGCCGCTGCTTTTAATCCACGGCCGGTCGCAGTTTTGTTGGGGGTGGGGGGCGGAAGGAGGGGTGCCTTTTTCTCCCCAAGCCTGGGTTTTCAAGATCGTCTTTCTCGGCTCTACGTAACGCCCTCTCCAAAGCGGACGCCATATTTTGTGTTGCTGATGTCGACATAGAGAAACGTAGACATTTTTTTTTTAAAAAAGAGACCTTGGCGTCCTCTCTCTCTTGCAGCCCCTTCCCCCTCAAAAACTTGCGATCGATACGGTTTGTAGAAGACGAGAAAGAGAAAGCATTCGCCCCCCCCCATGCACGCATTTTCTTTTGCCCCAATTCGAATTCTATTCTCTTGCTTTCGGTCTTGGTTTCCTTATACGCCCCTCCTCTTTCCAACTGAAGTCTTAACAAAAACGGGAGGTTTTTCTTGACGGGGAGGGGGGAAAAGTTAGGTTGAAGTGGGTTGCTCGGTGGACTAGCTCAGGACGAGGAGCCGGAGCACCGAAGTCCGTGTGGCAAAAGACTATCCAGTCTGGCTTTGCAAGGCATCCGCGCTTCCGATTAAGGGTGCTGGTGCTGCTGCGCTTATTATTTTATTTATTTATTTATTTATTTATTTATTGTGTGTGTTTTTAAAGAAGGGCGGGCGGGCGAGAGGAGGGAGGGAGGGAGGGAGGGCGAAGTTTCCCTTACCTGCGATCAAAGCTTTGGAACGCTGAGACGCAGAACTTTCCCCCGAATGGAACTCTCGGTGCGCGTTCTAGAACGCCGAGGAGACGGTCCAGGACTTTTACTCAAACAAATCACCCCCCTCTAAGAAAAAGACATACAGTAGGATTTAAAAAAAAAAAATTAAAAAAAAATCTCTCCGATCGGTGGTGGTGATCTACACCAAAACCCACATGATCTCTTACGTCAGCTTGCGTATTTGCATACGATACAATCCACAGCTCCTCTATCAGGGTCCCTGGATTTGCTGGAAAGTTTTTGACGCGAAAATTCGACCGCGAACTCTTCGCCGGGGGGGTCAGCGAGTCCCTTAAAGTAGCGTCATCTTCCCCCCACTGATTAGATACTCTTCCTTCTTTTAATCCGTTTTTTGTTATCTCTTAATGGGAATATTTGTGTCATTACTGTACTCTTAACTTTAATCGAACGTAATAAGCAGTATTAAGTTTGCCACAGAGATAAAATTGCCGTTGATACGGATAAATCTTCACCTAGACATCGATGCTATGTATCTCGGGTACCGTCTCTTGCATTCCTGGATATCTAGTTAAGTCTTCTACTTGGGAGTAATTCTTGCTAAGTAAAGTTTGTCCCCGGACACGCCCCCCCTTTCCTTAAGAGTAGAACACCGTGGGTTTTAGGCTGGATGGAGCTTTACTTCTTTCACCTCCCACTTAATCCAGGAGGGTTTACTCTCAAGTAAGTTAGCAGGGACCGTTGAATCCTGAAGTCCGATGCTGGGCACATTTACCCGAAAGAGCCAGCAGAAAGAGTGTTGGTGTAAAAAGGAGGAATGCAATGTTTTGTTAACTGTCGCGCGCGTATGGAGGCAGTGCACCGATGCATTTCCCCCGGAACCCCCCGCCCCTCTCGTGTAATGCTTCAGTACGGCAAAAGGCTGAGTCTTTGGATCCTGACCATTTTTAAAAACCTCTGCCCTCATTTCCAAATGCAACCGGGGGGGGGGGGGGGTTGCGCGCGCACCTGCGGGCACACACGCTCCGGAACGCTCAATCGGAGGTTGAATCTTTGGTTAAAAAAAAGTTTCACGGCCGAAACTTGCCAGGGGGTGAAGAATGCCTGGAGTTGGCCTCGCAAATCAGCCCCCGAGTCCGGAAGGCGGAGTCGTGCAACTGCAGCTTCCAATTAGCTTCATGGAGATCAATCGTACGGTATAATTCAGCGTGTGCCGGTTTTGAGAAATCCCTTTTCTCTGCGTCTTTCATGGTCTTGATTTTACAGCCCACTATATCTTGTCTTCCCTGCCACCGGCCCTGATATCTGTCGCTCCTGTTAAATATTGGGACGTGGGCGAGAGGGGATCTTAAAAGTGTTGCATCCTTTCCTGTTTAGATGGGAGTGGGCCCCTCTGATTCTCTCTATCAATACCAGTGACAGCTTTGTGATGCCAGGAAAGCAACTCCATTTATTTTCCAATTCATAACTGGCATCCACGCAGACTCCTTTCAAGTAAGTCTCTAGGGATTGTTGGGAGTCGGGCAGCATATAAATGTAATACATTATTATTAGGGATGTTGTAAATTGATTTAAAGTAGCAACCGAGGAAAGTAGGGTACTGAGCGAAGTGCCTTTTCTGCCTGTTCCAAGCGGCTGGAGTGGATCAGGATCACACTGACCCGTGGCCTAACCATGTCCTATGAATAAAGCACCGCTGGCTGAGTTCTCCCTACTCATGGTTATGAAAGATAATTTATGAACCATAATACCCCATGTTCTCACCACACCTTAAACCAAACCATTTACAGTACTGCTTGGCCGGGTTTGTTTGAACTGAGGCTGCCTGAAAATGCAAACTTGGGGCAGGTTCTGGGGTGTGTGTGAAACCGGGTACCCTGTCTCCTTTCAGGCAGAAGACCTGTGCTGGACCCACTTAAGCAAACCCCAGAGCATCCATTAAAAGTTTGAATTGACAGGACTTATGGATGGGCCAGTTGGAGATCCAGATTTAGAAGCTCGGAATACGCGCTCTGCTTCCCTTTCCTTGCTTCGGTGTAATGCTGGAGGTTGTGCGGGGAGGGGGGAGCAGGCGGCCAACCTCTGAGCGCTGCGCTCTCAGCTTTCCTGCGCGCAAAAGCGGGCGTGTGACTGAGATGTTAGATAAACTGTCGCTCGCAGCCTCGCAGGAGGGAGCCTGGGCATATTCTCTCTCCAGAAAGAAGCACGGGCAGACTTTCTCCAGCACTGCTCCTTTCGGGATGGGTTTTGCCCTTTCCTCCGCCTCTTTGTGACTTTTCGGGGGGGGGGGTCACGCCTCCTGCGTAGGGCGCGGAAGCGAACACACGTTCTCGCTTTAACTGTTGTACAGGTGTATGGGTGGATAGGTCTAATTTGCTTCGTCATAAGTCGAATCAATGAATCCACTTTGTGAGGGATCCGGCAGTTGACGGTTCATGATTGTGAGACCGATGACTTCTCTCTGGCTTTGAACACCCTCCCTCTCCCCACTCCCCCTCTCCCTGCAGCATCTAACCAACTCTGGAAAAAAACTAAGTAGGGTCAGATCTGGTTAAGACTTGGATGGGAAATTATCTGGGAATCTCACATCTATAGCAGGGTTCCTCAACCTTGGCAACTTTAAGAGGGGTGGACTTCAATTTCCAGAATTCCCCAGCCAGTTGGCTGGGGAATTCTGGAAGTTAAAGTCCACCCCCCTTAAAGTTGCCAAGGTTGAGGAACCCTGATCTATAGGCTAGACTAGGGGGTTAAAAAATGGGACGAAAGCAACAGCAAACCACACTTTTCACTTTTAGGATAAGCGAGGTTATGCAAAGTGTAGGAAAGGCATAAGAAATAGTAAGCCAGAGAAATTAGAGGCAAGAGATAAAGAAATGGAGCTAAAACTAGTTCCCAGTCACATCGTTACACCTCTCCACAATTTTCTACCCTTGCCAGCCACCCTTCCATCACATGCACACCCCAGCTGATACATTGCCTTTCGTTCTTTAAACTTCTCCGCTCTGTCAAAGCATGACTTTCAGTCTTCCTCTCCATACATTTACTCCGTCTTCACGTTTTTGTTTTGTGATTTGATACTCATTCATGCCCTCTCCATGACCAAACCACCTTAATGAACTTCTTGTATCGGTCCCTCACTTTTGTATTCAGCCCACGTTTGTTCAAAATCCATTTGTTCTTCCTCCTATCTTGTTTTTGTCCCACACAGTTCTTCCACTGCATCCAGCTTTTATGTTTCTCCCAATATACCCAGCTCTCACTTCCATATAACAAAAGGGACATAACCAGCCATTTTCACTTTCTTTCATATTCATGTCCTTTTTTGACTACCTACTGTTTTTCTCCACGATTTGCACATCTTAAAATGCCTTCATCCAGGATTCCTCAACCTTGGCAACTTTAAGATGGGTGGGGAATTCTGGGAGTTGAAGTCCACCTGTCTTAAAGTTGCCAAGGTTGAGGAACCCTGCCTTCATCCATTTTCCTATCTTTATTCAACATTCTACCAAAGTTTATTTACTCTAGTTTTTGCCACACATATATAACTTGCTACTAGAGGTAGTCCCTGGGTCAAGAACGTCGGGTTTACGAATTACCCATAGGTAAGAATGGAGCCTGTTGTAGCAAAATTCAAGTTAAATAGACAGTGAATTGAATTAAATGCACAATGGTTTGAGTTAATTACACAATACTACTTATAGAGTATTATACAATAATACTATTCCAGCTTACATGCAAATTCGACTGAAGGACAGACCTTGGGAACGGAACTCATTCTTAAACTGGGGACTACCTGTATTCACTCAAATTTCCCTGACAAACTCAACTACCTTTGTTTTTTGATACTTTAATTTTCAGGTACATATTACTTGTTGCATCATACAATCTTTCTAACACTTTCTGCAAATCATCTAGTTTTCAGCCAACGACCCTGTATTGCCTGCATACACAACTATGTCCCCAACCTCTAACATCCTCTTAACATCTAATGCCTAATACCTTTAACATCTCCTCAAGCATTCCTTACATGTTTATTCATAAATACATTAAACAACCAAGTGAACATCACATACCTCTTGCTTTATTCCTTGCTCAGTGAAGATCCATTCACTAAGCATTCCATCTATTCTCACACCTTACTTCTATCACACAGTGCTTTTAACAAATACAGCAACCAACCTTCAACTTAGACTTTTAACTTTCTATCCTTCATGTCTATTCACTTCATCATATAGTTTCTTTAATTCAACCAACTCACAATGAAGTTTCTTTTTCACATTCATATCTTTCTCCAAAAAACCCAAAAAATCAAACCAAAGCAAAAATTCTGTACATCTGCCCAGCATAAAAGCCACTCTGTATTTCCCAGTTGTTTTTCACTGTCACCTCTTGAACCTTTTCCATCAGAACCATGCCAAACACCTTCCCAGGGACACTTAACAAACTAATCCCCCTCCCAAACTAATCCCTGTAGTTTTGCATTCATTCTTGATATCTTTCCCTTTGATGAAGGGAACAGTAATGACCATTGTCAAGCGTATGCAGTTTCCATACATATGTTATAGAAGTTGGGCAGCCCCTGCATAAACAAACTTTTTAACATTTCTCCAGGTATACCATCTACGTCTGCAGACTTATTCTTTTTTTAAACATTCTCACAGCATTTATGACTCCCCCCCCCTTTTTTTTGGACACTCATATTTACAACCTTTGTTTCAATTCCTCTCTTGGACCTGTCCCTATCGTTTCCTTACAAACCTCTAATGTAATCCTTCCAGCATTCCCTCACTTCATTTCATCCCCTTTATTTTTAATTCTACTTTTTCTGTTGCAGGCTTCTTGTTGAGCTCTCTTCATCAACTTCCCCAATTTTTTTTTTTTTTAAATTTCCATCAGAATCACTCTGTATTTTCTTGGCCTTGTTCAACCTTAACCATTCCTTGCTCTCTTTGACAATGTTCTTTGCAAAACCCTTTTTCTCTCCTCAGCAGGGCTTTTCAGACTGTGGATTGGATCTCCCGAGGAGACGTGAACAACTTTGGTGGAGGGTTGCCAGAAATTCTTTTTTAAAACCAAATCAGGCTTGTTCAGGCAAAATGGGGGTGTTGTGGCAACCCTGGCCTTTGATGTTGAGATGGCCTCCTTAAACCCACAGTGGGCAACTGCTGTTCGCAAAGCTTCAGAACCCCTATGACATATTAATTAAAATGTAAATATTAGAAGTGGTACCTTTATTTTTGCCCCGTCCTTAACACCAATGAAATCATTAGTTTTATTCAAGGGGAGCTATCACACCAATTCATTTGTCATTTGCCAGTCTTAGGTATTGCAAAGGTCGAGAACTACTGCGGGGTGTCAGGCAGGTCTACGGCCGTAATCAAGATTTGATTGATTGACTGCTGTATGCACATTATGCAAGACCTCTCTCTCCTCCTCATTTTTTTGCAGCAGTTATTGTCTTTATTAATTTTCCTCTCCCGAGCCTCTTTCACTTAATTCCAGCACGCATTCTTGTTCATAATTTTCATTAGTGTAACCTGTAGCCTCTTCCTTCTCACTCTGCACCAGAGCATCTTACACAGCCTCTGTCTACATCCTGTTTATTCTGTAGAGCAGGGTTCCTCAACCTTGGCAGCTTTAAGACGGGTGGACTTCAACTCCCAGAATTCCCCAGCTGGCTTGCAATTAAAAAATTATTCCCAGCCTCCCAGTTGGGGAATTCTGGGAGTTGAAGTCCACCCATCTTAAAGTTGCCAAGGTTGAGGAACCCTGCTGTAGAGAGAGTAATTTATCTTTTTTTAAAATATAAATATATATTTATATATTTATATTTATATATTTATTTAATACAGGACTTGTATGTTCTTTTCCCGCCCTTCTTTCCTTTAATTCCATATCCATTTCCCCTCCAAATCCACCCTTGACACATTCATAAATTCTTTAACATTATCCTTTTCTAATTCTCTCAATCTTTTATCATAAACTTATAATTTTTTAATTGCAAGCCGTCCAGAGTCACCCTCTGGGGGAGATGAGCGGCATATAAATTCAATAATAAATAAATAAATAAAATAAACAATCAAAGCAGTCATGCTTCTAAATGTACATTTATCCCTTTCCCAGATGCATGTACATATGAACAGACATGCTGAAACAGGGTTCTTCTAAGCAGATATCCACCACGGAGTCATCATTTTCAATCATTTTTTCTATACTCTCTCTTCTCGTTCCCATCCATCCATTCATGCCACCTAGCAAAATATTTTTTTTTCTCCTGAATTGCTTTCATTCACAAAGTTGCACAGTTTTCCCGAAATCCATCCCTGTTTTTTCCACGATCAGCAATCGCTTTAGTAAACCATACAACTATTGTTAACTTACTGATTCCTATTTTCCTACAAAACCATAAAACCACAGTTCATGCTTTCCGACATACAGGTAGTCCTTGATTTACAATCACAAATGGGACCAGAATTTTCATCACTAAACAATGCGGTTGTAAAGCGAGATGTCACATGACCGCATTGCTTAGCGACCGCAATCCCGGCAATTTCCCTTGCCGTCATTAAGTGAATTTCACTGGTCGTTGGCCGAGGACCCATCAAATCCAAGCCATTCCGGGCTTGGTCCCTCCCCGCTGTAAGGTAAGGGACTGCCTCCAACTTGCCCCACCCGCCTAACTCCCCCACATCTCTGCCCCTTTGGCCACTCTTACACCTTAGCCCAGCCTCCCCAAGCCACCCCAGGAAGTATTTGTTCACTCAGCTGCCTTCTCTCCCAGTTCCCCACCCCAGCATTTTGCCTTTTGCACCCAGCCCCCACAGCCGAAGCAGAAGCGCCTCCCTGCCTTTGCTCTCTCCTTTTCGGACCCAGATTCTCCAGCGGACTTTTCCTACACATGGCTCCTTGAGCCATTGGAAAGGGGCATACTTTTGCCGGCTTTGCGCAAAGGGGTAATAATAATAATAATGCTCCTTTGCGCAAAGCCAGCAAAAGTAAGCCCCTTTGCAGGTGGTTTCTCCAGTGAACAATTCCTACACGTGGCTCCCTGAACAAACTCCTGGCCTTTTCACACTGGGCGAAACTGCTTTGGAGAAAACCATTGGGAGAAACCGCTTGCAAAGGGGCTTGCTTCCATTGCCTTCAAGTAAAGGGGCTTCTTGGCGTGAAGGGCCAGGCTGGGCATGCCTCATCAGCAGCGGGAGTAAGAAGATGACAAGGTGAGCTGGGGCAGCAGAGCTCAGGGCAGCAGGGGTCTTGGAGTGCAGGGTGGCGAGGGTGACTGCGGCTGGGGCTAGGCTGGGGCAGCTGTGGCTTCCTGGGGCATGGCAAGCTGTGTGGTTCTGGGGCTGCTTGTTGCCCTGCAAGGCGGGGTGCACGGCGGCCAAAAGGGCAGAGATGGGGAGGAGATATGTGGGTGGGGGGAGTTGAAGCACCCCTGTGGTCATAAGTGTGGGTGGGCTGCCAAACGCCCGAATTTTGATCACGTGACTGTGGAGGTGCTGCAATGGCCATAACTTCAGGTACTGGTCGTATGTCACTTTTTTCAGCACTGTCATAATTTTGAATGGTCACTGAACGAATGATCATAAGTCGAGGACTACCTGTACGCTTGAGCTCTTTATGCCTTAATATAGTTTTTGGGCTGGGTTTACTGTGCTTTATCTGCCTAGCTATTACCATTTCTAAACTGTGGCTTAAAGGTTTGCCATGTTGTGCAAACCAACCAGTAGTTCAGTAAACCATGGCTCAGCCAGCTTAGTTCAATATTAGGTATGAAGCAGATTCCAAACTGCAGCTAGAGAGGTATTTATCCATCCCAAGTTTAATTGAATGGCCAGCAGGATCTCTAATAATAAATTGGGAAAAAATAATGGCTTGAGTGACCGAGTGGTTATCATAATGTGCCACATAAAACTTGGCACATTTTAAAAGAGTATAAATAATCCGTAACTGGTGACAGTACCTAGACTTTGGCTGACCTTGGAGAAGACAAGGAGGGTCAAATGAGAGAGCTGGGTCTTAGTCGGATGGGAGAGTCTCAGGAAATTGTTAGGCTAACTTCTGGGAAGTTGGGAAGAATCACTGGGAAAAAGGCAGCCACAATGCATTTCTAACTGCTGCCAAGAAAGCAACGTGTCCTTGCTCACGCAGTCACTAGGAGTCAAGCTGGAAGCAACGGCATCTTTATCCGTAGTACAAATAAATATTAATGTTAGTAGTCTGACACAGATCCGAATAAATGTTACCTCTGAGTATATGCAGTTAGGCTTCCATGGCAAAATGCCTACATCTTTCATCGGTGATGAATGAACTCAGCAACTATGATTCTTACCTCTAAATCTCAGTTCCCTAATAATGCTTTAATTGTTTTTCAACTGTGCCGAGAGCAAGCCTTTTATGGTTTCAGATGGCTACCATAGTTTGATGCCCTTCTGGCTTTTAACATATAACAGTTCTGTTCAGCGGAGGCTGTTTCACACTTGCTTATCTTCACCGAGCTTTAAAATTATCCTATTTTCTGTTTTGCATTTGATTTTATAATATCAGGCTACGTGCTGCGAGAAACACAGCAACGGTTTAAATGGGTAAAGGTAATTAAAGGGTGCCTCTTGGAATAATTAATAGTTTAGTTGCACTATACTTGTAAATCATAAAAGGTTTGGAATTCAGACAGAATTTTTTAAATAGTACACTTCAAGCTTCTCAAATTGGTTTGTGAACTCTATTTAGGGTTACTCTGCTGTCCCATTTTCTGTCATTCCCAAACAACATGTTTTTCAGATTTTTTTTTCTAGACTGAATTAGGAACGTTCCAGTCCTAGTTAAGGAAATAAAGTCCAGATGCAGTCAGTTCATGCTTTGTAATGATAAAGAAGTGGAATTGTTGCCCTATATTGTTTAATTCAGTGTTTCTCAACCTTGGCAACTTTAAGATGCGTGGACTTCGACTCCCAGAATTGAATTCTGGGAGTCGAAGTCCACGCATCTTAAAGTTGCCAAAGTTGAGAAACACTGGTTTAATTGATGCTATGATGGAACAGCTGTTAGGATCACTTCTTAATCATTAGATGATATCACCAAAATAATGCAAAGAAGCCCTTGAGTTGAGCTCTACCCCTGGTGACCTCAGCAGGTGATATTATGGTGATGTCAGCCCTTCAAGGTAGTCCAGACCAGAAGCACAACAATGAATACTACCTCTATCTTTATTGTAAGATTATATTAACAGAATCTTGCAAGTCTAAATGCATTTCTTCCCTCCTTTCCTTTTATTCTCTGGAAAGCTAGGTAGGGTCCCTTCTGAAACATTTCCCACTCCCTCCCTCCTTCTGTGGGCTGACGTCTCTTTTACATGCAGGTTGCCTAGTCTGCAGCTCTTCCTCCTGTCTCCCAAGGTGATTCCCACATAGTGTTGCAGATAAGTTCCACATAGACATCACTGTGCAAGCTTCTCCTTTACATGCCTTTATTATGATGCTCTTGGGGAGCAGGGCTTGCATAGTGATGCTGTTGATTATGTTCAGATATCACAAAAGCACATCTTGTTCCTTGCTTCCTGGCAGAAAATGGGCCCGCCAATCACTGGCTTGTTTTCTGCTGGTAATTGTCTGGGTTTTGCGAGTAAGGAATAATTAAACACTTATTCTTTTTTTTTTTTTTTTTGCTGCCCTGTGCTTGGATTAAAAAAAAATGAAAATGGGGGGAATCAAATCGTGTCAGGTAGCAACAGGAAAGGTCTGGTTTGTCACTGCCTTCTTCCTGGATCTTTGCCAATTTCCCAGTCTCAAGCACTAAGACTAACTCTTCTTTAAAATAACCTAAGGGGAGATCAGAGCCATTTGCGTTTACTCAGCAGCAATGAGGATCAGAATAATAATTTTGTGCTTGGAGGACATAGGGCATGTAAAAATGATTTTCTTTCTCTCTTCCTGCCCTGCCAGGTTCTGACAGTAAGTATTTCTAATCAGTATTTTTGCCTACTTTGGCTACAATGCTATTGCATTTCTCAAGGTTGTGTTTCAGGAAAGGATCAAGTGTTTTTAAAGAAAAGCCAATATAGGTAGTCCTCGCTTAACGACCACAATTGGGACCAGAATTCAGATCACTAAGCGATGTGGTTGTTAAGCGAATCATCATGTGACCGGACCTGATTTTACGACCTTTATATGGCAGTCATTAAGTGAATCATCCCCACTGATTTTGCTTGCTGGACTTTTTGGATTGGGGGTGTCTTCTATGAAATCTGGACTCAGATTCCAGTAACACAGTCATCCTTACTCAAAGGCTGTTCTTAGGAATTTGTCTCTTATATATTCCAAAAATGGAGAAATCTGCTGTGTAAACTCTGAATAAGAAACTAGCCACCCTATTCTAGCCTAGAAAATTGGGTGAGTAACTGGTGTTCAGTAGAAAATAAAACCAAAATTAGATCTCTGCCTGAAAAAACTTTACACGAATAGGAGAATAAGCATCTTCAAGGTGCCTCAAGGACCTGTCCAAAAACACATTGAACTTGGTCATTGAATTAAGCTATTCTCCAGGTTGCATATATTGAAATATAAACTAATCAAAAGACCTCCGTTCATCCAACAGACTAACCTACAATTGCCCCAGCCATGTTTAAAAGCAACCAAAGTTAGCATATGATGATGATATAGATAACAATTTATTAAACTTGTATGCTAGCCAACTCCTAATGACTCTGGGTGCCTCACAACAATCAAAGAAATTACAATAAAATCCATAAGAAATTTGGCAAACCCACCAGGCCAGATGGAATGAAGTGAGGGGTCTCTTTCTCCCTCGCCAAAGGCCTGGGTGAAAAGCCACATCTTCACAGCCCTTCTGAATAGCAGCAGAGTAGGGGTCATCCAGATCTCAGGGGAACCTTGTTCCAGAAGGAAGCTGCAAGTTATGAAACTAACTCACTGTCATAGACCAGGTGAACCCAGCCTTGGAAAACAAGATTGTTGACTGATGGTTACAAGATGGGTGTACGGGGGAAATTGTTCATGGTTCTGTTGACTTCGATGATGATTGAATCCTGTTCTCTGCTGGCTTTCTCACTTCCCATCCTGCTGTGATATCTGAATGTCATATAGGAAGCATTTCCATAACAACACAGGGGGATGTGATAAACACAAAATGATGATTTTGCTGCAGGTCCAGGCAGTCAAAATCAGGAAGGAAGAAAATAAGAGTTTTGTTTTTCTTGTTAGCCTCTCTTTCATCCAGACTCACGTTCTGTGGGGCAGATTTTGTTTTTAAAAGCCAATATAATATCAGCACCTGTTAGAATAGGTGCATAATCAAGGTTTACAGTAACATGTTAAAAAAAAACCTGGCCTCATGATGGTCTTAGAGCATATATCTATAGTATATATCTTCTAGCATTCCCTACTCCTCTGTAATTTTGTTTTGTTTTGTTTTATGGACATATCCTGAGACCCCCAAAGGCCAACATCTAACAGGACAAAGTATATTGTATATAGAAATAAACTGAAGATGTAGAAATCTCTTTGGAGATGGTGGTTTGCAAACTTAACCCATCCATCCTTGATTGCAGTTAGTTTTTCTTGCACAGTGGATTTTATTGCCTACAGTCCAATACAGAGTTACAGCACAATCGTGTTTCTAATGGGATGTGTGCATTGGGGGGAGGGGAGAACCATCTTAGTCTGCATGTTAGTGCTGAATTTATTACAACATAAGCTTTTATGGATTTTTCCACTTAATCAGGATGCATAAATGTGAATCTGGAATAGAGTACCGTATTTTTCTGTTAATAAGACGCCCCCATGTATAAGACGACCCCCACTTTTCCAACCCAAAATTAAGAAATCAATATTTTAAAGATAAGGCAGAACACTGTTTATTTAGTAATTAGGTAACATTTACATGATATGCTCAGTGGGAGGAGGTCCAAACTGTCTCTCTGCAGCTCTATTTCCATGCTCTTTTGCATAACTGATTACATTCAGTTTGAATTTTGCAGAGTAAGATATTCACTTATTTATTTTTTTATTTTCTGACATCTTTATGGGCTCAGAATGCTCTGACGTTACCGGTCCCTGTCACATCTGCACACTGCCTACACGCTCTCCACCTCCAACGAGATGTGTTCCAATTGGTTTGTTCAGCATCAGCTGACGTCAGTTACATAAGGCTCGTATTTGGAGGAAGTCTGTTTGCAGAGACAAGCTATTGGCAGTTTCACTCGTGATTGGAGGCTCATGATTGGAGGAAGCCTGTTTGCAGAGACAAAGTATGGGCAGTTTTGCAACCGCGCGGTTCTCTCCTCGGCTGACTTCCTTGCATAACATGACCTTCAATTTTTAGTGTAACGATTTTAGAAAAAAGTATCATCTTATACACGGAAAAATACGGTATTTATAATTCTGGGATGAGGGGGAAGAATTGTAAACAGTGCAGTTAGAGGGAAATGGAATGCAGAAGATAGAGATGGTGCTAATTAACCTGAAAGTGGCCATTCACAGAACAGTTGTTGAGTACAGGTAGTTCTTGCTTAGTGATTGCCTCATTTAGCAACCATTCGCAGTTACGATAGTGCTGAAGAAGTAACTTTGGCATCAATCCTTGCATTTACGACCTTCACAGGTCTGTAAAGCAAAGGAAAGCTGAAGTAAGATCATAAGTCGTGATTTTACTTAGTGACCTCTTTGCTTAATAACCGAGTTGCCTGTCCCAATGGTGGCTGCTAAACGAGGACTACCTGTATGAATTATGCTTGCAGCAGTAAACAGATTAACCCATAGAAGCTATGTTCTCAAGACATAATGAATCATAGAATAGCCAACCACATTTTATCTGGGTGTGTTATGTGACCCCAGTCCTGGTGATTAGGTTTTGTGTATCATGCGTGCCTATAAACATCCGTTAATTGAGTAAACCATGCTTCAGTTAACTATGGATGAATATGTCATTCAGATCCAAATCTAATGTGATATAAACATCTGTATAACAAAGTAATGCTGTAGAAATAGCCAAGGGGGAAAAAACAATTATGATGGGAGAAGGTTTCAAAGCCGTAAACTGTCACTTAACTGCCATAGCTGTATTTTGCTCGTGGTAAGTATGCAATTAAGCCTGGTACATCTTTTGATTGTTCCTCAATCACTGTACTGACAATTCAGTGCTTCAGTCAAAACAGAATATTCATCTAAACGGATCAACAGCCTCCTTCTTGTCTAGAGAAAACCCTGTCTTGTGTTTCAACTCATAATTAAAATAAAGAATAAACAAAGATGCTAATAAATGGATGTCTGAGAGCAGTCCTGAATTCCCAAGAATCTTAAGAAGTGGATCCTGTAAATCTTAGTTTATTATCACTCAGCAGTTCTCAGACATGGTTCAAAACACTTGATAATTCTTAAGGGTGATGGCAAAGCATTTTCCTGTACCATGCCATGCCTTGTAGTACTGTCGCAACACAAATCCATTTTGTTCTACATGTGTTTTGTTGATTAGTTTCATATTCCATCACAAAATACAGTGCAGCAGTCTTAAGAGAGTATTACGTCTTTTTAGAAAAACATACTGCCTTTTTTTGCAAATTTGACAATGTCACATGTTTTTTTCAGGAAAAGAAAACCATGTGCTTGAATAAGAACGTAAGATTTGTTACCTATGAATCAGGCTCTTGTTTAATTTGGTGTCTGCATCAGGGCTGTGCAACTTCTGTCTTCCAAAAGTAGAACCAAAGCCTAGGAGAGTTTTGGGACTAAAAGATGAAATAAGTGTATCTGCAAGGCTTAATATACCCATTTTGTCCCTTAAAGCCCCTCAATTCCCATATTTTTGGCCCAACCACCAACAGGAGTCAGAAGCGGGAGGGTGGTGGGTTGCTTAAGACTAGTAAGCTGTATTTTGCACCCCTGAATTACACGAATTAGAAGAAACTCTCTAGGGTTCAGACTAGACTAGCTTTTCCCACCTCTGTCTGGGGAAACCAGGAATTAAACCTGACACCTTCTGTGTGCAACACAGAAGTTCAACCATTAGCTATAGCCCTTTCTTTCATCCTGGAAACCATGGTGATTATTCTCTAGAGCAGGGCTCCCTGAAGGGTCAATATTGACCCCAAGGGTCGATGGGACTATCCAAGGGGTTGATGTTATTATTTGTAGTACTATTAGTTAAAGTAGCATTTATTAAATTATTTTCATATAATAAATGTTTGGTGGGGGTCGATGAACAATCTGAAACTTCATGAAGGGGACCCTGCTCTACAGCATCCGGTTTTTGCAGTGGTCGCCACGCCCTTTCTTCAAGATCATCTCTGTGGCTCTCCACACTAAGTCATTCATATGTACCCTTTGGCCACTTCCCAATAAATGCAAGGCTATCAATATCTCATGCACATTTGCTTTTCTGAAATTGTCTTCTCCTTTAAAATAAATCTCAAAAGCACACTCTCTTTTCTTGAATTAAATGGGGCTGAACAGGAAAAACATCAGGTGCCTTTTTCTGTCCTGTAATTTGATTGCCCCTTTAGATATGGCTACCTAAGGTGGGAGAAACAAGGAGCCCCCTCCCCCACTGGTAGGCCCTCCTTTGGTTTATTGTATCAGAAATGCCAGTCTGATTGATTGATTGACTAATTATGTGCCATCAAGTCATTTTTGACTCCTAGCGACCACACAGATAGATTTTCTCCACGACATGACGATCTATCCCTAACCTGATCATTCAGGTCTTCCAATGGTGCCCCCATTGCCACCGTAACTGAGTCCATCCACCTCATGTCAGTCTATGGAAGCCAAAATCCAGAAATTCAGTTACAGATCTCAAAGTATTGATTTTAGAACAAAGGACCTTTACCAGCACAATTGAATGGGAACAAGCTGTGCTTACAGACCTGAAAAGGTTTCAGGTTATGCTACCTCAAGGACACTGGGTTCTAATAGAAGAGAATACCTGTAGCTCAGGGTGGAACATCATCAGATGTTCCTTAGTTCAGTAATGAAATGTCTGCAAGCAAACAACCAAGCTCAGAGAGCACCAAGATCTTCACACAGTGGGTTCTTCATACTTTATAACTGTTAATTGATAGATGCTTGTAATCTGCCTCCCAAGGACCCCCCTCTGCATAACTATCCTGTCTCTCCCTCCTCTTGCCCCCTGCCTTACTCTGTTTAAATCCCCCATCGGTCAAGCCACTCCATGCATCTGATGAAGTGATCTGTAGCTCACAAAAGCTTATTGCCTCAAATAAAACTGTTAGGCTCAGAAGGTGCTACCAGAAGCTTTCCAAACTTAGGTTTACTGCTCACCCTACATGCTGGCTCTTAAATTCAAACAAGAGAAAGAAAAAAGAAAAAAAGCAAGACACAGTCGCTAATATCTTTTGTCATTGTGTTTCCTTGTACTTTGGATTTCTAACAGCAAAGCAAGCTTCATGCTTATGAAATCACGGTTGTTAGAAGAGATTGATTAATTTCTCATGCTCATGTGTTCCTCACTCTAAGGCCAGAGATGGGAAAGTTCCTTAGCAAAATATATGCTTGCTTTTAAATAAATGAAAAGCAGCTATAATTGATTACAAGAGTGTGTGGGTGTTTTTCTTAAAAAACTGATACTAACATTTTAAAGAAACTGGACAAAATGTAGGCATGTCTTTCTTTTAAATTAAAGCTGCAATTTCATATGCTTATGTAGAAGGAAGGGTGGTTGAACTTGGTCATACTTCTGAGAAGATTGTGCTGTATGTAAAATAATATTTATTTAGATATCTTTGCATCTCCAAGGTTCACTGTAGGTTTTTGTATCCTGATCCCATTTTTGCCTTTCAATTACCCTGTGAGGTAAGCTTAGGAGACTGAGGGTATTCAGTTGTATAACACAGGATTTTTTAATTAGGTTGTGGGAAGGCCAACAAAATCAGTTTTGGAGGGAAATTTTAGATCCCTATCTATTACTATATTCATATTGCAGAGGAAGTTAAAATATAATTTGTTTTTGGCTTAGCTTAGCATGGTCCGGGAACCCAGTCACTGGTAAATGGTCGTCATGCGCGTCATAATAACATGGTCTGTTAAAATCATGCAGCTGTTTGTAGGATGTCATGGCATAGATCACATTGTGCCCCCTTGCCCACACCAGACAATTATGGTGGATCTGATCATGATTAAACAAGCCATGCCTTAGTGCAATAGAACTGTCGTTCTCTGTTCACAAGCGTGTAACTGTCACACAGACAGTTACATGAGATCTTAACTGATTCATCGAAAGTGCTTTTCTGACAAATCACTTTATTCTGATGTAGCCTAACAGGTTCCCTAGAGGTCTGATAGCCTTCTGAAATGTGTTTTATTCCTGAGTAAGTAGCACCCTGTAACGATATGTTCAGACCCTGAGTGACACTCACACACTGACCCACAAACGTACCCTCTCTTATCAGTTAAAAGAATATCCTCCTTATCATTTTAGACAGAAGCCATGGGTAAAAGATTGGAAACATCTCTGCCAGAGCAGTCTGGGAGATAAATTGGATCTGAAAGTGAAAGCAATCCAGTTGCTGAGTTTTTTGTGACCTTTTTTATTCTATTTCAATTACTCTTGTTGGGGGGAAAAAAACCTGGAGAAATTTGGTTTCTGTTGAAGCTATCCAGATCTATTAAGCTCTTTCATGTGTACAGTGGTTGGGTTTGCATGACAGATACTGTATACCCAGTCATTTAAGGACTTAACAATTGCAGTGGAGAAGGTGTTAGACTGGCACCAAGGAGACTCAGGGTCTAGAGCAGTGTTTTTCAAACTTGGCAACTTGAAGATGTGTGGACGTCAACTCCCAGAATTCCCCAGCCAGCATGAATTCTGGGAATTGAAGTCCATACAACTTAAAGTTGCCAAGTTTGAAAAACACTGCTGTAGAGCCTCCTTAGCCACAGAAACTCACCAGATGTCCAGGCCAGTTACTCCCTTTCAGCCCAACTTACATCACAGCTATTCCTGTCCAGATTTTGTTTCAAAGCAGTAAATGTACAATATCTCATATGGCATTCCTCTGCATTCTGGAATGGACTCAGTTATGGCTCACATGGGCGCAAAATCTGATTCATAACCAAGTTAGGATTTGCGAAACACGGTGGCAAATTAAATAATTTAATTTGTCGATCTGTTATTTATAACTTACTATGAATTTTGTAGTTAAAAATAACTAGAGAGGTTTGAAGGAAGCACTTAAGCAGTTGAACATGGTTCACAGGAATCTCACCTAATGTTCTCATCTAAAAAGTCTGCAGCTTGAAGACTAGAGTCTTCATGCAGGCTTGTTACACAGCTGAAGGTAGTAGTGCCTTAATGTCTAAACAACTGTGCCAAGCACGTGCCAAGGAGCATTTCCTCCAGGACTTAACATCCAGATCCAAAGCTTCACTTGTATCTGGAAAAGAAAGAAAAAAATAGGGAGCAGGGCTACACAGGGAAAGGTAAGTGGAAGGAAACCTGGAATTTCAACAGCATATATTTGCATGCAGAAGTTTGCAGGTTGCATCCGGAACTCAGTTTTGAAACTTGATGACTATTTTTAAAATTTCAAGCAACCTTCTCCATCCTGGCGCTTTCCAGATATGTTGGGACTACAATTCCCATTGACCCCAGCCAGTTGGATCAGAGGGGGTGGGCAAAGGTTGCCAGGCCAATAGTTCTGGAGGTAACAGATTAGCAAAAACAACCCAGAAGGAGTGTCCAAAACCAACTTGTAGCAACCAAGGGAGACACACCATAAAAGGCACATGGTATGAAGGAGCATTTGTGAGGGCTGTTGCAATGACAACAACACTTTGTCAACTTGGGTTGGAAATTGCTCACCTGCAGCAGAGAAATGTGTCAACAGCTTTAAGTAGACATGATGGGGATGTCAGGAATTGCAAATTGTGTATCCTGTTCCTTTTTCTTCCACCACTAGATGGCACAACATTCATTTAAAAATGAAAGCTCCCCCCCCCCCTCCTTATTTTTTTTAAGCTGCAAAAAGCATCTTGAAGTGCTGTGAGTTTGGCTATTTTCCTACTGGTGATTTACAACATTTTGGGTTGCCTGACCGGTGTTGAGATGATGTAAAGCTTGTCTTCATTACTGTTATATCAGCACAATTGATGAGTGCCCTTGTTACAGGGGCCAATAGCTTAATTAGCAGCCTGAGATCAAATACGCCTTATTTTGAGCACATCTCCCTTTTTTCCCCATGTCTTTCTGAACTTCACGGGTAATAATAAAAGCTTGAATTGTTCTTTGTCCATAAACTTCCTGGCAATTTGTCTGTTCCTGGACGGCGTAGCAGTTTTCCTAAAGGAGCTGGTCATGGCCTGGGTGCCCTCCTAGACCAGTGTTTTTCAAACTTGGCAACTTTAAGATGTATGGACTTCAACTCCTAGAATTCTGCTGGCTGGGGAATTCTGGGAGTTGAAGTTCACACATCTTAAAGTTGCCAAGTTTGAAAAACACTGGTCTAGACTCACAACTCCTGCTGGATAGGCAGAGAAGGATACAACTAGAGTAGGCCTTTCCTTAGCTTTGTCTGATGTGCCCAGTTGCAGCCTTTGCTGGGGAGAGAAGCCCTGGTGACAAGAACTCTTTCATTTTGTTGCGCAGAGTGCAGCAAAAGTCCCATAAATCCTGCTCTCAGGAAAATTACACATCAGCATGAGAGCTTGCAAAATGCAATGTCCATATTGTGTTCTCCAAAGAAAATCCAGTCAGAAAATATAAACTAACTGGTCTTTATTGATAAAAATGCAAAACTTCACAAAATACAAGTTGCATACAAAATATAGAATATAACAAAGACTTCTTCTCATATTAGCTTCCAAGACTTATCACTGCAAAGCCTCTAGCTAAAAAAAACACTTCCAGAGAAGAGGTTCACTACTTGGTTACTAGTTAGGACTACATAACCCATAAAAACCTACATGGTTAACTGAACAAAGTAAAACACACTCTCTAACTTACTGGGCATTTCACTCCCATATATTGCTAGGATAACACCCCCATTGCATAACTAACACACACACATACAGTAGGTGGCAGTGAAAATCATAACAACATCACAAGATACTTTGTAATCTCAACACTTGTTTTGTATAGCTAAACGGGATGACCTTCTTCCCATGAGAAGATCCTGATACATTTCTCACCTGGAGTATAGATTACTGCAATGCATTCTACGTAGGGCTGTCCTTGGAGACTTTTTGCAAGCTATAAGGGATGCAAATTGCAGCAGCCTGCCTTGTGCTGGGTGACAGCCGCTATGCACACATAAGCCCAGGGTGGCAAGATCTGTGTTGGCTACTAGTAGTATCCTTCCGATCGCTAGTTTTGACTTCTAGAGCTTGATCTGGTTTGGTGCCAGTTACTTCCAGGACTGTCTCCTTCAAATAGAACCTACCTGTCTGGTTTGCACATCCCAACTAGGTATGTTGAAGGGAGACCTACATGGGTTCATTGGAGGGTGGATCAAGGAATCAGTGTTGTCACCCAGGGCCCCAACCCTCCAGGATAGCCCCCCACCCTACCCCAAGATATGGATCCCAGTTATTCAGAAAGGCAGTAAAGACTGAATTGTTTTCACCGCCTTTAATACTTAAATTTAAAAGTGGGAGAGGTTGCCATGCAATTTTTGCAATCGTTATTTTTGTTCTTTATTTTTCCTCCCTTGGTGGTTGTCACACTAGCAATTCTTAATACGTCCTGCAAACTGTCATAAGCCTGTGGGAGTTGGCTGTATAAAAGAATTAGGGTGCTGCCTGGGGGTAATGGACATTGTGGCCAACACATTTGGAGGGCACCAGTTGAGAGCAAGCTGCTTTAGCAAAGGAATCTTGTTACCCATGATGCAAAAGAGACTTGTTATCACCTCATTCACTTGCCAGAGCAAAGGAGAAATGATCAGAGGTCTGCTCCAAATGAAGTCTTGAAGTTGAGTTCCTCTGCATTTCTTCCCTAGGACATCGCTGCCTCTGTGCCTACAATGTGCTAAAGGAGTGATGATGAACATTACAGGTCTGGAAGTTACTGTGGATGATCTGAAGGGATACCTAACATTTCCCCAGGGTTGTATATCACAAGACATGGGTGAATGCATGGAGGTGGACAAGCCCTCCATCCTTTATTGATCTTTCAACTGAGGAGATGTCTGCAAAACTTCAGGGTCCTATGAAACCCTAACAGAAAGCCAGCATTACTGTTGGGAAGGACAGCAGGTAGTCCTTTTTGCACACTGGGGAAATACTTGAAGACAGATTTGCTGCTGGAAGATGTAGGGGACTAATAAGTTTTTGGAGAAAAAGGCGGTCTACAGTGACTTATCATCTCCAGCATCAGAGACAGTAAGGTTCTGAGAACCAGTTGCTGGGGAGCACCCAAGTGGAGTGATGCTATTGCACATTTAGTTTCCAAGAGTATTTCCTGGTGATACTTGCCTGGCCACTCTAGGGGGAAAACGCTAGATAAATGAGAATGGAGAAATATGACAAATAGATAATGCTTCAGTCTGATTCTCTTTTGTTCTTCAGTGTCTTCTGTTAGAGGCATTGGCTGTACAGCAAAACTGCAATTTGTTGGACCTTGCTACAATGGACTTTGCAAACAATGGACCAAATTCCATGGCAGTTTACATCTTTTGCATAATGAGATCATTGCACAAATGTCATAAATATTTGCCTCTTGCCACTTGCACAAAGATGTCATTACCCAATGATACCATTCTCATCACTCCATTATGCGAATGACATGTGATGCAAATGACATCATTAGTACCACTGGCATGATGCCAACATCATACAATGGGATAAAATTCCCTCAATAATTTAGCCTCCAATTTTATAAATTACAGAACTCTCTTCTCCCCATTTAGTCCATTAGGACAAATTCCTATATTCACATGCCATGCTAGTCAACGGCATTTTAGCCTAACCCATGGCACAAATCCATTCTGTATAGTTAGTTTATACTTTAGAGGGTACTGTGAATGCAGAAACTAGGTCGAGGAACCCATAGTTTAATTAAACATGGGTAGGCATGCCATTAAGCACTTCTCACTGGCTGTGTTCTCATAGCACGTTTAACCTGGTTAGAAAATTAACAATTTTCTGGATTATACATAAATTATCAAATGACCTGAGATCACCCAATACGTTAAGCCACCTCCTCCCATCTCTAAGCCAGGTGAAAATTCATCAAGTTTAATATGTTGTACAAATGCAGCCACTAGAGTTGATGTATCATTGATCGGTTAAAGTATATTGTATGAACGCAGACGTTAGGTATGCTGTAGCTGTGTTTTAACAGATGATCATAGTGCTGGTGGTCAGAATAAAGATGGAAGCAATAAAGGAAAAACAAGGACGGATTATAATGATGACAACATTGTCTGGATTAGATTCCACCCTCACCAATAAAAATCCATGGAGTGACTCAGGATGATTGTATGACAAAGGACTCTCTTCAAAAACACCCACCAGACAAGTTTTATCAGCAAGAGATTTAGTGTTCCTGTTCCCATAACATGCTTAATTGGGTCAATTAATCCCATCCTTTAACTACAGGGAGTTACAGTTAACCTAAAACAGACCCAGTGATGCACAAGGTCAAACTACTTCCACCCAGTTGTATGGAAAGAACACCACAAAAGGGAGTAATGAAAGTCTAAAATTTGGCCTGGATTACTGCAATGTGCTCTACAAGGGGCTGCCTTTGAAGACCACTTGGAAGCTATAGCAGAACAAAGCAGTGTGAATAGTTAAGGGTCTGGCAGGGAGACACTGTGACGAAAGCTGTACTAGTTATCAGTGGGCTTCCAGGTATAATTTCAGGTATCAGTGGTCACCTAGCGCACCTTCTATGGCACAGGCCTGGGATCTTTGTGGGACTGTCTCTGATTGTCTCTCCTCATGCCACAAGGTCTTACAGTGTCAGTGTGTTCCAGGTTCCATCAATAAAACAATGCCATCATCTAGGGCAGTGTTTCTCAACCTTGGCAGCTTGAAGATGTATGGACTTCAACTCCCAGAATTCCCCAGCCAGCATGGCTGGCTGGGGAATTCTGAGAGTTGAAGTCCACATATCTTCAAGTTGCCAAGGTTGAGAAATACTGCTCTAGGGCATGGAAAGCATGCTTTTCTATTGCCATACCTGCCCTATGGAACAGCATCCTCCTGACCCTGCCAGCTTGCTTTTATTTTTGTTTACCCACACACACATACAATTTTTATTAAAGATTTTTTTTTAAAAGGAGGATAAAAACTAATGCAAACTAATATAAAGTAAGAAGAAAAAAGACATCAAAGAAAATGCTAAAAGCGCAAGAAAGGGAAAAAAGTAAAAGAAAAATAGAAAAGAAAAAAAGATACAAAGAAATAGCTTCCTATTCTTCTTCCTATCTTCTTTATAGCAGTATAAGTACAATTATAAACTGACCTCTTACTCTATGGTTACAACATAACTCTCTTCTTTCTATAATATATTTTGCCTGATCATCAAAACCATAAATCATATGTTCATTTTTTTTCTGTTTCACGCAAAAAGTCTATAAGGGGTTTCCAGCCAGCAATAAACGTGGATATTGTCTTTTCTCTGATCAAAGAAGTACCCTGCCAGTTTTTCATCTGGCCTTTAAGATGTGGTTTGTTTGTTCGGTTTCTTCCCCAAGCCTTGGGCCAGGATGCTGCATAAACCTGAGTGTGCTTCAGAGTTAATTGTCCCCAGAATGTTTCGTTTTTGTTGAAATTTCATATTGCACTTACCAGGTGAAATGTTCTTTTGCATTTACACAAGCTCTCCAGAGTCACGTAGTAAGTGGGTGGTCTAAAACATGGAAGAAAGAAGCAACAAACTGGATCAATGAAACCGCATGGGCCTACAGAACAGCAAAACTGCACCCCACTAGGAGTTTTCTGCAACACCCCGTAGCAGCCACCTGCTCTGCCGAAGAGGTCAACATTTATCCCCTTTATCAGTTAACATTTGAATGAAGAAGTGGCTTGATGCACCAGCCTGCAGTCCAGGGTTCAAGAACGCCTCAAACTGTAGAAGCCACGCTGGTGTCGTACTGATATCTCAATGTCACTAAGCAAGTGACATGAGCAACGCAATTTGCAGCAAGCGGCCTTAGGGAATTTGACACTGTGGGGTATTTGGTGAACTCATGAGGAGGTCCAACACAGAGTAAATTCCATGAACCATCAAGATTTGTACAAGCTGCCGTCAAATAGATACAATAGGCACACAGCACCAGAAAAATGGCAACCACACATTTTGTTTCTCCCTCTGGCACAATTGAATGCCTTTCCAATTTCAACGAGACCATTTATTCATATGTGGGCTCACTCCGTATGAACACATGGCAGTGTGAAATAAAAAACTGAAATTATCAAATCAGAAAAACAGAATAGTACAGAAATAATCATCCTGAAAACTGTCAAAACCTTTCAGAAGTGATTACTGTATAGCTAGAAATAGTACAAATATTAGGCATACTGCTGGCAGATCACGGAGGATAATTTTCCCTGAAAGGTGATTATGGACAAATCAATTAAATTCATATATGATTCTGGACTAAAACAACATTTCATATAAATCCAATCCAGATATTTTGTTTTGATACTGTATATATTTATTGTTTGCTGATGATAAACACCCTTGTTTGTCTGGGGACAAGCACCATTAGAACGATAAGAATATAATGAGGTTGGGTGTAGAGTGAATATAAATAAGACACGATAGAATGTTGAGGCTGCGTTGACAAGTCCTTCAAGAAAGATATCATCTTCTGGAATGGTTTCTGACCAGAACTTCCTCCATGAGAATTGATCAGCGACATGGTGAAGTGGATAGATCAAGTGTCTTTCCTGCCTGTTCCCAGAACTTCCTACTTATCAGTAGGATAAGAGAAAAAGGCCCTAAGTTTGGATCAGTGTTTCCTGCAAACAAGGAGAACTTGATGCTAGGGGAAAAAACGGCCCGACTATCAAACGAAATTCCTGCAGTTAGCCCTTTAAAAGAAGCTTCAGGAACTTGCTTTAGGAATAGGTTCTTTAAGAGAGTTCATGTATCGACTTCTGCTTTTGGAGTCTTTACCTCTCATAGGCAAGTGCCTTGCTGCGTTAAGCATCATAATTTGCCAGTACAAAGATAACACATTTGGCATAGCTTAAAAAATTAATTGTATAGAGAATGTATAGTTAAAAAAAGGAAAAGAAAAGAAGACTTTGAGTCAAGATTGACTCCTGGAGATGGCATCTGTGTGCTTTTCTTCATAGTGTTATGGATTGCCAATGCTTTCTTTTGGGATGTTGCTTCCAGTTTCCCAGTCTGGCCTTAGAATTCTCAGGTGGTCCCCCATCAGGTCCAATGATGTTTAGCTTCTGAAATCAGGTAAAGTTGACTAGGTGCAACTACCAGTTAAAACAAAGGATGTTGTTTCAGTAGGCTTACTTACTACATCAAGACATATTTAGAGTACAGCACCTTTGTTAGAGTTGGTTTCAAGGTTTGGCTTCATCTGGAGCCACAGAGAAACAGAGAACCAGTGACTGCTTATGGACAATACTGATGACAGTTGCTGAAATGCCTCCTAACTCCTGTTTGCTTTCTTTCTCTTTATTGGTGTACCTGTCTCTTGGCCCAGGGCTGCTCGACTTTTTTACCTGTGCTCATTCTCTCTGCCCTTTGCCTCCCTTGAGGTAGTCTGATGTAAGTACATGAGTCGCAGGTTGTGTGCCATGATGTCATGACACATTTCATTATTTAGCACCTTGCCCTTCTATGGACTCCAGCCACTCTTAGCCTTTGTCCAGTCATTCTTGGCTTTTCTCCCACCCAGTCTTGGTCAGCCTCTAAGAGATGATGCCTCTGGAAGAAAAAAACAATCCATTCTTGCCCTGGGAAATATCCATCTAACGTAACCATTCAGATACCTGCTGCCTCCACTGTCAAGACATTGTGGAAGTGTCTTTACTGCTTTCTGTTCACCAAAATCTCTCCAGAGAGTCTAAAATGTGTTTAAGAGTAAGATCTCCCATGAGAATAAACTCACTGTGTAGTGCTGACCACTATGACATGAAGCTATCAGAAAATTGGTTACATACTTCATATTCTATCCCAGAAAACTTCTGGAAACTATAGTTTTCAGAATGTGGAATGCAATAGACAGCATTCCCACAGTTTTTGCGTAGTTTGTTGTTTGCCAAAGGAAGAATTCCTTTGGTGAATTGATCTGAATTAATTTCTCATGCATCTTTAACTAGGCAACTTCCCCTGTGGATAGAAATGTTTAGCCTTTTTGTAACTGATGGCAGCAGAAGCCAACTTCTGATAAAGGCTTAGATTTGGGTCTATTGCTGTCCCATTCCCCCCAGATCTGCATTTGTAGTAAGGTTGCAGAGGTCTTGAGAAAAGGGAGGTGTGACCCTCTAGAAAATATCTGAAATTAATAGGGAAATTGCTTTTGTGTGTGAGAGCGAGCGAGCGAGCGAGCTGGATGGTTCTGAGGATTCTGTGACAGTTTTGTACAAAAATCTGTCAGCACAACAGGATCAGAAATAGAACAGAGATACAATTTGTTCAGTGTGCAGAAAATATTTATTTATTGTTCCTGACATGTGCACTCCCAGTACACATTCTGTCTCCCAAAACATATGAGGATAGATCCTAATAAAACATTAGTAACTGAGATGAAGCAGCGTTTGGCATTGGGGGAATAGTCTTCTTAAGGCCCAAACCAAGAAACTCTGGTTACAATTGCCATTTGTACTCTCTGGAAAGTGTGCCTAGTAAAAATCACCAAAGCATTCATCATTGCTTTGGAATGGCACCTGTGCTTTCTCTTTTCCAATGCACTGAGAACACAGCTGGTTTTTGTGAATCTACATGCATACTTTTTAGCTATTTCATTATTTGGGAACATTTTTCATACTGCGTAGTTTTGTATTCATTCGCTGTTCAGTTCAGGCAATTTGGTTAATTCAGATGGCATTGTTTCAATTAAGCCTTGGTTCAGGGTTAGTGTGTTGCGTATGTAGGAAATAGTATAAACCAGGGGTTCTCAAACTGGCCCTCTTGAAATGGCTAACAAACTGTGAAGAATTCTCCAAACTATGGTGGATACAGACATTTTTTAAAACTAGAACTATCTTTAATTGAGTTTGGATAAGTGTGCTGTATTCAGACAGTCCAAATGTGGAACTCTTTGAAAAGGTGGAGTTACAGATAGGAAAGGTAACTCCGTGGCACAGATTTTGGAGAAAATAGCTACCAGAAAGTGATTCTGCACAGTAATACAGAGATGGAAATGGAGAGGCACAGAGACTGCATTCACATCATATGGATAGCAGGTTACTAAATTAACCCACTGAGCATGAATGAATCAAAAGTTTGGAGTCACACAACATACTGAACTATATAAAAAAATGCTAGCCAAGTACAATCTGAACAAACTGAACAAACTCCCTTATGATTTAAGGGAGGAAAGACAGTATACGCCTAAAGAGACTGGAAGAAACAGGCTTGCCTCATGTTAATGTTGAAAGGTAATAGTTTGAAGCTCACAAAACTTTTGTTCCAGGGGAGGATGAAAGTTTTGAAACTGAATGTTTTCAGATTGGATTTCAAGAATCCATTCTTTGAAGAGACCAGCAAAAATCATATTGAAGGCAATTTACTTGGAATATCAGAGTTGTAATATATTGGATTATGGGACTACTAGAGCATCTCTACACTAATAGTCCCATAATCCAATATTTGGAAAGAGTTCATGGCTTGATGTTTCAACTAAATGTTGTGGGATATTCAAACATAAAACTAACCATACGTTACCTCTGGGCTGCTGACAAATGCTCTGGTGGCATTCCTCCCCACCACTGTATTTGTATTTAAATAGCAATAGTTATTTTAAAATGTGTATCTATACATAGAATTTGTGTGTGCGTGCCTTCAAGGATGCGGCCTTCAAGTCAGCCCTGACTCTTGGCCTCTGCCTGGATAAGTTCTTGCTTTCTTGGCAACATTTTCTGAAGTGGCTTATTTATTTATTTATATGTCACATTTATAGAGCCGCCCAACTCACACCAAGCAACTCCGGGCAGCTTTTCTTACCACTGCCTTCATCTTACGGCTGAGACAGTGACTGGCCCAAGGTCACCCAGCGGTCTTTGGGTCTAAGGCAGGACTAGGATTCACCTTTTTCTGGTTTTTAGTCTGGTGCCTTTAATCACTACATCCAACTGGATCCATACATATAGATGAACAAAAGCACATTTGTACCCTCTTTCATTCCCTTGCGTCTGATGCCCTTTTTCTTTTCTGCTGGTGCAGAAGTGGCCACAAAATAAATATATTAAATCATTGTCCAGCTGAACTCAGAGGAATTTATTTATTTATTTATCAAATTTATATGGCTGCCCATCTCACAAATGGGGCTCTGGGCCCCATATAATAAAACCAACAGTTAAAACATTCTTGAAAAACCATTAAAAAACCATTCGGCATAAACAGAAACAAGATCATGGGAGAATGTGTCAGAATCTTACACATAATGCAACCATTAATCGTGAATTAATACAAATTAATCTTGTTAAGTGGCATTGCGAAGTTAGGATTGTAACTTGAGCTGTTCTGCACTAATCAGGCCTCACCTTAGGTACAGTGTCCAGTTCTGGGAAACATACTTGAAGGATTCAGATGATCTCATAGGGGTTATGAGAGAGGTCATGAGGATGAGATTGGAAGTACTGGGTTTGTTTAAATTTGAGAAGTCCGAAGGAGGATGTAATAGCAATTTTCAGGCACCTGAAAAGTTCTCATGGAGAAGAAGGTCATGATCTGTTTCTTATCATCCCCAAGTGTGGGACAAGACACAGAATAAAGGTCTTAAAGGCCAATTCCAGTTAAATGTTAGGAAAAACTTGGTGACAGTAAGAGCAGCTTGATAGTGGAGTCAACTGTATAAGGGAGATGCACTCCCTTTAAAGTGTTTTAATTTGGATTCCTTTAGTGAGCAAGAGATTAAAGATGGAAACGTTCTACATATCTGTGTGACCATTCTTGACAACAGGAATCTGTTGTCCTTGAGCAAGGATCGGTGAAGCAGTTGCTATAACTACTTCTGCTGCAGAGAGAAAGGAGATTTATTTATAGGAAATACATTATGGGGATAAGCAAAGGCTAGCACCCAGTTAACTACCTCCTAGCAGGAGGCAAATCAGTAAGTGTGTGTGCCATGTGGTGTCTGCCTGGGAAGAAAGACAGAAGGAAGTGATCTCAGATTAGGGAGCTCTTAGATAAGGCAGGCAGGCAGGCAGAGTGACAGACAGAGAGGGGGCACAGAGTAATAATTTAATTTTCTATTCTCACCCAACTGCCCCCTTGTGCTCAATAGGCCATGATGTACTAAAGAGTTAGTGCCATTGAATTTGCACCATTGGATGTGATGGTCCAAACCAGTGTTGCTCAAACTCAGCAACTTGAAGATGCTGGAAGGGGAATTCTGGGAATTGAAGTCCACACATCTTCAAGTTGAGGAACACTGGTCTACGTAGTCCATTTCAACTGTATGATATGTATATGGAGACAAACGGCATGCCTTCTCCTTCTGGTGTGGTCCTCTAAGAATTCAAAAGTGGGGTGGGCAATATCTGTGTAACCTTGAAGTCAGGTTGTTATGACTACGCTCCCTGAAATGGTAATTTGAGTGCAAATTGAGCCAAGAAATTGAGTGATGTTCAGCTCAAACTGATAAAACTGTTGAATTCTCTCTTTTGGGGTCTTGGATGAATGAAGTTTAACTAGCTTTTAAAAAAAAGTTAATGGGAAACACATCCATGGAGCCCTCATTCTCACTACAAACGTCAGGCCAGAAGCCAAACAAAATACTACTTGGGGTTTTCTCAGCTTTCTCAGTGTGTTTTTACATTTCCCCCCCTCTCAAATGCTAGTCTGGAGGCATACTTCTGCTGCTCAGCAGGAGGGGGAAGAGTTTAAATGAAATATTATATTTGGTTCTCCTTTAAATAACAGCCAAGTTAAGTGCATGAGATATAACGGTGGTTTCCCAATTGTGTTTTAGGGGACTCTTAGATTTCTCAATGGGAAGATCAGTCAATAAGCTAAGATTCCCTAAAAGATAAATTACCTGCTATGAGTTCTCCACGGCGGCACGATGTGGTTTTATGTATCATGATACAAGAGGAGACCTAACCTGTCCAGTGCAGTATTTGCACTGGCTATAGGTTCTTATAACCCTCAGAATTCTCCATAGGATATGCAGGTGATGTTCTAGCAAGCACAATGGCTACTATTCCATTTGCATTTGACTATAAAATTATCATTTTCTCCATTTTCAAATCACTACACATATTAGGGCCTGTCCCTACAGTCAAGTTACAAGGCTACCCATTAGTGCTCTGCACCAGTTCAGATTTGAAGGGCAAAAATCTGATCTGCAGCACAGGGAGGTGTTCACGTGGCACCTGTCAGAAGCACCTTAAATCAGGTGTGTCTTTTCCTGGGTTTGCAAGGCTGCTTCCCACAGCTGCAGTGCAATTCCAGGAAAAGATGCACTTGGATTAAGGTATCCCTGACAGGTGCTACCTGTGTACCCAAGTGTGCTCTGAACCACATTTTGCCTTCAAATCTGGATTGAGGCTCAGCCATGCTATGTACTCACCCTTGAGTGGCCAGAAAACAATACCAGCAGGCAGATAGGCTGTCCTCATTGCTAACCCCCATCCTCAATGGCAGGTGCTCCAGGTTCAGCAGCACAGTTAGTCTAAGACTAGTTAAAGACCTGTGTGTCTTCATCAAACCAATCCTTTTCCTTAGCATATTATGCGAATGCAACCATTATCAGACTGAATTCTGGTGAACTTCTCATAGTGGACATAACAAGAGGAAAAGAAGGATGTAGTTGGCTGAGCTTAAAGTGTCTTATCTGTGCAATACTAAACCATGATTCTCTCTATAGATTAACTATATCCCACACTTCTCATCTTTCGCTAACTGATATCCGCCAGATTTCCAGCAAGACCATGGTGGCTGGAAATTCTGGAAGCTTCGCACTGGATTTGAGAAGGTTGGTTTTTACAAACTCAACACTTGCCATGGTGTCTGTTTCCTCATAACACTGGCAGTAGAAGCCTTTCTGAACCACCTCTGAATTTGGGGTGGGAGGTGTTGTTTTGGAGTAGAATTCCTCCTTCTTGAGGGTAAGGTTCCAGTCAATGGGGACAGGAAGAGGTTGAGACCAAGCCCCCCACCCCCCAGTTACCCTTTCCCCACTCCTAGTCAGCATCTATGTAAGACCATTGGGAGAAGTCATCCATCAGCGGAGGGTCAGACATCACTATGCCGATGGTACCTAGTTCTACATTACAACCTGAGGTCAAACAGGTGATGCAGTTGAGACCCTGTCCTGGTGCCTGGAAGCTGTTAGGGTCTGGGTGAACAGAATAAATCTTAACCAACAAGGTGGAATGGCTGTAGGTCAGGAAGCCATCTGCTTCCTGGGATATTCCATCCACAGTTTTGGATGGGCTTGCAGTTCCCTCTTTGGAACAGTTTTGTAATCTGGAAGTCTTCTTAAGTCACAGTTCCTTATCAACAAGCAGGTGGCAGAAGTGGCAAGGAGTGCCTTGCACAACCACTAATTGGCAACAAAATATGCCAAGAACTTCAACAACTGCCATCTAGTAGTCATCTGAATTTATGCAGCCTGGATCTGGTTGCTCTAGTTCTGGTCAGACTTTTGGGTCAAGTTCAAAATCCTGGTGAAATGTTTTGGGAATGAGAAAGCAGACCTTTAAAGAAACTTCTACCTGCCTTGTTAATGGCAAGCTAACCCCCTAAATGCCTGTTTTGAAAAGCTTTACAATTGGTCGTTGTTGTTTTTTTTCTTGCTTTCTCCTTCAGCTGAAAAAGAAATCGGATTGTACCAGTAGAGGGAGCTTTCATCTTGCAAATCTCAGGAAGGACAATTTTTAAAAAGGGAGGCCTAAAGTCAATAAGCATCTTGATGCAAAGATGGGGTCAGACCTGTAAGCTAGCCCAAAGTCTTGGCAGGATAGCCAAAGAATAGGCAGCTTGTCTGAACCAGCCTGGGCCATGCCATTTAATCAGAAAAAAATGGGGGAGGGATAAAGAAAAGGTAGGGGGGCACTTCCCTTAGCCCCTCAACCTCAGCTCTGGTGGTGGCCTTCCTTAATGGACCATAGTTCCCAGGAGTCCTAGCCAATAATGAAGGATGCTAAGAACGATAACTTAGCAACATCTGGAAATCCACCCAATCCTGTTCCTGAGCTTGCCACCTGTTCTGTATTTCAAGGAATTGTTCTTTATTTAGGATTAAAATGTTTTCAAACGAAGAAGGAATACAGTTTCCTTCTGTGGAGACTGGAGAGTGCATAAACGCAACAAAAACGTAGTTTTATTTTCACCTGCTACCTCGATGATGATGTAGCTTTTGGTTTAAGTGATTCATAAGGAGAACCTCTGAACACTCAGTAAGATCATTCATCTTAGTGACTGGCTTTGTGGCTTTGTTATGTTAAGTTCAGTGGGACTTTATTCGGGTGCTGTACGTTAATTCTCGAAACAACTTAGAAAGAGGGGGATATAGCTATGTCAGATAAACACATGTTTTACATTGCTGTGTATTGGAATAAAGTATTAGTCATGTTCTGACACTTATATTCTAGAATTCTATTTTAAACCTTTCAAGAGGTCCCTTCTTTTCAAATGGCAAACCTGATCATGGGGGGTGGGGGTGGGCATTGATCTAAGGCTGCGCTGGAAATTCAGAAATGTCATGAGATTTCTAATGAACCATCTTGAGTGCAGGTCTCACCTCATTTTCAAGTTATTAACTGACTTTAGGAAAAGTGCTGCTGTTTCCTTAGCCTATTTCTCCTGCCTGCAGTAGGAAAGTAATTATATCAAGGAAAAGTGACCTTTTTTGTGACTAGAATCTTCTCCCACCATGAACCTGTCATTAAACTTACGTATTTAATATGCAGGGGAGGGTCATCTCCTGTTTGGCCCCCAGGCTATGGAATGTACTCCACTAAGGAGGTGTGTTTTGGACCCCCCCCTCCCCCCAGGATTTAGGAAAATGACCAAACTCCATCTCTTTCACTATGTCTGAGTTGCTAGTTGAACCAAATTTTGATTTTGATTTTAACAGTACCGGGTTTTAAATTTGGCTTGACTTTAATCTTTATTTTTATTCTTACATTTTATAATTTGTATTTTTCATTGAGCAAACTGCTTTGAGTATCCTACAGACAGAAAAGCAAGATATAAGTTGAATAAATAAAAATATAAAATATTTAAAAATAATTAACAATATTCTCAAACTTGAGGGGATTAAGGGCATGGCAGAGACTTAGTTATAACCCTTAATTATGAAAGGTTGATGATGATGATTTTGCTTTTGTTTCCTTTTGGGGGGGGGGATGAGTTTTTTTTTAAAAGAAACTGAAATTGTTGTGTTAACTAAGTTGTAAGAGGGCAGGGATGCGGTGGCGCAGCGGCTTAATGACGCTGAAAGTTGCCGGCCAGAAATGGCTGACGCTTCGGCGGTTCGAGTCCAGCCTTCGCGTTAACAGGGTGAACTCCTGTTTCCTCCCCAGCTCCTATCAACCCAACAGGTCGAAAACTCACGTGAGTAGATAAATGGGTACTCTCACTCCGGTGGGAGGAAAAGTGCTGGCAGCGCCTTGCACAGAGAGACGGGACCAGTTGCCGGTGAGCGCGAAACCGCGCTCGCCCGAAAAGGGCGCGAAGCAACGGAAACCCTGCCTCCTGCGCTCGCCAGCTGGGCTCTGCTCTAGGAAGGAGGCTCTGGCAAACCACTTCCGAAAAACAATTGCCTTGAAAACTGCAAGGATTCGTCCAGGCAGTCACTGCAGGGTCAGTAATGACTGAGCGCAGACAAAAAAAAAAAGTTGTAACATTTGTTTTAGCTGTGGGGTTTTTTTTTAAACATGGAAAGTGGTGTGACGATTTTCAGTGGGTGGTTTTGGGGGCAGAAGGCCTTTGCTCTACACAAAAATGGGATGAAAGGACACACCTCTCTTACAAAAGTGCTAAAATGATATCCTTATTACAATTGGAATGAAGGATGTTCGTGTCTCTAAGTTTCAAAATGTTTTTTTCTATATCTGATATTATCTGAACATAAGGAAACCCACATATATCTGTGCTGTGTTTTTTAATACATAACATGGATGTTTCATCATTTTTAATCGGGTGACAAGTATATGTTTTCAGTAATAAACGCTGGAAAAAGTAGCTGAGGACATCTTTTCTTCACCTGACACTCTATAGCCAGAATTCCCTGCCATAACAGTCAAATTCTGGGTAAAGAAGTCAAAGGTAACTGTGATGTGAAGTCTGAAACATCTGGAATTCTGATGCAGGATATAACGGAGGATTATATTTCACATCCTTGTGAAGTGGCAGATTGACTAGAGAATCAGCCCAAACTACTCTCCCAAAATGTGCTGGCCTACGACTTGTATAATTCAGAATTTCAACAAATCATGCTGAATTATGGGACTCGTTGTCAAACTTCTGAGGATTACAGGGTAGGGAAAGTTCTTTTAATCTAAAATGACCCTTGATCTTCAGGAGAAGACCTTTCCCATCACCTATTGGTCACAGTTGCCTTTGAGAAAGAAGAGGGCAGAACCAGGACAAAACCTTAATTTAAATATACTTAATCTGCCCCCACAGCTAGTAAGCATTGGCTTCCTTTTGTCACATTAGAAATCATAATTTGCAGGTAATTTTTGCAGGGGTTTTGGAGTCTACTTCAAAGGCTTTGGGACTTCAAGTTATGTTTTCTGATCTTTTTGTGGGAATGCCTCAGTCTTTCAAATCTAAAGCATCTGCTCATCCAGGGAGGGATGGACTCTTCCCAACAGTAATACTGAAAAGGGCTGAACCTTATCAGAGTTACATTCCTCCATGAGAAGAATTTGTAAGAAAAAACCTAACGAATTCTCCCATCTAGCTTGTATTGCTTGTCTTGTTCCTTCACATGAGGCTTTTTCTTACATGCAGAGGCAGAATATAACCAGCAACAGGGTTGCATCTTCAAATGGGATATATCCCAACATCTCACGTTCTCACCATCAGTGGGCTTCTTCATATATCAGCAGCTAGGACTTTAGCTGGCTGAAGTTCAGGTGCAAATAGACTACCCTACTGGGTTGTTTAACACATGAGCCAGAAAGCCCTCACTCCCAATGCAATAATCTCAAGGAAAATAAGTGACTGTTTGCTCCTTTTAAATTCTTTTTTCAGAATTTAATGTCTGAGTTGGAAGACTGCTTCATTGTACCTAATGGTAGGGCCAGCTCTACAAGACTGAGAAGATGAAGTGAAACATGTTTCACCTGTCCAAAGGATCCATGGCAATTTGAATCTGAAAATTAATATATCAGTTTATTTTATCTATCTATCTATCTATCTATCTATCTATCTATCTATCTATCAAACTTATCCCCGCCCATCTCCCCCCAATGGGGGACTCTGGGCGGCTTACAACAGATTAAAACAATAAATAAATACATAGTTAAAATTGATAAAAAACACACATTTACACAGAGTAAAGGAAGAGGAAAAATCCAGGAGGCCGATGGAAGCAACACCAGGCCTCTAGGGGGCTAGCCAACCCCATATCTGATGACCTCCCTCCCTACTAGTTCCTCTCCCTACTCCCATCCCCATAATTTAAAGAAAAAAAAAAAACCTTAGTTCCTTAAAAATGGGAAGATTGTGGGTCCTGACTTCCCTCTGTAGCAATGGCTGGGGATATTCACTGTTTGGTTTGTGATAGATCTCCAGAACAGCCATTCCTGTTTTGGAAAAAAAATGGATTACAGGTAGTCCTCACTTAATGACCATTCATTCAGCAACCATTCAAAGTGGCTATGGTGCTGAATAAATGGTACTTACATGTGGCAAGCAGCTACCTCACAAAGGGCCAGGCCAGGCATGCCTTGTCAGTGGGAGGAAGAAAATGGCAAAGGGCATCTGGGGGTGCCAGCTGGGGGTGCGGGGATGGTAGAGCACAGGGAGGCAGGGGCAGTGGAGTGCAGGGCAGTGGGGGGGCTGGGGGGTGAGAGTGCAGGGCGGCCAAAGAGCAGAGATGGGAGGAAGATAGGTGGGTGGGGGGAGCTGAAGTGGAGGTGAGTGTGGCAGGGCAGGAGACGTGAGGTCCTCGCCTAATGGCAGTGCTGTTACGTGATGTTTTGCCTAATGACCAGATCACTTAGCAACAGAAATTCTGGTCCCAATTAGGGTCGTTAATGGAGGACTACCTGACCTGTAATAAAACTTATTTGAAATGGTTGAACACAGTGGAGCAGCTTGCCAGAAAATATAAATGACAATCCGAACCACTGAATGGGCCTCAAAAGAAATATTTTCTTCACTTTTGTAAATTATAAATCTTCAGAGCAGAAAACTGGGATGACAGAGGCTGGTTTGCTGGGCAAGTTGTCTCAGCGTTCTGTACTTGGTGTTTATAAGAAGGGATGTTCACACACTGCTGATGTAAATCTTGTTATTATTTTATAGGACAAGTTTATACTCTGCAAGAGTGTAATGGCAAAGCTCTTTCTTGGTTCTGTTTCCATATGGACTTCAACCTCTGGAGGAAAATGCAGGAGGAGAGACATTTACAAAAGGCTTGGGTCTATCCTTGGCCAAGAAAAAAAAACCCTAGAAACTAGAGGGCATTTCTTTAAAAAGGTCTTAAAGGATTGGACCTTGGTTCACTGGAGGCTTGCAAAGGAGATGTTATTAATATGGCGAGAGTTGTGAAGTGCTTCAGATATGAAAGCAGGACAGGGCTTTGGAGCGCATGGGGATGCTCGCGTAGCAGAAGTTTGTGTGTGTGTGTGCCTTTGAGTCAGTATGGACTCCTGGTGACTGCCTGGACAAGTCTTGTAGTTTTCTTGGCAAGATTTTGGAAGTGGTTTGCCCTGGCCTCCTTCCCAGGGCTCAGAGAGGGACTGGCCCAAAGTCACCCAGCTGGCTTCATGCCTAAGGCAGGACTAGAACTCACAGTCTCCCTGTTTCTAGCCTGATGGCTTAACCACTACACCAAACTGCCTCTCTTAGCAGATATTCACAACTCCATAAAGCAACTGCATCTTTGTCTGGTATTGCATGACTGCCCTTTGCAGCTTCAGGGCAACCCTAAGATTGCTTATTTATTAAACTTCTGGTCCACTACAATCTCACGACTCTTGGCAGTTGACACTAGTAAAAATAAAAATACAACACAGCCATGGTGAAAATAAATAAATAAAAATTACACCAAGTATAAAACCATAGTTGCAATCATCCCAGGCGTCACGCATCACTAAAGACCCTTTGGAACAACTCTGTTTTCAATTGTTTCTGGAAGGCCAGAATTATGGGGTGGGGGCAACCACACTCAAGTGGGATGCTATTCCACAGGGTAGGTGTGATGGCAGAAAAATAGCACCTATGGTATGTATCTCATGGAAATAGAAGATTACCAGTTGTTTCTCCCAAGACAAATGAATTGGGTTGTTGATTCCAGCTGTAGGAGGTGGTCCTGAATACATTTCAATGCCAGGCTAAATAGGACAATATAACAATCAGCACCTTAAATTGCACCCAGAAGCTAATTAAAAGCCAGTGCATATCAGGAAGCACAGTGTAATATGTCCATGGTAAGTGCCAACTAATAAATGAACTGCAGCATTCTAGGATTATTGGGGCTTCCAGGTGTCTTCAAGGGCTGCTCTGTGTGAAGTGCACTGTAGTGGTCCCACCACATCCTGATAGGGACATGGGATAACATTGCAAGGGATCTCCTGCACCAAGTAAGGTCACAACTGGTGAACTAGCCAGATCTGGGCAAAGGAACCCTGCCACAGATCCACTTGAGAGACAGCACTGGAGTTGCCAGCGCATCTTGATAAACAAACAGCAACTCCAACGTCCCAGGATTCAACTTCAGCCTAATTTATCACATCTAGACCCAATAGCTTGCAGCTATTTCTAGATGGGATAAATTAGGCTGAAGATACTGAGACACGACAACAACATCTCATGCCTGGCTTGATCTGGTCGGCATACTGATGATATCACACCCCAGAATGATCTCCCCAGGGACTTCATATAGATAATAAAAAAGAAGGGGGGAGAGAGAATTGAAATCTGCAGCATCCCATAAAGAGTACCTGGATGATCTCTCTACCCCGATAACTACCAAATAGAACTGTCCACTAAGGAAGGAGGAGAACCACTGTAAAACACTCCCTTCAATCCCCAACCCTTGCAAATGATCCACAAGGATACCATAGCTGATGGCACTGTAGGTCACCAAGAAGTCTAAAGGATGCACTATCTCCATTTACCAACAGTGGTCATCAAAAAGAATGATCCATGCCATCTCAGTTCCATGCCCAGGCAGAACCTTGACAAGTCCAGATAATCTGTTTCTTTTAGGGTGCTCCATAATTGTTCAGCAGACATAGTTTCAGTAACTTTTCCCTAACAAGAGGAGGTTACAGACAGGATAATAATAATCAAGGATGGCTAGGCCCAGTGAGGGCTTCTTCAGGAGGTAATGTACCATAGCCTCTTTCAAGACTGCCAGCACCTGTCACAAAGTGAGTTCTTAATCTCCTCCTGGAACCAGGCCATCACACTTCTCTTTGCTCTGCAGAGGAGCCAGGAGGGGCATGGATCCAAACAAGTGACCAAAAACACACTAAAGAGTGCCCTAGTGAGCCCCAGAATGACTCCCAGGTAACATGGCAAGCTAATTGAAAAGTCACCATATTCAACTCTCCTCATGAATAGTCAAGAGATTGGTGAATTTGTGCTACTGGTCACAACAGCCAGGCAAGAGATCTACTTGATGCCACCTACCCAGAACAGAGTTGGCTACCCTACATGAGGCTCCTGGCCACCAACCCACTGATGCAGTAAGAGAAGGGAGGAACAGTACATCACCTCTCTTATTGCTAGAGTCTAGACTTGTATCTGAGCCTTGTTTGATATGCCCTGACTATAGCCTGGAACAATAGAGGCAAAGCATGGCAAAGAGCTGATGGTAATGCCTTTCGCATTTGGATCACCGCACAGCTGCTCTGAGGCAAAAACATGGTCTAATGTATGTCTGCTTCCATGAGTTAGCCCAAGACTACTTGGGACAATCCCGTGTTTACCAAGGAGGCCATGAACTCCCAAGTACTTCCCAGGGCATGTAGTTTGAAGCCACTGAAGACTAACAGTCAAGCGGACTTTGACACCTGTCCACAGACCAAGTTGAACAACTTAGGAAGGGATCTTGCAGATCAGCCAGGGGGTGGGTACCCTAGCAGGACCCCAGCTTGTTGTTCTGGCCTAACTTGATGTATAGGCACACACCATTACCTCAGGAACAGAGTTTCTGGTCATAGTCATTGATATCTGTGGTGGGTAGGTGAGTCAAAACAGAGAAGAAGATAGTTGCAGCATTGAAATCAAATTTCTGCCTCTTTTGTGTAATTGTGTATGGCTTTGATTGCAATGTTTTTGTGACTGCCATCTTGTTTGTTTTGACTCCTCCTGCATTTGCTGCTGAATAGAATATCTTTCTACCCCTCTTCTTAGTCCTGGTGTCATGGCTTTGCAATGACCTGAAACCTGAGAGGATAGTTCTCAAGGTGACATTGCCACTCTTGACCAACCAAGTCTTGGTAACAGACATCAGGTCCACATGTTCAATCATCAAATTGTGAATATTCATGGACTTGTGAAATATGGACCTGGCATTTACTATCAAGAGCTTGAGGCTGGATGAACCAGTAGTTTGATCCCTGAGACCCAGGTGTGAGTACACCAAGCCAGAAGTGACGGTTGCTGATCTTCCTGAGCCTCAGGCCCAGCAGAGCAGAGCAAAGAGGAAGACCTGCAAGTTGGTTCTTTTTCTAATCATACCTTTTCTCTGTTGCATGTAATTTTTTTGCCTCTATGGCAGTGTTTTTCAACCTTAGCAACTTTAAGATGTGTGGACTTCAACTCCCAGAATTCCCCAGCCAGCAGGCTGGCTGGGGAATTCTGGGAGTTGAAGTCCACACATCTTAAAGTGGCCAAGGTTGAGAAACACTGCTGTATGGAAACCTTGTGCCTATGTGCTGTGCTAGTCTATGACCGTAACGAAGATTTAATTGATGTCCCTATGTACTCTCAACATTGCTGACCCATGACACTCGTTTTGTAGACATGATTTTATCATTTATTTATTTATATTTCAAATTTGGACACTGCCCATCTCACAAGGAAGTGATGCTGATGAAGACAAGTAGGACTGTGACAAAGGAAGGAATGTTGAAGACAGCCCCAAGAAATAGGGCTCTCAGTTGAAGACGGTGATCATTTGCTAACCATCTGGTAAACACGGCAATAAAACTCCCTTCAAATTGAACACCTGTGGGATACAACTACCTTTATATGGGGGGGTTGTTTGTATGATTGCACCTTGCTCCTGCACAGTCTTCATTATCTTTTGAAGAGAAGCGCAAATAAATCACAATAGCTGAGAATTTCTGAGAGAGTTTGCCCCAGCTTCAAATGACTCCATTTTACTGACTTGTTTTCTCCACTGCCTCCCGGCCATTTAAGAAAAATTAGTTGCTATGCTGACATGTCCAAACACATCACACTCTTTCTTTTAAATATGTTGTACAGAAATGAGGGAGTAAGGATAGTTTACAAGAGTAGAAAGTGTGGAGAGATCCGGTGAACGATGTTGCTGTAACCTAGCTTTGTCCTTTATCTTATTTCGAAATCTTATAGTAATATACACCCACAACTCTTTGTGTAACCTGGGATAAAATAATTGTTTTTCATCCCACCCCATTACTGTGAGTTCTAGTCCTGCCTTAGGCACCAAGCCAGCTGGGTGACCTTGGGCCAGTCACTCTCTCTCAGCCCTAGGAAGGAGACAAGGGCAAACCACTTCTGAAAATCTAGCCAAGAAAACTGCAACGACTTGTCTAGGCATTTGTCGGGAGTTGACATTGACTCAAAAGCACCAAAAAATAAAACAAAACAGGGTCAAATACACTGTTCGTGTTCAGAAATGATGCAACAGCAACAGATTAATTGCGAATAATCAGTTTTCACCCAGATGAAGAGAAGGAAGGTGGGATTCCACCTTGAAAAAACAGCAAACATAGAAGACAGTAACAAACTTCACTATGATTGATCTTGGTCAGTTAAAGAACTGGGCTGAATATCACACAATGCAAATCAATCAAATGGACAGATTTAGGATGGGCATATCTGCTCTTTCCTTGCTTACATTAACTATAATACAAACATCTCCAAGCTATAGATTTTTTCTGCCATGTTGCCACAGTGTTGACTTTTTCTTATTCCCAGCCCATAAATAAGAGAGGTTAGGTCATATTTATTTCTATGAGCATTTCCCCCCTTAATCTGACAGGATTCAACAGCAGCTGCAAGGTATGCAAACTCTATTTTGTCAGCAATGAAATCAGGCACACAGTAGTACTTGGGCTAAGACTGGTCCTTACTGGCCATTTCAGGCTGATGCAGGTATATTCCTTCCCCTCCAGGTCCTGGACAACAGCTCTGCTGCAGTTCTGCTGTGGTCTCCCTAAAGAACTGGATCCTGCCGTATGCTCTCTCAGTGGTTGATCAGAATTGAGGAATAATGCTAGTCCACCCAACCAACAATACTATGAGTACTTTAATTCTTCGGTTAAAATAAGAGAAAAGGCATAATAGGGAACTAATGGCCTAGGGCCTGGTTACTAGAGGGATCACCTGTCTCCCATAACATCTGCCCATCTGATTTGATCTGGTAGGGTTGTCATACTCTGGGTTCCTTCCATTAAACGATGTCATCTCTCGGGACCGTGTAAGCGTGCCTTCTCTATAGCGCGCCTGCCCTCTGGAATGAGGTTCCCCTAAGACCTGGGTGGCCCCCACCCTGCTGTTGATTAGAAGAGCTGTGAAGGCCTGGCTCTTCACCCAGGTCTTTGGCAAGGGAGAGTGAGACCCCTCACTTCATTGCGCTTGCCATCTTTACCTTTTAAGTTTTATTGATTTTATTGTAATTTCTTTGATTGTTGTGAGCTTCTCCAGAGTCATTGAGAGTCAGGGAGCATACAAGTTTAATAATAATAACAATAAGAACAACAATAACAACAATGACAACAATAATACAGTGACGTAACCTTAGAGTACAGGTAGTCCTCATTTAGAGATTGCCTTGTTTAGCAACTGTCTGCAGTTACAATGGTGATGAAAAAGTAACTTGACGAGCAATCCTTGCATTTACAACCTTTGCAGATCTGTAAAGCAAAGGAAAGCTGAAGTAAGACTGTAAGCATGGCCACAATTTCACTTAGTGATTGCTTCGTTTAATGACCAAGTTGCTGGTCCCAATTGTGGTTGCTAAACGAGGGCTACCTGTAGTGTGACAGTGAAATGGATACAGTGAAACAGCATAACAAACTAAAATGATGGGACCAAACTTCCGTCTTACTGTGTCGATCAACAGCAATATTGGTTGCCTATTTAAAGAAAAGAAAGGGAGATTTCTGGGGAAGAAATGGCAAATTGAAGACAGCTCTGTGAAAAGTGGAGCCGATGACAATGGCGGAATGAAGAGCCAGTAAGTAGACTGGCTCTTCATAATTCCTCTCCAGGCAAGGAGAGGACTTGAGATTGCCAACAAGTGCTCCAGACAGTTGATCCTCACGAAGGGGCTGCAAGTCAGCAGTCTCTGGTGAGTTTAGAGCTCTGGGAGATGGGGGAATAGCCATCTTGCTCAAACTGCAGTTGGTGCCTTTGAAAGGACACTAAGTTTGCATGCTTCCTTTTCTAACCACTTTCAGAAATTGCTCATTAACTGCTTTTCAGCTATTAGGAACCTTTGGATTGACAAGTTTTATAGCACTGGGTGAGTTTCCTCCAATCCTTAGCGAAAGGAGTTTTAAATACAAGTTTAAGGACTTAAAAAAATCTTTTGGAATAAACAACAAAAGACTGATTACAACTTTGATTTTAGAAAGTTACAAACAGACTAAGGGTCCAGATACATTTGAAATAAGATTTTGGAATTAATTATAAAGAATCCTTCCTGTAGGGAATTAAAAAAAAAACATAATAAAACTTTAAAAACTGGACACTAGCGGAAACTAGAAGGAACTACAGATTACAATTAAAGGAGAAGACCACTCAAACTCAACTTATTAATACAGAATGAAGCAAACAATTTAAACATTGGACATATTGAAGGACATGTTGAACAATGGACCCAGAAGTTAATTTTAAGAGTGTCTGCCTCTATAGATAGACTGAGTTTAAAAGATGCTATGGAAGAGGAACAAGTATTACCTTACATGATCTGAAAGTGGATTTAAAAATGTAAGGCTACAAGAAGGACACGGAAAAAGACGTTACACTGGTCATGCAAAAGAAACCAGCTGATGTGTTAATAATTAAAAGAGATATACAAATAACAAATCAAGAGAATGACCTGGATAATTTTCCTATTTTGGATTTACAAAAAAGCCTTGGTAAAGCTTTGAAAAATTTTGTGAGAAGGGACAAATAAAAAAATGAAAAGAAATCAAGTTCTAGGACATTATTTGAATGGACTAAAGATCAAGATTGTTAGAAGTAAAAGGAAGGAATGTAAAGCTGGTTTATTTGATCAAGTTTAAAATAGATACGTTGTTATCTCTGGTAACCCTTAATGGACTTTTGCTGACATCAGGACTGAAATGATAAGGTTTTATGGGTTTGTTTATAGATAAGAGATGGGATATGGGAAGAAGAGTTCATTTGTTGTATTTTAACAGAAGGTGATAAGTTACTAAAATTATACTTGTGATGAAGGGGGAAATCACTTCTTTATACATTTCTTTTTCATCACTATATTCTTATTTTTTCTTTCTTTTCTATTTTTCTTTCTATTTCCCAGTCTAGAAACAAGTGCAGATAAGGACAACACGGATGAAAAGGGCAGTGAAAACTAAATCTAAAGAGGCTGTCAGAACTGGGTGGGGACAGGATTGCATTTTTAACTCTCTGATATGCAGAAAAAAGGCAAAGCTGTTTTCTATTATCCCAGAGTGCAGGATCCAGAATAATAGTCTTAGGTTATAAGAAGGCAGATTCTGGTTAAATGTGGGAAAAACATCCTAACAGTAAGAGTGGTTTGATAACGGGATCAATTGCTGAGAGAGGGAGAGGGTCAGTCCTTTGAGGTAGACTGGACTTGAACACCACAGTTATGAATACTAAAACTACTTTTATTATAGAGTTACATTAACAGAATCTTGCAACTCTGAATGTCCCTCCCTGCCTTTACCCTAAAGCAGGGTTTCTCAACCTAATCAACTTTAAGATGTGTGGACTTCAACTCCCAGAATTCCTCAGCCAGCATGCTGGCTGGGGAATTCTGGGAGTTGAAGTCCACATATCTTAAAGTTGCTGAGGTTGAGAAACCCTGTCCCAAAGAGAACTAGGGAGGGTCCAGTCTGGGACACTTTCTCAAATTACATTCCTGCTTCTGACTCAGATTTCTCTTATCTGACCATTGCCTTGGCTGCGGCTCTTCATGTTCCTCAAGGTTATTCTCACAGCCCATTACAGAGAGGTCTCCTTAGTTGATTTTTTTCAAGCAGATGCTGGGCAACAATCACTTGGGGAAGCTTTCATTTAGATTCCTCCACTGGATGGTAGGTTGGCCTTGATACCCTACATGGTTCCTACGAGATCATGGTTCTATATCCTTTTTGACTGATGGATAGTGAGCATAGTCAGCAAGATGCTGGGAGGAAGGGACAAAAAAATGTACCCTTCTCTAGAGTTCTGTAGGCTCCACTGAGTCCCACAGCAGATCATGTGGAGAGGATCTTCTGGCACCATTCAAAGAAATGAAAAACTGTGTGTGTGTGTGTGTGTGTGTGTTCTTACACTAGGATGACTTGCATAGTGAAGTTCAATGCTGCACTTAGGTAATTGTAGGTCAAGAGATTTTAATAGCCTAATTTATAATAGCAATTAGGAGTCTTTTAGCTCTTTTTATTCTTAAACAATTCAAAGGCAATTTGCTGATTTACTGAAAATCATCCAGTAAGCTAGAAAGTAAATAGACAGCTCATGCAGTCATAGCAAATCATGAATTGGATTACTGGAGTTGTGCATAGCATGAACCCATAATGTGGTTTGTCTGGTATGGGCTTAGTGTGTAATGTGAACCCAGCAATTGTGGTTTGCAAACCAAAGTTTATGGCTTAGTCTGTTGTGCAGATCTAGCCAACAGCTGTGGTTTATTCACTTAGCTATGCCTAAACAAGCCATGGCTTGGCATGATGTGTGAACCCAGTTTTAAATAGGCCAAGTGTGTGTGCACAGTGGTTTTGCTGGACTCACACTGCTTGTAGCCAGAGCATAAATGGAAGATTAGCAATACTCTTTGCTGCAATTGTACTTTAAAGAACTTGCTGACTTAAATTATTTATACACTATAATCCTGCTGCTGATTATAGGGAACTTGTTATAACCATTCCTCTATTCTTGGATGATATAACGGAGGAAATTTATTGAACTAACATGCAATTACAGTTGCAAATTTATTCTGATCCTGGATATCTATCTATCTATCTATCTATCTATCTATCTATCTATCTATCTATCCATCCATCCATCCATCCATCCATCCATCCATCCATCCATCCATCCATCCATCCATTGTTGGAATTCTGTAGAAACAGTCTGCTGATGTTGGGACCAAGAAAGAAAATGCACAGATCTTGGGTTTCATGCTGATTCTTTTATCTCCACTGATTTCTGAAAGCATTCCGGCCACAAATAAAGCAACCAAATCAGAAACATGTTTGTGTATATTAAAAAAGCCACTCAAAATTGGAACTTACCAGTACAACTCCCAAGGAGAATAATGTAGGTCTTTTCAGTTGTATGGATGGCTTCCGCTTATATCCCTGCTTTTTCAAGGTATTCTATTTTACAAAAAGGCAGCATGTGTTCTTAGAACATTTAAATCAGCCTTCCAAATTTGGTACCTCCAGATGTGCTGAGACCTGAAATCTAACACATCTGGAGGGCACCCAGTTGGGGACAGTGTTTTTTAATCTTCAGTGCTAGAAGCTGAAGTCCTTCCCATCTTTTTCAGATGCCACTAAAACTTTGTAATATGACCCAGGATTTTTATTATTTTTTAAAATCTGAGTTCTCATTGAAATGGCATACAACACATTATGTTCTGCAGCCCACTTAACCCAGTTACTGAGCTAACTCATTTTCTAGGCCTGCACGATACATTGAACCATAAATATAGCCTGGATTCCCACAATAATCTAAGCCACAAAGTAAGCACGGTTGAAGCAAATCAAGTTTACCAAGCTGTGGAAATTCTAGACTGGTGATCCGTTAAGCATGCTACAGATTTTCAGAGTGTTTAGGAAATACTGAAGTAAAATATGAATTATACAGAGAGTGGAATTCCAAAAAGATTTTCCATGTTGGGCATTCATTAGATGTTTGAAGCCAGGAAACAAATTTGTAGAAAAGAGCAGAAAGTAGAAGTTAGCTCAGGTTGAAACGTATGAATTTATTTCTGACATAATTCCTCGAGTCACTGTGGCAGCTGTAAGGTCAGAGCACTGACAGGCTGAAGGAAGGAAATATATTACCCAAACCAAGAGCGCAGATTTGCAAAATCAGCTAAAGAAGATTTGCCATGTGATCTAGGAAGAAGTTCCATTAGTTGAGCTGTTCCAGATTGGTTCTCCTTCTTTCTCTGAGGCTGGTTCCAGTCAGTGTTGGGCGGGGAGCGGGAGAGACATCAAACCTAAGGCCCCTGATGTGTGGGGTGCCACAGAGTTTGATGCTCTGGTCCTCCTCTTTAACATCTACATGTAGTTGTGAGGTCAAGTATTATAAGTTTCCCGATGATACCCAGCTGCATATTGACTCCAGGCTCACCAAATGATGTTGCTGAAGTCTTGTTTCAGCATCTGGAGGCTATGGGGGGCTGGAAGGGGAGGAACTCAGGCTCAAAATGAGTACCGCGGATATTTGGATCACCTGAAACAGGAGACTTTCCACTTATAGGCTTGAATGGGGTTATTCACTATTTGGGACTGGTGTGCAATTTGGGAGTTTTTCTGGACTCACAGTTCCTGTTGAAGGAACAGGTGGCAGCTATGAACAGGAAAACTGTTGCAGAGATCCATCTTGGGAGCCAGGTGCACCTGTTTCTGGATTAGGAGACCCTTCAGAGAGTCACTCATGCTCTGGTCACCTTGTGTGTGCACTATTGCAAGCTTCTGTACATGGGGCTGCCCTTGAAAACAACTTAGAAGCTACAGCTGGTCCAGAGCACAGCAGCCCAGGTAATACTGTGCAAGCTGCAGTATGTCCATGTAAGACCTCTGCTCTGTGAGCTGCACTGGTTACCAGTGGGCTTCCAGGTATAATTCAAGGTGCTGGTTATTACCCAGAAAGCCCTTCATAGCCCAGGGCCTGGCTATCTGAGGGATGGTCTTTCTCCCATGGTGTCTGTCCATCCTGTAAGATGTAACAGAATTGGCGTGCTTCAGGTCCTATCAGTGTCATCTGATGGGACCTAGAAACTGGGCCTTTTCTGTTGCAGTGCTTGCCCTTGGAACAACAGTCCCCCAGAGATTCATATTGCCTCTACCCTGACCTCATTTAAATGGGCCCTTGAAACCTGGCTTTTCTCCAAGACCTAGGGCTAGGGTGTATGGTGGCTTCTCATGGGAATGTTGTTATGTCAGAGGAGGCATTTATTTTGCTCTGTTCTGGATATTCGTTTTTTTTTCTTGGCTCCATGTTTGTTTCAATCTGTTTTTAATATTGTATACCGACCAGAGTCATCATGGAGTCAGTTTTACAAATCTGATGAATAAGTAAATTTAATATGTTGTGTGAACCCACTCATTCTGATTAGCATGTTCTGCAAATCTGATCCAGTGGTTTATTCAGTAAACTATGGTTGTGTCAGGGCTTCACATTTGGTGCCACTGATGTTTGGCACCAAAATTAGAGGACAGAACTAGAAAGAGAGCAAGCCAAAAATCAAGACTGGAGACTGCCAGTCACTGGAACAATTTGATATTGAAGCAATGCAATAATGAGACAGGAGGACTTTTTATAATATTTCCTGAGATGACTGGCTATCTGGTATGGGTGGAGCCAGATCAAAACTGGAATGAGATGTTGTAATAGTTCAGTCCTCCAGATGGTGACAAAGATTGGTTGATTATTCTTAAGAGCCTACAATTATTCAGTTCATCATGGATAGCAGAGAGCAGATGTTCTTGACAAGCTAATACAGTAACGATCATGATGACAGGATGATGAAGACAGAGCTTATATCTGAACTATTTTGATAGCTCAGACTCTTTCTTCACTTGTACCTAAACACGACATGAGCAGATAGATACATGTATCCTGGCCACGAAATCAATATCGTATACAAAATTGACCAAGAAATATTGCACAGAAGAACAGCAACATAGCTCATTTCTGCAAGCTTTAATTGCAGAAAAATAGTTATTCAACAGATGGGCAACATCAAGACAAGAGCAAACATCTTCAACACAATAGTTCTTCCAGCAATAATCTATGGGTGTGAAGTGTGCAATTTATGGAAAACAGATGCAGAAAAACTTCAAGTCACACAAAGTGCAATGGAAAGATTAATGTTAGAGATCTCATTCAAAGACTGAATCAGAAATGAGGAAATAATTGACAAAAATAATTTCAAATATATCATAACAATATAAATGGGTAAGACACATTGTATGTTTACCTGACAATAGCGGTGTTCCTACAATTACACATGGCCACTTGGACAACCTCCTACAAGATAGATGGACAAGACCTTGGTTCCAGTTGGAACACCATAGTGAAAGACCAAATGAAATATATAGTAAATATCTGTTGAAATCATTGCTTTGGATATCAACACTATCCAGACGAATACAATGATAAAAGTGAAGTGATGTTACCTTTACATTGACCCCAGTCAATACCTTAACTCCTCCTCAGTTGTTCTTGTGTTAAGGTGGCTCCCCCCTCCATTTATGCAACCAGAGACCCCCATTCAAGCAATTTTATCATGGTTACAATGTGACATACTTCATCAATCATTTTGTGGAGATGCTGTCAGATGATCCCTAGAGGTGGGATCAGCCTGGCACAATTGGCCACTTTTAGCTGGGTGAGGGCATGCTCCCTCCTCTTTGGTCCTTGGGCACTGTCTTTCGGAGTTATTCTGTTTTAGGCAGTGGGAGCGAATGGTTCTTTCAGAATTCAGTTGGAAATCTGGGTCAGCCTGCATAGCAGCTGAACAGAGGTGGTGATCCCAGTATAGTAAAGTGGAAGAGAGAACTCTGTCACTTCACCACATAATCCCACCCATCCATCAGCAATTCTTTGGCCTGCTTTTAGCCTAGGTTTACCACTCTGAGCACTAAACTCATGTGCAAAAGCTGCCTGAACAACAGCTGACAGGCATGGGGAGGGCTGTGCTGTGAAGCAGCATAGAGAGAGAGAGAGAGAAAGCTTGCAGTGTGTCTCCTTGCCCGTGTCTGTCTGCTATTGTTTGGGCTATTTTTGAACATGGATTTTCTGTTGTTCCAGAAAAGCACTAAATTCATGTTCAAAGCAGCAGTTGATGATGGGGGAAGTTGCAAGGTGAAGCGGAAAAAAGACAAGTAACTCATGCTCCTCCTCCACTGAAATCACCAAATTCCATACTTCGTTGTCCTCTCATGAGATATACAGAGTATTTGTAGGAACTCCAACCTGTACTCTCCCACAGGTCTATGGAGTATATCTAATGAGTTAAGTGATATAATATGCCCCTGTAGCATTCTTCTGCCCCTGCTCTGATTCTGGAAGAAGAGAATGACTCTTCTCTACTAGGTTGCTTCCAAGAAAACAACATGGGCAGGTCCCTTTGATCACCATTATTCAATCTTAATATTTGTATTTTAAGAGATACATCAAGGTTAGTAAGGAGATGTCACCTGCAACATCTAGTTTGGCTCTGACACCATTCATGGACTCCTTAGAAGCTGCTACTTAGCTTGGTAACAGGGGCTCACTGTTCCTTATTCCCATCAGCATCCTGGAGTTTATTAAGAGGTTGACTTGAGGGCAATAAAATTGGAAACATGGAAATTAAAAGTCAGATTCATATTGAGCTGGTTTTATAAATCTGACCTCTACTTCCTGCTGTCCCTGAGTACTTTATAAATGGATTCTGCTTCCTACATATGTCTCTTGTTGCAAAAGGAAAAAAAACAAAATAAAAAACAGTGGAACTGAAGGCATTTTTTACAGTAAGAGTGCCTTCAGAGAGCCTGATGTAGATCAAGCTTCAAGGTCAAAAGGCAGCTATGTAAATTGACTGTTACTAAAAGTGGTTCTTAAATGCCTCATTGTTGCTGTTTGAAGTGTGGTTGTTCATGTGTGGTTAAAAAAGGAGGAAAAGAAAAATACAATAACTATGGAGATTAGGAGCCAAGAAAGAAGGATTTGTGAGTTTTCTTGTGTGTGGAAATGTTCCCTTCCGAAAACCTTAACAGCTAATCTTTTTTAGCTGGGATAGCAATAAGCAGAACTGTAGCCTTAAATCAGTACCTGGGGCAGGGGGGCGTGGGGTGTTTGATGACTAACAGATTGTGTGGTGTTCCCTTTTTGACTTCTGATTCAAAGGGGATGCTTAACGTTTTCATTTTGTTGCCAGCTGGTCCTTTGAACAATGCCATAGTTATGATTCAGATCATGGAAGTGGTGTTATGAGTAAACTCCACTATTTCCCCTCTGTGTTCTTACAGAAGGGAACATTAGGTGGACTTGAAAAGATAGGAGAGCCTCAAATGTACTTGTGAATCAGTTTCCTGGTCTAACTGCAGCCACATCTGACTTTTATTGAAAACACATGCGACTTTGATAAAAGATTGCATTTAAAAGAAGGGGTGAATGCAGAGCTCCACAGACAAGGGGGCCCTGTTTCTCATCATGTCTCCAGTTCCACATCTGCGCATGATTCGTGTTAATGGAACAGGCTTATTTGAAAAGCACCCTTCTCTCGGCGACGCTGGCTGGCATAGCTATGGAGGCTTCAAATATTGCAGGCTTGTCCACAGAATATATCTCTGGGCAGAAAAATAAATTTTGCTTTCTCTCTTTTGCTGCAGATATATACTCCGGGAAGCTACTTTGGTTTACAATTCACCAAGGTGTGTTTATCATACTATACCACCAACCGTCATAGACAAGGGATATACTACATGAGGGGGAGGACTTGCTGCAAAGTGGACCAGTTTCTGAGTACCATCTTTTTTTTTTTAAGCTTATTTAATAAACAAGAACAAAAATAATGAAAACATCCAAAAAAAATAAAATAAAATAAAAATACCCCATTCTACAAATGCCTGGTATTAAGTTTTCAGCGTCTCTTATGCCACATAGAGGAAGGAAGTCTGAAACTATATTCCCAGCTGAGTTTCTGAGTACCATCTTGATCTTATAGGCTGACTCTAGAGGAAGAAGATCTCCCACCCCCACCCCACAGTTATATCTGGAGTCATTTGGCTGCAGGACTTTATAAGATAGGTGTTTCATAACTGGAATTGTCTTCTCACTCAGCTACCAAGGGTGCCTACATGTTCTCAAAATTCCAGATGTGCCCAACAGACCTGGAAGGTTGAGGTTCACTCAAATAGGGTATCAGCGTTCCAACAATAAACGATCAGCAGTTTATAGTTGTTCCTTGCAACAATTACACCAATACAACAGCTGAAGTCACACTGATTGTTCTGCAGAAGGAAACAGAGCTGTTAATCTAAGTTTTTGGTGATTCTCAACCTTTCTTTTCTTATATCCTTTGGTCACTTCCTGAACTTGGATCTAGAAGACAGATACAAAATCTCCACCTTTTCCCCAGAAAGTGATTTATGTCTTTACACATATAGAATTAGAGTTATATAAATTCAAATAAATAAATAAAATAATAATAATTTCTTAGTTACAGTACATACCAAAATTGCAGTGACATTACTGAAAATAATTCTGTTGGAGAATGTGGTGGTGCAGGTAGTTTATGGTGCCCATTATTCAGTGTGTTACCACTGCTCCGTGAGGTGCATTGGCTACCAGTATGCTTCTGGGTTCAATTCAAGGTGCCGCATGGGGCCAGATTATCTGAGGGACCACATCTTCCCAATCATATCTACCCTTCTCATTAGGTCTGACAGGAGGGTCCCATCTCCTGGGTCCCGTCTGCTAAAGAGTTCCATCTGACGGGACCCAGGAGATGAGCCTTCCCTGCTGTGGCTCCTGCCCTCCAGAACATAATTCCCCCAAGGTGAGGTCAGCCCCATCCCTACTAGTGTTCCAAAAAGTTCTTAAAACATGGTTTTTCCATCAACCTTGGGGATCCCGTAGGAACAAGGAGCTTGCAAGATGGCTGCATTGGGTTGATGATGTTGTTCATTCTCTTGCAGTCTTGGTTTTATTTGTGTTTAATTGTTTTTAACAGTTGTATATTTGTTTTTAACAAGTTGTATGCCGCCCACAGTCATGTTTGTGAGATGGGTAGCTATATACATTTGCTAAATAAATAAATACATTCAAGGTACTGGTAGTCACCTTTAAAGCCTTTCATGGCTTGGGGCCAGGTTACTTACGGGACCAGTTGTTTCTACCTGTCCTATCCAATCTGGTAGCAGGAGCATGTTCTGGGTACCATTGGCTAAGGAGTGTTGGCTGGTAGGTTCCAGAAGGAGAGCCTTTTCTGCCATGGCACCCACTCTCTGGAACATCATCCCTGCGGAGATCAGATGGGCCCCAACCCTGATGGCCTTTTGTAAGGCCCTGAAGTCCTGGTTCTGTGCCCAAGCCTGGGGCCCCATGTGTGTGACAGAGCCTATGTCCTGGTTGTGTTAATGGCTGTTTTGTGATTTAACCAGCTGCTGTGTGTTCTTATTTTTTTGTATTTAATTTTTTATATCTTTTTGGTTTTGTTCTTTTTTTGCTTTTTCATATTGTCAGCCATCCAGAGTCAGGTATTTGAGATGGGCAGCCATATAAATTGATCGATCAAACAAATAAACAGACAGATAAAAAAACCTTCAAAACCCTAAGAAAAATGTAATTTCTTCTCAATGAATGTGTGTTAATATGTTGATGTGTTGGAGAGAAACCAGCAGTTGCATTTCATCCTTCTGACCAAGATATCTAACATCTTGGTAAGAAGAAAATCAAACCTCTCTTTACATTGGAATAACCCAATTCAGAGGAGAAGAGGCCAGTGGTGCATGACGTGGCTTGAAAGGACTTTTGGAAGCTACATGAATTCCTCCTGCAAGAATGGTATAATATGGCAAGTCCAAGATTACTCTGATTATTTCCAGAGGCATCAGGAGTCAACTATGACTTGAGAGAACATAATAAAAAGTCAAATAAATAAGCAAACAAGCAAGCACAGTAACAGAACACAGTTCAGTGAAATGGGCTTGGAAATGTGCTTCATGACTCTGCAGAAATGCCAGCCTGACAGCTCTGTTCTCCTTCCTCTGCTGTGCGTGGTTTCTGTTTTTCTCTGTCCCGCACAGATTTGGAAAGGTAAGCTGTGTTCCAACCAGGGTCCTGCTATGTTTTACCAATTGTACACACACCAACTGCTGAGAAACACTTGAGAAGCCACTGGATATTTCGCTATTGTAATGTAGAATTTATTGCATTATTTCAGATGAGTTGAGGACACGGACAATTGGAAAGGAGGGCAAATGGGGGGAAGAGGCTGACGCACTAACTGTTTAACTTTCTTGGCATCCATGACAAAATTACACTGAAAAACTAAAAAAACCCCAAAAAATTAGATGTATATGAAATTGCTTTTTCTAGCATCAGAAATAGTGGTTCTTCAACTGCAATATTTTTCTAACAAATCTTTATTTTCAAGCACATATGCTTGAAATTAATATTTTTCAGAACAAATCTTTATTTTCAAGCACATATGCTTGAAATTAATATTTTTCAGAAGATACAACCTTGTCCAACGCATTTTTATTTTCAAGTACTGTACATATGCCTGGAACTTCTCACAGGTAACATTCTTCATGTTGTATTTGGTAAAAATGACTCCTTTGACAGAATCAACAGATAGTCAGTTTCTTTCTTTGGTCCACTGAGCGTTTATCTGAGAGAGTACCTTTTTGACAATAGCTTTGTGTCCAGGAATGCAGAAGAAAAAGTCACACATTTTTAGCAATGAACTCTGAGACACAAGTTGCATTTTTGCAGCTTTTGAAGTAAGATCACCACTGTACATGCAATAGATCTTTAAAGAAGTGGTCATTCTGCTCTTTTACAAATACTTTGAAATTGCTGTACTGGTCAAATAACTGTACATCATCCACAGTAATATTTTTTACCTTCACGTACAGCATGCATGGGTAACAGATCGTCAAATGAAGTGCCCCTCCTTGTATCCAAACACATCCAGCAAAAACAGTGAAATTCATCAAAATGTTTTAACCATTTTTCCAAATACTTAATGCACTCTTGATACACCAACTTAATTGTTCTTCAAAAAAATCTTGATCATAACTGGTGGCTGACTTATAGAAAGAAAATATTCCTTCAACACTGGAAGCAACCTCCATAGACTCTCAGTACAGATAGTCCTCACTTAAGAATGCTAATTGGGACCAGAAACTCCATTGTTAAGTGATGCGGTCATAAGTCGAAAAACCACATGACTGCGCCACTTACCGATAGCAGTTCCAGCAGTCCTGGTTGCTGTCATTAAGCAAGGACCTCATGTGACCGTGACTTGCAACTTCCTGCCAGCCTCCCCATTGACTTTGCTTGTCAGAAGCCGGCAGGGAAGGTCACAAATCGCGATAATGTGATCGTGGGGATGCTGTGACAGCCAAAAGTATTAGGACTGGTCATAACTACCACTCGTTCAGCACTGTTGCAAGTTTGAACGGTTGCTGAATGAGTGGTCATTAAACAAGGACCACCTGTTGCTGGAAATTGACTAAGCCATCTAACTTTACTCTGGTACAATAATTGCTGATAGTTAATGTCTATATATTTGCAAAAACTCTTTCAAAGTCTCGGTCCGAACCGTATATACAGCAAATTAATTGAATATCTTCAATTCAATTGCCTCAGCATCAACTTTCAATAAATCAGCACCATGTTGAATGCAGTTGTACATCCAGCACCAACTATAGGCCTGTTAAGATTTTTCTTCAGGCAGAAAAACACATTTTTACCATCTTTTCTATTGATACCTCCACAATTCATGTTAGCATTGTCCCCTGTGAATACAACACATTTTGAGGACAGATATGCCTTGCCAAAGTTTTCAGTATGTACTGTGATACAGCAGCAGACGTTTCATTTGGAGTATTGTCTAGCTCAAGAACCTTCTTCTGGATTCTGTCATCTTTCTAGTCAAAGTACTGAACAATGAGTGGGACCATCTTCTGTGCTCCATGGTTGTTGGCATCAGCTGCAATTCCAAAACATGTAATGTCACTTATTGACTTTATGAGTTTGGAAATAGTATGGAGTGCAATAACATTGTTTATAATTGCCTTAGTTTTGGTTCTAGCACGTGTTACAGTTTTCCACTTTCTGAGTCACCAAACAATGTACACATCAAATCAGTGGTACAGTCTAATGATTTGTACGACTGATGATGACTAACTGTGTGAAATGCTAAAGTTGCTTCAGCAGCGTATGCTTTCTGAAATGCTGTCAAGTGTTTAGGGTGAAAAAAATGATGTTTCTTTGCTTGATAAAGCTGAATCCCTTGCCACGTTTTTGTGCTTCTCACTGTCAACATGACACCTCAAATTGGTAGACCCCTTATTAGCAACGGACAGTTAACTGTTGCAAACCAAACACTGCTTCATTTTCACTGCGTCCCCGAACAAAGCAGACAGACTTACTTTTCATACTGTCTGAAAATTTACCTTTTCTCTTACCTGAAGTCATTTTATTCAGTGGGCAATACAAAAATGCTAATTATTATTAACATAAAGTAAAAATGCTAGTGATAATATAGATCTGACGACAACACGCTTTTCAAATTTCACCATAGAAACATATGACAAGTCATGCAATCTACAGACTACAGTGATCATAGATTTGAAGGGGCCGGATTGCTGGAATCAGGAAATAAATTAAATAATGTAAATCTAGGCTGTTGAGTCTCTTGGTGGACAAGGGAAAGAAAGAAGCAGACAATTTACAAGGCCACAATACACAAAAGTTTGAATGACTGCTGTTGTGAACAGTCCAGAATAATAATAATTAAAAAAAAACACAAGACACTAAAAAGCCAGACAATATTTAATTTCAAGGCTATGCCTGCTGGACAGAGGACATGAAGACACATCCTCCTTTTGCTGGATGTTTGGTAACTCCTTACAAGGCTGGCATTATTTTTGATTATTACATTATTATTCAATCATATTATATTCCCAGGACAGTTTACAGGAATCCAGATCAGACAGCAGCTTTTTCTATAACGAAGGGATTTTTAATAGAGCTACATGAGCTGTTAATATTCAGATGGCCGCAAGAGGGCAGCAAAGAAATACTGAAAACCAGGAGTCTCTGCTGCCATGTAATGGTCATCTGAATTTTTGCGAGCTATATAAACCCCAGTTGTTAGTGTTATATCCAGCATCAAGTAAATGTGCTTTCTACGCATATTTTTATATTCATTTGCTGAACTTATCTCCTGCATTCGCTCACTTAAGAGTTCATTTTCTTATGAACTAAATCATCATTTATTCTTATTCTTAGCTACAAGGGGGGAGAGAACACCAGAATTTGCTTGGATTTATAAAAAGTTATGCATCTCAGACTAAATCAGAATCTAATACAGTGTTTCTCAACTTTAGCAACTCTAAGATGTGTGGACTTCAACTCCCAGAATTCCCCAGCCAGAAGTTGCCAAGGTTGAGAAACACTGATCTAATATTATAGGTGAAGATGCCTATAGTCTGCCCCTACTACAGCAGCTCTATTGCTTGCTGGTTGGGATTCTTTTAATTAAAAAGAGGCTTGATGTTTGAACCTGGGCTATTGTTGATATAAATCAGATTGTCTAAAATTAAGCAATGCCATACTGGATTGTCCTGCAGCAGGATCCTACAGAGGAGGAGAATTCCATTACATCTTCTTGCTAGGACTAATAGACAGGGGTCTTTCCCGCCCTCCTCCTGTTAATCCTACCTAATTGGCTCAATTGATTTTAAATATCTACAGTAAGAGCCAAGGGTGTCTGTAGATGTGGATGTTTAAAACCCAAGATGGTGGCCCCAACAGTGCAATCCAGGCCCCCTTTTGCATGGTTCAATTGCATGGTTATGGCCACCATTCTGAGATTTGTGACCCTCCCTTCCCTGCAGATGCCCCTGACAACAGCCCAAACCATTGTTAATATACATTCCCCCTACCTGATTTCTTTCTGTTTTTAGTGGCTGAGATCTGTTTGTCTTTATTTGACAAAATAAATAGACAAAATCTTATTTTTTCCTGTCATCTAGTAGTTATTTGTGTTTGGCAGCCTGTATGTATTACATGCCTGCCCCCTATTTTGGCCTCACCCTACTCTGTAGCTGATAAAACCCAGTCTGTGTGTCTGAAGGCTGTCTGTCAGTCCTTCTGACTACATCAGCTGGTCCAGACATGACCCCCAAATCAGCTTTAGCGTTCCCTCTTTCCCTCTCTTTTCTTAATTTACTTTGCTGACTAGTTCTTGAAACTTGAAACTTTGCAGCGAGTTTGTATAACTTCAGTTGAATTAATAAAAGTATTGTGTATAGTTTTTTTCCCCTCATGTCCATATTCAAGTTTTTTTAAATAAAAATTTATTATGGGGTGCCTAAAAATGTAATTGTAACCCGTGGTCTTAAAAATCCTATTAACTTTTACAGAGTAGTCTTGAACATATCCTCGTCTTTCAAATCTTTTTCTCTCCCCTCCTTGCAGTTTTGGGCCCCCCTGAAAGCGTGCTTCAGTTTACTACCAGTTGTAAAATTTTGCTGCCTTATGTGGCAATTGTTGAACAAGGCACGGGCAAAAATATCCTCCAGTGTATTTGCTACTGGGGAAAAGTATATTTCTGGTCTCTTCTATTCATTGTGTAAAGGCTTTCTCACCATCTGGACCACCTATGAGGAAATGTTTTTTTAAAGCGGTAAGATTAAGGAGAAGAGATTTACACCTCAGCCCCAAAGGTAATTACCAGATGGCAAATAGCTTGTTTTCACTTAATGACTCAGAGCAACTGACTCAGGAACAGAGACAGGGAGGTTAGCTCTTGTACTGTGCAAGCAACCTTTGCATTTTTTAAGCAGATCTGTTCCTCATCTAGAACAATGGTGCTCAAAACCATCTTTCCCTTATTAAGCAAAGGCTGAGCACTAAATGTTTTAACAACATTGCACTCAGGAGAACTCAATGGAGTTTGATGATTGGTTAGTTTCCATTCCTAGGGATGTGCAATTTTTACACTTGTGGAATCCACAAAACACCAGATGAACAGTTTGTGATTCAGGCAATTGTTGCCTTATGAATTCTAAATTTGCAGAGAAATGGCTTGAAATTGCAAATCTTAAAGAGGTATATCGGCACTGGGGAGAAAATGCAAGATTCCATATTATAGAATGTGTAGTCCACCTTGGCTGAGATGGAGAGAGCTAAGCAGGGTTGGATTGTGTTAGTACTTGGACACCACTGGGGAAAGACATTCAGAACAATACAAAGAGACACCTTGGGGGTGTCTCTGAAATCACCATTAGTTGAACTTGATTTCAAGGAAACCTCACCTTATGGGACAATGAAATGTACAGTCAACTCACTGGTGCTACATGAATGTCTGATTCTGCTCTCTCTCTTTTTTTTTACATATTTCTAGCCCATATCATTGTAAAAGGATATTTGAAACTGCCATTTTACTAGAGTCTGATCACGCAAAGGGCCATTCTGGAATAACCTTTCAGTAATCCTAGTTGACCCCTCATCTCTCTGCAAAATCAGTTTATTTTAAGTCAGCCAAATACTTATAATCTACTAATAGAAGAATAAAGTGTAAAAGACATTCACATCTGCATTATTGAGGTTGCAGAATTAATATTTTACTGATTGACTCTTGCAATTTAGTTGGTACAGGGTTTTTTTTAATATAACTTTTCAAACAGTATAACACATGTAGAAATCTCTGATGGGGGTTGTTGGATCATTACAGGTTCTACTGTATACTGATACTTATCTATCTAGTTTTTCTGTGTTATGAGCCTTGAGGTTTTGGGGTGATAGAAACTGTAGATCAGTATATCTGGATGATACCAGGCTTGAAAAGTTAGTCTACACCAGTGTTTCTCAACCTTGGCAACTTTAAGACAAGTGGACTTCAACTCCCAGAATTCCCCAGCCAGCATGGCTGGCTGGGGAATTCTAAAAGTTGAAGTCCACTTGTCTTAAAGTTGCCAGGGTTGAGAAACACTGGTCTACACTAATGGACAGGAGACCTCTAGAGTTGCAGACATGGCACTTTCTCTGCTCCCCTTAAACTTGCTCCAAATTGCATGCATTTTGCATATAGAGCATAAATAAGGTCTCCTACAAACCAGAAGTGCAAAGAATGAGGTTCACCACCAGACTTGTTCAGCCCTCTGAGCACTCAAACATGAGTGTGGCCAAACATTTGGCTGTGTCTGGAGCTTTGGGGGCATCTTAAGGACAAGATGAGGGCCCTAAACACATTTGCCCTGTCGGGATTACGGTTCTTGACATGTCACACAAAACCTGATAGGGCCCTCAAGATGATGCACATTGGACGCGAAGCGGTGGCCTTTCCCTTCTAAATCAATCTATACAAGTGTGGTTTGCAAAGTCCACCATTTGCCACGTCCATTTCAGCCATACTTGTGGAGGCGTGTCCCACCCTTTCTTCTCTATTCCTTAACTGCCAAATGGTTTTCTCCTTTTTTTAAAAAAAAATATTTATAGGCAGAAACCTTCTTTTGCCGTCAGATTAATTATGCCACCCTTATTACTGTAGGAGAAAACGCTAAGTGTTCTCAGACTAGTCTTTACATTGGGGAGCTAGAGGTGGATAGGGGATCATATTTCACACAAGATGGGTTGCAGAGAATAAGCTACACTGTCTATGTCATGTGGCTTACAGACAGTATTTATTTTTCTAAAGAGTTTCTTAAGCACATTTATCCCGCCCACTTCATAAAAAGATCACAGAGTCTGAACCAACAGAAGGGAATATGATATTAACCTAAAGACTTGTTAAACTGCACTGTGGTTAAAATTTGCTTTCCAGATTCCTCCCTCCCCCTTGTTATAATTGACAAAGCAGATTTAATCTACTAAGATGTATATTTCTTGATTTGGTCAACTTGCCCTCTTTCTTTCCACACTCATGGCATCCATGAAATTCATGGGTTTCCATTCGGGCTGTTTAGGATACAGCAGGATAGGGCTCTCCAGATGTTGCTGAACCACTAGAAGGACAAATCGATCAAGGGCTATTAGTCAGCTGGGAAACACCCCAGGATATGGTTATGTCTTCACCTGCTGTTTATGAGTTCCCCAGAGGCATCTGGCTGGCTATTTGAGAAACAAAGTGCTGGACTAACTGGGCTTTAGTCTGATACAGCAGGCCTATTCTTATGTTAAAACTCCATCTTCTCTAACTACTGCCCATGGCATCTGGGGCTGCTGAGATATATAGCTTAGCAACATCTGGAGGACCATCAGTTCACCATCCCTGCATTCACATCAATGCAGAAGACCTCAAACCCATAGAAAACCCTAAGGAGATCAAGATTCAGTCTATATCACTCTACCACTCTGGTTATAGGACTGCATTCTTACAGAGCTATTAGACTAGTATGTAGGACCTTGATGAAAAGAACTAGAGACTTTCAATCATTCAGCTGGGTCTTTAGAAAGTCTTCCAAGTAAGGCTTGCTTATAGGTCTGAGCAACTTGGACACTGTGTTCTGCTGACCTGAGATATTTGGCCTTTACCTGGTTGTCTCAATTATAGTCATTCATTCCATTTTTACTGCACTTAGCCAAAGGCCATTGCAAAAGTTTCAGAGTGCAGGTACCACTGAGCAGAAACTTTGTAAAAAGTCAATAATTATGTTGGAGGGTTCCTCCTCACGGCCATGTTCATGTGCTTCAATCAGAGTCACCAGAAAGGTTTGCTGGGGTTAATTACTCTGCTCCCACAGGCAAGTCCTATTTCCTTAGTTACAGGGCTGCTGCTGCTGCTGCTCTTACACCTTTAATGCAGCACAAATTAAATGATGCACCTGGTGGGTTTGTTTCCCCTCCCACTGAGCATGATCTGCTGGCATGAAAAACAACTTTCCTTAATGTGTGATGAGAAGGGCTTGGATGGTGTAGGTTGGGTACCTGGGATGGAGAGTTTAGTCAGTTTTCAAGTTGCCCAAGTGCTAGGTTGGATACACGAAGCTGCTTGTGTCTGTCATTCAGACTACTTTTGCTGTTGAAAGAACACTAAATGTGTGTCCAAAAATAGCCTTGCAGGCATGGAAGAGGGTTGTGGGGTGAGGCAGGAGGGTCTGTAGCAAACTACAAATGGCCACTAGGAGTTGGGCTCATCCCAAGTTCTGGCTGAGGAAGTATCAAAGATGTTGCGCATGCAAAAACTGTTAGGGGCAGAGGGAAAGCAGTATTTTAAAAAGTGAACAGTTAATTAGAGTCACCTAGGGGTGAAACAAAAGCAACTTCATGATCACTTGTAAATGTAAAGATGGTTCATGGGGTATCTTTGTGTTGAATGAGCCCAAAGATAACTTTCATATAGATATGGGAGGTTGCAAATCTGCATGGAGATGTTGACCACGTTGTTATGGGCTTGAGTTGGAAAACGAAAAGAGAAAATGAACAGAAATAATCACATTAAATAGTCAGAACCTGAACTGTCTGCTTTAAAGTGAGAGGTTCCGGAAATGGGAGAAGCCCTAGGCTAGCTCAGTGGTGGAGAAACTATTTTATATGCAGAAGCTCCCAGGTTCAATCTCGGGCCTTCCTAGATGGGCTGGGAAAACTTCAGTCTGCATCCTGGAGAACTGTTTCAACTGCAACTTTTTAGACTTCTTTCTAGTCCCTTTTGAGGATTGATGATCTGATTTGGTAGAAGGCTGCTTATATTTACGGCCAGGGCATGGCTTACAGCAAATGGAGGAAGCCATCTCAAAGCATTAGAAAACAAGGACATTCAAAAGCAAGGTTTGCCAGCTTGACTTGGCTTAAAACAATAGAGGAATCAAGCCAAACTTAGTTAATTCATCAGGACAATTTTAACTAGTATGGGAGGGAGTTTGAAGAAGACTTGTTCATTTATTTGTTATTCTTTCTTTCAGCTAAAGCAAGGCTTATCTGCCTTAAGTTTTCTTTCCATCACTTGAGACTTAGTGGCATGCTGTCCTATTTATCGGGCTGGGCAAGGATCTGGGTTTGAAGAACAAAATGTGATTCATAGCGTGCATGGGTGTGCGTGTAGCACCTGTCAAGGACACCTTAAAGCAGTTGTGTCTTTTTCTGTGCTTGTGTAGCTGTCCTCCACAATTCATGGGAGAAGAAGGGTTAAGGCGTCCCTGACAGCATATCCTTTGAATCCAGATCTCCACACAAACCGGGTATTAACATTTATTCACAAATATATAGTTGCAGTAGAAGCCATAAGTGTATGTTCTGCAGACTGGGGGCCATGTCCTATCTGTCTGAGGACAAAGGGCATCGCTCTGCAACCCCCCAGATTTTATTGCTACTAGAATCCCCTACGCAGCCTCCACCTTTGCATATGAGGCTTGCCTCAGGCTATAACTAAATCATTGTTTGGTAGCAAGAACTCCAATGGCAGAGCTTAAATTCAACAATTCAGACTGCCGCCTATCTTTGTAGGCTGCAGACAAGTAGATGATCAAGCAACGTGTCAGCATACATGTATTGTTGTTGTTGTTCAGTCGTTAAGTCGTGTCTGACTCTTCGTGACCCCATGAACCATATTGCGCCAGGCCTTCCTATCTTTCACTGCCTCCCTGACTTTGCTCAATTTCATGCTCATTGCTTCAGTGATGCTATCTAGCCATCTCATCCTCTGCCGTCCTCTTCTCCTTTTGCCTTCCATCTTTCCCAGCATCAGGGTCTTTTCCAAAGAGTCCTCTCTTTGCATTAGGTGACCAAAGTATCTGAGCTTGAGCTTCATTATCAATCCTTCCAATGAGCAATCAGAGTTGATTTCCTTTAAGATTGACTGGTTTGACCTCCTAGCAGTCCAGGGGACTCTTAAGAGTCTTCTCCAGCACCACAGTTCAAAGGCATCAATTCTTCGGCGTTCAGCCTTCTTTATGGTCCAGCTTTCACAGCCATACATTACTACTGGAAAAACCATAGCTTTGACTATGCGGATCTTTGTCGGCAAGGTGACGTCTCTGCTTTTTAATATGCTATCTAGGTTTGCCATAGCTTTCCTCCCAAGGAGCAAGTGTCTTTTAATTTCATGGCTGCAGTCTCCGTCTGCAGTGATCTTGGAGTCCAAATAAATGAAGTCTGTTACTGCTTCCATTTCTACCCCTTCCATTTGCCAGGGATTGATGGGTCCAGATGCCATGATCTTAGTTTTTTTAATGTTGAGTTTCAAGCCAGCTTTCGCACTCTCTTTCACCCTCATCAAGAGGCTCTTTAGTTCTTCTTCACTTTCTGCCATTAGGGTGGTATCGTCTGCATCTCTGAGGTTATTGATGTTTCTCCCTGCAATCTTAATTCCGGTTTGTGATTCTTCCAGCCTGGCATTTCTCATGATGTACTCTGCATATAGGTTAAATAAGCAGGGTGACAGTATACAGCCTTGTCGTACTCCTTTCCCTATTTTCAACCAATCGGTTGTTCCATGACCGGTTCTAACTGTTGCTTCTTGACCCGCATACAGATAGAACCGGTCAACTTCAGCTTCTTCAGCATCAGTGGTTGGGGCATAGACTTGGATTACCGTGATGTTGAATGGTTTTCCTTGGATACGCACTGAGATCATTCTGTCGTTTTTGAGGTTGTACCCCATTACTGCCTTTCCCACTCTCTTATTGACTATGAGTGCAACTCCATTTCTTCTAAGGGTTTCTTGCCCACAGTAGTAGATATAATGGTCACCTGAATTAAATTCACCCATTCCCGTCCATTTCAATTCGCTGATTCCCAAGATGTTGACGTTCAATCTTGTCATCTCATGTTTGACCACATCCAGCTTGCCTTGGTTCATGGATCTTACATTCCACGTACCTATACAATATTGTTCTTTACAGCATCGGACCTTCTTTTCGCTTCCAGATACATCCACAGCTGAACGTCCTTTCGGCTTTGGCCCAGCCGCTTCACTCTTTCTGGAGCTACTTGGAATTGCCCTCCGCTCTTCCCCAGTAGCATATTGGACACCTTCCGACCTGAGGGGCTCATCTTCCGGCGTCATATCTTTTAGCCTTTTAACATTGTCCATGGGGTTTTCTTGGCAAGGATACTGGAGTGGATTGCCATTTCCTTCTCCAGTGGACCACATTTGTCAGAACTCTCTGTCATGACCTGTCCGTCTTGGGTGGCCCTGCACGATATAGCTCATGGCTTCACTGAGTTACAAAAGCCCCTTCGCCACGACAAGGCAGTGATCCATGAAGGGGGCGTACATGTATGCACATCTGTAAAAGTAAATATGCTTCCTTTTCATACCATATTTTCCTATTTATATCATTCCAGAATGGTCCTGTATGGAAAAGAGATTCTTCTAATTAGTTCCCATGGGAACACATCTCTGTAGTTTCCTGACAAGAGAAGGCAATAGGCCTTTTTGTCATGAGATTAGAAAAGAACATTTCTGCCAGTTCTGACCCTTTTAACCTTCTCCTGCCCTACTCTGAAAACTTAAGATGCCATTTAATAGTACGCTAAACACATGGATGTATATACAAAGTTAGAAATATATTAGAACAAATGTATTTTTTGTGAGGCTGGAAGGGTCTGAAATAAATTGGTACAATGGAATTGTGCTCTTTTCTGAAAATGTGAGGGATTCCCAACAAATAATGGCTTGTTGACAATTGGAACAGAAATACCAAGTGTATAAAAGATGTTGATTTAAATGAGAGTGAGATTACATAGGTCATTTTCCCCAGGACTCTTCTTATAGTGCCCATCTCTAGCAAAAAACGAAACAAAACCAAACCCCCAAACACTTGAAATCTGGAGCAAAGCTTTTCCAGGTTTGAAATTATTTACTTCTAATCATTTTACTATATGGTGTTCGTATACATGAAATGAATCAGATCTGTTCAGAATCTGAATGAGACCAGGCATTTATTTGCTGCTTTATCTGTTTTACTCATTCTTAGGTCTGTGAAAACTTACTGTTTAGTCTTAATTGAAACCCTTCACATACATCTACATTAACATCTGGGAAGGGAGGCCAGAAAGAGGCAAAAATGTAAGCATGTGAGAATCTATATGGAGTTTATCAGGTTTTTGGAAATCTGTGAGCTAGAAACTTGTGGGATCTGCAAAAACTCCTTATGATCCTTCTGCCTTCTAAGAACAGACCTATGAGCCATAGTTTATGAATTGGAAAGGTTGGGTTCCCACAATATGCTAAGCTGCAAGTCAAATATTATGTCAACTCAGCCATTGTCTATGTAAGTGTAGACAAAGTTGATTCAGAAACAAAATGAAATATAGATGTTCCACATCAATGGCAGGCAATAGGAAGCCCTTGGATTGGCCATGTCCAGTGTAAAAACTAGAAGCCATTCCTAGTTTGGCCAGCAGAACAGTCTCTCCAGTTTGCTAAGCTTTAATCTCAAGATGAGGATGAAGCACCTGGATGAAAGCCTTCCGTATCTAGATTTGCACACAAGTAAGTTATTTATGACTGTACAATTTCTTGTCCATCTTTCTTGGTGGTTAAGATGTTGGACTGTTACTGGGGAGATCTAGGTGTACATCTGGCCTCAGCTGTGAAACCTCACTGGATAACTGTGGGCCAGCCACTCCCTCTCAGCCCAGCATAATTCATAGGGTTGTTTTGGTGGGAAAAATTGTAGGAAAAAGTGCCACATGCTTTGAGTTTCTGAAGAAAGGATGGGATATCAATCTAATAAATACATCTAACAAATAATAAGAAAAATGTGCATCAAGGCCAAGGGAATTCCCTTTAGAAGATCCACAGCCTCTGTCTGCATCTCTGCCAATAGTCTCACATCACACTCCCATTATCTCCAGTGAGAGATCAAGGAAACAACATGGAAAAGAACTTGAAATACCAGAGACATAGAGGGCTAACATGGTTCTACTTAAGCTGAGTATTATCTGTTGAACCAAAGTGGAGGGAAGTGCTACAGGGTAAAGGCTTAATCTCCAGCTCTTCCCAGGACAGGCGGAAGAAATAAGGCTTGAAGTGCAGAGAGGTTGTGACATAGGCACTTGGGCAGAAGAGAGATAAGGTCTCAACTTTGGCTCTCAAAAAGAAGAAGAAGAAGAAGATGGAAAAGAGAGCAGTATATAATTTAAGAGATGCAATGTCAGCCTTATCTAAGAAGTATTTATCACTCTGGAAGTCTTACTTCAAAGTAATTGAAGCCATGTGATTGTTGATGACATGCCAAGAAACGAAACAAGCATCATTACAAGTACAAACTATTGTTTATTGATTTTTATAAAGCCAACTCGCATTTGATTTTTAGAATTGTTTTCATGGTAGTTCAGTTAAGGAGCTAACCAGTAAAGTCCTAACATAGCCAATGCATGCCAAGCAATCAGGTCATGTCAAAAGGTTCAGCCCTTGGTTTTACAGACAGCCATGTGCCCTACTTTACAGAAGGCAGTTCTATCTTTGAAGAAGTCCTCTGTCTGATGGGTCATCTAAATGAAGTCTGTTTCTAAGATAAAGAGCCTTAAGAACAGAGAACAGGAACACTGAAATAACCCATCAACACTTAGTACCTGGATAGGAGACTGAGCAGACACACAGCTCACCTGGATGCTGTTTCTTTCCCATTAGAGTGAGACAGTAACCCTCCAGATAAAACACATACGTTACGCACACAAGCACCATAGTTGCTGATGACACTCTAATGACATCTGCAGAAATAAAGCCAAAATGGGTAGAGTGGCCAGGACAGATGGAGTAAATTGAGTGCTAGCATGCTCCTATTCCTACAAAGCATGATCAGAGCAATTTCTATTTTCAGTGTTTGATCTATATTTGCATAGCATACATACATTTGCAATGCTGTATTTGCATACCCATATATAAAAACTTTTATATATGACATTAATATTTTTTAGTGGTGTATGTCCTTTTTGTGTGTGATATATAAGTAGTCTGTCTCCAAAACCTGAGCATCATCGGGCAAGTAGATACGTTTCATGAACTGGAGTTGCCAAGACAAATATCTGATGGGCTGTCATGAAGAAAGAGTGAAGTTAGAGGATAGCTTCAGAAAATACAAGGAAATAAGGAAAATGGGATTGTGCTTTCCTTCAAAGTTTTCATGACATGACATTTAGAGGAATCTTAGTTAATTTCTCACAATGGCCAACCAGATATTTCTGGGCTGCTCGTAAGCAGTAGACGGAGGCACACCAGGATATCCACAGGGTGTGGTCAATAGTTAAGATGGCAGCCAAAGATCCACCTGTTTTTTATGTATGTCCCATGCAAGGCCCACATAAAAAAACAAGCAAAACTTCAATTGCACTATTATCTTGACTTTTTTTTTTTAAATATACCCTGTAGACACCCCTGAGGCATACTTTCTCCTAACATAGATTTCTGCAGCTGGAATGTGAAGGCATGTTGCCCCCAGCTGAGAGGTAACAATATTTACAAGACTAGCAGTCCTTCTTAAACCAGTCCTCTACAAAAGTATCCCAACTTTTTTTAAAGTTATCCAAATTAGTAACCCTCACAACACCTTGTAATAATACATTCCATGGGTTTGTGATGCACATTTTTAAATTGGAATGCTATGTGGCCATTAAAACTATCATTTTAAAATGATACAGCTATGAAATCCAAGATTTGATGGCAGTAAATAATTTGAGACCTTTGTTGGCATTGAGGGTTAAACTCAATGCCAACAAAGGTCTCAAATTATTGAGGGTGGACCAAGAATGGATTCAGAACCCATGCTTCTGGGCAGAAGGCTGCCCTTTCATTGGTAAAATAGTCAGATGTACCATCTCCCATCTGTCAATAGCTACAATCCCCCAGCAGTGGCCCCTGCCAAATGTGGCCCCTGCCAAACCAGAATATCGGGAGCAAGGAACAGAATAAAAAACAGAGCGTTCTTAATGGATAGTCTAGCCAAAACACAAGACTGATGTAAAAGGTTTTTGAGAAGACTGGAGTTATCCTAGAATATGCCCAAGACTTTCAAGAAGCTGTAGCTAGTTTTATTTCCCCCCCACCCCCACTCCTTATATAAGCATGCTATACTTTCTGATTGCCTTGGCCACCAGCTCAAAATCTGGAGTAGGTTTGAGTTTTGATAGTGAAATCTTATACTGATGCTTGGATCAAAGTGCTCATACATTTAACTAGAGATATACCAGAAACTAAGTAGAAGAAATCAGTCCCAGCATTAACTAAACATGCCGAAGATCTGATTCAGAATAGTCCAAAGTGATGGAAGTCATTTGTGTCCTCGATGTCTGCCCAACATTCCAGAAAAGGCACGTTGCAGATATACTCTTTGCTCTGTTCATACTTCAAGTCTTCTTTACTCAAAACTTCTTTAAAGAAGGAAGCCTGTTTGACTTAAAATTAGGTACCCAGCAATTTTGAAGGTCTCCTTTTATTTGTACAGGGCAGCAAGTTATAGCATTTCATGGCAGATCTACTTTCAAAGCGAATTTCTGTGCCCTTCAGCATTTTGTCCAGAGGCACCCATCATCTGAGGACAATGAAGAGAGAGACAGACTGACAAATCTTCAAATACTTTCTTCTCATATGAACAACCAAGCCTGAACAATGCAGAGTTTCTTAATCCAAAACCAGAGCTCATCTGTTGCCACATCTGTTTTCTTTCCTTGGATCCATAATTGAGCTGGGCTTTCAAGACAATGGCACTGAGGTTTTTGCATTTCAATTTCCTCGTTTGCTTTCATCAACATTTGCTTGTTATAGCCATGTATCTCATAAGAGAAATTTAAGAGATCTTCTAAGCTTTGTACTGGCTTAATATTGGATGTTTGATAAAGTTGGTTAGAGGGATTTATGCCCAACATTAATGATGAGAAATTCTTATATTCACAATTCTTAAATCTTCTAAGGAAAATAGCTTACGGAAACATGAATTCCAGATACTTCTAGGATTCAGTCTTGAGACTGCGATGTGTAGCTTATCATGTAGCATATACTGCAGTCCCAAATCCATTGCTCTAACCCTATCTCTTACTCAACAATTCCCATTTTTCCAAACCATTTTAAAGATCATTGTTGCTATTGTTCACTGTGCTTTCCATATGACATTGTGTTTTATGCATTCCAGGTTAGCTGTATGTTAATGCTATTGTGGGAAGAATTGTTAAAATTAGAGTACATGCTTTACAACCTTTGCCTCCCACTGCAACCTCCAGTTACAACGTTACAACGAGCATTTCCAGGCAGGAGGTTTGAGATTGTCAGAGATATTAGTTTTCAATAGTCAGTTGGGATAAGGACAATCCAGCTATGAATCAATACAGATACTTTTTACCTCTAAAGCCTGCATAGTGCGCAGATATATTTGGGCATTCATTGGACTTAAAAAAGAACTTAAATTCTCATATGATATTTCACAACTGCAGCTCTACTTTTGGTTCCTGACTTTGAAACAAGGATAAACACAAACAATAAAGCACCCGCACTGTTTCAAACGTCTCCTAATTCTCCTACAGGTAGAACACCATGTGTATATGTACAGCAATGGAAGCATTATCAGTACATTGCAGTATCTGCATTGTTTGTATTCATGGATGACTACAGAGCATGTGGGAAAAAATACTCATACAGGAGCTCCAGTGTAGTCTTTCCTCTGATGCAGGATTTTGAATAGCAAGATAGGTAGATAGATAGATAGATTATCTATAGATAGATAGGCAGGCAGGCAGGCAGGCAGGCAGGCAGACAGACAGACAGACATCCCAATGCAATGCAAACCAAACAATATCCCCGTCCACACCAAAGACCTGAAAAGAGCTGATGTTCTCATATGTGTTTATAAGACACATCAGATACAATACAAATCTTTACTTATGGACAGGCTGCAGTGACAATGGTCAATTGTCTTGAGTCAATCGTCAGTTAGTTACATGTTGGGGTGAAGCAGTTGTGTGATAGCTTCCCTGTGCAGCAAGAGTCATAGGGGACTTCCTCACCTCTGAGTTTGTTTGTTTGTTTGTTTGTTTGTTTGTTCGTTCGTTCGTTCATTCATTCATTCATTCATTCATTCATAAAAACAATCAACATTAAAACCAGTACAAAAATTAAATATAATATAAATGCAGCCAAGAGATCTTAAAAACCATTGGTTTCAACACAACCATGAAATGGGGCCCATCACACACTTGGAGCCCCAGGCCCATGCACAAAGCCAGGTCTTCAAGGCCTTCTGAAAAGCCAAAAGGGTCGGGGCCATCCTAAACTCAGGAGGGAGGATGTTCCAGAGGGCAGGCGCCACAGCAGTAAAGGCACGTCTCCTGGTCCCCGCCAGCCGACATTCCTTGGCTGACGGAACTCAGAGCATGCCCAACCTGCCAGACCAGTTTGGACAGGTAGAAACAACTGGGAAAAGACAGTCCTAAGGTAACCCAGTCCCAAGCCATAAAGGGCTTTATAGGTGACAACCAGCACCCTGAATTGCATCTGGAAACACACCAGCAACCAGTGCAGCTCCCAAAGCAGTGATGTTACATGTGCCGTGTAGCCAACACTATTTACAATCCGGGCAGCTGCATTCTGTACCAGCTGAAACTTCTGAATGCTCTTCAAGGGCAGCCCCATGTAGAGCATGTTGCAATAGTCCAAATGGGAGGCCATGAGGGCATGGGTGACAATGAGTAGAGCCTCCTGGTCCAGGAATGGGCACAACTGACGCACAACCTGAAAGTGTACAAAGGCCCTCCTAGCCACAGCTGCCACCTGCTGTTCCAGCAGGAGCTGTGAGTCCAAGAGGACCCCCCAGATTGCACACTGGGTCTGTCTGGGGCAGAACCAGCCCATTCAGAACCAAAGATGGAAGAACCTTGGTACTGGGAGGCCCAAACACCCAAAGCCACTCAGTCTTGCTTGGGTTGAGCCGAAGTCCATTGTGCCCCATCCAGGCCCCTACAGCCTCCAGGGACTGAGATAGAACATCCACGGCATCACTCAGGCAGCCCGGGGAAGAGATATAAAGCATACTGATGATACCTCACCCCGAACTGTCGGATCACCTCACCCAGAGGTTTCATGTAGATGTTAAATAAGAGGGGGGAGAGAACTGAGCCCTGTGGCACCCCACACAGTAGGGGCCGTGGACAGGACCTCTCCCCTCCTATCAACACTGACTAGAACTGACCCTGGAGGAAGGAGAAGAACCAGCACAACACAGTACCACCCACCCCCATCTCCTGAAGCTGGTCCAGAAGGATACCATGATCGATGGTATAGAAGGCCGCCAAGAGGTCAAGAAGAGCATGGATGGAAGCACTGCCCCATCCTGCTCCTGCCAGAGGTCATCCAAGAGCATGATCAATGCTGTCTCAGTCCCATATCCCGGCCTGAATCGTGACTGAAAGGGGTCCAGGTAATCCGCTTCATCCAGAGTCCTTTGAAGCTGCTGTGTGACCACTTTCTCAACAACCTTCCCTAAAAAGATTAGTTGGGTTGAGCGATGGCCCTTGAGGATCACCCCCTCCTTCAAAGAGGAATTAACCACCGCCCAGACCCAATTACGTGTCCTCTCCCGGGCAGCCTTGACCAGCTAGGAGGGGCACAGATCTAACAAAGAACTGGCTGAACTAACAGCTACAAGAACCCTGTCTACTTCCTCAGGTTCAACAGGCTCAAACTCCTCCCAGATAACCATGCAAGACTCAGCCCTGTAGCCCCCACTGGCCTTGCATCAAGGCTGGAATTCAACGCAGAGTGGATGCGAGCGACTTTACCTGCCAGATGCTCAGCATATTCCTCACAACAGCCCTGAAGGTAGATCCATGGATTACTCCCTCTGAGGAGGGTCCTAGCTTCTCTTAGCCCTCTTAAGCTTCCTCAGCTCTTCCATATACCACGGAGAGCTATGGGAGCCATGGGCACGGAGAGGCTGCTCAGGCACGATCTGATCCAAAGCCATGGCCACTTTCTCATTCCATGCGGCCACCAAGCCTTCAGTTGGGCTGCGCAGCAGACTTCCTGGAACAACCCCAAGCTCCCTGTGAAACCCAGTTGGGTCCATCAGTCGCCTGGGGCGGGTTGATCTAATAGGCCCCGCCTCTCTGCAGAGGGGGGGTGGCACCAGATAACTGGAGGCTCACCAGGAAGTGATCTGACCATGACAGGGGAGAAACCAATACCTCCCCCAATTTCAGAACACTCTGCCACTGCTCCGACAGAAAAACCAGATCAGGTGAATGACCACTATTATGCGTTGGGCCCTGGATGACTTGGGACAGGCCTATGGCTATCATGGTGGCCATAAACTCCTGGGCTACCTCCGCCCCTGCCCCCAAGGAAGGCAAGTTGAAATCCCACAAGGCCATAAGCCTGGAGAACTCCACCGCCAACCCGGCTATGGAGTCAAGGAGCTCAGGCAGGGAGGTTGCTACATAGCAGGGAGGCTGGTACAGTAGCAACAGTCCCAACTGATCCCTCTTAGAGCCCAACTTAACGAATAGGGTCTTGCACCCAGCAATCTGAGGAGCAGCGCCCCTGAATGCCTCCCAAGTGTCTCAGGTGACCACTGACACTCCACTGCCCCTATCCTGGGGTCTTGGCTGGTGCCACACTCAGAAACCAGCTGGGCACATCTCAGAAAGGGGAACTCCCCCTTCCTCTCCCAGCCAGGTCTCCGTAATAATGCCAGGTCAGCTTTCTCCTCCATGATCAAATCATGGAGCATGTCATGATGCTATGTGCATATCACTATCCAAAATATTGGATAGGCATTATGCAGCCAGATGTGTCTGCACATGCAGGTGTCCGGTCTCTTTTACAGCTCAGGGCAAAATAGCCATGTGGGACAGTGCTCAGTGATGGAAAGGGATGGGGCATAGCCCAAACAAACTTAAATAGCCAATAGGAACTGAGCAGATCCCAGCCCTGACCACAAATGCCAGCATCATGATCAAGGCATTGTGGATTGTATCATTGTCAGGAGAAGAAGGGAAACATACTTAACAGAGGAGCAACAACCTTTTTAGGTTGCCTCCATAGCAAGCTGAAGATGAGATGGAGGTGACATATCATCCCTTAAAAACAGTGATCAAGATGAAGATGTGCCCATAATGTAGATTTTGCGTTTATAGACTTTGCAAGTCTAGAAATGATTTAAAATACTGATTTAAGTGTGAAAGCCTCCATGTCATGTCATGAATAATATTCCCAAATAGGCAATATTATAATTAGGTCTGAGTGGGTATTTTTCTTTTATAGCAGCTTAATTGTACAAGCAAATTAAGCAACTGGAGCATGACTTTAGCAACAGTTATTGAGGTCAACATGCAAGTGAATATACACTTGTTCTTATGAATGATACATAATTAAAGTATGTCTGATACAGAACAATGGTTTATTCCTGTTCAGTTAAATGTGCTTTTAATGGGGAGCATCATAGGCAATTAAAAAAAAAAAGCATTACGTTTGCAATCCAATGGTAATGCATGTCAACTATACAGACATTATTATTTATTTTTTTTCAGATAAATCTCTTCAACATACAGACCTGACCTACAGAAAGGAATAACCTTCCATTCAAATAAAGAGATAAGATTTACCAATTTATTCAGTGCGGCTCCAATGTCGGGACTGGGTTGCACACCGATGATGGAGTCTTTATGTAAGGGAACAAATGATCCAATTTAGGAAACAGATTATCTGGATTCTAGATGATGTGGCCTAAAGCTATTTTCCCCTCTTGTAGCTCCATCCAAATTGTGCTTCCATCATCCCCAACTAGAATGACCATAAGTGATGGGTATTGTAATCCAACAAAGCCAGAAGGGACAACATTACAGAAGGATAATATAAACATATATGTATTTACTCATAACTGGAACACCTTTTTTGAACCTGTAATCTGCAGAGAATTTCCTTTAAAACTCTGGAATGTGTGTTTTTCTCTCACATCATGTCCCCCAAATGTCAGGACTGAAAGCATGTTACTAGAGACCACACTGAATGTGAAAATGGATCTCTTTTGGAGACCATCAGGTGGAAAATTTGCCCTTTTCTAAAAATCTGATGGTAAGAAAGCTGACCATTTATGAACTAAATATTTATTTTTCTCCAGGAGATATATTGATGAATGGCCTATTGTAGTTTCAAAGAGGGACACGCCAGTCCTTTAAAATCCAAATCAGATGAAAGCAAGACATAAAGGCCATCCCTCATGAGATAATAATGAGATTTAAATCAGATCCAGTACCTGGTTTGTTCTGCATTTTCATGGGTTTCTACAGTTCCACAGAGCTGGAACCAGTGAATAAGTGACCTGCAGGCTCTTGCCTGCAAATGCGATCCCATCAAGATATTTGCATCTTCTGGTGCTCAGCAACTGGTGGCCCCAGATTTGAACGGTGCTTCTCATCAAAGAAATCCTATATTTTGTTCTAAATAAACCTCCAGGTGTCAATTTGTATATCTGGTTGTGTGTGCAGAGGTTTCCTGGTACAAATCCAGCACATGCAGCATCTAATCAGAGCTCACTTTGGCCTTTCCACTCACTTTTCCATACTTGCAATAAATGCCCATTAATTTTCTATTTATTATGCATCATCCCCATGACTTCTACGAAACAAGTGGGTTGTCACAGACACATTTCGCTCACAAAATTCTGAATGAACATCTTATATTTATTTTTTTTTTAAAAAAATCTCCTGCGATTGATCAATAACTATTCGGTGACTTCCTCTTCTGTGAATTTACCAATGAAGGATTTTATATATTTGAAGATGTTAACAGCGCTGCAACTTTGTGTGGTATTTCATACATTAACTGCTTTGTAGAGCTTCAGGCTAAGAAACGGTGTGGATTACTTAAGGATCTGATTGATGTTCCTTTAACTGCATGTCTGGTTTATAATACATATATAATATGCAATTATACCTGCTTTTTAATTAATCAGTTTTGCTGCTTCAGCAGAAGTTAAGTCTTCCCTCCCTAATTATTATCCTGACAACGGTCCTATCTGTACAGAAATGGAGGAATTCATGTTAGAAAAAAGCTCCATTGGTGCCAAGAGGTTTTTATTCTGCAGAAGGTTTTTCATTGAGATGGTGGGGGGAGCTCTAGTCCCAATTGATTCTCTCTAACACATATACTATTCCATGTTTTAAAAATCTCAGACATGGCTGTTAACCATAGAATTAAAGTCACAAGTTAAAGAGCTATGTAAAGAAATGAAGAAGCTAAAATTCAAGATGTTTCTGGAAGGATAACCCCATGTTGCCATCTGCAATCATTGCTTCACAACCACAACTTCTCTCCTCCCTGTGATGTTGCTATTATCTCATCCCCAGCCCATGGATGAGGCAGGCTTAATGCTGTTGTAGTTCAATGATGATAATGTCCAGTAGCAGCTTCAAAGTGTGCAAGATCTGTTATGATTTGCCACCCCGACACTGGAGCAAAGTCAGTTGACCAGTAGTGGGAGGGATCAGAAAGGTGCCTAGTGGGTGGTTCAGGATGATGTAGACACATCCCCTTTTTTTTGATCTCCTGTTTGGCCACCACATTTTGTTATTTGGTCCCCAGAAAGCTAGATGCAGTGACCCATAGAAGAGTATAGCCATGGAATTGTCAAGCTCCCTAACTCAAACTCAGCAGAAGCTCACCCAGACACTCAACAGAGCACAGCTAGATAAGAATCTTTATTGCATTAGGATGAAGCCACTTTAAGCACTCAGTTGCCCTCAGTCAACATAAGAATGTTGTCCTCATTTATACCCGCTGAAGTTTAGATCTGGAGCTACTTTTTTCGCCTTTCCCATGGCTTAACAGACACTATGCTTTGCACTCCATAGGCTCTGTACAGCTGATTGTTGACATAACTGGCATTCCTGCTCTGTAATTCTCCACATAACTCTCACAGAAATCACATAACCGTGAAATAGCCTAATAGGGAAATGGCGTATTAAGTGTAATGGTGAAATTCTGGGACCACCCTCCCACCCATTTTGCCTCCTAATACAATACAGAGGACAGTGTTGCAGTAGGTGACTACAGGAAGAGAAGAGGAGAAAAATCCAATATAATGTAATTTTTTCCCTAAGAACCACTGTTAGCAATGCAGTCTCATTGGCAATCCTTTTATTTCACATTTCATTCAATGTATGTTATGACAGAAGGGGGGTCTAGGAGGAAAAACAGAGAAATCAGGCTAGAGATGCCAAATAATCCTGCTGTCAGACCCACCCATTTCCTACAGAAGTGCCATGACTGGCAGATGTTTTTCCCACCCATTGGTGATGTGTTGAAGAGGGAGGGCAGCCAAGTCAAATTATTTTGCCTATCATGGTCTGCATGCGCCCAATCAGGTCCAGACATTTGGCAGTGATTTGGAACAGACACAGTACAAGCAGAATAGGGTTTGGCAATGGGGGTAGCTAACTTCATGCCAGTTTAGTTTTCTGCCAGCTCAAGGATGGATGAACACTTGTAAACTCAGGGGTAGGAACATAGGACCATCAGAGAATATCTCTTTGGCTGCCTTCAAATACAGGTAGTCCCCAGTTTAAGAACGAGTTCCATTCCCAAGGTCTGTCCTTAAGTCAAATTTGATGTAAGCTGGAATGGTATTATTGTATAGTACTGTATAAGTAGTATTGTGTAATGAACTTGAATCATTGTGTTTTTAACTCAAATGTTTGTGTATTTAACTCCAATTTTGCTATAATAGGCTCCATTCTTAACTATGGGTCATCTGTAATACTGGTGTTCTTAACCTGGGGACTACCTAAAAGTGTATAAAAACATGTCTACTCTTAGCAATAGAGGTTCCACTTCTACTACATAAGATACTGAGTATTTATTGACATCAACAGGACTTAAGGAATTCTGGTTAACTTTTGGGATCTGGGAAACAGCAAGAGCATTCTTGGATTATTGATTTGGTTAGTACTAAGTCTACCATGTTAATGGAAATCTGAGACTAATAAAAGCCAGTTCTTTTCAAAGACAGGTTGTTATTTGGTCCAATGGTGAGATAAGCTGGATCTTTGACATAAATGGGCCATTTTCGCTTATTCTGTTAGCATTTGAGGAACAACTGGCAGAATTAGCTTAGTGAAGTCCTAATGAGTTGAAAAAGTAGTATTTGAATTTGCTTACTAGTGGGACAATTTGTGTAACATTTGTGTGAGTACTTGGGCAAGAATTAAACAGGACTGGTACAAGTACGGTAGAAATTTTGTAGTAGTGAAATAGTCCCACTGGACACAAATAACTCTTTTTGGTGGCCCATTGTTTTTGACTGGAAGTTTAGGATGTTCCTTTTCCTAATTATTTTGCTAGATATATTATATGGATAAAATCATCATAACCCCTTCTGGACAGATACAAAACAATAAATTCAACAACATGCTTCCTGCCAAACCATTATAATCTTTGGCTTTGGAAAAGTGTTTGATCATTTGCACATACTTATAAACATGATTTATTTATTTACATTTACTCATGCAGGCACACACATTGTTAGTATATGGTAAAAAAAATGCAGTTAAAACACCTAGAGCAAAATAGTCCTAAATTGCCCACCCACCAACTGCTTAATCTTAAATCTCAAATGGCCCCAAACTACATTTTTTGTGTCGTTTCTGTTTTCTGGTTTGTTTGTTTTATAGCTGTTCTTATATAGTTGTTTTTATTTTCAATGTTTTGTTAATCACTGTTGTGTTTAAATAATTAAAAAAAAAAACCTCAAATGGAAACACGCTGCAACACTTTCTCAGAAAGATGCTTAGGGCGGATTTGATTTGGGCTTTCCATAATGTTCCATGATTCCTTTGAGGAATTATTTTTCCCCCAGCTCCTAAACCTCCAGTTGGAAATGAATTCTTCACCACTGTCCTCCTCAAACTGTTTCCCATGGAAAATTGCTTACCTACAGCTGTTAGAAATATCAGAAAAAGGTAAAAGAGAGAGACAAAATCTGCCATAATGGGAACAGTAGCAGTCTTAATGGCAGCAGCAATATTTATATCTGGCACATGACCTACATGTCACCAGACATGAAGGTATCCCCTACAAAGTCACCAGAGATCCAGCACCCAAAACTCCAGCAAGCTTCCAGCAAGTTGGTTTAGATGAAGAAGTAACATGGCAGGTTAGCAGCTACCAGTTTGCTCAACCATGTTCTGTCTTAGCCCTATTTTATGAAACGTGGAGTTAGTGCTGTGCAGAAATGTCTGTGTATTTTCCACCCAGTCTCTGAGTTGATGAAAGAGAATGTGCTTTTAACCTTTCATTCAAAGAAGAAGACAATCTTCTTTGAAGTCTTCTGGTGGGAGTGATGTTCTTCACGCGTATTGAGATGACCAAAAATGTGTGTGAATGCCTTCTTTTTCATTTTACTAAGCAGTTTGCAGCATCCCTGGATTTCATTAAATCCTATGCAAAAACCTTATGAAAACTTTAACTCTTCACGTGGAGCTTTTTCAGATGGGGAAATCTAGGCTGTCAGAAGGTTTCAGAGTGATGGAAACAACAACTGAAGCTACTTCCAATAATAAAATAAGCTAAAAATGCTAGCAAGAGAAATTTGAAAGCAAGTACTCCAGAAGGAAAAAAAAAATAAACATTTTCACAAGGAAAAAAAATGTATGAGAAGGCATTAGGTGGAATGTGGCAATTCCAGATATGTTTCTCTGTAACTAAATTCATGGTATGGACTAGTCCTTCAGGACTAGCTGATAGAGACAGAATCACTTCTCAATGGAATATCTAGTGTCCACTCCTTTATGTGTTGTCTGAACTATGGCTGGTGCATATTGTCTTCCAAAATTCTCCATCAGATTTGTGGGCAGAGGGAATTGATGGACAAACAGTTGGAAAAAAGTCATGGAATTTTGTTTTTGTACATGATAACTGCAGCAAGACTACTGTTGCACAAAGATGGAAAGATTTGGCACTACCCACAATGGAGGAATGGTTGGTGAAGATGATGGAACTTGCTGAGATGCCTAAATTGACTTCTTTGATCAGAGAAAAAACAATAACTATGTTTATTGCTGACTGGAAACCCGTTATGGACTTCTTGCATAAAACAGAAAAAAAGGAATGTATGATTTATGGTTTTGATGATTGGACAGGATAGACTATAGAAAGAAGAGAGTTATGTTGTAACCATAGAGTAAGAGGTCAATTTATAATTGTACTTATAACTGCTGTAAAGAAGATTAGAAGCTATTTCTTTGTATCTTTTTTCTTTTCTATTTTTCTTTTACTTTTCCCCCCCTTTCTTGCACTTCTATCATTCTCTTTAATTTTCTTTTCTTTTTCTTGCTTTATATTGGTTTGTATTAGTTTTTATCTTCCTTTTTTAAAAAAAAAAATAATAAAAATGATATATATAAAAAAATTGTGGCCACAGTAATTGATGGATGATTTCTCGGTGTTTCATCAACAGGAAATTCTGCAAAATTTTCTCAAGGGTGGAAAAATCTCTAATTGGCAGCAAATACTGCTCTTACTGAAAAATCCCCATCCTTTCCTGGGGATTTAATGAAAGTGGGAAGCGTGGGAAGAGGGAAACTACTGAAAGAGACTGTACGATGTAAGGCAGAACTTTATGCTGACCTCTTGTCCGCTTTCATAAATGGTGTACGCGGTTCTTCCACTTGTTAGTTACAAAACCCAAGAATAGTATATCACATTTATGGAAGTTTCTCCAAAATTCCATTTCATAAAACTGAATGAGAACTTGTGGGGAAAAAATGCAGGAGAATTGATCTGACATTAGCACGAACCAAGACAACGTCTTGGTTATTAAGTAAACAATAGTAAAGCAAACAATAACTTCCATAATAAGTGGACTAGTCACTGTCTCAGTACAATACTACTACAATACTTGGCCAACAATAGTTTTCTGAAGCTTCAGTGTCCAGTTTCAAGTTGTATAGTTCAACTAATTAAGGAAGAAACTGAGATGTCATAAGACATCAAGTCAAAGCAGATAACAGGATTATGGATCTACCTTTGATTCATGGCAAGTTCAAACTCTGTTGCAATAAACAGATGGCTGAATGGTTTTGTAATTGCTCTGTTGTGTACTGAAAAGTGTTAGCCTTTGCCATATATCTCATCAAGTGCTCAGTCAACTGAGAAAGCTTAAGCTGTGCCATAGGAGAAAGGAAATAATTCTTCTGATGACAGCAATAGTCTTCATACTAAAACAGAAGAGTTGGGCATGATGCAATTCTGTATGTTTAGGTAGGCGCTCTTGGGAAATTCACTGAGAATGTGTCGCAAGCTTCTCAAATTTCCATCTTGGCCTGCAATACATAACTCCAGCAATTGTGTTAGATGCTGGATCACAACCGTTAAACCTGTCACAAAGCTAACATCACAAAACTGAACTCAAGTAAAAAATTAAAATCCACAACAATTGATGTTTTAATTGGTTGACGTGACACATTAGTCCTTGACTTCCTTACAGTTTCTCTTCCTTTCACTTCTGACAAAAACACAACAGTATATGAAGTCAGTAGAACACTGTGAAATTTTCTGTCCCCAGAATCTTCAGAGATTCTGTTCAGTCTTCAGAGTCAGAGTTCCTGGCTCCATAAGAAAATCAAAGTGACACAGTGTATTGAAAGGGTGCTAGGCTTAACCTACCATTATTGTAACCAGATAGATAAAATGTGAACTGTACAGGTTTTCATATGCCAGCTAATAATTAATAGAATCCAGGAAACTAGCCTTGTCCTTTTCCAAATTATACTGTGCCATTCTCCTCCAACAATTTTCTAGCAAGCCACGCTAGTTCAACATGGTCAATTCTCCTTGGGCTGCTTCAGGTCCCACTGCTCCCCTTAGCATTATTTTTACTATTTTGTGGCCTTTTTCCAAATCTTGGGTTTCCCTCAAAATTCTCTTGCACTCTGAAAGTGACACTGTAGATAACTAAGGATCCACACTCACAGGATGAATGTGCTATCTTTACAGAAGATACTGTCTGGAAGACACTTCCTGACCTCCCATCCCAGTGACAAATTAGGAATTGAATACTGGCAAGATGTCTCCCCGATAGGGGTATGCATGTTGGAAAGGGTTTGCATTGTGATTGTCATAACACATGTTTTGTCATTTTCATGTCTTTGCAGTTTGTACCAGACATCCATTCTCCACCCCAAGGATGCATTTGAACAGCTTCTAATATTTTTTACTTTCCAGAAAAGATAATTTATTTAAATCATGGGGTGGTTTTGACAGATGTATGGCCTACATATAAAGCTAGTTCTGCAACTGTGAAGACAAAGATGGTTGTAGACAGTGCTGATTGTCTACTTCCATCTCTCCAAGATGGAAATACTTGTGGGTAAAAGTTCAGTTTGCAGAGTTCCAGCCTTTCTTTCTTTTCAGAAGCTAGAGAGAAGTCACTCTCACACTCCAGTTGAGGGAGATATTATATTTGCAATAGACTCATATCCATCTCGATCACTCAACCATTTTTCTCAAAATCAGAAAATAATAAAACCCACTGTGATCCTTTTAGAGGTCACAGTCATAATAACTGTTTACTATTCTGCATCTGGATGCATATAGGGTATCTTTAAGAAGGAATAATTACAGGTAGTCCCCAGTTTAAGAGCGAGTTCCGTTCCCAGGGTCTGTCCTTAAGTCGAATTTGTTTGTAAGCTGGAACGGTATTATTATATAATACTGTATAAGTAGTATTATGTAGTGAACTTGAACTGTTGTGTGTTTAACTTGAATCATTGTGTATTTAACTTGAATTTTGCTACAATAGGCTCTGTTCTTAACTATGGGTCATTTGTAACCCGGGCATTCTTAACCTGGGGACTACCTTGTAGTTATGAAAACTGGAGCTGGCTTGGAATTTAAAAACTGGCATAAGATATTCATTTTTGGCCATTCCTGCATGTTGTCTTAGGCCAGTGATCTTGGAGAATGTATTGATCATTTCTGCAGGAGACCACTTTGCTAGCTGGACCTTATCTTCAAATTTCACCTGTGATCACCTCCAAATTTTGTGAGTTTCCCTATAGTTTTCAAGAGGTACCTCCTCTCTCCAAAATGTTATTTGGCTGTCACAGCTTGATGCTTAGTTTTATTTCTTCCCATTGATTCTTAATGTATATCTTTCCAGAAGAGGAGTATAAAGCAACATGTTCTGATCAATGGAAAGACTCTGGGTTCATTCTCAAACAGAGGGCTGAATAGCTATGTCAAGAATCCAAGGAAAGATCCTTCTTTTCTCCAGAACTGGGAGAACATAAATAAGAAAGAGACTAGTTTGGCAGCTCTCAAACTATGTGTAGTAAAGCCACGAGCTCTGAATAGTCACAGTCTGTATCAATCAATGCAGTGTAGTGTTGCATTAGTGGTAGAATATGAAAAAATGCAGAGATCATAGTTCTTCGAGGCCAAATTAGATCATATAAATGGAGAAGTTTTAGTACTGTGTTTAAAATAAAACAAAACAAAACAAAACAAAGAAAGAAACAACCATAGAACATTTCCAGATTTTGGGGTGGAAAGGCTTTCCTCTAGTGTCTTTTTCCTGCTCATCCCCTTTCCCAAATGGTATTTCTACCCACAAGAGAAAATGTCTGTAAGATCTGGATTGTGGATACTTCTCCTATTTAGGTGGAAAAGCAACTGAAGCAACTAAATAGAAAGCCTTCATGCTGAGGATTACCATCCAGAAAAGAGATTGTGTAGATCAGCGTTTCTCAACTTCAGTAACTTTAAGAGGTATAGACTTCAACTCCCAGAATTCCCCACTCAACATGCTCCCTGGGAAATTCTGAGAATTGAAGTGCATGCAACTTAAAGTTGTCGAGGTTGAGAAACATTGGTATAGACTATCATAACTGATAAGTATTGCCCTGTGTGGCAAAGCACATAATTGCAGCCTCTCAGACTGCCCACTGGAGCATGAAAGAGTGTAAAAAACTTCTTGTGGTTGAGCAACAAGTTCTTTATGTGATGGTGTTTGTCAACTCGGCCTTGTTCTCCTTCTGATTGCCCCCCTCATCCTCAGTGGTCTTCAGTGTTGGTCTGTGGATTCCTTATGCTCTGCTTGCAGCTTGTCCTGACAATGAGTTATAAAAATATGGTTCTTTCTGTATTATCTGGGAAACAATGCCACTTCACAGCAAAATCAGTGAATTAGGCACAGGGTAAGGACTGATGTGGCGAGGCCAGGGCTAGCCTGCCATCTATATACTACTAAAACTCTCAGTGTTTGTCTGTTTGTAACCTTCAACTGGGTGAAACAGTGCATCATAGGGCAACAATTAGTACCCCAAATGGGATAATTTAAAGAATGCATCTAAAATCCAGGAACGGTTATTCCCCTGGGATTGAAATTTGGCAAAGTTGTAGCTGCTTCAGCACCATCACGTCTTCTGACTACACTTCCCAGAAACCCATAGCTTATGTGGTGCAAGGGAAGAGCATATCCCTGCCCTCTTTCCCGCCTCCCTCTGGCCCCTGTGCCCAATTGGCTAGCGGCAAGTCCTGACAGGCAAGGGTGATTGGCTGCTTTGGAACCAAGCCAGAATTTGAAATCTCTTAACAGCGGTTGGTGGTGAGGGAAGGATGAGGGAGCGACTTGGTTGCCTGCTGGTGAGGTAGGGATGGCTGGAGGGTACTGGCGGTTGACGGGTGAGGTCTCTTCCTCCTTGGAGAGAGGGGGGCCTTTGGGGACATGCCAGGATGGGGAATGGGGGTGCTGTTTTCCTCATGGTCCATGGCTTCCTTTGTTCCCCCTCCCCTCAGCAAAGTAGCAGGCAGTTCTGCGGGTCAGCTGAGGAGGAGGAGGAGTGATTTCTGACACTCCCTGCCAGCTTCCCACAACCAAAGTCATTGTGTCTTCTGACTGCTAGTTGGTGTTCATGGATCTGCTCTGTGGTCTTCTGCCTATCTGTCCTACATAGTGGCTTTACAGTCCTTACACTGTATATTGTAGATGACATATAGTACTTCCTCGTATTGGTCCTGAATCTTGTTGCATTTCATTTCCATGGATCACCCAGAGTTCTAACACTGTGACAGAGGGGAAAAAAAACTTCCCTCTCTCCACATTTTCCATACCATGCTATGGAGATCATGATGCCCCTCTCCTACTTTTGCTCCAAACTACCCATCCTCATCGCCGTACTCTTTCCTTACATGGTAGCCTTTTAGCTCCCAATGATTATTTTTGCATGATGGACCTTGACTTGTGTGGGCTGCTTGTTGCTCTGTTTCAGATGGAATGTGACTTGAGCCAGCCTGCTTAGTAACAGAGGTACTTTCATGGGGTATTCCTGCCAGAAATGCAGCTTCCTGGGCTTCTTGGTGACCTGGCATGCTTAGCTATTTCCAACTGTAATGTCCCATGGAAGTAATCTTTTGGCAGTAGGATGGGAGGAGATCTAATAAAAATGTATGAGGTTTCCTTTCTGTATCCTTTGGGCTGCAGCTAAGCAATCAGCATGGAAAACTAGGAAACATTGCAACTTACTAGATTCTTCCCGTCTATTTCATATATTACTGACTCATTGGCCGCCCTTCTTGTTCTGGTGAGGTTTCATGGATGTTTTGTTTGATCCTCCTCTCATCCTTCAGACTGGGTCTATGGCTTGCCCACTAATCAGGGATGCTTCTTTAGAGGATGGAGGGGGGCATTCCTTCTCTTCATGTTTCAGACCACATGTGATTATTCCTCCCGAATGCCTATATCTTGGGTATTATGAGATCTACAAAGAAACCACAATAAAAGTTCTTAACATACAGTGCTTTCCAATAGAAGAGAATATGTGTAGCTCAGGGTTGAACTGTGGAGTCCTTGGGGTTCTCAAGCACCGAAGAGCACTGTGAAGCACTTCTTCACAGAAGTGAAGAGAAGCACTCCTCTTCAGCGCTGAAGATGTTACCTAGCCGGGTAATGAAATGTTTGCAAGAAAGCATACAGTGCTTTCTTTTTGCGATGTAATCTTGAACATATACTCCAAAGCAGGCCCTTAACCGGTGCTGTGAATCTTGTCTTCCCAGTTCCCAAGCACTATTGCTCCTCCTGCCAATTCTACAGAGATCAAATGCACACCGTGGATCACACGGGAACATGACATGGAAGGAAAAGGTTATGCTCCCTCCCTTTGCCCCCAGCTCAGCGCAGGCCACCTTCTGTAATGGATACTGAGCAAAAACAAAACAAGTAGACCCATTAAGATGCAATCTGGCCCTAAGATAGTGGTTCAGTTGGTTTCATTGGTATCAACATACAATGTACTCATATATTTAAACTCCTTGCAGTGAACTTCAACTGTTGTATTCCATCTGAATTTATGTTTGTTTTCTTGTGTCAAGCTATACATATTTATTTCCTGTGCCCCCAGAAGTTCACAGATTTCAGCAAGCTTTCAGTCCTTTTAATTTGATCTGGTAGACGGGGGTGTACAACTTTTCTTTGGGGTGAAGGCCACAGTGGGCCTTGGAGTGGGATTCCAGCAACTGTCTCTTCCAAAGTTAGTGGGAGTTGGGTATAAGCTAAAATTAAATCGATCCAGTGCAGTTAATATAATCATTCTGTATGCATTTAATTTTTTTCTTTTTTGTCATATTAGAAGTCACAGCTCTTATGTCAGCCTGGTGCTGTTTTTATTGTTTTTTTTGGAAGTTTGTACCATGGATGTTTTTGGTTTTTATATTCTATGTAAGCCTCTGAGAGTCTTTGATTATGGCAGGACTTAGATGTGAAAAATAAACAAATGAATAAATAAATTCGGTGAAATTTTCAAAGGCTATGTAGGGTTACATGAACTTCATTTATGAGACTTTTCATCACATTTTTTAAAAATGCTGAACACAAGTTTAACATGTGGATTAGTGAATATGCTTTATTGATGTCTAACAAAATCAAAATATACACTAATCTATTCCCCTGTCCTGTCAGCTTCAAAGAAAGGTTCAAGTGGCAGTGTGATTAGCTTGTGTAGGTAGAACTGGTGTGTGTGTGTATGTGTGTGTGTTGTCCTTTACTGTAGCCGGCAAAATGACATAGATTGGCTGCCCAAAGTTCACCCAACAGCTTACCTTTGTTTGCTATATTAGATACTCAGGGTGGTGCACATAGTACCCCCTTCTTTAAATTTTCCCTACAAGAACTGCCCTGAGTGGTAGGCAGAGCAAAGAGAGAATGATTTGCCCCAAACTATTCACTAATTTCCACGGCTAAGAATATAGAGTTGAGTCTGATCTTTTCAACCCTAGTCCAACACTTCAACTGTTATACTACATAAGCTAGAAGCCTGATTAGATCAGAGACATGTTTGCTCGGAAACAAGTTCTGCATAGAATCTCAAGCTTTGATTAAAATAGACTCCCTTGTCCCTCAATCTACAAACTAGGGATAATAGCTGACTAGGGCTGATAGGAAAACCTAGGCCATTGGGAGATGAATGCTGCAGTGGGGAGAATGATGATACTCAAGAGCTAGGAGCACATCATATCTAGATCAGTGCAATCCTGATTCATTGGCACAATCAGAGAGGGCTTGGGGCATTCTGAAGGAAGGTCTCAGCTCCACAACTTGCCCATCCCTGCATTAGAGGGAAAAATATCCTTGAAGAACCAGCAAGTCTGTTAGGCAAGTCCATTAACATTCTCCATGTGAAAAATGTTGTAGCAATTATTAGTAACAGTAGTTACTCAACATAAGTAAAGGAAGAGAATAGCTTGCAGATCTTGTATATTTCCAAAGAGATTTCTACTGTGTAAGATGTTTTAATTTATTGTCTTGATTAGCTTCCCATTAGTCTTCTGTGGCGAAATCTCTTGAGAAGTGGAATTATAAGTGCAGGCAGAAAGAGATGCCTCTTTTGCATCACAGCGCATAGACTGGTGATCATTTGCACATTAATTTCACAAGACAAAGCAGGGTTCTCATGCTGCTCACATAGAAAATATGGATACATTCTCCACACTGACAGTCATCTTTCCAGTCTTGAGAAGGTGCCAAACCACAAAGCTCTTTGCTGGATGATGAACAGGGGGATCTAAACAATGAGTTATCTTAACAATAGCAGCAGATCAAGCATCTTCTGCTTTTTCTGAGCAAAACAAAATGTGAATGCAAAAGTTGTAATTGATAGCAGTATGTTTCAAGTCTTGTACTGTTACTACCACATTTGAGGCTGAAATCAAGAGGAGTGTTTAAAATAACACTGTGTTGATTGCTGTGTGCTCCAATTGCATATGTTTTTCTATCTCCAGGATTTGGAATCTACATCAAGAACTGTGGATTTGGGAGGCACGGGGGCTGCCTAAAGAATGACCATACGCTCCTGGAAGACCAAATCAATACCTGAATTGTAGCAATGGATTATTGACATGTGTGGTTTATTAATGTTTGAATTAGAGTTCTTTTTCAATAAGGGGGACAGGGAAGAAAGTGGTGGAAATGAGCTTTTCCTTCCTCTGACACAAAATCTCCAATGTGGACAATTTAGGGTATTTTGGAGATGTGCTTAGAGATGATCCCAGACAGGGACGGTGACCTGTTTAGCTCCAGTTAGACTGGGAAGTCTCTTGCAGAAACTTCTTCCCCATTTGGTCACTGAGCATTGTGCCTTCATGGTCATTTTGCTGGACACCTGATTTTTTTGTCTTTACACTGAAATATCAAACTCCCAGGAGGTGTGCGAGTATAAAAAAGAAAAAACAGGAGAAGTGTGTGACACACAAACACAAATGTGGAGTGGCGGTGATGGTAGAAGAGAAGAAACACTTTGCCTGACCAATTGCAGTTGTTGTCTTCAGTAGAGAAAAAGGAAAGAGATTTAGAGGCACAATAGCATTGTTTGGAGCTTCTCTGCTTCATATTTCACATCATCTCTTCTGATCACTCAGGCAGTTGTTTGACATAGGTGTATTGATCTAATTCTCTGACATGACTAGTGATCAACAGGATAATTAATCTCCCAGGATTAATTTCATAGATGCTGTCATGTCTGCATTATCATTGGTGATGATGATGATGATGTCTGGATTATTGCAGAGATGATCTCTAGAAAGAAGCATCGATGAAATTTCTTTGGAGATGGTTAGCCCTGTCCGAAATAGCACATAGTAAATAATACAATTTTCTCTTCCAAGAAAGAGAAGATCTGGAGATGTCTCCTGAAGCTTATTTCATTGTCTCCATGTGCAACTTGGGAAGGGACAATGGAAAAACACGTCATGGAAAAGCACTAAAATGTGTTGTAGCAGCACTGTCATGACATCAAAGTGTATAGAACACGTCATAAACTGGATTATACAATGATGGCCCTCACCCATGGAAGTGGTGACTGATGAGTGGAATATTCTCAATTGGCTCCCTATAGATTTTCCTTTTGTCTAGCTGTGGTTGAAAGACATACTCTTGTCTTTTCTACATCAGGTTTGGAGGGTAGTTGATGGGAAATAAACAATACCACGCAACACCAGGAGTGAAGATTGTGCCTTCAACTTCAATCTGTTCCATCTGAAAGCATTTTTAAAAAGAAAGAAAAAGTCTTTTCCAAAATCTTGCTGCTTTGCAAAGAAATTATGCAAGAAATGCCATTTTACCAGTTAATAGTAAGATGTAGAGATTTCATTCAAATACAGCATTGGGGTTGTGGTTTTAACTAGTACTCCCAAAGAGTTTTACACCTACAGCTGGTCTTTGGTTTTTTCAGTGGTAGTTGATGAAGAGATGGAGGCTGGGCCATGAGGACATGTCCTTAACCTTAACAAATCTCAGGGGACTACAAGGGCGAGAACTATGAATTCAAGGGATCTTTGGGGTGCTTCTTCAATGACAAATGTTTGCAATTACCTCTGTGCTTATGTCTGTTGGCCTCCTCTATTTATTCCCTGCTCTCTCATCTATATTCCCATATATTTCAAGCTTCTCTCCTTGAATCTGAGTGTCTGGACCAATATAGATCAGGCTATGTTGAGGGTCAAGTTGTAAAACTGAGCTGCATCATCAGCATAGTTCCCAAAGGACCATTTTAAGGTGCAGTTTGGGGTTACATATTTACCATTTCTTACATAATTTTTTTGTTTGTTTGTTATATGAGAATATTTACCAGCTAGATTGTAACTGGGTTCACTAACCCATGGTTTTGTTCAATGATTCAAACAACATGCTAAGCTATAAATCATAGGTCACCACATGACATTGCTTGGGTTCACACAGTGTGAATCCAGCCAAAAAGTCATGCCACAGCTTGTATTTTTGTTTTACAACAAGGTGGAGTTGAAAGGCCAGAAAGAGATGCATGCTATGTTTCTGACCACCAATATTCTTTCTCAGGGGATGAGAACTAAAATGTCTGTTTCCGCTTTCCAATAGCTGTTCTTAACTTTCCTCACATGGCCTGTTTGTGTGACACTAAGAATTCAAATTAATACATGTAGTAAGATGGTACCTTTATTAGGCCAACTAAAGTAAAAAAAAAAATAAAGACATGGATGTAACAGGTTTTACCCAGAATGGACACAACTGTGCAGTTTTCTGGCAGTTGTATAGAAGCTGTTTGTTATTGCCTTCCAGGATGTGTAGCAACTTTCCAGGCTAGACTATAGCCATGTTATTTCCTGATGGTCTCCCATCCAACTACTAACTCTACTTTACACTACTTAGTTTCTAAGCTCAGAGAAGGTTGGTTAGATACTGCCACCAGTGGAGACCACCTGAAGAAAAGTTTACAGAACAGTACAGTTCTTTCTTTCCATTTTGTAAATCTTCATTTCTTCTTATTTTCCTTAACGTGGATTTTACTTTTTAACCCATCACAAATAAAATGTCTGCTTTTATTTATAATACAACATGCAATTCAAACATTGGCAAAATCCTTCCTTCCTTCCTTCCAGAAAATGACACAAGAGTGATCTGTACTAGGTTGCCTATCTTTATATTGTTTTTAATATCAGAAAGATGAAACAAAAGTAGGAGTCATATCAAAGCAGGGATAGGAAGAAATAGCCTACAGGTGCAGAATACTCAGAGACTGGCAAACAGACTATGGGTCTTCTTCTCCCTCCTTGAAATGAATGGAGTTACAGTTCTGGTCAAGAACTCTTCGCTTTGCATATTCTGCTTTGATAACTGGATCCAGGAAAATTATGATTAGTATCTTATGTCAGATGTCCTCTGAAACATTGCTGCTTTGTTTTACAGTGAGAACTACCCATTCTCCCTCCCCATCTCCTGCACCAGCCTGTTTTTTCTCCTCTGGCCCAAATGCTTAGGTTTCCTCCAATTATTACATTTTAAACCCCCCACTCCATTTCCTATCTTGGGAGACCCGGGGGCCTTTTTTCAAGCGTGAGAAGAAACAGGCTGCCCCAGAGCTGGAGCTACTGGTGGTTTCAAAAGGCTGCCCATAAATTATGCCATCAAGGATCCCAGTAGGTGGGAATTCAAAGTCATGCTCACTTTCCATTGCTGACATTCAGGGTCATTATTTGGAGGGCTGCAACACGTTCCTTTTGCCTTTATTATTCTTCCACTGTAACTTGACTTAGGCTCAGGAAGAAGAAATCCAGAGGCTTAATTGAAGCCAATCAGCAAAGGTCATGGGCTAATATTTAACAGACCAAACTTCAAGGGAAGCACAAAGGAAAGGCACATAGACACACACACAGAGCAAAAAGGTAAGGACTGTAACTGGATTTGGGAGACAGGGTGCACCTGGATGGAAAATGGATTTGGAGCTCCAAAACTGACAGATCACTCGGGAGTTATAAAATTAAATAGGAGTTTTGTTTAGATTACTTGCTTCCCATTCCTCTTGTAACTTTGCTGGCTGGTGTTTGAGGAGGTTTTGTTGCTTAGTACTAATGTTCAGGTGTTCAATATAATGGTGCCTAAACGATGGGATTATAATGGTGCAAGTACAATGGGAAAAACATGAGCAATTTTCCAAGAAGCCAGAATGTAAGTTAGGTTCAGGTGTTATTCAAATGTGTTGATATAAAACATCACAAGATATTCTTACAAATACTGCTGCACAGGAGAGTGTCCCAGACCCCGTTTTTAGAAGAGGACTTGATGAGCATAATTTACTACTACCCAACTGTAGCCACACCACTGTTTCTCAGCCTTGACCATTTTAAGATGTTTGAACTTCAACTCCCAGAATTCCCCAGCCAGCATGCTTGGCTGAGAAACACTGAGCTACACTAACCCTATGAAAGCCAACCTCTGTACATTTAAATTTGGAGAAATGAAGTTGCATCTAGATTAAATTAGTTGCAGGAAAGTCCCAATCAGTCATATGTAGTCATGACTTAAGATCTGCTGGTTTAATGAGTGTTACCTACAACTAACTAACTTTGCAGTTTAAAGACCAGCCAGAGATTGGTTAAAGCAGAAGTTCTGATTTGCTGGTAGAAAAGCTTTGCATCTTCAAAAGCCATTTGTTTCAGTGGCTGAAAGCTCCATAGGTGAGCAGGTCCCTCTAGCACAGTTTTGTGTTAGATGCACATGCTGGCTGGGGAATTCTGGGAGTTGAAGTCCACTCATCTTAAAGTGGCCAAGGCTGAGAAACAACGCTCTAGCAGTGTTCCTGCAGGTAGTAAGACCTGAGATGGATGTTTCTGTGGATGTACTACAGTAACTTTGGGTCCTCTTGCCTTATTAACAGCATATGTGCAGTTTTCTAAAAAGAGCTAGTTTGCTCTAGTGGTGAAAACACCAGGCGAGAAAGCAGGAGATGGTGAGTTCTAGTCCCGCCTGAGGCATGAAAGCCGGCTGGGTAACCTTGGGCCAGTCCCTCTCTCAGCCCAACTCACCTCACAGGGTGGTGGTTGTGGGGAAAATAGGAGAAGGAAGGAGTATTAGACATGTTGTTATTAGGTATATTATTCAGTTATTTATAAAATTAATAAAGGCGGGATAAAATCTAAAAAAAAATCTGCGCTTCACTGGGATGATATTCCAGTCTTGCAGTTTTTTATATGGATTAAAAAGTAATTAAAAGTGATCTCCATGATTTTTCCCTAGTTTGTTACTGCAAATTGGTCAATGACTAAAAGAAAGAACAAAATACAAGCCAGTTTGCTTTCATTTTTTAACATGTAAAGTTCCACAGTGTGAGTTTTTAAAGTGCAAATTTCCCCACTGTAAGATCTCTTTTTAAATGTAAGTTCCTGTGTTCAACAGCAGACTTATTATTTCAGACTCTTGTTGTGGATCTGTGATTATCAAATGACAAATGCTGGTGGATTTGGTGCTATCAGTCAATCCATCCATCCATTCAATCACTTTATTACAATTATTAGCTAATTCAGAAAGGAAGAGGACCCATTCTGAGAGAGTAAATCAACATGATAAAGCTAAATAATTATAAAATTGATGTGGTCAAAGTATTATACGTTTTATAAATAGTAAAAACTCGGCAACTTATTGTTTCTCTGAATGGGGCTACGGTTGAGAAACACTGATATATGGTAATACTTCTAAAAGTACCTACATATCCCGTAAATACTCATGTATAAGCCCATCCATGGATAAGCTAACTCTTGAATTTTTAACCAAAATACCATAAAAATGGATAATCCATGGATTACCCACAGATAAGCCAATTGTGAAAATTTATACATATGAACATTTAGAGGGTCAGCTTATCCACAGGTGTCACATTTTTCTGGGTTAAAAATGTGAGGGTCGGCTCATCAACGGATGGGCTTATCCACAAGTATATATGATAAAATCAGGAGGGCCAAGTCTGGAGGCAAGAAGAAGCTTTAACCAGTTGGATTGTGGTGCTAACATTTATTCCATTATGTGATCCAGCGGGAGCAAAACCTCCTATTTTCATCCAATAAGGCCACAGCAAGTACAGCCTCATCAGGTAAGAGTCAGAATCACAGCACTATGATTCATGTTCTGATGTACTGCATCAGATTTGTAGAATAAGCATATCTGTCATGGACAGTCACGGGAAGATACTGCTCAGCAGAGCTGAAGATTTATCAGGGCAGGTCCTTCCTTCTTGAGGAAGCCACCTGTTTTCCTAAAAGCAGTCTTGTGTATGGTGTATGTCATGTTCTCCAACTAGGACAGCACAAGAAATTGGAAACTTTCTCTTAAGGGAAGCACCTGAATCTTATCCTCATGTCCAATTGTTCATAACAAAGTTACCTGTGATAACTTTATTTTCTCCCAGAAAAATATTTCTTAAGGTGGTCTTTTCCTTTGGGTCTCTTGCTTAACCAGGGCTGAATTAACTTGAGTCTCATTCAGCACCAACCCATGAGATGATAGCTTTGATATTAGCTCTTCCAGACATTGTGTTAATTAGGAAGAGGAAAGGACCAATGTATCTATGAAGTCTACAATGTTCCTTCACCATTATCATTGAATAGAGGGTTTTCTTTTTCATGTTGGCAGGAAGTGTACTCTGAACAGAGAGCAGGTATGAAGGAGTCCCATCAGCTCCAGCAGCTGTTTGCTGAAGGGTGGATCACCAGCCAGATTTCATAGAAATTTGGGGCCCAGCTTTAATTTATAGACAGCCAGGCTCTGAAAATGTAACAAAAAAGCTTGTCTGTTTTCTCCTTCATAGGCTTCTGACTCTGATTTAACCTGTGTCCAATTCTATCGCTGTCCAAAAAAACTAGTCAATCGTTGTGCAATGCGAAGTTTCCTCACAGTAGGAGGTGGAGCTGGACTAATAAATGGAGGGGGGTTGAAGAGTTGTAAGTATAACATCTGGTATTATTTGACAAAAATCCATCTGCACTTTAATTACAGATCATCTCTGCAGCTATCCAGAAACCCAGCATTGTAAAATCCAACCCTTTTCAAATGGGAGCACTTGATTTCAATCAAAAGCCCTTGAAAAAAGAGGGGGTGGGGGCGATTTCCGGCTGCGCACACAAGATCTCATCCAAATGTAACAAGCCAGGCTGCTAGTCCTGTGATTTGGATCAGGCACTGACACTGAGCATTGTAATGTTTACTGACAGACGTACGTCCCACCCTCAGATGGATGCTTTATTATGCATCTACTATTAGCACCAATGGAGGTTTGCTCTAAGCTTGCTTTCTGAAAACAGTTGTGTTGCTTAATGAAAAAAGGGCTCCAAGCATGATGGCAAAGTGGGACGCCTTCTTGAATCTCACAGATTTCGATGGGAGAGTTGCAGATGTCTGTTTAGGAAGCTGCTTTATATCACTTCAGATAATCTCTTCATCTAGACCACTGTGGCCTTATCTAGTTTCCCCTATTCTAGTATCTTCTGACTGTATTGGGACTACAACTCACACTGACCATGCAGATCGGGAGTTCTGGGAGTTGGTAATTAAAAACATGCAGAAAGCAGAAAGTTGGGGAAGGTTGGTCCAGCTTAGGATGAGCAATTTGGAGGGTGGAAGCCTGTACTTAATTTTGGAGTGACATGCTGGGAAGAATAGTCCAACAAGAAGGAAGACCCAAGGAAAAGAAATTAGTGGAAGCTGAATACCAGCTAAACTTGATGTAATTGGGTAAGGTAAAATTTCCTTGAGTTGAGCTTTGCTACTGGTTGACTACATGGGCATGTCCATCTGGTTTTTTTGGCAAAGATTCGGAAGTGGTTGGTGCTTGCTGCCTTAGATGTTTCTGCAATTTCCAAGGTTAGCATACAGCCCTGGGTTTTCCTGTGGTCTGATATTCAAGAACTAATTAAGGCCCACACTGCTTAGTATTTCCAGGTCAGACAGGGGTGGCTAAGGGTTGCTACCTGCTAAGTTATTTAATTAAAATTAAATTAAATTAGAATTAAATAGAATAAACATGATTAATCCCTTATATTTCACAATTTTCTGTTTGGTCATACTAATGTTACACTTCAGTAGCAACTTGGAGGGTGGGAATGCATTTCGCCCTGGTTGTGTTCCACTGGCCTAGTAATTTGGCAGCAACTCTCCATGACCTTACACAGAAGTCATTCCCAGCACCAGCTATTTAAGCTGAAGTTTCTTGAACTTGAATCCAGAATTTGACTTCAATCTCTTGTTGCATTGGAAGCCAATAACAATAGTAGAGATTGAAATAATAACTGTGGTAATTCATGGAACTAATAATTTGGAGAACAAGGCTTGTAATGGCCCTAGCATCTGGGGTACCGTGCCACTAAATACCAGTTGCTTGGGAACATGAATATGGCAGCATTATTGTATTTGCATCCATTTTGTGGGCTTCTCTTAGGCATTTTGGTTGGCTACTGGTGAACAGAATGCTGAACTACAATCATTTGATTTGATTCAGAATGGCTCATCTTGTAAATGGTTTTGGCCACAGTCCCAATGAATTGATTATTGCTTATTACTACAGAACTATAGAGGGTTTCAGGAAGCTAGTGGCATTGTTGGAAATGTCATACCTCAAAGACAATGAAATTTGGATTGATTATTGGCATTTCATGGGTTGTAGACTAATATGCTAAAGGAGGTGGAGACTAATATGCTAAAGGAGGTTTTACTACCTTGCCTAGACAGACATCTTTATTCCATAAAATGTTTAGATCATCAGGAGTTGATTGATAGAAAATTCCATTTATTTTGTGATGATCATAGTGACTGAGCTTCAGAATTCTGAGATGTGTCTTTAGAACATATTTGTCCTGACCCTATTATCTAATTTCCAGGTGACTTTTTTTTCTAATGTTACATAACAAGAATTCTCCCTGATATTATGAGAATTTTGGCTTATATCTGCTATTAGAACTGGTATGTATTTGGAAGTTTTCCATACAGGTAATTGTAGATTTTACTATATGATAACTGATTTTGGGGAAGATGGTAACTTTTCTTTAAATGCTCTTTTCATGGGATTGAGTAGCTAAATTCAGTTACCTGCAGGTTGTGTCTTGTGAATCTATAGCTACAGTTCAGAATAGTGCAGGACTAGGAATTGAATCTGATCTTATGGCTAAATTTGATCCACCCTGTAGGTGGACTAGGTCAGGGGATAGAGCATCTCTTCTTCCAGGCATGATTCTGGGAAGTTATTTGGCTCTAAGATGATGTGTGTCGTAGCATCTGCTTCTATGTGAAGCCCTATTCTCCAGCCATTCTTTCTTAAGTTCAGATGGAGGCACCCAACTTTTGTTTGAGCAGAAACAACAAGAACTTGGCTGCCCTTTGATGATTATTTTGAAGCCCTATAGCAGTCTTTCCCAACCTTGGCCACTTTAAGATGTGTAGACTTCAACTCCCAGAATTCCCCAGCCATCTTAAAGTGGTCAAGGTTGAGAAACACTGCCCTATAGGCTGGGAACCAACCTAGCAGGTTTGATCTGGCTTACAGTACAAGTTTTCAGTCCTGGAGGAGAAGTTTCAAACTCCACTAATCCATTATTGTGCATAGGGACGGACACATCTAGTAATTGCATCTGGTTGTTTCTTATCATGTGAAAGAAACAAGCCGAGGCACTTAAATAGCTCTTAGTGATGATAACCTTTTCTACCTTGGATACCAGAATATCACAAATCAGTCCTGACGGGTATATATCTATTTGAAAAACAAGAAGTGGGAGTGGGGGGCATGGGGAGAGATGTATATTGTGGTTCTTTTCATTTCTGAAATTTATTGCTGCAATTTGGAAGTCAGATGGACTGTGTTTAAACTTTTAGAGTGAGAGAAAGAGAAAAAGATTTATCTTGATTAATAATAGTATTTTGACTATAACTAGAAATGGACTCTACTGGAAAAAAAAAATCAGTTTTATGTTTCCACAATGTGTTTCCCACTCTAGATATTAAATTAGAGTATGGGTGATCTTAAAATAGAGGCCTCTGTCTCTTTCTTTTTGCACAGTTCAAAAAACTTCAATTACATTAGAAACCCCCAGCGAAAGGAAGAGTGAAAATTCTGCCTGAACACAGTTAATCCCTTTCCAGCTATAGTCTGTCTACTTCACTGGATGCTTTGATTTCTTGAGGGTAATGCAAACCAGCCGTTGTCGCTGTTGCTTGTGCCCCAAACACAGATGTTAGTGTATATTTTCAATATGCTTATTGTTTTAAAATGCATTTGATATGTTTAATTTAAGAAACAACAAGAACGACAAAAGCTTGGTCTTTGACATGGGTGGGGGCTTGTCTGAATAAGCGGTTAAGGGTTAAACATATGTTGGTTGCATGAAGTCACCATTCCAAAAGGTCTCCATAAACTCTGGCGTTAGATTAAACTTCTTCCCCTTGGGAGAAATCTTTTCCCCATTGATTTCTCTGTTGAGAAACCCCTGTGGCTAGTGGAGAATGGTTGTGTTCATTCTAAGCACATTTTCACTGTATTAGGACCAAGGCAGGACTGTTGGACGTTGCCATTAAATATAAATCTCAATATATTGCTTTGTATTATCTAATTCTGGGATTGCTGACATGGTGCCAAGTATCTTCTTCTTTGGAGAATCCCCTTCTTTTCAAAATATACATAAGAGTGTGAAAAAACTATATAGAAACCAGCATGCTGCAGAGTGAAGGGCCAACCTCCAACATCAACTTTATTTATAGGAATCCCTCTGAACTGTGATAAGACTCACAGCTTTTATAGAAAATTAACTTCAAAAAATATCAGCATACCATATTTCATCTGCAAAATTCTAGATGGCAGCAATTGTCTGTGGCTTTTTGCTGTCCTTTAGTGGTAGGTCTGTATTAAATTTTAATATGGTAGATGACTAAATCCCAGGACTTTTTTTGGAATTGGGCACTGGCCAGGGGTGGGTGGGTGGGGAGAAGACAAAGTTAAGTTGGGATGGCAGTGAGTGACCTGTGAGATTTGGGTTGTGAGGAGCCAGAGAATTTCCTTCTCATTTTGGTCCATCCACACAGCCTCCTGGCCCCTTTTTAAGCATGCCCTACTGACTTTTCCAGAGCATGTGTCCTCATGTGTCTGCCTGTCCTCCCACATCCAGAGCATGTGTCCTCATGCTTCTACCAAGGTCAGCCCACTTCTGGGGCAATCCAAAGATGCCTTCTGATGTTCCACTTCAGAAGGTGTTTTCTCCTCTTATTCCAGCTCAAGACCTTCCATCTGGACCATCCATGGCACATAAGTGATTTGGGGCAGCTATGGCACTCTGCCTTCAAACTGGTCCCTGGACTCGGTGCCTGTTTGGTAGGCTGATTTGGCTGTGAGGGAAACTAAAACCCAAGCTTCTGCAGCAACTTTTTTTTCTCTAGGAAATCAATGAGCCCATCCCTGGCTTAATGCATATAACTGAAAGTGCAATTGAAAGGACTGAGCCCTTGCATGTCTGTAGCCTGATTGGCAGGGGTTCTCTTCCCAGTGGTTGCTGCATCCAAAAAAGCCTTGGCTCCTTATTTCCTGTCCTGTTGTAATGTTCTTAGAGTAGTCTACAGCTGCCACACTGATCCCTACGGAAAACTCCTTTTCAAACTCCAGCTCTTCTACAATACTTATCCCGTGGTTGCATCTCAGCTGCATACATTCCGATGGCTGTGAGAGCTGGACCATAAAGAAGGCTGAACGCCAAAGAATTGATGCCTTTGAACTGTGGTGCTGGAGAAGACTCTTAAGAGTCCCCTGGACTGCTAGGAGGTCAAACCAGTCAATCTTAAAGGAAATCAACTCTGATTGCTCATTGGAAGGATTGATAATGAAGCTCAAGCTCAGATACTTTGGTCACCTAATGCGAAGAGAGGACTCTTTGGAAAAGACCCTGATGCTGGGAAAGACGGAAGGCAAAAGGAGAAGAGGACGGCAGAGGATGAGATGGCTAGATAGCATCACTGAAGCAATGAGCATGAAATTGAGCAAAGTCAGGGAGGCAGTGAAAGATAGGAAGGCCTGGCGCAATATGGTTCATGGGGTCACGAAGAGTCGGACACGACTTAACGACTGAATAACAAAGTGGCAGAAATGTCAAATAATCAACTACAGTGGTACCTCGGTTCACGAACTTAATTCGTTCCGCGACTCTGGTCACAAACTGAATTGGTCGTGAACCGAATCAAATTTTCCCATAAGGTTCAATGTAAATACGGTTAATCCGTTCTGACCCCTACGAATTTGGTCACCAACCGATTTTTGATTGCGTCCCGAATCAAATTTCCCTATAAGGTTCAATGTAATTACGGTTAATCCGTTCTGAACCATATATGTATTTTTTTTAAACCGCAAAAATATGACACAAAGTACGGTACGAAGAGAGAGAAAGCTAACCTTGCTTGACGCGACTTCTGGCGTGGAGGACAGGAAGGCGGGTGGGGAGGCAGTTACTGCTTGGAGGGAGAGTCCCCCTCCTTACAGGAAGCTGCGACCATGCGTCACGGGAGGGAAAATGGCCGCGGATCCTGTTCGTCACCCGATGCGGAGTTCGCGAACGGAGGCAAAATTTTGCGACCGGAGCTGTTCGTGAACCGAATTGTTCGTGAACAGAAGCGTTCGTGAACTGAGGTACCACTGTATATTTAGTTTAGTAGGAATTATTTATATATCTATCAGTCAATGGTATGATGGAAAAGAAAAAAGAAATTGCAGTGCACAGAGTAACCAAAGTGGTGTGTATGCCAATCAGAGGAGTCTTTTCATGGGGTGGATGATGTTGGGTAGGGTTCGAATTTCACCTCAGAGATCCATCTGTCATGTATTAGCTATCATTTTAATTCACTTCTTTTATTTCAGAATTATAAGCAATAATGCAGTACTGTAGGTCTATATGTAAGAGCTCTACTAGGAGAGCTGGACACAGACTTTTTATTGTCTAAACATCAAGACAGCCAATTTGGTGTAGTGGTTAGGCATCAGGCTGGAAACCGGGAGACTGATTTCTATTCCCACCTTTGACATGAAGCCAGCTGGGTGACCTTGGGAAAGTTACTCACCCTCCGCCCTTAGAAGGATCTTGCCAAGAAAACTGCAGAGACGTGTCCAGGCAGTTGCCAGGAGTCAACATTGACTTGAAGTTACACACACACAAGCATCAACACCAACTCAGCTATAGGGAATCCAGAGTCACATTACTTATTCTGGTAGAAGTTATGTAGACCGAACACGCTTTAACTTAGCTTTTTCAGTGGGTCTTATGTTGTGCTAGTGCTAAAAAAAGAGGTTTTTTTTAACCACAAGACTCAAAGGTGAGAAAACTAAGACTGTTGGTGAAATGTTCGAAATGTTGCAGACAATATTTTTAACTGTATTGATGATGATCGTATCATACACTATTCTTCAGTTCATTCATTCATATAGTCTTGTTTTATTTGCATGTTAAGGAAAATTGTAAAGGAAAAGCTCTGAAATAGATTTTTATAAATCTCAATTTCTTGTTAGGGTTTGTGATCTCATTAAATTAAGATATCCAGTGACATTCTGGCATTCCCATAAAGGCATATGGCAGAAAAACTTCCTGAGATCTGGTTCTTCCCTTCAATATATTTTGTATTGGAATGGGGTATATATTCAGAACTAGGGGAAGGTGAGTTGTCTGACTGTAGCATCTCTCTTTCATGGCAGCAGCAGCACTGGGGAGATTTTACGATGGTTCCCTTATTAATTTTATCTCCTCCTATTTTGTGTGTTTTTACAGTTTTTTATGTGTAATTGTTTTTATGTATTTATTTTTTAATTGTACGCCACCCAGAGTCATCTTATGTGAGATGGGTGGCTATATAAATATGATAAATAAATAAAAATAAAAATAATAAGCACAAGAACAACATTTTCTTCTCTTCATGGTACCCTAACTGCCTGAGACAGTTATTTCATGGTGGGGCTGGTTCCATCAGGTTTCCAAGAAGCTGTATGTGATCTTGTATAACAAAGCAGTTTGCTTATCAGTTCCTATACAGAGCCTTCATGAGTAACAAAGGTTAAACAGGCAACACGTGTATCTAATGCTTCTGTACTCCAACCATCTCCAGTTTGATGCTTTCCAGTTTTGGACTTTAACTCCCATAATCACTGGGTAGTATAGCCAATGGCCAAGGATGACTGGAAGCTCCAGTCATTGTTGGGAGCAACACTGAAGTATGTTATACTTCCATGGTTTCCCTCATTTACTGGTGATGTTTATGAGTGTTTTGCACTTGGGCAGTCTACAAATTTGACTAATAAATAGTACATAAATGATGGGAGCTGGAGTTTTAAAATACAGCGGTACCTCGGTTCACGAACTTAATGTGTTCCACAATTCTGGTTGCGAACTGAATCAAATTTCCCCATAAGGTTCAAAGTAAATAAGGTTAATCCATTCTGACCCCTACGAACGTGGTCGCCAACTGAATTGGTCGCCAACCGAATCAAATTTTCCCATAAGTTCAATGTAAATAAGGTTAATCCATTCTGAACCATATGTATTTTTTTTTAACCACAAAAATATGAAAGTACAGTACAGTATGAAGAGAGAGAACACTAACCTTGCTTGAGGCGACACCAAAAAGCTTTACAGCAAGTGCCTGTCTGTGACCGCGATCTCGCCTAGAGGAAGCCACAACCATGTGTCAGAGCAGGGAAGATGGCCACGGGTCATGTTCGACACCTGATGCAGAGTTCGTGAATGGAAGCAAAATTTTGCAAACGCTGCTGTTTGCGAACTGAATTGTCCGTGAACAGAAGCGTTTGTGAACCAAGGTATTACTGTACTTGATGGGGTCCAGATCCCCAAGTGAATTAAAATGATATTCATAGCAAACAAGATCATATCATCACCTGATAGAATCCAGGAAACAACAATTTGGATGAAACGAAATCACCTCATTGAAGGTTCTGCTTAAATCTGGCACAGAAAGGATAGGGTGTTCAGTGCTAAAGTGGACAGATTTCAGCATAGAGTTCTAAAATAAGGCACCATCACAAAGAAGAACTTGTGATCTTAGCTTCTGAAGTAGGACCTTGAAAAAAAGATTCAGGTTAGACAGGTTTCTACGGGAGAAACAAAACATGGGGGATAAAAAGTTATTTTTCAATATCATGCTATTGGTTTGACTAGTTATTATTATCCACAATGACGAGCAATGGTTTCCAGGGTTTCAAATTAAACTTTGCCTGAAGCTGGGAGGAATTATACCATGTTCAGATGTAGGGTATGAGTATAACACTATCTCAGGCCATTGTTCTATAAATTGACTGTTTCAAATGGGGCCAGAGACAAATTGGACAACTATACTTATGTATTAAATCTGGATATATATTAGACTACCAGCTTTCCCCATTAGTTGATTTTTTTTCTTCCATTTTTTTTAAAAGACCATGCTTTGTCCCACCCCCCCATCCCCTCACAAAAGGTTTCTTTTATTCAAGAGTTTATCAATGAGTTCAAGGAAAAGACTTTTATTTTTGTTGTGAAAGGAACAACCACATACAGATGTCTTCATATTTGGTACAGATGTTCTGTGATAACAGGTCATTGATGAAAAGTGCAACAGCAGCTCACCCTAATTGAAAAACACCACAAGCTTTTTGCTAAAAAGGAAGGAATTTATAATCCTGAATAAGTTATAGCAACTTTTGACAGAACTATATTATACACATCATGAGCCCAGAAAAATACAGTGATAGCTTTGTATGAAAGTTTATTTCATAGATGAGATGCTCATAAATAAATCTAATGAGGCCGGGTCTACAGGAAAAAAAGGGCATCCAGGGGGGAGAAGGAAGGGGGTTGTGAATAGGTGAAGAGTTTACAACTGGGAAACGTAAAAGTTTGATGTGAGTTGTTTCCCTGGATGCCATGGGATAAAATATTATATTTATATTGTAGGTTTTAATGATGTACTTTTGTTGATCAAATAGGGTGACAAACTCTGGGAAAAAAATCCCCAAGACTTTTTTTAAGATGGTAGATCTGTCATACCAAATAGCGTGCCACCAAGGCATGATTGTCCTCTGTGGGGTATCAGTGTAAGTATACTCAGCTCCTAACATTCCATCTCATTTTCCCAACTTTCCACCCCATTTTCCCAGCATTCTGTCGTGCTTGAGAACAAGGGTGTGGCTGGGATGAAGGTCCCAGGGGGCTGAGCAATGAAGTAGAGTGAATGGGGTTTCTTTGTTTTTATTCCACTTTTAAACACGTAATTAAGCCTATCTGAGATTGCATTGTTTTTATGACTTTCCTGCCTGAACATGACAGATTATTAAAATTTAGTGGCACAGTTGGAACCAGTTCCAGAACTGCAAAACAGGGTTTAGAAGACCACAGCTGACTGCACCTACTCTAGAATGAAGCTTGGCTGGTAGAAACTGCTTGAATTTCTTAGCCGGAGTCTCGGGGGGGAGGGAATAGGTTTTGTCTTAAATCAAGTCCTCCAATGACATTACTGTTACCTCATGCTTATGACCTAAAGGATGTAGTCCTCTCTACCACTTGAACTTTCTTCCACCTCATGGAATTCTGGTCCATGTTCAGAGTAAAGATTTTTAAAAGGGAGTGCGGCGAGGTACAGTTCAGCATCTAGAATGCTCAGTGGATCAATACTTTTTAATTTGAGGCAAAACCCCCTAAATTAAAAATAATCCCAAGGGTTATTTCACTATTTGGGGTTTACATATACACACACATACACACTTATTGGGCCATTGATTTCAATGAGCAAAAAGCAATGGAGAAAAAATATTACATTGGATGCAATGGGGAAAAAAAGGGTAGATGTGACCTAGGGAGGACCAGACTATGAGTAGTGACATCTCTGAATGATATGCATTCCCAGCCAGTAGCTCACTGGGTGGCCTTTGGCAAGCACTGCATTTCTGTGCAAAATTTAGGAGAAAATAATTCTGGATGGTCTTACAGGGCTCTTCATAGGATTACAGGGCTGTTGATACAGGTTGTTGATAGGATGAGATGTCGATAGGTTGACATGATATATATGAAGCAGTTTATGAAAGCGAAATGATTATTGCTATTATTTTTGCAAAGTATCAAATGGATTTTGAGCACCCTTTGGCGCTTAACAATGCAGTGGCCCATCTTTCAGAGCTTAAAGGAGGAACAGGAGGCCATCGTTGGAGGAGAAATTAGACCCTTTCTAAAAGCTGGAGCCAGAAGTCGTCATCCTTTTTCTCAGCAAATCTGTTCCCCATGTAAATGGTTGAAAGACGGCTTCTTCTACCCTGCCCTCCCCCCGTGCCTCTCTTCTCTCTGTGTCATTTTTTTCCCTCTAATCATTTCCAGGAGTTTCTTGGAAGTCATTACTGTTTTGGGATTCCTACTGATGACTAATCTTTATATGCAGTTGGATCAACTGGAGCAAGACCTGGAGAAAGAAAGAAAGATTCATTCAAAGTTGTCAGCACTTTCTTTTCCGTGCAAAAAATTACACCTCCCAGTCCACTCTCTTTCTCTCTTTCTCTCTCTGATTTATAAAAAGGTTTTACAAAAGATGAAGTGGGACCACTCAAGGGCTTCCACCACAAATATATACTTCTCGATTAGCCTGAAAATAATATAAAATGTGCACTTAGTGCAGCGTCCGGCATACAGAATGAAGGTGCTGGAAAGGAATGCGTGGCAAGCTTGTGGTTTAGGCAATTCTTAGGATACGTTATGCAATTATGCCGGGTGTTTTGCGGAGTAACATAAGCAAAAGCAATGGCTAGTTCAAGGAACACAGACTGGTAAAACTGGTACAGGTGTTACGTAGGACTGTCCTACCTTAGCTCCCAAAATCCAGAGGACTACTCGTTAGCCACAAAGAGATTCTAAAAATTCTTTGCTGGCATCGAATGGCTTTCTCAATTTTTAGCCCAGATGTGGGAGCCCCAGTATTAATAAGGAAGATAACACAGAAAGGAAAGAGGTTAGATTTAAAAAAGAAAATAATTGAAATAAAGCCATATGTTTTATTAAGTTGGGGATGATATTCTTCTGTTGATTAAATGTCCCTAGTCCAAATCTTAGTCCCCTAATATGACCGTAAAAACCCATTTTACAAGCAAATTGTCCTATAATTTTTTCAATTAATTTTGCTGAAAGTGCTTAGTTTTCCCACCCTGGCTTGGGTAATTTAATGGCGTATTTTAGTGGCAATGTGAATTCCAATTTGTAAACTCCTTATTCTCTGGGGAGCCCAAGCTTTGTGAAGGAATTATGATGTGCAATGTTCCTTCATTTGCATACTTTTAGAATGACACTGTGGATTTCCCAAGCACAAATCGTCACTATTTCTGTAGAAGGGACTTGGGAAAGAATCATTGTAGTGAAAAAACAGGAGTGGGCTATGACCAGTAATGAGCATGAAGAATTAGGATTTTTAGGGGGATCCTAAAAGGTACAATAATAAATATTATTTCAGGAAGGAATACTTTCATTCAGTATATTGAAGTGGAATGTGTGTAGCTCAAGCACCAGCATATCTTTCAGCGATATTTTTTTCAGATTCATAGATCTTGATGAGGGTTTTTTCAGTGGCCAGGAGAATAGCTGCATCTGGAACTGTCTGGCCATTTGCCATGTTGTAGCAAAATATTTTCAGTCTGCCAAAACTTAAGAATATTCTTTCACCTGCAGCTCTTGACGGAGGAATTATCACTTTATGTGTATTCTCAGGTGTTGGTCTGATCTCAATAATGGAAGGGTGTCCTAGGAGACAGATTTTTCGTGCCACTGGGTTGGTCCACACGGCAGTTAGCAAGAGCTCCGATATTTGTGGGGCTCCATTTTGTCCTCTGGCGCAGAAAGTGCAGCTCTTTCCTTAGAAATGTGCCCCCTTCCTACAAGCATCCAAGCATTTGTGAATTTTGTTACACCTGGTTGTTCCTTTATGGATGTCCATCCTGTAATGTTCAATGGGAATGCTTTGTCACCCCCAACCCGCCCCTCCAGATTTCTCCGGGCATCCACAAGATCTTATTGTATCCTTTCTACCGTGCATGGAATGCCAATAAGCAACGCAGGGCATCCACACGGGAGGTCAAAATCTGCAAGATGGCAAATGCAACATCAAGATTGTATAGCTGCCCAGAGTCCCCCATTAGGGGGAGATGGATGGAGGTAAATTAATTAATTAATTAAATAATTAATTAATTAAATAAATGGATCAGGCTTTGCTTGTGGTATCACACCTGCCATCTTGCAGATTTTGACCGCAATTTTGATGGCATTTGACCAAGGCTTGTTGCTGATCACCTGGAAACAACTTAAGGGAAATGATTTATCTTCTGTTCATTAGGGGAACTGTATTGCATCCAGGATTCAAGATTTGTTAGAGTGCAATGGAAACCAAGAACAAAATGTACGACAACCTCAGTGTTCAAAATGGGGTCTCCAAATAAAGAGGAGCCTTTGAGGCTGTAGGGCTGGATTCAGACAAGTCAGTGGGGCAGGTTTATCCTAACTTGTTTTAAATCCAGCTGATTTCACTAGCAAATTTAGCTAATTTAGGACATGGCCAGATGGTGCCCTTCTCTAGTCCTTGAGTGGGCAGACAAATATTCTAGGATACTGTGTACTGTGCTGCTCAAATTGCTAAGCCCTATTCTGTCTCCATACCAAAATGACTGTAATAAATGGTGCTGCCCTTAACTGCTTTAATGTAGGACAAGTCAAGGAAAGTGATGGGAGGCGTCCTTTGATGACGTGTTACCTGCCAGTGGGGAAAACCACCTCCAATCGTTCTCCTGAGGGTGTTGTGGGGCCAGGATAGACAAGCAGATGGGTACTTAGAACTGCATGTTTAGCTGCTTTACACCCATGAAGACAGATCACAGGTGCATGGAGGGAGCATGGAGTGATCAGTAACAAGTGAGTCTCATCTTCAAGTAGGGTTGCAAGGAAATGGCACTGTGGGCACTGAATGGCCCATGTTCAACAGTATTGGGGGGGGGGGGATGTAGGCAAAATGGTGTAGGAGGAGGTGAAATCCACACTGCCACCTGCCAAGGTAATAAAATCAGTAAAAAGTTGGGCTGTGCAAAATCCCAAGCTGGTATAAGCAGCAAAAACATGTAACTCACTCATTGGTGAAAAAACCAACAACACACAGCTAGGAGAACCCCACTCTCTTTCCTGGTTTAAACTGACCTTCTGGGCAACACGACTGGCATTCTCCCAAGATAGCACTTGTCCTGTTTTTAAACACAACCCTAGCACCCTTTCAAAAGAGCACTAGACCTGTGTCTAAAAACACTCACACCAAATCTTACTACAGTAGTGTTTTTTTTTCCCCAAGCTAAATGTGTGTATAAAGGAACCTGTGTTATATTTTCTGAAGCTCCAGTCAGGGATTATGCAGGCAGACATTTCTGTGGAAACCAGGTGTCCAAACCGCCCTGCAGTTTAATGCTGCCCATGGTTCTTTTCACCACCATATTATCCTTACAACAGCCCCCATATTATCTACTGAACTTTGTGGCTGAGTGGGAACTTAATCCTAGGTATTTCCAACCTCTTGATCTGTTGCTCTAATTGCTAACCACACCGGCTCTTTTAATTTCATTTAATGCTCGGTTGGATCAACTTGCAGTGATAAGAATCCTGCATTCTCATCATTTGCAGCAATGAACTTCAATGGATTTGTGCTTTATGTCTTAGCATGTTGTTTGAAGATGGTTAAGAAAACCATGGTTTCATTCAATGTGTAAACCTAGTGATTGTGTCTTTCAAACTCAGGTGTCTTCTTTGGTATCTTCTAGAAGTGATGGTCTCCAATACGCTGAATTCCTGCAGTTAATAGGAATGATGGCCTGCTGTACAACTAGTCATTACTCCTCAGTTCAAAGTGATATGGAATGGCTAGACAGAGAAAAAATTAAGGGGAAAAAAATAGGTGAGCTATTATCATCACTTATCAGAAATTGCCTTCCTTTGACCAAAATCCATTTTTTCCCGTTGGGTTCTTTCTTTTTATTGCTTCCTTTATGTCATCTTCAGTTAGTGTTTTGGTTTTATCATTGGCACACATACATACATATCACACTATTCCCTTTCAGAGTAAGCAACAATGCAAAGCTCAGTAAAGAGTAAGAAATAGTAAGCCAGGGAATTAAAGAATGAGATAAGAAAAGGAAACGTAGGTAAAATTGGTTTACACAAATACTGTTCACTAAACATCTCCATTACCTTTCTGTTCATGCAACTGTTGGGTCCACCACATCCACATCACACTTCATAAATTGCCTTTAGTTTATTCAACTTCTTGCCTCTCTTTTTCAGGATCTTGTCAACTCCACGCAACCTTTGGCAGTGAGTGGTAGTTTCTGAAGTACATTTTGAACAATAACCATATAAATGCTCAATATGCATCAGTTCTTCAACATGCAACTTCACCTTTTGAGCAGAAGTCCTCTGAGGCATCAGGCCCAATAGAACAAAGATTAATACAAATGCATGGGTGGTAAGCCTCATCTTGGCCATTGAGCAGGCATTGGGGGCATAGAGTACCAGTTCTCCAGCTCTTCTGAAGGAAAGGTTCCTCCAGGTCTTCTTATAAAAATGAAACTGCGCAGCTACAGTGCCATTTCTCATGAATGGGAAATGTCTCCCTCTCCTTTTTCATGAATAGAAAAACAAGGAGGGGGAGGGGAATATTTACACATTTCACTGAGGACGACGACTATTTAAAAAGAAATAAATGGTGTTTTCCTCTGCTGGTCAGGAAGTTCGGTTAGGCTCTGAAGTAATAAATCCAAGGTAGGAATCCACAAGGGGAATGCCCAACAACGTGGTGCAATAAACAATTTTTGACAGAGGTTAGAAAGGTCAGAAGCTTTTTGTGTGACTCAAGCATTTGGATAGCAGGATTTAATTTTGAAAGGGTCAACTAGACATAGGCTGAGGGGCAACAAACTTGTATGTACTGGGTGCATCTATTTCTGTGTGTTCTATTTCCTCTTCTCGCCAGACTTCAGGGCAAAATCTCTTAATTTTTTTAACTTCCTGCCCCCCCGGGTGTAAAAAAAGTAATGATGGTGGCCACGACTGTGTGATCAAAGCCCCACCCCTCTGAATCTTGATGCGGTCCTTTAAGGTACTTACTGTCCCCCATAACTTTGTGCCATCTGCAAATGTGATAATCCTATTTTCTAACACCTTGTGCCAGCCATTTATAAATATGTTGAATGGTGACTAGAACTAAGCCCTGTGACATGCCACTCAGCACTTCCTTCCAGCTTAACATGGAGGCATTGGATATGCTTGTAGGGTGTGATTGTTCAAACAGCTTTGTAGCCATTTAATGGTAAAGTAGTCCAGCCCACATTTTGTCACCTTCTCTAGTAGGATTCCATGGAAAACATAATCACATCCTTTTTTTTCTCTCTTATTGGAATCAAGTGTGAATGTTCTTCCGACACCTTGAGTTTGAGAAATTCCCCATCTTTTTGTGCTTCCTTTGACCTCAGGAATCCAATCCAGAGAATCCCACATAGGGCTTCTCTTCTAAGCTTGTTGAAACTGGCTTTCCTGAAATCTAATGTGCATGTACTATGCTTCAAATGCTGTATGTAGTTTCTTCAACTCAGAGGTGACATTATTTCTGCCCTAAGTTCCCACTGCTTTTACCTTTTAACAAGGCCTTTCCTATTGGTTAGGATCTAGTTTAGGAGAGTTAATCCCCTTGTGTCTTCTTCAACCTTCTGGAAGTGAAACATTCAACAAGAACACTGGGAAATTTTAGGGACCTTGCAGTCTTGTCTGAGTTGGTTTTAGATATCCAGGTAGTTAAAGTCTCCCATTATTATACTATTGACTGATCTACCCTTCTTGTTGTCCCAGTGCAAGGACAGGCCATCTCCAATGGGGGGGCGGGGGACAGGAACAGAATATGTTATCCTTAGCTCCTCCCTCTCTGGCTACCGGGAAAGCAACCTCCACTAGAGTGTTCTTGCTCCACATCAACGGCCTGCCTCCTGGACTTGTGGATGCTCCATCACTGGAGACTTTCAGTGAAAGTTGGAGAGGCATTTGTCTGGGATATTCTGAGGATTCCTCCCATGGGCAAGGGTTAAGTTAGAAGACTTCCAACATCCCTTCCTCTCCCTGCTCTCTACCTTTGATGGCCATGTGGTACTGGGGTATTGGGTTACCTGTCATGGGTCTTGATTTTTTTCCCCTGGGATCAGTAGTAGAATGCTGGTCACTTGTTTCTGTGTTTTTAACAAATTTAGCAAAAGAGTTTTCTTTATTTTTTTTTCTTTTAACCTACTGAAATTGACCAGAGTTCTGTCAAGTTGCTCCTTCTAGTCCAAACAGCTAGTAGAACTATAAAACTGCAGTGTATCTGCATGTCTTTTAATAGGTTCAGCAAAGGAATCAGCGGAGTCCACAAGGTGTGGGTGGGTGGGTGAGTCAAAATAGTCAAGATGATGGCTGTGATCATGCAATTGAAACCCCGCCCTTTTTGACATGTCCCATTGCATGTAAAAAAGGGGCAGGGTTTTGACTGTGTGTGGTCACAACTGCCACCTTGACTATTTTGACTCCTCCATGGACACCCCTGAGAGGAATGATGAAATGCTGGCAGTTTGTGGTGGTGTTGTTTTTATCTGCAAGAAATTGACAATAAAACTACAAAAATGAAGCAAGTTCCTCTTTAAATGATCAGCTGACTGACATTGGAACTAACCTTCACTGACTTCCATCGTGAGACAAGTTGGAGATGTCTCAAAGCAATTTCCTGGCTTGAAGGACAATTTTCTTTACTGTTGATTAAGTTCTTCCCACAGTTACCTAGAGTAATCCCGTGTGATCTCTTCCTCTTAAACGGTTTTATGATATGGATAGATATTTTACAAGCAATTTGGAGAAAAAGAGGAGAGTGACAGGTGTATCTATATTTTATGCAAAAAGCATATGGTTTGTTGAATCCAGATTGTCTAGTTTAAGTGTAATCCAATTAATCAGGGTATTAGCATAGAAATCATGGGAGGCAGAGCAACTTCTAACAGGTTTAGCTTACAGAAGGCTAGATGTTCAACTGTATTTTAGGAGAATCTACTGAACAGCAGGAGCAGCTGACAATGACAACAAGTGTCCAGAGTGATGCTGGGCTCTGCTTTGCTGAAGATCTTCAGGTAGAAGCTGGACAGCTATGAGTTGGGGTGGGATTCTTTCACTGAGCAAATGATTTCACTAGGTGGTCTCTGAGAGTGTTTCCAATCATGCAGTTCTATGAGGACATTAAGGACACTTTTTTTAAAGCCTCCAGTTATATAAACTTTGGTTATGCTACCAGCATTTTCTCTTTGGCATCTGATGTGTATCCATGAAGTTAGAGTCTGTCTTGCAGCCAACTATGGGTTCCATTAAGTCTCTCCCTTGCCAGCTTCCTGTTAAAATGCAGCTGGAAAGAAGTTTCTTATTCTATGTATGTCTCCTCTTGAATACTTTCAAGGGAACTGTGATGTGCAGGTACTAACACAGTATGAGAGTTAGTTCTCATGCCACCAAAAGGAAACAACCTGATATAAGATCTGTCTGTTACCAAAACAAGAGAGAAATTGAAATTAAGCCTCCCATTGAAAATAGATGTCTATCCAAGCATTGTGCTTCTGGGCAGGAGAATTAGGTATAAACATTTAAACATTGATTTCATTATAAAGAGAACTTGCATTTGATAGGCAAGGGTCACTGGAGTCAGAGACATCCATAGAATCCAAAGATTTTTGTCCGAATGATGAAGCATACACCGTAATCTTGCAATACTTATTATGTCATTTCCCCCCGGCTTGCCTACCTTTGCAAATAACCATGGGTGGAATTATTTCATAATGGCTTCTTAGCTTTTCTGTAAAAAAACTCCTCATCAGAAAGCCCTGGGTTCTTGTATATCTATTAAATTGCTACTCATCTAGCCTGCTGGGCAGCAGCCTGACACTCTGGCACTTTTGCTTGATTGATGAAATGGGTCTCAGAGTAGAAAAGTCTCCACTTATGTACAGGAAAGGGGAACTTTTGGTTCTCCAGAGTTTACTGAACTATAATGCTCAGCTGGTACAGCCAGCATGTTCAATATGAAGGAATGCTGGGAGTTGTAGTTCAGCAACTTCTGGAGGGCCTCAGGTTCCCTAATCTTATCTAACTCAGGCAATGAAGAGGTCCTGGCAACTTCCTTTGGAGAATTCACTCATGTGAAGCCTTTTGGACTGAGAGCTGGGGAGATGTGGTCGTCTTGACCAACACGCAACAGTTTTAATGGCTATGCAGAGGCCCAAGCAATATCAACAGTGACTAGTGCAAGTTCATTGAGATCACTCAGCAAAACGATATAAAAGATTACTTGCATTATTCTGATTAGTGCAAGCAAGCAATATTATTTCACTTCCATTCAGCAAAAAGTTCTTTTATTTGGAAGCCTTTAACGGGAGGACTGTGGGTATCTATGGCTAGACAAAATAGTTATTTTGGTCTAGAAAGACCAAGAAAAAAGTTCCAACTCACTTTCCTGGGTTTTGTTTCTTTTTAAGCCAAAAGCAGCTTTGGCAGCCAGCCTGGTCCTGAAAGCAAGAAAGGAGAGCCGAAGCAGTTTAACCCTTTGCTCCTGTCTTTTTTCTTCTTCTTTTCTCCTGCCATCACTTGTCTCTGACATTTCCCCCTGCAGATTAAAAAAAAGGGGGGGCCTGGTGAGATGAAAAGCAACCTGAAGGGAAAACTGAAAGAAGCTTCCTCTCACTACCAGCCCTTACTTCATTCAAACTGACTACCTCCTGAGGTTGCTTTTGGCTTTCAAAAATAGAGAAGAAAAGACCTCAGAAGGGTGTGTAACATTTAGTTTGATCCCAAGAACCAACATGGCTGGGTGCTATTTATTCAGTCCAGTGGCTTGCGAGGAAAAGGCCTTGGCTGTTGTGGAAATTAAGCAACTTGTGTAATGGCCTTATTTCATTTCTCATGAGGATGAACAGTTGGGTTCAACAAGTGGCAGGTTTTTACTTTAGATTGCAGGTTCATTCTACTAGGAGTTCGAAAAGGAAAGTTAGGCCAACCACAAATCAATCAATCAATCAACTGGCATGCAGGCTTACAATCCTACCCTCTGTTTCATCCCAGCAAATGAAAAAAGATTGAAAATAGGTTAAGTGGGGGAATGCCAGAAGATTGGAAGCAAAATAGCTGGGCTAGAAATAGCAGAAGCAAATAGGTGGACGGCGTGTGTCCCTTTTATATCAAAAGGAATTTTTCCATCTTGTATCGCCCCATATATATAAATATATTATTAGATGTGTCCACCTAACAATAGGTGGACACAAAAAGTGACAAGGTGGTAGCCTTACAATGACACACGTCCATCTCCTACAAGATGGAGAGATGGACTATCAAACAAGGTAGCTGTAACAGGACCGCCGTAGCAAAAGACCGAATGAAATATAATCATTGAAATGAAATCCTTGCCATGGATATCAATCCTATCTGGATGAATATGATGATGAAGTGGTAGTATCATTTGTTTTTATTGTGTTTGGCAGTGGGGTGATAGCAGCTTCAGAGGATGAATTGTTAGCAAAGGCTTGCTGCTTGGCACCAACAACCACAAAGTGGCAGACAGAATGGGCATGCTTCAGCTCCTGTCATCTGTGGGACCCAGGTTGTGTGCCTTCTCAGTAGTGGCACTTACTCTCTAGAACAGGGTTTCTCAAGCTTGGCAGCTTTCAGATGGATGGACTTCAACTCCCAGAATTCCCCAGCCAGCAAAGCTTGGGGAGTTGAAGTCCACCCATCTGAAAGCTGCCAAGCTTGAGAAACACTGCTCCAGAATGATATCCCGCTAGAGCAGAGTTCTTAAGCTTGAAACTTTAATGCTGGCTAGGGAATTCTGGGAATTGAAGTCTATACATCTTAAAGTTGCCAAGGTTGAGAAACATTGCTTTAGAGATCCACTCCCGTCTTAATGACTTTCTGTAAACTGTTGAAAACTTAATTGTTTTCCCAGACCTTGGGACAGAGTGGTGGTTAAGTCCCGGTGATGGTGATGGTGATAGTGGTGGTTTTTGTGAGATTTGGAGTTGATCTTCTGGTTGGCTTTATTTATTTTTTAATATATGTCATTTCTTTTTAATTGTAAGCTGCCCAGAGTCATTGAGGAGTTGGACAGCCTCTGAATTTAAATAAATAAATAAATAAAATGACTTTCGAAACTTTTCACCAGAGCAGGTAGGCATTTTGGCCTTCCTGGTTCAAGGAGGAAAATGCTCTGGAAGTAAATCTCGTATCACAGTGGTAAAACAATGTGGGCAGATGTAAGGGAAGGGTTTCCAGAAATAGTTTTCACTACATTCAGGTGATATGAAGCCGTACGGCAGCCCTTCTATCAATTTGCTATGAGAAATGACTCTTGTCTGTAACCTCAGATCACATGCCTTATTTCATCTTGGCTTGGGTGGGATATGATCCCAGCCATTGTGGGTGGTAAACAATGGTTTGTTTATATTTATTGGTTGAAACCAATTTGCATCACTCTGGGCAGTTATATATGCATGCGTGCACACACATGTAACATCAAACTCTAAAAGACCCAGGTACAAATATATGCTCTGAGTCCCCTCCTAAACTGTAACAGTGAGGGGGCCTGTTCCAGTGACAGGTGTTCCACAGGATAGGCCCTCCTGCTACCGAAGAAGCAGAATTGTCTTTGAATTGGCACATGAATAGAAAAATGATTGCGGGTTAATTTATGGCTTTGTGCGGTCTGCAAAGCTAGCCAATTTTTTAAAAAATCCATTTAACAATGATTGAAATCTATGACGTAGCACAGCATGGGGATCCAGTCTTTGTGGTGCTGTCCTTCTCATTTCTGGATCTAGAACAGGTGTGCCATGAGGAATGGAGGTATGATTACACAAGGTTGTTTGGAAGCTTTAGCTTGTCACATTTCAGATGTAGGGTGGCTTTCAAGGTTATGTCATGTGGTTCCCAGTTATCTCAGTTAGGGCAAATGTAGGCCTTGGAGGTCTAATTTTTTGTGGTGATATTTAGTAGAAGCCCAGATCCACAGATGTGAGTAAAGCATGGCTCAAGAAAGGACCTGTCCTTAAGCATCACATTAAGGAAAAAAGTGCTCAGACCAGAGATTCATTTTTCATGTATGCATGAATTAAGACTAGTGTTTTAATGCAAAAATTCCCTCCAAATATTTCAGCAGTGCAAATTATTAAAAGAAATAAATAATTTATGCTTTGTTCTGGAGGTTGCTCTCGGCATCAACAATATGAAACTCATTCATGTTGGAGGTTGAAGTGTTGTGCCTCTGTATCTGAGCATTCCTGAGAGCAGGAATCTGACCCAAGCAAGGATTAGTGAAGCAAGCAAGGATAACAGAAAGGAGATTTATCATCAGGAAATACATGAAAGTGATAGGCAAAGTCTAGCATCTAGCTAGCTACATCCTGTTAGGAAGAGTCCCAAGAAACATGTGTTCCATGCTTGTGTGCCTGGGCAGAAAGGCAGAAGGAAGCGGCCTCAGATTAGCAATCTTTTAGACAAGGAGGAAGCAAAGTGATAGAAGAAGAGAGCATGCAGAGTAAGTCCTTAACTACCCACACCCTACTGCCCCATTGTGGTCAACAGGTCATGAGGTGCTGAGTAACTGGATTTACTCCACCAATGGTTCACACACTGCATTCCAGAAGCTGGTGCTTCTGCAATATTTCAATAATATGCTATCTGTGGGGATCCCATGGACCAGCTTTGTGCAACTTGATTGGCAGGTGCTGGTTCTCTTAATTGGCTATTACCCTTGCTCTAGAGTCAAATTCAACAATTCTTACACTGTGTTGTAAAATAGCTTGTATAAAATTTACCTACTCCGTTTATTCTCTAGATTGCAGAGAGTGAGTGCAAAAGGAGAAATTTTGTGATTCCCCAGAAAAATTTAGGACCTAAAATGTTGAATAAATCCCTATCATTCCCAGCCAGCCTGACTGGAGATAATGGGTCCTTAGGTATTGTTGGAGGACAAGTTTGGGAGCTTCTGCATCTGGTATGACTTCCTCCCATCTCCAAAATGGAGTATCTGCCTGTTATCTATCCATCCATCCTTTTCCTGTGGAATGATCAGGCAAGGGAAGCATGAAAGCTTCATGGATTCTCTTCCAGAGTCCTCCAGAAGTAATCACTGCACTGTAATTTTAGCGTGATGGGAATGGAAAAATGATTAAATGCAGGGGGAAGAATCATAGTAACTGCCCTTTATTAAATCAATTGAATTAAATGTAAGCAAAATTAAATGTATTTTTTATGGGAGCTTCACTTACTGGTTGGAGTGTGGTTTCTGGCACGCCTTCCGAAGAGCAGCCCTTGGCTTGAAGAAAGATTGCACGCCCCTCTCTAAAGAGGCTGGCTTGGTTTTCAGTGGCATCTCCTCTGTTCTGTGGGATGAAATTGTTTGTCCTTTGGACCCAGCAAAAGGCAAATCTCTTTTTCTGTAGCTTGTGGTGGTTAGCAGAGACAAGGGAGTGTGGTTTTCTAGGTGGCCATGATGTCTCTGAAATCACTCCTTTCCTTCCTCCCATATTAGCAAACAGAAATCATTCAGTCCAATCTGGAAAAGGACATCACTGAATTTGGGGGATTAAGGCAGACTCTGCTCGCCATCTCTGGCCTTGACCCCAAAGGAGCCTCCCCAAGGTACTAACGTGTCTCTGCACTGAGACCAGTTGCACATGAGATGTTAGTGGTCTGTACAAATAGCTTGCTACTCCCTTAGAGACTATAAAAAAAAGAAACAGAATGGAAAATTCTAAATTGGTATTATATCCATACGTCCCAAGAAATGTTGAAAGAAAGAGAATATCCTCATACAACCCTGTGGTATGCCGAAAGACAGACATAAAACATCATTTCCTGAGCTGTACAGAGAAATAAAGGCACTTTACACTATGCAGGGAAAGCAATAGATTAAAAAACAACAACAAATAAAACACAAATTTCTTCTAGACTTTTTAACATATTTAACTATAATGCTACCCCTAGCCTCTGTTCCTCTGCATCCATTTTCCGGTGCTTCCTGGGAATTTCAATAAGTTAATTCTGAGGTTGCTGGGGAAAAGGAAAGAACACCATTCATTTCCCCAGCATTGTGGCACAGTGTCTGCAACTCTGCCCGTACATGGAAAACAATCTCAGTTTTTCTTTACAGTATAAGTGTCAGGCCTAGCCCAAGGAACTCCAAGAGACAATGCCAATTCAGTCCAGCTATGTTTATTAGCTACAACCTCTAGCAAGAATCTTCCCAGACTAAAACCCCAGTTCCCAAAGTCCTCCAGCCACAACAGTGTGAATTCCTCAGGGAGGTGCCAGTCTCGTCCTCTTGTTCCTCCCATGCGGTTCTGGTGAGCTAAGAAAATGTTTATCTCCCTGACCTTGGCCTTCATAATTCCATTCCATCACAATAAGTGAGAGAGGGAGGGGCCAGGTAATCTGACTCTGCGTGTAAGTGACAAAGGGCCTGGCTTCCTCATGGGGATGTGTATTCTGTTTCTGGTCATTTCTGTGAATTGTCTGGCAAACAAGGAAGCTTGGCAAAAACTGGATTGGCAGAAGAGGTTGATCCCTTTTTTAAAATGGGAACAGCTAAGGACAATTACAATAGCAGGCAAAAGTTTAGGCACCCCAAGTCAAATTGTATGTTTCAGTGAATCCCAAAGATTTAGAAGTTGACACATTTTTCCGGAAAATTTCAATGCATACTTACTGTTTATTTTGTAAAAAAATGAGAAGATGGAGCAATTTCTGTATGGTCTAGAGTTAATAATACATTAAAGGACTGAGCTAATTCTGTATTAATATTTTATAGATCTTTTTATTTCTTTAGTTTTAGTTTGTTTTAATTACCTTTATGTGTATTTTTATTGCGTTATCTCTGCTGTATTAGTTTTATTATACCTTATTTGTTATATGTCATCAAATACGCATAAAAACATTATTAAAAACCTTACAATTTATTATATATGCAGTTATTAACAGATTCAAAATAAGAAAACAACGAACAAGACAATGCAGAAATTTGGAGATCTTTTCAGTCAGATTTTGGTAACATCTCCATTAGCAGGAATAACAACTTCCAAATATTTTCTATAGCCAAATAAGAGTCTGTTGTTGCTTTGGGATTTCCCCCCCTACTCTTCCTTGCAGAACTCTTAGCTCAGAAATATCCTTAGGCCACCTTTTGTGTACTGCGTGTTTCAGTTCTCCCCGCAGATTCTCAGTAATATTCAAGTCTGGGGACTATGAAGGCCATTCTAAAAGCCTTCATTTTCTTTTCTGTAAGTACTTAATGGCTGAGTTGGAAGTATGTTTCAGATTGTTGTCTTGCTGAAATAGCCAAACTTTGGAATGTTAGCTTGAAGACCAAGAAAAAATATCTGCTGAAAAGGCCCCCAACTGGCCTGGATTTTTGCACTGTACTTATGAGTAGGAAAAGTTGGCAATTATAAAAGCTAATGTGCAAGATTCGTAAATGTAGTTAGAGCAAACATTTATGCCCCTATTGTCTGTGAGTTAATTTTTGCCATATGGTCTCATGACAAATGCAAGATTTAAGTGTCAACAATGTCCTCAACCAGGAGAAATTTTTTGTCAGGGAAGTTTGATGTTCTACAGATTAGGAGAGGTGTGTCTAGAAAATACAGTCATGAGTGAAACGTAGAACTGTAAAAAGATGATAAAAATATAGGTTAAAAAATGCTCAAAGTTTTTTTCCCCTTTCTTTTTTTTAAAAACCTTCCTGATTTCTTCCTCTCTAAATCAGTGCTTCCCAAACTTTTCCTTCATTACCCAAAACTGCTTATTAGAAGGAGGGTGCTAGTGGGTACGTGCATGTGAGCAAAGGGGGGAAGGAGGGTGTGGTGTGTGTGAGCGAAGAAAGGCCAGGTTGGTTGGGAGAGACTTATCTAAGCAACTTGTGACCTCCCCTGCTGGCTTCCCCATTGACTTTGCTTGTGGGAAGCTGGCAGGGAAGGTTTCAAATGGTGATCATATGACCACAGGATGCTGCAGCTGGTCGAAAGTGCAAACTAGTTGCCAAGTGCCAGAATTTTGTTCACGTGACTGCATGGGTGTTGCAATTGCTGGAACTTTGAGGACCAGTCATAAGTCCCTTCTTTCGGCACTGTCATAACTTCAAACGGTCACTGAACAAATGGTCATAACTCAAGGACTACCTGTATTATAAAAACAATATCATTGAATGATCTTTATGTCATTTCAACAAATTACCATTGATTTTCATCTTAATAGGAATACTTTGGGAGATTTTCAAATATATTTTAGTATACGTGGCAATCTTTAAATCAATTTAAATGTCTCTGTTGTGATGGGTAATGGGTTTGTGTGTCATTGCCCAAAGAAAAACCACTTTTACCCAATTATGGATAGTTTCCCCAGGTTTGGGAAGCACTGCTCTAAATCTTTCAGGGCTGATAATCACTTGCTTTGTTTTAACTTCAGTTGCAGCACAACTTAATAGCGGGAGATAAATGCACTGTAAATTCAGATCATACTTCTTCCAATTTAAGCAACAGTAAGAATAGTTATTAAAGAAAAGGGAATAAAAGAGGTGGTAGCATAAGCTCATTTGCAAAATGTTTCTTTTTGAGGCAACTGTGTGTAATTTAACACACTTCCCAGTACTAATCCTGCAATTATTAGGGCTAAGTGAACAAGACATGTAATTTCAGTTTAAGTGGATATCTGGCTTTTGCAAAGGCATCTGTCCCCCGAATTTCTGACCACTGTTTTCTATAGCAACTGTCAAGTCTTAGGAGGTCTCCTTAGAAAAATGGGTTTAGCATTCTTTTGAAAGAGCACCTAGACCTGTGAAGGCCAAATTTAATCAGGAAAGAAATCCTGGTTCTGCCAGCTGTGTGCTGCTACTTCTGCTAGCATTTGGTGCATTACAGGTTTTCCACTGCTTCTACCAATAAAGAATTTCACCTGGCCATATTTTTTAATTTTTTACTAGTTTTATTATTTCTGAAGGCTCATTCAAAAGCACCACAACTGTCAATCTGGCAGTTCTCCATGATTATTCACTGACTACTTCTGGGTACTGCTGGCCACAGACTTAGAACTGGAGTTCTTGGTCACTCGCTGCCAGCATTACTATTCCCTTGTGGACCTAGGTGAGGAGAAGACTTACACCTGATTGATTGCTCCTTCTCATTTTACTTTGCACCTTCCTATGTGACTTCTACCAGTCAGCCAAGTTATTTTTGAACAAGGGTTGAGTGTTTTTTTAGAAGAGTGCTCGACCCAAACATGATTTAGGTGATATAAATTCTGCCCTCATTATCATGAGAGATGAATGACTCTAGAAGACACTGTGGCCGTGCCCCCACTTGTACTATCATGACTTGGCAAGACTAATTTTCCTCCATGTCCCCATGATGTTGATCTAATCTCATCCCCAGCCTCTGAGTGAAACAACCTTAAGTCATTCCTAGCTGTACTGGTATTCAGCTAGCAATAATTTAATAACAGAGAGAACCAGTTTGGTACAGTGGTGAAGGCATCAGACTAGAAACTGGGAGATCGTGAATTCTAGTTCCACTTTAGGCACGAAGCCAGCTGGGTGACCTTGGGCCAGTCTCTGTCTGTCTCAGCCCTAGGAAGAAGGCAATGGCAAACCAATTCTGAAAATCTTGCCAAGAAAACTGCAGGGATTCATCCAGGTAGTCACCAGGAGTCAAGACTGACTCAAAGGCAAACAAACAGAAAACAAATAAGAATCTTGCAAGTCTGATAGTGCTGTCCAAATTGATCTTGATTTATTGGAGTCTCAGCTAAGCTTCAGCCTATTTGTATAGTAATTATAGCTGTGGTAGTTAATTGAAAATGCCTCTTCTCCCAACCAATCAACTGCAAAGGAGACTTATTTTGGTTTTCCTCATTTCTCAGGGACTGAGAACTTTTACATTTGCCCTTTGTGAAGAGGGAGGGAGGAAATTATTCAATGTGTTGAATTTATAAACAAATAGTGCTAACAGATCTGGACTGCAAATTCCAGATGACCTCTGGATGACAGCAAAAGGAAGCCTCTTTATTACCACCTAGTGGTCATCCAGGTTTCTTCAGTCAAAATCTGGTACCCTACTGATGAGAATTTGACTTGGATGATTTCCTCTGTGATCAAAGATAATTTATTCTTCATTTAGATATGATGCTAAATACTGTTAATGTTATATTTTCAGGAGACACATGCAATTTAGAGGCTGTTGACTTATGGATCCCATCATTTCAATCCATAATATATCATTTGAATAAATCTATTTTATAGAATCACATGCAAGATGCCCTTAGTAGAGGTCATGGACTTGAAATAAGAATTTCTCTGACTCCTACTCAGACACTAAAAGGATTCGATAGTCTTTTGTCATTGCTGGGGATAGATGTTCCAGAGACAAAGGTATTAATAGGATTTCTTATGAGCCAAAATAAGCCAGTTTGATGTTAATTTAAATTGAATGATCAGAAAGGAACATAATGCAATTTTATAAGCACAGGAGGAAAGTTTCACTAGATTCCCTATGATGGCTAATTAAAACTGTCTGTTTTGGGGGGGGTCCTAGTAGGTGGCCATTGCCTCAGCTGGCTTTGGTCTATAGTTCAGCTGTGAAAGCTTTCAACTGCCTATCTTATCACTCTCCAAATGCTTATCTCCCAGCCAAGTTCTTTCTGTTCTTCCTTAGACTTAACTGGGAAACTTAGAAGTTCCATGATTGGAAGCCTATGGCCCTCCAGACATTATTGAACTATAACTTCTGGCAGCTTCAGCTGGCATAGTCAATGGTAAGACCCTGGGGGTTATTGTTTAGCAACCTCTGGCAAGTTCCCCATCTTTGAGCTGGTCAGACAGATCATATTTTGGGAAGCCAAAGGTAGCATAGGAGATGGGTCGAGAGGTCTTCAGGGCTGGACACTTGTTCCCTTGTCAGTGAGAAGGGATAATACTGTCCTCCTAGATTGAGAGTGTGGCTCTGCCCTAGGATTCCAGCATAAACAATAATTGTACATTAGGCATAGTCTTCAGCCAGTACTTGTTCATGGAATTACCCAGCATGATCTGTGTGCTTCAACTTGTCTGTCTTCCCTACATGCTTTTTCCCTCCCAATCAGTCAGCTTCTTCAACTGTTTACTATCCATTTACTTTTCTGCCTACTCAGCTCCAGTCTTGCAGGTTCTGGCCTCAGACTCCAGAATGTAACTGACTCTGCATCTTAGTTGGTTATTCTGAGCTCAGACCCAATGTTTCATGTAATCATAGCCCCAATTTTGGTTTGAATTAAGACTCCAATATTTTATGTCCAGCAACTTATAAGTCAATACCCATAGATATTCTTTCTACCCACTCTTCAAATCCCAGTCATACACCAATGGAATTGTTCATCAGTGCACTAATAATTTATAACAGGTATATATACGAAAACCTTTTTCCATCGCCGTTCTGGGGCTATACTAATTCAGACCGAAGATGTGCAGTTATGGGCTCCTCCTCACATCCCACTTATGGGGGCCCAAAGATGCCTTGCTAACCATTTTTAAGGGGCGTATCCTCATGATGTTGCCTCTATCTCATCTGTAGCCCACAGCAGAGGCAGCCTAAAGTTGTCCTAACTGTTCCAGTTGTTGTTCTAACTATTAAAATTATCTTTCCTCTTATCCTTAAAGGATCATTCCCCTAAAACGTCCTTCACTTTTTTGTCTGATCCAGCCAGAAATGTGGGGAAACAAAGGAAAGTTGCCTGTTGGGGATTTCAAGTCTGCCGGGTAGCCTCCTGTTCGCTGGTGCTCAGTTGTAGAAGCAGGGAAGATGGAATTGCTGCAATGTGGGGCTGTGTTAGGGGCTGTGATTTGGTTGTGTGATTTGGGGCTGTGCCCTTGCATTTTGCAGCAATGTGCCAATGGGAAAATAAAGTATGGGGTTTCTGTGCTGCATAATGAAGGAGGAGGATCGGAGAATAAAAATCAGTTCCAATTTGTGATGCAAGCTATAAAAAGATGGCTCAGTTTACATTTGTTTCAGATATTACTTTTATAGAGTTTTTATTGAGCCTGTCACAAACACTATTCTTTAAGAAACTTGCCGTAAACTAGTAGGACTAATATGCAGATAGATGTTCCTTGAAGACCATATTGCCATAGGCTTCTGAGCAATAAAAATTCAGAACCTGCACTGATGCCCTAAATGTAACACTTAATCAGATCATTCTTTTGGCCAAGCAGATGGCTATGTGACTTTGTGGCGTTCAGATTGTGATTGAATTGATTTTTATAAATGTCAGCTGGGGAGGAGAAAGAAAAAGTACATAATTAAAAAGTATGCCTGATTAAAAAAGAAATCTGGATCTTGTCAAAACCTTATTGATTTCATAAGACAAGTTAAATGGACAAAATGGCCTGAAAATAACTCATAGGAAAATTAATATTATTTCAACAGATGCGTTCCATGTTCGTTTTTTTACGTATGCGTATCCTGTGTTTTAAGCCACTGTGATGCAGTTCACCTGCACATCAAATGTGATCACAAATGCACATTATTAATTCTGAGTCTGGTGAGTAATTTTTAGGTCTATAATCAGTTTCATGCTTCCATAAGTGGACTTCTGAAGAATGGTTTTGCTCCAAGAGTCCCTTCTGCAACATCTGTGCAACATGTGCAAAAGAAAAATGAGTGATTGGTCAATGCCTTCCACTGCAGGAAGTAATAACCTTGTCAAGATGCGGTAATAACATTACAAAGGCTAATCAACACTGTTGTGCTACCCAAGCAATATAATCCCCCCTCCCATCTGCTCTTATGGAAACAACTTGCTTTTCATGATGCGCTTAATTTCATCAGCAGATATGGTGGAAATAGACTAGGCAGGTGTTCATTAGCAAGAAACCAGATCAACAAATAATATGCTTTTGGGTGTGCCAATAATAGAACTTTGCCATGTATATTCTGCATATGTATGACAACAACACCCATGTCCTGAATTTGGCCTAATAGACAAAAAGGCTGTATACCGTAAGTGTATAGTGAAAGACCCAAAGTTACTCTTGAATGAAGCTCAGCTCCTGGTGATTGCATCCACGCAATCCTTGGCAACATTATAGGTGATTTGCTACAGCTGCCTTTAGGGATTTTTTTGACTTTCTAGTGTAGCTGACAACCTCAGATTCCCTGCTGATCTTCCATCCAAGTACTCACCAAGGCTATCCTTGCTTAGCTTCCGAGATCAGCCAAGACCTGCTATGTGCTGAAGGAGGTACATCTGCATGCAGAAGTTCAGACACCCCTGGTAAAAATGTAGGTTTTAATCAATCAATCCCTAAATGAAGAGAAGCTGCACAACGTCTATATAGTAGAAATTAAATATGACACGTGTATATTTTACCTGCAGTTGTTCATAGATTTAAAATAGGAAGACAGTTACTATGACAAGTGTGGCATTTTGGACACCCTTTCAGTCAATATTTTGTAACATCTCCTTTAGCAGAAATAACAGTTTCCATATTTTCCTTACCCTGTTAAGGGTCTTTCTATTCTTGCTTTGCACAAAGATGTCATGTTTAACTTTGTACTATGTAAAGGTCAGCTTTGGTTTGTGTAGGGATTTGTGGAAACAAATTTGATCAGGGATGCCTAAGCCTTTGCATGCATCTATATTTTATCATACTTTTCAATAAGGATTACAAAGGCATTACAGTGTGATGAGGTTCATATTGAACTGGAGGTGTATTTCTTTGCAAAGCTGGTAATGGATGCAGAAACACACACAACAGTGGAGCCTTTTATGTTCTTTACTATATACAATTATTTACAGCAGGTATTTACAACAGGGCTAAACAGCACAGTCCTGGTATTGGGTTTCCGTCTAGCTCTCCCTCTCAGCAACTTTCCCCGTCTCTCTCTCCCCCTTTCTCTCTGTCTCCTTCCCCCATTTCTGGACTTGACAAGACAGTGTGTGTGAAAAGAAAGGGATGGGATTACCGGAGTGTGCTCAGCATGACTTGACCTTCTCCAACTCAGCTGAACACCTTCTGCTTCTCCATTGGGGGATGAAACTCCCTCAGGGTCTTCTGCCCAGTTTTTCCCGCCAAACCAGGGCTTCTCTACCAGCTGCCTTCTGTCCCCTCCAGCATCTTAGGTAAAGCTGCCACCTGCAGCCAGCCAGGTGCCTCCTCCGTTCTTGGGCTTTGCATAGAGCTCTTGTCCCTCTGGGTCTTCACTTCCCTTCTTCCAGGGAAGCCACCCCTGGACCATTCTTCTCCTCTTCTGAACAGGCCCCGACAACTGCTCTGAACACTTTACTTCTCTCTCCAACCTCTCTCCAGCTACTTTGTTCACTCCAACTACAGTCGTTTCCTCTCCTCTCCTTCTCCCTCTTTCTCCCTCCAAATTTGGGTCAGACTGGCAGCATGTCCTGCAGCAACTGAGGAGGTGGGTATCCCCCCAGGGCTCTAGTTCCCATCACCTACATACCTCACTGCCCCAATGGGACTGCTGACTCAGATTCTCCCCACACCAGAGAACAAGGTCTTCTATATGTCTTCCTGCTAGAAGGCGTCACTGGATAGACGTGACAAGTGAAGTTAGCCCAGAACTGGAAAGTTTATTGCTAAGAAATTGCAACAGGGCAGCTGCACAAAGAACTGTCAGTTGCTGTCAGCAGTGGCTCCTTCAGGGAATGGAATTACATAAAAATGTGAATATCTCATTCAAGATTGCTTCTTGCATAGTTTCTGATTCACACCTACCTATATTCTGTGTACATACAATCCAGGTTATTCTGCAACATACAGTACAAACAGCTGAGCAGATTTCTAAAACTTTGAATAAGAACACACACATATTTTTTAAAATTTAGCAATGGAGATAGTGGAAGTCCTTCCACTTAATTGATGTTGAATCCTTCTTGCCTTCACATCTGAAATGCATTAAAGAATTATTTATTCAAATGTGGTCTGCCCAGTACAACATAAGATTTAAGCCACAGCATTTTGATCCACACAGTTTCACCATCTATCATCACTACGTAGCTACATACCAGAGTGCCCAAGGGGAGAATATTTTCTCTCGCATGGAATTGGAAGCTTCATGCCACGGTTTTGTTCCACAGTTTATATTCACACTTGATTTGCTACTTAGAAATTTACATTTGTGTGGTTTTGTCTGCTTCTGTTAGACCATGATAAAAGAGTGCATTAAAGGGAGAATATCAAACAGGATGCTCATAGATCTGCATGAGTTATCTGTTCTTTCTTGGCATTGAATTCCACTGTGCTGCTCGGCCAGGTGGGCTCTACCCAACTGACCGTAACTGATCTCAAAAATCTCAGCAGGGTTACCAATGGTTTGACCTTGGATGGGAGACTACCACAAAATACAAATATGGTAGGTTAGATTGGGAAATTTTAAAGAATCTGAGAAAACGGTATTGGTAAACCACTTCCGTATTATTACCAGGGCTGATATAGGGCTGGTAAGTCATAAGTAGAAATCACATTATGTAAGTAACATGACTCAACCTGGACTTCAGCTTTCACCAACATGAAACTACATGGCATGGGATTGTGGAGCTATAATTCAAAACACCTGGGGACAACCAAAATGCCTCCAAGTGTTTTGCCTTGGCAAATGTTACTCATGTAAATCTTACATGTCTTTGCTAAATCTTACTCATGACCTAGTAGTTGTCAGCCCTTCACATTAGACCAGACTAGGAGACCAATGTCATGTAGATCAGTACTATTTTATTGTAAAACTTTACTAACAGAATCTTGCGAGTTTGAATGGTGTTTCCTCCTCCCTCCCTTTATTTTCATGTGAACTAAGGAGGAGCTTGTCTGAGATGTTTACTCACATTACATTCTTGGCCCAGGCCCCGGCTTCTTTTATCTGACCATTGCCTTGGTAGCGACTCTTCCTTCTGTCCTTCAAGGCCATTCTCTCTGTCCTCTACTATAGCAGCTGGACTAGGGTTCTGAATGTAATTAAGCAAGATTGAGCAGACTCAGAGCAGAGCAGAAAATGACAGAACAGCAACTGCTACCAGAAAACAGGTTTACAAGTACTGATATGATACTCATATCAACAAATACTCCTGGAAGAGCTTACAAGGAAGGGGAAAGGTGTTCCAATATAATTCTCTATATGCCTAAACTGAAGATGGGAAATGTGTAGGTCTCTAGATGTTGCTTAAACCTGGGGTTTCCGGGAATTGTATTGAGGAGCACCTGGGCAGTTTCTGGCTTAAACCAATCTGGGGCAGTGTACTCCTTAAATTAAGCTGCAAAGATTTTCAAGGGATTGCATTCCACCTTAGAACTACTGAACTGCATACAGCAAGGTCTTTCTGAATGGCCTTGGAGAGAGGATTAATTAAGCTTCTCACCAGAAAGAGCAGCACTGCCTTCTGTAATTCTGAGGTCCATGGAACTATATTTTCTTTAATATGTGGCTCTTGAGATCTTCTCAGCAAATAATTCAGGTTGGAGATAAGAGTAACTGCCGGACTTATGAATGTACCTGTCTGTTATTCTCTCACTGGATTTTATTTATTCTGTTATGCCTTTCTGCTCAACTATTATATGACTGAGATGGAACTACAGTTCTCAGGAATCCCAGATAGTGCTGGGATTATTTTTATTTATATACAGGTAGCCAGGGCTGATATTTGGGGCCCTTTGTCCACTGTGTAGATGCTCTCCATGTTGCTACCATTTGTTCATAAGGACACTGTAATTCATCTGTTCACTTCAATAGTGGAGCAATCTCCCCCTACTCCCCTCCTCTTGACCTTAGAATAATGAAAGCTGATATAAATGAAACTACCCCAATGCCTATTTATGCTGATCCCCATAGCTGGGCAAAATAATGAGTCACATATTACTGGGAGAATAGGAATCATCTGCTCATATTAGCCTTTTCCCTTCTTTATGGAAGCTAGCATCGATAGAGGTCAAGTGCTACGGAAGAACATCATTCCTTTCGCTTTTGGATCTAGGAAAGGATGAGAGAACCAGCTCATACATAGACTTGGAGGGATAACTACTGTAGTTAAACAAATAAAGGCTGAACAGAGGCTAAAACAGCAAGGGAAATCAAGTTATATACTTGATGCGTGAAAAGTTTAGTCCACCAGAATGTTTAGGTAAATAAACTGATTTGGGCTCTGCTAAATGTAAAGGAGAACCTGGAATATGTGTGAGTGTTAAAATCCACACTTTGCAAAACTTACTGTGTGGTTTGCAACTACAAAAAACAAAAAACCTAACGGAAACTAAAAGACACACACACACACACACACACACACACACATGAATGACAATCAGGGATGCAATATCTGATGGTGTTTTTTATCTACTGCAACATAGAATTTAGCCACAATACTAGTATTAGAATTGGATAGCAGAAGTTTATATACTAGGGATCTGTTTGTCCTGGGTATTGTAACAGAAGAGGGGGAATAAACAGATTCCTGATTCCCTGTAGCAGTTGCAATAGAGCAATACACCACAATGGATTAATGCAGGGTTCCTCAACCTTGGCAACTTTAAGATGGGTGGACTTCAACTTCCAGAATTCTTAATGTCTTAAGTCTTAAAGAACTTCCAGAATTCTGGGAGTTGAAATCTACCCGTCTTAAAGTTGCCAAGGTTGAGGAACCCTGCATTAACGGATTTGATTTCTTCCATATCATGAAAAGTTTGTTAAGATAAAGGGGCTTGGAGTATCTATATTGTAAAAGCACTAATGGATGCATTTTATGCCAGGCCTGAAAAAAGTCCTTCCTTAACCTGGGAAAGGTGAGAGATGGTAAGTATTTGGCCAACAACTAAGCTTTCCTGAACACCCTCCCCTAAATATATTTGTGCATAAAGGAATTTACTCACAAAAACATATTTCCTAGAGGAAAAAAATAATTGAAATAGTCATACACTAGAAGAAGATAAGATGTTAGGGAACCAATATGCAGGGAAAAGCAGTTACATTTATGTAAATTTCCTCTGCCAAATTAATAAATGATGGAGCAAAGAGACCTTGCTGCTGGTAAAATAAGAAATTCTGCAGAAATGAAATTGATCAAATTGGCTAAACTAGGGAGGACGGCCAGCTACTAACTGGCTAAAACTGATCTTTTTTTAAAAAAAATAATCACCATGACTCATAAATAGGGGAGAGAGTTTTCATTACTTATCATCAGTGATGTCATGAGCATTACACCACTGATCCCTGCAACATTGCATCACTGTCAGTGTGACAAGTTGAAGAAAAAGGAAGAGGAGGAGGAGGAGGAGGAGGAGGAGGAAAAAGGCAGCAAGAGGATAAAAAACTTGCAATTATTATGATCTGCCTACAGATGCATGATTGTGGTGGCATGCAAATATGAAGCATAAATCAATGAATAAATATAAATACAACATCTTGTTGCTTGAATAATAGCAGAATGTGGTAACCTTCTTAAGTGAACCACCAGCAAGGAGAAAGATTGAGCAAAAGCCTGAATGTTCTACCTGAACTCTGAATTTATAGTACGATTTATCTTACTGGATTATTGTAGGGATATCAAGGCTGACTTATGAGCAGTTGTGAAGGCCAGAAAACCAAACTTAAGGATCCGAGGGGTTTAAAAAAAAAGGGGGGGGGGATAAAAAAAGACTACAAATAAATCCCGCTGCTCATCCAATGTTCTCCTTTTGCTTTTCCTTGGAGTTTTTAATGATTCAGCTCTTATTACCCTTACTTCTGGATCTAAATACATATTTTTGCTTAATTATCAGTGATTGAAAATTCCATTAATTCATCAAAAATTCATGTTTTGGGGCTGGATTTGGCCAGAGGCAGTGGAATTTTTTTTTTTTTAAATCATATGTATTTTTCACACTGATATATCTATGTGTCCCTCCCGCTCCCCCCAATGCATCCTGATAGGAGAGTGTAGAAAGTAAGGAAGATGACCTTGATGGAGAGATGCAGGAACCCTTATAGGCAAAAGGGCCTGAAGCATTTTTTTAAGTCCAGAACACTGAGATAAAATTTGGAAGTGGCTTAGGCACTTGATTCACTGAACTATCAGGAGGACGAGGTACAGCACAATCAGACTTTCAAGGTTTTGTTAACATTATCGCCAGTGTCAATACATGTCATTTTAACCATCCTGTGGACTTAACTTCCTGGTCTGGGCTACCTGGTGGGGCTGACAGAGAGGCATTTGAGCAGTAACTCAATATGTCTGAAGTCTTCCTCTCTCTTCCTTCATGGCCATGGGACCTGACTAGAGGTTTTTTAAGGGTTTGGAAGGAATGTATATTTTCAGGCTCTCCCTATCTTGTAGTGGTTAAGGCACAAATCTAGAACCCAGAAGACCTGAGTTCTAGTCCTGCTTTAGGCATGAAGCCAGCTTGGTGACCTTGGGCCGGTCTCTCTCTCTCAGCCCTAGGAAGAGGCAATGGCAAACCACTTCTGAAATCTTGCCAAGAAAACTGGGCAGGGACTAGTGTAGGCAGTTGCCAGGAGTCAACACTGACTCAAAGGCACGCACATACACACACACGCACACAAAGGAAGTGATAGCATCTACAATAAAGGTGGCTGAGAGAATCTCCAAAGTAGGCTCACCCCATTTAACCAAGGTGCTGTGATCCTGTGCTCCTGGCAGACAGGCATAAGCTTTCATTCTGGCTTACTGGTGGCTGATTGGGTTAGCTATGTCATGCAAACATAGCTATAGAGTTCAGTTACTGCAATTCCTGACAATGAATCACATTTATGCAATAATTAGTACTTACCTGCGCATTTCCCCTCTCCTTCCCTCTTTGTTTTAACCTCATGCCCTTTTATAAGACTCCTGAAGTCCTTAAATCGCAATTTTCCTTGACCACCAGGGTAAGAAGTGGGCTTCTTTTCAGTTCTGATTTCAAACTATGATATGAATGATCCAATCATAGTTTCATACCCCCTATAGCAGTTGGAGAATGAACTACAATTTTCTGGTTAGGATGTAACAGGAGACACTAGGGATTTGACAAAGAGAAGGAAAATAGAAGTGCACTGAATGCAGTGCCATTAAGATGATCTCTGAATTATGCAAATTTATGCAAGCAGTATGAATACTCAGAAAGCTACACTAGTAACCCTTTCTTACTATTTTTGCATGAGATGATAATCAAAGCAAGTAATCATGGGAGACGTCTCACCTTGTATATTAGTTTTGCTGATTGTTTTCCCAGCTGAGGTATGATGCAGATATTCTGTATGCATGTTGTCCCTTAAATTAAGCAGATTTGGGTCATGCAAGTATCAGGGGCTTAAAAAATGGCTTAGAGGAGAAACAAGAGCATAGATAGCAGCAATTAATTACTGGCATAAAACTTAATTGGACTCCATCGGGTTTGACCCACCTTATTCTGAGTGATAACTTTCATTCCAACTGGAGGAAGACCTTTCAAACCAGAAAATAACATTGTGTGGCCTACCCCAAACCAATTTATACACATTAAACAGGGACCAGGCTAAGGAATTGATTACATAATGATTCCTGGATCTAGAATTGCAGTTTAATTTGGCTCATCTGTCTAGCTTTTGTAGGACCCCAACTTTATTTGATGGGACAGTCATGGCATCTTATGAACAACAACATATCATTTTTACTGTTGTTGTTGTTATCTTTACCCACTGGTCTAGCCTACATATTGCTGACCTTTCACAAGTGCACATTTCAACACCCTTCCTTTTGCGCTCTTGCAAAGGAGATACTATAATCCTCTAATTTGCCACCTCTGTCCTTGTGGTATGGAGGAAGTTGAAACCATCACACAAAATATGCTCCTACACAGCAATTTTTATTTGGGTTTACATGCAAATTTACTTCTTCCTTTTCTAGCAACAATTCCAGGGCAGTCAGACAATTACTATGCAGCTTTCCAACTAGCTGACAAAAACTTCCAGATCCCCTATAATGTCACTTAAGTTTTGCTACTTAGGATCAAGAATGCAACAGGAAATGTTGCTTAAAGAGCTAATCACACACATATAAACCTTGCTTGCTTTTTGTATTTCTCTGCATCTTTGTTCGTCTGTTTTGCTAGCTTCTGGCTGTAATAAAGTTTTTAAGTTTAAATGTGGGAAATACCTAAAAAAAATTGAGCTTTTGAAGGGAAGGACATGGAGGAATGGTGGCAGCCATGTAGAAAATAATATGGGAAGATCAAGTAGGACAATGGAGCAATTCTAATATTCTTTTGAAGCTCTCTGACAGGATCAGCAGGACAGAAAGGAGAATGAAAAAAATAATGTCCACCTTGCTTCCTTTTTTCCGGCTTCTTTCTCACTGCAGCTGTGGAGGCTGGAGGGGAGAAAGATCCAGAGTTAGAGTCACCCCTTTGTGGCTGGAATTTTCCCTCCAGCCTTTGAATTGGGAAACCAAGCAGGAACCCTATGGTTTCTGCAAAAGAGAAGAACAAGTCAAATTGGGGTCCTAGCAGAGTCACAATCACGGTTAGTTAACATCAACCACCACGCTGAACGCAGAGATCAAAAGTACAACTAGCAATAAGAGCTGGCGGATTGAAGCAAGAGTCTTACTCAGTGCCAGCCTTTTTTAAATGGTTGCCAGTTTTCTTTGCTTTCCCCCTCTTTTTGGTGTGGTTTAAAAAGCTCACTACGCTCAGAACAGATAGGAGAAGTAGATGGCGCAGCATTTCCCATCTGCGATAATTGTGCCGGTCATTTCATGCAAACCAACCAGCAGATTCCAAACTTAGAAGAATTTCTGCCAGACAATATTCTAAGCAAAAAGAGAGCCGTTTCTGGCAACTAGCTGTTGGTGAGAACATTTTGAGGTTTGTAAATAGAGCCTATAATTTGACGATAGACACGTCCCAGTGCTTAGAAACACAGACATTATTGAAAAAGCCCTGTGAAGAGAGATACAGAGAGAAAATTCTCTCTCTGGTTTTCTGTGCCCAGATCTCAGAAGGCACGTGCTGCTCTTCACTGGTGGCCCACCTTCTGTGAATGCACCTTCTATATGCCACCAAAGTAGACCCAGAGGAAATTCATGCAGCCATGTTGTTCTCATGCTTGGCTTATGGGTACAGCTGAATAAGGTGAGAATGAAGGAGCCTATAATGGATTATGCTATTTGTGCCTGCTAGTGAGGGATGATGGCTTCCTTCCATAAAAACTCACACAAGTGGGAAATTAGCTCAACAGGAAATGATTTGCCAGGTGAAACTTCTAAAACTCATGCTCCTCCCTACAGTCTGAAATCTAGAGGGGCTTCCATAAAGTCAGTAACAAGTATACAGCCCAAAACACATGTCACAAAAGGAAAAGGAAGAGGAAAATAAAGCAAACTGGCAGTCCTTTAGATGTTTCTATTTTTTTTAATGACCAGATTGAGTGGGAAAGTTCAGGGAGAAGAGAAGCCAAATGACATCTAATTTTTTCACAGGAAATTTGGGTTATTTAGGTCTTGGAGAATTTGCTGGCTAAGTTAAGAGCTCTGGAAATGAAGTGCCATCATTCCACATGGTACACTGTGCAAGAACTATCACGGATACATCCTGTACCTTGTATAAATCAGTTCTAAATTGTATTTATTTGTTACCCATGTATTTATTTATACATTGTTCTTTTTCCTGAGAAAGACCAGATTGGAGTACAACAAAAACAGTAAAGCAATAGGTGAAAAAGACACTTGGATAAAACAATAATATCACAGCCCACTGCAAGACAAGATAATAAAAAGCAGTAACAGGTACATAAAAACATTGGATAAGTGGCCTTCTACAAGGAAATTGAGTCCTTTGAATGCTTGGATGGACGTCTTCATTTAAAACAAGGCAGCGAGACAACCAGATAGACTTCCCTGGGAGAAGAATTCCATAATCGTGTCCAAATCACCCAGCAGGGCTTACTCTTAGCAACTATGCTACAAGCTAGACTTATTGATAGATCCAAAGGCAGGGCCTTCACAACTGACCTTATCACCTGTGTTAGGTGGTGTTAGAGGAAGTAACCTGTATGTCTGCATCCTAAATCAGTCATGAAGTTATGAGGGTATGGATCATTGAAGATGCTTACCCTTGGCCATGGTCATAGCTGGCCACCAGCTGAAGTTGGTCATGTGCTACCCTTTGCCACTGAGACCACTGGTATCTCTAGTGACAACTTGGACCTGACAACAGCCTCCAAGCTTTCAGAAGGAGTGCTCCTTCCTCCAGAACAAGCCACCTTTGAATTTCCAGGAACATGCCCAGAACTGTATCTAAATCCACTGAGAAACAATTGGCATATAGTTCTACCCCACACCCTGCCCACTGCCCACTGCCCCAGGCCATTTTAGAAAGTCAAGTTGACACAGTCAGGAACCCAGGCATGAAAAACAGGCAGACAGTCAAATCCAGACCAAAACTGAAATGGTGAGGACTCGAAGGATCCCTGGGCTGTCTCTCGCCTTTGCCCAAATTTCTCATCTCAGAAGATTTTGCTCCACTTCCGCAGGAGCTAATTCTTCCAAGGGAAGTGGGTTGGGTCATAATTAATTCAGGACTCTTGTACGGCAAAATACAACAGCTTTTTGCAAAGGCCATATAACCTCAATCTTTTGCACCAACCAGGCTTGGTAATTGAATCAATGTACAGTAAGAGAAGTTCAGTGCAAAAGTCTGGTTCCAGGTTAGATGTGAAACAGATGTTCAGCAGCTCTTCTTTCGTTCTCTCCCCCTGCCAACGGCAGGAAAGAACTTCCAGTATATATTCAAAGGGTTGGCGAGTAGCGGGAGAAGAAATGGCAGGAGCCTTTTGGCTTCTCAAACAATGAATGGCTTATATTTCTGAAAGCCATGCATCAATTTCCCTAGAGCTCATGGCGGTGAGGTTAAAAGAAACGGCTGTATGTGGGTCTGGAGGGGAGGGAGGTCTTCAGAACTGCTGGGTTGCAGTTTTAAGGCAATTTTGAAAGTTTGCTCTGCAACAATCACTGGGATTCAGGGGAAGGGGAGGGGGAGGCATGACTTGGGGCCCAGGGCCACCGTCTGAAATGAAATGACATTTCACTCAATTTCATTTGCAGTGAAGTTTTGTTACAATTAAATAAAATTAAAAGGGTTGCTCTCACCTCACGTAGTCAGTCGGTTTCCCCTTTGGTCACTTTAAAATTACGATTTGACAAGAGTACCTGGAGTTTTCTAGAGACTCAACCCAGGATTTTCAGGTGGTCCATTGAGAGCTCCAGATGTGCACTCTGGATTAAGAAGCAGTTCATAGGACCTTCTGTAATTCTAGACAGAACCCTATTTTCAAAGAGGTTGGTAGTCATGTCCATTTGAGATCTTAGAAAGATTTGCGTCATAAAATTTTAGATACTTATTGTCCTCTGATAATGTGGGCTTTGGGCCACAAAAGTTTATACCATAATAAATCTGCTAGTCATAAACCACATATTTGAGATAACTGTCCAGCAAAATAATGATTAATACCATACTGGTCCAAGTTTCTTTGCTGACAAAGCTCAGCCAAAGAATGTTAAATTATCCAGTTGACCATGATACTGTTTTCTTGATTTTACTTTTTCATTAGAATAACACAGACACACAAACCTATCCAGGCATTACGCCACATCCTAATTTGGCCTAAAGAGCAACCCTGGATATTGCCCTCTGTTCATGAGACATCTACTGAAAAAGGCAGAGTAATTGATTTTTTAATCATTCCCTTAATCTCCCTGTTTCAGAATACCATTTGTCCTGCAAAGCTGCTGAGCAACTGGTTCAATTAAACAGCAAAAGCATGAGAACAAAAAAAGCTTATGGAATATGGAGAATATGAGTTTGCTGGGCTGAGGTGCTGTGCGTCTTGATCCAGAATATGGTCAACTGTACTTAGTGGGTCTTACTTCCAATCAATGTGAACGGGCAGGCAATTGTAATACATTTGCTGTATTGCATTACAAGAGCAAATGTGAATAAAATAATTTTGGTGTGCCATCTTGAAGCTCTCCAGCATGGATGTCTGCATGCGTGTGGGAGGGGGCAGAGATGTCATCTGTGCCATAACACCATTGCAAAAATGATGCAAATTGCAACATGGGCACCATAAGCTCACTAAGCGCATGAGACTGTTCTGGCTTGTACTAGTTGTCTATACTTTTGAGGCCACGCATTGGAACTGCTTTCCATGCTGCTTCAGTATCTTCCAATGTTCAGGCACTTTGGTGTCTTGGTTAAGGCACTGGGCTAGAAACCGGGAGACGGTGAGTTCTAGTCCTGCCTTAGGCACAAAGCCAGCTGGGTGACCTTGGGCCAGTCCCTCTCTCTCAGCCCTAGGAAGGAGGCAATGGCAAACTGCTTCTGAAAAACCTTGCCAAGAAAACCGCAGGGAGTAGTCCAGGCAGTTGCCAAGAGTTAACACTGACTCAAAGGCACCCCCCCCCCCCAAAACATAAAAATGTTCAGGCAGCATTTTTTCTGAAAACCCCTGAGCAGTGATCTCATCCGCCTTCCTGGCTGGGCTCACTCACGTTCGCAGGCCTGAGAATCCATGCACTTGAAAAAGACCAGCCCCTTATCTCCCAGCCCTCATTTCCTCTCTTGCTCTAGAATCTGATTTGATTTTACCTTACCGAGGCCCTTTTCTCCTCCATAAAGATTTCTTAAACAATGTAATTGGCCATAAAACTTTCCAAGGCTGAAGGTTTCCAGATCAAAGCAATAGCTTTTGCAAGCTAATGAAAATAAGCCTTGGGCAACTGTTCTGCAAGATCAAAGGAGTCGTTTCTTGCAAGGCCTCAGCTTCTTTCCAACTGAGCCGAGATCAACGGCAAAGCTTAAGTTGAGGGCTCATCTAGATTTAGTAGCTTGCCAGAAACTATTGCAAAACGTTAAATCCTTCTCCAGAAGCCAGTGCGGGGAACTTAAAACCATTCTTTAAAGTTAGGCTGAGTCCACACATCGCACCGAGCCAGTTTTTGTTAACCATGGTTTGTAGAGTAAATCACAACTGGCTGAGTTCACAATTTGTTCTAAGCTTAGCTTACAAACCAGAAGAGTTAGGTATGTACAAGATGCTAAGCCAGTGCCCCACAATGACATATGAGTCCCTCTTTTGCAGCCAGCAAAGCTACCTGTGACCCAATTGCTGAAGATCAGTGGCCTCCTCAAACTCTGGCCCCACCCCCTGCCACGCCCACTTGGCAACATTGCAAAAAAGCCCATTCCCACTTAATGAGCCTGAAGGTTTCCAAATCTTAAGACACAAGGCCCTCTGTGCCAAAAGCAGCTTTGCGTTCTGTTGAAAGAGAGTGAGTCGTAAGCTACCCGAAAGGGATCTGATAGTCATAAGCACCCATCAAATGCAATCTATGCAGTCCAACAGCAAATGAGCTGTAATGAACCACATCTGGAATTCGCTCAGCAGCTCCAGAGAGGCACACAAAGGAGGGGCAGGCGGCCCGCAGAGTCGGTCACGTTTCTTCCAAGCATCAAGGCAGTTGTCCCTGTGAATTGGCTGGTTGCCCACTCAGTTCATAAGAGCTTCAGCCGACTCCACGCTCCCATTAAATGCATCCGGGAATCCTCGGAGTTCTTGGGCAAAATGAAAACAACTTCAGAGGTTTCCCCCCGCCCCTTCCCCGGATTTCTCCTCCTGTTGCTTCCTTTTAAATCCTTTCTAAAAACAGGTGATTGGGGTGAGTACTTTTTCTTTTCATCCATACCTTGTTGAGCTGTTACTTGCATTCTCCCACTTGCACAGGCCTTTATTTGTAGCAGAAAATGATGTAACTACTGTTAATTGTACCTCTTTAAGTAAAGCAGGAATATGTTTCCTCTTCTCCTGGATGATGTTTGTGGGATACAGGTAGCTGAATTTATCACAAATAGTGGTATCAGTTTGGCTGAAATGGGATTGAAAAAAAAAATTTTTTTTTGGTCTGTATTTTATCTTCATTCTCGGCCAGGGGCTTCTGGGAATCAGTGATGTCATCACCATTGGAAGTTGGGTGTGTTTAGGGTAACAATGGGTGCATTTCATGCTGCAGAGGCTTGTCACACCATTTCCCCCTTTATTTTAATATTCTTGAGCTTGACGTTGCTCCAGAGCTAGAGTTAGCAGATATTAACACCAGATATTAACACCAGGCAAACAATCAAGCAGAAAACAATACCCTAATCAAGGAACTACCAAGGTGAAAACCACACCCCCACCGACATTGGCAGGGCAAACTACTGTATATAAACAGGGAGCAAACCCCACACTCACTAGCACTGATGATGTTGCCTAGTCGGGTAATGAAACGTCTGCAAGCAAACAGCCAAGCTCAGAGAGCACCAAGGACTCCATAGTTCAACCCTGAGCTACAGATGTTCTCTTCTATTGGTTACCAGATATCTGAACAGGCGAAGGAGGACACGGCAGCTGGATATGAAGACAAAAGTGGGGAAAGGACACGCTGTTTAACTTCCTTGGCATCCGCAACAAAAATTTTCACTGTACAGTGAAAAACTGCAAAAAAAAAAAGTACTTAGGTCTCCATGTATATGAACGTACTTTGGCCAATATCATCAGAAAGGCTGGATTTTCAATCACAGGAAGGTGCTAGAACCGGTTGGGGGGCAAAAGCCTTCAGCGTGTAACTGCTTAAGGTCTTGTCAGTTTCTGGCCCGCGGAGATGCTAGGGATCAACTAATTAAGGTCCCAGAGCAGAGCTTGTTAACTTGGGCTCAGCACTTACTAGAGAAGGGCTGGGAGAAAAACTGCTCAGGAAGAGGTACCTTGTAGATATTCAAAAAGCCAGGCGATATTTGATTTTAAGGCTGTGCCTGCTGGACAGAGGACATGAGGTCAAAAAGGAGGACGTGTCCTCCTTTTGCCTGATGTCTGGTCTTCTCAGGCTGGATGTTAAGGGTGAAAATGAACACATTTTACGTTGCAACGTCTTCATGTTCCAACTCGCACTGAACTTTTAGCATTTGCAGCTTAAAATTGTACTGCTGAACATTTGCTGTTTCGCTATTCTGAGACAGCGAGATCTGAGGCGGCCCCGAGGGACCAGGCCGGTAGGGCCAGGGCGCCCCTTGCAACTCAGTCAAGCAACAGCCTCACCATGTGCCCCTCTCCCCAAAAAACCACCCAGTCGCTTGTGCCTTTAAGGCCCTTGACTTCCAGAAGGCTGTTAAGGCCTGGTTTTTCTCCTAGCTGCTGGGTCAGGAGGCGAGGCAAGCCTAGCCTAGCCTGGTCCTTGTAGTTTTGTGATGGGCCTGTTGTGGTCCCTGGTGCTTTGAGAGTTTTTAATTTTTTGTTTTATCTGTTCTTAGCAGTCCAGAGTTATTTCCTATAATGTGGGCAGCCATACAAATCTAATAAATAAATAAATACATGGACAAGAAAGGCTTCAAATTCTCGGCTGGTTTGAGACAATTGCATATCCTTTGGCGAGGCCGTCCCAGCATCTCATAGAAGCAAATGGGTAATTAGAAACAGGTGCTTAGTAACAAATTGCCTTGGTTACATGAGATTTTGTTATCATTCCTTTTTTCTAACCCTCCTCTTTTTTCTTTTCTTTTCTTTTTTTTTTGGCTGAGAGTGAAATAAAGCAATCAAGCTGTGCTGAAAGCTTGCGTGAAATTGGGCGCATGCTGTGGATGGAGAAGAAATAAATAAGGCTTCCCCACACACGTTGGAGACCAGGCTGTTCTTCCATGGCCCTTGTTTGGTTCAGGGCCTTTCAAGTGCTCTCCACCCATCCTTGAGTTGGCACTGGAGAATTTGCTCTCCCCGCTTGCCAATCCTTATCCTGCCTCTATCGCATCTGTTCTGAAGCACTGCAAAATGGCGTGGTCCGGACTGGTGAGTGTGCCAGTTGTAACAGGCAAGAGGATTTCCTGTTCTGGTGTTTCTTCTTTTAGCGCATCACCAACCCGTGGGGAAGCCGTCTACCAGTGGGGCATTGCACCTACAGCATGGAAGGTTAGACTCAAGACTTTGCCTGGTTTTTTTTTTAGCTGAGATGGCCAAATTGACATCTTCGATTAGAGAAAAGTCGTTATTGACATTCATCAATGACTGGAAAAGTCCATACGGACTTTTTGGATGAGAAAGAAAATGATTTTGTGATTTATAGTTTTGATGATTAGAAAGAATAGGTTCTAGAAAGAAGGGAATTATGATGAAATTGGAGAGAGTGGTTTGATTAAAAATGTATCTATAACTGCCAAGAGGAATATTGGAAGCCAGATATAAAATTCCCTTCTCACCCCTATGGGTGGTACGTGTCTTCCTCAATCTCGGGTCCTCTACCAGAGGCCTGGGAGTTTGAGGGTTCTGCGCAGTATCTCAGCTGTTCCTAGCCCTGCACTCTTCTGCACAGAGAGCTCTGATGTTGTTCCTGGATCTGTCGGAGCCACTCTCCCAGCTTAGGAGTCACGGCCCTGAGTGCTCCTACCACCACTGGGACCACTTTGGCCTTGACTTTCCACATCCTCTCGATTTCCTCCTTCAGGCCCTGGTACTTCTCCAGCTTCTCATGCTCCTTCTTCCTGATGTTGCTGTCACTTGGCACTGCTACATCTATCACTACCGCTGTCTTCTGGTCTTCGTCTACTACCACGATGTCTGGTTGATTGGCCGGTACCTGCCTGTCTGTCTGGATCTGGAAGTCCCACAGGATCTTAGCCCTGTATATGTATGTATGTATGTATGTATATATGTATGTATGTATGTATGTATGTATGTATAAAGCCTGGGAGAGGGACAGGTGATAGGTAAGAAAAGGGCACAGGAAACAAAGGTCATGAAGAGGGCAAATACTGGCACAGAAATGGCAGTGGCAATGGCCAGCTAGACCAGGTGGAGAGGAACTAGCCTATGCCTAATAATACAGCTCTGATCAGGGCATCTACAGAGAGGCTCAAAAGAGTCAAGATGGTGGCCACAGCTGTACATTTGGAGCTATGCCCCCTCTTTAGTCTGTTGCACATGCAGTCCTCATAAGAAGGGTTGGGACTTTGATACACAGTTGTGGCGAATGCAAGCTGCATGGATTTCCAGCTTACGATGAGTGGTTTCTTCTCTCCATTCCTCATTACATCCTGAGCGGAGTAAATCTAAAGTGTGATTGTGAGAAGAGATTATATCACTATAGCTTTTCAGAAAACAGTTGATACCTTGTTTAGGCCCCCAAATCAAACCTAGCTTTTTGTAGCTGGGGGCTCCAGATGGGATTTAAAAGCCTTGCATGAAATTTTGACCAACTGTTATTTTTATGAGTGGAAGAGGGTGGAGGTAAATTTCCTTAACATGTGAATCGCCTCCCCATTTATAATTTGCTGCACTTAAGAGCAGTGAAGTTGAATGAGGACAAATGGGAAGAACCACAGCATTGATCTGAAAGAATTCAGGAGTGTGTAATGGGGCTGTAGACCTGAGCAACCTGAGGGCTGCTTTGCCAGACTCATACAAGGAGCTAAACCATGTTTTAACTATGGTTGGTTAAAATAATGCTAACCCATATATGCACCATGGTTTAAAAGACATAATAGTTATATAATGGATTTGATGCATTGTATAATGAACTGATTGGGTGAGTTCATACTGCTCTCTAAACTAGAGCTTGGTTTATGATAATTTCTAGAAAAAGCCAGAATTGGCTAGGATCACATTATGTTAAGCCACAAAGTATGATGTGTAAACCTATAATTGTCTTATACCCTCATATATTACACCCACATATTTCTCCTGCCTGCCTGCCTGCCTGCCTGCCTGCCTGCCTGCCTGCCTGCCTTCCTTCCTTCCTTCCTTCCTTCCTTCCTTCCTTCCTCCCTCCCTCCCTCCCTCCCTAGCACAAAAGTACCCCTTCCACTCCACCAATAATTTGTATTATACACAGATCAAATTTGTTATTAGGAGCTTGGCGTGTGAAAGAGATGCTCAGAATCTCAGAGATGCAGAACTACTACTAACAGCCATATATATGTGTGTATGTGGTACTTTAAAAAACCCCATGAAACTGAGACAAATTGCTCAGGGAGACCTTTATGCACTACTTAGAACAAGTGACCGGGGCATACATTTGAGAATTTAGTTTTTCTAAAGGCCCAGACAAGATTATGGTGATTTTGTAGTCTTGCTAATTCATTATATTTGCGTTGTTTGAAACTGCACCGACTGGCAAGTTAGTGTCCAGTTCCCAACCTAAACTCAAAGCAAATGGATTGGAATTCATGGGCATCCTAGGTGTTCAATATTTCTTTGCAACATTTCTTATGCTGTGGAAAATTATGAGGTTAGACTGAAGACATGTCCAAACTGCTGTTGTTTCCACTTCCCAATACCTCAAAAAAAGTTTGGAGGCCACGTGCAATTATTTCCATTTCCACCGACTTTTAAATGGTTAGAAAAACATTGTGCAGAAGCCACACGTGATCCCACTGATCTCTTTATGGTGAAACAGAGAAACATACGGAGTTTCTTAACATACTGGCTGGCATCAGCTTTCCAGAATTTTAGGCAGGGATCTTTTCAGTGCTACCTGGGAATGGTGGGGATTCAATTGAGTCTTTCTGTGTGCAAAGCACATGCTTCAGCATTGAGCTATGACCCTCTAGTGCATTATCTTAGGAAACCCATTCATCAGTAGATGAACAACTGTGTGAAGTGATTCATAGTATTGGCAAATGACTGTAACCAAGACTTTTAGAAAATAACCATAAGCAGTCTAGAAGAATTCTCTATCATTGACATCAGCTTAGCAGTTGTGTTTTATTCTCCCTGAACTACGTGGTTCCCCTCTGCTGGAGAGAGTATATCTCCAAATTTATGATTGCAAGTACAAACAATGCTGGAGCCATTGTTTGTACTTCAGACCTTGCTTGTGGGCTTTCCAGAGGTCTCTGGCTGATTATCTGCTAGAAACAGATGTTGAGCTGGATAGAAGTTGGAATGGACCATCACGATTCCCTTCACAACATGCTTCATAAATAGATAATAATAAATTATTCCAACTTGTAAGCATATCACTGTGTATCATATAGGGATATGATGAATATCTGCAGCCAATGTTATGAATGAATGCATGTATAAATCGGCTTCTGTTGTGACAATCAGGTCTTGAAAGTATGTTTTATTCTTCCTGATTTCAGAAGAATAAGAAAGAGAAAATGTTCCTCTGTTTATGTTGTTCAACATTTTTTGGGTGGGTGATTATAGCACTTTCTGATATTTTGATTGCTCTGTATCTGTGCATTTGTGTGAGCAACTATAGCACCTGTCCAATCCATGCTATGGATACTCTGAGTATTGCTAGTGAGATCAGCCTGGTCATTTCCATTTGTGGGAACTTAAGGGCACAAGTGAATCTGAAACATGCCGAGAATGTAAACTGCGATGAGTTGTAACAACTGCATCTTGAATATAGGTGTCAAGCATATTGTGGGAAGAATCTCAACCAGCTGGAAAAGCACAGACATCCCAATGAATAAAATCTGCCAGACAGGATGACACTTTCACTCCAACTGATTAAAATTTCCATGCAAAATGTCCAGGCTCACTCCATATTGTAGGATGCTGTCCCTGAGGTAAAAATAATAATCAGTTCATCCCTTTGTTTCCAAAATAAAACTATCTCCCTAATCAAAATATACATTAAGGTGAGCATGTTATTTTAACTTCCAGTATTTCCTATCAAAATTTGGATAATATTTAGCTACACTTTAAAAAACCCATTAAAAATTATTTTGCAGAATAGGGGCATTCCAGAAATCCCTCAGTGGGTTCCAATATAATCAGTTTCCAGTGCATTACTCCAGGCAGACAAATGTTTGCTAACTGAGATGATTCACAAGATGCTCTTCTCCGCCAAAAACTAAATGTAACTGTTTCTGTAAATGCGCCCTCCAGTTGAATCAGCCAATCTGATATCCTTCTCCCAATCTTTGAATTCAAGCTTAAAAAAAAGACTATTAGTATTTCCCTTTTGATGCACTGAAAAGAAGACTCAGTTTCAAAACCAGCATCTAGTGAAGATAATTTAAGAAATAAGAAGATTGAGCATTGATCTATGGCAGAAGCAGGCATTATTTCTTTGAATGTAAAAAACACATTTAAGAATATCTGTGACATGAGAGAATTCATGGAAGTATATAAATAGGTTTTAAAAAATTAAGCAGCCAAAAAAATCCATACATACAGGCCTTTGAATGCATTATGCTTCCTGGAATTTATCTGTGCTTCCAGAACATAACTGTGTCAACAGTATATATGTGACCTCAGGAGAATGAAACATCAGAGAAACACTTCCTTTCCCATAGAAGAGAATACCTGTAGTTCAGGTTGAACTGTGGAGTCCTTGGTGCTCTCTGAGCTTGGTTGTTTGATTGCAGACATTTCATGTCCCGACTAGGTAACATCATCAGTGCTTGTAAGTGTGGGGTTTGCTCCCTGTTTATATACAGTAGCTTGCCCTGCCAATGTTGGTGGGGGTGTGTTTTTCTCCTTGGTAGTTTCCTGATTAAGGTATTGTTTTCTGCTTGATTGTTTGCCTGGTGTTACTCCCTGCTTATCTGGGTGTTGGCTGCTGGAGATGATGTGTTCTGGTCTTTTTCTTTCCTTCTTAGCTTTTTTATTGTCTCTTTTGAATGGTTTGTAAATGTGGTTTATTTCTATGTGTCTGTTGATGGCTGATTTGTCTGAATGCCCAGCTTCCAGGAATGCCCTAGTGTTTTTGGATTTAGCTTGGTCTAGGATGCTCACAGTTTCCCAGCTGAAACTGGGGTTGAGTCTGTCCATGTGTTGTGAGATTAAGGAGTTTTCCTAGTGTCTTCTGACTGCTAGTTGGTGTTCATGGATGCACTCTGCTAGTCTTAGTTGAGGCCTTTGGAGTTTGCTCCTAACTTTGGAGTTTGTTCCCAACAGTTGAAGCCTTTGGAGTTTGGATGGTGGTTGTTCAGACCTGAGCTACATATATTCTCTTCTATTGGAACAACATATGAACATCAAATACATCAGAAAGCACACAAATGGGAGAACTTTGCATGTGGGCAAACCTCCACCAAGGAACAACTATTCTTTCTGCACAAATGCCTACGACAGCATGCCCTGCCCACCAGTGTTGGATACAAACCTTCAATAAACTGCACAATTGCATGGAAAATAGCCAAAAGTGATATGGCTAATGATCATAGATGCCCATCTCAGACCAAACAAATACCAGCACACCATAGATAACCTCAAGGAGCAACTGGAACAAACCATGACCCCAGAACATACAAAAATACTGACAACCACCATCAAGACTCCATCTCTAAGACAAGCTGAAAAAAGGAGAAAAAAACTCCAAATCAAGCTGCTCAAGCTAAACCCCAGAAGCAAAGAGGTTCCAGCCGCCCACTAGCCACCACAGAAGACAATATCCTCCAGAAAGGCCTCAACTAAGACTAGCAGAGCGCATCCATGAACACCAACTAGCAGTCAGAAGACACAAGGAAAACTCCTTAATCTCACCACACATGGACAGACTCAACCATCGTTTCAACTGGGAAACTGTGAGCATCCTGGACCAAGCCAAGTCCAGAAATGCTAGAGAATTCCTGGAAGCTTGGCATTCGGGCAAATCAGCCATCAATAGACCCATAGCATTTATGGACCATTCAAAAGAGACAATAAAAAAGCTAAGAAGGAAACAAAAAGACAAGAACACATCTTCTCCAGCAGCCAACACCTAGATAAGCAGGGATTATCACCTGACAAACAATCAAGCAGAAAACAATACCGTAATCAAGGAACTACCAAGGAGAAAACTACAGCCCCACCAACACTGGCAGGGCAAGCTACTGTATATAAACAGGGAGCAAACCCCACACTTAGAAGCACTGATGATGTTACCTAGTTGGGGAATGAAACATCTGCAATCAAACAACCATGTTCAGAGAGCGCCAAGTACTCCACAAACAGTTCCTTTCTCTACCTCCTCAAGACTTGAAGCAGCTGCAGAATTGACAAAGATGAATGCCATTTTATTACCATTTATTATCTTTTATTCCTTTTATATTAATTCGTTTTTAATTTGCCGTCCTTTGAGAACTATGTACATGTCACTGTCAGCCTTTTGCCATTCTCTACCAAATTTGTAGACAGAGAAATTGCAAGGAAAATTTCCTGAATTCGTCAAGAAGAAGGAGAGATTCTCCAACAGTTTCTCAGGGGCAGGATTCTCCCTTGGCAGTAACACTATTCCGATGGAAACCCTTCTTGACATCTTCCAAATATTCTTCAAGAGGAATATTCTTCTGAAGAGAATGAGAAGGAGGATTCTTCACTAAAAGATAGGACAGATATGATCACACTTTGGCCACTTTGTAACTAAATAACCCCCCCCCCCCCCACCACCACCATATTCCACTCATGAACATTTCTCTAAAAATTCTCTTCTCTGAAAGAATCTGTAAAGCAAATTGTGTTTCATGCAACTGAATGAGACTGGTGAAGAAAAATGCAGATTTGTTCTGGCCAGGACTAAGCAGTAGTATAAATACCTTCTAAAAAACAAATAAATCATGTGTATATGTTAAGGATAATCAGAGCTGACTGGTGCATGTGTGAAATAACCAGCCATTGTCCACAAGTCTCACAGAGAATGTGAACTTAATCTGTACATCAAATGGGAATTGTACATATTTCCTGGACAATGTACAAATTCTCTAACAAGCCTTGGGAAATGTAGACAAGGTAGACAGGATTTTGTACAGCTCCTTCTCCAGTCATTCGGTATACAGTCTGGGAATTCTTGGGGAATTACAAAACAGTTCATACATTACTGTGCACAAAATTATTTTGGAGGTAATTGGCTATGATTTTGGTAGCCATCAAAGTGAAATACAGCTATTTTAGAACATCTGTTTTGGATCTTTCCACCATCTTCTTTAAACTTGATGGTAAATGTGCACTTATCACCTAGACTGACACCAAATCTCTCCACTATTCCTGCTGTAATTTCTTGACTAGTAAATTCATGACTCATGGTTTCTACGCCCTCCCCCCCCCCTAATTCATGTGGATTTAGCCCATGAAACACAGTGCTGCAATATTACAATTAGTGGTGTGCCATTTTTTTTCTGAGGTTCAGAGGGCAAAAGTTGTGAAAATGTTTCACCCATTTTTTAAAATATAAACTTCAGTGATGTCCACAGGGGAGGGGAGGGAGGTGTCAAAAATTCAAGATGGCAGCTACAATCATGTGATCAAAGCCTCAACATTTTTTTTTTACAAGGCAGAACTTTGATTGCATGGTTGCAGTTCCCATCTTTTTGTGATTTCAAAAAGCTTCAAACTGAACCAAGTTGGCTTTCAGCAACTGCTTTTCTTTGTGTGTATGCAACTAGATGAAAGTGCAGTCTTGTTTTGGCATCAGATGAGCTTCCTGGTGATCAAATGACATCATGACCAGCAATGGACACACTTGCCTCTGTGAATGGGTGACTCATTTCAAGGAGTTGCTTTCTCTGAAATGGAGGTTTTTCTCCCTAGTCAGAAGAAAATTGAAAGTTCAGATGGGGTATTCCTAATGAACTCTCATCAATTTCACCCCTACTCACTTTGCTTCTCATAGTGCACATATGGGAAGAAGGATGAGGAACAGATCTGCAGACCATCAAATCAGTCCCAATCTGTCTTTGGTGTAGTTTATATTAGAATGAAAAGTGCTGGAAAACAGAAAGGATAATTGTTGGGTTACCATAGGATGGATCTTCAGAATGAGGTCAAATTTTCAGCCAGTCCCAGAGAGCACTGATGGCTGAAAGTTCAGAAGAAGTCTTCATGAGTAAAGGGATACTCAGGGTTAGGATCTCTAAAGAGAGAAATTCGCTCTAAAGTGTTTAATTATCAACAGCAAATTACCAGCTGACCAACATTGTTTGAACCAACATCTGGCCTTGGCTGTAATCAAACTGGCTGCTGTTCTGAAATATTGGATAGGACCAACACAGGAACCTACTTGGATTTTGAGTGTGCTAATTTCCTCACCCTTTGTTGGAATTTTTCTGAGTAACCCTGGTTTGTTTCTTGACCATGCTTCCAGCGCTTTCTGAATTTTCTATATCTGGCCTGGACTTTTGTTTGATATTTCCCAGCCAATCCTATATTTGTTACTTGCATTGAAATTGATTGATTGATTGACTGAATGATTGATTGATTATCAAGTCAGTTTTGACTCCTAGTGACCACATAGATAGATTTTCTCCATGATGATCATCCGTAACCTGGTTTTTCAGGCCTTCCAATGTTGCATTCATTGCCAGCGTAACTGTATCCATCCACCTTGCTGCTGGTCATCATTTTCTTCTCTGTCTTTCCACCTTTCCCGGCATTAGAGCCCTTTCCAGAGATTTAGATCTTTGCATAATGTGTTCGAAGTAGAATAATTTGAGCGTTGTTATATGTGCCTTGAGGGAGAACTCTGGGTTGATTTGTTTGATTATCCATGTGGTTTTCTTGACAAAATATGGGAATGGTTTACCATTGCCTTCTCCCACACAGTATGAATGGATGCCTTTGCCACTGTCACTAAAGGGATCCTCTGCCTCTGGCATCTTCCTGTGTCACTGCTGCCAATATAGGTGCCTGCTTGCTTTAGCTGAGCAGCTGGGATGACCTTCATGCCTTGGGTGACCCTGCTGGGAATATATACTCTTGGCATACACTCCCAACATTGTTCTCTCATCCCTCCCAGGAACAGCACCCCCATCACCCCCACCACCACGAGGCAGTATAGCAGGACTTGGGGGGTGGGGGTTGGATCAGAATTAATGCTTTGTAAATGAATGACATCTCTGAAGATGCATATCCAGTTTGGGATATCAATGACGTCATTTCATAATTATTAATTTTTAGTGCAGACCATCTTCTTCTAGATTTGGCCCACAAGGCAAGAGAAGATGAAACCAGTTGTCCCAACAATAAAGATATATTCCTGCTTTTCTTCTGTATCTATCCAATTTTATATAGACAAAATATTATGATTATGCATATGGTAGGTATATAATTTGCTTCCATCACCCAGCCCCCTCCTGTATTTACACCCAAAGGTAACAATAACACAGAAAATTAAAACAAACAGTGTCCAATCTGGACTCTATTACTCTTGCTTTAGTTGCCGACTTTCCATTTTACATGCTCTTCCCACAAAAGCAATTAATTATCCTTTTCTGTTTATGTGCAGTCCAATCATATGAAATGTCAGGAAACCTCAAAAACCCCAAGAGAATTGCATGTGTCTTGCTTGGGGTTAATAATAAAGTTGAAACAGTGTGTTTGGCAGTAATTCAGAATTGCCCTGGTGGCTTAGCATCTTGCTAACTTCTCCGTGCGTTTGAATTTTCCATCCAAGGACAGATTTTTATAATCTGCAAAGTTAGCCTTCAGACATGATTTTAACAATGGAAGAACTAGCTGTGGACATCTTAGATCATGGGTTCCTGATTTGATTTAACCCTTCTGTTTGTTGAGATTCTGGAAATACATTTAGATGCAATGCAAATTCTTGCGTGGGCACCAAAGAAGACCATTTAATCCAGGAGAAAGTTCTGCTTGTGAGTACCAGAATGATGTGCTGTTATGTGTGGAAGCTCAGATTTAGTGCAGAACCTTTAAGATTGGAGGACTCCTGCTAGTTACATGTGCAATTGTCCAAGCACATCATTTTTGAAACCATAAAAAGGCATGCTGTACTTGGGTAGCTTCCTTATGCTTTATTACATTTTAAGTCTTGTGAAGGGTTTTTTGTTAGATCTCTTTTTTCAAAATGGAGAATTTTGATTAATCTTTTCCATTTAATTTTTATTTATTTACTTACATTTGTATGCTGCCTGACCCAACGACTCTGGGTAGTTTTTTTCCCACCGAACTTCTACATTTTAATCTGATCCTCTAATTACATTCATTTATACACCAAGTAGGCTGAGGACAAGATATTCTGTTAGTGCTATTACAGTTCATTCATTCATTCATTCATTCATTCATTCATTCATTCATCCATCCATCCATCCATCCATCCATCCATCCATCCATCCATCCATTCAGCTTTTGAGTCACCCTGTAGAGGAGTGGGCAAACTTCTTCTGGCCAGAGACTGCATTTCTTGTTTAAGAAATGGCTTAACTTCAGTGAATGGCGATGCTCTTGCATCACTGGAATGACCATGGCTTAAATGTTTGGCCTTTTTTTTTCAATAGGAAAAGACTAGAAAGGCTTTCTTGCAAAATAAATATCTTAAACCGCCCAGATGTTCAACAAAACTATTTTAAACTTGAAGCTGTGGGGATTTTTTTTTTAAAGTGACATTAAATTCTGGAATTTTGCCACTGAATTTCAGTGGTGCAATTCTGAGACGCTCTGGCTACAAATATGAGGCTGGAACACCACCCATGGACTAAGGGTTTTCCACCACTGCCCCACTGACAGTGCTCTCAAGACAACATTCCAACCCCTCATAAATCACAAGGTAGATTTGGGCACAATATTAACAACAACAACAACAACAACCCTCCATATGTTTAAGTCGATATAATGGAATGGTAATGTATATGGCAAGATTTACATACATATAAGAAAATAACATACACATAAGAAAATATTTTTAAAAGTGGTGCTGAAAAATCAACAGAGTTGATATCAGTTGGACAAGTGTGAATTGGATCCTTCAAAACCACTGGAATTGTGAATTCTGTTGAATCTTACTGAGCTTGCTGATCTATTTTCTGTCTTTGCTTTTGATTCTGTGCTCCAGGAAATTCTGTTAGACCAATGTTTCTCAACCTTGGCAACTTTAAGATAGGTGGACTTCAACTCCCAGAATTCCCCAGCCAGCATGGGGGAAGGAGGAAGTTGGGAGGTTGCTCCTCAAATGATGGGTACAATGTGCTGATGATACTCAACTTTATATCTTGACCCCAGGCCAAACAACTGATGCCATCAAAGTGTTATCCAGATGCCTGAAGGTTGTTCAGATCTGGATGGGGAGAAATAGATTGAAGCTCAAGCCCAGGAAGATACACTGGTTCTGAGTTTATAGGTCATTTGGCTCCAGAAATATTCTAACCTTAGTTCTGGGCAAGGTCATACTCTCCCACACTGAACTGCTCATTACTTGGGAAACCTCTGGCACTCACATGTCCTGCTTAAGAAGCAAGTGGCAGCTGTGGTCAGGAAGGCCTTTGCACAGCTTCATCTGGTGAGCTGTTATGACCCCTCCTGGAGATGAAAGCTTTGCTCATAGTCACTCAGGCCTTATTGGACTGACTGACTGTCTGTCTGTCTGTCTGTCTGTCTGTCTGTCTGTCTGTCTATCTATCTATCTATCTATCTATCTATCTATCTATCAAATTTGTCACCACCCATCTTGTTAAAAAGCAACTCTGGGCAGTTTACAGAAAAGATAAAATCAATTAAAATATAATGTAAAAACAGTCTTGAATAAATAATAAATAAATTCCAAGAAATGATGGAACTGGCGACTATTGCAATGCGTACTACATGAGGCTGCCCTTGAAGACCATTTAGAAGGTGCAGCTCATCCAGAAAGTAATGGCCGAAGTAGTTATGGGCATTTCTTGTGGCACTTGTGTAATCCCGCTACTATGGGAGCGTCACTGGTAACCATTTGGCTTCCAGGTGCTCCTCCAGAAGCAGGTTGTCACCTTTAAAACCCTTCATAGGTCAAGGCCTGGACAACTGCAGGACTGTCTTCTTCCAATAACATGTCTGCCTGATAAAATCAAGTGAGGCAGGATCCCTGCATCCCCTTCCTCAAAGAATGCCCTCTGCAGGGGTTGCAAAAGCAGGCTTTCTCTATTCCTACCACCTTCTTGTGAAACGCATCCCCCCAACCATTGAAATGGTTCCTTCCTTATTGGCATTTAGGAAGGCTACATGGACCTGGCTCTTTCAACAAGCCCTTGGCTCTGCACAATGGCTTGAGCTAATCACCTGCTGATTGTGTTTTATTCCTGGTTCTTATGTAGGTGATTTTATTGATTATGTTAAATGATAATACTGCTTTTTTTTGTATGCTTTTACTCTGACTCCTGAAGGGGGGAATTGTACACCTCTCAGCCTGTTCTGACTGGAGTCACCTATAAGCCCTGTAAGTTAATTAATTCATTTCAAATTTCCTTAACTGGACCATAGTCCCCATTATCCTTAGCCATGGTGGCCATTCCTTAATAAAATGTCAGTGGCGTTGAATGGAATTGTTCCTAAATTAATTGGATTTAGTTGAATTATTGGTGTATTTGTTTAATTATTCTTTAGAGAATATATTAATTATTTGTGGATTTTTCAGAATTCAATAGAAGTCATAATTACATTCAGTTGCATGCTAAATAGACAAAGGAATAAGAATCATCCCTTCTGTGCTTGGCAGTTTTCAAATGGGCTTTGTGCAATCTCCCCGTCTTAGTTTAGTGCTTTTAGTTTAACACCACTGATTCATAAAACCGTCAAGCTCATAAAATATGCCTTCCACCCAGAGCAGCTGCCAACACACATTTGTTCTGAATTTAGGAGCAAACATTAGAGCTGTAGCATTGTCAAGAAATTATCCTGATATCTTTGTTCACCTTCTCCAATTCTTTCTTACCTTTGATAAGCCTGCCTCTTGGGTGTATTCCCTGCAAAAGAAAAAGAAAAGAAAAAGAAAAGAAAAAGGTTTCATTTCTTGTAGGAACCTATCAGGATTAATTTAATTTAATTTGATTTTGTTGAAGTTATGACTAGCACTTTTTGCTGAAATCATTCTTCTTTATTCGCTTAGTTGTCACAGAGAACCCAGATAATGTCACTCTCAGGCCATTGCTATCCAATGATTTCTACTCTATTAGCCAATTCATTTCCAGATAAGATTTATGGAGATGTCTTTTAAACTCGATTAGGACTGAATTACTTGTTTATCCAGGGTAGACTGGCAAAGTGCTTTTGATATGGCATGGGTTTGCGTGTTTCTACTGTCTTCAGAAAGCAACAACCTCATTTCCAGTTTAGGATGTAAACAAAATGTTAGCAGTAAGACTGAAAGCTATGTATGGAGCAAAACCACTTGTGAAATATGTCAGCCAAGGTTCTACAAGGTGGTCCTTGCAGAAGCTGAATGTAAAGAGTAAGGAAGATGACCTTGATGGAAATATGCAAGGATTGTTAGCTAGGCAAAAGGGGCTGAAACGTTTTTTAGGTCCAGAGCAATGAGATAATATTTGGAAGTGGCACAGGTCAATGCCTTCCTAATTCACTGGTGTAATAAAAGGGGGGAGGAGGTACAGCACAGACTTGCAGGATTCTCTTATTATTAGCCAGTCTCAGTCACAGTAGTTTTAGCCTTCTTGTGGTGTTCCCTGGTCTGGTCTACCTAGTGGGACTGATACTGAAGCACCATGGCATCCTCAAATGGCATTCATAGAATCCCCAAAGGATTTTGTTTTTTTTTTAAGAAAAGGCAAAATCTTGCAAGACCTCCAAATCTTATAACTGTCTCAAATAAGTTCTTATGTGAAACAATGAAAGATTTGGGAATGAACATGCCAGGTTTTCAACCATTAATTTAAAAAAGGGGAGGTGTCATGAGATTGAATGATAATACCTTGCAAAAAGTTGCCTCTGGTATGGTGAGAGGGGAGAGGTTAGGCCACAAATTATTTGCTCTCCCAAGTGCTGTGTTTATCTCAGAGGTAGTTAGTAACAGAGAGATCGCAAACTCCAGTGAGACAATCACTTATCTGATTGTGCCATTTTCCTTCCACCCAACAACTCATACATTTCCAACTTGCATTCTGCCATCGAGGAATGGGAGATGAACTAAGAAAATTGCCTTGATCCTGAGAGTAATCATGATATCACACCACTAGCAGAAAATTAGAATTAAAAAATCTTTGGAATATACAATCCAGGACCAATGTCAACACAGACCTACCAGGGGCTTTTGCCTAGAAAATGACATTTTGTCTTCTTTTCTAGCAAGTTCCTACTGCAACACTAACGACATGTTCCCCACACTGAAGTGTTACAGCAGCGCTGCAAGTGACATCTGGAGGTTGTCAAGAGGTTGTATGATGACCTTGGAAGTTGGGTGGCACTGAGACTGCCTGCTCCTAAGGGCTCCCTGAAATCTGGGATTAGAACTTTATGGGTGATTTCACTTGGAAGTGCAAGTGCCTGAGATTCTGATCCTACGGATTCTGTTTTTGGTTATTGCTTTAATTAGGAACCAAGATATGGCCATCAAAGAAGCTTTCCTGAAAACTGTATTTGCTCAAATTGCTGAGAGCAAATGGAATTATTTTCCCCTGCAACCTTCAGACCATCTTGATCAACCCCAAACTGCTTAATTATTAGCGAAATCAAGATCATATTCCTTTTGAATCATCAGGGGTTGCTGTTGTCTGTGAAATTGCAATGATTGTAATTGTAAAGACAGGAAGGGGCTCTGTATTGATCCCCCCCCCCAAATGTGCTGTCAGCTTGACAGTGACTGACATGCTGGAACAAGGGCCTGAATGTCTAGACAAGAATGAAAGTGAGATTCTCGCAATAATGGGCTTCCTGAAGTAATCAGCATTCCCGTTTTTCATCAAAAGGAGCCTGTTTCCATCAGGAGAACAATGAGTGACTATTTGGATCAACAGAGACGACGCTGGTGTTTTCTGGAGTCTTCTGAAACAGCAAGAATCACTATGGCCACAGGAAAGATACAGCCTAAATGATAAGACTTGACATTATTGTAAATGGTGTATGTACATTTATGCGCTGGGGGTGGGAAGGAGAGGGAATTGCAGAAGGAAAGCAAAAGGACACTCAGAGCAGATATTTAAATTGCAGTGAGAGTTAATTAAAAATGATGTAAGCTTTCCCACTCTCTCAGACACCCCCGCCTGTATCTTATTCATTGTTTCTAATCCTGGGCTCTCTTTTTTGGTTTGACTCCTGTCTGATTTCACAACGGACCCCAAAGAGCTTTGTCCATTATTATTCAACGTCTGTCTCCTCTTATGTATGGAAAGGAGAATCAGTGGGTGGACCCTGGACCCTGAAAACAAGAAGGGCTGGGCAATTTAATTGGTTGCTGCATCTTTAGAGTCCGACGACTGAAAATAAGATGATTGCAGAACCTTTGAAATGGATGAGAAAGTGTAACATTGGTAGGTCTCATCCCCAGAATTCAGGACACATAACAATCTATTAGAACTTGTTTTACAAAATTGGGATGCCAAAAGGCTACAGATATACTAAGATAACTTTTTTATTTTCTCTCCAGTCAAGCCTTAAACCAGGAGCGGGCAACCCGTAGTTCACATGTGGTTCTACAGCTCCATTTTGGAGTCTCTAGGAGCTTCTACAAGATTGCACCACGAAATGTAGCTCCAAATTGTTCATTTTCAATCATGCAATTTTTCACAGCATGTTGTAAAATACGGTCCCAAATAGATATGTTAAACCGCTAGCAGGCTTAAGCATACCTATTTTGATTAAACTTTCCCAAAACCAAACAATAAACACATAGACACACACAAACAGTTGTTTCCTTGGTTATAAAGTATGCTCATCCCTGGCCTAAACTGGAATTCTCTGTATAACATGAGCACGAAGTAGTCTATTTGTCCAAGAATGCCCTGAACAAAACTAATTTTGCTAAACTGCTCAGTTGCAAAAATCTGCTTGTAGTAGGTTGAAAAAAGTTGGCATGTACTAAAATGGGCCTACCAGGAAAGACCCTGGGATTGCAGTCTGCAATCTATGCTGTCTCTTATGAAGCTATTCCAGTTACATTACAAGTAGTCCTCACTTACCGACTTACATTCAAAATTACAATGGTGCTGAAAATATAACTTTATGACCAATTTATGACCATTTATGACATTCGTAACTTCCTGCAGTCATGTGATCGCCATTACAGTCAGTATGCATTGTCCTGAGTCTGACCAATTGTTTTTTTTTTCCCCTTGCAGAGTGGAGAGATTGGAGAAAAAGAGATTAGAAGAGAGTAAGCAGGCACACAATGGAGAATACACATCAAAAGCAATGTGCTGGCACTGGCAGCCACCAGCATGCTCAACAAACAGCCGGTGTTTTCCCCATTGTGTGCCTGCTTACTCTCTTCTAATCCCAGGCTTCCTCATGGTGCAGCAACCCATTGGGGAAGTGACTGATGGTTATCCACCAAAGCCGGGTGGTGCCGGGCAGAGTGAGAGGTGGCTCCATGGCCATTTGCCAAATCCCAGCCCCTTCACTATCCGCTCCTTTCAGTCACACTTTTCCTCACAGCGAAGCAGCAACTACCGCAAGGGCTCCAACTTTTTGCCAAGGCCAGTTAGCTTTCCCCTGCAGCTCCTGCCCTGCCAAAAACAGGAAAAGCTGGCTAGGGTCCTGAGCTGGCACAACCTAAGCTGGCCAGTCCATTGCCCATGGGTGCTGCCTCTTTGCAAGCATGCTGAGGTGCAGACTCCAGATGTGTGCAACTTGGAATGTCAGACAGGGCTGGGAAGGTGCCCTTTCAGGTCCCTTTGGATCTAGGGCTAGCCAAGAGGAGATGCACAGGAGCTGACGGGCATCTTTTTGAGGCAGATACTGGGTGTCCTCTGTGGCTAAGCATGAGTAAAGGTCCCAGGCAGGGGCAGTGGATGATGGAAGCCACCTCACCACTCTGCTCCAGTTGGGGGCTGCGTGCAACAGGGCCCTCGGTGGAACCCTATCCTTCATCACTTCCCTGTTCCCACCTTCCGGCACCCGTATTAGGCTAGGGATGCCCTCCCTGCAATATGCACAACTGGAAGCCCCCCTTCTCCCCTCACTGATTCCCTCCCATCCAAACATACCACCCCTGCCCAAATCTGCAAAGCAAGAGAGAGAAAACACCCACACACCACTCTCGCCTCCACCCCTGTTGATGCCAAGTTGCTCCAGTGCTTCCCTGCACTCCCTCCCCTCCCATGTGCCAACCACAGCCCCTCTTCTCCCCTCCCCCCATGAAAAGAAGGGCCTCAAGTGATTTCTGTAGGTGATCTCTCCTCTATCCTCCCTCGCAGAGTGGAGAGATTGGGAGGAAGGGGGTTACAAGAGAGTAAGCAGGCACCCAATGCCAAGTGGCTGCCGGCACCAGTGAATTACTTTTGATGTGATTACTCTCTTCTAATCCCTTTCTCTCCAATGAATGTAAATACAAACATTAATTACCTTCCTGTTAATTATCCAGCTTCGGGATGAGTGTTCCAAAGGTCAGGGGAGTGGTTAGGAGGCAAACAAAAGCCGAAGGTGTGAAACTGATTACTCTTGTCAGTTTTGAGCTGGAAAGCACAATCCCAGTCATGTGATTTCCCGTTTAACAACTGCTTCACTTAGTAACTGAGTTGCCGGTCCCAATTGTGGTTGCTAAACAAGGATTACCTGCAACCTCATTCCTCCTGATCTCATTTTTATTCTGTCCAACTTAATGGAATATTGGAGACAGCTTACATTCAAGGGCCTGAGACTCTTTGTCCATTCCACTCTTCAAAACTAAAATGGAAGAGGACGAGGTGTGGCATGGTAGGAGAAGATGGTGGAATAATAATTGAGTTTATGGGAACACATCTCACCAGGGATTGTGGAGAAAAAAAAATCCAGAAAAAATATCCTCCAATTCATCCCTGTGGGAGATGCAGTTGGGTAGCGGCTCAGAATGTTACTAATTGCACCATTCTTGGTCATTTGACTGAGGATGGAGCTGCTACTAAGGGATTAGAAATAATTCAGGAGCCATGATTGGTATACTGTCCCTATCTTATTAACTGTGACACCAACTGATGAAGCTGGAACATCAGTGTCATGCTCATTTATTTCACCTCTCCCTGCTTGTTTTAAAATCTAATGTTATGTTTTCGAGAATTTCAAAGCTTGTGCATAATTCTGTGATGTTTTGGCTAGTTCTAGTTTAATGATATCTTCTTAGGTAGTTTTGGAATCGATATTTCCAATGGATCTAGAAAATTATTCATGTACTTTTCTGTGGGAAAATTTAAATGTGACCGTGACCAATTCTGGTCATTATAACCAACCAATCTTAGTCTAGTGTGATGTGCAAATCTAGCCCACGTGGTTGCCTTTTGGTTCATTGTGTCATGTGAATCCTTAAAATTGGTTCAGCTGAGCAAACCACAGATGAATTAATTACGGATAAGCCCGTTGTGTGAATGGGACCACGTGGAAAAAAATGTAGAGAGGTCAGTGATGAATCTGGGAGAGAAGGGGCTGTAAATATGGACTGTTCCCTGTTAAATACAGACATTTGGCATATTTGCATACTACTGTACTTGGCTGAATACACAATAGTGGGCTGTGTTTGGACTGATCCGCTTGGTTTAATGAATCACTGGTTGCTAGGGAACAAGAGCAAGAGAAAGCTATTTGCCTCTGTTGCTTGGTGTTTCTTTGGCATCTTGTTGTCCTTTGTGGATAAATAGATAGAGGGGGAGACAGGCCTTTGGTCTCGTCAGGCAGGATGGCCCTTTAAGTTTTATCATGAAGTATTTATGTGGGATGTGGGTTACAATCTGGGCTTGAAAAGACACTAGTAGTTTGGATTTTTGGAATCAGGTTTTTTACTTTTTTACTTTGTCTTGCTTCGGTCATAAATATCTGACTGAAGGGATCAGTCAAATGGATCAGTTCTTTTCTGTGCATAGATTGTAAGCTGTGCAGGAATATCCTGGTCAAGAGAACATGACCACCACCCAGAACTCTTTCCTCTTCCCCATCCCGGCAAAGCAGTCTGAAGCAGAGCAGCCAGTCGCCTTCACTCCTGCAGATCTGGAACATGAAGAACACATGGAGAACACCTTTAACCAATCACGGCTCTCTCTTTTTGCAGCTGGTCAACAGCAGCCTGCAAAAAATAATCTAATCCCTGGGCAAACTTTGACCAGTCCTGCACCACCACCACCACCGCCTACTCACCTGCCCTCTACACAAATAGGAAATGAAACAAACTGTAGCATCCTTCCTCTTCCGCATTTTCGGTGCAAAATAAATAAATAAATAATCAGAGCATTTGCAGAGCAATGAAGCTGCTGGGTTAAAAGCTGTAATTCCTCCTATGTTAAAGGTCCTCGTGAGAACAATAAATGCACCGTGGCCATGATCAGTTTTGCAATTAGGCGCTTTCCCCAAAGCCTCTATTCACTGTTGCAGGTAGAAAAGAAGGGGTGATATAGGTGTCTGCAGAGGAAACCGGGGAGGGGGCAAAGGACAACACATACCTAATTCACATCCATGAATGATGTGAATGGTGTAACTGCCTCAGATGTCATATTGCATGATCATGCCATCTGCATGATGAAAACAGTGACGCACGCGTTGTTATTTTGTTGTCCTCGTGGCTTGCAGTGGAGGCTTATGGGAGGTGATCAGTTCTAAACAAAACACATACTTTTAAGCTGAAAGAACATGGTATGAAGACAGTTCCACAGTGCCACTATGTCCCCTCTAACAGAGTAACCCGAATCCCCTTCTCCTTCCCTGTCTGGCTCTGCACAAAAGAGAAAGAAAAGAAACCTTCAAGCAATCTGAGCTTTCCGTACTAGCTCCTTGCCTCTGAGAGAGAAACATGGCATTTCCCATAAAGGACCTGCAAAAATGGGTAAAGCTTAGGAGACAAGAAGAGCTGCAAGGCAAGAGATCTCTCCAAGTGGGGAATGGACCACCCTCAAGCTCTTCAAAAGAAAAAAGCAGATGGCCCCTTTTTTTTGCTAATTGGGTTACATGCTGCAGCTAAGCTGGAAATCAGTCATCTCCATTGATACCATAGGATCAGAGAGCTCTGTAGCTGCTTTTGAACTGGCCAGCGTCCTTGAGAAGAAGTACCCTAAATACCCAGTTGCACAGCTGTCTGCAAGGAGGCAAGGGAGGCAAGGGGGCAAGGGAGGTTGCATGCATCCTGACATCATTGCACACGTTCTGCAAATGGATACTTGCATTATTTTGAGTCACAAGTATGTCATTTGGGTGATGGTATCATGATGCGTGTGATGTCACTTTCACCTCACTGGGCTTCTCCCAGAAGCCTCTGCTCAGTTGATGCCAATTTTAAGGCCAGATACAAAAGTCTTCAGAGCGTAGCTTCCAAAATGTTACCAGCTAATGAGTGTTGTTTAAACATGCAGTTTACAAATCTTTGAGATCAATTAACCATTAAGCTGAATTGAAGGACTGGTGACAGGTTCTGTCACAGATCCAGGTATAATGCACGTATGCGTGCCCAGCTAGCACCATTGGCTAGATTTCCTCATTCTATTAAGCCATAATGTAATTTGTTTGGTTTGAGCCTACTAAGTTGTGTGAACACACCATTGTGGTCTATGAAATATGGTTTATGGCTTACATCCAATTCCCCTAACAAAAATGGTTTCGGTTGGGTGTGTTATATGAACCCAACACAGTGGTTTGTAAATTGTGATTTAGAGCTTAGTGTGTTGTATGAATCCACCTAAATGTGGTTTAGCTAATAAACCACAGTTGAACAAATTAAGGCTAAGAATGCTGTGTGAACCAAAAGCAGTGTTTGCTATAAGCATACAGTCTCACCAGCTGTGGCAGTATGACTTTCCAGCAGATTACAGAAAGTATGTATTTCACAGCCATAGTGATTACAGATAAAACACTTTTATCTGCCCATATAAAAAATCAATTAGGCCTGAAGAGAGCGTTTAGAGGGGTGGTTGGAACATGAATCCTTTTAAGCTTATGAGCAATCCTATTAAATTTGACAGATAATCGCTCTGTTAAAGAAGCTTTAAAGGAAAGGGGATTACAGAGAATAAGTAATGTTCCTGTGGATTGCAAGTCCACAGGGGGGTTTGGGTTGTGTTTTTACAAGCCAGACACTCTCGCACTCTTTCCCTGTCTCTGTTGGTACGCAGCATTCATAGGCTGATAAAAACTCCTCCTCCTTATCCATATAGCGTGGCACAGTCTTTCCACTGATGGTAACCTACTGACACTCAATTCACAGAGCCTAGAGGAGGCATAGAGGCAACTGTCTTATTGGCTGAGAAGATAGTAAGTTGTACTCCTAAGGTATTTGGAAGGTCCCAGATGGAGCAAAATTATTTTTTAAAAGTGTGCTATTGTGTGTCATGATCTTTCCATGGTGCTTACGTTAATGTGCAGGTTAACCAGGAGCGTTATTTCTCTATTAATCTTTATTGCCTTTATCCCCATGATGACTCATGCCTTTGTCATTCAAACCAACCTATTCTTGAGAGACTTGTTACTTATGGAATGAAGTCCCAAGCACACAATGAAACTGAGGAGAAAGCTAGAGGAAACACGCAGTTTAGTCCAGCTTCTTTCATGTGGGTTAGCTGAACTGGGGAATTTCAACCACTGGATTACTGGTGTCACTGCTGACAATGAATTTATTTGCAGATTTGCATTTGGCTGTGTGTTTTTTTTTTAAATACAGAGTTTGCAGCTTGGCTACAGGTTGTTGTTCTAAGATTCCTAGGAAATAGACAACTTTAATCAAGTAACCCCAACTCTGTTTTAAAGAGTCCACTTTGCATTCCTAATATATAACTTTTAGCAGGGGAGTCTGCGGGGGTTAAAAATAGTCAAGATGGTGATTGCATCTGCAAGTCAAACCCTGCTCCTCTTTTACATGCATTGCATGTGCAACACGTGTAAAATTGAGACAGAACTTGGAACTGCCATCTTGACTTTTTTGATCCCCAACCTCATGAGTTTTAGTCTTTGGTACTTAGGTAGAGCTAGGAAAGGCATAAAGGTTTGTTGCTATTTAGTGTGGATTGTTCTAAAAGGCTGAACCAATAATATGACAATTACTACCTTGGTTTACTTAAACACAATCTTTTGAATGTACCACAGTTAGCTGGGCTCATACATTATGGCTTGATTCTGAGATACCTTCAGGACCAACTCCTTCAATCAGGATCAACCTGTCAGATATGAAGAATCATGTTGATGAGCTTTCCCCTGTCTCACTTTATGTGATGTGGGAACCACTAATAACCCCATCTTCCAAGAACACACGGGACAGGTAAAATCTTGCTGGGATAAATAATTTTGTAATAAAGCATGTAGGTTTTAAAGACAATAGCAGCATTTGGAATGGGACCCAGAAGCAAACTGATGGCCAGTGTAGCAACTCTAGCATCAGTATAAGGAGATAAGTATAAGCTATTAGAAGATGGACCACCACATTTTAAACCATTTGTAGCTTCCAAATCAACTTGAAAGGCAGTCCCATATAGGTCGTGTAACAGTAGGCTAGCCATAAGGAGAAATGCTGATGAAATCTGTGTTCCAGAACTACAAGTTTGGTGTTCCCACAGAGACTAGATCAGTGTTCATTATGTGTTTCCTTATTGTTTAAATTTATCAAGACCATTGTATATTTCCCTGTCAGCAGAACAGTCTCATTTCTTGACATGTTGGTTGTCTGACTACAAGCATGTCCACCATAAACAAATCTCTGATTTCTCAGATTCTTGGAAGTTTTGAAACTTTTATGAGGTACAGAAGTCATATCCCATGTACACTGGAAAGCTAACTGAAATGTCACTGCAATGTGCAAAATGTTTGAAAATTCATTTCTGCTGTGAAAATGCTGATGTGGGACAACAGGCAGACATACAGCCAGAACTTTTAGCCAAGGGACCCTGATCAGAATCCACTGATTGTTCTTTGTTTAACTGAACTTCTAGGGACACCTCTAAGATCTTCTGAATCACAGTCACCCTGAATGTAATCCAGTGCCAGTGTTACAATGAACCTTTTATTTAGGATTAAATTAGAGGCTAAATTAAATACCTGGTCATGTTTTCCCTTCCTCCCCTTCCCCAAAGTTGTAGGCATTGGAAAGAGGGAAAAGCTGTAATACAGATTGAGACTAAATTAGGTAGATTAACTCTTCTTTCTCCCAATATACAGTAGTTAGAATTCCCCCACCCTTCCAACCACTTCTTTTACAGTAACAAATACCCACTTTGGGGAAGGTGATTTTCATAAAAATAGCAGCACAGGAAGTAGTGATCCATATCATCAGCATTTTATGGTCCATAACTGGATCATCTTTTTTTCCCCCAAGATTGTGTGCCAATTCTGGAGTGCATGTAATTCAATATGTTCAATTAAGAGACTGTGATTCAACTATACATGACTTAATTTTATTAAAAACTAAGATACATTTAGATACTGTTAGGATAAGATCTGTTAACTCCAACTGAGCTTAGACCAAACCTGTAGTAGTCTGTTAAGAAATTCCACTGAGATCAATGGAGGATGCTCTTAAATTGCAGTCTTTGTTATGACTTGTTGGACTCTTGCCCATTAGATAGTGAATATTCTGGAGGTAAAATACTGTACATACTTTGGCTTGCATTCCTTTTCATGCAGTCCCATTCCATGGAGCTAAAACTCAAGACATGGAAACTTCAACATAATCATGTAGAGAGCGCCTATTTAGGGTTCTGGAGAATGGTCAGTCACTGGTCGGCTCACAATGATCTAATCCAACCCATGTTTCTTTTCTTCCTTTTTTTTTAAATAGTTTTTTTTATTAAAAGATTCTACATAGGTAATAAGAAATACATTCAAAAAAAGAAAAATATAGTAAAGTAAATGTGAAAAAGAAAAAAAACAAACAGAAAAGAAGATAGAAAAAAAAGAAAAGAAAAGAAAAGAATAGAAAACATGAAAAAAATTATATATATAAAGAAGTGGCTTCTGATCTTCCTCTTGGCAGTTATGCATACAATTCTAATCAAACCTCTCTCTCTAAGATTACATCACAATTCCCTTCTTTCTATAATCTATTCTTTCTAATTAACAAAACCATAAGCCACAAAATCATTTTCTTTCTCATGCAAAAAGTCCATGGCTTTCCAGTCATTGATAAATGTCAACAATGACCTTTCTCTAATCAAAGAAGTCAGTTTGTCCATCTCAGCAAGGTCTGTCAATTTCCCCAACCATTCTTCCCTCATGGGTAATGCCGAATCTTTCCATCTTTGTGCATATAGTCATCTTGCTACAGTCATCATATGCTGAAATCCATGTTTCTTTTCTTTCAGTAGATAGCTAGCATTTAGTATCCACTGAACTTAAGCAGCCCTTACTGAGCATTCATGAGGTGCTTTTCCTTGCTAAACATTTCTCCTAAAAATGGTTTGCGCTCACAAGGCTGCGGATTCCTCTTCATGCATGGCACTGATCCAATTTTCCCATGTAACCATTCAACATAACTGTGAATGAGTTTTAGTTGGTAGACATGGCAGTCTTACTCCACGACAGTTATGAATGTATACCAACCTTATAACGTCTGATTTGGGTCTTCAGCCAAGTACTGTCATGTCTCAGGAAAGAAACTTAATGAGATATTTATCTCACTCGGGGGGGGGGGGGGGGGGAGAATTACCTGTTCAGTTAGTCATGAGCAAACCCTGTTGGACTAATGCGTTTACTACCATGCCTGGAGGGAGAAAATACTTCCAGAGAATAAAAGAGGGAAAATGAAATACTTCTTAACCTCCTTTGCTTCACAGCTTCTGTCTAAAGAAAGATCTCTTCCCATGTTGATTTAGAACCTTTTAATTGCTCAGAGAGCTAACTTTATTCTATTTTTGTTTTATCACTTTAGTATTCTATGTTTTGATTACTGTGATTTAGTGAACATTTTAATTATTTAATTAGTTAGGAGGTTGTAACTACAACAGCGTCCCATTTAAAAAAATAGATAAAATAGGCAAATAAATACTTTAGTGTTTTCTCTCAGCTCCTTTTGTGTGTAGAAACAGAGGGAGGGAAAAATGAATTCAACATACTAGGCTATCTTCAATAAACAATCCTTTTAAAATAAGAATTCTAGAGTCATGGAAGAAGAAGAAACATCACAACACTGAGAAGGAAGACTAACAATTACTTATATGGATGATTGTTAGGTTACAATCTGCAGAGGAAAGTGGGACATTGTTACAGTGAAAGTCTGTACAGAGCATTACATTCTTGATAAAAAGGTTCTTGATAGCATGATTGGTTGTTCGCTTTGTGGGCTTCGTGTTGATTGGTTGATGTTTTGACAGTTCTTAGACCCACATTTTTCCAGGAAATGGTTATGCACAAAGGTGAGAAGCATTTTAGCGGATACTTTTAATCGTTAGCTTAACTCTATGGAATTTGCGAATGATTTTTGGCTTAACACAGGCAAAATATGTTATCAGGCTTTGCATTTGATCCAATCAATGATGGAAAAATAGTGAAATCTTTGCTAATATGTGATCAAACCTTGTGTTTATCCAGTCAGGGGTGGAAAGATATTAATGGTGAAGTCTTTTCCACCGGATGTTAATTTTTCCTCGGTCTAGTGGTTGCGAGTAAATGAGTATTTCATGTCTGCAAAGGAGATTAGTGGGGGGTGGGGAAAAGGTTTGTGCTTTGGTGACTTTCGGATATTCATGGGGAAAATTTGTATTATCTTTTATATATTGTTATCTATTGATAATAATCTATAGCTTAATATAATCTGTATCTTAAAAATGAGCCTCTTACCTGCAGATGTGTAGGTCTTCCCTATGCAAATGTTTGGTGCTGGGGACACGAGGCATGTCAACAAGGGAGAGGCCAGGAGAGATGTGTGATGCTCAAGACTCTTTCACTATCATGCACTGATCTGGTGAGAAGGTGTTGAAAGGAGTGTGCGTGTTGCACCCTGGTAAGCAAGAGGTGTTATCCTACTAATTTACAGCATATGTCTCCTCTGCATTATTATGTTGAGTACATCAATGTGTTTGCATGTCATTTTTACGTGTATACGGTAAATTCAGAGTTGAGGGCAAAAGAGGAGAATGCTACAGACTGTAAGCCCAGGATCCACTATACTCTGATCCAGGCCTACTCCCTGGTAAGCATATATGGGATTGCACTGTTTTGCCAACATTTCTGTACATTCAAATCCATACATCCCTTCTTTCAAAGTTAAATACTGGAGTGTGCAAGTAATTATTCCAGCAACAGAAATTTCACATTACTCTCTTGACTGCGTTTGCTTTAACTTTAGAAGAGCTCAGGGGTCATCATAAAACTTGCACCATTTTTTCCTGTTATGCACAGGAACTAGGAAATCTGTTTCAGAAGCAACTTCAGAATTGCCATGTTGTTGATTCAGAGTGCCTGACTTGGCCTTTTCAGGAATAGCATTATCTCAGATTTCTGCTTGGTTCCACCTAAGCTGTACTCCATCTAATGACCCTTGTCAGCCTGCCTACTCAGATGTCGGCAGGCTCCATCTCATCATCATCATCATCATCATCATCATCATCGTCATCATCATCGTCATCATCATCGTCATCGTCGTCATCATCATCATCATCATCATCATCATCATCATCATCATCACTCTCTCCCCCCCCCCCCCCCCCCCCCCGGCTTTGTTTGTACTAGTCTAGAGATATGGAACAGCCCTTTTTGCTTTTTACTCTGCCACACATAGTTGAAAACACTTTAGGTCCTGGACATAGGGCAGCAAATGCAATTTAGTTTGAAGGGTTAAGGAAGTATGTTCCCTCATGCAGGTCTTTGTGCACATTTCTGCTCAACAGGCAATGACTGAACTTGCAGATTTGTTACAGAGCTCAGCAAACTGAGATCTTTTTTTTAAGAAGCTGAGAAATAGCTGGATTATTTCTGAAACTCCCTTCCTTCCTTCCTTCCTTCCTTCCTTCCTTCCTTCCTTCCTTCCTTCCTTCCTTCCTTCCTTCCTTCCTTCCTCCCTCCCTCCCTCCCTCCCTCCCTCTGTATACCATCAAAAACCTGAAACTCTCTAAGCAGTAATCAAGTTAATTAAAAGAATGAGATATAAAATATATAAAAGAGTTAATAAAGTGCTATCGCCTGTAAGGCCTGCTCTTTCTCCAGGCCTTGGGATGAAATGTGGTTTTGCGTGACCAGGTCTTGCCCTTTTTGTTTCTCTTCTTTTTATTCTGGTTTAGCCATCTCCCTGGGTTATTTTTATTGGATGTTTTTATTGTAAGCTGCCCGGAATCGTTGAGTTGGGCGGCTCTATAAATTTGATTACATGAATAAACCAATGAATAAACCTAATGTAGCAGCTGAGTCAACAACGGGCTGGTACTACTTTCTTAGGGGTGGAATATATCTAACCAGGGCTTACATCCCACAAGGAAGAATAGAGTTAAGACCAAAACAAAAATCACGGTAAAGTAAATCCAGTGCCATTTAATAGGTCAGTCTGAAGTCTGCTGCTGTGAGATAACTTGTGAAATGGTCTATCAGAAAGTCACAGGCCTTATCCTTAACACATTATTGATAAAATTGGAGAGAGGGAGGAACATTCACAAGTCGCACCCCCCAGAACTGCTGCATGTCCTAGTGCTCTTCATGCATTTATTGCAAAGACCTGGCATGGATTTTAAGCATCTTCAGCTGACCACAGTATGGCACACAGTATGGCAGAAAGTCCAAGCATAAGGACGTTTATAAGCATATCCTGCTGAAGGCAGTAACAAACCCATTTTAGATTATGGTGCAGGTCTCTAAAAGTAGCTGAGTGAGCAGGGATCTTTCAGTAGGAATGGTCATGCATACAATTTAAGACCTCATATATTACAAGGAAAGCCTTTCAACAGGCTATATATTCCACAGGTTCCAAGAAAGCGCAATTAAGCCTTCCAGTGTCTTCTTGTAGCTGAGGCAAAGCCAAACATGATTTCAACAAAAGAGAACGGTTCTTTGGAGACTTGAAAAGGTGAGCTGCCCTCTTGAAAAAGTTTGTGTCCCATTCCTGCATTTTTCAGTTGTGACAGAGCTTCAGATGTATTTTTTTCGCATGCTTCATGAAACAAATGGAAAGATGAGATACACGTCAAAATTTATTTGGGCTAATACAAGAATGCATCTTGCATGCCTGCTGATGCAAAGGTTAAAAGATCTCAGTAAGTTTATCTTTTATGGAACATGCCTTACTCTTGTCACAGAAATAGATTTAGTCCAAGAGTCAGAATGACTTGAGGAAACCCTCAAGTACAGTTGCTCTTTAAGTAAGCATCCTTCCTCACCAAAGAAAGAAAAATGGAAGTAGCAGAGCATTAACTAAAGAAACAATGATTGATAGATTATGTGCCATCAAACTGTTGTCAAGTCTTAGCAACCACATAGATAGATTTTCTCCAGGAGGATCTGTCCCCAACCTGGTCCTTCAGGTCTTCCAATGGTGCACTCATTGCCACTGTAATTGAGTCCATCCACCTTGCTGCTGGTTGTCCTCTTCTTCTCTTTCCTTCCACCTTTCCCAGCATTAAAGACTTTTCCGGAGAGCTAGGTCTTCACATAATGTGTCCAAAGTAGGATAATTTGTGCCTTGAGTGAGAACTCTGGGTTGATTTGGTCAATGATCCATTTTTGGGGAGTTTGTTTTCTTAGCTGTACTGTGGGAAACAACAGAAAAAGTAGGTATGAAAATGGCATTGATCTAGTTTTCTGGGATTTTCTGCTAGTATGATCTAAAACAGCAGTTGATATTATGGGAAGGTGGGAAGCTGGGTCAGAACTGCATCATTTGAGAAGGGAGGCTGATATTTCCCCTGCCATAAACTGTTTCCCATATCTGCAATTTTACTTTGCAAGGATAGCTTCCAATCTTATCCTCACACTCTCCCTTGAGTCAATTATTCCAAATAGTTCTTACATTATCACATTAAATGTTGCAATGAATTTTATAAAATATTCAGTTTCATCCTGACTGCAGGTTCCAGAGCTTTCAAGATTGGCTTTCCCACTTCTACATGCAAAGCTTCTATGCCCTCTCATATCCTTATCCATCCCAGTGTTAATGCTTGGAGAAAAAACCTAATAATTGGAGCTCATGTTCATGGACCAACAGAATGAGAAGAAACCTGGAAGAGCATGGGGGCATATATACTTACTTTTATTTTCCGATGCACTGTTGATCTGCATATCTAATACTGCGGAGACAGATCAGTGGACATCATTATGCCCCAAAGTGATTCCTCCTTATGTTTGTGTTATGTCTTGGATAAGACTGATTTAATCCATAAGTAGACTAAGGAAAAAAATACCTTTTCATGTGTATTTTTACATTTTAGGGTAAAAGGTTTGATTGCTCCACTAATGGGTGAAGGAATTTTGTCTGGGGAGGTATTTTCAAATTGCTTCTCAGTGTGAACTGAAAATAGTCATCTGTCAAGACAAAAAAAATTTCTCTCTGATCCTTGTTATCTTGGTCTCTTCCTCTTCCTCTCTTTTCAGGTTCTCCATTTCACTCTCCCCAAAATCGGACACAAGACTGCCTGGGGCAGGGTAGACAATATGATGGTTTGCAAAATGCATTAGTCATTTCCTTGCCCAATTCAAAGAATAGATAAAGGTAAAGAATCCTTTTAATTGAGCTTGGTTCTTTATGATGTCAGCGTGTCCATGTAGTTTTCCTGGTTATGATATGGCAGTGGTTGATCATGGCCTCCATGCCTACCTTAACCTTTTTATAAGGGATGGGCTACCATTGTTTGTCCAGGATCCAGACATTTTTGGGATTGTTTTTATAATTGGCTTTTGAAGACCACATAAGAAATGGTAGATTTGAAGTGACACCACTAGAAGGTAGAACTAAAAGTGCTATTGGACATAAACATCTAGGGATCTCCATACATAAATGTATAAAGAATCTTCAGCCCATAAGCCATGGGTCTTGATCTAAGCTTTTAAGGGCATGGGGCCAGAGTTCCTGAAAGATACTTGTCCAATATATATCAGCCCAGGTGCTAAGATGATCTTTCAGGGTCCTTTTCCAAATATCTTCATCAAATCTTTTGAGATAGGTGGCCAGGAGATAAGAAGGCCATTTCAGATGTGGAATCCTGGCTGTAGACTGTACTGGCTGGCCCCGTTGGAAAGATTCTAAATTGTAGCACTGCGTCGTAATCTTCTGAACAGAAGTAAAGACTTTGAAATCCTTCCAACCCTTTTTTGTTTTTCAGACATTTTTCTTTCAGACATATGCTCAGGTTTTTATGCTCTTGTGGGTTTTGACTTTGTTTTTATTCTCTGTTTTAATTTTTAAACACTTTTTGACATTCCATTTTATTCTGTTCTTATAGTACATGGTTTAAGCATTATTTTATGAACTGCCAGGACAGCTTTGGGCACTAAGCAATATTGATGTGTAATGATAGTAATGCTAAATGATAATTTTCAAACATGAGAATGGTTTGGCACAGTCCTCACTGAATCACAATAAACATATTAACTCCCTTTAAGTACTTTGAACATCCTTCCAAGCTCTGACTTCCCAATCCTTAGTTACAAGTTTGTGTACATAGACACTTAATGAAACACAACTCTGCACTTAGATAAAAAGGCTTTTTAAATTCTCCATTTCCTGTGCCTGAGCCCATTGTCATAGAAAGGATGGAGGAGGAAGAATGGCTGTGGCAAGCAACAGACTCATAGAATCATAGGCTTGGAAGGGACTTTGGAGTCCAATCCCCTGCCCAGTGCAGGAATCTTCAGACCATCCCAGACAAACAGTTGTCCAATCTTTTTTTGAAAACTTCTAGTGATAGAGCACCCACAACTTCAGGCTGCAGGCTGTTCCATTGCTTAATAGATCTTGCAGTCAGGAAATTCCTCCTTAGTTCAGGTTTGAATCTCTCACTGTAAAGCTTCCATTCCTTGACTCTTGTTTTACCCTCGGATGCTCTGGAGAATAAATCCCCACCCTGTTCCCTATGACATCCCTTCCAGTACAGGTAGTCCTCAGCTTACAACCACAATTGGGACCAAAACTTCCATCGCTAAGTGATGCTGTCATTAAGTGAGTTACACCCAATTTTATGACCTTTTTTGCTGTGGTTGTTAAGCAAATCACATGGCCATTAAGTGAATCCAGCTTTCCCCATTGACTTCACTTGTTGGAAGCCCCCTGGGAAGGTTGCAAATGGCAATCACCTGAGCCCGGGACACTGCAACCTTTGTAAATACATGCTGGTTGCCAAGTGCCTGAATTTTGATCATGTAACTGCGGGGATGCTGCGACAGTCATAAGTGTGAGGACTGGTCATGAGTCACTTTATTCAGCACTATTGTAACTTCGAATGGTCATTAAATGAATGGTCATAAGTCAAGGACGACCTGTATTAGAAGCCTGTTATCATGTTTCCCTTTAGCCTTCTCTTCTTTAGGGTAAACATACCAAGTTCCTTTAATCACTTTTCATAGGATTTAGCCCCCTTACCAACTGTGTTGCTTTTCTCTGCCCTCTTTCCAGTTCTTCAGCAACCTTTTGTATTCTGCCCAGTCTCTCTTAGCCTTAGTATGACCCACTTCTGATCATCTTGCCAAGAAAACTATGTGGGCTTGTCCGGGTGGTTGCCAGCAGTCCAAACTGATTTGAAGGCATGCACACAGATATAACAACAAAAAAACCCAAAAAAACAACAACCCACACACCCTTCCTCAAATCTCTCAAAAGGGCTCAAAATATCATCCGTGCCCATCCTACCACACCACAACTCTGTTGGCCATGCCCCCTGCAGCTCTTGGATACAAAAATAAGCTAGCAAGCCAGCAAATAAATACATGAAACAATGGGCCTTGGGCAACGGGAAATAGCCCACCTTTGACGCAGATGAACGATGGGATTTGCAATTACAAGATGTGATGGCAGCAGTATTTGTGGGTGACAGCAAGGGGTTCTGACTAACCAAAGTAGTGTCATAGCAATGTGGCAAAAATCCATGGCTTTAGAATATGCATTGCAACATTACATGTGTCTCAATCTTAGATTACCCATTAAGCAAAATAAACATGTACTTAGGGCACCAAGGGAAGGGGGAGCACCACAGAGTTTTTGCGCTAGCTATCATACCCTTAGCTCTTTCACCGCCACACTCAACTTTAGTCAATTTTTTTGTAATTGTCCTCATCTGCCATTCAGCTTTAATCTGCATTGTTTTTTTAAAACTGTTTTCTTTGGCATAGCGAGTATTTAAAAGTTTGGTTTGAAGGTGTTGTCCGATATCACATTTGTTTCTGTCTCGTGGTGTGAGAGTTTCACTTCTGTCAAGGGGCACCACTGTTGGGCTGTGCTTAGGGCATCCGTTGGCTTTAATCTGGCCCTGATATGTGTACAAAAGGGGCAGGTCTTGCGACTCAACACCCAGACACTGCTTTTTTTGTTCTGACAAAAGCAGCAAGTTCCCAGAGGTGCTGCTGCCTGGTGACAACTACTGGTTCTAATGGCTTTACATGGAGGCAATGAAAATTAATGGAAAAACAGGTTGGATTCCATTCACAGTTCTGTGCTATCTCAGGGTAGATATATTTTACCTGCAGAATTAGAGGCAGGATGCTATTGTCTATATATAATCCCGTGTGCCTCCAATGGAAGAATTTCAGTATTATGTCAGTGGGGAGTGAATTTGTGCATCCAGTACCCAATAGCTTTCATGTAGGACAGATGCTAGCATCAGACAAAACCTGATATCATTTGTCTTTCTTTGATCAAAAAAATCCATGGGAAAATATTTCTGGAAATAAAGTACAGGAAGTTATGTAGACTTTTAGCAAAAGTATGCAGAACATGGCTCCTGACACTCTTTCTAACTGCTTAAAAATAGCCTCACCGTGGGACGTGCAACTGGGAGTAAGCTTACGATGGAGGAATCAGCAACAGACTGAGTTGCTGCCTACCTGTGGCTTCCATAGGGATGATTGGGGAAAAATTTGGAGATTTTTTTTTTTCTCTGTATCCCTGGTTGAATCTGGCCTGTATTCAGACTCAGTCTTTCTTACGCTGACTTCTCCCCCTCATTCTGTGAGGCTAGGCTGAAGTTGCCATAACCTAAAAATGGAGCAGGTGCCTACACTAAGAGGACAAAAGGCAGGAATCTTTTCAAAAAGATCCCTTTGGGAAGGGATCCCTAAGAAGGAAACATGTCATTACAGATCAAAGGAGAAATGTCACCAGAAGACAAAGAAAGGAGGGTGGGCACTGAGCACACAGAAAACCCAATCCTGTTGACAGCTACCAGACTTGCAATCAACAAAATAAGGACTTTGGGGATAAAAGGAGTCCTGAAGACCACCTAGTCTTTGATTCCTCTTGGAACCGGACTTGGTGACTTCCATTCCTCTACCTAGTGCCTGGCAGCCTAGTTGAGAAGGACGTTGGTAAGTGGAGATGAGTGTGTGTGTGTGAGAGAGAGAGGGGGAGAGGGAGAGAGAAAGAGAGCAAATGTACATTGTAACCAGTACAGTTTCGCTGCCTCTTTAAATTCATTGGGTCTCGATGTATTCTATCAGAACTTGACATACCTCAGTATTTGGTTGAAAGTGATTTGTGTGTGTTCCTAATTATTTCCCGGCTGTTGACCAGGGTGGGTGTCTTGTCTGCTCTAGCCACTGCCCCTATCTGGAAAGTCCAGGTAGAAAGCAAGGAGGGCTGCAAGATCCATGCACCTTGACAGGCTGTTAGTATGTGAGTGAGTGACCATAAGCTAAACCTGGGACCACATGTACCATTACCAACTTTGGTCCTGTTCTGTTCAGTTTTCAAACTGTTATCCTTCAGATGGACAGACAGATAGACAAAGTCTGAAGCTACTTTGCAACATAATTTTTTTGCAACATTCTTTTGGTTTGGAAAGAATGAAAAGAGCTTTCTTTCACCTATAAACTCCCCAGCTGATTTTAGGTATATACCATTTTTCAGTCAGCCCTCGGTTTTTCTATTTGCAATATGGGAGTAATGATATTAGTAGCCTATTTTTCTATTTGAATCTTTGAAATATGACTGTATATAAATGTTTACTATAAAATGAGACTATTTACAATTATTAAGGCTGCAGACAATCGTAATTACCCATACTAGTAGGGATTAAGTCCCATTAATTTCAATGGGTCTTGCTTCTCCAACACACTTGGATTGCATGTTATATTTTAACTCTGTTGCAGAAATTAAGGGACATTCTTTCCCAGCAGTTTGATCAAAGTATACAACATTAAATGTATCAGTGAGAGCAAATGCTTATATCAACGTCCAAAAAATCTCCAGGAAAGTGTATTAAGCCTGAAGACAAAGGCAAGGGTTGGAGTTTGGTTCTTTGGCCTGTTTAACAATAAACCAGCATGTTTCTGTTTCCCTGTGAAACGTTCACTCAGCGTATCACAGCCAAGTATAGGTCACTCAGAGAGAAAGCTGGCTATGCTTCAGCTGAGAAAGAACTTGACATGGCCTCTGATGAAGCAGACAGTTTAAATCCATGGCTTCATCTGCGTAAGACGGTTGCAGTACAACTAAATGCTGTGACTTATTTCAAGTTGATTCTTGACATTGTATAGTAAATCAAAAGAAGATGGAAAGCGAGTTGGCGAGCCAGCCATCTCTTCTATGTTGACTTAGACCATTCGTAAGCAAAATCAGGTCTAATTATATTTAATTTTGGAATCCGTGCCAAATATCTAATATGGTGGCCAGTTGTACAGTATTATAGAAATGTAAACTAAAGGAGCTTCTGAATCCTTCCATAGAACCGTAGAAGTTGCCCTAGAAGAGTTCTGGGAAGGATCCTTAACTTTTTTTTTTCTGTCTTATATTCATATCTTACGAGGAAGATTATTATCATTTCTCCCCTCTCTTATATTACCTTCTTACACAACAATAAGACATAAGCCAGGCTGAGAGATACAGGCTAATCCAGGATTGTCCACTGAAGTAATCTATTTGGGGTCTTCAAGATTTACTGTACTTCTCAGATTTCTCATTGGAAAAAAATTGCTTGTTGAATATGTACAAGTCTTAAACAGGTAAAACAGGTAGTTTTTTTTTTTTTTTTAGCCAAATCACATATCTTCTCCTGGAACTGATCTGTAAGTTCTGAAAGCTTGATCTGGATTATACCCTGCGCATAAAAAGGGTGTTCCAGGAAGAAAGATGTTCAAAGCCTTTTTTTCTTTCAGGTCCATGAGCAGGAAATGTAAGAACTAGCTTAAGTGTTAGACCCTTGATCCATCTAGCTCTGAAGTAATGACAGAGTTTCAGACACTGGTTTTTCATTATCCTTTACTACACCTGCTGAGTCCCTGAAACTTGGATCTTGTGTGAGCAAACTCTGTTCAACCACTATGTTGTGGTGCTTCCCTTTGATATTAGGGAGCATTCAAATCAGGAGGCCTGTAGTGTGAGCTTTTCTTCCTGAACATGTAGAGGGTTCGTCTTTTGGTGGGCTGGCAGTTTTATGGCAGTTTTATAAGCTACATGCTGGTTTAGTGCATACATGTTCTATCTAATAATGGCTGAGGTTAATGTATCCCCAAATTGCTCTCAGCTGGCTGTTAACTGTGCAGCAGATGTAGCTAATACCTGATAAGCAATGTAACACATTCTAATGGTTGGTTCTTAAGTGTTCAGCATCAATGTCTTTTAATGCATTCCAGATCGCTCAAGCTCCACAATCCATTCAGTTAATCCTGTTTTATTGCAGGCTACGTCACTTGAGGTTCTGCCAGTGGGGAACTTCTTTGGACCATATCCTCATGACCCCAGACATGCTCTCATCTACACTGGCTGTGTTGCAATGAGGTGTGAATGTACATTGAAAGGAGCTGCTGCTAAATCAGGAATGATGAGGTGTTTAAGACTTGTGTATTTTGTCAGTTTGTTACTTGGCTTCTGTGCAAGTTCACTGAAGAACAGTTCCTTTGCTTGTTAGCCTATAAGTACGCAATGACTTCTAACCAAATGTCTTTTGTGGCCTTCTAGAATAGTCTAAAAATGAGGGTGGAGTGCTCTTGATGTCCCTCCACTGCAATGCCTACTTTTAAAATACTTTTTTCAATGGCTGAGAAAGCACATTTGTGGTGCCATGTCATCATCAGAGGGGCGAAGCTAGAACAGATGCCTTCATGTCCCTTTGCTGGATTTAACAAAAATAGGTGAAATTAGCCAATTGAACAAATCTATTTTCTAGATTTGTTATTTTCTTATTTTCTTATTTTGTGAAGTAAAACCAAAAGTCATGGTCCATTTATCTCCAACTTGCCACTGAATTCCAGCAGCGGAATCTTAGAGGTTCTGGAGGATATACACAAAAGCTGGGGTCATACCTGGGCATCAGCCAGCTTCAGCTATTTTGGTCAAAACAATGAAAGCAGTGGAGCACTGCAGTACTGCAAGTTCTGCCACTTTTGGGCACATATGTGACATCAAAATGCATGTAGAAAGGGGTGGGACTGGCATTGTTACAGTGTGACGCTGCTTTGTCATTTCATCCCCTCCCCTTGATCTCCCTTGCAGATGCCATTAGGTCCATAAGTGGTGTCTTGGGGATGGGTTGGTGACCGGTTGTCTAATGTGAGAGTTTTCAGAAATCCTGTAGGACTACTCTAGCAAAATAGGGGTGTTCTTGTTAATAATTCTCTAACGGCAAACTCAGGTTGTTGTGTGCTGACAGGATGGAGCCAAAGTGAGGTCACTGAGGCATCAAACATGCATGGAGAACTTCAAGTACAGTAATCCTGAAGTTCAGACCAAGGACTAAATATGCTTAAGAACCTCCCAGGATAACAGAACACCAAGGGTCTGTTGAAAAAGGAAATCTGAAAAAAAATGGAGGAGAGAGAGAAGGATGAAATCATCTGTTTAAGCCTTTATAGTATCTAGTTGAAAGACAGGCTGCCTAGCACCTTGAACCTTGAGAACTAATGTGGTATAGCTGTTCAGGTGTTGGAGTAGGGTGGAAAGCTGCAAGTTCATGTGTCTGCCTTGAGCTACTAAAGCTTACTGGTAACTTTGCCAGTCATTCTCAACTCAACATGAGGGACACTGTGACAGCCCTCTCTCCGAAGGCTGCATTCACACAGCCTGCTTACTGAATTCACCCATTTTCTGAGTTTGAAGCATGGGAGAATAAGCTGAACCATGAATTCAAGAGAAATAGGAAATAAATTATCAAGCATTCTGAGAATATGGTAGAAAACAGAAGAATTTTGTGAAATTGGAAGCCTGATTTTAGCATTGCATTAGCTTAGACTGTATGTGTTTGTACGAAGGAGAGAGAGAGATTGCTGGATAGGATATGCAGTAGACATGCTCAGGTATAAGCCCTTACGGGTGTGTGGCTGGTGGTGGGAAAAAAGTCAAGATGATGGCCGTGACCGTGCAGTTGAAGCCCCAACCTTTTTACATGTGTGTGCTAAAAGGGGGCAAGGCTTCATTCATGTTGTCACAGCTGCCATCTTGAATTTTTTATTCCCCCCCTCCACACACCCCAGCTCAGGTGATTTTTCAGCAAAACGTTTCAGCTTCAGAAACAAAGGATGAGAAAGCACATGAAGGAAAGTTTGTATGAGCACAAGGACCTTTTGGTTCCCAATGGCTTCCAGGCTATTTGCCCATTTACAAAAGGGGTGTGTGATGGGTCACACAACATTGGAAGGCAAACTAATAAAAATTACTCCTCATCCCTTCCTACAACCATCCAGGATGCTCTCTAGCATCTCCACTCTTTGCTTCTGTTTGCTGGGCAGGTGGTCACTGAGAAAGATGGTTGACAACCCCTAAGCATTTTTATTTCTAAGAAAATCCCTGGATCCTTTGTTGGCTGAGAGAGACCCTTGTAGCAAGCCAGTTTCCATTTAGTTTTTTTTAAAAAATAGAAATTACTTTAAACAAACAAACGAAAGTCAGATTTGGAAAAGAGCATGGTACGTGTTAAAGAAGGCATCTGTGGTGGTCATGTTAATGCTTGGCCTAGTGCCTTCTGTTGGATTATCAGTTAGAAATGGGAGGAAAGAGAGAGAGCAAAATGTGGATGTTGTCTGTGGTCAAGCTCAACTTGGAAGAAAGTCCAAGCCATGATTGTCAGACCACAGACATCCTTTACTTCCACTTTGGTATTTTGTTTTTGTTTTGATTCACTTTTGGAATTGATTGATTTCCTTCCCCTTTCTATCTTGTGTTGCTGTTTATCGCTTTGGATTTTTAATGTTTTGAAGTTGTTCCTTGAAAGCCACTCTCAGACTCCACTGGGGTCAAGGGCTGGGTTATATTTTTATTTTATTAAAACACACAAAGAAAAGCTACATATGTTATGATTGCTTACATTTTGGCAATTGCCAATATTCTGGAAAAAGTGGTTTTGAAAATGCGCTTGGAGGAAGCATGGGAAAAATTGACATTCACCAGGATTGTCAATAATCACTAACTTTTTTCACTGTTATCTAAAAAGAAAAAAGTCAAAATTATACCCACAAGGACACATTTGTGATAACTTTATTATGGAGATGCCATGACTTACATATTTGTGTCAGACATTGTGACATTAATTATTTGTAGCCTTTGCATGTCTTCCCCCTGTGGTCATTTTGAAGCAATCACAGTTTGTTATGGACACTGCTTATTACATTGACCATAAAATAGCTTTTTGCTAAGGCTGAAATGTTGATATTGTTTCTGAGGAAAAGACTACATTGTGCAGGCATTAACTACAAATATGATTTAATACTTGTGGCCAAACCCCACCTAATCTCTGAAGGACATCTTACAACATCACAGCACTATAAATGAATGTTGGGCCTCAAGTTTACTTTGCTCATTTATCTAGTTTTCTCTTTCCTGGTCTTTTTTTTTCCTTCTGTAATTGAACTAGATTATGTTATTTACTGAAAGTTTCATAGCTTTATTCAACCTGGCTTGGACTTCAGAGTTTTTCCCATCAGTAAGATCATTTATTCATCCAACCATTCATCTGATTGATCATTCATTCATTCATTCATTCATTCATTCATTCATTCATTCATTCATTCGCCTGACCCCTGGCCACTCTGGGCAGTTCACAGGGTAAAAAAACAGAAAAAAACCCAATAAAACAGTATAACAAAAAAGACAAAAGAGCAAAAAGATGGCAAAACCAGGCAACCATTAAAAAAACATACACACACTACTCAGAAGAGACTTGACCACCCCAGCCAAAAGCTTGGGCAAAAAGTATGATAGAAGCATGTGTGATATCCATTAATTTAGTGGGCCTTTGATCGCACTGGCACATCCACCATCTTGACTTTTTACCACATGCTATGGACCCCCTTGCCCCCCTCCCTAAACCTGGACTCATTCACAGCAGCTTTTCACATATGTCACCAAGCTCTGTGCTGTTTTGAAACTGTATTTCCATGAGGCAAATACTCAGATGTGGGAAGCTAGACCACCTTGTCCTTTAACTATTCTACCCATTTCACACCAAGCTCATGTACGAGTTTTCCTCCACGCTTACATCAGTAGCAGCAAACCTCATCCGTAATGTGCCTCTTCAACTGCTGTTCTTTGTAGACTTAGAAATAGGTGAGATGTCCAGCGCACAAAATGCAGTGATCCACAAGGCAAATTCTGTAAACTGCATTACCTTAGGGAAAATGAAGCGTTTCTTCTCCTGCTTCTTTGACTCAAAACTGAAACAAATAACCTGGCCCCATCATGTCTGTGGCCTCTGATGAGTAAACGATGGAGTAAACGATTGAGATGAGAAGCTGGTATAGAGATACGTCTCCTTAATTCCCTTTTGGGCGATGAAATGTTCCTTTGTTTTTGAGAGCGCCTGGACAGATCCTGGTTGCTTAAATAATCCAGCAGGGGTTATGATAACAGACAGCTAAAACAAGTGGAAAATACTGTGTTTCATCATTACTCACAGAGGTTTTATTATACTTATCATAGAGACAGGCATAAATTTTTGGAATGAGTCATACAGTGATCTGTTCAGCATCTTATCCCTGACTCCAATCAAAAAATGCAGTCATTAAAAAAAAAAACACTCACCCAACACTTAACTAGAAGAAAACCCAAATATTTAGGTACAAAATGCTTTTTTCTCTAACTTTAAGGAACATGGTGATATACTTTAAAAAGTAGGTGGAGCCAGGGCAAAGAAGTTGTTGTTTAGTCGTTAAGTCGTGTCCGACTCTTCGTGACCCCATGAACCATATTGCGCCAGGCCTTCCTATCTTTCACTGCCTCCCTGAGTTTGCTCAATTTCATGCTCATTGCTTCAGTGATGCTATCTAGCCATCTCATCCTCTGCCGTCCTCTTCTCCTTTTGCCTTCCATCTTTCCCAGCATCAGGGTCTTTTCCAAAGAGTCCTCTCTTCGCATTAGGTGACCAAAGTATCTGAGCTTGAGCTTCATTATCAATCCTTCCAATGAGCAATCAGAGTTGATTTCCTTTAAGATTGACTGGTTTGACCTCCTAGCAGTCCAGGGGACTCTTAAGAGTCTTCTCCAGCACCACAGTTCAAAGGCATCAATTCTTCGGCGTTCAGCCTTCTTTATGGTCCAGCTCTCACAGCCATACATTACTACTGGAAAACCATAGCTTTGACTATGCGGATCTTTGTCGGCAAGGTGACGTCTCTGTTTTTTAATATGCTATCTAGGTTTGCCATAGTTTTCCTCCCAAGGAGCAAGTGTCTTTTAATTTCATGGCTGCAGTCTCCGTCTGCGGTGATCTTGGAACCCAAATAAATGAAGTCTGTTACTGCTTCCATTTCTACCCCTTCTATTTGCCAGGGATTGATGGGTCCAGATGCCATGATCTTAGTTTTTTTAATGTTGAGTTTCAAGCCAGCTTTCGCACTCTCCTCTTTCACCCTCATCAAGAGGCTCTTTAGTTCTTCTTCACTTTCTGCCATTAGGGTGGTATCGTATGCATATCTGAGGTTATTGATGTTTCTCCCTGCAATCTTAATTCCGGCTTGTGATTCTTCCAGCCTGGCATTTCTCATGATGTACTCTGCATATAGGTTAAATAAGCAGGGTGACAGTATACAGCCTTGTCGTACTCCTTTCCCTATTTTGAACCAATCGGTTGTTCTGTGACCGGTTCTAACTGTTGCTTCTTGGCCCGCATACAGATTTCTCAGGAGACAGGTAAGGTGGTCTGGTATCCCCATCTCTTTAAGAATTTGCCACAGTTTGTTGTGATCCACACAATCAAAGGCTTTTGCATAGTCAATGAAGCAGAAGTAGATGCTTTTCTGGAACTCTCGTGCTTTCTCCATGATCCAGCGAATGTTGGCAATTTGATCTCTAGTTCCTCTGCCTCTTCGAAACCCAGCTTGTACATCCGGTAGTTCTCGGTTCACGTACTGCTGAAGCCTAGCTTGTAGGATTTTGAGCATAACCTTGCTAGCGTGTGAAATGAGTGCAATTGTGCGATAGTTTGAGCATTCTTTGGCATTGCCCTTCTTTGGAATTGGAACGTAAACTGACCTTTTCCAATCCCGTGGCCACTGTTGCGTTTTCCAAACTTGCTGGCATATTGAGTGCAGCACTTTAACAGCATCGTCTTTTAGTATTTTAAATAACTCAGCTGGAATACTGTCATCTCCACTAGCTTTGTTGTTAGCAATGCTTCCTAAGGCCCACTTGACTTCACTCTCTAGGATGTCTGGCTCAGGGTCAGTGACCACACCAGCATGGACATCAGGGACATTAAGATCTTTCTTGTATAGTTCTTCTGTGTATTCTTGCCACCTCTTCTTAATCTCTTCTGCTTCTGTTAGGTCCCTGCCTTTTTTGTCCTTTATCGTGCCCATCTTTGCACTAAACGTTCCTTTGATATCTCCAATTTTCTTGAAGAGATCTCTAGTCTTCCCCATTCTATTGTTTTCTTCAATTTCTTTGCATTGTTCATTTAAGAAGGCCTTGTTATCTCTCCTTGCTATTCTCTGGAAATCTGCATTCAGTTGCTTATATCTTTTCCTTTCACCCTTGCTTTTCGCATTCCTTCTTTCCACAGCTATTTGTAAAGCCTCATCAGACAGCCATTTTGCTTTCTTGCATTTCTTTTTCTTTGGGATGGTTTTAGTTGCTGCCTCTTGTACAATGTTACAGACCTCCGTCCATAGTTCTTCAGGCACTCTGTCTACCAAATCTAATCCTCTAAATCTATTCATCACCTTCACTGTGTACTCACATGGAATATGATCTAAGTCATACCTGAGTGGTCTAGTGGTTTTCCCTACATTCTTCAATTTAAGCCTAAATTTTGCAGTAAGAAGCTCATGATCTGAGCCACAGTCAGCTCCTGATCTTGTTTTTGCCGTCTGTATAGAGCTTCTCCATCTTTGGCTGCAAAGTATATAATCAATCTGGTTTCGGTATTGACCATCTGGTGATGTCCATGTGTAGAGTCGTCTCTTGTGTTGTTGGAAAAGAGTGTTTGCTATGACTAGCTTGTTCTCTTGACAGAACTCTATTAGCCTGTGCCCTGCTTCATTTTGTACTCCAAGGCCAAACTTGCCTGTTATTCCTATTACTCCTTGACTTCCTACTTTAGCATTCCAATCCCCTATGATGAAAAGGACATCTTTTTTTGATGCTAGTTCTAGAAGGTCTTGTAGGTCTTCATAGAACCGGTCAACTTCAGCTTCTTCGGCATCAGTGGTTGGGGCATAGTGATGTTGAATGGTTTTCCTTGGATACGCACTGAGATCATTCTGTCGTTTTTGAGGTTGTACCCCATTACTGCCTTTCCCACTCTCTTATTGACTATGAGTGCAACTCCATTTCTTCTAAGGGTTTCTTGCCCACAGTAGTAGATATAGTGGTCACCTGAATTAAATTCACCCACTCCCGTCCATTTCAATTCGCTGATTCCCAAGATGTCAACGTTCAATCTTGTCATCTCATGTTTGACCACATCCAGCTTGCCTTGGTTCATGGATCTTACATTCCACGTACCTATACAATATTGTTCTTTACAGCATCGGACCTTCTTTTTGCTTCCAGATACATCCACAGCTGAACGTCCTTTCGGCTTTGGCCCAGCCGCTTCACTCTTTCTGGAGCTACTTGGAATTGCCCTCCGCTCTTCCCCAGTAGCATATTGGACACCTTCCGACCTGAGGGGCTCATCTTCCAGCGTCATATCTTTTAGCCTTTTAACATTGTCCATGGGGTTTTCTTGGCAAGGATACTGGAGTGGGTTGCCATTTCCTTCTCCAGTGGACCATATTTGTCAGAACTCTCTGTCATGACCTGTCCATCTTGGGTGGCCCTGCACGGTATAGCTCATGGCTTCACTGAGTTACACAAGCCCCTTCGCCACGACAAGGCAGTGATCCATGAAGGGGGGCAAAGAAGTGGGCAGAGCCAAATAGGACCTTAAATCTGTTTTAATTAAATTAGAATCTAATTCATTAATACAGTTATAAAATAAAAATGATTAAAACTATATGATCGCATCCCATCTTTTTAATAGTGTTCATCTTCTGTCACATTAAATATGAACCCAGCAGCAACATATAGAGGGGACTCAAACTTTTGGACAATCTCCTGCAAGCTCTGCCTTTTTTTGCAGCCAGGAACTGTAGAAGTTTAAACTTCTTTTTCTGCCAAAAGTCTTGTGTGTGTGTGTGTGTGTGTGTGTGTGTGTATTTAGAATTGCTAGAAAGAAATCATTGAACGGAGAAAGACTAGAAACACGGATGCCTTTTTAAGCATATGGGATTCTTTCAAAAGGAAAAGAGGTGTGATCTGTATTTTGGTTTTTCTTTTGCTCCAATTTCTGCCAGCTTGATCCACAGTAGAGTGTGAAGCCAAGCATTGCGCACAAGCAAATGTTGGAATGAGAGTCACCTGACTTGTTATCCAGGTATGTCAATATTTTTCTCAGCTTTTTTCACTTCTAGTTCTCATCCATAAGTTGCCACATTCAAGTGCAAAGGGAGGCATTCTGAAGAGGTGTTTCCTATAGCCCATCTTCTGGGCTACTCATTCCTACAACTGCTAGATCTGTGCTTCTCAACCTTGGCAACTTTAAGATAGGTGGACTTCAACTCCCAGAATTCCCCAGCTGGCTTCTTAAAGTTGCCAAGGTTGAGAAGCACTGTTCTAGATTATAACTTCAGAGCTTAAGCAGTGTAATTGGAATTGGCAAGGATGTTTTGCACATGATGAATATGATGATCACATTATAAAGATGCAGGTGTTACAAACAGTATATATTTAAACCTTGGCCACTGGTTGATGCCTGTAACTCATCTCCGTTGGTCGTACCTGTCACAAAGACCCCCTTCCTACCCAGCTTTCTAATTACAACATGCATAACAGCAAATGCCCGGCTGAATGAAGAGTGCAAATCACTCACAAAATGCAGTGTGCAGATTTATATATTTAATGGCTTACATAGTCAAGAAAGAAGCAGTGGAGGGTGCAAGGTGACCTTCCAGGAAATAGAAAGCCCCCACCCCAAAACTGATTAAACAAGCATGACTTGTACATATCAAACACAAATCAGGTGATGAATGGTTTTCGACTGCTATGCAAAGGACCAAATTTATTTCTTCCTTGTTGCTTTTTAAAGACCGTGCTTATAAAAATGCCTGTTTTATGGGATGCTTCCCAAAAGGCAAGGACTGGCACTGCGGGGGGGGGGGGGGGGGGGGGAAGGATCTTATGCTGCAAATACTTTAATCTTTATTTACCTAATTTGAAAAAAATAAAAATAAAACAAAACCCAAACTTTTCACCACTGTTTCTGATAAAGGCTTCAATCTCTGTCTATGCATTTATTGGACAGCATCAAGAACAAAGCAAAGTGCTGTAAAGTCCTTTTTTTCTAATACGCGCTGTCAAACATAGAATTCACTTTCTCGTAAGCAAAAAGTTAATTCACACAAGTGTGCCAACCCGGTACCTTGAGGCTAATAAATTTTGGACAGGGAGTAACATGGAAAAGATGAACAAAGGGGCCAATTTACTTTTGATTTTATTGCTGGAATGACTGCTGGGTTCACCCTTATTGTAGTTTGCAGGTCATGGAAGAAGCTTGGTGTTAAATTAGGGCTGGAAAAGCCAGCCGGATGTCCCTGCTGCTTTTCTGGGAGGGTGCTTCAAAGAGGGACAATTGGAACGATTCTGTAGTTGAATGCTTATTCTGTTTTCATCTTCACAGGCAGAAATCACTTACTGCAGCCCTGCTGGAGCCACCCTCATTCAAAATGTTGGGATGGCAGTTCCCTGGATTCCTCACCCACCTGGCCATCCCCTTGACATCTGCAGGGCGCCATTTTGGAGAAGATTGGTTTACTCTGGCCCTCCGATCATTGGAGAAGGTGAAGCAGCTGTCCCAGGCCATTCGTTGGGGTTGGGTTGAAAGGACAGCAAAGGGTTAAAGACATCTTATTGTTATTGTGGTCTTTCTGCCAGAGTGAGAGAGGCTTTGGTGTGATTTTCTACCTCAGAATGAACAGGACTTACATTGGTGAGGATGTCTCTTGACTTGTGCTTCTCAACAGGATGCAAAAATGATGGGCTGGCCATTATTTCTCTATCCTTGAAAGAAAATGGAAGGATGGGTTGGTCTCCATGGAAGTAAGATGTGAACAGTCACCAGACCCAAAGTATATCAGACAACCCGATTAAAGTTCCTTGGAAGAGAAAAAAATAAATGTTTCCTCACACTGAGCTTAATAGATGGCTTCATAGGCACATTTTCCTCATGGCAACAGTGTGGAAGTGGTTTCTCACTGTACTTTCTTGGACTTATCTCTTTTTGGAGGCGGAAGGACATTCCTGACATGCATGTATGTGTATATGTGTGTGTGTAAGAGACAGGGAGGGGGAGAGAGAAAAGGAGGGGGTGAGAAATTCAGTTACTAACAAAACAGCTGATAAGACAAGTTACTTTCCTAACAACTAGTCATCACAAAAATAGAAGATAGACGAGACGTTGGACAAGACCATAGTGTTTAATTCACTTCTCGTATGGGAATATTTGGCTTGCAAATTGAGGAACTGGATGGGTCTGAAATGTGAGTACAGAACCCCTTCACATTTAGAGGGAGTGGTGTGCCAACATTTGGAGTTATAGCTGTGGCACAAAGATTTTCTCACACCAGGACCTGCACACTCACAATCTGACTTTTTCTGTCACGAAAGCTGTCTCTGACTTGCTCCCACATGCTGAGGAATTTGGTGGTGTTTAGCTAGAGACCATCAGCTGATGCAGCAAGGAGTAAGGGTTAGAGATGGTGACCACAGCTGTGATGCACATAAAAAAGAGGCAGGGCTTTGAACACATGGTTGTAGCCATTGTCTTGACATTTTGGACCCCAGTGGACCTGCCTCCTCAAAACTCTCTAGTGTACCCCATCACTTTGATGGGGGTTAAAAATAAGTGGGAAATGACAGGAGGCATTTGATTGGTTGGCAATCTCAGTAGATATTTGGAAGCATTCTGGGTGCTTGATTATCTTATTGTTTCTACAATAACAACAACCAAAAAAAAAAAAGGAAAATTTATTGAGCTCCAAGTAGGCCACCAATAAAATATTAGCAAGAGGGAGTGAGTTCAGTTGGCCCTTTATGGGGATCATATGTTTTGGGAAGTTGTGTAGAGAAAGACATACTGTATATTAAGAGAGTTGTTTGAATTATTTTAAGGGCATAATTCAGGTGGTTACATAAAAGCAAAAGCACAAATCCAAGAAATTTTAAAACTATGCCTAACTAACATTTATGTTAAAAAAAGATTGGTGAAAGATACGCTAACAACTATATTGGGGAACAACACATATAGAAGCTGTGCATATTAGAGAAAGCTTCCAATGACAAAAAAGATTAAGGTTTTCCAGCAGATTTTATTTTTAAGGAAGATTTTTTTAAAGTCAGTAGATTGGATGAGCAGCAGGAATCACAACATTCTTACTTGGACTGTCACTGGAATAGACGTATTTTCATCTAATTCCAGAGATACTTCTTTAGCTTTAATTTTACAATGTATGTTTATTCTCCCATTAGCCATGTTTGGCCACTGAGAGCAAACTATTCTGGTAAGTTCTGATGTTTTCCCTTGTCATGTCAAACACCTTTCCTCCTCTTGTTTATTGTAAGTGGAGGTGGAAACTTTCAAAGTGTAAAATATTTAAGGCCAGGGTGTTCTGCTACTCTGATAAAAGGGAGCCGTGCACCTCCTGTGAAATGTATACCTCTGAGAACGCAAAGGCCACCATCAAGGTGCTCAACAGCTTTGCCCATTACGAGTGAGATATAGCAAGTCTCACAAGAGTGGAGCAGCCTTGGAGGTATTAAGAGCCTGACAGTTTTATTGCAGGTTATGGATTGTGACAAAAGAACTAAACAATTATCACTGTGCCTGCTGTGCATATACCAGCAATGGGAAAAGAGGTACTGAGAGAATCAACAGACATGTCTGTCCATCCGTCCATCCATCCACCCACCCATCCTCCCACCCCCAATTGCTAGAAGCATTCAGAGAACACACAGCAAAAAAGAGTGCAATATTACAATCTTGTAAAAATACTGAACATTTAAATATTGAAGGTTTTTAAAGTAACTCTTCAAAGCTTTTAGATGCAATGCTTTAGGACCAGCCTCTCAGATGTGAAATTGAAGACAATTCATAGCTGGGGGAAATTCTGAATTCAACGTTTTGCCAATGTTATGAAACGCTAAATAAGGGAACCACGGTTTTGTGGTGGTACACACATTTTTTTTGCGAAAGACCCTACACTCAATCTCTGGCCCCTTCTGTGAAAAGGATCAGGTATTTGGGCGAGATCCAACCTCATTTTATCCTACATGCTAGACAACAGCAGAAAGCAGGCCTTAACTGACATCACTCTGTGACATCATTTAAACTCCTATCCTTTGATGTCATCTATTTCTCCACCATGGAAAAATTGACCTTCTACAACTAAGGAAAACTGAATGGCACAATTCCTGATTGGAAAACATAGTGAGTGGTTTTGCCCATACTTTACGCTTCACTTATTAGAGAGGGAGGAAAAGGCAGAGGGAGCAAAGCCGATCCAACCCTAGTGGTGCTCCTCATTTGTTTGCTTATTAAATTTGTAGGCCAGCAACTCCAACAGGACCAGAGGGACCTGCCTGGACAGCTGTCTTGGTCTGGAACTTCTTCATTCTCAGCACAGATCAGGGTGTCCCAACTCCTAGAATTCTCAGCAATGGCTATTGGGAGTTGAAGTGCATACATCTGGAAGTTTGTCAAGTTTGGGAATCATTGATAGAGATAATACTTGGCTGAATGAGCCATGGGTCTGGCTCTGTAAAAGGCAGTTTCTACTCTTCCATAGCTCAAAGCAAGCTTAAGTGAAATTTGCTTTCACCATAGAGAAAAGGAAGGTTGCATTTCTAGCACCCTGACTCTGTAAAAGAACAATAGAGACAATTCACCTCTCAAACAGGAGAGGAACTTTAGGACTTTGGAATCTAGATGGTCCTATCCCTCAGAAAGCAGAAACAGCATATTCCTGATAGAGACTCTGTAAACAATTTTATCTTACACAACTGTTAATAGCTGTGTTTTATTCCATATTTTAAAGTTGTATAATCAGAATACAAAATAATTCTTCATCTTGATACTACTCATTGATCCGTGTGTTTACTAACTGGAGCATTATTTCAATATTAAAAGATATTGATGTAAAATGTTTTTTTTAAATCTTTTAGTTTCCTTCAGACATTTCCAGCCATTTCCGAAGGTATTTCAATGATGCATTTATATCTGTCTTGACCACATCAATGGTTTGTTCTTATCCTCTTTAATCCTAATTCTTTCCTCCACACTATTTGTTCATTGTCTGGGTAGGAAGCCTACCCTGGGAATCTTGTGGTTGCAGAAACATCCAGCTCTGAAAGAACTGATTTTCATGCCGAGCCACTGTTTTCATTCTACAGCCTTTTTCATTGTGCTTCTTACTGTACCTTAAACTGTAAGTCAATATTATGAGTAGACACTTGTCTTGCATTAGATATTGGGTGATGGTCCAAGATCAAAAGAATAATAATAAAAAAAGATTGGTTGCTTTCACTGAAGTAACAAGATAATAACTCCAGAAGGGGTCAGTATTGGGAAATAGATCTTCACTTGACTATCATAAATACTAGTCTATCATACCTCGAACCTTTCCATTTTGGTGGATATTCATTGTGGTGCCTTTTATAGTTAAACTTACCGTTATCCTTTTCAGCAAATCTCAGTCATTGCCTTATGCTATCCAAACTGGCCCCAAGGCCAATATTGAATGTGGTTCTCTAAAACAGTCATTCCTAATCACTGTATTTGAAATAATTTTAAAGACTGTCTAGAACACTGATTCCTATTAGGTGAGATGGAAAGAGGTAACCAAAAACGAAACAAAACCTGGATCCAAACCTTGGTCAGAAAATAGTATTTTTGAAAAAAATATTTTATTGGTGAAATACAACAACCAGAAGATATGATGAAGTACAACTAAAAATTTAACTGTGCTAATAAAAGCAGACAAGAGTATTTCTGGATCCAAATCTTTGTCAGAAAACTAGCATTCCCCCCTTCCCCCCAATGCTTCATTGTGACTGACATTAATGCTCAGGGGCATTTGCAAGACATCCCCTCTCCCAATTCTCATTTCCCCCCCTCTTTGGAGAGTGGAGGAAATAGAGGAAAGCCAATTGGCCAGGCGTGCAACTGATTGCCTCCCTTGAGGGTAATCCTCTAGCATCAATGTAGCTCAGACCATGAAAGATTATGCTGGATGCTCTGTAGGAAGATTATGTGGATGCATTTGGAAGTCAAGGCTAATGAGGATGAAAGGAGGAAAAGGATAGTGGGCCTAGGATGGACTTGTTCACAGAATGAAGGCTGGAGTGCTAGAACTCAGTATTTACACAGGACTTTTCCAAGCCATTTTCTTCCCTAAAACATTTAGCAAGAATACTGCCATTCCTACAAGCCATTGTTGCTCAAATTCAAGTAACGGTAGACAAAAGTAAACTTCTGAGTCAATTGTCATTCAACAGTTTGGCACTCAAATTCAAAAGGTTCTCTTGGCTGGAAAAACTTCCTTTCCAGAATTTCCTTTAGTAGAAGAGGAGAAGAGGAAATAAGTGTTTTTCCTTCTACTTCCATTTTTAAATGCTTACACTGTACAGAATCTCCATAGTATTTCACATACTTGTCCCCCATCCTGAGAAACCAGAGATGAGTGCTTAAATGTTTTTGGTGTAATCCTAGGTATGCCAAATAGACTGATTTCAATAGGATTAATTCATGTCAGGCCTAGCCCAAGGAACTCCAAGAGACAGTGTAAATTCAGTCCAGCAATGTTTATTAGCTACAACCTCTAGCAAGAATCTTCCCAGACTGAAACCCCAGCTCCCAAGCAATGCCAGCCACAACATTGTGAATTCCTCAGGGAAGTGCCAGCCTCATCCTCTTATCTCTCCCCCGCGACTCAGAAGATGAAAGAAAATGTTTTTCTCCCTGAGTCTGGCCTTCATGATTCCATTCCATCACAATTCTCCATCCCAGATAAGTGGGGCTGTGTTGTGCAGGTTGGATGTCAGCCAGAAGTCTCAAACCCACAATCCACATTACCACAAGGGAAAGATGGCTCTCTGTCACATACATGGATCCAGGGTCAGATTACCCCAGCTCCTCCCTTGCTGGATATACAAAAAGTTTTGTCTTTGTTAAAGAGACAGAGAAGGACAAGGAAAAATGCACACAGAGAAAGATTGTCCTCAGCAGCTTCTGGTTTGGAAATGTCCAGGAAATTGGAGTGTTCCAGAAAATTGAAGCGGAGTATCGTTTGCTTCAGGAAGCCTTTTCTTTCTGTAGAAATATTGCCAGGAATTAGTATTAGCATTTTTTATTTCTATTTTCTGTGTTGTGCAAAGTCCCATTTTCTTTAATGCCCTGTATAAATTACAAACTTAGGTATTTAATTTCAGCCTTCATTCATCATTCAAGCTAGGTTCATGAAGATGCAATCTTTTCTTCAGAATCATCTTGTGGTCTGTAATATTTTAAACTGTCTTCAGTCCCCTGGGAGACTTAGCACATGAGACTCTTCATTTGTAGCATACCAGAGCCATCTTGTGGTTAGTCTGGAATATTGCATTTTCTTTTGGATTCTTCCCCCCCTTCTTCACTAAATTCCAAGCTGTGATATTAATGCAATCTGGGCAGTTCTGCAGTTATCCTCTTCCACACAGAATGTCTGCATATTAGTATTTAAAGTTTAAAAAAGTTATTATTTTTTACATTTGATATTAATTTGAGTGGTCCATTTGACATTAATTTGAGTGGTCAGTAATGAGTGAGCACAGCCTTCAGCTTGTGTTGCAAGCAAATGGCAGTGTTGGTAGTGAGCAACCAAGGAGTTGAGTTCTGACCTCGTGGCGAACAACATCTGGAAGTAGTCGCTAGATAGCTGAAGAGAACACATGCAGTAGAAGAGATTTATTGAAACCCTTTGTTAGTTACAGCAGTGGAAAACCTAAATGGTGACAGAACTAGCAACAGCTGGCAGAAACAGGATCACTTTCCTGGTTTAAATCAATCTCCTCTGCAGCATATGACTGTACCTCTTTCAAGAGAACACCACATCTATGTTTATAACGGATCTACGGAAAACACCAATCAGGTATTATGCAGGCAAATGCCTTTATGAGAGTCAGATCTCCAGTCTCTTCTGTAGCCTAAGCCAATATGGCCATGGGGTGAATGCTCAGTGGCAGAGGGGAGGAGGCATGCCCGTAGCAGCCTAAAGTGATGAATAGGAGTTGGGCAGATACAGGCCTCTGAGTATGTCAGCAACCAAAGGATCTGTGAAGTGTGCCAGATTGTATCCACGGCAAGAATTGTGTTGAGCTATTTTTCAACTGCAGGCCTTCCTTCTTCTGTTCCATTTACTTCTATGGAGCAAAAGGAACAAACTGGAGAGACAGAAAAATCCTCAAGGGTTCCACAGCTCAGGCTGCATCGGTCCCCTAAATTGAAAGAACAGCAGAACCTTATTCACATATCTAGGGATGTCTTGATTAGATAGGTTACTGTTGCTCTGCATAACTGCTAGCTAAATTGGGCTGGCCCTAACAGGATGGTAGGAAAAGAACAATCAATGTACGGCCGATGTCTGATAATCAGAGATGCTGTTGGAGCAAGCCAGAGATCTAAAGCTTCCTTTGGCACAATGAGGAGCAGAACCTCAATCAAAGCAGGGCTGGCAGAATAATGTTATGAGCATTGCAATCTGAAAAGTTGGGCAGATGAGAAGCCCACTAAGTCCAGATACTTTTTCCACTGGATCTGCTGTTCATGACCATGAAATAAAATGTTTGGGCCTGTTATCAGCCTTACGATGATAGGGAAGTCATTGATTAACGATCCATTTAGCCTGAAGGAATGTGCTCCGGTCCAGTTCAGCCAGGGTAAGAGGTGATACACGGGAGTTCTTCAGGACAGCTGGCTGATTGACTTATGGCACATGTGATGTGTTGGTTGGTGGTCCAGGTCTGTTTCCTCATGGGAACCTGTTTCATTCATGGAAGCTCCACCAACAGGATGTAGACTATGCCGTTGCTGATAGCCCAATACAGGGAAATCCTGAGGTAGCTTCCCTCAAGGGAAAGTGGCTGTGAAAATATTGGTAATAAAAATAAACAGCTCTCATAAACTAAGAGACAAGGAAGATGTGATTATGTTCAAATGTCAGCCGTCCAGGTTTGTCTCTGTTAGCATTTGATTTCACCCTAAAGAACTCTAATTGTTTATTAAGTGACCTTGGTGTTCCTGCCCTTTGTAACCCTGTCTGGCAGGCCGCTGCATACATTTATTATTCTCTGAATGAAAGGGCGCTTCCCAACATCTGTTCCACATTTGTTTTCCTTTAATTTCCTTGAAGCCTTTCTACCCCATCTCCCAGTTCTGTTATCTAAGCTGGCCTGAATGCGGTTAATACAGTGCTATTCATCTTGGGAGTTACACTTTCTGTATGAGCGGTCTTCTCACCTCAGTGTGACTGGCCTTCACTGTGCTGTGGCGTGTTTGCAAAAGTGAAGAGGGGTCCCTCCACGGTTCTGTTTGTTTTTGCAATCCATTCTGAGAACACCCATATCAGGAGGGCAACCTTTTTTTTTTTTCCTTAATCCCAAGAGCTACATCAGTTGCTGGGTCAGGGACTTCTATGCGGACACTCATTTATGTTTTCCTAAAACAAAGTTAACTATCCTACTTCTGCTTCCTCTGAGCATGATCCGTAGCATGGAGGGGGAAGCAAAGAGGCTTCCTTGCAGATGTTTGGCCTTCCATTGTGATTTTCAACAGAATGCTGGGAAGAAGCAGAAATCCAATTCCAGGGATCACCATCCTGTCACCCATGGGCACAGCGTGCCAAAAGAACCTGACTTGGTAGCTACTGGACTCTTTTCTTCATCAGATATTTTCCGTTAAATTCTTTTAATTAAGAACAAAAGGCCAATTTTGAGCATCACCTTTATTTCCAAGGATGCCTTCAGACCTCCTAGGTGTTCAGAAAATAAAGGATAGGTGGCTGGGAGCAGGAAAGATCAAGGATAGCTTGGAGCATCCTGATAGGCTACAGGGGTGATAGGGAACATCTTGGAGGTTGAGAGAGAGCACTAATGAGTCAAATACACCTGTTTGGTGACTGGTGGGTCTTTCCATGTCAGCCGTTTTATGAATGGATTATACTCAGTGTCAGCCACTTTATGAGAGTGCCCATGACAACAAATTCTAGATTTGCTGACTGGCTTAAAAAGGTTCAGGTTTAGTTGGCTAAAGGCTAAATAAGGAGCTTGCTCTCTCTGAGTCATGTGGAACCACTTTTTCAACCATCTTTACATTATGTTTTCTCCTGATCTGTTTTACTGCATTTAGTGAAGACAGCTAAAAGATCTAAGGATGTGACATGTGCATGGGGCTCCATTGTTGATCTGGAAAAGAACCCTGGCTGCTTTCACATAGTTTCTTCAGCCATTCAACCAATTCCAACTTACAACTGATCAGTTTTCATCCAGGTCATTCTCAGCAGGTGAACTCCACTATGCTTAAGGGCTTGGAAGTTGCAGACCATGAATAAAAATGGTCATATGTATCGGGGCCTAGTCTTCTTCCTGATGTGAAAGAAACATTTGATCAGAAGCAAGAGGAATTCAAAACATTCCTCAGCTGTTTTGCGAGGTCATGGTTGGACAACAGAGGTCTGCAAGAAAGCCCTGCCCCCATTTTTCTGCCTCCAGGGTATCTTAGGGTTGTGCCATTGAATCTCATACTTTTTGCTTATTTGTTTTAAATGTAAGGACTAAAGTAGGTGTGTGAAGCATCTGTTTGGCTTAACACTGTAGCTTTGCTTTAAACGTTCTCCACCTTTCCCAAAACTCATTAATGTAGATAAGCTTTTGGTCCTATCCCTGTCAGGGATGATACTACATCACTGTCATGTACCCTGTGGCCCTCAGAGCCCATTAACAAAAATGTCCCCCCCTCCCTGCTTGCAAAAGATTGTTCACCTTGTGTTGATCCTGTAAAAAGATGGAACAAGTTATTGAAGTACAGTCTGAAAGCATGAAGAAATTTTATCTTCTGAAAACTTGTTGACAGTTCCCAATAGATTAAATAAAGGTAGATGTCTGGAACCCTGTCCTTTGGGTGTTCCAACTGACCTTTCCAAAACAGCAAATATAAATAATTGTGATGGGGAGCGTCCTTCAGTAGAAGGGGAATGTATGACAGATAGCACGCTGGTAAACTGGAACTTTCTAACTGGTAGTATCTCCCACAGGGGTCATTTTATGAATGGGCAGCCCCTTTCCTACCACAACTATTTTGGGGCAATACTTACAGCGTGTTCTCAGAATTCCAGATGTGCTCAGCAGCACAAAAAAACCTAGAGATTCCTGGGGATGGGGCTACATGCAGCTTGATGTTTATGGTTTGCCAGACTCCTTCTCAGAAAACAAGATAGGGAGCATAGATGTCATTGAAGAGCAAGTCAGGTCCATGCAGAAGCCTCACTTGGCATTTTGCAAAAGCAAATTTTCAGATTTTCAAATCCCAAATTCAGTGGGAGAGCACTGGTTTCACCCCATTCCATTAAAAAAAGACAGGAAATAGAAGAAATCATGTACTGGCTGAAAAAAAAATGTCTTATGGGTTTATCTTCTATTATTCCTTTGGGATCTAGGTTTGGCTTTCTGAGAAATCCACGAGACAAAGGGTCTACCCACAATGCCCACAGATGCAGAAACATTGTATTAGTCATGGAGAAAGGAGGCTAAATGCCAAGGCAAGGAAGTCTAAGCCAAAAACAGTGGCCAACTATTGTTAAGCGAGAGAGAAGAAAAAAAGAGCCAGAATATCACCTTCTCTTTTATTATTTCTTCTGGATGATGGTGCATGGGTTAGAAATAAAATGGAATGGAAGATATGAACCAGCAACCTAGTTATCTTGATTGCCACATCTACTTCATGCCAGGCTGGAGAAATTTATTCATGATAAAGCTGTGCCTTTTTGTCTTCTCTGGAAACTTAAGTACAAATTTCAGCAGCCAGAATGGTCTCTGGAAGAAGAACTTGCAGATTGGCATGCATTCTTAACTTAGACACCAAGCTAATCCATTTTTCTGGGTTCATTAACTAACTCAATAATCTGGGTTCAGATTACATAGTGAGCCCCCCACCCTGCAAAAATGACAATACTTAGCTTAGTATGTTAGGGAATAACTGGTCCAGTTAAGCATGTTGTGTGAACCTAATCGTAAAGAGTTTATTCAAGATTAAGGCTGTGCATGTGTGGAAAATGATTTGGAAGAGATTCTTTGGGATACATGGGAGTAAGAATCCAGCTCCTTTTTAAAGAATATGTGCCTTTTTCAAGGCCTTTGGGGAAGCATGAGAAAAGATGTACTGTTTGCAGAAATATGACCACCAATAGAAGCGAATATGTGTAGCTCAGAGTTGAACTGTGGAGTCCTTGGGGTTCTCTGAGCTTGGTTCTTTTCTTGGAAACATTTCATTACCCAGCTAGGTAACGTCTTCAGTGCTAGAGTGGGATGGGGTTTGCTTTCTGTTTATATACAGTGGCATGCCCTGCCAGTGTTGGTGGGGGTTTTGTTTTCTTTTGTTTTTTCCTCTGGTAGTTCCCTGATTAGGGTATTGTTTACTGCTTGATTGTATGTCTGGTGATAATCTTGGTGCTAATCTCTGCTTATCTGGGTGATGATTGTTGGTGAGAAGATGTTCTGGTCTTTTGTTTTCCTTTTTATTGTCTCTTTTGAATAGTGTGTATGTGCCCGTTGATGGCTGTTGTGTCTGAATACCAAGCTTCCAGGAATTCCCTCGCATTTTTGGATTTCACTTGGTCTAAGATGCTGACAGTTTCCCAGTTGAAACTATGGTTAAGTCTGTCCATGTGTTGTGAGATTAAGGAGTTTTCATCATATCTTCTGACTGCTCGTTGGTGTTCATGGATGTGCTCTGCTAACCTTCTGCCTGTCTGTCCTACATAGTGGTTATTACAGTCCTTACACTGTATGTTGTAGATGACTCCTGTTTTTTCTTCTTGGGCTACTGGGTCTTTTGGTTGCTTAAGGTGTTTTGGAGGGCTTTAGTTGGTTTGTGTGCTACGGAGATGCCATGTGGTTGTAATAGTCTGTTGGTAGTTTCTGAGACGTTTCTGATGTATGGCAGGGTTATCCTTTTCATAGCTTATGTTGGTTGTGTTTAGTAGGTTGATCAAACACTTTTTGATAAGGTTGCATGGATATCCATTTTGTTGGAAGATGTTGTATAGGTGGTCTGTTTCCTTTTTCTGCTGTTCTGGGTTGCTGCAGTCAGTTTGTGCTCATTTGAATAATGTTCTTACACAGCTCCTCTTGTGGGAGGTTGGGTTGTTACTTTGGTAATGGAGTACTTGATTAGTGTGGGTTGTCTTCCAATAGACTTGGGTTTCTAATCTGCTGTTGTTTCCTCTGCTGATGAGGATATCTGGGAAGAATAGCGTGTTGTTGTTTTCTTCCTCTCTGGTGAATTTTATTCCTTTGAAGATGTTGTTGATAGTTTCATGTGTCTTCTCTAGTTGTTCCTTTTTCATTACAACAAAGGTGTCATCTACATACTGGATCCATACTTTAGGTTGTATGTGTGGAAGTGCTAGAGTTTCTAGGCACTGCATTACAATCTCTGCTATAAGTCCTGACAGTGGTGATCCCATGGATGTGCTTCTGATTTGTTGGTATATTTGTCCATCAAACTGAAAATAGGTAGTGAGGCAGAGGTTGATGAAGTCCATGATTCTGGGTATTTTGATCTGGGTGTATTTGGTTAGGTCGGGTGTGTTGTGTAGTACTGCTGATATGGATTCTTTCGCTAGTTCTGGGTTTATGGATATAAAGAGTGCTGTGACATCAAATGAGACATAGCTTCTAAGCCCAGATCAACAAACTGAGCCCGGGTCAACAAACTGAGACGGATATCATATTATAAAATGCTAAAGCTGTTTCTTTCTAGATGCAACAGAAAGTTCTGTTGTTGTTCTTTTTTTAAATCATAAAGCTGAGTATAGCTTGGGCCCAAGTTGCTGGAGAAAAACCTTGATGGCATCTAAGGAAATTCACCTTCAATTGCCATGAATTCCTCTTGCAGTGATTCAGGGTTGAGTCTCTTCTGGAACTGCCCTATTTTTGCAAAATAAGTTCCTGGATTAGTTCACCCTCATAGAAGGAAGGGCCTAAGATCTTTTTTCCCCCCACTTAAAAGGCTCTTAAGAGTCTGTCTAAAAATGGATCTTAAGAGCCTTTTAAGTGGGAAAAAAAGATCTTAGGCCCTTCCATCTGTGAGGGTTAACTATAAGGGTTAACTGTTGAATATTGAAATGCATTTTAATGTTCTTGGTTTTCATTTGGTTTTATTCTTTATTTTAACCACTGAGAGATACAGAATAATGGATTTAAGATACAGGGAAGTACATTTCAATAGAAGTTAGAAAAAACTTTCTACATTGAAAGCATTTCAGCTGTAGAGACAATTACCAAGATAGTTGGTGGGCTTCCCTTCACTGGAAGTACTTAAGTGGGGACTAGAAAGCCCACCGCTGGGGATGCTTTGCTTTGAATTCCTGTACTGATCAGATACTTGGACTCAGTGGCCACATGGACTCAGAGTTCCAACTCTGATTCTATGGTTCTGAGAAACCTTGGTGGTTGGTGGCATATGACTGACTGACCGACTGATTATATGCCATCAAGTCAGTGTTGACTCTTAGTGACTGCAGAGGTAGATTTTCTCCAGGAGGATCTGCCCCTAACCTGGTCCTTCAGGTTTTCCAATGGTGTATCTTTTACCACTGTAATTGAGTCCCTCCACGTTGCTGCTGGTTATCCTCTTCTTCTTCTTCCTTCCATTTTCCCCAGGATTATAGGTTTCTTCAGAGAGTGAGATCTTCACCTAATGTGTCCGAAGTAAGATAATTTGAGCCTGTTCATTTGTGCCTTGAATGAGAGGCCACATATGAAGTCAATAAATAATAATAATGTGTGAGGTGAATGGTTTATGAGCTTTGAAAAGCATGGGTGGGTTTTTTTCTGAACATTATTCCAGTTGTAAGTTGTGAGTCAGATGGTTTAGCACATTATTGTATGGAATATTCTTATATCATTACATTACAAGGTGAATACCTGACTAGTATGGATGAATTCCTTTGCCAGCTACATTGATAGACACCAGCAAATGAATAGTTTTCAATGGCTTTCATGCCACTATCATGTTTGAATGGAACCTAATATGATTGGAGAGAGGAAATGTGGGTAAAATGTGCACAGAGTCCAACAACAACAACAAATGTAACAGAAAAAAATGTCCATTGAATAGTTACAACTCCCATTATTGTCATTATCATCAAGAAAGGAAAGATTATTAGAAAGGTGAACATAGTTCATAAATACCCATTCCCAAACTAGTGTTCTCCAGATGTATTAGATGACATCATTCATAATCTCCAGCCAGCATGGAAGATAGAATAATGGATGTTGTAGTCCAACACATCTGAAGAACACCAGATCAGAGAAGGCTAATTCCTAGACAAGCTATGCATCTCAAAGATTTTAATGTTGTTAGAAAATTCTTACTGTAATATAAAACAGGTACTCATATTCCAAAGATGTTTTTGAATGAATTCTATTATTTCTCTAAGGTGCCTTTACAAGATAGTTCTGCTTCCACTTATGCTCATTCACTTTTTACTTTTCTTTTTCTTCATCTCCCCAACTGGTTCTTCAAAGTCAAATTTTATTTTCATTTGGTCCATTGGTGCAGAGCAGGTCCAGGTCTCTTTCATATTCATAATCACCTATCTGAGCTAGAGTGTCGTTTTCCATCTGTCTTTGTCATTTAAATAGATTAAAAACAGGACACAAGTTCAAGAAACAGAGCCTAGCAGGAAGAAAGCTCCCAGTATGGACAGCTTGTCTGAAAGTACTGTGTTTTCACTTGAATGCTTTGTTTCTAGCAACTGGTCCAATCTTATTTACCTAGTATGTTTTTACTGCTAATTGTGTTCATGCAGAGTAGAATCTTGGATTGCAATTCTAGGCACCCTGAAGGGTGAGCCCCATTCAGTTCAGTAGGACTTTATTTCTTAGAAAACATGGAGCGTACCTAGGATTGCACTCTGGCCATTTTTTTTTGCAATGTAATTATTACCTTCTGTTGCATTGTGACTTTTTGGAATTTGTACTTCCAGCATGTACTTCTCAGAGAAAACTCTAAAAAGAGGATCTTATTGCTTATGCAACATGGATGAGACAAATCCTTGGATAAGTTCAAGCATGAGCAGATTTCCTTAAATCTTGTACTTGCTTTTATTCTTCTTTGGCCATTTCCCTACCAGACAACTGTCAGATAAAAGAAATCTGAGTCCAGAGAAGAACTGTAGTCTGAATAAGCATCTCAGACAAGCCCCCCCCCCGCCCCCCCAGTTCCCATGAAGATAAAGGGAGGGAAGGAGGAAGCACATTCTGTTACTGTAACCTTATAATAAAAGTAGTATTAGCATTCATGACTTAGGTTTCCTAGTCTGGTCTATCTCAAAGGGCTGTCAGCATCATGGCATACAGCCTAGTTATCTAAAGGACTGTCTTCCTTGGCTTCTGCCCAGCCTGTACAATTGGGCAGAGCTGGCATGCTCCTGGGCCCATCCATTAACCGTGCTTGGGTTAGAGCGAGTGGTGATTCCTGTATATTCCTGTGTGCTTGGGTGTATTTTGATGGTTGCTTTTCTTCTGGTGTTTGGTTGTGGTTTTGTTGTTGTTGTTTGTTTTTTGTTTTACTTGTATCAAATGATTGCTTTTACTATTCACTGCCCAGAGTCATTGTAGATGACTTTATTTAGTTATTGGGTAGCTAAATCAGTCAATCAATCAATCAATCAATCAATCAATCAATATTCGTAGCATCCCTCAGCCACTGTTGAAGTGAGCAGTTCAGTGTTACTGTTACTGTTGGTTGGACAACTCCAAAAAATGTTTTAAGTCAGCAAATGACCTTCAGGAATTGCATCAACAGCCTGGTGTAGTGAAGTACAAGTGTGGGTGGCACTTCTCAGCAAAAAAACTTCCAGATCTGGTTAGACTTCACCCACTGAGGCTGGCCATTGGATCCTTCTGGAGGGGAAGAAACAAAATATTCCTGTAGCAGTTGAACATGCTTGAGCAGTAATGTTCATGTGAACTGTAGTAGACTTCACATATCTAGTTCTATCTTTCTATTCTCATTTCTCATTCTCCAGCCTTGAGAGACAATTTGTCATATCTGACTTGAGAGGTAGGTGGGCCTAGCAAAATGGCTTCAGCCTGTTCAAAAGCAATGCCCTGGTGCAAGGAAACATAAATATAGAAATAGAGTATGCAGCTTGATAACGCAGAAATGAAACCTCAAGGAACTGTTGCGAGAACAGGGAAGTGGGCCCTAGAGATGCTAACACATGTTGACACTGCATCTGCTACTATCAGAGAAGGCAAACCTTCCCTGGGTTGCCAAGGGAAGGGTACTGTTGCTATAGGACATCATTATCTGACCACATTTGTGGCATTACTGTGTAAGTTACTTCCATCCCCTTGCCAAATGGGCAGGTCCTTGTATTGTCCCTCTGGGCAGTTGCAATAAACTTGACTCAAAGCAAACAGGGTAAGGGCCTTCACAGGGTGCAGGTGAGGCTGAGGAGAGATGTCGCCAAGGTGGATATGAAAGAATGGCAGGAGGTGGAAGATTAGGTGGTGTGAAACTGGGAGAGAGAAGAATTCATCACCCAGGATTGTTGGGAGGGGGAATGACAGAGGGCATCAAGATATTTTCCCCTCCATTATGGCTGCATCTCCAAAAGGGGCTATTCTTTGTTATGTCAGGTGGGCTTTTCAAATGTGCAGTTTCCCAATGAACACTCATTTAAAAATGTAACTACCCCTTTTTGGATGCAACTTTCAAAAACATACTGAATGTAGATGGAATGATAAAACTGTGGGTCCATTTAGCTATCAAGTCCAACCCTCTGCTAAGTACAAGAACCCAAATTAAAGCATCTCAGACAGAGGCAATCTGGATTCCACTTCAACACATTCAGAAGTCTATCCATGCAGTTTTCTTTTACAATTTTTTTTGTCAATCTGGGTTGGATCTGGATTTAAATTAGCCATAATGAAATTGATTTTGCTGGATTTACTCTGACTAAATCTGAATCCATCCACTTGTGCAGCCTTATTTTCCTGGTTATTGGGAAGGTGTGTGTGGGGGGAGAGTCTGTTGTTGGTTTACCCCACCATCTGCATATTAACAACTTGAAGGTCCACATAACCAAAGAATAGAGCAGCAAATGATGATCAGATGGATCGTATTTGAGTTTTGTTGTAATAGAATGTTCATAATGCAAACCAAAAGCAAGAGTCAGCAAACTTCAAAGCCTTCCCAAATTAATATTAGTCAGATATTACTTGTAACTCTTGTTAATGTCAACAGCATGAGTTGCCTTGAATAGGCTCTAGAAATGGCCCATCAATTTTTGATTAAGGGGACATGTATGGATATGATAGATTCAGTGTTTTTCATTTTGGGAGTGGGCTTTTTTGACAATTAAAAAAATTGTTTGCCATCTTCTAAAATGGTATGTCAACTGCCCAGTCTATTTTTCCCATCCAAAGACTAGCCAATTATAGCCCTGCTTAGCTTTATGGAAATCGCCAAGGTCTAATTGCAATTTTTGCACTGCAGTTCTGCAAAAGCACAATTCAGTGAATTTCAGGAGACATGCCAGGAATATATTTCGGCCGTGGCATTCTCATTCATGGCATCTCATTGGTAGGGTACAACTGTTCCCTGTAGGCCATAGATCAAGATATCACTATTGCAATGGGCTATTGTTCTGGATGGGAACTGGCTATTCTTTTGATGTATGCATGCTTGGGTCAGCCTAGTTATGGTGATGAGGCCATTTGGGAGAGGAGTTATCCCTCCATACAAAGTATGGTTCAGTATTTGAAATGAAACCAGTGCATTCCATTTAAGGCAGTAACACTAATCAGATAAATATAATCCAAACAGTTATTTCAATACTCTAGGTTTGCCCTCACATTTCTGTTTATTGGGCCAATAGACAGGAAACATTAGAAGAGGGGAAAAAATAACAGTGATGTAGGATGTAGTGAGAGGAGATATCTCAGACTGAAGTTTTGTCTGGCTTCCCAGCGTCCTTAAAAAGCCTAGGAGTGTGTGAATCTGGAAGTCCTCTTCTCACAGCTTCAGTTGTAGATTGGAGAGGATTTATAGCCTCCAGATCTGTGTCTCCTCCTGCTTGTGGCTGATTAAAGAGTGAACAAGGAGTCTGTCTCAATCTGCTCCTGTTTTAACCTCTCCAGACAGACTGAGCAAGAAGTTCTTCCTTGCCTGATTGCTTGCAAGACACAGGGATTTCATCTCCCTGAGAAGCCCTGAGAAGCAGGACACGGTGTTGTCTTGCCGTCTGCCAACCTCTTCCTTGGCAGCTCCACCCTATTCTTCTGGCAATCTATAGAACCGTGAAGATAAGGCCATTTGGAATATGCAAGCCTTAGCATTATTGCAGAACCCTTCTGAAGAAAAAAATAATCCCTCAAGTATTAATGGATCATTCCCGCCCTGACCATCATTACATTGACTTTACAGAGCTATGTTGATAAGCAACCTGCAGTTCATGATTTTCATTAGTCTCTTGTTTTTAGAAATAGTGAAGTGGTACAGTATGCAATGGGAAAAACTAGCTTGGCCAAAAAGAGTGGTCTCTCCTCCGAGATACAAGGCAAGGATGATGAGATAATCCCAAGAAAGAATTTCAGGTTGCTTTGAAGGAGCAGCTTTTTCTCTGTATGTTCCTGTTGCTCCTTTTTACAAGAGGCAGTCCTGATTTTTAAGCTTTGGGGGAATGTTTTGTTGCTAGTGGGAGTTGTTTGACTGTGTTCTTCACCAGCATTTAGCTTCTTCCCTAGAAATATAGATTCTGGATCCATTCCTGTAGTGCACTGCCCAATAGAAATTTGTATTCAATTTAAAAATTAATGAAAAATGAAAGAATTGCACTCACATTCATTTTATGTTAAAATGAATGTCAAAATGAGAAGAAAGCAAGTCTGCTTGTTTTCATTGTTCACTAGCATTAGATGTTTTCCAAGCTGTTAAATTTGGCAAGCTGGATTCTAGGGTGAGGAATAAAGCAATTTGAGAATGTCTTCTGATTTGGTTGGAAAACGTCTAAGCAAGAGAAAAGTATGCAGATTTTCCACTGTATTATTAGGAAGTATGGGGATTATCCTACTTTTTCATTGCTTCTAAAATGGAGACCCAAGATTATCCAATCTTGCAGATCTCATATACTAAATTCTCATTCAAGGTTGCACTGTGAGGATAAGATAGCTTAATTCTTTGAACTTTTATGCACCCAAAATATCTCCTTTCAGGGAAGTATTCATATTCATATCAGCAAAATGGCAAAAACAGCTGACATTTGGAGAGTTGACCTCTTGCGGAACAGTTAATAGATTTTTCTCTCTTTGCCAACACTTATATGTGGGATATATTTCTTACAGAATCTGTGATCAGCAATGAGCTGAGCTGGTCTGCCCTCATGGTAAAAACCATATATATGTATATATGTGTGTGCAATTCAGGAAGAAAAGAATAATTGAAGAGAAGCCATATAGCCAATGTCAGAAGTCAAAGTTTGTAGCTGGTTAAAAATATCATTGTGGAAGAAGTAGACTCAAAACTGATACTATACTTTGTAGATTCCCCCCCCCCCCGCCAAAAAAACTGCACACCTCCCTCCATTCCTATATATCCATGGACATTCCACCACTCTTTGTGTGAATTTGGCCTTTCTGATTTCAAGGGGCAAAAGTATTGAAGTCTCTAACACAGTGGTGCAAACTGGCAGAACCTGAAAAGGATAAACTGATGGGTGTGACTTTGAGAAAAGGAGAAAAAAGAGAAAGCTTCTGACTAATCTGCTGCCTCAACTTACACAAGACTTTGTAGTTAAGGAGACAGGGCAGGTTAGAGTAGATAAAAGCTAGAACCCGAAACAGAGTAGGAGAAGTCATGAGGCATGACTTAGGGAAAGTTTTGAAGTGAAGGCTGTCCACAGGGGTGGGAGATGTCAAAAAAGTCAAGATGTCTGTTGTAACTGTGTGATGAAAGCCATGCCTGTTTGTACATGCATGCATACAGAAAAGGCTTATGACTGCCATGACTTTTTCACTGCTCCCTGAAGGTGCCTCTACTGGAAATATAGACTGTTGACATGTGGAGATTCACACTCTCAAGTTGGGGCTCCTCTGTCCCTGTCTAAGGTTGGTGATTGAAGATATTTATTGACATCCATTGATTTATGCAAACTCCTTTTCTCCTTATAGTGGCACCCAACCTTTCTGTATTTTCATTCGACTGACACATCCTAAGCCATTCTGGACAAAACGGGTTTCATCAGTTCAAAGAAATGAATCCATGTATCTCTGTGGCTTATTCATAAAAGAAAACACAGTCTCCTGACATTAGCTGGCAGTGATGGTATCTGAAGGAGCTATATCAGATCACATACAATCTAGAACAGCACGAGGACAAGAACCATTTATAATATATATATATATATATATTTTAAAAAAAGGTTTACTAATAAAATGTTGTGAGAAAGCAACCAAAAGTTATATAATTAATATTAGGCTCTGCTTTCTTCCAAATCACAACAGTTTTGGTTCTTGGACTATTTAAGCTGTGCTTTGCATTTTTTTTTTTTTTTAAATCTGAGTTAACATTAGGTTTACATCAGGTCAAGAACCTAAAGGGGTAAGTCATGTTAAAATTGTGTGGTTCTTGGTCAGGTGCCATAATTTACAACAATATAATGTTTCTCCAGACTGTCCTTCCTTCCTTCCTTCCTTCCTTCCTTCCTTCCTTCCTTCCTTCCTTCCTTCCTTCCTTCCTTCCTTCCTTCCATAACCAGGTGGGAGCGGTAAAATTAAACAGAAGGTTCCACTGACTTAGATAATATTATACCATATTATCCAGCATCAATCCTGTTTCCCACAGAAAAGATCCTCCTTTATGGTGCTTGTTGGTAAAGTCTTCCTGTTCTAAAAATGTCATTTCCAAAATTAATTCAGAGGTTCCTGTTTGCATTGCAGTGTTTTATTACCCATTTTATTGTTTTCTGTTGCTGTCCACCGTGAGATATTAAGAATGAATAGCTTCTTAATTTTCCTGTGACTGGCCTTTCTTAATTTGCTCTGGTATCAGATTTCTGGTCTCCTGGGGAAGAGAGAAGTCTTTAATTACTAATTTCCTCTTGCTATTCAAAACATGCAAAGAAGTGATATAAACTTCTTAGTCACTTTATGTGAGATGGGTGTCTATATAAATATGATAAATAAATAAATAATAATAAAACAAAATACTGCTTTTTTGCTGGAGGCAATAATTCTTAAAATGGAACTAGTTTCATTTTAGTGTAAACAGGTTTCAGACTGGGAAATTCTTCTGCAATTTTTGTGCCCTTTTATTTGATGGAAGAGAAAGAAATTATCTTAGTTAAGGAGATTGTGATGGAAGTCTAACGGGTGGAGTGTTGAGTTCCTGGAATTATTGGGCTTGGCCTCATGGCCCACTAAACTTAGCACAAACATGCCCCAGTAATCATTTTTTATGCCATATGTTGTCATGAAGTTCCCTTCATCTCACTCCGAGTCAACAACTGAGGCAGTTTTTAGATTGTCTTTAGCTGTTCCAGTATTAAAGTCATGTTTTTACCCAATACAGTGCTGACTATGGATATGATCTAGCATGCTTCACTGACCCTGTGCTTCCTGATTTGTTCAGGGGTAGGATTTGGCAAATTCTAATTCATTTTCAACTGCTGCAGGAACATTTCTCTGCCTCCAGTTGCTGAAATAGCTATCCTCAGTGCCTGGGACATGGTGGTTGGGCAACCTGACAGGTGGCTAAACACACCATTCTCAACACTTTCTCTGCTCCACTCCATGTTAGGATGAATTATGCTGGCTGTTTTCCTATCAGCAGCCAGCACTTGGTCGGAAGGGAAATGAAGCTATGGAAACCCACCAATTGCTTTTCAGAATGTCCCACATTTTTATGCACAATTTTGGAAAACCCAGACACTACCAACAATACAAGAATGGTTGTTAAAACTGATGGATATGGCAGAAAATGATAAACTGACTTGCTTATTAAAAGAAAACTCAAACAACTACTACCTTAAAGAATGGAAACCGTTGATGGACTATTTGCAAAATGCAGGTGGGGTGAAGCTTACATGGGGATTTGAAGATTAGATTATAAATGTAATGAGATATGACTAGACAAAGAATTATTCCTATTTAATGCATTAAAAACTAGCACTTATGATAGCCTTATTATTTCTAAGACCAGAGATAGATTGGAAGTTATCTACTTTTCATATCTTTTTTTTCTTTTACTTTACCTCACTTTTTCTTTTCCTTTTCTTTATATTTTGTATTTCAAATTTTCTTTTTCATTTCTAACTTTTAAATATGTATCTTTAAAATCTTAATAAAATATTACAAAAAAAAAAAAAGAATGTCCCACATTGAAACAGTAAGCCAGCTTCTTTACTGTGGCAGAATTGGGCTGCCCTTGAGAAAGTGTTGGAGAAGACTTTCTTCCTTGGAGAAACTTGGAAAATTTGTCCACTCAATTTCTCTCTCTGCAAACTTGGTGGAGAACTTTGAATGGCTACTTGTGGCCCACTCTAGTGCAAACCCAACCCTATTTCACTCAGCCAGAGAGGGGGTATGAAACATGAAATTAAATGGGGGAAAGAGATCACCATGGCAACCTAATAACTTCCCAAGAAAGAGGCTGCATCTGCCCAACTCAGGTTCTCCTGGTTTAGTCAACATGGATAGGACAGCACTTTTTTTGTCTCTCATGTCATCTGACAACTGATCATACAAGTTTTGGGGAGAGAAAAACCAATGTTAAACCAACTATGCTACCACAAAAATGAGGCAAAGCATTTTAAACTCTATGTGTTAGCCTGAGAGGGAGAGATTTCGATCTCCAACTTGGTAAGATAGGCTGCTCCATCACCTTTCCAAGGCAGATATTCTACTACCACTTCTGATTTACAATAGTGTCTAAACCTTGGCCTTAATGCACAAATATAAAAGCTTACAGGTTGCACCAGTGTTTCTCAGCCTTGACAACTTTAAGCTGTGTGGACTTCAGCTCCCAGAATTCCCCATGGCTGGCTGGGGAATTCTGGGAGTTGAAGTCCACACAGCTTAAAGTTGCCAAGGTTGACAAACACTGGGCTGCACTATGAGAGAAGGACCAGTCCCTTTCTCAAGCTTTCTTTTTCTCTTCTTAAGAACCACATACAGAGTAAGTGTACAACCAGCAGGCTGGCATGCGGGCAAAACTATTTCCCACACTAGACAAGAAGATGAAACAAAGTCCAGTTTCTGCTGAGTATATATATTAAAGAATCCAGCAGAGAGAAGTTAGAAGTGGTGAGCTGCTGTTTAAAACAACAGAAGACTTACATATCAAACCTCATCAGACTTAGCTACCTAAATTTATGAGGAACCTTAACCTTTGAAGATACTTATCAATATTTATATAATTCCCTGGCATTTCTCAGAAGAGTCTGGCCTTTACTCTCTGTCAACCTCTAAAAGACTAAGCAATTTCACCCAACACACGATTTAGGGAGTAACTTCCAAGTTACCTAATACCTTGGATCACCTGATCAGGTGTTTTCTAGGTGATCCCTAGTGGTCCCGTTTAACATAAGGCCTAATCCACTCTAAATGTGGGTTTTGACCTTGGTGTATTAAGCCAGGAAAAGAAACAGCATAGCACTCAATAGAGAAAATTGCATAGAGTGTGTTCTAAATGGTGCTCTCCTTCTCTGTGGCATGCTAGACAAAGAGGAGAGAGTTTAGAATGTGTTCTGCTGCATAAGAAGATTCCCCCTAAGTTTGAGAGATTCCAAGACTATAGTTACAGTTAAATAAAAGGAAAAGAAGTCATTTTTATAATTTTTACAGAGTATATCTTATCCTATGATCTGCAAGAGAGGACCCTGTGTTACCTTGCAAAGGGAGATGGTTGGACTTGGCATATCACAATGAAGCTCTTGGGTGAGTCCAACTGTCCCATATATTTGGGTAGGATTGCACACTTTGTTCATACTGAGTGAATATGACTCAAAATCAGGCTTCTTATTAACAACCATTATTGGCAAGACATGATTACCCACCTAACTATTTGCAGATTTTCTGATGGTCATTCATAGTTTGTGTTGGAGATGTCAATAATTTGCTCCTAATTACCCCAGAATTAGCCCTTTCCCCTCCCAACAATGGGATTTATGTTGACTTTCACATTAACTTTTAACCCCAAATGACATAGCTAGGATCATTAGTTGATTTTTGGGCAATAATATCTTTTGGAGAATTCCCTCATACTACACCTGGCATGTCTGTCAGTCAGACAAATGATCTAGCATGTTGTATTATTTATCATTAGCATTTGAATAGTTGCTGAGATGACATGGTATTAAAGAACCAAACCATGATATTGCTAATACTTAACCAGGTTATGCAGGATCTCTTGCTTCTTCTGTATTATAAATATGGATTAGCGAGGACTTCTCTTATTTTAGGGAGGGTTTTGTGGTTCCATGTCACAGTCATCATTCTAGGATCTCCAGCTTGGTTTATTTTGCAAGATAACCTCTGATTAATAAGAAACTACCTGGAGGCTGTCAACGGCCATAACAATGGGACAAGGGTCTGTATGAGTCTGCTTCCTTCCTTGGGTCTTGTAATCTTAACCTATCTTCAATTGTGAATCTCCAGCATCTCTAAGGTCACATCTTGCCAACATAAACAGCCTAAGCATCAGAGTCTGGCAGTAGACAGCTCAGCTCTTGCTGGCGTATTTCTAGAAAAAGGCAAAGCATTTTAAAAGCCTGTGAGGACTGATTTATGACCCCACGTGTGAAGCAAACAAACTTGCACCACTTGCAGTGAATGAGGCTAAGGGGTGAGATTTGATGGCAAGTCATTAAGAAGCATTCATTGACAAAAAAACCCTTTGTTGATTCATTGGACAGTGGAGGTTTTCAAGCAAAAAGTTCAGCATAAACTACAGAAGGTACAGAATGTAATAAAGCCACTTTGCGGCTGGTAGTCATTTTAGTAAATCAGAATGGATCTTTTGATTTTTTTATCTCCTAGGATCCTGGCAGGAGGCCAAGTTGGGTCTTAGATTGTTCTTGTTTTCTTGACATTCTTGTAAGGACTACCATCATGCAAGGAAAACTCATCAGTCTCACCCTGCAGTAGTTGCAGATTTAAGCCTGACATAACCTTTCTGTGACTTTGGTTCAGTAACCTGGCCAGTTATTGACTACTAGGCAAAGTGGTGAGGATGGAGACTAGAACAGTTCCACGTGGTTTTATGCTGCCTTAGCCAGTTTTCCCCAACTAGTGCTTTCCAGATGTGTTGGATTTCAGTTCCCAGAATTTCCAATCTGTATTGCTTTGGGAATTCTGGGAATTGAAGTCCAACCCATCTGCAGGAAATTGCTGGGGAAGGCTGCTTTAAGTTGACTTTCTGTCCTGTCCAGAAATAAAATGAAACATTATTATTGTAGGGAGAATGGGAACTTCCATCTTACCCTTTGTGGAGGGAGGGGTGAACATGAAGCATCATGGAAAGAGGGTGTCAGGGTCAGACAGAAGCCACCTTACCTGTGCAGTGACTTTTTTAAAGCTTCAGAATGGCCTCACATTTGCTCATATTTGTTCATGAGGACCCCTCACCCCACCCCACCCCTTTATCATTTTCTCTCTTTGGTTCTTATGTTAACAATATGCCTGCCCTCGGGAACACCATCCTACCTGAGATCCATAAGCCTCCCCTCCAGCCCTTAAAACCTGGCTCTATCCCCAGGCCCCAGATTAGAATGGGGAGTCAATCTTTGTGGGATGTTCCAGTTGTTTAATTGTGGACTTCTTTGGGATTATATATTTGATGGGTCCTTATTGTTCTTACTGTTGTATCCTGTAAATTACCCAGAATCATACAGGGGCAGCCTATTAAATATATACATACATACATACATACATACCAGGCGACCATTGTAACGATAAGAAGAGAAGAAAAAAGATGGCAATGGAAGATAAGGTAATATCTGATAGAGTGGGGTCAACCCAGGCAAGATGGCAGGTATGATCACAAGCACATAGAAAAGGGATGGGACTTGGATCACAAAGCTATGTCCACCATCTTGCCTGCTTAGATCCTCTTCTCCTTTCTTCCCCAACATGCAGATGCTACTGCCACCCCCTCCCCAAATTCTAATCAGAACTCCTTTACTTTTTTAAGAGAGTAAAAGCATCTACAAATGTTGGATCTCCATCCAGGTCACATTAGTTGAAATGCATGGTTCAAGTACCCTTGTAATAGGAACTAACCTTTCAGACCAAACAAGACCACACATGGAACGTAGTGAAACACTGTGGACACTTCGCTCTCCATCCCCCTCCCCCAATAGCTTGCCACTTTCTTTCTCAATCTCTTCCTTTTATAATTGATTGGCTATATTTTGTTTAATAAACAAAGAGATTATTGCAGATTAAAACGTATAAAATAGTATCACAGGAAATAGATAATGCATAAACCAACTCAAACAGAAAGATAAACTGTCTTTAAAAAGATCGTGTTATATTTAAAAACACTCAAATGCTAGGCAGAAGAAAAAAAAGGTTTAATGATCCATCTAAAACTAAATAAGATAGAAGCCAACTGAATTTTTCTCTCTAGAGAGGAAGTTTCACATTCACAGACAAGGGTCATATCAGCCTTTAGGAAGACATTATTTTGGAAAGCAACTTGCATTTTGTAAGAGCAGGACAAAGATTGTAGTTTCCTCTTGGAAGCAAAGCGGTCTGAAGGTTGCTGAAGCCTGCAGGCATAAGGTCTACTTTGTTCAATTTCTTTCAAGTCCTGCAAAACCAGTATCCAATTTCAAGGCTTTAACATATGAGGTAAAACTCTCACAAGAGATGGATTTATATACTGTGTTAAGCAATCATGTGTGAATGTTTCTATTGAGGCTCAGCATTAGGTGTATACCAAGCCACTATAGTCTACTCAACAAACTACACAGTTAATTTAAATATAGTTTTAGATAGATGTGGTGTTGGCTGGCTTCAAAAAAAAAGGTTGGACTAATTCTTCAAAGTCATGGGATATATAATTTCTTTTTATAATTTATTCAAAGATGGGCAGCTTGAGATTCCAGCACTTCAGACCCCATTTTTGTAGTCTTTTAGAGCACCTCTGATTTCAGTGCTAAATTTGGGGTTCCTGCTATTTTGAGATGAGAAATATTAATAACTAAAATGCAAGTCTAAAACGGGCTTAACAGAACTCTTTAGAGCAGGGTTCCTCAACCTCAGCAACTTTAAGATGGGTGGACTTCAACTCCCAGAATTCCCCAGCCAGCATGCTGGCTGGGGAATTCTGGGAGTTGAAGTCCACCCATCTTAAAGTTGCTGAGGTTGAGGAACCCTGCTTTAGAGTTAAGCACTCAGACTCTAAAACCAGGAAACAACAACCACAAATGCTGCATGATGTGGTCTCACCTCCTTTACGTTTTCGTTCCAGGATTTAACAGGGTCCAGAAGAAGCCACAATGATATCAATATGATGATAGGTAATTGATGTTGTGACACTTGTCAAAAGCATGCAAGTCACATTAGTTGCATCACAACATCTGCCATTGGTGCCCCCAATGTGGTTGTGCTTGTGATCTGGATTAAAAAAAAAAAAATCCTTCAGTGCAGCCTCCAATAACTGAAAATATTGCCGCTCCTGGACTTAGTGAGTTGTGTGAACTGAGCTATTGTGCAATTCATTAATTCTTTCTATGATAGGATAACACTTTGTCTTTTTAATATTTTAACATGATTTGATATGGTTGGGGTGCTTTTCTGAATTTTTCATACAATACATGTCCTTCCCATGTATTCCTCCAACCATACCAAGGCTAGGAGGATGAGCAGGGCATGATGGATCTGCCCCCTACATCCTGGAACCTCTGTTTATACCCTCCTTTCCTCTCCTTATTTTCTCATTTGGCAAGATTAATCAAACATGCCGATAGCTCCCTTTCTGTCCTTCTAAGAGAACTTGAGAAAGCCATGGATAGGAAGGGGTGTGATGTGAAAATGGGTTGAACCAGCCTTGCCTTAATATTAGATGTCACCCTTGTACACTACGCATTCCCTAAATGTGTGAAAATTGCTCCTGAGTGGTTCAATGATTAGAACATGGAACATGTTAAGTGATTAAAATTGACCAGTCCTGGCGGACAAATTTGCTTTTGCCATCTCTATTGTTCAGAAACATCTGAAGGCTGATCCTATTTTCTCTCCCTCCCGTTTCCTAATTTTGTTTGTGTAAACGTTTGGGCTCTTCTATCTGCGACAGATTAAGGCATTGCTGGAATCAAGAACCCTCCTAGAAACCTAAGCAAGCAAGGGAAATAGAGCTGCTGACCTGTCAATGTTGCAGTTCTCCACCCATGTTAACCTGTAAATTTATCATATATTACAAAAATACAGAGCTTCTCATTATCATTCCAAGGAAGCAAAACTGTGGGTAACTCTTGTATTCCTGTAATATATAATCTATGGATTCATACTGAGAATAATTTCCTTACTGTAAAACAACGGTGGGTAATTATTTCAGGCTGAAGATCATGTGTCATCTTCTTGACCTCTCAGTCGAGTCTGGAGACATTCTAGTGATACAATGATATTGCAAAAAGGGCAGGGAATGAATGAAAGCTGCTAGCCATTTGTAATGTATTTTGGGGCTGGGGTATTGAAGCTGGGAGTTGAAATAAGGGTATGTCACTTCCAGAGGCATTGTGCTCCCATCCTTAGCCTTATTTCTTGACCTGAAAATTGCGCTGCTACATATCAGTCATTTCACCAATGCATTTCAGAGTTACAGTCACAAAGTTGCAAATGGGGTTTTGGATGACATGCATGTAGCCTACACAGGGCTTATCCCTGCTAACAGACACTGTGAGGGAGCTGTGTGGGCTAGCATTGGGGAGACCACCCTTAGCCTTGGGATCCTGTTGGGCCAGCTGCTCACTCTCAGCCCCACCTACCTGAAAGGGTTGTTTTGCTAGGGAAAACGGTGGGGGAATCCCTTCCAGTTTTAGATATCAAAAACTGTGGGAAATTTTTAATCATAATCCGTGCCTTATGCAGACATTTCCAGTTTAGCAAAAATAAGCTCAGCCCTGGCTGATAAAACAACCACAACCACCGGGTGACCGGATTGCACCATAGCCCACAGCATTGCCTCGTTCCAATAAGGATTTGTTTCCTAGGCTGGATAGAGGTGAGCAAGGCTCTTGCCTGTGAATTGGAAGACAGCGGTTCAGAACTCCAGCCTTTGCCAACAGCCGCATTGCATGGTTGAGTAGAGGCCTGACAAGATGTAATTAAGTCCATGGGAAGAAGATAAACAACCTTGTACAAATAGCTGCGAGCTGGTTTTCAGTGTGCTGCAACAAGGACCCAAAACAACTTTTAAAAAATGGTCAGGCAGTTTGGATGAGCAAAAAGCTTGCATTAAGCAAGGCCTGATTCAACTTTTTCCAACTGGATATTCTCCAGATATGCTGGGTTTCAGTACCTCTGGAGGGACCAAATTGGGAAAGGTTGGATTAGGTTAAATCTTCCCTGGTTGTATTTACTTTTCACAGAAGACGGGTTCATTCTTGAAGATATTGCATTTGGTTTTTGCTTGTTTCAGTTGAGTCCTTTTCAGAGAAACTACCCCATGTGAACAAATGTGTTTCCTTCCAAACCTGTATTGTAATCTCAGAGAAGAGATGTTATAAGCAAACAATTATATACATATGGAGATTTCCTATAGGCCCTTTTCAGATGTTCTAATACAGGGTTTCTCAATCTTGGCAACTTGAAGATGGGTGGACTTCAACTCCCAGAATTCCCCAGCCAGCATGGCTGGCTAGGGAATTCTGGGAGTTGAAGTCCACCCATCTTCAAGTTGCCAAAGTTGAGAAACACTGTTCTGATGAGTGCATGTAGTAAGGAATTAGATTGTGACAGCAAGCTAGGTTGCTGTCCAAGCTGGGTTGGAAATCAACAACAGATATAGGGCAATATTAGTCATGCCCAGCTAGATGGCAGTATCTAGTTGACCTGGGTTGATTTCAAAAAGGGAAGCAGGGTGAGACTTGTTTAAGATTGGAGTAGGATTTAATCAGGAAATCCCAGGAGTGTAGAATAGTCTGAGGAAGTCAAAATCCATCCAAGAAGAAGACAGTGATGAACCACTTTTTTATTGTTGCCAAGAAAACTACATGGATTGTCCATGTAGTCAACAGGAATTGAATTCAGTTCAAGGGAGACTTTACATTTTACGGGGTTACTCATATTATATTGTATAAGAGTAGGAGACATAGACAGATTATTGGAATGTTCACACTTTCCTATGTAGTTTGTTTTATCTTTCCCAACTCTATCTATTGCCTTGTCAGTTCTTATATATTGGTGGAAGTGAGATAGTATGTTCCTTCATAGCTCTATTTAGCACTGTGTACATATGTGTGGTTATACAAAAAAAAAAAAAGCCATAAAGCTTTAGTATAAATCTCTTCACTATCATATGTAAAGACAAGGTCATAAATGAATTGCAATAACTTTGCATTACTTAGATCATCTATAACGAACCTCCATGCGGAGAATAAACAATTCACTGTGCATTTTCCATATGCTTGTTCTATGAAGTGCTGTTTCAAATGGATCTATTGTGTGTGTTTTTAAATTTTGGTTTTCATCATTGGCTGCTTTGGATGCTTTTTGGTAGAAAACCAGGTTTCAAATATTTTAAATGTATGAAGTGTTTTTTTAAAAAAGAAATGCCAATAAATGCCAAACACTCCCCACCTGGTTAACAACTCACCATGCAGTCTTGCTTAATGTAGCTCATGTTGTAAATTACTCCCATATCAAAAATCAGTTTTAGGAATGGTGAACTGGATGCTTGTACATGCTTGTACAGTGATTCAAAGGGTATGTAGGGTGAAAAAACCCTGTTAACGATATACGTTTTGGTGGGTGTTTCTCCCACAGACGAATAAACTGGATTTCAGCTACAGTGTCTTTCATTTTTCCCAAGTGAAAATGTTGAGGAGGTGAGTTTGTTGTCTGCCAAATGTATTCTCCAAAGAATGTGTTAAGCAAAGGGGGTTAGTGGTAGTGATGATAGAATTAAATAACTTCAACTATTGCTTCAAAGTCCTGTATGTTGCTTGAGTTTTTTCACTCAAATTTTCCAATCATGGTCCCAGTACCCAGTAAAAAAACAGTGCCTACCTGAAATATTTTGCAGTAGAAAAGTGAGGGAAAAATCATATTTTTGGAGTCGATGAGCATTGCTTTTTCAGATTCTCATTACTGTTCAAAATCCTTTCAGGAAATTTTAGAAATGGAAGTTGCAGTATTTTGGGTTGCAGGGCAAAATTAAAAATAACATCTATATGGGTGGTAGATTAAGATTCTTCTGTTAACATTCATTATGGGCACTCAATGCTACACTGTAGAATCGATATCCGTGGAAGCTGGATTCTTTATGCCAGAGGTTCATGACATTTTTCATTTTTCAGTGACCATAAGTTGGGAGCTCCAGGATGCCTGTGCCTGATTCAGTTCAAACTAGGTCCATTCTTAGTCAGTCAGATATGTGCCTTTGAATCCAGAAATCAAATGATATTCATCCAAAGAATCTCTCCCCCTCTTTAAAAAAACAAAAAGATTTGCTTGGTCTTCAGAGACAGAGATTTTTGGAAGCACTTCCCCTCGTTCTCCAGCCAGCCCAAGTTTCAGATTTGATGCCCTTTTCTTTTGCTTGGATAAAGAATATCATTCCGATTTTGACTGATCACAAAATACACTCTCTTTCTTTGTATGCCTCTGCGGGATTCTGCAGACAAATTAAAACCATCTGAGGAGGCACAATTATTGTTTCCCTTCAGTTTTTATCTCAAACAAAAGGCCTCTAAACTCTGAAATGCTTTCCAGCTCTCTTCTTTCCAAAGGCAGCCTTGTTTCAATTTTATTTTATTTTTTATCAGTGCCAACAGCTTCCAGTATGCTTGTTTTGTTGGTTCAAGGTGGTGGTTGTTGTTTTAAAGCGAGGGTAGCATCCTGATGAACAATTAATGCTTAACATGTGGGAGGGATTTTCTTTTCCAAATTGAAGATACGTGAAATGGCAGGCAGCACTGAAGATTGCATGGAGTGCATGCTTCCCGGGCATGGAAGTGTGTGTGTGGGGGTGTATGAGTGTGCATATGTGTATATATATGTATGTATGTATATTTTCCATCAAAGTGCAGAAAGGAGAAAAAAAAGTAAGCCCAAGAAATTAACTACATGAAATAAGAAAAGGAAACAGAAATCTCCCTAAATGTAGTTCACACCAACACCATTCATGATTTCTTTCCAGATTTTTGCATTCTTGCAAGCCATCCTAGCTCCCCCCATGTCCATATACTGCTTCATACATTTGCTCTTGTCCTTTAAACTTCTCACCTGTCCCTTCATCAGGATCTCATCTGCTCCATCCAGCCATAACTTTCTTGGTCTTTCCCTTCCTTTCAGCCCTTTCACTCTTTTCTTGCATTTGTTTTGCAATTCAGCCCTCATTCATTCCTTCTCTATCACCAAACTGTTTCCACATATATATTTTTTTACTGATCATTCATTTCTGTCCACAATCATTCAGCATCCGTTCATTTTTGCTTCTCTCTCTTGTTTTACTATACATGCTTCTTAAGTAATCTACTACATTCAGCTTACTTTTCTTTCTCCTGACATAACCCATGCTCGCTTATCATAAAGTAGGTGGAAGCACACTCTTGTTTTTGCTTCTTCTGATGAATTTTTATTACTCACAATAGACCCCCTACTTTTCTATCAACATGGGCATATTTTAAAAATCCTCCATCTATTTCCCCATCTTTAGTGAACATTCTATCAAGGTAAACAAATCCATCTGCTCTAGATTTTTGTCATTTACTAGAAAACCTGTGACCCGCTGGGTCATCGTTTCAGAGATATTTCCTTACCTAAACAGAGAAACAGAATGACTAAGTCACTCTCTCATCCTTCCCTCAGTGCCCACAGCCGTTAAAAGATTTCAAATTTTTGCCTCAATTCCGAAGCAGCCAATTGTCGCTTGCCTGTTGGGCCTTGCAGCCAGCTGATTGGGCCAGAGGGAGGTGGGAAAGAAGTTGGGGATTCCTTCCTTCCTTCCTTCCTTCCTTCCTTCCTTCCTTCCTTCCTTCCTTCCTTCCTTCCTTCCTTCCTTCCTTCCTTCCCACATACAATATAGGCTTGCACCATTTGCCCTCCCCTCATGACCCTCAGGAGAGCCCTGGTGAAGCCTCCTCCTCCTCCTCCTCCTCAGCTGACCAGTGGAACTAACTGCCACTTTGCTGGGGGGAGGTGGAACAAAGGGAGCTGTGGACCATGCAGAAAACTGCATCCCCGCTCCCCATTTTGGCATGTCCCCAAAGGCCCCCTCCCTCAAGGGAGGAAGAGGGCTCACCCATCAACCACTGGTGCCCCCCACCCAGCCCTGCCTCGCCAGCAGGCATCCAAGTTGCTCCCTCACCCTTCTCTCAACACCCACAGCCGTTAAGAGATTTCAGTTTTCTGCCTCGGTTCCTAAGCAGCCAATTGCCACTTGTCTATCAGGCCTTGCCTCCAACCGATTGGGTGCAGGGGGCAGAGGGAGGTGGGAAAGAGGTCAGGGATACACCCATGACAATCATGTGATCTGGGATGACCACGGCAGTGCAGAAGCACAGCAATGCTGAAGGAGCCACAAATTTCCCAAATTTCAATCCCACGGGAGTTAGGGGTCCCAGATTTTGGACACATTCTGTAAGTTAGCCCATTTGAGGTACTTTGGTTCAAAAATTGTTGTCCTATGATGTACCGTTTTGCCCATACCACAGACACAAGAGTGTTAGTAATATATAGGTGTATAATTTGCAATTGTTCACTTCATCATCCCTGTCAAATACACCTTTGATGTTATTATATGCATCCCTTATCCATAAATCCCTGAGTTGGTGTCATGGGAACAGGGCTGCTGTGAGAAGTAGTTTTCTTTAAATTAAAGATTGCTTTATACATCCCAAAGGGATGTATTTTAAGAACATTTGCACTATTTTTCCTCCAGTTTGAGCTAAACCCTGTGCCTACAGAACAGCATTCTCCAAATTCCAAATGTACAGGAATATAGGTCCCAAAATTTCCATCCAGATCAGGAAAGTTGTGATAGTTTATGAAAACAACAAAGATAATGGTATAGTAAAGAGAAACAAATCATGATTGCCTGCCCAATACAGGGATTTTTCCCACTGCTGAATTTAATTGTTCACCCATGCTTGAATGGACAGAAAACTAGCCTGGCATGAAATTTGGTGACCTTATTGCCCGTCCCTCTCCCGTTCTATTGCCTTTGTTCCAGTTGCTGCTTTCATCTGGCTTCCATCCAAAATAATGAGTGGCAAGATTTAACAGATGTTATACTTCTTGATGCCTTCCTCTGACGTGTTGGCAGAAGAGAAAAAATACTACCTGAACACCAAGACAACAAGGAACAACTTACTGTCTCATTTATAGGCTGGGGAGGAGTTAAAGGCAACATCACAGGGACATGGCAGGAAAAAAAATGTTCCTTCAGTATATTTATGCTATGGTGAGGCCCTAGTGAAGACATAGCCCTAGTTAGCATCTGAAATTTGTAATACAGTAGATGAATCCCTGCATAAAAACAGGGATTTAAATTGATTATTGATTGATTACACGCCATCAAGTCAGTGCCAACCCTGAGTGACCAGATTTTTTCCATGACAATCTCTCCTTAACCTGGATTTCGGGTCATACAATGGTGCACCCATCACCACTGTAACATCCACCTTGCTGCTGGTTGTCCTCTTCTTCTCTTCCCTTCTACCTTCTCCAGAAATCTGGGTCTTTGCATAATGTGTCCAAAGCAGAATAATTTGGGCCTGGTCATTTGTATCTTGAGTGAGAACTCTCAGTTGATTTGTTTGATGATCCATTGGTTTGTTTTCTTGGTTGTCCATGATACTCTCAGAAGTCTTCTCCAACACCAACTATTCTTCCTATCTGCATTTAAATTAGAAAATGTTATTTGCAAAAAGTATGTCTTATGAACCAAAATGACAAATTGAAAGCAGTAAGCATTAACCAATTTACCATTTCTAAATAATACCTGTGTGAGCAAAAAGGAGGTCTCTGTGAAGGAGGTTGCTTTCTTCCTTCCCCTGGACGAACTATATTGTTTTAGCACCAGTAGAGCTATGGACAACTTAGCCTTGTCTCACTCATGAACTGGGGATTAAATGAAGGCAACATCATAAGGACATAGCAGAAAAAGATGCTACTAGAACATGCTTCTGCTGGGCTAGGTGCTAGTGGAGAAATGCCCTCGGATGTGGACTCTCACCCCTAATTGTGTATGTCATATTACATTGGTTAAATCTCTGAGGTGCTACAAGGTTCTTGGCTGGTTTTGGTAGGTTAACCATCTACATCTGTGGAATTTGGGAAGTGTCTCTGTTCATTCCACAAATATAATTTTTATTGTAAAAGAAAATAGTGCTTGGTATGCGTATATCAAATTTAAAAATTGAGACATGCTCTGGTAGAGAACCTGATGATGGCTTGCAAAGTCTAGACTATGAACTCAGTACAAGGAATGGTTGTTCTCTGATAGTATAACTTCTTGGAAATTGTATTTTGTTTTTGTAGAAGTTGATAGTAGTGCTGGTTGCACAATGCAGGATCTCAGCTGCATAAGAAAAGCAAACATAAAAGGACAGATCCATTTATAGCAATTGTGGGGACAGACGTATTACAATCAGTGGAGGTTATCATAATCATAAGTAACTTTCCCCCATTGATTTCACACAATTTAAAGCCTAATTTCAATTGTTTTCTATATTCCAATAGTGAAGAGATTTATAGAGGGATATTTGTGTTTGGAAATGGAGTTTTAGCTCACTGTTTAAGTCCATCTCTCCCAATAAGGCATTATCCAGATGTTTGGAGCCTCAGCTCCCAAAATTCCCAGACATTAAATGTGCTGTATGGGACTTATATTCTGAACATATCTAAAGGCCAAGAGGTTGGGGAAAACTCAAATAAGCATTTTACATAATTTATTTATATATTAATTATGAAATATATAACATTTACAGAGAATAAAAGGGTTAAGAAAGTATTCCACATGCAGGGACTCTGCAGAAGTTTGCTGCTTTAGTCAAAATGCCTAAAACAGCATCATGTTGTTGCACCACAAGTTCCCCCCCTTTGGTATCTGTGTGTGATGTTGCAATGCACGTTTGAAAAAGGCAAGTGTTGTAATCACAATGGCACAGTGTTGCTCTCAGGACTCTGTCCCCTTTGTGCCCTCCCCAGTGGGTGATGCTGTACACATGATCACTTATATCACTTAAATATTTTAAAAAGTATAAATGAAGTTATAAAACCCAAACCAAAATGGTGGAAATTCACTCCCTGAACTCTAGGCTGGCCTAACTGAGAAGCCAACTGGGTTCAAGATATTGTTCTCTTATTCTGCTCCACCCCCACCCTCAAATTGCACTCCCCCCCACCCCACACCATGGTGGGGAATTCCACCACTGGCATAACACACATGAAGCTTTGAGGAAGGAACTGCATCCAAGTCTTCTTCTTGACATTGCTCTAGGCCACATGAGACTATTTTCTGTACATTAGTGCCAGTCAGAGAATGTTGTTGTTGTTACCAGTTCCTATTCAGTCTGATAAAAGGGAACGTCCCTTTGAAATTCTTTCAAAGGAGAAGATGATTTAGGAGAACGTATCCTGGGTGGAGTATGGAGCTTGTGCACTGACTTATTGCATTTCCACACAAGTCTTTATGGCAGTTTCTGGAATCAGCTCCAGGCTGATCCTTCTTTGCTCATACAGGTGTCCTTGCATGAGAAAATAAGATTAAGCACAGGGAGGTGCCCAGCATCAAATGAAATTGTTGCTGAGCAACCCACTGCATGTTGGGTCCTACCAGGCAAAGAATTCTTATTGCTATGAGCCCAAAGTCTTTTCCTCTCCAACAGAATTTCTCTGGAAAAGAAAAATGACAGATGAGGGGGGTCTGATTGCACAATAAAAACCCCTTGAAGACAGATGAAGACAAAAATCCAAAATCAAACCACCCAAAAACTCCTAATTACTTTAAGGTCCAACATGAGTGCTCTCTCTCAACGGCATCCAGCATAATAATTTTTCCTTCCTCCCAACTCCTGTTTGCAATTACGATAGTCATTGTGAAATGTATAATTACTCCATTTCCCTGCACAACAATAAGAAGATATTGAAATATAGATTTTGGAAGTAAGCTGGTTTAAATTAAGAGAAAGGGTGGCGGGAAATTAATCCCATCATCCTGCTTTGTTTCTAACAGGCATGTCCTCAGGACAAGTTTGATGTTGATGCAATCTGTGGTATTGACAAAAGCCAATGAAATGGAAAGGTTTGCTACTTGAAGGGCGGCTTGATTAGACCTCTTATGTGTTTAATGAGGCTCATTAGACTGACATTTAAACATATGTATCCCCTTTGCATCTACTGGTTATTTGCCATCAGTATCCAGAAAGTGTAGCTGATGCAGAGTCCTTCAGTGTCAATAGGGACATAATGCTTGTAAGCAAAAACCTTTAACTTTTCTGATTGATCAAGACCGTCGTTGAAATTAAGTTGACTTGAACATTCCAAATTAATTTCCATCACATATATTTTCACTTTTTGGAAAGCCAAAGCAATCTATCCTGAGATCAAAAAATCTCATATTTCCTATACTGGCCAGGAATCAGGGCTGATAGAGAAGGAGGGAAGAGCAATCCAAGTAGCTTGGACTTAGGAGCTGGAATAGTTTAACAAACTTAAAGAAAAATCTTTAAGCATCTGCAGGACAAAGTTGCTCGGATTCATTCCAAGTTAGACTCCGAGCGTGGGGAAGGATCTGGGGAGATTCCGGGGGACCGTTCTTACCCAGTTATTTGGGAACAGTTTGATCCTGTTGCTCCTGAGGAAGTGGACAGGATCCTGGGGATTGTGAATCCTGGGGATTTGCCATCTTGACCCATGCCCCTCCTGGTTGGTGAAAGCAGCTCAGGAGGTGACATGTGGTTGGATCCAGGTGATGGTTACTACATAATTGCATGAGGGAGTGTTTCCAGCTGCCTTTAAGGAGGCATTGGTGCACCCTCTCCTCAAGAAACCCTCCCTGGATCCTACTGTACTGGACAATTTTCGTCCAGTCTCCCACCTCCCCTTTTTGGGGAAGGTGGTTGAGAAAGTGGTGGCATCACAGCTCCAAAGGGTTCTGGAGGAAATGTATTATCTGGATCCCTTCCAGTCAGGCGTCAGGCCTGGTTATGGAATGGAAACGGCATTGGTCACAGGTATGGATGATCTCTGGTGCAGCGGGATGGTGGAAGTGAGACCATCCTTGCTCTCCTTGATCTCTCAGCGGCTTTCGATACCGTCAACCGTGGTATCCTGTTGGGACAACTCAGGGAATTGAGGGTGGGCAGCCCAGTATTGTGCTGGTTCACCTCCTTTCTTCAGGGCTGATCCCAATCAGTGGTGACAGGGAGCAAGAGGTCCCATCCTTGGCCCCTCCTTTGTGGGGTGCCACAGGGTTTGGTTCTCTCTCTGCTCCTTTTCAACATCTACATGAAACCGCTGGGTGAGATCATCCGTCATCATGGGATGAGGTATCATCAGTATGCTGATGATAGGCAATTATACATCTCCATCTCAGGTGAAGTAAGTGATACCATTTCGCCCTTTCGCGGTGCCTGGAGGCTGTAAGGGTCTGGATGGGGAACAACAGGCTCCAGCTGAACCCTGGTAAGACGGAGTGGCTGTGGGTTAATGGCTCCTCTGTATCTGGGACTTTGTCATCTTTGGTGCTCGATGGGGTGGCACTACCCCAGAGAGACCCAGTGCATAATCTGGGGGTCCTCCTAGACTCACGGCTCCTGCTTGAAGAGCAGGTGGCAGCCGTGGCTGGGAGGGCCTTTGCACAGCTTCGGGTTGTGCATCAGTTATGCCCTTTCCTGGATCGGGATGCCCTTCGAACAGTCACTCATGCCCTTGTTATCTCCCAGATAGACTACTGCAATGCGCTCTACATGGGGCTACCCTTGAAGGGTATCCGGAAGCTACAGCTGGTCCAGAATGCAGCTGCGCGGGCTATTTCTGGAGCCCCAAGGAGGGTCCATGTAACACCACTGCTCGGCGAGCTGCATTGGTTACCAGTCTGCTTCTGGGTCCAATTTAAGGTGTTGGTTATCACCTTTAAAGCCCTACATGGCATGGGACCAGGTTACCTAAGGGACCGCCTCTCCCCTATGTCTTCAACACGTCCCACCCAATTGCACAGAGAGGGCATGCTTTGGACCCCCTCAGTAAAACAACTCCATCTAGGGGGTCCAGAAGGTGGGCCTTCTCTGCAGTAGCCCCCGCTCTTTGGAACATTCTGCCCCCGGAGGTGCGATTGGCTCCCTCACTCCGGGCCTTCCGAAGGTCTTTGAAGACCTGGTTCTGCCACTTGGCCTGGGGTGGGGAGGGAATACTTCAAGCGTGGGGATGGCTAGCCCCATAGAGGCCTGCTGTCTTCAGCCCCAGATTCTTCATCCTCTTGGACTCTCCTTTCCCTTTTTTAGTAGTGTTTTTAAATTGATGTTTTATGTATTTATATATATTTATGGTTTTAATGTTTTGTGTGAGTCGCCCAGAGTCCCCCACTGGGGACTCTGGGCGAAATAAATAAAACAAACAAACAAACAAACAAACTGACTGGTTCCTTGTCCACTTGGTTAATAGGTGCTGGCCATTTGCCATGATGGTTCTCAGTGACTCAGTGACCCTTACTGTGTGATCCCAGTGCTACAGAATGGCAGCTGTGCCCTTGCTAAAGACCCCAGTCTGAGGTCCTTAGTAAAAGATTTGAGAATCATGTTAAGTTGATGTAAACTTCATCCTCAAAGGGAGCCACATTGCCCCATCTCAGCTGAGTTAGATATGCCTCTAAAGATGCAGAACTCCACATGGCAACCCTGTGTTGAATTTCCCTGAATTATCTTGCATCACTGCCTTGTGACCATACGCAGCCATGCAATCCACAATGTACTACTATTTTGGAAACAGTTATCCTTCCCAATGGGGCTGAAGGTTTAAGGGCCTAAACTAATGAAGCAGGAACCAAAGACTCTCAGGTCAGACAGAAGTGTTAAATAAATGTGGAAGACATATTTATTTCTTTAATTCAATTGATATGGATACCCACCTCAAACAAGTGACTCTGGGTAGCTAACAATAATTTTAAAAAAGCAGAAAACACAAAAAACAACAAAAATAAATAGGCAACTGGCAGCCAAGATAAAAAACAACAGAAACAATAATCACTACAACCATTTCAATATAATCATTTCACAGGCTCCAGCCAACACTCCAACCTCCATGCCTGGGAACATAAGCACATTTTCAGGGCCTTGAGAAAGCCTAATAAGGTCAAGACGAATCTGATCTTTGGGGGGATGGTGTGCCATATGGGAGGCCCTGCAGCACAAAAGGCTTTCTTCTTGGATCCCACCAGATGGCACTCTTTAACGGATGGGGCCTCTCCTGCTGAATTTGATGGGATGGGTAGAGACAACTGGGGAGAGGTAATATGTTAGACAGATATGTCTAACTTACACATCCAGGAAAAGAAGTGGAGCTAGTCTGGAATTCTCAGCCTTCCCAGGTAGATCAGACCAGAAACACGAGCAGATGAACTAATTCTACTTTATTATAAGGCTATATTAATAGAATCTTGCAAGTCAGAAAGTTCAAATCTCCGGCTGTCTCTTTTACCACCTGATAAGTTTCTAAGTTTCTTTCTCTTTCCGTTATGCAGCTGCAGGCTATGCCCTCTCTTATCTGATCGTTCCTGAGGCAGCATCTCTCCCCCCCATTTCCCAAGGTCATTCCACACCATTACAGGAATGGAGTGACATAGAAAATTTAGTAGTAAAATAAGAACAGCTAAAAAAGTCAATTGAAAGGGTGGGAAGCATAGATAGATAGATAGATAGATAGATAGATAGATAGATAGATAGATAGATAGATAGATAGATACAAGGGGGGACCCAAAAAAACCCGGAATTATCTTCTGGAGGGCGGGGCCCTCATAGTACAGGCTTCCCCCACTAGGTGAGTGTTCTAGGAACCCATCTGCATCGGTGTACCGGCTGGGTTATTGTGAGAGGCTGCGTTCGACTTCACTGAGTTTTTTTTTAGAGACTCTTTCAATGTGTTTGCCTATTTCTTGATGGGTGATTCGTGCCTCGCTTGCTCACGCCTGAACAAAGAGACAATCGCTTGACTGTGTGCCGTGCTTTGAAGAAGCAGCTGGAGGCTGACCCTGATATTTTTTCGAAAGTCATAATCAGAAATGAATCTTGGCGGTACACCTACAACCCCGAAACGAAACAGCAATTCAGCCAATGGAAAACTGCCACATCCCCATGATCCAAAAAAGCACAAGTAAAGTCGAACATGAAAACAATGGTCATCCGCTTCTTTGATGTGAGAGGGATTGCGTGCTCAGAATTTGTTCCTCCAGGTGAAACCGTCGACCAAAGTTTTTATCTGGAAGCTTTGAGAAGGTTGCGTCATGATTTGTGGAAGAAAAGTCCTGAGTTGTGGCAAGTAGGTGACTGGTTCTTCCACCATGACAACGCATCTGCAACACCACGCTGAGTGTTCAGCAGTTTTTGACCAAAAACAGCATGACCCGTGTGCCCCACCTTCCCTATTCACCTGATCTCGCCCCCTGTGACTTCTTCTTGTTTCCCCAGATGAAAAAAGTCCTCAAAGGGAAAGGTTTTGCTGATGTGGAGGAGGTGAAACAAAAAATGGCAGAAGCACTAAAAGGTATCAAAATCGAGTTCAAAACCTGTTTTGAGCAGTGGAAGAAAGTCTCTACAGGTGTACTGCATCAAACAGGGAGTACTTTGAAGGTGACTGAAGTTTGAACATGTAAAAATAAATACACAATTTTTTATAAATAAATTCTGGGTTTCTTTGGGTCCCCCTCATACTTAAACCCTGGGTGTGGCACATACATAGGGCTAGATTCCTGTGTTCTGCAGTAGCTTCAGCCTCTGCACACATACAACTTCTTTCTTGTCTACAAAAAATCCATTTACCCATCCATAATAGACCTGTGAAGATTGTTCTGTTATTGAATATGAGGTTGAATTTCTGTGCATCTAATATTTGTCACCAGGTTTGGTGTGACATCTGACTACTTCGTCCAGCCCTGCTTAACCTTTTGAATAAATAGTCCTCAAAAACTCCGAATCAGTTTATCTCAAAGGCCATTAACTCCATCCTCATCAGACACCTATGAGCACTAAGACAGAACTTACTATTCATTGCAGATTGCTCCTGGTGGAAAGGAGGCAACATAATGATGGACTTTCTCTTCACTGAAACCCTGTCTCTAGGCCATTGCTGGGGAATTCTGGGAGTTGAAGTCCAGACATCTTAAATTTGCTGAGGTTGAAAAACACTGCTCTAGGCTGTATGCCAGCACCCATTATTAATGTGCTTTAGATGCTTCCTGGTGCTAGCATACTGCTTTTATTTTACAGCAATGGTTTTGTATTATTCTTTGTAAACATCTTTGGGAGTCATGGTATGTAAAGACGTAGTACCTATCTTTCTAATGAGTATATTTGCTGCTCATCGTGAGGAACAGAATAAAATCTGGGTTCCCAGGAGTGACAGCATCCTTTTATCATGTCTGTTAGTACTGATATCGCTCCTTTTTTCCAGAAGCTCAGGGTGGCATATATAGCTCTCCCTCCTGTTATTTCCACAAGAACAATGTTGTGAGTTAAGCTGGGCTGAGAATGATTATCTGCTTCAAAGTCACCTGCTAAGCTTGAAGATGTAAAGGGCTGTGGGAGACAGGAGGAAGCCCTGTAGCTTAGACAATGCTCTGATAAGAGAAATCAGAGTCCAAAGGAGGGATGGGGTGGAGAAAGCACCTCAGAAAGGACCCTCCCTAGTTCTCTGGAACATAAATGCAGGGGGGGAGGGAAGGGCTTTCAGACTTGCAAGGTTCTGTTACTGTAATCTTACAATAAAGGAAGTATTAGTACTCATGGTTTTAGTTTCCTGTCTAGACTACTCAAAGGGCTGACAGAACCTGGGTCTACTTGGTCCTACTCCAACATCCTAACTCAAGGAATGCTACCTGTGGGTGCCATGATCCTGACATTCCTCCAGATGTTTGCCATGGGACCCCCAAATTAAATTAAAGTTCTTCAGAAAATAATAGCTGGTGTTTCAAGTGGCAGCAGTTTGTGAGGGCACCTGTACCACTGCATAAAACTATGTGATGGAGTGTGTAGCACCCAAAAAATCTGCAGACATCATCTCTGATCTATTATACAAGTTGGTTCTGTTCAGCGGCACACTTATCCACAGTGAAATGAACTGTGCGTCTCTCTCCCTCTCCCTCAATGTCATAGACTTCATCCTATTTTCTGTGTTCACACAACCTGCAGCCATAAACTCTGCTAATGGACAAGATATGCCCAACACAGCAGGCAAAAACATGATTGGGAAGCTTGCAGTTGACTTGTTGTGTAAAGAAAGCCAGCAGTTCTGAGCAGTGTAAAATATAGTTTTTATGGCTTATGCAGGACCATTTCTTAGCCCTAACACAAAAACAGTCTTTCTCTTGCTTTGACTGCTGCTTCTTGAACTGGGACAAGATGATCACATTCTGAGAGCCTTTTGGTTTCTTTAATATATAATTGTGGGTCTTATTTGAATATATACTTGAGTAAACAACAGTTTCTGTTAGATATGTTACACCCCTTTGTGTGTTTATGCCATTAAATGACCTTGGAAACATAAATGGAGTTACCCTGTTGTAACATCCCTTCATTTGGCAAACAGAGTATAGCATCAGCTACCATAAGACTTGCTGATTTTGTAAAAGGCAGCAATAAAATCTATTTTATATATTGAAATAAAATGTTTATAATTCCTATAATTGAAATTGAAGGGAAATAATGGTACATCATGTGTTGGAAAGAACTTAACAGCAAACTTTTCTTTACCAAATTCTCTGAAAAATCTTCAAGCTCCTTGAGATAGATACAACTGAATATGAAAACCCTTGTTTCCTTCTGACCTGCTTTTTGGATCCTTGAAATGACAAACCACTACCTCCTATGGCCTGAAAATTTGGGATGAAGTTGAATCCAAGTATTGCAAAATACTCTAAAGCTGTTTGAACTTAGCTGTGCTACTGGTATATAACTTTGCACCAGAAAGCATTGCTGCTGGAAACTGCAGTGAGACAGACGTGCCATTGCCAACCTCAGTTAACATACATGTGATATAACAGTTGTAGATGTCTATAAGTCCTGTAAGAAGATACCTGTACCAAAATTCTCTTTGCTTCTTTTGGCATCCTTTTAATATTTCTCCACCTCAGCAACTTTAAGATCTGTGGACTTCAATTCCCAGAATTCCCCAGCCAACTTGCTAGCTGGAGAATTCTGGGAGTTGAAGTCCATACATCTTAAAGTTGCTGAGATTGAGAAAAACTGGTTTAGATAAAAGTAGACATATCACATATGAGCTGCAAAAATATAAACCACTAGATGACAGCAAAGAGTTTTTTCTATCTCTTTGCTACCATCTAGTGGTCATATAAAGTCTTCCTAAAGTCTTTCATCAATATAATTGATCACATTTATGAATATGGGCTGTGTTTACATTGCACTCTTAAGCAAGTCAGGGTTACTGTGTTGTATCAGTATGTTAATTCAGTCAATGGTAGGGTTAAGGAAAGGAAAATTTAATGCAAAATAGATTCAGGCCTGTGTGCCTTCCCTCAATATCCTGTTCCTGTGAACACAGCAACTCTCCTTCATTTCCACAGGGCCAAAAGTGGGTCAAGTAAAAAAAAAAAGGGGGAGGGCCTATAATGCAGCTTGGAAAGTTCCTCTCTTCATTATAGAATTCACTGCCAAAGTCATAATAATGCCTTCAAATTTCTTTCTTCTTAACCTCAATGCTTCTCCTGCACTTACAGACAAGATGTCCCTCCAAAGGTTCCTCCTCATGTATAGATGTTTGTAAGAGCAAGCAAGGGTATGTGTGTGTGCAAATGATGAAAGGTTTTGTCATTTTCATGAATGTTCAGCTTGCTAGGGACACCATATTCTTATGAGTTCAAGTGTTTCAGTGGGCAGTAAAGCTTCAGGCCAAATTAAAGGAAGGGATTGGTGAATGTCCTCAGCTTTGCTTATCTCTCCTACTAAGCACTGCCTTCTAGTAGGAAAAGAGCCACTAACCCACTCTCTTTAATGTGTAGCGGGGGGGGGGGGCATGGATACACAATTACTTAGAAAGGTGGGCTTAGCTACCTAGCAAGTTGCACAATTAACAGCTTGCAGATGCAAAGGAGTGCTTAGAGCAGTGTTTCTCAACCTTAGCAACTTTAAGGTGAGTGGACTTCAACTCCCAGAATTCCCCACCCAGCATGGCTGGCTGGGGAATTCAAGGAATTGAAGTCCATTAGTCATAAAGTTGCTGAAGTTGAGAAATGCTGGCTTAGAGGAAAGCAAGAGGGTGCCTCTGATGTTCCATCAACCCCTTCTTTATGCCTGTGGCCTTTTTATCAGTCTGTTTCTGAACAGAGCGTAGTACTCTTCAGAATAAATAAACCATGTTCAGAGTAACTTAGCTGAAGGGCACAGGGTTCATGAGGAGTGTTGGGTGAGTTTCCTCCTGCTCTACTCCCCTTGCATTATCAATCAGCTGTGCCATTTCTTTCCAATGTTGTAGTGACTTCCTTACTTCTGTTCCTTTTCTACAGCTGTGGAGAACAGTTCCATAGAAGCCAAGGCAAGGTTTTGGTTCTGAAATCTGCTCTATTTCATCCTATGATGCTTTACCTCAGCCCCACCCACTCCCAACTAACCCTGGTTGCCAGAACAGGGATATAGTGGTGGTGGGAGGAGGAGGACACGATGCTGAGCCTTGTTCTGGTATCTCAGAAGGTGACGCTCTGGTTGCTAGTACTCTCTTCTGTAAGCCTCAATCTACAGTGAAATATCCAGGTGTCTACAGAGAAGTAAATTCATACAACCAGTCAAGTGAAGAGTAGATTAAAAAGGCTCCAAGATGGTTTCTTTTGACTTCTTGAAGAGCATAGTGGCAGACCACTGGTATCCCACTGACCTCCCTTCTTCAATGCCATGTGAAGGCAAGCCCATGAGTGAACCTGGACTTGTCAAATAAAGCAATTATGTACTTATATAATCCCTCTACCTTTATTCTATTTTCTATTCTTTACAATGTTCACTACTTAGGTTATGGTCTTAGTATTATAAACTTTTATATACAGATCTTATTCTGTTAAGGTTTTAATACTGTGTTGGTAATGCTAGCCTTTCTTTTATATCTCATAAGTTCCACTGTTATTATTGCAATAATGCTAATTCTTATTTTTACTGCTCCACTACCAAAATAACAATTTGGAATTGGAGATGAAGCAACTTCACTGAAGGTTCTGACTCATCTTCAAAAACAGTTCCACCTAGAATGCATTGCAGTAAACTAATTGCCTAATGATCAGAACATGAGTTTCTGTTGCAAAGACTTCCTGATCCAGGTAGACCTGTAACCAACATACCAACTGTAGTTGAGCAAAGACCTGCTAGCCCATGGCTTCCACTGCTATTCTAGCAAGAGCCATAAATCCAGGAGAATGCACAAGTCACAGAGCAGCTCCTTCAGGGGGAATATGACACCATCTAAAGCAACTGCCAGAGCTGATATTTGTGGAAACCCAGGATCTTTATGTGCAAACAGGAGCTCCATCTTGGTAGGATTTAATATGAGCCTGTTTCTCCCGATCCAGTCCTTTATCTGCAGTTTGACCAGAACATGATCTGACAGATGTCAGTGTTTTCCATATCCAGATCACATCTCATCTGTTCTGAAGAAAAATCAGATCAATGTCCATCAACAAAACCTAAATCAGAACAGCCAGTCCAAAAAATCAGGGCTGCACAACACAATGGAAAGAAAAGGTAATATCGCACCCATCACCCCCTGCCCCATGATGATTACACATGGAAAAACCCAGATATTCTGAAACCTCATACTTGCAAGGAGCATTTGCCCAACTGTTTAGCTCTGAATCCATAACTTAGAGAGCAAGGAACAAATGTGTGGCACACAGTTCACCCAGCAGAAGTTTGGAACTGTACTAGAACCTAAAGGGCATTTGAGGATCCTGCCATGTTTCACTACATCTTTCAATTAGATTTCTGGTAAAAAAAAAAAAAGGACATTAAGCAAGGCTAAAGATTGATGATCATTTTTTCATGCAGAGATGTTCCAGGACCCCTGCATGGCAAAATAAATATAGTCCCCTTTTGTCCTTACAACCGCAACCACAAGTGAGTTTTTTTGTAAGGAAATACAGTTTGAAAGTCAAACCACATGGCTAATCCTAATTTCCTCCCCCTGCTTTTTTTTCTTTTTGTGAGGAAAGTCAGTTATAATATACCCACTGTTTCCTTGGGACAGGGCAGCTGTGTTGAACCAGAAAGTGCTTTAGAGAGACGTGAAACAAAGCACCAGCAAAAGGAAGGATTTCCACAACTAATTTCTCTTGCATTTTTGAAAAGAATCCTCTGCAGAAGAGATGCCTTCTTTTCTTGTTGGAGATTTCTTTTAGTTTGATTATAAGAAAAAAAAAGTTGGTGGGGAAGAGAGAAGATACAATGGCCAGATGTTTGGAGCGCCACATCCTCACCATTGTTACACCTGGCAAACAGTTTGGAGTCCCTGTCCAGTAACTGAAGCTTAACAAGCATGTCAAAGAAAAGAGTGTGCTGTAGGTTGCATACGATTTTTTTTTTTCTTCAGAGAAGCCGCCAAAAACTAGGGAGCCTTCTGCTTGGCACTCAGTTGCTGGTGACTTGTCCAATTGAGACCAGAGGTAATTGGTAGTAGTGAATGAGAAAGAGGGAGGAGGAGAAAGCTAAACGAATCAGGACTAAGAGAAACCTAAAAAATAAAAAATAAAAAGCCGGGCAGTGGGAGGGGAAGCACAGGCAGATGGAAATAATGAACTTGCTGAGTAGTTGTATAGAGAGTGTCATGGAGATATACAGCAAAGAGTACAATCATTTTTAAAATGGGATAAAATGAGTGGATGGGATGGGATGCAATATTCCAGGAACAATGCATTTTTTGACTTACTTCAAAGGAGGAAGATGGCACCACCAGCTAGAGCAGTGTTTTTCAAACTTGGCAACTTTAAGATGTGTGGACTTCAAAAAACACCGAGCTAGAACATTGGGATAATTCACCCAAGTCTTGCTCTGGCAAGGTGATGACGAGGTTTTCAAGTGTTCTTGTTGCCACAAGAAGTCTCTTGGTTGCTTCTCTTCCCCCCCCCCCCCCCCATTGCAAGATTGTTTGCATTTGTAATTTAAACTTGCATTTCAGCTGATTGAAAATCAGTATACTTTCCAGACTGGATCTTTGCAATCGGGAGTAAGTTTCATTTAGGTTTAATACAGCTTATTCCCAGGCAGGTATGCAGAGGACTGTGCCCACTCACTGCAAACTTTGGACACTCCAGGCTGCCCTTGCTGCTGCACTCTGACTTCTTAGTCAGTCTACCAATGGGAGGGCACAAAAACCAAAAACCATCCAACACCCCAAACACCCCCTCATTTTACCTTCCCCACATTTGCTTTTCCTTCACAAGGCACAATACTCTTATTCCCAAAGCGGTATTTTCTTCAATGTATCTTGGTGTGTCTTCTGGAATATTCACACACTTGGCATGAAGTGTCCTTAAACGTGCATCTGAGTGAGAGCTGGACTAAAGAATTAAGTCTACAGCACCCAGACAACCTTGGCCGATCTTGAAAAAGTCTTGGAGAACGTCTATTGGTCTACATGAAAACTACACAAAACGACTGTATGTAGTTTGTCTTTCATTTATTTGGGCATTTGGGCATTTCCCAAAGCCTCTCAGAAGCTCCTTGGAAGAATAACTACAGAAAGCTTGTTTCCTCAATTTTTGTCAGAAAGAGCTACACTCCAATGGCCAGCAGATCCATGACAGTAGAGGTGAGGAGAAGGCTATACCATCTTCTGCCAGCACCTAGAAGCCAAGCAGGGCATCTTAGAATCATAAAATCACAGAAAGAAAGAATTGGAAAGGACCTAGTCCAACCTGTTGCCCAGGCTGGAATCCACTACTATAACATCCCTGACAGATCCAGCCTCTGTCGAAATGCATCCAGCAAAGGCAAGCAAAGCCTCCCAAAGCAGACTATTCTACTTGTGAACAGTTCTTGCCATTAGGGTTTTTTACCCTGATGTTCAACCTAAATTTCCTTGTAATTTAAGCCCCCTGTTTCTTGTTCTCTGTTCTGGAACAAGGTGAAGAACTCTGTCTGCCTTCTATATGACAGCCCTTCAGATAAGTCCTGTCTCCTTCCACTCTTTTGTTCACCAGGCTGAACATATCCAACATTTCTAACTATTCGTCCTAAGTGTTTTCCTTCCAGGCCCCATTTCCTCACATCTTCTCTTAATTCAGTTGCAAACGTTGATGACTGTATTGCAGCAAAGCATTTTAGATCATTCTTTGTCTGAAAAATAGGGTATTAGCACATCAAGCAAATTCTGCATAGGATGCTAGCTGCGTGCATTTAAAGGTCAGTCTACTGATTTTGATTGAACTTACAAATAAGTAAATTCAAGGCCTTTCCCTGCTCGTACCTAACCATGGTACAAACATCCTCTGGCAAACCTTTGTTGTTGTTGTTGCTGTGTCCCAATAATGTTGTCTTCATCTTGTCCACACTCACAAGTGAGACAAGCTTGTCAGCATCAGTATTAAATTAACATTTCCACAAGGAGTGTCCACAGGTCCAGGACTATGTGATTGAAGTCCCACCCTTTTTGTATGTATGCTGATGCTGCATGCACATGCAAAAGGGCAGGGCTTTGATTGCACAATTGCAACCATCATCGTGACTTTTTTGACCTCCCCATCCTTCAGATACCACTGTTTTCCACTTTGTTCCAACATGATCCAAACGCAGCCTCAGGAAATATAAAATCTGTCATACTTTGTCACTCATTACCTTAGAGAGAAGTGTCAGCCCTTTGAGGTAGGTCAGGTCAAGGAACAAACACCACAAGAAATACTACAACTCTACTTGATTGACCTAGGTTATAATAACAGAATCTTGAAAGCCTGATAGTGCTTCCCTTTTCTCCCCTTGCATACCAAGGAGAGTCAAGGCGGGGTAATCTTGAGTTTCTTTCTCACGCTTTCCTGCTTTCTCGGGATAAGCTCATATTTTACTAACAGTTGCTGCATATTTTCTCCGGCATCATCTGTGTACTCCTCTACGGAGCCTTGAAACAGATGCAATAGAGGCAGGACAGGGAACAGTAAATTTCATACTGATATAATTTCTAGCAACTGAAAGGTGAGTGCAGAGCACTCCAACTCCACCAGGGAGAAAGGTCCATAGAATTACAACCACCGGAGGCTAGTGTTAAAACAAATGGGCTGAAAACTGGAGATGTGATATGCAACAGAAAGGAACCTTGATCTAGTCAACTGCAATAAAAAGTGATAGAAGCTTATATTTTGGTGAAAGAACAGGGTACAAATCAAGCTGATAAATCAATTAATATGAACCCTGCAGCAACACAACAGTGCATATTCTACAGTGTACCTACTGAATTACCTAGGTTATTTAAGTTCCTTCCCATTTCGAGCCTTGTACGGAATTACTAACCTGAAGTACTGTCTGAATTCAGCAGGGAAACAAACAAATTTCAAGAAAAACAATAAGTTAATGTGACTGTTTGAGGTCCTTCTGAACAAACAAGTGCTTGTATTATCTTAGAAAACTGTACATTTATAACATTATGTACCCAGAAGTATAGGCATCTGGACTTGGCACATCCTGTTGCTTCAAGTGCCTCCCAGTTAAGAGGGGTGTGTGCAGGGTGGTATGGGAGGGTGTATTTCAGAAACAAAACCAGATTTCTTAGAGGTGAAATGTTCACGGCTATGGAACAGTATGTCCTGGTAGCCATTGGATGTCGCTTACAAATTCAGGCCACCCGTATAATAGTTCATTTAAGTAGAAATGTTTGGTTCCTATTTCATGTTCTTCTAAAACTGCATTGGCTAAGACTTTTCTCCCTTGACCTTTCTTATTTTATTTACATATCATTATTTCATCAGCTATATGCCTCAAACCTGTTGCCAACATTTTCCCCCTCCTTCTCTTGTTTATTGGACCGTTGAACCTGGGTAAATAAAGGCAAAACGCCAACCCATCTGGTTATGATAAACAGTCTACTAAAGCAGAGAAAGATCAAGAAGTCATATGGGTATAGAATAATATGGAACTTATATATACATTTCTCCACCACCGTAGAATGTCCGTGTCTTTTTTTTTCCTCTTTCTGATATGTATATATATATTCTGGAAGTCGATGGAATGGGGTCATACTCAAGCTAGATCAATTTGAAGGTCATGGCTTCAATTTGTTCTAAGACGCTCTTCCCAAGCCTAGCATCCTTCAGAAATGTTGGGTTATGTACATCTGCTGAGCATGCTGGTTGGGAATTATAGAGTCTGATGTATCTGAAAGACACCTTCAGGTGGGGTGGGGGTGGGGGAAATGTTCTAAATGTTGGTGTTCTGTAGATTTTTCTACTTTTGAGAATAAATTAGTCATAACGAATGCCTTTCGAATATGTATTGTTCGTGCCCTTGAAAACCACTCAGAAGCTACAACTGGTCCACAAGGCAGTGGTGCGGGCAGTGATGGGCATGCCTCAGTGTGCCCATGTAACGCCTCTGCTTTATGAGCTGCACTGGTTGCCAATTTGCTTCCAGGTATGATTCAAGGTGTTGGTTGTTACCTATAAAGCCCTTTATGGCACAGGGCCTGATTACCTGAAAGACCGTCTGTCTTCCAGAGTATCTGCCTGACTGATTTCATCCTGCAAGTATGGTGCACTCCAGGTCCCTTCAATTAAACAATACCATCTATTGGGATCCCAGAAGTGTGCCTTCTCTGTAACAGTGCATGCCATTTGGAATGAGATCTCTCCCCAGATCCAGAAGGCTCCCACCTTGCTGTTTTTTAGAACGAACTAGCTGTTCACCCAGGCCTTTGGCAATGAAGAATGAGGACCCTTTGCTTTCTCCTTGCCCAGTCTGTCATTCTTGCCATTGTTATTTATATTATTATGGTTGGTCGCACAGTCAGCCAGATGTTTAGACTGGATTTGGCATTTTATCCACCTATCGAGTCCTTCCCAAGGACCTGGGATAGGCAGATGTTGTTGTTTGATGGCATTAAAGGTACGGTCGCAGGATATAAGCTGTTCCAAGTAAAGCTGCCTTTTGCAATTGACTGATGGAGATTTTGTCAATGCCGATGGTGTTCAAGTGGTGCTCCAGATGTTTTGGGATTGCTCCTAAGGCACCTATTATTGGTACAATCTTTGCTTTCTTTTGCCATAGTTGTTTTACTTCTATTTGCAGGTCTTTATATTTTGTGATTTTCTCCGGTTCTTTCTCTTCTCTTCTGCTGTCTCCAAGTATAGCAATGTCCACTCTCCAGACTTTTTTGTCTTTCTTTTCAACAGTTGTTAAGTCTGGGTGTTGTGTGGCAGGTGCTTTTCTGTTTGAATTCTGAAGTCCCAGAGCACTTTAGCTTCTTCATTTTCTATGACTTTGTCTGTTTTGTGGTCCTACCACTTTTTGCTTGCAGGCAGATGGTATTCCTTGCAGATATTCCAATGCACGATTGTTGCTACTTTGTCATGCCGTTGTTTGTAGTCAGTTTGTGAGATATTCTTGCAGCAGCTAACTAGGTGGTCCACTGTTTCTTCAGCTTCCTTGCAGAGGGAGCATTTGCTGTCTGTTGCTGTCTTCTCAGTTCTGGCTTTATATGCATTTGTTCTTAAGGCTTGGTCTTGTGTAGCCAGAATTAGCTCCTCTGTCTCTTTCTTCAGCTTGCCTGCTCTTAGCCATTGCCAGGTCTTTGCCTGCTAGTTTTTTTGTGTACTGGCCATGTAATACTTTGTCTTGCCATGTCTTTTTTCTATTCTTCATCTGGTCTTTCTTATAGGCCAGTTTGGTTTCTTTGGTATTCAGTAAACCTTCATGGTGTACTAGCTTCAGTGCATCATCTTCACTGTCCTTCAAATATTCTTCCAATGCCTTTTTCTTCTTCAACTGTCTGGTACACTTGTAACATTCCATGCCCACCTATGCTCCTTGGTAAGTAGAGTATGTCATCGTTGTTGTGTGGATGAAGAGCATGTTTCATTGTCATTTTTTTTCTGGTCTTCCTATCCAGGGTTTTTAGTTCAGCTTGAGTCCGGTCCACTATTCCAGCTATATATCTAATGACTGGAATTGCCCAGGTGTTAATCCTCTTGATGGTATTTCCGCCACTAAATTTGGATTTTAAGATCTTCTTCACTGTTCTGATGTATTCACTACTAACCTTCTTGACTTCAATGTGCTTGATGTTGCCAGCCTGAAGGATGCCCAGGTATTTGTAGTAATTTTCTTCATCCAGACTCTTGATGTTATTTCCATTGGGCATCTTAAATTTCTTCAGTTTTCACTATTTTCCCCCTGTTGATGTTAAGGGTGGCGCATTTATCCAGTCCAAACTCCACTGCAATATGTTGGCTGTATATTTGGACAGTGTTGAGCAGTGATTCCATTTCAGATGGTGTTTTTCCATACGGCTTCAGATTGTCCATGTGAAGGATTGTCCATGTGGAATAACTGGCAGATGTTTTTGATGTTTGATAGCCATGGCTTGACTTATTCAGTATTGTTGACAGAGGAATCAATGCAGTGAAAAACAGTAGTGGTGATAGTGAGTCTCCTTGAAAGATTCCTCTCTTGATGTTAACCTCTCCCAGTCTATCGTCATTGACCAGCAACTGTGTCTTTCATTGTGCCATTGATCTTTGCACAAAGTTTCTGCTGTTTCTATTGACTCCTGTTATTTCTAGGCAGTTGATTATCCAGTCATGCGGCAGGGAGTTGAATGCCTTCTTGTAATCAATCCAAGCTACATTCAAGTTGGTCTTCCTTCTCTTACAGTTTTCCAAAATCATCTTGTCAGTTAGGAGCTGATCTTTTGTCCCTCTGCCATTTGGGTGGTTTCCTTTCTGCTCAGATGGAAAGAGCTTGTTTTCAGCTAGGTGCTGTTGGACTGCATCAGCTACCACACCAGTTAGCAATTTGAAAGTTGTTGGCAAGCAGGTAATTGGCCTGTAGTTGCTTGGTGCTGCCCCTTTTGCTGGATCTTTCATTATCAGGTAGTTTTTGCCAGATGTTAACCAATCTTCAATTTTACCTCCTTGCAGTATGCTGTTAAACTGCTTGGCAATGAGTAGGAGCAGAGCAGTCAGATGTTTCAACCAAAAACCATGCAGTTCATCTTCACCTGGTGCTGGCCAATTCTTGAGCTTCCTTGACCTTTTCTCCACCATTTCTGCTGTTATTACAAGTTCTTTCATTTCAGCTTCTTTTGTATTCTTGTCTACCTCCTTTATCCAAGCCACATTCTTACTGTATTTCTTTGGGTTGTCCCATAGCTGTGCCCAGAACTGCACTGCTTCTTCTTTGTCAGGTGTTGACTGGTTCACTGCTGTCTCTTCATCAATGGACTGATAGAAATGTTTCTGATTTGATTGAAATTGGGGATTCTGCCTGTAGTGTGCAATTCGAGCTTCGTATCTGCTGATCTCTTTGGCTATGGCTATTATTTGCTGCTTTATAATTTCCAGTGCTTCCTTGATCTTCCTTGTTTCTAGGTGATATTTCTTGATCAGTTATTCTTTGCTCTTCTTATTCTTCAGCTTCTTTTCTTTCATCTGATCTAGCTTGCTTGCATCTGATCTTAGCACGCTGATCTTATTTTCCAACCTGATCTTCCATTTTGCTGGTGCACTCTTTGGCTTTTTTTCTTGTTTGTTGATTTTGCATCCAAGGTATTCAGTTAAAACTGCAGCCATGCTATACATTAGTTGTTTTGTTTCTTGCAGTGAGGTGGTGCTTATATTTGAGTATTGGCATCGTTTAATACTTGTGTTAGTGTTTTCCTTGTTACAAGCTTCAATGCAGGCAACCTTATTCTGTTGTTTTTGTGCTGTTCTAGATGCTCAGTTATTCTTTGTTTCAATTCCTCTTGTTTTTTAGTTAGAGGGCTTTGTTCTTTCTGAGGAGAAGTCTCTACTGTCTGAGCTACTACTTTCTTTCTCCTACAAGGCTTTGATTTCTTTGCCCTGGGTAGACCTTTGCAGTTCTTCCAATTCTATTTCTGTGAATACTTTATTTTGGGTTATGAATCAATGTTGGTCTGCTAGCCTCTGTTCTGTTATTTCTAATTCTGGATGTTGTTCTTTCCAGAACTGGTGCATTCCTTTCAGATATCCCTTCTTGTTGGACTTGATTTGTAATAGGAAATCATTATTTCTTCGTTTTCAGTCTTTGTATATGTGTGACAGGTAAACAACTTTTCTTCCAGTAGTTCTGCAGCTACTGGCCGTGGTTGCTTAGCCAACAGTCCTGAGTCCTGTAGCCAACTTGTCACCAGGTATCCAGGAACTAGAACACCTAGCATGCTCCTTGTTGAACTAGGCGATGACTGATCCAGTATGGGTTTCTGTAAATTACATCTCACCATATTATTTATGGGAGAGACACTCTTTGTCTGGCTCCTCTGAAGAGATCTCTCCAGTATGGTTGAACCTCTGGCATAGCTTTCATCCTCCTTGGAGCATGCAAGCCCCACAACCATGTCAAGGTGGTGCCTCACTGGGGGATTATTGTTGTTGTTGTTGTTGTTATTTTCCTTGTTTTAGTTGTGAGAGTCATTAGGAGTTGTGCAGCATGCAAATTTAATAAATAATGTTTTTTATAAAACCATAAAACTAAAATATGAGTGAATTTGAACATAGATAAGCTGCCTGCTGTTTTTCCACAATATTTTATCATGTCACTAGCTTCTTTCCAGTATTTCCCTTTTTTTTAGCACTTTGTTTTAAAATATTCATCTTAGTTGTCTTTTGCTCTTCTTCATTCTTAGTGAGCCATTGCGTCTTCCAAGCAGATTGCTTGCTTCACTGCAGAAACTCTGAAAAGGTGGAATCATACCCAGCTCTGTGTAGGAAGGGAAACAAAAAATATTTTTTTCTCAATTATGCTTCCATCATGGAAGTTCACTGAATAAGTATCAGCTCCTTTCATATGGTTCCCTTATTTCATGTTGTTCTTGACATGACAGCCACATGCTTCCTCAGGCAACTGTTTAATCTGCCAAGGTAAAAGCCAACCCTCCCTAACATTTTTCATAAAGAGTTAATGGAACTATGGAAAGTTAGTTACTGCAGAGAAGATTTATAATGGAGAATGAGAGAAGAGACATATGTGTCTATTGATTTGCCGATGAAGAACTATTGAATATTGAGTGGATTGGAAGGAGAAGGAACCCTACTTTAGTCTTTGTGGTATTCAACCAACTGAACATCTATAGAGATTCTCACAGCTATCTTATTTGATTTCTCCTTTATAGCATAGTGTTTCCCAACCTTGGCAATTTTAAGATGTGTTGCTGGCTAGGGGAATTCTGGGAATTGAAGTCCTCACATCTTAAAATTGCCAAGGCTGGGAAACACCCTTATAGAGGCTTCCAAAGTTCAGAATCCTTTTTTAATTTTCCCATCCATTTTTTTATTTGAAATGTGAAATATGAAATATTTACCGGCTGTTGTCATGTCCGCACTTGGAATGTCATTCAGCCAAAAGCCAATCCCTTCCTTACTTCATAGTTTGAATGTTAAGGTGCTTCTGTGAATTGTTCTCCAACTGAGGCTAATATTCTGCTGTTGAGAATTCAGCACAATATTCCAGGTGCAGCTGAAGCTCAGCTGTGAGGGAGAGATTGGAAGAGGTCTTGGGAAAGAAGAGTAGGAGATGATAGCATACTTCCAAAAAAATCAAGGTGGAGATTGACACTCCTGGATGTCTTTCAATACATTCGATATTACAACATTCAATGTTATACTGAATGCAGACAAAATGCTATCAACGTTTATGAGCGTACAGTAAAAAATGACTTTCAAAGGAAGAGGAGGAAACTGCTTCCAACTGTTTTATTTTAGATTTAGGGTTTAGGGTTAGATTTCCCCAAATCATTTGTTCTAAAAACAGAGAAGGGGGTGATTAAAACAGCCTCCCCCCCCCCCCCCCCCCGGACAGTTGAAATAGGCAGGCTGGAAATGTACAGTATTTTATTTATTATATTTATTATTTCAATTTATATAGCTGCCCATCTCAAATATATAACTCTGGTAGCTCACAGCATTTAACATTATACAAAAATAAACAAAAAAAGAACAAGCACACACAACATAAAAACAATATAAACAACCATACAATTACACAATCCATAGCTGAGGTATACCAAAAACCACAGGTAACAATCAACATAGCCACTATACAAGGTTTGCCACACCCAGGTCCTCAAGCCCAAGTCTTTGGCTTGTGGAAAGCCAGTAAGATCAGGGCCAATCTGATCTCCAGGGGGATGATGTTCCAAAGGGCAGGTGCCATGACAGAAAAGTCTCTCTTGCTGGGCCCTGCCAGGTGGCACTACCTAGCAGATGGGACCCGGGGTATGCCTCTCCTACTGGCCCTAATGGGACAGGTAGATGTAATTGGGGTCCCTCAAATGATATTAGTATAGTATATGCCAGCCACCAGCCTGCTGAAACAGTAAAACCTCTGATAAATGTGACCTCCCACTCCTGAAATGTATCTTCCCAATCCCCAATTATAGACAAAATGCATCTTTAAGCTAGGGAAGCTACCGATAATTCTTCTGGAAGATCAGATGATATTGAAGGGCTAATCTGTTACTTCTGACTGTACAGTGAATAGGAGATTTTCTAACTGGCCTCAGTGGTTTTGCTCCACAAGGAAGCCCAAGAGAGGAGGAAGAGGAGAAGATGACAGACCATAATATTGTCGGCAACTTGTGGAGGAGAAGGCTAATCTTAACTTCTGTGCATCCATTTTTCTCGATAACAACACATGTGCAGAATACCCAAACATAAGAGTAGAGATGTTTGTGAAAATCTGATGGAGTGATCATTCACTTGCGAAACCAACATAATTTTTCTCATATTTTTTTCTCATTCAAGATACAGAATTTTAAAGATATAATTATATTTAATATTCTGTTTCTTGTCTCATTTTGCATTTAATTTTGTACTTTCTATTGCAATTGCTTGGTTTTATTTGAACTGTCAGTTTATAGACAGTAGTTTGATTTAAGTTGATTAAAGACAAAACTGAATCCAAATAATTTTAATAATACTGCCATATTAGTCTACATCCTGTGTTGAGTTAGAATTTTTGGTGGGAAAAGGCATTGGAAAAGTTGATTGCTTTTCCTTGGAACATTTCTCATGTTTTGGAGTACTGCTGCAGCCAATTGGGAAAATGAGATGTTATTGGTGTGAATTTCCACATGCAGTTTAATAGATATAACATGGGAAGGCATAGATTTAAATCCTAATTCAACAATAAAGTTGAGAAGCTGACTTTGGCTCATTCTTTATTCCTCAGACTAGCCAACGGCACAAGATTATTGTCAAGGATACTTGGATCAGTCTAAATTTAGTCCATTCCAGTATCCCAGGTTTTTACATGTTATCACATTCCATCATGTTTGGCCACTTACAAATATGGTTAAATCTCTATTTGCTGTAGTTTGCAACTTTCCCTAACATATATTAATAGTCACAATGATGTAAAAACGACAATATGTGTGTGGTGATGTCATAATGGAAATTCTGTCCTTACATACTTGTGTCCAAACATCTGACCCAAGTTGTAAGCCATCGTATTTTCATTATATTATGATGCACCTTTCATCCCTCACCCCATGGACACTCATAGTTCTGTCCACAACTTCCCTGATGTGAAAAACACAACAACCCCCTTTTAAAAACACAATTATTCACAGTATCCTCTTTTTCCATGTAATTTATTGGGATGTCCCATATACTTGTTGTTGTACACTTCTTTGTAAAACACTTCAGTTAAAGAATGATGGCTGTTGCTGGACTCCATACATTATTACTTTTCTGTGACATTGCAGAAACTGTTAGATCACAGCATTTGTCTTCTCTGCAAGTTTGTTTTAGATTCTTATTGTAATTTAGTGGGATATATATATGCAGTCTATTGTAATCTCCATGGAGGATCGATCGATCGATTGATCTGTCTGTCTGTCTGTCTGTCGCCTTTGAGTCAGTATTAACCCTGGATGGCTGCCTGAACAAGTCCCTGAAGTTTTCTTGGCAACATTTCAGAATTGGCTTCCCTTGCCTTCTTCCTAGGGCTGAGAGAGAGCAACCGACAGAAGAGAATATATGTAGCTCAGGGTTGAACTGTGGAGTCCTTGATGCTCTCTGAGCTTGGTTGTTTGCTTGCATATGTTTTTGCAACATACAGTGTAAGGACTGTAACAGCCACTATGTAGAATAGACAGGCATAAGACTAGCAGAACACATCCATGAACACCAACTAGCAGTCAGAAGACACCATGAAAACTCCTTAATCTCACAACACATGGACAGATTCAACCACAGTTTCAACTGGGAAACTGTGAGCATCTTAGACTAAGCTAAATCCAAAACTGCTATGGAATTCCTGGAAGTTTGGCATTCAGACACATCAGCCATCAATAGACACACAGAGATAAACCACATTTATACACCATTCAAAAGACACAATAAAAAAGCTAAGAAGGAAACCAAAAGACCAGAACACATCCTCTCCAGCAACCAACACCCAGGTAAGCGGGGATTAAAGCCAGACAAACAATCGAGCAGAAAATAATATCCTAATCAAGGAACTACCAAGAAGACCCTCCCCCCCCCCCCCCCCCAACACTGGCAGGGCAAGCTATTGTATATAAACAGGGAACAAACCCCACACTCACTAGCACTGATGATGTTACTTAGTTAGGCAATGAAACATCTGCAAGCAAACAACCAAGCTCAGAGAGCAACTGGCCCAAGGTCAACTAGCTGCCTTTGTGCCTAAGGTGGGACAAGAAGTCACAGCCTCCCAGTTTCTAGCCTGGCCTCCTAAACCACTGCACCAAACCAGCTCTCTCTGTGGAGGAACTACAGGATTGGTATCCAGAAATCAATGAATCCTTTATTACAGCAAGAACATTACTTGAATACATCCCAGTATTGATAAGTTTAAAATTTCACTTTAAACAGGCTTCAAATACTCAATTCTCAAGTCTATTTTAAGGCAGCAAGTTTGAAACTCAAACCTGACTTCAAACTGTGTCCTGGAAGTGAAAGACACTGAGCTCCTTGTGTTCCACTCTTGCCAGCATTCATTTCCTGCAGCCAAGTAATATATCAACAAAGTTCCTGTTAGTCCATTAGTGTGCCTTGATCCATCATGTGGGAATATCAGACACTTCCTCAAAATGTCAAAAATTATCCAGCGTGCTATGTGCCAAATCTTAGTTTGTTACCAAGTACATTGTTGAATGAGACAGACAGTTTACAGCTTAGGTTTTCCATTGTAGAGGAAGATTTAACAGTGATTGCATCAGATGGGTGACTGCTATTTTACAATGGGGCACTATTCTTTAGATGCTGATCTGTCTGCAGCCAGTCTCAGAAATCCCTTGTAAAGCCAGATGCTTGGGAAGGAGCATGAGGGGGAAGGCAAAGAATGATCCATTGTCAGACACAAACAATATATCTTGGAACTTCTCCATGGATATGCTGATATGCAAATTGGGAGTTCAGGTGGGAGAACTCTTGGCTCCTCCACACAGTGAGATTCTGACTATGTAGATGTTTGAATAGGGAAAAATAAATACTTTCAATGAGGAAATTGCAATATGTGGTCTTGGTATTAGTATCTTAAACAAATTGCTTGACAATATGCATTCAGGATCAGTTAAGGATATGGACCAGGAGTAGGATGAACCTTCTTGGTTTAGGAGCCCTATAGTCAGCTTCAGCCTTCCTAGGCATAGTTGTTTCTTCTGGGCTTCAAACTCAAGAAGTTCCAGATCCTCTAATCAGCTGTGATGGAGGAAGCTATTGATAGCTGGAACCAATGACAGCCATCGAGGACCAGGGAGAGAATTCTTTGGGATGGAGATGCACAATTGAAGCTCCTCAGCCTTCAAAATCCTTGGTTATATGTCCCTGAGCCCCTCCCCAAAGGTGTTGCTGAAATGTGAATGTGACAGAAGAAGAAAAGGATGCAGCCATGAGATAATCATATTAACTATATTTAATTGAATTTGATCCTGACCCACCACTTTTCTGTCTTCACTATAACCACTTACTAGAATGCAACCCCTGCCATGTCCAATGTGGTCCAAGGGTGGCACATCCTGGATTCTTAGTCATCTAGGAATTGGCTGGGTGGGTAAGCCCTTTTTCTGGCATGCCAGCCTGCAGCCATTCCAAAGGTGATCTTTTGCTGAGCAATGGTGCATCTGCATGGTATTAAGGCCCACTTTGGTCCCATCACCATCTTTCTGCACTGACAGGGAAGGATAATACTTGCAAGCCATTCAACTTACAGGTGATGGAACTCCACAGTTATTTCATGAGATGGAATGGCCTGTACTGTTGCCATGAAGCACAGCAAAGCAAAATCAAGGCAGCTAAAATGATTTTTCCCTCCTGCCTGTGCAAGAGCTCTGAGAAAAACCTAAGAATGTGGAGTTTTGGCACAAGAATTGAAAACCTGGCAGTGTGGCTTTAATCTTAAGTGTGCATCCACCATAAATGAAGACATCTAATCTATCCTTTCTGAAGCTTCTCCTGCCAAGTCAGTGAACCCATTGCGTGGTTTGGCTTTTCATTTTTACAATTGATTCGATCTGGAAAACCAAACTCTTTCGCTCTCTCTTCATTCTGCATTTCAGGACATTTTCAGAGAGAAGGTCCACCCCTCTCACTTTACTCAGAATCCTGTGCTTGGCTGGAATAGGACATTGCTTTTTGTCAGCTGCAAAAGTGATTAAGAGAAAGTATGACATATAATGTGGTTGCTTATTTAGAAAATGACATCCCTAGTGCTTGATGTTCCAGATAAGGAAGTAGCCTGATTTTATATGCAACTGGAAATTTATTTAAAAAAAGAAAAAGACTAATTTGAAAATGTGCTCAGCATCTAGCTTTGGTATCTGCAGTGGTGTCTGAAACACATTTGAACTTCTAAGCAGCATTTAAAGTTAATGAGAATTTAGATTAAAGGCTTGAGTTTGCAGTATTATCCAACATCTTCATTGAGTCCAGCAGGCAACAAGCCATGCAGTTTGCAAACATGAAAGGAACATATTTAATATTAAACAATATTTAAGTTTCCACATTGTGAAGGAGCTTCCTGTGCAGTGGGCTGCTTCAAAACATTAGAAACCTAAGGTGACAAGCATGAAAAGTGCAGGCTGTAGTTGAAAATGCTTGCTGAAAGAGTAAGATATAGATTAGTGCACAGGGCAGAGCACATGCTTGGTGTGCAGAAGATCCTTGGGTTAAGTTTCCCACGGGAGAACTGGGAAGGGCTTGTGCTTCAAGCCTTGGAGAACATGGTGCTTCCAAATTTGGGCATTGGGCAGTTAGTCCTGGAGGCCATACTACAATAAAAGTCTATTTCAAGTCAAACTTGGTTCCTGGTGACTAGGAAGAAATGCCCATGTAGTTTTCTTGGCAACATTATATAAGTGGTTTGCTGTTACCTTTTTCCAGGATGTTTGGTGTTTGGCGTTTTGGTTTACTTTCCAATCAATAAAAAAAAAAAAAAGGAGTGATCCCAAGTTCAGCAACTTTTTTTTTTTTTAACAAATTAGATGAGATTCTGTTGCATTCTCCACTGCTATTGTGGCTACTTTTTTTTAAACCCCCTCCCCCCATTCTCTTACTCTTCCAACTGGAAGGGGGTGGGATTGGGAAAGGGAGAGAGAAAATAGTGTGTGGAAGGCCTCAGAAGGTATCTTGACAATGGCCCATCTCTCCTGGCGCTACCATTGTTTGGAGAACTGATTCAATATGAGTTCTGGAGTGTGTTGTCTATATTGCTTTTCCATTCTTCTCAAGGAAGGTGATGGAGGATCTGGATCAGAAGTCTGAATCTGTAATTAGGCTGTATATGAGTGGATAAAGTGAATCTTAATCCAGATAAGTCAGGTGTTTTATTAGTTGAAAAAAGGGCAAACTGCAGTTGTGAAGCAGCCATTTTGGGATAAAGTAGAGTTCTCTCTGAAGAACCAAGTTTGCAGTGTTGAGGTTGGTCTAGATTCAGCTGTGTTCCAAAAAGACAAGGTAGTAATCAGTGCCTCTGTTTTGAAAAATTCAGAAGTATAGAGCACAACACCAAGAAGGAACCATGTTTATTGCAACAATCATTGGGTGCCTGCTTTATAAGAAACAAAGATTCTGAACAAAAGGAAAGCAAAGATTTTTTTAATAGAAGTTGAGAGCTACAAGGCAGAAAATCCTAGGGGTCTGATTTTCTGGCCAGTTTGAGGAAGCTAGGCAGGTCCTTGTCTGTGGTAGCTGGGTTTAGTTCTATTGTTAGGCAAAATGGGCCTTCCAGGAGGGCAGCAGAGCTGGGCAAGTCCATTGTGGAAGCAGATGGAATGTTGAGGTCATCAGCTGATCGAGGGTGGAAGGTTGGGGCTTCTCTGTGTTGCAGTTCCCCTGTAAGGGCTGCCCTTGGGCTGTACTGTGAGCTGGTGAGGAGGCTTCTATTCTTTGGCTTAGATGGGATTGCAGGGGGCTTTGTCTGGGGACAAGGAGGAATCGGATAGGATTAGGCAAAGAGAGGAGCTGGGACAGGGAGGAAAAAGGGTGCAGCTTCCATTTGTTTGTTAGATCTATTTTCTACACTACAGCCTCTGTTAGGTTTGGCCAGTGTGCCAACGAAGACCCCTCTCCAGAGAAAATTAGCCTAGCTACTCTCTTATTTGTTTTGATCACATCCTGTTCAGACTCTGGTAATATATAGGTGTCCTTTGAAAAGTACTTGAAAAGAACCAAAATAATCCTTCCAGGAGGTTGATGGAGGTTTATTAGAATATGTAGTTCTACTGTTGCTATGATGGCCATTTACATATCACCAATAGAGACAGCAAAAGAAGACATAATCTTACAGAGAAGATGCGCTGACAATGTAAGTATAAATGCAGACTTGGAAGGCTTTACTATGATTTGAACAGAAGAATAAATAATAGTTTGCAGATGGCAGGTTATCACCTGTTTTTAATTAAGATAGAAATACACACTCTCAGTCTTCTGCCAGGTCATCCTTTTAATTATTCTACCGTGGATGTATTGGTTGTTTTAGGTTATTTGTTTACTGGGTTCTGAGATAATTTTATTGGATTAATTTCTGATTGTGTTTTTACTGTGTATTCTGTACTGTACATTGGTAAAGGTGTGTACATCATTAGTATTAATTATTACTATTATTTTAAGGAGAAAGACTGAGCAGCTGCAGAATTTACTACTCTTCAAGCACTAATTGCAGATGGGCAAGTTGTAGTGCATACAGCTGAGCACTCACCAATAAGCATTAGTTAATTCCTAAGCCAGAGAGCTGAGAAGAAGAGAATCAGATAGAAGAGAAAACTGTAACATATTGGGTTACTGTTGGTGTTGGTTGATTAAGCACACTTGTGTTCTTGTACTGTGGTTCAATTGCCTGAGGCTGCCTGTGAATGTTGGAACTCTTGGAGACTCTTTGAGAAGTTTCAGTCAAGCAAGCAGCAGAAAAACCTGTACCATCTTCTGTTTGATCAGGCAGAAAGATACAACAGTGATGATGAAATGGGTCCATACAGATTTCATCTCAAGTCTTGCCTTGCCTTTGGAAGAGGAGAAAGGGCAATAAAAACAGCAATCACAAAGTGAGGAAAAATAGCTCTGAGCAGTCACTCAGTCACACTGAGTAAAGACAAAAGGAAGAAAACAGCACAGCAGAATGGTGGCCAGCTGTATTGGGAAGATGAATGCCTTTGATAGTGCCACAGATGACTACACATTATACTGAGAGGGACTTGAACAACCTGTTGAGACAAATTAGATAGTTGCTGAAAAAAAGGTGCTTCTTTAATGTGTTATGAAAGGCAAAGTCCACAGATTATTAAGAAGTTTAGTTGGCCTGCAAAAACTTAGGCAACTGAGCTCCAAAGTATTAGGAAAAATAATGCAGGAACATTTGGTGCCTAAACCATCACTGCTTGCAGAGCATTTCAGGCATCATAAGAACAAACAAAAAGGGGAATGTCCATTGCAACATGTAGAGCTGAACTTAAAAAGATGTCCAACATTTAGTGAAGGGTTAAGTGAGGCATTGAAAGATCGGCTGGAATTCTTAAAGGGGAAAAAATGTAAACAGATCTTAATATGGGCTAATTTGAGAGAGCATTTGAAATGGTGACCTCCATGGAAACTGTTTCTAGAGGTCCTACAGAGCTGTAGTCAGGAGTGAAAGCAAATGTAAATAAGTCTGCAAGATCTCACAAACAATAACAGCTGAAAATGAAGGTGATTCCATTGTGGCAGAGGTTCACACACACCAGTTCCGTGCAGATTTAAAGGAGAGATCTGCAGACAAAGCAATCAGGTGCATGTACTCAGAGAGCCTTTTGCTCAGGGGAGACCAAGCCATTTGCTAAAGAACCAAACTACTATTTTAAAATGAGTGCAGTGGTGCATCCTCAGATCAAGAATTTGATAATGACAGTGAAACAGGCTAGCTAACCTGGAAATTTATACCATAAAAGGTGAAATGAGACCAGCAAGATGAGTCACACCAAAAGTGGTTCTGCTGTACCCATTGTATCACAACATGAGTTTCAGAGGTGCTAAAGTAAAGGTATCAGAAAAGTTATCAAGAATCCAATAAAAAAACCTATGCTGGAGAAAGTATCATCATTCCTTTCTCTGTACGTTCCTCTTTCCAGTGGTCTGCAGACTCCTTGGCTCCCCACGTTGCACTTAAATCCCAAGGAAAAACACCAGGAGGCAGACCCTCCTTTCAGAACAGGAATCAGAGGTGGCCGGGGCATTTGAGATTGTTGAAGAGATCTACAGCAAGGGAAAAACCCCCCTCAAACAAGTACTATTCATCATCCTACAAACAGTAAGTAAACTGGAAAACTTCACTGAGAGAAATTCCAAGGTTGTAAATCCCCAAGAGGGATTTACAGTGTCTTCTTGAGTCATCCGACCCTCGTGCAAAATATCAGCAATAAGGTTACGCTTTCTATGACCAATGATGGTTGAGCGATGCCATCATTCAGGAAAGTGGAAAATAGACTTCAGTACAGAATTTACTGTCTCTGTTATTACTTATAGATGAACTAAATCTGGATTCTTGATAGTATCTACTTTTTATTTGTATGAAAGCCTACCTGGCAACTCTACTTTTCTTTGATTTTGACAGCCATAGATAATAGAACAATTGTGTAACAAGGCCAAGACCTTATAGCACAAAAGTCTGGAGCACGTTCCAATTAGCTCTTTCACTGTTCAATTTTTAGAAGACATTATTTCAGTTAGTTTTGCAGAATATTATCCTTTTTACTTTTTAGATTGCTATTATTATCATTCCACATGATGTAGTGGTATACTCATAGTTTAATCATTGCTGTAGTTTTTGCCTTGGATATTTTACACAAAAGCATATAGAAGGTCATAGTCATTTTTACTGATGATCTAAACATACATGATTAATCAATGTTAATATTAATCTTCAGTTAATAATCATCGCAGATAAGTAATAGAGGAGGGAAAGGGAGAAAGCATCAGTTTCCTGTGCAAAAAAAGTAGGAGTGTGACTTTGGAATCATCAGTGAATTCTGAGAAGTGTTCTTGGAATTATGAGATAAATCAGATATCCCTTGTGAGGATGGAGAAAAATAAACTGTGACTAACTCAGGTATCCCATGAAGAGAGTAGAGAGAGATAAATTATGGGAAAAATCAAATATCCCATACTGAGGGTGCAAAGATCCAATTGCAGGTGCCTGTCTTAGCCCTTGGAAACCCAAGAGTCATTTTTCCCCCAGATATTAGAGTTCCAATACCAGTAAAATCAAGTAAGGGGAAGACTGGAAGCAAGCAGGGGAGGCTTTCAGTGTTTCCCAATCTTGGTAACTAAGATATGTGGACTTCAACTCCCAGAATTCCCTAGCCGGCATTCTCCACTTGGAGAATTCTGGAAGTTGACATCCACGTACCTTAAAGTTGCTAAGGCTGAGAAACACTGCTTTATATCTTAGTTAAGGTCTTATATGGGGAAGTAAATAATTCAGTCAGCAACTAGATTACAAAAATTAACCCTTGGAAACTAAGACTAATAAAAGACTAGAATAAGAAAGTGTCGTTGTCACCTAAAACATAACAAAAAAAAGCATCTGGTGTACCCCTCTGGGAAAGTGTTAGCCCTTCAAGGTAAATCAGGCTAGGAAACCAATGTCATGTAGCACAGTACTAATTTTATTATAAAATTATAGTAACAGGATCTTGCAAGTCTGGCTGTGCTTCCCCTCTCCTTCCATATATCTTCATGTGAAGTAGGAGGGGTTTGTCTGGGATGTTTACGCATGTTACATTCTTGCCCCAGACTCAGCTCCCTTTTTTCTGACCATTGTCTTAGCAGCAGCTCTTCCTCCTGTCCCTCAAGGTCATTCCTTTTCCTTCTGCAGGAAGGTATAACAGAGCTGGGAGTACCACTGAGAAAGTCTGATCCCAGAAAGTCCACATTTCATCTCAGCATAAGAGGACTCCCAAAAATCACTGTAGTGATTGGACTGGAATATAGAAGAAGAGCTGTTCCATAAAACAGTATGGTTTAAGGCCATGAAGATCTTTGGGGATTAAAGCACATTGACTTGGGCCAGGAACTGAACTGGGGGCTAATGGAGAGGTCTCAATATGATCATAACACCCTATTCCAGTTAAAATTCTCCTAGTCTTTAGATATATTCCCAATATGAGACAAAATGTATTTCCATCCAATTGGTGCAATAGGGAGGCAATCATCCAAATAATAAAAAATAGAATAGCAAGAAGGAGGAAAAATATGCTATGCTTTCTTTCCTTCTAAAACTTCTACATGAGTCTGATGGGATTTGAATGAGGTGTTTTGATTACCTATGGCAATTAGATTGCTCTGTTGAATAAATTAAGATGAGCCCCACTCAGTCCGGCAGAAGGGGCATGTTGCGGACGCCACCAGTCAAGGAATTTTGGCTGGAGGGGTCTAGGAAGAGGGCCTTTTCTGCTGTGGCCCCTGCACTGTGGAACAGCTTACCACCGGAGGTGCAGTCCACCCCTGCTCTCCTGGCCTTCCGGAAAAGTGTGAAAACATGGCTATGACAGGTGGCCTGGGGGCCTGACAGGGGCTCGCATTGTTGGAATTGGCTAGTGGGATGATCAATACTGCTCCCCACCGTCATCTTGAATTGTACATAGTCTTTTTATATAACATTGTTGTTAGTTAATTTTAATATGGATATTTATATTTTTATAGTTTTTACTGTTTTGGATTTTAATTGTGAGCCACCCAGAGTCATCCTTTAGGGGAGATGAGTGGCATATTAATTAAATAAATAAATAAAGCTAAAGTATTTAGCCTTTATAGTTGCAAAGAAAATGTAGGTGCACATGGACAATATCTAGTCAGAAGTCAGAAGCCAGAGAGACGGTTGTGTAAAATATACTGTTGAAGGGAAATTTTAGTGTCCTTGATTATGAAAACAAGAATAAATCATGCAAAATAACTAACTAACTAAAGGGCAAAATCAGTTATGGAAGATTGTTTGTATCACGTTGGCAGGTTGCAGAATTTGCTTTTTTGTTGTTGCAGAATGTGAATTGCTTCTATTTGGATTATTTGTTTAGCGTGGTGAACACAAAACCTTGGTCATGACTTCCTTTTCACACTGAGATACCTTTCAATTTTTTTTGGCCGGGGCGGGGGGCAGATCCTGTATGACCTGCAGATGTCAAAATGAATCCCTGAGGCTCATTAACGAGGCAGAGAAACTTACGAAACCTGGATTGCTGTTTGGTTCTAATTTGCTAATACTGCTTGGAGCGGGAACAGAATGTGTCTCCTTATTTCATATATCACTGAGAGCACTGTGCTTGCCTAAATAGGGGACTCCTATTGTCTTACTGGTTTAGCACTTTCTCTGTCTTTTGCTTCTATCTTTGTGGACAAGTCTCATATACATAAACACACCAGAAACAATCCAATAATCCTATGACACAGTGATCTCCTTGGAAACGGTCCCTCACGGTTTCAAAAACAATTGTCTTGTATTCCAGCTTTCCAGCAGTTTGGATACTGGCAGCTGGACTGTCCAGTGGCTTAATATCTGACTCACTCTTTAGTGGAGTTATAATGATCTCCATATGTTCAGGAGCTTTGAAAAGGACCACAAGACTTTCATAGAAGTGTTTCCCACTATCCTGGACTCTCTGTCTGAGGACCCAGCACACAGGGCTGTCTGGTTCTATGATCATCTATAGATGTTCTTTTATTGGCATTATTGCCATGGTTTCTGTGACTGCTCCTGTTCAGGTTAGAATTCACTTGTAGCAGCTTCTCCGAATTTGGCACCCTGTAGCTAAACTGGAGATCAGCTTCCACAGTCATGGCCGGTGCTGGTCTAGGGTATATGATGGTCCTAGGTCATGTTGACTGATGGTATTAGCTCTTGCCAATGCAAAGATGTGCATTTTTGGAATGCTTCAGAAGGAGGGGTAGCTTGATGCCAGTGCCTAGGCCTTAGCCTAAAGCTGGCCCTGGGCATGGCCAAATTGGCTAGGAATTTTGGGTGGTGGGGTCCCACATATGTGAACAGCATCAGATTAAGAAATCAGGAGATCCACCTAGTCCCATCTGTATCACACAAAAAAACCTGCCTCTCATATTGTCGTCTCTCATACCATCTAAGCACTCCAGTAGGTGGTACTCCTTCCTAACTGCTAAACCGTGCCATTTGGGGTCCTTGTGGGCAGGAGACTTCAGATGTGAGAACTGTAACATGGGTGATTGCAATTATGTGATTCATAGGACATCTAAAGAGAGGCTATATTGGCTAGGAAATCTAAGAGTCTTTCCTGGCTAAGAAAATGTGGTTGTGTATATAGATTGGTGTATCAATTTATATGTGTATATATATATACCTTTGAAGTCAGTCTGAACACTTATCAATTCTTTTTTTTAATCCCAATAATGCTGTCTTACTTTTGATGAATGCTTATGCAATAATAAAAATAGATGGATGGCTAGACAAACAGACGGTATCATCTGGCAGCCGCCAGGATCTCAGCACCATGCCACTGATATTTCCCATAGGTATAGCATTTTGAGCAGTGCCAGACAACTGGATCTGTCCACATTTTTAGTTTCATTTTAATTTAATTTCTCAAAGTGCCCTCCCCATTGATTGGCATTCTTCTGAGCTATTGTGAAAAATTAAGGTGGTTCAATCCAGCTACTTGCCACTGTTTCGCGTGCTGAGAACACGAGCAAATAAATCACTAACAGAGGAACAGGCCCACTGGAGACAGTGAAAGCCAGCTGGGTGATTTTGGGCTAGTCACTCTCAGCTCAACTTTCCTCACAGGGTTGTTGTTGTGGGGAAAATAGGAGGAGGAAGGAGTACTAGGTATGTTTGCTGCCTTGAGTTATTTATAAAATTAATAAAGGTGGGATAAAAAATTCTAAATAAATGAAAAAAAAAATTGCTCAGGGTATCCCCAGTCATGAATTCAGCCATATGTAACTTTAACAGTGTCTTACATTTTTACTCACTCTGTCACAAGTGCAACAACATTCTTCTTACTCATTCCATCGTAGGCACAACATGAAACATCCAAGGATGGATGGGTGCCTGAAGCAAATTTGTTTTCCAGTGTTCTCCATTATAAAATCTGAGATTGATTGCTGACCAGAAATCCTCTGAACATTTTGGCAAATACTGCATCCTACTATTTAACAATCATTCAGTCACTATTTAACAATCATTCAGTCATTACAGAGGAAGACTCTAGTAATAGATTTATCCACATCAAGTATGGAAACAGCTCAGTGAATACAAACATTTGTATTACTGGTAGAGCAAAATTTGGAATGGAGGTTCAGAATATTGCTTCACCCTTTCTGGAAGGAGAACTCAAACATCTCCACATTTGGATCTGGCCCAGCATAGATTTTGACATTGCTACCACCGATCAGTTTTCTCTGCAACTCCCTTTCCATGCAGAAAAAATCCTTGTAAGGAGGTTGGGAATTAGAAGACTGGAACATTTGCCAGAGATAACAGTAATCATTGTAGGCTTCCTCTTAACTGACCAGAATGCACTTATATATTTACTTTAAAAGAGTATATGGAATATTAGTATCCTCTGCCCCTTCCATTGCTGTACAACGAATTGAGTTAGAAGGCATAGGAAACCATAAATCCAATGCAACAGCCAAATAAAATGCTAGCAGGAACATAATTTCCTATTGGAGAACATGGCTTGTAGTTTCCCATGGCTCCCAATTCTGTCCACTCCTGAGTGTGCTTCTGAGTATCCAGGTCAGGTAGGGATGGGCCAAGAAAGCTTCTGCTGTAACTCACCAGTTCTCTGTGCTGCTGCCTCTTTACCCCCATTCACAAAGGCAAACTTGCTTGAAACGTAGAAGTGACTAAAAAGATGGATGAAAATTCTCCTCTACTTTTTTTCTTCCATATTTTCCAAGAAAACCAAGAGGAATTATATGATCCATCTTTCTTCTGAGAAGTCTCCCAGGAAGCTTGGCAAATTCTGATGAAGTAGGAAGACTCAAGGGTTGCTCAATTATCATCAGTACGTGTGCATGGACAACTTTCCTTTGTCAAAGTCAATAGAAGTCTACAGAAAGCAGGTCTAAGAAATCACCAAGGTACATCCTAGGTCTGTTATGACAACCGGTATATCTTTCAAATTTGACATGGGTTTTTCTCATTCCTCCTCTGTAATCAGCATCTCATAACTAAGATGCTGACAGTTATTTACTTTTAAAACATCTGTTTGCGGCAGAGTTGCATGATACTCATGCAACAATGACAACAGAATAACACAATCAGTTTCCAAGGAGGAGAAGGAAAGTTGTAAAGAAACAATTTCAGCCAGTGTTGGCTGAAATTCAAGGCAAATGAAACTTAAGGATGTTTTCCCAACTTGGTATTTGTAAAAATGTATATCTTTAATATTGGCAGTGAAACACACCACAAGGGGCATATTAAATACTTAAGAGTTATTTTATTTATGTACTAGCAAAGTGCCTGTCATCAGTGTGGGTGGAGCCGAAGGGCGGGGGTGGGGAGGGGAGGAACCTGCATGTTGGAAGAACTCCTGATGTGCTGACTTCTGCTCCTGAATCTCTTTCAGCTGTGTTTTGAGTTGCAGCCTGCTTTCTTTGCCTCCTTCAGTGAAGTCCAAGTCAACTCACTGAGATCCAAGTTAATCTGGCCTGGTTTTCTCTTTCTTTCTCATGCTACCATGTGACAGGAGCAATGCCATTGGGCCAGTCCCAAAGTGCAATCATTGGTGTCCTTCACTGCTGGAAATTTAATTCAGCTAGAGCCCTTGAACAGGATATGCTCATGAACGTAAGCAGAGTGCTGAAAGAATTTAGAGTAACTAGGGAGCAGGACATCCCCTTTAAAGAAATGTTTGTAATATACTGGACTTGGATGCAGAGTAGGGCTAGCAGAGTAGGACATCCATGGTATATATTGTATTAGATGCTGGGTGCAGCATTGCAATCTAAGCTCTGTGTATATCATCTTGTGGATATTAACCCTCCCATAGATGCACACCTTAATAAACATTCATTCAGGGGTGTCCACAGCGTATGGTAAAGAAAAAAAAAACAGGATTGCATCCATAACAGTGTGATTAAAGCTCTACCTATTTTTTTATGTGCAACGCACACACACAAACGGGCAGAGCTTCAATTGTACTATTGCCCACACCTTACAGACACCCCTGCATTCATTAAATTTGAAGTGCAAGCTAGATTTATTAAGAAATACATGAAGATAGAAAAACCTCAGGTCTACCTAAGAGACAGAAAAACATAGAAGTCCCCTTTGCCTCTTAAATATAGAGACATTTTACTAATAATAGGCCAGGTGAGAAGGAAATGGAGGGACCTCATTCATATCTCACTGAGTGGTCAAAACTAATCCGGCTGGTTTCCATTACTGCTGACATTAATACATTCTTAATAGTTTAAAAACAAATAAATAATGGAATCCAGCCCAAAGATTGTTTTTAAAACAGCCAAGGGGAAAAAAAGGCTCATTGACAAATCAAACCAGAGTTCTCATTCAAGGCCCAAATTATCCTTTTTCGGGCATGTTACATGAGGACCCAGCTCTCTGGCAAAGGCTCTAATGCTGGGAAAGGTGGAAGGAAAAAAGAAGATGATAACCAGCAGCAAAGTGGATGGACTCAGTTACAGTGGTGATGGGTGCACCATTGGAAGACATGAAAGACCATGTTAAAGACAGATCATCCATGGAAAGAATCAATCTATCTGGTCACTAACAACCAACACTGACTTGATGGTACATAATCTGGTTTTTAAAGCTATTTTAAAAAGCTCTTCCCATCTTTTTTTTTTTTAATTGTGTTTCTTAGCCTCAACATAAGGTTCAAGGGCATTCAAAGAAATGAAGAACCTGGTTGATGCCTGCTTCCACAACTTGGCATTGTACAGTCTAACTACCACCTATCCACCCTGCCACCATGGCATTACCACCGTGCCTCCCATGGCTACAGATTAGGGCCTGGAAATGAGGTGATCACCTTAGGGAGTAGAAATGAATGAGTCTATAAAAGTGTGCTTTGATCAATTACTTGCTTTAATTAAGCATTGGTTCTTTTTTTAATCACAATTTCAAAAACTAGCCTATTGGACTGGTTTGGAGTCTATTTTGCTTGGAGCAACTGAGTTCTTTGAATACTAACCCTGTTTGGCAGTATGACTTCCATATTGTGTGATTATCTGGGTAATCCAAGAAGTGCTGGTAAAAAAGGGATTCCATTGGAGAGAAGCTCCAAACATTTATATGCAAAAAAAGAAGAATGAACATGCTTCGGTCATCTTGTAAGCATCATAAAGTAAATGTGACCCAATTGCTTGCTGGCAATTTTTTTGTGTGCTGAAAAGATGAATGCTAGTTTGATGCTACTGTTTATCTGATGGGATTGAATTACTGAAATCCACAAGACTTCACAGGACAATTCCGTTACATCCTAGATCTGGATGCTGTTGAGATGCTGGACAGCATTTTGCTTAGAAGTCTTCAATCTTATATTGGCCATGGCCAGTGTCAACATGTTTTATGACCAATATTCACACTTTATGTTGGCCAAAAATAATGCCTGAGTTGCTCTCTATGGACAAAGGATGAATTGTAAAACTTCTGGAATGCTAGATGGGAGCAAAATATAAATCTACGGCGTGACAATCCAAAGTTCTTTATTCACTATTAATTACATCTAAAAAAATTCTGCTGTTCCTACAAAGAATTTGAAGTGACAACAACCAGGAAGGCACTTTGCTAGCGTACCTCTGACACAATGACAAAGATTGAAAGGACATACAATTGTTTCTTCTTGAGATGACCACAAATGGTGGATTTGAGCAGGTACACGCACCAGGATGGACATTTGTTTAGCATCTATGTACAGCAACCCTAGGAGGTCGGTTTGGCTAAGAAAGAGTGAGCACTTTAACAGCTGTCTAATAAACATTCACTTTGTTTAGTGATGTGCTAGAAAATTATGCAATGCAAGAATAGTAGAGGATTTGTCACACTGTTTTTTCTAGTGCCCCATTTCCAGGGCTATCCATAGGGGTGTGTGTCACAAAAGTCAAGAGGATGAGTGGTCTCGTAAAGAAAGAACAGGCAGAGAGATAGAGTGATAGTCAAGGAGAGGACACACAGGAAATCCTTAATTTTGTATCTACACCCTACTACCTCCTTGTGGTCAGTAAATCACAAGGAGCTGAAGGGTTAATGCTACATATTGGATTTGTATCTCTAAAAGCAGGTCGGGGTGAGAGAGAGGGACTGATCTAAACTCACCCAGTGAGCTTCTGTGATTGAGAGTGGATTTGAACCTAGGTTTCCCCACTTCTAGTCTAACACCTGAATTCCTATACCATTGTTGAAAGACATGCAGGTAGTCCTCACTTAACAATGATAATTGGGACCAGAATTTCCATCACTAAGTGACGCAGTTGTAAAGTATGATGTCACGTGACTGTGCCGCTTAGCAATAGCAGTTCCAGCACTTCCGGTTGCCATCATTAAGTAAATTCCGTTGTTAAGTGTGACTTCACGTGGTCGGCATTTGCAACCTCCTGACAGCTTCCCCATAGACTTTTCTTGTTGGCAGTGAAGATCGCAAATGACTATCACATGACCACGAGACGCTGCGACCGTCATAAGTACAAGGACTGGTCATAAGTACCACTTGTTCAGCACCGTCGTAAATTCAAACAGTCACTGAATGAGTGGTCATTAAGCGAGGACCACCTGTACTGGTTTCTTGTTCTATGCTCGCCTTGTCAAGTAAGTATTCTCCGAGTTCCAAATATGTCTAGCTTTAATGGTTTCAAATATTACATTTCAGATTTAAACTTGAATGTCTTTTATATAGCTTGGTTGAGTTATCATAATCTACCTATGGTATGCTGTAAATGGACTTGATATCTTCTGCTATGTTATTTACACCCATTTATCCTGAAATGATCCTAAAATCTGTATAACATGGTGCAACAATAAGCACTTGTATGTTTGTGTGGAGAGAGAGAGAATGATGGGAGGGGGTTCAGTAATTTTAAGAGGCAAAAGGGATGCTTAACTATCAAGGCTTTGCATACCCTTTTTGTCCTTCAAAAACCCATGTTTTGGCTCCACTTACACAAAAGATGCTGAGAGGCCTTTGTGTAGTTACAGACAGTTGCAATAGTGTACAACATTTGTCTAACACACAAAAGAGGCATCTGCTTCTCTGTTGGGTGAATAGTTGCAGCCATTGGCTCAACCTTCATGTTATGTCTTGCTGTCTATATTCTCTGCTATCCATATTCATGGAATTTTACCTATCGACCTTTCACCAGTGATGAAGGATGAGAAAAGCACATTAAGTGACATTTTCCTAAGGAATGAACCAGATAGTGAACTTCCAATGTGTAGGGCTCTTGATGCTGTTTGAGAACATCTTTTTGTCAACTTGAATGATCAACACAAGCTCTGGGAAAGGGAGTTAGAAGCAACTAAGGAGCACGTGCGTGTGCGTAAATGCATGACAAATAGCCTGATGAAAATCCTGTCCCTGCTGTAAATTTGTTTTAAGCTGGCTGCTCAAAAAAAGAGAACAATTTACACTGAATTATAAACATAGCTTTTGCTGCAATAAAGTTGTTCTGAGCATCCAAAGGAGGAGGAAGAAACAAGACTAATGTCAGAAAATCACTGGATGTCCTAAATATGGGAAGCTTTGCCAAACAGCTGCAAAGGAAAGAGCACAATCTGAATTGGAGAAAAAGTGAGTGGAAGAGATACTTAAACCTCCCACTGCTCTTTTTCCTCATCTCCCCATCTAATGTTTCCTCACAGTGCAGAAACCCACATATTCTGTGGGAGGAGATAGTAATTGCAGCAAAGGGAAAGCAGTAGATAGTGGAAAGGTTAAAATTCTCCCAACTGCAGGTTCTTTGCTCAAAGCATGTACTTCTTAATGCTTTGCAAATCTGAATGTGGAGGGTTGGCTTTCAATGACTCTTTTCCCTCTGAAGATCTGTGAGGGTCATCCATCATCTGGATGTTGTATTGGGGAGTCCTGGCTGGGAGAAGAGAGCTCGTATGGAAACAATGAGAAACACTTTTCAGTTTCAAGTAATGCTTTACCCTGATAAATTACAGCATATGGGTTCAGCAAATGAGATTTACTTCCAGGTAAATTCAGAAAAGCTATTTCCTCACCAACACTCTATAGATTTTTTAAAATAATTCCGTTATCAGTAAATAAATGATTTTACCTAACCTCTTTAATTTTGTAGTCATTTAGAATTTCTCAAAAGTTTGAAATTAGGGTTATAAGTGTTTTAAGATGTTACATGTAACTTGATGCAGATATAAGAGCATGCATCCTAACAGAATTACCAATGATACTGAACGTTTAGTATGAACATTACCTTTCCCATGGTAAATCTTTTACTGTGGATATAAGAGTATGCATCCTAACAGAATTAACAATGATACTGAACATTTAGTATGAACATTACCTTTCCCATGGTAAATCTTTTACTGTGGAATTAGATTCCAAATGAGGCATGTCAAAAGATCATATGAAGAACCATGGGTCACTCTAGTTCAGCATCCAATTTTCAAAAGATATCCTGATTATGGAGGGAACTCCTCAATTGGCTGGTGTTCAATTAGGTCTGAGTCTCCATGTATTTCATGTGACAAATAATTGCCAGGTTCATCAATGATAGAGAAGTAATAATGATAAGCAGTCATGGACTTGATTTACTTCCCGTATAAAGCCATTTAAGATAGTGCTCACCAACATATCTGTGATAGCAAACCCTATGGGGTATCATGAAAAGAAGTTACTTCCTGACTCTACTGCCAAAGTTTCCCTGAGTAATTTTGAGATCTAATACTAGGAAATGCAATTTCTATCTCTACCAGAATTAGGCAGCCTATGGTTCTCCATAAGTTGCTATGAATATCAAATCCCATCAGTTCCAGCCTAGAGAGTCACTGATGAGGAATACATGGGATTATTTACATCTGGAGAGGCAGCAGATTGCTCATCCTGGTCTGTTTTCCACATTGTGCTTGGCAAACAGCAACTAACTGAGCTTGTTGGTCTCAGAAGCTAAGAAGAGTCAACCTTGGTTAGTGCTTTGATGGGTGACCATTTGGGAATACCAGGACTGGATATTTATCTGGACTATCCAGGTAGCTGAAAAATATCCCCAAAGAAGGCAAAGGCAGACCAACTTTTGTAACGCTGCCACATGGTTGCAGTCACTTGGAGTCAAGCTCAACTTGAGAACATCTTTACCTTTTAACACAGCTGGATGTCCTCCAGATATGTTGGAACTAATTCCTAGGATTCCAAGCCAACATGGAGAAGGAGGAGGAGGAGGAAGGTAGGTCAAAGAAGAAATGTGTCTTGTCTTCCTTCTCTAGCCCTACTTCATACATTCTGAATCCGCATATCTCCAGGGCTAATTCTGGAACAAATGATGCCCTGCTAATCAAGCACCTCCTCTATTGATCCCAGTTTTCGAATATCTGTTTAAATGTTGTTCATCTTTTTCTTAGATTCTATGATGCCCCATCTGGATGCATAGAAAACTTTGTACGTTTTGTACATTTTCCAGTGGATTTTTAAAGAAATCAATGAGAATGTAATGCTGGGCTTACCAGCTGAGAATTTGGGGAGCTGTAATTCTAACACACCTAAGTGACACTAGGATGGGGGGAAATATTTCATGACAATTTCCTCTTCCCATTGCCTTTTTTAAAACTAAAGAGCCCTCAACTATTTTTACATGATGATGTACCAATATCTTGCTCAGTTTGGTTGTCTTTTGTTTTTGGTAAAGGCTTTGCTCATTGACCATGGTCAAAAGTCTGATGAAAATCTTACCTGAACAAATATTTGTGGTCTTTTGTGAATGCTGGAATACCCAGGGACTTTTTGCTAGGGTAGTTCTGTGTTACATGGTACTCAGTTAACTCCCTCATCCACTCTTTCCTTCCTTCCACCTCACTAGGTACAGGTTTAAGAACGAATTCCATTCCTGTGGTCTGTCCGTAAGTCAAATTTGTATGTAAGCTGGAACAATATTATTGTATAATACTGTATAAGTAGTATTGTGTAATGAACTCGAACCATTGTGCATTTAACTCAAATCATTGTGTATTTAACTTGAATTTTGCTACAATAGGCTCCATTCTTAATTATGGATCATCTTTAAACCAGGTATTCTTAACCCAGGACTACCTCTAGACCAAACCAGGAAATCAACATATCATAGGAAGACTAGAACTACACTTTACGGAGATAGACTATAATAACAGAATCTTGCAAGTCTGATTATGTTGTACCTCCCCCACTTCTTATACCCCAGTGAATCAAGAAGGTGTTTGTCTGAACTGCTTCTAAATATTATCTTGTTTATCAGAACTTAAAAAAATATTTCAGCCCCTTTTGCCTAAGTAACGGATTTTGTGTATTTTTATGAAAGTCATCTTCCTTATTCTCTACACCTTCCTTCCTTGAGATCTTTCTTTCCTGACCATGAGACAAACTATATGTACCTTCCTTCCTTCCTTCCTTCCTGTTTAGCTAAGTAGTTTATTGCTTATACAGTACTTCTAAACCACCCAATAACCCAGTCAGTGTTCTGAGCAGTAAGCAGGTCAATGGAAAATACAAAATAAAGCCAGAATAAAATATAGCATGTTAAAACTGAGATGAAATCACTGTCAAGAATAATTTAATAAAATATATAAAAACACAGTAAAACCAGCAGCAGAACAAACAGTCCACAGTTCCAAGAGCACTGAAATGCCTGGGAGAATAAAATTAAGTAAATATGGATTCTTCCTTGCCAGTGTTTCACTTTTCATGAAATGTAGACTTCTTGTTTGAAATTATTTCCAATCTCCTGATTCGACTTATTTCTCTTTCTTGGGATTCCACTCTCTGCCCAAATACCCCACCTCCCCTCTACAGATTCATCCTTTCCACTCTCACTGAAGTAGACAGGATCTGTCATCAATGGAATTCCTCTCTCACTACCTCGAATCTTAGCCACCCCCCAGGATACAAAGGAAAAGATAAAGTCTCCCTTGAGTCAAATTTGACTTGGTCTCAGGGACCACATGAGCACATTCATTCATGTGGTTTTCTTGGCAATAACACTGAAATGGTTTGCCGTTGCCTTCTTCACAAATTTTTCTGTTTTACTTTCCTAACCTACAACCCCAGATTGCCTTTGATGTCATATAATTAGCATGCTCTAGCCATTGGCAGTTGGCCCTAAGAACATCTGTACCACTGACTCACCTTTAGTCCTCTGGATTTCTGGCATTCTTTCCAAAATAAGTTCCTGAACTAGTTCTTCCCATCAAGATGCACAGTACTTCCAGTAATCTGCTAAGTGAATGTCTGCTCTGATTTGGCAGAAGATGGAGGAAATTGCCTGTCCTTTACAAGGGTCATTTGTTTCTCTACCCCCCGCCCCCAACCTCTGGTGATGAACTTTGCTGCTTCAATGTCTGCAACACTTGGCAATGTTTCACCACCGCTTTGCTTATATGGGAAATTTCTCAGAGCAAAGGAGTGGAGAGATGCAAAGGGATCTTTCAGAACTTACACAACATAGATTTCTTTTACCCAAGTTACCTTTAACCAGCTTTGTAGAGGCTTTATGCTTCTGTTATATTCCCTTCCTCTACTCCCATTCCTTCTGTTGCCAAGTGTCATGGTTTAAGTGAAGAAGAGACAAGCAACATTTCCCAGTTGAGATGTAAAAAGAAGTGCAGAAGGACTCATTTCCCAGTAATGTGATACCCCTTCCAAGCACTGAAAAGGATTCCATTTAATTCAAACAGGAAAAGACAGGCCTGCTTAGTCATACATAGACATCTAGGAGGCCTTCACAGTGCAAATTCCTGTACTGTATATGCCCCAGTCCTTGCTTCCCATCCTCATACACTTTGTGTCACCTTTCTGGAGAATGGAGCATGCAGGGACCTTTTCCTGTTTTTCTGAATTGGGCTTCTACCAGTGCAGCCAACAGCTAAGACTCAGGGGCATAAAAGAGAAAGAATAGAACAGAGCATCCAGAGAATGGCATGATGGCTTGCTTAGATCCCAGACCAGGTCCTGCTTGTGCCACGTTTCTGTAAAAGGCAGGCACAAACCTCAAATGTACATGTGGCCTGCACTTGAAAGTTGGTCCTTAGAAACTCTTTGCATCAATACATTCCAGCACCTTTTCCACTTGTCAGAAGAGGCTCACTGAACCCTTCATATATACTGTATGAAATGTTAAGTCCCACTTGCTGTGTCTAGTATAGCCAGTGGCAAGCTGTAGCCCAAACATTTGGAGTGCAGTTGACCGTAATCCTGCAGTACATCCTAGAATGTATCATATGTTTTCTACAGTTTAAGCAGAGCACCCTACCTACATCAACAGGGTGAAGAAAGGTCCTCTCTTGGAGTAAGATTGGTTCTTGGTTCTTCTTTTCATTACTTGGTCTGGGAGCAAAGGCAATGTTAACTCAATACACCAGGGAGATCTGTCAGGCCCTGAGGGTTCAAGGTACCAAGGTTAGGCTCACAAGCAGTCAGGGTAACTTCTAACTGCAAGAAACTACCAAACAGAAAGATTTATAACAGGGGCTGCAGCTATCCCACTTTTACTCATTGGTGGTGGTGCTCATTGCACCTACTCTATCTGCAGAACCATCAAGGCAGGTTGGCTCCTCTCAAGTAGATGTTCACTCTCAAGGCACTGTCCCTTCCAAGTGAGCACTGGGTTATCTCTCCAGCTTTTGATACTGAATTCAGCAGAGCTACTGTTCATAGAAGCTACATAGCTGCCTTGGTGAATGTCTAGGAAAAAAGGATCCTGGTCTAATGGGGGTGGATTGGAGTCATCTCTCAGCCTCTTCTTAGTTGACAGCATGTGATTTGCCATTCTAACCGCTGACATGGGGTTATATAAGGGAGCAGTGCTTCTGCATTCTGATGCCTTATGTGGTGAGCCAGTGAACTTCCATGCAACCATCAGCCGCTTTGATCACAGAATTTCTTGCTTAGGAAGTAGTTCAAAGGCCTTTCTGTTCCAATTTGTTGCTTGGACAACAAGGTTTTGATACAGTGGGCAGCCTTGATTAATTTAGTCCGGACTTGCTCCTTTTCTCTGCCCCCAATTTTTCCTTTGCTCCTGGCTGATAAAATGATCCTGGCTTCTAGCTGGCTGGGGAATTCTGGGAGTTGAGGTCCACCTGTCTTAAAGTTGCCAAGGTTGAGGAACCCTGTTCTAGTGCACTCTAAACTTCCATCTGTGGGCCCAGATTAATGGCCTAATAGCCTAGTCCAAAGCAGACATAACTCGTTGTGAGCTGATTGGTAATCTGGTAAATGCAGTTTTGGTTCTAGCAACAAAAATATAACTTCCTAATCATAGGAAGTAGTCATTCCATTCCACTCTACTTTGATCAAACTCCACCTTAAGGGGTGTGTCAAATTTTGTGTGTGCCATAATTAAGAGGACTTCAGAGAAATTGGAACTGGTCAGAGAAGAACAATGAGGACAATCAGGGAACCAGAAACTAAATCCTATGAAGTTGGATATATTTGACTTTGAGAAAAAACAGCTGATGGAAGATATGAGAGAACTCCTTAAATACTTGAAAGACGTCACTTAAAAAAAGGTTGTTCTGTTCCAAACGTGGAGCCAATTATCCAAAGAGATGGAGGGCTCCATTTCACTGGATGTGTTCAAGAGGAACTGGTCAGCCATCTACCATGAATACTTGAACTGGATTACTGCAATGAATGAGGAGTTGAATTCAGTGGCCTAAATGGCATCTTGCAAATATAGGATTGCATCTACCCTTGATAAAATAATTGGATGCTTTCTTCACCAGGTGTAATGGAATGTGAGAATGACCTTGGGAGATGAGGGAAGAGATGCTGCCTAGGGAACAATCTGATAAGAGAGGGAGGAGCCCCCAGCTGAATAATGGGCAGAGAAAGAAATTTAGAAAGGACCTGCCATAACTGATCGGGTGGGAAATAGGGTGGGTGGGAGATTTCTACTTTCAGACTTGCAAAGTTCTGTTAATGTAGCCTATCAATAAAGTAAAGTTGCTCATCTGGTCATGTTTCCTGTCTGGTTTACCTGGGGGGGCTGACACCAGGCAGCCAAAAGCAATATTAACTGAGGGGATATTCTTCCTTTCACTTACAAGGGCTATGTGAACAGTCAAAAGGTTTTGACTATTTAAAACCAATGCATCTGTCTTTTGATCTTAGATTGTACTTAGGTCCCCTTATTTTTTTTGGATTGAATATTTGCTTTGACTGCAAATAGAGTGTGATTGTTTTGACTTCTGAAGGCAACAGTTACCCTGTTCTTGCCGAAATTGTCACTTTACCTTTGAAATGTCTCTATAGGAAGACTTCTGATTTAGAGAAGAGGCCACAATTTGAGGATATTTGAAGAGCATGGGAAGCAGTGCTGTTCCCACTTATAACATTTGAGGCTGATACACAACACATGAGTGAAAGCTTTTCAGGGGTTAGTAATGGGGTAATTTCAGGATAGATTGGAATTTGTCCACTGAATTTTAGGACTTTTCCCCCCTCCATACAGTTTTGAAACCCTTTCATGATAAATTAATATGATGGCCAGTTCTAACCACCTGTCTAAGAAATTTACTAGTGTGGGTGCAGCCCAGTTTGCATGTTGCATAATTATCACTCCATTTCCAGATTTCAAAGTTGAGAACGGCTAAACAGTTTCAGGAAAATCCTAATGTTTGCAAAAGTACAAGGAACATTTCAGAAATTCTGTAACAAAAGTTCTCACACGAAGCAATTCTGGGAGGTGTACAACAATTAAAAAAACAAACAGATAAAAATCATTATAAAAGATAAAAAGTGATTATTAAAATACATCATCAAAAAGTTTTAAAAGTTTAAATTTTAAAATATACGAACCCCACAGAGAGGGAGAATATTAATCGGAGTGGGGCCATCTAAAAATGTCTCTGGTTTCCAAGGGCCCCCAGGCCTGATGACCTTTTTTATGCTGTTCAGCCGCCTCTTGTTCTCCAAGCCCTTTTTTTAACCTTGCCTATAAGGAAGTGTCCAATTAACCCTTTATTGGCTTTAGCAGATAACAAGGAATCTACCATTTCATTACAGTTGACTTGAACAGCATCCAACTATCCTAATATTTAAGGCATTGAGTAGCAAGTATGTGACCACTTTCATAGACATTCATATGTATTCCATCATCCTCATCCTCTTCATGATTGGTGATGATATATATGATCTGAGGCAGTTAAGATGTGTGGACTTCAACTCCCAGCATTCTTCAGCCAGCATGAATTCTGGGAGTTGAAGTCCACACATCTAAAAAGTGCCCAAGGTTGAGAAATTCTCACCTAGTATAGCCATGAAATCTGATGACACAAGTTACATCTAATATAGGTCAAATTAGTTCTGCAATAGTGTACGGTGGGATTTTGGTAGACTTACACAATTAACCAGACTGGTAGCTGGACTCTTTCCTAATGGGTGAAGCCCCTAGGATCTTTGCTTACACAAGGGCAATGTGATCTAAAATTCTACTAACTTCCTTTCTACCAACAATTCTGTTCTCATTCAGACACCATTTCTGGATTTTCTCTTAGCATCAGTCATATGAGCTATATAGTTTTTGCTGCTGTGGTAAAATATATCTAATATATAAATTTAACTAATGTATATTATTGCAAATTTAATTTTATACATTCTGTATGTGTGCATTTAAATTAAAACTACCTTTAAGCAATCAGAGCAAAGTATCATTTCACAAAGACAATGAGTTGTCAGATTGAAGCAAAAAACAGGGGATCCTGTCAAAAAAGGGGGACCTTGCCAATTTCCCCCCAATATACCTGATATATTGATAAAAACTAAATAAACAAAAAAAGGAAATAAGTTGGGCTACAACTTTAATTGATAGAAATAATGGCACTTTCTGGGATATTGGCTCAATTAATCTGGCATTGTGGAATGTTTTAAAATATACCAACTGTTCAGGTGTTTTAATTTTTTAAACTGTCTTGACATTATAATTTCTTGTGACAAGAAAGAAGTTAAAGCAGGGGGGTGGTACTGTAGTTATTCTATTTTCAGATGGAGTGGCAACCTATACGTGACATTATCATGCATCATTAAAGTGCCAATTTTATTTCAGAATAAGTTGCTGGTTTAAGCCAATTTATGTTTTGTATTTCGCTTTCTGAGCACCCTGGAAAAAAAGATGGGATGCAAATCAAATTCACAACCCATTGTTTAGTCATGGAGAAGGTGAAGAGCTGTCAGTGAAAGAGTGAGTGAGATAACTAATGGGTGTACAGATAAGATAGTGATGCGAATGGAGCACCTATGCAAGGAAACTGGGTGGGTGTGCATGCCACTGATAGGGGAATGGATACAAGAAGGGAATCTGAAGAAAAGATATGTGTGCACATTTTTGTACATCCCCTGAAAATCCAATATATATCAATGTGAATAAACAATGCCCTTGTCTTTGTTTTCTTTTATTGGCTTTAATTCACCAAAATGGATAGTACTTGATTCCACCTGGATTTAGGCCCTTCTTTTACGCTGTTCATATTTTCTTCCAACAGTAGCTTAATCAGATTAACAGGTCTGCAGACAAGCCCTCTCCCTTGTTATGGATGTGTTGTCATTCTGCTTTCCATGGGGCTACTACTATCTTGTTTCTACCATGAGCAAAATCTTCTCTTTTGGCTCCTTAGCAGCTCCACCACTTGCCCAGGGCTACTGGTCTGACTTTATTCACATTTGTCTGGGGTCTCTTTGGGGTGTGCAATCCTGAATTGCTCTTCCCCACACTGAAATTTATCCTGAAGAGCACCACTTCTCCCACAGAAGCATCCACTGTCCAGAACTTATTTACTCCTAAGTAGCCCTGTTAGGATTAAATGGATTCCTTCAGGGTGATGGTTGGGAGTTTGGTGTCAGACATATTCACGAGCTTTGTCAACGAGCAGTAAAAGCAAGACAGTCTAGCAACAATTCAATTTTTTCCCAAGTTCTTTATTATAGAACATTGGCACTGACCTTGCAATTTCTCAGAAGTTTTCTCCTCAGAAAAAGAGGATTCTGTTCTTCAGCCTGATTTTCAGATGTTGGAGAGTTTCTTGCAAAATGGTTTTGGTGATATTTCTGAGTGTAGATTATTGTTGAAAATGGTGGATGCTGGTACTGCTGCAGGCCTAGAGAGGAAGAATGAAGATTGTGACTGCAGCTGTATGATCGAAACATTGTCCCTTTTGCCTGCAAAAAGGGATGGGGCTTTCATTGCATAGCCACAGCCGCCATTTTGACTTCTTTTATCCCACTCTATAGATGCCCTTGCAGTTACACATCTTTATGTTACTCAAACCCTACGTGGTTGCCCCAACTTTCTGATCTAAGAAATTTCAGGCAGAGCATCGTTAGGTGGGTGCTGCAAAGTTTGTGGAAATTGGATTGTAAAATGAGAGATAGGACATTCACACATACTGTACTTCTGTTTACCTTGTGACCAAATCAAGGCAATAGCGTTGCACTCCATTAAAAGATCCTGCAGATACAAATTTATAGTCTTCTCTGAAAAAGAGGGTGAAAGCAAATTCCATCAAACTGAACAAGATGGGAGGGAAAAATTTTCTGCATAGCCCTTTTAGCGGTCCTTTATCAGCCCAAAAACGGTTTCCACAGTGAGTCACTGAGTAGAAGTGAGCTCAACTTTGCACAGTGTTCTTTGAGGTCACGTCAATATGCTACTATTATTTGGGAGCAATATATAAGTAAACTCTCACAGTTTGTGGAATCCAGGCTTTATGCCTTCTCTGTCACTTGCCTGTTCTTAGGAACACCATACCCTCCCACCTCCCCACCCCAAGATTTAGATGACTCAAACTCAGTTGGCTTTCCATAACACTTTAAAAACTCGGTTTCTCCCTTGAACTCTGGACCACAATGTTGGATGAGCCTATCTGGAAACGGCATTGGGATTACAAATATGTTGTGGTTTTGGTATTGGTTTGTATTTTATGTTGTGTTGTTGTGATTCTTACATTCTTGTTTTGTTTTTAATCCTATGTTAGCTGCCAAGAGTCACAATTTGTGAGTGGGGCAGCCATATAAATTATATAAATAAATAATTCAATACTTGTTTTTCTATTTTAGCTGTAGGAAGAGCCAGATTTGAGTAGGAGATGAGGAAAGGAGTTTAGCTGTTTATGGCTTTCTCTTTCTCCAACAGAAATCACTTCTCTCCCCTACTCCCCCCTACACCCCAACCCTGGCGGGTTCTTACTCCAGTGGATAGAAAGATGGTGTTGCTATTTGGCCTCTCTCACACTCATCCAGGGTGAATAGGAGCATCAAAAGAACAATGACGCTGAAAGTTGCCGGCCAGAAATGGCTGACGCTTCGGCGGTTCGAGTCCAGCCTTCGCGTTAACAGGGTGAGCTCCTGTTTCCCCCCCCCCCCAGCTCCTGTCAACCCAACAGGTCGAAAACTCACGTGAGTAGATAAATGGGTACTCTCACTCCGGTGGGAGGAAAAATGCTGCTAGCGCCTTGCACAGAGAGACGGGACCAGTTGCCGGTAAGCGCGAAACTGTGCTCGCCCGAAAAGGGCACGAAGCAACGGAAACCCCGCCTCCTGCGCTCACCAGCTCTAGGAAGGAGGCTCTGGCAAACCACTTCCGAAATACATTGCCTTGAAAACTGCAAGGATTTGTCCAGGCAGTCACTGCAGGGTCAGTAATGACTGAGCGCAGACAAAAAAATACAGAAGGAAAAGGGATGGGCCTTTCTTCTGCACCTAAGAGGCCTAACCCAAATCGCAATAAAACCTTTGGCAGCTTGAGTTTTGGTGGTACAGAAAGCCTTACAGCACATACAGAAGGTGGGGCCTACTTGGAATGCATCATGGAAGCTTAACAAATATCTTCTAAATAGGAAATAAAAAGGAAGCTGGAGCAGATTACAGTATATAGTACTTTTATTTGCTTGGCCATCTGAAATTACTAATGTCAAAGACTTCCACCATGGATTTCTGTGGCACAGACTACTCTAGGTCCTTCCCTTAGGTTGTTTTTTCTCTGATCCAAAATGTACATGAAGATCCACTTGAAAGAAATAAGCCTTTTAAAAATTATTCAGAGTTTACAAACTGGAAGTAGCTAAAATGTTAAGGTTTTAAAGCCTGCATCAGTGAATGACATCAGGAAAAAAATATGTATTTAAAAAGTGTTTTCTTGGAGGATTTATATTAACATAGAGAAAGACACACATATGAAGTTGTGTACAAAAGCTCCATATATAAAAGAAAGCTATGGATGTGAATTTTAATGGATCTCTTTTTTAATTTAAAAAAAAACTCAGTGGACCAAGCTTCTGCCCCGTAATTGTACATAATCAATCTAGAAAATTTACACTATTTCACACCTTCTTACTCAGAAGCTAAAATAAGATACTTTCACCTTTGAGTTGAGTTTTATCTGCCAGGAGCTCCATGGAAATATCCATTTAGTTTTGTGACAACAATACTGAAGAGATTTACCATTGCCGCCTTCAGAGAGGTGTTTTTGACTTCCTAGTCTGGCTAAACAAAATAACTTCATTTGCAAGACAAAATGCAGAAGAATTGTGCTGGTGATTAATCCAGAAATTCTTCTAGTGGATTTCTAAATGTCTCCAAAAACCAATTAAGATAACATAGTAGAAATGACTCTTCTGACGTTATTCCCAGATATTTGTCAACTGTCAGTAAGCTCATATATCATGGCTTTATCTTGAGGACTCTGCTGTAATTTTGTGACTTAAAAGAGGTAAGGTGTGTAAGAAATCTTGTATAACAACTAGTCCCCACTAGACATCATGGCTGGACTCTAGCATAAGAAGTCCTCCTAACCTTGAGCTGCAGATGTTGTGTTTCCAGCATCTCTAGCCAAATCCTTCTAGGTCTTTTTTTTTTTTTTCCAAACAGCATCAGCAAAAACTGAAACATTGGCAGAAGCTTTTGATGATTTCTTGACACATTTCCAAGGGGAAGTGAAACTGGAAAGGCAACTTCATTTAAAATCCAAGAAGTTCTGGAGATAGGAAATGGTATGCTGGCCTTCCAACAGTATACATTTTTTTTTCTTAAGATTTTGCAAGACTCTGAGACTGCACAGCCTTTCTTTGATTAAGCAAGTAATTAAATAAAACTGTATTAAACCTGTTAATGAATGATGGAAAATGAATGGCCGCATCAGATGTTTTAATTTTGGAGGATATTTTGCTTAATCCACAATTTCCTGGCATTGCTCCTTTTCAGGCTACTTGGATGTAACAACGTCAGTACAACATCAGCAGTCTTGCTTTGGGTTGTGGGGGGTGGGGGCGGGGGGGGGGAAGCACCAATGAGAGTTTGTAGCCAAAAGGGCTTTCTTAAGGGAACACAGCACAAAAGTCTTTGGTCATATGTTCTTGGGCCGGGGCTTGCTGGCACTGATCAGATGTACTACCAGCGGTAAAGAAATAATGGTTTGCAGGAAGTGGCCATTGTACTAGAGTTTTTAGAAAAGCTTCTTGGGGTAATTGCTAAATGTTCAAATGCTTTTTGAAATTCAGCATTGGTTTTTGTTCCTTACAGGATGTGTAATGGATCAGACTGCTTCAACTGTTATTTGTTTGGAAGACTTTTGGAAAATTTCCAGATTTCACCACTGAGTACTGCCTTGGTCTTTGTAAGGGGGTGGATGAGGGAACAGGGGTTGCAATTTCATAGCCCATGCAGGCATGCTGAATGGTAGCAAAATCAAGTGTAGACAGCTGATGTCATTCTTGAAGCTGCACCCCATTTGACAGTTGGGTCCCCTGCTTCCCACTAAGTAGTTGGGTCTTTACACTTGGATCTTTGATATCCACATATTTGCATGGTGCTAACTGGTAGCCTTCAAAGGACTCGTTGAATGCTGTCCAAGGTTATTTAATAGTGAAATGTTCTGGTGGAAGATCTCATTACTGTATGATCCATGACCATCTAGGGAGAATGATCCATGACCATCTAGGGAGAATGGTCCCTCTGTCTACTACCATTCAGATAAAAATTCATTTTTGTAGGCTGCTTGTATTAGGAAGGCGACTGTGAGAATGTGAACTTGTTAATTATCTTGGAGATTGCAGTATGGTTTATTACATTTCCTTCTGTTTCATCTGTATAAGAGGGTCAAGGTTGGGAAACAGATGTGCATTTCCAATTCAAGTTCAGAATGGACTTTCTGACACTCTGAAAGAGTTTTGAGCTTGAAATAGTTCCTTTGGCGGCTTCCAGTTTCTTTTCAGTTGAGATTCAAAATGTCAGGTCTTTTTAAAACCTTAACTACTACCCTTGGAAATGCTTTCATTCATATCTTAGTGATGGATGAGCACAAGAGCAGGTGACTTAAAAGCTTTGTGAGAATTTACGTGGAGCTCCGACACGGGAAGAGGAAGATAAGCTGCAACTTATGAGACTGAAAAAATATTCTGTGTAACAATATAATAAACTAAGAGTAAATAAGAGAAATCCCAACTCCAGGTAAGATAAGTCCCACACAGGTCTTAATCTTTTCCAGTTTTCCAATTTGCACAGTGGAGGTGCTATTTGAAAACAGCACAGCTCCAGCTTAAAAGTGAGGCTTAAGCTGACTCGCCTTGTTTCAATTTCCAGTAAATTGAATCCAAAGTTAGATATACTTAGAACAGATCCATAGAAATCACACTAAAAGCATGACTTAAGGTTTGCTGATTTCAGAGGTTCTGTTGCCAGTACAACTAACTCTTTATTTGCATATAGAAAATACCCAAATCGAAGCAAGTCATCAGTTTGTCAGACTGACACATCAACTCAAGAATGTCTTTATTGTTAAAAATTATGATTTGGTAAACCTTCTGCACTGATCCAAACAGCCAAGCCGCCATTGTCACCCCTACGTTGTTTCCAAATCGACTTTGGGGTTCAAATAGCTGATTCATAATCCAAGCAGTTTGAAACTGGTGACTCTGATTCATTTCAAAGTTTAAACCACATGAAGGAGAAGGGTTTTTCCCTTCTCCCTATCTCTTTTCCTGATGGTTTACAAAGGAAACTTCAGACCTTTCAAACCATGATGAGTGAGAATTAAAACTGCTAGTTTCTTTTTAAGAAGGAAGGGAAGAATAGCAGCACTGTGATGTATAAAATCTGACCAAAGCAACTGTGTTTCTTCACACATCTGGAAGAACTCTCTGTCCCCCCCCCCCTTTTTTTTTATCTGCTGCAGCTTTACAAAGGAAGTTAGTTACACAAATAAACACAGGAATCGATGCGGTCATAGAAAGTCTGCATTTAAGATAATCTTAGAAAAACAAACCCAGCCTCAATACACTTTGTTTGTTGCCTTTACGTCAATATTATTGACCTTCTTGTGTATAGCGTAGAATTGATGCTGTGATGTTGGCAATAGCCTGTATTTGGTTGTAACACAAAATAGATTTTCTGTCTCAGTCCTGCAGCCCAGTGGCCAAAGTTACACATCTCAGGGTCCTGGGTCAGCAGAAGCTGCAGCTGCACAAATTTCGTTTTTTAAGTTAGAACTTCTCAAATTTACACTTTTTAATAAATGAGATAGAACAAACTTGACTTATGTTTTTAGTCAATTAAAGAGAAATCAAAACAGAGAGAGGGCTTTTGGAAGCTTTACTTGTAAGGACTTTCTGCTTGCTCCTAACCAAAACTTGGATATGCCCTGGCAACCTCTTCCTCTTCTGGGTTCCCATGACATTGCCTTAATCTCACCCACGATCCATGAGTGAGACACACCTACATGGTCCTTAGTTATAGTACAGGTCGTCCTTGCTTACTGACCACAATTGGGACCGACAGCTCCATTGCTAAGCACCACAGTCGCTAAGTGAAACATCACATGGCCAAACTTATGACGTCACTTCTGCTTTCATCATTAAGTGAATCATTGCAGTTGTTAAGCAAGACATCACATGACCATGACTTGAAATTTCACTTCTGCATTCTCCATTAATTCTGCTTGTTGGAAACCAGTTGTGAAGCACATAAATGGCGATCACATGACTGTGGGATGCTGCGATGTCTATAAATGCAAGGATTGGTCGTAAAGCTGTTTTTTCAAGTGTCATAACTTTGAATGGTCACTAAACGAGGCAGTCAGTAAGCGAGGTCATCCTCAAGCAAGGGTATCTGCAGCAAAGTGGGATTTGTGGCAAATGCCTCCTTTACAAGCCTGTTCCATGATGCTGCTACCCAATGGGGCTTGCATAACAACTTCACTGCACATGCTTAGATGCTGTGAAAGCCCATCTTGTTCCTTGCTTGCCAGCAAAAAACAGGCCAGCCAGCTCAGCTGGCTTGTTTTCTGCTGCTAATTGCCAGATGCAGCCTGTAGCTGCTCAGCTGTTTGTTTGTTTTTTGATGGCAAGGAATTTTATTTTTATTTATTTCATTTATTTGCCACTCTCTTCTTGGATTTTTAAACATTTTCTGGGACTTCACTGGCTATAGCGTAGATGTCCATAGCCTCAAGAGGTGTAAAATGTTAGTCTTTATCACCTTTCATCTCGGAGAGAAAGCAGGTGACTAGCAGTGATTGAGAGTGGATGCAATAGAGCCAGCACAGCAATAAGGAAAGCAACTTTCATGAGGTACTACTTTCTGCCAATTCCAAGAAGAATGAGTAGCAGGGAAAGACTCTCAAAATTCTTCTTTGGAATTCCTGGATATTCAATGTTTTTGTCACCTCTTCTTTTCTCAAACCAGCTCATTTTTAATAGCTTCAGGGAAGGCAGATTAGAACATATTCCTCTCCGTATTGTGTTATCAATTGGGTTTGGCCTGTGCAGATGAGCGTGGACTTTGTTCCGTTCATTACTGAAAACGTGTCTTCATAAACATAAATAATGACTTTTTAATGGTGATGGAGTGATAAAAATAGCAATTTGGGCCAAGGGAAGCAAAATCAATAGATTTGTCCATCTCTTCTGGTTTCCCTTACCATATTGCTGCTCCCTGCTAGAAGCTGTAGCAGGTGAGGGATCTGCCCCACTTTGTCTCACAGTAGTGCTGACTCTGTTGATCTATAATCTTCCCAGTGGTCAACTGGATGTCATAGGAAGATCTCAGGGAGGACAAGATGTTGATCCTAGTCAGTGCAGGATTTTTTCCCAGAATTTAGTAATTCAGGCTGATTCTGAAACAGATTCCATTCCTGACTATTATTAGTGACAGACTATGGACTTATCCCTGACACGAGAAATATATTTGATTTCCTCTAAGATTTTTGGTGATTTAGTAGTAAGGAATACTCCAACTTATGAATTGCACTTTAGAACCCCTCAGTGTATCCATTTGTCTCAGAGATTGATTGTTATATGACATCAAGTCAGTATCGACTTTTAGTAACATATGGATAGACATTCTGCAGGATGATCTGTCCCCAGCCTTTTATTAAAATGTGTTAGTCTGAAAAGGTGCTGCCAGACTCCTGATTTTTAGCCTCCGTAGACTAATATGGCTCCCGCTCTACAATATCTTCAAAACAATGAGCATTTGTTGGCATTTACTGATAGCTAGGCTAAGTCCATACTCTGCTTTTCAAACAACTACATTAGGAACATTGTTTTTTAAAAGGACAGTCTACTACTTTTGATTGATTGATTGATTATGCGCCATCAAGTCAGCGTCAACTTTCAAGGACCACATAGGTAGATTTTCTCCATGATGATCTGTCCTTAACCTGGTCCTTCAGGTCTTCCAATAGTGCACCCATCACTGCTATAACCGAGTCCATCCACCTTGGTGCTGGTCGCTGCCTTCTTCTCTTTTAATTCCACCTTTCCCAGCATTATGGACTTCTCAAGGGAGCTGAGTCTTCACATAATGTGTCAAAATATAATTTGAGCCTGGTCATTTCTGCTTCATGAGAATTCTGGGTTGATTTGTTCCAGGGCTCATTTGTTGATCTTCTTGGCTGTGCATGGTATTTTTAGGAGTCTTCTGCAACACCAGAGTTCAAAAGCATCAACACTCTTGTTATCCTGCTTCTTCGAAGTCCAACTTTCACGACCATAGAATGTCACAGCAGAAATCATTGCCTGCAAGTCTTTGTAAAATAGAACAATTTTAAAACCACTCTCATCTTCCTCTAATCCAGCCTCCTTCGATGTGCATTCAGCATATAGGTTGAATAAATAAGGGAAGAGTGTAATTTTCTTGGAATGGGTTACTATATGTCCATTGGCATCCTTTAGCATACTAATTCATAGTTGGAACCTTCTCAGTCCATAGATATTTTGGAAGTCTTTCCTTGGTTTTTTGTATTTGTTTCCATCTTCGCTGACTTTTCAATGTCATTGTAATACTGCTTCTTGTTTCTTCTGAAATTCTTTGCTAGGTTCCTTCCTGGGATCATTGCCTTTCTTGGCTTTGGCTTTTCTTCGGACATCCAATTTGCTTTCTTCAATTTTCTTGGTCTTTGGCAGTCTCTTTTCACATTTATCCTTAATAACTTCTTTGATTTCATTGTACAGTTCCTCCAGTTCCCTATCAGTGTGGTTCAGGGCTTCAAAGTGATTCCTGATGTTCTCTTTCAAAATGATGGGCATATGATAGAGATCATATCATGGAAACTATTGGCTTTGCCCTTCCTTAGCTTGATCTGGAGTATGCCTGTGAGCAATTTGTGCTCTGTTCCAGAGTCAGCCCCTGGTCAGGTCTTTGCTGTTATAACTGAACTCTTCCACCTCCTTGTGCCCATAATATAGTCAGTTTGATTTCTGTGTACTCCATTTAATGATGTCCATGTATATAGGCATTAATTTGGTTGTTTGAAAACTGTGTTAGCAATGAAAACATATTGGACTGGCAAAAACTGCTAAGTCTCTGTAAGTTCTGCTGCTTCATTTCCCTAAGCTGTATATTTTTTCCTTATTGTTTCCAGCTTTGGCCTTCCAGTCTCCAGTCACAAGAAGCACATCTTACTTGCATGTTCTGTCAATTCCAGATTGAACCTGATCATAAAACCGATCAACTACTTCTTCTGCGTCAGTGGTTAGAACATAAACTTGGATAACCATCATATTAAAAGATTGTCTGTGAAGTCTAATTGAAATTATTTAGTCATTGAGTGCATTATTCCCAAGTATTCTGTTTTTCATGTCCTGAGTAGTAAACAATATGATCTTCCAACTGAAATCGTCCAATTCCAGTCCATTTCAATTTGCTGATGCCTAAGATGTCAATGCATAGTTGATTCATTTTATCTTTCACTATGTCGAGCTTTCCCATGTTCGTGCTCCTTAGATTAAATGTTCCCAGTGTAATTCTGTTTTTGCAGCTGTGGGTTTTCTTTTCCTACATGATAACATCAGCAAGTAAATGTCCCTCTATAATCTAGCTGCCTCATAAACACCATTAGTATTCCAGGAGATCTTCAGCATTTCTTCATTAGCATGTTGAGTGCCATCCAACCTGAGGGGCCCATCATCCAGCATTAAGTCACCGATCTCTTTATATTGTTATCCATGTTAATTTTTTTGGTTAACTACAGGAGTGATTTACCATTGCTTTCTCCTGCACAATATGGATTGATGTGTTTGCCATTGTCACTAAAAAATCATCTGCCTGTAGTTTCTTCTTATATTGCTGCAGCCCAACGTAGGTGCCTGCTTGCTTTAGCTGGGCAGCTGGGATGACCTTGATGTTTTGGATGACCCTGGTGGGATAATATGCTCTTAACACATACTCCCAGTGTTCTTTGTTCATGCGTCCCAGGGGACGAACTCTCCTCCCTGTACTGTGAGGAAGCACAGCAGGACTTGGGTGGGTGGCTCAGCTATAACACCTGATTAATCATCATACTATTTGGCATCAAGGATAACTTTCTGATCTGGGAGAAAATTATCCTTGACGCCAAATAGTATAATGATGTTTAAAATGTAAACGTCATATCAGAGCGCTGAATAGGGCTCTAACAGAGGCATTCTTCCCCCCTGGTATGCTGTTCTCCAATTTACAGCTAGATTTTCAGCCAAGTTTTCATTTTGAATTTCAAATATGAATCTATAGTTCCTGCAGTTTCAGATTCAAGTCTGAGTAGTAATTAAAATGTTTTAACTCCAAGTTGCCTGACCTAGATCTGTGTTCCATATTTCTCTTTGTTTTGGTCTTGGTAGTAAACAGTCTTCACTTCTTTACATAATTCTCTAAATCAGCCCTGTCATTACAATTTGTCACACACTTCCTTAGATACTCAACATTGTGGTGGGGTATCCAACTTCACCACCCATCGCTTCAGGCTGCTTGTCTGGATCAAGGCTCATGAGTATAACATTCTGAAGAAATAGAAGGTTAAAAGAGAAATGTAATAACTACAGATGCTAACATATGTGCGCTCCTCCCAAATTTTTGGCTGGTTTTCATTCCTACTAAAGAATCAGATTTCTGGGTTCTTCAGGCTGAATGATCATTTTAAAAAAAGGAATACTTTTGAATGCTTCTTGTTTTTCATTTACTCTGATGACTGCATTCTAAGAAATATCAATAGTACTCATCTGGCTTATTTAGCTGATTGGCAGCCTGATCTTAAGCATGCTTACTTAGAAATAATTCCCACCAAATTCAACTGGATTTTTAACTAAACATGCACAAGACTGTACAGTTAATATCCCCATTACTCTAGCAATTAAGGAAGGACACAATGTTTATAAATGAATGAAGCAAAGTTTTCTCTGAGGTGAACTTGACTCCTAATGACAGCATGGATTTCCTGGTGGTCTCCCATCCAATTATCAAGCAAATCTAATCTTATTTACCACAAAATTGATAATACTGCATACCTTATTCACAACTGTGACAAACTGCTTTCACCATGTCCACCATGGTGGGAAATTCTATGATACGATGTTAGCTAGAATTATTATTGTTATTATTTCAATTATTAGTTTTAGAGAAGTGTATTGTTTTATTTTCCATAGGTACTGTAATCATGATAATTTTTTCCTTGAGAATTTTTTTTTAAATCAAACATATGGAATAAGCCAGAGAGACAAGGTAATAATAAAACTTGGTTCATTACCTTTTTCTTGAAAAACTGATCAACAATGTGTTGGGCATCCATCACTGAATCAATTTAAACTGCCTGGGAATATTCTAATGGAAAGGGAGACTGTATTGTTTAATAAGGGATGTGGGGAGATAAACATTTTGAGGCTGTGCGCACTATGAGAAGCTGCGATGCCAGAAGAGTTCGTATCTGTGGTCCCATCTGCATTTTGATTCAAACCTTGAATTCATCGTGTTTTTGTGGACCAAATGCATTCATGAAGCAAAAAAGACAATAGTCCAAATGTGAATGGGAATACATGAAGATTTATGAATGCGTTCTGTTTTTACAAGTCTCTATCCAGTTGACCTCAACTCCTGTGACTTCATAAGCATCACCACGTGGCTATCTTGGCAACAGGTTTCAAAATTATTTGCTACAGTCTTCTTCTGGGTGGGGTTTTTTGACATCCCAGCATAACCCACCACCCTGAAATTCCCCAATGTTCTCCCATCTAAGGATCAACCAAGTCTGGCCATAATTAGCTTATTTCAGAACTGGCAAATTAGATAGGTACTCCTATTCATCGTACCTCTAACAGCAGTGTTCCTCAACCTTGGCAACTTTAAGACATGTGGACTTCAACTCCCAGAAAAGCTGGCTGGGGAATTCTGGGAGTTGAAGTCCACATGTCTTAAAGTTGCCAAGGTTGAGAAACACTGTCTAATAGAGTAATCATTAAAGCATGGAGATATTTGTGCCTACAGTTCTATTGTTCCTACTGTTGTTGTTCTTACTGTTTTGGATTATTTGATTGTGTGTGTGTGTGTGGGTGTTCAGTAGAGCTACCATGTCTGGGTTGCAAAACATCAGCACCCTGTAGGGGGCAACAAAGAGTGCCTAGCTACTGCTGGAGTCTTGCAGCCCAGATACAACAAGCCTGATCCTGAAGTTCCATCTGAAAACAAGGTGTTCCTCACCACCGTACAAGTGGGCTGCCCCCAACATGGGTTACTTTTTGTTTTAATAAGACCTGATAACCACATTTCTTCCTTTCAGCTGCTTTTCTGTTGATTAGAATAAGTGGTACCCTCTAGATAAAACTACAAATTTAGACGGGACGTCCTAGTACGGGTTGGCAGAAGGCTGAACAGGCTCTTGCCCTTGAAAGCTGGCACCCTAGTAATATAATAGAAGGATTCAATAAAATAATAGGATGATGCAATAATGTATTAGGACAATGCAATCCTACAGACATTTACTGAATTCATTGGGAGGTGGTTCGTCCAAACATGCGTATATCTAGATTTGCACCCTTGTTTTTATCATACTGTTTCATGTTTATTGTTGCAATTGGGCTACCATAAGAATCATTCTGGAATGAGGAGGCAACAGTAATACCTGGTTTTGGTACTGATATATATTTCACAGAAGTGGGCCTGAGCTAGGAAAAGTGTGGTGGTCCTTGCTGTGAGGGCCATTAATAACAAAAAGAGAGCCGATCCTCCCCCAAGGCCTCTTCTGAGCAACAGTATCCGTTCAAAGGTTTACGGCCATATCTGCCTGGAAGCCTAGACGGTTCGAGCATAGGGCTGAATAACAACAGATGGTCTCCCTTGTAGTCAAAACATTGACAAGAAAGCCTCCCTAGGTTGTAGGGAGTCCACCTAAAACAACTTATTTTAACCCGTTACATATGTCATCCTGCTTCTCACTCCGTTTCCCCTGCAGGGCTGTATATCTCCAAGACATCATTTGGTCATAATTAAAATTGGGTGTTTTAGCAACATATATTCCTTTGGGTAAAGGTATTTCGGTAAGTTCTTCCTTCCATATATCTTGTTGAGAAAATAGAAATTAAGTACTCAGAGGTTTAAGAAAAATAGAGGCGGTATTCTGAAAATAGGATTTTGTCAGCCTTTCTGACTATACGTTTGCGCACACGCATAGCATGTTGTTCGTTCAGCTTAGCTTCAGATGATACCTTCCCAGTGGGAACGTCTGCCGGCGTATGACATGATGTCAGCTCAGCTCAGTACTATTGCTTTGCAGTAGACACCACTTCCATCGTCCATTGAGATTTATCAAACATTTTGTATATGGATGCTTGAGAAATTCATTATTTCTATATGGTGCAATTATTGGATACGTGTTACCCAGACTAATATGCCTGTCGGAATCCAGTTACCTTTCAAAAGTTGCAGTTCTCCAAATTTTGTAACATGGATCTTACTTCAAGAAAGTAAACTATGTTCCCGTGAACATAGGGCCTTTGTAAAGAAGGAAGAATGGGGGGTGGTCAGGTTGAACACCTGGAAGGCTGTACCATCCATGGGTTATATAAAAAAATTAAGGTGGTGTATGTAGCAGTGCAGCTGAAGCCCCTCCCCTTTGTACATCTATGTTACATTAACACACATTAAAAGGGAAGTGATCACACTGCTGTGGCTACCATCTTGACTTTCTTGATTCCCCCCTTCCCCTATCACGGGTGCTACTGATAGAAAGGGAGGTATCTCAAATATGGTTTAATATTTTAAATTATCAGATTGATCAATATTTTTCATTCAAGGCAGGAAAACTAACTCCAAGAGTTCTTTCATATTTAGGGTTTCCTATATATATACCTGTTTACTGAATTGTTGACTCTAAAAAAAAAAAGGGAGGGAAACATTACACTGATGTAAGATAAGGTGAGAAGAAGTGAGGTAGGGGCTGGAATTAACATATGTCCCTGGACTTTACAAGTCAAAGTTCTGTCTGTGTCCGAAGCAAATGCTCCATTGTGCAAACATGGTTTTTCCTGAAGCTGGGGTATTTTCCTAGGACATCAGTGCATGCACAGACTTTTCCTTTGCCATCAGCCTGGTTTTTTTTTTTTTTTTAAGATTCTTTTAATTCAAAAGAAAGGTGGGGAGAATGGGCATGATGCAAGTCAAAGCATCTTTCTTGATGAGAATGCTTCTAGCCTCCAAATAGGCATTCTTAGAGGATTAAAATTGGTGGATAGCTACAGCCCAGTGCTTTGTTTGGAATTCTGTGTCTCTTGGACCAAAAAGAGCTACAAGGGTCAATCAAGTTGTTTGGAAAAGTCCAATAGATGCAGTAAATGAAGCAATCTCACCAGCAGGAATGTCCACTGCAGGGGTGGGGGCGGGAACTATAAAAAAAGTCAAGATGGTGGCCATGTCTGTGCCATTTAAACAGTACCCATTGTTACATCTGTTGCATCCAAAACAGGGATCAGGCTTTGATTGTCCAGTGGTAGCCACCATCTTGACTTTTTGATGTCTTCTGCAGACACCCAGTTTGCTTTTCATCATACAGATGTTTTTTGAGTGGCCGTAGCTCCCATGGAAACCCTTCTGAGAAAGCATCCACAATTTGCTTTCAAAATTCAGGAGTCCAAAAGGATTTGAAGCCCTTTGTTTGACATTCTCATAAGCTTCCTTTGTAAGCTTTTTAATTACTTGTGTGATATAATTCTATAGTTGATATACTGCTTTCTTGTTATATCTCTAAATTATGAAGTAGATAAATACCTTAAATGAACTAGATAAGCCACCTGTGTTTTCTGTGCTGGAATAGATAAGTGGCTGATTACATATTTGTTGCAGACAAAAAGACAGTTGCATATTTCTTCCATTTCTTTTAAGAAAAAAAAAGTTATAAAAAGACCCTGGTATGTGTTCAATTTAAGAGCATCCTGAAGATGATGGGAGGGGGTCAGCTTTTATTTCAAGTTTAGTAGACTTACACTAAAAGCTATACAGTCTTACTTACAGTCAAAATGCAAGATGAAACATATATTCAAGGATGTAAATAAATATAACAGGTATGAGAATATAAATAAATCAGTGCCAAAAAGTAGCAGAAATAGTTCACAAGTCACAGGGTTTATTACCAGATACTGAATCTATCCCAGCTTTACCTAGCTAATCTACAAGTTTCCAGAATTTCAGACCGAAATTGAACCTGGAAGCTTTTGCCTGTAAAGGATGCAAAGCCAAGGTTATTTATGCTAAATAAATGTGAACACATATAGTGGAAAGGGAAAGGGCTGGGAATAGGGTAAAAAGTCCCAGTGAAGACCATGATATAATTATTTCTTCTCCTTCTCCTTCTCCTTCTCCTTCTCCTTCTCCTTCTCCTTCTCCTTCTCCTTCTCCTTCTCCTTCTCCTTCTCCTTCTCCTTCTCCTTCTCCTTCTCCTCCTCCTCCTCCTCCTCCTCCTCATTTCAGAATTTTTTTTTAAGATTTTCCTTTTCGTGACTCATGAGATTGTAAGCAATGAGATCTGTTTGTGGTATGCGGATGGGAGGAAACCCATTAAACATGGTCGTCCTGGACCACCCAAAATGATGTTTGGATCCTGGCTTGCTTTTAGAAATGAAGACAGAATTCCTCCGAAGGCTGAGTCTCATTGTCACGAGCAGTATCAATTTCTGTGATTCTAGGCTCTCCCTGAATTGTGAAATGCATACAGCCTTCCAGACTTCAACTGTCACAGAGGGAAAGTATATACCTAGAAGAGACTGGAGTTTGCTTGTTTTTTATTTTAGATCCTATCTTTTCCCATACATCATACCATATATATATATAGGAGAAAGCTAAGGAAGTCCAATATTCACTTCAATCTAGTGTGGAACTTTGATTAGTGAAAGCTGTTTGTGAGAATGTCATCTCCAGGTTGTTATTATGCAGTTGTGCTGGCCAGTTATTGCTAAACATGCGTAACATCTTGCACTGCTCACATCATCTAGTTAGGGTTGCTATGGGGATGAGTCACAACATTTTCCCCCTTCCCTGCTAAAAGAATACTTGGAAGATTTTCCTCAGCTTGTGTGACATAGAAGGAACTCTGCAAAGTACAATTGAGGGTGGTGATGTGGAGAAGGTAATGCTTCACAACTAAGATAGTGCTCCTTCACTGCTTGTGAGGAGGGGCACTGAGCTTCTGAAGACTTCTAGCCAAGACAGTGTGTGTGGAAACAGCTCCAGTTTGAGTTATCTCTGAGGTATAAGGGTGGAGAACAAAGTCCCCACCCCATCACAGTGGGGAACCAAAGGCATTAATGATATCCCAGTGAATCCTTTTCTCCTCTGGATGTGCCGATGGATCTTTTTCATCTGTTTTCTCCACAGCAGTGCAAACATTTCACTTGCACACCCATCCCTCAACCAGATCCTGTATTTTATCTAGAGGTTGGACTTCTAGGGGCCATATGCTTTCAAGGGATGCAAAGGGTATGGAAGTGATATGATGACATCATTGGTAGAGGTGAGGATATTTTGAAGTCCATTGTTTTCCCCACTTTTGGGGGGTTGGGGAATGTTAGTAAAATAGATGTGTTAAACATATTAGAAACAAACTGGAAAATCATGCCATTGAATTGCATGATATGAACTTGGGGTGGTGGGCTCTGAAGATCACAAAAAAGGTGTGGGGCCTCATACACCCTTGGACTCAAAGATTGCCCCTCCCTGCATTAGCTCATACCACCAAGTAACATATTCCATATTTTCATAAAAGGCAATCACAGAACTCAATTCAGAAGACTCCTCATGATGAACTGGTGTTAGGAATAATTTGCTGTACCCTTGAGGCAAATCAGAGGGGGTATTGACATCCATAATTCATAGAATATTCAATTAGCTTGACACACATGATGATTTCATATGAAATAATTTGTTTACTTTTAATTTCTATAACTTTAAAAGAGGAAGAAACAAATGGTAGACAAAACATGTAAACCAGATTCCTGGTCACAGAAAATCTGTTCAAATATAGAAGGAGACGTATGTCCTTCCGACTATTGATTAAGAATTGGTTTCCTTCCATTCTTGTCATTTTTTTATTGCAACGTCCATTTCTTTTATTTGCATATTTGTTCTGACTCCGGTGTTATATAACTAAAAAGAATATAAGTTTTTTCAAACTCCAATAAGTCTTCCAATGCAAAATTAACGTATGAGTAACTTCTAGCCCAGAGGAAACAACTACGGCACAAGACCACATCAAACAAATCAGTGTTGCATTTTGACCATCAGATCATCAACTATGCAATTTTTTCCTGAAAAATGTGTAGGTGTACAAATAGACTTGCAGTAGTTTTTCTTGCATTAATCATAGTTTTAATTCTTAAAAATATGGCTTGTGAAATACATTTATACTGGTGTGGATATACAGATAGTCCCCAGTATGGGTTTCATTCCCAAGATCTGTCCTTAAGTCAAATTTGTATGTAAGCCGGAACAGTATTATTGTATAAATAGTGTATAAGTAGCATTGTGTATTTAACTCAAACCATTGTGTATTTAACTTGAATTTTGCTACAATAGGCTCTGTTCTTAACTATGGGACGTCTGTAACCCGGGCATTCTTAACCCGGGGACTACCTGTATTGGACACCGCTCTGTATTTCTGAATATCCGTAAGTCTAATCGAACAACATATGTAAATAATATTTGTAGACTTTTATTTTGTAGAGTCTATTAAATCCTTTACAAAGAATGTATGTGTGTGTTTGTGTGTGTGTGTGTGTGTGTGTGTGGAGTATTTAGGGGTGTAGGTATATTGATTACCACTAGATGGTGACAGGGAGCTAGAGTTGTTTGTATCTCTGCTGTGGTGGTGTTCAGTGATGGCTTGAAGTTTTGCACCCTGGATCTGGTAGTCCTAATAGTTCATAGGGCTAGTAGTAGATAGTTCCTCAAGTGGCAAAGTTTCATCACCTGGACCTACGAATTGATCTAAAGTACACATTCTACATTCCACCCATGGCCTTTTTCTTTTTATATTCTTGTGCTCAGTGTACCAACAGAGAAGACCAGCAAGGAATGCCAGCAAGACAGTGGGATAAACATCTCAATAAACGGGGATATTCCAGATTGAGGGAAGGCCAAGTTGTTGATAAGGTTTACAGATTCCCTAAGTCATGGTCCAAGTGAGTTAAGTCTCTTATTTTCATATTGCATGGAAACATTTTTCCTACCCTTAACTCTGCTCAGCAGTGATGTTTGCAGGTAATGGTCAAAAAAGATGGTAGCCACAATAGTTTGATTGAAGCTCCTCCTGTTTTTCATTTGCAGACATCCCTGCTGTTCAGTGTTGTTAGACTGCAGTTCATATCATCTTTAACCAGTCTGCTCAATGATCAATGAAAAGGGAGATTCAAATCCAACAAATTCCAAGGGTTCGATTAAAAAAAACGAAACAAAAAACCGGATAGGAGAGTGGATGCTAGATCCCACAAAATATGTTCAAGGAGCTATTGTCTCTCATGTGTGATTCTTGATTCTTCCAGAAAAAAAAACAGTCAAATCTTCTTATCACTGGGCCCTTTTTATTATTGAAAAGGAAGGGCTTATGCGATAGGAATATGGCAGTTTGTTTACCTAAATCAGTGTTTTTCAAACTTGGAAACTTTAAGACTTCAACTCCCAAAATTGTGTGGACTTCAACTCCCAAAATTCTCCAGCCAGCATGGTAGCTGGGGTATGACTTTCCAGAATTTAGGTAGGTTAGTGAGATTATTGTATGCACAAAGATGGAAAGATTTGGGTTAGGGTTAGGGATAGGGTTAGAGTTAAGGTACCTACATACCTACAACAGAGGAATGGCTGGTGAAGATGACAGAATTCACTGAAATGGCCAAACTGACTTGTTTGATTAGAGAAAAGACAATATCTACATTTACTGGTGCCTGGAAACCCTTTATGGACTTTTTGTGTAAAAAAGAAAAAAATGAACTTATGATTTATGGTTTTGATGATTAGATAGGATAGATTATAGAAAGAAGAGAATCACGATGTAAGTTTAGAGAGAGAGGTCGATTTATATTTGTACTTATAACTGCTGTAAAGAAGATTGGAAGCCAGTTCTTTATATCTTTTTTCTTTCTTTTCTATGTTTCTGCTAATCTTTTTCTTTGTGCACTTTTAGCTTTTTCTTTAATTTTTTCCTTTTTCTCTTCCACTCTATTTTAGTTTGTATTAGTCTTATTCTTGTGTTTAAAATGTTCAGTTAAATATGTATGAATGTATGTATGTATGTATGTAAGTATGTATATATGTTGTATATGTGTGTGTCCATGTATTAGAATTTTAGGTAGGTTATATCCATATTTTCTTGAAGAGGTTTAGGACAAAGTATGTCCATAAAACTGCCAAGTAAATGCATTGGAACTTCCATTGCTAATGTCACTGGAAATGGTTCTTGATCCAAGGTATGTAGGTGGAAAATCAATTATTCACAAGAGAAGAAAATACATCCTGCACACCCTCAGTAACATGCTCCTCTTTTTATTTATTTATTTATTTATTTATTTATTTATTTATTTTTATAGAAGATTATCAGATAATTGCTGAGATGACACCAAACTGGTGGGATAAGCTAATACCCTAGAAGACAGAAATAACATTTGAAACTATTTTGATGGGCTAGAAAAATGGACTAATGACACAATAATATTTAAATATTTGTTTGTTTGTTTATTTATTTATTTATTTATGCATTTACATGGCCACCCAACTCAAATAATAATAGTTTATTAAACTTGTATGGTGTCCAGCTCTCAATGACTCTGGGCAGCTCACAACAATCAAATAATTAAATATTTATATGATATTTAATTATATAACATAAAAAAGGAATAATTCTTTTTTCTTTTGCATACCTTAGACTTCACCTTGAGGATCCAAACAAACTGGAGCAGAGAAGGACAAAAGGAGAAGGTGGGTAAGGAGGATCAGATGACTAGAAACTATGGTGAGACTTTGAAGGCCCTGGGAATACTTAGCCTTGAGAAGAATGGAAGAATATCACATACACACACAAAAGGCAGTGAATGATGCAAGTGGCATGGGTATGACTAAAACTGGTGTCCTGATCTACTCCTTTGCTATCTTACTAAAAAGCAATATGTGAAATCCTTGGTCGACCAATCCCAGGGTGAGCCGTGGAGGTCAAGCTTTATAAGTCTACCTTATGAAAGTTGTGACATGTGGAAGGTGGCAATTTGAAATATAAGATGTGTAAATGGAGAAGAGCATGAATTAGTGAAGGACATGAAAGGCATTAAAAATAGATAAGTTGTGTATAAATGAAACTTAGAGAAAGAAGAAGGATACAGTGGATCTAAATGATGGTGGCTTGATCCTGTGGAGTGATGTTAATGAATACATGTAAGTGAAAGCTTAAGCTTAATTATAAATGGAGGAGTTAGATGTGTGTTAGAAAGTATTAACTGGTGTCATCAAAATTGTTATGGGTGCATATGTAATTTAGAATTCATGGAATGGGATGGGATAATTATATGTTATAATTCTGAGAATTGTGGTAATGGAAGAAGCAGATATGAATTTTGGGGAAAACTGGGCAAGGTTTTGAATGAATGAAATTCTGAGGAAACAATTATTCTGTTAGGAAACCTCAGTGGATAAGAGAGTACCAAAAAAGCAATTGGGCTATTTGGAGATCCAGCAATGAGTGGGTACAATGATTGTTCAGTGAGGATGTGTTTAGAAAAAGGGTTGTTTCAAATACAGTATATGGTTTAGGCATATCTATTCAGGTGCCCAGATGAAAAATGAATGGTTTGAAAAGCACGATTGATTTGTTTATGATGGAAGATTGAGAGAGTTAATGAAGGGTAGTGAGAGGTTCTGAACATAGAACAGATCATTTTTGGACAAATATTGATGCAGAAATAGAGCAGGCATACAAACTGATGTGGGTTGGAAACAGATCCATCTATCTGTTTGTTCTTCATTACCTTTGGATAACCTACTATTTCAGCCTCATGTGCAAAATGGAAGATAATAATAGTGATCCATCTTACAAGGTTGTTGTATTGGAGTACAGTAGATAATGCATGTTAAGTGCTTTGACGATTTGACAGTGATACCCAAATTATTATTATTATTACCCCAGTAATGTTTTCTATTACTAGCAAGCAGTCACTACAGAAGACAGAAACTGAGGTATATCATCTTTCTGTAACACCCAATTAATGTCTTTGAGAAGCAAATTTATAAAATACAATTGACGTCAGCACAGAAATTAAGCAACACATTAACCTTGCAACCTACTTCTCAGCCATTAGACTTCTCACATAGAGAACTGCCCACTGCAGGGCACTGAACCCCACATCTCTTTCATGAAAATCATGGCAAAATAGTAACAAATGCAATATTTTTTTCTTCTGAAAGTAATTTTGCTTCAGGGCATGTTACTTGTCATCTGTTTAGTGCAGACGTTTTGGACCTTCGCTCAAGCACTGGCTGTTGGCTCTTGTAAGAAATCAGATAACGGTGTCGTATGATTCCAATACAAGGTGCATTTGCTGATATAACCCATTGTTTAGTACTGCGAGCGCACTGTGATATGCTATATCTCCCTGAGACATCTTCCATGGGAGTGTTGGGAACAATGTTGGCAGGATTCTTCCAAGGTTACTTTAGGAGACCTGATCCCAACTTGGTCTGAACTTTGTTGCATAAAATTTGGTTTGAAAGGCTTTACATTACAACTGTTGGCCATTAAAATGTAATCTGGGCTGAGACTTGGCAGGGAAAGAACACAACACACATACCTCCATGGGAATGGAACAGCTGTGGCTTCTTGGAAACAGACTACAATTGTATAATCTTCTACAGATGACTATTTTGCTGCAGTCATTGTTTTTCTTTTTTCTTTTTCTTTTTATTGCAGTGTTGAAATACCAGAGGTAGGTAAGACCCCAATAGGAAGCAAAAAGGGTCAAGCTTCAGTGGGGGAGGACCAGGATCAGCATGTCCGGTTAACTTCTTTTTGAAGTTTTTTCAGTCAATTAAGACTGCAAAGGGGTAAACTCCTCTTAACATGACTCATAATTCCTTAGAGGAAAAGCAAATTGAAAACCCACATTACCTTTATTAAATATTAAGGGACATTCAGCATATGAATCTAGATTTTGAAGCTGTGATCGGTGGTCCTCTAGGAAAGACTTTTGAAGTTAGTGTATGGGGTTCCTTCTACTGTCTTCCTCATCCCCAATTTATCGGGGCTAGAGATATACAGCAGAAGGACCTCAGCAGTCATGGTAGCTAACGGATTTGGAAAATGTTCGATTAGGTCAATCTCAGGTCTTCCAAAGTATTGGGTCTACAACTTCCAGATTTTCTAGCTGACCTGCTGGCTGGGGAATTCTAGTAGTCCCAAGACATCTGGAAGTGTCCAGATGGGGAAAGATTAAGTTGGGGTACAAGCACTGAGTTTGATGCATGCCTGTTTATACTGGAAATGCTCACACGTGAACCTGAAAAACACTTTGTATATAAAAGTACATGTCGACGATGTATTTTTATTTATTGGTTGCAACATTTAATGAAAAAATAGATTCCATTTAAAATAAAATAAAATAAAATAAAATAAGTGAATGAAAGTAGATCGTCATTTGATCTCTATACTGAAAAGAGGCCTCATATTATTCTCTTGAGTGGACAGTGGGCTTGCCTCCAGGTTGATCTAGTCCTGGAGACTGCATCATCTTTTTGTACTTATGAGTCGATTTGATCATAGGAGATAGATAAGGAGAAGGGTCTTCACACCTGTTGGTGGTGTGTCTGTTTCTCACCTAGCCTATTGTTAGTAAGATGAGTCTCTCTGTTTAAGAGATAACAGGACCTTCTAGTCTCTTTTGGGCTTCCCTCTCTTCAAGATGTCGTTGTGACAGAAGTGAGGCTTTCCTATCCTTATCTATTTCTTAATAGATTTACTTTACTTTACATTTACTTCCAAACAATGAAAAGGAATCTGGTACTGATCCTGCTTCTTCAAAGTCCAACTTTTGCTTCCATAGAGTATCAGAGGGAATACCATGTCTTGTACGATTCTGATCTTTGTAGGTACTAGACACATCACAACATCTATCTCTTCCAAGGCCTTCATGGCTGTTCTACCAAGTGCAAAAATCTGATTCAGCAACTTAGTTGCTCATTATTGCTTATTATTATTTCAGCACTCTGTTTATGTCCAGGAACGTATCCTCCAACAAGGGCTTCTGGTGAATTCAGATTTCCAATGTCTAGATTAACCAGGCCATAATCTGAAAACCCTATTAAGCCTAGTGACTTTAGATTTCCAAAGCCTTGGAAGAGCAAGCATAGTGAAAATAATCAATTAAACATTTATATTCTTAATATTATATTTACATTTTCAATCAAAAGGTCTCCATTGCCCTTTATTGTAGATTAAAACAATGCAGGAAAAATATAAAAGCAACTAATAAAAAATGCTGTACTGGAGGTTAGTTCAGGGAAAACAGCCTTAATTCCTTTATGAAAATAAGTCATTTATCAGATGATAATGATGATCCTTCATTTTTCCAACCCCCCCTCCAAAAAAAAACCTAGTAAAAATGCAGAGTGAAAAAGAAAGCAAGACCAGAAGAGGAAATTTAAAACATGGGAATACGAATATGTATGTATGAATGTAAGCTTGAGAAAGTTACAAACAGTTATTCATTAATTCTCTTCTCTTATTATTCTCTTCTATTGGAGTCCTTCATTAATCCTGAAGATAAGAATCTTTTTCTAGAGATTGGGAGAAGGAGGGATTAGTTAAAACTGGTCAAGATATGCAAATTCGTCAGAAATGGGTAAAAAACCTCCCCAAACCTATCAACGTGAGAGAAAGCAAAACTGAAAAAGGTTCCATCCGGGCATTTTCAGAGGGTTTAGCAATTCAAAGCCTGTGCCTGAAGGCGCGTTGGACTAATATTTGTGACTACTGAATTCAGACGGCCACTGTTTTATTTTCCTGACCAGCTGCTCAATGCATATAGGACAAGCAGGACTCACTCTGCTGCAACAGCTGCACCGACTGATTTTTGGCCGGAGGAGATGGAAAAATATTTCATTCATAGTTAAGTTCATAATCAGATCAGGGAAAAAATTAAAATGCGTTTCAGTATGGGAGGCAGCAAGAAATGAAATGAAATGAAATGAAATGAAATACAGATTTATAGGCCCACAAACACCTGGAGATGTGCAAGATACACAATTGTGTCTTGCACAACTAATCCATGCCCCATAGAAAGAAAGATGCAAGGTGAGATTACATGCTACCTTGTTGCTACCAGATTTGGGCTGTAAAAATGCAGATGGCCAGTAAACAGCAGCCAAGAGCTGAGAGTTCTCTGTATCTTTTTGCTGCTGTCTAGTGATCATCTGGATTTTTGCAGCCCTGATCTGGTAGCCCCAATGTTCCCTATCTCAGAGCATTGGAGAGAAGATGGGACTTAGCAGTGTCTGGTGAGCTTGTAAACAGAAGTGCTGGCCATGAACTGGGGTCTAAGATTGGAGTAATTGTTAGATGCTGAATTGGGATTTGCTTTTGATGGAGATGAGCACAATATTTTGGAGCAGAAATTTCAGTTAGGAGAAGGTGAGAATGATCCAAAAGTTGTTTATTGCCTGACAATTCTTCTGTGTACATCAAAAATTGGAGAGGAACATCTCTTTATAGTTGTTGCTGTGTCATTCCCATAAGAAGGTACAAATATCAACTGGAAAGGCATCTAGTTCAACTACACCCAGAGCAGGGCTATTTAACCACCACCTCTACCCAACTTAACATTTAAAAAAATAATTTCCAGCTGTTCTTAAAACTTTCAATAAAAATTATACACACACACACACACACACACACACACAGACATAATTTCCCACTAACTATACGTTTTAGGAGAAGTGCATGCACAAGCTCTGTATGTAGGCAATGTTGTGAATAAAAAGGGTGAAATAAGGCTAAGATCAGAGTCAGTTTGGTGCAGTGGTTAAGGCACCACTGCAAAGGGCTAAGACAGTCTGTAGAAAATCTATGTCCCATCTTTTCCTAATTGTCACAATATCATTATATGGGTTCAAATTATTAAAGAGAATTCAGGAGGGTGAAGGCACAATTCTGAACCAGTTTATCCATGACACTCACAAATTAAGCATGTCCTGTATTTTTGTGGTGAATTTTTCATGTGAAGACACCACAGAGGATATCATATGATGTCAAAAAACCATCCTCTGGAAAAATAACTTCTTAGAGTGCTTTAGAATTCCTTGTGGTAACTTTTTCAAAACTTATTCTGTTGTTATGAAGTAGTGGTGATGTTCAACATTGCAAATTCCCTGTCACCACCACCACCATCACCACCACCTATCTCTTGCCTTGGCTTCCCACATTTTCTGATCCAAAAAGCCCCATGAGGTTCTTTCATGATGTCTTTTCTTGGGATTGAATTGAATGGTGAGAAATTAGGGAGGCTGCAGATACAATGAAAATTAGGAATTTGATAGCCAAGTGCAAAAGCCCCACATTCCAAGGAAATCCTACCCAATGTTTCTTCTCCTCTGAAAAAAATAAATTGAATGGCATTTTTCCTTCATAGTAAAGAAGGAGGGTAGGAAAATAATGCCGAGAAATATTAGGCCCAGCAGCCGCTTGAATGCTCCAGAAATGACCTTCCTTAGTTTCATTTTGTTTTCTTTTCTTTACCTGACAACCCACCATTCAGTATCTAAACAAGAGACCTGCCAACTAGCCCGAGTGGAACAATTTCCTGTGACATCCATCATGGTGTTTTCCAGCTGTCTTGTGGCTTGGGTGATCCCCACAGTTGTTTGAGTTCAATTTTTCATGGGTGAGCTTGGAAGGGACCCTTAATCTGCCAAGCATGGTGGCTGGGTGGGCCCCAAGGGAAAGCTTTTGCCTTCTGCAGCCTCATGGAGCTATTTCAAAGCAGACGTTTCTGAATGGAGCAGTGATTTCTGAATGGAGGGTCGAATACACAGCAGTTTTCTCCTACTGTGTATGAAAGAAATGCAGATGATACGTGAGATGAACAGCAGAATAATAGTGGGAGTCATGTAAAAGACTTGAGTGAAAAGTTCATTTCTTTAGCTAATGCTGAGAGGATCGTGGGGATGCTACAAGTGTCTCTTAGAAGGTTGTTCCATTTCTGGGAAGTCACTAGCAAAAATGCTTTATCCTTAGGATCTTTCCTTACTGCTCAGTTGAAATGCTATCAACCCATCCTTAAGTTATCAGGAAACAAGAGCTGTCCCTCTTGCTGATCTGTATTGTATGTCTGTCTGTATTACCTCTGTTCCCAGTCACTGCAGTCACCACCCTTGAAGAGAAAAGGACATCCTTGAAGGGACAAGGGACAAAGTCAAACACCTTGAAGTTCTGCCCTTGGGTGGCATCATTACTAGACGAAAATATTATTTTCATACCAGTACAGCTAAGGACAACTTAAGTTATGAATACTAAAATTAATTTTATTAGAGGGTTACAGTAACAAAATCTTGCATCTCTGAGTGTGCCTTTTCCCTCCCTGCCTTTATCCCAAAGAGAACTACAGAGGGTCCAGTCTGAGACGCTTTCTCAAATTACATTCCTGCTTTGGACTCAGATTTCTCTTATCTGACCATTGCCTTGGCTGCGGCTCTTCCTCCTGTCCCTCAAGGTTATTCTCACATCCCACTACAGTCTTGTTCATGAATGAGGACAAGGCAAAGGCAACCTTACAGGGACATGGTAGAAAAAAGGAGTTTCCAGGGCAAGTGTGCCCCACTGTTGAATGCAAAAGAGGAAAGGATCTTAGGACTGACTACTCAGAGCAGGGCCTCTGGAGAAAATTTAATGACACATCTTTTTCAAGTATCTCATTTATTGAACCTAATTTTAATGTAGCCTCTTGCTACCCATCCCACTTTGTAGAGAGAAATTAGATTATAGAGAAAGAAGCCATTAGTTTATATTATCATATTCTCAGAGACTAAGAAAATGTCCCTATTTAAAAGGCAAAATATTTGGCTAAAAAACTAGTCGTCTTCTGATCTCACACCTCTGGGAAATTCAGAAGCAAGATACCACTGATTGCTGCTCCCTGATTGTCTCCAGCAATCTGAGAATCAAACTGCCTTTGATCAGGGAAGTTTCATGCTCCATTTTGCTCAATGCCTGATTTCAAGGTGACCCCAAAGAAGGAAAAGGTAAATCATTGTTTTTCTCAGTGAATTTCATAGATGGAGATGGCGACTAAACACAGTATGAAGGAGAGTACCAGCATCTCCTTGTCCACTGGTGCTGGGCAATCAACAGGATCTGTTCTTTCTGTAACTTCTAGTCTTTAAAAGTAAAGACAACCTGGAATCAAATTCAATTTGATACATGTAGTTTTCTTGGCTAATTACTGAAGGGGTTTGCCATTGCCTTCTTTTTGGATGCTCTTTTTTTTTTTAAAATAACAGTCTGGCCAACAGCTGTGTGATTCTGTCTCCCATCCAAGTGTTAACCAGGGCCAACTCTGCTTAGCTTCTGAGATCAGCCTAGGTCACAGTCTTACGGGGATACTCTGAGGAAATAGATGATTAGATTCTGCCTGACAACTCCAAGAAATTTCTTGGGTGTGGTGAAGTATAAATTTAAAAAGATCCCTTGTCCACTGGTATAAGGAAGAATATACAAACCACCACTGGATTCTCATAATTGAGAGTAGTTCTAACATTTCTGGAGAAGGAAATCCTTACTAAATGAGATGGGGCATGGGGGGAAAACTAATTTAACTGGATATGGAGAAGACACATATGCTTTGCATACATGAGGTGGCCCCAAATTTCTATTATTTGCTTGAGCCTCAGCCAGCCAGGATCAACAATTCTAAATGATATGATATGGGTTCTTTAATTAAAGGTAGACCAACTGATTCCAAATGGATACAATCCCAGGATCCAACTCTTATTTGGCACGGACCTTAGATAACTGCAGATATTCAGAGTAGATGGTTCTATACTTTCTGGATCATGGATGTCAGAGACTGCAGTATATCTTCTTTTTGGGGAAAAGAAGGATGAGATTTTAGAGAGCCCCTTCCTAGCCTAGTTCACACTCCACCAATTAATCCCAGATCCTCTTTTATATAGTGTTCTTCTCCAGTGCAGGCAAGCTGAATTAGTCTCTGTAGGCATAAATCTGCAAAAAGGACTTCATTTATTCCTTTAACTTACTGTGAAATAGAGCTTTGTACAGCTTGTACAGTTAATAAATCCTGCACTATCAGACATAAGTCTGAAACTATGATAAGAAATTTCATTTTAAAAACTTGTGTATGTTTTCCAAGCACGTTTAAGGAAAATATGCCCAATTCCTTGTTGATATATAGAACTGAACCAATTTAAAGTGAAAAATTATTTAAAACGCGTGGATGTATTTGTATGTGCGTGAACTGAATTCAGGGAGTTGAATGCGGGTTGGAGTGTAAACTGATTATAACACAGGATTCCACAAACTTTTTTTGAGCCAAGGACCACATATTTCCTTTGAGTAATTTCTCAAGGACACAGTCCCAAAGTAGGCGAAGTGGCCAGGAAAGAAACAAACATTGATTTAAGTGAAATCTAATTTAATTCAAATCAAGTTAACTAGATATACTAGGGTAATTAATGCTCACTATGTATGAAATAATTTCATTTTTATGAATGTTAAAAAGGATAATTTGAAATCTGCTGCCAAGCTGCATTATCCAAATCTTTTGGGATCACGTGCATTGAGACACATTCTGCAATCTGGCTAAACGAACTTAGAGTTAGGGAAGGTCAAGAAGGTGGGTGAAAAAGTGCCTTTTGTGCTTCCCTATTTTCTCCTCCTATTTCTAGGAAATCCAACAATCTTTCAAGACTCTTCCCAGGCTGGCCAGAGTCCCTGCATGGGAGCAGAGAGAGGCATATCTGTGCCATTTTTGTGTTGAAGGTTCCAACTGAAATTCATGTGTTGGAAAGACCCTTAAGGTAAGAAACAGTCTTAGGGTTAGCCACCTCGAAGTTTCTAGAGGAGGGCCATTCTAGTTTTCTAGCTTATTGAAGACTAACTGGAAAAAATAGAAACAATGTGATGGGCACCATCCAGTTCCAGGAGGAAATCATATGTGTGCATTTTTATCCAGAGTATTTGGATTGGTTAATCCACCAGAATATGACTTGGTGATATTTTATCATAATTAAGAATATGTTATTGATATGTCTTAAACACAGTTGCATTTAAAGAATAAATAAAATGGATTTACTGTTGTGTGTGCACGATGGATAAAGTTTAGGAAGAACCAGAAATATAACATTCCATATTTGGGTCTGCGCATCATACATTTTTCAAAATAGTGCCTAAGTAATGTTTATCAATCAATTGCCTACTCCATTCTTACTAAGAGCCCTGCCCTCCTCGTTTTTAATTTCAATTTTTTTTGTTTGTGTATTGCAGCTGATAATCCCTGCCACAGGTAGAACAATCTATGTATCTCAGAGTTGATATTATACAAACATTATGTAACAGAGCCCTAGATCATCATTAGTAATATTATAGAAGGAAAACACAAGATAAGGGCTAATCAAGGCTTCAGTCAGTCATGTGTTTCATATTAGAAAAAGCTCAAGACACTTATAGTGTCTATAGCAACACACACACACACGTTTTGTTTTCAATCACTTATCTGCAGGGGTGTGCTTTTTTAACAGGACGGATCTGCATTTTCGGTGAATGAAACTGTAATTCATGAAATGATTCAAAAGTCCATTTAAAAATCAAACCCCAGAAAGGGAAAAAGGAAGAACCCCTCCCTCCAGCTAATAGAGAGGCACAAATTAAAAACATCAAGCACGACGAGAGAGAATGAGATTTAGGGATAAGGCATGAAAGTGGTAAAAAAGACAAACATACATAGCAAAGGGCAACGTGGAAGCCCTTCCGAGTCATAAACTGAGAAGTAAGAAAAGGGTTCCAGTGGACAGCTTGACAGCTCATCTTTCTTCTTCCAAAGATCAGAATAAAATTCAGCTAGAAAATATATTGGATGCAACAGACATTGTAAAAGGCAGACGTAGCAGAAATAAGTCAACCGAGTCATATACATTACTCTAAGGCTGTGTTTCGCAACCTTAGCAACTTTAAAATGTGTGGACTTCAACTCCCAGAATGCTGGCTGGGGAATTCTGGGAGCTGAAGTCCGCGTATCTCAAAGCTGCCAAGGTTGAGAAGCCCTGCTCTAGGGCTTTTGCACACTGTAGCCTTCAGCTCCTAATCCTCCATGCATCAGCCAGCTGGAAATGAAGCTGACTTGAGAAATCCCTTCCCAAATTTCAACTCCTTTTTCTGTTTTGGCTGGAGTGCTGGCTGGGGACTTCTAGGAATTTGTACCACACATCCATACATCTTTTTATTTATATATATATATATATATATATATATATAAAATACATACATACACACACACACACATACATATATATATATACATATACATATACATACATACAGTATGTACATATACACACACACATATATATAGGTGAAAACTAATACAAACTAATAGAGTACAGAAGAAAAAAGGAAAAAAAAGAGCTAAAAGTGCAAGAAAGAAAGAAAGAAAGAAAGAGAGAGAGAGAGAGAGAGAGAGAGAGAGAGAGAGAAAGAAAGAAAGAAAGAAAGAAAGAAAGAAAGAAAGAAAGAAAGAAAGAAAGAAAGAAAGAAAGAAAGAAACACAAACAAACAAACAAACAAACAAACTAACTAGTGGCTTCCAATCTTCTTTACAGCGGTTATAAGTACAATTGTAAATCAAAGTCCAGTCTTAAAATTGCTGAGGGTGAGAAACACTGGTCTAGGCCATATTTACTATGGTTTGCCCCTCCTTCCTTCCTTCCTTCCCTCCCTCCCCTTAAATTTGTTTCTGAAGTCCAGAGGCATCTTGGTAAATTAAAACAAAATTACTCTAAAGCCATATGCTTTGCTTTCCAGCATGCAGCTTCCTATTTCATAATTTTTTTTCCTTTAGAAAAATAAACCATATTATGCCAGGTGGGGCAGACATAGGTAGGACCCAAGAGAGCACTTTCAAGGTACATAGATGCCTCCAGACACTAGGTTGGCTCCCCGCTACTGCTGTCTTAGATAAACCCAGCAGGTCTTCTTTTTAAGGTTGTTTTCCCATCTAAGAAGAGGACTGAGCAAATCAATCTTCTTACCTAAGGAGAGTTAGCTGACAGAAGCAGGACACAACCCACAGTGTTATTTACAAGTGCAGTCCATGGGAATTATGAGGGAGGAGGTTCTGGTCCCTTGGCAGCCATCTGCAGCTGCTGAGAACATTCCAGCAGAAAGATCACCCAAAAAGTCCTTTCTGTTGCAGCCAATTGTTGGACTGGAGAGTCAATGTTACCTATTCTTAAGCTGCAACCATGACATGTCACAGAAATGATATCAATACTTGTCTCTAGCCCCACCCATTAATATTAAGAAATCATATCAGCAGCTTCAAATAGAAAAAAAAGCAGGAATGTTTTCAAACATACCCCTCTCTCTGAGTCCACAGATTGTGCTTCTGCTGCTTGCTGATTCATTTTGAAATCATTCTGAGTGAACCAGGAAATAGTTTGGAAAATGTTAGGAAAAGGGTTAGCTCCACTGAAGCAAAAGGAGGCCAGTTGACAGAGCTTTCACCAGATGTTCCTCAACATTTTTGGTGAGCTGGCTGCCTCCCTCTCAGAGGCTCTGGTCTGCAGGTACAAACATGTTGCTCATGCTGCTACTTATAGTGGCAAGGAATTGAGGACCGGGACCCAGAAAAACAGAATAAAGCATTTCCAGTGCTAGGACAACTCCATCCTTGAGAATCACAGCCAGCTCCAGATGTTTAGTTTCCAATGGCAAAGGCCAAGAAGTCACCCCTTCCCATCTGCAGGCAAAAACCAACTCAGACTGGCAGCTGAATTTTATTTTGATTCCACTGATGTGCGCCTGAAGTCAGCAAGCTAATTTAGAAGGTTTAAGGGAAGGCCCCATGTCATATTATAATGGTTCCCTTTTCCTAATCTAGCATCTGATATCTAAGACGACTGCCTCATTCTGTCTAATGATAGGACTGGCATCATAGAGAAAGTTTCCTCTGGCTAGAGAATTTGATCAAATGGTCTTCCTTTCCCCCACTTTCCTTGGCCTCAAAAGCCTTCCTCAGACAATCTCCTTATGAGTAATTTCTACAAAGAAGAAGAGAACACTGCAGTGAGCGTGCTCCTTCTGCCCCCTCCTCAGCCCCTGAGGAGAACCACAGAATGTCCTTGAAATTTTAGAATCCATCTCTTCCTTCTCCTTCCATGTAGTACAAGGGTGGGCATCCTATGGACCACAGGTTGCATGCACTCCCAGCTCCAATTTTGTGGCCTTACACCCACTTTACACCATCAAAACAGGTCAGCAAAACTTCTAAGTTTTGTCAGGGCTATCTTTGGCATTTTAAGTTTTTTTTCAAAGATCCAACATAGATGTGTTAGGCCTTAAAATCTGTTCAAACCCACAAACATTAAACAGTCCCAAATTTCCCTGCTCTGTGTCATCACCAGCTGCACCTTTGAAAGCTCTAAAGACAAAAAAAAAAAAAAAAGTCAAGAAAATGGAAAGCCCATCTCTGTTGTACACATCAGGACGGAGAATTTCAAGTGGTCATTTGCTTACAGCTTTGATGAGCACCAGCATGGGGCAAAATATTTAAAGTTTGGCATGGGATTGAGAATGGCCACTGAAATGTTGGAAATCCAGACTTCTGCATGGATCCTTCTTTTCAAGACTCAATAAGCACTCTTGGCTGCTAATTCTATAAGATTAATTTCACTAGATTAGGAGAGAAGAACACGTTGACTGAGTAGGAATGGCATAGTCATTTGCCTCTTAACTATAACGATAGACATTGTCGTCTACTTTTGCTTCTTTTACAAGAAGAGAGGGTTCTCTTTCTTCATCCAAATAGATAACAATGAAATGAGGAAGAGGTATGGGCCCTAACATTTCAAATGAATTAATCAAAGGATTTCTTTGGGAAATACTTCTTGAGCAAGATCAGGAGGAAATGGGACTGGAAGCATGTAATGCTTTTATGAATGCTCACTAAGAAAAGCCTCCCTCCCCCCCACCTTTCTTTAATAATCCAGGAAAACAAAAACAATGAAACAGTACAAGTGGAAGCAGATGTGTTTGCTGAAGAAAGGTGACGTAAGTAAAATAAAAAATTTTTAAAAAATTGGCACTTGGCCATCTCCCAAATACTAAAATGCACAACTATTCAAGCCAGGAGAGTAAAAGCTTGCAAAGAACAGGGAAGGGGTGTAGCAGCAATTTGGGGCAAGGAGGATCATTATGTTTACAACCAAGATGGAACAAAAGGTTTTTGAATGCTTGACTCACTGATGTGAAGTGGCTTCAAGAAGACATGTTGCAAAGTCTAAGGAAACCTTGCCAGGAATACTTAAGGACAGAGTAAGTAGAATCAAATTGCCCAGAGCAGTTACAGTTGCCAGCTGGAGATTAACAAGGAAGGATAACTATGATGGTTCCTGAAAAAAAAAACCCAAGTCAATAGTTTTATTAGGACCAATGCAAATGTCACAAAACAGCGTGCAACCTTTCAAGTTCCCCAGGACTCATCATGATGGATTTGAAACAGATCTCATCTGCAGGGGAGAGCAAAAATCCACAGGGTGTATCATTTCCAAGGCAGTTCCAATATTGAGGACCTCCATAAATACTGGGCAACCTGCCCTACTATGGACTAATCTCATGGAAATGGCAGCCAGGAACATGGGAATCTGCAGGGGAGAACAACAGGAGAAAGACGATATGTACATTGCAATACAAACTCGGCGCCTTTTATACCTGCGTCATGAAATTCCATGTGAATATATAAGGTTCAGAGTTTGCGTTGTGATGCAACAACCTACGTTTCAGTCCTTTGACAAAATCCTGACTTGCTGTGGATACCATGACTAGGAAATGTAGTACTGGACTTTCTTGAGGACACCTCTGGCACAGGGAGAGAAGAGGCGTTGGCAGAGTGGAGGTCAGCGTCCCTGGCCAGGGCCCAGGAAGCTGCCCAGCCTTGGCAGGTCCTAATTCCACGACAGCCATGCTCAGAGCTTTCCTCAAGCATAGGAAGGAATAGTAATAAGTATCAACAAAGTAGTGTGAGCCCAAAGGCCACGTGTGCTAGAAAACAGGGAAAGTAAACTGCAACATACCTGGAGGGCGTGAAGGCAATGTATGCGATGCTTTCCCTTTTTAGAAAACAGTTTAGGCTGAGAGAAAACAAGTGTCCACAGTTGCCCCCGGTTCTTTTTTTTTAAAAAATAGTTTTTCTTAAAAGGTTTAAATAGATGATAAGAAATACATTCAAGGAAAGAAAAAATATATAGTAAAGTAAATGTGAAAAAGAAAAAGAGAAAAGGAAATAAAAAAATTAAAAAAGGAGATAGAAAAAAGAAAAGGAAAAGGACAGAAAACATGAAGATAGATAGATAGATAGATGATAGATAGATAGATAGATAGATAGATGATAGATGATAGATGATAGATGATAGATGATAGATGATAGATAGATGATAGATAGATGATAGATAGATGATAGATAGATAGATAGATAGATAGATGATAGATGATAGATAGATGATTGATAGATAGATAGATGATAGATAGATGATAGATAGATAGATAGATAGATAGATAGATAGATAGATAGACAAAAGTGACTTCTGATCTTCCTCTTGGCAATTATACATGCAATTCTAATTAAACCTCTCTAAGATTCCACCACAATTCCCTTCTTTCTATAGCCTATTCCTTTAATCATCAAAACCGTAAGTCACAAAATCATTTTCTTTTTTACGCAAAAAGTCGATAAGGGGTTTCCAGTCATTGATGAATGTCAATAAAGTTGCCACCTGATTCCGGTGGCCAAGCACGGCAGCTACCTCAGGTAGCCAACCTACTCTAATGATAGGGCCAGGCCTACCGATCTGCTGCGTATCTATATGATAGGTGTGAACCATGTCTTTGTATTTTCCAGATATTTGTTAATAGCCTTTTAATTATAAAAGGGGTCAGCAAGAATGCAGTGCTATTTGCCACACTGGATATGGTGGCTAGGAAGAATTTCTCCAGCACAGCACTTTTCAGTCTTGGCAACTTTAAGATGTGTGGACTTCAACCCCAGAATTCCCATGCTAGCGGGAGAATTCTGGGAATCAAAGTCTACACATCTTAAAGTTGCCAAGACTGAAAAGCACTGCTTTAGCAGAAGAAATGGAAGTATGAGGCATGCATGGTTCAAAGGCCCTTCATTCTTCAAATTATTTGCAAAACCAGTAGCAATCAGGGCCATATTGATTTGCTATGTTCAGGCGCCACAGCATTCTGGGAGCAGAGAGCAGGGCAATAGGATTCAGCAGCAACCAGGAGTTGCAGATGGATTCTCAGACAATAAATGGTCAAAAAAGGGGTGGGCAGCCTTTTGGTGTCTGGAGCAGAGTCCACAGGGTCAGGCAATGACACACAAAAAACTGGAACCAGAGTTGTTGCTGTTGTTGTTGTTTTCATTCCTGTAGGGAAGACAGGGTTTTCTCTGCTTTAAAACAAAACTCTGCAAAAGTATCTTAGCATAGCTTTGATTTTCATGTCCACCTTAAATGGCAGGAGACCAAGCTTCCCATTTTTTGCCATTGTGATCAGAAAGGGCTCCCCAAAAGGAAGTTGGGGCTGATGCAACCCTGGTGGCTCAGCTACCCAACCCTAAGAGAAAATAATTATTTGGCCTGTATTTTATCTCTTTCTCCAGTTTGTTTGTTCATTTAGGGTCCTATGCTACAATCATCACATATATCTTATTTGAGTTTCCTCCATCTGCTTCTTAGCGGTCTACCAGAAAACATATTTTTGATGTGATCCTGAAAAAGTTATCTTGGAAGTCTAGGGAAAAAAAAGTTTGAGAATGAAATGTTACTCCAGATGGACATACTATGCCCATGAGTGTGTGTTTGTGTGTAAGTGTGTGTGTGTGTGTCAAAAAAGCCAAGATGGTGGCTTTGATGCATCATCACAGACATCATCTTGATTTTTTAGACCCCCACTTACCTATAAATGCCTGCTTCTCTGTTTATCCAGTTCAAGGCAGAGCTGTGTATTATTAGGAAAAGATGGGCTTACAACCATCACATTTTCTCACAAGAATATTGGGGGCATGGGGCTTAACATGGGATTCATAGGTAAGAGTGGAAGTGATTGATACTGTTTTTGGTGAATGGTGCCCTGTACATTTTTTTCCCCCCAGTTCCAGCAGATTAACAAATTGCAGGTGATATCCTACATTCTACCAGCTTCTATCAGAGAGAAATGCGACTGTTTTATTTATCAGCCTCTGAGGTTACTCAGCACCAATGTAAAATTATCTTGTACGATAACTGTAGTGCATGAATAATAAAGGGAGAGTAATGAATGAAAATAGTTCCATCTGTAAATCCCTTCTGATGTTTGGAGTTCTAAGGAATGACTATAAAATCCAACAAGGAACCCAAATCATATTAAAAGTTGCTTTGCAACCAGCAGAGAACAAATTCATGTTGCTCTCTGATTAACAGAGAGGCAAGGATGCTTAAACTTTTAACATACGAAACTGTATAATGCTTTTCCCACTTACAGATTAAGGCTGAAGGTTTTATTTAACTGTTTGTGTTAGCGGAGTTAGCAATGGGAAAGCAGTGGTCTTCTGCAATGCCTATGGGAGGAAAAAGAAAGCAATGAAGGGAAGTGCTGAAAGGTCATCGGAAAGGGGGAAATTACTGGGAAGGAGGGAGACACATGCGTGAATGTACATATAGATAGGATGTATAACCCCCCAGCCCAGCATGCAAAGTAGTGGGTTGAAGGCACTAGGACAGTGATTCTTAAACTGTTTGACCCAATTATCCCTTTTCCTGGTCTCTGATAATGTCATTAACTCCACAAAAGAACCAGATTCTGCTGCAGTACACAACATCTTGGCTGCGGCAGTCCCAACTGGATCCTTGACTCACAAACAAGCAATTACAAATTGCTCCATTATCCCCAAGATATGCCCAAATTACCCCCTTAGGGGCAATTACCCCCAGTTGAAGAACCACTGTGCTAGGAGTAGAGCTAGCAAGCAACTCCCTTGTTGTTCCTTTCTTTGGGTCTGTTGCCTCTCCCAACTGGAAGACTGATAGTCTGCGGACACAGCCAGATGACTATGTTCAAATGCAATCCATCTCTCCTTGAGCCAACAAACAAATATACAGGCCAAAAATGGGCTCCCCTGATTTTGCAGAGCCCTATTTTGCTAGAGTAATGAGGCCAGCAACTGGACTGACTTTACCATTATAATGGGGAGTGAGTTAAGGAAAATGACAGATAGAACCTCCTGGCTCCATGATCCTTCCCACAAGTGTCACTTGCTGGTGGGAAAACTGACACCATCATTTCCATAGATGGGGGGCACTTGAGCAAGTTTGTTGAAGGGCCATAAGGAACAGCCCTAAGCCTCTCCCCTTTAGGCTGCTTCCCTACATTTTCTTTTTCTCTCAGCAGGAGGAGAAAGAGATCCAGGCTTATCACAGCATACTCCTTCCTTAAGAAATTGTCTTGTCCTTCTGAACCTTAACTAACTGCCTCTAGATATTCTTACTGGGCCTGGTTCGCTTCACATCTGAATATTCAGCTAAGCAGAAATCTCTGTGAATGAACTGAAGGATTCCAACCAGGTTTAATTCAACCTTTTCTCCTCAACAATGACAACGAAGCTATTGGCAACACCACTGGGAGAGAGCCGTTCCACCCGCAGCCTTTAAAACTGCAGCATCGTGGCCTTTTTCTAATCAGTTTCACTGAGATGTGGCCACAAAAGCATGATGAGATTTAAACAAGTTATCCAATAGCTTCTTTTTCATGTTAACTGTGTAAGGGAAATCCACAACCTGCTACCAACTTCCCCTTTTACATTGTTGTAGATCTGTAGGTCATAGGTAGATCCCTGGCTTTGGATGCAGAATGCCCAAGGTTGAATCCTGTATCTTCAGGGAAGTCTAGAACAAGAGTTTTCCAACTTTTTCAGAGCCTGAAACCTGTTAAATAAAAAGTAATAATTCCTGGAACCTGTGATCAGTAGGCAAAGCTCTAGTGATAGAAAATTGGTTATCTTTGAATGTATTTTTCTCAGCCTCTCATAGAACCCCATCAAGTTCTCACAAACCCCAGGGTTATACAAGACCGCAGCTTGAAAAATCCTGGTCTAGATCATCTCCAGACAGATGCAGACAGTATTAGAGGGATTGGACCAATGTTCTAACATGGGACTATTCTTATTTTCCTTCTTTCAGGCAAGGAGGCACCCAATCAGCTGAGCCAAGGGACAATCCTTAGCTTCAACTTAAGACACCAGACAGTGGAACATATGAGACTGACATACACCACATCAGATTTATGCTCCATTTAGGGCAGGGCTGTCTACTCTGAAGTGACTCTAGAGGGCTTTGGGAAGTGTTTCTTTTTCATCACCTATACCATGGTCCTCTTCCTGGGAGATGCTGGCTTTGAACCTGGCCCCATCTGCAAGGGAGCACATGCTTGAACACTGAGATATGACCTCTTAGTTAACAGGGGGAAGGAATGGTGGCAGAAGTAGTAACAAGGAGGCAGCCCCATGAGGAAGGAAGCAAAAATGGTTCTGCAGCTGAGCACCCACCATGGAGGCAACATTTTGGCAGGGCAGCCTTGTCCCTGAAGCAAGGAGAAGAAAATCAGAGAGCTTGCTGAGTGAGGCAGATTATGTACTAGACAACTACTGGTGTTTTATAGTCATACATACCCGGGAGATTTCCGAGCCATAAATGCAATTACTCTCTTTTTATAATTTTGTCTGAATATTCTCCAAGTGAACTGGTCCCTAGATATAGATTAGTTAGTTCTTTGTACAGTGAATGCATGAAACCCACAGCCTGAACGGACAGTTGCTTTTCCCTTTCTGTCCTTTGATCTATTATTAGTTAAAGCTGGGGGCTCCATTACCCATCAAATGCACATCTGCTCCTTAATTTGGTCTTTCTCGGTGCAGATGGCCCCTTTCAGCCAGGCCCCATATACACGCTTGTAACATAGGAGATAAAGGAGCTGATGTTTTCCATGATAAGAAGTTTGGCAGGAGAGAGACACTGTGAGAAAGATCTCAGCTGGAGTAATAAAGTCTGAGCAAATCTGTTGCCCTTCATGTTTGCTGCTAACTCCTTAAATCATTGTGGGAAGGACACTCTTCTCCAGTATTTTACTATAGTGTTGGCCACATCAGCAGTCTTTAACATTTATGATTTTCCTCTCCTTCTTAAGAACGGCTATATTATGACGAGTCTTTGAAATAGGAAGTGTAATACTATATCCTACATGTTTTGTGGAACTCCATCAAAATGCTTGCTCACTCTTAGAGTGAAACAGCCACCGAGCAAATATTTTGGAGAAGATGCATCTGTCGGAAGGAAAGAAGGAAGTGAGTCAAGCTAGATCTTTGTACATGTTTACATGTGAAGGACAGAAAGTGTTTGAGCATTCAAACTCCTGGGAAGAAATTCAGCAACATACATAGAACAGCAAAGTCAAAAAAGTGTGTCTACAGTGTGTCAAAAAAAGTGTGTCAAAAAAGTCAAGATGGTGGTGGCTATAACCATGCAATCAAAGTCCCACCCCTTGGATCACATGGTTGCAGCCACCGTCTTGATTTTTTGATCCCCCCTGCAGATTCCCCCTGCTGTAAAGCCACCTTCACTAATTTAGTGTCCTGAATAAGTGCTGCTGAACTGCCCTGGCTGGGAATTCTGGGAGTTGTAGTCCCAACTCATCTGAAAGGTGCCACATTGTAGAAGTTTCTGTAGTTTCTTTAGCGAAAACCCCAAGTTCCCTAACCCTGGACCAGAGGGGCAGAGAGCATCCTAAAGATCCTTACAGATCCTGGTCTTTTATGTGCTTGTAGGTTTCATGTCATTATGTCTTTCCTCCAGGATCTGAAAGCTGTATATAAAGCACTGCATTCTCCAATTTTTCTCACAATAGCTCTGGGCTTCCCCACATTGGATCTCTTCTGTGTCTAATGTAACAGGCAATTTATTGTTCTTTCTACAGAGAAACAACTTGTCCTTTTCCCCCCAGCGAAAGGGAGGCTCCAGATTATTCCCCCCCACCCTTTCTGGCTGTTATTCAGCCTTCTTGGGCTACTTTAGCTCCCATAGGAACACGACTCCTGACTATTATGGATTATCAATCCTGAATTGTCAGTGCTGTCCTGACGTTGCCTCATTAATAGCGCTCTGTGATTGCAACACAACAGAAAGCCATACTTATATTTTCAGTCTTTGTGGGATAATGAGATTTCCAGTAGATCTTTTTTACAACCAGTAGAGCTTATAATCCCAAATTCAGATGATGATCATCAGAGAACAAGCAAGTTGGACTGTGGGGAGACGAATTCTTAATTTTTAAGGACGGAAGGCTTTAATGGATGCATCTACAGTATAACGTCATATCTCATTTTCTAAATATATTCCTGCCTTTATTTTTCTGGGGGGAAGCAGTTGCTGTCAAGCATGAGAGCAGACCCAAAATAAGCGGTATCATCTACCTCCTGTGAATGCAAACAGTTGCTTCTGAACAGTGACTTTTCCCGCTCATCTTCCCATATTACATCTCTGCACCTGTCCAACTCACAGGACAGAAATGAGAGAAGTAACAGCTGCCAACGTTTTGAAAGCCTTGGCTCCTGTGCCTTTAAGAGCAGACGTGAGAAGGCAGTAGTGCTTCTCTCAGTGCCAAGAGAAAGAGAGAGTGCCAGTTTGGTGTAGTGGTGAAGGTGCCAGACAAGAAACCAGGAGACCGTGAGTTCTAGTCCTCCCTTAGGCACAAAAGCCGGCTGGGTGACTTTGAGTCTCTCATCCCAGCCCACCTCACAGGGTTGGTGTTGTGAGGAAAATAGGAGGTGGGAGCATTAGGTATGCTGCCTAGAGTTGTACAAAATAAAGGCGGGATATATCCCTAATACTAAAATAAATCAAACCTGGCTATTGAAGCCATGGCAGGGTTTTCCCCACAATGCTGACATCCAACAGGAAGAACTTGGGAAGCTGAACAAACTCACAATCCTCACTGAGCAGGAGTGCCTGCAGTGACAATCACTGGCTCAAACATGGTGGGCGGGGCCAGGTAAGCTAAACCCCATTACATGCAGTGCATGTTAGAAAGGGGCGGGGCTTTGACCACCCAATCCCACCTACCATTTTGGAACCCGTGACCATTGCTGCAGAGGTCCCTGTCACTGACTTCACTGCTACCTAGGTTTGACTGCTACAGATACACTGGCTGAAATGAAGCTGGCTTAAAAAACTCCGTTCTCGATTTCAATCCGTTCTTCTGCTTTGGGCCCTGGGTGGATTCCCCTACTTCTTCACTCCTCCCAGTCACACTCCTTTCCATGGACCCATCTTCAAGGACATGCCATTTCCATGAATAAACCTTTTGTGTGAGCCTCCCTCTGCTGATTCCATCTTGTCCTTGACACCTTCCCACCGATCAGCAGACCGGTAAAAAAAGAAAAAGAAAATGCCGGTGTTACTATTCTTCCTCTCCCTTGTTGGATACATCATCCTTGTCCACCAGACTGTTCTCCTTATGATACAGTACAGAGGAGAGATCTCCTGGTGTCCTGCTTTCCACCTCTCTCCTGTTGTTGTTATATACATGGAAAGGGTTAAAGCTGGACCGTCCTTTGGGATGGGCCATGCTACATTACTACCAGTATCATTTCCAGTGGCTCTAAAAAATGAGGTTTTTTTTATTAAGCTCTCTGCCCTTAGAAATCTTTTCATTTGTAGTTCATGACCCACACACTCTCGCTCATTTGTTTTTTTGTCCCATTTTGCCTGTTAACTGTTTCTGATGTTTTGCTGATGTTTAATAATAAACATCAGGCTGTTTTGGTAGCTGAACTGAGTGGTGTGCTTGGTTTCTCTGATCAGGATACAGGGATTGGCAGGGAGTGTGCAGAATGCAAAACTAAAAATTACCCAGGGCAACTTCTGGCATCACTTTAACTGGATGGGGAAACTGGCAGAAGTCTTGTCAATTTCAGGGAGGGAGGAAGGAGGGAAGGAAGGAGATCCATTATTTCATTTTCATCAGTAAACTTGTTAAAACAAAGAACAAAGCTGACCCTTTCACTCTCCACTAGTAAGCCTGCAGAAAAAGCCCAGATTTTTCCAGATTTACTGGTGAACTGGTGAAATGATGATGGAGTGGTATTCCTGCCACAGTATGCAGTAGCTGATTAGGGTGAAGGGACAAGGCTACAATGAAATGAACCAGATGAACCAGACAGTACTGCCCCAGCTGGCCTAATTTGGAAAACAAGAAAAGACAGGTGGAGGTTACCTTCCTGATGGGCAGGGACTGCATAGAGCAGTGTTGTCCAAACTTGGCCACTCTAAGATGAGTGGACTTCAACTCCCAGAATTCCCCAGCCAGCATGGTTCTGGGAGTTGAAGTCCACTCATCTTAAAGTGGCCAAGTTTGGACAACACTGGCATAGAGGGTGCCATGCATTCCTGCCCGTGAGTATGTGGCAATGGCCTGTGTTTCTTCTGGGGCAACCTGGTTGTGCAGGTTGTACAGCCTGTTTCAGCCCTGAAACAGATGAGAACTGACCTCCAACAGCTGGGGGGGTCAGAGAGCCCAGGAGCCAGGAGGAGGCAAGAGTTCAAACGAGTGGGGGGGGAAGTCAAATACAGTCAGAAATCAGCTTCAGTGTGTTTCCCACTGAATTGCAGCAAAGCCAGAAAAGAAATGGCTGCTAAGCCACCACACAATGTTGTGGGATCATTTGGGGACAAAGTGTTCCCAGTGGGAAAAGCAACTGTTGCATTGGCTAAAGTTTTGGACTGACACGGTATGTCAAGGGTATTGGGGAGGAGGTGCATTGAAAGAGTCAGGATGGGGCTGCAATTAGGCAGTTACACCTGCCATCTTGGCTTGTTTGACAATCCCCCCCCCCCCCCCCCCCCCATAGACGCCTTGCTGTTGGTCTTTCAAGTGGCTTTATCAATGGTTGCATTTGTGGTTAGGGAGGAGGACACGGCAGAAGGAATAACCTTGAGGGACGGAGGAAGACCTGCTACCCAGACAACAGCCTGATAAAAATCTGAGTCCGGGACAGACACTGGAGCTGTATCCCTCTTTTCTAGCATCATCTTTTTTTTTTAAATAAATGTTATTAAATTTCAACAAGAGTAAAATATAGAAGAATGAAGAACAAGAAGAGAATAGAAAAAGAGAGAAGATCAGAAAAGAAATATAAGAAGAGAAAAAGTAGGAAAAGAAAAAAAGAGATAACTTGCGACTTTCTTTGGTACAGGCATTAGACATGTAATACATACACCTCTTACTCTAATGTTTAAAATAATACAGAATAAATCTATATCAACAAAAGATATAAGAAAGACTTATACAAAGTATTTCTATAATTATTCTCTTTTCTAGCATTATCCTCTTTCTGGTATAGCCCTAAAATTGAAGAGCCTTTTTGAGGGCCTTGTGGATTTTTTCTTTTGGGGGGGGGGGGTACTGTTTTCAAAACAGTAGTCATTCAAACTTCCATGTATTGTGACCTAGTAAATTGTCTTCTCCCCCCCCCCCCCCCCATCCATCAACAGACTCAATAGCCTAGATTTTCGTTCTTTAATTTATTTCCTGATTTTAGCAATCGGCTTCAATCCAGCCCCTTGAAATCTGGGATCACTGTAGTCTGTAGATCACATGACTCATCATACATTTCCTTGGCGAAATTTGAAAAGCGCATCATTGTTGATTCTATATTATCACTAGTGTATGTTCTTGAAAATAAAGATTTGTTGGAAAAATATTGCAATTGAAAAACCAGTCTTTCTGATCCTGGAAAAAGTAATGTCATGTACATGTGGGCCTAAGTACATTGTTTTGCAGTTTTTTGCTATAATTTTTGTCATGAAGGCCAAGAAAGTTAAACAGTTAGTGTGTACCCCTTTCCCCCCAGCTGTCCTCCTTTCCAATTGTCCATGTCCTCCTTTGCCTGTTCAGATATCTCTACCCCCATTACCCAACAGAATGGGAAAGCTTATTTATTAATAACCCCTGCAGTGTGTGCGATGGTGGGGAAGGGAGATTAAGTCAAATTAAGGGAAAGCCTTTTCATTTCAGATAAGGGCAGAAGCTTTCAGAAGGGCTGGAGATACTTTCTGAGGACTTTATCAGGTCCAAGAGAAGCAGATAGGAAGAGGGGATGAATGATTGGTCTCCCCAATGTGCATAGATATGGTTAGGCCAAGCCAACAACATCCCATTATATAGCACAATCTCTTCTCCTAATTAGAGTCTCTGAAACATGTCCCAGGGTTTTAAGAATCACTGAGGAACAGAAAGGGCTGGGCTGGATTAGACTAGAGAAAAGAGTGATGGATGAGCAAGTCAACCTCCCCAAGTTTATTTCCATAGCTTTGGGGTTTATTTATTTATTTCAATGGGAGAAGATTTTTAATCTGAGAGAAGGTACTGGGCTTGCTAATGTATATATGCCTGACAGCTTTTCTGCTATGGTTATCTGTGCTGTTCAGCCCAGCTTGGTTTTATTTTTTCAAGGCCAACCAACCCCCCCCCCCCCTTTTTCTTTTTGCAAGAACCAGACAGGAAAGGAAATGGACATAAATCTGTGGTCACAGCCAAACAGGGGGTTCCTTAGCAGTCAAGGCCATGTGAAAACGATCAGGATGGCTTGGCCCTCTCATTAACACTGGGAGTGCTAATATTGGAAACTGATTTCATTTCCACAAACACTTTGGTTCTAATAAATTAGAAGTCCAACCTTCCAATATAAAGTACTTTTAGCACACTCCAATTTATTCTACTGTACTGCATACCCCATGATTTCCATAACGCAATGTTTCTCAACCTTAGCAAATTTAAGACATGTAGCCTTCAGCTTCCAGAATCCCCAGTCAGCATGCACACACCCCCTCCCCCAAAAAACCCCAAACCATCCATGGAAATGGGAGAATGTGTGACTGACTGCTGAAAGGAGAATTAGTGGTTCAAGAAATCAAGTGCAAGTAGGAACATGGTCCTCAGAATTTAATTAGTCCTATTTTGCTAAGCAATTGTAGATAACAAGACTGAGTATATTACAGAATTCTCTACTACATGTTGTGCGAGCCATTCAGATTGGTGGAACTACAACTCCAAAATGCATGGTCAACATGAACTATGACCATGTTAGCTGATCAGTTTAGGAGTTACTGTCCAATACACCTGGGAAAGACTGATCTAAGGCCTCAACTGATCTTCTCTCTCTCTTACCTTTCACCAGTGGATTGCAAGTAACAAGGAGAGCTCCATGTGTAAACAGCACAGTCTCAGTTGGTTCAAAGATCTCCAGATCGGATAGAAAGGGTTAATATTACCATGGTGATTCCTCCAGCACGCTCTGCCCCTAGGCAATTGGGCGGGGGGTGACAAAACATCCATCATCATGCAAACTTTGCTTCTTACATACTAATATAAGGATGAAATATGCATTGTGATATCAAGATACACAAGATTGTGCATTGTGCATTGTGTGCAATGCAAAATGTGCATTGTGATATCAAGATTTTGACATCACCATGATTTGGGAATGGACATCTCCATCTCCAACTGTCCTGGATTATTTTTGAAGCCTTCATGAAAATTGCCCAGCTTTGCAGAACACAAGAAGTGGCTGTTCATTCTTCTGTGGAATGGTGAAACATGGGAGTTTCTTGGGTTAAGGTAGCAAAATGGAATTGCTATACTCTGATGCTACACCATTTTTCTGAATTCTGTTGGAGCAGTTGCTCCTCAGCTGGAACTAGAAAACGCATTAGAAGGACATTTAAAACATAAGGGAGAGCCTTCCTAGAGGGAGAGAGGAAAGAAGGATGGATGGATGGATGGATGGATGATCTCCCCCAAAGGGTATTCATGAGTTACACAAACTGTAAGGATGAAAAAAAATGATGAAAAGTACATTTTGACATTATGATGCAAACCCCAGCCTTGCTTGCATCCTGTCATCAGACACAAGTACATAAATCACACAGCTTGTGTCACAACACACATTGGTATTTGCCCACCCTGGCAGACATCTATAAGATTGTGTTCACACTACACAAACTGACTACTGAATTAACCCATTTTCTAGTTTCTTAAAAAAAAAATCAACCATAAATTAATCAAATGAGCTGGCTTCATGGTAAGACACACCTAGCATAACCAAGTTAACACTAACTAAGGTTAGGAAGCTGTACAACTGCATCTGTTAGGTCTTTAACCGGCCTGCTTAAGCATGCTGTATGACTACAATCGTACAGGGGTTATGAGGGCATAATAAAGAGGAACAAATGGACAGAATGAAATATCAGGGTCTTGTCTGAAAGTTTCTTTGAGAGGTAATCACCAGATGTACTGTGCTTCATTTAGTGTCTATGATCATAAATAGCCATCTGATACATTAAGAGAATCAGATAAAATCAGATGTTATTCTTCAGGGAGTAGGAGTGGATTTATTAAAGCTCCCAATTTGAGCCAATCCATCACTAGTCTTTTGATAGTATATTTCTTTTTTGGCCCTTCCCCAGCCCATATGAAGCTTTTTCCCTTGGATTTCATTGAAAACCTACCCATTGGCAGATAATGTATATAATCAGGTGTCCAAGAATGGAAAAACTCTGCTATGTACTTCTTTGTTTCATTAAAACAGTTAGGGTTACTATGGAAACAGTTTGGGATTTGAAGGAGTGTATACATACCTGGCCAAGGTTCCTATGGCGAATCAATATTTTACCAATCACAGTTTTCCCTCGATGCACCAAGATTATTTACTAAGTTGCTTACCAGGGAAAACTAATTCACAGAAGCTTTTCCTAGATTCCTCAACTTTGTTGGGTCTACAGACCCCCTTGACTTTCTGTGTCCCTGATGGATGAGACAGATAGCAGCATGTATGTTATCTCATCATATTTATTTAAAAATAAATCAGTGTGATTTGCTGGTTCAAATAAACAAACTACAAGCAAAGTGTTTACAATTCTTAATGATTAAAAGAGCACAGAAATATTGGAGGTCCAACTACCTTAGATGATGGTGTCCACAGGGAAACAAGAGGAGACAAGTGACACTACATACTATGATGCAAATATGAAAGGGTAGAACGTGTGTCGTGATGTCACAATGCACATCTTCCTCAGTCTTGTGGGAGGTTTACAAAATCTGGAGAGACGTTGTGTTCTCATAGGATTTGGGTGAAAAATAGTGGGTGGGGTGACCTCTTGTGATTCCAGCAAGTATCCTTGCACTCTTCAGCTATTTTGCTGAGTTCTGTGGTAATGTGCACATTGACCATTTACTCATTCTCTTCTGTTGGTACCATTCACTCAAGAATCTGCCTCAGAGTCTCTTGCACCAAATGAGAGTTTGTTTGTGGCTGAGCGATCGTGAGAAAGAAGGGGCAATTAGTTCCCCAATCAAGTATGTGGGTTCCCATGAGCATAATGTCACCTTCTGTAAGAAAAGAATGCTAGAAATAGATTGGTTTTTGATTCAATCCCACAGGACTTGATTTTTCTTATGTTTTTAAGTGAACATTGGGCACAATGTTTTCACTACCTATACGCTGTTAAAGTCTTGATGGATTTGCCATATCACTGCATTTTCCTCTTTCCATTCTCCACAGCTGCCCCCACTCCTTGCCTACAATTTCCTTTTGAAGTGTGAATATGGAAATAGGGCTGTTTTAGTGACAACCCTCTGATATTTGTCATGTAGTTCTAAGCGTGTTATTATGAGAAAGATACTGTATCTGAAGGGTATTAAAAGAGTGGCAATAAAATAATCAAGATATTTTCAGACACTGATTGATCATAAATTCTTCAATCAGTTGATCCATTTATGATCAATAAGATGAAACAGGACAAGGTTCTTCTCCAGAGATTCAATAGATGTTAACATCATGATTGTTAAACAGATCAAGGAAAGAGCTATAAGATTACTATAAGAATTTAGCAGTATGTCAACATTTAAATTCTGAATTAGAAAGATTTCTCCTCACCCAATCGTGGGCTCCTTACCTCAATCATGGGCATTTTACTCTGGATAATATTTTCCATGTGCATGGTTAAAAAAAAAAACCAATTTATTACAAAGAAGATTGTTAGATTAAATACAAACTTTCTAGAGAAAGCAGTGTGTTAACTGGTTACCAATAAACAATAAAAAATGACCACTGCAATTCAATTCAATTCAAATTATTTTATTTTATTCTTTATTATATGAAAAATGATGAGAAAGAAAACATCGGGCCTTTCAAAATTTATTTTTAATCTGCCCAGTAACCAGGGTTGTCTAGGTGAACTGCAGAATTAACTGTGGTGAACCGGCTAGTAGTGTGTGGGATAGAGAGGAGAGAATCATCTGGAATGGATTATGCTCCACCAGAATTCCAAGGGGCATTGAAAAATCCAGAAAGATTTCAGTGCTCTTTCTTGTAACTTGTAGGGAAGCCTAATAACAGGTCACTTGTGGGACTGTCTCTCCCTGGTTGTTTCTACCGTCTTGTTAGATCCATCAGGAGAGGCATGCTCCAGGTTCCGTCTAGTAAGGAGTATCATCTGGCAGGACCCAGGAAGATAACCTTTTCTATTGTGGTGCCTGCCCTCTGGGACATCATCCCCCAGAGATTAAATTGACCCCGATCCTGCTGGCTTTCAGTAAGGGCTTGAAGATCTGGCTTTGTTACTGAGCCTGGATTTGTGATTGAGCCCATATGACGGTTCTTTAATTGTTAATTGTTGGTTGGTTTCTCTCTCAGCCACCGTATATGTTTTTATTGTTTTGTTATAAAGTTTTAATCTTGTTTTTAATTCATTGTTAGCCGCCTGGAGTCATGTATTTGAGATAGGCAGGCATTTAAACTTAAATAAATAGTGTCAATGACCACTGGGTGTGATCACTGATGACAAGCTAAATATGAACCAGCAGTGTGGACCCGTTGTCGGAAGGGCTAACCAAATTCTGGGCTGCATTCAAAGAAGTATTATATCAATGATACATGAAGTCTTAGAAGAACGTCTGGGCGCCACATTTCCAAAAAGATATTGACAAGTTAGAATAGGTTCAGAGAAGGGTAACAAAGACGATACAAGGACCTGAGAACATTCTAAAGTAGTGGTGATTCAATGAAGAAATCTTTTCCCTGTACCTCCACTCAACATGCCTCTCCCAGTTCTGAAGATGCCTGCCCACAGAGTTCTTCAGCAAATACCACTGGGAGGGGGTACTTCCTTAACTGTTATCTTTAAAGGTTCTTACTAAAACATTATAGGCACCCACATAAAATGGCTGCCATGGTGGGGAGAGCCCATCACAACACACCCTTTTACCCAAAACAATTAGATGAGGTTGCTCCCCACCACCCTTTGCAGCCTCCCAGGATTCTTTCTATCATCTTTCCTGACTACTGACTGTTATGTGGAGAGACAGACACCCTTCCAAAGAAAGTATTCAACTGCAGCTCCTTTAGTGTTTTTACAATGTCTCTGGATTGTACTCAGGGCCCAGAAACACTCTTGGAAATAAAAAAATGCTTCAGGCTTTCCCTTTGCTTTTCGACATACTAGCTTCTCATGTATGTGTACACTTTTAATTATTTTTTAATCAATGAAGTCAGGGGAGGCAGAAAACCTGTAGGCAACAAGGGTGGAGTCTGCAACACATCTGGATGTAGGGGTCACACAGTGGCAAATACCTTCCGAGGAAATGAAGGACCATGTGCATAGAAGCTGACAGTTCAGGGTCAGTTCTTACATACTTGGGTGACTCATCTTATGTTCTTCAAAGCTTCCTGCACACAAAATGGTGAGGGCATCAAGGTATCCCCTTTTTCACTGCCTCACTGGTCTCAGGGCTCACACAGAGTCTTTGATCTGCTACAATCATCCTTGTTTACCAAGTTTTGTCTTCCCTCTGTTACCTTAGGGCCACACTAGATCAGAAGGATTGCTTTTAAGTTGCACATATAATGGTTTTTAAGTACAATTAGTCAGTAATCTACATGTAAAAAGGGGGCAGGGCTTTGATGATGCAATCACAGTCGCCATCTTGACTTTTCGTACTCCCCTTATAGAACCCCTGAGTCAGAGAGCTAAGCAAGAAAAGCTTGTACTCCTTATCCTGTCTTTTGAAGTCCAGGCTATTAATTCGCTTTTAATGAAGGGCTTTCCTTCCCCAGGTCCGAAGGTATTTTATTTTTTATCAGTGAGATTGATCTAAACTCAGCATCATTACAACTGGTCCAGCGGCCTCTCTCTTGACACCCTCAGCCTTTAACCTTGCAGGAACTGCTGTAGAAGCCAGCTGTTGTTTAAAAGGAGTTGCCATCAAAACTTCCCATGGAAACTTAGAGAAGCTAAGTCAGTTTTCTATTAAACATCCTTCCAGCACTGACAGAAACTTTCTTCAGTGCAATAATAAGGGTTGTAGAGCCAGGGGGGGAAAAACAGAAGGGCAGAACATTTTTGCAAAGGTCATCTTCTGCAGCTGACTTATACTGCCTCACTGACACAACACACTCCCAGTTTATTCATAACTGAAAATGCAGAATTTTATCATCCACAGAGGAATTTCTTAAAATGTTGGAATTAAGTTCAACCTGAACTCTTATACAAAATCTTGTCCTCAGAGGCACCTGCGAGGGGGACCAAAAGTGCAAAGTGGTGGCTACAACCATTTGACCCATGCCTTGCTCTTCTTCAAAGGAGCAAGACTCTGGTTGCACAGTCATGAACACTAGTCTGACTTTTGTGACCTCCTCCAATGGCAGTTCAGGTAGTCTAGAGATGATAACATTCTCCACCAAACTCTAGGGTTAATTTAACAAAAAGAGAAAAGTATTAAGTATCTGTGGAGTCATCAAATTCATGATATTTGATTCATTTGAATTCAGTTTAAATGTAAACCAAGCATAATCAAAGTTCAGTTTTGTGTTAGCCTCACCGACTTCTTTATTCTGTCCCCTTCTAATTTGGGGAGAACGGCCTCCTGTAGGATGCTCAAAGGCCAAGTGTGCATAATATTCTATGCAAAGAAACCCTGAATCCCGTAACTGGACCATTGCTCTTATTTTTATATATTCCAGCTTTCAGGTACAATTCAAGACGCTGGTTGTCATTGTTTAAAGCCCTTCATGACTCAGGACCTGGATATCCACAGGATTGCTTTCTCCGATTTAACCTCTGCTGACTATAGGATGAGCCTTTTGTGTGTCCTCTTGATTAGGGATTGCCACCTAGAGGGACCTCAGAAAGGTGTCTTCGCAATCAGCATCTCTTTTTCTGGTATAGCATTTCCCCAGTGTTTGAATGGTGCCTGATTTTCAGAAAATCTGTGAAGAATGGACTTCACCAGGTCTTGGAGACAGGGCTGCTATACTTATCCTTCTGGAATAAGAATTACTTTATTTTTGGAATGTTTTATTCTTGTTGTATAGGGTTGTTTTATAAAATATGAATTAACTTGGTTTTAATCTTTTATGGTTTTATTTTACTCAAAATAGGGGGAGTTCTCCTTGGCTCATAGTCAGTTGACTGGAGTGCCTATGAGCCCTGTAAGTAAGTAAATAAATATATTTTATCCTGTTTTAGTTTGTATACCACTAGGGAATTATATTCATGCCCAGCAGCTCAGATACCTTTTTAAAATGATTGAATATACCTTCTAGCTTAGCCCCACATACAGCCTCATCAGTCCCATGTTATCCTAAAAGTGACCTTTTTAAGCTAGTAATTCTTGGAATGGAAAATCCAGAAATGCACCAACTGGAGAAGAAAAAATATTGGAGGATTTGACTGTCAGAGCCCTCCTGGGTGCTTTTTTTCTCATCACTCTTAAGTAAAGAATTCAGATTTGGGAAAATCTTGTCTACCATTTCTTCTAAATCCTGGGGAAGCGGTCTGAATCAATCCGGGTGGTCAAAAAAACAACTTGATGAGCCGCTGAGCCAAAATTTATGTGAAAGGGAGGTTTTAAAGATAGAAAACAAAACCAGAACCTCTTGGCCTGTATGATTAAAATTATTCCGTCTATGAAAAGAAATGCATTTCATTTTCGCTGTTTCTACAAGGTTACAATTATCTCTGTCTCTCTCTGTCTCTCTCTCTCTCTCTCTCTCTTTGGAGAAACCCAGATAGTCCAGAGTTAATGAGGTCTGACACCTCATTAAGGAAGAGACAGGCTGGAGAAGATAATTAACCACTTATTGGTTTAGGCAACCAAAAGATCTTTTTTTAAAAAAATGCATCAGGTATTGTTCACCACCTACATTAATCATTCAACACATATTAACTTCATGCTGGATACCAGATATTGGCCAGTTAGTATTTAATATGCTTCCATGACCATGCAAAGGGAAGGCAAAACTTGAGAACGAAAAGCAACAGTGGGAAGAATAACAGTTCCTCTCTTGTGCTATGGCTGGTGTCTCTCTAATGAACTCCCTTTGAAGAGCACACCTGGGAATGAAAGAGACCATAATACAAACACAGGTGGATGAATAGGGACCTCTCTGCAGCATTGTGGAACTGATATGGGATCTAAGTTGATGTTTGACTGTAGGCCAGGAGTGCAACATTATGGGTTTTCTCCTGGCTGGTGCAACAAACATGCGTTCAGCTAAATACTCAGGGCCCTTAATGGGCAATGGTAACTTTGCTGAGCTGAGCATTGAGTGATTGCATTAACAGCAGCACCTAAACAGGGCTTGCAAAATTTGCACCATCTTTTTTAAAACAAAAGGAGACCATTTTTTCTGGATCTAAGTCTGTATTTATTCTGAGTGGTGGTGGTGGTATAATGGGAGACATATTCCAAAATGGGAGACTAAGACTACAGTAGATTTCACTTTATTATGTAAAAGTCAGTATGGTTAATATGATCATTCCCCTTTGTAATTCAAAGTTATCATTGGGTCACAACTTTTGGAGGTCTGTGTGGACACACCCAAGACTTTGGGGGGTCGGTGTATGACATTGGGGTTGAAGGTTGGGCAAACTCTCTTTTACAGTTGCAAGAGAAAGCAACACCTTGAGGGCACCATGGTCCTACTTGGTGCACACATCATAGAGAATTGTTGGTGCATCAGATCTTGCTAAGTTGTATTGTCGCTGCCTACCTGGAGAAATGTGGGAAGAGTAAGCACCTCGCAGGTGGTAGTACTGTGAGAAAAAGTGGGGGTAGGCTAGCTCTCCAACCAGGAGTCCTCCGGACATGTTGGCATTAGAGCTCCCAACATGACCAGCAAAGGTGGTTATTGCATTTGACAAAATGGACATGGTCTATGCAAGCAAATTCCAGAATATATTTCTCACTGTTTACAACAGCTTCCCCAACTGGGTGTCCTCCAAATGTTTTGGACAGTTGTAGTCCAGCACATCTGGAGAGCACTAGATTATTTTACAGTGGCCTAACACTCTCTGGTTTTCTGGTGCAACTGAACCACAAAATTTCCTAGAAATTCTGTTTACAAATCTTGCAATAAATTTTGTTTCATTCAACTGAAGCTTAACTTGAAGGAAGGGAGAGAATTAAGGAAATTCCCCAAGGAAGTTTGTTTCCCCTCTCTTTCTCTCTTTTCTTTTTTTTCTCTCAATCTCTTTTGAGATAAATTAACTGAATGAACTTGAGGTTGAGGGCATGATTCACACAAGATAATCAGTAAAGCAATTTTTTAAAAAAAGCACAAATGGTCTGCATAAAATAGGCATATACTAAGTTATGGGCTTAGGGGCAAATACAAAAATGAAAATGCTGTAATTGTAATACATCAGGTCATTGTGCAAGATCTACTATTATGCATGTTATGGCCATTGCTATGCAATTTCTTGACAGAAAGGAGATATACTGTAGAAGACCAGCTCTTGTTTGATAGGCAGAAATTTGATATGCAGCTCTGTCCGGGCATCTGAAGGAATTATGAGCAGCCTGTCTTGAAGAGGCCACTGTTGGCTGGATGGAGAAACAATCTCTATTGATAAAAAGGTAGCTTTCTGGATTCTACAGCCTGTCTTGCTATATAAAGCCAATCAAGAAATGACATTCACCAAGCAGAGTGTTAGCAGATTCTTCCAGAATGGGACACCACTGACTAGGATAGTACAGGTAGCTAAGCGCATAAAGCCATTGTAAATTTTGCAGGATCGCTAAGTCTTGTGAGATTTTCTAGGTCTCCTGAGTTCTGTCATGGTTTTGCATGTTCTTCTTGCCTGAAATATTGCAACACCCCATGCTGGAAAACCACCATCTCACAACATCTTCTGATTTCATAAGATTCTTCTAAGAGAATTGCCTGTATGCATATCGTCAGCTGCCCAGAGTCTTCTGCAGTGGGCGGTCATAATACATTTCAATAATGATGATCATGATAATTATGTATATAATTGAGCTGGGTGAGGTGTGGTGGTGGTGGGTCCCTGAATAGTCTTCTAAGATCCTGGGCCCCTGTAACTGCTGCATTGTTGATCCCTGATTTAACACATGCTAATCATCTCAGCTGCTTCTTCTGCCTTACATGATTACTCTGGCACTTCAACCCTTAATTCTTAATCCTGCATGTGTTTATGGCATCACAGTGGCATCGAATGCCCACTGAATTCTATGGTGAAGAACACAGCATTTGTTTTTGGGCACTGATCTCTGCCCAGCTATATCCACTGTTTTGCCTTGGCCCTTGGATTTCATCCCTTTGCTTGCGCTCAACGAGTTTGGGGAAAACCAGACTACTTGGCTGCAACTGACAGCATTAGTCTGCCTTTCATTACCCATAAACCAGGGAGAGATATTTTGTTAGAATCCTCTTTGGCCTCCTCTGAATATTAGTGGCTGGATCTGAGGTGGCCGAGTGGAAGAGAGAAAGAAAGAAGCAAAGCTAAATTGGAAACACATTTCAACAGAAATGAGAAACTCGGCAATCTGCTTGATCTTCGACAGGGCTGGGAAGAGACCTGTATTAGTGGAACTATTTCAAGGCAAGTGTCAATTTTGCAATCTGGCTCTTTAAGGGTTTCTAGAGAGCACCCTGTAGTGACCTGCCTGGTTTCATATTGTAGACATCTTTAACAATTGCTTTCCTCTTGAGTACCACATAGCAAGTTGTAAATCACTGCCTCTCCTTTTTGATACAGTGCAAGTTCTATTAAGAGCTGGTTTGGTGTAGTGGTAAAGGCAGTGTTTCTCAACCTTGGCAACTTTAAGATGGGTGGACTTCAATTCCCAGAATTCCCTAGCCAGCTTGCTGGGGAATTCTGGGACTTGAAGTCCACCCATCTTAAAATTGTCAAGGTTGAGAAACACTGAGTTAAGGCATCAGACTAGAAACCAGGAGACTGTGAGTTCTAGTCCCACCTTAGACACAAAGCCAGCTGAGTGAATTTGGGCCCATCCCACTCTCAGCCCTAGGAAGGAGGCCATGGCCAACCACTTCTGAAATGTTGCCAATAATACCACAAGGACTTGGACAAGCCGTCACCAGGAGTCAACACTGACTCAAAGGCACCAAAAAAAAAAAGTTCTATTAAAGTTAGAATCAAAGCTAGAGAGATGAATTGCTCTGCAAAATATATATGGCTGTCCTTTTAATATAATGGATAGAGATGCAACTCTGTGTAAAGGTGGCAGCCAGGCTGTTTAACCCAAGTGGGCTTATTGTTCTAAGGAGATATGCAGGAGATTGAAAGATGTGTGAATTGTAGGCCATCCACCTTAATGAGGTCTTTCACCCTGTAGAAGCTGTGGCTGAAACTTGTTACAGCAAGGCTACTCATAGAGGTAAATCACTGCTTTGGGGAAACACCAATCAATCTCCTTCATTACTAATGTTGAAGTCTTGTTTTGCAACAAAGGATTTTGCAGAGCCCTACCACCACCACATGGATAGTACTTATATATTTCTCTCTGTGTGTGTGTATTTACGTGTGTGGGTGAGAGAGAGAGAGAAAGAATATATAATTTGGATTGACTGAAGGAGAATGATGGTTGTTTCTCAGTTCCACCTGAGTTAAAGCAGGAGAAGATGGAGGAAACCATGCATCTCAGCCTATGTTTTTAGTGAAACATGTAATAAATTACTTCTTGAAATTCGCTCTCTTGACTGCAAAGGTATATAAAATTGAGGAGGAAAATGGAAAAGTGGGCTAGGGACAAACCATTCATGGAAAATCTCATGCTCTGTATGTCTTTTGGTGGGATTTGGAAAGGGGATGGCAGTTTACTTTTTCTGATTGTCTATAGTTTTTCCAGAGCTTCAAAACCCTAATTAAGCAGTTGCCAAAATGACATAATGTCAGAGTCTCTTTTTCACACTTCTGGCCACTCTTGTTTCAAAGAGACCCTCCTTCCTCCCAATTCCCTTTCTTTTGCTCCTTTTTGATGGCCTCTGTGAGCTTTGATAATAAAGACTTTGAAAGTGTACTTGGATACAGAGAGAATTCCTTTTTTAAAGAAATCTGTCGGTTATGGCAGGGCTAAGCCTGCCAAAAACGTGATTAAGTATTACTACTTGACACACCTATAAGATGCTCCGTATTATAACAACATTAAAATGCCGTTAAAGGCCAGCTGCTTTCTGTTGGACAGGGCCAAGAAACTCAGACGGGGTTTTGATGAATTCTTCACTGTAAGGATACTCCCCAAGTCCATTGTTGTCTCTGAGTTTTTTCCAGGAGAGGAGAGCCGGGAATAAATTATTATCAAATTGCCAAAATGCAGCTCTCACTGTATATGTGTGAAGGTGTAGACCCAGAAATATACTTGTACATTTAACAGAAATTGTTAGTAATGGCAGGGGCATATATGGGGGAAGGTCAATGTTTGCAAGTTGGAGGCCATGGTGTTGCAATGAGTTCTGGTATGTGTCTGTGCCTTGGCATGTATGTGCGTGCACACTAAAAAGGAGTGGGGCTAGGATTGTACCTTGCAGATTTCGACACCTCTCTCCCACTCTCTAAATGCTAATTATTTCATTCTCCATATGCAATTGTATTCAGAACTATTCAGATTTTTTTTTTTATGTGGGTTCCTCAACTGTTATTTCCTCTAGAAATTTCAACGTCCAGCTCCATGAATCTATTCTGCACGTGCTTCGGGTTTCTCAGCCAGAAACTGTCTGCTGTCGAACAAGCACTCGCCTTAACTCTCTTGCAGAACAGGATGGTTAAACTGGGCAGTCTGCCATTCAGTCAGAAGCAATGGACCTCAGGCTGCAGAGCTTCCAAAATCAGCAAATTATCATTTTAAAATAATAGAAAACAGTTAAATGCATGGGAAAATCCTATTGAGTGTATTTAACTCAATGCAATTTTATTAAATTTAAATTGAATCAATGTGTCCAGGTCTGGTGTATTGCTTTGTCTTGACCTTGCCTGGTTTTTAGAATGTGGACACCAGCCTGGTCCTCAAGGCCAAGTGTGGCCTTCAGCCTGAACAGAATGGAGGATCCCTGGACTCAGTAATCACTCCTTTCCTTTCTTTTAGAGGAACCAAGTGGACTGACAAAAGAAAGGCCATTTTAGCTGTCCCTTTCATAGCCTAGAGAATAAAGGCCAGAAGGTGATTTCCCAACCCCTTTTCAGCCCTAGAGGTGCTTATTATCCATGAGAACAGTTGTTGTCAACAATGCAAAGAAGAAGAGGACTGAGAATAATTGAGTGCCATAGTTTCAGTAGAAACTAACAGGGGAACCAGTGTGGTGTAGTGGGTAAGGCACAGGGCTAGAAAAAGGGAGGCCGTGAGTTCTAGTCCTGTCTTAGGCATGAAGCCACCTGGGTGACCTTGGGCCGGTCTCTCTCTGTCAGCCCTAGGAAGGAGGCAATGGCAAACCACTTCTGAAATCTTGCCAACAAAACTGCAGGGACTTCTCTAGGAGTCAACACTGACTTGAGGGTGCGCGCACACACACACACAATTTCAGTGACAAATGGTGGAATCATGATGTTGGATGGGACCCAGAGGCCATGATGAGCAACCTTTTGGTGGCCAAGTAGCATACCAGGTGATTTGGGAGAGGCCAGGAGCAGAGTGGGCCAGGCCACAAAGCAAAGTGGGTGGAGCCATGTCATAATTATGGTCAGAACTAGGGTTTCCTGTCTTTTTCCTGGTTTCTTTTGGGTGGGGAGGTTTCCTTATTTTCTTTAAATGTATTTTATGTGTTTCCCATCTCAAAATGGTGTGAAATGTATATATGGCTCTGGGGGCCTCAAAAATGAATCTTTTGGAATCTCATGTGGGGATGCAGGCTACCCACTTTTGCTGTAAACCATCTAACATATTAATCCAATGTTACACAACTTCCTCTTGAAAACTGAATTCTTGAACATCATGATTATGATATATAACATTGGGAATAAGGTAGAGAAAGTGGCTAATCCTAGAAGCCAATGGGTGGAAAGGTGGAAGATAGATTACAGATAAAAAGGTGACTGTAAAGCAGCATGTGATGAAACTGTAGAAATTACTATAACAAGATGTAGTGGCAACCATCAACCTGAAAAGCTTGAACAGAAGATGCAACACAGCTACTATGCATGATGAGTCTATTTTACTAGGAGGACTTTCGAAGGACATTCTACCTTTCCCAGCAGCAATTAGCAGGACACCTGAAGGCACCGAGACTTAGGGCTTCTCTCCTGGGTAGCACCTCTCCTGTGGAATGATCTCCTCTCATAGTTAGGGCAGGTTCCAATGCTGCCATTTTTTCTCATCCTCTTAAAATGCATTCTTTTACATCAGCCTCCCCCAGTCTCTACTGATGTTAGTCTTCCTCATGGGCTTTTTTGTTTTTAATAGCATTGTTTTTACCCAACAATCCAACATAATATTGTTGTAAAGTGCTTTGGAGTGTATGTAAATGAGAAAGAGTATATCAATTTAATACAAATGAATATTCCTTTTCAGCCTTCTCTTCTCTAGGATGACCCTTCTCCGTCCTTTCCACTGTCCCTTTTCTGAATCCAGTTTGCATACACATCCCTCATATCGTGTGGTTCCAGGATTAAACACAGTGCTTTACTGCCAAAATCTTTTTCATGTAAGGAATGTTGCGTTCTGCTCAAGATGGTTAATATTAAAGGGAGAAAATATTGGGGATGTGTGCTCATAAGACTGCATTAGCACTGAACTCACTGGGAATTGATCCCCCCTAACTAGGATGCCCCTAGATGGGCCTTGGGGGAGAAGCAGTGGTGGTGCACTGTACTGATAATTAGGCTCCAAGGGACTAGCATTCGCACATCTGTGCTGCTAATAGGGAATACGGTTGGCTTGGCACCCTTCCAGTTGCTAACTAGAATGAAAGCCCATTTCATGTGGGTTCAGCTGTACCATGGAGGCAACCCTCATCACCTGCACATGAGGCAGGACCCCTGATTGGCACCTCATTGATCACTACAACTTAGCTCCTTAATTCACAAAAATGTTTCTCCTCAATTGCAGCCCATTAAGCCTACTAGGAAATAATTGAGCATCATTTCTTTCTCTCTTTTTTTGTCTGGAATGAATTTGCTTTGATCATTAACCCAGCTCTGTGGCTTACTTGATTTAAGCTTTTTTCACGGATATGAGGGATGGATAATGTGAGCTTCCTTGTTCCTGTCAGGAACATTTTCCAGTCAGTGAATTGTGTCTGCAAGTTGTTACCCGCTGGTAATGGCTCTTGATTTCCTGTAAGAAGGAACAGGACTTTGGCAAGACAACCTACTACACCTATTTTCTCAGAGACTATACTATCTAGGCCAGTGTTTCTCAACCTCAGCAACTTTAAGGTGTGTGGACTTCAACTCCCATAATTCCTCAGTCAGCATGCTGGCTAGGGAATTCTGGGAGTTGAAGTTCACACATCTTAAAGTTGCTGAGGTTGAGAAATACTGATCTATGCTGATGGGAACTATCTGGAGGTTGAGTCATGGCAACTGGACCTCTTGTCCAAGCAGCAAAACATATCAACCCAAAAAGAAAAGGGTCCAGTTGCCATGACTCAACCTCCAGATAATTCTACCTGGATGATTGAGAATCTTCATCAACATGCTGATGGGAACTGTAATCTAATTCAATTCTGAAGAACACTAGGATGGCTTTCAAGCACTCTACCTTGGCCAGCAGTGTTAAGTGCAATCTGCAGGCATCAAATTACCTGTTTCAATTCTTCAGTCATGGAAGGGTATCTCTGTAAGATTAACCCTTTCTAGTTAAGCAAACCCCCCACAGCTTGCCTGGGAGTGTAAGTTACTACAATAACCTGCCCAAACTATTTTGTCCTAAACATAATTCAACTTAGAGAATAGGCTCACTAAGATCAATAGTCCTTCAGTTAGTCATGATTCAGTTAAGTCCCGTTGATCTCAGTGGCTGCTCCAAGCATAGTGAATTTGGATCCAATCCATAAACCTATATTGACCATGTAAATGGAACTTGTTCTTCAAGCATTATCATTTGTTCACAATGACAGCTGTTTAAGGTAATCATCTTTGTGTTGCATTGCTACGTGTCAGCCAGATATCAATGCAACTGTGGTACTGATGTTGTCCAGACTTCTAATTCTCATGGAAACAGCATGTCGTTGGAATAAACACTCCATGCACTTATCCCAAGATACAGTCTGGATTTGAAATTTAATACAATAACAGAACAATTATATATTTTGCTAAAGCATAATTCCCCCAGACCTTAAAAGCATCAGTTATTATCTGGGATTATAGTGTCAACTTGTATAGTGTACTTAGGCCATAGCTAACCTTCCAGAATGTGAAATGTTATATACAGTATTTTTATCCCGTGATCCTCGGCAACATACAGTTCATTACATTGCTAGCTATAAAAATGGAATCTCATCAGTATTGACCAAGCTAAATTGGCCACGAATCCATTTCTAACCTCAATTAAAAAATGTTAGCTGCCTTTAAAATTTAAATGCCTTGGGAACTGGGTATCTGAAAGACTGCCTTCTGCCATGCAACTCTAACTGAGCTTCTTTGGTAAACTTCCTCTAACATCTCCTAAATATAAGGATCCAAGCTTATAATATGTTTAAAAAAATTATTGTATGATAAGCATGTATGGATGGTTTTTCCAGGTAGAAGACTCCAAGTCAATTAAACCATAACCCATCAGAGAGGTCTGCCACACCATTATCTATTCTTCTTCCAAATAATTCTCAACATAGTTTAAACCAATCTGTGATCCCCTCACGGTGTCCTCAAATTCTGTGGATCCTGTTGAACTCATAAGGTGCATTTTCAACTAAACATAGCTCAGTCTGAGCAAGCCAACAGCTAGGCTCTGGAACCCCAACCAATTCAAGGTTCATTCATTCTAATGCCAACTTGTCATTTGCTCAGTGGCAACACTCCCAGTCTGCAATGGCTCAGACTGCATCAGACAGAAAGAAGCTAACAAATCTTCAGTTCATCATGGCGCTAGTCTTGTGTGGTATGTCGTCCCAGCAGATCCTAATGCTGTATAGTCAATTTGTGGACTTTTCTCTGAGCTAAGCTGACTGAAACCAAGCAGAAAGGCGAGAAAGGGAATGACCAAAGGCATTGGACAACCTCATTGGAATGTGAATTTTGTTTATTGTGGAAATGGTGGGAGGGGGGAGTGGTGTTGGCAAAACAGCAGCATTTTTAGGACTCTGTAGAGCACTACCACGGGTTTACAACTGGCCATGCATTATGCAGAGACATGTAAAGCAGTAGAGACATAGTAAAATCAAGAGGTGGGGCTTAATAAAAACTGTTTACAGTATTGCTTCTCAGTGCTGATAAATGTTTATTGAGTGTGAAACCTGTGGCCCACTAGATGCTGAATTGTAACTCCCAATGCTCTTCACCATTGGCTTGCTGGCTGGGAGTGCCGGGGACTGTACTTCAGAGACATCTGGAGAACCATCCCAGGTATACATCCAACATTACATAAGCAAGCTTCCCTTCATACCAAGGGCTTCCTGTCACTTCCATACTTTAAATTCATCCTTGAGGGTCCTACAAACTTCTGGAGCATTGGCGTGTTCAGGGGTGGGGAAGGGTGGAAACAGTTCCGTTCCCAGCGTGACATCACTGGATCCAAGGCCATGTTGCAATATGATCGTTTTCAGTATAAAGTTTTTCAGTTTTACAACTGGCTATAAAATACTTACATTACCAAACTAATTCATTTGTTTTATTTTTAAGGGATGTTACAAGGAGGATGTGTAAAACAAAAGGGAAAAAAATACAGTTAAAATGCATCTTTTTTTTTTACTTCTGAATTGGTGTACTCTTGTAAATCATATCAGTTAGCCAACCATCCTCAACATGACAGCTGCATCTTCCCTGTCCCTCACATTCATTTATTTTTTGCAACTGATCCTTATTTTTTGATTGATGCTTTTAATTCATTATGGCAGGAATAAATCCTAGGATTTATGCAAATATGCTGAGGAGTCCATCCTGCTTCTCAAGAACATCACCCTGTTTCCAGGAAGGAAGGAAGGAAGGAAGGACAGGCAAGCTATAAGAGAAAAGGAAAGAAATTTTAACACATTTGCTATACCTCTCCTGATTTTTCTCTTTCCAAAACATGCTTCATACTGCTTCATACACTGTCTTTTGTTCTTCAAACTTTTCACCTGTCTCTTTTTCAGGATCTCATTAACTCCCATCCAAATATGACCTCCTTGTATTCCTTTTCCTCTTAATCCATTTGTTCTTTCCTCATCCATTTATTCAGAGATTTAGTCCTTATTATGAACAAACCACCTCAGTGTCCTTCTTACACAGTGGCCTCTCACTTTTGTATTCAGTCCACATTGATTCTGCATCCATTCATTTGGGAGCCCTTCCCTCTAAACTACCCCGTTCCCACTGTATTCAGCTTACATTTATGTTTCTTCTGACATACTCAACTCTTACTTCTTTATAACAAAGTGGGCAGAATCTATCTTGTAACATTTTTTTTCATGTAGGACTTGCACTCGTTCTTTCTGAAGCCATTCTTTCACTGACTTCCTTTTCTCTCCTTTTTTTTCCAGGCACATTTCACCAAGATTCACTTTTGATATTACCAATTAATTGTTTGTCCCATTTTCAGAAACTGTCATCACTAATTCTAAACAATCAGATCAGTTGTGCTTTCCACTTTCTCTCTCTTTCTCTGTTACTACATAGATCAGTCTAGCTTTTACCAACCTGCTGCCCGCCAGATACTTTGGGATTCCAACTTCCAGAATTTCCAGCCATCACAGTTTTTCCCATGCTGGCTGAAAAGTTTGGGGTGTCATTCCCACAATCTGGAGGATTCCAAGTTGAAAACACTTCTAGATCGAATGTCCACTACAACAGACAGGATACCACTTCTTGAGTTTGAGTTTTTAGCTGCAAAACCACTCTCCCTTTTCTGCAAAGTCTTCCTTGTCTTTTGATGAGAATAGCAAATAAATCAACAGAAACCACCATGCCAATATATCTGGAGGGTGACAGGATGAGGAGAGCTAGACTTTAGCTAGGCAGGATTCTACACATTCCGCATGATTCCCATGTGCCGGAACATAAAAAGGATAAATGTGGTATTGAATGGGGTGTAAGTTAACCACATCATCATACTAACCCAGGTGGCTTGGGATAAAGTTTGCCTTTTAAACTTTGATTCTATGCCAAGTTTTTAAAATAAGAGGCACCAGGGCTCATCTGCCTGGAAGTCAACCTGAAAAGGACACATCTGTATTAACACAGCTGGGGAAGGACATTATTCATGACTAGAAGAGTGATCTATATTATTCTGTAATTTTGTGCAAGAGCAGAGTAAAATGACAGAGGGGGGAACTGGCCTTAGAAGTCAGCTTCCTAAAATGTCTTAGCTTCCCTTTCATAGTCATAGTGTCATGGAGCTAGAAGAATCCTTTGAATCGATCTAGTCCAGACCTGCTCAGTGCAGGACCTAAACTATGATGCAACTCTAGATGGCCATCCACCTTCAGCTTCTGTGGTGGGTGGCCCTCTGGTTTCTGCTTCAAGGAGAGGCCATCTCTGCCAAAGGTAGCTGATTCACTGTCAAAACAGCTCGTAATATTAGATTTGTTTTAAACATTTAATGGAAAATGGCTTTTATGCTATTTCTAAGATCAGATCTATTCTGTTCTCTGGAGTACTAGAGAATCAACCTGCTCTGTCTTCTCAACAGCCTTTTCAGGCATTTGAAGACTGCTATCGTGGATCTTCTTAATATTTTCTTATCCAGGCTACACATATCTAGGTTGTTACAGTTTTCTGTAGCATGTAGTTTCCAGACTCTTCACTATCCTCTTTTCTGTCTTCTCTTTGGGTTGACAGTGTCCTCCTTAGGATATATATGTTTAGATGTAGCCTGACTAGTGGAGCACAGAGTGCTTATAAATGATCTGAATGCATCACAAAGGTAATCCAACAAGCTTCAGATAGAGCTGTTGTGCCAGGGTAGCCATGCTAAACTATCTCCAGTTTCACCAGGTGATTTGACAAAAATTAAGCTTCACCCTTCCATTTCCCAGGAAGGGGGTGGGGGGAGAAAACAAAGCCCAACAGCACCCCTTGCTTAGTTTGTGGTGGGGATGGGGTAGAATAAGAAGGGAATATTACTCGCCAACTCTTGTACCAATTTCATCTGGCATGTTTCATCCACTCAGAAATGTTAGACCATTATGAAGGGATGGACCGTGCTGGATGAAATTGGTGCAGGAATTGGCAAGGTATATTAAAGTCTGGTTCATTAAAGATCTTTTTGCCCTACCAGAAGGGGATGGAATCTACAGAAGATCTAGAACCCTATGGAGGGCTGAAATATGCTGAGTGTAGAAATCAGTGCAAGGATTTTTTAAATTAAAATAGTTTTGTAACTGTAGCATCAGATTGTTGAGACAACTTCTGCAGGAACCAAAACTCTCCCAGTTTGACTGAGATCTACCTCATGCCTGTCCTTAATATCCTTTAAGATGCCTAATGGTGCCAGAGCAGCCCTGTTCCCATGAAACTATGATTGGGTTGAGTGTCAGTGGTCTGATTGTAATAGTCACTCTGACCTGGGAATAATCCTGCCAATCGCTAACCAGCAGTTACTTTCCTTCATTTCTAAAGTTCTAAAATGTTTTAAATCCCCTTTCCCAGCTAGCATGCCTGATGTTTATGCTGGGTGAGGATGGGAATTGTAGTACAGGATGCCTAATGAGCTCTGTTTCAAGTAAGCTTAGAATCTGAGACTATATCCACATCATGGACTCAAAGCAGCTTAGTAACCTATCCTTCCTAGATAATTCTGGGGAAGTAGTCCACTCTATTTCATGCCTTATTGAATACAATCTGCAAGGTATCTGTTAGATTTGTATCTAACAGATACCTTGCAGATTGTATTCAATAAGGCATGAAATAACAGCTTCTCAAATTCTTCTGAAGGTGGAGTGGGAAAAGACAATGAAACAATTATCAGCAGATCTATATTTCTCCACATTTTGTCCCAGCTTAATTCTTTTCAGCTTGCCCATGTCAGACTTGGATGCTTCCAAACTAGGTGTAACTGAGCCAATGCCATGACTGATTCATAAAATATTACCAGGAGTTTTAATGATGTTGTCTTCCACTTGTAACCTTTGGGCCTTCTGCCACCATTTCTTCCATTATTTTTGTTTCCAGAGAAAACTCACCGAGGAGGAGCAGAAGACGGAATATCTGCCAGTGCATTTTGACTGGTAGCACTACAAAGACTCCATCTGTGAACATTTTCTGGGAGGGTTTTTTTTGTATCTTTAGAAACACGTGCTGCTGCAACTGCTTTTCTAAAAGCTATGGGAGTCCTCACAGGGGCTGGAACTGGCTGTTTTCCCTTCCATTCTTTCTGGTGCCAAAACCTGTCTTGACCACAGAGCAGCCAATCAAAGTAGATTACATTCAAATTCCAAGACCTTTGAAGCCTATGAAACACATTCATTCTTATTTTCTTTCCTTTTCTCAGTTCACTCTCTGGGCTGACTTATCCCTCGTGGGTTTGCTTCTCAGAACAGTGCTCCAGTTATAAAGCGTAGATGTATTGCTTTTATTCCTATACTTGATCCCTCCCTCCCATGATGTTTAAAGAGGAGTAATTCCGATATAAATGTAGGAATCCACTTCAAAATATCTATTGTTTCTTTCTAGAATGAGAGCTTTGGAAGTGGGAGAAAGAATGCCAGAACGCAAGAGTGCCGCTGGATCAGGCCAACATTTGATATCACACAGTAGTAAACCGGATGCATTTGGCAAACACATAATGTCACAGGCATGGACTGGAGGTGATACCGCACTGCCTTTCTAGCAACTAACATTTAAGGCATATTGCCTGTGAATTAGGAGGAAGTAAAAAACCATCAGTTTAGTAGCCACTGATGGCTGGATCCTCCATGATACCACTTCAAAAACTATTCCAATTGCCTACTGTGAACAGAGGCCACTGCACTGGGGTTAAAGTCATCAAGATGGCAGACAAAGCATCACAATGCAAGTTGTGCCCCTTCTGAACATTCAGAAGGAGTGGGCTTATATTGTAATGCTCTCTTCACCATCTTGCCAATGTTGACCCACACATGGGACACTCTGGTCCACATATGTCACTTTAGACTTGTTTATATTGAGTAGCGTCTGCCATTTTTGAAGCCCATTCACCCAATCTGGAGAAATCTGTTTGGAGTCCTTCACAATCTGCTTTATGGCTTGAACATGATACAGTTTGGTATCATCAGCAAACATGACCACCTCACAGCTCAGCCCTAACTCCAGATCATTTATAAAAAGTTTCAGTCTCGATAGTCATCACTAGGCACAACTTAGTAATGTGAGAACTGGCCATGGATGTATTCTCTTTTCCTATTTTCTAACCAGCTGCCAATACATGATATCACCTGTCCTCTTATCATAAGGCAGCTGAGTTTTCTTAGGAGCCTTTGGTGAAGGATGTTGTCAAAGGCTTTTTGAAGTTTAGATATACAATATCAGTTAGGTCTCTTGCCAACAAGCTTGTTGAGATCCTCTAGAAAGTTAATGAGAAACAGTTGCCTATGCAGAAGCCATTCTGGTTTCATTTCAGCAAGGCTTGTTTTTTCTGTGTTTGCCTATTTTTTCTTTATTAATACCTTTAACCGTCTTCCTGGAACAGATCTTAAGCTAACAGGTTTATACTTTCCTTTACTGCCCCTCACAGACACCTACGTTAGAGTGAAGTTGTATTAAAAAAAAAAGGTCAGCCATTCTACACTGAAGTGCTTTAAGACTTCTTACATGAATAGTGTTTAGACTCAGGCACCTATTCATTTTGAGTTTGTTAATTTAGGTTATGACTTCATTTCGCATTACCTCATTGTCTCAGCTCATCCAACCTTCATTCTGAAGAAGCCATCCCAGCTTCTTAGCCCTGGAAGAGGGGGTGAGAAAGAAACTCAAGATAACCTCACCTTGGCTCTGTTTGTTATAAGAGGGAAACTCTGATTGGCTTTCAAGATTTTATTATTATACCGTACAATAATAAAATAAAGTTCTAGTAGTCTGCTCTGTGACATGGCCTAACTCGAGGAAATCATCCCTTACTATTATTCTCCCCACCCCCATAATTCTGTATTTTCATTTTCAAGGAACCTACCAAGGAGAAAACCACATCCCCACCAAAACTGGCAGGGGAAGCTACTGTATAGAAACAGGGAGCAAACCCCACATTCACTCACACTGATGATGTTACTTAGTTGGGTGATGGAACGTCTGCAAGCAAACATTCAAGCTCAGAGTGCACCAAGGACTCCGCAGTCCAACCCTGAGCTACACATATTCTCTTCTACTGGAATTTCATTTTCCATCCAGAGGTCAGAATGAATATAATGACTTGTCTGCCAACCTGTCATGTACTAATTAAGAGCACTGTCTGGGTTCACAGAACATGCTAAACCTAAAGTCAGACTGATTGGATGGCATGACACTTAGAAGAAGGCATGGGTGACTGGAAAAGGTGTATTTAAAGATTCTATAATAGAGGGATAACCACGTTAAACCAGAAAAGGGCTGTTGCACCAAAAAGCCTAATAAACATATGAATGCTGCAGTGCACATGTAATTAGGAAGTTGAAAAGCCACCAGGCCCAGGCACATAGGTTTAAGAAGAATGTTGTTTGATCTTCCGAATGAAAAGCTAACTAATTCCTAGCATCTTCCTTCCCACGTTAGCCAATCAATGACTCTGAGAAGGCCATACGTCATATTTGAGAGGACTGATCATCAGCTATTGGTATCGCTTCTGAATGCAAAGATGTACTATAACCAACTGTAGAGCTAGTGTATATCCTTGTCTCAGGCCCTTTTAAAGTAATGCCTGCCATTCAGAAAATCTTTGGAAAATTAATTAACCATTTACAGGCAGAAATACTGAAGTTGGGCTCACACATTTCAGTAAGTTATAATGTGGTTTATTGGCTTAACGTAGTCTGTTGGTTGATTCAAGAAACACTGCTTAAACAAATTACGGCATAGTCCAATGTGTGAACCAGCACCATCAAGGAAGTGGGCAGTGTATACATTTGCTAAATATATAAATCGGAATAAAAGATTTTCCTCCTTCTGGAAAAACTGCTTTCTAATGGCCTTGAAGACCCACATACGATGTTTAAAAAAATGTATAATCTTTTTAAAATGTTTGGACTCAAGCCTTCTTACACTGCTGGTTTTAACCAATTCATATTATTATGATTATGATCAAATATACATTTTACGTCATTTCCTATTTAAAAGCATCTTGAAGCAGTTTACAAACTATAAAATGTACAGTAAAAAAACACCAAATGAAAAGCAATATAAAACCACAGTTAAAAAGGAAACAGAAACAAAAGCCATTCCCCCCACATAGAAAAAGGCCTGGATGAACAGAGAGGACTAGGAAGAATAGAGTAGATTGTGGTGCTACCAGTGCGAAAGCCCATCGATGAACATGGGTAAGATGGAATCCTGTGGTTCTAGGCACAACATTAGGGTGTCACCTTCCCAGAGACTCTGTCCTCGTCCATCAGCCAGATCGGTAACAGCAACGGAGGTTCACCAGCCCAACTGTGATATGCAAAACCTAGAACCTAGCTTGGTATGCACACGTATATGGGGTGTGTGTGTGTCTGTGTGTGCGTGTGCATGCACATGTGTGTTTGCATATGTGCAAATGTGCAATTAACATCCTCTGTTTAGTCTATGTTCAGCTGGCCCAATGCCTAGTGATAAAGGAAGGGAAGACATCCAATTTCAGCTTTTGAGATACTCCGTGTGCTCTGCTAGAGAGAGGAGCCGTAGAGCAAGAAAAGATGGCAGAGGGGAGAGTTACAAGGAATGCTGCCAAACAACCCAGGCCTAGGGGCTGGGGGGTGGGGTGGGGTGGGGTGGGGTGGGGGGGTGGAGGAACATAATCCAGAGCAATCCCATTCAGCCTTCCCAGGGTGTAACTTCCATGAAACTCAGGGCCAACCTAGAAATAACATTAAGGACACTGCTATCGTCAGCGGCTTTCTTCAAGAGCATTTACAGGCGGCTGCATTGAATGTGTTTTGTTTTGCTCTAGATCTTAAGGTTTACATTCTGCTTCTTTTAGTCCTACTGCTGGCTCCCCCAAAGTTGTTTATTTGAGTTTAATGTTTCGTTACCGCTGCTTTTCATTTTTTTGTAAACCACCTTGAGATGGTTTCTTACTCTGGAAAATGGATTGTAAAGTAATTAGATAAAAAAAGTGGTTGCCCTTCCATTCCTTCCTTGAGTTTTGTTTACTAAAATACAGCTGTAAGGCAGAGAAATAGGGGGAGGTAAAAGAAAAAGAAAAGAAACCAAGATGGCGGCTACAGCTCCATGAGTAGAGCCTTGGTCCTTGCATGCATGTCAGTGTCATGCACGCAATCCATGTTTAAAATAGGCAGGGCTTTGATTGTGCATAGTCACCACCATGATTTTGTTCCCCTCCTGAAGATGGCCTGCACAGGATTTCTCCCTTCCTTTCTCCACCCCACCCTTAGCCTTGCCTTTCCTCTCCCATGCCTATCTATTCAGGGAGGGAAACAGCCATTTTAAGAAAAGTAAGGTTGTTGGTTATATTTAAGCCCTTGGATAATTCCAGATACATTACAAGGAGTTTTGAAATTCTGAGTGTCAGTAATTCCAAGGCAATATTCATAAACTTTCGTGCATATTGTATCTGTCTGATAATGCAAACGTATTATATCAGAATCACTATTAATGGGTTTCCATGATTTTGGACCGATGGGATAAACTAGCATACTCTCTACAATTCTTCACCCTCAGGAAAACTACAGAATCAGTGTGAGGAGTAGAGGTTTTTTTTTAGAAATATAGGTAAACCTGGGCTTGTTGTTTTTACTGTTGTTAAGGGAAGTTATAGCAACATGTTATTCTCAGAATATCTGGGGGAAAAAAGGTAAAGGCAGCCTTGAGCTGAGGTTTATTCAGCTGACCCCATGGACACACATCCGTATAGTTTTATGGAAATGGGTTGACACTGCCTTTCTTTTAGCATGCTTCCCCCCCCCCCCCCCCCATTTCCCCATCTAGCCTACAAGCCTGGAATTCTGTGGGCAAAATTACTCAAAAAGCTTCATGGTTGTATGGGGATTTAAGCTTGAGGTTTCCTTATTTTCAAACCAGAAAACTCACCACTGTACCATACTGCCACTCACAAATTAATGACTACAGTGGAACTATTGTTGACTTTGCCAATAGGAAGGTGTCATACTTGAGACAGATCATATAACTCAATCTCGTCTGCATCTGGGATGAGGGATCTGTGGTTCTCCAGTTGTTTCCAAACTATAAATCACATCTTCCCTCAATTGTGGCCCTGCTGGGACTTGAACTTCAGCAACATTTGGAGAGCCAAGTTTCCCTGTCACTACAAAGACTGGTAGTGCTTCAAAATTTCAGGTAGAATCCTTCCCTGAATGACTGAACCTGGCCAATTTTGCATCTTAAACTTTAGTGCCCAATGCCAAGGTCACTTGTATAATATCTTCACCCTACCCCCCCTTTTTTTTTTGAGAAGGATCATGAAAATCTTTCATGGTCTGGAGTTTGCAAAGAGTAACTAGTCCATGCTAGATCAGCCTTTTTCAAAGTGACACCCTCCAGATTATTCTTCTTTGGAGTTTGCTATTCCCCAGGATTCCCAACCAGCCTCTCCTAGATGTTCTTGGTAAATAGAGATTCACACCACACCACTCCTGTAGCACATGACTTCACAGTTTCAGTGAATATTTGACCCCGAGCGAGGCAGTCAGAACTAAAAGACTGAATTTCTATGAAAAGGAATTCACTTAGGCTGGTTGCAGTGAGAAGACACGCTAGTAGATGAGTTGTGTTTGGACTCTGGGATGGGCATAATTTGGCTTTTGAAGCTGCCTTGGTCTCTGTGAAGTTTGTTTATCCTCAGCTTTCATCTCCCCTCCTTTATTTAAGAAGACAGCACACAGCAAAAACAAACAGTAATTATGTTCAGGTAATCATTAAGGGCCTGCTTTGAATCCACAAACACAAAACAGTCTCTTCCTCTGTTTCCCTTGCTCCAGTCAAAGCTGGAAACTCCATTCTCAAGTCATTTGTTTAAGGCTGTGACATGTGTAGGCTGAAGGGAACCCCCCCCCCTCCTCTGGCAAACAGTTGTATTTAAAAAATATAACAAGGAGTAGCAAAAGGGTGTTTTCTGAAGTTTATTCTCCTGTCTGACTTACACTGTGTTCAAAGCAAACTACCCCTTCTGTGTTGCTTAAGTTAATACTTTGTGTTGAGAGCCTGCTAAGATGCAGATAATGGAGTATCTTCCAGACAAACAGATCCTAATTCTTTAGCTTTAAGCCCTACAAGGATCTGTCCTCCCAGGTGTTAGCAATTCAAAGGATGGGTTTAGGTGAGTTTATGTTGACTAAATAAGGGTCATTTGCATAGTTACAATGGAGGGTATGGCTTGTGGATGGTTGGATGTCTGACAGGAAGCAGAGGGGTTACATCAAAGGGTGCTAAAAGGTGCCTTGTAAATTCATAAAGTAAGAGAGGCCCTTGGTTCAGTTATCTGGGGAAAAATCTCCCAAGGAAAGGTTTTCTCAATGCACTTCCAGTCACCCTTATTCCAACTTGGTTCAGAAACTGGGTGGTTGCTCTGGTTTTGGAAAAATTCAGGGTTCACCTTGCATGACCATCTAAATTCCAGATTGATTGATTGTTGTCATAATTATTATAATTTGCTTTGAAGATCTAAGTGGATTTTCCATTAAAACCTCAATGACTTGATTTTGGTTCCTATTTGGCCTCTTTAGACTTGGTTGGGATCTGGATGCTGTCCTAGTCACTTGGAAGTCACTAGTCACACAGTTCATAGTTTATTCAGGCAGTATTGGAGGAGAAGCTACCAATTAATGAACTAACTTGCCCAATTCAACAGTGACTCTGGGTAGCAAACTACAATTTATTTAAATCAGTCTCAAGCACAGTAATAATATTGGCCTTCTTCACCGACCCTTTTTAGGACTCAAGACCATGAGATATCAGTAGAGGTGAAATGCTCTATATAAAATGCTAAGTGTAGCTAAGTGTTAAGGTATTGGACTTGGACTGAGGACACCCAGGTTTAAATCCCTACTTGACCATGTACTTCATTAGATAACTTTGGGGAAGTCATTTGCTCTCAGCCCAACCTACCTCACAGGATTGTTGTAGAGATAAAATGATGGAGACCTGTATTACTGAAGCCTGGTTGAGCAACAATGGGGATGACCCCTTTCAGAAATCTGTCTTCCTGGGTTTCAAGTCCTCCAGCAGCTGCCGCACAAAGGCCAGGGAGGTAGATGGCTGCAATTGTGTGTGAAACTCTCACAGGGATTAGGAGCACTGCTCTGGAAGTGACTGGGGGTGAGTGGCTAGTCAGGAGCTAGTTAGCACTTCCTTGAGAGAGGGCATCATGTCATCTGCCTTGAAAGAAGCCGTGATGCATTGCCTGGTTATGGGATGGAAGCAGCAATCGGTCACTTTGCTGGATGACCTCCCCTGGGGCCTTGATGGAAGAGTGTGTCCTTTTGCTTCCATTAGAGCTTGTAATGGCATTTGGTACCACTGAACTGCAATGGTGGGGAGTGGGGGCACCATTTTACAGTGGTCCACTCCTATTGAATGGGAGCTTCCAGTCAGTAGTCACAAGGGTCGAGCTCTTTCAGTGTGGGATGCCACACAGTTCAGTGTACTCTCCATGCTATTGAACATCTGTATGAACTTGAGGAAATCATCCATTGGTTTGGAATGAAGTGTCAACGGTATGGAGATAGCATCACAATCCCAGGGTGAGGGGGCGAAGCAATAGAACTGGTACTTATAGCTGTTCTGGGAGAGGTGGAGCTGCTGTTTATCTAGAAATATATGGGTAATCCAGTAACACTGGTCCCCGTAGTTAACCCGGACTGGGTTGCAGTCCCCCCTAAAAAGGTGGTTTGTGACTGGCTCCTGCTTAAGCAGTCGGGCCTTTGCCTAGTTCTTGCTGGTATACCAGTTACAGTCCTATCCAGGCTGGAATGTCCTAGCAGGGATAACTCACACCCTGATCACTACTTGGCTAGACTGCTGCAACACACTCTACACAACTAACCTTGAAGACAAATCAGAAGCTACAGCTGGCACCCATTGCTATGGCCTGGCTATAAGGAGAGAGAGCGCGAATTTGGAAATCAGTGCACTGGTTCTCAATAGGCTTCTGAGCCCAATTCAAAATGTTAGTGATTACCCATAAAGCTGTATATGGCGTAGTCCTGGGATATATTAGGAAGCGTCTTGCCAAGTGCGACCTGGCTCATCCAGTTCAGACATTGAATAAGGGCCTGCTGAAAGCACCATCTCCTTGAGAGGCATATGAGGTGTCATCCAGATGGCGGATCTTTATATCCTCACACTTGGGTATACCCTTGGGGTACATTTGGCCCTAATCCTCCTCGCATTTTGCAAGATCTTAAAGGCCATATTATTGCAGCATGTCTGTAACCTTGGAAGATAAGGAACAACCATCTTTGTTATTTTGAGTTTATTTTTGTGGCATTCAGCGTCTCTTGCTTTGTGATACGCTGCCCAGAGTTGCTATGAATGGGGCAATTTATGAATACTGTAATAATAAATAACTAAATAAATGTAAGCCCTTTGAGGTCTCAAGAGAAAAGGTGGGTTATAAACAATAGTGGTGATCGTTATTATTATTAATACACAAAAGAGACATGAAACAATTGTCAATGAAGTGTTAAGATCCCACAAAGAGAAGAGCTGGCTGGATTGTACCCATTTAAGATGTCAGGAAGTTTACATAAAGAAAATGTTTCTCCAGATGTATATTTTTTTATAATCCAAGCTCTTAGAAAACAGTTGTTTGGAGAACAATTTCTAGTTTTCTTTGAGAAGGAATGTGTTCCCCCTTCTGGGGTGGGGTGGGGAGATATATGTCACCTGCAGTTCATATCATACAGTCTATAATCAAGATCACTACTACTCTCTAGAACAGTGTTTCTCAATCTTGACAACTTTAAGCTGTGTGGACTTCAACTCCCAGAATTCCCCAGACAGCACGCTGAATTGAAGTCCACACAGCTTAAAGTTGCCAAGGTTGAGAAACAGCACTCTAGAAGAATTAGGTTTAATTCTGAGGCTAACACGGGTCAAAGAATTTTGCTGTAGGGCTAATACACAAACTAAATACTCTTACATTTAAAAGTTTAAGCTATTAGAAGCTAAATTAATTGGAATCTAGGCTTCAAGGCAATATTCTTATTTAAGATTTTTAAATATGATTTCAGCAGTAGATGATAGAGGCTGTTTTAAGTCCCAAATCTCAACAAAGGTGACTTTAGAAAAAAAACAAATTCTTCAGTGTGAACAAAGATAGAACAGCAGTGTTAGGGGAAAGCATATCTGTGGAGATCACACACAGGCATGATCCAAAATTGCTTATAAAAATCTGAATTATTTAAATCCATATGTAAAGTATTTAAGGATCCAGGCCTGATGAAAAAAGTCTGTTGGTGAAGAAATATCTCAAAGTGTTGGCACAACTATATCCTCTGGAAGAGCAGCAGACTTTTAACAAACAAAGTATGAAAAATAGGGCCAACCCTACCCTCAGCTAGAGTGAGATGCCTACTTGGGCAGTAGATGCTACAAAATGTCCATTACCTGAAGCCATCCTATTAAATTTCCCAGATCTAGAGTCCCCAGTGTGGCATCCATGGAATATTAAGTCTGTGGATCTCTCCCTTAATACTCCAAGGCCTGTGTCCCACCTGATTTTTTTTGCTTTGTCATGGTCCACGTAGGTACCGTTTTATGAATAAACCAACCTCTTGCAGCAGCCATTTTGGAGTATGCCCATCAGATATTCTAACATTTCTAAATGTGCTATCTGGCCAAAAGGGGTTCGTGTCCTAGTCTGCTCTGGATCTTCTTCTCTCCTAATTAAAGTAAATTTCTAATCATAAATTATAGAGGACACATTTCCTGTGAATAACCCAGTGACTTTCTTTTCCTGAATTCTAAATGTTTCCATTCCTAATTACGCCTACTAAATTCTGTTAAGGCCTGTTATCTGTAATCAGTTCCTGTAATCAGAAAAATATTACTAGAAATATTCTCTTAGCAGAGGCGAACCTTATTACTGGCATTAGCAGCTTTCGATTTTTTTTTAAAAAAGCCCAGATGTAATTTTTTTTAATTTAACTGACACAGAGGATGTTTAAATATTAAATATTGTTTTCTTGCCCTAACATGTTAACAAATCACCAAAGACGTCTCTTTTATACAGAATTATGTATTTTATGGCATTTCTTTTTCATGCTAATTTAACACTTTTATAGCCAAGCTAGACATTCAAGATTGTATCAATTGTCCCCCCAATATTGTTTATTTGGGGGATCAGCAATATCCCAAATATTATCATGCCTATTCCTGCCAAAGCTCTTATGCTGCTCTCCAGTTTACCTGAAAACCTATGAAATTACTCAATCTTGTGAGATTTCAGCAACTCTTCTGGGTTGTTGTAAAATCCAGAAAAGCATCAAAAGGTTACAAGATTTGGAGCTCTCACATGATTCTGGTTTTCAAAGAAACTATGATTTTATCTTAATTTATCTGGGGGGAAGATTTGTGGGTCCTGTTTCTTCAGTTGGTTATATGATTAACTTTATAACTTGCCAGCCTGCTTACATAAGCAATTCAGGGAATGACCAGTCCCTTGGCTTCCATGTTGCCAAACTCTGGTCTGCATCACCTGCCAGTAGCTCAAGAAATAAGCCTACCTTAAGGTAGCCTGTAGGACTACCTTCTTTTAGGAAACATGATGGGGATCCTTAGCTCAAATCATAACATCTTTCTATGCAGAAGATTCAGATGTGATTCCTGGTATTTCCACCAAAATGGTACTAGTTTAGTTAGATGGAGAATTGCCTTCATTTGAGAACCTGGAGAAATGCTGCTGGATCAGAGTCTGGATTCAAATTCTACTTCCTAATTCCTTTTAGAGAATGTCTCAAAACAATGGCATATGTGAGCAGCGTAATATATAACTTAAAGCTGTGAAGTAGACTGTCCCCAAGATAACTATTAATTTTTTTTTTTTTTTTGTCTGCGCTCAGTCATTACTGACCCTGCAGTGACTGCCTGGACGAGTCCTTGCAGTTTTCAAGGCAATTGGGTTTTTTTTGGAAGTGGTTTGCCAGAGTCTCCTTCCTAGAGCAGAGCCCAGCTGGTGAGCGCAGGAGGCGGGGTCTCCGTTGCTTCGCGCCCTTTTTGGGCGAGCGTGGTTTCGCGCTTACCGGCAACTGGTCCCGTCTCTCTGTGCAAGGCGCTGCCAGCATTTTTCCTCCCACCGGAGTGAGAGTACCCATTTATCTACTCACGTGAGTTTTCGACCTGTTGGGTTGACAGGAGCTGGGGAGGAAACAGGAGCTCACCCTGTTAATGCGAAGGCTGGACTCGAACCACCGAAGCATCAGCCATTTCTGGCCTGCAACTTTCAGTGTCATTAAGCCGCTGCGCCATTACATCTCACTTAATCTATCTTATCAGGAAGAATCTTTCTATTTAAATCTGTTACTTGCTATACTAGTTCTCAAGAACATCCAAAATATATTCCCCCTCTCTCCATATTCTTAAATAAAACAACCCATTTTTTTAGAAGTCTTCCCCTGCCTGCCTCTGCTTTTATAGAATGGGACTTAACAAGGGAAACATAAATTTCCATCCTCCTTTCTCTGCTTTCTCTTTCTCCTTTCTCTTTCTTCTGATGAAGAACATGGAAAGAGGTGGGGAGAAATAGCAATGTAGCCATAATCCATTGTTCCAACTGCAATATCCTTTGTATACTTCTACATAAGCATCATTATGTTATGTAGAAATATTTAAGAACAGAAGGAGGAGAGAGTGGTGGAGAAAGCAGACGCTGAAAGTATGATTCTACATGAAATTTTACTTGGAAGTAATTCAGACTGATTCCAATGCAGTGTCTTCACCAAGTGGATAGGCAAGGTTGCCACTTGAATCCATGTCTGGGTGCTTGTGTTTTCCCATTGTAATTATCTATTTTCAAAATCAGAAAGACAGAAGCTAATGCAACAAAATGTAGAACCTCTTCTCCATTTACGTCCCGAATCTCAAGAATTTCCATGTGTCATTGTCTCCAGATCGGGCTGTTTTATTATTCACCACCAAGCAATTGCTCTTCTTTCAGAGACTACTTTCTAGACGGGTTTATTCTGAAGGTCACCCTTAGCTTATTGCATACATACTTTTGGGAAATGACCTACATTTCTGGACAAAAGCGTATTCGTGCATGTCATCCATCACTAGTAGGTTACAACATGCCTGGAGCGGTCTATGAATGAGCGCTTTTACCATGAATCATATTGACTGCCATGAGATTAGGTTTGATTACATTAAAAAGCTATGAAACCCAATTGTTAATCATGACAGAGGTCTTCTTTTAACAACCAGCTTCCTTGAGCCTTCATAACAGAACTTACTCTCCATCTATGGACAACAGGTCAGATTGTGTAAATCTCACTGTCACGGATGAACCTTGCATCATGCAAGTTAGCTCTTTGAAGGTCTCCGGAAGATATGTGGGTGTTGGACTGTGTTTGGCAATCCATGCTTCATGAAGAAAGTAGCCTTTTCTGTGCAGTGATAATGACAAATTTGTGCATTCGTCTTCAGAACTCCAAGGCAGTAAAATGATGTGAACATTATCAGCACCATCTATGATGAACTCCAGCAGCTGGGATGAAGATAATGACATAATGAAGGGAAGAAGTTCTTACTTTCTTATAGTGTGTAGTATACAACAGTGGCTGTGCAAAACAAAAATATCTACTACCTCTATAGCTGTGGAGAAATAAAGCAGAAAATTTTGCATAAAAATCCCGTATTTCTGATTTTGAAAAGATAGCATCCTGAAGGGAGAATTTCCCTAAGAAGTGATTGCACATGGACTGGAATTTCCCATGTCTGGACTAGACCCTTCAAGGCTACTTTCAGTTCTACTGTAATTCTTTGATTCTGTCAAAGAACCGTAGCTTCCAAAACAAGAGGCCAGTTCAGAACAGTTGCTTGTGGAAAAACACAGAGGAGTGGATTCCTATACCTTGAAGGGTGCGAGAGTGCTGTGTGTACCTAATTTTAATTTGGGAGGTGAAGAAACTCTGCTTCAGGCAACAGATCTTTCTGTTCCTGGCTACTAGCTTAAAATAATCAAGGGCTTTGTTCTTCCTTCTTCCTGCCTTCCTCAGTTCGCTGGAGAAATAGAAGACAATTTGCACCAGATTCTCCCTCCACTCAAGAAGCAGATTATAACTTGAAAGGGGTGGGAGGAGGAAAAAAATTAGCTATATTATGGTTTAACCAGAAAAAAAACCCTGTTGTCTCTCCCTTTTTTTTTTTTAAAATAACATTTTCAATTAAATTATTACGCTAAAAAGCAAAAATTATAATTTTCTATGACCACTGGCCACAGATGTAGCCCACATTAAACATTTCAGATTGAATGTTTTAAGAGTTGGAATTGCTGATCAGCTTTTCGTTAAGCCATTTAAATGATACAACCCCCGATTTTGGATGTGGTGTCATAGTCTAGCAACTCAATCTGCAACCAAGTTAAATGGAAATATTTCAATCCCATTTTTGCTGAAATCAACAGAGCTATAAAAGCTTCAATGCACATCCACTACTTTAAATGTATTGTGGGTCATGCTGTTACCATTAAACCAAATTTACATTCTGGAAAACGGAGACCACGTTTTTGGAAGCTATTTCAGAGGTGGCCTATATGTTGCTTTTATAACTCAATTCCATTTATTTGTCAGACTTGTGTGAATAGAAATCAGAGGTTTGGTGAATAAATCACAGTTGTTTGAGGTTTTAAAATTGGTAATTGAATATAGAATTATTCTCTAAATACACCAATATCAAACACAGAATTTTGAGATCCCACTTTTATTTCTTCCTTTGTAGGGCTTGTTTAAAGCGATTAGCAATTGTGAAAATTATAAATTTCTACATGACAACCATGGGTTTACTAGAAACAGTACCAATTACTGTAATAAGATAATCTTTTATGCACAGATCCAATTTTAGAATTTGTGGTTCTGAACAGGGCTGCCATAGTTTCAGGGCTAGATTAATCACTTTGCTAAGTCTGCCACATTACTTTGGTTTTTCTTCAGCCATCTGGTCATTTGCTAGAATGCCTTCCTCTTCTGCTCCCAGCCCTGAGCTTTTAAAAAACTCTTTGCAACTGTGTGAATGGGTGCTTTAATTCTGAGCTGTTGGAAAATTAAAATTCTACCATGAAACAGGCTGTTTTGCAAACTGTCAATCCATACAGGTAGAATAGTGTAGTTGGGAAATTTTGATCATCTCATTAGAGGAAGGTGGATGTGTGAATAAAGAAAGACAGTTGTTTCTATGAACAACTGCTATTGGAGTGACTGAGGAACCAAGCAGGAGACAGGAGTGTCCATCAAAAGTGGTGGCTGAGGAGGAGACAAGGTGGCCTAGAAAGTCAGTGAAAGAAAGAGAAAAAGGGAACTGCACCATGTGGTTGTCTACCTGCCAAGGCTTTCAGGTGTCTCATATTTAGCAAACAATGCCTACCCTGTTGCCTACAGCTAAGGTCCAAACAGGATTTCCTGATGCCTCACTAGAATGTCAAGGTTTTTTTTTCCTAAGGACAATGAGATAGCATGCTCTCTTTAGTGATGTGAGCCCAGTCAGTTTAACTAGGGCTGCAGTCCTTTGAGCATCCTGGGTCTTACTTCTGAGTAGCTGTATAAAGGGCTGAACTATAAATAAGCAAGGCATAAACTTGCACAAGGAGCAGAAACAACTTAAACCATCATGTTCAGAGGCTCCAGGAGGGCTATTCTTTGCCTCCCAAGTGGACCTTTGAATCAAAGAGGACATTGTGATTAGATTAAGGCCCCAGAGTGACACATCAGCTTTCCTTCACTTTGCTTTGAACTTTGGAAAACTCCCAGGCTGAAGTCTTGTTCAAAGCAGTGTCCTTCAGATGAACAAATACGGGAGGAAGGTCAAATTACCACCTCATCTTGTTGGTGTCTTCCTCTTCTCCATCCAGCCACATAGCTCAGGTTTCGGTATTTTTTTCTTTCTCCTTGAAACTCAGAACAAAGGCAAAGGATGCTACTGGGCTGGGAAAATGCCAATAACCAGTGACCTACTGTGAGAGGGAACCCCCCACCCTTCAAAAATCAGGAAAGATTTTTGCAACACTACACATTTGTGACTTTGATCTAGCGAGTCCTGAAATGCTTCCATAGAAAGTGAGGGTGTAACTGATTAAAGTTGCAATGCTTTTCATCTCTGATGCAACTGAATAATTTTTTGATGCCTGACTGAATATGCACACATTGGGGTGCACCTCTCTTTAGATCGCGTAGGAGCAAATCTTAGGGGCTAAAGACTCCACATTATAATTTATGGAGACTGACGGTTACAAAGTGTGTGAGAGGACACCACACACATAGTAAGGCCAAGTTGGGGGGAGGGGGCTAATCAGAGGGATGGTGTTTGTTTTTTACTGGAAAACCTTGGTATTTAACTGTATTATGCTGTTTTAGGGCTCACACTACATTTTAAGTTGTTTGTCACATTTATATAGTTGCCCATCTCACACAAAGCGACTCTGTTCTTTAAGATCCTGAATGAAGGATTCAACTCAAAGAAGAGTTACTTTTGCTTTGCTTTGTAGCATGATAATCTCTTCTGCTGCCTCCTCCTCCTCCTCCTCCTATTTTTTGAAAACTCAGGTGTAGCAGGGACCTTGGTGAACGCATAGGGAGGTATCTGGTGCCCTTGTTCTTGGTTATCTGCTTTAAATGGTTCTCCTCCTTCTGTTCAATAGAGGGCTGGATATCTGCCCCAAAGTCCTTCTCAATGGGACCAGTATTTTTCAATGGCTAATCTTAGCTGGACTAGAATCTGTGTTTTTCTGAACCCTTTCAAAAACTCTTTGTCACAATTATTGCAGCAGTGATTCTTCACTGAATCCCTTCACTTAACCTGTTACAAATATTTTGATTGAATGAATGGGTGGCCTACCCCAATTACTTGGGCTCCTTCTTCTATCATTCATTCAGTCAAGCAATTACCTAACTCTTATACATTCTTTTCTTATCAGTTAGTTTCCGGGAATAATTTAAGATGCAGGTTTTGACCTATAAAGCCCTTATAGCCTGGCACCCAGGTACCTATAGAACCACTTGCTCCAATGAGTGTTAATCAACTTATCAGGACATCCAGGGAACAACTACTCATTAGCCCCACATTCTTGAGAAGTTTGTGGGGCTGAAACTAGAAGGCACTGCTTTCTTGTGGCAGCACCAATGCTTTGAAACAGTGCCCTGAAGAAGATCGGGCTGGCCCCCTCCTTGCTGGCTTTCCAGAAAATGTGAAAAACTGAATTATTTCAGAGGGTCTTTTCTTAGTTTATACAATGGCTTCTTGGTTTTCTGCTTTTTTCTTCTTTTTCTGTTTTGTTTTTTATGATTTTGTGTTAGAATTTTTATGTTGTTGTTCTTGGGATTGTTTTATATCTAACTATGAATATTTTGACTCTTGTTTTAAATTTACTGTAAGCCACTGAGAGTCATTTTGATTGCAGCAGGATAAAAGTTTGTTGAATGAATGAATGAATGAATGAGTGAGCGAGTGAATGAATGAATGAATGAATGAATGAATGAATACATCCCCTTTATCCATCTGGATATGAGGAGGAGAATCAGGAATGTAGGACTTTTGTTTCAGAAAGCTAGTTTTGAGATTTGGCAATGCAGGGGATTTGTGTTGCAGTTTTAAACATATTAAATTCAACATACAAAGGAATTAGTCTCATTCTAAACAGCTGAATTTATTTCTGGATAAATATATCTAAATAGCACAGTTAAGTGAATGATCAAAACTGAGACGATAAATAAACTTGTAATGCAATTCAAAGTAAAAGCTTCAATGAGGCATAATTTTAATAGTTGGACTATAGGCTGAAAGGGAAAAAAAGGTCCTGGCCTTTGTTCTATCATTTTAGCCAAAATTTTTTCAACTTTCAAGTTTGCATCACTTCAGTAGTGTCATCGGTAATGTCCTATCCTGCATCAAAACTATGCTACAGACATGCCCTGACAACATCTTTTTTCTGCTGCATCACTTTTTATCCCACACGTGAATGAGTGAGACAGGGCTATGTGTCCCCTAGCTGTGCTACTGTGAAAGTTCTCTTTCCCCTTTTATTCCAGCTTCGTTCAAGGCCATTTAAGGTGCACAACATCTATCAGTGTTTGCCACCTAAACTCAGTAGTGGGAAAAAGGCCCCCAAGGTGAACGGAGAACGACAACTCTTTTTCCCAAGAAGTCAGTTCACATAATCACTTGGCAATCTTCCTACGTCAAAACGATCATGCGCTTGAACAAATGACAGATTCCCTACAGAAGCTAGGAAAGATAAGGATGGGAAAAGTCTTTCAAAGCCATTGGCTCCTGTGCTGTGGCCAGAGCAAGAGGTCATACGAGATCCAGAGAAGAAGGTGGATTGTTTCTGGTATGAGGTTAACATTAGGTGAGGGTAGAGTTGGGGTGACAGAAAGAAGCCGTGCTAACAATGCACGTCAAACTCCAAAGGGTCACCAAGTTGATTTGCTGGAACTGAAAAATAACTTCTGTTGTGAAAACAGTTGTGAAACTGGGTCATGAAACTGTGTTCCATGAAGTGGGGCTTTCCTGACACTGTTCGCTCAGAGTGAACATAGTGAGAATCAAGCAAAGGGCTGTGTTCTGATTAGCTCCACTTTCAGAATGGAATTTGTTAATCTGAGAACTTTGACAGGAATCATATCTGTATCCAAAATTGCTGGCAAACAGCAGCTCCTTTACTCAGCTAACATGTCTGTGGCCGCTATTCTACGTTAGGGTCTTTTACACATTACCCAGAGACATATTTGGGTTTGTTGACAAGGGTACTCCCAGGCTGATGCTGGAACTGGTGAGCCTATTTTAGGAAACTTGAGTTGATCTCATTCATAATTTATTTGGTTGACTGTATGTGCAAAAATGCTCATTTGGGCAGCTAAAGAAGTTAGATGACATGGCTGTAATTAATACTGGGAAGGGGGTCTATAGACATTTATGCTTTGGGGGATAAAAAAAGTTAATGGTAGACAACCAGGGAACCAAAGCCCCACCCCTTTATTATGTGCATCAGGGCACACATAAAAGACTAGGGCTTTAATCACATGATTGTGGTTGCCATGTTAACTTTTTTGATGCATGTAAAAAAGGATAGGGCTTCTACTGCAGTGGGTGTGACCACCATGATGGTTTTTTGACCCACCTCTTTGCAGACACCTCTGATTCCCTAAATTGCTATCTGGGAATTCTAAGAGTTGAGGTCCAAGTTAGGCTGGGGAGATGTTCTCTGAAATCTTCAAAGAAAAATCTCATCTTGAAAAGGGATCCTTCTCGGTGACTGGTGTTTTTTTTTCTTTTTTAATTCTGTAGAGTGAGATGTTTGGCTGACTTCAGGACAAGTTTTGTTGATTAGGAAAGGCTTCTCTTTAGGGAAAAGCATTTCCTTTATAAATCTCTACATTGCAAAGTACTTTGATTATCTTCTGAAACTCTTAACTTTGAAAATTCTTGGCTAGACACTGTTGTTATTATAATTAACTGTTTTAGTATTTTATCTGATTTTTTTTTTAGGCCTCTGCTTTCAAATCTTGGTCTTGGCTAGCTCACCATCGCAGGGTCAAACTTCTTCTGAATAAGCAAATTTCCCATAATGCAGTTGTAACTCAAACTAAAGTAAACCTGGATGGATTATGGGTGTTAACAGAAGGCTTTTCTTTTAGTTGCCAGTTTAGTTGAAGGGTTTTCCCTGCTTAAGCAAAATTATTCTGAAGGTGTTAATGCTTTGTGAATGTTTGGATACGTGTTATTTTTTGTTGTTTCTTTTATTGTATACTGCTCTAAGGATTATCTAGCCAAGAATGCAGCTGATATAGTCCTTAAAAAAATAACCAAATAAACTTTACAACTACAAAATGATATATATTGCAGTTGCAAAAATATCCCAGAAGTCCAATTAAGTGAATGCAAAAAAAGAAGAATATCTACATTCATATATATCAGTGTTTCTCAACCTTGGCAACTTGAAGATGTGTGGACTTCAACTCCCAGAATTCCCCAGCCAGCCATGCAACCTGTATCAGTGCTGGCTGTGAATACTGGGCATTGTAGGCCTAGCTTATCTGGAAAATGCCCAGTGGGTCAAACTGGAATAGACATTCAGTAGCATAAGTTTCCCTAGAAATCAAATACTGAGCAGTTAGAATGATGGCAGAATTCATTCTATGGCTTCAGGAGCATCCATGGCTGAGGGATAGGCAAGGAAGGACAGCTGATATAATAATGGTATAAAGATGTAGTGATTTTGCTCCACTCCTTTTATACTTGCATCATGACACTGCACATATGTAAGGGACAGAACTTACATTGCAAAGCCTGCTTCATCATTCTGACAGAGCTGTGAGGATCTGCAGGCGCTCTCCAAGAAGCTTCCAGGATTATTGTTATAGTGCACTAACTTTTTAAAATAGAAGGTATTAAGAAGCTTGCAAACATTGCATTAATTCCAACCACTTGAAATAAACTGGAGTTTGAAGCAAGCCTTTCTCAAATTAACTTCTTAATCCCTGTCTTATATTCGAGTCTGCTGTATAAATAGGATCAAAATCTTGCTAATTCGGGTTACAATTAAGTAGCATTAAATGACTTTTGATGGTATAATATAAAGGGTATTCAATTTTTTTTTATTAATTAGCCTGAAACCCCCCTAAATGGCATATTTTTGAAGGGAGACAATATGCTGGTTTAGAAGAGAATAGACTGTCTCTTGACATTACTATACAGACAATAAAAATGTGAGGCGCCAATGAAGTTATAAAATCAATTCAGGCAACAAAAAATTGAATTCTTTATTATTTTCATGATAGTATTAAGCATTCAGAGACCATGCTTAATCTCTAAACACATTTTAATAAAAGTTGAATTGATTGTCTGAAATAGGGATTTTGCCTGCTGAGATGTCAGTTTTCTTCAGAAGTGAGTAATGTAATTCTGTAGATATCAATTGCATCAGTAGATCAAGTTATTGACCTATACATTACATAAATCATGTTATTATTAAATGTCTTTTGCACAGAACATCTACACCTCAAGGTCCTTCTGTCAATGTATCTGTTCTTCCTCCCCAACAGAAGTGAATTCCAAAAATCCGTCATTTCGTTTATTAACACATTGTTAACATTAACACACTGTTTTTGCTCCTAAGGCCTTTCAAAGTTATTAAAAATCAATAAGGTAATTAACAAAATATTTAACAAAACTATATGAAAATCAAGAACATTCTGATGCATCTTAAGTTATACAAATTTCAAATTGTATAATGGGTCCAGATCTTGTCATCTCTAGTTTTCAATAAGTCATTGAACTTATTGAAACTTATCTTATTGAGATAAGTCATCTCTTATCTCAATAAGAAGGAATAGCTGGTCAGTGCTTTTTGACTGTTCATGCAACAGTACTAGCTGTCCATCTGAAAACATGCAGGAGATGAAGAAACAGCTGAATTTGAAAACCGGTTAGCTAAGCTGTTTCACTTTCATTTCCCACTAGAAGATGAACAGCATTTTGATCTTTTTGGAAGGAAACTTGTAATGAGGCATCAACTATGGGAAAAGCAATATATTGGGTAATCCTGTAGGATGTGCGTGTGTGAGAGAGAGAGGGAGGGAGGGAGGGAGGGAGAAGTTTTTTTTTTCCAATGTGCCAACTGTACAAGTCATCCATTGTTATACTTCATCTGAAATATACACTATTAGTTTATCAACTACTGGTCAGCTTAGATTCCAGATGGCTGAGCACAACCAGCCATTTGTGATGTCATACTTTGTCGTTTGGCATCAATTATTCATCAATTACCATTTTATATGGCAGGGATGGCCATCAAACCAGATGTTGTCAAACAGGGCCAATAATGAGGGATGATGGGAGTTGCAGTCTACAAGGTTCTAGAAGGATGCTGAACCTGGAGGGCCAGTCTATGTCAGATCTTTGCAACTGGAATCCAAATGACCCCAATAAGGAGAGGATGAGAATGAGAAAAAGGATGGATGTGACAAGAGAAATTGAATTAGGCTACAAAGGAAGGTTCTCACTGATTTTAAAATTCAGAGTTGTAAAGAGGTTTTGTTATACCAGTAGATCCTGCTGGCTGCTGGTACTCCTTATGGTGATGAGAACAAAAAGATAAGAAAAAGGATGTTTTATGTATAATGAAAATAAAAGATGCTTTTCATCTTCTATGCTTAATTTACAGATTCAAAAAAAAAAAAGAACAAGTTCTGGAATTACTATCTGCAGATACAACAAACTGACTACAGTAATAACTTGAAACAGAATTGGCTGATCACCCTCCTCCTGTTTGACAATTCTCACCTCTTATTAGCAAACTTTATGTGGAATGTATTCTATGATGAACACAAAGCTTTGGTGGTTCTTTCTCTGAGCTCTCAGACTGTCAGACTATCACCAGGGTTTTGAGCCATAATTTCCCCCCCTTTAGTCCATAAAAACACTTGACGCATTGTCAGCAATTTATAAATGTACTGATGATCTCGCCACTAAATGAATAACGAAATTGCAAAGAGAATACATAGGGCTATCTATATGAAAACAGTTAGAAACAACTGTTCAGCTTGCCCGCCTCCCTACAAAGTTACTCCACATCATCATTTAAGAAAGTAACCTAGTATTAATTGGAAATTTTATTCCCGATGTGATTTGGCATAACAGTATTTCTGAATTACTACTAAGAAAAGTACAGTCGAGCTTGACTGGAAGGACTCTTTTCTAAGATATTTGTTCAATTTATTTTGATATCCATTTTATTCCTCCTAGCATTCTTTACATTTGGGACAATATGATGAAGAAAGAGGGAAAAGTGAGCTGGGGATCAGAATGGGAGAATAGGAAGCAGATGACCAGAGAAGTCTGTATGCTATTGGGAAAAAAAAATACAATAAGGCAAAAAAGGTACCTGATCTAATCAAACTTAAGCACATTAGCCCTATGGATTTTATAAAAACCAGCATGCACAGACTCTTTCCTAATACAATTAGACATACAATGCAATCCAACATGTTTTTACTTGGAAAGTAAAACCACTTCCATCTATTGCCAAGAAAACTGCATGGCTATGTCCATGAAATTATCAGGATTCAAGCTTGAATTCAGGCCATCTTTACCTCTTTAAACACCATGAATTCAGTGAGACTTGCTTCAAGTAGGATGCATCCTAAGATGCCTTAACTTTGGCTGAACTATATATCTTCTTAACTAGAATGCTCACGACCTCACAAATATTGCCTATATCTGGACTCAATTTCCAGTAAAAATGAACATGTTATACTGTTAGGTATATTGGTTCATATAACTTTATTTGTACTTACAAAGGTCAGCACATTCAACACGATGCAACATGGTCTCCTGCAGTGGACCATGACCATCCATGGTCTTTGCTCTGCAAAAACGGTAGGCCCATCCTGTTAGATGCTAACAGGCAAGTTACTGTCCATTACCTTTATTTTTCAGCTGGAATAGAGGAAGAAGAGCAGCCACTAATGCAGGGTTGAAGCCAATGAATGGAGTGTGGTGCATGTTGCATGGAAAGGAAGTGACACTTTTGACAAAGAGCAGTAGGATTGCTCAGTGGTGGGAGAAACCCAGTTTGGGAATTTTAAAAGTAGACACCAGGTCAGGGAGAGCTGCCTTAAAAACGAACAACTTTATGGTGCCTTAAGCTGAAATGTGTCAGTCTTAAGGTGACAAAAGAGCCAGGTATCTCTGTACAATCACACCTATCACATTTTGCCTTGAGCAATATGACCTTTTGACCTCCTCTAATCTTTCCTAACCAAATCTATTCAAAGGAATCAATCCTAAGGATACCAAACTAGAAGCTAAGATCTAGGCAGCTGAATTAAATCAAATGTTTGGCAAGTAATTTACTCAGAGATCAGCTTGTCTTTTTTCCCAGTCTCTTTTTCAATATCTCCTTCCCTTTTGGCACTTGGGAGACCCTTAAGTGGTTTAACAGCATTTTAAATAGCTTGGCTTGTCACATCCTGAGCAAATTAACTGAGCTCTTCCAGGAGGACTCAGATAAGCTCCGGGCATAGGATTTCCTCAGGTGCCAGATCAGCCCAGAGTGGGGACAGCCCTCCTCAGTTACTTTAACAGGAGAAGGACAATCATACAAAGGCGGTTCAGGGTGTCATAAACCCAACCTGCCTCTTGGCAGACCATTGTAAAGTGTGACCTGTGACTTTAGGGAAAAGAAACAAAGTGGAACACAGCCTCCTCCCCGAACAGTCCACTTTTACTTCCCACCAATGTCAGAGGAAGAGGCTTAAGCATTACAAATGCTTCAAACCTGGACTCATCCTTGTGCTAGCTTGAGCCAATCCCCTGTCCACAAGATCTCAAATGTTAAGGCTGCTTGTCCTTTCGCAGAGCATCTGTGGCCATCATTATGTGAATATAGAACTGTATCGCGCTGTTCTGCTTCTTTTCCATCTTCACTTTCTCTTGGTTGGAGAATTTTGTTCTCCTCTAATAAATGTCTACAAACCTTTCCCACGAGTTTATCTCTGTAATCCAATCTAGTTCATCTTTAAGTAAATTATTTGTGATGACTGATTTTTTTTAATCTAGTGAACCGACTCTCCCAGCTGAACTTTGTGATTCTTCACTGAAGGCCATTGCTGTCCATTAATATACCAATCTGGGAATTCAGGAATATATCTGGAAGGCACCAGGAAGCTTGCCTTAAAGACTAATAGGTTAGCTTGTGTCTAAATAAATGTGTGACTCTTTTGTAGCACTGTTCCTATTGTTATTCTTTGCTGCAAGAAACTAGCTAATCCTCTGGAAATTAGTTTATATGCCACATATGCCCCTCCCTTTCCATTCGTTAGTTTTAGCTATTCGCAAGATATTTACTGCACTTTTCTATCTCTCTGGTCAAGGCAATTAGCAGAATCACCATTCACAAAAAGATTGCAGGCAGATAATATAGAATAGCTGCAAATATTCAACAGCCCTCTGCCAGCATTCACTGAGGCCTTCAAGGAAAGTGTTATCATCAGAAGCAGTTTCAGCAATTCATTTGTTTTGCATTACATTCTTTAGCACATGCTTAGTGGAGGCCTGGACAACCTGTACTACACCAAGGCAAACAGCCCACAGGTCCCACCTTTGCTGGCAGGAGGGCAGCGGCCATCACTGTAGAGCAGTGTTCTCAACCTCAGCAGCTTTAAGATGTGTGGACTTCAACTCCCAGAATCCCCCAGCCGGCCAATTCTCTGTTTCAATTCCCCAGTCGATTCAGAGTTTCCCAACCATGGTAGTGTTTCTCAACCAGTGTTGAGAAACACTGAATTGGCTGGCTGGGGAATTCTGGGAGCTGAAGTCCACACATCTTAAAGTTGCCATGGTTGGGAAACACTGCTGTAAAGTTTCCAATAATCAGTTTCCCTCCAATATTTGAAGTCTGGACTCCTGAAGTCTGAATTCCACATTTATAGAGGTCTTTTCATCCTCCTGCCATTATTTAACTGCTTCTCTTCCTCCTTCCTCTTCTTCTGCTTCTCATCTCTGTCATCCTCTCTTTCCCCCACTAGGCTTCCACATACAATTCACAGGGATGGTCTCAGGCAGTGGCATTCACGGGATGAGGGTGCAAATTGGCAAGAGGCAGTAGTGGCATTCTTAGTCCGAGCCCCACCACTTTAGTACACACACACCACATGCACAGAAGGGGCAGAACTTGGATGGTGGCACCAGGCCCACCATCTAGCCAATTTTGCACAACCTCATTGTGGAATCCAACCGTCCTTTAAAATCTCAGCTGTCCATTATGTATTTATTATGATGACGTTGTTAACTGTTGTTGGCTGCCCAGAGTTATGATTTCGAGATGGGCAGCCATTTCTACTGAAATAAATAAATGAATAAATTCAAGTTTTGATTACAAATTATGCCAGAGATATGTCAGATATTTCAGATTTCATGCCAGGCATGGCAATAAAGTTAAACTCTCCAGATGCAAATGTTCACAGACATAAGGTGACTAAGTATGTTGTTTAATTGTGGACAAGATAGAAACTATGCACTGACAGAAGATCTGCCTGTTGCAAAAATTAGAAATTAACCCTTTGTATGTCTGCTGCATTGGTATTCCTTCATGCCATTTAAACTCAAAATCATAAATTTGAATTTCTCTTCCTGGTTTTGAGGCTGGGAGATATTTGTTCAGTGTTTAAGTAACACTTCAGTTTAGCCTGAGAACTGCTGGTTCCCACCTCACCAGCTCCAGCCCTTCCACTTCCGGGTATCCTTCAGATGTTTTAGGACTACAACTCCCAGCTTTCCTGGAACAGCCATGCACCTTGAGAATTCTGGGAAGCGAAGTCTCAACACAGGTAGAGGGTTGGGGTAGGATAATCTGGGTTATGCCAGGTCTGGATTCTAGCATGCTTGCACAATTGTGACCTTGCAGATTTTTTCTTTTTTTTTTAAGAGGGGAGGAATAAATGTCACACATTGATTCAATTCTTTCTCTGTACGACCTCATTTAGAGTAACTGCTTGAAGTGCCAGCAAATATCCGAGAAAGAAATCATTTATTCTGAATCCCTCCTGGACAATCTTACAGGGAGTCTGCCCATTTATTAATAAAGGAAATGTCAGAGAAAAGATTCACGCACATTTAAGAGTGAACCAGATGCTAAGGAGCTTTGGCCATTGACTTGAGTTGGATGGGTCCCAAGAGATGCAAATTGATACATGCTTTTCACTCGGGTTTACCATCTGCATATATTAACAAAAATAAGTAATGCCACGGACGGAACATGGACTTATTACAGGGTTTATTGTGTTTTTCAACAGTGCCACCTGGTGGTGATTCATCTTCAGACTTGGCTGTTGGGAGCAAACTCCAAATGAATTTCCCCCAAATTGGGCCAAAATACTATAAATGAGATGGAATTTGATTTTATTTGTTACCTGGCTATAACTGAGGAGAAAAATACAGCTTCTCATAACTCATGTAATACCAGTGAAATCAGAAATTGTGACAGAATTGGCAATAGGCATACTGGCTGGGGGAATTCTGGGAGTTAAAGTCCACGCATCTCAAAGTTGCTGAGTTGGAAAACTCCGGATTAGCCTCTCAACCCAACCTTCTTCACAGAGTTGTTGTTGTGAGAATGCAACGGGGAATAACCCCTCCCATCAGCTCGAGTTCACTGAGAAAAGTGGGGTATCGAAGAAATAACATCTAAGCTTATATTACTTAGTAAATTGGATACGGTTGGGTGAAAATGCAGGAAGTGCTTTGAAATAAGTATTGAGCTTTACTGCATACCGTTCTATGTACAGAGGCTGTCCAGGGTTGGAAAACAGAAAAGCAACATCATCTGAGCAAAGCCATCATCAGGAGTCATTGGGGAGGTGTACTCCCTGTCTCCCTGTGCCTCTTAAAATCAGAGAGAGAGTTGGTAGGCTCCTAAGAGGTTGTCTAGTCCAGCCCTGTTTAGTGCAGAATCCACTAGAACACCTCTGACAGATGAGCATCCGGCCTCTAGTGAAGGAGAGGTCCTGACCCTACATATGGTTTCACTGGCTGACCATGCACACAGTCAGGAAGTTGCTCCTGCCATTTAGCCCCATTCATTCCAGCATTCCTCAATTTTAACTCCATGATTCGGCTGCGGCTATGCTGGGTAATAGAGAATTAGGTCTTTCCACCATCAAGATCTGAAAGGTCATCATGCAGAAGATGGATTTTCATCCATCTGCCAATAAAAGAAGCTTGCTTCCTCTCCTTTACCTCAATTTTCTATTTCACGTGTCGCTGGCATGATTAGGACGTCTTTTACAGAAAGGCCATTATGGCTACAGGATAGAGTGGCTCAATGGCTTGGTTCCATCTGTTGATAAACAGACTGTTCCAATGCTTGCTCTCCTCTTCCCTCCAGGCTCCTTTTTTCTCTTATGTGGCATCTGTTAGATTGCAAATCTGCAAGCAATGACTGTTGTATATTGTTAATATCTAGCCAGCGTTAGAATGTGTGGGTACTTTATAATATTCCCCTAATAAAAACAAGAGGACTTTACGACCCCAATATAGTCCTGCTCCATTGGTATTAATCCTTCTAGAAGTTATCAGCTCAGTGAGGCGTGAATGAGGCGCTTCCACAGATGAGAAGACCCACTAAGATATGAGACCCTAGCCACATACAGACGCTGGAGAAGGAAAACCCCTTTCCGTGTGATTCTTACACAAAACTGTAAAAGGGATTCAGAATCATCTCCTGAAATATTCCACTTTGGCTTTCTCTCTCCACTTTTTTCTAAAAACAAACACTTCTCCAGTGTCTGGTGGCCTTTGCAGCACGAACTGTTTTCCCCCCTCTATTTCCAACTCCCTGTACACCCTTCCAGTCCTCTCCCTTGCTATCTTGCAAAGCTGGGCTGGATCAAGGAAGCTGAGGCGACAGGCATAAAGCAATTCCGATGAATTAAGCGCTGGTCATCAGCAATCCCACCCCCACCCCACCCCACTTAAAAGACGGAAAGCATTGGAAACCTGGATTTTCTACCCAGCGTAGAGCAGAAATCCTTTTACAACCTATACTTGTAATGTGAGGGGTGGGGAGGGAGACCCAGCGAGAGCAGGGGAGGGATTTCAAAAGACCAGCCTTGCCTCCCCTCTACACGAAGAGGAAATCAGGTGGTAATAACATGCGTGTATTGCATTTCTTGACGAATGTTTGTAATTAACTGTAATTGAATTCATTTGTTTCCACTGGTCCTGGCTCCTGAAGCCTACACGCTGCTGCTGGAAAGTTCCCCCCCTCTCCTTCCTCTCTTCCTCTTCTTCTTTCTCTCTCTCTCTCTCTCTCTCTCTCCCCCCCCCCCTTTGCAGGAGTTCCCTCCTCCCTCCCCTCCCCTGTCTCTCTCCACCCTATTAAAACAACCTCCAAGCCTCACTTGTTTTAAAAAGACCCCCTTAAGTTGGAGGAGAGGCAGAATCTGCCGTCTGGGAAGAAGGAGGCTGCGAGGGGCAGGGAGAGACAGGAGGAAGACCAGGAGGGCAAGGAGCAAAAGACGCTGCGCGACGCCTGGAAAATAATAGCCTGCCCGCCGCCGCCGCCGCGGCTGGTGGAAGCCCGAGATAGACGCTCCATTCAGTCCAGGTCAGGGAGCCGCGAAGTCCTCCTGATGCGCCGGCCTCAACTTTTCTGCAACTTTGGCTCCGGGCGCCTGCAGGACTTCCGCGCCAGCAGGAATCGGCCCGCCGTTTAATATCCGCGCAAGACGGTCTGGCGAGGAGCGGGGGAGCTCCTGAGATTGTGGGAACTGGGATCCTGTGCGGCTGAGAAGGGACCCGCTGGCCCTTTTCCATGGTGGGGAGGCGAGCTGCACCCAGCCTCGCCAGAACTCTCCCGGGAGAGTAAGTAGATTGGTTATTTCTTCGATCTGGGAGGTGGGAAAAGGAAAGGCGTCTCAACAGCAAAAGCGCGCCGTCGGCCTCCGGGGAGATCTTGGATGGGCCGGAAGATCCAGAAGGGCGGCAAGGTGAGTGGATCCCCGGATCGTCATTTTAGTTCTGCTAAGATTTGAGTTCTAACGCCGGGGGGAGTTCAAGGACCCGGGAATGGGGGGAGGAGTTTTTTTTGACAAGAGCGATCTTCCCGGTGGGCGCGGGAGTATCAGAGCCGTCGAAGCGAGGGACCATTTCCCCGGGAGGACAGGCAGATCTCTGCCCCGAGGTGTATACAGTCCGTTTTTAAGAGTTGAGCGCGGCGGCTGCCTGTTACCTGGGGCGATTGATCTTTCGAAGATAAGCGATCTGAAAGCGCCTTTGCTCATCCTCTTAGGGAGTAGCCTGCCAGCTCCCGATCTAAACGGCATACTGCGCTCCTTTCGTTTGCACGGCCTCTTGGATGCGAGACTAACGTTGCGCTGACCGCTTGTTAGGGCAGGGATCGGGTAACGCCAACCTCCGAGAGGTACCAAATCCGGTGTAGGTTCAGCAAGACTTCTTGCTCAGAAAGGCTCGTCTGCTGGGAGGATCGGTGTCGCCGCCCTACCTGAGCAGCACCTGGTCCTGAAAAATCCTCACCTTTTCTCTATCCTGGTATCTTCTAATACAGTATTTCGCAACCTTGGCAGCTTGCAGATGTGGGGACTTCAACTCTCAGAATTCCCCAGCCAGCCATGCTGGCTGGGGGATTCTGGGAGTTGAAGTCCCCACATCTCCAAGTTGCCAAGGTTGAGAAACACTGTCCAATATATACCTAGAACCTCCTCCCTATTCCTCCATCCCCATTTCTGCTAATAACCACTGCGATCCTAGGGCGAACATCCTGACGCGCGACTGGGAGTCGAGCAATCGGGTTTCTTCCAGCTTTACGTATACTGTAGCTTCCCTTTCGGAGGCATGGAAGACCTTGATCTGCTTCCAAAGCTCCGAGGAGAGGCAATATCCCGGAAGGCGATCGCTTTGCTCCCCCCCCCCCCCCGCCGTCTCTCCAAGTTGCACAGACATACACTGTAGCTATTTAGTCGCTTGTAAAAACACGAAGCGTGATTTTTACCCCGCCCTCTCCCTTTTCCCTCGTTCCAATGGGTGGGTGGGGGGAGGGCGAAGGGGCGGGGCCAGGGCGCCAGAATCCCAGATGCTCGGGAAGAAAGTGCGGGGTCTCCTTAATGCCCAAGGCGGGGGCGGCAGACGTGCCCAGGTAGATTGTTCCGGCAGAAGCTCGCTCCTACCTCTTCCGTGGCAGGCGAAGCGTGGGATCCTTGTAGCGATGTATCCTGTTCATAAACACACGCAGCCCACATCCATGCGTAAAGGTGCCCTTCGGTCTTGCTCGACGGCTAGCGACCCTGCAGGGTTCTTGGCACGAGTGTGCTCGCGAGGGCAGGAAGGATCGGGTGCCCAGATCTCCCTCAGCCCGGAGTTTTGGCTTTCTTTCAAATTCCCCACTCAAGGCAACGGGGCTTCCCAGGAGATGTATCCGGGAGCGCGCACCGTCGCTAGGACCGCTGTTTCCGACGCTGCGCCGAGAGGCGGCGGTCAGCGGGGGACGCGCGACCCTCTTACGCGCCCTGTTGTCCGGGCCTGGAAGGGGGCCGTGGCGGCGGCGGGGATTCGGGGGAGGTGGGCGCTTGGAAGAGGGGAAGCTGCGGAGGCGGGCGGAGCCCCGCTTAGGAGTGTAGGCAGCCGGGTCTCCCCGTCTAGTAAAGCCGAGGAAGTCTTGGGACAGCCGGGAGAGGCACATTTATTTTGCCGCAGGGGGCCACAGCCCACTCAAGCCGGCGCGGCGCAGCGCAGAAAACCGGGCTCGCGTGGGGACTCGGGGCTCGGTGGTCCCGTTTCCCGCCGGCGATGCCTCGAGAAACCGTCCCGATCCTTCAGGTGCCGCGTGCGCCTTCGCAGCGGGGATCGCGCCGCCGCTTGGAGATGCGCCACTGAGCCTGGGCGGCGTTGCAGAGGCGCGGCGGCTTCAACGGGGGAGTGGGTGTCTCGGGGGAGGGGAAGCGATGCAAGGCCGGGGAGGCGAAGACCTACGTGGCAGCCGCTCAGAAGCTCCGCTCGCCCGGGGAGCCGCGCTCTCCTCCCCTCGAGGGGGGCCGGGCGAGAGCGCGGCTTCGGAGGGGCGAGCTGGCCTGCGGCGGTGGCGGCGCAGGGCTCCGCGATGCCTATCTGCCTCCCCTGGATGGAAGCCACTTTATTGTTCGCGCCCCACCCACTTCGCGTCCGGAGTCGGGCTCTCGCCTTCCCTTCGCCTCCACCCGCCGCTCCGGAGAAGCTGGGCCGGGGCGCCCTTCCTTGGGCCACGCGGCGCGACGGGAGGGGGCGGGGGAGACTGGCGGAGGACGCTGAGTTTCCAGCCACGCTCTCCAGGGGTTTCTCCCGGGAGGTGCAGCGGTGGGGTCGGCCGGCAGGAGAAAGTCCCGCTCTGCCCTTGTTCGATCGGCGGCGACCGGTGAAGCAAACTCAGGGTCCGACCCGCGTCTGAACGCTTTCCCCTGTTCCCCACTTTCTCTTCCGCGGAACGAGGGAAAGGAAAGGAAAGGAAAGGAAAGGGCGCTAAAAAGTCCCGAAAAGGAAAAAAGAAAGAAAAAGAACCCGCTTGGCAGGAGAGACCGCCAATAAATAAATAAATAAATAAATAAATAAATAAATAAATAAATAAATAAATAAAAACCCTGGGAATGCCTATGATGAGCTCACTGAATGGAACCTCCCGCCTCCCTTTTATGACCTAATGCCGCACCCTCTCCTGATTGGCTCCGGTCATGTGGAAGGGGTTCCCCAGCAGAAGCAGAAGGCCGGATTTTTTTGAAAAGAGGTCTTAGTGGGAACTTAAACTTCCTTTCTTTCAGCGGCTCAGTAGAGGGCTGCAAGATATAATAGGAACCTTGTAGCTGGAGCAGTTTTCATAGAAAAAGGCTTTCCCATTGAAGTAACGGTTATAAGGAAGGATGTATACAATCCATGGATTTTTCAGCTGCAAGAAGATTAAGAAGAGATTTATCAGGGCACCTTTATGAGAAAGGAAATTCTTTGGAGTTAAATGAGCCTTACTCTTGTTTTGGCTGGCCAGTGGCTACAATTCTCTGCTCGGATGCTGAAATCAGATGATTGTTTCTTGGCATTTAGAGTATTCGGGAAGAAGAGTGCATAAAACTAAAAACAGTACACTTGAACTGATGGTTCAGAATATCAGTAGAAATAAATCATGGCTTTTCTAGTTGCTTATTATTCATCCAAGTATGTTGGTTAATGTAACTTGAACCTAAGAATATTTTTAATGGGTGAAAGCAGAATTGTTGGTTCATTAGCTGTGTTTTGATGATATTTTAGAGAAGGGAAAATCTTAACTTTTTTCCAGTGAAATACATACCTTAATGTTGAATGGTTTTCCTAGTTTTCTTCAGAGTTTGGAGTATTTTTCTACCTCACACTCAGGGCTACTCCCTTCTCTGGCCTCCATAAACCAAAAGCGACTGCATTGTACTCACTGGTATGGAAGAGTGGAAACATGCAGCTTTGGAAAAGCAGAAGACTGTCTGATCATTCTTGCTGCAAGAAATTCATTCAAATCACGTACTTGGGACTAAAGGTTGAGTAACCTGGTCAGGCTCGGAGCAGTAGAGAGAACGGTTTTGTGGAGTCCTTGGGGTTCTCTGAGCTTGGTTCTTTTCTTGCAAACGTTTCATTACCCGGCTAGGTAACATCTTCAGTGCTAAAATGGGATGGGGTTTGCTCTCTATCTGCTGTGGCCTGCCTTGCCAGTGCTGGTAAGGGTGGGGGTTTTGTTTACCAGCACTGGCAAGGCAGGCCACAGCAGATAAATAGAGAGCAAACCCCATCCCATTTTAGCACTGAAGATGTTACCCAGCTGGGTAATGAAACGTTTGCAAGAAAAGAACCAAGCTCAGAGAACCCCAAGGACTCCACAGTTCAACTCTGAGCTACACATATTCACCTCTGTTGAGAATAGTTTTGCCCAACCAACACTGAATCGATGGGGTGGGTTAAAGGCCAATACTTTCCCTCATCCAATAGTTTTTACTCTGTCCTGAGTGACCTTTGACATCACATGTATCTAGCAAACTACAGTTTTTCCCCAGAGCTTCTCTCTTTTCAAGATGAGGCTTATTTGCATTTCTAATTCTAAGGTTATGTGCATTTCTGGCTTCACTTTCACATTTTGACCTTCCTGAAATCAGAGGGCCTGGCCTTGGAGTCAAAAAGAGACTGACTGTGCAGGTAGAAAGTTCAGGTCTAGGTGGTTGGCAAGCTGCAGCTTGAGCAGTTGATTTCTGATTATTTAAAATAAAATTATCTTGCTGTTGATTTGTTTCGATGGTACCCTCTTTGCTTTGAACTTTGTTAGACCAACAGGTAGGAATCACAAAGAGTATCTAATTAAGCATCATAGAGCGTTTGACCTGTTCCGCGGGCAACATTCCATGTTGGTGTTATTAAATTCATTGCTGCAAATTCCTGCAGCTTTTCGGTCAGATATTTGTATTCCCATCACCATTCTCTTTGCTTTCATAGAATATTTGCCTCCCCTCAAAGTTTCTCAAAGCAATTTTAGCATGAAATTTTCAGAAGAGCTACCAGTGTTACTGGTGGACAGTGGTGTGGCTCATGATCCTGCTTGCCTTTGTTCTTTGCCCACCCACCCACTGCCAGTATATTCACTGTTCCCCCACCCTCCCATTTTTCCCTTCCTAAGAGCAAAATAGACAAAATGTGGTAATAAATCTCATCACGTTTTATTTATTTTATTTCAGTAAACACATATTTTCTTGAGAGAGGAGAACAACAGATATACACAGATACTTCAGTCTCTTTGGTGATGTATCACTATCTTCGGCTTCACACTTTCAATGGATAGGATCCATATTTTGGCTTCCCAAAATCATTTGGATAAAAAGTATATGAGAAAGCTAAATAGGGAGGGAGATAGTTCAGAGATGAGATCCTTTGATCCAGCTTTCTGTAAGTATCCTCAAGATGTGCTGGGGCTCCATTTCCCAGAACTGGGCAACCAAGGGGACTTCTGGCAGGAAATTCTGGGAATGGAAGTCCCAATATATTTGGGAGATACCAAGTTGAGAAATGCTTCATTAATTCAGAATTAGTCAAGAGAACCCATATGGGGTGTATCCTATGATAAGAGAATAGGAATTGTTCAGTGAGGTTATCTAAAGTAGGCAACAGCTGGTTCCACCTGGGTACTTCGTTCTTCAGCTTAGATGGCCCACTGGGCTACCATACTGGAGGGGAACTGGAAAAAAGGGAACCTTTTTCTTGACCTGCTGTAGCCTGCCCACCAGTTGGGACTGTGGCTGTAGCAGCCAGTGGAGGTGCAGGCATTCAGAGCCTGCTGCTGAAGACCACTGAGCTTCCGTCTCATCAGCCTGGACTTGCTCCATCCCTAGTTGAAAGTTGAAAGATTTAAAGATGGTCCACAAGAACCAGACCAAACTGGTTTGAGAATACCCCTCAGTTTGCTTGAGGTTTATATGATGGTATGAGGATGGGGTTGGTTGCAATTACCAGTTCTCACAGGATTTAGTACTCCTGACTATGTCATTATTCCCAAGGACCTAGGATAGTTAAAATATATTGAAATATATGCACTGTTCCAAGTAATGCAACTTTTTGTTACTGATGAGTTGAGATTCTGTCCATTCCTATTCTTATTCCTATTGATAGTTTGCCATTCCTGAAAGCCAAGCTTGCCTGTTCTTTAATTTGCACTTCAAACAGAGGAGTGATGCCGTTCCTGACTGAGCCCTGCAGTGAAGATCATAGCATGTAAAATCTGGAAGTGATAAATGTGTAGGAGATTAAGTAGCAGGGCTGCAGCAGTAAAGCCCTACAGATGTAATATAGCTGTTAAGGTTCTTCTCCATTGGCTGTTAAATTGAAGGCGAGAAATGCTGACAGCTATTTTATGTTCATAATGAATGAATGCGGCAAATCATTTGTACTTCAGAGATAGATTTACTTCTGCTGTTGCCAAAGGGAAAAAAAAAATGCTTAGCCTGCTTCCCAGAAATGGGGATTCCATTTAATAGCAGTCAGCTAATATTTGTAATGGGGAAAAAAAGTACGTGTGGACATGTGGGTGGATGGCCATCCTCTGGAATTTATTACATTGATCTTCAGAATAGGTTGATGGACATCAAATGTTCCTATGAGCGAGGCGAACAAATTCGCACAATGTACTTGCCCGTGGTTAACTTAACAAACGAGTTAATACAAACTAAAAAAAGGAAAAGAAAAGAAAAAATAGAAAGTGCAGAAAAGAAAAAAATAGAAGGAAAAATAGGAAAGAAAGAAAAAATAAGAATATAGTAAAGAAAAAGAAAAAAATATATAAAGAAATTATTTCCTCCTTCATCACAAGTATAAACAATTTTAGTAACTTACCACCTTCTCTTAAAATACAACAAATGATCTTTTCTTCCCATATCCCATCTCTTACCTATCAACAGATCCTTAAAGCCTTTTTGTTTCAGTCCTGATCAGCAAAAGTCCATTAAGGATTACCAGAGATAACAACCTATCTATTTTAACCTTGATCAAATAAACCTACTTTATATTCCTTCCTTTTACTGTCTTTAGTCCCTTCAAATAACATTCTAGAGCTTGATTTCATTTTTCTTTGTTCTTTCTCACAAAATTCTTCAAAGCTATAGCAAGCCTTCTTTGTAAATCCAATATAGAAAAACTATCCAGGTCACTAACTTGGTTATTAGTATATCTTTTTTAATTATTCAGAGATCAGCTAGTTTCTTTTGTATGTCCAGTGTAACATCTTTTTCCATATTATTCTTGTAGCCTGTAATTTTTAAATTCACTTTCAGATCAGTCTCAATTTTGTCAAGTAAAACTTGTTCCTCTTTCATAGTATCTTTGAAACAGTCTATCTATAGAGGCAGACACTCTTAAAATTAACTTCTGGACCCATTCTTCAAAAATATCCTTCAATATGTCCAATGTTGAAATATTTTGCTCCATTCTATACTAGTAAGTCACATGTAAGTGTTCTTCTCCTAATTGTAGTCTTTAGTTCTTTTTAGTTCTCTCTAGTGTCCAACCTTCAAAATCTCATCCTATCATGTTTTTTTTAAGAATTCAAAGCAACAGCATTTTCCCATGGGAAGGATTCTTATAATTAATTTCAGAATCTTATTTCAAATCCATCTGGACCCTTAGTCCATTTGTAACTTTCCAGAATCAAAGCTGCAATCACCCTTTTGCTTTTTATTCCTAAAGAAATGCTTTTTGAAGTCCTTAAACTTGTACTTAAAACTTCTTGCACTAAGGATTGTAGGAAAATCACCCGGTGCTGTAAAACCTGTCAATTCAAAGGTTCCTAATAGTTGAAAAGCAGTTAACAAGCAATTTCCAAAAGTGATTAGAAAGGAAGTATGCAACCCAGCATCCTTAAAGGTGCCAACCATGGGTTGAACAAAAAGATGGCTATTCCCTTGTCTCTCAAAGCTCTAAGCCCATCAGAGACTGCTGTCTTGTGGTCTCCTCATGAAGAACAAATGTATGGAGCACTTGGGGACAATCTCAAGTCCTCTCCTTGTCCAGAGAGGAATTATGAAGAGCCGGTCTACTAGCCAGCTCCTCATTCCACTATGGTTGCACAGCTGTCTTCAGTTTGCCATTTCTTCCCCAGAAATCCACTAAGGATGGAATCCTAAGTGTGCTGGTGGGAGGTTGGGGGGATACACTAAAGAAACAGCTCAATCTTGATTGAGCATGCTCAGTGCACATAGAATGCAGTCTTCTTTTCATTGAATGGATTGTTGATGGATTGGAGCAACATAGACAATGGCTCTCAGGCCTAAGTCCTGACCAGGAAAACTCCACAGGGCCGTATTTGACTGCAGATCCCACCACAGCATTGAATTGCAAGGCTATTTGTATTTACAGTTGCAGTGCAGCAGCACTGATGTGCCTAACATTTTACAGAGGAACATAAAAGGGAAGGAAACCCAGAGGAAACAGACAAAGCTAATGGGGGAAGGAAATTATACATAGTAGGGTTAGTTTCAGTAGCTGGGAAGGAGAGCTTAAGGCCTTTGGAGAGGAATGGGGTTGGGGAATGGACATGGAAGAAGGGAGAGTAACAGCACTGGGCTGGATCAGATAAAAATGGAGGAGTAGAATTCGTGAACCAGATTGTATCTTGGCTTCTCTAAAAGGCAGAATGGTATAGAAAAATATAATATATCTTGAGACAGGGAGAGTGTAGGCCCTTTCTACCAGACTGGCTGGGACATACAGGAATTGCAGTCCAACATGTCTGAAAGGACTAGATTAGAGACATTAGACCAGTGTTTCTCAACCTTGGGAACTTTAAGACGTGTGGACTTCAACTCCCAGAATTCCCCAGCCAGCATGGCTGGCTAGGGAATTCTGGGAGTTGAAGTCCACACGTCTTAAAGTTCCCAAGGTTGAGAAACCCTGCATTAGACTGTTTAAACCAGACTCATGAATAAGGAATTCCATGATCATAGCTGCTTTTATCCTGAGGTGGGAACTGCTCCAGCCCTACCCCCTTCCCCTTTGGAGGCTTTTTGTGGCTGGAACAGTGCCAGGCAGGAGCTGTGACAGCGGCAAACCACCATGTTCTCGGGCTGGCAGATCCCTATCACCTTCTGGATGTCAGATCGCAAGTACTAAATGTCCCCTTACAACCTCAGGGATGAAAAGTCAGCTTTGCCCCCAGGGCTGCAATCTTGCACGCCATTTGGCTGTGTCAATCTCCTTGGACTAAATTTCAGTAGCAATTTAGCTGCATTCCAGATTTTATCTTGGACAGCTTGACACTATAATCTTAAAAGCAGAACTGATTTGGAAATTGCTCAGTGAATATTGTTTAGTTGGGAGGCTAATTTGTTTTCATTCCTGCTGCCTTCCACAACCTGGTGCCTTCCATATGTCTTGGCACTACAACTTCAAAGCCCATGCCGGCTGGGTAACCTGGGGGCTGTTGTCCAATAAATCTGGAGGTCACCTAATTGGGAAAGGCTGTAGCGATGCACATGGATATTAAAGTATAATTTCTGAGTGGATTTGGAAATTAAATGAGGGGGAATATGAGTGGGAGCAATGCAACATACAGTATATGATAAAAGGCTGGATTCCCCCAACCATTATCTTAATTAGACTATCATAATGAGCCATAAAACGGCTTATTTTGGCACAGCATGTTCTGTGAACACATGAATTCCCTTTTCTTAATCTAAGTTTATAGCAGTGTGTGTGAAGGGAAGCCTGATGCTGAGATTCTGGGAGCTGAAGTCCACACATCTTCAAGCTGCCAACGTTGAGAAACACTGTCCTAGAGGTACACACGGTCTGTACCTTCCCATCACCATGTGGCCTTCTAAATTCTGCAGGTTTAAACATGGAGATTATTTCTCAGTAAATTTCTAGACATCATAGGTGATCCTTGCGCTCTGGTGGTAACTTTGGAAAACCCTTTTTAAGGATAGGACAGAACGGTTATGTAGAGAGAAACTGTTTCTGTTTATCCTCTTTATGTTTTCTCATTTGCCCCGTCTGTGTCCTCTCCTCTCCTAGAACTTCATAGAGCTCTTAATTTGGAACTTGGGGTTTCACTGTATGCTTTCGACAACCCAAGAATCTTTGCCTTACATGCCAGATTGCTTTTGAACACTGCATGCTTTGTAGGAGATGGAGCTGAAAAGTCTGAACGAAATTTGGCGATGACCGGAAAGTGAGGAAGCTGCTGCTATTACACAGGGAGAAAACAGCTCTTGGTAATCTTACTATTCAGAAGTGAGAGTGAAATGTGAGGGTGATGAAGCTTCAGGACATAGGCACATCAAATGGGCATCCTAGAGTTGATTGAGTAGAATAAAACCAAATTCATGAACACAGAGGTGCTTTTAAAAATTATTGTGGATAAGCAATTGTGTATATTGCAACATTTTTTTCTTCTCTAAGTCAAAGAGGCCCTTGAGTCAAACTTAAGACTTGGTGACTACATGGATACAACCATGCAGTTTCCTTAGCAGTGGTTTGGAAGAGGTTTGCCAGTGTCTTCTTCCAGTATATTTTTCAACTTTCTGTCTAACCTCTAGCCCTGAAGTTCCTTGGAAGACCACCATCCATGTAGCAACCTAGCCTGATCTGCATCCCCTCCAAGCCTGAACAAGTGTGGCCACCAGTTGAGCCTATATAATACCCTGATTTGAAAAGGTGGCTGAGAATTGGAATTGTATTAATAAGTCCTGAAATAGCCAAACCAACCTGGTGCATTTCAGGGGTATTAAACCTACATATCTGGAAGGCACCAGCCTGCTATAGGATGACTAAAACCTGGCAACCTAGTTTTATAAAGGTCTACTCTCTTTGGATAATGATCAAATCTCAATACTTTGTGTTCTTCATCAAAAAAAAAAAAAAAAAAAAAAAATGGAGCTATCACGTCCCAGCATTTTGATGGCTTCATTAAAAAGCACTGAAGTAAAGAAAAAAGCTGACTGGGCTTTGTTTTAAGTCAGTGGCAAAATTTCCCCTGAGTTCAAGGCAGCCAAAATTACATCTGTCAGGTTGATTGGAGTCATTGGAAATGCTGGGCTTAATCAGGGATGCCCAGGGCCTTTTTCACATGACCATTTGGTTCAAACAAATAACCCTTCAACTCACCTTCAACCTTTTTTGTTGTTGCTGCTTTTTTACTTCGTGCCATCAATATGTCAGGAGCTTTGCAAGACTAAATAAACCAACATTCTGATAAAAAGCTTTGCATCTAAAGTGAAGGGAAGGGAGGCTAAGCAAAGAAGGGTGGGAAAATGGGTGTTGTTTTTTAAATGTCAGTTTATTTATTTGCAGTGGGGTGTGTGTGTGTGGAATGCTTCTTATCTAGCATTTGTTGAACATCTCACCACTGGGAGATGGGTCAGATTTGAATCTGGAGTGCAGATGCTTACTGTTCTGAAGAAGAAGACAGCTGAGCTCCACATAAAGACAAGAGGCAGAAATACTGTCCTAATTCACAAGTAAGGATAGTATGAACTTAGTATGGCATACCTGATGGATGGATTTTATGAATTCATATCTAGGAACTGGTTTATATTACAAGGCTGAAGAAGATGCACATATGACTCCCTCCTACAATTCGTTGGTTAGATAGGCTGAGAGTGAGTATCTGGCCTAAAGTCCCCCAGGGTGTTTCAACACCTGAATGAAGACTTAGATTTGGGTCTCTCCCATCTTAGTTCAGGGAAAGGCAATGGGGCAGATTCTCTGCTTCATTTGAATCCCTGCCAGCCATCTCAGTGAAGTTCATCCCAGTTTTCTTCCCCACGGGCTACAATAGGAGGAATGTGCAATGCAGGTTAAGAATGCCCACGTTACAGACATGCCCCATAGTTAATAACAGAGCCTGTTGTAGCAAAATTTGAGTTAAATACACAGTAATTTTGAGTTACGTACACAATGGTTTGAGTTAATTACAAAATACTACTTATATAGTATGATACAATAATACTGTTCTGGCTTACATACAAATTCAACTTAAGGACAGACCTTGGGAATGGAACTTCTTAAACTGGGGACTACCTGTATGTCAGCTCCAGATCTACCCTAATCAGTCCCATTGTGGGCATGGGAGACAAAGACTTAGATTCAATGGGTCCCAAATGGATTTTCTCTGCCCAGAGAAAACCCTATTCCTGGACTGGGGGCCATCAGTAGAATTATTAAAGGAAGGATCTCACTGACTCATATGCCATGAGCCTTCTCTGCAGTATAGCGGACTTCTCCACCATCACTAGCACTCTTCTGCTGGTGGAGGCCTTGGTAACCTTTTCAGGCCATCAGTGTGAGCGTGAAACTTCTTTCAGATGTTAACATGGATGTGCAACTTCACTTGGCCATCAACATGGGTGTGTAAGGGCAGCTAGATTATACTGACGTTGAGCAAAGAAGCGCGGCTATTATCTTCCTCTTCTGTATTGGTATTATTCTGAAGTCTCTGGGATATTTTCTATACTTGAGAAGCAACTTCTTTCTCCAATGATGCCATTTTCTAACTGAACTGAAGAGTAGGGGGTGGTTGTGATAAGGCATTTCAGACAGGATTCTAGAAGTTATTGTAAAAAGTAGCTACCTTTATGAAAACTTGCCACATATTTAAAACCATGGTCTAGACAAAGGAGATCTTGCTTCTCCTGTTTTAAGCAGTAAATGTAGATTTTCTTTACCTGCTCTACCTATTAAGCTGCCTCTATGTGCTGATTTAACGTAGTTCTCAATCCCCATTTCCAATTGCTAAAATCATGTCTTCTTTTCCGCAACTGGTTAACACACCCTTACTCTATTCTCATGACTTATCCAGTCACCTCCATGTTTGTTTTACCTTGGTTCACAGATGCGGGCACTTTGCTTGATTCCTCAGTACTTGATGAAGCATCCTGAATGTGCGAATATACTCCATTGCCAAGTATTGTATCATCATGGGTGACATGAAGATTAAATCTGTGGCATTGTATCTTAGATGTCATATTCACATGTGCAAATTGTATCTGGACTAGTCCTTAATGATTCTCCAAACAATTGATTAATTGATTGATTGATTATGTGCCATCCAGTCATTGTCCACTCTTAGCTTCCACATAGATAGATTTTCTCCATGGTAATGGAGAAAATAACCTGGTTCTTCAGCTCTTCCAAAGTGCACTCATGGCTACTGTAACTGAGTCCATCCACCTTGCTGCTAGTCGACCTCTTCTTTTTCCTTCCACCTTTCCCAGCATTAGAGCCTTCTCCAGAAATCTCCAAACCTTACTGTTTTTTTGTTTTATGGATTGTAAACTGGATAAGGCTGATTTATGCTCAGTTGAGGGCAACTAGATTTGAACCTGCTAGTCTTTTGTCACATATCACATCACTGGACATAGTGTTTGGACTGGTTTCAAAATACAGTTATTGTGAGTTTTGTCAAGTCAAGCAAATGGCATCTTGAAAAGTGGTGTCTTTTCAAGTCAAGCTTTTGTTTGGGTTGATGCAAAGGGTCCATCACAGAGATGTGAAAACAAAACATTATTAGTAGAGAGTCTCTGTAGCTCAGGGTTGAACTGTTGGGTTCTTGCTGTTCTCTCAGCTTGGTTGTTTTCCTGCTGATGTTTCATTACCAGGCTAGGTAACATCATCCATGCGTGGGAGGCCGGGCAGGCTACTAAATATATAAATAACCAACGTTATTAGCCCTTCACCTCAAGCTCGAGGCCAACAAAGCTAATTGGCTTCTTATTATCTGGCACTAAAGATGATGAAACAAGTGTTGTGATGTCACACCCCCTAGCTCCTTATTGATTTATGCAATTTATCTACTACCTGAAACCTGCCAAACTCTAGGTGGCTTCCAGAATTTTCAATCTAAAACACAATACAAAATCCATATTTAAAAATTACTTCAGGCATACAATCCACACAGTCTCACCGCCATTTAAATACTAAAAATAATAGCTAAAAGTACCTACTTGCCTGGGATGGCATGATGCAAGCAAGAAAGGGTGTTGTGATGTCACTCTGCGTGTTTCATTGTTTTGGCATTATGGGTCGGAATGGATGGCCAGGCAGCTGGAAGCCAAGTGACAAGCACTAATGTCGAAGAACCAACAGCCGGCTGCAGATTTTGGACATGACTATGTAGCTCCTGATTCTAACTAGTCTGGAAAAACTTCTCAGTTACAAAATCAGGAATTGGCTTTTTTCTTCCCCCTACCCTGCCTTCACATTAATTTATTAGATCAGTGTATCTCAACCTTGGGAACTTTAAGATGTGTGGACTCCAATTCCCAGAATTCCCCAGCCAGCCATGCTGGCTGGGGAATTCTGGGAGTTGGAGTCCACACATCTTAAAGTTCCCAAGGTTGAGAAGCACTGTATTAGACTGATATTTTACCTTCATTTTGTATAACTCAAGGCAGCATACCTAATGCTCCCACCTCCTATTTTCCCCACAAAAACAACCCTGTGATACAGGTTGGGCTGAGCGAGAGTGATAGGCTCAAAATCATCCAGCCAGTTTTTGTGCCTAAGGGAGGACTAGAACTCAGGCTCTCCTGTTTTTAATCCAGCACCTTAACCACTGTGCCAGACTAGCTCATCAGATGCCACTTATGAAATTTTGCATCTCCTCCTAAACTCTACTCTTAAGGTCTCTTCCTTCCCTTTTTAATTCCTTTGCAAGTGGGCGGCCCTTTTGGGCCTTAGACTGAAAAAAGAGTTATTTTTCCCCTTCTGGCTGCCAGTTTCACATGGATTGTGAACAGCTGATGATGAGCATTGTATGGCTGTAATTAAGTAGCAGTTTTTTTTCCCCCCAGCCTTTCAAAGAGATGAACCTTCAGTTTCTATGAAGTCAGAGGGCGTAACTATAAAATCAGATGTGGCCAGCAGATGGTGTGATGAATATTATCAGCATGTGTGTGTGTATATATATATATACATACACACACACACACACTGATAAATGCAAAGAAAATATGCGTAATGTAACAGGAGAAAAAGAGGATCAAGGCCAGTGAGGCCTCTCTATGGTATTTTAAGGTTGTTTAATTCTGGGTGGATTCTCAGGTGAAAAGTTTCATCTTTATCTTGGATGCATGAATATATCAACTTTATTAAGGCCACAATTCCAAACTGAGAGATTGGAGAGTTAAGTTCCACTGAATTTAGGGAGTCTCATTTCTGAGAACATCTGCACAAATTGGATTAGAGTTAGGTTGTTGAGCTAGGATATCTCAAGTGTTGGATAGCCATTAAAGAGGTCTCCAAAAGAGGACAAAAGACGAAGTAGACTTGGCCGACCTGCTTAACATCCATGGGTGCAACATTGAAAATAATGGCAATTAGTTCAAATTCAAAGAGTTACAGCAGTTCAGTATATCTCACCAGAGTGAGGAAAACTGACCTACTCAATATGCTTAAGAAACACATTTGCTTAAGTTTCTTTATCTTTAAACTGGACTTGGATCAAACAGCCTTTCAAAGAGAAGAAGCCTTCAAAAGATTGTCTCTCTGTGAGGCAGAACGTGTCATCCAAACTCAAGGTTTGTGGCATGTAATGCGACAGATGCATTTTAGAACTATTTTGTAATGTTGCGAGGATTATATATGATCACATACAAGCAAAGACAGCTGGGCTCCAGTAACCCACTTCTGGAACTTGCAACACTTGTTCCTCTGTTTATTTGGAACTGCCATCAATCTTGCTGTTCCAAGCTGGATGCTTGGATGCTTCTATATTGTCACGTTGAGAGCATCAATTCAATTTTAAAGTTTAGGGCAATCTGAAAAAAGATTTGGGTGTCTGTAGTCTGGATGAAAGAATAATTATTGTGATAATTAAAGCTGAGAAAATTATTCACACTAGTGAATACCAGGGAATTTGTAAATATGGCCCCTTTGGATATTGAATGAAGCCTAGTTTATATAAAATATTAAGTGGTTGATTTTCCTTGACTGATATGTATAAGAACTATAAGAACATATTGCCATTTGTTGCAATCCCCCCAAATGTTTGAAATAATGGGGAAATCCCTCTGGACGTCTACTTTCTCCTGTTGGTTCATTATTTCTCCAGAGCAGCTCACATGAGCATTAGGGGTCTTGACTTCCACGAACTTCTTCTTGGAAAAATGTATTTAAACACATAACATAGTGAAAATAAAGTTTTATTTCCCCCCATCCAGTTTCATGGATCCCCTGAACTCTATCTATGGACCCCATGTTAAGAACCCCTGCATTATATTTTTGATTATCCAATTGCTTTAACATCCTAAGCAGGATGTGCTAAGGACAATTAAGTCTGTAGATCAGTGTTTCTCAACCTTGGGAACTTTAAGATGTGTGGACTTCAACTCCCATGGCTGGCTGGGGAGTTCTGGGAGTTGAAGTCCACACATCTTAAAGTTCCCAAGGTTGAGAAACATTGCTGTAGACACATTCAAATGTATTGGAAAAGAGCAAGAGTTCATTGCGTCACTGCACATATGCATAGAAGAATGTAAACGACTGCTTTTTAGGGTGGTCTAAGGTTTTGCAAACTTTGCCAAGGTTTGTTTATTTTTCAAAATATTGTCCTGAGAATTTTGGCTATGGGGCAATTTATAAGGACTAAAAAGAGTAATGCCTGGTTTTAGATCTGTACGCTGGTAAGCAAAGCAAGAAAGATGGCCACCTTTCTTAATAACTAAAAGGCAATTTAAGTTACCTTTAGGCCAATCTAGGCAATATTACTAAGGACATTTCCTGAATAGATTTTGAATGAAAAACACACTTGCCAACTTATTTGGGGAGGGGGAGGGGAAATCTAGCAGTGCTTCGCCTGCTTGATCAGGAAATATTATTGGTGAGTGATCAAACATTCTGAATACCCCATATCCATCATATGGTTTTCTCATTTTGTGGGAAATAGTTCTTGGACCAAAGATGTCATGAAGAGAAATACTTTTTAGCTTTCTCTTAAGCCATTCCCATCATACAATTTCCTTTGGCCTGGGAAAACTTTGGCTGAGATGTTAGCAATGTAATGCAGCTCAAATCTGAATCAAAGCCTAATGCTTACATAAGTATCCATATTGAAATGTTTCTTGAATAATTGCTAGCAGAGATGCATGTTTCCTAACATAAAATAAGCATAATAAAGTAAATAGGCTTTTCTTATGAAACCATATAATGCGTTTTGACTTTCATCCTGATTTGTCAAACCGATGAGGGACTCCAGCTGGTTGGTGGAACTTCAGCAACTTGTACTGATTTCATTAGGATTTGTTAATGTTCAAGATGAGTTGATTCTTGGTGATGTGCTGCATATTATTCCTAGTCTCGTTGAAAAAACCAGCAGAAATTAGGTACTTTAAAACTACTATGTTCTGATGCAGGAAACTCATTCTGATGCACACAGCAATGTGTTTGCAAGACACATTCAGCTCCAGGAAAATGAGGGTGGGATTTAAACTGTATTTAAACATAGGATGTATCTATGTGTAAACATAAAATGTATAGTAAGAATGCCTATAGTCAATTTAAGTTACCTTTAGGCCAATCTAGGCAATATTACTAAGGAGGTTTCCTCAATAGATTCTGAATGAATCTATGGATGAATCATCTCAGATTCCATCTTTATATTTTAATGTTCAGAGAAGATACTGTAACCCAAAGTATAAAAAGAATGAATGGTGATTAAAAAAACACCTTCCAGTTATTTCTTTGTTAATCCTGACTTATTAAAGAAGTTAACTGCATCTAAGACATGAAGGATATTTCTGATTCTTGCTGTCTTCCCCACTAAAGTAGCAGTGAGGTTTCAAATAGAACTTTGAAATATTTGTTGATGGTGCCATGCAAACTTCTGCATGTAATTCGGAAGTAAGATCCACTGAATTTATGTTCAGCTTTAGGCAATCTTACTTGTCAGTAAGTAAGCTGCAGACTGAATAATGGGGCAATTCAGAGTAACTATGCATCAGGCTCAGCTACAAGTCTTGTTTCATTTGTTACATTACTCACTGCAATGGTCTCTTAGCATCTGACTGCTTGTTAGGTCTTGCATTCTGGTTAGGTCATGCATAGCATAGAGTATTTAACCATTATAGATTCTGGAGACTGGCGGATTCTATTTCAAGTGCTGTAAAGGCTCAGACTATATATAGACGATCCTGTCTTGTTTCTTTTTCGTTGCTGTATTAAGACCATCTAATAATAGTACAAGCAACATGGAGTAATATAGCCAAGAAAGTTGCTTTATGTATCAAGTTTTATATAGCAAGGAATGTTGTGCAGTGCTTTGGATTCTATTCCAAAAAGTATTTTGGATCAAATCCAGAGTTCTCACTTGAGGCACAAATGACCAGGCTCAAATTAATGATATTTTGGACACATGATTCAAAAACGTAGCTCTCTGGAATTGTCTATAACTCTGGGAAAAGTGGAAGGAAAGAGAAAAAGAGGATGACCAGCTGCAAGTGGATGGATTCAGTTATAGTGGCTATGGGTTCACTGTTGGAAGATCTGAAGGGCAGTTTGGGGACCCAGTGTCCTGGAGAAAATCTATGTGGGTTGTTAAGAATTAACACCAACCTGATGGCATATCATCAACCTGTTTGCAACTCTTTAAAACAACTAACTGTTTTCCCAGGACCATGTGGCAGCTGCAGAGGGCCACTATGAGATCCCCAGAGAAGAGGTGGGTGCTTTAAAGAGTTGTAAACTGGAATTAGGCACTGTAGTACTGTACTAGTCACTAGCTTTGTACTTTAAACCAGGATAGATTCCTCACTGCACTGCCAATGGTCAGTTCTCTCTGACGAACCAGTTAATGTTTTGTCGAAGTCTGGCTTTCAGTTTCTGAAATGACCTTTTCCTGCAAAGAACTTCCTTTTTTATTACTTTATCTTCAGGGTGTTTTGAGATTTTTTTTAAAAAATCTTGGTAGCGTTTTTTGAATATACTTTGTTAATGAACATGGAAGAAGAGGGTACTGCTGGTATTAGTTTTCTGTTTTAAGATGTTCTGTTACTTTGAAGCTTCCCTTGTCCTCGTTTTCTGATATGAAAAACCTGAATGGAAGAATTTCCTGTATGTTGCCTTCCCTTAGGGTTTAAATGAAGCATCGAAAGCCAAAGAGCCTTCAGACCATTAGAAAGATGATCGAACAATTCTCAGGCCATCTCATTGCTAAATAAGTTCATGAATGCCAAATTGTACCCGTGAGGATTCCTTTGAAATTCTCCATCTTTGAAAGCAACTTCAAAGCAAGTTCTCTTTCACTGAATTGAAGGTGAATTGGCAAAAAATGTTATGGAGATGTTTTTCCCTTTGGCACCAAAAGGAATTCTGTAAACTGCTGGATCAATGAAAGGCACCCTAGTGCCTCTAGATATTTCAGTCAAACCTCCCACCATTCCTAATTGTTGGCCTCATGAGATGATCAGAGTTACAATCCAAAACATCTGGAGGGCATCAGATTGTCCTAATTTTGGGTCACCACTGTGGGGAAGTAGGCCATAATACAGTTTACAGAAGCAGGAATTCGTATAAATCAGTTGAAGTATTCCATGATGAAATGTGACTTCTTAATTCTTGCTTTATTTTATTTCTGTTATTTTGGATTCCCATTAATGAACGTTAATTATTTTTGCAAGGGAAAATAAGGAGAAGAGAGCCAGCATTTTAGTTTGCTTGAGTCTGGCTCATGCTTTCGATTGTCCAGCAAGTTGCACCTCATGTGACCCAGGGTTCATCTTCATGTCCTGCCTACCCCAGCACAAAGTAAGCCCACTAATCCTCTCTTAAGGACAGGAATCATAACAGCATCCTCAACCCACCCCCTCTCCATTGTGAAAGCAAACTCCACCTCTCTTTTCTTGCTCCATGTCAAAAATAGTGTTTTCCCCTTCCGTTTGAGTTTCTGTTCACTGCCCTCTCCAGCCATTGCATCCTGGGCTGCTATGCAGACTGCTCCCCCATACCTTCTGAAGGGTCCTTCTCACAATGGACACCTGAGATGCTGGAATCCTCTCCCTCCTTCCCTGTCTGGCTGTCTTTCACAAGTTCACCCCAGAATACTGAAACCTGGATCCTAACCATGTGAAACTAACAAAAAAGTTTTGCCAGTTCCTCTCCAAGTGGCATGAAGAGCAATAAAACATTGATGTTTTATTTTTTCTTTTCCCACTGGTGTCTCAGTAGATGTGCCAGATTGGAAAGTGCCAAGTACAAGATATAATCTATGGAAGGAATTCATACAAACTCTAGTCAATGGAAACTACTCAAAGATGTGTCCTCAAAGGTCTCTTGAGAAAAAGGAAAGGAACTGCTATTGCATTCCTGGCATGGGTAGGAAGGATGAAAAAGTAGGGGAATTCACCCTGTAGGAGGCACAGTACCCACAGTCCAGAGAGAATACCTGGCCAGCATCATTGCCAAAGATGAACAACACCTTGTAATTCCAACAGTGATTTCTGAAGCTGGGTTCATTTGTGGGTGGTTTTTGCATTTAGAGCTTAAGACTGCCTTGTGGAAGGATTGCTAGTCTTTGCTTGTTCAAAAAACATTGCAGCTCAGAACACATAGGAGAACAGCCCATCAGATAGGAAATCGAAAGTGAAAAATAGTGAGTGGTAGTTATTTTGATTCCCTACTGGAATGACTCTGAGCAGTGCCACAGTGGGGCTGGGAGCAGGAGGAGGAGGATGTCATCTGTACCTGAACTCAAGAAGTGGTGAGTGGTCCATATTGGTGATGGGGTTGAGCAGAAAGTATGGCTCAGTCTCTGTGTGCCAGCAGAGGTCTTGAATACATGATGGCAGACAATATTCTAGCAGACAATGACCAGATTTCTAGCACAAGAGGAAATGCATGCAATCAGCAGACTTCAAACAGGACTAAGTTGCAATCTATATAATCCAGTTTATTGACAAGCCTGGGATGGTTCAAGATATAGTGCTGTCTTTGCTTTCCCTTGGAGGAGAAACGTGGGTTTTTCTATCCCAAACGATGGGTAATTTCTTTAGTTAGTAATGTCAGAGATAAATGGCTAGGTGCCAACATTTCAGGTCATTTGGGTAGATCTGTAATCACAGTGCAAATGAATGTGAGGATGTTTTAAGAAGGACTAGCTTCTTGTTTTTTGTTAGGTCCATTTTCCCTTTCCTTAACATTTGAAAACTGTAACTTTTAATCTGTTATACAAACAGGAATTGGCAACACAAATCACAAGCTTCATCTAGTTCTTTGATCTCTGAGAGTGTGTCCATATGTGTATCTGCTCCCCAAATTCCCATAGGTCATTCTACTGAAATTTGGCATTAAACTATCAAATTACTGTAGTGTGTTTTTCCCACTTTTGGGGGTGGGTGGGTAAAAATGAGTAGTGAAATTAGTTGGGTTAAGCTCCCAACAGGCTTCACACACAATATTTACTTTAAAAAAAAAGTTACCCATAATGAAAACAAAACACTTAACATTTCATCCTACCACCTCTTCTGATGTTACTGCTATACTGCTGGGAGTCAGGCAGCATATAAATTTAATAAATTATTATTATACCTCCCTAGAGCCTTTGGTGGCCAGAAACAAAAAATGTGCTCCAGAATTGGTTATGTCTTCTATTTCTTGTGAGTGTAACTTCTCATACTGATAAGAATGACAGTTATCAGACAGGGAACAGATGCCTCACAAAAGAGGCAAGTTTCCAGCTCTTTCAAAAGAAGAAGTGGGAGGAAGTGTGGAAGAGTTTTGATACCCTAAATTGCATATATGTGGTGTGTGTGCCTCATTTGTAAACAGAATACTCAATGGAATTCTTGTATTGTAACCTTAAGCCTCCTTTTAATAAATCCTGCTAACAAGTGTTCCTAGATTCTTGGATCTAACTACAGGTAGCCCTCGACTTAGGACCACAACTGGACTGGAACTTCCATCACTAAGTGATGCGGTCATTAAGAGAGTCATGCCCGATTTTATGCCTGGTGTTGCTGCAACTGTTAAGCGAATCTGGCTTCCCCCATTGACTTTGCTTGTCAGAAGCCCCCTGGGAAGGTCTCAAATGGCACTCACATGACCCCAGGATGCTGCAACCATCGTAAATACATGCTGGTTGCCAAGCACCCGAATTTTGATCACATGACTGTGGGGACGCCGTGACAGTTGTAGGTGTGAGGACCAGTCATAGGTCCCTTTTTTCAGCATCATAACTTCAAATGGTTGTTAAACAAATGGTCATAAGTCAAGGACTACCTGTATTAGAGTCTTTGGATCAACTATTGGAGTCTTTGGATCAACTATGTTCCAGCCTAGAGTGCAAAGCGGGAAGACTGATCCCAGTTTTTTACTAAGTAACCAGCTTATTACTTCTATTAAGCCATATAGCAGAAGTTACCATTCTCTTTCTGGTTTTTACAGATGCATTGTGAGAGGTTTATATGCATCTTAAGAATACTTGGAACTACACTATTTGGAGTATCTCTTCTGCTTGGAATCTCAGCTGCTTATATTGTTGGCTACCAGTTTATCCAAACAGACAACTATTATTTCTCCTTCGGGCTCTATGGTGCTATTTTAGCATCCCACCTTATCATCCAAAGCTTATTTGCCTTTCTAGAGCACCGTAAAATGCGCCGATCCCTTGAGACCCCCATCAAGCTGAACAAAACTGTTGCCCTTTGCATTGCTGCCTATCAAGAAGACCCTGACTACTTAAAGAAATGTTTACTTTCGGTGAAGAGGCTCACCTACCCTGGAATTAAGGTGATTATGGTAATCGATGGGAATTCTGAAGATGATGTTTACATGATGGACATTTTTAGCGAAATCATGGGCAGGGATAAATCTGCTACTTATGTCTGGAGGAATAACTTTCATCAGAGAGGCCCCGACGAGACTGAAGAGTCCCATAAGGAAAGCATGCAACACGTCACTCAATTGGTCCTGTCCAACAAAAGTGTCTGCATCATGCAAAAATGGGGCGGAAAAAGAGAAGTAATGTACACAGCATTCAAAGCGCTGGGGAGAAGCGTGGATTATGTGCAGGTAGGTCTAAAAAATTCTCCTTCACTGCCAAACAAAACAGGCTTCCAAAGAAAGCCAGTCTTGTATATGTGGAGCTGCTTGCAGCCCAACCCGTCCTGCCCTTTGTGCAAACAGAGCGCCTCTTTCTCTCTCCATTGGAAAACAGCAGAGCTGTTGAAAAGGCCGGACTTCTGAAAGAGTTAAGGTGATCAGATGGTACATAATGACAGCAGGGAGAGCTCAGATGGGGAGGGCCAAAGCCCGCCATGAAGCTCTGGGATGATCATTACCTAATGCGTTGATCTAGAGTCCATGTTCACTGAGGAGAGACTCCGGGGCATCTGATTCCACATTGCCTCAGTGGCTCCCCTGAATGACTTTGTCAGGGTAGCAGAAAAGGTCAAAGCCCTGCCAGGTTTAGCTGGCTCACAAGCTGTATTAGTACCTGTTCCAGTCAGCATGCAATGAACTGCAGTCAGGGAAGCATTTCTGCATGGAGTCACATGGATTTGACTGCCTTCCCATTTCTAAGTTGGCAAAGACATCAGCAGAGTCTATGCCATTGTGAACAGAGGAAAACTGTTTTTGGTCCAGTGGGTTTTTCACCTAAAGAACCTTTACCCTAACCATCTGTTTGTGTTGATCGCCATATTGCAAAGATGATTCACTGGTGGTTCTTAAAGCTTTAGATATTATCAAACATGGCTGCTTATCATTAACCTCTACTTCAGCCAGTAGCTAAGTATTCTGTCAGTACAAAGAGCAAGGAGTGCTCTGTCCCTTTCCATTGGCCTCACTGGTTGAGTTCACACAACTCAAGTAAGCTATAACATGATTTGTTTGCTACTAACTTAATATGTTGTGCAAATTCAGCCAGAGTGGTTTGTAAATGATGCTTTATTGCTTAGTGTTGTGGGAACCCGACTCAATATGGTCTACTTACTAAACCAGGTGTGCATTTTTTTTCTGCATTAAGGATCGCACCTGGTACATAAGTATCATTCAGGGTGGGGGGCCTGTAGTGGAGGTGGCCAGAGCAAAACTAAATTTGATTTGATTTCATTTGCACTGCACTGGCACTGAATTACAATTCAGCAGAGACAATATTATTGTTCTCTAGCTGCGTGTTTAATAATTTCCCTCTTCTCACATTAAATATGGCAATTTGATAACAATGTTTGAGGTCTCTGAGGACTGCACCAACATTTATGGTGGCCCCATGTGGCCTCAAATTATACATTTCTTAATAACTGTGATTTTTGAGCTATTATAGAGATGCAGTATTCAGTTTAAGGGTGCCTTAGGCTGGGAGGTCAGTCTAAAGATGAAAAACTGTAAGAAGTAAGAACAGGACTTTACTATAGGTAGTATGTCTAACTACAGGTAGTATGTAGTCAACATAGTGAAAAATATGGCTATCCAACAACCCGACTATCTCACCCTGACCACATTTATGAATTTGGACCCTATTCTTTTAGAATAAAATCACCATCATTAAACATTACATGTAATACTATGAGTTGCTTTTTAAGAGAAACACCCCAAAATGCTGATATAGGAGATGGGGGGAGGTAAGAATCTATACCAAGCATCTTAGTATAATTATAATGTAGATTCCTGTTTGCTTTTGTAATTACTACTTTGACTAGAATTATCATTTCTTCTGTTTGCATAGAAGCAGCATAATATTTATGGCCGGGAACATAAGCAGGAAGAAGAGATTCTGCTCATTTCTCGCTACTTGGCTTCCCAGAAAACATCTGGTTGGCCACCGCGGAAATAGAATTGTGAATAGATTGGACTTCAGGCTGAGTCAGCAAAGTTGTTCTTATATTTGATTTCCCTCACACCTTTGGCCTGCTATCACAAGACGGAGCTCAGATGCCCCACCTAGCAACAGGGATGGGCAGATGGGCCAAAGATGTGATCCAAGATAGGGCTCCCAGATTTGAATGATCACTAGATGGCAGCACCCAGTCTATTGTTTCCTAATATTAATAATGGATTTCTCTCTCTCTCTTTAAAAGGTTTTTTCCTATTGTTTTGGTATTTTAAAAAAAATAATCAAGCACATTAAAAAAAAACAATAATCCCAGCTGGGTGTTGAGGGCTTAGTTCATTCTGTGAGCATCTCAGAGGCCCTCCTATGTGAACATATGGTCTTACAACTCAAAAGAGAATCTCAAAGGTTTGGCAGCGTCAAAAATGGAGAGGTTTGAGTCCTATAAAAGCTTGTTAAGAAGAAGCATAGAGGGAAAGAGGGCTGGGTCATGAAGATGGGGGGGGGGGGGAAGCTTAGAAATACAAACAAGACAAGTCCTTCAGCCAGGTTTCTTGGCTTCAGCCTTTACAGCTGCATTACCTCACTCAAGGAAAAGCTTTGTCTTTAAAGTCTTGGTGACACTGTTCACTTAAAAATGAATTAGGCCAGGCCAGCTCCCCAATTCCAAAGTGCAAGCTTCAGGCAGGGATTATTCATCAGCTGGGCCATATCTGGCAGACATCCTCTCCCATGCATTAGCCCTGAAAAATGAAGGGGGTGGTGGTGGAATGCTTATCCACAGAACTATGTTTCACTCATGTAAGCTACTTGTATTAATCACATTTGTATTCCTGACTCCCTCTTATATGTCTAGAAGGTACAGAAATGCAAGTAGGTTCTCTGTGTTATCTTTCCGGTGACCCATGAAGTAGGGTCTAGGCTGAGTGAAGGGCCAGCCCTACTGTTGAGCAAAATGAGTGGTCACTGCAAGCAGCAGGTGCTATGGGGCAGCAAAGGAGAGTACATAGTCACTGAAGCTGCCCCAAAGCAGCCTGCTTCCTTGAGGCACAGTGAAGGCTACGAACCCATTGTTAGTGTCCAGGAAAAATGGAGCTGCCCATCTAGCTGATCTTCTGCATGGGGTGGGAAGGAGGCATCCTCAAGGAGCAAAATATGTGGAGCTTTCAGCTGGTCACACCCAACACCCTGGCCATGGGAAGCAAGGTTATTGGGTAGCCATGAGGACAGGTACTAGAAGACCAGATGAGGCTTGAAGCCAAACATCATGCAAATCTGAGTTATGGCCAAATCTGGCCATTAATAAATGCGGAAATGAAGTGGCAGAATTCTACAGGTCCTTCAAGCCACTGAGTCCAACCCTCAGCTTAATGCAATAACTCCATAATTTATAATTCAGATATAATTTTAATTTTTTTTCCCTACAAGTGATGTTTTCTCCCCATGAGTCATTAGGTTTCATCTAGCTTTAATGATTTGATCATGATGAATCACAGACACTGAGGCCCTGTTGGGAAAGGATATGCAGTTTGAATGGCTAGAGTATGTTTGCTCCGGCTTGAAAACATTATCTTCTCTCTTTTTTTGGAAACATCTGAAACTTTGGGCACATTCATTTGTGTATTAAAGGTTTATCCAGTGTTCTTCCAAGGGAAGAAGGTTGATTTTAACAATACTGATTTTAATTTTGAGTTTAATCATACTGATTTGATTATCATGTCCAATATTTTGCATATTCTTTTAATTATCTTAAGCAGTCTTGAGTGCTTGTATAAGCAGAAAGACAGGATATGCATTTAATTATAGTCATACTAGAAGCACATGAAGTTCCTACCCATCTATATTTTCTCCTCTTAACTAACCTGTGAAGTGGATTAGGCTAAGAAATTGTAGTGTGCTTCAGAGATGAGCAGGAATTAAATTGGGCCAGTTGTATAATATTGGCTCTGCAAAGCTTTTCAGTCAATGAAAACTAACAATAAGAAAGAAAGAAGCATTCCAGTAAACTGTTCAGTTACATAGAATCTCTGAGATAATAGATTATGGTATTAGTCTAGGACAGTGTTTCTCAGCCTTGGCAACTTTAAGATATGTGGACTTCAACTCCCAGGATGCCAGGGCTGAGAAACGCTGGTCTAGGACCTGGGTTCACATCTGCAACTCAGCCATGTATGACTTTATGTATCCTAGATAACCTAACTCTGCTGGTTTCTCACTTTTGAGGCACGGGGGGGAAAGAGTTCCCGATTCTTTCAAAGCATTGAAGATTCTGCTTGCTCTGAAAACAAGGAATATTTTGTACCCTCTATTCTTTGAAATACCTCTTTCTCTGAAACTCCTTCCCATAGTTTTGACCACCAGTGCAGTCTATTGAGTGTGCTAGAAGCAGCACTTAAACTAGATGATCTCTTGGGGACCTTTCTTATATACATACATACATACATACATACACACACACACACACACATATATATATATAAATATAAAAAGTTTTACAAAGCATGTAAAAATTAACACAAACTAAGAGTACAAACAGTAAAGAAGAAAGGAAAGAAAGAAAAAGTAAAAGTGTAGAAAAAAAGGAAAAAATAGAAAGAAGCAGCTTCCCATTTCCTATGCAGCAGATAAGTATAATTACAAAATTACCTCTTATTCTATGATTACAAAAAAAGCTCACTTTTTCCTATTATCCATTTTTTCTAATCATCAAAACCACAAATCATAAGTGCATTTTTTTTTGTTTCATGCAAAAAGAGGTTTCCAGTCAACTATAAATATAGATATTATTTTTTCTCTGATCATTCTTCACCACCATCAAGTTCCATCATCTTCACCAACCAATCCTTTGCTGTAGGTGGTGTTGAGCCTTTCCACTTCTGAGCATATAATAGTCTCCCTGCAGTTGTCATATATAAAAACAAAGTTCCATGACTTTTTTCGAATTGCTTGTCCATTAGTCGCAAAAGAAAAGTCTCTGGTTTCAGTTGTACTTTAACCTTTAAAATCTTCTGAATTAATAAACATGTATTTGTATCCAAATTTTTTTTGGCTTTTTTACATGTCCACCAAAGTTGATAAAATGTCCCTTCATGTTGGTCATATTTCCAGCAAAGATATCTCTCGGGGACCTTTCAAATCTATGGAAGGGATGGTGTATGGTTAAAGTGTGCAAAATATTCTTGAGTTTGGAACAGACACTTTGAGATGAAACTACTTCCAGAATGCTCAAGACAACCCATCTTGAACTTGAACCAACTGAGCTCAGAATGGACTGATTTGAACTGAAAACTTTTTAAATTCAATTTTGTTTTGTGCATTTCTAGTGCAGGACGTAGAAGAGATGGGAGTAACCTCAGTTTCACTGTACTCACATGTGGATAGGTCCTCCAGAAAGCTATGGATTAAAATCAAAATTGCAACTGTTCATAGAATGTGTTCACAAACATGCTTGTTTACTGAATTAACCCATTTTCTATGTTTACACAGTACTGTGAACTATAAACCAGCCGGAGAGGTTGGGGTGGCATAGCACTTTAAGACACACATACAAACACACCTCTAGCAAGGTTAAAAATAGCCAAACTTCACATAGCCACTAAATCTTTTTTTTAAACCAAGCTATGTAAAGTGTGTTGTATAAACACATGAATACTAGTTGTATTCACAACAACTGTGCTCAAAAGAATGATCTATTTCATAGTTTAAGAATACTAAAAATATAACCTCCTCCAAATCCATTAGAAATGTAAGCATATAATCAGGAATAAAATAACATACAGAGCAATACTGGATCCTAAACGTCAGAGAGAAACAGACTTTTATTAATGTTTAGAACTGTGGAGCCCCATGAATGGCGAGTTCAAAGAGATCTGGATGTTGCAATCAACTTCTGGAATCCAACGTATATATTTCACATGAATAGCTAAACCTTCTGTGAGCAAAAAGGGCTATCACATTTCTTCCCAGATCCTCTGCCAATTTTTTGAAGCATCTGTAAGTTCACTCATCATTCATTTCCCCCTTAGGACAGTGGGAAACATTTGAACTGGGGCACCAAATACAATCTTTTTTCTATCGAGCAGGATCAGGAAAAACACCCGCCAAGTTGTGTTTCTTTACCCCTATGCCTTCTTCTGTGTCTCATCTCAAGAACTTTCCTTGTTCCAATGATCTGATCCAGTATACTAATAAAAAAAAAAAAAAGATCTAGAGTCAGCACTGTAATGAATTATGGCTCATTTAAGTGATATGCCCACTTGTCTGTAATATAAATTCCATTGAGTGGATTTTTAGAGATCCAAATCAGGTGCGAGAAAACCAGCTGAATTCTCAGGGATGGGATAGTAGACTATACTCTCCATATAATGCAAAACAACCTGCACAATTTTGTTTCCAAATTTGCTCTACATTTCATAAGTGTTCTGCCAATCCTCTAAAGGCACTGTGGAACTTCAGCAATCTCGTTCTGCATCTCCGATTCATTGCTGAAGAATCCAAAGTGACAGTATTGGGTTGTGTGTTACGGGATTTCTTCTGAAATCCAGTGGGAAAAAGTCATCAGAAGGCAAGAATTCTATTTAATCATGTAATTGCTTGTAGTTCTACTTTTCAACAGCCCTACCCCTGGTATCTTAATTTTGTATGGTTTTTTTATGAACAGGTATGTGATTCTGACACAATGCTCGATCCGGCTTCATCAGTGGAAATGGTAAAGGTTTTAGAAGAAGATCCAATGGTTGGAGGAGTTGGAGGAGATGTACAGGTGAATATAGTAATTTCTCTGTCTTTTAGTAGAGTGTTTTTGTTCTGTTTTTTGTTTCTTTGTTTTGGTGCCTTCGAGTCGGTGTTGACTCCTGGCGACTGCCTGGACTAGTCCCTGCAGTTTTCTTGGCAAGACTTCAGAAGTGGTTTGCCCTGGCCTTCTTCTTAGAGCTGAGAGAAAGAGACTGGCCTAAAGGTCACCCAGCTGGCTTTGTGCCTCAGGCTGGACTACAACTCATAGTCTCTTGGTTTCTAGCCTGATGCCTTAGCCACTACACCAAACTGGCTCTCTTTCTAATAGTAGGTCTCCCTGAAGTTGAGTTTCTGGTGATGGTATAGAAAGTTGGTAGCTTTCTTGGCATGAAGCAGAAGTGGTTTGCCATTGTCTTTTTGCTGGGGTACCTTCTGCACTTCCCACTCTGGTCTCCTGTTTTGCAATTTCCTATTAGTCTCCCAATCAGATCCTAATCAGAGCCATCCCTGTTTGGCTTTACCAGGATCAGCTAGGGTCAGCTAAATGTAGCCACCTGCTGTAGCCTCACTGTTAGACTTCCCATGAATGATTGTTTCCTTCTTGCTGCAATATATCCAAGAGTAGGCTTTTTTTTTTTTCAGCCACAGCCTGTATTTTATTTTATTTGCTTATTGAAAAATAATTAAGTGAGAAAGTAGCAATACTAGAGAGGGCAAATCTATACTTGGTATCTGTAAGCTGTGGTTAAAAAAGTTGGTGGCCACGATGGTGTGACAAAACTCTGAACATAAAAATGGAAGGAGCTGCAAGCACACCATCATGACCGCCATCTTGACTTGGTGACCGTACTCTGTGGATGCTCCTGTTTCTGTCCCTCTCTCTCCCACACACCCACATTTTGGTACAGCCAGTAGAGAACTGAAGGGAAATAGGTGTAATTTCCTTCAGCCACCTATTTTTAATATTTTTGATTAACAAACAAAATTGCTTCATCGCATTTTTTGTGTTTGTCTGCTAGCCTGAAAAATACATGAGCTTTGCTCCAGAACCTATTTTGTATAATCTATTTGTTAAAGGATGCATGATTTACTAAATAAAGATCATGCACATATGAAGAACTTTCTAAATCATTGGTCTGTCTGCTATGTCTCCCCTGCCCCCCGTGGGAAGAGCTGGCCCCAGGCACCCGTCCCTGCCTTTCATGCTCGGGAGGGAGATATGCAAATTCAGCCCCCTGTTGACTCTGGCTTTGCTCACGGTTATCTCTGATGGCAGCCTGACTTTCCTTTCATGGAAAAATGATAAATGATAGTGTTAGGGAGCTGGACTAGGGATGGTTGAAGTCCACCTTCGGCCATGGAAGCTGACCGGGTGACTTTGGGCCAGTCATGCTCTCTCAGTCCAACCTATCTCACAGGGTGGCTGTTGTGGAGAAAAATGGGAGGGAAGAGTGCTGTGTACATCACCTTGAAGCCCTGGAGAAAAGGGCAAGATATAAATCTATCGAATACATATTAAATAGTAATGCAGTGGTTATTAATCCAGTGAGTTACAGAAGGTTGGATTTGAACTCTCTTAATCAGAATAATGAGAAAATTTTGGAAAGCTAAGAAATCTATCCAAACTAAAATATGTGGGTCTTTGGAACTGTTGGCGTAATTTACTAACAGGGCTGCCTAGAATGGCAGCAAAAGCAATAACAAGTCTTGGGGCCTCCTAAGGTCTTGAAAAATGTATTATAAGGTTGTTATTCTTAGGCGTACGGGAGCCCAGTGAATGAAAACATGGAATGAGGAACCTTCCATATTACAATATTGAAAATAACATTGGCAGTTTTATGTCAAGGATAACCTTATGGTCTTTATCTCAGGAACTAACTTTAAAACTTCTTTTGTAGATTCTGAACAAGTACGATTCATGGATCTCCTTTCTCAGCAGCGTCAGATACTGGATGGCATTTAATATTGAACGAGCTTGCCAGTCCTACTTCGGCTGCGTACAATGTATCAGTGGACCATTGGGGATGTACAGGAACTCCTTACTCCACGAATTTGTGGAAGATTGGTATAATCAAGAATTCATGGGATCTCAATGTAGCTTTGGGGATGATCGACATCTCACCAACAGAGTCCTGAGTCTGGGCTATGCAACAAAATATACTGCTCGTTCAAAGTGCCTTACTGAAACGCCCATTGAATATCTCAGGTGGTTGAACCAGCAGACCCGTTGGAGTAAGTCCTATTTCCGCGAGTGGCTGTACAATGCAATGTGGTTTCACAAGCATCACTTGTGGATGACCTACGAGGCAGTCATCACAGGGTTCTTTCCATTTTTTCTCATTGCCACTGTCATACAACTTTTCTACCGGGGAAAACTGTGGAACATCCTCCTCTTCTTGTTGACTGTTCAGCTTGTAGGCCTCATCAAGTCTTCCTTTGCTAGCTGCCTTAGAGGGAACATCGTCATGGTGTTTATGTCCCTTTACTCAGTGTTGTACATGTCAAGTTTACTTCCAGCCAAGATGTTTGCAATAGCCACCATAAACAAGGCAGGATGGGGCACATCCGGCAGAAAAACGATTGTGGTCAATTTCATAGGACTGATCCCCGTGTCCATTTGGTTTACAATCCTTCTAGGCGGGGTTATTTTCACAATATACAAGGAATCTAGAAAGCCATTTTCCGAATCAAAACAGACAGTGCTGATTATTGGCACAATACTTTATGCCTGCTACTGGGTGATGCTTTTGACTTTATATTTAGCTCTTATCACTAAATGTGGCCGGCGGAAGAAGGAGCAACAGTATGACATGGTGCTTGATGTGTGATTTCACCAGCATGGATATTTTGGTTGTGGTTGTTTCATCTTTGCTGCCCTTAGCAAGGTTTTTCAAGGGACAGGACAATAAACCTTTTCAGAGTTGGTGGCACTGAATTTGACATCGCCAAGGGAAATGGATCACTGCTGCTTGGACTTGAACATTAACAAAGCATGCCAAAGCAAAAGAAAAAAAAAATAGAATGAAAATGTGATTGTGCCTTTTTTGGGGGGGGGGAGGGGGAGGAGGATAAAAACCATGGATTCAACCCATTCCTGTGGGTGGTCTCTGAAAATGCACTTTCTTCTATCATGAGTATGTCCGAAAGTGTTAATGTCCGATATACCTCATTAGTCATCCTGATATGGACAGACATGGAAGAAAGAGTTTTGGAGACACAAGCAAAGGATCTTCGCAAATTATGGTTGCAAATTATGCAACCATAATTTATGAACTTCTTTGCATTGTTCTGTGATTATTTTTTTTTTAAATGATGTGACACGTGTGTGCGTGTGTGGGTATGTGTGTATGTGTGTAAATGTTAAACTGCCAAATGCAATTCCAAAGTCAATTTTATAAGGGTTGATGACCCAGTTGTATTTTTATATAATTGTAATTATTTGTCTTTGTTTACTTTTTACACCATTTTTTAAAAAAAAAAACTCGTATTTTATATTACTGCCAAAAAATACCCTCTTTTCTCCCCAACATACTTACAGCCCGTTTTCTAAATAGGGGTTGAAGAATTGTTACTTTAAAAAAAAAAAAAGTTAAAAAATGAGAAAACCCTTGCCCACAATGTGAAAATGGATGCTGGTTTTTGGTTTTTTTTAAACAAGGGAAAGAATAAACCTTAATTTCTATATTTGTCAACTGATGAATGGCTATTTCTGTTACAGTATATAACACATGTGACTTGCTTTAAGTTTATTTGGAAAGAGCAACATGGTGTTCAGCGTATGGGGACAGAAAGAAGGAGAGGGTAACTGCTGAGAAAGGTCTTCTACACCAGGCCATCAAGCATTGCTTTGTCCATAATAATCCCATTCCTTGCTGTTTGTTCAGTGGCATCCAGAGGGTGGGTCAGACCAGTCCATCTGATGAAAACAGCATCACGCTGCTGCAATGCAAGCCCCGCCCCTTTTGTAGATGCATCATGACATCACCTGCATGTCCAAAGGGGCGGGGCTTGCATTGCAATGCTCCTTTCATCACTTTGGTAAAAGCAGCCAGAACTGCAGATCTCCGTCTTTGGTTCCCAGTTCCCTTCCAATAATCCTACCGAGCCCGCTGAGCGCTCACCCTACAATCTCTTGAGAATTCTCTTCTCTGAGCGGTTATGCATGACTCCTTGCGTTCAGCATGGGTTGTACTGAAGGACTTTCTGCCGCATTAAGGCCAAAGGGATAGATATGTGCAATCGTTTTCCCCTCCCAGAAATGTTAAAAAAGAGAACATATCTCCTGGCAGATGGTGCACACGTACGAAATTAAAATACACTTTGATAGTATTTTTTTTGCTCCAGAATCTGGTATCTCATGCAATGTTTCTCTTTTTAAATGAGCTGTCATACAGTACTTACCATTTTTTAAATTAGTTCCCATTATTTAAACAGTATCGCTGGAGAATTGGCTGGGTGCTACGCAACCAGCTGCACCACAAACTGACCAGTCGCATTTTAATCTTGGGAGTTGCGCAAAATCAGCTTGGGTGGTTAGTTTAGGGTTCAGTATGCTGTATGAATCCAGAAAAATGGGATAATTGGATAGAAGATAGTTCAATTAACCATGGTGTGTATGTATGTATATGCATATATACATGTATGTACATATATGTATATATACATGTATATATGTGTGTGCATGTGTGCGTGTGTGGCATACAAGGACAACCTGAATCTCTTGGTTTTCACTACAGAAATTCTGAACTTGGTTAAAATTCTGAATCCGTACAGTTTTTGCTCTGCAGCTGAGATAGGTCTCTGGAGCAAAACCCCACCTGAAAGATATTTAGGAGAATGAAATGGGAGAATTCTGAAATGGTATCAGATGTTTGAACTGTATTATTTCAGAGTATAGACAAGGAATGAAATGCTTGAATTCTCCCATATATAAAATTGTACCTTACAAGGGCCAGGTTCCAACACTGTTTTGTTGTGGAAGAGTATTATGTGCTTCCTAAGAATAGCAATAATTTAAATTATCATTATTATGGGTTGCATAGTAATAGTTTTTTAAGAATCAGAAAAAAATATATGGTAGGTAGTATTTAAAAATTTTGTTCCTCCCTTGAAATGGCACAATCCAAAATTGTAATATTCACCACCTCATATTTTAAATGGCTGTATTGTTCAATTCATGCCTTTTAGTCTCTCTGAATTAGAAGACCCCTACATGTTGGTGGTGGTGAGGAAAATATATATATCAAACTCCTTTGGGGTTGGATACAGATGTAGTCTTTAAGCAGACCAACTCTAATCAGTGAGATTTAATTAAACACTAATTTCAGCACACCTGCTCTAAGTAGGGTCTGGGTACATCCTTTTAGTATTCAGATCTTGCTCAATAGACTGAACTCCCCCGTCATTTCAGTAGACAATATACTGGTTTTTAATTGATGTGAATAAACCCCATAGAGTCTCTCTCAGCCAGAGATTGACAGACTAATATAACAGAAACACCTGTGATCTTGGAGCAAGCTAATTTACAAATCTGGCTGTGAACAAATGGCAAAATCAGAGATACTTTTTTTAAGGAACCGACCATCGTTCCAAACATGTAGCAGGTTGGTAGGCCTGATCCAGTATACTAGCTCCCAGTATTACCAAGAAATGTTTAAGAGGTGCAGAAATATTAAAACCAAAAGATTCACAAACCACAGCAACTTTATGCTTAATGAAGGTGACACATTTTTTCAATCTGAACAACCCCAGTCTGGAAACGAGGGAGTCTTAAAGCAATTCCTTAGCTTCCTAAGCTTTTAAACCCATAAGCTGGTTCTAAAGTTAGGTTAGTCACGTATTTAACCTAACGTCCTGTTCTCATCTCATCTCATCTCCTGGATTCATCCAGGATTCTTGGCCAGCATGACCACTGGCTGTGATGGCTGGCTGGAAATGGAAATCTTATCAATCACAAAATGACAGTTTGTGGAAGATGACTTTAGTCCTAGTGAAATCAGGTGAGCTAAAGTTAAAGAAGACTAATCCCCCATTGATTTCAATGGACTGAAGTGTGTTTAATGATAGAATCCCAAAGGTGTTTACTGTAAGATCCACAGAACTGAATGTGGTTTACTCTACGGTAGATACACACACTAGATCCAACTATGAAATAGATAAACATCGGACATGGGCTGTAGCAATTCCATCTATTCCTAGTTCATATACACCTTTGTAAACCAGTGTTTTACTTATGCCTGCAAGTATCGTTCTGCTTTAGAAAAATAAAAATCTGGGTCCTAATACCTGTGTGGACAAAATCATTTACTGAAGTAATATCAGTACCATGCTGGTCTGCACTTCTGGTTTCTTATCTGGACTGTGGTAAATAAATTGATTACAGACATCTTTTCACCTTTTAATTCCAGTGTATCTCAACCTTGGCACTTTAAGATGTCTAGACTTCAACTCCCAGAATTCCCCAGCCAGCCATGGGGAATTCTGGGAGTTGAAGTCCAGACATCTTAAAGTGGCCAAGGTTGAGAAACTGTTTTATTCAGATGCGGATTTGCTTCTTTTTCTGTTATAAAATGATGTGCAAAACACTTCCCTTTACTTGTCTGTGATATGGAGACACGTATGCTTGCTTGCAAATTTCTTTTCGATATACGCTTCAGCGGGGGACGGGGAAGATCCTTTTTAGTGACCGAATGGATCAGTATTAAACTATTTTAAAAATGAAACAAAACGAATAAACGACACAAGTGGAAAAAAAGAAACTTGACTTTGCCTTTTAACTATTTATATTGTATAAGTTAAAGCTTTGGGGTAATAACGTTTGAGTGTCAAATAATTCATTTCCTTTTATTAAAAAAGATTGAATTAATTGCCTGTATTTATTCTAGCAATAATTCAATGCATTTCAAGTATAGGTTGTTTAGTACAATTGTTACTTTAATAAATAAAATATTTTTGTACAACTGTGTGTGTTGCATTTTTTTTCCAGAACAGTGTTTTCTATTTTGACAGGTAGAGACTTCATTTACTCATGGAAGTCAGCACACAAAGGGAGTTTCTGTTTGGTGGTGATGTAAATGTTTATGTGGACCCAGGTTTCCATCTAGGTCTGTGCATAACTGGTCCCATTTCTAAGTAGATATTTATGCTCTGTGTGGAGCCTATAATACAGAGTACTTTTAACTGCACCAATTTTATGTGCAGGGATGTGCGTGTGTGTGTGTGTGTGTGAGAGAGAGAGAGAGTCCTGCTTGGACTCTATTCTCATCACACCTTGGACAAATATGTGAAGGTCAAAAGTGGAAGGCATGTCGAATATTCACACACACAAAGCTTTTGACGGTCATTTTTTGTTGTTTTCGGTGAAAATGGAAACTTTTCTCAATCTTTGTACCAGTGGACTAGGAGCCAGGAAATTCTGTGGCTAGTTATTTCAAACAAAATTCAACACATCTGGCCCAATTCTGATACTGGCCTTGCTGAGGAACTCCTGATAAGTTCCCAAGGAATCCCGGGATTGGTTGATTTTATTTTATTTGTTCAATCACATTTATATGGCTGCCCATCTCACAAGAAGCAACTTTGGGTGGCATACAACCGTCCAAGCCTTATGGGAGTACCAGTGATTAATTCCTCGTGGAACAGGCTCCCCATTCTTTCGTACCCAACCCTTTGCTGTTGGGGAAGCGGGATATGATTAAAAAAGTAAATATGGTGGCTGCAGTGGTGGAATCAAAGCTCTACCTGTTTTTTATATGCATCACAATGCACACAAAAACAGGCAGACGTTCAATCACACCATTGTGGCTGCCCTTATGGGGAAGCAAAATATATTTTTTTAAGGTCTGAGTAAGTGAAACTTGCAATATGGGCTCCAGGCTTCTCCCTCCTTCAGACCTTTTTAAGGGCATGTTTCTAAATCACATTGGAGTTTATACCTACCCATAAATAGTTAGTAATTGGAGAGGAATCACCAGGAAACCTCAGGGCACTAGGCCAGAATGGGAAATTTCCCCCCCACCCCCCAAAAAATACCCTGGAAAGAAGGCAGTGGCAAAGTACTTCTGTATTTTTGTTAAGATAACTATATTGAGTCACCAGAATCTGAGCTCAACTTGGAGATTTTAAGTTTTTATAATTCAGAAACGGACAAGAAATGACCAGCCTAAAGCCAAACTGACATATCAGAAATAATTGTGTAATGCAGCCCCAATTTTGTAGCTGAGAAGTCAAAAGATGTCATTGATGGTGGGAAATTTTCCCACATCCAATTTGCATTCTGTGTTGATTTATCTACAGTCCAGGATAACGCAAAAGGGCTGTGGAAAAACAGAATATAAGACAGAAAGAAAAAAAATCACTCCAATAATCGTTGGTTGCCCAAACTCACCCAAGGTACAATAATTTGTAAGCCGCTGCATATGTTTGTAATTTCTGTGTCATTTTCAAGGAAACTTAGGTGAAACATGCAAATGAAGAAACAAATTTCCTGCTTTAACAAAGATTGTGAAACATGGGGAGAACAGCATACTTAGCCAACGCTCTTCCACAGTGCAACTAATTTCTAAGATCCTTAAAAACTGGTCTTTGAAGGGAATTTACATGCAGCTACTAATTTAATTTCTGCATTTTCAGTTCTGGATTAGAAACACTTCTAAGCTAAAATGTATTAATAAAATCTTTTCCATCTGTTGCTTTTATTTTTTTTAAAGAGGAAATTTTTTACTTACAATGAAACTATTTTTAAAGAGCGGTTACAGAGCAAATATTTATTTTAATAGAGTAGCCTACACATTTTGTAAATGGGTACATATGTGTCTGTGTGTGAGTAGAGCATAGAGCATGTGTAACCAAAGCATTTGTTTATTTAGCAAGTTTTCCAATTCCAATTCCAGTAATGAGATAAATTATAAGAAAGAAATGGATGGGTTTTTAAAAACATCTACAAGCAAAATTACTCTTCTTTCAGTGCTGTTCAAAATATTTCATGCCATCTTGTTGTGATTTTGCCTCTGCCAAAGAAAGAGAATTCAAATCCAGCTTCTTCTGGATACCTCCGAAACATCTAGAACAAAACATACCAATGCATGTATTTCAAAAGAAGGATTTCTTTGAACCCTCCTTTTATTTAGCAGACTTGAGATATACCACACAGTCTGATCACTCCAGCTGTGAGCCTGTCTTGATCTGTAGGATAAATAACATTTTGGTGTCTGAGGCAGGGTGCCAAATGGCGCTCCACTCCCAGATTCACAGGATATAGTGAATCAAGCTATTTCGGCAATTCAGAAAGAAAATCCCACAAGCTCTAACAATAAAAAGGGAAAGAAGAGGAGGAGAAAGAGGAAACAAAAGAGGAAGAGGAGGTGGTAGTGGTAGTGGTGATGGTGATGGTGGAGAACAAAGAGGTTAAGATCCTGTAGAACTTCCAAATGCAAACTGATGAGCATTTGGCCCATAATAAGTCAGACATAACTGTAGTTGCAAAGAAACAAGTATGGATAATTACCACTGCAGGAGCTGGAGGTAGAAGGGTCAATGAGAAAGAATAGGAAAATATAAAGACCTTCAAATAGAGATTGAGCAAATGTCATACTGGTGTCAATAGTGGTTGGTGTGTTGAGTGCTGTACCAAAAGATCTGGAAAAGCAACCACAATGATGAAAAAACAATGACATAATGTGCATTGTCACAATGCAAACCCTAGCTTTCCATACTAATGTTCTGATGTTGAACACAAATATGTAAATCATGTGGTTTGCATCCCAACGTCACATGTCATTTCTTGCCCTCCTTCCCCCCACCCTCCAGACACCTATACTAACAATTTTATTAACAGTAGTCAAGCTAACAGTTGCAACTTGGCTGCATCACGTGAGTTCCCATTGCAAGCTAGAAGTCTCAAACACAGGAAACGTCTGCTGCCCATTTGCAATATGTTCAATAGCCAAAATAACCCAACATGGACAATTTAAAAAAAAGGCATCTATCAACAAACAAATAGTTTAGAAAGCTGGGAAAGATCCTTTCTTGGGAACTCTAATAGCTTGACTCACTACAAGTCAGTTTCCTCTGTGCCTTAACCCAGGAATTTTTTTTCCTGTCCATCCATTACTGTTTAAATCTCCAACTCTTAACAGATTGCTTTTCAACTTTTCCTACTTTCCATACACATGTATGGAACATTATCTTTTGCCTAGCTTTTTTTTTTTTTAACAGATTTCTATCTCGGGATAACACTTCCTGTCCCACAGTGGAAGACAGCCCTGGCAACTTCAAGTGCCGATGACTTCTGTCATTCCCACCCCTGATGGAACACATCTATTTCCTCTTTGATGTGGCTGACCCCTGTTGACCCAGCAGAGGCCACTGCTTCTGAACTCAAGTTTCCCCAGGGGCAATAAATTAGTTTGACAATAGACTACTTACAAAGTCCCTGACCTATCCTCCAGCAGGAAGAAGAGCAGAAGGTAACTTCAGAACTTCAAGGGAGAGAGTGAGAAGGACACACTTGCAATTAATGTAATGGCAATTTCATATTTCAGAAGTTGCCTTTGCAATATTCTACCGAATGGCTTGGTCTGATTCTTTCTGCCAGTTTCACAGACATGACAATCTATATATCTAGACAACATGCTTTCCCCAGCAGGCAGTTTTCAGAAGTTACTATAAAATGATTTTTTTCAAAGCCAGTGACTCTTGTGGCTATGGTTGCATTTAATGCATTGCATTAAACTCTGAGTCAGTTTATGGTTTCTGAACAAGAAGATGCCATATAAATCAAGTAAATGAATACATCAAACCTTCCTTTTTAAAATAAAGGTTATGTAAAAAGGAATACACTACACCACTGGACAATGTGGATGTGGTGAAATATCAACCACATAGTTTTTTTAAACAGCTTGTTCCTATGTAGAGATGGGATTTCAATTGTTCACTAAGCAAATCTACCCAGATTTTCCCAGAATGAATTTCCTGTCAACCAGTATATGGGTTCAGGTGTTGAGTTGAGTGATGAGACTCAGATTCAAATTCCCACTTGACTTCCTGGGTGACTTTGGACCAGTCAGTTTCTTCAAACCCAACCCATCACCCAGGGTTGCAGATGATCAGCAGTATCCACAAGGGGAGAGGTAAAAAAGTCAAGACAGTGGTGGTACAATTGAAGCCCTACCCCTTTTATATGTGGACCAATGTCCTACACACATGCAAAGGGCAGGGCTTTGATCACACTGCTGAGGCCACCATCTTGACTTTTTTGATTTCCCACTCCCTATGGGTACATTCACAGGGGTTGCCATGGAGAGAGCTTGGACTCTCCTGGTAAGACCATTGTTCTTATCTTCTTGGCAATAAGGCTTGGACCCACATCTCCAATTCCCCATCCTTGGTCCTTGGCTGGTGATCTCCTGCTGATATCAGTGTGTTGTGACTTTCTTTCTTATAGGTTCCCAACCTTCCTTGTATCCCTGTTCCAGAAATGAAATTATTCTCATCCTTCCTTGGAGGGGTATAATTTGCCCAGCCAAAAATGCCTGGTGTTCTCAGTTCACCTCTTCCCAGGCAAGAGATATATATAAAGGTTGTGAGATGACTCCGTCATCTCTTTATTAAGCGGTAAGCAGACAAGAGGGGAATTCAATCCTTGCATGGTTCTGCTTGGGAGCATAGCTTGTTGAGAGAACAGGAATGGTGGAACACTGTTGTGCACCATCTCTGAGATATGGGGCAGCAATCTGACCAGTATCACTTTAGCCCAGTGCTTCTCAACCTTGGCAACTTGACGACGTGGGGACTTCAACTCTCAGAATTCCCCAGACAGCCATGCTAGCTGGGGAATTCTGGGAGTTGACGTTCCCACATCATCAAGTTGCCAAGGTTGAGAAACAATGCTTTAGCACATTGGCTTCTTTTGCTGCCCTGTCCTGTCACTGGTGACCATCAGAGGCGTTGCCATGGATACGAGGAGTGTGGCTCTCAATTTTTGCAGTGGTATATTATTCTGATTTTAGCTGGACAGCTATAGGGCAGGAAAGGCCCATCACGTTTTCTAGCTTAGTGACACATAGGATTGCTCAGCCTAAGAGAAAAGTGCATGAAAAGTGTAATGGCTACAAGTCCTAACTTGTGGAATAAAGAGGCCTTGTTTTGAAAGCTGACAGGAATTCATAACCTCTGACCTGAACTCTCTGCAACGCTTGTCCAATGCATTGGCTGTTATGATAAAGAAGCTCAAAGGATTTTTTTTTAATGGGAATTTCATTTAGATATGATCTTTCTGTCAATAGTGTGAACATTATTGTTCACACTGACTGAATTCACATCTTCATTAAGCCATGTGGTTTTCTCAGTTTTGGCTTAGTATAAAATGAGTTCATCCATCATGGTTTGTGACTTAGTACAATTTATGAACTCAGCCAACTGTGGCTTATTCAACAGTTAAGATAAATCATGACTAACTACAATGTGAATCTAATTGTTGTTCAGTCGTTAAGTCGTGTCCGACTCTTCGTGACCCCATGAACCATATTGCGCCAGGCCTTCCTATCTTTCACTGCCTCCCTGACTTTGCTCAATTTCATGCTCATTGCTTCAGTGATGCTATCTAGCCATCTCATCCTCTGCCGTCCTCTTCTCCTTTTGCCTTCCATCTTTCCCAGCATCAGGGTCTTTTCCAAAGAGTCCTCTCTTCGCATTAGGTGACCAAAGTATCTGAGCTTGAGCTTCATTATCAATCCTTCCAATGAGCAATCAGGGTTGATTTCCTTTAAGATTGACTGGTTTGACCTCCTAGCAGTCCAGGGGACTCTTAAGAGTCTTCTCCAGCACCACAGTTCAAAGACATCAATTCTTCGGCATTCAGCCTTCTTTATGGTCCAGCTCTCACAGCCATACATCACTACTGGAAAAATCTAATAACTGACATAAAATGTACAGTTACAGTGAGGTTTTTAAAAACAAATGTTATTTACCAGATCCTGAAGTTATTCAGACAAGGGAATGGCAGGCCAACAAATGCTGTCTTTTCACTCTTTTGGGGGGATTTGTTCTTTAAAAAATAAAATGTATTTAAGTTATTGGAGGCTTAAAATACCTATTTTGCTGCTTATTTAGAAAAGGGGAGATCATGTCTCCATAATTCCATGGATTCCTGCTAAATTTTGGAAGCCCATTTTTATGGGGCTCAAAGACCACAAGCACAAATCTATAGGGCCAGATATGGTCCAGGGAGGGCTACCCCCTGGCCTAGATCATAGAGCAGCCTTTGAGCAACTTGGATTTTGCCAGATAGTTTGAACTAAAGCTTAGCCCAAGGTAGCACAGGCAGCAGTCTGGAGTGATGGGAAATATAAATCAAACATCTAAAACCCTAGTCATCGGTTCCTGACCATAAATGATGCCAAGATGATAAGATGTGCACCATGATGTCATGGTCCAAGTTCTGCCTTTTTGGACTTGTATTGCAATATTGCATGCAAGTATGTAAGGGCAGAGTTGCACTGTGACATCACAATACACATTTCATCACTTGTCCCTATCCGTGACTGCTTATAGTGAAGGGAGTCAGTTTGGGAAGTCTGCCATGAAGAGAGTGTGGTTGTCTGCCAAGAGGAAAGATCAACAGATCTGGGTTCCAGACTGTGGCAAATACCTGCTTTGCTTGCATTAGATAGAGCATCTGCTTCTTTATGGCACAGCAGGAAGTGTGTGTGTGTGTGTGCATGTGTGTGTGTTGGAGAAAACTCCTGAGAATACCATGAACAGCTAAGAACCCACACACACACACAAAAAGAAAAAACAAGTCAACACAGAGTTCTCACTCGAGGCACAAATGACCAGGCTCAAATTGTCATACTTTGGATACACTATGTGAAGACTCAGCTCTCTTGACAAGTCCATAATGTTGGGAAAGGTGAAAGGGAAGAGAAAAAGAGGACCAGCCCCAAGGTAGATGGATTCAATTACAGCAGGGATGAATGACCATTGGAAGACCTGAAGGAATTTGGGACAGATCATCATGGGAAAAAATATACATACATATATATATATGTATATGTATGCATATGTATACACATACACACACACACACACACACACACAGACACATACCTCACTTCTCCCTGTGAATTTCAAAACTCTTCCTCTTTTAAAGCAGTCTTAAGCTGACCCAGATGCCACAAAATTAGCTTTCCTAAAACATACCTGCGGGAGACCACTGGGAAAACTCAGACAACATTACAGACTGAACCATCCGAACAATTCAGCCCTTGTACGCCCCAGCATTTTCTTTTCCTGACTTGGGAAAAAGATGGCTATTTTTCCAACAACAGTCTGTTAGTACGTTAGAAACAGCTATTTGAAAATAACAAGTCAATGTTTGCCTGTTTGAGATATAAGAAGGCAGGAGGAACTCTTACTAGAAATGCAAATAAATGCAGAATCATTTGCATTTTGTGATGTCATGAGAACACGGGTCTTTCACTGCACAGGAGTTCTATATATGTGAGTGTGTGGCACCCCACTGATTTGTACCACCAACTGTGAAAAAGCACAGCTTTTAAATTCTTTAGCACAGCTTGTAAATATAGTCCCTTCTAGACTCAACTGAGTGGGAGCTGACTGGATTAAGGCACTGTAGCCTGTACTGAATATTGTACTGTTTATAGTCTTGTTCCTACCAAGATGTCCCTAAATGAACCTGACGTTCAAACATCACCCAAATCAATCCAGCATCAGTCTTTGCCCCAATGATGCTATAACTTCCACTCGAAGAGCTGGTTGTCTTTATAATCACATTTAGGTTCTAGAGTGTGTTTTTAAGGGGCAAATAATTGAACATCAAAGTTCAAAAGCATCAATACTTTTCAATGTTTAGAAATTTAGAAACAATTTCAATGTTTATAAATAGGTTGATGCAATTATCACTCGGGTATAATGGGAGTGATTTTAAAACTATGCAGCTTCCCAATATATTTTTACTGATTTTTCTTTTCCCTTTTTCTTTTCCCTTTACATGATTATGCGCATCTACCTTTGGAACTGGACTTTGAAGAAGCAAGATAGGAAAAGTATTGATGCTTTTGAACTTTGATGTTGGAGAAAGCTCCTGAGAATGCCATGGACGGCCAAGAAAACAAACCAATGGATCATCAAACCAATCAACCCAGAGTTCTCACTGGAGGCACAAATGACCAGGCTCAAAGTATTCTACTTTGGACACATTATGGGAAGACTTAGCTCTCTAGAGAAGGCTCTAATGCTGGGAAAGCTGGAAGGAAAATGAAGAAGAGGATGACCAGATGCGAGGTGGATGGCCTCAGTTACAGTGGCAATGGGAGTGCCATTAGAACAGCTGAAGGACCAGATTAGGGACAGATCGCCATGGAGAAAAATCTATCTATGTGGTCACTAAGAGTTGACAGTGACTTGATAGCACATCATCAATCACTCAATCAATCTTTGGAACAATGACAAATAGTGGTGATGTCAATATCAATATCATGTTTAGGGTTTTGTATAGATTTCTACTTATTTCTGATGAACTTAGTTCTATTTAATTGATTAATTATTGAAATGATGCATTTTACCTTTTATGATAATTGTAAACTGAAATCTTATTCTTATCCATGATGTCTCTATCTTCTTTCTTTTCTTTTATGTAGCTATTTATTCTGTTCCTTTAACTGTTTTAATGAATAAATTAGAACAGCAGCAACACAAAAAAGTGTTAGTTGCCTTTATAATCCTACTGAATTTCTAGAGTTATTCTAGAATTACCAATCTATGCAGGGCAAAACATTTAAGAGGAAGACAGCCCTATATCAAGTAATTATAAAATGAAGGGCAGTTAAGCATCAGCAGTAAGAAGCAAGCCTCTAATTAAGCAAGATTTAGCCTGAACTGTATTTTGGAGAACTTGCTGTTTTATGCTGACGCTTGCATTTTTTTTATGGTTCATCGTGACTTATGGAATTAAGTCAGACGGTCAAATTGCAGAGACAGGGAAGAAGCTGGCCAAGGAATCAAGAGGTCTTGGGCTGGAAGACTGTGCTTGACAGAACAGTCTGTACACTTTCAGAATAAAGAGCCATCAGATACAAGGGGAGTAGCAATGTTAACCATTCAGAATGAGCATCCTTAGAGCATATTGAGTCATCTTTGCCCCCCAAAAGGACAACACCGCATAATGTATGCACCCATTTGACCTACAAGAAGGAATGGCAACAACAACAACAAAATAACAAAATTATTATTATTATTTAAAAATACACATCACAGTGAAGAAGGCAATGACCAGGTGACACAGTCACTTAAACCCAGGAAAGCCCAAATGCTGGGATGCCTTAAGGATGTTTTGCTTTCAGCCTACATCATTAAACAAAAGTAAATTTCTACTAATGGTTGTGAGCCAGGGTCTCAGTGACCACTGAAAACTAAAAGGCTCACATCTGATTGGTTGGGCTTGGCCATGTTTGGTTTCTTCTCTTTCTCTGTCTGCCCTATTCCTACCTCTACAGATGGTTGAGGTAGCAATTCAGCTCCTGTTATGGTCCATTAGTACTGAAGGAAGAATCCCAACTATGGACATTTGGATGACTTGGTGGGAGCAGATTGGACCTGGATTTGCTCTCTGCTTCTCTGCATTCATCCCTTTCTTCTCTATTTTCATCCTCTGTCTTCAACCGATCTGATTCTCCCTTTAATCTTGCTTTGACTCTCCTGATTCTTTCTCCCCAACTCCACCATTCTCTTGCTTTCACCTCCTATGTTTTATGCTTTACCAAATTGGCCCCTTTCAGATGTGTTGGGGGGCTGGAACTCCCAGAACTGCCTCTTAATATGTTCTATCTTCCTATTCTCCTGCTTTTTCCACTTTCCATCTCCTTCATTCTTTGTAAGAAGATTTGAAATCCAAGGGAGAAGGTGGAGAAGTGTCCAAAACAAATATTAATATAAATCTGGGGGGCAACGTCTCTGAAGTTCCCGCCCTGCATGCTCCCTCCACTAAAGCATTGGATGTGGACCCCCCACCCCAGACTCTTCCTAAAGTAGCCACTGAATTGCAATTTTTAATATGGGAGAAGGCAAAAGCATTGGGAGAAACCATGTTGAGCCATAAGGTTTGTGGAAACGGGAAGATGCATGAAGGTTAACACAATGTTTACTTTTCTCCCCAATTATATCGTGACCTACAAACAAAAAGGACTGCCTGGACAAAATTCTCTTTTGAAAGTCCTACTGTTATTGTTTTTTTATTTTGCCAGTTGTCCTAAATATGTGGCCTTGCAGCTGCTTTATTCTTTAATTTTGGGATAACCCAAAAACCTTAAAATAAAAAAAAGTGGATCTGTTCTATTGTCCGTTTATTTTTTATGGATACTCCATTTTCCCAATGGCTGAGTTGTATTCTCTGTTTTTTATATATGATATATATTTGCTTTTGATTTCTGGACTTGCACCTGGATGGAAGGAAGGAAGGAAAAGGTTGCCTTCAGTTTCTGTTGTCTAATAATCCTTAATATTCCATCTGAATCCTGCCTGGTCAGCACAATCTGGCCACATTTGTCTAAACGGGAAGCTGGCGTGCTGTCCTTGTGATTGGAAGTGCTGATCGGGTTTCCCAATGAGAAGTTTCTCTGGGTCCGTGGGTCATATTACTAATATGAAGAAGAGAGGCTGAAATTGCTCTCCAGATAATTTAAGTTGCAGTAATTAATCAAGCATCCAGGAGAAATTGCATTTATAATTTGTCTCGGGAAGCAGCTGGCGTGTAGCGAAAATTATGGATTTGGCTCACTTTGCTCCATCGTATTTCTCTGAATAGCAAAATAAGCAAAATAGAGTGACATTATTAATCAGGAAAGTCCACCTGCTTTGTGAGGGGGAACCAATATTTCAGCAGGATTCTTGCCACACTGAAAGGAAACAGTAATGCAGGTGGCAATCATGGCTACAGGGCTGAATAACTATACAATTGGTCCAGCCCACTCTGATGTTGCTTAAAATCGTAGAATTTCTAGGAAAGATGCTTTCCAGAGGGACCCATAAACTGGTTACTGACTTAACCCATTGGTGGGGGCAGTTGTACAATCCAGTGAACCATAAAATAATCACATGGTTAGGTTTACCCAGCAAACTACTGAAGTGTTCCTTAAGCCAGATTTGACTGCTGGTGAATTCATAGATATGACCATGTAGTTTTCTTGATAATAATTTAGAAACGCTAGCCATTAGCTTTTTCCAGATGTTTTATGATTCCTCAGCAGTCTACAGCCCTGATATTTCCTGGTATATTTCTATCCAAGTACTAATCAGATCTGAGCCTGTTTAATTTTTCAAGATCACTCAATTAAGTGAATGGACAACATATTAAGCAAACCATAGCCAAGGAAGTCAATGTTAACATTAACCAAGTTTAATTTATTACAAATTAGACCTACGTATCTGAGCTGCAAAAATCCAGACCACCTTTAGATGGCAACAGAGACGTCCTTGCCATCTAATGGCCATTTGCATTTTTTGCAAACCAGATATGGTATCCTTACCTTGAACAACCAGTGAGTTTTGGTGGGGTGCAGAGCAAAGCTGCAATTATATCCATAATTTTTATTTCCTAGGCTCCAGTATATGCAGCCTAAAGACATCCTCAGGTTTCAAGATCTGCAATTCCCCCAAGCTCTTCTCCAGTCATTTCTAAAATTATATGAACACCTAGATGGCAACACATTCAGGGATCCTCTTGTCTACAGAGGGGGTGGCCTGATGGTACCACCATCACTGAGCCTGGCACATGTACTCAAAATCTTACTTGCAGCTTTGCTCCCTAGCAGTTCCACAACACTTGGTTGAATGCAGCTTTGAACCAAGAACCTCCCACACAGGAAGACTAGCCATCCCCACAATGACAGGAACCCCCAGGCACCCTCTTTATTACCCCTGACCCTTTTCTTGAGGTCCATCCTCCAGCCATCTTCTTCAATCTGGTCTATCTTTTAGTGACATTTTTTCAGCAACAGCAAGTCAGGTTCTGGGAAACCACAGACTGCATTCAGTAGCATACATGTAGCTCATCCATTGAGCATCTGAAGATGTACAAGGGCTGTGGGTCCACCATCAGAGTCAATTTTACCCCACAGAAGGAGGGGAGTATTCCCACTGCGACACAGCAACTTTAGAGATGCTTAGCAGCCTCAAAGGCAAAACCTCATGCTCAGGAAAGCTAAATTTCCCAGAAGACTCCCACAGAAAAAGATGCAATGGCCTTCTCAAACGGCAGACACCCAAAAGCACTGTGCCTTGAGCTCAGTACAGTTGTCTCTTGTCTCTTCTGTTAATCAGATGCTTTGGAGCCAACTTCTCTCTTTGCCAAAGGTGAATTATGCATTAATGCTTAGGTTACCATAGGGCCAGTGGCGCAATGGATAACGCATCTGACTACGGCTCAGAAGATTGCAGGTTCAATTCCTGCCTGGCTCGTCTTTTCTTCCCTGAATAGCAGTGTTTGCATCTGGCAATGAATATCTGAATAGCAATACTTCTCCCTCATCCAAGCTCCTTTGCAGCGTGCCCCTTAAAGTTATCTTTTCTTTCATGGCCCTTTTGCTTCTCTTCTTTGGAAGGGAAGTAGATGTTGTTGCCTCAGCCAGAGCAGAACCACGACTCAGCTGTTGCAAATCCACAGTCAGAAGGTTTAACTCTTGTCTCATTCACCTCTTCTTTTAGACTAGTGAAGAGTGAGCCCCTTTGGGCATCATTTGAGCCCCAAAATAGAGGGTAAGAAAATGGCAGGATTGAGTCCTTCTTGTCCTACTGTTTCCTCAGGCTGGGTCAAGTGTCACTATTCCAGAAAGTTGCAAGGGAAATTGCAAATGATCCTAAATAGAGTCATTGTCACACTGGAATGGAAATTGTAAGAAATCTAATCCCATTTTACCCATTACTCCTTTTTTCCATGCCTTCCCTAGAATCAACTGGTTGGGTCTAGCTTTGAGACTTGCATTTGGAAAAGTTATAACTTTGGGTTCCTTAAGAAAGCAGGATCCCACCTATCTACTACAGACTATAGACATCAGGCTACATAATTAGACATCAGCAACTTGCAAATTATATAGATGAATTTCATTTCCTAAACCATATAGCAATGTGTGTTTAAGAAGAATCCTGTGTGTAACATTAACATGAGAGAAGAACCCTGACCTGTAATCCCTATTAGAGATCAGGGAATAGGGTCCAAGGACTATTTGGAACCCAAGTAACACTAGCCAACTTGCAACATATCATAGCTACATTCCATATGTACAGACTAATCTACTTTTGTTCACATTTATCTGAATTTTGTTTACAGTAAAAAAAAAGTATGATGTGAGAACCAGGCATTTGCTCATTTATATTCAGGTAGTCAGGAGGATATGTTTCAGAGAAAACAAAAGATAAAGGTGAGCAGCTGTGTCTAAAGTAATTTACTAAATGAAATATTAAATGAAAACTCATCCAAAGATACCATGACGGAGAAGTTTCTTATTCATATAAACAATTTGGCCCTCTCTTTGATTTATGCATAAAAACCTCTGGAATAGATAGGCCTGGAGACCACCATTCACACTGTTTCTAAGTACAGCTCCTAATTTAACTGCACAAGCACATCCTCTTTATTTTAGAGAAGGATCTGGACCTACAGTTCAACGTTCAGAAAGTGCTTCTGGTTGATTACAGCAAATCATGAGATGTCCATATTAGATACACGGACACAGGACATTAATTTCCAAAAACCCCCCAAAGAACAAAAAAACCCCTCATGAACAATGTTGTCGCTGTTATCCTAATTTAGATGCTAATTTAGCCTCAGGGATTTTTTTAGTTCACATTAATGGGATACCAGACTGGATCAGGGGACCTACAATATTTAATCCTTAGTTTAATATACCCTTGAATCTTATCAGGAATTTCAGCCATCTAAATCTAGCCTGTTTTGCAGAATTCTACATAGCACTAAAATGCTCTAATTCTGAAATAATCCTAATTTAAAGATATGTTCCAGTTAGGAAATAGGATGAACAGTACAGAAGGAAAAAATCAGCAATAGATAATAAAACTGAATTTTTCATTATAAAAATGGATGCAATTAATCAAATTATATTTTCTGCAAGGATTCTGCATTGACTGAATTTATTGGAGTATGACTTACTTGCAGGCATATTGTTTGTTTCCTTTTTCTTTCAAGACAATTTTAACTGTTTGGGGAGCAAATCTCTTTGGAGGTATTAGATTGGATGATCACTTCCGCCTTTCCTTCAGAGTTCGCTTTCTCTGGCAGAAATGAGAGGATCAATTCCCAGTGACGAGAGTCAGACAGACAATGGATTCCCTTGAACTGCAAAAACATCTGGTTCCATTAATTAGCCAACAATATGTTTACACTTATTGAGTAAAATGTTTCTCAGGAATAAAATGAAGTCTCTAATCCAGCCCTTAAATGCTCTTTCAGGAAAGCCAGCCAATTTCATTTTATTGCTGCAAACCTTCACATTTAACAGGGTGGGGACTCTGTGGATTATACTGACTGGTCCTCTGGAGGGATGATTTTATTTCATTTGCTGGGGTAACCACCCATTTTGGAAAGTTAGGCAGACTGAAAGTTGGCACAGCAGACATCCCCATCCAAGAGGCAGGCCAAGCAGTGGGGTCAACTAAGGAGTTAGGTCAATGGAGCTTAGTCACCTGCCATTCATAAGACAGGATGTCTATCTACATCAGTGTTGTCCAAACGTGGCCACTTTAAGATGAGTGGACATCTGGCTGGGGAATTCTGGGAGTTGAAGTCCACTCATCTTAAAGTGGCCAAGTTTGGACAACACTGATCTACATGGACGGCTTCCATGGAGAATTCACAGTACTATGCTTGAGTTCTGGTCTGGAGCAGCTGGTGGATCTGACAGCTCATCTGCTGGCCAACGAAACTGCTATCTCCCTGACACCTTCATGAAATGCCATCTTTTAGTGTGCCTATCATTTGCAGTGAGGTGCCTAGTAATCCGAGATGGTTCTTCTTCTATCATCAGGTCAAGTGATGTAACGTTCTCCAAGAATCTCAGTCAGAGGCTACTGTTGGGGAGTGCTAGGTCTAAATCGGGGCATCCAATTTTCTCAATCAAATAGTTCCAGGCCATTGGATGCTATTACGCCCACCTTCATTACTATTTGCCAGCTTCTGGAAAGTTGAAAGTATCTCTGCTGTCAGCCTTACTAGGCAGACCAGACAGGAAACATGACCAGACAGGCTAATTCTACTTTATTGTCAAGCTACATTAACAGAATCTAGCAAGTCTGAAAGTACAGTTCTTCCGCTGTCTCCTTTACAGCCCGAGAAACTAGGGAGGGTCTCTTCTGAGCCTCTTGTCCTGCCCACTAGCCAGCTGGCTATGCATTTCTTGTCTGATGGTTCCCTAGGCAATGTCTCTTGGCCCAGTCTCCCAAGGTCTTTCCCACATACCATTACATCCGCAGACTGGCTCTCTTGGGTCTTTCTGTAACAGAGAAGCATTCTAATTAATTAGGAATGGTAAAAAATTAGGATGCCTTTCTTTCCATACGGTTTCCTGTTCTGTCATATACTGTTAGTAATAGGAATTGGGCATGGTTGAAAACAAATGGATTCTTTCTTTCTTTCTTTCTTTCTTTCTTTCTTTCTTTCTTTCTTTCTTTCTTTCTTTCTTTCTTTCTTTCTTTCTTTCTTTCTCCCTTCCCTTCCCTTCCCTTCCCTTCCCTTCCCTTCCCTTCCCTTCCCTTCCCTTCCCTTCCCTTCCCTTCCCTTCCCTTCCCTTCCCTTCATAATGATATATGTAGGCAACAAAGTAATCTATGACCTCTGGACTCCAGATATGTTTGTTAACTTCAATAAATCTCACTATCTAAAATTATTATACTCTAAAAAAGAGTATTGTCTGGTTATTGATTGAAAAGATTAATAAAAAAGCACATATATTACTATATTTGTTAATTTTAAATAGTTGGATTACTGTATTTGAACATAACTGGTTTCCTTTGTAATGCAACCCATATCTGTGCATTTTACTTTATGCATTTAAATCATTTTTCTGAAAAGGGGACTGTAGTTTCACCTGTCTATCAAAGGGGTCCATGGCACAAAAAAGGTTAAGAGTCCTTGCTCTTTATGGCTTTGTTTTCCCCCTTCTTTTTCCTCAGATGAGAATGGATAGGATCAGCGCATGGGAATCAAATTTTATAAATAAGACACTTTATTCTACAGGCATCCATCCATACTAATCACACTCTTTCTTTTTGGACATTGCACAAAGCAATACACATAAAAAGAGTAAGATGTACTGAACAAGACGAAATAAAAGTGGGAGATAAGTAAGTGAGCATTCTAATGTATGCTTTACTATTTTTATTGCATTCAGCAAGCAACCTTCGACTCCATATTTATACAAATTTTTCCATAATTCCAGCCTATTCACATTGATGTATGCTTTGTCAGAATCAACATCTCTCTCTCTCTCTCTCTATTTAATTTCTATAGCCATCCATGTCAACCAAACAATTCTGGGTGTTGCTTACTATTACACAATAAGCTTTTCTCTCACATTTATATATCTTTCAATGGCCTTCTGAAAGGCAAAAATTAGGTCCGTGAATCCTTGCCTGGCATGGAACCACAACCCAATTCCCCAAGCTTGCAATATCCCCAATCTTATACCTTTAATCATTAGTTCAATTAATGTAAATTAGTATTTTTGTTATGTCTTGCCCTTTTCAGGCATGGCTTCTGCTTGTATACGAGCATGTCACGTGCACACATTTGGAAGTGGACAATCTTCAGGATTGGCTTCAGCTGGAGTTGACAATCCTACATCAACAAGGCAGACACTGGATATGCACAGGGCCTTTGTTGGGTGTGGGGTATGTAGATGTGAGTGTGGCCCGTGTGTATCAACATGCTGCCTTTTATATCTAGAAAATCTTTTCAAAAAGGTTCACAGGGAAACAATTCAAAATTACAACAAAACATTTTAAAAACAAAACCTAGAAAAGGACAAAGGTGAGCAGTAAAAGGCAACTATTAGTCAAAAGAACACCAAAACAAAATTATCTTAACTTCTGCCAAAAGTTCAGTTGCTTCCTGTCAAGACTACTCCAGCCACCCAAGATGGTAGGTCATCTTCCCCAGCTAAAAGGTTTGTATACTGTAGTATAAGGTAAGTGGGGCCTGAGACAAAGCATTCTAACTAAATGTAAAAATGTATTTTAACAGGGCTAGTACTGAGTTTTAGGGCATAGGGAGTGAAGTGCCATTCAGTACCCTTATAAGTGTACTTGTGGACAATGGAATGGACAATAGCTCAGGAGCAATTTTAAAAGAATGGAAGGAAGGAAGGAAGGAAGGAAGGAAGGAAGGAAGGAAGGAAGGAAGGAAGGAAGGAAGGAAGGAAGGAAGGAAGGAAGGAAGGAAGGATTTTTTTTGAACAACGTAAAGCAGGAATATTCTGCATTCACCATGTTGAGTACTCAAGCCAGACATAAGCTTTTGTACTGTAGTGTCCAAGAGTGTCTGTAGGGTATGGTAAAAAAATAAATAAATGTCAAGCTGGTGCCCAAAAATGTGCATAAAAAACCAAAGGTGGAACTTTGATTGGCTGCTGTGGCCACCACCTTGACTTTTTTAACCATACCCATGGATACCCCTGCTAGTGTCTATTGTTAAGTAGACCTAACAATAGCATAAAGAGTAACACTTTCTGCATCAGGAGATTTTTATTTCTTCACTGTAAATTGATCCTAATGAGTTCTTTTCTTGCTTTTATTTAACTTTATTGTGTCGCCAATAATATTGTCAGTGAAGAATCTCTTGCTTTGTACTCTAAATACTGGTGAAGTAAACTACATTAATGTACTATTGTATGCAACATGTGTTGTAACTTAACAGTTTCCTGAGAGAGCTGTAAAATATAATGAGAAAAAAATGTTTACTGAAATATAGGATGTCTTGTTTGTTTGTTTAGGCTGATTTCTGGCTTCATAGCATCTTATTTAGGTCACGGCCTCAGGCATGACTGAGCCACTAAAATACTTACTCTGAATTTTATAGACTAGACATTACAGCCACCAACTTGAATTTTATGGCAATGACGTTAGCAGGTTTTCAAATGTTGAAATTCAGTAATAATGTCTTCCACATTCCTCTTCAGAACTGAAAGTCCGATAATGTCAGCTATAGAGAGAAATAAAGAATTATACGAATATTTCATTAACTAGAACTGTGAAAGTTGGCGAGCGTGAACATTGGCCTTACAGAACTTCCCAAATATTTTAGAGATGGTGTTTTTCAGATGATACGCATGTTGACAAAATTATGTGATCGTAGCTCTGAGCCAATATGGAAGATGAGTTTGTGTCTGTTGTTTTTAATTCCTTAGATGCAAATGATGTAACAAAACATTAGTTCCCTATAAAAATATTCATACCCTAATCATAAATACTGTTCTGGAGATGTCTGTGGTCAGTAAGGAAATAACCTTTCTCTTTAGATTTTTTTGCAGAGTGTTGCTACTTGATGAAAGGCCGTTGGTGTATGAAATTTACTAGCTACTGCTAATTATTACACATGCCCCAGCTGCTAGGGTGGTAACTGAAAGTGTGTATGTATAAGCAGTACACACCCACAAATACACACACATGGGCACAGGCCAATGGAAAAATAAACTGGCAGTTTCGAATATAGCCAGTGAAGGAGACAGAAGTCTCAATCTTTGCAGCTGCGTGGCTAGGAGCCTTGCACTGATGCAAACGTTTATTAGTTGGAGGAAAGCAATGTTGTATCAGTTGTATCAGTTGTCTGCACAAAAGCCCCTGCCTCTGGCCTGGCCGTGGCAGCATGCAGAACCCTTGGATCTTGGCCTAGGTCCATATGCTGTGACAAGGTCCATTTTAAGATATACAGATCCAGGAAGGAAATAAAACTGGGGGGAGAGGGAACAGAACAATTCCTTTCCATGAACGTTTGAGGTTGTTTTTATAAATCATCTATGTTGGGCAGCTGGATTTGGGGAACACCGTTCTAATTTCCCACAATGCTCCTCACCTAGCATAACATAAGAGCACTGTGGGAAATGTCAACAGCGGGTCTCAACTCCAGTCATCTGGTGTTCATCAAAGGTTTAATATTGCCCACTAATGAAGGAGGATCAGATTAGAAGCCACACTGCCAAGCTGCCCCCAGACCTAAATTGGCCGTGACTTTGTTTGATTCCATTTCCTTTAATATTCTACTCATATTTTCTGGATGTGTGTGGTTCCTCCTCCTCTAGTAATCATCCCATTCTGACGCCATGCTGCATTTCATGAAAAACTAGAAGCCATATTGGGTAGAAATTAAGAAACGTCTTCCAAGAGACTATGATATCCTCTCCTTTATTTGTCTCCCCCTTCTGCCATGTTCCCTATTTCACTCATTCGTTATAACCTGGGGACATGCTAAGGGAAGGCGTCTGAATGAGGGGTATAAAAAGCATGTGACCTCTGATTTCAGCTGAAGTTGGCTAAGGACTAAGGAGGTAAAACATACGACGTAACACATCAATATAATATAACATGCTGCCACTTGGATATGCAGTGCAAGCTGAATATCAGGGAATATAACAAGGGGATTGGGGTCCATGCCTGAGGTATGGAACAAGTAGATTTTCTGTTACTGCTGAACTACAACTTTTAGCAGACCCAGAGGGGGGAGGAAGTGGTAAAGAATGTTGTAAGTTGTAGTTCTGCAACAGTCATAGGTCTGCTGTGCTTCCACTGCCAACCCTGGACTTATGAACAGTACATCACTTGACTTTCTCTCCTGGTAAATCAGACCTTAATCCCTCCACAATGTTTTAGCCCTATTGTTATTCTTGGGTTTGACATGTACACATTCTCCCATCCTTTGCAAAACAGAGAAAGGAAAAAGATTTGCTGTTGCTTCTCATCTCTGTCTTCCGAAAACCTCCCACGAATAAAAAAAGCGAGCCCAAAATTCTGCAAGAGAGTCCGTTGTTCATTAGCCAACCCAGACCCAAAATGGTGGCTCTTGCCAGCCCAGCTGGGTCCTTGCTGGCACAGTTGCTATGAAAGTTGCCAAGCAGCGGCCAAGTCAAGAATCTGCAAGCTTTGTAGGGGGAAGGATATAATCAATTCCATGTGCTTCTTTCTTTTTGTTTATCGCCTAGCAGAAAGTAATGTATTCAGAGATTCCAAATCATATTTTAGAAACATAACAAATAGTCCATTGTGCATCTGTGTGTTGGCCCAGGCCGGGAAATGTTCATTGTGTGCAATATTATAAAGGTCCCTTCTTGTTATTTCCAAATATTGTGACCGATTAATCTTCTTCACTGTCACACTGAGACCTACTCTATGCAATTCTGCTCTGGAAGACAAGTAGAGCAATGTTTTTTCCATGAATACTATAAACAAGGAGGGCATCTACTCTTCTGATTTTGCAGAGTAGAAGCCCACCATGTATGCTTCACTTGGTTTGCTCCTATTTGGAAAAACATATCAATGTCAATCATGATCTTTGTAATTTGTAAGGCTTAGACAGAGCCACCTCAGTGGAGCAGGAAAATACACTCCTTATGCATAACAAAGATACGGATCATCCCAGCTGTACTTGGAGGAAAAACTGGGGAGAAACTTCCTGATTTTCAGATTGAGATGGTTTTGTCATGTAAAGGTTAGGGTTAATTCCACTCCGTAAACATCTCGTGTGGTTTTATGTGCTGTTTATTGATGCTTAATAGCTGAATTTGGGTTTCATACAATTTGCCTAAATCCACTGACTTTTGCTCATATGGATTCTATCTCTTCCTACCTTCGTCCCCAGGAGATGAGACAGGATAAGGATGCTAAGCCACCTGAACAGAATTAATGCAGTATGATCCATGAATTCTGATTTATAAAAGACAGTCCACTGTTTGAAGAGCTTGTCTTCCTGAAGGATTGCCCAGCAGAAAGACATTTGAAGGCGTCATACCATTGGGAAGGTGAAATGGGAGCTTGTAAAATGCTCACCTATGTTCACCAGAGTGAACAATCATTTAAATCACAATCTGCAATGCATGGCTTGATACACTGTGTTTCCATTTAAATTATAGTAGCTGTTTCTCACTTTGTAACCATACAAAGATAGCCGTTCTTATTTTGCTTTAAGTTTTCTGCAGGTTTTTGTTTAGGTTTGCATTCTTTTGCTGTTGTATTTTATGTTTGTTTCTGTTTCTACATTACCCCAGTACATTCATGAGTTGTGAATGTGTGGGATAATGCAGTAAATTAATGATGGTGTACTCCAGGTACAAACTAAGTGACCCTCAGGTGTGACAAGTTGGCATCACCAAATCTAGTTCAGTATAGTTGTACAATTAGAAAGCATGCCACATTATCTGGTGACCCTATGATTTATCATGTTCCCTTGAATCCCTGAAAACAAAAACAAAAACGGAGTATCAGAACCAAATGAATCCTATCAAACTTTCTTGGTAGGTTATTTGAAGTCCCTGGATTGGCCAAGAGTGATAGAAATTCTGGAAGCCTCATTCATGAAATGCTTTACCTGGTCAACAAAATGACATTGGCTCCGGTCACCCAGTACAGGGATCATGGGTTTCAAAATGATGGAATGTCTTGCAGAACCTGACATTGCTTTTCCCAGGGTAACTGTATCCTATTGGCACAGTTTTGTTCCATAGCAAAGCAAGAAAACACTCTGGAAATTTTGGCTACTTTTTCTAGTTTTATGCCAGAGTTCTTAGTTGCTTATGTCAAAGACATCTCATTAGCACCTATAATCTAACACATAAGCAATTGCAAATAAAGAGATGTTATTTTGCCCTGCTCCGGCTGTATAGCCAAGCATAGCAGTGCACCCAAGCTTCATTGTTTTTGCCAAAATATATTAAATTTCTTCCAATGTTGTTGAAAAAAAAAAATAGCTGGAGTTTCTCAGACTCTTCCCATTAATATTGAACTGGTCTGCATCTGCCCAGTGCCGCTTTTCCTGCCAGCAGCAAGGACTATGTAAAATATCCGCTTATGATGCTGAAATCCTTGGGATGGAAATCAAAGAATGAGGTCACTCTCCTTTTTGCAAAACAGCAGACCTGCTGTCCTCCCTGTCCCTGGTCATCCTATAAACTGTTTTGCTCTCTAGTTGCTGTAATTGAGGTCTTTCAGATTCAAATACTATTTTCAGCAGGGGAGAAAATGTCACCTTGAATATTTGGAGCGCTAACTATCATTTAAGTGTTTGTTCATCTGAGATGTTTTACCCATTACACCAGCATGTTTGGCCTGCTCCATCTTTGGATTCATTCTGGGAAAGCAGTGAAAGGAAGAATCCAAATAGCCTGTGGGTACATGTAGTCCTTGCTTAGCGACCACAAATGGGACTGGCAACTTGGTCATTAAGCAAAGTGGTCACTAAGTGAAACCAAGGATTATGATCTTACTTCAGCTTTCCTTTGCTTTACAGACCTGTGAAGGTCCTAAATGCGAGGATTGGTTGTAAAGCTACTTTTTCATCACTGTTATAACTGCAAATGGTAGTTAAATGAGGCAGTTGCTAAACAAGGACTACATGCAATCACAATTATTCAGCCACCCTTCCTCAGTCTCAGGTCTTCCAGTGGTGTACCCATCGTCACTGTACTTGAGTCCATCCACCAGCCAAGTATTTTGTTAACCTCAAATTTATATGATGTGCCCTCCAACAAATGCTTAAGCCATAACTTGGCTTATCTGCTGTGTTTTTTTCTTCACTGAGAAAAGTTGGTTAAGCAATTCACTTTCAGGAATCTTTAAATGTCTAGATATCCCCAAATGCTTCACGCTACCTAGAAGATGCTTCTTTCATTAGGTATGAACCAGTGAATTCATCATTTCCTCAACTTGCTAACTTTCTCCATAGCTTTGCAAGTCCTCAGCTTCTCTTCCATCCTCTAGGAGTTATTTTGCCATGCTGGGGAGCAAAACTTTGCTCTAGGATATTAAATTCCTTTCTTCCATCACCTCCACTTTTCAAATACCACAACTTGGGTTCAAAGGCTATGCACTCTCTTTCCCCATCCTACCTAGCTAGATTGCCTTAATTGCAAAGGAACTGTGATTTCTTTATTGCAGACAAACATGGATTGTAAGGGGGTGTGTATGGCTATATTTTTATTTTCTTGTTGTTTAGCACTTGCTTTGCAAACAACTAGCTGCGCAGGCCACATTCTTGTCTTGCTCACTTTGCACTAGAGCTATCAGCAGGAGGAACTGGAATAAACTGATTGGACTAGTCAATTTTGAACCAATTGGGATCTAAGTTTTGATGGCCAAAACAAGTGAAATATTGTGTCTCCTTTTTACTCTGCTTCAAACAGAGTTGGACACAGCTCAGAGGCATTTCTGCCACTGACCGATAAAAAGGGCACAAGTAAGGGATATTGGATAGTGACAGAACTTGGAATTTGTCTACAAAAAGTCTTGACTTTACTTCTCAGCATGTCCATGGAAGGCTGAGAAAGATTCCTGCCCAAACCCACAGAGTATTCCTGTTGGGCTAAGCCAGATAAGCAAATAGTTTTACATGACTGAAGACATTTTCTTAAGTATCTAACCAGGAATGATAGAGATCCACACAAAGCAAGTAGGTATGACCTCAGAGTAGTCTCATCTCCAGTCCGCATGCTGGCGTGAGATGAGCCCACTGTTGATCATAAGGTTGTACCAGGGACTTGTTACTGAGAGTAACTTTGATTTATTCCTGTGACAATGGCAGTATATCAATGAATAAAGAAATGCCAAGTTTAAGGCTAGAAATGCAATTTCAGAAATAGAAACAAATATGGCCTCTGATCTCCCTGGAGGGGGATATTGGCTTGCCCCACCTTGCACTCCTGGGATCCCCTCCAGCAGCATACCAGCAGAATTAGGTAAAAGAGCCCAAGTACAGAATTGGCAGCATGCCAACATTATGCATTTGGACAACAGAGATCTGCCACCACAGCACAGAAACCCAGGAAAATGCTAGAAATCTATTTTATTTTGTGAAAGAGAGGTGATGGGTATTCAGGCACAGATCTGAGAAGTAAGAAGACACTCCATGACTGTGGAGTTTAGCAAGGACTCACTGGTTGACAATGCCCTGTGCTCGCTATTGGACTGAAAAGGCAAACACTGGTTGGTGGTTGGTTCAGGATGAGTTCTAGATTCTCAGATATAGAAACATGCCTAGGCTGAAAGCCTCCTGATGTGCAGATAGATCTGAAAATAGTCAAAACATCCTGGATTAGCTTTGGGTATGTTTTAAACTGGATTCTGAAAGGTTGGAAGATGGAAAGGCTGGTCATCTGAAAGAGACCATGGCAGGAAGCATGATAATGTAAGCAAACAGTCTTTTATGTAGAAAAAGATAAGGTCCTGCTGGGTCAGCATAAGTAAATTAGCTTGTCCTACCCCCTTAAACATGGCCTTTTTTTCTTGGACAGAGATGTCCTGTTTCAGGTCAAAATTTAGAGCCACACAACAGATTAAGTGGCTTTATGTATTTGTTTTCCACATTTCTACTTTGCTGCAATCCAGAGACTCTCACCAGCTTACACAGAGTATAAAAAAACAAAGAAAACATCCACAGTATTACAGTTATAAAAACAGTAAAACAATACTATCCAAACAGAAAAGTACAATCAGTAAAAATAGAAAATGATGAAGATGGCTTCATAAAACCAGGAGAAAGATCTCTGGAACAACTCCATCTTCAAAAGCTTCCAGAATCTCCACAAGGAGGGATTGCAACCAGCAGGTTGTTTCACAGCACTGGGGCTGCCACTGAAACTCAGCACCTCTGCACTTCATTATCTCTCTCCATTCCCCCCCCCCCCCCGATCGCCTGAAATTATGGGTTCAGTAATAGTCTCTCTGATTGGTCTAATTGGTGGAACTGGTACAGGTTGAACTCGGTAGTCCTGCAGTTCTATTATAACATGTTATTTTGAAATGTTTTCTATTACATGTGATGCCTGGATGAGAAAAGGCTTCACACGTAATCAGTGTCCTGTTCTGGGATCAGAAAACCCAAGGAGAAAAGGCAACTAGAAGCCAGAGGGGAAAACAATATTTTATTGACCCATTATTTTTCAAAACAGTACATTTTTAGTGGTGGGTATCCTAGCTGTTGAGTGTTCTTTGGTGGTGAGATGATGTTTGAGGGAAATGGATCCATATGTGCATTACTCCTGGTAAAGAATAATCACTGTTTTATCCAATAATCTATTGCAAGTCCACATCTATCCATATTGTATTATCGACAAAGGAGCTAAATAGTTGTTTACAAACCTCTGATCATCTTTGTACTCATGGCTATGCACTGAGACAATAGCACAGAACTAGAACTCTGCTTTGGCTCCATCCAAGAGATAGAAAAGTACGCTGAACAAAACAGTTGCTTTTCAACGGTGATGAAAATAAAAAGGAAAGGAAACAGTTTTAGCACAGCTACTTGAGAAAGCTGCATTTCTGGAGGATATCAAGGTCTCTTCAGCTCAGACAATCCCAGGCCATTTCCAGCTGTTGAGACTCATACGCTTCATAAACATTTTAAAAAGAATGACATGGGAAAACAAAGGCTCTTTCCCCTCTGCTAGGTTCAAGGGCTATTCACCTATCGTTGAGTCAGCAATATAACATTTGCTGTCCACAATGCCAAATTCTAACCAGCTTCTATTGCATCTGCTCCAAGTCTCTACCAAGCAGTATTGTCCTGATTGGGGAAAGAGCCAGACATGATAGGCAGGGCTATTTCCATCTGATTCTCCAACCCTTCTCCAGGTTGGGATGCGTTTCTTATGGGTGGGAATGGGAGCCAGATTTGGGAGAAATGCCTTCTCTTCCTGCAATAGACGACAAAAAGAACAAAAGCAAAGTGGAATTGGCCGTCTCTCCCTTGAAAATCTCGCCAGAGAGAAAGCTTCCTGCCCTGAATTGATGGCTCAGAGTTTCGGTTTCCTAGATTTTACTCTCTCTGTACCCTATCTAGATTAAGAGATTTGAGTTTTATTGATCTGCTCTTTCATGTCTGAACCTTGGAAGTGTTTTCTCTCGCTTCACTATAAGCATTCGTTTTCATCTGTTTTCCATCTCAACTTGGTAGGAAACTGTACTGGTAATTCTCAGCAGCCAGTCATAGAAGGCTCTGAGGATCGCAAGAGGAGAGCTTGGGGGCCTCCTGCAGCACCAGGCCTGCACGTTGCCCCTCTCAGATGAAATGCAGAGTATGGGATTCCTTGTAAACGGTGGTCAGAAGTGGGATGCCTTTCACACTGTCCCAGACTGTGTAGGTGCTATTGTCTGAATAACTTGTATTTGCAAAATGCCAAAGGAAACTGCTGAGTGGTGTTCAGCCTGGCAGCGAGCCTGAATGCTTGAAGGCCCTGGATCAAAGGATAAGAACTAAGCAATTCCACTGTCCAGCTGCAAACGCTACCCTCTGGGCCTGAAATTGTGACGATGCACACCTGTATCTTGATCCAAAATGGTACCCTTTTCCTGCTTAAAACAGAGCATTTGCAAAGGCAACATAGCTGGAGAGGAGTGAATCTTCCTTCATGAAATGTCTGTCCTGTCCCTACCAGCCATATCCTCAGGTAGGCTCACTTTTGGGGTCCGGGAGCTGCATTTAATATTTGGGTGGGAGGAGGACCTCAGTGAGCAGAGCAGCATTACAAAGTGGGCCAAGCTACCACTCAGGACTTTTTGTTCTTGTTTTAATGTCACTAAGCTTATTTTAGGACTTACGCTACAGTTTTCATGTCTCTCCTTGCCTCAGTAGGGCAAGCGACCATATTGCCCATTTTTTGGCAATAACTCCTTTCCCCTAGGCCTGAAGGTAATCGTAGCACCCTTTTATTATTCTAAGACACCTTGCACACAACTCCTTTTATACGTTTTTAAATCTTTGGTGGAAATTTGGAGGGGGGGCTAAGGAAGTTATTTGTTAACTAAACACAACTGTTCTTTTTACTCTGAACTCTACTTCAACTCCTGATGATAGTATCCTTAAGTTTTCTTGGCAGAGTCACAGAAGTGGTTTACTACTGTTTTCTTCCAGGATGTCCCGGTCTAGCCAACAGCCATGGAATACTTAAGTCCTTCTCTCTTCCTAGGGAGCAGATTTCTCCCAGAAGTCCTTATGATTCCAATCCTGCTGTGCTTTCACAAATCTTTAAAGACTTGGCTCTTCTGACAGGCGTTGGGGCAAGATGGGTTAGGATCTACTCCCCAACATTAGGTTGCTTGCTTGTCTTGACTGTTGCTGGGGTTTTGCCTTGTTCTTCCCCAAGGTGCTGTTGATTGCTATGGTTTATTGTGGTTGCTATTATTATGGGGTGAATCTTGTGTTTTGTTTCTTTTTTAATCTTAATGTGTAAGCCGCATAGAGTCGCCTTTGTGGCTGTGGTGGCATACACGTTAATTAAATAAATAAAAAATAAATCCAAATACTATGGTGCCAATGCCAAAAAATGCATTTTACCATCATAGAATAGCTCAGAAATTGGACATTAGCTCCATACCCTGAATATACAAAGCCTCAATAGAGAAACCACTGCTACAGCAGCAGAAAAATCTTGGCTTTTAGCTGGCTGGCCCATTTCCCCAGAATTGGAGCCCTGGTACAGTATTGAAATTACCATGCTGTGACTTTTATTAAATGCCTGCTCCATGACATTTCAGCTTCAGTACAGAGACTCAGTTAAAAAGCCAAGCAGATGTCATGTTGTTTGACAGATACATGATCGTGAAGAGCAGAATTTATATTTTAATTTTTTTAAAAAAAGAATCCTATTTATTTGTTGTAGCTTCCTTGAATTTGCCTTGCCATCTCTTGGTGCCTTATGAATATTTATGAAGATGTTTTCACTTGACAGATCAGCAGGATCAAGCAAGCTTTAGCAGACTCCAGAAACAGGTGATCCTAATAAAAAGGCCACAACATTGAAGCATTCCCCCATCTGGTGTCCTTCAAATGCTCTGGACTACATTTCCCAGAATTCCCAGTGGCCAGACTAACATATTTGGAAGACATGTAGTTGTGGAAGCTGATATAATCAGTTCTGTTATCCTGAGACCCAAAACGCACAAACTTTCCGTTCCAATCAATGATGTATCTCTTTGCCTGCAGGGGTCGGTTAAATGTGTGCTGCATGGACTCCTGCTTTACTATTAATATGGTAATTGTTCTGCTGAAGGCTCTGGTCCATCTGCCACCTGCTGCAAGCATTTCCTTAGCATGTATTCTCCTTCTTGATTTAAAACCAAGACCTCATGCAGGCACCCTGAGTGTGTCAGGACACTGCATATACCTACTAATTGGTGGGATGTGGATAACTGTACGGATGACTCACAAGGCAGTCTCTCAGTTAGAGATCCCAGCCTGCACAGCACAGCATGGATATGCTCAATGTAAAACTGAGCTTTGGTTGTACTTATGGCATGCTAAAATGTGCCCAAAGTGGCCAGTACTGCCCTCCCCATTAGCAGGGAATGTTGCATGTGGTAGAGGTATGACTAAGACTACTCATTGAGTCTACACCTTCTCTTTTTAATTAAAAAAAGTGTAATGTGAAAGCTTCACTTGACCCAAGCTGTGGTGGGCAATGGAAGTCAGTATCACTGGGACCATCTGGAAATGATCACGACATATGGAGGGCAGTCATTTGGAACGTAAAAGAAGTAAATGGTAAAGAACATGACTTAACAAAGACAATGAATGAAAGAAAAACAGCTCTGTTGTGTGTGTCTGTACTTGTAAAGAATGTAGTCAAAGGCAGCAAGGAACCATTTAGATTAAAAGTGGCAGAGGAGATACAGAATAATTTGTTGGAAATAAAAGAATAATTCCTTTGGAAGTGGATACAAAAGATAGATGGAATACAATTCAGAATAAAAGTAATGTGGGGTGAAGGTGAAAGGAAGGAAAGCTAGACGGAGTATTTTAGAGATCTGAACTGGAATAGTAGTTGTCTGTTGAAGAGGCGAACTGAAATGAACACAGTAAGTGTTAATGTTCAAGAAAAAAAATGACTCAAAACGAGGTCATCGATGCTGTGAAAATGTTGAAAAATGTCAAGGCTTCAGGATAAATGATGTAGCTGGAGATATGTTAAAATGTGGATATGGTTTGTTGATAAAGGCCTTAAAGACGTGGTTTTGTCACTGGGCCTGGGGATCTGGATATGTGGCAGAGCCCATGCAACAGTTGTGCGGAATTGTTGGTGTTGTTGTTTTTTTACCTTTGCTGTGGATTGCACAAGTTTTGTCCTTATTGTTTTAATTATCATTAGCTGCCCAGAGTCATGGATTTGAAATGGGCAGCCATATAAATCGAGAAAATGAGTGGGGGTATGACTTGTTTAATGAGAGCATGAAGACTGCATCTTGACCTGACTATTGGAAAAATGCTGTTATTCTTCCCCTATACGAAGGGAAAGGCAGCGAGGATGAATGCAAAAACTAGGGGAAGTTTGGTTTGCTAGGCATGCCTAGAAAAGCGCTTGGCATAATTCTGGTTGAAAGAGTGCAGGTGATAATACGAAAGAAAAGTTGGGAATTGGGGTACAGTTACATGCTGGGTGGGGAGTGTGCAGACCTGATGTTTGCTCTTCTGAGAGCGAACTGACGGTTATTGAGAAAGGTATGGATGTGAGAAAGAAAATTCATTTTGTGTTTGTTGATTTAGTTCACAGACAAAGCGAAAACACTTGAATTATGGAAATGTGACTGCTGAATGTGATCAGAACAGTGTATGATGGAAGTAAAGCACGAATGAGAATAAATAGAACGCTTAACAAATGGTATAGCCGCACGGAGCAGGGAGTAAGTCAAGGCTATGAAATGTCCCCATGTTGCTTGATCAGTAATGTCTATGCTTATAAATTCTTCAACATGCTCCAACAATTTCAAAACGCTTCAATGTTTTTATAGATGACAAGGGGACAGAAGGGAGACTCATCCAATGAGACAAATGGGACAGATCTCAGGGCACCAACCCCATAAGGTTCAAAAGGATCTTGATAGACCTGAACATTGGGCCCTATCCAGTGAAATGCTGTTCAGTGTAAGGTTCTGCATCTAGGACCCTTAGGTAGGAAAAACCAGATGCGCAGACCCAAGATAGGTGGTACCTCACTCAGCAGTACTGTGGCTGGGAAAGGCACCAGCAAGTTCCATTGTCGCCCTCACCTACTTGCCAATCCTCTACATCAATGTTTCTCAGCCCACTGGCTGGGGAATTCTGGGAGTTGAAAGCTACACATCTTTAAAGGGCCAAGGTTGAGAAACACTGCTCTACATGAAAGGGGGAGGGAATTCGGCCAGCAGAAATCTGCCTTTTTACCATCATCCACACCCAGAAAAATAACTGAAATGCCCCTCCCGATTTCTGCCACCTGTGCATGAAGCTGATAAACTGGGAAAGAGGGGTTGAAAATTCACAGTATGATCTAAGCATCTTATGATAGTGATTTACCAGGCAGGTTAAAAAAAAACAAACCCACAAACCCCCAAAGGCTGTTCTTTGTAAATAAGAATGGTCGTATAGAAAAGTGCATTTTGAAATGTATGCCTTTCATTTCGGGACAGCTTCCCCCACCCCTTTTTCTCGGCAGACTAAACCAAAGGGCTAATTAGAATGAGCTTGTGAGGTTTGCATGCATCTAAAAGTGAAAATTATTTTGGAGACCACATTCAGACATACTGTCAGCTTTCGAAGACAGACATGAAATTGACTTCAACATAATCACATAGGCCATGATCCCATAACTAACATTCCAAAAGTGGAAAATTTCTTCACCGTATTACTCATTTGGTGTATTCCTTAAAAGGCTCAGAGAAACTCAAGAGACATCCTTCTTCATATCTGCACCTTCTTAGATTCAAGACTTGGATTTGTACCTAGGGGTAAAACAGCCCAATCATATACAAATGAATTTAGGAGGAAGCATCTCTTAGTTCACGGAGGGCTAACCTCGTGATCCCCTAGCTGTAGCATGAACTTGCCCCAAAACCCATTTCTTCATGCCATGTCCTCATGATGTTGCCTTTGTCTTATCCTCAGCCCACAGCTGAGGCAGCTAAAAGCTGTCATTGTGTATTATTTATTTTATTTATTTAACAAACGCAGATGCTTCCAAATTGTAATGAATTCCCAGCAGCTAACAACAAAATAAATCAAATCAAAATACTATAGTATCAACAGATCAAAATTAACAGCCTACAATAAAACCAAACATGCTGTTAATAAATAAATAAGAAAATGTACCAATAACACTCTGCTCCAGATGCTGCCCCATCATCCCCCAAAGGCCCTCCAGAAGAGTACGTCTCCACTACCTTCTAAAAGGCCAGCATTTAGGCTACCAGCCAAATTCTGGAGGGAGGCTGCTCCAAAGGATGGGAGCCATGATGGAAAAACAGCATTTTCTGGCGCCTGTCCCTTTATGTCATGAAAATAGAGTCATTAGGTATTCCAGTTTTAAAATAGTGGTTTCCCTTTTCTCCTGAAAAAGAAATTGGTCATGGATACAATCCAGCATGTTTCATCAACAGTATGGTCGCTGATGATGGCTGGGCTTGGGGTCTGCTCAGCTGCTATTGTCCCCTTTAGGCTGCTGTGGCCATGCCATTTCCTTTCTAGTTACTTCCATCTTCCCTCCATGACCATGTTGGCTACAGGAAGAACCAGATATATGGCTTCTGCAGAAACATCTTCCTGAATAATATCTGACTTACACTTTTTGAAGTATATCTCAGGTTGTCAGCCCCACTAGGTAGACCAGACCAGACAATCAACTCCACAGGAAAACTATAACTCTACTTTACTGAGATATAATATCAGAATCTTGCAAGCCTGATTGTGCTTTTTGTCCCTTCCAGCTTATATCTCAGTGAATCAGGAATCTGTTTGCCTGAGTCCCTTCCAAATACTATCTTGCTTTCTAAAACTTAAAGAATAGTTTAGTCCTCTTTGCTTATGTAATGGTTCTTGCATATTTGTCTCAAGGTCATCTCCCTTACTCTCTACACAGGTCTTATGTAGTGCCCTTATAACCTGTGTTCAATGCCCTTTTGAAAGAGCACTAGAGTCATTTTTTAAACATGGGTTTTAACACTCTCCTGTTTAAACTAACATGTTTAAAAGGCAGGATTAATACACTCTTGATAGAGTGCTAATCCTATGCTTCACAGAATATAGATATAAATGGGGCTTCTTCTGGACAGGACTCAGAAGAATGACCATTGATTTTCCCCTGTGAGGTAATGCAGTTCTCTCATTCTGAACATGGATTTCTGGCATGCAAAGAGAATTGCTATAACTAGCTGGCAAGCTTGGCCCTTCCTGGAAGGACCCTTATCACTACCTAGACTAAACTGAATTAGAATTGTAGCCTCCTGTCAGTATTCTGTTTGTTAGTCATTTAACGGAGGCAGCAGAAGTAGGCTGGCACAGTGAGATATGATGCCACAATGGCTGGAATGCAGAAAGTAGCATTCATAACTTTGCCACCCCCTATTCTTAAAAGCAGGAAATGTTTTGACCAGCCTGTATCAATGTAAACTTGACTCTGGATATTGTGGAGAAAATTCAACCTGCCCCAGTCTTGTAGCCTGCAAAAGTAAAGTGAGATCCAAGAGCAGTTACTGGACTGGTCAACTCTGAATCTGTCTTCAGAGTGTGGAGTTGAGCTGAACTCCCGATTGTCTTGGCAGGACTAGCTCAGCAGCGTATAATTCCTTTAGCACATGAGAGACCTATAATAATGCCAAACGCAATTTTAGTCTTGCATCCCCCCAAGTGATCTAACGGGCACAGAGTTTCATATCTCATTGGCTGGCTGCTCACGTGAGGTCAAAAAGCCTACCTCAACACTCAGCCTACTCAGGGTTCTCCATGCATGGAACTGAACTTGCAACACTGTGGATTATCTGTAGCAACTGCAGTAGCAGCAGAAGGTCATCCTATTAGTGAAGTGAATGAGAACACCACAGAGGACTTCACAGTTCCCTGATTTGATTTGCTGCTTCGAACCAGATCTCCACTCTGGTTTGCAAAACAGCTTTCACCAAAGCTATATTGAATCAAGGCCCTCTGTTCAAGTTTTGTATAGCCGTACCATGAGGTATTCTTAATAAATAAGTGTCTTATTTAACAAACTATCCTGAAGCAGGAGTGTGAGGGAAGCAGACGAAAATTCCCATAAACAGAAATTTGGCTAGGAATAAAGTGGAAAGTTTTAGCAATGGAAAAACAAATAAATTTCAGAACAATGAGTTTGGAAGTTATCATGTTATATAATTAATCCTTTCACCCTTGTGAAAAGGAAAGGCCAGATCCTCATTATGACTGATTGATTGATTGATTGATTGATTATGTGCCATCAAGTAGTTTTTGACCCCTAGTGACCACATAGATAGGTTTTCTCCATGATCCTCATTATGGCCCTTCAAATAATATGTAGACATGTCTGTATATGGGTGAAAGGGTCAGAGAAAGAGAAAGAAGGAGGCTGGGAAGGATATTTTGGAAGCAGAGCAATGCTGTAACTTCAATCATTTACACAAATTATGTGTGCTTTGAGACCGCTGTTCTTAATACACGGAAAATGAATTAGAGAAGAATTCATCTGCATCACAAACATGTTAATTTTGCCCTGCAAAATTAATTTGCAGGGCAAAACTCAGCTAACAGGTCTTCTCAAAATGAAGAGTCATGGAAGAGGTTTCTGCTTTCCTCCTTTTCATTTAACAAAGTTGTGTAATAGTTCAGATTTGATTCTGAAAAAGTGCTTCAGAGTGTGAGCTCAGCATCTCTCTTTGACTCATTAAAGCAGCTGCATTTACAGGACTGTGGAACTGCCGCAGAATCCTTGCAAAAGATGTAGGTGTTTTAATGAAGCAGAGAGAGGTGCTGTGTTTGCACACTTGCACACACCAAACACCTTTTCAGAATCAAATTCTAAGTATCACACAGCCCTAAGCCACATCATTGGATCTTTCCAAGTGGCCATGCCTGAAAAGTGCCTGAAGAAGTGCAAACCAAAATCATATCAGAGCAAACGTTGCAACAATGCCTTTGGGGCTTTGATTTTCATCAGAATAAGAAGTGATAGGCAAAATAATTTGAAGGCATGGGATAAGAAGAAAAAAGATCTAACTAAATCTCATTTTTAATATCAGCATTCACTGTACCTTTCCACACTTTTCAGTCTTTGCAAGCCATCCTGGCTTCCGCCATGTCCATACAGGTAGTCCTCACTTAATGACCATGCATTTAACAACAGTTTGAAGTTATGACGGCTTTGGAAAAAGCGCTTTACGACCTGGGCTTGCACTTACGTCCATCACAAACTGTTGCATCCCCCCCATGGTCACATGATCATGATTTGCAATCTTTTTTACAATGGTCATAAAGTGAATCATCATGGTTGTTAAGCAAATCACATGGTTGTTAAGCAAATTCCAGCCAAAAACATCCATTGGGGAAGCTGGATTCACTTAGCAACCATGTGATTTGCTTAATGACCACAGTGATTCACTTTATGGCCATCATAAAAATAGTCGTAAAATCAGGTCTGGTCACATGGTGACTCGCTTAACAACTGACCTGCTTAACAACCAATTTTCCAGTCCCTATTGTGGTCATTAAGTGAGGACTACCTGTACATTGCTTCATACATTGTTGCTTTATATAGTCATAAAATTTGGTAGCAAAACGGTGGTTTTCAGTGGCGCTGTAATAGCTACATGTGTATCATCAGTAAAGGACACAAATGAGCATTTGCATCACAACATCTGATGCAGGAATTATATACAGTATATTGTATCATTTGTCCCCTGGACACCCCCACCTGCAGTTGAATATGTACTTTCTCAGTACTAGCATGTCAGGAGAAAAGAAAAAATGTCTTTCTTTCCTGCCATTGTTGGACAAGCAACATGTCAAAATGCAAGAAAGCTGAGTTTAGAGGCAATTTATGCAAATTTCTGTGTTCCAGTTCTGGTGTGTCCCTCAACCTTTGTTTTCTTAAAGAACACACCAACTGGGCTGTTCCCACATCAACACATATGGGAGAAAAATAGAACATTCTGGTAAACATCAGAATATTCTATGTCTGAATGCAGAGTTTTGTACCAACTAGTCAGAGGCTGATGGATCAATGGCTTTGACTATAGAGGCAATTGCAGGTTCACAAGGAAAGGAGAAAAGAGATGGGGGCCTCCAACCTAGGAGCCAAGAATGTTTGACCTAAACTTGGATTTGTTTGTAATAAGTAAAATTTATCTCAAATTGTATGTATGTGGGGATGGTGGGGAGAGAAATGCTTGGTTTATTCTGAACCAGTCTGAGGTTTACTTGGGGAGGAGAGGATCCATCACTGTATGTTCTGCAGAGGGTATAAAATGTTGGTCAGGCAAACTTAAAATGAAGGTGGGGGGGGGGGGGAGAGAGAGAGAGAGAGAGAGAGAGAGAGAGAGAGCGAGCGAGCGAGCGAGAGCAGGTTGGGTCTTCAATGAACAGCTGAGGTTAACTGCATACAATCTTTGTGCACATTTTTACTAGGACATCTGTTTTCTCTCTGCAGCCCAGTTGATGCTAAGACTTGCTAGTTGTCCCTACTCTGAGAAATGGGGGGTGATATTTCTGCCGTAGGCTGCGATACGTCCAGATGGTTGGAAGCTGAGAGGACTTCCTCTGACTGCAAGGAGCAGCTATTAACAGCTGTATAGTAACTGCTGTTTTGACTCACAGAAAATTGTCTGTGGAATAAGGAAAATTGCTGAGCAAGTGGGGACCAAAAATTCACTTGAGTGAATGCGCTTCCATCCTGCACCTGGACAAACTCTCCACCCAGTCACAAGATTGTAGAACCTTTTTCAGTTCTACTGAGGCTGCCCAGTTTGTTACGTGACTGGATTGCTAATTTTAGGCACCTTCGCACCACCAGCATTTCCACTGTCCAATCCCCCACAAAGCTATTTGGATCTGACCAGTGGTCATCTTCAGTTCTGCTGATCTAGAAAGGCAGAGAAGATATGGGGAACAACATGTGCCAATCAATGCATCTCCTTCGTTCCCCTACTAAGGAGCACAAAGAACCTCACCCAATCAGGGTCCCACCCTTGAATTGCCACTTGTCATGGAATTTAAAAAAAAAAAATTCTTCTTACACCCACTGCACACAAGGAAATAAAATATATTGCCAGTATCGCAGAATTGGAAATAAGGGGAGAGATTAATCCAGGCTTCTGGAGCATGACATTAACCCTCTGTTGGGTAGAGGGGAACCAGGAAATGAGAGGTGGGAGATAAAAAAGAGTTCCTACCAATGGAAAATAGATTGGCCACAAGATTTAGAGAGTCATGATTCAAGGGAAAATACTAATAATGCAGATATTTCTATCCCTGAAATGTGGAATGAAGAATAGAACTATCCAATCTTGGGATCTCAATGGATTCAAGTTTTAGGAAATGTAAAATGTGCTTCTTATGATTTAAAAATGAAGCTAATTTATCAGAAAAGTCACTAGGAATTTTGTTATTCTTGTAATTGTTCATTTCATTTCACCAATAACATTTTTTTTAAAAAAAAGTAATCCAGAAATTTCAACAAATACATCAGTTCAGCTCCTTAAAATAGGCAATGGCATGAGATTAGAGAGCTCTAGAGCTGAATTTGAAATGATGGAAAACATATGTGGAAGAACCCTTTGTTCCTGGGAAACCTGTGCTCGCAAGGAAGGTTGCCAGGCACTCCTGAAAGCTCTTCCATGTTGCCAAGCTAAAGTGGAATCTTCTATCTTTGAGCCAACAGAACACTATACAGATGTAAAATTTGCTGTCCCTATTTGCTGTCCTGATCCTGCCCTAGGCACAAAACAGCAAATGGTGCTGTTCATATTTACAATGTACAGGTCATGCTACGGACATGGATTGGTGGAGTTCCTTGGCTTTGGTTCCCTCTACTCCTAGTCACAAGCTGGTAGTAAAACATCCATAGAGCATTGTCCTTAATGTGAGCTGGGCCTGAAAAGGAGGTAAGTTCCAACCACAAAGATCTCAAAAAGAAAAAAAGAAAAACCATGAGAGTATGGGTGGAGTCCCATAATCTCCAAGGAGAGCTGGGACTATGCCTTTTTTAGGGGATAGAGTAATTTCCCCATTCCTTATGCATGGAAATAAATTAAAATATAATCCCAAGAGTTGTTTCCAGGTTGTGGAACTTCCCTACATACCCTAGTTACAGGTGCACAGACTTCAGTGGGAAAAAAATCTACTGACATTTGGATACACTGAAGAGAATAAGGGGAGGGAAATATTCAAAGAAAGAGTCAATTCGATGGTCTCTCAAAAAAGGCTCTGACCGTGTCCAGACCCTGGAGACAAACCTGAGCTAGATGGGCCAATTGTCTGACTTGGTAAATGGCAGCTCAGACACAAATCAGGAAGCTTCTCTGAATAGTATCTTACAGAGATGGATGGATGGATGGATGGATGGATGGATGGATGGATGGGTGGGAGGAAGGAAGGAAGGAAGGAAGGAAGGAAGGAAGGAAGGAAGGAAGGAAGGAAGGAAGGAAGGGGATGAATTGGTCTGAGGCCATGGTACAGCACAATTCTCACATGTACATGTCTTGCCGGCAATATACGCCTGTGTGTTCCTTTCTCAGAGCCTTACAACTATTGCAATCAGAGCTGATGTTGGAGGGTGGAGCCCGAGCTAATATCTATGGTACATAAATCACCCTGTCTGGACTTAGAAAGCATATCCACCCCTTATTTAACAGAACAGCCTTATAGCTTATGAAAGGCCAGATCCTAATCTCTGTGGAGTCCATGGGAGGCCTGCCATTGGTTTGAACTGGACTGGGACTTCATATTAAGTAGTAAACACATTTGACCTTTGCAGCCAAACTCTGGTCCAATGAAGTTCAGTGGCAAATGCCCAACCATCTTACATGAGCCAGGATTTTGACCTTCTGAAAATCTGGGTTATACAGTTCTAGCTGAACCTTACAAGTGACAAACTGTTCTAGTCTTTTAGCATGAGCTTGTAATTTCAGCTATGCCTTTCTTCTTAGTGATATGATGTAAATCCTGCAAGTGGGATTTTAATCTTTTAACCAGTGCAAAGGTATGGATCACCAAAATGAACCTATCCTACTTGCTTGGATATCTGCTGCTTTCGTCTGCCTTCATGTTGCAAATAACGAGATATTTTTGTGAGTGGAGTTTTGCTCATAGGCACACTCCATTATGAGTTATGCCATCTTAAGAACACATCATAGTTATTTAAGGATCTTAAGGAGATATGGAAGTAGATTCTTCTGCATTCCTTCATAAGAATGAAGACAGTTTGACAAGAGAAAGTAGATTAGAAAACCAGGGACAACCCAATGCAAACCGATTTCAAACATCTGAAGCATACGTCCTATTATTTGTTTATTTATAGCTTGCTTAATCCAAAAGGCTAGCAAAAAAATAAGAAAAAATGAAAAAATGAAAATACTTATAAGATATAAACAAAGAGATAAAATACACACGAGTCTATATGAAATAGGAAGTGGTGCCAACTAACAAACCTTTAAAAATATATTTAAAATATATTTTCTTTCGCATGCTGTTTATTTCTCTCCCATGTAACAATGCTGCGTCCTAGTGTTTATAAGCCTGGACCTTTCAAGAATGGCGAAAGCCAACAGAAAATTCTCTAGGATTGAATCATCACATCCGGACATGCAGGCAAATCCAATTTATAAGCACTCGGTTAAAAAATGGGAACTGTATACTACGCAAAGGGATATATATCCACTATGGGTTGGCAGAGATGCTTGGATGCAACAGAATGTAAATCACAAAAGGAAAAAGCATCCCAGATGAGCCGTATCGATTTACGGAAATCATTAGTAGGCTATATTTTCCACTGAAAAGGGTTTTCCCTTTGTAAACTAATGTCCATGAAACAATTTTGAAGAATTTATTAGTGGAATATAGGGTGACGGACCGTGGGATGTTTGTGACACTGCCTCAAATCAAATCCCTTCATATCGAGGTACAATGTCCCACCAGTTTCCAGTGGGGGGGATAAATAGGGTGCATGGAGCCTTCAGAGAGATTGGGAGCATCTCAAACTGAACCATGACCATTCCAGGAATCCTGCTGTTTTAAGTAAATGCAGGAAAAATCAGTCCAGCCCACTTGAGTGATATTGTGTCCACACTATCCTTTCCTTGTGATTCCTGCCCACCAGAAACAATGATTTTAAACTTGCAGCCCTGAACACTGCCTTGTGATAGGACAGACTTGAGTACTTGGCTCTTGACATGGTTTCCTTCTGCCTGGATGCCTAAAATAGGGTGGGAATGCTGGGGGTGAAGCATAAAAACTGTGTGGGGAGTGAGTATCTGTGGCCAATGATTTCAGTCCACAAGAGGCTTCAGGTTTGGTTTTGACACTGTAGATTCATTTCCTCTGAATCACCTCCAGATGTGGTGGGATTGATTGAAGCTGGCTGAGGATTTGAGAAGTTGCAGTCCCAAGATAACTGAAGGGCACCAGGTTGAGGGACTGACAGATTACACTGTAATTTGACAGATTAAGGAGATCAAATGTTGCCTACTATCTGTGAATAAACAAATACATTAAACACTGTGGCCATGATCAAACACAAATTAACACACACTTAAGAGTTATAAGGAAAACCTTGTCAAATACTTGCAAGGTTTTAAAACGGGTTAAGATTTTTCATGTTTCTCCTTAATTTTCTGTTCATAGAAAATGGTAGAATCATGGAATCATGGAACTGTAGAGTTGGAAGGCATGACAAGGAACATCTAGTTCAATCCTATGCAGTATGCAGGAAAACCAATTAAACTATCCTTAAGAGGTGGTTGTCTAGCTTCCAGAGATGGAAAACTGACAACTTCCATAGGTAGACTGTTCCACTATTGTGCAGATCTCAGTTTTGGGAAGTTTTCCATATCTTTAAATGAAATCTGCCATATCCATGACTTCTGGTCCTAGTTTCTGTGGCTAAGGAAAATAGTTCTTGACCATCCTCCCTTAGCTTCCCTTTATGAACCTGAACATAGCTGTCACATCTCCCCCCTTCTTTTCTCCACAGTGAACTTCTCAAGTTCCTTCAGTCTATCCTCAAGTCCTCAGGTCTTTGTATCTTCTTCACTGCCTTCCTTGAGCTGTCAATATCTGGAATTCTGGAAATTCTGGAAATATAGTGCCCAGTACTCCAGGTATGGTCTCACCAGTGCTGAGAAGAGAGGAATAATGACTTCACATGTCATGACTTCATAATAAATGCTTTTCTGTCCTGAATATCTATCTAGACCAAAACTATTTTCCTGCCTCCCCATCATCTAGCCAAGTTTTGATAAATGAGTGCTCCCTTCTGTGAAGTAAAACACATGACTGCCCTATTCATAAGGAATTCCCTATACATTTTTTTTTAATTTTGAGAATTATAAATCTCTTATTTTCTATGGTTCTCAAAATCAAAAGACTGCATGGATTTGGCATAAAAGAGCCCATCAATATAGTGATAATGTATTCTAGTTTACCAAGATGACCCTGTATTTGAAGGCATCCTCTGAAAAGGAGATAAATCAAGATAAATTGGAATGGGTTCAGAGAAAATCAATAAAAATGATTAAAAGGAAGGAAACTCAGTCTGACAAGAAGAGATACAGGGTAGTAAATTTGTTGAGTCTCAAGAAGAAAGAGTAGTAGACATGATAACACTCTTCAAGATTGCTATCCAGAAGAAGAACACCTGCTCTTCAACGTCCAAGAGTGTAGGACATAGAATCATGGATTTATGTTGCCCAGAGACAGTTTTTAGTTGAACATCAGGAAAATTTCTGTAACAGTAAGTGTACTCAACTGAGGAACCAGTTGCCTAAAGACATAGGAATTTTCTGTTCAGAAAATAGAAGCTGTGTCAACACTTTGCTGAAGCTGCTTAAACTGAGCAGAGAATTGGACTCAAAGATTTTGTATTTGAAAAACTTAAAATGTCATAAATCTCATGGATGGGCCAAACCTTATGAGAACGTCAGATTGAAGCCATAGTATGGTTGGTTTGATTCTTGCTTAGCATGTCGGATGAATCCAGCCAATTGTGATTTATTCAACTAACATGGTTAATCCAATTGTTTGTTATGGTAATGTGTGAATAGGTCTAAGTTTCTATAATTCTATGAAGGACTTATCTGGTATATATTTTTGTTTCTATCATATCAAGATGGTTTGCATTGGAAAACCAGGGAGTCTCTCTAGAATGTCTTTTATAAAACCATAAATAATAAAATTGATATCCATATTGTTTTTAAGAATGTTCTTATTTCCTCAAAATGTCTTTGACTTCCTGTCAAGCTGATTTACATCTCTTCTTCTGCTGACTTTGGCAGTCTGCTGTGCATTTCAATGTTCCTTTTGTGCAAGATCGTTGGCCCTCTTTTCATGAATAGGTCATTAATGTTTACAAAAGAGGGTTGTGAAATGCTTCATTTTCAGGGGCCCGTTCTGCCCACTGGAACATTGCTCAGGTGCACAGTCATAAGCAGCTTCTTGTGGCAAAAGAGCTTATGTGGCTTTCTCCAGCTTCAAGAGGGGGAACTTCATTCTAATGGCCCTAGTACTCAGTGGGCAAGGAACAACAATAGGTATCTTCTACGTGCTATTTTTCTTTTTTAAGTGGGGGAAGCATGAAAACTATTTCTGAATGATCCAAAACATTTTAAAGGGAGGGAAGAATTGGGAATGTAGATGGAATTTTCAAATGATCTAGACCAACAAAGAAAAAAAAGAAAAAACCCTTCAGTGAACCCCCCTCCACCCCACACTGAAGGTCTCTTGAAAGAGAAATACTTGTGGGACATGCGGAATGAAAAATGTCAGCTCATACACTGCCCAAACTTGCAGAGCTCACTGCTCCTACCTCATGGCAGGCCCTAACATTAATATAAAAGAGGCTCTTTGTCTCTGCAAAAAGTATAACTCTCAGGGACAAGAAAAATCCACAACCAGCCTCTCACTTTGACACAAAGGTCATGACATTAAAAGAATAATGCAGGGAATCATAAAGCCACCAACTTAGTTTAGAAAAGCCAGCCATTCATTTCATGTTAGGAAGGCAAGGAGGCAACCCAACCAATTTGTTCTGCTTTTTCTGGATTTATTCCTTCCTTTATAGATTTTTTTTTTTTTTAAGCAATGCCATTAGATAAGGGTGACTTTTCTCTTTCAATGTCTCCAGCATTTAGGGCCCAGGTTTATCTCCTCTCCAGCTCTACACCAGTTTTCTGTTTGGGAGACTTTGAAATCTCATGTTATTTTTACAAAAATCCAGATGTTCCTGGGCATACAAGCAATTGAACTGGTAGAGCAGGGTGGAGGAGGAGGTCTGGGAATGGAGAATTAGCTATTATCCAAAGCCTTTTTGGGCCCATGAAGTTAGTGTGAAAACAAAAGAAGAATGTCATTTCTCTCCCTTTCTCTTTGAGGTCCTCCATATTCACGGAGAACCCCATACCTGCTCTGGAAGGCATCCCCCTTGTTCATAGATGAATGCCTGCAATCAGGTATTGACTTAATACACGGAGCCAAAAACTTTGCCAACTCTGCAGGCCGCAGAAAACTGGTTATTTTCTTCCCACGTGCCATTGCATTGGGAGGAAAGCACTTCCTGCTACCTTTCTCCTGTCCTCTGCTTCTCGGTATGATAGCTGACTTCCCACCATGCTCCTTTCCACCCATCAGGTTCATGAGAACTCAGAAGCAGTTGGTGAGCTCCTTTCAGTGAGATTAACATCAGCTGAGTTAACTCTCTCTTTGCAACAACTTCTAAAAACTTGCCATCCAACCAAGTGTATTGAAACAGGACTCCTTATTATAAAACCCTTGGGACCTTTCTTTTCTATAATATTGTGGCTTCTGTCTCATTGTTTGCAATGATGGAAATTATGTGTCTGACTTCCAAGATGCCTCCTCCATCTGTGTTCCTTTGGTTTTATTGATACTGGAACTCTGAGGTTATTGACAGAGCGGTTTTCATACTAGATAGGAAGGAATTCCCATCTGGGAGAGATTCAAAATATCTAATGGCTCCTAGAATATGTACCCAAAGACCATGACTTTGCTAAGATCCTCACTTAGTGTAGAGATGTGTAGCATCTTTTTCAGGCAGAGAGTGGAATTTGGCCTTGAGAGATGTATCAGGGGCTGCTTTCTAAAAAATGAAAAGCTAAGCAAAATCAGATTCTGCTTGGTACTTGGGCAGAAGACAAACAGAAAGTTCCCAGGTGAGGTTTAAACTGGAAGTCCAAAAAAGAAGGCAAATGGGAAAACATTTTGAAGTTGTTAAAAGGAAAAAAACTGTGTGATATGCCCCTCAAATCACCAGAGGGGAAGCCTGACTTGACCCTTTTATGAGAAAGATTTGGAGAAGGTTAGGCCAAAACCAAAATGGGACTAAATTTAATGTATACTTAGATTTCATTAAAATTAAATTAAGAAATGCAGTTGACATGATCACATCCTGTGAGTTTACATTGTTTGATTTTCCCCTTCTGTTGCATTAAAAATTACACTGCAGCAGTAAAAATTGGAAAGGGGCTTTGGTTATGTGGTGGGTCTCAGGAAGAATGTGCCTAATTTACTGTTAGGGATTCCTTTGTAAGGAAGAACATTGGTATGAAAGGAACAAGGGCTAGGAAGCAGCTTTCAGACAGTACTTTATTCTTTCCAGAGAGGTGGCAGTCTACTGTCCCAAAACCATGAGGCCAGGTCTTCTTTGCTGAGAAACTGGGACCTACTAATATAAAATATATAAAGGTCACTATCATACCTAGCATACTCTGTTTCTTTAATCCTGAGAATTGTAGCACTTAGGATGACCACATGCATTGCCAAAGAAGATGTGTTTACATAAAATTTGCTAATTTGGGGGCACAGATGGAAAGTTAATGTTTATTTCCATGATTCAAATAGAAACACAAAACATTTCATGGCCATGGAGAAGATGGTGATTGGAATACCTGCTTTATCCACTGCCCAGCTGCTCACAGTGATAGGACAATAAACAATTTCAATTCTATATATGCTTCTCTAGTACAAATACATACATATTTCTAATAGATTTATATGATTATAGCGTTTTTTTTTAACCTACTGTATAATACCTACTGTTTAATTTACTGTATAAATACAATGATGACAACCTCAAGGCCCTTGTTTTCCCATCTTACTGTTTGTTATTATTACATCAGAGTGTATAATAGGAGATATCTTCAGTTGTGAACTGCCTTCAGACAGCCTTCTTAATACTGTCCCCCATGTAGTAGGACACATGGCTACTCAATAATGTTTGAAAACTGGATTTAGAAGACCTAAATAACTTTAGAGCTTCTTTGTAAAGCAGAAGATGAAATTCATTCCAGGTAGGTGATACCCATATCATAAAACTGAAGTACAAAATTATCCAGACAACTCAATGAGAGCATAGCCTAATGTCTGTTATAACAGATTAATAGAATATTGTCAAAGGATGAAGATGATGGGACAGGATGAGCTATTCAGCTAGAAGGCTGGCAAATACTTACTGTATATTTGGGAATATAAACTGGGAAAACCTGACAGGTTTATGCAGTCAGCCACCTTGCCAGAATCAACCATCCCTTATTCATTTTTTGAGCCTGAAGCCCTGGCTGAAAAAAAGTTGATTCTGGCAAAATTATGAAACGTTCTATTCTCTAAGTTTTGGGAAAAGGAAAGATAATTCAGTTTTTATCTAGATGTGCTGCCAAATTGCTTTTCAACTGGGATTTGGGTAGAATATTTATTCATCTATGAAATGTATTACCCACTCCCCCACCATCACCAACTGAAGCTCAAAGGAATTTAAAATTAAAATATTACATAAGTATACATTCATCTAATTCAATTAAAACAAAAGTTATCTCATCTGATTGCTATACATGCTTTCCCTCTTGAGAACCTTTGCTAGCAACACTTCTGAGTTCGATGGACAAATAAACTGACCCAGTAGAAGATTTTTATGACAGCCTTGATGTCCAACACACAGGGCAGAACCACGCAACCATGAGCTGTTTAAGAACTTTGCCATTCATGGAGAGCAAAAATTGAAAGTGGTCACTATAAAGAGTTACTAGTAGTTTTCTCAGTACTCTCTATCCTGAATTTCAGTTACCAGTGAAAAACTATAAAAACAACTAGGCATGCTGAAATACTGAATATATCATATGAATATGAAATAGGTCTAGCTGAAAAGAAAAGAGTAGCTGAAGTTCTATTCTACCCCACTGTACCAACCACTTCCCTGTAAAGTGGAATTTACCTCTGCATCCCTGTCTCATTCTGGGCCAGAAGAAGATGCTTTCATTCTACTAGGTCAAGGACAAAGCCTCATTAATGGACTAGTTTTCAACTGGTGAGTTGCAGTTCAAAACTAGATTCTTTGCACTGCAGTCTAAAACATTCCCCCCACCAATATTTTCTTTTTTCATTATTTGGATTTCTTTTCAAACACAAGTGCAAAGGAGGACCTGACCAAATGTGAAAGAAACCTTGAAGTCCCTTCTCTACAATAGTTACGTTAGAGCTGATTCTAACTTAACTATCGTAGAGAGGGGGCTTCAAGGTCTTTCTCGCATTTGGTCAGGTCCTCCTTTGCACTTGTGTTTGAAAAGAAATCCAAAAAAGGGAGGGAGGGAGGGAGGGAGGGAGGGAGGGAGGGAGGGAGGGAGGGGAGAGAGAGAGAAGGAAGGAAGGAAGGAAGGAAGGAAGGAAGGAAGGAAGGAAGGAAGGAAGGAAGGAAGGAAGGAAGGAGAAAGAAAGAAAGAAAGAAAGAAAGAAAGAAAGAAAGAAAGAAAGAAAGAAAGAAAGAAAGAAAGAAAGAAAGAAAGAAAGAAAATGTTTGGGGGACCTATTTTTTCTGTTGCATTTTTTTCACTTTTTGTTTAAGCACTTTTTGTGCATAGGTTTTTTTTCCTCCCATAATGTATGTATTTGCATTATAATTATCTTTGTGTTTTGTTTCTTTTCTTTTTCTGTCATTATTTTAAAAGCAATAAAACATAAATTTAAAACAAAGTTAGAGCTGGTTCTTCACCCTTTTAAAGCTAGTGGGCATTTCTGAAACTTCAAGAATATGTTCCAAAATTTCTGCTGAAGAGAGTTGCCCATTCTTGAAATGACTGCTTGGGTAAGAACACAACTAATGCCAAAGGACAAATGTATATACCACTTGCTTTACATGCCCACCCCACATCTTCTGCTTAAAGGTACTCTCTACTAAACTTGATGACTTCTGATCTTCTGGCCAGCCTTAGGTTCTAGCTACCCACTCTTACTTGTTTTCTAAGAAAACTTAAGGATCCAATGGGTTACAAAGGCATTTTTGGAAATAAAGACAATGCAGGAGGCAGGCATTTTGGTTTTAACATTTTTTAATACATATTTTTAAAAAGAAAGCCAACAGAGATATCCATGGGACCCTGGAGGAAGACAAATTATTATTCATAAATATTACACCATCAATCAACAACTCATGGGAGATAGTTCGTTGTGGTTTCCAACACTATTATGCAACCATTCTGCCTCATTTCCAGAATTTTATGGCATTCCATAGGTCATTATCCTCTATTTCTATGTTTTCTTACCTGCCTTCATTAATTTTTATCTTCCCCAAACAATCTGCTAAAGGAAAAAGACAGAAATGGCAGCACAGTGACTGTTGACTGCTTGATCTCAGCACCTTCTGTGTGAGGCTCAACCTCAGTTTGCTTTGCTAAAAAAAATAAGAAGATATGTTTGACTGTGTAGACTGGAGCCAAAACAGTACGCACATTTTATTCCTGCCACACAAAGGAAGGAAAGAAAGAAACGCAAAAGAACATTTAACAATAGCAACCAACATCTTTCCCTTATGGATATTTCCAGCAAGCGGCAGCTGTTGTGTCAGGCATGATAGGACCTGTAAACTAACTAGAAATGTTGCATTTCTTGAAAGATTTAATGAGCTTCTAGTTTTCTCAGCTGTAAGAAAGCTGATCTTTTATTCTGTCACAATGTTTATTAAAATGGTCAGTGATTATCTTTGGCTCGAACCCACAAAAGTCTGAGCTCACCTCGTTTAAAATCCAAATTACACAGAAATGTTAAATAATAATAATAATAATATGTCTGCCATGATACGTGATGTATTGCCATATTACTAGATTTTGGGATTTTCTTCTTCTGCTTCTTTTCTCCTGTCCTTTTGCATGATCTGCCTGAAGAATGGAACTTAAAGTAAACACAATGAATGCTGATGAAGATTTATTATTGGGGAGGGAAGTAAATGCAGATAGCATTTCCAGAAATACCTTTAAGTTAAGTGTATGGGGGGGATTTCCCACCTATGCCCATTTTGTGTGGTTGGTCTAACTCTGCGCTGGAAGAAAAACTGCCTCTGCTTCTACATTTTGCATGAGAATCGTTGTGTTTATTTTATTTTATGTTTTTGTTTGTGTTTCACCACAATGACTTGCAGTGCAACCATGCCTGTTTCCACAATATTCCCTTCCCTTCCCTTCCCTTCCCTTCCCTTCCTTCCCTATTTCCCTTCTCCAATAGCCAGATTCTATGTCCACTGAGTAATCCTTTACCCCAAACGATGTGACTGAAGTAGGGATCTGGTGGGGTCCTGTGCACTCACTGACAGGGTCTCATGAGAAGGGAAGATCATCTCATTCTGTTGATGGATCTGCTCTCTCATCTGGACTGTTATTCCTCTTTGGAAGCCTTTCCAGCATAGTGAAGCGCAGATCTTGCAGTGGCAACAGAGAAAACTGTCAGCAAAATGATTCAGTATCTTGTCTTTCTTCACTCTCCTCTGTTCTGCAGCTGGCTGGTGTTCTGTAGAATGGGAAACAGTGGGATTAGGCTGCGTAAATCATGGGTAGGAGAATAAGACAAGGCCAGTATCATGGAGATTGGAAGGGGGAGAGATTTTTTTAAAAAAAAATCTTTCCAACCCAAGAAGATGTTGGAAACAAATTACGTAAAGACCTTCAGGATGTGTCCATCTGACTTTCTGTCTATCTGCTTGTAAGCAGGATACAACTCTCCCCAAACTGAACAGAACAAGACCAAGTCTGGTATGGTGGAAGAAACCATCAAAACACAGAACTGGTTTGAAAATGGTTTAGATCCAGACCAAAATCCAAAAAAAAAAGTCTCCAGTGCACATCTCCCCTTCTTCCAACCATGACTAGGGATGAAGACATGTCAGTCAATTAGATGATCCCACTTGAAAAGCCCACCAAGGAATATCCTAAGTACCTTCTCTTGGAAGGTTTGCCCAGCCCAAGCCCAGGTTAAGGATAACTAGGGAAAACAGAGATCCAGAGGTGAGCATATGGACAGCAGTTTAAGGAGACATAACAGTCATCTGAACACCTATTTTGTCCCTATGCGATGCATTGAATGTGTGAGATGCATTGAACGTCTGTTCAATGAACTAGTGAGATGTATTGAATTCCTATTTAAATTATAGCAACTATATTTAAATTATAGCAACCTAACTCTTTGGAAAAAACCCTGATGCTGGGAAAGATGGAAGGCAAAAGGAGAAGAGGACGGCAGGGGATGAGATGGTTAGATAGCATCACTGAAGCAATGAGCATGAAACTGAGCAAACTCAGGGAGGCAGTGAAGGACAGGAAGGCCTGGCGCGATATGGTTCATGGGGTCACGAAGAGTCGGACACGACTTAATGACTGAACAACAACAATACTTGTATACTTCTCTATATCAGACCTTATAAATTATAGCAATTATATACTGATCTATACTTCTCTATATCAGACCTTCACTCTTCATGCAAATCAGCACCTTCTTCTGCAGCGATGCATGGAACCGTCGTAGGACACGGGAAGTATACTTAGGCTCGCTCATGAAAAGCAGTGGCTCAGATGCTACTGTGCGTGTGCATATGGAAGTCAGCTGGGGGACAGAGAAAAAGGAATGAGGAGGCCTCCATTCTCTCCACTCCTTGCAGCTGGGGCCATAGTCACGTGGTTTATGCTCCTTGCTGGTCTAAAACCTTGAATCCCAGAAGAGTTAAAATATGGAGTCCTGAACAATTTTATTTAAAGCAATAGTCCTCTGAATTGTTGCAAGCACATGTGGGATAAGTCCTGACATGTTCCACATGATGTCAGTCAGTTCAAATAAGGCTTGGCTGTTTTCCCAGCATCTTTGCCAGTATCTCTTCCACATCCAAGCAATATTTGAATGATATCTGAATCTAAATTCACAGGGTATGGATTTCTAGCCTACGTGGGACCATCGCAGCTTTGGCGAGGAGGGCAAAGAGGACACAAATGTCCACACAAAAGCGGTGTGGCCTATTATTGTGTCCCCACCCACAGCTGGCAGAGGAAAGTGGCAGAGTGCCATCCTCAACCACACTGGTTATTTTATCTGCTGGCTTAAACTCAACAGTATGGATGAAGTACCTTTGTTCCAGAATATTCTGTTTCAGTCCTAGCCAAGTCCAGATTTTTGTTCCAGGCAATACCAGGGCTCAGCAAAATGTACTAAGTAGTGGATCAATGAACATCCAAACCACTGCCTCCTGCAGAAAACTCTTGATATATTATTTCTAAGAAGAGCTCCAGAGAATGTGTTTGAAGCAAAGGAAGAAGAGAAGGAAAATGTCAGTAGCTGTACAAGCATTTTAGCTATACTTAGCCTGCCCTCGAAGCTAAACTGTTCACAAGCTGCTACTACCTGAGCAGTGAATACTGAAAGCTAGATCCCACGCTAACATGGAAAGAAAATAAAAGTCTCCATTGAGTTGAACTCAGTTCCTCTGATGTCATGGCATAGCCATGTCGTTTTGTGAAATATGTTCTGACATGATCGGTATTATGTCAGTTCAAATAAGCCCTGGATGTTCTCCAGCATCTCTTCAACAAGTGATATCTGAATATATGATTGAATGACATGTGAATTCAGGTTCCAACAATATGGAAATGACTCACCACTGCCTTTTTCAACTCCTCAGGGCAATGCAGAGCCCTGGGGCTTTCTGGTGGTCTCCCATCCAAGACCTAACAAGCTTCTTTGAGATTAGCCAGAGTCAGCTAGGTACTGCCACCTGCGGCGACATGAACATACTAAATTGGTTAAATATTAACAGAATGAAAAACAAAAATCCAATGGGAGTACATCCACTCTTTTTCCTCAAGAAGATTCCTTATTTTTTAGTCCCTGAACTAGAAATCAAATCACTGTATCTTCTTTACCCTAACAGCACAGAAGAAAAATCTAATTTGGATTATTCTACTGATCATCCTTTTCAAATCAGCTTCTGATACTGATAGGTGTCTTCGTTTAGGAGTGATTTAGAAGTTATTCAGGACAGTGTTTCCTAAAGTGTGGACCTAGGAACTCTGGGGGTCCCCCAAGACCCTCTGGGGGGTCCATGAAATCAAAATTGCCAGCTTATGCTGAAAAATAATACAATATTAAAATCCCATCGATCATGAGGGGCGGTAGCGACAGAGAATGTGTAAATTTAAATTTTTAATATGGTAAATATTGATAAATATAACCAATACAAACAAAAGCTCTTTGGGGGTCCTCCATAATTTTTAAAAGAGGGAAGGGGTCCTGAGAAAAAAGTTTAAGGAACACAGATTTAGGAGATGGGCGATTCTGGATATCATCATACTATTCCCCCCCCCCCCCCCCCCCCAATCTGTAGATGAGGAGAGGAAAATCTTTTGCAACTATCACCACTTCACAGAAGAGGGATCCTACTTTTTCCATTTTATATCCCTTTGGGGACAAGCAGAGGTTATATTCTAATTTAAAACTCAATAATTTCTGCCACCCTTTCTTTCAGGAAATGAAACAGAGTTACACCCCTTTTATCTTGGATTCCAGGGCATCCACAGGGGAAAAAAGAGGGGTGAGGGCTTAGATTACAGTGCCTTGGCTGCCATCTTACAAATTTTGAGATCCTCTTGAGGACCTCCCTGCCCAACTCCCTGACATCTGTGCCCAGATCACACTGCTTCCCACTGATATCTTGATACCAACAGTGAGCATGGCTATCTGCTGTTTTCCCCTTAAGATTTCTGTCCTCCACATTTTCTGTTAACCTGCTCCTGGTTGGTTCTTATGGAAATTTAATTCTTCTCTTCTGGTGGTCAAACTCTTCTTTCTTTGTTGTTGCTCTCTCTTTTTTTTTTTATTTTTTATTATTCCATTTTATCACCCAGTAAGGTCTCAGTTGGTTGGTGGCACAACCTGGCTACATGGTTGTTTAATTCAGCCTTTGGCTGGCCATGTCCATTGGCCCTCAAGCCCAGAGAGTTCAATAGCCACATCGTTATAATTTTCCAGATATCTTCCCATTGGCTAAACATGACAAGCTTCAGTCTTCAGAAATTGTACATGAGGGGGAAAATCCTCTTAGTTAATTCATTCTACCTTCATTGCTTTTTTCTCTCATATACTGACTGACATTAACAGTCAGTACTGTAACATATTTGACAGGTGACCTCTTACAGAACTTAAGGGGAAAAAACTTACATTAAAACAAACATCATATAACCCATAAATTAATATGTAACACATGAAAGCATGATTGAAATGGTATATATGTCTACTAAAATATCTATCTATCTATCTATCTATCTATCTATTTATCTATCTGTCTATCTATCCATCCATCCATCCATCCATCCATCCATCTATCTATCTATCTATTATCATCATCATATCTACCAATGCAGTTGAAATGTGTTGACTGGTGGAGATTTCTGTTCAGGCAGGTTTAATGCTGGGGGTTCTTCAAGGATGACCAAAATATGAAGAGAGCACATTGTTATGTATGTCACATGTACAAAAAAGTGGGGCTTTGCTTGCATGGGCACAGCCACCATCTTGACTTTTCTGACTTCCTCTGCTTCATAAGTGCAAGAAAGTTGGCCTGTCTCTTTAAAATCTGCTTCACGTATCCTCTCCAAAGTTGTTTTTGCTGCCATCACTATGAATTATCCATGTTTATCCTAATTGCGGCTTAAAATACATCTTTTTCACACTGTCAGAACAGAAAGGAAGCCTACAGACAGTTCATTTCCTTTCTTCTGTATGTGACTGGATTTCCTGATGCCATTGTTTTGTTTTCATTTCTTTCAGGGAGTAATTTGCTCTTTGTTCCCTGTAGAGTATTGCACAGATTATATATGTATGTATAATGAATACATTGCAGCTGTTAGAGTCACCCCCTAAAATTCTGTGTCGACTTTTTCTCCTTGTTTCTCTAAATTCAATATCCTTTTAGCTTCCTTTTGGCTTATTTTGATAGATTTCCCAGAGTGCCTCCTTACCCAATTGTTTACATTATGTTAAAGCTCTCCTCCTCTTTACATCTGTACCATTGTTGCTCCCTGTTCCCCCCTCACACATGCTTTATAACTGAATAGAAAGGGCAGACTTTCCCCAAACATCCTTATTTAAAACTGTGTCTTATTCCCTCTGCTCATTAGAGAAATCTAGTCAAAACAACCCTTGCTATTTCATGTTACCTCAGTGGGATCTTTGCTAATGTCAAAATGTTTGCGTTGGTCTATTCCTGCCCAAACTCTTAAACCTAATTGCACTGAGGAACACCAGATGTTCAGTGAGAGGGGACAGACCACTTCCTCTCTACTAAGGGATGCTGTGCAGTTGTACCACTGCATGTGGGACCTCAGCTAGGATGGGTGCCCTTAGAATATTGGAAGGCAATGACTTCCAACTACTAGGAAAGACTACATAATCTAGTTTCTATTGGTTTAGAACTATTGGTCAGGAACAGAGGGATCTACAAGAAGGGTCAAAAAGGTCAAGAGTGGGGCTACAACCATGGGATTGAAGCCCCATACTTTTGTACAGCAAGGTCACTGAGGTTGGATCCAAAACTCCTTTGCTTACTTTGGCTTCAAATAGTATAGTTTAACATCAATATAGCTAAAGACAAGGTTGTCCATTGAAGGATGGAGGACAGGATGAAGGCCACATCTAGGATCATGGCAGAAAAAAGATGTTGCCAGGACATGTTGGTACCATGATTAATGCATGTAAGGAAAGGCCTTCAGAACAGATTTAGACAACTCATATCTATGTAGGTCCCATGCTCCAGCGAGCATCATGGGTGTTGCTGTATTACCTTGCTCCTTTGGCACACTGAAACTGGTACTGCTGCAATGTAGTAAATATTTGAGTAGGTAGCAAGCTACCACTGGGTAGAGCAATGGCTGAATGACATTAAGGTGTTGGAGGAGGGAGATCAGCCACTTGTAAGCCCTGGGCTTCCACATAGTGCCCATGGGCACAAATATGTCCATAGGCATTTCCCATGGTATACATCAGGCTTCCTATCTCTACTTGATTTTTTTTTAAAGGTTATTTCAGTATTAAAAGAGAGAGAGAGAGAGAGAGAGAGAGAGAGATGGTCATGCTGCAAAGATAAGAGGCAGCCTTTAGGACCATCTTTATTTGTGAGAATGTCCATTCTTTTTTTCTTTTTTTAATTTGGAAAGAACCACCATATTGGGAGCCCCAGGGCTTGTAAGTGGCTAATGGGCTTCACAGGCATGCTTTGAAAACAAAAGAGATAAGGGTTTAAAAGAACTCAAAGATTAGTTGGGGGACTCCTTGAAACTTGCAACTGTATTGTCTCACAAATAAGGAAGGAAGCGGGTAGCACATTTTCTGACCAGCAAATTTTATTAAAAGGCGTCCCCTTTCCTGAGCTGCAGCTCACAAAAGATCATACCTTTAAATAATTTTTTTTAGTCTGAAAAGGTGCTACCAGACTCCTTCTGATTTTTTGCCACCATGCTACTACTAATACAGTTCTCCTGCAACTTCATAAATAAGGGATTTGTGGCAGCCATCCATCTGGGGAATGGTCAAGGCCTTTCCCAGGCAATCATTCTGTGTGAAGCTCATAACATAATATCAAAACTGCTAGCTTGCCCACCAGTAGCATCTGCAGCAAACTGCAATGATGCCCAAATGAGGCCGAACAATGCCATCACTAGGTTCTTGCATCCCAATGTCTGATGCAAGTATATAAATTGAAGCATTTGCAGGATAAGATTATTATCATCAATTGACACTCCGCCCTTATCCCACTGCAGATGCTCATGATACCCAGTAGCCTAAAGACTTTGAGAACCCCTCAGCTAACTTGTCCTCAGGAGCAATGAAGAAAGCTGTCCTACTGCTACAGTGGAAGTGAATATTCAGCTAGTAACTTAGCTAGCTTCTGATACAGAATAGGAAAAAGGAGAAAGCTTGTTCCTTACAGTTGGGGCTGGAGCAATTGATGGTTACCAACTCCTTCATTAAGGTCTTTTTAAGATGCTGATATATCCAGGGAGAAAATGTTGGTTGGAACTTCCCCTCACTTGTTCTCATTGTATCTATCCATCTATTGTACTGCTTGCCTCTTTTTTTTTGGGGGGGGGGGTTGTCACTGAAGTTAGTAGCTCAGTCAATGGGAATGTGGGTCAAACCCCAACATATTGGAATAACTCTTGAGATTACAATGTAATGAATTCGTTTTACCACACTAAATGGATAGTATGATGATAATGAAATACCAAACCATACTTGCATTGACCTCTTCCTTTGGGTGGCCCAGGCAATTGTTCCTATTGGTCCAAGGATTTTGCTTCCTCCTAAGGCAGTGTTTCTCAACCTTGACCACTTTAAGACCTGCAGACTTCAACTCCCAGAAATCCCCAGCCAGCAAGGCTGGCTGGGGATTTCTGGAAGTTGAAGTCCACAGGTCTTAAAGTGGCCAAGGTTGAGAAGCACAGCTCTAAGGATACAGTAACTGGAGCAGAGCCTCTGGATGAAGCATATGTCTGCTGTCTGGTCATATGTCTAGAAGAAATCTGGTAGACACTACAGTACTTGGGTTTTCAAAAGTCTTTCATCAAAGCAGTATTTACTGAATCATGACCAGCATTTTTTGCTGGCTTAATTCATTCTCATTTCAGAAAAAAGACCATCGTTATTCTAGGAAAAACCCTCCAGAACAAATCTCACTTTATTATTGACATTTAACTGCTTGAGTTTGCTTGCTAATATGGTATAACATCATTGCTTAACCCATTCCTCCTTGCAGTTGCCTTTTCCTTTCAGGAAATGCAAAACAATGTTTTTAACTATATTGACTTCTATGTAAACTAGCACAGCTGCATAGAAATGGTGCAAGCCAACATCTGGAAATTTGTATAAGAACAGTTTTGGCTAAAGCATGAGTGAGAAAGATGTGCGGGTTTTCTCTCAGGGTGGGAACCATGTAAGTCATTTCTTTAAATTTGATTCTTCTATTATGGTGGAGTATTTTTCCAAGTAGTTTCTTTCCAAAGTTCTTCAGGGAACCTCATCCACATTTACTTGTCTGCTGAGGAACCTTTGCACATCTGCTGTATGATCCCATTGTGTCACAGAGGATTCTGGATGTACGTGCATATAGAGCATTGGCAAAGTTTTTAAGAGTCACTATTGCCCCTCCTGAACATTCTGCACCCTAGAATGATGGCCTTTGGTCCTACTAAACCCAACTCTACATTTAATCTCAGCCCACAGGGTAGGTCACATCTTAATTTTGTTTAACAACTACATAAAGCCTCTGGGTGAAATCATCTGTTGGTTTAGGGTGAGGTAACATCAATATGCAGATGATACCCAGTTATACATTTCCACCTGAGCCAAATGGAAGATCTGTGGGAGTCCTGATTCAGGGCCTGGAGGCTATCAGGGCCTGGAGGCTGTCAGGGCCTGGATGGGAAGGATAGGTTCAGACTCAGCCTAAGCAAGATGGAAGGGTTGTTCACCCAGAAGCCAACCAATTCTGGGATTGTGCCATATTTGTCTTTGTATGGGATTGTGTTTCCCCCAAAGAGTAGGTCCACAATTTGAAGGCTTTCCTGGACTCATGGCTTCTGCTTAGAAAAGCAAGTGGAAGCTGTGGCTAGGAAGTCCTAGAATGGGACTCAATGGGGGTCAATGCTTACCCATTCAAGAGTGGTATGTAGTCTGGGGTCTTCCTGGATTTACAGCTCCTGTTCGATGAGCAGGTGGCAGCCGTGGTCAGGGTGGCCTTTGTACAGCTTCATCCGGTTGCGCATGCCAGTTGTGCCCTCTGCTAGATTGAGAGGCTCTTTGAAGGTCGCTCATACCTGCTCACCTTGTGGCTTGACTATTGCAACACACTGTACACAGGGCTGCCCTTGAAGACTACCAAGAGGCTTCAACTGGTCCAAAATTCAGCAATGCAGGCAGTGATGGGTATGCCTCTGCTCCATGAGCTGCACTGGTGGCCAGTTTGCCTTGGGTGTGATTCAAGGTGCTGGTCTTACCTATAAAGCCCTATTTCTCAGAGCCTTGAAGACCTGCCTCTTCGCCCAGGCCTTTGGTGAGGGCACTTGAAGCCCTTTTCTGGGTAACGTGGATTTGCTCTGTTTGTGTAGGTTTGTGCCATGTTTTGTTTTTTGTTTTCATCATTGAATTATTTTATTGTTCTGTAAGTTTTTATCTGTGAATTGCCTGGAGTCACTAGGAGTCAGGCAGGGTAAAATGTAAATACATACATACAAACTTGAGGCTCTCCTTAAAGACCAGATGGAAACTTCAGCTGATGCAAAATAGAGCTGCTTATGTGCTTATGGACAAGACTTGTTATTATCATGTTAACCACTGCTACGAGAGCTGCGGTGGCTTCCAGTCTGTTTCCAAGTGCAATTCAAGGTACTGGAGGTTACCTATAAAGCCCTCCATGGCTAGGGCTGGGAATCTTCAGAATCATCTGTTCCAAGTAGAAAGTGTCCAACCAGTGCATGCAAACACAGTGCCTGCTAAAAGTCTCCTCACATTCAGGAGATGAACATTGTGAAAACTTGATTATTCCAGAAAGCCTTTAGTAACACACCAGTTAAGAGAAAATGATTGTTAGGCTAGTATTATATTATTTTGATTTTATGTTAGGGTTACTATTATACCATTTTAGACTGATAAATGTTCTGATGTATCTTCTGAACTGCAAATCAATAAAATCATCTTCTTTTGAAGGGGATAAGGTTGTCTTAATACATTAAATTCTGTGCTAATTCTCTCTTCTTTCTCTTTCTCTCTTCCTTGTTCTTTCTCTCCATCCTAGGCAAGTTGTACTATCGAACAGGATGTAACCTATTTTTGAGCCCCAGCCTAATCAGTGGAAGATCAGTGTCCTAGATCAGGCCTAACCAATTATTACAGTCCTTTTGAAGCAATTCCAAAATCTGATACTTACAGCTGTTTTCTTCTTTGCAGAAAAGATCTACCCAAACCAATTAAAAAAATGGACTGGGGATGGAATATTGTCTGTTTCTTTTTGTCCTGAGTCCAGAGGTGAAGTATGTTATGGAGTCTGCATATTTTTTTCAGCTACTCATAACCTGGGATGCAGCTTGAAACCTACAAGTCAGGTTCTCTGTTGTTGTTGAATGTTCAAGTCATGGTCAATACAATCTATTTTATTGTCTGCTTTGCAGGGCAGCACTGAGAAATTTATACTCGGATTTTATATTCTAAAAATCCAGAAATAATTTGTTGCTCTGGTTAGGATACAATGTCCAGAGCTGTTGACTCCCTCCAGTCTACCTCCCCAATAAAAATGCCCTGTTTAGGATTCTCTAGAGCAGATATTTCTTCTTTGAATTGGAATCTCTTTCAAAGAATCTTGGGTGAAATTCTTTAATATTCCTGTTGCTGAGAGAATGAAGTCTTAGAATACTGTCAAACATGGTAGCAAGCTATACTGTATATGACTATATGATTTACACATATTTTTGTTTTCTTAACAAACTATATGCAGTTGTGGGCAGAAGAGAATGTGATAGGGACTGCAACATGGGTGGAAGAAGAAGAGAAACTCTTTCCCAACAAAATATGCAAGTTATATTAGCAGTAGCAAAACTGTAATATGGTGTTCACTAAAAGGCCAAGGATGCTAAATTAGTCACTAAATGTGTACAATTTAGTACAAGTAAACTACATTAAACACCTTAGAATAATCTTCCACATGGCAGAAGGTAAGTCCATAAATTGTCATCAGCTTACTCCTCTTCTCAGGGGGCCCAGCCATAAAACTATTTTGAGCAAAGTCTCATGCCTGGCTTTTTTATGAAACACAACTTGGTAGCTATTCCAATTTCTCAAAAGTTGTGCCTTTTTGGTCCAAGTTCCTAAGAAATATTCATCAAGTGGCTCAGTGTATCTAGTGCTGTTCTTCCTATGGAAGCAGAACTAAGGTTGAAGCCAGCATATGGATTCACATCTTCACATTTTGGCTAAGGCTTGTTATTTTTCCTGAAGTTTTACCCCCATATATGTTAGCCAAACCCTTTATCTGGCAATGGAAAAAAGGGTGGGAAGAGAAGCTGCACCATGATGGCTTCTCTCCCCATTACTAACGACGATAGGGTATGACTGGCCAGGAAGAATCTCAAAAATGAATATTTCCATCTCGTCATAGAGCATCAAACTGACCACAGCCTAATTCCTACTAATGATGTCTTAGACAACCAAGTTACCAGTCATAAGCTTCCTAGATATCTTAATCTGACTACCATATCAAAATTCCAAATGACTCTGGCACTTGTATGCTGTGATGCCCTTCAAACTGCAGTGTTAGAAGGGAGATTCCAAAAACTCTGATATAATGAACACCTTTGTGGCTGTAAGCCAGGAGCCATTGAAACAACAGCCTGCAGGCTTCTTTCCTATCAATCCAACTAAGAACTATGGCACAAATTGATCACACTTTCATCAGCTCAATATCCAAGCTGACCGAAGTATTGCACTCTCTTATAATGTCACCAGGTTTTGCTTAACAGCCAGCAAGATTCAACAGACCTCACTAAGAACAATTTCACTTGATTAAACTTACTCCAACCTAACTAAGAAGAATAACTGTTAACCCTCCCATTTATCTGTTTTTAATTATATTGACAACGGTCTTTTCACTAAACCCTTAGTGTTCATAGCCTCAGTAGTCAAAGTGCTTTATCTAAACTAAAAAAAGTGTCACCTGTACTGGCAGCATTCAGTGTATCTATTATTTTATTTACCTTATTTTACCTTTTATCTTATTATATCTTATTTATTTTATTTTATTTCCATATTTAATGTCACTTAAGGCTGGTCAATGACTGAATAGTAATAGTAGCATTGACGATGGTAGCAGAAATCTATTATTTGTTGATTTTTGTATTCTACCCCTGAAAATAGTGCAATGTTAGGTATTAGTGGCAGGTATATAAAGAAGGGAGCAACCCCCCACCCCCACTAGCACCCATGATGTTACCTAGTCAGGTAATGAAACGTCTGCAAGCAAACAACCAAGCTCAGAGAGCACCAAGGACTCCACAGTTCAATCCTGAGCTACAGATGTTCTCTTCTATTAATGGCAGTGCTACAGAATTAAGTATAAGAGTCTTGCTGACCTTATGTGACACCCGTTCCCCATCTCAGAAGTGACTGAGTCAGTCTCTTTGTCCTTCCCTTCCCTTCCTAACCTTTCTTCTTCCCAGGTCCTATTTACAACAGGGCTACTGGCTTCCATAAAGCTAGGATAACTTAAAAGGAGACAATTAAGCCCAGGCAGTTTTCCTCAGAGGATGAAGGATTACTGTCCTTCAGCTTTTAAATGCCAAATACTCTTCCCTGCTTATCTTGGATGCAAAGCCAGTACTGAAGTGTGTTTCAGATTAGCGACTTTCAGGTTAATTAAGACAACTTTAAACATCTTCAATAGATAGCAAAGGGCATGACCCTGCTGTACAAAGAAAAAAAATGGAAGGAAAGAGTCTTTCAGAAGTGAAGAGAGGGGCCTCACTAGCTTCCCCGGGAGCAATTTATTTGGAGAAAATGAAATGGGGCAAGTTTAAGCCTCCAGCAGCAAAGACACCACCAAATCATGAATCAGGCTGCCGCCTCTGATATAAACGTGCATTAGCAGTTAAGTGAAATGGTCCTATTTATTTTTTATTTTCTTTTATTTACATCCTGCCTTCTACCCAAATGAGATGCTAGGGCAACTAACAATGATTAAAACCCAAAGAGTTCAGAAGAAATTAAAATGAATCCTTAAATTCGATAACAACTAAACGCTTGGTAAAAGGGATCTGTCTTTTGTGGATTTTCTAAATATAAAGATGTACGTGGCCATATGAGTAGCATAATGAACCTTTTGGTTTTATCCCTCAGAAGTTAAGTAGAGAAGATATCCTATGTTGAAGTGTATCTTCATCTAATTACTATTAGCCAAAGATTTCACCTTTTGTATTGGTTTTAAATTGGCTTTGGAATGCCATGTGTGACATCACCAAGGTAGTTGGAGGCAACGTTTTGGCTGTGGGGTTTGGGGTGGACTTCAAGGGGCAAACATGCCTGTGCTAAGACCCCAGCTACCTCCTCTTCTGAGTAAAGCCCAGGAAAAATACTGCCACCAAAACATGTCTAGTTTTACTCACAAATGTTGCCTGGACAAAATAGGAGTATTCTGGGGGCTGAAAAGATAGAATTGGAAGTTGTATGCAAGCCATGGGCTGTCCGTCCCAATCTACATTCTGCTTAATGGAACTATGCTTGTTAATTGTGAGGTAGATGCTCTGGAATTGTGTTTGTTAAAACTGGGCCTACCTGCACAAGTATTGTCTTCATTCATATGTTAAATTGTACATTCCACTAGCGCTCAGGAAGATTAAGAGAAGAGCGAACTATAGTTTCCATACTCAACAACAAGTACACTTTTATAATAGAGTTAGCTGCCTTACATCCAGGTTGTTAGCTAATCTAACTCCGTATTAACTACTTTCAATAACAATTGTTCTTCAGAGTTTCAAGGAGCCTCTTTCCCATCACCTGCTACTTCAAAGGTAAGCAACGTGGTCTTTTGGCACATTCAGATTCCCTGCCCCACTTAAGTTTAATTTAAAAAATAATAATTCAGTTGTTCTGAAGAAATATTTGGGTTGGAAGTTAAAACCAGGGTCTATTAACTTATTTTTCATGGGAGCAGATAAAATGCATTGCTAACAAAGTATCAACATGGAAAGAACATGCTTCAGCCAATATGCATCAGTGTATTTGTCTTGCAACTGAAAAAACACTGATCTGCATAATTAGAAAATATTTTAAGACATGTAACTAGAAATCAGCCTTGTTTGAAATCACTTCAGAAATACACACAAGAGTAGGTTCTTGGCTTGAAGTTAACAAGTCTACAGTCTCCAAATGCTGATGAACAGCACAATTTGGAGATTCAGCCCAATCTTTTCTCATGCAGCGTCAGGCCCTGGACTGTTCTGAATTCTAGTAAGATGGGAGGGACCCCACTGATCTCCAAGGGGTTACTCCCAACTTATGATGTTATTGCTGAGGATGTATTCTGACATTTAACTTGCAGTAACCCTCATAGTGGAGAGAAAAAAAGGGGGATCTACAAAATCCAGCTGGGACATAGCACTTACACATCCATCATGTTCCTTGCCTTCCCTCCTCAGTTGAAATCACAACTGAGTAGCCCTAAATTGTCATTCTTGGTCTTCCCAATTCACAAGACAACCATTTAGTTTTTTTTTTTCCCTAGCCTGGCTATAATGGAATTCATACAGAAAACAGCAGACGCCATCCCACACACTCACATACACTTCGCAAATCAGGTGGGACTCTTAAATCATATTAAGTGTTCTGGGAAGCCTCAGTGCTCAGTAGATTTACCTAAGTTAACCTTTCCTGTTGTTGAATTCATAAAACAACACAAACAACTATTTGGCTCCAGTTTTAAATTCTTCCTCTCCCACCCCCTTTTCAAAAGCCCATTTGGCTGATGGCAAGAGAAAGAAACAAAGCTATTTTTCATGGTGGACATACAGTAGCATTTTCTCTCACAGAAAATGGATTCTCCTCTCTTCTTAAAATATTTGTGCACATATCTATACTTCACAGTTTGATGCTTTAGGGCCTTTTTTCTTCACTGAGAAATCTGATGGGAACTCTTTGAAAGAGGGGACCATGAAATGTTTGGCTTGAATATGTGAGAATACAGTGTTGGAGTTCTCTTGGCTTTGAAACCAGATAATAGGGCTAACAGTTCTGGGCTGCAGACCTTGGTTCAACAAACCAGATGGAAGCAAAGGTCTACTAACTTCTTCCTGCCATCTGGGTTTTGAAGCCCAGGTCTGTAGCTCTACCAGATAAAGATGTTGAAGAAAGAAACTGGTGGGCCCCATGTTAGAAGTATGACCCTGGATACATGCTCCATTTATATCCAGCCACTCATACTTCTCCTCTCTTTGATGGAATGGGCCCCATAGGCAAAGGGAATTCATTTCCCAAAGGACAACATTATGCCATCCTGAAAAAAACACACATTTAAAAAGCATACTAGAGAGCCAGTTTGGTGTAGTGGTGAAGACATCAGGCTAGAAACAGGGAGACTCTGAGTTCTAGTCCCGCCTGAGGCACAAAGCCAGCTGGGTGACCTTGGCCAGTCCCTCTCTCTCATCCCTAGGAAGGAGACAAGGGCCAATCATGTCTGAAAAGCTAGCCCAAAAAACTGCAGGGACTTGCCCAAGCCAGGAGTCAACACTGGCTCAAAGACACCAAAAAAGAAAAAGAAAAAAAAAAAGGCATACTATCTGGCTTCACATGTTCTGTGAAGCCATAAAATTGTTTATTTGGTTGCAAATTATTCTAGAGTGTGAATCTTCTACTTGGTGTTCGTAATGCATATTTTGGGGAAAGGATTATCATTCTTCAGGTCCAAATTCCTTTTTGGGACTTCAGGATACTCCTTGACCCCTGTTTTCGTTTTAATTAGCAGTGTGATTTTGTGCCATATTTATTTACCTCATAACATAATATGTCTTCATTTCAGTCATAGGCCAGCACAAGATGGCATTAAACTATACAAACTACACAAATATCAGGATTAAAACCATTTTCACAGAACCAATTCTCAATATTATTGACATCATATTGTAAAACATTAGAACTTGAAGATCTATGTGTAAACTTTAGTGCTAACATTAAGCTATCTAAGTAATACAATACAAACTTCAGGATATAGTAATATAAATATTAGTAATAATGAATTAATATATGCTCTATTACTGTCTCAGACCAAAACTGACACAGAAAGATGAGCACAAAAAATATAAAACAAGAGCTATGGGTTACACTCCATGGTTAAAACTGTTACTATATTAGCATATTTACTACTGGCTTTTGCATAAACAGACAGAATATTGAAATACAATAATACACTGTACTGCTCTGAACCATTTCATGACAACTGTTATGGCATCTATGCAACATTTTGCAACATATCTAGAACCCATCAATGGCTTATCTGCAAGAAGGAAGACACCAGAGACTGTCATTTGAGTGACAGATTATTTAGACAACAGTGGTGAAATTAAATCCTGAGACTTAGGGGAGTAAATAAGAACCATGGAAAAGAATATGCCAACAGATTCAATTTCCCCCATAGGATATGGGCAAAAACTCTCTGCAGGGAGAACCATTTAATCTGCTTTCTAATTGGGCTGAAGGAAACACAACATATCAAGAGTAAGGGCTTGCCTATGATTTGGGCATAAATTGTTGATAAAATAGGAAGCTACTGAGAACCATCTAATAAGTAAGCCAAACTGGTAAAACACTTAGCTGGAGTTTAAATCTTTCTGGAGCTCTAAATAAAATATCCATTGTTTTACCTCCATACAAGCTTTTTCAAAACTGTCTGAATTAAGATGTTGAGTACAGAAGCCAGAGCTTTAGATCTAAATTTAATTCTCTTCAGGCCTGAAGATATAATATTTTCACGGAAAAACAGGGAGATCAAAGAGCTCTCAAACTATATTTCAGCCAATATTTTTTGGCAGCAAAGCTATGTGTGAGCCTCAGTTGGAATCAGAATGCCTGTAGCCTGTGTACAGGATTAAAAATGCAGTTGGGTACACCTTACAATGCTCTTATAAATGTTGATTGAACAGTTTCAAACAGGGTCATAGAGCAGTATTTGCATACCTGTATCCGAGGGTCCATCTAGCTCAGAAACTTTGCCTTGTATAGCTTAACAGCTGCTGGAATATGATGATTGCCATTCCACTTTGCAAAACACAAGATGGGATTGCAAGCCTTAAAGCATTTGAGACATAATCTTTATCTGTTCTTTCAGAATGTAGATGCATTTAAAAAAAGATACTTAAAGGATTTGATCTGATTGATACTAATGCTATCTATTGTCCACAAACAATAACATGCAGTACAATAGAGCTTCTTGAGAATAGTATTACTTTTGTTGTATCATGATTGACCTCAAGCCCATTTTTTTTCTATAGAAAAGGGCAAAGGGCCTTAAGTCATCTTCTCAGATCTACTAAGGACATAGAGAGGATCAATGTGTCATCTGTGTAATTGATTACATGACTAATTATGCGCCAACAAGTCGTTGTCAACTCTTAGCAACCACATAGATAGATTTTTCTCCATGATGATCTGTCCCTAACCTGGTCCTTCAACTCTTCCAATGGCACTCCATTGCCACTGTAACTGAGTCCATCCACCTTGCTGATGGTCATCCTTTTCTTTTCTTTCCTTCTACCTTTCCCAGTATTACAGCCTTCTCCAGAGACCTGGGTCTTCGCATGTGTCTGAATTTGAGCCTTGTCATTTGTGCCTCAAGTGACAACTCTGGGTTGACATCTGTGTAAAGCAAAACCAAAAGAGGGCTATTTGTTAATGAAAACAAATGAAATTCTGGTCTGGATTCGTCTTGTATCACCATTGGATTTGTAAAATAATTAACAAGGATGGGAGCCAAGATACCGCTCTGTTTCACCCATGCTTGGATTAGTATTGGGGGGACAATTACAGCAAGTTCTTGAGAGCTATACAGAATCTGCATGGTATTGTTTTTGTGAAATTTCATAATTAAAATTAGCTAATGCCAATCAGTAGAAGATGCATTCAATTTCTCTTATAATATATTTCTGGGGATCGGGTCAAAAGAATTAATGAAAGCAGTATGTAGTTTTCCCCATGGACAGGAAGTATATTTTTTGAGCTAAATGCTGATGAACTAAACAGTAATCTAAAGGTGATCTGCCTTCTTCCACTAGGGCTTCACCCACTAGAATGAAACTTCATCCAGTACATCATTTTGGTATGTAACTTACTTACAATGCTCAGCAAACTAATTGGAAGATAATTTGATGGATTATTTTTATCAAATAACACAACAACTATGGAGTTGTGCCAGTTGTCTGGGATCTGAAGCATGGGGTTGATACGCAGGACTAATTTGACCCAATTGATGTCTTCAAGGTAGATAACTGATGCTGATAACAGTTACATCTCTGAATAAAGTACTAAAAGAGTCCACCCATCTCACAGAGGCTATGGTGCCAGAGATACTGGAGGGGTCTTTAGCGAAAGCAGATGAAATAAAGTATTAGAATGCAGATATTTTATTTGTAATTTGGGCAAGTTTTGTTTCCTCCCCCCCCTTTTGTCCCAGCTTTGGATTTCTTTTTGTCTGTAACTAGACAATTGGCCACACTATTTGCCATATCACTAAACTTTTTTTCGTAGATTTAATTTCCTTTTGTGAGTACAAATTTTGTCACGTTTACTGGACAAAAGCAGTTATGATTTCTGTTTTTCATCTCTGAGTATAGGACAGCACAACTCCATTCAAGTCTGGCCATCTGAGCCCATGAAAAGCCTCAGAATAATCCAAGTGAGAATCTTACTATCAGCAAAAGATTCTACAAATCTAAATATGACGAACTGTTTTTTAAGCAAATAGAACTAATAAAAAACCATCAGTGATATCAGGAAAAAAAATAGCTCTAGTTAAAGAGCTGAGATAAATTCTGAGATAAAAACATCATCTCAGAATTTACAGAACTCTTATTCTTAATCAATTCCTGACAAGTTTTATAATTTACAGCACCCAAGGAAGCAACTTTACATCTTACTGAAGGTTCCTAATCCATCAGCAGCACTTGCAAATATATAACATCGAGGTCTGGCAGCCTTGGCAAAATTGGAAAGATAAAAGAATTATGCAAATTTCTCTGTAGTGCACACAGTAAGGAAAGATATGCCCATCAGCTGGTTTACCTCTCTCAATCCACCAGATTGAGAGAGGTAAACCAGCTGATGGGCATATCTTTCCTTACTGTGTGCACTACAGAGAAATTTGCATAATTCTTTTATCTTTCCAATTTTATCTCAATCCACCAGATTGAGATCCACCATGTGTGGGATCTTCCAATTTATTTCATAGTTTGCTCTGCTACTCCCCACACAATCCTCTCAAAGCAGAATACAAGTAACCAATATAAAAGCTATTAAAACAACCCAATATTATTTCAGTAAATTGAAACCATTTAAAATAAAACATGTGTGTTATAAGGGTGGAGGGAAGGCAGGGCAACATTTGAGTCAGGAAACACATAATACCTTAAATATGCTTAACATCGTTTTAAAAAAGAAAGAAAGAAAGAAAGAAAGAAAGAAAGAAAGAAAGAAAGAAAGAAAGAAAGAAAGAAAGAAAGAAAGAAATCTCCTAAAACTCCCCACAAAATCCAAGTAAGTCATTTTGCATCACTGACCCCTCCCCTTCTCCCTCCCAAACGTTTACAGTTTATGGCTTATGGCAATGTGAGAATCCAGCCAGTGGTGAATCATTCACATCATTAATAAATACAGTTAAGAAAACTGTAGCCTAGAATGATGTATGAGCCCCATTACTGAAAAAGAGATGCTTGAAAAAACGAGTTCTCCTCTGTCACCGAACATACTGGGATCTCTCCCGGTAAAAATGCAAAACTGAAATCTAAGAAGCACTTTTCACAATAACTATTTTACAGCCACATATTTCTCAAGACGGAGTGGTAGATATACTGTATACAAGCCTTCCCAGGAATCAGCTTACAAGTCAGCAGATGTTAACATGTGTGCAAAACTATGCTTTTTGTCCATGCTGATGGAAGTAAACCCAAGTATTGTCATTGTTAATTAACAAGGCAAATAAATCTGAATGCCACCATCCTTTAAACAACTGAATGAGAAATAATCCTCCCCAGACTTTGTGTGTGCCGATGCAGAGATCTTAACGTGGGAATCAGTCTGTAAGAAAAACAGACAGTGCTGTAGCTGCTACAGATGGTTTTTCAGGCCAGGTTCAACGCCAAACCCGCCTCCAATGTCAAAATCAAATTAAACAATGACAATTAGATTTATCCACTCTCCATTTCCTCCCCCCAGGCTGTTCATTGTCTTCTAATATCAACACAGAACATGCTTGCACCGTATTTCTATAAGGGTTTCAGCCTTTAACAGTTTCCTGTCAAACATCTCCTGTTTTCTTAAATTATTCCCTGCATAGAACAAGGCACTGATTTTTTTCCCCCATGGCTATCACATCATTTGAATTGATCTAGTGGTCCTTCCTTCCTTCCTTCCTTCCTTCCTTCCTTCCTTCCTTCCTTCCTTCCTTCCTTCCTTCCTTCCTTCCTTCCTTCCAGACACCCATGGAAGACGGTGCAGTTCCAACAATAAAACAAGATGGGACCCGCCTCTGTTGATGAGATGATGCTGTAACTGAACACTTTCATCATGAGATTTCTCAGTATATTCCTGTTTCATTATGAATGATCTGCCAAGGAAGAAATGAAATCTTACACAGCAAATGCTGTCACAAACATGTCAGCATTTCAATGTCTTGTATTCCAATGGGCAGCCTGAGGGGACATCTAATCAATAGTTGAGCACTGATTGGATGACAGTTGTCTCTGCAGTTTTATGGTAAAATAAGAAAAGTTGGATAACAGAAAGTATGGAAGTACCCTAAAAATGACAGGACAAAGATTTTTAAAAATATAAATGAATTCTTCTGGTTGTTTTTTCTTTTACATTAGAAAATTTATAGACCTTAAGTTTTTCTCTGAAAATATGTAGCTGCTGGCTGGGGAAATCTAAGGACACAGAGAATCAGTTGCTTAAGATCCCCTATGGGCAGCAGAATGCTGATTGGTGTCCTTCTTCAAGAGAACCTGCAACAAATACCAGTGTGGAAAATGTGCAGAATACATTACAGAAACTTAATGGATCTAATACTAAACTCACTTCAGGAATCTGGTCCAAACTAAATGACATATAGCCTTATTTGCTTTATCTCTTTTTTATCCCACCTTCTTTCAAGCCATTCATGGTGGCTTCATCCATGATATTTTTCTCACTTTCACAATCTACATTACCCTCACAACAACCCTGTGAGATAAATGAGACTCAGCTGAGAACAACTGGTTGAAGATCATCCCAAAAGCTTCATTGATAAAAGAACGATTTTATCTTGAGACTTTCTAGCTGTATTATCTGACACTCCACATTCACATCTGAATGGATACAAACTTGAGACTCAGGACCCCATCTGCCTACCTCCAAAGCTTTTGATAAAGTTCCATAGCCTCTGAAAATTACTGTACTGCTGAACTGCAATTTTTATGCATCAGAATGGAAACTTACTTAAAACCATGGGGTTAATCACAGTAATTGTATTTAATTTTAATAACATTTTAATGAAATCAACTCAAAGTGAACGTTTGTCTCCAGCCATTTTTATGTTGTGCTTGCTCCTACTTTTGGGAGTGCAGCCCCTACTATGCAACTCAAAGGCGAAGCATCTACCAAGAAATATCTCTGCTTCAGGAATTGATTCTTATTTCAGTCTACCTGTGGTCTCTTGGCCTGGATCTTTTTTTCTAAATAGCTTCAGCCATAACAATTTGAAATTATGGTAGCTGAACTTTGTGCTTGCCATCACAGGAGTTAAACACGAAAGGAACACATAATGAGCCTTGATCTCTGGGTTGGTGTGACCCAGCTTACAATTGGTAGAAGCTTATAGTTATTGAAAACAAAAGGCATTGTTTTATTTTATTTTCAAGTGTTATCTTTAGGTTAAGTAGGAATAGATTTATTTAAGGATCAGAACCTCCATGATCCTTACGTGATGACCCATGATGGTTGCTCCTCCTCCCTTCAATCTTCTTCCTTTTTCCTCTCCAAGGACACCAGTCCAATCACACCAGAGGTCCAAGGCATTTTTTCTTCCCCAAAAAGGATTCATTTATTGCCTGTCTCTTGGATGACACATTCTCTAATTATTTTAGCAGCACCACTGGAAGCACTGATTAGATTTTAAAGACAGGACCAACTTGGACTTTTCTTGTTTGCATATCAATTTTTTCCAGCTGTGTTAACAAATTGACATAAACCAGATGGTGAGTGGAAGAGGGATTCTGAGAAAGCTCAAAGGGTCTCCAACACTTATGCAGTCATTAACACCTCCCAACCTTATGAATACCTTCATTAAATAAACCTACACCTCTTACTAAGGTCAGCAGGAATTTTTGACTGCTGTGGCATTTCCACACTCATGTGGGAAGTGGCTATACCTTACCTATCTTTATGTATTTCTAGAGGAATGGCAACCATCTTAATCAGCTGCATCAAAAACAAGACAGAGACCATGTTTACATCTCACTGTAAGCCATAGTTTTTTTAAACTATAATTTGTGGAATAAATCACAATTGGCTGAATTTGCACAGCATGGTTCAACAATGGTTTAGAGTTACAGTTGTTGGGTTCATACAACACAGTCCACCTAAGGAGTTAAGCAAATGAAGCCCAAAATGTGTAGCTCCTTTAAATCTGATTTTATTGTGACTTACTTCCCAGTAAACAAATAGGTCAATCTTTAAGGTACTATAAGTTTCCTTGCTTTTATCATTTGTCTGATGTTCTGTGACATCCCAGAAACAAGAACAAAACATCAGCAACCCAAAGATTTATTTCATCACATCAACCTGTAGGTTAAATAGCTGCAAGCTTCTATGTCGCACTAAACCCTTCTTCAGGCAAAGCAAATATTTGAACTGTAAGAATTTAAGCTCTTATCTGCTACAGTGAATTACAGCTCTATCTGGTTTAGTTAAGATGGAAAATCTATGGACTTCCAGATGTTTTCTTCTTTCAGATATTGTAGATTCCAGTACCGGTCTCCTGCCTTCTGGACACATTGCCTGTGGGTGATAGGAAGTTAAAAGTCCAGCAGCCTTTGGAGGGTGAATGTATCACAACTTTTATTAAAGAGGATCACCCAGACATTTACTAGCAGAGCACAAAGCCAACAGTTTCCTGCTATAGATCACTCTTGGCATTTATTCTTTGGAAGGAGAATACTTGATCTGAAAGTTGTCAGGCCACGGCAGCTGCTAATGAAGATGATGATAAACGTATTGATAGCACCCTTTACTTTTAAATGCAAAGTGGCTGTTTTGGAAGGGAAATTTGGGTGAGGAACAAGCATGCTTTGGGGAAAGGCTTTTATCTCCTTCACCTTCTGATTCAAGCAGATATGTATCTGATTCTCATTCTGATGGCTTCTTTTAACTAACAAACCTGGCAGGAGGAGAGCCATGTTAGTCTATGGTAGCCAAAAATCAGGAGGAGTTTTCAGACTAACTCTGAGGACTTCTGCCATCAGATCCAAAAGAGTGGGCACCTGCAGGCCCCTCTATTAAACGGTGTCCCATTGCAGGATTGAGGAGGTGCGCCTTCTCTACCTCTGTGCCTGCCCTATGGAACAGCTCCCCTTCTGAGATGTGGAGGATCCTGACCCTTTTGGTCTTCCAAAAAGCCATTAAGAATGGCTTTTTCCCCCAGGCATTTGGCCTGGAGGCCAGGGAGCCCAATGTATTTGGGTCTTTTTGTGAATTTGTTATATGAGATCTTGGCTTTTTTCTTCCTATGCGATTATTAGCCGCCCACAATTATGTATTTAAGATAGGCAGCCATATGCATTTTCCAAATTAATAAATATGTTTCATTAAAAGGCATCAGCTTTCATGATCTACTGTTCTGAAAAGGTGCTAGCAGACACCTTTCGGTTCAAGAATAAACAGCAAGTGGTGTAGTTTGAGTCCTTGTTTGCATTTGTGTATATTAGGTAATCAGCTCAACATTTCAGCTGCAACTTTGTACCAGTTGCATACATGCTATACAGGCAAATCCACATAGGAAACTAGTTTACACCCTGTACTAGGCCATGCTTTATTGAACTGTGGTTTATTGAGCAAGTCACAGTTGGCTGGTTTCATACACAGTAGTGAACAATAAACCATTATTTGCAAGGCAGTGTTACTGCTGTACACAACATGCTAAAAAACCAAAATCAACCAAACCAAACGAGTTCACCATGGTTGGGTGAACTGGGACTCTAACTCATGTAAAACGGGAATGGTCCTTTCTGGTCAGGCATTACAGCAGCTCGTCCTATAAAATGATTCAAGCTGTTTCCCCAGCAGCACACTCAAAAGGAACATCCATCTTCCTGTTTTCCATCTTCATCTCCACTTAATGAAAACAATCCTAAGCAAGGATGGGGACCAGGTACAAAAGTTACAAGGGTTTTTGGGATACCTCCTTCCAGCTGAGTTAAAGTGTGAGCCAGGAGTCATTGAGCTGGCAGAGGATGCTGCTGGGGTAAAACTAGCTGCCCATAGGCAATCTCTGTTCTGCCATTGGCCCAACACCAGCAAATTTTGCTCTCCTTATTTATAGGGTACAGGTACATTAAGGATGGGAAAAGATTCCTAGATTTCCTTAGCTTTGTTTCTTCCCTTTCCCACCAAACATCACCAGCCATTGGGAAAACATAACCTAATCACTCTCCTTAATGCAGGCTCGGGGGGAAGAGGTGAGTTATGACAAATGGCTGGACCAGCCATCTGTCCAAACTTGTTCATTTTTGCATGACTGCTGATATTCAGGCTCCTTCTGGACATGGGTTTAATGCTATTTCAGAAGAGTGCTAAACCAGTATTCAGAAGCAGCCTGAAAAACAGCTGCCAAGTTCAGGGAATCTACACTGTTGATGAACTGCCATTCAGGCTGATCCAGGTCTCTCAGGTACAACCTAGCAGAGCCCAGATTGAAAGAATGGGATTCAAATGCTGCCCCCAAACTGAATGACCCTGGAAGAGAATGCCCGGGGGCAGGAGGGGAAGAGACATACCACACCAGCCTAAAGGGGCCAATGGATGCCAAACTGGTTCCACTACCTGGGGTCACTGGAGTGTGCCACCAACAGAATGGTCAGTGATGTGCATCAGATTTTAACTATAGCACATCCGATGCTAGAATAACTTTGACAGTGGTACAACTAACAATGATTTAAGGCTGCCTTAGGTATGGGTGGGGATCAGATGAAGCAATGTCACAAGGACACAACAGAAAAAAGAGGTTGCCAGGACATGTTTGTGCAGCAGTTAGATGGAAGGAAGGAAAAAGCTCTTAATCTCTTATGCAAAAATAAAAATAAAAAGGAGATGTGGAGAACTGCCAGGTAAGCCCATCTCTCAAAGTCTGACTGTCCCACTGGCGTTTTTTCCAAAGCCAGCCTCTTTGCCAGATCTCTTTCCCTTCTAAGCCTTGGTGGCCAAGCTGCTGTTCTCTTGCCTTTGCTTTTCTTTCTTCACTGGGCCACACATGTGCATTGGCCTCGGGACCACTCCAGCTGTGTGAAGATCCTCATTTTGCAAAGCTGTGTGCTGCCAGGAATGAATCCTGTAGACGTCTGCAAGTGTTAGCGATGTTTCACAGGGCCTACTGCGTTTGCACATCGGGGTCAAAAGTCCTCAGATTTTTACAATACTGAAATTCACCGTTTGTTGCAGATACGTGGACCTCAGTCTCTCTGAGTGCGTGCGCTTGCACGGTGAGAGAGAAAACCATTATTTGTTATATACACATACCTACGTACATACTTGAAGAGTCAATATTGCATAAGAAGAAGGAATAAAATCATTTGGTTGGTTGGTTTTAAAAACTATGCCATCCTTTATTCAAACAGATTCCAGATCAGAGTGCAGAACATAACAAGTGGAATCCTGTAAAAACAATGCAAATGACACAAATCACCATCGTGCAAACATTAAAACTGAGCAGCAGAAAAGTATAAAACTGTACAACAAGCAATTGGAAATAATCTGCTTTTATGCTTACTCAGATCTCTGGTCCTGCTCTTGTATTGACTGATGTGGAGAAATTAAATAGGCAAAACCTTCCCCACCATATAGCACATAATTAAAAAGCCAGTTTTTATTGTTTGTCAATAATAATAATAATAATAAAACAACCCTATTGTGGCTCTCTTTGTAACCCCACTTGTTTTCCAAACACACATGAGCAGGGTCCAGCAGAAAAATCTGGCATGCAGTTTCAATATCTTTGGGTCATCTTCTATTTTTCCTTGAAGAGAAAAGTTTTGTAGCTGAAGTTTCTCTCATACCACCTGGAGGTTGCTTTGGGAAATAGCAGTAATGGACACATAGGAAGAGGTTAAAAAAGACAGAAATTATTGAAGTTGCTCCTTCATTATAGGTAGCTGGGGAAGAGGCCTTGGCTAGAAGGATATATATCATGCCAGTAGGCTACACAGAGTATACTAAATATTAAAACCAAGTTAACAAATGCAATCCGTATGTTCAACCAACATGCATGCTATCCTTCCCAGATAAAGCACATTATGGTTTAATGTGATGGCCTGCTTCAGGCAACCTTGATAATCATGGCTAGGTTCCCATGACACGTTGAATCAAAACCAAAGATTGCCTTGAATTGATCTTAACCCTAATGACTTCATGGACTCTTTACTTTCCATTGTCTTCTTCCTAGATTTGGTGGGGAGGTGCTTCCCACTCTGGTCTGTAACTCTACAATTTCCTGGTGATCTCCATCTGAGTACTAATCAAATCCAACCCTCATAAAATGGGCTTGAGTAGTTTATGATTCCTTCAATTATGTCCATTGGATCACAAAGAATCAGGAATAAGCAAACAACTTTAAGATTTAGTTGTTGTGGGAATCTAGCCACTGCCATAATTTTTTATGTGAAAGCAGTTCCTGTTGCACAAACTAAGGAAACTACAACTCTAGAAGTTTTTGTACACCATCCAAGATATGTTGTGATTACTTTCTCCCCCAAATATACACTATTAATTTGAGTTCATCCATGAAGATGAAGGAATTGTTCCTTTCTATTCTGCACTAGTCAGACCATTTTAGACACCACACTTTAGGATGGCAACTAAGATAATCTGGAAGGAAAAGGTTATAAGGAACACCCAAAGGCATTAAGTACGAAGAAGAGAAGACTGCAGGGAGACATGATAGCTGTCTTCAAGTATCTCAAGGGCTGTCAAGTATCTGATGGGCCGAAAGAATTATGCAGGGCTGTTCCAGAAGATAGGACAATTTTGCCTGGACACGAGGAAGGGTTTCCTAATAGTAAGAGCTGTTAATGGTGAAACAGACTGCCTTGGGAAGTGGTAGACCTTCCTTCATTATAAAGGTTTAAACAAAGGTTAGATGTCAAGGATACTGTAGTAGTGGATTCCTTCCACTAATGATTTTCCTTCCAGCCATTACCATCTATCATTTTATTATTTTTACAGTCTGCAGAACTGAACTGGGGTTAAAGTTGGGAGTGAGAGAAACAATGCTATGCTACAGTATTAAAATACGACAACATTGCTGCAACAAATAGCTCATTGATGGTTAAGTGGAAGAGGGCGATGAAGGAGTTGTGCTGGTGCTCAAATACAGGAGGATGTGCCCACTTTTTCTGAGCCCTCTCCCCTTTTCTCTGCTAAATTTAGAAGCATCTTATTTATTCCTAAAGTAAAGATTGGTACAGTGCATCAGGCAGGGCATACAAATGGAACAGGATTCCATTTCAATCCTTTCATTCCTTGGTTGCTCTTACAGAATCTCCCACAGTGACTTGGGTACCTTTACCTAAAACTGCCTGAAACCCAGTAAGATGGGCTAAAGGCCACAGGATTTTAGTGACCTCACCAAGCATCTCACAAGCTTTCATGTAAGACTAACCTCTCATATTCTGCAAATCTTAAGAGCCTCAAACGTTTTGCCTGTTTAATTTAATTTAATGAATTTAATTTGGGGTTACAAGGTCCACAAGTGCATCCAGGGTGCTCTCCTGGATGAGTCGGGTGTTTGATTTGGTAAAACCCAAAGCAAATGCCAGTGCAGAGCCCAAATTATTGTCTACCTATTTGGGCTAACTTACTTTGATGCATTGTGATTGATTATGTCATGCACTTACAGAAAGCTTTCATCTGGAAGCACAACACTGTCCTATCGAGGGTCCTCTCCTGCATAAACTATATTAGTTTAACAGACTGAACTGTAGCAAATGTCTCCACAAATCATTAAATCAAGAATAATCTAGTCCAACTGTCTGCAGTGTGAAGGAAGACTACTTAAACTGTTTATGAAAGGCAGCTATCCAGCCTCCTCTTAAAAACTTCTAAAAGTGGAGAACCCACAACCTCCACTGGTAAACAGTTCCACCACTGTACCATCTTGCCATCAGGAAGTTTTTCCTTATATCCCAATAAGGTCTAGATAGTTTCAACTGTGTGTGTGTGTCTTCAGGTCAATTTTTTACTCCTGGCAACTGCCTGGACAAGTCCTTGCAGTTTTCTTGGCAAGGTTTTTCAGAAGTGGTTTGCCATTGCCTCCTTCCTAGGGCTGAGAGAGAGGGACTGACCCAAGGTCACCCAACCATTTTGTGCCCAAGAGACTCACAGTCTCTTAGTTTCCAACCTGCTGCCTTAACCACTACACCAAACTGGCTCTCAGTTGCAACTTATAGGAACTAGAAACAAGGAATCGCCTTCATCATGGCAGACACGCTTTCCATCCTTTGGTTCAGTGGAGAGATGCAAGACCAAGGCTGGCTCTCAATTTGCTAACTGCTGTTGCTGTAAGCAGTGTAAGCAGCCTCTCTCTCGAAGCCTAGAGACAGCCCTACCTGGGGGGTGAGGGAGGAACTGGGTGGAGTTGAGACTCAACCTCACTTTTGTGCCCAGTATGACCTCTTGTTCACAGATGTTAAGTTAGTAGGTAACCTCTCCTTTCCTTGGCTTCCTTCCAAAACTAATAATAGCTTGGGGAGAAAGCATGCCTGTTCCTGCACACTTCTGTTTTGCTTTTACCCCCACCCGCTCTGCCTTTTCCCTGTTATAAAAACATCCCTGATTTCTTTTGACAGAACTCTAAACACGGAGACTGTATGGCCCAAGGAATCTGTAACAGGATATAGGGCCTTTCACCCCTAAGTATTGAACAGACATGATTAGCATATGATCCATATGCAGCGGCTTAGGATACAAAGGAGAGTTGGTGGTCTGGGTCTCCTGTTAAGTCTCAGTGTTGAGAAGCAATTCCAACTGGGCAGGGATTAGCCCAAAGACAGGCCTTCCAGTATGTTTAGGCATTTGCATGTAGCCAGCATGCCATATTGTCAAATGTGCTGATTGCGTGCACTGCGTTTCAATGCACTTGCTGGAAAGTCACCATTTCCAAACCTGCTGCTATGCCAGAGTGATTTGCCCCATACCAAACAGAGAAATCCTCCATGTATTTTTTTCGATCAGCCCTCTTTCAATTCAACAAAAGAGGATTGGCTTTTTGAACCTTCTTTCAAAGCAGAAGGAAATTTTAGTGAAATTCCCCTAAGTGGAATTGGACATTTTGGCAAAGTGAGTTTTTTTAGCACATTGGGACCTCTCTGCCTTCCTATGCTTCCATTAACTCCCATTTGAACAACTGAATTGTTATTGTTATGTTTGTGATTTCTGGATTGTTCTTCCTCTCACAGAAGCCCAGAGTGACTTCAACGAATACATTAATTAACAAATGTCTTGGAGGATTAAAAAAACCCCTTCACTTCTTAGAAATAATAAATACAAAATATAAAACAAGGCTAATTTTTTAAAAGGAACAGACAGCCAAGAAGGCACTCGCATCCTAAGACAAGTATGCCACAAATGCCTTCAACTGTTGTCTAAAAAAAGGCAGTGAGCCAGGCACAGGGACAGCACAGATGTCCAACTAGGTGACAGTACCGGGCAGAATCTGACCCAGTTCATGATTAGATGAGAGTCCAGAAAGGAACACTGGGCTGTAGACAAGTATCAACCCTCAAGAGGTTGGCCACTTCAAGAACCTGACAAGGCAAGGATACCAGAAATGCTTTTTATTGTAATAAAGTAGAATAACAGGATCTTGAAAACCTGGGGTGTTTGCAACGTGCGGTCAAAAAAAGTCAAGGTGGCAGCTGTGATAGTGTGATCTAAACCCCACCTGCTTTTTATGTGCACTGCAATTGTTAGAGGGCATTGTTGTGATGGCCAGCATAATGTTTTTGACCACACCCTCTTGACCCCCCTGTGAAAGCCTGTGCAAGTTTCTGTCTGACCCATCAAGATGGGGTTATTTTGAGTTTCTTTCTCATGCTTCCTTCTAACTCAGGACTTCTAGGTCTGGACTGTGTAACCTCTTCTCCAAGTCCCCCCCCTCCATATTTTTCCCACGGCCGGCTCTAAGTTCCTTTACAGACAGATTGGAAAATGATAACACGTCCTAAAAAAAAACAAAAACAGCCTCAGACCTTTTCCATAGTTTTGTTAGGAAAACTAAATGAATACATCAGTGAAGTCACTAGAGGTCAAACGTGACCTGAGGGAGGCTCGCCAGAATGCAGATGTGCCTTTCCTATAACTATCCGGATCCAATCTAACAAGGGAACTGCTAGGCAGAATTGACTTTCCTGTTGAGATTGGGGATGCATTTATACATATACAGAAAATCATGCTATTCGCTTTACAGTCTGTATAAGGGGTAGGTACTACGGTTTTTACCAGATATTTGGACCATAGCTCCCAAACTTTGGTCATTTATCACAGTATGTAGAGTTTAGCATTTATATTCCCAAATATTTGGAAGGCAAGATTACCTATTTTCCAAAAACACACAAAGTACTGTACATTTGCCTCCTCTATCCAGGTGCCCTCCAAATATATTGGATAGTTTTTCCTCTCATTCTCAGCCAAAGCCACCCAAAACCCATCAAAACCCTCTTCAGTCAACCCATCTGGGCTTCTTATTCAGAGGAAGGAACAGAACAAAGGAAATAAACTCATACAAAGCTACATAAAAGTGAATGAGAAGTACAATGCAATGTGGACATCCATTCAAACACAATTACATGATCAGCCTGAGAGACATTTTGGAAAGTTTGGCCCAACATTATTGGTGCCCCTAAACTGATCACTCCCCATTGGTTTTACCTGACAAGCTGCCGTACTGGTTCCTTAAACCTGATATTTTTTATTCTGCCTAAAACAAACAAGGATTGTTGTCAAGAATTTATTAAGTCCTGCGGTGAGGGGGGTGGGGGTACTGTGATTCAGAATTGGAAATGATTAAATGGATCAATACTTTACATTCAAGCAATAAAACTGCATCTATTGAAATATAATCCCACAAGTTCTTTCAGTATTATGCTTCTCCAGACCCTCCTATTGAGATACCTTTGACCCCAAGAGAGCAAAAAGAAAAAGAAAAAGAGGAAAAAAAATCTTTGGCAAAGGATGAAGTGAGAAGAAAGGAACACTCAGTAATCATCCTCCTCCTCCCCCCATCTCTTAAAAGGGTCCTGGGGGGTTGAATTTATGATAGATGTTCTGCTTTCAACTTGGTCATAGGTCAGCATTTACAGGTCTACCATAAACTGCTAGTCTGCGGTCCAATTGGAGCATCTGGAGAAGAAAATAATGATTTTTAAAAAAGATCAGCCCAGGAGGGGGAAAATGTGCCTCTTAATTTAAACTCAGCTTTTAAGGCTTCTCCATATTTTATCTTCTGCAGAGTTTAGTTTACCCACTGAGGTGGGAGCCCTGTCCTTTAATCAAAGGGAGGCCAGGTAAAGATTGATAAAAGCTCCGTAGTGGTTCCTCCTTTCAACCCCATGCTCCTGGAGAGGCAACCTGAAACCTTATTAAAGCTTAGACTGTACCTAATTAGCAAATCAGAGGAATATTCGGTTCAACGAAGAGGTTAACGAATAGGAAAACTTCAAACCTGAACTGTCTAGGACATGAGATTTGGATACAAGCTACAGCGAGCCCCCTTATCGGAAACACAAGGGCCTTTCTGCTCGTTTTGAAAAACTGAAAAGAACACCATCGACAGCCCTTTCATCTTGGCATGAAAGACAAATCTGAGAGCAACTGCCAGTGTGTATATTTGGGCAGGGATATCAGAATATTTCAATTAAGGCGGAAGGGAAGATGTAGTGCCACTTGGAGAAGATAATTAACTCCTTGACGAGGCGCACCAAGAGGAAGGGGGGGGGGTAGAGCTGATATTTAAGCGTTTCAACAGAATAATCTCATTCTTTGTGCCTTTATTCCAGGTTTGTGATCGTTCTGGTTTGTTTAATGGCAAAATTAAAATGGTTGCACCATTGGATAGCATGCCATTTTTTTTCCTTCATGTAACAACGCTTCTCCCCAAAAAACCCAACCTTGCTTCCCTGTGGTAACTAATGACACCCAATTAAAATTTATTCTCATGTTGCCAAATGGCTAAGGCTGCAAGCTTTAATTGGTTTAATCGGCAGCTTAATCAGGGGCATCATTTCAGGATTCGGTGGAGGACCAGAGGGGCAAAGAGTTTTCCCTGGGCAGGGGGATTGGATTCATGAGAAAGTTTCAAAAAGACTTGGTTTTGGATACACCCAAATTCAAACGCAAAGAGAAAGCAACATTGCTTAGGACCGAGTTCTCCAACTGTGTTCCGTAGAATCGTAAGGTTCTGCAAAAACTTGATGGGTTGCATGAGAGATTAAAAGGAGAAGTTAACTCAAAGACAGCCAGTTTCTCTCATTAGAGCTTTGCCTCTTCATCGGGGACTCAGGGGATATTTTCTTTTAGTTAAGAGGTTCCATGGCCTGAAAACTCCCGGCTTAAGGTGATTATCTAGCCAGAGGAAAGCAAATGGGATGCTGTAGAATTGCCAAAAATTGGCACATGCTAATTTATTCAGGTAGGTGTACACTTAAAAATAATGATCATATTGTAAAGTGCAGTGCATCTCAGCATAGCAGATCTATTCAGTTGTTGTCCAGGTGGTACCTCTGGATGGGAAATATCTTCATTTTCCTTTCTTAGGATTCTTGGTCTTGAAACCACCTGGGCTTGGACTGGACTGCTCTTCAAGCAAAGGAATACCTTCTGTACAATAGAATGCCTGTCCAGTATAGGCACCAAGATTTTTTGTATCTGAACACATTTTTATTTGAACACTGTGTGCTACAAAGCTCCTTTGGAATTTTGGCTAGCTTTACATTACATGCTAAGCCATGATGCTGATTGTTTGATAGTTTAGTATGGTGAGTAACCCAGCCAGCTGAGGTTTATTAAATAAATCCCATTCAATCAATAGTGGTTTAATTTTGATTAATTGATTGATTGATTGATTGATTGATTACATGCCATCAAGTTGTTGTCAACTCTAAGTGACCACACAGATAGATTTTCTCCATGATGATCTGTCCCTAACCTGGTCCTTCAGCTCTTCCAACGGCATTCCCATCACCATTGTAACTAAGTCTATCCACCTTGCTGCTGGTTGTCCTCTTCTTCTCTTTCCTTCCACCTTTCCCAGTATTAGACCCTTCTCCAGAGAGCTAGGTCTTTGCATAATGTGTCCAAAGTAGGATAATTTGAGCCTGATCATTTGTGCCTCAAAGAAGAACTCTGGGTTGATTTGTTCGATGATCCATTTGTTTGTTTCCTTGGCTGTCCACAGTATTCTTGGGAGTTTTGTGATGGTTTAATATGATGCATGATTATTTATTTATGCATTTGAATTTATTAGCCACCCAACTCCAATAGACTCCAGTGATCTTGGTCACTAACTTGGTTCACAGATGTGAATTATTATGTTCATATATGTGGTATATGAGAGCTAACAAAATACAGTTGCTGTGCCCCTATACCATGTGATATCCGAACAGGTGGACCATAGTTTGGCTTAACACAAACATCTAGTTCACATAATCTGCTAAGTTAATGGATGGGTTCCTACAACGTATTGAACTATGAATTATCCAATCTCATTTTAGCCTCATTTAAAGCTATTGTTAGCCTGATTATGTTTTACTTGTGGTATGTAAACCTTGATAATTGTGGGATATTAAATAAAACATGGTGAAACAAACCGTGGTTTAACAAGATATTTGAATGTAGCCACTCTGAATAGTGTATATATGAGAAAAAAATTGAATGATGTGAAATACTTTGATAGAATTTAATCATACTCTATTTCTCTAACTTCCAAGGGTGTTGTGACACTTTAGAAAATGCAAGTGGCACTTTTTAAAGTAACTATTTGAATAATAGTGATTAAATGTTAATTACAATTGATTCACAATAAAGTCTAAGCTAATTGTTTCTGAAAGTAGTGTGACTTTTATCTGCATACCAGAAACAAAGTAAAGCACCAGAGATAATAAACAGAAAAAATTAATTATATATTTATGAAAATGGAAGCCCCTCATCCACAAAATGCAGGTCAGAAAAGACCATGTCTTTATCCTGCAGATCCAGGCTACAAATCTAGTGCATTCTTATTTTTTAAATTATCTCTTGGAGACCCCAGAGCACCTTTGGAAGCATGGAGCACAAAGTATGTTATTTAGTTACATCACTAAGATGCTGGAATAGCAGTAATTCCTCTTAAAGGAAAACTAACAGGACTTGAGGAACATCTCATTCAAGTCAGGATGACTTTTTCCTTAGGGAAAGTGGTATAAATTAAAATTAAAATGTGCCAGATAAGAGGGCAAGGAGGAAGATGCCCAGACTGCTGCTGTTGAGGTCATGATAGGACAGGGGAGGTATAGAAGAAGGGAGGGAGGAGTTATAGTTCTCTCAACAGACACAGAAAATACAGCATCCTTAGGGCTGTTCCTAGGTCTGGGCTCATCCCATTTCAGCCAAGATCCAATTAGTCATATTAGCTGGTCTGCCCAACTCTTGATGCTCTTGGTAGACACCACAACAGTCCTCAACAATTTTAAAAAATCTTATTGTGGATAAACAGGTTGATCTGTTTTGTATTACAGAGACTTGGGTGGAAGAACTGAGTGGTCCAGATTTAAATTGGCTACATCCACTGGAATAGGTTGCACAGCATATTCCATGATGGAATGGGAGTGGTGGGGGTAGAATTGTAGGGATTCCATGTCCTTTACCAGAAAACCAAGCACTGTGCATTCTGGATAAGTGTACTCCATGGCGGGTCAGAAGGATACAATGGGCTGCTTTTGGTGTATCATCCACTTTGATGTTTAACAGTCTCCTTGACTGAGATGGTGGATGTAACCTTCAGTGTGGTGTTGAACAATTCTAGGAGTTTGGTCTTTGGAGTCTTGAAGTAGATCAGCTTAGGACTGAAGGACCACTGTGACAATAATGGGGTTGTCTTAGTACATCAGAAGATTAGCATCCCATGGAGGGGAGATGCTCAGTCTAGGTTTTGCTTTTGGGTGCTTCCTGGAAGACCTCACTGTGGAGACTAACCTGATGTCCAGAGGAAGGCTGTTCTGTAACACTGGTACCATCATGGAGCACAATTGTCTCTTGGCTTCAAGGTTTATCAAAGATGTCATGGGGCTCTTCTTTAGCTAAGAAGTGAAGCACTTCTGAAGCTGAAGGCTGACCTTGTTATTCTGTGTCACAACCCTGGATTCACTTCCAAGATGCACTGAGAAAATAAATACTGCTATGTGGTGAGCTAAAATGTAAAAATCGGTATAGTAAAATTGTTTTTACTATAAAACTTTTTTAGAGCTGCAGGAAACATTTTGTAGTTCTTTCAACAACAGAGAGCAAATCATTTCTAAGAAAACAGATTGTTGTGCTCATTCAAGGCATTTTCAAAGTAAGGAAAATAATCTGGAGCTCTTTTTTTCCCTTAAGAACTGAATTTAATGGTTTCTTCCTAGCATTTAAATGATAATATTTTGCTATTTAGAAAGGAGAGATGATTTTCACACAGCAAGACATTCATTGTTATAGGTTCTATAGAACATGAATCTCCATTTTCTCCATGCAATTCCATTTTTATATACAGTATATAGAAAATACATTTTTAAAATAAATAAATAAAATAAATACATTGTTGCTAAAACTAGGCCCTATTGGATAATCTCTGGAGGTAACTACTGGTGAGTGAAAACTTTTCTTCCTTCATTGCCCTCTTCATACTGATAGTTTGTTCAAAGGCTTTAACTTGATTCTTCAAAGAGAGTGTCCCCCTCTATCAGTGCATCAAATACATTGGGATTGAGTTAAACATCATGTACACATTAGGTTTCACACGCCATGTGGTTTAACAACCAGAAAGACTTTTTACCAGCTTAAAATGAGCTTGCAAACTATGATCTCCAGTTAAGAAAATGGAACTGGCTTTAACTAAATACACACTGGTTACATCTCATCTGACGAATGGAACATTCATAAACTTTAATGGGCGTGGAGTTCAGTCATCAGTGTGCTTGGGGAAGCTCTGAGTTGTGATCAGTTTACACCAATTCCATACTACTTGCTTCCAGCCTCAATTAAAATTCTGGCACAGATCTTTTAAGCCATAAACCAGTCTTCCACAACCCTCATCTGATTGGAGAAGGCTGCCCTACACAGTTTGAAATCAATATCTGCAGAACAGTTTACATCATATAAATCTGAGATTGGCTCACCATAACATGAACAAAATGTACCATGAATTTCTACCAGTGTGGCTTTGTAAAACAGACTTTTGTCATAGCACAGTTATCCACGAGCATCTGATTTTCTTTAGTGAAGAAATTCCTACTAACTTTCCACATTAGTATGTGAAAGATGTATTGAAAAAAGAATATGCTTTTAAAAGCGGTGCACCAGGGGTAGGAGATCTGGGCTGCAAAAATCTGAAGGCCCCTTGATGACATAGAAGAGATAGGATTTTCTGCCTCTCTTCCCTGCCATCCAGTGGTGATCCTGACTTGGACAGGCCAGAAATAAGAAAATAAAAGAGATACAAAAATAAAGAAGGTAAAAGAAGGTGCAAAAGAGGAGCGCTTACGCTAGGAAAATTTATATCCTTGATGTCTGACTCAGGGAGTTTTATACAACAAAGGGAATTTTGCTTTAAAGAAAGATTTCTTCAGAAATTTACATTAAATGATATATATTAGGGTGTTGCATATATAAGCTCCATATGTTAGGGAAATGGTGAATGAAAGCAGATGCAGATACAGATCTTCTTGTCTTTAAAAAAAAAAAATCCATAACAAAAACAATGGGCTGGAAGGCTGCCATATTAAAGTGGACAGTAAAACAGGCGGGAGTTATTCTGACCTTCACATCACTGCACTATTAAGAGAAATCAGATTGTTGAGAATCAGCAATGCTTTCCCTCAACAGCAGAATTCCCTCCCTCTCAATTTTAGGAAGTATTTCTCTCCAAAGACTCTTGAAACCATTTTCATTCCATAATCCTGCTTTTGAATGAAGCTTTCATTGGCTTCATAGTTTAGCACCTGCCCTTCTTAATTTGTTTTTGATATATTGTTCTTCTAGTTTCATGAATTCACAAGTAAATGAACCTCTTTTACTGAACCAAAATATAGAACACACACTGTTTGTGTTTTTATTTTATTTATGAGTCACTCTATAGACCAAGTCTCTGTTAACAATACCAAAAGCAAATTAACAATTGGCAAAAAATCCCTATACAGATGAATATGATTTAAATTAACCTGTAATTTCTATAGTTTGCAGAAAGGTCACATTACGTGATCTGTTTTAAATATGTTTTAAATACGTTAAAAGTTTTAGAGAATTCGCCTTAGATATTAATAGATGGATCAAAATTCCCTTAAGTTGGTGGGATAAAATTGTTATTAAAATGAATATCACTCCATGATTAATTTAGATATTAAGAGTATTCCAATGTTAATCCCAAATAAATATTTTCTTTGGATAGATAAGTTATTGAAGAAATTTACATGGAAAAATAGACCACTAGGAATTCATTAGCTAACTTGACTTTATTGAGGATGTGCTTTTAATTTACCAAAGTTTTAAAATATTGTTGGACATATATCTTATCAATTACATCTATGTGGAATGAATATCTAATAGAACATCAACCTTTGTGGGCTCCGTTGGAAAGTTTTTATGTATTTCCATTAAGGTCCTGGCAATTGCTGGGGTCAATATACAATAGAAAGGGGAATTTTGTTCCCAGGTTTACGAACAGCTAGACTTGTTCGTCAGAGATTGGGTTTGGATGTGGAGGCTTATGAATGTTTCACTTCATGGAAAAACTACACTAAAAATAGGGGCAAAATGTTCTAATGGAAGCTCTGGGCAAAATCTGGAACACACAGTTGAAACAATTTGCTTTTATTTTTCTCAACTTCAAGTGGAACTTTGTCTCCCTAATGTACAACAGTGGCAATAAAATCAACTCAAGCATGTTTTAATGTCTCAGGATGGACTGGATGCTTTGGCTGTGTCTGAGAAACCTAAGGTGTAAAATCCACTTCCTTTTCATATCAAAAATTAAAGAACATTTTAAAGACCACATTAAGCGCATTTACAGCTAATCGATTAAAGAACGAGAACACCTAATAATGGAACATCAATAACTGCGGGTCTTACAAAATGTTAGATTTGCTGCAGTAGGTTTAAAATTAAAATTTAATCAAAAGATCTTATTTTGGACACCCAAATAATGTACTGGAAAGGATGGACATCAGATTTTCTCTGTTGGTGATATAAAAAAAATTGAGGGGTTGTTGACTTATATGATTTGGTCCTGTGATTCATTGACAACTTTTTGGAATAGTATTTTAATATACACAAATAGATTTAAGGGGAAATGTTATAGTGTTACAGATGTTAATATTGTGTTAAAATATGTCCAAAAACTTTGGGATTTGACTGTCTTTAGGAGTTATGGTAGTATCAGGTCTAAGGTGTTGCTAAGATAATTATTTTGAGAAATTGGAAAAGTATTCCTGACATTAAGGACTGGATTGAAGAGAGCAGACTTATCTGTTTTTGAAAAGACAATTTTATCTACTGATCAAAAAATGACTCAGTGGGTTTTTCAGTGGCAAAGTATTTTGTGATATTTTACAATGCTACAGAATCATTAATTTTTTCGCCCCTAGATTTAGAAATCCGCCTGGCATTTGATTAATATAATTCCCCCTTTTCTGTTTTTTGCTTGTTTCTTTTGTAGATTTTCATGTATTTTTTGGGGGGGGGGGTTGTATCTCATATTTCTTTCTATTTCTTTCTGTAAAACTTGTTAAGATAAAATATTTAAATAAAGTCTCTAGCCTATTATGAGAGATTTGAAGATTATATTTAAACAAACTAAAAACTTCCATATGTGAAGAAAATAAATATTGCTAGGAATGCTAGAAATGATATTGGGCAATAGGCAATAAAGTAATATGTAATTGCAATGTATTTGTAGCTTCTCAATTTTGGGGACAATTACCTGGAAAATAAACATTGTACAACTTTGAAACTGCCAACCTTTCAAGGTCAAAATTTTGCATGGAAATTTTTCTAGCCCATTTTTCTGAAGTAAAACCACTATAATCAGGGAGATTCATGGCACAATTGTATTATCCTGACAATATTCCTGGGATTACAGAGTTCTTCAGATGACCCTTGATTTATGAGTGGAGAATCTGACTCTAGATTTCCCTATAAATTCCTGCTAGGTTCCTAATTCCTCAGCCATAATCTAAAACAGGGATAGCTTGTAATGGTGTGTGGGAATGACCTTGGGAGACAGGAGGAAGAGCTGCAGACTGGACTACCAGTATGTAAAAGATACCTCAGCCCACAGAAGGAAAGGGGGCATGGGAAGCATTTCAGAAGGGATCCTCACTAGTTTTCCAGAGAGTAAAAGGAAAGGAGGGAGAAATGTACTACAAGTTTCTGTTAAGGTGACATTAAAGAGTACTCATAGTTGTGCTTCATGTCTGGACTACCACGAAAGGCTAACATTGGGGGGAGATGGGTGGGGGACAAGATAGATAGATAGATAGATAGATAGATAGATAGATAGATAGATAGATAGATATCTGCAGCAAAGCAGGATAAGTTATGGCAAGTCTTGCCCCAGAATGATGTTATTGCACAAGCTCCTCCTTTATGTAGCTGCATTATGATATAGTGGCTGGGCAGGGCTTATGTAATGGCATCATTGCATAGGCTCAGATGCTGTGACAGCATATCCTATTCCTTGCTTGCCAGCAAGAAACAGACCAGATGGTCCAGATGGCCTGTTTTTTGCTGGTAATTACTAGTGGAGAGGAAAGGAGCTGTAGTTTGCTGTTGCCGGTGATTTCTTTTCTTTTCTTTTCTTTTGCCATCAAGGTATAATTAAAGCACCCTTTTAATTTTATTTTTGCTGCCCAATTCTTGTATTTTTTTTTAAAAAATTCTGTGAATCAAGTCACTGGCTATATTGTGAATACCCCTGTCTTAGATGAGCAGAGAGGAGCATTAAGCCAGACATTGCCTTAATGTCCTCTGTCTTGGATATGTCTGAATATTCCTTTGTCAGAGAGTTCCATGCAGAGCTCTCTCCATTTCACAGAAGCTTCAGGAAGCCTTAGCCAGTCATGTGTCCTGAAAAAAAATTATTATCCAGTGAAGATGTATTTAAATTTAGCTGTGAGCTTTTGCAGGACAAGCAGGCCAAAGAATGAGGAAGGGAGGAGGAAGGAGAGGAAGAATTTCCCTAGAGATTGTTTCTCAGAAGTGGGAAAGTTGTGTTTACTTTCACTTGGAATCCCAGTGAAAGTAATATATATTATGTTTTTCCTGAAGGTACAAAGTCCGCTTTTTTCAGATCAACCTAACGTTGATCCATTGGTTGTGACAGGAATTGACCAACCTAGAACTCACCATCTCCTGGTTTCTAGCCTGGAACCTTAACCACTAGACCAAACCGGCTCTCATTTCCCTAAATATATATTTCTCTAAAAATGCATCGCAGTCTGTTTGAAAATCACCCTTATTTCTTTGTGGGCATGTTCTAACAACTTTTACTTTTACAACTTTGGAAGGTGCAAATTCAGTGCTGTCTGCATGAAAATTCACACTGAGCAGATTTCTCCTCCATCCGTGTTCAGGGAATGCCCCTTCACACAGACAGGGAACAATCCTCATTCCTTGCCCACCTCAGCTAAAGAAGCAGCTGATGTATGGAAAATCTCTCAACAACACTTTCTAAACAACACCGTGACAAAGACCAGCAGAAATAGGAGTTGTCTACATGTGAGAAATACAACTGTTTAACTTGGAGTGAGGAACTGAGGAAAAAAACAATAATAATAAAATAAGAGGACGTTTTAATGAGACAACTGTGCAGCTTTTTTATGCATAATTCCTAGCGTCTGACAGGATGATGTGTTGTGAGTCCATTTGGCAGTAATGAAGGATTTGTATTTGCTAAACATGATAGAGCAGATCTCAGATTAGGCAACAAAGGGAAATATCCAGTTACATCTAGGCAAACAAAGAATGTGAAATTAAAGTGTTTTTTAAAAATGATAAAACTTTACACCATTAAGAACTAGAAAGAAAATTAAATGTGTCTCTTGTTAGGTTCTGCTCTGATATGTTGCTATAGCAACAGGATAAGTCTTATGCATTAGCACACTGGGAGATTTTGGAACCAACACATCTCTAATAAGCCCAGATTAATTTAGAACACAATTCCACCCTCTAGTGGAATTCTTCTGAAGGCTGCAGAGAAGTGGCTTCTTCACACAATTAATTTTGCAGTGCATGGGTACATCCTGTTGAATGCCTAAGTTTACAAAAGTGTTTCCTTAAAGCCCCTCTTCCTGCTATTTTCACCAAAGGCATTCCTCTAATGACAGTATATTGGAAATGCAATGAAAAGATTGAAGATTTACATGCAGTCTAACTGAATATTCCATGCAATACTCTGAATCTAGATGTAGTTGTATTAGAGAGGGGGTTTTTCCCCAAGGGCACCTGTCCACAGCACAAAAATACCCCAGCAACCTCTTGTTGTTGTTGTATCCTTATAACATGACCTTCATCCTGTCCACAAGTGGGACAGGCATGAGTTGTCTGTAGCTGTACTGGTGTTAAAGTCGTGCTTTCTCCCTTATTCCAATACTATTCAAGGCAGCTTCAAGGTATGTAACATCTGGAGGGAAGTCAAGCAGCCATAGTGATTTATAGCAGTGGCAAGTGAAGCAGGATAGAGATCGACAATGGGGACAGCACATTTCATGCTACCAAGGTACACTTTTTGTTCACTCAGGGATAGGTGGAGAGCATTTCAACTGATCAGTGAAGAAAGAGCCTTAGGATAGATCTACCAGAGCATTGAAGCTCCACTGATTTCAATGGATCTGTTGCAAGTATGGCTAAATTTGGATCCCATCAATGTCTGGGTCTACTTAATAGTTTCTTATCTGGAAGAATTTAGTGGCTGCTAAACCAGAGTCTCTTATTGCCCTGATTTCTTAACTTGGTCCAAATCAGCAGTAGCTTTTGTCACCCACTCTGTTGCCAGCGGAAGATGGGTACAGAAACCTCACTGCCTCTCCCATCAGCATGCATTAAGGGTATTTTTTCTAGATCCCCAGAAATCTAGCCAGATCCAGCCCATTTTCAAACTTTTCCTTCTTTTTTCAGCTTCTTTCCTCATTCCGGATCTGGTCCCATTCTGATCAGTTTCTGGACAGTTATCCAGCCAACAGATGGACAGCATCTAGAGCTCTTTTCATAAGTTTGTTCATAAGGTTGGAAAGAATAAAAAGGGAACCTGACCTTTGATGGACTATATAGGGTGGAAGCCCATGGACCCTGTGGGTGGAGCAGAAGTGGATTAGCTATAACATCTGCAGATTGTATTTAGGACTATCTGAAGTTATTGGAAGAAGCCGCAGTCTTAAAACTCCTAAAAGCATGCCTGATTAGAGTCCAGCTGGTCTTGGAAGCACTATGGTAAGACAGGACATACTGCTCCCTTGCCAAAAGAGGAGGAGGAAACAGACAGACCTCTTGTCAGTTTAACTCCTGCTCTCTTGGCCTGGGTCACTGTGCACCCAGGAAGAGTTGTAAACATCTGCAGACAATCAAAGGAGCCCCAGTCAACTTTTGCTGCCTTTAGAAATGGAACTCCTGGAGCTTGTCAGTTTTGTCCAGGATTTATCACCTGCTGTCCTCTTAGCCTGGCTACTCCACAAGCATGCAACTATGGTTTTGAGAAACTGGGGAAATCATCTAGTTGTAAAATGTTATTACATCTACCCTTCCTTTTATATATGGTATAGGGTTTGAAAGCAGCTTGTATTCCAAGCACAGAGCTTCCCCCCACCCCAATTCAGCTGTGGTAGAACTGAACCCCCTACAAGCCTAGGGTGTTTTTGTGTTGTGTTGTTTCTTTTTCTTTTTTGTTTTGTGGCTCCTCTTTCCCACTGGAGGGGACTCTTGCTTTACTCTTCCCAATTCCTGAGCTTCAGATCCTGCAAGGAGAATGCTAGTTTAACAGCTCTGCAGTCCCCCTTCAATAATATGGACCAAAAAGTTACGGTGAAATTAACATGTCTGGAGAAAGGAAAGCCATCATAAACTGCCTTGAAAATGCTTCTGAGGATTCGGGGAGTGAAAATAGAAGCAGTTTCAGGGCATCCATGAGGGGTATTAAACAAGTCAAGACAGTGGCTGGACCCACACAATGGAAACATGGGATGGGCATAAAAGAGGGCAGGGCTTCAATTATACAGTCGTGGCTGCCATCTTGACTTTTTTCAACCCCACCACAAATGACCCTAAGCAGTGTGGAAGTGCCAGCACTGATGGTGGCAAAACAGCTTGGACTGATCCTTCCCTTCCCTTTCACAAACCAATATCCCCCAAACAGTTTCTCATCACAGTAATATGGCGTGGGGTGCAATCACAATTTGTCTTATTTCCTTTTTGTGTGAAGTAGAGAGAGGGGATTTTGTTTCTCCAAGACCCAGAGCAGCTCGAAAAGGAGGGTGCTGATTTTTGGCATTCTCCTTTTGGTCTGCTAGAAGGAAGATGAACTGACTTGTGGTAATCTTACTAAAATCCCTGGGTTTTGAAACTGGCAGCAGTGAAGACAATTACAGTTGGTTTCAAAGTAGCTTGGAGGGATTTGGTAGGAAAAAAATTGTGGTGTGGAAGTGCACAAAGAAGAGTGTGCCAGTTTTGCCCAAGAAGGAAAGAAAGCATGCACTAAACAAAGCTATACATTGTATTCATGTGATGTTGTACAATTAAAGAAAGTTTAGGACAAAAATTGGGGAAAAGGGCATATCGACTCCTATATGCACTCCAAATGTATAAATATCTCCCTAGACAGATGTCCCAATGATAAAACGCTTGTACAAATATAGAAATGATGAGTTCTTTGTACCACTGTGTAATTTGACAGAGAAAGGGTGTCCTTCCAGCTTTGTATTATCAATTTGTTTTGAGCTTATAAAAGCATTGAATATTCATGTCTATTGTCCTCCTGTTCATTTGCAAACATTTGATATATGACTCAAAAGAATGTGAGAACCTGCAAAACCCCGTGATGCTTTCTGAGGGTTCTTTGTTTTCCAGGGACTTTGTTTTCCAGGCACACCACAGCATAGCAAATATGTACAAATGCTTTATTGCAGCACACACTTCCCCAACGATAGACTATTGCTGTCCAGCCATCTAGGACTTGCAAGGTAATGTTGCCATGTAAATATGTCTTTAATACTCAGTCCTTAAATACTTAGTTCAAGCAAAAGTCTATATAAATATGGAAAGTCTGTAAAGGGGCATACAACCGTTGCCTTTTTCCAAATGTTCTTACACTAGTTGGGAGGAGGTGCTGTTCCGCTTCTAGCTGCTCCTGAGCTCTCAGCAAAGCTCCAAGCTCCAGGCAGGACTCCCACCAGGATATGCTGCTCACCATAATTTGTGGTGTTGAATGATAGTCCTCTTGCCTGCTTTTAATAGCTGCCAATCTCCAGACGTCACCTCCGCTTCCCCGTCTGTAGGCCGTTTGCTTATCACCTTTCCTCTTACACACACCCCCCTCCTCCTCCACTCTGTCTTAATGTTTGCTTTTCTAAGCTAAGAGCTTGGGTGGGGTGAGGCTGCCTCTGGACACGTCCTTGAAAATACCAGGGTGTGACTCAATTATCTCAGGCAGCTGGAACACTGGCTTGGATACTTGAGAGTAAAGTTGGAGTTAGGAGAATGAGGGAAATGGGGTGAGAAGCATTTCTGCTTGGCTGCAGCTACTTTTCCCAAACACAGACAGCAACCCCAACTTCACTCCCTCACATGCTTCCAAAGGAAACTCAATATGTGAAAGAACTGCTGCCCAAAAGGGGCACACCAACATATCACTGCACAAACACACCATAAGAACCTCATGATACATTTTGAGCATTGTATCTCCCACTAAAGGCTGAGCACACAGGCCTGTTCGGCTTGCACTTAGCTCTAAGTGGTGTGCCTTGGAGGCATCTGCACATACCTAGGACACTGCCAGCCCTTCAAGGTAGCCCAGACAAGAAGCACACCCAGGAGTACTAGATCTATCTTTATTGTAAGATTATATTAACGGAACCTTGCAAGTCTGAAATCTCTCCCCCTTCACCTTTACAGTCCAAGAAACTAGGGAAGGTACCTTCTCAGATGTTGGCCATGCTCCCATTGTTTCTGCAGGCTCAACTGCCGCTTATCTGACCGTTGTCCAATCTGCAGCTCTTCCTCCTTTCTCCCAAGGTCATTCCCACATACTGCTACAGAGACTGCCTTCTCCAACCAGTGTCTGCCCAACCTCTTAGAACATCTAGGGAAAAACTACATATAGCCCCACATTTCCAAAAGGTTCCAGCGGACTGAAGCTATGAGGCACTGCTTTTCCATGACAACACCAGTGCTTTGGAACAGCCTTGACAGGAGCAGGCTAGCACCCTCCCTGCTGGTTTTTAGGAAAAATGTGAAAAACAGAATTACTTTAGAGGGTTTTCCTCAGTTTATATTAGGTGCCACGCTGTTCTTTTTTCTTTCTCCCTTATTCTTTATTTTTGATTTGCTATGCTTGCTTTCATGATTATTTTTTTGTTTGTTTATTGATTGGTTTTCTATGGTTTTCCCTTGGGTTTGTTTTTCTGTTTTGTTTTTTGCTCTTATTGTTGTGATTTTGATTGGTTTGAATCTGACTGGGGTTTTAATTTTTTTTTTTATATATATACTATGCAAGTTGCTGAGAGTTGTTTGATTGAGGGAGGGGTAGGAGTTTGATCAACAAATAAACAAACAGGCATCTGATGCAAGCCTCAATAACATCACACCAATGATGGATGCAATTTGTGTCATTGGTATGGTGTCATGACTATTGTGATGTTATTTGTCCCCTTACACTCTGTGGACACCCATAACTGGTGAGCCACACTTCCAAAAGTAATTGACATCAGAAATGAATGGGACCAGACCAAATTCAATACAGCATATGTGTTTTTTCACTATATAACTAATCATCATTTTCGCTTTCTGTCCCATTAAAAATCCTAATGAAAGCAGCTCCAGGGGCCACACACAGACCTCAGGCTATCACTTCTGCATTCTGCTAGGGATGTACATAAGACATCTCCAGCACCTTATCAAGATTGGGACAAAAACATTTCTGACAGTTGCCATATGCATAGATCATATAGATATACGCAGTCTGTGGTTTCTGTAAATATATAATACCAAACCCAGTGTGATTAATCTTACGAGTTTTTCATTCATCCAAAATGTTCCGCTCTCCTTGTATGCAGACTTTTAAGTTTTTTTTTTTTTAATACCTTTGTTTACGTTAGCAGTTCTTAACCAAAGATTTCAGTTTTCAAAGACATACGGGGTAGCTTTTCATCTTAGCATCATCTGTCTTGTGTGGTTTGAACCCTGCAACCACAGTCAGCCAAGGTTTCAGTGAATCCACTTCCTACCTGGCCTACAAATTTATTTTCTTGACTACAAGCCTAGATAGGAAGAGGCTGATGGCTGAAGCAATACATTTTATCCCATCAAAGAAACTGTTCCCTCTCAAAACCTAATTTGCCTAGATTTATTAGATCAGAAACCAACACACACCATTCAAAAATATGTCTCTTATCTGAATTGCCAATTGTTCATATATACCAGTGTTTCTCAACGTGGGCAACTTTAAGATGTGTGAACTTCAACTCCCAGAATTCCCCTTCCTGACATTTCTAATAAAGGGAGTTCTTAATGCCTTCTCTGCTGAAATCAGGTTTATCTGCTCAGAAATGGCATCATTTCGTCTCAATATTTTAGGGATATATTACTTCTGATCTTTGTAGCTATAAACCAGTGTTTCTTAACCTGGGCCACTTTAAGATATGTGGACTTCAACTTCCAAAATTCCCCAGCCAGCATGCTAGCTGGGGAATTCTGGGAGTTGAAGTCCACACACCTTAAAATGGCCCAGGTTGAGAAACACTGATATAAGCCATGATGAGGGCTACATTCACTTAGAATAATAAACTATAAACCCTGATCACCACCCCAAAATTGCCATTGTAAGTTTTATGTGACAGAAAGGAAAAAAAAATATTAAATTAAGTAGAGAATAAATATAGAAATTCTTAGTCTTGTACAAATTTGCCAAAATTGCTTCAGATTTGCAGTTCAATTTGTAGGGTTGAGTCACTTTGAAGAGTCAGTTCAGATCATCATATTGATCTGAAGATCTGATCCAAGTCAGCTGTGTAGGGCCCATCCACAGACCATCATCAATCCTTTGAATTGGTGGCTAACTTGATTCTGTTCCACATACTGAACTGATTCAATCTGAAGATTTGACCCAAAGGGGTGATTTGATACCAGCTCCTTCAAACTGAAGCATCTGGTGGAAGTCTTCTATAACCCTACCCTTGTAATTAATTAATTAATGTTTAATTAACTTAGTTCAATTCAACCAACTTTTTGCTTTGACCTCCCACTTGATTTCTTGTCCTACCTTGCCCCCTTTCTAGACAGTGGCCTCCAGCATATCATGCAGTGGCTAAGTAAGTGTGGCCTCCAGCCCCAAAGAAGTTGCCATGCTTTGCAGTTGTGTATCCTTAGAAACAAGTCACAGGCCAACCAAATCACAGCACACATGAAGAAACAGGCAGAGCTTCAATCACACTATTGATTGAAGCCAACATTTTGACCATATCCGTTGAATGGGACAGGTTCAGAGTGGAGCAACTGGACAAACTACCATGACTTAGAACTTCTGCAGTTCCATTGTCATTACTGGATTTATTTCTACCCAAGTTTTCTAAATGGATCCAAACAAAACAGAAGTGGCCCCCTTTGTGGGGGATATATATTTCTGTCAAATATTAAAGATCACTGAGAAAGAAAGCAATGTTTCAATGCAATACTCTTGTCCAAGAAGGGTTTTATGTTTATTTTTAACATATGTCCTTAAAAAAAAATCTCTCTTGAAATGTTAACTATTTTTGACATGGGTTTCTCTTGTGGATAGGAAACGTAATTGTCTCATTAGCGATCCTGCAGACTGAAGGCTGAGAGTAAACAGCTTTGCCTGTATGTTCCTTTTCCTTTCCAGAAATGTTCTCCACTGTGCAATTTGGAGAAGCTGTTGCATGTGAACATCATGTCACACAGGGAGGCATGGATAAGATGTAACTCAAACAAGAGTTGGGTAGAAAGGGTTTTCTAAAAAAATAAAGGTCTTCCATACTGCCATCTGCTCTTGAAAATAAACTTTATACACGATACTGGGAAATTTTCCACAAATGGCAAATAACAGCTTCTGTGACAGGTTATCTGAACGTCTATAGCATAGAGGGAAGGGTTAAATCAAAATCCTTAATATTTAATAAGTAGCCCTTCATAACTCCATAAAACATAGTTAAAAACATACGGTTTCAACCCGAGCCATATTCAAATTCTTCATCATATCATTTCTCTCTTTTGACTTTCCCTAATTATTGCAGCCCTTTCAGACTAACAATCCTAGCCTGAAAAATTAGAATTTATGAGCCTAAGAATGAACTGTATGCATAGACCTCACCCTCAAACATCCAGCTTTGGAACTGATATTGAGAATGTTTGTTTTTTGTTTTGAAAATAGCCTCCTCTTACATCTAAATTAGGAATTAATGAAGCCTTGGTTTAACTGATTTAACCTTGGCTCACTTACCAGGATAGAAAGCCCAGACTCACGTCAGACTTTGCTCAGTTGCTGCTAGAACTGGAAGCACTGGAGGCATTCAGGATAAAGCTCTTTGATAAATTACATTTATTGTAAGAACTAGAAAGGCCATTCCAGAAGAAATCCAGCAGCTGCAAAATATAAGACGTAAGCCCTATTTCAAGTACAACCAGGGTTCAGATATAGTACCTTTTCTTCCTACTGCCATGCATGAAAAGTCCTAAATCAATATCCCCCAAAGCCAACAACTCAGATGCTATAGTTGTACAGCAGATGGCAGCCACTAAATGATTTTGGTTGACCCTAAAAAGCTAAGTATGGTCAGACCCTGGTTAGTATTTGGATGGGACCCTACCAGGAAATCCTTGAAGGCTGGACTGGGAAGTTGAAAAAACATCTCCAAAACAGGCAACCACTTCCACGTTCCTGCTAAAAGAATTACATGACCTTGTCCTCATAGTCACCAGTAGTCAAGCTTGAAGCAAGGATGTAACGTAAGGAATTACGTTTAGGATGTAACACTAGAAAAAGGCTGTTGCCATCATGTCCTGCTAGGAAGTGTCTGTCTGAGAAGATGTGGTTGTGTGGCACACAGTTCTGGATTCAATGAACTATTGGCTCAACACAGGCTGTATTTTCACACCTATGGCACAACCCAGCCCATCTGATTTTCCAAATTCTGGCATCCTTGCAGATGTGTTTACTCAAGCACTCTGCACAGTTCTCCTCTCTATCCTCAAGGCTTCAGCTAGACAACATATTGCTATCTCCTGCTAACCATCCTGGACACAATACCTCTTCTTCATACCAACTACAAGGATACACTACAAGGAGAGTGAGCCCTTTGTGTGACACATACTGAAAAGGGCCTTAGCCGCCAAACCTATAAAATATGCCTGCTGAAACATTTCTTTGCCCTCTTCCCAGGTCCATCAGATGGACTCCCAAGGCTTTGATTTTTAAAGTTTTTATAGTTGAGAGGCTGACCTGGGATATTCAGAAGCACCTTCTTTAAAAGAAAAAAAAAACTCATTAATCCATCCCTCTGACCCAATAAGGCCTTTGCTCTCAGTTTAGCCAAGATAACACATCTGGCCTTTTTAGATGTTTACTTGAAAGCAGCTGTTCTTCCGATAACACAGCCTAGTGCTATTACTGGAACAGTAAATATAATAATCAACTGACAGATTTGATCAGCACAGCCTTCCCCTGTCAGAAACTTCCTTTCCTGGAAAATGAATCCCCACCTTACTTCATGGTGGGGTAGAACATTTGCCCCTCTTCCTAATTTACCATTCCTTGCATTTTCTAATATTTGTCAGAAGTTAATTAAGCACAAGTTATTATTATAGCTGTGGTGTTGGAGAAGACTCTTGAGAATACTGTGGACAGCCAAGGAAACAAACTGATTGATCATCAACCCAGAGTTCTCACTGGAGGCGCAAATGATCAGGCTTAAATTATCCTACTTTGGATATATTATGCAAAGATCCAGCTCTCTCGAGAAGGCTCTAATGCTGGGAAAGGTAGAAGTAAAGAGAAGAAGAGGATGACCAGCATCAAGGTGGATGGACTGTTACTGTGGTGATGAGTACTCCATTGGGAGACTTGAAAGACCAGGTTTGGGACAGATCGTCATGGAGAAAATCTATCTATGTGGTCACTAGGAGTCAAAAATGACTTGATGGCACATAATCAATTAATCAATTATTTTAGCTGAGTGCAAAACTCCTGACAGCCACTAGATGGCAGAAAAGAGATATAGCAAATATTAACCCCTTGCTGCCACCTAGTGGTCACCTATGCTTTTGCAGCCCAGATTGGATTGCCCAAATTAATGGTGCCCCTTTTTCCTTCAAGGAGCTACCACTGTGTCCTGCGGTACAATTTTTATTTTATCTTCATAGCAACCCTGTGGTGTACATAAGACTGAAAGAAACAAGATGAATCAGAGACAACTGTATGCATAATATGAGTTGGGATTTGAAGCCCTCCCCCACCCCCCCGCAAAAAAAATTCAAGTTCAACACTTTATTTACTCTTCTATACTGGAGATCATAACAGTAAAGCAAAAAAAGTTTGAAAGTTTGCCAGGCGCTGTCTTCTGCCCCCAGAAATGGTTTGCCCAAATCACAGAATAAGCTTTGGTTTATTTTAGATGACAGTCCTCCCTAGGCCTTGATGTGGAAGTAAACCTCACATAAGTAGCGAAATGACTTCTGAATAAACACGTATAGGATTGCGCTGTTGAGAAAGCTAGTTTACAATTTGATTTAACCCCATTTTAATCATTTATTATGAAGCACTTTGAAAATTGGATTCAACGGCCTAAGAAGTATTTCTAATTTGACAGCTGTGACCCCACTGAATCACATCATTTGCACAACAGGTTAAGCTAGGTTAGAGTTAAATCTTTTTAAAATGGCATTGTGTTTTAGATGAACCTGGACTGTTCGATTAGTTTAAATGTAATCAAACTAAGGGTGATTACAGAGAGAAGAGTGGTACAGTGGTGAAGGAGTTGGGCTAGGATCAGGGAGGCACGGGCACAGAAGCCCCATGGCTGACTTTGGGCCGGTCACTCTCTAACTCGGTGTTTCTCAACCTCGGCAACTTTAAGATGAGTGGACTTTAACTCCCAGAATTCCCAGCCAGCACTGCTTTTATTGTTTCTTGTTTTTATTTTTTGTATGATATTGTTTTATCCTGAGTTTTATCCTGAGATGTGAGCAACCCAGAGTTCTGGTTTTAAGATGGATGGATGGATGGATAGATAGATAGATAGATAGATAGATAGATAGATAGATAGATAGATAGAGCCAATCTCAATCAAAGTTGTTTTGGCCTTCCTCTGGAGCTGATGTCCTGGTCTGCTCTACCTAGTGGGGGCTGATGCCTGGACACTGAGAACCATTTTACTTTCTCCCAATACCTTAACATAAGAGTCCCCCCAAAGCCTGATTAGAAACTATAATGAGTCTCTGCCTGACCATGTCTGAGTTTGGAAGCTAACTGGGGTCAGATCTCCTTAATAACTGAATGGGAGACCATGAGAAAATCCCAAGCCTGTTGAATTGAGTTGGAAGATGAAAATATCATTCTGGAAAACCACTTCTGTCAAGAAAACTGCATGGACCTTTGCATGAGCAAAAGTTAAATTCAACTTGAAGGAAACTGTAGCTTTTGTTTTATTTTCTCTTAGCTGTTGGCATTTGTACAACAGTCAAGCCAGGTGTCAGCATGGGCTCTGGCAGATGCCCATCACTGACAGCATAATTGATCCTCCATCTTTTAAGTGATGTGTGCGGATACCAGTCTTCTATCCAAGCTCTTCTGTAATTCCTTTGCATTTAAAAAACAGGAAGGTATGAATCATACATATGACCTAGATGAAAAGCACCCCTCTCCGCTGCAGGGAATCTCTTCTGCATAGACCTGCTTGCCAAGGAACCACTCATTATGTGTCAGAGAGAATACTAGGCCATGTTCTTAAGGATCCAAGTGGAGAACTTTTGCCAGGTTGCTTTGACCTCATTGTTGGTTTCTCTACTCCAACTGAGTGTATCTCCATGGACAGAAAGCTCTTGGAATCTCCTGGTCAACTCCTGGGAGGTTTCAGGGAATCAGCAAAGACATCTGCCTCCCAAAAGTTTGCAAAAACAACAACATCGAAACTACCCCCTGCCCCCAGCCTGCAAATAAAGCTTTTGAAATGAACAGCACTCAGAAGTATCTAGGGGTAAATTTTGCTGTAAATACAAATTAGCTCTTGTACTATAACAAATTGCTTGAGTTAGATGGTACTCAAGGGCACTTTGTTCATTCATCTTAAGCAAGGCCTGTCCTGTCATTAGGCTATTGATCAGGAGCAATCTTTGTCTTCAGGGAGGGTCAAGAATAGTCAAGATGGTGGCCACAACTGTGAGATCAAAGCCCTGATTCCTTTTTACATGCATGCTTAAAAAGGGGGGTGGGGCTTTGCTCATGCAGTCAAGGTCACCATCTTGACTTTTTTACTACACCTCTGAATATGCCTGCTAGCACTGGGCAACCTTTATGCCATCAGGAACCAGACATAGCCTGGAGTAAAATATGGACCTGAAATATTAGCCTAAAAGTGGTTGGCTAGTTTGTGCTTTGATGTGGGTTCCCTACTCAGCCTGGTCTGAAGTCATCTGGTCAGCTGGAAGAATATGAAATTGTGTTTTTCCAATACCAACAGCTATTCTGCCCAGGATCTCATTACCCAGGGTTCTCTCAAAAGACCACTTGAAATACTCAAACATAAACAGAATGAATGAACTGGGGTGGGAGGGGGTATGTGGAGGAGAGAGGCATTTGATTTCACACATCTCAAAAAAAAAAAAAAAAGTAGTAGAAGTAGAAGAAGAAGAAAAGGGCCCAGCCAATGATGAAATCATCTGTATTACATTATGAACAGTCAGCTCAGTTCAGAAAGGATGTTTGACTGTGCAATGTGGTAGATATTAGCAGACACTTAAGAGAAACCACAACCCACATGCATTTTCCTTGAGTCAGCCAACAACATCTGGGTTGTTCCACTGTAAGAGAGTACAAGTCAGCCTCTCTGTTGCTCCTCCCTCTTCTTCTGAACTCAGAACAGCCAGATGAGAAAAATCACAGCCACTGTGCGATTCAGATGCTCCAATTGTTTTTGGGTGGTTGATTAGTTTATGCATTTCAGTCAGAATCAGGCAGTGCTGCACAAAACTTTGATTTGTCCTTTGGGCAGTGAACCCAGCACATTTTCCCACCTTACCCTGGCCTATGCTTTTCTGCACCTCCCTTAGCATGCCACCAAACTGAAGAGATTTCTCACTGACATACATTATATCATCAATACTTATAGCAGTTTGCAGCATAACCCAAGGGGTTAACAATGTAAATTTTGCCCATAATTGGTGAGGAAAAGAGAGAAAAACACCAAACGGGAGAATAAAGAAGGGAGGATTAGCAGTAAAATTCCACTGGAGAAAATGTGAATTATTTTGAAAGAATAGAAAAAGATCACCAAAGTTGAAGGGGAATGCAATATGAGTTTTGTATCTACTCCACCTGGATGACCTGAGGAAAAAAAAGGAGTGAAGAAAGAGGACTGGGTTCCATTAGCCATGAAGGACTGCCAGCTAAGTGTAAATAAAGCCCTTGATTAACTCTAAGGAGGGTGGATTTAAGGATAGCTACGCAGAATACATAAACTTAATTTAGACATTAACAACAGCAGAAATATTACTTTTGCAGATAAAAACTAATCACTGAATGGTAGGAGCATGAAGTAATTTACTGTTTTTACTGCATGCCAAACTTTTAAATAAACTTTGGAGGGAGATCTCTCTATGTGTTTCCTTAAGCTAAATACAGCTTATATGTTCAGCATGGTTGAAACAGAAACCAAGACTTTCCTATTCATGTTACAAATAAAGAAACAAAATCACAAGAAGGCTTTTGCATGCTGAGCTTGGATGGATGGATTCTGAGACACACACAAACCCTCCACACACATACCAGTTTGATGAATTGGATGCAGCAGGTTGAAGTTGCCGGTTACAACAATTGTTGCCATTGTTGTTGCTGCAATCCTATCATGTATATATTGCTCAATAATTTCAGTAGTTAATGGAACATAAACTCTACTAAGAGAAGTAGATCAGTTTAAGAGGGCAGAAAGACATCTCAACAGTTCTCAAACATTACGGAATGGCTAGAATGTAAATAGGTTTGTTAGTGCCAAGCTTACCGTAACTTCTCTGTGTCAGTCTCTCTGGATCTGTCTCCAGTAGCAACAGTCACCTTAAAGTGTAATCCACAATTCCTTCGGCAGGCAGAAAAGTACACTGGCATATAGTTTGCTTTTATGATGTCTGATCCCAGTTCTGTCTCATTTATGAGACACTGGCAAATGGTGCTATCCTTCAAGTTTTAAGGCAGGACAAGTCAAGGCAACTGATGGATGGGTTTCCTATCTCTATTCCCCATCCCATCAAGCATCACCTGCTAAAAGCAGAACCATCACTCTCCCTACTCGCAGTGGGGAAGGACAGAGTGGGTATAGACAAAGGCTTTGAACAGTGGGTTTAACCATCTGCCAAGTTGCCCAACTAACCGGTCACAGGCAAAGATACACTCCATGCTTCTGTCTTGTCAGCTGGGCTTTTTTAAAGCACAGACCTAGTGCTCATGTGAAAGAGTGCTAAACCTGTATCCAAAAATAGCCCAGCTGATACATATGGGTGCAGTGGAGGGGCTTCTGGTGGAGCAGTGCTTTCAAAGAGACTCAACCTGTGTGTATTACAGCCCATATAAGACCTGATGTTGAGTTCAGTTTCAGTTTTTGAAGTGGTTCTTTATAGATATAATGGAAAGATTCATCAATACGACTCTGCCTGGTCCAGGTTTAATCTGTAATGTGTTGGTATTATATACACACATTATGATGCATTTTGTTTTTAGTTTTAGTTTCTTTTTGTAAGTTCTCTCTCTCTCTCCTTTAATGAGGTCAAGGTGATATATAACTGAACATTAAGTAGCAATGAGAGTAATCGCCAAAGCTGTTATGTTGCAAAGCAAAGTATCACCTCCTAGTATCTCTATAACAGGGCCCTGGTTCTCCAGAAACCATACAAGTATTCCTAGAAAAGAAAAATGGTGGCAGCTAAAGCTTTGGAAATGTGCCCACCTGCCCAGGAAAGGAAAAGGAAAATGAAAAGAAGGATAAACTGGTTTGGTAGAAATCATTCTGAGAGGTTTAAGGGGACCAATCTCACCCCTTTAGCAAAAACTAGTTGAATAACATACGCATTTAGTATCTCAGCTAAATATACTGTATACTGAGGGAATAGGATGCCTGCTGAAAGGTAGGCGTTATTTGTTTCTTCTTCAAAAACGCATGGAAGTACAGAGAAGGTTAGTGAGCATTGGTTTTCCTCTGTATAAAAAGAGGCTGGATAAATGAAGAAAGATTTCACAAAAGGCAGCCTGAAAACTTTGCTGCCTCGACAGAAAGCAGAAGGACCCTCTCCTTTTTCACTTCATCTGTCTCCTTCTCTGAAATTCTAGCCTTTATCTCCGATGCCGCAGCACTTATGAAATGTAAGTTCACAGTTTTCACAAGGCTGTGTTTAGATGACAACATGGAGACAGATGACATTTTGCAAATGACTTGGCAATGACACATCCCAGATTCAAGCCGCTTAAGGTGCAAGACAGACATAGCAAGATGAGCACCGGTGGAAGGTAGAGGTATGGGACAGGAAGGAAAGGAAAGGATGCTGGCTAGAATAAATAAGGACCCCAAGATGCATTTTCTAAAACTCCAGGAGCCTTCAGTGTTTCAGCATTTCCAATCTCCCTCTCTCCCTTCCATAACCCAGTGCCACTTCTGGACCATGGGAGGAGAAGCAATGAGATCAGGTCATTGAATGTAGGCAATTCAATGGCAAAAGGGACATATCATACACCAAAGAGTCCAAACTTATAAATTATTTTTTTTATATTTTGCTCTAAAATCCATCTCTCTCTCTGTTCCCCCTTCTCTCTTTTTTTTTCAGCTGAGATTTCAGTTTCAAAGAATAGTAATAGTACGTTTTAACTTGAAAGAACACTTCCTCACTGATTTTAAGATGACCATATGTAATTAAGGGTACTTTAAAGTCAGCCTTTCCAATGCAAAATAAGTTAGGTTCAGCTTTATTTCTCATGTTTTCACGAGTCAAAAGATAGTCATTCTACTGCTTTTGGTTTGAGATGGCACACTAAAATCTAAACCCATATTAGGAGAACACAGTTGCAATGTTCATATAACATGGGATTGCCAGAGAAATAAACAATGTTATGGTTTAATATGAGGCTCTAATTCATGCAACTCGCTAAGACGATGGATAGGTTCATACACCATGCTGAACCGCAGTCTTACTCAACTTTATTTAGCCTACTTGTGTTAATCAGCTCATCAACTGAAACGTATTTTGTGAAGGATCACTGTCAATAAGAGTCATGTACGTGAGATGGGCGGCTATATAAATTTAATAAATAAATAAATAGTTATTATTGTCTGTACCTTCTGTACAGTATTTCATTTTCCCCTAACGTAACGGTTTAGAACTGTTCCTCCCACCTACACCAGACACAAGGATTGTTCTTTTACATAGCCTTCCATGAACTGTTGGAACTGTTGAAATGAACTTTGTTTCACCAGCATTTATGCCATAAGATTTATTGTTGATGCATCATATAAAGGCTTCAAGATGCATAAAGTCTGACTAGCCCAATCTTTGGATGGGCAAGAAAAATGCCAAAAAGGATTACCTGTCACCCTATGAGTTTGCTTCTCCACCACTGAAGGGGGGAAAGATCTGAGCATCCATATCTAACAGGATATGAGTGCTCCCTATCACACATTCTTCCTTCCAACTCAGTCTCAATTTTGTCAGGTAAAACTTGTTCTTCTTCCATAACATCTTTTAGACACAGTCTCTCCACAAAGACAGATGTCTCTGTTGACGCTATTAATATTAACTTCTGCATCCATTTTTCAAAAATATCCTTCAGTACATCCAATGTTAGAATATTTTGCTTCATTCTGTAATTGTAAGTTGACTTTATGTATTCTTCTGCTTTAATTGTAATCTTTCGTTCCCTCTAGTGTCCAATTTTTAAAATCTTATCTTATGATGTTTTTTTTTTTTAAATTCAAAACAAAAACATTTTCCCATGCGAAGGATTCTTTATAATTAATTCCAAAATCTTATTTCAAATTTATCTGGACCCTTAGTCCATTTGTAACTTTCTAGAATCAAAATTTCAATCACCCTTTTGCTGTTTATTCCAAAAAAAAATGTTTTTTAAGTCTTATAGTTAAAATTTCTTTCTCTAAGGATTTAAGGAAACTCACCCGGTGCTATAAAACTTGTCGATCCAAAGGTTCCCAATAGCTGAAAAGCAGTTAATACGCAATTTCTGAAAGTGATTAGAAAAGGAAGTACACAAACTTAGTGTCATTTCAAAGGCACTGACCATGATTTGAACAAGATGGCCATTCCCTCGTCTCCCCAGAGCTATAAACCTGCCAGAGACCACTATCTTGCAGTCTCCTCATGAGTAGCAACTGTCTGAAGCATGTGTGGACAATCTCAAGTCCTCTCCTTGTCCAGAGAAGAATTACAAGGAGCCAGCCTACTTGCCGGCTCTTCATTCTGTTGTGGTTGTGGGTTCTGCTTTTCACAGTCATCTTCAGTCCACCATTTCTTCCTCTGGAAGTCAGGATCTTAACCTCTTTATTCTCAGCCAACTGTTTAATATTGTGATTTCACCAATTCTTTGTTTCTGGTAAGATTACGTGATTGTAATTATGTGTGTGTGTGTGTGTGTGTGTGTGTGTGTGTGTGTATGTATGTCCCACTGGTGGTAGGAGCACTTGGGACTGTGACTCCTAAGCTGGGAGAGTGGCTCCAACAGATCCCAGGAGCAACATCAGAGCTCTCTGTCCAGAATAGTGCAGTGCTAGGAACAGCTGAGAACCTGTGCAGAACCCGCAAACTCCCAGGCTTCTGGTAGGATGGATATATAAAAAAAAAAAAATCCCCTCTCACCCCTATCGGTGGTACGTGTCTTCCTCAATCTCGGGTCCTCTACCAGAGGCCTGGGAGTTTGAGGGTTCTGTGCAGTATCATAGCTGTTCCTAGCACTGCACTCTTCTGCACAGAGAGCTCTGATGTTGTTCCTGTATCTATTGGAGCCATTCTCCCAGCTTAGGAGTCACGGCCCCGAGTGCTCCTACCACCACTGGGACCACTTTGGCCTTGACTTTCCACATCCTCTCTATTTCCTCCTTCGGGCCCTGGTACTTTTCCATCTTCTCATGCTCCTTCTTCCTGATGTTGCTGTCACTTGGCACTGCTACATCTATCACTACTGCTGTCTTCTGGTCCAGAAGACAGCGATATATATACGTATATATGGATACGTATATACTGGATAGCGTAGTGGTTAGAACACCGCCTTTGATGCAGGAGACCGGGGTTCAAATCCCAGCTGGCACCTACCTTACCAGTAGGGGTCCTTGGGCAAAGACCCCCTAACGCTTCACCTGCCTACCTCAAATATGAGAGTGACACGAACTAAGAGAGTCATGCTGGCTCGGACGTTGCCCGGATTAACAAGGTCCGTGTCAGATGTTGGGGAACCAGGACAATCTGATGTTAAGTGGGCTACTGGAACAAACCATACAAGGATGAGACAAGAAAACTTGGAATTGATGGAATGCTACTACAACAGCAGACCTAATGAGAGGGGATATATGAAACGTATGAGGGAACTATGGATAGACAAAAGGCCTACATCCACACTAACTGAGAAACAACTAGTTACCCAGCGCTTCAACATAGTAAAGAGGAAGCTGCTCTCACAACTCGAGATAGACCAACTCTACATTACAACCCGGACTCAAGCAGACCTGGAAGAATAAGCAGTTGTGCAGCCAACACCTGAAGCTGGAATGTCACTGCCACCCCTTCCATTACAGAGCCCAGCAGCTGATATGAGGCATAAGATCATGGATAAACTAGCTATAGTCAACCCTCGAGTCCGATTACCAAGGCTCAGTGGAGAAGTACCATCAGATAGTATGCTAGAAGATGCCAACAGAGCCCTCCAGACAATCCCTACTACCACCATAACTGAAACCAATGAATTGGTATATGCTACAGCCACTGTAATCCTGGAACTGCTTGGCTACACGATCAAGAAGAACAGCAGTACCCACCCTGGAAAATGAGATTGGAGGCTAAGATCAAGGCAACTCGGAGAGAAGTCAGTCAGCTGGTGGAACTACAGAAGGGTGTGGAGATTAAGGATAAGACTCAGCTACTGAAAAAATACATGGGCCTGACTCCATCTGAAGCCCTAGAGACTGCTAAACAAAGGCTCACAGCACTGGCTACCAGGCTAAGGAGATACACCAGAGAAGCAGAGGCCAAGAAGATAAATGCCCTGTTCTCCAAAGAACCATCCAAAGTGTACTCCCAACCGCAGTGCAACCACAGAGTAGCAGCTAAGCCACCAGCAGCGGAAACTGAACAGTACTGGAAGAACATATGGGAGAAAGAGAAGACACATAACACCAGTGCAAAGTAGCTGCAGGACCTGAAAGCAGACCACAGAAATCTCCCAAAACAGGAACCAGTCACCATCACAGCAGCAGACATCCAACAGCGGGTCAAGAACATGAAAAGCTGGACAGCACCTGGCCCGGACATGATCCACACCTACTGGCTAAAGAAACTAGCAGCAGTGCATGAACGCCTAGCAGCACCGATGAACCAACTGCTAGCAGCAGGCTCCCACCCAGACTGGCTAACACAAGGAAGGACAGTGCTGATCATGAAAGACCCTCACAAAGGAACAGCACCATTCAACTACCGGCCAATAACCTGCCTCCCCACAACATGGAAAGTTCTATCAGTCATCCTAGTTGCCAGGCTACAAGACCATATGGGCCAGTACATGAACACAGCTCAGAAGGTCATTGGGAACAACACCAGAGGCTCAAAACACCAGTTACTCATAGATAGAGCAGTCACCCAAGATTCAAGGTCTAGGCAGACCAATCTGAGCACAGCCTGGATTGACTACAGGAAAGCCTATGACTCAATGCCGCACACATGGATCTGTGAATGCCTGGCGCTATACAAAGTCAACAGGACACTAAGGACCTTCCTCAAGAACTCAATGGGACTGTGGAAGACAACACTGGAAGTGAACTCAAGACAGCTCGCACAAGTGGCATATACCAAGGTGATGCATTGTCCCCACTGCTGTTCTGCATAGGCTTAAACCCCCTCAGCCAGATAATCACAAGGTCTGTATATGGGTACAAGTTCAAGAGTGGAATCACCATCAGCCACCTCCTCTACATGGATGACATCAAGCTGTATGCTAAGAGTGAGCGAGACATCGACTCACTGATCCACCTGACACGGATCTACAGCAAGGACATTGGGATGTCATTCGGACTGGAGAAGTGTGGCAGGATGATAGTAAAGAGAGGGAAGGTAGTTAAGACTGATGGAGTGGAATTACCAGTGGGCCACATAGCAGACATAGAGACCAGCTATAAATACCTTGGTGTCCCACAGTCACACGGGAACCATGAGGAGGAGGCAAGGAAGACAGCAACATCCAAGTACCACCGAAGGATAAGACAGGTCCTGAAGAGCCAGCTCAATGGGAAGATCCATGCCATCAACATGTATGCCCTGCCAGTCATTAGATACCCTGCCAGTATAGTGAGCTGGCCAAAGGAAGACATGGAGGCTGCCGATGTGAAGACCCGGAAGCTCCTCACAATGTACGGAGGTTTCTACCCCAAGTCCAACACCCAGAGACTGTACACCAGCCTCAAAGGGGGCGGGCGGGGTCTGATGAGTGTCAAAGCCACTGTCCTGGATGAAACCCGGAGTATCCAGGAGTACATCAGTAAGATGGCACCCAAAGATGAGCTGCTGAGAGAATGCCTCAGGCAGCAACAGACATGGGAGGAAGTTCAAGGGGAGGAAATACCATGGCAAGATAAGCCCCTGCATGGGATGTACCATCGACAGGTAGCTGAGGTGGGTGACATTGGGAAATCCTACCAGTGGCTGGAAAGGGCCGGACTAAAAGACAGCACTGAGGCACTGATCATAGCAGCACAAGAACAGGCACTAAGCACCAGATCCATAGAAGCAGGGGTCTACCACACTAGACAGGACCCAAGGTGCAGATTGTGCAAAGAGGCTTCAGAGACAGTCCAACACATAGTGGCAGGGTGTAAGATGCAGGCAGGAACAGCATACACTGAACGGCACAACCAAGTAGCTGACATTGTGTACAGGAACATCTGCACAGTGTATGGGCTAGACCCCCCCCCCCCAAGTCCAGATGGGAGATTCCACAGAAGGTTGTGGAGAATAACAGGGCTAAGATCCTGTGGGACTTCCAGATCCAGACAGACAGGCAGGTACTGGCCAATCAACCAGACATCGTGGTAGTAGACGAAGACCAGAAGACAGCGGTAGTGATAGATGTAGCAGTGCCAAGTGACAGCAACATCAGGAAGAAGGAGCATGAGAAGATGGAGAAGTACCAGGGCCTGAAGGAGGAAATCGAGAGGATGTGGAAAGTCAAGGCCAAAGTGGTCCCAGTGGTGGTAGGAGCACTCGGGGCCATGACTCCTAAGCTGGGAGAGTGGCTCCAACAGATCCCAGGAACAACATCAGAGCTCTCTGTGCAGAAGAGTGCAGTGCTAGGAACAGCTAAGATACTGCACAGAACCCTCAAACTCCCAGGCCTCTGGTAGAGGACCCGAGATTGAGGAAGACATGTACCACCCATAGGGGTGAGAGGGGAATTTTTATATATAATCACCATCATCATCATCAACCTGTACCATTGATATGAGATGACCTAAGCTTAGGTTGCAGATTAAGGGAAAAAATTATTTTCCTATAGATGCTTGGGCTTTGATTCTTTAAAAAATGAAGTAAATTCTTGTAATGATATCTAAATGGGGGTATAACAATATATATATATATTTCAAAGCTGGGATAGCAGTCAAATTTTAAAAATAAATAAATAAAAAGAACGAAACAAATTTTTAAAAGAAATAAATAAATTGGAACATGTACCTAGATACCAAAATGGGTCCAGGTTCAGACTTTTTAAACAAAGTAAACAAAGTAAAAATGTTGTTTCTCAGCTTGCTGACTAACAAACAAATCCAAACCAGAAAAATTGCAGCATAAGATTGGCTTTGTTGGCTAATCTATTCAGACCCAGTATTGATCAGAGCAGTATGCTGGCTGGGGAATTCCGGGAGTTGAAGTCCACATGTCTTAAAGATGCCAAGGTTGAGAAACACTGGATCAGAGGCTCAGTCACTCATACAGTATCTTGGGGTTCACCCCTTAAATTGGCAGTATACTATTTTACCAATTTTTAAGTGGTACTTTCCATGTTGCATTTTTTTGAAAAATGCTGCTTAGGCGTACTATCCCTGGCTGTAAAAATCCAGGCAACCAGGAGATGACAGTAGTCTTTGGTGCCTTCTACTGGTCATTCGGAGTTTTTCAGCCTATATACGGTAGACTTCATTGCATTTGATTGCTGTTGTATGCAATGGATGGAGGGAACTTCCACACTTCTTCAATCAACTAATTGATTCTTAGTGTTTACAGCCAGCAAATACAGAATAGAAATATATACATATAGCAGATAAACATTATATATACAAATATCACTCAATACCTATAATAAATCATACCTGCTAATAACATAGCCTAATCCTATGTTAACCACAATAAATCACCTTATAGAAATTAGCCTAGCATTCATAGCATCAGCTTCTATCTCAGACTGGTGATGGGCCTCCAAAGGCTTCCAAAATAACCGGGATCTTTCAGAATCTTTCAGAAGATTCTTTTCAGAAGATTTCAGAAGATTTCAGAAGGCCATGAGAGAAGTACCAAAAATGTAGCATTGAGACATTGTTTGCAATTCTGGTCAGTGACCATAATAAAAAAAATATATATATTTATTTATTTGACACATGCTTGAATATGCGTCCAATGAACGTCTAGAATTGTTTTCAAGTTTTAGTGTTCTTTTCCTTTCTGGAGGCCTGGACAGGGTATCCAAACTATGAAAGAGGCGTATATTTTGGCATTTTTGGTTTTCTACCCTGCTTTTTAAAATTTTGAACATAAGCATATTGCTTCATTTTTAAAAAATTGGATTGATTTAACCATAAGTGTACACTCTGCTGATTTCTGCAAGGACAGAGGGTGGTTTTAACCTTGGCTGTTGGTGAGTAATGGATAAATCACTTTCCACAAGAAAAGAGATTTGCTTTTCCAGCATCTGAAATTCGGTACCTTAAATTAAGCAGACAGTAAGTTCCCTCTTCCTTCACTCCCCAGCCGGGTTCTGTGTGACTCTACATGAATACATTACTCAGCATTAAACTGAACAGGGCTGAACCTGTGGGCCTCAGACTGGAGCATGGGACTCCAAGGGCCTCTGGTTTCCTTCTCCTTTCTCTTTAATTTGAATAAATCTGCAAATAGAGCACATGTTAACAATTGGAGCCCTGCAGATACATATTTCTTGCCAAGTTAAGAGTGTCCCACTTCTGGTGCTGAACTCCGGAGATCAGAGCTTAATTAGGAGTGAAAAGCCAAGGTTCCATGCTCTGAGTGCCAAGCATGTGAAGTTTATTATCAGCCTATTTTCACATTAGGGGACGCTTTCTTAGTTCTAAATGCCATGTTTTCACAGAGAGACATAAACACTGGTGATAGCTACATTACATGATCCTGTCCATGTTCAGGATGGAAGGCTGAACTCGGTGACTGTCCCAGGTGTAGGGTCTTCAGATCAAGGAGCTTAAAAGTCTAAGGCAGTGTTTCTCAACCTTGGCAACTTGAAGATGTGTGGACTTCAACTCCCAGAATTCCCCAGTTGAAGTCCACACATCTTCAAGTCGCCAAGGTTGAGAAATACTGGTCTAAGGGGAAAGTGTGATTCCAGTTTCTTGGACGAAATAATGTCTTTGGATCGTGCAGCTCTGGATCTGAGTTGAGAAAGGATCACATGGGGGCCTGGCTGTAGCACCTGCTGCAATTTTGGGATGCAATTGTTACCACATGATCCCTGTTACCACTCATGTCTCTAGTAAATAAATAAATAAATATTTTTAATGACCGTCACTGGCCAGACTTGCAAACGATATCTGAGTGCTACATTTTTGGTACTTCTATCATAGCCTTAAAAGTTTCAGGCAGCTGCTATGTTTGTGCACCCACTACCTTAACAAGGACAAGGAAGATAGGAACGGTGCAAACCTGGACTTGCCCCAGTTACATAAAAATGACCTAAGACCAATGAGATAATGCAACAAGGAAGGAGACCCCATTCCAACCCTGTCTGGAAGAAAAGGCTATGAAATCCCTTTGCTGTACAATGCAGATGAGTTAACCCACTTGTCTGATTTACCAGAATGAATAAACCTTTGAGTGAACATACAAGACCCCTAACAGATGCCCCTCCAGAGGACAGGCCCCATTTTCACAGCCTTCCCCCCCCCCCCAATAATCAAGTAAGCACAAACTTCCAGGAGTAAGTCACATGGTAAGATCTAGGCAAAAATGATTAAATTAACTGTGGGGTTCAATTCTACCTATACTGAATTGGACATCAGCATTGATTTGGTCCTACCCATGTGCCGGACTCCCGGATATATACATATTGACCACGTTTGCCTTGATTCATGCTTGTGATATTCCATGCACCAAGGTATGCATATTTTTGGAGAACTGAACTGCCATCACCAGTCTACCATTGCAGAACTACATGTGAATTGACTCGGTCCCATTTTCTCCCAAGGGACAAAGCCAACAAGAGGAACTCACCAAAATTGCTCAAGCAAGGAAGGAGTGTAAGATCTGTGCATAAAGTCTTCAGAAAACTTGCCTCTGCAACAGAAAAAATGGAGTAAGGAACAGTGACCCTCTGTTTCACAAGCCTGAGCTAACATTTTGTGGGTGGCCTGGCACAGTTGCACAAAAGCTGGGTGAAGATTTTTTTTTTTTTTTGGTAGCAAAACTTGTGGTCTGTCTTCAGGATACAGCCAGATGGCAGCACTGCCTTCAACTGGAATATCTCAACAGAAATAGGCTTTAGGCAACCAATCCAGAGAACAGGTTCTCAAGAATTAAAATCTGACACTGGGAAATCTCCCAAAAGAGGCAGATGTTGATTCAACACAGTCTACAGCTCAGCTGAACTTTATATCTTCACCCATCAGTGCCAGAACTATGCCATTCAAGCAAAGTTGGAAGAGTAAACATGACTTGAAGGCTTGGATTGAATTGTTCATATTTCAGACACCTAAATTCCCAGGTTTACTCAGCTTGGATGATTGACCCAGCTCATAGCATAAGATCCCTGCTGGATTAAGAAGACCCATCTAGTATAGCATTCTCTGTCACATGATGCTCAAAGAGATACATTCAGGGAGTGATCAAATTAACTACATGGAAGTAATTCAATTTTAAATTCAAATGAAATATAACCAAATGTAATTTTTTTCAGAGCATGCCTATTCTATGGAGTGTAGTCATAAAAATTCAAGCATCCCTATTTCATTGAATACTTTCTTTTAATTGGACCATTTCTCTGTGTGGTTTCTTATACATGTTTTACATCAGGATTGTGCAAATTTTTCTGGGTAGAGGTATGCACTTGACTCTTGAGTGATTTGTTGGGGGTCAGTAACATCTGCAGCAGGGGATCAAAACAGTCAAGATGGTGGCCATGACTGCAGGATCAAAGCCCACCTTTTTATATACCATCCCTTTTATATGGGCCATTTTCTGGGACACAGTCCAGAAAATGGTGTATCTGGACAGGACTCAGTTTAATTTACACTGAGTTATCATCATGTTTTTTATGATTTCCCCTTCTTTCACATTCAGAATTACAATTGGAAGTCTCTCTGGGAGATATAATTTTATCACAGGTGGCCCAGGAGTTTCAGGTTGTGGATCTCTTTTTACACGGAAAAAGCTCTCAACATTTAGAGGACCCCCCTCCCTGTTCTTAATGTGATTATTATTTTTGTGTGTCTGGTGAAGAGGTATGTGTGTTGAATTTCCAGCTGGCTTTCAGCCATGACAGGTGGGAAGAGCTATAGTTCCCAGGAGGAAATGCAATAAATATAATCAAATAAAACACAACATTGTCATCACACATATATGTTGCCAACACTGCAAGCCAGGAGAGAACCTGTGGAGACATATTTTTCCCAAGTGTTTGCCAGGAAGGTTATAAATCAGAAGCTAATTCAAAAACCAACTGAGGAGAATTCACCTACCTCTACTTGGAGTAACATCAGATTACATCCCTTTTGTCTCCACCATGAATTCCTGACAGAATGAATTGTCTTGGCCAATGGCAACACAAAGCAGACCTCAGAAAGGCTGACCTGTCCCACTCAGGTCCCAAGGCCAAGTACCATCTCCTGCTTCAAGAGAGATCTCATGGAAGTTCCATCTTAGACTCCAGCCTAGTGGATCAGGTGCCCTGAAACCTCCTAAGCAGATGGTCCTGGCTAAGAGCCAGAATCTGTGGATGGAATCAGCTGGGTCTGGGATTCCTGTTTTTGCTCTTTGTCCTTCTTTGTAGTGGAACAGACTGAGATCACACTTTTGCATCTGCGCACACATTCCCATGTATTAACCACAAAATGCAAGAACCTTGTCTGGCATTTTTGCTGCCCCTCCGTCTAGGGGCTGCATGTGTTCTCCCCCAAAGCATTGTGCATGTGTGTGTTTAATCAGCAATCACTGAAATGTGGTGACACATTTTTGCACCAAAATTTAGGCTTAAATTGAAGAATGTAGGGAAAACCACTAGACCACTCAGGTATGACTTAGATCATATTCCATGTGAGTACACAGTGAAGGTGATGAATAGATTTAGAGGATTAGATTTGGTAGACAGAGTGCCTGAAGAACTATGGACGGAGGTCTTTAACATTGTACAAGAGGCAGCAACTAAAACCATCCCAAAGAAAAAGAAATGCAAGAAAGTAAATGGCTATCTGATGAGGCTTTACAAATAGCTGTGGAAAGAAGGAATGCGAAAAGCAAGGGTGAGAGGGAAAGATATAACCAAATGAATGCAGATTTCCAGAGAATAGCAAGGAGAGATAAGAAGGCCTTCTTAAATGAACAATGCAAAGAAATTGAAGAAAACAATAGAATGGGGAAGACTAGAGATCTCTTCAAGAAAATTGGAGATATCAAAGGAACGTTTAGTGCAAAGATGGGCACGATAAAGGACAAAAAAGGCAGGGACCTAACAGAAGCAGAAGAGATTAAGAAGAGGTGGCAAGAATACACAGAAGAACTATACAAGAAAGATCTTAATGTCCCTGATGTCCATGCTGGTGTGGTCACTGACCCTGAGCCAGACATCCTAGAGAGTGAAGTCAAGTGGGCCTTAGGAAGCATTGCTAACAACAAAGCTAGTGGAGATGACAGTATTCCAGCTGAGTTATTTAAAATACTAAAAGACGATGCTGTTAAAGTGCTGCACTCAATATGCCAGCAAGTTTGGAAAACGCAACAGTGGCCACGGGATTGGAAAAGGTCAGTTTACGTTCCAATTCCAAAGAAGGGCAATGCCAAAGAATGCTCAAACTATCGCACAATTGCACTCATTTCACATGCTAGCAAGGTTATGCTCAAAATCCTACAAGCTAGCCTTCAGCAGTACGTGAACCGAGAACTACCGGATGTACAAGCTGGGTTTCGAAGAGGCAGAGGAACTAGAGATCAAATTGCCAACATTCGCTGGGTCATGGAGAAAACACGAGAGTTCCAGAAAAGCATCTACTTCTGCTTCATTGGCTATGCAAAAGCCTCTGATTGTGTGGATCACAACAAACTGTGGCAAATTCTTAAAGAGATGGGGATACCAGACCACCTTACCTGTCTCCTGAGAAATCTGTATGCGGGCCAAGAAGCAACAGTTAGAACTGGTCATGGAACAACCGATTGGTTCAAAATAGGGAAAGGAGTACGACAAGGCTGTATACTGTCACCCTGCTTATTTAACCTCTATGCAGAGTACATCATGAGAAATGCCAGGCTGGAAGAATCACAAGCCGGAATTAAGATTGCAGGGAGAAACATCAATAACCTCAGATATGCAGACGATACCACCCTAATGGCAGAAAGTGAAGAAGAACTAAAGAGCCTCTTGATGAGGGTGAAAGAGGAGAGTGCGAAAGCTGGCTTGAAACTCAACATTAAAAAAACTAAGATCATGGCATCTGGACCCATCGATCCCTGGCAAATAGAAGGGGTAGAAATGGAAGCAGTAACAGACTTCATTTATTTGGGCTCCAAGATCACCGCAGACGGAGACCGCAGCCATGAAATTAAAAGACGCTTGCTCCTTGGGAGGAAAGCTATGGCAAACCTAGATAGCATATTAAAAAGCAGAGACGTCACCTTGCCGACAAAGATCCGCATAGTCAAAGCTATGGTTTTTCCAGTAGTAATGTATGGCTGTGAGAGCTGGACCATAAAGAAGGCTGAACGCCGAAGAATTGATGCCTTTGAACTGTGGTGCTGGAGAAGACTCTTAAGAGTCCCCTGGACTGCTAGGAGGTCAAACCAGTCAATCTTAAAGGAAATCAACTCTGATTGCTCATTGGAAGGATTGATAATGAAGCTCAAGCTCAGATACTTTGGTCACCTAATGCGAAGAGAGGACTCTTTGGAAAAGACCCTGATGCTGGGAAAGACGGAAGGCAAAAGGAGAAGAGGACGGCAGAGGATGAGATGGCTAGATAGCATCACTGAAGCAATGAGCATGAAATTGAGCAAACTCAGGGAGGCAGTGAAAGATAGGAAGGCCTGGCGCAATATGGTGCATGGGGTCACGAAGAGTCGGACATGACTTAATGACTGAACAACAACAACAACAACAACAGTAGCAAAGGGACTGGTTTCAAGCCTTACTATCACATTCGATTTTAATATTGTTCAGTACTACATACCTTGCGGTCCTGCCTTTATTTATTTACTTATTTGGATAAGTTATTTACTTATTTGGATACAGTTTTTGACACGCTATTAAAAAAACAAGGAGAAAATATATCTAATAGCTTGAAATAGGTTGCCTCCTTCTGCTCTGTGTATTCAGGGAACATAGTTGGAGACAGTACTGAGATCTGTCCCTAAGAAAGAAAAGTAAAATCTTCTTCCAGTTGAGCTCGGCTCCTGCTAATTTCCTGAACACATCCATGTAGGCAACAAATGGAAGTGATTTGCCATTGCCTTCTTCCAGAATGTTTTGACTTCTCAGTCTATCCTACAAAGTTTTTTCTGGTGGTTTCTCATCCAAGAATGAAATACGTCCAACCCTGTCCAGTCTTTTGAGATCAGCCAAGGATATCAAGTCCTGAGAAATACACATTAACCACATTCAAGAGCATATGCGGCAGTATTTGGCATTTAGGTATCCAGTGACAACTCAAACATTGGAAGATGAGTTCACAGTAGAAGTGGAGAAATGTAGTATTTCAGATACTGCAGAAGTGCCATTCCTAGTATCCTTCACTATAAGTCATGACTGAAACTCCTGAGAGTCTTAATTCAGCAACATCTGGAGGACCACAGATTTCATATTTCTGGTTAATAGCATGATTGTACATTCAGTAAACTCATGGAGGAGTGACTCCTAGTATATGAAATAAGCTCATATATCATTTTAACCATGTCCTTTAATCTTCCTCTGAAGATACCAATATATAGGTAGATTTACCTTTCCAGCTACCAAGATTTTATGGGAAATGCATAGACCCAGAAGGATGAAAACCTTAATTATGTATGTATCAAGGGGCTGGTATTATGAGCTATGCTTGCATAAAGTTACACTACTCTTTTTAAGTTATACAACATTCTGTGAGCTTCTATGATTTCATCAACCACTTTTAGCCCTACATGCCAAGTATAGCTATTCGTTAATACTATTCAATAGGCTTTCCGCATGTTTGGACTATATATAGTGGAAAATGTTATTCAGGGGCAACATTGGCCTGATGTCAAACAATGGATACTTTCTTTTTAAAATCAGTCTTCTTACCCATAAGAAAATGTTCCATTCATCTTCAAAGCCATTAAACATTGGACTGGGAATCATGAGATATAAGTTGTAAATTTGGCTTAGCTGCAAGTTTAATTAATCCATCATTTTTTTATTACCACTGCTGGATTTTGACAGCATGACTGAGAGGTACGATCATGAGCTCACTAGAAAACTGACAAACATGTCTGCAATAACATGGTACTTTCTGGAAAAGGATCAGAGTGAAAAATGGAGAATAATTTCCAAGATCTCCTTCCTTTCCAGCTACATGGGAGACAGCAAAGTAGGAAAGTAAAGTTATTTTTTGCTAAGGACAATAGTGGACAAAGATTATGGCCATCCTGTGTTGCATGCTAGCTTTCATGATGCATTTGGCTGGCCACTGTGAGAAGCAGGATGATCAGCTAGATATGCTTCAGGACTGATCTGGCAGGACTCTTCTTTTAGACCTTTTCCAGCCTTCCCCAACCTGATGTACTCCAGATGTGGTGGAACTATAATTCCCAGAATTCCTATTATCTTTCCGACTGATCGATCAGCAGGAGAAGCTCTAAAATATGCATGGTAGCATTATTCTCTGCCTTTGGATCTTGAAAGAATACTTGCCCCATACATTTTTCTTTCTTCTGGAACCCCAGATCTTGGTCTTGCCAGACTCTTGGCAACAGGCATAAAGACAACAGCCCATTCACAATAATGCCACCATAGTTGAGGAACTGCACATCTCAAGGAGGTTTACCTGGATGACTTATTCTTTGAAGTTAGGAAAACAGAGGAACTAAGAATTATTTTTTGGGTGGTGTTGTGAGACCCAGTTTTACTTTTTCTCCTGACTGTATTGTTTGCGGGGCTGGGTGGGTGGAAAACTACTACTGATACTTTGACTGTACTATGGTACCATTTACAACATGTTTTTGATTTCTTTCCATTGCTATTCCAATTGGTTTTTATTCTGTCAAGATTCTAGACATATGAGCAACAACTAACAACTGAAACAAATGCATACAACTTCAATAAATTAGCTTCACATGTGCACTTGCTATATAAAAGGAGGTAGGTTTGGGTTGATTCCCACAACCCATACAAATATGTATCCCAAATATCCTTCTCTGGTAACTGGCTGAACAGACATGCCATTGAACACATGCTTTGAGGAAAGGCAAATTTAATTTGATATGAATTTTGATGTGTGGCACACAGCATTCCTCCCATCAATACCAACAAGTGTTCCATGTAGAAAGAACATGCTTGAAGCTATGTTTAATGCCATACTTTTCTGTGGACTTTATTGGTGGCCTCAGATATGGTTATATAATTTGTTTTGCAGATGGAGATGGGGAGATCTCCTTTCTCCACCCGCATATAACACTGATGCGAATATGCCCTGGCCATCCCATTTTTCTGCCATCCACACATGAAGCTGCCTTCATTCTCACTCCCAGCCTATGAATGAAGCAGGCTTAAACTGTCCTTAGCTGTTCTGGGGTCCAAGTAGTATTTTCCCTCTTATTACAATGCCATCCAAGGGCAACCTCAAGGTATATAAAATCCCTTGGAGGGAAGTTGGATAAGTGCAATGACTGGGAACAGAGGCAATACAGGGATCTGGACTGGGGACATCACATCAGAATGGTTTTCCCCTAAATGTTCTATAATGGCATAATTATCTACAGCATTCTATTTCAGAACAGAAGATACAGGGGGTGGAAACTAGATTTCTTTTTCGTTAGTTGCTGTAACAACTATAAAAAGTTTAAGTGATTAACTGAATACTTCTGGGATCCAGCTGAAACTTCAAAAATCATCTCACCTATCTACATGTGTGGGCACACACACTCAACTGGAGCAGCCATTCTGACATGGCGGAGGTAATTAAAATTGCATTAGTAAGCTAATAGAGTGGTGTGCTAGAGCTGGCTCATACCAGCTCGCAAGAACTGATTGCTAAATTTTGTGAGCTAGTCGTGAGCAGAGCTGAACCACTAAGCCTAGAATGCCAGTCAGCTGTCCCGTAGCAAGTGGCGCAGTATGGTGGTAGCAATGGAGTCAGCAGAGGCAGTTCTGAAACATTTACCAGCCCACCACTGAGCTAATACAATCTAAAATGCATAAAAAACAAGTATCTCTGTCTTGAACAGAAAAGATAACAGTGTGGAAACCAGATGAACCTCTTTGAGGAGCACATTCTATGAGTAGGGTACCACACCTGAGCATGCTTCTCCCTGAAGCCTTCTACCTACATTCACGTAGAAGGTATGAGCAGAAGAGGCCTCAGGAATGAGGTAAGAGTCTAAGAAGATATAAAATGGTTTGGTTTATTGACCCAGCCATTTATAATTCCCCAGTTAGGAATCTGCATTGGTCTTCCTTTTCAAGAAATCTGGATGTAACATCAGTAAATATGAAGCAATTATGTTTGTCTTAGAATATCTTTGGCTGCCCTCTGTCACAAGAACATTTATTCTGGGACATACCATCATTTAACAATGCCATCCTATAACTGTTGCTCAGGCATAAGGCCATTTGTTCAATGATGCTTACTTCACAGTAGGAATACATAAAACTTGATTCTCAGGTTACTATCCTACACCAACAGCCAGATTTATGTTTGATAGTGATCCACAGGATTTTTTAAAAAAGAAAAATGAGACAAAAGATTCCTAATCAATTCAAACTGTAGTTATCCAAGAATTACTTTCAGATTTCAACCAAAGCCAGTCAATACGGTAATTTAGCGATTATGTTTTCAGCCTAAAAGGCTATTCCTGTTCTATTTTAATGAAAGTTTCAGAAGAAAGTCTAGAAAATAATTGGCTTTTCAACCTCTTCCCATAATTATTAGTAAAATGAAAGCACATCACTTTACCAAGTAAAATTCAAATTTCCAAGATACCAATTTAACATGATTAATGTGAGAGCGTAAAACTTAGAAGATAAACCACTTGAAAGCATACTTGAAATACAAAATGAAAAACCTACTTATTTGGAATTCAGCAAAGCAGACTTAAATATTAGGCCTCTTAAAACTCAGATATTGCCTTGAGAAGAGATATTTTCTGACGAGGCAAAATAGCTTTTAAAAAATTATTATTATTTTACTTTCTGAAAATAAACTGTTTTTACCACTGTGACTGGTTGGAATGAATGTAGTTAAAGAAAAATAATCTAGTCTCTTTTACTGCCCAGTTAGTAAGGCATTATGCCAGTCTAGTAGTTTTTATTTTATTTATTTTTTACAACAAGAATCTGTAAGGAAAAAAAGAGAATTGCTTATTCTCAGTTTCTCCTAATATGCAAGAAGTTGCAAGCACCTTCCACCTATTTTCAAAACTGTTGAAGAAAGTTTAGTTTTACTCTTTGACAAGCACATTTTCTTGATGAAGACTTTCAAGTTTCCCTAATCTAAGTGTGGGCATGGGTGTGTGGGAGTGGGTGCAAACATCAGAGTATTATACTATTTCCAATATATGTGTGTGTGCAAAGAGAAGACTCTTTGGAAAAGACCCTGATGCTGGGAAAGATGGAAGGCAAAAGGAGAAGAGGACGGCAGAGGATGAGATGGTTAGATAGCATCACTGAAGCAATGAGCATGAAACTGAGCAAACTCAGGGAGGCAGTGAAGGACAGGAAGGCCTGGCGCAATATGGTTCATGGGGTCACGAAGAGTCGGACACGACTTAACGACTGAACAACTACAACTATGTGTGTTTTCTTTTTTTTTTTCTTTTTTCTTTTTTCTGGGCAAATTAATACAATAATGCAACAGAGCAGTCCAGTGGGTAGGAAAAGCCCAAACTGGCTCTTAGTGAATGGGGAGGAACAGACTGAGGTTCAATCCTGACCATATGGTGTGTGTGTGTGTGTGTCTATTTGGGCTCCCAGTTCTGCCAATATTCCACCCTTAACTCTCAATAGGGCTGTATTTCCCCATTCAAGATTTTTGTGCAATCTCAAAGACTAAGTGGTAGCTGTGGCCAAGAGGGCCTTTGCCCAAGTACACCTAGTGGGCTAGTTATACCCTTTCCTGGACCAGAAGGCCCTTCAGATAATAATTTACCCCATGGTCACTTCATGATTGGATTACTGTATTCCGACATGGGGCTGCCCTTGAAGACCATCTAGAGGCTACAGCTGGTCCAGAAGGCAGCAGTGGAAGCAATGATGGGGGCATTATATTATCCTTGTGTAATCCCAGTGCTTTGTGAGCTGCACTGGTTACCAGGTGTCTCTGGATGCAATTCAAGGTGCTGGATATCACCTTTAAAACCCTTCATGGTATGGGATCTGGCTATCTGAAGAGCCACCTCTCTCCAGTTGTCTCCATCTGGAATGGTCCAACAGCATGAGTGCACTCTGGATCCTGTCAAATAAGAATGTCATCTCATGGAACTCAGGAAGCTCTGCCCTCTGGAATGATCTCCCTCCAGAGATTCATGAAGCTCCCACCCTTCTGATGTTCAAGAAACTAGTATAAACCTGGTTGTTCCCTCAGGTTTTGGCATAGAGTGGTTGTGGAGTTATGTTTGGTTTATGGCTGGGTTTTTGTTCTTCCAGTCAGCCATGATCTCTTATCATAAGTATTGTTTTTCATTTTATTTATAGGGTTAGGGTTAGAGTGTCAAGGAGTTGAGTGGCCTCATAATCAGATAAATAAATAAATATAGTTAAGCTGGGTGATATTGAACATACCAAGTGCTTGATCAAACTGCCACGCAGCAGCTCTACCAATTTGCTTTCTGGTAAATCAGCATTTTGTGGTTTGCACACTCATCACAATGGCCATGTTGTGAATAAACCAGCCCTTACTGCAGCCATTATGTGACAGCACCAATAACCAATCCCCAAACTCCTAAAATGCAACAACCAGCACAAAAAATTTCCAGACAAAAGGAGAATGAAATAAGGGATTTCCAGATACCATCTTTTGAAGTCTTGTTTAATATTTTTTTTAAGCGTCTGCAATATTGTTATTTTGGGATAGAATGTGAGGAAATCTCCAGCAATTGTAAGTGCAAACACATGTTCCAAATTTCAGAGAATGAAATTTCTAAATGGCAGAAAGAGGTACAGAAAGCCCTAACACTTTTCTGCCATCTAGTGGTCTTCTGGATTTTTGTAGCCCAGATCTAGTAGCCCATCCTGTTTGAATACTGAGCTGCTGATAGTCAAACTCAGAGAGCTTCCATGATTGAGGATGGACCTGAACTCCTAGTCTAAGTCTTTAGGTGGCCATATACATCCCTGGAGCTGCAACCAGTGGACCCTATTTTAGAATATCTTCAACTGAAAGACAATGGTGGGCATTAGAAATGAGTAATTGCTAATAAAGGCAAACCATGAAGACAAGTTAATTGGCCTTAGGTGTTTTGTGTAAACATCATACTGGCAACACAGTGGTGTCATAGTTAAAGTATTAGACTAGGATGGGGATGATCCAGGTTCAAGTCTACCCTTATCCATGAAAGCTCACTAGATGATTGTGGGCCGGTCATTTTTTTTTTTTTTTTTCTTTCTCTCTCCCTCCAGCCTAGCTCACAGGATTGTTGTTATGTGAAAAATGGGAGGAGGGACTGCTATGCATTGCCATCCTGGAGGAAAGGCGGGGTATAAATCTTACACACAAGCCAACACTCTGACTTATAACCCAGGCTTCAGATGAATTGAATATACAACCTAACACAGACAGTGAAGATAACCTTGAAAAAGAACGGGAGGCAAAAATAACAGAGAACTCGGTCATGGGAAAGCAGAAAGCAGGAGCCAGATCCTGCCTTGAGTCTGTTTGTAAGAGGGGGTGGAGGGAAATTTTGGCACTTTTTCAGGATCCTGTGGTTATACCCGACAACAATAGTCATTCTCCTGGAATCCTTGTATTGTTTTCTGAACTGGCCTACTTCTAAGGGCTGACACATATTAAATGTGTTGCAGTCTAAATGGCTGTCCGATGAGTCTTCACAATAGCTGTGGAAAAAAGGAATGTGAAAAGCAAGGGTGAAAGGGAAAGATATAAGCAACTGAATGCAGATTTCCAGAGAATAGCAAGGAGAGATAAGAAGGCCTTCTTAAATGAACAATGCAAAGAAATTGAAGAAAACAATAGAATGGGGAAGACCAGAGATCTCTTCAAGAAAATTGGAGATATCAAAGGAACGTTTAGTGCAAAGATGGGCACGATAAAGGACAAAAAAGGCAGGGACCTAACAGAAGCAGAAGAGATTAAGAAGAGGTGGCAAGAATACACAGAAGAACTATACAAGAAAGATCTTAATGTCCCTGATGTCCATGCTGGTGTGGTCACTGACCCTGAGCCAGACATCCTAGAGAGTGAAGTCAAGTGGGCCTTAGGAAGCATTGCTAACAACAAAGCTAGTGGAGATGACAGTATTCCAGCTGAGTTATTTAAAATACTAAAAGACAATGCTGTTAAAGTGCTGCACTCAATATGCCAGCAAGTTTGGAAAATGCAACAGTGGCCACGGGATTGGAAAAGGTCAGTTTACGTTCCAATTCCAAAGAAGGGCAATGCCAAAGAATGCTCAAACTATCGCACAATTGCACTCATTTCACATGCTAGCATGGTTATGCTCAAAATCCTACAAGCTAGCCTTCAGCAGTACGTGAACCGAGAACTACCGGATGTACAAGCTGGGTTTCGAAGAGGCAGAGGAACTAGAGATCAAATTGCCAACATTCGCTGGATCATGGAGAAAACACGAGAGTTCCAGAAAAGCATCTACTTCTGTTTCATTGACTATGCAAAAGCCTTTGATTGTGTGGATCACAACAAACTGTGGCAAATTCTTAAAGAGATGGGGATACCAGACCACCTTACCTGTCTCCTGAGAAGTCTGTATGCGGGCCAAGAAGCAACAGTTAGAACCGGTCATGGAACAACCGATTGGTTCAAAATAGGGAAAGGAGTACGACAAGGCTGTATACTGTCACCCTGCTTATTTAACCTCTATGCAGAGTACATCATGAGAAATGCCAGGCTGGAAGAATCACAAGCCGGAATTAAGATTGCAGGGAGAAACATCAATAACCTCAGATATGCAGACGATACCACCCTAATGGCAGAAAGTGAAGAAGAACTAAAGAGCCTCTTGATGAGGGTGAAAGAGGAGAGTGCGAAAGCTGGCTTGAAACTCAACATTAAAAAAACTAAGATCATGGCATCTGGACCCATCGATCCCTGGCAAATAGAAGGGGTAGAAATGGAAGCAGTAACAGACTTCATTTATTTGGGCTCCAAGATCACCGCAGACGGAGACCGCAGCCATGAAATTAAAAGACGCTTGCTCCTTGGGAGGAAAGCTATGGCAAACCTAGATAGCATATTAAAAAGCAGAGACGTCACCTTGCCGACAAAGATCCGCATAGTCAAAGCTATGGTTTTTCCAGTAGTAATGTATGGCTGTGAGAGCTGGACCATAAAGAAGGCTGAACGCCGAAGAATTGATGCCTTTGAACTGTGGTGCTGGAGAAGACTCTTAAGAGTCCCCTGGACTGCTAGGAGGTCAAACCAGTCAATCTTAAAGGAAATCAACTCTGATTGCTCATTGGAAGGATTGATAATGAAGCTCAAGCTCAGATACTTTGGTCACCTAATGCGAAGAGAGGACTCTTTGGAAAAGACCCTGATGCTGGGAAAGACGGAAGGCAAAAGGAGAAGAGGACGGCAGAGGATGAGATGGCTAGATAGCATCACTGAAGCAATGAGCATGAAATTGAGCAAACTCAGGGAGGCAGTGAAAGATAGGAAGGCCTGGCGCAATATGGTGCATGGGGTCACGAAGAGTCGGACACGACTTAACGACTGAACAACAACAACAAGTCTCAATATTGGACATCAGCAGTCATAATCTAGCCAATATGGCCAACCTAGTCTATGCTGAACCAGACACTGCAAGTCCTGCCATTTTTCTGGGGATGGCTTATTGAGGTGAACATATACTTTGCCGAACAACCAAAAACAACAGAGCATTAATCTGCAATTTAGTGCCACAGGAGGAGGCCTACATGCTTATTTTTTCAGGATTAGATTCTACAGCCAGGCTGAACATTTCAAATTAAGAAAATTATATTTTATTGATAAGTTTAAAGCTTCTTCAGTGTGATAAATGCAGCAACTCCAAGGGTTGGAACAGTTTACTCTGAAAAGGAAGGGGAAATTGGGCTGTGTAGCATACTTTAAGTGTTCAAACACTTTATAACAGCCCAGTGATTGAAAACTGTAAATATATTTCCAAGTTTCAGATGGGACAGCTGAATTTATAAGAGATGGAAGCCTCTTGTAATATCAGGACATATATACAGAACAGAGATCTGCCGTCAGATTTTCATTTTTCCAAGAGGGAACGAAGAAGGAACCTTTATGCTTTGTAACATTCTTAGTATTAAAAATCTGGTGGCAGGATTCAGTGAAATACCCACATAGAAGAATATCCAAAGATTAAAAATGATGCATTTTTTTTTCAATAGGCTAAGGCAGGGCCTTCACCTCTGGCTGCAGAATTCTGAGAGTTGAAGTTCAAGCTGAGGTTGAAAAACACTGGGCTAGGGTACTGTAGTGATAAACACAGCATGTAGCAAGAAGTTCACTGGAGTGAAATCGTGTTTAGAAATTAGAAAGCTTTTTTTGATTGGAAGCCATGTGTTCCAATGGAGCAATAAATAAGATCTCAGGTTGCCATTGATTTAGCTCAGTCTTCCCCCACCTGGCACCCCCCACCCCCCAGCCTTATTGGGAATATAACCCCCCAAAATCCTAGCCCGATGGAGAAAAACAAGTTTACAGAGCTAGATTTCATTATAAAGATTGTGAACAACACAAGAAAGTGTAAGTGACTTTGTACTGGATTCTGAGGGGACACCATGGCTAATCAGTATGCCAAAATGATGAAACCTGTCCCACAACATCACAACGCAAGCCCTGCCCTTGCCCAAGCTTCATAATAGGTAGAGTTTGCATTACAGATTTGTAGCAGATATTTCATTGCATGCTGTCCTTTGGCCCCTTCCTGTGAACACCCATGGGCACCTTGATAAACATGCTTGGAAACCATACATAGATAATGAGGACATAGAAATTCCTTCCAGCAGGGAAACTCATACTGAACTACCAGCTGTAGTAACCCAGAAAGCTCCTCTTTAAACATTCATAAAGCTAGCTTTCTCAGGAAAGATAAGGGCCAGATGTTCTGATTAATGCTAACGTATACAGGCCCAGCTGCTTCAACTTAAGAGATCAACAACCAGTATGCAAAAACTTTACACTGAAACTTGTTCAAGGATCCAAGAGAATAGCCTTTCTAGAAGCACCATCTCAGAGGGAGAGTTGTCCCCTAGGCTGGAAAAAGTGCATTATAATCTAAAATCTGCACTATAAACCTTTTCAGTTGGACAGTCACTTTGGAATTTGAGGTTTGAAAACAAAGAATAGAAGAAGGGTTATCCAAAAGCTCATCTTCCTTCTCCCAACTGTGGCCAGTAACTGCTTTTTTCTGCTGTTTCTTCTTTGGCCGACAGTGTGGTTGCTGATGCAATCAGGGGTTGGGATCTGTCTAGCTGCTATTGAGGGGGGCAAACCCCTCCCTTCTGGTCACTCGGAACTGCCCTCTATGGACATTGTGGTTTTCCAAAGTCTTTGTCAGGCTTTATGCAGGCTGCCTGTAAAAACAGGTTTAGCACTCTTTTGAAAGAGCACTAGATCTGTGTTTTCCATGGATCTAGCCTCTTGAGAAAATGCCGCACAAAACATTAATTTAAACCAGGAAAAAGATGCAAGTTCTTCACCCCGAGTGCATGATAGGTCTTCCATTGCCTCTGTCAACAAAGGGGGTTGCATGGCTATACTTTTAATTGGTTTCATCACTTTGTTGGACAGAGGATGGCACCATTTTGCTTATTCCACTCTTCCTTTGGCAGCATTATATACCATGATGGTCAAGTAAAGACGCTCTCTTCCGGTCCTCTGCTGTCTTCATTGCTAATCCCTATTTAGCCACAGAAACAAGGCTAGCAACTAGGACTGTCCTTACTGATTGAATGCAAGGCAAATTAAGGAAAGCAGTGGGTGAATTCCCCTGGCTTTGCTTCTGCTCCCACCAAGCATTATTTGCTGGTGAGAAAATAACCACCAATCATTTTCTCTAATGTAGGGAGAGGTAAGGATAGGTGCCCAGAAGGGTACGCTTAGCTACTTGTCAAGTTACCATCCAACCAAAAGGTTGCACCTGTAACCAGTCAATCAGGCTATTTTGGAACCTAGATTAGATTTAGATTTAGTGCTAAACCTGCACTTGAAAACAGTTTGATGATAGGTCACTGGCATGGACAAGGAATGTAGGTTGAAATGGGAAGGAGCAATTGGTAATAAGTAAACTCAGTCTGTAGATAAGAGAAAAACAGTATTGCCAGTGAGTAATCCAGGACTCTAGCTTTAAACCTGGGATGAGCAATACTTGGAAGTAGCTGGTAGACTGTCAAGAGAACACACAGCTGTGATTGGCTCATCTGTAATAACAACAGCCATCACCACAAGGTGTTGGACCACATCCTCAGGGTCCCTCTAACCATAGCACAAACATGCCCTGATCGTCACTTAATGTTTGGTCTCATGATGATGCCTTCATCTCCTTTCTAGCCCACAGCTGAGGCAGCTTAAAGTTTTAAAGCCTGTTTTAAAGTCATGTTTTCCTTCTTCTCCCAGCACATTTTTGCTACAGTGATGGTAAGGGACACTTCCCTTTGACTCTGCCCCATCCACATGAAAGACTTGCACAAAAAACAGAGTAAGTTTTAACAAATGGCTAAATCTTGTTGGTCGAGCCATCTGTTAAAGCTTGCCTCCTCTCCAACCTCAGCTCTTGTTTAAGGAGCACGATCAATGGATGTTTCCCAGTGGTGAGGGATATTTTGGTAGAGAAGCAAAGCTGGGAGGATCCATCAGTCCATCTCCTTAATGCAGTGTTGTCCAAACTTGGCCACTTTAAGATGAGTGGACTTCAACTCCCAGAATTCCCCAGCCAGCATGGGGAGTTGAAGTCCACTCATCTTAAAGTGGCCAAGTTTGGACAACACTGCCTTAGTGGGTCTTGCATTGCAAGGACAGCACCATTCGTATATGTTATCCCTGAGGCAGGACAGAGATGCTTAATAGGGCAGGTCAGTGGTTTGCTGGGATAACTTTCAGCTGGCTGAAGGATACATGGACAGCACTTTAACTTAGCTAGGTAGAAGAGCTCACAATCAATAACTGAGAAATAAGGCAGAACTACAGAGTACACTCATTATTCAGGGCCTTTTTTTCCCCTCCAGTGCAACCTTGTCTATCTCTGCCAATGTTTAAGTAAGCAAGAGACTGAGGCAAATAAAGGGATTTCTATACACAAGTAATGTGAACAAGTCTTAACCAACTACATATGTAATTTACTTTTGAATATATGGATGTCCAAGAATGACAAGAATAATGTGTGTGTGTGTGTTTAAAAGGATTTTTAATCATCTGTCTTCATGTTTCAGTAATGGATTTGTCAGACTCCAAGACATTTGTCCAAAACAGGAAGAACAAGCTCCAGTCTCAGTTACTCAAAGCCGCGGACTTTGATATATAAAATTTCTATGTCTGGGAAAATATTTCTTGTGTCTTTATGACTGTTAACACAGAACCTACAGTAAGTATAAAGAAATACTAATCCAAAAAACATAGTGACTTTATTCTAAGAAAATATTTTTCTGGTTGTATTGCACATTGGCCATGTTGCAGTTGTTTTAAGAGAATGAATTGTAGAAGTTCCAAGAGTTTATTTTTGGAAAGGGAAGAAATCTTTGCTGCTCTGAACAATAAAGAAAAAAGCCCTCATGAGAAAGTCTTCTAGGGACGATATCATGTTGAAAAAGACATGTGTTCAAGTGCTGCTCCATGTTAACTTTAAAAAAAAAAACCCTCCTTCAGGTGAAAAGTTAGCTTGTCAAAAATGAGAGATCTTGAGCAGGGTTTATTCCGGCATGCTAGCTTTCCAGGTGAAGAAGGAACTGGTGGAGGGGGCAGAGATTTTAAAGTATGAATCTCCACAATCATATCCTGAAATGGTGCAAATCTGAAAAAGTTTGATTTTCAGCCAGTAGCACTAACATTTTTAGGTCTGTGTTTTTCATGCCTATACACCCAATTTTGTTAACAAGATGGAGCAGTTACCTAAATCAGTGGAACCATATTTACTCTCTCTCTCTCTCTCTCTCTCTCTCTCTCTCTCTCTCTCTCTCTATCTATCAACACATTTATATAGCTGCCCATCTACCAAAAGGAACAAAATAAAAACACAAAACCATTTTAAAAAAGCCAGTTAAAACAATAAACTGCATTGAGGCCCTGATAAAAACTTATATTAATCTCCCCAACCAGCTACATCCATGCCAGCTTTATTAACATCCTGGCCCCTATGCCTGGGGGAAAAGCCAGGTCTTTACTGCTTTCCTGAAGGCCAACAGGGTCGGGGCCATCTGCATCTCTGGCATGAGACTGTACCATAAGGCAGGTGCCATGATGGAGAAGGCATGCTTCTGAGGTCCCACCAGATGACACGGCTTCACCGCAGGGGCTCAGAGCATGCTCACCCTGCCAAATCTAGTAGGATAGGCGGAAACCATTGGGGATAGGTGGTCCCACAAGTAACTGAAACCCATGCCATGTAGAGCTTTAAAGGTGACAACTAGCACCTTGAATTGCACCTGGAAGCCTACTGGGAACAACACCACACACAACAGTGGTGTTACATGGGTGTATCAAGGTGCACCCACTACTACCTGTGATGCAGCTTCTGAATGCTGTTCAAAAGCAGGCCCATGTAGACAGCATTGCAGTAGCCAAATTGGGAGGTACCTCCTGATCTAGGAAAGGGCCCAACTGATATACCAGATGTATTTGTGCAAGGGCCCTCCTGACCACATCTGCCACCTCCTCTTTGAACAGGAACTGAGAGTCCAGGACAACCCCCAGAATGTGCACCAGCACTGACTACAGGAGTGTCACCAAGCACTGGGAAAGCACCTTGACAGCATCACTTGAGCAACAGGGGGCAGAGATGTACAGCTGAGTATCATCAGCATATGTATCATCAGCATACAGATGGTAACTCTGGGTTTGATGGATGACCTCACCCAGCATCTTTTTGCTTCCAAATTCAAAGCTCTGCACTGCCCTACAGTTTATTCTCATTAGATATTTTAATAAACAACTAGTCACTCTGAGTGAAAAATAATTCTTTTTTATTGCTTCCAACATTTCCTGTACTACATTTACAAAAATCAAATATGGATAGAATATCCATGCTGACAGTTGTTGCTTTAATGCTGATTTCATGGATTTGACAATATTTTTCTAGAACATAATGCAACTTCTCCCTTGGGCATAACTTTTAATTTTAAAGAAGTAGGGATATCAACATTCTTTTTTGGAAGTTTTTTACATAGGAAAAGGACTATAGTGGTGTGGAAGGGCAGAATCTCATTCTAAATTAATCATCCTGATATTCAGCTTTATTTTTTCTGGATTCCTCTTCTCTGCTTATTGAGTTTTCCATTTCTAGCAGAGAGACCACAAGAGAGCAGAAATAAGATAAGATGCCAAGCTAGAGGTTGCTTCAGAAGAATACTTGTTTTTTTCCCATATTGAAATAACTTTCCTTTATATTAATTTAATTATATGTGTATTAAAAGTTATGGAAAGGCTTAAAAAGGGATTAGAATATGAATTAATCTTTGTACCATGAACTGCACATATTGATATATGGCAATTATCATCCTTACAGGGAAAATGATGCAGATCTTTATGTATGTAATGAAGAGATTGTGGCTGTGTATTCACAAGTAACATCAAACTGGAGGACTCATTCCCTTCCCTTTCCTCAAGGTTTGATGAATCACAGAATTGCTGTCGTGGTTCTGATCACACTTTGGGGGAAACCACAAACATATTGAGGGCAGGACATCTTTCAAGTCCCAAAAGGCATTCGTGGCTGTCCTAGAACAGCCTTTCCAAATATTCTCAGCTGGGCCACTGCTGAGAATTCTGAGAATTGAAGTCCAGACATCTGAAGAGTGAACAGCTTTGGGAGGGCTGTTCTAGAGTATATAAACAGCTCTATTAGATTAATGCAATGATTTAATTAATTTAAGATGAGTTTGGTTCCCAGAGTGGCTCAGGAAACCCACAGACAAAATATGATGGAACAATCTTCCCTGCCAGTAGTTTCCAGCAGATGTTCCTCAGCTCTCTGGTACTCAACATTATTTGTTTATTAAAAGATGTATCTCACCAATGGCCTACAGTCTTTCCCAATTCTCTTTAGTTTGGGAACTCTGGAATTTTCAGCCTCTACAACAGGAGCAGTGGGCTGGAAAAGGTCATAGATCAGGTTAGCCATCTCTTTGCATGGTCTCCAAACATCCTTTCCATGCTCCCAAGACCCATCCAACTACAACAGCTGAAAATTGGGAGCATCAGTTCTTGATCTTCTAAGGTAGGAAACAATAAAAATGCTCTAAAATATGCAAAACATAGTGTTAAAAATAAAACAAAATTGAAAACTCCCTGTCAAAACCAGAAAAACACCTCCAAAATTTTTGAGTGCTTTGCCACATCACTCCACATTTTTAAAGTGTTAGGGAAAAATCGAGCTTTAGGTTATTCAGGGGCAATGGTATGAACATTCCAAGTACAACTGAAGTTTGCTTCTGCTTGCGTTCTGTGATTTTTTATTTATTTATTTATTTATTGGCATAATTTTTTATGGGATACCTCCTGCTTCCAATCAACTTGTATTTTTTTGTTCTTCCAAAGCTCAAGGTGGTACACATTACATTGTTCCTTCCTATTTTTCTCCACAACAACCTTGTAACATAGGTTGGTCTGAGAGAGAATGAATCCTCAGTTCTAACCACTACACCGTGTTGCTAAAAAGCCAACTTATTTGTCATTATTCTTTGCCTTTCCTCATGATAACTCTTGTCATGCACAAATTATTTTAAAATCTAAATATATTCTAAGACAGGGCCTATAGCTTACAGCTCCAGGGATATATATAGAGCCACCTGAAGACTTGGACTAGGGTTGGGGAGAGCCACTGACCCTTCTTTATGTCCAGCCTTGTGATTCTGCACATTTGCATGGACCCAATTAAGCATGTTGTGGGAACAGAGCCACTTTCGCTAATGTCTTTTTTTTTTCCTTTTTGAAAATATTTATATCTTCCTATTATCTGACACCACTTTCTTCTCTCTTCCAAGTAGCTGACTGCAGGGAAGGGACAAAGAGAATTTTCATAAATCACATGCAATAAAAAGGAGCAAAATAGAACAGAACTCAGAATAGGAGCCCAGTTACTGCATTGACAGGATATCAATTCTGAGTAGAAACATAAATCCAGCTATAATGACATCTCTCTCTTTATAATCGTATATTTGAAGAGTTGCCCACTACTTTAATCTCAATCTTGGAACCCCAGTCACTAAATAAGCAGAACCAGATCCATTCTGGGAATAACAATTTATGGAAGGTTGAAGAAATCTTGACGATTCAAGAAAAGAAAGTTATAATCAGAATCAGAATCAGCTCAACCCTGACAAGACTGAGTAGCTGTAGGTTTTAGGGCCCCCCACATCTAATAATTTTCCATCATTCTCTCTAATAGATGGGTAGCCATAGAAACTTAATAAGTAAATAAATAATAATAAACACTTCAACTTGTAGGGTTGCATTGCCCTACTGAGGACTACATCTATTTTGCTTTTTCAAAAATCAGAATTTAAGAGAGTTTAAAATACTGCCAGTTTCTAAACTGAATAGGTAGACAGACATACAGACAAAGAGGTATATGTAATACTTAAACAGGTAAGCTTTACATCTTCACAAGGCTCTATTGTGTATCTACAAATTTCTTCTCACTGTCCTAAAAAGTAAAAATTATAGCTAGGGGCATCCACAGTGACCATCACTGACTTCAAAATGGCAGGAGTGATCAAGTCCCAGTTTTTCTGAAAAAGCTTAAATGAACATCTCAAAGCAGCTTTTGAGACAATAATGTCAAAATTGTTTCCTTTAACTATGGCAGTGTTTCTCAACCTTGGCCACTTTAAGATGTGTGGCATGCAGATACATGTTGGCTGGGAAATTCTGGGAGCTGAAGTCCACCTATCTTCAGGTTGCGAAGGTTGAGAAACACTGAACTATGGTGAGAGATCAGTGTATGATAAGGACACTTCATGAGCTTTTTCTTGTTCATTATTCCATGTCAGTAAGACACTGTTATTTTTTCTAGATCTTGATGAATGTAATTTATACATAGCCTGCCCACAGGGAATCTGCACACCAGGGTTCTCCTCTTGCCAAGCTTGTGAAACAGGCTATGTTCTCTCCTCTAACAGTCTTGGGAAGGTAATAATACTGACTTCGTTCTGCATGGCTGAATGACTGAAACACTTGGCCTACATTAGACCTGTATGTACATAATAGCAGAAGAAGTAGAGATTATGACCTGCATTGATTCCCCCACCCACCCCTTTTCCAGATTCATTACCAGGAACAGCATTTTGTAGACTATTGTTTTTTTCAGGCTACAGTTCAGAGCCCTGGCAGGGTAATATGAAATGTTTGAGGATATTGGGATTGGATATTGGGACTGGAATATTTGGCAGAATTAATGTATTCATTAACTGCAGTTGCAGCTTTTCAGGTAATATTCATTATATTGAATTAGGCCAATTTGGAGAAGGAAAAGAAAATGGGTCAGGAGAATGAAAGAAATGAGGGCACGATTATTCAGTATGATGAAGTAAGATAATTTTAAAACAAAAAATTTCTGCCTGGTTTCAATACACAACTTTGACGTTGCTCAGCAAAGTTTGTAACTGCTGTGCTGTTTCAGAAACATTGATAAAGGGAATATAGGACCTATTTCGGAACATGTTGGAAAGAAGGCTTTTTTAAAAAAAATGACTGCTGGTTGTGCCTGCATGTGTATGCATTTTTGATGCTTTAAACTTGTATATATAAATTTAATTTTTCTCTGGGTGTGCATGTACACAGGCATTCATGCACACAGACTTACACATAAAAGTATATATGTCAAAGATGACCTGCCCGGAGGAAGGAAAGCAACTGGCTATTGCTTTCTTGGAACTTAAAAGTATGAGGGCACAATAGGAGTGGAACTGTCTAATGGGAGCATGTGGTAGTCAGCAATCCCGACTGAATATCTTGCAAACTGTTGCCAATCTATCTCAGTCCTAACAGGATTTTCTTGAACAGGCTTAAAATCAAGCCAGCATGATTGCAGGACAGGAGCAGCTAAAAGGGTTAATGAAGCTATACCATACCAACCATACTTATTACCCTTCTCTGAATCTGTTCCAGGCTGTCTGAATCCTTCTTAAAATACTGGACACAGTACTTGAGATGTGGTTATTCCAGCACAGAATAAAGTGGGAATCAAATGCAAGTAAAAGCAAGCAAACTCTGTCCAGGCACACCACTTAGATATCAGGAGTAAATATTCTAAGCCAGAGTTCTTGGTATGCAAGTTTTATATTTGCTTGGAGATAGATAGATGATAGGTAGGTAGGTAGGTAGGTAGGTAGGTAGGTAGGTAGATAGATAGATAGATAGATAGATAGATAGATAGATAGATAGATAATGATAGACAGACAGGTAGAGATAAATGATGGATGGATGGATGGATGGATGGATGGATGGATGGATGGATGATAGACAGATAGATGTAGACAGACTTGTTAATGAAAGGAAACATTAAACATATAAAAGTTCATCTGCAATCTGAAGAGGCTTACTTCATTCTACCATCTTGGGTTTCTTTCTCATCGTTTTGCTGTACGTGTAGATCAAGATCTCTGCGCTTTAGGGTGATTGTTGCTGAACACTTAACAGCACGTCCATTCGCTGCATGAGTTAAGGTTGCAGACATGTTTGAGGATTGCCATGCAACCACATAAGTTATTTATTCATTTCACCGTTTTTGTCACACAACCCCATCTTCAAATTCTGGACAGCGGTGAAAAATAAAAAGTTCTGTGTTGTAAATGTGGTAGATTTTTAAAACCACAAACATTCATTGTCAAGTCACTCCTAAAGTACCATTTTACTCAGCAGCAGTGGCGCTAGTAGATGTACATGCAGTTTCCAACTTTCCGGCAATGTTCGAATCAAATCTCTCAGAGGTTTTTTTTTTTTCTTTTGCAAACTCAGTGACCATCAGGAGGCAAAGATTTGCTGACTTTGGCATAGGAACACACAGCAGGGAGGTTCTACCGTTTATATAAGCTGTAGAAAATTAGAAGCTGTTCTCTCCCCACTGTCCACCACAACAGCATCTTGAACATAACATTTATGATTGCTGCTGGAACATAACATTTCATTACTACAATAGACAGTAAACAGGTCAGCTACAGTCTGCTTCCAGTGGGGAGAATAACGAAGCCACAAGAGAAGTAATTGTGCCTCTCTGATCCATCCACAGGAGCCCAGAAAAAACAGCAATTTGATTGATATAGGTAGATGCTTCCTAGGTTATCATTTACGACAGGCACAGCTTTTAAGTCGTCTGTCTTCAGGAACGTTTTCATATCACCTCATATCACTGGTCCATCTGCCAGTTGAAGCCTGATTATTCTGTACTGACACAGAGGCTGGGGAGCAAATACTTTGCTTGTTCAATTGTTCCACATGTCTTTGTTTACCATCGTTTTATTCTGCTTTCCCAGTAAGGCGACGTTGGGAGTCAAGCAGCAGGTAAATTTAAATAAAGAAATAAAGAAATGTCCTCAAAGCAACTAACTCCCTCCCCCCAAAAATCAGAAGCAAGATTTTTTATTTTTTTTTAGAAAGTAGGTCCAGAGATGGGCAGAATATTTCATGTTAGAATGATCCGTCTCCAATTTTAACCTGGAAAAGAGAGATCCAAGCACTCTTAAGGGTGGTGCATTTATTTATGGAACATCACAAATCCCATTCTCCACTTCTGAGAAGGCCAAACCACTCCCAGAATATTCAGATATTCCTCTGCCTGTTCCTCAGGAAAATGTCAGGTTCTGGAGCCATCTCTGACAATGAAAGGCCGAAAGCAGTTAGAAAACTAAATAAAATTATTATGACTAGAAACAGAGAGAAGTGGGACCAAGGAGCTTCTGACAGTAGAGAATTTGATAAAATAGCAGTAATAAGGAAGTCTTGCTTCTGTGTAGAAGTTGACATGGCTTAGGGTAGAGAAGTTTGACTCAGAAGACAACCTCTTAATCTCTTCTTATGTAAGATTGTTAACCCAGTCAGCCACTAACCCAGTCAAACCTCCTTACCTGGTCATATTTACTTTCTGAATGCAGAGTTCTCACTCACTTTCTCCAGGTATCCCATGAACCATTGCATGAGATTACTAGTATCATCATCCCCTTCCCAAGTTCATGTAGAGGAAAGAGTGGAAGAAATGAGGAAAAATGGAGAAAGAACAATATTCCAAAGTCCTGGTTCACATAGAAGTATCAAGCTTGAACCCAGCTGGACTACCTGTCCTTGCCATTGTTGTTTTTGTTTTCCAATAACAACTTCTATCCTATGGTCCTCATTTCAGCCAATCTCTCCCAGCCTTCAGCCCTCCACCTGGACACCCAACCCAACTCTGCTCTGGAAAGCATTCCATCCCATCTGCTTCACTATGGCTGTTACTCTAGCTTCCTCCCTTAATGGGTCATGAGAAGAAAACTACTCCTAGTAAGGACAGGATAACCTTCAGCAAGGGGAAAACACAACAGGGAAGGATACAACCTTCCCCAACCCCAAGAAGATCCAGAGGAGACAATAGGCAATAAAATGGGAGGACAAGGCATGTCATTCATTCAGAGCATATACCTGGGATCCAGGCTCAAAGCAAGGATGGCCTCAGAGGTGTCCATGGGGAGAGTCAAACAAGTCAAGATAGTGGCCACAACCATGCACTCAAAGCCCCACCTTTTATACATGTGTTGTGACCACCATTTTGGCATTTACATGTGTTGGCAGGTCCTGGGAAGCAGGACAATAGACGCCAGATCATCTGTGTTACGCATTCAAAGAGGGCTCCCGGATGAACCCTGCCAGAGAGGAACAGTTCCTTTCTCGCAACAACTGACCAGGTTCTGCAGAACTAGAAAAAGCCAACTCAGCTGTAGACCTAAACCAACACCATCTGATCAAGCAGATCTGGAGCTAGTTTTGAATTGGTACAAGAGCCTTGTCCCAAGGTGCTCATCATCTCCATTCATAAGAGGATCTTTAGGCATCTTTGAACAGAAATGTAAGGTGGGTGGCCACAGTCCAGTGGTATTTTGTGTGCCCACTTGCCCAAGAAGATGATAAAGGTGCCTTGGGATTGCCCATGTGAACATAACATTTTGTGGCTAGGCAACCTGCCCTTCCCCCTGTCCCCTCCCATCATTGCCATATCAATTGTGTTGTGAGAATAACCACAACAGACTCTCAAACTGGCTTACAGTGGTTGTAATATATGGTAAAAGTCTAAGTGTTGAATTTGGCACAAAATAGGATACAAAATTTGGCACAAAATACAATGTTGATCAAAAATAGAAGAATCTGAGATGATGTGATGATGATGATAGATAGATGATGATGGAGGGAGGGAGGGAGGGAGGGAGGGATAGATAGATAGATAGATAGATAGATAGATAGATAGATAGATAGATAGATAGATAGATAGATAGATATAATTTCCCTCTGTATTTTTAATGACTAAGTGATAAAGAAATAGTTGGGAAGGAACTTCTGCTTCTTAATCTACCTCTCCAAGTACAAAAGAGAATGTAGTCCCCAAAATCCAGAGTCAGTTAAAGTCTCTCAAGCCTTTTCTACCATGTAAATCTATATGGTTGATTTTTAAAACAGTCCTTTCTCTCAGAGTTTCTTTCCATAAAGGAACAAGGAAATAGATAGAGATGCTATCAGTTACCTTGGGGCACTTCTAGATAAGGGCACTTCTACATAGCAGCAACTCAGAAGCACTCCCTGATCTGTTCAATCTCACCACATTATCTGTGTTCACTATTTAAGCCATGCTATATCTGGCCAAGCTGCCATGCATTGGAAACACAGCAAAGTTCACCTTCTGTTTGTATCATTACAACTCTAAAGAGTCGATGTGCAAATTATATTTTTATTGGGGGGGGGGTCCCAACTTCTATTTTCACAAGGTCTTTTCAAGTGCAACAAAGAACTAGTGGATCTGTAGCTTAGCAGCTTCCCCTCATTGCTTCCTTTTGAACCTAGGAGTGGAGATGAGTGAGGATTGATTTTGAATAATTCTTGAGACAATGTAAACTGTGTCAGGCTTGTGTCATGACTGTAAGATGCTGCTTGCATCATTCTGACCTCCCCTTGCCCCCCTCCCCAACTGCAGATATCACTGGTTGGAGAGTAGAAATAGCAGTGCTATGGCCTTAATTGTAGAGGTCCCTCCCTAGAATTATAATTCCTTTGAAAGAGCAAATGGATCTTTCAGCAGTGTAAGGCTAATCCCAACTTGTCAAAATATAAAAGATAAGAATTCCATATATAGTGAGTATAATCAAGAAAAATTAAAGCTCTTCCGGTCCTGCTAAAAATAATACGTCTCATTCCAAAGCTATGCTGTTTGCTGTGAATGTATTCAAACTGTACTTTCCTACTTGACTAGGTGAAATATACATAGCATCTGCAGAAAAAGCAGACCAAATGGTCCTTTCAGCTTCACCGTGAAACCTGAGTCAGTAGTTTGAATCACTTCTCAATCCATTGTAATGGCAAACGGCCAAAGAGGAAAAAAAAACATTGACATGCTTGATTTAACAATGCAATACTTAGAAGAAAATGTCAAAGTTTGTGGGCATGTTGACAACTTTGCTCTTTGGAGCTGACCACAATGTTTCAGTAATGGATTGTTGTAGCAAAAAACAAGCAAGCAAGCAAACCCTTAATTGAGAAAAAATTAAGCACAATTATTTGCAAATATTAATTGAGTTATTCTTTGTGCATTTATTTTCAATCAAGGCCTAGTTCATGGCTTGTTTAATTTAGCAGGGCCCTGGTCAGCTACAAGCATCTTTCAGTCATTGATGAATTCACATATTTTTGCAGGAAGGTGCCACGGGATCCCCTGCCCTGATCCCCTTTGAAGCTGTATTTTTCTTAATGTCCCAGAAGAAAGCAAGAATACTATATAACTGGGGTGTAATTACACTAAAGAAGGAAAGTCTCCTTCAGTTTTGAGTTTGTGAAGTTTTCTTGACAACAGTGTGGAAATCTTTTGCTGGGCCTTCTTTTGGGACCTCTTTTGACTTCCCAGTCTACCCTACAGTCCTGAATCTATATAGATGCTCTCATCTGCTGAGGGTAATTTTATTCATAGTCTACAACTAAGATGAAATCAATTAAATCCAATGAGGTTTTTGTCCTACCCCTGCCCATTTCTTTATCCTGTCTGAGCTGAGGGGCTAATGTGTGACACTGGCCCACCACACCGAAGTCAAGTGAAAAGGGCTTCACTCCATCTTTGTTTAAGTGTGAGAAATGATCCACCAGTATAATCACAAACATTTCCTGACTTTCAAGTCAATGGGAGAGTGAACAGCTGAACAGAATGTTATATGCCACACTGGAAACTTGTGGGTCTCCTGGAGAATTGAATGGAGGCAAACTTCACCATAACTGAAAAATGAGACTGTTCTTCTGCTTTCAGATGCCCGTGACCCAGGAAAATTCTTAAGCTGGTATGGGTATAACACAGGCCAGGACCTCATGAAATTATGTGGGAGAAAGAGCGCACTAGAAATACCACAGTGTGTTTTCAGAACATACTTTATGTCAAGTTAGTACACAGTGTTGGTGAATGTTTTATTGGCAGGAACTGTGAGAGGAAGCAGGTGGAAAGAGGTGAGGGTCAAACTGGAATGTCGGAAACATCTGTGCCTCGAAGGGAGGGGGAGAGATCAGAGAGATGTACAAACAGAAAATGAAAAACATGTTTCTAAATGATGCTTCATTTTTAATGGTTTTATTTATATTTATTTAAAAATACAATAAGCAGTTTTACGGATGGCCAAATTATTACTTAATGTGCATCTATCTCAATGGGAAAATGTGAGGTGATTGATTTTTAATTTCTCTTCTGAAAGTTGTTGTTATCCAATCTAGTACTAAACTAATTTCAAATATTTTTCCAATCATCCCAATCTTTTTAATTGGCAGTTCTTTGGGAATAATTCTAAACCTTCTCCATTAGTGGAGCTGATACATACCAGCGTGATAAAAACTTGAAACGTGGTTGAAATGTGCTGGCAATATTCTAAGCAGACATGGAATGATCACCAATTTTGAATAGTATTGCTCTGTTTTCAGCATGGCTGCTGGGAAATTAATATAGTATGTTATCCCATTAAATGTCCAGAAAATGGTAGCCCTTGTTCAGCAAAATATTCCCAAGTTAACATATTTTGTTCAAATGTTTATTTATGCAGCATTTCTAGGCCACCTCAAATCCCAAGGAAGGACAATACAAGTAAGCTGATCATGTTAGGAAGTTCTCTTGTAATCACAACATAGGATGGGGGAATGGGAACTAGAAGTTCTTGGACCACATGCCCTCCTCACTCTCACTTTCATAGAGCTTTATGGTCCCAAAATTAGTAGCATAATTTTTCATGGTTTGTATGCGAGAAGTAATTGCAATAAGGAATACAGCCAACATAGAGATACATTTCCAGTCTAGGACATGGTAGGTCAAATCTTGCTTCTCCGTGTGAAAAAGTCCTATAGCTTAAAACTAGGAAACATTCAGATGCATTAGTTAGAAACAGTTCCTATAAGCATTCCTCCAGCATTTGTTAAAAATGTCTGTATAGCATAGATGCTTTACATAGGAGCTATTTTTTTAAGATGAAAAAGCTTATGAAAATGGAAGGATAGGCCATGCAGGACCTACAGGAGTTCTCAGAAATAAACTAGATTCTTTCATGACAAGAAGAACTTTTATTTTAAAAGAGAGAACATCTAGCAATTCGAATTACTAACACATAAAGGCAGAAAAGTGCTGCAGACTGATTACTAAATATGGATTCTATGGAAGCCCAGATTTCCATGGCTTTGACCAATAAACACACTGAGATGATTGACAATCAACTGGCACATTAAATGTATTAAGATTTAATTTTATTTTTCTCACATTACTTAATAAATAACAAACTTAATTTAAGCATGATTATGCCTTTCTGCCACACACAAAATCTCTGGTTAGGAGAAACCATCTGTTTCAACAAGACCTTGATTAGTTATAAAAACACACAGAGATCTTGTTACAATGGTTTATAAAGTAGGCTACAGGATATGCTTACAGACTGCTGCTATGGCTCTTCCTTCATATCTTCAACTAGGAATTGCATGTTTGGTTATTACACATATAAAGAAATTTCTGCTGGGTTCTCATTCTTGAGGGATTCTAGATTTAGAAAGCCAAGAAAGGAACAGGTCCAGATTGGAGACTCATGGCTAAGCATCTGCCTGGTACACAAAAGGTCCCGGGTTCAGTTGTCCTGTCATGCCTGGAAACCACATGGAGACAATATTGAGTGAGATGGATAAGGCACTCGCTCATTTTATGTTAATATCAGCCACATAGCTGTCTGCTAGGTTCGGTGGGTGGGTAGCAGACGTTCTGCAATGATATAGAAAAGGTGGCATTAAACACATCACACACTTATTTTCTATCATGGTCCATCAACTCATGGGTAGAGCACAACTGTAAAGTCTTGGTAGCTGACTTAGAAAAAAACCAAGATTCTTCTTTAACAAGAGCTCTTGAAAGTGTAAGTTTACAGAAATTTCAGCAACTGAATTCCTTTCACTTTAGAACCCAATTATCTTTCAGTTCAGGGCTACTTCTCTAATATCCTGCCAGTTCTTGTTTCATGTTATTTCCTTCATAGATAAGGATTTGCCAGGCTATTGACAGCCGCTGGAAACTATGAGTGATTCTTTTCCAAGCATGATTCTCACAGAGTTCCCTTTATTGAGACTTATTGAGAAGAATGGGATGAGGTTACAAGAATTCCAACAACTGAACTACTTTCATTTAGAATCAATAAATCCCTGTGTACATTAGGGTGGAGACTTCCTGTGATCTGTCAAGGAGGTGGGCATTTTCACAGATAATGGAAAGTTTACATAATGGTCTCTTGAATCTTTGTCAGGCTGGGAACCAACTCTTAAAAGTTGGTTGGTACACATACTAAGGCATTTTCTTTTGCTTTTTTAAAATTTGAGGTATTTTTTTAATGGCTCCATTTTCCTATTATTCTGGCTCCAAGTCATTTATTGCCTAAACCAAAGGTGAAATGACCCTTCTGCCTCATCTCACACACAAACATTTACCTTTGTGACAGCATAAACCTTATCACCAATCAAGATAGAACTTAGGTGGTGTAAGATAAGCTGCTTAGCACTCACAGCACTGTCCATCAAAACCTCGCTGCTACCAGTTAGCTTCACCCCACCACTATACCTTATCATGGGGTGGTCCTGCCATGTCCAGATTATATATCCCTATTGAGAAAACCATAGAAAGCTAAGAAAATATGAATCATCAAACAAATCTATCAAGAGTTCTCACTTGATGTCTTTGACCAGGTTCAAATTATCATGTTTTGGACACATTAAGCAAAGCTCCCTTGAGAAGTCCATAATGCTGGGATTTGTGAAAGGAAAAAGAAGAGGAGAACAACCAGCAGCAAGATGGATGGAATCACTTAAAGCAGCAATGGCTGCACCACTGGAAGAGCTGAAGGGCCAGACTGGGCATAGATCAGCATAAATAAGTCTATGTGGTCGCCAAGAGTCAACACTGACTGATGTAATATAATCAATCTAGCAATCAGTTCTGAAGAGAAATTGGTGTAGTGGGTTACTGTTTACTTCATCAGGGAAAGGATTAATATCCTGTGTTAGGACAAAACAGTTTGGAAGGAAACAAAATGCAGAATGTACAGACCATGACAATTGCTTTCTTGACAATAGCCTATTAGAAAATAGTTTTCAAATGCGAGATTCTTGCACAGGAGAAATGAATCGAGATTTTAAAAATTATTCAGTGAAAAGAAACAACGCTGAACTTTTTCATGAACTGAAATGTACCTGGTTATGTCAACTAATAATGTTTTTACAAGTTGTAATGTTGTTATACCAACGTGATGGTGGTGGGCTTGCTGCCCTGGGAAGGCCTAGGCTTAAGTCCACCCTTATCATGGAAGCTCACTGGGTGACTTTGTTCAGTCTCTCTTAGCCCAATCTACCTTACAGGGTTGTTGTTATTTGGAAGAACGGGGGGAGGGAGCATTATGTACGCCACCTTGAGTTCCTGAACAAAAGACAGTATTTAAATAAATATTTTTCTTTGTTTTCTGTTATTATCTACTACTATTGATGCATGCTACAATGACAATGGTGAGATCAGTGGATGAAATAAAGATCAGTGGAAATCATCTGTTAGGAAAAAAAAAATCAGAGATTCCCTCTAACCAGCAAACTCTGTAGTGGTATGAAACAGAAAGAAATGCAGGAAGTACATGACGGTGGTGTTTTGAGCAGGTGTTCGTTCTATTCACCCCTAACCATTCGGTTCAGGGTGTCCTGCCAAATATTTTACAAAAGAGAGGGAAAGAAGGAGAAATTCTGATGAATTTTTCTTTTGGGCTCCCTTTGATGTTCATCAAAACATCTGTGCATCAAAACAAACTTTTTAAACATCTAGCTTCTGTGTGGCAGGCCCATCCTTGTTTTAAATGCTGCAGGAGAGGCACAAGTACACAACTGCAGTTGTGGCAGTACAAAAGTAATGTCTCCACGGATCCAAAGGCTTTGGAATCAGCCTTGTTAAGAAACTCACTGACCAATAATTAAGGCACCTAACTTGACCCAGAGGGTGCACCAGAAGAGAAAGGAGCATGCATTCTCTCTGCTTTTTCATTCTTTCACCCAACTTTCTAGCAGGCAGGCCTTCAATCTCCCATCTCAAGGTAGGGCTAGGCAATATTTGGCAGCTATAGATTACATCAGTACTGTTTAAGTTTTGGTTCAATCTGTGAAACCCTAAATGGCTTAAGACAAGATTATCAAGCAGAGATCTGTCACAAGTAATTTAATTTGGATTCCTGCAACTAGTAAGTTGAACTTGTGGCCTAAATGGTGCCTTCCAACTCAGTGATTTATTCTATCCAAGGGAACCTCCTATCTCAATATGAACTTGTCCAAATATTAAAATCAGCAGGAGAAGCCCTCTTGTTCTCAAATCTATTCTTTGGGAAGTCAGGAGAAGACCTTCCCCTGTGTTCCTCATAAGCTTCAAACAGACTTCCTCAAGAACTGAATACAGTCCAGACTCTTTCCACTTTGAGGAAAAGAACCAAGATTCATCATTGGGCCTTTTCTGCTTAAGGTTGTTTTAATAGTGGTTGTAACAATTGTTAATGATATTTTAACAGGGTTGTTCTTTAGTCCCCTGTGGGCAGGCACATATTCCCCCTTGTTGCCTTATTTTTTTGAAAAAAAAATCACATCTCCCCAGAGGCAATTATTTTAACACTTTTTTGGAAACAATGAACAGCATGTCCATAGTGGGAAGGAATAAAGCAAGGAGGGGTGTGATCAGAGCCATTTTTTCTCCACAGATCTATTTTCTCTTTCATTCCCTTTCTACTATCTTCTCTCTCTGTCCAGGAGAGAAGGAAAGAAATACGTTGACTATACCAGAAATTGGAACTGATCTCATCTCATACAGAGGGGTTGAGAAGTTAGGCCAAGAGCTTAAGAACTTATTTCAAGAGCCACAGGTTGCCCGACCATGGTGTTTTATCAAGACTGGTGTCCATCCAACATAATCATTTAATTATAAAGCCCTAATTCAACTATTCCCAAACACATGAATGTGCCCTGATACAGGCTTGGAAACCCAAAGCCATATGCTTTTCACAGCAGCCGTTTTCTAGTTAAAAATAGGAGCAATTGATACTTTCGTCTTTCAGAAGAAAAGAAAAGAATATTCTTTCTTCAGAATATTCTGATTTGCACTGTCAGCAGTTTGTCACCAGCTTAGCCCTACCGACTTCAGAAAGGCCTTCCTTATTCATACCAGGCTGAGAATACATATAGGCTCTATGCCAAGAAAAATAGTGATTCCAGTTATAATTTCTCAAGATCCTCATTGTTCCTCTGAACTTCTGCTCCATCCTACAATGTGCAAGCTATTAGCTCTGTTTGTCAACAGAGATGATTTCCAAAAGAACACAGGGAGAGAAGGCGAAAGGGAAGTGACAAAGGCAATCTATGTGGTCCACTCTCAATGAGGAACCTCCTTTTTGCCAGCAGTTTTCTCCTCCCTCCCTGTGATTCCACTTGACAGGCTAACTGATGGACTGGAGCAAAGCAAGGCTGTTATTTGTTACTAACAGGATACTTTGTTGGCAGACCCATTCATATTCAAAGAGCTGGAGGTCTCAGACTGTCGCTTTGAATGCTCTTCTATCTAAGCATCCTAGAGAGCTCTTGCCTGTAATTAGGAGATATTTAACAATTGTCTGGGCAGGATATTAGTCTAAGAGAAAGGCAGCATTTGAGTGGGCTTCTCTCCCCCCTCCCCAGTGTTTTAGATTGCAAGAGACTGCCAGTGAGGAAGAGAGAGGCCGCTTCACTTGGCTGTGATATATGAATGTTAAGAACTGTTGTATAAAGGATGCAACTTTTCAGGCAGTTGCCAAAGGACTCAATACTGAATGACAAATCCAGAAACAATGTAAGCCAGCTTCTGGCAAAATCAGATGTTCCTTTCATTCCATACTAGGTCTGGCCCAAGTTGATTTGCAAACATAAGAAATAAAACAATACCTTGAGTTGCTTGTACACTGGCCCTTTTGTCTGAATTGTCATCTTTCATTTGCCTGTTTATCAACACAACACTGTTGCCAGTTTTCAGAATGTTCTGAGTCATACTTATAGGATCAACTTATAGGATCAAAAAGAACAAAAAACTATAATCACAGAAGCAAACATTGATACTTCCGAGAGGAATTTTCTACAAAGTGGCTGCTAGGAGGGTTGAGTTTCTTTGAATGCTTCCTAAGGATCAACACGTCAGTACATATGAGTGAAATGCTCACTTCTTATTATTTCTTATTTCTTATTTTTTTAGTCAACTTTAACAGATGCTCTTGTACAGATTTTTGACATTCCTTCCTACATGACAGATTTCTATGCAATGTATATAATTAACCCAATACGCTTTTTTCTACAAAACAACCCTAATATTTTTGGTATTTTTTCCCTACACATCTTTCCTAATATAGAGTTATGTATGCTTTATTTAATGCTTCTTAATTCTAAACTTCCTCTTTCTTTCTAAATACAATATTACCCCAAATACTAATTCTTCCAAGATAGTAACTCTACCCATTGTGGGAATCTATGCAGTGACAGAGTTTGCTGTGGCAGGCGATTCAACTTTGATCATTAGGTGTTCAATGAAGTCACCTCCATCAGGTTTTGACTCTCCTTCAATGGTCATCCAACAAGAACCATGGAAACATGAGGTACTGGAGTAGTCTTGATATTCTTCTCCAGTCCCGTCCTTTTTTCCTTTTGTGCCTTTTTAGACTGTACATCCAAAGGTAGGTATAGTCTCTTACCTAGCTTAACTGCAGGTGATAAATGGTTCTGCTAAGTCCCTTAGAGCAGGGCACAATCAAGGAAGCAAGAATCACAGAGACTTTGATAAGGAGGCTGAAGGCAAGAATTAGGAGTAAGGTATAGTATCTTGTAAATTGCATTAGGAATCTCCAGCCCTCCATTATGAATATGTGTAATAAAGCTGAGTCTCTTGGAAAGTTTTGAATTGCTTCTTCCTGAGCTTTCAGCAACCCAGACTGATCTACAGTTTATTAAATCAGCCATTAACGAACTCTCCCATTGTTTATGTCTAGAGCTCCTCTCATTTCTTACCATTTCCCACCAACATATTGTGGCCCCATGATCATTTTACTTTCCTGGTGCTCCATCTCATAATTAAAAGCACATCTGGATCTACATACCAATTTGCATCGGTCTAGCCACTGAAACCTGGTGAAATGGTTTGATGTTCAAGTCATAGGATACATGAGTTGGAAAGTCCTGTACAAATTATTAAGACCAATGCCATGCTTGGTGCAATCCACTAAATTATCCCCAGTTGATGGCATTTGAAAACATCCAGCCAGGAGAGTCCACTACTCTTCTGAGTAGACTGTTTTGCTGCTTTTACTGAATTCCTCCTAATATTCACCCTAATCTCTTTTCCTTTCATTTCAGCCTGTTGGTCTTTGTCCTGCTCTTACTTTCAATACTGTGACTGAGATCCACTTGTTATGGATAAGCATTTTCCTGCTTCAAGAGCTGGCTTGGCATTCATTATTTTAAGAAGAATAGGAAGGGAAATGGAAGCTGTAAAATGGATTGTAAACTAAATCTGGTTTGCACTTCTCAACAATGCTTGCAAGAAGTTTTCTTCACGAACAATACCTTATGCCCAATTTTTATTTTCATAGGAGAATAAGTTGAAAAAGAAAACACGACGTCATGCAAGCTCAGCCCATTCCTGAACATGAACCTTCTGCATTTGGAAACTCTCTATTCTGCATCCATCATGTTAAACATGAATAAATATCTGATTCAAACCCATTTGCAGTACTTAGAGACATGGATAGTGTGTAGCAAGGAAGGAGAGGTGTGTTACTTTCCTTAGAATCATCAAATTTTTATTCTTCTGAAATAAATTTTGGTTGAGCCAAGTCAAGAAGACCAAGACAAAGGGAATCAATCACTGACTAGACAAACTTTAAGAAATAGAAGAGAACTCAGGAATAATATGATGGAGAATGTATTACCGTTTTCTAATATGCTTAGAAGCACAACCGGTAATCCTCGCTTCTAATTCAGAGAGTTTTGACATTGAGTGCTGGTATTCCCTCTTTCTGGACTTTTTAATCTGCACCAATTTGGAGGAATGTCAAGGCCACCATTTTTGTCCTTTTTCAAGATCGGATTTGTCTAGTACCAAAGGTTAGTAGAGTACAGGGCAGAGGTTTATGACATTATATTTCCTTTCCAATTTGGGAGCCCTCTCTATAACTTTGGAGCAGAAAATTTGATGTGGCATTTGGTCCCTAGCATCCTGTGCTCCCAAGGACCATGGGTTTGCAGCTCAAAATATTTTCAGTGGGAAAATTTAAACTCACCTATCCAACCCTCTTCCTCATTTTTGGTATCCTAGAGCATTGTACTGGTTATGCGGCTTTGCAATAATGGCAGAGAAACGAGCAGCCTGTTTCTTCAAGCAGACGTGGCTTCTGAGGATCAGCCCATTCGGCAATCACCTTGGCTGTGTTTGCACAACATGTTAACCTGTGGTTAACAGAACCCTGGTATTCTGAATTAACCCAGTTGCCTGGGTTCTCATAACATCCTGAGCCACAAACACAGTTCATCCTAACAGTGTGATTCCAATCATGATGAAATTCCCCAGGAAGATTGTAGAAGAGGATACAGTTGCCGCCGCGGGCCCAAAGCAAGTTAAACAAATGCTTTAACAAATGTTGCAGGAGGGAGTAGCCCAGATAGAGGACAATGACTCTTTCTGTGTTTATCAAAGCATGTCAAATCTCAGCAAGGTCCAAAGGGCCAGCATAGTAAATCTGCTGTTTTTACTATAAAAATGCATGCGGCACTTCAGTCATATGTAAAACAGACCTTCAGCGCTTGATTCAAAATGCAGTGTCAACATTCCATCCGAATCTTCTCCGACAGAACTGTGAGCTTCCTGCTCATCAAGAAGGATGAGATGCATCATTTTAAAATCAGGATGAAATAAACATTGTCCTTCCTCCACTGCTACCACCCAAGAATCAAAGCTACAGCTGCTTTTCCCCAAAGGAGACCAACCTGGCAACACTCAAACAAAGCAGATACACACAGCAGGCAACTGAAAGGAGAATATTGATAGAGGGGTTATCACCACTGTGAAATGTTTAGGAAGAGATGACCGTAATGGAACCACAGCTGCTCTGTTGTCTTCTGTTCCAGGCCAAACAGCCATAAGTCAATCTTCCCCCCGCAACATGCTGCCCTCCAGATGTGTGGGGATCACGACTCCCAGAATTCCTAGCCACCATAACCAGCTTCCAAAAGAACAAAAGGATACCTCTTCTTCAATAAGAGTGTGCATCCGGTCTTTGGCAGTGCCATACATCTCATCTGTGATTCCTTTTGGTTATTTTTTTCCTCCATTTTTAAAAGCGCTGCAAGAATTGGAACATACATTTTCTCAATTTATGAACCTTTGCATGCAACTTCAATAACTAACCCTAATGTTTGCTTTGTGTATGTGTTTTTTTCCTGATGCACACTTTATTTAAGAGCAGTTAACTCGAATGCACATTTTTGTATTCAGCTTTTAAAAGCATGCTGCTTCGTATGCAAGTTTGTCAAATAAACACACAGTTTGAGAGAAATGTTCCAATAAAGAACTGCGGACATCAGTAGATTTAATTCCCTGTGGTCATCTTGGTTGGAGAGGGGTTTGCTAACCTGTGACCTGCAGTCCAGTTTCCCAGCCCTTGTTCGCAATCCCCAGATACTCCACGGCTGAGCTGGCTTCAGTTGGTAGTGAATTATCCTGCTGATTTTCTGCAACAAGCTAAAGAAAAGGGAGAGTTGAAAATGCCATCCTCAGCGATTCTGCCTTTGGCTGACGAAATAAAGTTCCTCCTTCTTGTTGCAAAGAAGGGTATGTGCCCTTTGCTTATAGAAGTGGGAAATACTTCAGATCCCAATATAGAAAGGAGGCCATATCCTGGTTTATATCTTATACTTAGGATGAAAGCAAGGCAGTGTTTCCCTCCTTCCTCCCTTCCTTCCTCCCTTCCTCCCTTCCTCCCTTCCTTTTATCATAGCTACCCACTCCAGCAGACTAGGTGGCTTACAAAATCTAGTATTTAATTAAAAGCATTCTGGATGTGTAAACTTCAACTGCTAAAATTCTCAGCAACAGTCCTGCTGGCTGGAGAATTTGGGGAGCTGAAATCAACACAGCAGAAAATTGCCTAGGCTGGAAAACACAGGACAAGGGACTGCAACAATTTCACATGATGACAGACATTATGGTTGGTCGCACAGTCAGCCAGATGTTTAGACTGGATTTGGCATTTTTATCCACCTATCGAGTCCTTCCCAAGGACCTGGGATAGGTAGAAGTTGTTTGATGGCATTAAAGGTATTGTTACAGGATATAAGTTGTTCCAAGTCAAGCTGCCTTTTGCAATTGACTGATGGTGATTTTGTCAATGCCGATGGTATTCAAGTGGTGCTCCAGATGTTTTGGGAATGCACCCAAGGCACCTATTACTATTGGTACCATCTTTGCTTTTTTTTGCCACAGTCATTCTACTTCTATTTGCAGGTCTTTATATTTTGTGATTTTCTCTAGTTCTTTCTCTTCTATTCTGCTGTCTCCAGGTATTGCAAAGTCCACTATCCAGACTTTTTTTGTCTTTTTATCAACAATTGTTAGGTCTGGGGTGTTGTGTGGAAGGTGCTTATCTGTCTGAATTTTATCATCATCATCATCATCATCATCATCATCATCATCATCATCATCATCATCATCTTTTTCAGTTGAAACCTTTTGCTTTCATTTTTTATGGTTGTTCCAATACATTAAGCTTTTTTCTGAGCATGAAATGTCTCTGATGCAGTATTCTTCACGGATATTTGATTCTGGAAATTTCATTTTCCAGAATTAACACATTTGTTTTTTGAAACCACAAGACAATGGATTTGATTCATAACAGAGTTTTGCAATTTCTTTCTTTTTAAATGATATTTATTGAAAATGTGTGTATAATAATAAGCCAAAAGGAAAAAAAATCAGAAAAAAAAATAAAATCAATTTAAGAAACATATAGATGACTTCTGACCTTCCTTTCAACACATAATTGCATTCTGATTGTCCCTCCTTCCTCTTAAGTATTTCACAAGTCTCTTTACCCCTTCATTTAGTCCTCATCTTTCTTAGTCTTCTAATCCATAAATCATCAATTCATTTTTTTCTTTTTTCAGCAAAAAGTCCATTAAAACTTCCAGTCTTTAAAAAAAGTTTTTGTAGTTTGTTCTCTGACCAGACAGGTCAGTTTTGCCATTTTCTGTCAGTTCTGACATTTTCACAATGCATTCTCCACTGTGGGAATTTCTATTCTTCCATCAGAGTTTTGTAATTTCATGAGTATTGTTGGCAACTGCCTTCCAGTTGCTTTGCAGTTCCTTGCCCAGAAGGAACCAAGCCTTATAGCCTGCTTGTCACCTGTTGCCCAAGAGCCATTGCATCAGATGTGGCCCTTGTTGACTAGTGGCAGCTGACCCAATATGGAGATTTGTTTCCTAGTTTTCACCATTTGGAGTGAGTAATTGGAATGCTGTTAATTTGATTCTCTTAAGGCCTGTCTGGTCTGGGAGTCCTGGCATACTGCCAGCATAGCTCTTAGTTCCATTGAGGACCTCAAACTCCACCTCCTCAACAAGATGGCATCCCATGGTGGAGAGGAGGAGGAGGATGGTTACTCCGACTATGACTGTATTGGCTGAGGTGTCATGAAATCACCAGATCTTATAAGATTTCAGCATCCTCATCCCCAAATCTCATGACCTATGAGTGCTCCCACTTGAAATCTCACACGGATTTGTGACTCAGCAAGACTTCAGCCATTTAAGAACAAATCAAAACTATACACACACACACACACACACACACACACACACACGGAGTCTGGGACGTTGGAATTCAATTTGGCATGCATCAGCTTTCTCTGTCTATAAACCTATTTATCACTAGGAGCAATATATACTATATATAAAAATAGATAGCAGAGAGACCCTATCTCTTCTCCTTGTTTCATCTTGCTTTGCAAGTCTCGATATAACATACCTTCTATTGCTTAGAAGGATAGTCTCAGGGGTTTCATCACTTCCTTCCCCTCTTGGTTCAGTTTCTCTTTCTCCTCTGATACTGACCTGTGAGCTTTTGACTTGACATGCTCTCTTTCCATAATGGATGAAACCATGCTATAGCTCTTAGCTACAGATAGATTTAATTTGGGTTTCCTATCATCATGTGATATCCTAAATAAAGCTTATCCATTTTTTCCTTCATGTGTGTGCTAGCTTCAAGTATATTTTCTTCTAAAAGTTACACTCCTAACTGCAGTGTTTCTCTCTCCATGGATTTTCCACTGTATAAAACTTTCTACTATCCAATACACAGATCATGCAGCATGGCCATCACCTGGTCTAAACTATGGAAGGAGAGGACATAGGTCATACAGTACCATGTGGGAATCTGGTTTGGTTCCATTGGAAAGAGCAGATTCAAATGCTCATTTTTCTGAGAAGGTAAAATGACCTTATACATTTGCCCAAGAAACGTATAGCCTTGTTATAAGCAGCTGAGTTTTTGTAGTGAGTTTAGTGCCTAAAGTTTTGGCTGAGCTGTTCTTCTGATGACTTCCTTGTTTCTCTTCTTGACTGCTTCATTCCTTCCACCACCACCCTACACTTAACAGCATATCAAATTTCTTATTGTTGCTGAATGAACACTTTGCTTCTTATCATAACGAGAAGGATTCACCTCTTTGCTTTCATACATCTACATGAAAAAGTCCCTTAAAATGTAAGAATTATTAGGTTGGGCTGGCCTAAAAAGAAGGCACATCTGGAAGCTAAAACTGCTCAAGAGATTATTCCTGTCCTATAGTGTTAATATTTTCTTTTTTTAAAAAAATAAGGTTCTATCTTGAGAAACTATTTCTTTGTCAGCTAATAGGGTGGCTTAGTTTGGCACACGTTTCATTGTAGATGTATGGATATAGATACAGGTGAGAAATTCTGCATGGTCATAACATGGGCCAAAGAAGAAAGGTTTTATGCTCTGTCCCTTCAATCCTTACAGGGGTAAGTGGTTTGCTGGTCTGGTTCCAATTTTGTCCCCAATAACATCAAAGGCAGTATTTCCATTAGTCTAGCTAGAACTTGATAAAACTTCAGGAACACACAACCTACCCTACTGCTTCCATCTCTGGAAGAAATATGGAGCTATAATTATAGTTGTGCAGTGGAAGCCTCAGTCTGAAAGTTTGGCATTACATTCTTCCATTGACTGTTCAAACAAAGACTCGCCTTCACTCAAGCCCAGGGGGTTCATAGACTTGCCATTACATATCCCATGAGGTACTCCACATCTGAAATCCCCTTCCCTCATTTCTTCTGTTCAGTTTCATCCTATCCCTTATGAAACACCATTGCTTAAAGCATTGAGGTAAACTTAGCTTCCCTGATTGCAGATGTGTTTGATCCTATCTTACCTTCCTCCTCCATCCTTTCACTTTAATTGCTCTCATATTTTTTCCTGCTTACAAAAGGCTCCATGTATTCTTAATCATGTTGATTATATAATGACTATCACTTGGAATTTCAAACAGATACAAAATAATGGTCATATTAATGGATTATTTTAATGTCAGAGAGCCCTTCTAATCATGCCTACTATGATTACAAATAGAGACGCATGAGAAGTATTAAATATTCAGCCATAAGATACACAATCAACTTAAGCTTGCTTATAGGAAAATATGATGTTTCCTTGAGTAGGCTTTATGAACCCTAATTTACATCAATAGCAGGGAGTGCATATGGGATATTGAGAGTAACTGGCACTCTTACCACCATTTACAAAATGGCTGCCTTGGTGGATGTGATCAGTCACAAAACACCACTTTACCAGAAGGCAAATGACTGAACTTACTCCCTTCCACTCCTTTTAGTGTAGGCTACTCTCTACCTACAATGCTTGCAGATCACAGACAAAATCCCAACAACCTTTAGGATGGCAGTGAAGAGATACTGATATCTCCAGTTTGTTCCTGTCATCTAGTGATCACCTGGTTGTTTGCAGTCCTGATCTGATCCTCCTCCCCAACCAATTCCTTTTTTCTCTCTGTGTCTCTCTCCCCCTTCCTTCTTTCTGTACAGACAGCCATATTTCCAAATGAAGCTCTGGATTGAAGCAATCTACCATTGTCTAAAAACGTCTATGAGGGTCTTCACGAGATCCAAAAAAATTCTTGGAATTCAAAAGAATGTGGTAGGTTGGTGTTTTGCAGCATGCCAATGCTCTCATTTTATTTTTAACAAATCCTAATATAACTAAAATAAGAAGTGAGAGTCTGGTGGACACCACGGAAAGTGTCTAAATCCTAAAAAAAACAAATCATGCTGCCTACACTGATCTATAGCTTATTAATATTTGAATCGTGGTCAAGCTCTTTTTGCAGTATAAAATTTCATAAACAAGCATGTAGGAGAAGTTTATGAAAATTTCATAAACAAGCATATAATCTTTTCATGCACTGTTGTTGCTTGCTTGCTTGCTTGCTGTTATTTTATTTTTTCTCTTTGTTTTATTAACTAAAGAAAACTAAACCAACACACAAAAATCAGACGGCCATCCTTCCAGGGAGTCCCTCTCCAACATTCACTTCTGACTGACCGAGTGATAGTGGAGTTGCTAGTTGAAGAGGGAAACCCGCCAGTTCCCTTTTCCCTACATGGCAGCTGGAGAAATGGAAGCAGGGGAGAGAAAATGTCAGAGGAGAAACAGCAGGGAGGGAAGAGTTAAGGCCATTGTCCTAGGCAATCTTCTTCCTTTGCAAATCCATCTCTACCTATACAGGTTAGCCAAGCTCTGGAAGCCAAGAGAGAAGAGCTTTCAAAATTGGCAAGGATACTACCAATCCAGTCCAGAAACAAGAGAGTCCATAGGAATCATAGACTAAAACAAGTTGTCAAGGCTCAGCTAAGCTGGAAGCCCTTTATACAAGTAGTCCTTGTTTAGTGACCGCAATTGGGACCGGCAACTTGGTTGTTCAGTGAAGCAGTCACTAAGTGAAACCACAACTGTGCTTACGATCTTACTTTAGCTTTCCTTTGCTTTACAGACCTGCAAAGGTTGTAAATGCGAGGAACGGTTGCAAAGCTATTTTTTTTATCCCTGTTGCAACTGCGAGGAGTCACTAAACAAGGCAGTCACTAAACGAGGACTACCTGAACTGACTCCTTAAAAGGATCCATTCACTGGTCTGCATGGGTGGAATTAGCTTGCTTGTGGAAGTTTATGTACGTTGAGATGGCTTTTTTGTGTGTGTGATTTGGTTCGTTTTTGTTTTGTTTTGTTGTTTTGCAATGGCAACCAAATGACATGGGGCTCTCTAGGTCCTGGAGACTGAGGAAGAACTGGCGTATTGGAACGAAGGGAATGTTTGCCATCACCGTTCCCTAAAAAGACTAGCAGCCAGCCTGATTCATGGTCCCTTACAGAAGACTCACAGGACCTGGAGAAACTGGGCAGAGGGCTGGAGTCTGCTGGTGTTTTAACAGTTTCTGTAAAGAATGCATATTTTATAGTAACCATGCTATTTTTATTTGTATTTTAGTGTCTCATTGTAATTGTGAGTGAACTGCAATGGAATTTCATTTTATTACGTACTTGGTGTATAGTGTATAGTGGAATGACAATAAAGTTTATTATTCTATTCTATTCTATTCTATTCTATTCTATTCTATTCTATTCTATTCTATTCTATTCTATTCTATTCATATTTGTATTGGTTGTTGGCTTTTGGGATTTTTTGCTTTTTGCTTTTATCCATATAGCTCCATTAGGCATTATGAATATACATATATATACAGTATATAAAAATTCCCCTCTCACCCCTATGGGTGGTACGTGTCTTCCTCAATCTCGTGTCCTCTACCAGAAGCCTGGGAGTTTGAGGGTTCTGTGCAGTATCTTAGCTGTTCCTTGCACTGCACTCTTCTGCACAGAGAGCTCTGATGTTGTTCCTGGATCTATTGGAGCCATTCTCCCAGCTTAGGAGTCACGGCCCCGAGTGCTCCTACCACCACTGGGACCACTTTGGCCTTGACTTTCCACATCCTCTCTATCTCCTCCTTCAGGCCCTGGTACTTCTCCAGCTTCTCATGCTCCTTCTTCCTGATGTTGCTGTCACTTGGCACTGCTACATCTATCACTACCGCTGTCTTCTGGTCTTCGTCTACTACCACGATGTCTGGTTGATTGGCCGGTACCTGCCTGTCTGTCTGGATCTGGAAGTCCCATAGGATCATAGCCCTGTATATGTATGTATGTATGTATGTATGTATGTATGTATGTATAAAGCCTGGGAGAGGGACAGGTGATAGGTAAGAAAAGGGCACAGGAAACAAAGGTCATGAAGAGACCACTTTGGCCTTTACTTTCCATCATATATATTTCCATATACATGTACATAATACATACATACATACATACATACATACATACATACAAAATAAATAAAGCTACTCTTGCAGGGTAGCAATTTATCACAAGGGGCAGCTATATATCATTCTGACACTTCACAAAAAGCCTGTACTTATGTCCTTCAGATAAGGGGCAATGCCCACCAACCCCTGACAACTGAGTCCAGCCCCTGCTCAAGAAACCAAAGTAGCCCGCCCCTGACAGATGGCTGTCTGGCCTCCCCTTGAATGCTTTCAACGAACAGAGCCCACCCCTCTGGGTGGCTGGCTGGCTCTCCTGTCAAATTGCTTCCTGTTAATTTACTGCCTTAAAGCCCTAAACTTACTATATATTCCTTGTTCTGCATTCTGGAATGATAGAGATAGGATTTCAGCATCTCTCCTGTGATACCCTGCAGGTTTTAAAGAGTGCTATCATATTGCCCTTGTCTCTTATGAAGGCCAAATATTCCAGATGCTTCAACATCACTTCAGAAGATTTAATTTCTAGTCCCCTGATCATCCTCCCAGCCCTTCTCTGAAATTCCTCTAATATCTCTGAATACTTTTTAAACTGCAGAGTCTAGAACTGGACATAGTACTTCAGATAGATTAGATGAGTTGTAAACTATAATTCCATTGAGGCAGTTTAAATTACACTTTAAATTTTTATTTTATTTTTTGCAGCCACATCACACTGCTGGCTCATACTCCATTTGCCATCAACTATTTTTGCAAGATATCTTCCACAAGCCCCATTGCTCTGCCGGTATCTCTCATTCTGTACCCATGCATTTTATTTTTGTGTTCTAAGTGAAGAACTATACAGCCTGCTTCTATCAGCCCTTTTATCCAACCCATCAAGATCATTTTGAATGTTATTTCTGTCTTCTAGACTATTAGTTATCACACCCAGTGTTGAATCATCTACAGATCTAAAAAGAATTCTCTCTAATTTTTCACTTAGATCATTAATAAAAATCATATATAGAGGACCCAGGGTTGATCCTTGTAGCGGCCTACTTACTATATCTTTCCAATTAAAAGTGAAACAATTAACGAGCATTCTTTGCATACAATTTGGTCATTTTGAGTACAAATCATTAAAACATTTTAGGACATAGGAGTAATTCAACATCAGCATGAACCCTGGGAAGCAACAAAATGGCATTGAGTTAATATTTATTATCTTGCTCTTTATGAAAAGGCCACTTCCTAGAGAAATATTAGAAAACTCTGATCATCAATAAACATGGATCAGATTAAGAGCGCAGTAACTCCATATAGAAACAGCTCTGTGTGGTGAGTTTTATAAAGGGCAAAATGTACTTATTAAAAAATCAGAATGAGTATCTATGTGATTCCACAATAAAATCAGTTCTGACCACAAACTTAAGAACTTCATAGCCTACAAAATTAAGAATCTGTTATCAGATTAAGTACACGAGATCTCCACTGCACAGATCTTTCTGGGAATATATGACCCATCATTCAATCTCAGGACATGCATGCTCAGGCCTTCACGTGTGTCCAACACTGGTGCAAAGCTGATTGTACAAAGAGAAAGAGAGAGAAAGCGCTACTATCTATGTAGACAGACAACTGTATTCTTTGAAGAAATGTCATGAAGACATTGGAAAAAATAGAATTAAAATGAGTATTGAAAAGCCATGCTTAATTCACTATGAAACTTTCAATGTCTGAACTATAGTTTGGATGTTCCCCCTAAAAGTTATAGAGAAATATGCTTATGAAGTTATCATAAATGTCACTGGTATCATTCATGCATTACATTTATGGATGTGGATAAATAATGAACTGGTACCTCTGGTACCTTCTCCTGCCACAAAATTGCTGGAAAATAAAAATTATTGGGGTGAGGCGGGGAAATAAATGCTACAAAACCAAAAATATAAACAGATATCCAAAATCCAGCATCAGGGGATAGTAAGGTCAGAAGTTTGATATCAGAAAAACCAGTTGGACTCTATCACAGGGTTATTGGGAGCTCAAGTAAGAATTTGAGGAGAAACACAATGCAAAATACCTCTTGATGCTCCCCCCCCCCCCATTTTATTAAAACAAACAACATCTACATTTGCTTTCCCCAGCTTTGCTTTACAACTGTAATTTACAACTAGATAATTACCTTCTATTGCCCCCTCTTTCCCCTGCTGACTTGGAAGGTAACCATAGTGGCTTGAGATATTTTTAAAGGAATTTTTCCTTTTAAAGGACTAAAGATACCGGCCAGCACTGTCCCTCTTTCAGGCTGGCAGCCATCTTTCTTGATTCAGTCTTTGGGTGGCAGAATGTGGAGTCTCCCATCTTGGTCTCCCCTGAGCCCTCTACATTGGTTACATTCTGTCCCATGCCAGTGCCCAATTTTCAACACTTTTCTCTGGACTGTGCCCTACTCCACTTCTGAGAATCTTGCCTTGGCCTCTTTTCAAACAAATACTCCTTTAACAGGGTAACACTCTCCAGCCCATCTCAACAGACATTGTTGCTTTTTCCTAAAACAACAAATCCAGCAGCCAACGCTATCCAGAGCTATCTTAAGTTTGCCATCGTATTCATCAAATTCCTCTTTCCCTTCCCAGAATTCTTCATGGTTTTTAAGGCTCTACCCTCTTTTGCCATCTCAACCCCCTCCCCCTTTCTCTTCCATGGGAAAATCTTTTGTGAAACTAAGCAGGCTATCTACTTATCAGACCACTAGAATAAAGTGTTTGTTTATTATTCTGGATGGCTACATGTCAGGACGGTAAGGAGCCATGTCATTGATCCACTGAAGTTCTTCCTAGTCCAACACCGTATTTCCAACTGTGATCCATCAGTTTCTTTTACATTGGTGACAGCAGATCCAATGCATTTTCCAACTTAAGTGACGTTCCATTCAAATAATACTTCTTTGCTCACATGAGATATAAGTTTTGCCTTGTGGCAACATGTCGTTGTTGGCCATCTTGGAATCAAATGTCCCTTATAAGCTAGATGGTGTTACCCTGGAAAGTGTGGAATTTCCCTTCATACTATATTAGCTGCTGTGGAAGAAAGCCATACAGTACAATCATACTAGGTTAACATTATGGGAAAATCCATACAGTACTTGAAAAGAGAAAAGCAATCATTTTGTTAGAGAACTTGGGTAGATAAGGAGTGCATATTTTAGGTCAATGTATTGGATTAGATTATTTTTTTTTAATTATTTGAGGAGTTGCCACGAATTTTTTTTTTTTTTAAAGTGCAGAGTGGCAATAGCTTCACTTAAAACACATTTTTAACTCTAGATATGAGCCCATGGGCCTAATTCATTCTGAACCCTCCCTAGTATTAGATTTAACATGTTCCTTACAAAATAAGCCTATAACAGCTTTAGTAAATGGTTGTTAAAATAGGTGCTCAAGAACCATGGAATAAGAAACTGAAATATCCAATACATGAATGTGAGTGGAAGCCCATTTATATGTCACATGTTTATGTCTTTATATGTATGTTTAATTCATGGGAAAAATAATTTTGTGTCTCACTAGAAGAGAATATACATAGCTCAGAGTTGAACTGTGGTGTCCTTGGTGCTCTCTGAGCTTGGTCGTTTGCTTGCAGATCTTTCATTACCCAACTAGGTAACATCATCAGTGCAAGTGAGTGTGGGGTTTGCTCCCTATTTATATAGAGTAGCTTGCCCTGCCAATGTTGGTGGGGGTGTGGTTTTCACCCTGGTAGTTTCCTGATTAGCATATTGTTGCCAGGTTATTTGAAGGACCACCTTTTCCCAGTTTCATCTGCCTGACCCACCAGATCGGCGAGGCAGGGTATGTTATGGGTCCCCTTTATTAAGGAAGTCCATCTAGTGGGACCAAGAAGAAGGGCCTTCTCTGTGGTGGCTCTCTCCCTGTGGAACTACCAGTGTTGGTGGGGGTCTGGTTTCCTGCTTGGCAGTTCCTTGATTAGGGCATTGTTTTCTGCTTGATTGTTTGTCTGGTGTTAATCCCTGCTTATCTGAGTGTTGGTTGCTGGAGATGATGTGTTCTGGTCTTTTTGTTTCCTTCTTAGCTTTTTTATTGTCTCTTTTGAATCATATATAAATGTGGTTTATCTCTATGTGCATGTTGATGGCTGTCGTGTCTGAATACCAAGCTTCCAAGAATTCCGTTGCATTTTTGGATTTAGCTTCGTCTAAGATGCTGACAGTTTCCCAGTTGAAACTATGGTTAAATCTGTCCATGTGTTGTGAGATTAAGGAGTTTTCATCATGTCTTCTGGCTGCTAGTCAGTGTTCATAGATGCGCTCTGCGAGCCTTCTGCCTGTCTGTCCTACATAGTGGTTGTTATAGTCCTTACACTGTATGTTGTAGATGACTCCTGATTTTCTTCTTGGGCTACTGGGTGTTTTGGTTTACTTAAGATGTTTTGGAGGGCTTTAGTTGGTTTGTGTGCTGGGGTGATGCCATGTGGTTGTAATAGTCTAATAGGGTAATAGTGGTTTACAGTAGTGTAATAGTGAAATAGTATAATAGTGTAATAGTAATATTAAGTAATAGTCTAATAATGTAATAGTGGTTGTAATAGTAATTATAGTGTATAGTGTAATAGTGGTTGTAATAGTAATTTTATGTCTGTTGGGTGCCTATGCATCTTCTCAGGAAGGAAATGTTTCTCGACTAATTGTTTAAGAAATGATGCTAAAATGCAATATGTGTTCATATGACATGATCTTCTTTTATAGCAGCTCTTTGAATTTCACACATTATTTCTGTTTTAGAACAGTCTTGGCTCTCTCATTTATACTATCTGTACAACCCATGGCAGGAATCTATCTTCACATACTGGGCAAAGATCCTGCACACACAAAATACGATAAGTATAAATACAACCTCATTCATGTATGCATATAGAATTGGCCTATGACCTCTCATCTTTCTGAAATCCTGATAGAAAAAAGTGCCATATTCCTTCTGACAATAACCTTTTTTCATCCTGTGTATGATGAAAAAGTCTTCATAGCAGTCAATACTAATTTTTAGGAAGAAAGAGACTTCTATATTACATACAATAGTCAAACACCATAAGACAGTGTAGTAGGTAAATAATGTCTTGAATTACAATAAAGTCCCAATAGATTAACTATAAGAACTTCTCTCTAGAAAAACAAGTGGTTAGAGTTTTTAAATATATATATATATATATATATATATATATATATATATATATATATATATATATCTTTTTTTAAAGGAAAGTAGGGACACCTAGAGGCCAATTGATGCTCTTATATTTGGTCTTCTCCTCACTCCACCAATTCAGCCTACATGTGGAAATGCCCCTTTGCTGTTCATGGCAAAGAATTATGTTCTCTGTTTTCTTAATGTCAGTTTTGGCCTTATTTTTCTATTCTTAAAAAGATTTTGAGGGAGGAAGTTGATAACTCAGTCTTATTCACCCAGAGGGAAAGGGGAAAGGCATGCCTCTCCTCTTTTAGGATGGTAGAGATCATTCTTCTGAATTTCTGTCCTGTAGCTGGAAGGAAGAGAAAGATCATATCTGTATGTGATGAGAACAAAAACTGGCTGGTGGCATGGGGCTGGATGATCAATTTGGGCTCTGCAAGCCTCTTCTGGAGCTGGCTGCCTCCGCAGAGATTAGACTATGGGATAGAATATTTTTGTATCTGTAGTCCCAGAGTTTAAACTGCCTGCTTCTCCCTATGTTCAGCTGCATAGTATTTTATTGCAAATATTACAAGAACCCAAGAAACCATCTGTCATTTCCTCCCCCCCACCAAAAAAAAAATCAGATCTGGATATGCATTACCATACTGGAACATCTCACCACTCTCAGAACTGGATGAATGTAGCTGAATCATGAGATTTAAAGTAATTAAAGTTTAAGTGTTGATACTAAGGAGGCTTCTCCACTACACCTCTGCTTTAGCCTTGATTTTTTTCCTCTTACCCTTTTTTGGGATAAGTAATCTTAGCCATTCTCTGCATCATATATGAATGCATTATTTCATCACTATATACTGATTATTTTTTTAATGCTGTCTTTCATAGAGGATCACAGAATCAAAGGGTTCCATTTAGAGAAGCAACAGGGGCCATTTAGGCCTTGGAGCCCAAACCCCTGTTCAGCAGAGCACTGTTTCTCAAACTTAGCAACTTGAAGATGTGTGGACTTCAACCCCCAGAATTCCCCAGCCTGCCTGAATTCTGGGAATTGAAGTCCACACATCTTAAAGTTGCCAGGGTTGAGAAACCCTGCAGTAGAGGATTCCAAATTGAAGTGCTTCCAAGAGATGGTAGTTCAGTTGCTACTTGTACATTCCCAACATCGGGAAAACCTTCTACTACCTCACTACTAAACTGATTCCACTATCAAACCACTCTTGACATTATTAAGTTTTTTGTAATGGCCAACCAGAATCTGCCTTCCAGGAAGCTACAATCCTTTTGTCCTATGCAACATTCTGGGATGATAGGAGAGGGATGTTCACAGACTGTGACTAAAAAAGTAAGATGCCAGCCACAACAGTGTGATTGAAGTTATGCCTGGTTTTTATGTGTATCGCATGTGCAACACGCATAAAAACCAGGCATCTTGACTTTTTTGACCATACCCTGTGGACATCCTGGATAGGGAACAAGTTGCAGGTTTCCTTTATATTATGCTCCTTCAGATCCAAGTGCTATTATGTCCCCTCCTCAATTTTCAGTTCTCGATCTAGATACACCCAGTTCCCTCAAATCTATCTTTATATCTTCTATCTTCAACACCTCCAGTTCCCGGGTTCCATTTCTTATACTTGTCCCAGTGTATATGAATCCTTCTAAAACATGGTGCCTAGTACTATGCACTATGTTTGACACAATAACACAGAAATGAATTATTACTTCCAAGGATTTGGAAATGATTTTTCTACAGATTTCTTTATGTATTCATTTTATTGATTCTCAAATTTATACATGGCTTACAGAAAAGGCTTCTTTCCTGTATACCCAACAAACCTTTGCCTGTGGGGGATCTTCAGAAGAACATATTCTACTGACCTAGATTGGTAGCAAGAGAGGTATGATTCCCTACCCCTTAACCTGGTCAAGGGCCTGGCTGCCAGGTTTTTCACCAGTTGCAACATCTGGATGGTTTTCAAGGGCAGCCCTATGTAAAACACAATGCAATAGTCAAGATAGCTTGTAAGCAAGGGACAGATAAATTAGGATCTCTTTAACAGAAAAGGACTATTCAGGTAGGATATTTTTTAAAACTGCATGGGGTCAGACAGGGATCGCTGCCTTGTTCCAAAAGAAACTTGGCACTATTTAAGTATTGCATCTCTGGAATTTCTCACTATCCAGAGAAATTGGGGTGTGCGTAATAAAATAAATATACACAACTCTCTCATTCTGAATTGGACTGTTATTCTATCTCATCCGGCATTGTCTACTCTAATATTTGCTATGGTCTGCCATCCAGATGTAGTAAAATCTCCAGATGTACCTTCCAGGTTGGAAAGGAATCATCTTAGCAACTAGAAGCAGAAAAACATACCTTTAAACACTAAACTCAATCCATACTATGTGTCAAGTCTCAGGTTTGGCACAGAAACCAAGTTGAAAGAGGGAACTTTGTGTTCCTGGTTTCTTTTTCTGCAAAAAAGCCAGGAATGTCAGGTGTGCTAGAAAGGACTGTGTGTTTTATCTAGACATGTGTATATTCCATTGACTCAAAACAGATGGAAAGATCAAGGAGAGAATTAAAGACTAACATATTCCATTCTGGGATCAATGTTGAGTTGTCTGCCCAGCCCAATAGACTATCATAGGTTTTCCAGAAAATAGTGATATGTCCACCTTCCACTGTCACCAATTTCACATTGTCCTTGGGGCTTGTGATACTAACTGATCTTTGCACCACTGCCATTTTAAGCTTGTGTGAGGAAATGCCTGCCTATTTCTAGGTGTGCTTTGTTGGAGCATAAAAGAATGCAAGAGGTCATAGGCAAACTTGTAGGTTGTCCACCCAAATCTAGAGGAAGATTCTGGAAATTCAAATCAGTTCTAGAGTTCTGCCTCTCTCTTTCTGTGTGTATGTGTGTGATACAGCTATCTCGGTTTTTAAAATTCAGTTTGTCATTATTTTATCACTGCCTCCAGTAATAGACAACTAAGCCTGAATGATATGAATGAGAGTTCTGAATTATCATGCTTTTGGACCTGTGTTTTGAAATGTATAGCTATTTCACTGAATTATGGTCTACAGCAGGGGTTCTTGATAGATTCCATGGGGTCCATGAACTTGGATGGGGGGAAAAAAAACTACAATTTTATTTTTACTAGCTTCTAATTGAAATTTAGAGTTTTATAATAATATATGTAGGCAACAAAGCAATTGCCTCTAGACTCCAAAAATGTGTGTTAACGACAATAAATCTCACTATTTGAAATTATTATACTGTATCCTTAAAAAATGGATTGTCTTGTTATTAATTTAATGGATTAATTAAGAAGCACATGTATTATTATGTTATGTATTTGTTATTTTTTAATATTTTGGTAACTATATTTGAGCATGACTGGTTTCCTTTGTAATATAATCTATATTTATTTTATTTTAGGGATTTAGATACATTTTTCTGAGAAGGAGTCCAAAGGTTTCATCACAAAAAGGTTAAGAACCCCTGGCCTAGAAGCTCTAGACTGGAGCAGGATTTTTCAAATAATGTTTAGGGAAACCCTGTAGTTTCCAGTATTTTATCAAGATTGGAAATAGCATTCAGCCTTTGGGAAAAGCTTGGTTTACTTCTAATGAATACATCTATAAAATATATTTGTATCAAGCACTGATGATCCATCACTACATTCTTATAAAATGTTCAGGGAGTGTTCTAGTCCAGTGTTCCTAGCCACATGGATAAAGAAGAAACCTAGAATATTCCTGAAAATCCCTTTAGAAAGACTTCCCAACCTAGTGTGCCCTTCATGCGTCAGATTACAGTGACCACAATTCCTGGATAGCAAGACCCAAATTGCTTTAACTAGCTGACTTTCAAGGGTGGGCAAAATGTGGCCTTCCAGTCTGTATGGAAAGTCAGCTCCTCTTTTTGAAGTCCTGGGAGTCCCTTCTGACAATGACTGCTGAAAAGTGATGGCACCATTTCTAGCCATTTTGAGGTAGAAAACAGATGGAAATTAACTTAAGCCCTACAACTGGCATATCAGAATGTCCCCCAATCTACCTCTCCTTTACATATAATAGGCCTGAACCACTTTGAGCCCTCAGCCCCCCAAAATATTAAAGGTTACACATATTTTACTTTTACCATTGCCTGTTGTTGCTGTTGGCTAGGCTGATCAGAGAATTATGGGAATTTCTGCTCTCTATCCCAGAAATGTTGTCATGGGGGAACAGTTAAATTGATGCAGAAAGGTTTTTACTGAAGATCAAAAGTCTGAAACCACTCTAATAAAATCACACGCTGAGTTATTTATTGTTACTATCACCAATATTAATGACGCTATCACATTTTAAAATATTAACCAGCTGTTGTACAGACAGCCTCACATTTGTTCCAAAATGAAGGGCATTATGGTGGAATTTTCATCTACTTAACAAAGACTCCTGATTTGCATAGAGTGTACAGTGTTTAATGAATATACAGAGTTAAGAATGTAACAAGGTGTTCTGTCTGCCAGACACATTCATCTGCTGTTGTCAAAACTGTAACTTGCTATATTCAAAATCCCTTTATCCACACATCTACACTTATTGCAACATCAAGGGAGTGTTAAAATTCTCTTTAAACTGCAGTTGCGCCTATTAAAAAATCGTCAAGGTTACCCTGAGAGTTCCTTGTGATGAAAGCCCCCCAGATATTTTTCTGAGAAGATTTATTATGTACATTAGACATAACGTTCAGCTATAAAATCAAGGAACTTTGAAATTTTGACAAGCTTTCCCCTTACACCGGTAAAATTAAAATATGCATGTCTTGAACGTTGTCATAGAAACATACGGGAAGTATTAAAATAAGTGAATGTGATGAACAAGGATAATTTATATTTTTACCATGCTTACCTCACACATTGCAAATATAAATCATCCAATTTATGGGGCCATGTCAAGATTTGTCTAGAGGTGTTGGATCAGTCTGAAGAATAATTGTATTTGGGCTGCAATTAATCCAGACCTGGGCCAACAGATCCAAATTAATCAACTCCAAGAGCAGTCCAAATTAAATTGTTTCTTGATAGTTTACACATTCATTTTTCTTCATAATGGATATTTTACTCTTTTATCAAGGTTTTACCGCAGTGCTTTTTCTCTTGGTCAACCCACCTTTAGTGTCGAAAAAGTTGTTATTTAGTACGTGATTGGCATAAGGAACAGAGTTAACTGCTTTATTTTAGCAATGCTTGCTCTATCTACTCAGTATTATTTACACTGATTGGTAGCAACAATCAGAGCTTCAGATAAGTTGGATGAAATGTAGGCTGTTTTTCCAAATGTGCTATTATACAGAGCCCTAGGTCAAGTTCCTCCTCCATTGGCTGGGTCTAAAACCAATCAGCTCTTCAGCAGGATTACAGGAATCCTGAGACTCTACTGAAATCTGGACTGTAGCACTTGGCAGGGCTACATCCTACTTTTTCTTCTAACCCAGTCCTCAGTCCAGTTCACCGATGTGCATACATCACTTGCTTTGAATGTTCTATCTTTCATCATTTGTGCCAAGTGGTTGGACCAATTCAAAGGATTTATGCCTCAGGATATATGGAGGTTCTGGGAAATTCTTTAGCCTCAAGAACAGAAGAATGAGGGAGGGCATGACAATGCTTTCAGAAATCTGAAAGGATGTCAGGTAGCAGAAAGTTAATATTTGTTCTCTCTCCTTCCAGAACACAGGACATGGAACAATTATGTAAATTACAGGAAGGTAAATTCCAATGAAATGGAAGAAACAATCACAAAAAGCTCGTTCCCAATATTAAGAGAAATTTGACAGTGGATTCAATTAACCAGAGAGGTTGTGACTAACCTTCATTGGTTATTTTCAAGGAGAGGACAGAGAGCCGTCTGTTGGGGTTACTTTAATTTGGAGCCTGGATTTTGATGCCTTAAGTGGCCCCTCCCATCCCAAGTATTCTTTGATTCTATGATCTATGATTCTATACTCAGATTCCATTTATCTTACCATTCTTTCGTACTTCCATAAGTTTTGCCGTGGAACTAGACTCATATCTGGTCACTGATTGTAACAAAGGCAGGCACTAGAGACCATGGTTGGTTGGATGGATGCATCAGTTAGTTGATTTTGCACCCCTCCCTTCGTCCTCCCCCTCCCTTCATGGTCTTATCCTTTTATGGGTTTGACCCAGGTTGCTTTGTCAGATATCTGACACACTTCATATAGTCATATGCAGTCCAAAACAATACACTTTGATCTGCAATTTAGTGCCTGACTGCATCTGATGCACAGCCTCTACTGCAAGATTTAAGCTCACCTATTCTCAACCTATTCTTGGTTTTTCTTCCATACAAAAAGCCTTGAAGACAGTCTTTCATAAACGTCCATATACATTAGACTGCAATTTCCATAATGGGGTTTGTGGTCCAATATATCAATAACAAACTGGAGAAACTGCCTTGCAGGATTGAACTGGCCTAGTGTAGACTAGCAGGATTGAGGCACCCAGTCAGAATGGAAAATATTTGAGACAGCCAGAGAAACAATTTCAGAAAGGTAGGGTGGTCTTGTGGTTAAGATGATGGATTGGGAGCCTGGAGGCTGAGATTCTAGTCCTCCCTTAAGCATGGAAGTCAAATGACCTTGGCCAGTCATTGCCTCTCAGTTCGAAAGCAGCCTCAGGTTCTGTGAGAAGCTGGCTGAAGAACAAACCCCCCTCATCACATCATGCTTCATTGGCTTCCCCACGTGAATTAGGCAAGGGCCTTGCATCAAGTGGGGCAAATGCTAAAAAAAATAATAATTAAATAAACAACAAGAGAGGGAGGGAGCCAAATAGATTGACTTACAGTATTATCTGACAGCTTTTACTCTTTGCTTGCCAATTTTCAGAAGCTCCAGTAATGACCCTGGGTTCAAACTACAGCTTCAATAGTGGTGGTCTTTAACTCCACTTCTAACTCGTGGCAGCTCTAATTTGTAATTTGCCAGGACTAACGTTCAGTTGCATTATAGGGTTACCATATCGAAACTGCAAAGGCTCATACGATCCCTGGATGGCAGCAAAACTCAGCAGCCCAGATCACACAGCCCTGGACTAAAAATGGAAGTGAAAACCCATAGATGTAGAGTTCTTTGCTCCTGTTTTTCCATTAGAAAAATGGAAGAATGGGAGAGAAAGAGAGGGCAGGAGGGAGGCAGGGAGGGAGGGAGATTTAAGGAAGTATAATTCACTAGATGGCAGTGTTTAACTCATGTTCCTAAAAGCTTTACTTCACACATTTCCTGCACTGCTGAGGTTATCCTAGGCTAGCAAAATTAAGAAGTATATGGTGAAGATGTATCCTAAAAAAGGTTTACCCAGGAGCTAATGAGGAAAGTAAAACTGTCTATAGAGTTTCTCCTATTGGTAAAGATGTGCCAAAGTCCAAAAGTTAAAGTAACTTTTAAAAATGTGAGTACAATACTATCATTGAAAAGAGTTAATTGGAAATATTTTTGGTTAACTTTCCAGCTAACTCTTTTCAATTAAAGTATTCCACTTACATTCCTAAGATTATAACAGGTTGTTTTGTTTTTTTTAAGTTGCACTACTGGTTTCACTGCTCAGTCATTTGAAAGTAGTCTCGTAAATATGACAGGCATCATTTCCAAAATACAGCTACGAGTACTGGCTCAAGAAATATTATCTACCCTTCTAAATACTTCTCCCCCTTCTCCTTCCTTCCTTCCTCCCTTCCTCCTTTTTAGCTCTCAAATGTCATCAAAGAATCATGGAGTTGGAAGTAGTCATTTAGGCCATCATCTGCAATCCCTGGTCAGGGGACAGTTTGAAGCATCTTTATAGATGACTGTCTAATCACTTAGACTCTAAGATAAATCTGTATTGTTCTGTTACACTCTTCTCCAGATTTAGAGTTTGCATGATGTAATTTCCAGAAGGAGGAGGAGGAGGAGAAGGAGAAGGAGAAGGAGAAGGAGAAGGAGAAGGAGAAGGAGAAGGAGAAGGAGAAGGAGAAGGAGAAGGAGAAGGAGGAGAAGTTGAGGTTATAGGTAGAACATTAAGGTAGAAATCCTGGTGAAGCAGCACAATGGCAAAGACCAAAAATTTTTTAACTTAAGGTTTTGAAAGATCATACTGGTTTAGACAGCACAGGCAGCCTTTTGTTTGATTCTTTCTCACATGACAAATATGGATGATGAGAGTAACAATCTATCACATCTGGAAGGCACTGTATTGTTTCTGAACACTTTTTTACACTGATTTCTTGTTCACTCTGAATAGTAAGACTAGGAGGAATACCTACCTACAGCATTCTTTTAGGATTTTAAGTGTGGTTCCCCCCCCACCCCCCCATATCTAACTATTAAATTTAATCAGGTGCAGGGTTGGTTAAAACAGAGTTAATCCCATAACTTGGGGAGGCATTCTTTTATACTTGTTTCCTGATATTGTGATGTTGCTTTCTTATGTTGCTTTGACATTGTTTCCTTAACATTAATATATTATTGCAGTTCCTGTTTCTCATGTTAATAAATTCTTCACAGGTACATAAAAAAAATAATAATAATAATAACAGTTTTTTAAGACATGTTACTCTAAAGTAGAAACAGAGGTAGCATGAATTAATTAGAAAAAGAAGGTAACAGTAGGAGCAGAGGTAGTAGGAAACTCTCAGTAGCTCCTACTAAAATAGTTGGAGCATGACAGGAGGCATTCTTAGCACATCAACATTGCTAGTGAGTTTATTGATTTTCAGATGGATTCCAGGTGAACACTGGAATTTTTTTGGCAGAGGCATGATGTAAATAGCTTTATCTATTTCCAAGAAACAGATTGGATTATTTACATGTACAATGCTGGTTTCCCTACTTTCCCCACAAGTCTTGAATGCCAGGAGTGTATGCCAAAATATATATTGGCTACTATTCAGGACATGAAAAACAAAGAAGGAATGGCATTGCTTTCATAGTCAGGAAGAATATAGCAAAGGGGAAGAACTTGGATACAATGCAGTCAATAGACCATACCTACCTACCTACCTACCTACCTACCTACCTACCTCTATCTATCTATCTATCTATCTATCTATCTATCTATCTATCTATCTATCTATCTATCATCTATCACATTTATATACCACCACAATTGTAATATCAGTTGGACTTCATGGATAACCCTTTTATATGACAGTTATCCAAGTTTATGCTCTACCCTGTGATGCATAAGAAGAGGAGGTTGATGAGTTGTGTGGTCAAATTCACTCCAAAATTGTCAGAACATGCCTGCAAGATACCTCTTGTGGTTAGAGATTGGACTACCAAAGTGGAAGATAGTGAAGAGGAAAATATAGTGGCACGGTACAGCCTAGGAAACAGAAATTAAGTATGAAGTCTCTCAGGAGCCAGTGCAGTTCAAAGAGCAGAGGTATTACATGGGCATAACAAGGAATGCCTATTACCACCTGTACCATTGTATGCACTTCAGGGGCAGCCCTATGTAGAACATGTACAATAATCCAATCAGGAAGTGACTAAAGTGTAAATGAATATGAACGGGACCCTCCAATCCAGGAACAGCAACTGGGACACAAGGTGGTTGTGGAAAGACCCTTGGCCACAGCTGCCACCTACTCTCCAAGTAGGAGCTGTTAGTACATGAGGACCCTCACATTGTGCACTGAATCCAAGTGAGGCAATGCAACCCATCCAGATTCAAATGAAAGATGAATCTTTCCAGTCCCTGGATCCATGGGGCTGAAAATTCCAGCCATTTGTTCTTGGAAGTGTTGAGCTGAAGTTTGTTCTTCCCCATCCAGATCCCCACAGCTTCCAGACACTGGGACAGAACCTTGACAGCTTCACTTGGATGGCTGGGGGAAGAGATGTACAATTGAGTATCAACATACTGATGATACTGCTCCCCATTAAATCTAATTTTAGGAATCTATTTGGGGTTTTCCTGAAATTGAAAGTACATTTCTCAAACATCAAGAGTTTTCCTCACAATATCCATCTCTCTCAAAGATCTTGATTCTGAAGAGATCTTTCCCCCATCAAAATCCCAAACACAAAAGCTATTATACATAACAGGAATACAAAATTACTATTACTTTTTATCTATAAGTTATTTATACAAAATGTAATAATTTGCCATTCTAGTGCCAATGCATTACTCAACACCAGCTAATTTAGTTCACTTCCAGCTAAACAAGTCAAGCTACCCAGGAAAAGTTACTTCAATAAAATATACAGTATTATTTGCTTTATCACTGACTTTATGATACCCTTGGTTATGTGTGTTCTTTAAATTGGCTGCAAATATTATTGGTACATTGCTTGGAATGTAGTACAACATGTTTGCATTACAAATGATGGGCTGCATGAATTCGGAGAAAATCTCCACCCAGCAAGAATGCATGCAATTTTCCCAGGTATCTTAGCTGTCTAAACTGAACCACAAGAGAAGGTATTCTCACAAAGCCGGTATCTCATTGGCCTTCTATGTGTTTACTAGTTGGTAGCTGAGGAAGAGCTAAACTATGCTAGTCCCTGCTGTTAAAGAGAGCTACAGATGATAAATTTGTTATTCTGGGGCAGAATGTGATGAACCGTGTAGCAATAGCGGTGGAGAACACAAAAAGACACGAGATGTTCATGGAGAATGATAATACCTCTCCCTGGATGTGGAACAATGTGGATTGTTAGGAGTTCAGATAGAAGGGTAAGGCATGAACTTGCTGCAGATGTTTACACTTAAAAAAATATAATTCTAGTCATAACTCAGTGATAAATCACCTTCAAGCTGGATTCAGACCTGGCCATGGGACAGAAACAGCTTTGGTTACTCTGATGGGTGACCTTCACTGTCACTTGGGGCAAGGCATTGCTTCTATTCTGGTCCTTTAAGATCTCTAGGTGATATTCAATACTATTGACCATGGTATCTCTTTTTTTTTTGAAGATTTTTTTATCCCGCCTTTATTATTTTTATAAATAACTCAAGGCGGCGAACATACCTAATACTCCTTTCTCCTCCTATTTTCCCCACAACAACAGCCCTGTGAGGTGAGTTGGGCTGAGAGAGAGGGACTGGCCCAAAGTCACCCAGCCAGCTTTCATGCCTCAGGCAGGACTAGAACTCACCGTCTCCTGGTTTCTAGCCTGGTGCCTTCACTGCTAGACCAGTCTGTACGGGCTGGGAGTTGCAGCCAACTGAGCAGGTGATTCCGTGTGGTGGTGGTAGGGGACAAGAAGTTAGCCTTATGGGTGGTCACTTGTGGGGCCCAAAGTTTCTATCTATCTATCTATCTATCTATCTATCTATCTATCTATCTATCTATCTATCTATTAAATTTATATAACTGCCCATCTCATATTGTGGTAACCCAAACCATTAAAATACAATTAAAACAGCTAATTCCCCACCACCACCACCTCCTCATGCTATTCAACCTCCACATGAATCTGCAGGCAGAGGCCATCTGTTTGTTTGAGAAGTGTCGTCAATATAGTGATGATATCTAGCTTTAATCTCTAGCCAAGCTGGGCAGGAGATTCTATGGAAACCTTGACCTGGTCTCTAGAGGCTGTTAGGATCTGGATGAGACAAAAGAGTTTGAAATTGAACCCAAACAAGACAGCGCTGTTCAAAAGGGTTTTCTACCAGCTCCAGTTATAACACTAGATGGGGTGGCACTCCCTCTAGAGGAGCAAGTATGAAACTTGGGAGTCCACCTGAAAGCGTGGCTACTGCTAGAAAAGCAGATGGAAGCCCTGTCTGAGGGGGAGAGCTTTGTTCAACTTCACCTATCCACCAATTGTATCCTACTGGAGCTCTTACCTGTGCACCCAGGCAACAGTGATTCATGGACTTAATGAGTACAACTGGACTACTGCAACATGTTCTACGTGGGTCTGCCTTGGAAGATCACCCAGAAGTTGCATTGGTGCACAAAACTTGCTGGCAAATAAGAGTCATCACAGCCACGTATTACCTGTAGCAGGTGTATCACTATAAAGCCCACTTATGTCTTGTGTCCTTAGACACCTTCAGGACTGCCTTCTTCGTATGGAAGAATGTGTGCAATGCACGGTCCACCACAAAACCTGAGCGATTCTCCATTGCTGAGAGTTTAAAGGTGCCGGGACGCATAGACAGTGTTTCTCTGTTTCTCTCCGACTAGAACTCTAAACAGGAATATTGCATTCTGCCACATTGTATAATAGTCCCATTTATCTACTACCATGAAGGAGTTCCACTTGGGAAGCCATGCTGCTCACTGTTGCGGGGGGAAGGGAGAGGAAGGAGACACTCTGGATCAACAATGGATCTCTTTCCCATTATAACCATCTCCTAATCCTGCCTGTCCTAATCCCTGTGAAGTGGTAAAGCAAACTTACTGAAGCTAAGAAGATACGATGAGTATTTTTTTAAAAAAATTCTAATGTACACTGCTGTGAACTCCAATTAAGAATTAGGATATATATTTAATCAATGTATAAGTAAAATATAAACCTCAGGAGAGAAGAACCAAGCCCTCCCAATTTTTATTGACTCTGGCCATTAATAGAACTTGAATGTTTTGTGGCCATGCCTAACCTGCTTCCTGTGATCTTATTAAAAGCCTGATATTTATGGCAATGGGATTACTTGAAAGAAAGCTGTTCATTAATGGCATTCCCTGTTCTTATTCTTTGTGCTCAAAAATGTTTCCTTGAGCCAACGATTCTTTCAAGAACCATTCAACCTTTCCTGCCTTTTAAAGGTATGACAAAAATATTCTGGCAGCCTTTTTCCAGAATGTGTGTGAGGGTTATGCTAAATTACACAAGAAACAAGAAGGAAATTATTGTTCTCAGATGATTGTTCTACCAGTTACATGCAATGAAAGCATTCCATTCTGGAGTGGACCATTTCAGGTCGAGGGCTGCTTTTCTCATGGCTCCCTCCATATTGGAGAAAAACATGATGTAGAAAACCAGTGAGAAAAGTTGAGTGTAGACTGTCCTTGATGAACTAGTTCCCATACTTGTAGAATTTTTATCTATTTACTTAGAAAAACAACTAAAAATGATTCCTCTACAGTTCTCCAACCAGCCCGATATTCCACTGAGTTCTGTATAATTTATGGAACATCTCCAAGTCAGGATGTTGTGAGAAGATCAGGTAGTTTGGGTCCATGGAACTGGGAAACATTTTGCTTTAGCTTTAGGCAATCTAGGTGTGGGCCAGCCTTGGCTGTGGGGCAAAAGCCAATTTGGAAGTTGAAGCCCACACAACTTAAAGTTGCTGAGGTTGAGAAGCATCGGTATAACTTAGTCTTTAGGTGTGCACTAGATTTAGACTGGCTTCATATAGTGCATTAAGCCACAGTTTATTGAATAAGCTACAGTTGGCTAAGTCCCTACAACACAAGCCAGTAACTATGATTTACATTTCACAATAGCTGGGTTTACATAACATGTTATGCAGGGGCGTCCACATACAGGAATAAAGAAAATCAAGATGGCAAGTGCACCTATGCAATCGAAACCCTGCCCTTTTTTACATGTATGATGTGTACATGAGATGCACATAAAAAAGGGGTAAGGATTCCTTCATGCACCACCTGGTCTTTTTAAATCTCTCTTTCTCTGTCTCTCTCTCTCTCTCTCTCTCTCACACACACACACACACACACATATCTGATGTTAAGCCAAGTACCCTGTTATGGAATTCCCTTCTTATTCAATTATGGCCTTGTCATATTGACAGTTCCTGGTGTCAAATTAAGACCTATTCCAGTTTCTTTAAGTTAATTAAGATTTTTAAAATGTCTTTTAGAGTTTTCAAAAGTGTGCTATTTTGTCTGTTTGTTTCAAAATTGTCTCTAATGAATTATCCCCCCTGTGACATTGTTTCTCCAACCACAAACAGCACATCTTGCAGATCATCCTGAACAAGGTCTATCTTCGTGGTTGCTAACAGTCAACACCAACTTGATGGCACATAATCAATCAATCAGTCAATCAATCAATCAATCGACACTGTTTCTAGCAGTAAATAAAGCAACAATGCAATCAAAGAAAATATCGAATACATTACTGCCTTTTCTTTTTATGAGTGAAGAACCTTTTCTGCAGCTGTGTTCTTGAGGAAGAGAAAAACTTTGCCTCTAATTCATTTGCCTTTTCCTCCATGTTGCAACATGGGGATCTAATAGAAGAAGACAGTCACTGTATTTGAAATTATCAACATCTGATTGCTTGAAATGATTGGATGGTTTGCTCATTTCACCCTATTCAGCATTCAGAATGATCAGATGGATCCATATTTTTCATTCAAGACAGCTTTAACCCCTGACATGCAACACCAAGAGTTGTTGTAGTACTTCAGATTTTCCCATGTGCTCCCAGTTATTGGACTATGGACAAAAACAATGGAGAAAAAACTGTGCTGACATAGGATGTGTTTGAAAGAAAGAAGGTGGAAATGAATATTCTGTTTTTCTGGGCTTCTCAGAGCCTTAAAAAGCCCTGTTTGCAGCTGACACTCCCTCCCCCATTGAGAAGTGAGAACTTGTCCCAGAGACATCAAGTGCCGGAAGAAAAACAAGAATGTTGGCTCTTATTTACTTTTATTTTTGTGGCCAATGAGCATTTCTCTCCTTAGGAAATGGAAAATGGGTCCTGCATCTTCAGCTACACTGGGACGTATGCCAAACTCCAGACTTATGGAGATGTCCTACCAATGCCCAGTTTTGGATATGAGTGAGGCCACTCACAGCCCCAGCAGATATCAAATTATTGCTTACTTGAAACATTATAACCCAGCTTAACTCTAGGTTGGAAGACCACAAATGAATAGCCGTCTTATCTCTACTATCAGCACAGATTTTCTCCTGTTATGTGCAAATATTTTGCCAAGTAATTACAGAGCACAGCTGGCACCCAGGACGATACTCAACAGCCCGTACAGAACATTTTTGTACAGTGAAAATGGAAAGAAGAAGGAGGAGGAGGAGGAGGAGGAGAAGGGGTGAAGGAATTGGCAATATGCTTTTAAAAACATTTCTATTTCATCTAGCTAAATGGAAAACTAGGTTAGGGAAAAGGTTTAGCATTAGTTCCTTTTCCTACCCACAGTAATATCTGCATTTGGTGTGTGACTTCTGCATTTCTTATCATTAACACAAAGCATGTCTTAGTCTTTAAAGAAACCTGCCTCTTAAATTAGATACCAATTTGGGCTGCAAAATTTGGAATAATCACTAGATGGCAGAAAAGCTCTCTCGTTGCTGCCATTTAGTGGTCATTCCAATTTGTGCAGCTCAGATAAGAGAACCCTATATTAAAAGAGCAAATAAGGCAACATTTGAATGTTAACACAAAACAAAGTCATGTTTGTGAATAGTTATGAAATGAGCAAGGAATCTTCTGTGAAATCTTTCAGGGGCTTTGGTCACATGATCGCGGATGGTGCCTTGATTTTTTCTACCCTTCTCTCCAGTCCCTAAGGTGTAGCCTAAAACACCACCCCACACTCCCTCCATGTAATTTTCTTGGCAGCAGTGCACAAGCGGTTTCCCATCACCTTCTTCACGGATATTTTTCAACTTCCCAGGCACTCCTACAGTACTGGTATTTCCTAGCGGTCTCCTTTCTGGCTATTAATCAGGTCTGACTGTACTTACTTGAAAAATAAGCCTATTTCATTCTGTAAGATTTCCTTCTGAGTAAATTTATTATTAAATTTGTATGCCACCCATCTCCCCCCAGCGGATGACTCTGGGTGGCTCACAGTTAAAATCAGAAACCCCATCAACAATTAAAAATCCCCCATAAATAGTTAAAATAAATTAATTCATTAAAAATCAAATATAGACAACAAACCCTGTACATAGATACTTATAAATATCATATATATATATATATATATATATATATATATATATATATATATGTGTGTGTGTGTGTGTGTGTGCGCGCGCGCGTGTATGTGTGTGTGTGTGTGTATATATATATATATATAATATTCAGCTGTCGATGGAGAACTGGTGAAATGTGTAAAGAGGTCGCATCGGCCATGCTCCCCTGGAATTCTGAAAGTTAGAGCCCTGACCTGTCCAGAAGGCAACAATAATATAATTTCAACACAGAGCTAAGCTATAGTTTGAGATATTGAACCCTGCCATCCTCAAAAGCAAACAAACCATATCATGGCTTCACGTTTTATTTATTTTAGCTGATTGATAACTCTCCCAAGCATCTTGCAGGCTGATTATTCCACATATCTGCATCCTAGTTCCTTAGAGGTATCCAGGGATTAAATAGTGAAGGTCTCTTGCTTGCAAAGCATGCAGTTTGCCACAAAAGATCTTCCCTGCCCAGAGAAAATCTGGAGTATTGGGTTCCCATTAGTAATATGGCCTGGCCTATTCAGTGAAAAGGCTTCCTGTCTGATCAAGGGATAACACAAGGGAAAGCTCAAAATGCAGATTGGTGGCCATTCATGGAGACAATGCTACAATTCAGCAGCCCTGTTCTGAAACTGAATCCTGTTCAGAAAAAGCACTTAAGGCTGGCTTGTGTTTTTGCTGGACCACAGTGGAGAGTACTTGCCAGGGAAATGCTGAGAGTCCTTGTGAACAAGGGGTTGACTAGTAAAACATTCTTGTTCCAAATGTTGTTCCACCCATTTAACTTCCAGGATCGCTGGAGATCATCATGTGATCTGCTTGGTTTCAGATAAGGGTGATTTGTGAGCCCAGCAGCTTGTATGATCTTTAAACCATGTTCTAGGTTCTTTGTATCATGAACCGGCCACTATCATCCATGGCTTGACAGAAGGGAACATAACCTCTATGCCTTACGATGGCAGAGGCCCTTCTCCAAAAGCCTCTCAGCCACCAAACTGAAATGTCCAACATCACAGAAAGGGGAAATTATTGTGAACTTAAACTTGGAGAATATGCAGGAATGGCATTATCTAGAAATCATAAAGGTATTTCAAATTTATGTTGGAAATGTGAACAACAAGAAGTCATTTATGATAACTGATATCATAATAATCATGATAGCTTGGTGGATGTGCAAAAAAGCTAGAAAATTTTGGGTTCAAATACATACAGAGGATTTTAAAGATTACTATAAACTGAAACCAGAACTTTTCCTTTTGGGACTGATGTATCAGTTGGAAAAAGGTCATGGAACTTTGTTTTTATATATGATAACTGCAGCAAGATTATTGTATGCACAAGGATGGAAAGATTTGGCAATACCTATGACAGAGGAATGGTTGGTGAAGATGACAGAACTTGCTAAGATGGCCAAATCGACCTGTTTGATTAGAGAAAAGACAATATCTACGTTTATTGGTGACTAGAAACCTCTTCTGGACTTTTTGCATAAAAAAGAAAAAAATGAACTTATGATTTATGGTTTTGATAGGATAGATTATAGAAAGAAGAGAGTAACTTTAAAGAAAGAGGTAAATCTACAACTGTACTTTATAACTGCTGTAAAGAAGATCAGAAGCCACTTCGTTATATCTTTTTTCTTTCTTTCTTTTTCTTCTACCTTTCTTCTTTTCTTTTTGCACTTTAGCTTTCTCTTTTATTTCTTCCTTTTTCTCTTTTCCTTCTTACTCTATTTCAGTTTGTATTAATTTTTACTCTGGTTTTTAAAACTTTCAATAAAATTATATTAAAAAAAACAGGTGGAGCTTGAACCACACCATTGCAGCTGCCATCTTGACTTTTTTGACCCTGCCCTGCAGATGCCACTAGGCCTATGGATACCAATTGCTTGGTGAATGGCACTGAAACAAGGGCAAACCTCTGCGTTGCTAACTTTCTGGCTCATGAAAAGCAGTTAAGAGAAAGAAAACCTAATTGCAGCTAGTAAAAAAGAATTCTGAAAAACCCACAAGCACAAAAAGAGCATTTATCATGCTCCAAACCTTGGAGGGCTGTGAGTTCCCCACCCATTTAATCGTATTCTCTTCACCTGTTTTGAGATGGCAGGTTTGATCGCATTCATCTGACTCTCCACCAAATGAGGGAAGAAACGCCTCGCTTTTAGGGAAAAGGTTCAAAAAGTTCATTTTAAAGAAATCACTTCAAACACTGAGTGTCATCCACCCAACAGTAGTGTGTAAGCAAAGTCGCAAGAAGCGCAACACTGAGAACTCTCAACCAGACATAGAAAGAAGGATCAATGCCAGCCTGGCTGACGCTGTTATACTCCATACTACAAATCCCATACCATTTTGGCATTCTGGAAGGTGTAGTCCAACACATCTGGAGGGATGGGAAAAGCTGTTCTAAGGTGAAATTCTAAGCATGTTTCCAGATTGTCAAAGGGTGGATCTCATCATATAACCTCACCACACATTTTTTAAGAAAACCACTGTGGAGCAAATTACAGTTTGATCCCAAAGCTTAATTCTCTTTGAGTCAGTCACTCTTTTTGCGCCCAACCTACCTCACAGGATTGTTGTTGTGGGGGGATATGGGAAGATGGAGTACTATGCATGCCACCTTGAGCTCCTGAATGTAAAGGTGGGATGTAAATCAATGAATACAGAACAATAAAAATATTCCAGCTGCTATTTGCCCAGGTAGGAAAGAAATATGCATGTATTGATAAGCCATGTAGGTATCAGAAATGTTTTAGGAATTGGGCACCATTGTATGAGTTGTACATTGATGTAGGTGCCTCCCAATTAATGGGGGAAAAAATCCTGAGATGAGATCATCTCACAAAATTTGCTTTTTAAAAAATGTGGTTTTGGAGATCTGCAGAAGCAGACACTGTATTGCTGAATCCCTGCTGTAAGGTTCCCGCCCCGCCCAAAAGTACTTTGTGCTTGAAGATGCTTTCATAGAATCATAAAACTGGAAATGACTTCAGAGGTCATTTAGTCCAACTCCTGCTGAGTGCAAGATCTGCTAAAGGATTTCAGATACTTGGCTATCTAGCCTGTTTTAAGGCTTCCAAGGTAGGGGAAACCAGAAAAGACGCGACCCATTTCACTCCCTGGCAGCTTTTATCATCAGGATATTCCTTTTAATATCTAAGCTGAATCTTCTTCCTTGTAATTTCAACCCACTGGCTCTGTTCCTCCCACCAAGGTGACAGAAAACAAGTCTGCTCCCTCCTGCATACAATAATCCTTTAGATCAGGGTTCCTCAACCTTGGCGACTTGAAGATGTGTGGACTACAACTCCCAGAATTCCCCAGCCAGCATGGCTGGCTGGGGATTTCTGGGAGTTCAAGTCCACACATCTTCAAGTCGCCAAGGTTGAGGAACCCTGCTTTAGATATCTGAAGAATGCTATCATATTTCCCCACAATCTTCTCTTTTGTAGGGTAAACATAATTCTTTTAATTGTTTCTCATAAAACTTGGTTTCCAGCTCCCCAACCCTGCCATCTTTGTTGTCCTCATCTGTACCTGTACAGAAGACAATATTCTGGGGGATGGTCAAAGGAGAGTAGAGTGGGACAATGATCTGACGTTAAAACATTCCACAATAGTATTTGCCTATTTTAGCAGCTGCAACTCACTGCTGGCTCAGTTCAACCTGTGATTGACTGTAACACCCAGATCCTTTCCACAGTTACTACTGCCAAGCTAGGTCTTTCCCATCCTTTTCCTTTTCCTTTTCCTTTTCCTTTTCCTTTTCCTTTTCCTTTTCCTTTTCCTTTTCCTTTCCCTTTCCCTTTCCCTTTCCCTTTCCCTTTCCCTTTCCCTTTCCTGATGCAGGTCTTTACATTTCTCCTGTTAAATTTCACCCTCTTTGTTCTGGCCACCCATTCATCTCTATCTAGATCTTTCTGAATCTTTTCCTTCTCTTCTGAAGAATTAGCTCCCCATTTTGTGTCATCTGCAAATCTGATCACCATCTGCTCAACCAATCCGTGGGTCAAACGGATGATTAATAAAAATGTTGAACTGAGTCCGTCCACTCAATAGTACTCTGGTGGGGAGTCATTTATGAGTTCTTTGGAAGTCACCACTCAGCCAGTTATGGTTACATCCAACAGTTGTATCATCTAGCTCGTATGTTATCATGTTAAGAATGAAGTAATTAATAGAAACTTGGTCAAACGTTTTGCTGAGGTGTGTTCCCACAGCATTCTGCCAATCTATGTATTAAGTTATGAAAGAGGTACGTTTAGTCTAGCATGACTTCTTGGTGACAAACCCAACAGCTGGCTCTTGTTAATTGGTGCATTCCTATCCAAGTGCTCACAAATATGCTGCTGAAGAATCTACTTGAGGACCTTGCCCAGTAAATGTGTCAAGATAACAGGTTTGTAATTTTTCTGGGCCTGCCTGCCTTCCCCAGACAACATTTGTTCTCCATCAGTCTTCTAGGACCATACCCTCCAGGAGGTCTCCAAGAATATAGTTAACAAATTCTGCAATCCCTTCTGCTAGTTCCTTCAACAACCTAGGATGTAAACCAGCTGGCTTTGGAGACTGGAATTCATCAAAATTAGCTAAGTGTCCTTATACCTTGGACTGTTCTGAGCTGCAGCTCCTCGAGCAAGTGCTCAAACCTTCTCCAAGTCGGACTTTATTTCCTTTCTGAGGATGTTAAATACAAGTTAAGCCCAGAAGGAGAGCACTTTCTGCCATGGTGCCCACCCTCTGGAACATCATCCCTTCAGAGCTCAGATTGGTTCCAACCGTGCTGGCCTTTCGTAAGGCCTTGAAGACCTGGTTCTGTGCTCAAACCTGGAGCCCCAGGTGTGTGATGGAGCCCATTTCCTGGTTCTGCTGATGGGTGTTTTGTCATTTTTCTTGGCTGCTATGAGTTTTTTTGTTTTTATATATGTACATCTTTTTTACTGTTTTAATATTGTTAACATCCAGAACCATGTACCGTATTTTTCCGACTATAAGACGATACTTTTTTCTAAAATCCTTACGCTAAAAATTGAAGGGCGTCTTATTCAAGGAAGTCAGCCGAGGAGAGAACCGCGCGGTGGCAAAACTGCCCATACTTTGTTTCTGCAGAGAGGCTTCCTCCTATTGCTAGCCTCCAATCACGAGTGAAATAGCTTGTCTCTCAAACAGACTTCCTCCAATCACGAACCTTCTGTAACTGACGTCAGCTGATGCTGAACAAACCAATTAGAGGAAGGCTTTTCCAGAGAGAAGCTATCGGCAGTTTCACTCGTGCTTGAATGTAATCAGTTATGCAAAAGAGCCTGGAAACAGAGCTGCAGAGAGACGGTTTGGACCTCCTCCCACCGAGTGTATCAGGTCAATGTTAACTAATTACTAAATAAAAAAGTGTTCTGCACTATCTTTAAAATATTGATTTCTTAATTTGGGGTTGGAAAAATGGGGGTCGTCTTGTACATGGGGGCGTCTTATTGACGGAAAAATACGGTATTTGAGATCGGCAGCCATATAGATCAAATAAATAAACAAATAAGACATTCTGCCTTCTTGCCATCCCCAGTCACCAATTCAGCTTTGCTCTTCCTGATGTTTCTTTATTCTTGTTTGGACACTTCTCATAAGCCTCAGCATAATCTTTAGCTTTCTGACACAATCCCTAAAGTTTCTAGCAACTGCCTTGTGTCCTGTGACTGTATGTTCCTCATTACATTTCCTGTATCTTATTTCCTATGTCCATTTCTTATTTCAGCATTTTAGAAGGCTCTGTGTGTATTCACACTGGTCTCTTTGTGTCTCCTAGTTTTTCTTCTACTAGGAATCATTTGCTATTGTACCTTCAATATCTCCTTTCACCAGATTTCCCACCTTTCCTGGACATTTTTTTCCTTCAAGATTTCACGGTATGGGATCTCATCTGTCTTCCGTATGAGTTCATCCAAACATAGTCTTCTGAAATCCGCTATAGAAATCTGACTCTTTTCTATTCTTTCTCCCCTTGATATCACAGATTCAAGGATAACATGATCACTTGCTTCCAATATTCCAGTTAATTTCACTCCCTCAACAATTCCTCCCTGTTGGTAAGGATTAGGTCCAGGATAGCAAATCCCTTTGTTCCTTCTTCTACCTTCTGATAAATGAAGTTGTCAGCAAGAAAGGATAGGAATTTGTTGGACCTCTGACTCTTGGCAGAATTAGATTTCCAGCAGATGTCCGGGCAGTTGAATCTCCCTTTATTACTCTCATGTGCCTCTTTGAAAGTTGGTCATCTGACAGAGAAAGACCTCATCCATATCTTCTGCCTGTCCTGGCAGTCTATAATAAAGCCCAACAGTGATGTCACTTCTCTCTCTCTCTCTCTCCTTTTATCCATACCCAAATGCTCTCCACAGGATTTCCTTGTTCTAATTTGTGAATTACTCTGGAAGCATATGCTTTCTTTATGTACAAAGCAACACCCCCTCACTTTCTGAGTCTGTTCCTTTGAATTGGTTGTAGCCTTCCAAGGCTATGTTCCAACTGTGTGTATCATCTCACCAAGCTTGTTTCTATTTCAGGAGTTGCTTGGGCCAAGTCCAGTAGAAGGTTTAAGGAAGCAGAACCCTTGAAATAGAGATCAGGAGCCTTGAAATAGATAATACCTGGACAGCAGACTAAGTAGCTACATGGCTATTTCTACATAGATATTACCAAATGCCAACTGTATGCAACCCATGCCTTGTCCTTTTGTTTTAATGATGTACGTAAGAGATGAAGGAATCCTAGAAGTAGATTCAGAATTCATACTGTTGCTCATCACCAGAAATGTTGTAGGCACTAATCATATATACATATATTTTTCACCTCCATAACACTTTTGGGAATCCAAGAGTCTTCTTGGAGTTAGGCAGCCTGAACAAATCTAATAAAATAAATAAATGTAACCTGTTCTGTGTAAATTCCTTTGAAATTAATGAGGAGATGGACAGCCGTGTAGGAGAAGTGGAGGTACTTAAGACAGCATCTGCTGCGCCAATTGCTAAGACATTTCAAAGGTCTTTAAATCCAAGGTCCAGCAAGTCTGAAGTCTTTAGATTTCTTTAGGTCTTAAACTGTTTGACTCAGTTACCCTTTCCTGCTTTGGATAATGTTATTATCCTCACAAAAAAACCCCAGACTCTGTTGCCTTACACAAGCATCTCAGCAGTGTCAGTCCCAAACTGGATCCTCAACCCACAAACAAGCAAAATTGCTCCATTACCCCCAGGATATGCCCAAATGACCCCACTTGGGGTAATTATCCCCAGTTTAAGAAGCACTACTTTAGATCGACCTCCCTATGAAGTCATGGTTAGTGGAAACATGAAATTCTCCCCATTTCTTTCTGAAACTTGGGTTGTCTGGTTCTGTCAGGCCTAGCCCAAGGAACTCCAAGAGACAATGCAAATTCAGTCCAGCTATGTTTATTAGCTACAACCTCTAGCAAGAATCTTCCCAGACTGAAACCCCATCTCCCAAGTCAGCCAGCCACAACAGTGTGAATTCCTCAGGGAGGTGCCAGTCTCGTCCTCTTGTAGCTCCCACACTCCTCCGGTGAGCTAAGAAAATGTTTATCTCCCTGAGCCTGGCCTTCATAATTCCATTCCATCACAGGTTCTCTTCAATATACCATGAGTCAGTTTGAACCTTCTCTTTTTCTTTTAAAACATGCAGCAGTGTGCCTGATGCTGACACTTAGTGTTAAGGCTGATATGTCACTCTTTATTGACTGATGGACTGTCAAATCATTCAAAACCACATCAGGATGACGTTGTCCTGAGAGTCAGGCTAGATCACAGCTGTTGTGTCAGGCCTAGCCCAAGAAACTCCAAGAGACCATGTAAATTCAGTCCAGCAATGTTTATTAGCTACAACCTCTAGCAAGAATCTTCCCAGACTGAAACCCCAGCTCCCAAGTAATGCCAGTCACAACACTGTGAATTCCTCAGGGAGGTGCCAGCCTCATCCTCTTATCTCTCCCTCGCTCCTCAGGAGATGAAAGAACATGTTTTCCTCCCTGAGTCTGGCCTTCATAATTCCATTCCATCACATGTTGGAAGGCTCACCATGGCTAATGCCAGCACCTCCATCAGATTGTCTTCTTCTTTCCTTCAAATGCCACTAGACTGCAAAATACCATCATAAGGATCTGTTGGATCAGGATCCGGATGCATTTCAAGGGCTACAGGAAATGGTGATGGGGAAGGGAATGGTTGATTAAGGATGCTTATTCTGCTGACATCTGGCCAATTGGAGGCATGGGCCAGATTTCTTAATTCAAGCTTATTTTTAAAAATTGTCAAGATTTGTAGGATTTAATGAATGAAATATAAAATCCAGGAATAACAAAAACATCATATAACCCAGAATTGGGGGTGGGGGGGGGGCGACCCTTTGTCATATATTGCCCTTGCTCCTAGCCAGCTTGAAGGAGAAATGACTAAGAAAAGATTTTACATGTTCCACTCCTGAGCAAGAAATGAATCATCTTTCAGTATTTAAGATAAAAGTGGAACTACAAGCCTAGAAACATGAGTTTACCTCAGTGCTAGAAAATTAATTATAACTAGTTTCAAGTGATTATGCTATCTTGATTGCTACACTTGGTCCTTATAATTAAGAAATTACAATATAGATGATACAGGTAATCATGTATTGGTATAGCATTAATTGCAACCAGTTTCTTCCCCGGGAGTTCTTTCAGGAGAGCACAGAGGAAGAGAAATGAAAAGGTGGTTTAGATTAGACAGATTTCTGCTTCTCTCTTACCCCCAAACTGAGTTTCCTCTATTTAAGTGAAATGGATCTCTATCAAAAGGCTGGTTCTGGCACAACTGAGACTCTCCCATAGTTCTACTCTTTCAGTTGTCTTGGTCAAAATGTACTTCCTCCATGGAAAACAGATAATTTTGCAGGATTTGTTTGATCCTAGGGACTTTTGCACATTTTAATGATTAAGTTGCAAGTGGTGATTAAGATGGATTCAGTCCTTCCTGTTGGGAGCTTTCCTGATAGCAGATAAAACCGCTCAGTTATTAAGAGATCACCAACACTGTATTGGAGGCCTGGATTTCTCCAGCTGCAGTCGGACATCAGTTGCATTGTGCAAGTGAGGAAATGTAAATAGCAAGTTAATTTACATGGACAACAATTAGAAGCCAAGGTTGTGGTATGAGAGTTCATGAATCCATGTTCACTGCAAAGCAGAGGGCTGAATAAGGCCAAGGTGATGGTTGTCCTTAGCATCAGAAGACTGGAAAGATACCCCTTAGTTACAGCATGTATGTGAACTAGGGCAACTCTCATGTTCTTATAGGTGCTAATAGTTTATGAATCTACACAGTATCTCAAAGCTTCTGTTGTAAGCAAGCAATGGATCTCTAAGCCCATGGCCTCAGGAATCATCTCTTTATGGCTGGGCCAGAATGGGGCTGGTGATCAACTTGCCTATCTAGATCTCTTGCTGTATTGGCTGCAGCACTGCTTGGAGCCTCACCCAGGCTGCTATTCCATTGGAAGCTGCACTGCATAGATGCCTCCAAGACTCACTCCTCTGCTTGTCTTCTGCTTCAGAGGATGAACCCACCAGGAAAGACATGATATCTGGGTAGATCACTCACCAATCATCTTGTCTGGTTTGAATTTCAGCTTGTCAGTCCTTATCCTGACTAAGACAGCTGTCAGTTCAGGACATCATATGGCTTAGGCAAAAAGGAAAGGTAAAGCTAGTTGTTATCTTCATGTTGACGAGAACCCAGCTCAGTCCCCAGGTAACCTCTGCAGGCAGTTTAATGAAAATGAGAAAAGGGCCTGAGTGTCCTTGTTGACTACAAGTTAAACATGAGTCATCAGACAAATGCTATCTTGGGGTGCGTAAACAAGAGCAGAGTCCAGATCATGGGAAGCAATTGTTCCACTTTATTCTGCCCTGGTGAGACCCTGTTTGAAATAAGTTTTTGGAGGAAGTTTAGAGGAGGTGTTGGGTGAGGTGTTGGGAAACAAATCCAAATGGACAATGAAAAGAACTGGGTACATGTAGCCTATAGAAGAGATAACTGAGTAGAGATATAATAGTGATCTTCAAATATCTGAAAGGTGTCACATAGAAGAGGAGGCAGACTTATTCTCTGTTGCCCCAGAGGCCAGAACCAGAACCACTTCAAAGTTCTACAAGGAACCTTGTAGGACCAGAACTTACAAGGATGTACTGTAAGTTTATGGTAGATGTCAGGAGGAACTTCCTGATTGTATGAGCTTTCAGTCAATGGAACAATGAAATGGTGAGTTCTACTTTGCTAGAGGTATGGATGGCTATCTCAGAGATGCTCTAATGAATCTGCACTGATCAGGGGCTTGGAGTAGGTACCTTTTCTCTAAGGTACATTTTAACTCTAGGATTCTATGAACATTGACCCTATATATAGCTTTCTATAGGACACAGCAATAATCTTCTACCACTGTCTTCTGGAAATGCCAGGCAAATAGAAGTAGAACCTTTATAAAACATGTCCCAACTCTCAGCTGTTTCAGAAAAATGCCATAGTTGATGCTACCCAAGAACAGCAGAGGAACTCAGCAGAACAAGACGAACTTAACTTTCCCTTTCTCTCCCTCTCTTGGCAAAGATAATCCTATAAGGCAACTGAACTAAGGTAGTTTCTTCACCAAAAGTGAGTCTTGAAATAGATCTAGAATATTAACATATTACAGAAATGAGCCTGAAACATGGAGCCATCATTCCATACTTCACAGAGATTTTACACATTGATGGATCTATGTATAGATAGAAAGAAATGAAACATACATTACTAATAGTAATTAATTAATAAAAATAGAGGGAGTGTACATTAAAAAAATGAAAAGCACATTATTAACAGTAATTAATTAATAGAAATAGAGGAAGTATATTTAATGCCCATTTCCTTATGGACATCTACCTCCATTGCATTTTGGCTTCATGATTGCAAAAGAGATGAATCAAACCACATAAATTTGTGAATGACCACACTGAAAATCAAAAGCAAAATTTCTAGCTGAATAAGCTAACCAGTTTTAAGAATGAAGCCTAAATGCAGAATGTAAGAAAAATAAAGAAGCCTGTGAGTTAATCTATAATGGTGCCTTCACCATGCAGTTTTCTTGGCACTTGAACTGATTTACCTTCTTCTGAGATGTGTCTTGACTTCCCAGACTAGCCTAATTCCCTGCTACTAACCAGGCCTGACCCTACTTAGTTTCCAGTCTAGCTGAAACAAGATTGGCTAGAATACTTCACCCACACATATCTCTGTATTCTGTAACTCTTGGTAAAGGCCACCTGTTGAACTTTTGAAAGTAAAGGCAAAATCCATTTTGTCAGCTCTTTTCAAAACTTTCCATTTAAGACAATCAAAGACTTTTTTGTTTTATTCAGGCTACTAATATAGTTGGTGATTTGTTCTTTGAGACACTTAAATGAGGGCAAAATGGAACTGTCTTCTAGATGTCTCATGCAAATGAATCACAGGCATTTTGAATGTGGCATTAGATACGTTTTACCAAGTTCAGGAGGGAATACAGAATATCCTGGTTTAGAAATGATATTTTGGATGTGATCATCTTTTTAAAGGATGTTTACTTGGGTTCAATGTGACCATTATTTTCATACTTCCTGTTTATTTTTTTTTTTAGTTTGCGCCTGATTTCTTCATCAGCTTAAAAAAACACTGTTCCTCTTCTCATTTGACCTCTTCTAATATAACTATGTGCCCAGTTTCCATAGTTGGACCTGTCTGCATCTACATCCAGGGTTTGGTACAAGCCTAACAGCAGACTTTTAAAAAGATACCTCTAGACATTTGGTGTTACTTTGACAAGCACAATATAATTTTGCAGAGGGGAATTTGCTTCACTGTGAAGGTAATAATTGTTACGGTTTTGCCTGAAATAAATTAAAGCCGCCTTAGCATTGGCAGTATGCAATAGGAACATTTTTTTTCAAGTGGCAATTAGTTGCTTATAAAGCTGATTGCATGGATTGTCTTTACGCTTTGTTTCCGATCCAGCCACCTCTGCTCCTATGCACTGTGTGGTTCGATACTCATTGCTGGGAATCCCACAACACCAGATAAGATGCATCATGAATATTTTTGACCTTAACATTGCATCTGGTTATTCATTATACATTAACAATTGTTTCAGAATCCATTTTCTGGGACTCACCTGTTCTCGGCAGAACACTGTGAAATGAAAGATGTGTAATAACGGAAGGGTGCACTGGACCAAGGGCAGAGGGTTTTTTCCCCTTCACCACTGGAATCAGTCCGTGCATATATTGGGATAAAGAGAACAGGACTGATTCTGAACTTTTCAGTACCTGCTCATCTGCAGTGTTTTGTACAAATATAACGACACCTTTGATATTCTGCAGAGTATATTTTTTTGTTAGATTCATCCCACCTTTCCTCAAGGAGTTCAAGTAGAACAGCCATGAAGGCCTTGGAAAAGATATTCAAATGCCATGATATGTCTGTAGCAGTGTTTCTCAACCTGGGCCACTTTAAGATAGGTGGACTTCAACTCCCAGAATTCCCCAGCCAGCATGCTGGCTGGGGAATTCTGGGAGTTGAAGTCCACCTATCTTAAAGTGGCCCAGGTTGAGAAACACTGGTTTATAGCTACAAAGATCAGAAGTAATATATCCCTAAAATATTGAGACGAAATTATGCCATTTCTGAGCAGATAAACCTGATTTCAGCAGAGAAGGCATTAAGAACTCCCTTTATTAGAAATGTCGGGAAGGGCATATGCCACTCCTTGGCCCTTGGTACGAGGACACAAAGGAAAGGGAGAAGCAAGTGCCCTGTAGAATCAGAATGGCATGGAAGAGTCTGGGTCACGTGCCACCAACGCAATGCTGACCAGAGAGATGCCCACCACTTCAGAGAGATATAATTCTTGAAACATGCCATTTCCACAGCTGCTAAATGTCATGGAGCTTATAGAAGGAGGATAGTTAAAAAAAAAAAAAAAAAGAGGGCTAGACCATGAAAAGACTCTAATAAATTTTGGAAGCAGCTGGGAAGTGGGAGAAAAGCTACTGTGTTATCACCGTTATTGCTCAGAATTAGTATTTCATTAGTATTTTAATGATAGCAATGATATATCTGATGGAGGAGGAGGAAGAGGAGGAGGAGGACAGGGCCCCCTTGTTGGATTATAAAATAATTCTTCCATATATTCTGTTGGAAACAAACTTAAGTATTCTTCTCCCACATCATGAACACTAAGTGCAGTAATGCTTATCTTCTGCTAAGCAAAAATGGGGGGCAGGCAGGGTGGAGGTATTTGAAGCGGGTATACAAATACTGCTACCTAATTATTTTTAAAAAGAGCTTCTGTGGACGTCTCCATTTAAAAAGCTGCATCAGGGAAATCTGTCAGGAACTGAGAGAAGAAGAAAACCAACAGAAGACAAAGATCTGAGGGGCAGTTACATGAATACATAGACACATTTGGGGGGATGTTGGCACAAATGCTCTGTGTGCTAGGAAACACTGCATATTAGGTTTTTTCCCTGTTCCAAAAATCCATTCCAAAAATGCCAGACTGTAACAAAGAATAAAATGGACCAGATTTTTATTCATTGGCTCACCCTTAACGGTGGCTCAGCAGAATACTTTTGACGATCAAAAGTCAGAGATCTGATTTAAAGTCATAAACAAGTCTGATTTGGCACCCTATGTCCAAAATGCACTGGGATTTTGCAGTAGGGATTTCTGCTGGCTTCTTGGAGCCACAGACTATAAAACAGATTAGCCGCAATGCCAGTGAGTCCGGGGTTGTTTCTCAGAAAGCTCTTCATAATTGGCTTACAGAACCTGGGGATAAATGTGTTGATCCAGGCTTGTGGCTGGTTCCTTTGCCAATCTCATTAGGAACATGGAGCCCTTTGCTTATCCACTTTAGGTACATAATCAGCTATATGATTTTTTGGAGGGGGGGGAGTAAAGACACATGCCTACTGAGTGGTCTGGAAATATAATCAAACTGAACCCAATTTTACCTAGTGATGCTGCCTAGAGTAAATGAAGACTCAGTTGGATGTTCTTGGATCCCAGCGTGCCTGCTCAATGACCTCTACATGGGGAGGGTTGCCATTCATTGTATAAAAGAAAATATAATACATCTATTTCCATCTCATAAATAAGATCCTATTCATGTAATCTGGTAAACTATTTCCATTATGTCTACAGGATTCAGATGAGGAGCAATATTACTATAGGAAGCAGATGGGGGAAGTGTTAGTTTGATTGCTCCCACAAAGATGCAGTTAAAAACCCCTCCTATCTGAGAAGTTTGATGGCCTAAGGATCTGCCCCAACATTCTTTCTCACTTTGAGAGCAGAAAATGTTAATTTGGAGGAACATTAATCTAATGGGTTCCCATCTGTGTCCAGAGGTACATACAGGTGAAACTCGAAAAATTAGAATATTGTGCAAATGTTCATTTATGTCAGTATGGCAACTCAAAAGGTGAAACCAATATATGAGATAGACGCATTACATGCAAAGCGAGATATGTCAAGCCTTACTTTGGTATAATTTTGATGATTATGGCGTACAGCTTATGAAAACCCCAAATTCACAATCTCAGAAAATCAGAATATTACATGACATCAATAACACAAGGATTGGAAATAGAACAATATCGGACCTCTGCAAAGTATAAGCATGCATATGTACTCAGTACTTGATTTGGGCCCCTTTTGCAGCAATGACTGCCGCAATGCGGCGTGGCATGGATGCTATCAGCCTGTGGCACTGCTGAAGTGTTATGGAAGACCAGGATGCTTCAATAGCGGCCTTCAGCTCCGCTGCATTGTTCGGTCTCATGTCCCTCATCTTTCTCTTGGCAATGCCCCATAGATTCTGTATGGGGTTCAGGTCAGGTGAGTTTGCTGGCCAATCAAGCACAGTAATCCCATGGTCATTGAACCAGGTTTTGGTACTTTTGGCAGTGTGGGCAGGTGCCAAGTCCTGCTGGAAAATGAAGTCAGCATCCCCATAAAGCTTGTCTGTGGAAGGAAGCATGAAGTGCTCCAAAATCTCCTGGTAGACAGCTGCGTTGACCCTGGACTTAATGAAGCACAGTGGACCAACACCAGCAGATGACATGGCTCCCCTAATCAACACAGACTGTGGAAACCTCACATTGGACTTCAAGCATCGTGCATTGTGTACCTCTCCATTTTCCTCCAGACTCTGGGTCCTTGGTTCCCAAATGAGATGCAAAAGTTGCTCTCATCAGAAAAGAGGACTTTGGACCACTGGGCAACAGACCAGTTCTTTTTTTCTGTAGCCCAGGTAAGACGCTTCTGATGTTGTTTGTTGTTCAGGAGCGGCTTGACAAGAGGAATACGACATTTGAAGCCCATGTCCAGGATCCGTCTGTGTGTGGTGGCTCTTGATGCACTAACTCCAGCCTCAGTCCACTCCTTGTGAAAGTCCCCAACACTTTTGAATGGCCTTTTCCTGACAATCCTCTCCAGGCTGCGGTCATCCCTGCTGCTTGTACACCTTTTTCTACCACACTTTTCCCTTCCACATAACCTTCTATTGATGTGCTTTGATACAGCACTTTGGGAACATCCAACTTCTTTTGCAATTACTTTTTGGGGCTTTCCCTCCTTATGGAGGGTGTCAATGATGGTTTTCTGCACAACTGTCAGGTCAGCAGTCTTTCCCATGCTTGTGATTCCTACTGAACCAGCCTGAGAGACCATTGAAAGGCTCAGGAACCCTTTGCAGGTGTTATGGATTCATTAGCTGATTAGAGTGGGACACTTTGAGCCTAGAATATTGAACCTTTTCACACTATTCTAATTTTCTGAGATTGTGAATTTGGGGTTTTCATAAGCTATACGCCATAATCATCACAATTATACCAAAGTAAGGCTTGACATATCTTGCTTTGCATGTAATCCGTCTATCTCATATATTGGTTTCACCTTTTGAGTTGCCATACTGACATAAATGAACATTTGCACGATATTCTAATTTTTTGAGTTTCACCTGTATAGTGATCCATGGAGGAGTGTATATGTATGGTTTAAGGCTTGATTTAGCTCTAAATTTACCACCGGTTGCTACCTTATTGATCTGATGAAGACACTGCAAGATTATTGACCAAGAAATTCATTACTGATTGATAAAACAATCAAGGCACTGCACGATCATTTCATTTCATGCAGAGGTTTTGTGCATCTGGGGAAGGCACCTACATGTTACACAGAGGTGGTTGGGATTTCTCTGCTTCTTAAGAAAACTCTGAGAAGACGCAGGCCCCAGAAGTTGGCAGATACACACGGTTGGAATGCTAATGTAAGTACAGCATGAAAAGTTCAGAAAACAACATGAGTGTTATTTATGGATAGCTATGGCAACAAGAAGCTGCTGGGGGGAGGATAAATTAACTATCAAAGTTTAGCCACAATACATGGTGAGAATGAGCAGGGCCATATAGGACCTTTTCCCTGAAAGAAAAAAGTAGGTCTATACCTTATAAGTGTTTACTTTTCATGATCCAAAGCTTGAACCAGGGCTGAGTTTTTGGTGCGTCAGACTCAACTTCCACTGCCTGATTCAATGCTAATAAAGGGACTGAGAAGAACTAAGCCAGCATTCTGACATAGCTTGTAGAACAAACCCTTAACTACATGCACAGAATGGTAACCTGATATTTGATTTGGGCTTAGCGCCTTGTGCAAACTCAACCGTTCTAATGACAAATCATGGCTTATGGTGGTGCAGTGGAAAGTGTTGGACTAGGAGGTTCAAGTTTACCCTCAGCCATGAAAGCTTCCTGGATGACTTTGGACTGGTCACTGTTTCTATGTCTAACCTACTTCACAGGACTGTTGTTGGGAACAATAGGACTCGCACTGAATTTAAATACAAGTATATAGCAAATAAAAATACCGCTATTAATACTACATATTGAGTTAACCCAACCAATTATTCATTTAACTAATCATGGCTTGCCATAACATGAGCACTCAATGTTTGTGGCTCAACTCACACATAACTCTGAATCATAATAAGTGAGTTTACACACCAGTCTAAGAAAAATAAACTATATTTTACTGGGGAAGGTTATGCTAAGGCATCACCCATGATTCACACAACGTGCTAAGCCAAACAAAATGAATTACGATTTAGCATCTTGTGTAAACCTAGTCATAGCAAAAGTCTAGTTGGAGCAATGGCCCGATTTTACAAGGCGGTTTTACAAGAAGAGTTTAGCAACGCAAGGCTTAGCTGTGGCATTTGACGGCTAGCTTCAGGTAAAGGTTTTGCCAAGTCAAAATGGCAAGCCAGCCAGAGAAAAACAGACAGGACTTTGTCCTGCCCCTTAATTCTCGGCAGCTGTATTCACTTGTCGAAAGGGCAGAACACCTGCATCTGCTCAGACATGACCTTCTACCCAACATGGCACTTTTTCAACGGCAGAAGATGAGTTGAAAGACCATCATTTAAAGATTCACCAATCGACCTTAGAGTCATTTGGATGCACAGATTTGAAAATGACCTCTGTTCAAAGGGGGGTGGGGGTGGTTCCAGAATAATTTTCAATGCATCCATGAGAGCCTCCTTTGATGAGTTTGACTTTTCTTTTCCAATTAAGAGCTCGCAGCTGCTCAACAGGCAGAGAGGCCTGTTTGAGAGCAGGCAGAAACAATGCAAGCTCTCATCCCATGAAGAAGGGCCTTTCGGGAGGGGGGAAGGGGGGGGGAAAGGAGAGGGGAATGTCACTGGAAAGACCCAGATGCTGATTGAACTGATTTCTCCAACTTCCACTTGTACAACTTGCAGGGCTCTTTGTGTGAAAGTGGTGGTACTTGTGCATTTTGAAGATGATGCGTAAGTGTAAGCACACTTGAATTCCTGGATGCCCCAATGCACCTTTGAGACTATCTTTACTTGGCTCTGTAGCATAAGCTCAACCATTGCTGCACAAGGAGTCCCCACTTTAAGAACGAGTTCCGTTCCCAAGGTCTGTCCTTAAGTCAAATTTGTATGTAAGTTGGAACAGTATTATTGTATCATACTGTATAAGTAATATTGTGTAGTGAACTTGAGCCATTGTGTAATTAACTCGAATCACTGTGTATTTGACTCAAATTTTGCTACAATAGGCTTCGTTCTTAATTATGGATCACCAGTAAACCGGAAGTTCTTAACCTGGGGACTGTATTGCTATACAGGTAGTCCTCGCTTAATGATCATAGTAGGGACCGGAAAATTGATTGTTAAGTGAGGTGGTTGTTAAGGGAATCGGATCCGATTTTACAACCTTTTTTTTTGTGGCAGTTGTTAAGTGAATCATGCAGTCGTTAAAGAAATCCAGCTTCCCCCATTGACTTTCCTTGTTGGAAGCCCCCCGGGAAGACCACAAATGGTGACCACATGACCACATGACTGCAACCATCGTAAGTGCGAGCTGGTGGCCAAGTGCCCGAATTTTGATCACGTGACCACGGGAACGCTGCAACACCATAAGTGCGAGGACTGGTTGTAAGTCACTTGAGCACTGTAGTAACTTCAAATGGTCACTAAATGGTTGTTAAGGATAATGTTCGGTTGCTGTTGCTGTCCTGCTAACAAAATGTATCATGCATATTGGAAAATAGTTTGAGGCCGCGGCCTAGCAATTGATTAGCCAATAGTAGGTATCCCTGCTCTCCTCCTAAAATAGGACTTCTCTAGCGAATCTGTGAGAGATTAATGGAAGCAGAGGTGGTCACACAAAAACACCACCCAGTGGGGAGCAGAATTAAGTTTACACACTTTGCCTCTGTGATGGATTAAGCAGGAAAAACTGGTTATTTTCCAGAAGCTGAAGAACTGGCGTATGACTATTTAAATCTTGGATAAAGTCAGCACATTCAAGGATAGATGTTGGAATTATGAGGGCAGACGAATGCCGGTGCACTGTTTAATGGTGGGCAAAGACATTCTCTTGCATTTTCCTTATTATCTGGCACTCAACTCAGTGACAGAGAATTTGCTTTAGAAATTATTACAGAGAAGAGAATTGGGAGAATTTTTCATGGGCTGAGGGAGGTGTTGTGCATTATTTTAGTGATGAGAGGGATATGCATAGGTGTTGTTTTACACTGGACAATTCGGTCTCCAACGATTTCCAGTCTCCCTGGCTTCTTAGGGAGAAGACCTCAAGGATGGACCTTTCCCTATGAGGCTTTTTCCGTAGCATTGCTACGGTCACCATTCAGGGAGAGTCCACCCCTTAAATAATTGTTGGAGAATTTCTCCTACCTCTAAAGACATTCAGAGAAATTGTCTACCCCATTTCTTTGCCCACAGTCTTGAGGGAAAATTTCACTGGGCAATTTGGGCCTGGCTGTAATTGAAACCAAAATTCTAACTAGGTGGATTCAAGAAGGCTCTTCTTAAATTCTTACAGCCCATTTCCCCCCACTGAATGTCATTTAATGAAATGTTCAGCTTCTTTTGTCAATCCCTGAATTATTTACCCAACCCAGCAATCCATGTTTGTTTTGAGGCAATTTTGCCTTTGCAAGGCTAAGTAGTAGCAGATTCCTTTTTCAGGCACGCCTCCGAACGTTCAGGCAAAGTTAGTTGCACATGTGAAATAATTTCTATAATCTCTCCTGATATTCTAAGAATTGGGAATTGTTCAAGAACTGGTGTCAACTTCAAATTTTGATTTGAGTCCTTAAGACAAACTGTCTCTTAATATAGCAGCACCCACACACACACACATATAATCAAGGCTTCTTTAGAAACAGAAAGCTTAGACTACGTAGGAAAGTACTGGTGTGAAACTAGACTTGCAGAACAAATGAGGTCAGTGGGGAGGAGAAGGAATATCACTGTAGCTAATGTTTTGCCAACACTTAAGTGGCAACTTTTATTTTTAAAATGGCGTATTTTGTCTTCAACCACGAAATCTGCCCAACAAAGTTCAGTTACAATGCTTGGACTGGATCCTAATATTCATTACAGTTATGAGAAAGGTGTTGGCCATCTCGACATGCTGAACGGTTGAACCGAGTTTTCCCAGTAACACAAGGTGTGTGTATGTTCACAGGACACAGGCACACGCACAGCTTGCAGAACTGGCTGCAAATTTTGTTGAGACTTGTTAAGTCTTATTGCCGGATGGCTAGAAACTGCTCTGTTAAATTCTCATTTAGCCCTGCAGCAATCTCCTCTTTGGGATAAAGTGGGGGATTCAATGGCACCAGACCTAGCCACCTAAGGGGTGCTTGGAGCATTAAGCATGAAAAGAAAATCCATGTTGCAAAAAGGGCTCTGGGTAGCATTTACCAAACTGGGACCCTTCAAGATGAGTTGGATTGCATCTACTGTCATCTCCAACCTGGGTGGTCTTTGAGGGCTGGGGAATTTCTCTGGAGCTGTGGGCAAAGGCAGCCATAGGGGGAGACAAGTTTTCTGGCAACCAAATTCAGCATGGGGTCACTTATCATAAGTGGGGACAGCTTGCTTACCCTTTGCTGCACGTGAAGGCCCAAAGGTTGGATGACAGACAGCCTTCAGCTTTGCCAGGTTACTGAGGGGGTCAGTAGGTAGCTAAAAGCTAAAGTCTCCTTTGAGATTCCTAATGCTTTCAAGGATAGGCCCATTTATCTTTTCTTGCAATAAAAAGGAAGTGGGCTTGTCATTGCCTTCTTAAACTTTGTTTGTTTTTGGCTTCCCAGTGTAGCCTCCAGCCCTGCAATTTCCTGGTGGCTTCCCATCAAATGCAATCTTGCTTAGTTTTTTTAGGTCAGCCAAAGCCAATTAGGCATTGACTGAAATTCAGAGGCTAGGATCTTAGGTGAGTCTTCATCCTTAAAATGTCTCTTAAGTCTAAGGAACTGGAGACTGAACTGCTTACAGTGAGCTATACTGGTTGGACTTTTCTTCTCTGTATGTCAGAACCTGCCTCTAAAATATCACACTCATCACAGAAATATAGTTGTTCTGGCTCAGTGTAATCAAAAAATCAGTACCGATTTTTTATGGGAAAATATTCTCATGGCAGCATAAATGAACATCTAGGTTCATTTTTTCAACCTTTCTCAATTGAGGTTCCACAAGAGGGTGGGCTCTGGGAGAGATCACTATTAAAAAAAAGAATAATAAACATTGATTTTTAAACTTTTCGTACCATGCAATGCTAACACTTGCAGTAGTGGGAATTTTTTAAGTACCACAACTCAGCTTTCAACTGCTGTTTGCTGTAGTTATAAACATTGTAAAATGCAAATCATATTGTGAAGTTTTGGCATGTTTTGTAATTTTTCCGCAGGGGTTCCCTGAGCCCTGAAAATAATTTCAAGGGTTCCCCCAGAGTAAAAAGGTTCAGAAAGGCTAGTTTAAATAATCCTATCTTTATTTGCAGTTAAAACCTATCCTTACCATGGCATGTGCAAAGTTGGAGAACCTGCCTATTTTTATTATTATTTGTTCTCAACTTCAGGAGGATCTTGGAGAATAGTCAGTTTTAAATTTTACCAGTTTGTATGTGTAAAGAGTAAGGAAGATGACCTGAATGGAACTACACAAGAAATGTTCCCTAGGCAAAAGGAGCTAAAGGATCTTTTAAGCCCAGAGCAGTGTTTCTCAACCTTGGCAGCTTGAAGATGTGTGGACTTCAATTCCCAGAATTCTGTGTTATGGGAACACATCTTCAGGCTGCCAAGGTTGAGAAATGCTGGTCCAGAGTAACAAGCTAACATTCAGAAACAGCTCAGGCAGACACCTCCCTAATTCACTGGAGTATAAGAAGGGAGGAGGTACATCACAGATTTGCAAGATTCTGTTATTATAACCAATCTCAACAGAAGGAGTTTTAGCTTTCCTGTGTTGATTTACTAGTCTGGTCTACGTAGTGGGGCTGACGGTATACTAGCTTTTGGGGTTTCTGGTCCAATGCAGAAAAAACACAATTTCCTTTATACTATAAAAGACCTTCAACTCAAAAAATAGAAGGTACTGCAGCTACACAAATTGTATTGGTTTATATAACAGTAATTGGGGCTTACTGAAAGCTACAAAGTAAAATATCAAGGTTTGGCTGGATATGGAAGTTAATCAAGATGTACTCTCTGTTAGGTTCCTGGAGACTTGTGAAACCTTAATGATATGCTTTTTAAAAAGTTGATCAGTGCTTCTGGCACTGGGATGGGACGATTCCTGCTTCCTTCATGATATTGACCTTTCTTCATGACATCGTTACCAGGGAATCTGGTAACACCACATTTTCTGCTGTGGATCAATCAAAGCTTTACTGATATGAGGGCAGAGAGACTTATGTCTGCAAATATATGGGGGACCCTAATTTATGAAATTCTGAGAGGTTGGTCTTGCTTGTAATAAAACAATCTTAGACAAGATCTGCTTGCTACTGTTTTGCTTCCTCTCTTGAAAATAACACCGGCACAGAATGGAGATGTGCATTGTTATCTATATCAAGTACCTAAGAGTTGGACTGTCATCTAATTCTGACAAATTAGGTTTGGTGTAAAGGGAGGGAGACAGTGATGCCTCTTTAGGAAAAGAGTTCACAGCCTGTGCTGCTTCAGGAAAAGCCCTGTTATTATGAGTAATCCAAGGTAATTGGAATACAAAGCAAGTCTTCAGGTGGAATGTAGCAGAAGAGTTGGGTCACATAGGAAGAGTCGGTCCTTCAAATACATCCTTTAGAAATGGCTGCACAATCCTTTTGGTGCCAGTTGTTACATCTGTGGTTTGTACTGTGTGCCAAAGGGCACTCCCTTGAATGGGTTGAAGCAGGACAAAAGTATGATTGCTCCCCTTATGGCACATTGGGAATAACAATTCCCTATAGCAGACCCTGGAAGCTGCACCCAAGGTTTGGGGGCAGTGTGTAGCTCTGATCCAAAGGCTGAGCACACTGTACTTAGACTTTATGGGGAAGAGTCCATTGTTGATCTTAGGTAGGGCAGCGCTTTGAGACTGGTGCGCAACTTGGGGGTTCTTCTGGACTTGCAACTACTGCTCAAGGAACAGGTGGCAGCTGTGCCCATGAGCACAGGCTCATCTAGTGTGCCAGTTGTGCCCTTTCCTTGGTCAGGAAGCCCTTCAGATGGTCACTTATGCCCTGGTCACCTCATGACTGGACTACTGCAATGCACTCTACAAGGGCTGCCCTTGAAGACCATTCAGAAGCTACAGCTGGTTCAAAAGGCCTGGATATCAGAGGGACCACTTGTCTCCAATTGTCTCTGCCCACCCGGTATGTTCTAGTAGAGCAGATGCGCTCCAGGTCCCCTCTATTAAAAGACATTTTGTGGGACTGAGGAAGTGTGTCGTCTCTCACGCAGCCCCCACCCTCTGGAACAGCATCCCCCCAGAGATATGGACTGCACCTTCTCTCCAGGGGTTCTGGAAAGTTTTTAAAACCTGAGTTTGGTCCCAGGCCTGGGATTAATGCATTTTGCAGGGCCCTGTTATGGTTTCTTGTTACCCTTATGACCGTTTTAGTCTGGGCTGCCTGTGTGGTTTCATGTTTTTAATTGTTTTTACTGTTTTGGGGATTGTATGCCACCCAGAGTCCATCAGAGTTGGGCAGCTGTAACAAATTTAAATAGTAAGTAAATAAAAATAAGAGTCACGAATCTGAGTGGCACCCTGAAACAATGGGAACCCCGTGCAAATGAGGGAAAAGTAGATGTGATTAGCCACGCAGTCATTCTGGCTGCAAACTGTTTCCAAGTTGCTTTTCAGATCACACAAAGTGATTACAGTAATCCAATCAAGAATGCAGTGGTCTTATTATCTGCTTAGTATCTGAGGACAGATCAAGTCCTTGCAACTTTCCGATCCACATACGGACATTGAAATACTGGTGACTTCTCCGCTATTCAGGAAGTGTGCCTAGTTTTGCCTTCAAGAGGGTTTTTTCTATCCCTCACGGCTGACTTTTGTCATGTGAAGAAACGTCCTACCCCAGGACGACTCAGGAGCCTAGCCAGCTAACTCTTTTCAAGCAGCTCTCCTAACTCTTGCGTCAGCAGCCAAGAGGTACCATTAGCAGCTGGCCTGGCCTTGCTCCTCTGGCACATTAACTGGATGGGGGGAAGCGTTTGTCGGAATCTCCTATTAAGACCATGGACTTGACAAACTAATAGCTGAAGCATAGGAACGGTGGGATTTTAGATGCTGATGCCAATCCCCTGGCAGAGTTTTAAAGTGGATTTATTTAACATGAAATAATAACGCACGCAGATTGCTGTGATCTAGCGTAGCAAAAGCTCAGGGGGGGAAAAAATAACAGGATGATCCTACTGCAAGGCAACAGGAAGGTAAAATAAAACGAAGCAACCTGCAAGCATTCAGTTTTCAAAGGATGAAAATACAGCAAAAGTTGATTATGCCCACCCTTTCTCTAGGGAGCTCAGAGCCATCTTGAAGGAAGCCCTTCTCAGGCTGCTGTGTCCCAGGTATGGGGTGCAACACACCAGGCTCTGGGAGGCATGGAAGTCCAACACATCTGGAGGTCATGGGAATGCTGATCTGGCGCCTGTGTAACCCAAGTGGGCGAAGTTGGAGTGAGAGGCGGCCCCAAGGTGACCCGAGGTTACTTTCTGACCGAGCCTGGATTCGAATCCAGGTCAGGCCAGCTCCCCACCTGTTGGGGAGACCCAGCAGCCTCCTTTCCTCCCTCCCGCGAGGCTGGAACGCTTCTGCCCGTTCTCCGGGAAACGCCTCTACCCAGGCGGAGCCCGTCGGTCCTCGGGGAAGCGCCCGGGCCTCGTCCCCAACTCCGGGCGGGTGCGCGGGCCGACTGACCGGCCGGGCGAGCGCCCCGGCGGCAGAGCAGAGCGGCTCGCCTTTCCGCCCCTCGCCTCCCTCCCCCGCCCCTCCCCCTGGCTGGCCCGGTCCCTCCCCTTCCCGCGTCCCGCCGACCTCTCGCCGGGCAAGTCCTGGGCGCTGCTCCGGGCGCTCTCTTTCACCCACTTTTTCCCCCTCCCGGGGCGTGCCCGCGCTGGTGTGTGCCTGTGCGCTCAATCACATGGTGTTTTAAGAAATGCTCCAAAGATGGCGGTAGCGGCGGCCGGAGGCGGCGGCCGGCTGCAGCGGAGTGGCGCGCTGGAAGTTTTGGTGCGCGACCGGTGGCACCGGGTGCTGGTGACCCTCGGCGGCGAGGCGCTCGTGCTGAGCTGCGAGGAGGGAGGAGGCGCCGCGGCGGCGGCGGCTTACAACGGCATCGGGGCAGCCGCGGCGGGCGGTCTCCCCAGCAATGGAACTTTCTGCGGCAGAGGGGCGGCTGCCGGCGGAGGGGCGTCGAGGGCGGCCGCCGCCGCGAGCCCCCTCTCCGCCGCGGGCTCGCCCGAGTCGCCGTCGGGCAGCAGTTACGGCGGCGGCGGCAGCCCCAAGGCAGCCCCGGCGAGCGGGGTGCGCACGGCGCTCACCGACTTGCCCGAGCAAGTTCCCGAAGCCATTTCCAACCAGAAGAGGTGCGTCAAGGTGCTGAAGCAGGAGATGGGCGGCTTGGGCATCAGCATCAAGGGAGGCAAGGAGAACAAGATGCCCATCCTCATCAGCAAGATCTTCAAGGGGCTGGCGGCCGACCAGACCCAGGCGCTCTACGTCGGCGATGCCATCCTGGCCGTCAACGGGGCGGACTTGCGCGACGCCACCCACGACGAAGCCGTGCAGGCGCTCAAGAGGGCGGGCAAGGAGGTCGTGCTGGAAGGTAAGCGGGGCCGGCGGGCCCCACGCCCCAGCGCCGCCGGCTGCGCCTTTCCGCGCAGCGCGAGCCGGGGGCGCTCCGCACATGCCCGGCCGCGCGCTCCTCCTCAGGTCTGCAGCGGGTGGTACGTGAGGATGCGCTTGCCTCTTACCCGGGGGCGGCCGAGAGGTGTGGGGACGCGCGTGTGTTACGCCTGGATGCCATTCGCGAGGAGGAACGGCATTCCAAGGCTATGACGCCACGTGTTGCTGGACGCTTGTTTGTCCTGCGCTTCCAAACACGTGCGCTGTGCGGGGTTCCTCGGGGGAACCGACGCTTGCTCCCGGACGCGGGGCGACTCTTCAGAAGGGCCATCTTCCTCCTATGTCGGTTGAGTCCCAGAGAGGCTGCTCGCCCTCACCAAGTTGAGAGGGCGCGTCTAGGAAACTCTGCATGGAATTGACGTGTGAGGCGGAGTCCTCTTCAAGAAATGCTGGGCAATGAGCTTTCCTCCCAAAACCACATTGCCTGCATCCACATAACCCCAACAGCTGCATTTGCTCAACCCATGGAGCTTAGTTAGTTTGGACCTTAACGTTTCTAAGTTAGGTTAGGGTTTCTTGGGAATCGGTGCAGTGGGAGAATCCGCTGACCCGTTGAAGCATGTTGCGTGATTACAGTAGCATTTCGGTATCAGGAGGAGGGAATGAGAGGCAGCTTTCAAGCTGTACTCTGAGTAACCACCAAAAAACCAGCTGTGGTGAAAAAGTGAAAGGCCTTCCTCCTTTCCCTCCAAACCTCTACTAGCAGTTGCTCATTCCAGAGTTGCTTTGAGTTCATTTTGTACAAGTGTTGGGGACAGAGTTGCTTCTGTGGTCACTTCATCTGGCTAGCATGAAGGACAGGCAGTGGTAACATTTTGCAGCAGGAGAGCGAGAGGGGCTGTGGGTGAATCGTGGGCTAGCAAATCCCCTCGTAGCCTAGCATCTGGTCCAAACTCTGGCGAGTTTATCATTTAGAAAATTTAGTGAAATATGGTTCCGTTGCTGATGGATAAGGCTCCGACCCGAGTCTGTGTGTGTCAGGATATGAATCTTTGGAGACTGTCACAGCCGAAAAAGGGAAACAGCTGGGCAAATAGATTTCTGGTGTTCCTTTGGCAGGCTTATGGGCCTCTAGCAGCCTTTTGCATGCAGATCTAGAAAAACAGGATCAGGGGCTTTCTGATGTTAAAAAAGATAGTTTTCTTTTTTTAAAAAAAAAAAAAATCATGTTGAAGATAGGAAATAGTTGGTTGTGTGTGCTTTTGAGAAATTCCTCCCCTTTCCATTTTTTAGGACACATGAGAGCTTGTGGGCTGTACAGGGTTAAGAAAAACAGCAGGAGTCATACCATTTCTTCAGCTTGCCATCTTATCTCCCCCCCAACAGCTGATTAGATGAGGGCTCAGCACAAAAGATGTGCTGAGAAATCTACAGGATAGACTTTTTTCGTTTAATTCTCTCCCCTTCTGACAGGGGGGAATTAAGCTGCATTAAAGGCTAGGTGTTTTCCTATGTTTGTGCTGTGGCTGAAAGGGTGGAAGTCAATATGTAAACTTGTGTTGGTTTGTTGGATGGTGAGATCCTAGTCATTTGTATTTCTAAGCAAGTTAGGCTTTTTGCACTGTTAACTGTTGTGTAGAAGAGAGACTTCCAACAGATGTACTTTGCAGAACCAGGGCTAAACTAAACGAGTGCATTGCATGAAATACTGTTGCAAGTATTATCAAACTTAGGGTAGGAATGGGCAGACATTTGGTCCACAAGGGCTGGACTTAGCCCTTGGGAAGGGGGACTGAAAAAAGACTCAGGGTGGGCTAATGGTTAAAGTGTTGGACTGGCAGAGGGAAGATCTGGTTCAAATCTACCCTCATCCATGGGATCCCATTGGGTGACCTTTTGGTCTCTCTCAGCACAATCTATTTCACAGGATTGTTGTGGTGAAACATAGAAGGGAATGTGTTACCTTGTGCTCTGGAACATTTAAACTGGAGAAGTCTATGCACTAAACAAAGGTTAGTGCTAGGACACTCTGTCTGAGGCCTGGTGCTGAGGAAATTGTGGCTTTGTCTATCTCCCACAGCTTGGTGCCTTCTGGGTGCGCTGTCTTGTAAATTCCATAATTCCCAGCCAGAATGCATTGCACAAGGTTGTTGCAAAAGAATAGCCTGGTCTATCACAAGAGAGGGGTCGGTACTGAAATTTTTGGTAGAAATAATCACAAGGATGGTTTTTTTCCCCAGATTTGAGGACTGTGAATTATATTATTAAAAGATTTTGAATTTTTTTGTGGGGGGGAAGCAATACTTGAAAATTTTCTGCTGTTCTCTCACTGTCTGTCCAGGCAAACTGCAAATACAGGCATTTAGAAAATTGAAAATTGTAGAACTAAACATGCATGCTGTTTGTAGAGGGCAAAAATGCCCTTAGTGATCACTTGTTTGCACACACAGGTTCATTGTACCCCTGAGTTCTTGACCTCCAAGTTGTTGGCATATGTGAAGAAGGCTAACAAACACCACAATTCTTAATCGCTTCTTTTTGTAAAGGATTTGCTCAAATACACGCCGCTGCTTATCTTTTATACTTAAAATACTGGAACAAAAAATGCATAACAATGTTCCAAAAGTTACAAGGGCACAAAACAAGGTTTCTTTGTGTGGCTGTTGTTACTATATAAGCTTGTGTATTGCTTCTCTTACTGAAGCAGTATAGAATGTAGAATCAAATGTCAACAGTATAAAAATATCAAACATATAATTTATAAAAGTTACAAAGAAGTGTTGACAGGGAGTCAATCCATTATCGGTCCAAATTATATAACACGTACCAAGTTCCTTATGCTGGCTATTGACTAAAATAAAGTTTGACTGGTTACAATGTTCCTGCAGGGAGTATCTTCCTGAATCAACTGAGTTTGAAAAAGGAGTTTGCAAACTTTTGAATTTTGCTGATTTCTTCAGAGACTGGTGATTGGAAGGAGAAAAATGGTGACTACTGTCTGCAGAATTAATCCCTTGTCAACATTTAAGTAATCTTGGGAATGGCGTTTGTACCACGTTGGGGTGCCACTCGATCAGAGAAATAAATTGCTGTCTCTACTGCCAGTTCTACTGAAAGGGACATTTGATATGCAGAAATTTGCAGATGAATATTTCAAGTCAAAGATTGAACATGCTTGTCTGTGCAGATCAGGCAGGAGACCGAGCACACAAACAGTAGAAGCTGACAACCCTGATGCCATATAACTTAAAAAATGCTGAGGGGCCAACCCACATACCGTGATGCATTTATTTGACAAAACTGCTCATACGAAAAGCTCATGTGAGTTGGAAGGTTGCACCTCAATGTGATTATTTCACTTGCAAAATCATTAAGATGATTTACATAAATAGGGATAAACAGTATTAGAGTGTAAAACTGGGGAGTTCCACGTTCAGTTCCACCACCCTAACTCCTTCGGTTTACTGTCTTCAGTAGTAATTGGGGCAGATGATTGGGAAGCTCAACACAAATGTGTTTGCTGCTCTAATACACATATAACTAGAACAAAGTTTGCCGTGAAAAGGGAGTGTTCCATTTGCAGATAAAGTTGGGTCCTCTCCCTGTCTTATCCTTTCATTTACAAGAGTCCTGGATTAGTAACTTGGATTGGCACAAAATCACAAATCAAACATTCAAGGTCAGTTTTAATGGAAGCGTGCAATATGTCTTGAGGTTGTTGTTTTGTTCTGCTTGAATTCTGATTTCTCTGCTTCTGGAGCCCAAAGTAATGAGCAATTATGAAATGTAACTGAAGTTTTAGCTTTGTTTCCAGATTTAGGCCTTCCACAAACCAGCACCTTTTACTGTGTTGGACAGTGAAAGCTGTTGTACTCATAGTCCAGTCAATCTTGACTATATTTGAAACTAGATTAGAGGAAGCAAGTACACATCCATGAGAATATGGGGAAGTTCACTTTCATGCCAATAAAGTCAGAGGGATTTAAACCACTTTCTCCGGAGAAGTCAGATCATTACACCATCTGTACAAAGTCAGGCAGATCATTACACCATCTGTACAAAGCCACATTATATCATTCCAAGCAGCTCTTTGTCACTTTTACAATCTTTATCTGTTGGATTTTTGCATGTCACACATTTTTGAGGGCTTGCCACATGAACCAGAGTGAAGGAGTAATTAAAATCAGTTGTTAAGGACAACTGGCTCCAGTGTGAAGGCATTTATAAAGTCAAGAATAGAAACTCTGCTTTTACTTATCAGTTCTGGGATTAACTAGGATCCAGCAATAACTATTTTAGCTGAGATATCAGCAGCCAAGGGCCATGAACTTTTCATGCTGTGACAGGGGAAAGTAATAAACCAACCTTGTAATAATAATTGGCCATCTGGATGTTGCTTACAGCACCTTTGCCAGTATAATGCCTCCAGTATATTGGAGCACAATCCCAGGGTTGCCCACCAGCATGGGCATTTTTTCACAGAGCATTCTGAGATTTGTAATCAACTTGATTGATGGAATGATGTCAAGAATGGATTGCTTTTGGTATATTTCCTCTGATGACCTGCTATACACTTTGGGTGATCACAAGGAGTTTTGGTGACCAGCTTCTGGCTGGTCTTTAGAAGAGCAAATGGGTGTAGCCTTGGAGAGAATGAAAGAAGTTGGCCTTTGTGGTTAGTTGATGATTGATTCAAGCAAATGCTGTTTTCTTGAAAGTACTTTTCTCACAGCTGCTAGCCAGTCTAGGCATGTCATAGCTTTGAGCATTTGAAGGGGCAGCGCAGTTTCTTTTGCGAGCCAAGATTAGCTTGAGAGAAGAGACCTTCTCCTCTTCCTCCTGCCCTGCTGGAAATTAACATAATGGTTTAGCACTTGATACCACCAAAGTAAAAAGGGGGAGGAGGGTTAGAATCAGGAGCTGTGCTGCTTAAACATGGGTGTGTTGGGATGGTACGATTGAAGGAGAAAGTTTTGGGCAGCTTGTCTGGGGTGTTACCACCATAACCTCAAATGGCCCATAGTCAAGAAGTCAAGTAACTTTGGAAAACTTGTTGTAAAGCTTCCAGATTCGATGTTGCCATCCTCATTTATGTAATATTTTGCCAGCTCCCATGCTCTTCCTTCTGTCCTATTTTTCTGTTCAACGTATTTTTTCTATATCAATGGGCAAGAGTTGTTTTGGTTGTGGCATTATAGAAAAATGTGTAATAAATTAATAAAATAGATCCTGTGGTTTTCTCCTCTGCTCAGTGTTTACTTGAACTGCTTTGCATATATTCTGGATAGGAAGGTAGGTTATAAGTCAAAAAGGCAAAATAACAGTAAGAACCACAGCAGTTTGCAAGGAAAGAACTGTACAAGGCTAAGAACGAATAAAGCAACAGATTATGATAAACGATCAGGTCCCTCTAAAATCAGTTAGCATTAGTCATCACTGAAAGCTAGTGGATTTTTAAACTTCTAAGGCCATTAAATTGTTTTATGTAAAAGGATCTGTGCAATATGGGACATCTTGGCTCACAGCCATCATTCTGAAGGTAGCACTAGCCATCCAATCTCACTTTTTTTAAAAAAAAAAAATGAGAAACTCATGAAGACATTTAGGATTTTGAGAGTATTTTGTGGGTGCTCTCCCAAAGTGGGTTTTGGGGGTTGCAGATTCACCAAATAGCTTTTATGTGGGGTTATGGTGGTCATTTCTGAAATACCCATCCATCATAAGAAAGTGGGAAAAGTAGGTTAGCAAGTATTTAAAGAAGACTCCTGGCTGATTAACACTTTCGTGCTGCTTTAAAGATTTTGTGTTCTTAAAGTCATCTTAAAGCCTTAAGTAGAAACTTGGAAGTGTAGGATATAAATATATTAAGAAGACAGCTGGGTAGGAAGAAATCAAATCATTGGTTCTTCCCATGCAGTTCTTTCATACATGTATCCCATTGTAATGTTACATATACATCAGGTTCTCTAGAGTCATTTTTACCTAATTTGTTCTGGGCTCAGAATCTTGATGGAGAAATGGTTGGAAGTGTCCCGTTTTCTTATTCCCAAAGAGAAAAATCAGAACTTTTCCAATGAATGCATTTTATTAAAAGGCAACACGCTTTTGCAAGCTGCAGCTCTCTTCAAAAGGTGCTATCAGACTCCTGATTTTGAATGATCACAGACAAACGGAGTTCTCTTCCTACAGTAATTGCAGAGGAATAACCTATGTTTTGTTTCTCTGCAGCTGCCACTGCAGAATTGTCATCCTTAACTCCAGTGCATCTAGAAACAACCCGTACTGTCATCTGTAAGCTATGCAATTTAATATTCAGACTCAGAGCGAATTAAAATATCCCAGCATTGCAAATTATCCTTCCTTCCTTCCCTGCCCCTTATAAATAGCTTTTCCCCTTTCACAGGCCTGCATTAATCATTTTCTTATAACAGCTGAAGAGGGCAGTTGGGTAAATGAGGGGAGAAAAGGCCATGCTTTAGCTTACGATGTTTGTAAAAGCTTTTTGTCTCCCCACATCATGAATCCCAGATCACAGTTCTAGTGTCTGGTATGCCCCCAAATTGGTCATGCATTCTCTCCCAATTGCAACCAAGGGACATGGGGCTGAGCGGGAAGTGGACCCTTTCTCCAAGATATGCCAGGGCTCTTCTGAATTTTTAGCTTTCCTTTAAAAAAAGAAAAAACTGAGATAGAACGAAAAAACAGGCAGCCTTTTGCTCAACTTCTAGGAGAAGCCTGCTTTTATTTTTCAATTTGGGGCCAGTAAGAGTTAACTTAGAAGTGCTAACTTAGAAGTGCTAGCTATAAATGCTTTCTTTTTTTTTTTTAAATGCTGTATAAGTAGTCCCCAGTTTAAGACCGAGTTCCATTCCCAAGGTCTGTCCTTAAGTCGAATTTGTATGTAAGCCGGAACTGTATTATTGTATCATATTGTGTAAAGTAATATTGTGTAGTGAACTCAAACCATTGTGTATTTAACTCGAATTTTGCTATAATAGGCTCCGTTCTTAACTATGGATCATCTGTAACCTGGGCATTCTTAACCTGGGGACTACCTATAATGATAAATCATGTTTCAGGTATCTGGTTACCAATCATTGATTGCTAATTGTCTTGCATTCATTCATTTGATCCTTTGGGGATCCTACATACCCTAAGTTTTGACTTTAGATGTAACATACTGTCTGCAGGACACCATCTTTGGCACCATCTATATATATTTTTAAGATTCTTTTCATTACAACTGAATAAATAAATGGGCAGTGGGCATGCTTGAAAGCAAAATTCCCAGTTCTAACATATTTATTTACAAAATGCCTCTGGGCCACACAAATGATTTTTATTATTCTTTTGAAGATAAATATGGCTGGTGGCTGCAGTCTACTGCTTTCATTGGAAGGGTGTCCTCCTGCCTCTGAAAAAGTATAAAGGTAAGTCTGAGGCAGTAAATTAGAAGGTGGTAGGGAACCCCTAACCAGCTTTGCTTTCTGGTAAATGGAGTTTTTTGACCGGCCATTTTGTGAACAGACAAGCTTTTCCCCTGTGGAGTAGCCATCTTGTGACTGTCATGGTGTGGTTTCAAAAATTCTTAACCCAGTTTGGGGGGAAACCTTATCGTATGAATGTCTTTCACTCCCCTTCGATAGCCAAAAAAATCTGTACAGGGTGTAAATTTTGAATGGACAGGTTGGAAGCAAGGAGAGTCTTTCCTCTTATGAAATGAGTTTTGCAAAATAGGAAATTCCTTCCCAGCATTTTTTTAGATTTGCTGGGGACCAGGGAGAGGGATTCTCTGCTAATGCTGTTTTGAAATGCTCTTCTGTTACTGAAGGAAAAGCAGTGACATGTTTCCTCCTCTGTGTTTTTCTTAAAGTACGGACAAAGAGAGAGACGGGTCAAACCCCACGCTGGGAGCGATCTTCCTCCCATTTCAGTAGGTAGCAATTTTGGTATTGGCACCTTATATCATTCTTTTCCCTAAAAGTGGCCTCCTGCAGTGGTACATATTAAAAATGCTCCACAGAGTTAGAAGTTAGGGGATGAATCGTGCAGGAAGGTTTCCCTGATTAGAAGAAAAAATAATTGACAGGACAAAGAGAGACCACCAACCACTGTGCCAGCGTATTACTTGTTTTCATGATACCTTTTCCTTGTTCAGTGAAAAAGGCAATGACTGTGTGCTGTGCCTGCAGTGCGGTGAGATTAGCTGTATAAGATCTGATGCAAACTGCTGTTAGACCTCTGACCTTGCTGAAAGATCTGAGAACAGCCCGTCAGTCTCTGGGAGCATTTGTGATATTTTGAGAACTTCTTAGCCCTGGGGGCCGAAGCAACCGAGACTGTTGTGTGACTTTGAAAATCAGCAGAGTTAAGCCTAGTTCACACAACATACTAAGCCTGGGGTCTGTGAGCAGCCATGTGCCCACAGACATCTCTGTTACTCTCCAGGGTTCACGTCCCTCATGGCTTGCTCGTTTGGGGTTGATCATACCTTCATGGTGGCTGTTTTGTGAGTGGAGAAAGCTCCAGGGCCACCATAGCGCCAACAGCATGCTTTTCGAATATCAGCTGTACCAACTTTTCACAAAGGTTGGAGTCCTTGCACTAAACTATAAAGTGGTTTCTTTGGCTTCGTGTTGGCTTTGCCTGATGGTTCTCAAACTTTGTGATGCCATGATCTCCTGAAATGAATGTTTGCCATCCTTCCAGGAATAAAACAAATGGTTTCATTGGAAGTAGTAATACTCAGAAGGCTGAACTCAAACTTGCATGTCTAAGGCAACATTTAAACAATTTTGGGGACCCCTCTCTAAGTTACTTCTCAACTCACAGTTTTAAGAAACTCTGTATTAGTGTGTCGTGTAGAGCCAGCCATTCTGATTATAATTCAGTGTATGGACCCAACAGAATATAGTTTATTCAATTCATCATGATTAATTGTGCAATGCAAACTGGTCCTTATGATGTGGGCTGGATCCCACCTCCAGTTACAGAGCTTAGCAAGGATATACCACAATTAACTTTCAACTACAGCGGTACCTCGGGTTACGAACGCCCCTCCTTACGAATTTTTCGCGATACGATCAGCTCCAGCCCCAAAAATTTACCTCGCCGTGCGACCTCCGCCCCACGCTACGAACCGGATCCGCGGCCATTCGCCCTGCTGCCACGTGGTCGCGGCTTCCTGTGGGTGAGATCGCGGTAGCAAGGAGACGTTCGGTGAGGCTTGTGGTATGTTTTGTGGCATTTGGAAGGTTTTTGGTGTGCTTGTCAGCATGGCTCCAAAGAAAATGCAGAGCCGTATGTATTTACATTGAATCTTATGGGGAGATTTGCCTTGCGGCGCGACCAAATTCGGAGGGCGGATTAGCCGTATTTACATTGAACCTTATGGGAAAATTTGCCTCGTGGCGCGACCAAATTCGGAGGGCGGATTAACCGTATTTACATCGAACCTTATGGGAAAATTTGCCTCGCGGTGCGACCAAATCAAGTTGTGATCAGAGTCACAGAACGGATTAAATTCGTAACGCGAGGTACCACTGTATTTTGCTTTGTAGCAAAACTTACAGCATTTTGAGGCTGAAAATTGATATTATGGAATACATTATGCACTGTCAGCTGATTGTAGTAGTTTATATTGGTGTGATTAACAAGTAATGTATATATGTGGGGATGGGCAATGTCTTGTAAGATCTTTTCATAGGAGCAGAGAGATGCATCAGAAATAGGACTCACTGATTACATTAAAATGCAAAATTATAGAATGCTGTTTCTGTAAAACAGAAATATATTCTCCTATGTGGAAGCCTGGTGCATTAAAGAAAATGAAATGGGTAATTGTGCGGTGTGTGCACAGATTGCCTTTTCTGTATAGAATATAGAGTTTGTAGGCCATCTAATCTATAAAATAGCAAATTAGTAAAAATATTGAATATCATGGTAAATACATGGCATGTGGCAGTTCTTGACGGATAGGTAGGGAAGAAAGTTGTGGAATTCCAATTGGACATTCTTCATGAAAAAGTAAGCTGTTGAGCACAAACTGGCACATTCCTTCTACAGGTCATGTCTACTCATGTCAAGAGTAGGTTTGTTCTGGCTGGAAGAGCCAACTGTGGGAGAAATCAGTGGCAGTATTGTTGAAGCAAGCTTTATTATGCATTTCTCCAATTCCAGTTCATTTCAATGGGGCTTGTCCAGGATAATGTGGTGGTGGAAGTCTTCAGCCTAAATGGATTGAGCTGGTAGCAGTTATGGTTCTCGATGTTCTTCCTGGTGAAGCCTCTATGGCCTTAGTAATTTTCTATATGCAACATCAGCCTCAGATGTTTTATTGGTTGTGGAGGCTGTGTGGATTCTGCTTTCCTCCAGAACCTTTTGTTTATTTCTTATATTTATATCCTACTTTTCTTTCAGAAACCCTATATGACCTACTTTAATTTCAGTCTTAGAATGAGAGAGTGGAAGGTAAGTTGGGCTGAAAATAAGCTTGAACTTGATTCTCCCTGGTTTTAGTATAAAATCCTAATTACTACATCAGGGGAGGCCACCTTTTGGGGTCATTATTTGAGTTTTTGAGAGTATGTGATGGACATGTTCAAAAAATGGCTGCTGTGAGAGACTTTTATCCAGAAAATGGCTGCCACAATGGGCTTGGCAAACCCACCCTTTAGCAGAAGGCAGACTAACTCCCAGGATGTTTTTTGCCATTCCAGTGTATTTCTGTAAAGTTATTTCTTTACAGCATGCCAGCTTATCTTTAAAACAAAAATCAAAGGGATAGAGAACCTGGTGGACAACAAAGGAAGTATCTCTGGAACATTGTACCTATGGGCACCATATTGCTTCTCCCGGCACTATGCCTTACTGGTTCTCAAGGGACTTACCACCTTTGTTAACCTAGTACCATCCAGATGTGCTGGTTGGTAATTCTGGAATTACTGGAATGACCAGGTTGGGGAAGGCTGAGCTAGATTGCAGGGAATTGTGGAGGAAATGGTGTAGGAAAGAAATGGCTAAATACGAATAAAGAGCTAATGGAAAGATGCAAAATCTGGTAATGTTGCTGATAATATGGAGTCAGGGAGGAAAAGAATGAAGGAAGTATGTGGAGGGTCAGGGAGTGGAATTTAGATCACTGCTCAGAATGACATTTGGCCAATTTAGGCCTCCACAGTAAGAAGGCTGGCAAAGTAAATAATGGATTGCCCTGTTGTTTATGATTGAGGTACTTCCTTAAAAGTGCTATCCTGCATCAGGGACAGGAATGTGTCCCAGATTGTTCCACAACCCCCTTGTGCCAGCTAATTTAATTCCACCTCTGAGTTTGGGCATTATACCGCTAAATTCCTGGATGAGAAATATTCAACAAAATCCCCTGATGTCTTTTGGTTTTGCTCAGTTGTGGACTTTTGAGAAATTCAGGATGGTATGAATATCTGTGCACCTCAGGGACAAGAGTTGTTCTTTTGCTACAAGAAAGAAAAAGAGAAGAGGGATACTGAACTTCAATTCCCAGAATTCCTGGCCAGTAGACCAACCTAGTGGCCATCAGGTATATTGGGGGTCAACTTCCAGAATTTCTGCTAGAACAGTATACATCAAGCTCCTAAAGTGAAATGCGTGAGCAGATTCACACAGAGTTTAATTAGATTTAATATCAGGCAAAAAGGGGTGAAGATACAGAGTCTTCTGGGAACTGAATGAGGAAAACTTTAAACCTTGTTTATTAGTGAATTCGTTATGGAGGGTCTTGGTGAATTTCTCCCAAATGGTTTAACTGAAGGGTTTACAACTCTTTTACCATATTGTAAAATTGAGTTGTCGACCTGCTGTAGGTTTGTCACATCTTGAAATACTCACTTTTCTTTCTCAGCCTCTAAGAGTTTTCTTATAATGTGTCTTGAAGCTGCCAGGATGAAGACAGCAGCTCTGGTGTTCCATCTAAGATCCACCTGAGATAAGGTGGCATTCATGCCATTAACAGCATGGTATGGATAGCATTAAAAAAAACAGGTCTAGGTTGTAGAATTGGAATGAGCTTAAACCTCTCCCACATCCCTGCCATGATCCTGATCCGGATTGGGAGCTCCCAGGCTTTTCACTTGGTTTGGAAGTAATGCTTCCACTGATGGAAATGGGAGTTCCTTTAACATTCTCTCCTCCCATTTCCAGTAGTAACTATATAAAGGGTCAAAGAATTAAAGTCTCTTGCTCCATGCTATTCCTCCAAACCAGATCCTGCCATCCCAAGGTTGTACCCAATATTACATTTGCGAGCCACCCATAGTTGCCTTTCTTAAGATGGGAAGCCATCTTAATTTATCTTTTAAATAAATAAATGTGTGAATAGTTATGAATAAGGTATTAGCCTGCTTGGCCCTCAGGATAGGTTGTCATAATCCTTATTTTTGCAACAAAGGGCTATGGGCAAGCAAGCTCTTCTTGAATATTATAGCAGATTTTGGGGTTTTCTTCCAAGTGCTGTGTATTTCCTGAAAATATTTACCGTTTCCACACAACTGGGATCAGTGAATAAGTACCCATCATTTTCTGAGACCTGACCTGAGCTTGCAAGAGAAGACGTGGGAGGGCTAGAAATGTTCTCCCTGAAGAATGGGAGATTTATGTCCATGTAGCAAATCTGAAAACAAAACACTTGGGAGACTATCCAAATTCACAGCCCTTAGTTTTTGTTCCGAATATCACAGTAAAGTAAATGTGCTGTGGCTTTAGACTGCTTTGTTTATAACTGTCTAATGCAGTGTTTCTCAACCTTGGCCGCTTTAAGCTGTGTGGACTTCAACTCCGAGAATTTCAATTCTGGGAGTTGAAGTCTACACAGCTTAAAGCGGCCAAGGTTGAGAAACACTGGTCTAATGCAAATTTATTTGTTTATTTAACAGTATTTGTAATATGCTGCTGTCCTAAAGGACTCTGGGCGATGCCCAGCAACATGAGAAAAATAGTTACCGAAACCAGAACAAAAGCATTCAAAACTATTCATATAATCAGTCTTATAATCTGAAATACCCATGATGGCTGTTCACAATCAAGTCAACTACAGTCGTGTGAAAAAGAAAGTATGCCCTCTTTGAGTTCTATGGTTTTACATATCAGGACATAATAAAAATCATCTGGTCCTTAGCAGTTCTCAAAAGTAGGTAAATACAACCTCAGATGAACAATAACACATGACATATTACACTATGTCATCATTTATTTTACAAAAATAAAACCAAAATGGAGAAGCCACATGTGAAAAACTAAGCACACCCTTACTGCTTCCATAGGCTAAGAAGAGGCTAAGTAGCAGCCAGGTGCTGCTAATCAAATGCCCTTGATCAATTGATCATCAGCAAGTGTGACTACCTCTATAAAAGCCAAAGTTTTAGGAGTTTGCTGGTCTTGAGCATTGAGGTGTGTGTTAACACAGTGCCAAAGAGTAAAGATGTCAGCAATGATCTTAGAGAAGTAATTGTTGCTGCCCATCAATCTGGGAAGGATTATAAGGCCATTTCCAAACAATTTAAAGTCTATCATTTTACAGTGAGGAAAATGATTCACAAGTGGAAAACATTCAAGACAGTTGCCAATCTTCCCAGGAGTGGACGTCCCAGCAAATTCACCCCAAGGTCAGACCGTGCAATGCTCAGAGAAATTGCAAGAAATCCAAGAGTTACATCTCAGACTCTACAGGCCTCAGTTAGCATGTTAAATGTTAAAGTAAGCACAGCATATCAGCACAAACATCTCATACCAACTGTCAAGCACAGTGGTGGAGGGGTGATGATTTGGGCTTCTTTTGCAGCCACAGGACCTGGGCACCTTGCAGTCATTGAGTTGACCATGAACTCCTCTGCATACCAAAGTATTCTAGAGTCAAATGTGAGGCCATCTGTCCAACAGCTAAAGCTTGGCTGACATTGGGTCATGTAACGGGACAATGATCCCAAGCACACCAGCAAATCTACAACAGAATGGCTGAAAAAGAAAAGAATCAAGGTGTTGCAATGGCCCAGTCAAAGTCCAGACCTCAACCCGATTGAAATGCTGTGGCGGGACCTCAAGAGAGCTGTGCATAAACAAATGCCCGCAAAGCTCAATGAACTGAAGCAATGTTGTAAAGAAGAGTGGGCCAAAATTCCTCCACAATGATGTGAGAGACTGATAAAGTCATACAGAAAACGATTACTTCACGTTATTGCTGCTAAAGGTGATTCTACAAGCTATTGAATCATAAGGTGTACTTAGTTTTTCACACATGGCTTCTCCATTTTATAGGGTTGAAGGCTCACTGGAATAAGATAGTTTTCACTTGCTTGTGAAATGCAAGAAGGGTGGGAGCTGCATGTATCTCTGGGAAGAAAGTTTCAAAGAGTGAAGGCTACCATGGAAAAGGCCTGTTGCTTGCTCTGCTGCCCATGTACCCCTTCCTGGGGCGGGGGGGGGGGAGGAATTTCCACAGGCCCTCCCCAGATTCAGCTTTGGCAAGGCATTGCTGATGTATCCCAGCTGAATCATCTTTGGGGAGACCTCTACCCCATCTAGATCCTTTTAGCTTCCAAACAATGGTGCTGGACTTTCGGAGCATCTCTGGCTTGGCCTGTTGACACCTTACCTCAAACCAGTGGATGACTTCTCCCAGTGGTTTCATTGAAAAGCATAGCCTGTGGTTTGCATGGACTTGAGCATTCCCCCCCCCCCCCACCCCCAAGACCACTGACTGGAACCACCTACTCAGAGAAGAATGGAACCACCGTAGAACAGTCCCCCCATCTTTATAGGCAGTCCAGAAAGATACCATAGTTGATGCTATTGAGTTGATAGGCTCACTCCTATCTCTGTCCTTGATGAAGGTCATTAAATTGCACAGAAATCAGTCCAATTTCTGCCTCGTGATGACGTCTGAATCCTGATTGAAAAGTATGTAGATAATATGTTTCATCTAGGATCCTTTGTAATGAATTCCCCATCACCTTCTCCACAGCCTTCCCTAAAAAAGGAAAGTAGGAGGCCAGGCAAAAGTTATCACATCCAGCTTCTTCAAAAGAGGGCTCACCACTGCCTCCTTCAGAGCAGGTGACATTACCTGCTTCCTCAAAGAAGTGTTGATTATATCCCAGATCTAACTAGCAACCCAGAGGAGTCGGGAGATGCACAGATCAAGCCCACAGGTAATAGACTGGAAAGAACTACATTCACTTCCTTGAGTTCTACAAACTAAAGGAATCTGAGATTACAAGACAAGACGCCACATCACTCACCAACATGGACTCTGCCCCTCTGGCATCCAGCCCAGAGCAGATATGAGCAAATTCATCCGGTGTCCCTGGAGGCATTTTGTCCCACCCCTACACTTCCATGATGCATTTATACCAATGTATGAAGACATCTGGATTTGTGAAGTTTTTTCCATGAACACCCATCATCACGTTAATCCTGCTATCTTTGTTTACTTGATCAAACATACAAAACGGTGATTGGTAGTGGTTTAGAAAGGCTTGTTTTGCATTCTATTCCCAAGTAAAAGATGAAGTGTTAGTTGCCTCCCGATGGCTCTGAGAAGGAACACCTGTGTGGGTATCCTCCAGTTCATTAACACACACTGCTGCATTTCAGACACCCAGGAGTTTTCATCACATTTCTCTCTCCCTGCATAACGTGAGAGCCAATGGATAGGATGTTGGACTAGGGCTGGGTGGCCCAGGTTCAGCTCCAGCATTTTCCATGGAACTTCACTCTGCAAATTCAGGCTCACTCCCCCTACCCCCTAGGACCAACTTTCTGCAAATGCAGCTGGTGCAGATGTTTGCAGTCCTCCAGCAGCTCATTTAGTTCTAGCAGGATCAGGGTTTCCTTCCCCTGCCAGCCACACCACTTCAGACTGCTGAGTTTCCCATCCCACTTCAAGCGTTACAGTGGCTGCTTTGTTCAACCAGAGAGTGTAACTTTTTTCAGACGAAACAGAGAACCACATCTGGGCTTGGGGTGGTACGCTGGGGGCAGAATCAATTACAAGGCAATCAAGTAAAGTAGATGCAGTTATCACGATCACTCTGCGTGTATTTTATAATTGTTGCCTGTGGTGACATGAAAAATCATTTTTGCCAACTCTTAAAAAAAGACGATGTATTTTGAGGCTTCTGAAATCATAGCATTGTTATTATGGAAGGAATAAAATGGAGTTGATTTTACTGCCTTTGTGCTAAATGCTTTCACTTGGTTGTAAACACCATTTTGTTTTTCTGTTTTAAAAAGTGAAAGTAATAAAATGGGCACGTTTTTCCTCATGCTGTGTTAATATAAATTGGTTGAACGGGCTAACGGGAATGGGCCAGTTGTGTCCATTTGTGGACCAGGAGGTCATGGTCATGGTCACATGTGCCTTAGTCCATGGTTGGCTAGGGAATTCTGGGAGTTGAAGTCCACACATCTTAAAGTTGCCAAGCTTGAGAGGCACTGCCGTAGTCACTTCCTAATTGGACTACAATCTCGCTTACATGGGGCTGCCCTTGAAGACCACCCAGAAGCTTCAGTTGATCCAGAATGCAGTGATGTGCACAGTACAGTATGAGAATTGTCTTGTGTGGCTCTGACCTGACTGGATTAAGATTTTAGAAGATCTGTCTTTACCCCTTTGCATCTCCTTTTGCAAACAAAACCCAAAATTTCCAGGTTTGCCATTTTTTACCCCAAATTTCCAGATTAGCCATTTTTTAAAAAAGAACAAAACTGGCTTTTTTAAAGAGTGGGGGGGAAAACCCAGATAAAATATTATGGGGAGAGATATTTTGTGCCTTAGTGAAAAATCTCAAGGATGGAAAAAATAATCATAGCCTTTAATGTTTTATTGTTGTATCATCTTTCTTTCATAATTTCTTTTTAATGAAATATACTTGAATAATAAATCATCACTGAGTGGTGACATGCAGGAAGGAACAGAACATTGGCTGGAATTGTTGGAACATTATTTAAGCTTATTATAAGACCTTATATTTGTATTCATTTTTTAAATAAAGTGCATTAACAAAAGTGAATCATACGACTTGTTTCTCGATATTTCTTGTTTGGTACAGTTCATTTAATTTCCATGTTTTAATGTATCAAACAAGCATCTCCAAAATAACTCTTTTTATATATGGATAAATACATGTATAGATGGGAAATTGTGAAATTATAGCTTCGCCTATGGCATTTTGCAGAATGCCTGAATTTTTGTATAAATTCCTGAAGAGTATAATCTCACTCAGGATAAACCCAGCTCTCTGTTCAGCCATTGCTGTTACCTTTACTTACTAGTCATAGGAATTTAAAAGAAATTCAGGGCGACCTTGAGGACAGTTTGTTTTAGTGATTTAGTGATTTTACATGTTGTCTCTTTGGTTTCAAACAGATGTGCTTTTGATGAAAGCATCTAGGCAGCATTAAATGTGGGAGATACCACAACATCAGCATGCTTTCAGCTGATTGAACTGTACTGGCTTTTAATACATATGCAGCCCAGAAACATTTAAGGATACTAAAGCGATATTGAAATTCATACAAGTATGGAGATTACCGTATTTTTCCATCAATAAGACGCCTCCATGTACAAGACGCCCCCCATTTTTCCAACCCCAAATTAAGAAATCAATATTTTAAAGATAGTGCAGAACACATTTTTATTTAGTAATTAGTTAACATTGACCTGATACACTCGGTTGGAGGAGGTCCAAACCATCTCTCTGCAGCTCTATTTCCAGGCTCTTTTGCATAACTGATTACATTCAAGCACAAGTGAAACTGCCAATAGCTTCTCTCTGCAAAAGCCTTCCTCTAATTGGTTTGTTCAGCATCAGCTGACGTCAGTTACATAAGGCTCGTGATTGGAGGAAGCCTGTTTGGGAGACAAGCTATTTCACTCGTGATTGGAGGCTGGCAATAGGAGGAAGCCTGCCTGCAGAGACAAAGTATGGGCAGTTTTGCCACCGCGCGGTTCTCTCCTCGGCTGACTTCCTTGAATAAGACACCCTTCAATTTTTAGGGTAAGGATTTTAGAAAAAAGTATCTAAAATTATAGTCGGAAAAATACGGTAATTGTAAGCTTTGTTACTCTATGCAGGCTTACTTGCAGATCCTGTTTAAGTTCTCCTGCTACTTGGGAGACAGGTTTGGAATTAAGTTCTAGATCAGCATGAACTGGGACCTTACCGTGAGCTTTGGGATCACTGCAACAGTGTGAGGTTTTCTCACCGCAATTTCTGACAAGTTGTCATTTAGCCACATAAAAGTTCCTTAAGGAATATATTTGGCTTGTGGGCTATGGGTTGGTCTAGCCCTGTAATTGGATATCTGTTTTGTACAATTTGAGAAAAGTGATTGAGCATAATTGACCAGACCAAATACAGTACTTGTGACAACTCTTGTACTTTTTTCCACAAAAAGTACATGCAGATTTTTAAGCCCACACTATAAAATGGAGAGGAAAAGTACATGGAAAAAAACTTTTCCAGTACTTTTACAATGCAAAGCTGCTTTTACACTTGTGACCGTAGCATTAACAAGCTGTACTGAAGTCAAAGTCTAAAACAATCAGGAGAAGATTCAAACACAAGCATGTATGCTTCTGGAACATGGATCAAAGAAGCATAACAGAAATTCCACAAAAGACTCGTTTACTTGTTTAAGTATATTTGATTTTTATTTTTTATTTATTTGATTTAATGTACAGAAATAAAAACAGAATCCCAAAAAGGAACAAACAGAAAACAAAAACAGCAAAAAGGAAAGAAAAGAGAAAGGATATCATGCATGCAGAAAATAGTTCAGTTTTTAAAGCACAGAATTAATCTGCGGCCCCATGGAGCAATATTGATCATTCTTACATGGAAGTTGGATGACCGATACATTCAGATAGATAGATAGATAGATAGATAGATAGATAGATAGATAGCAGTTCATAAGCAGTGAGCAAATATACATAATCAGTCCAAGAGGATAAATCCGGTGTGGCACTGTCCTTCCATTGTAAAAGAAAGATTTTTTATGCCATGCCCCATGCACAGGAGATCCATAATTCTTCATACAATTCTGGAGCATACAATTCAAAGTTGATTCACAACTTTAAATCATAGTATTTTTCTACAAAGCCATATTAATGAATCTGTGGATATTAAACCAAAATAGGACCATAATGGGACAAGGTCACATCAAATGCATAAGTGACCCCTGTGGAGGAGCATCCGCCCCCCAAGATTTGGATGGCCAACCTTTTTAACCTTCTGTAAGACCTTGAAAACCTGGCTTTTCCCTGGGCATTGCACATCATGTTGGATGAGCCTGTTTTACATGAATGATTGTGGTTGGCCTCGTATATATTGTTTTATTTCTGTTTCTGTCTTGGATTATCATTATTATTTTTTACCTATTTTTAACCCAGTGTTTGCCACTCAGAATTGTCTTATGCAAATCTGTACAGTTTTGGTAAACAGTTTCCTTGAAAGTTCACTCCAACTATAATTGCTGGCAGTGTATAAGTTTTGGGGCCATCAGATACCCAGAAGTGCTGTTGAAAAGCATCCATTGAGAGAAAATTGCTGTAGGGGAGCTTCTAACAGTGTTTCTGATACTGAGTTTATTTTCTCCTTTATCAAATGGGATGGTGGAAGGAAAACAAAGACTCTTCTCTTCAAGTTAATTTATAAAGTAACTTTATTACTCGTTTTTCTCCATGATTGATTTAATTTTTATCCAGTTGTTCATGCTAGGAGTTCTGTCTCTCTTTTTCCTTTTCATTCTGTGATTAGCAAAAGCAGAGCATTCCTGATGCTATATTCTTTTTGCTTTCGGTTTTCAAATTCAAGTGCTAAGCAGCTATAGTTCCCCCTCCATGAGGACCAAGCAAGTGTTACATGGGCTGTTGCATCTGAAGTAACACACACACACACACACACACACCAGCTTTTGGGGGAGGGAAATGGTATATTCTCAATTACTGGGAAATGAGGCATAACATTAAATGGGGAGAGAAAATTCTTGATTAATGCAAATTGGATTTATGATTGAAATATTTTTTACCCTCTTACTGACCTCTTCGCAGTGACTTTTAAGCAGTTAAAATTTTCTAGAGTGACAGATTAGAAGTGTTTTCTCACACCTGGTGCCCTTGAGGTGGGATCCCCATCATCCACAGTCTATCTCCTTTGGTGCCCACCAAGCTCTTTGTCTTATCTGATTACTTAAACAGATCCCTTTAATTTTTTTTTTAAACTTAAGCAAGGAGCTAGCATGCTGCCAAGCAAAAGGCCAGCCTTTAGCATCACATTTTTCACAGGTGCCTTGGGACCACCTTAAAGTCTCACCTGGAACATTGGAGAGCTTTCAAGGTGACTGGTTGTACTTTCCATTCACTGATGTGTTATGACTGGCCATCTGTGCCACTACAGCTATCTCATAAATAGATAAATGTCCCCTAGCCCAACAAATGTCTGAAAGGATTGCCTACCCTGGTGTATGCTTAGTCATAAAAATGGAGGAATGACAGGTTCTTATGATTTAGGAAGAAGGGGGCAAAGCAAGTGGTGTCTGCTCCAGCTGTTTTACTTCCTTCCTGAAATATACTAATCTAAATTTGACTCCCCTATCTCTGAAGGATCCAAGATCTCTGTAAGTCTGAAGCCCCTAGATTTTGTTCCACACTCTTGGAAACTCCAGCACCTCCCTTACGTTCAGTTTCTGTGCATGAATATTTTGGATTTGGATCCCCCCCCCACCCCCCGATGAAAGGAGATATTTGAGTTACTTTTTTTTTTCTTTCTTGAAATGACTCTCAGTTGTCTGCAGTGCGTGTCTGGAGCTAGCTTTCCTTTTACAAAGGACATTTTATCCCCTCTCACAGGCTGTCCTGTGCTCTTAGCACACTTGAACCAGAACTCTCATGGTCAGTGACTCTTATGGTATGTGTGCTTATGAGGCTACATAGAAGACATTTCCCACTTCTGACTGACATACGTTGCTCAAAGGCTGGATCAATTGCATTCCTTCTTTTGGAAAAGTAAATTATGTGCAGGATTTTATATGTGTCTCAGTTCTCTAGTTACACTGGGAAGCAAAGAAATTGCTTGCTAGGTCCTTAAGTCCAGCATACAAAAAAAAAATAGTTCTATACGTGTGCGCAAGGGTGTCTAGCTTTTAGGACAGCAAAGATGGATTTTAAAAAGCATGAGCAAAATCTCAAAAATAAAAGCACTTCATGTTTTTTAGCATTAAAGGATGAAGCAGTGATAGAATAAAAGTAAATAAATTATGTGCAATTTCTAGATTCAGTGCTGAGCCAAAGTCCACATTTCTGGAACTTAAAAATCTACTAAGTTCTTGAAGCTTACATTACAAGAATGATACTCAAGGTTTAACAAAAGCATTGCTTTGAACTCTGAGATTGTAAAATCCCAGACTCTGAACCAATGTTTCTCAACCCTGGCAGCTTGACGATGTGTGGACTTCAACGCCCAGAAGGCTGGCTGGGGAATTCTGGGAGTTGACATCCACACATCTTCAAGTTGTCAAGGTTGAAAAACCCTGCTTTAAACAGTGCTTCTGACTTTTAATATATATTTTTTCTTACAAAGTTTCCATAAGGTCAGCGTACAGGCAGAGAAGATAGTTGCAATGCTGGAGAATGACTGAGAATAAATAGAAGAGGAAGGAACTTTTCTGTATCAAGCTGGCTGGGAAAGGCAAGGAAATACAGCAGATGTGTGTGGGATTTGTGTATCACAAATAGAGAAGGCTGGGAGAGGGAAATGTGAAGCCAGGGCATCTGAGCATGGTGTCCAAAGGTAAATGTCTTTCCACTTAACTGTATGACTTAATCTTTGCCTGGCCTGTTCTGTCTTGATTCTTTGCATTTAAACAGATTCATATTTAACAGAATATTACATTGTAACTCTCACTGAGTGAATCATGGTTAGCAATGGTTAGCAGATTTCAGAGTAATAGAATCTTTTGTGTTCTGACCTGTCTTAACCGCACAGGAGACTACCCACATCCTGTATGTGTGCATTTGTGTTCCATTACATAGAACTTTCATATAGTAGGTGCTGGATTTTTAATGTTAACTTTATCAGGTTAAGGAGCTCCTGTACTGAATTCTTGAAACTTGGTTTGAGATTTCCACATCTTTGCAGAGATGATTTCCATTGCAATTAGCATATAAAGGAAATGTTTTTGGGTAGCAGCAAAAGAAAGAAAATGGATAATTCAATAGAAATCACAAAACATCCAGATTCAGTTAGTTTAATTGGCCCTTATCCCTCAGGAAGAAGAATAGCATAAAAATATATGAACAATTTTGGGAGACACCACATCACAGAAGCATGCCACAACAATTTCTACTACTGGTCTTAACAACTTACCTAGGACTCGTAGGGGATGCATATCTGAAAGTGAATTGAATTGAACCTTTCCAATGATTAGATGACACCGTGGTCACTTAAGAGTTTTCTGCTGATGGGGAAAATGTTTGAAGCAATCACTGTCACTAAAGAAGTGGCTGCATTTTGCTCTTTGATGGCACAGAGCAGTTCGTTTGCCCTGTCTTCCCACTGTTGTCATGGTAATTGCAAGTCAAATGTAAGCAACATGACAGCCGCCAAGGCCATAAAAAAAGGCAAGATAGAAAGTGCAACTGCATGATCAAAGCTCACCCCTCTTTTACAAACTTGCAGTGTGTGGAACACACCTTAAAAAGGGGTGGGGTTTCAATTGGTAGTCACACCTACCATCTTGTCCTCTCCCCCCACAGACACCCCTGATAGTCATCATGCCAGTTTAACACTTGAAAGCAATGGATGACAATCATGGAAATGTCAGCAATTTGATCTTCTTCACTTTAAAAAAAACCTTGCTATATGTGTGCATTATTTATTTAGTTATTCATTCAATGTATAGCCTGCCTTTCATTCAGAAATTCAAGGCAACATCAACAGAAGTTTCTCCTCTTATTTTTCCCAGCCACCACCACCACCCTGTAATGTTGGTCGGGGCTGAGAAAGAGTGACTGGCCTGAAGCCACCCATTCTGCGTTGGTGGCTGAAGGTGGAGGCTCCCTGAGGATCCATTACAGTGTTTCATCACTGTTGAAACTGGTAGAAGTTGATTGAGGCACTCACTGAACACTGATTGGGTGATACTTTCTCGGCTCAGGAAAAGCGAGTGCTGGTTGGTGGTTGATTCTCGGCAAGCATTATGGACTAGCCAACATATCAAACCTGCTTCAGCATATAACATCCCCATTTTTGCCACAGTGAAAATAAGGACAGTTTAAAATACAGTCAGACAACGTGGGTGATGGAAAGGCTGGTTGTCTAGAGAAACTCGTAAGGATTTTAGAGCCACTGAATTGCCTTTTTAAAACAACGTTCTGTGAATAAAGAGAAAGAATATAAAGCCAAATTTATTCAGGAGCTCTGTGTTTCAAGCGTCCCCCCACCCCACCCCACCCCATTTTGTCTCTCTGTTATGTACTACTGTTTGATTCTAAGGCATATGTGTACTTCAGTTGCTTTTTCAAATATTTAAATAGACCTCTTAAATGGGTCAGTCTGTCCCAGGCTTTTGAGATGTTTTTGGCTTGCAAATTCTTTTTCAGAAAGCAGGGAGAATATAAATGCAACAAGGAGAATATAAATGCAACAAGTAATCTTCATAGTATGACTTGCTTTGCAAAGGGTTTGGCCATAAGGAAGGGAATACACATAAATGGATAAAGAAATAAAACTAAAGAACATATTAGACTACTTTTGAAGCAATGTATGAGTTTCATCATTTGAATATGATCTTAAATATTTTCCTCTCCGTGAATGAAATATCTAACATCAAAAGTGGACTAATTTAATTTGTTTATAAGTCAATAAGCTCCTTTAAAATAAATCAGTATACAAGTTACAAGCTAAGTCTTGCTGGATTTCAAAAATCACTCAAGGGTTAATCCTTTATTACACACATTGTAGGAAGAAAAAGCGAAACTTTTTCCCCTTAAAATTCAATATAAAAAGATCTATATTCTATTAATTTGTTAATTTTAATTTATCTCATATACAAAGCTTTGTGCTGTCTTTTGCCAGCTCTTTAATAGTACCCTAATATGACCACATGAAATAAGTTTTATGGCAATAATTACTTCAAGAAAAGAAATATTAAAAGTTCATTTCCCTGTGCTGGGTGGTAATAATCCTCGAGTTATTTGAATTCCACAATAGAAGAAAAGTGGACCATAAATATAAGTGTGGTGGTGATGATGATGATGATGATGATGATGGTGCCTGGATTTCTTGTCTCAAGATCTCAGCTTCTGGCTGATCTTGTCAAGACCTAGAACCTAACAGGCTTTGGCCGGCTTAGTACTCGGATGGAAGAGCACCAGGGAATTCTTGCATGGTACATGAGATTAGGAAGTTGAAAAAATTCTAAAAGAAGACAGTGAGAAGCCAGTTACATCTGGGGCCAAGAAAACTGCACGGCGGCCTCCATCTGATTATCAGGAGTCGGTCTCAACTCCAAAGAGACTTTACCTTTTCATAAGTTACTTAGAGTTTTTGAGGCTTATTTCTGGTTAAATAGGAATCGGATTGAGTCGCATTGTTATAAGGGAATTGCCAAAGACCCATTCAGAATGTAAACCCTGTGCAATGGCCCCAGAGTTTAGGCTATGCAAAATTGTTCAGCTGTATCGTGACATTGTGCAGGGCTCTCTAATTGCTTGGGCCTTTTGTTCTCCGTTTAGAGACTTGGAACAACCTTTATGAATCAGAATTACCCTTGCTTTGTTGTTTGGCTTATGGTACACTCTGTTATGCATAGCCATTATTCTACTTTGCAAAACTGCTTTTGTTTCTTTTTTCTTTCCTCTCTCCCCCTCCCTTCCCCCCTCTCTCTTTTGTCTTGGGTTGTATATGTCTTGGGGGATAAGGCTAGGCCTATATGCCTAAATAATGCTGGTTAAACCAATTAAGATTTTTGTTGCTTTGCACTGAGTTGTTAGCATGCCTATACATGCCGTGTATAAAAAGGAATCCAAATGTAATGAATCATATAGATGTTGCTTGATAGGTTTTATTCCAAAATACAAATGTTACATATAGGTTCTAAGGGTTTTTTTTTAAATTTTTTTAGTTGAGGACTACATTGCAAAATTGGGAAATCTGGAGTTTACTGCATGTTGACTTCTCTGTTAATTTGGCAAAGTGGTGGGCAAATTTTAGGTGGCCAGGAATTATAATTTGGGAGGGCGAGGGCTGCAATAAGTAAAGATGCAAGGTGGATGGGGCCTTGGTTTTTAAGTTTTTCCTGATTTTTTTGAGGGAGGGGAGAGGAGTTATTCCCCCCACCCCAAAGCATGCTAAGCCTACATAGTGGAAATGGCTAAGCCCATATGATGGAAAGATCTCAAACCTTCTCTTCCAGAAACTCTTTAGGTCTTCCCACCCTTGCCCCTCTTCCTGCTTTGCAGTAGCAATTGCATAGTTCCTATTGCCACCATCTATCTTCCAGGAACACCTCACTTGCTATCCATCCCCTAACTCTAATGTGTGAGAAAAATAGATTTGCCATGACATGTGCTGCTTTAATGGCAATTAAAAGTCAACAAGTTGAAAAAGGAAATAATTTCAATAATGCTAGCTTCAGGCCATGTAGTGTAAAAGCGTATGACTAAAGGTGTCAGCTCTTCCTTCGCTCCTGGGAGATAGAGCTGTCTCACCAGGGATAAAGAAAATCAATTTTTTTTTTTAAAAAAAGAAAAAGTAGAATATAGTAGCCCTGAAAATTACAAAATAAAATGCAGCATTCCTGGCAGACCACAAGATGGTGCGGATCTTCTACAAATGAAAGTTGTGGCAGTGTAAAATTACAGAGTACCAAAAGATTGTAAATAAAATCAATATTTTATTTTTATTTATTTATTTATTTACTTGCTTGCTTGCTTACTGTTGGGTAACAGAAAATCTGCAAGAAGAAACCAAGCTCAGAGAACACCAAGGACTCCACAAAATCAGTATTTTCCTGTCCAGCCTGAAAGATGGAATGCAAGGCTGAGGTTAAACAGTTAGTTTCCTAATATACATAGAAAAGTAAAAATATCAGGCATATATACTCTGTCTCAATTCCCTGAACATTCCCCAGATCCCTGACAAGGGAATCTGTATGGAATAATCTTATCCCTTACACCTCCCAGTTGCCGTTCACAGCTTCTTCTTCACCTGGTCCACCAGTTCTGTCCTTTTATTTTTAAAGGATGCAAATTTTCTGTCTCTGCAATAGAGGGAGGAACAGGGTAGCTCTCAGCGTAAGTGGCAGAGAGATATCCCTCATTAGAATGTGTATTTTGCATCTAGCAAGCAGCCTGGAACTTTGCGTCTACCACAGATTATTTTATAGCTTGTACAGTGTTCTTGTATTATTTCCGTATCAAACCATGCGGCTGATTTTGAACAATTAAGGTGGTTTGCAAAGGTGGTTTGGTGCATGCATTCCTAGGATCTCCAGTCAATCTGTACCTGACCTGGGAGGTGTGGGTTGGATCAGTGCAACCACACAAGAGTTTAAAAAATCAACTTAAAAAAAAAATTAAAGTCCTACACAATTTCAAACATAAAAGCCTTAAAACAGGACAGAAACATTCCAAATGAAGCATTGTATGGATTAGTCCTTCTTTAAGGTTTTGTTTTGTTTTGTTAGCTTGACAATGTGCCTGGAGGAAGCATCAGGCACCGGTGTGTCACCCGTGCTCTTCTGTGTCTTTCCTGTTCTCTTGTTCTTGGGAAGCCTTCTGCTCCTGTAGATCTTAAGCAGCTTGGTTGTCACATGGGAAGTTGGTGAGAATGAATAAGCGTATAAGCCAGGACTAATAAACTGTGGAATGTTTGCATTGTCAGAGCCCAAACCTGCCTGATATAATATGATATTTCCTGTCTGTGACACAGTATTGCTTTGTTGGATATTTAACCCACAAGTGAAGGCAACAGCAGCTTGTCCTGCAGATAGAGGTGGCCAAATACATTGCTAAAGAACTACTAATTAATTCACAGTAAACAGGCAGAAATAAATGGAAACTTTGCAGGGGTTTGCTTACTAATTTAATGCCGGGAGACTGGGGAGAACAGGGAAATACTCTTTTACTATGGCCATGCCAAGAACTCTGCAGATGCTTCACTTGCCTAGGTAGACCTTTGTTAGGTATTAACAGCCTGCTGAGTGGTTACAAAGTGGAGAAGAGAGAGGAACTCAGCTTTCATTTTCTAAAGCTGACTAGAATAATTGCTTAGCTCATCTAACATCAGCAGCCCTATTCAGGCATTAATCAGAGTGATAAAACCAACAAGCAACTTGGGCAAGGAACATGCTGAATAGTTTTGCTCTGATAATCATGTGATGTACAATGTAGGGGCTCTCCCCTTTTATAGCACAAACATTGTTATGAGTGGGAGGCTTAAGATGTAGGCTGAAATGCAGAGGCCCTCTACAGATATTTGGGCTATATGTATTAAGGGAATGTAAGGTGAGCAAAGGACCCTAGACCAGTGTTTCTCAATCTTGGCAACTTTAAGATGTGTGAACTTCAGCTCCCAGAATTCCCCAGCCAGCAAGCCCTAGACCCATGTTGCTTCAAGCCCCATTTGTTGGCTTGCCTCCACTTTGCCTATAGCCTCTGATTACGTGCAAGATCATTTCTCTATGTAGAGGTAGCCAGTGTTTTGATTTCTTTAAGAGCAATTTCATGCATGTAGAAATGTAGAATATCAGGTTTGATGTAACCAAGCCTACAGCTACTCTGCAACCACAGCGTAGAAGTTGTTTGACAACTGTATCCTAGATGCATTCATTTTATAATAAAAAAAATCATATTTTTCTAAAGTGAAGATTATGCACGCCTGGTAATCATAGCAAGCAGTTCCTTGCTCTTTTTCCCCTGGTATTTATCAATTTGGCCTTTAAATAAGCAGCTACACCCTTCTTCCTTGTAGAAGAAGCCACAGGTTCAGGAGAGGACCCAAACGGTTTAGAGTTGCCTGTTTATAAAGTTAATGTATTCTGATTATCTTCAGGAGACACACAGGACTGTAGAGTTAGAAGGCCCTACAAGGATCAACTAATTCAGTTCTTTGCAGTCTGCAGAAAAACCAATTAAACCATCTATGAGAGGTGGCTGTCCTGCCTCCTCTTAAAAACCTCTGAGATAGAGAACCTACCACCTCCACCGTTGTACAGATTTTATTGTCAGTAAGTTTTTCCTTGTATTGAAATGAAGCCTAGGTACCTGCAGCTTACAACCATTATTTCTGATCCTAGTTTCAGTGGCTATGAGAAATAATTCATGAGCATCTTTCGTGTAGCTTCCCTTTATGGACCTGAAGGACAACTCTCTCCCGATACATCATTCAAATTCCTGCATTCCTAAAGCACTGTTTATTTTGCAAAACAGTTCATTCCCTTAGAGCACTCCAGAATTGCTGCTGAAATACAAATTTTAATATACAGAAAGGAGAAATTATTAAACATAAAAAAATATAGCTCTTGTCCAGACCTCGCTCATTTCTTCATTGGACATCACTCATTCTTTAAGGAGTGTCCTCTCAATACAGAACCAAACTCTTGTGTGTCGGAAAGCTTGTGGAAGGAGATATCTTTATATTGCTGCTGACCTTTGCCAGCAAAAACTCATCTGCAAGAGCAACAATTGCATTCTCTGAGAGAGGCAGTGAGGCCCATCAGGCATGAAAGGGACCTTATTTGAAACAATTTCTTGTCTTAGAACAGAGGCATACAATGGTTTCACTGGACTCTGGTAAGTGACATTCAGTAGATCAGCAAAAGTTTCCCAATCTCAGTTTGTCCTTTCCTAAAATGACATCTTCCATAAAAATGGTTACTGAAGCTATGCACAAATGGCTGTTCAAAACTCCCCACCAAATTTGTGGATGGAGAACTGGGTGGATATGTTCTCTGTATGTCTCCAGGAGAAGGAGAACTTCTCCATTTTTTCCCCTCCTCAACGGCAGGATTCTTATTTAGCAGGGTTCCTCTTTAGTTGTTTGTTTATTGGAAAAAGACCCACAGGAGGAGTTCCCAGGTTCCTATTTAACAAGGTTCCTCTTTAGTTGCTTATTTATTGGAAAAAGACCCACAGGAGGAATTCCCAAGTGGTATCTTACTTTCCTGTTGAATGGAAACCTTGGAAGCATTGGAGAGAGGGTTATATTGTGAAAGACGGGACATTCACACGTGCTTGCCAGTAAGACACCTTGGCACTAAGAATTTCCTGCTCCACCCCTGAAAATATATCCACTGTTCTCTTCTCCTTTGAAGGAAATGCTGAAAGCAAATTCCTGCTTATCAGTCCAAATGAAAATGGAACCGAAAAAGAATTTAAGAGAATTTCTCTGCTCACTGCTAGCTGATATGCTGTTCCCAGGATTTTGCCCCAACCAATCTGAGAAGTCCCAAGTTAGGAGGTAGGTGTTGTGTTTTCCCAGAGGCAACAAGCAGTATCTTTTTTAAAATTACTATTATGATAATTATTTCTACAGAAACTAAAGGCAGAAATTTACTGTGTTATAGCAATCTCCCTATTTGGCTTCACTTGATAGACTTTAGGATTCCAGTAAAAAACAACGTATATGCCACCAGCTGGAAATCTGCTCATGCCAGCCCAAAAGTGCATCCAAAGAATTCTTTGGATCTTCATAGTTTTTGCTCATGAGGTGATAAAAGAAGATTTGCTGAAGGCAAGAAGATCATGGAAACGTAGTTCTTTGGGGCATTCTCAGCCTCTTTCATCAGGAGGTAATTCAGTGAAGAATTTCAGTTTTTGCACTGAGCAAACAGTTGGATTCCACATCAAGGAAATTCTGGTCCATGCTTGAGATGAGTTCATAAGAAAGGGATGTGGATACAGGTGGCAAAAAAGGAGGGAGAGGAGAAGACCTCTCATGTACATCATGAACAACAAAAGTTGCTTTTGCTGCTGCTGTGTTAAGAATGCAGGGTACCATTTTACCATGGAAATGACCATATGATGCAATTGTCATCCCACAAATGGAGATTAATATCACTTGTCAGTTCATGAAATGGCATCATTTGTAGAATGACATCATGACATGCATGACATCTTCTGACATTCCCACTTCTCTCTTCTAGCCTGGCTTGAGCTACAGACAGAAGCTTTAGCTTTGTTTCTTGGTCCACTGCAGTTTAGTGCAATTTGTGAACTTTACACAACAGTTAGTATTTTTGTGCATTCTTGAAATAAGTTAGCTTCATGAAGTTGGCTCCTTTCAAGAAAGAAAGTTATGTCCTGCCAACTAGAAATACCAAGAATCTAAATCTGAATTTAGTGGCTTCATAATCTATGAGTAGAATTTCAGATTTAAATCTGTGTGTGTGTTTTCCCCCTTAATTTCTGGGTTAGGAAAAAGAAACAAACTAGTTTGCACAACTTTCTCTTTCCCCTTCTCTCTCTGAATGATAATAGAGACTTCAAAGATAGTAGTTGCTTTGAGTTAATTGGTTTTCTGTTTAAATATCTGCAACTCACTGGTGCTATCTTCTAGCTTTAGTAAATAATCCATTAAAGAACAAAGGGAAGCCTGGAGCAAGAAGAAGTGATTCAGCTTTGCTAATCTTAAAACAGATTAGAATTACATGCATTTATAAAATATAAATCTCACCTGCATTGGAATGTTTTGACTCTATTTTCTGCCAACCAGAAGCTACTGGGGGATACAACAGTGTAAGATAAAAGACATGTTAAGATATACGAAGGCAGGAGTATCTAACCAGGTTTTCTCCATCTGTGTGTCTCCTCCATTTGGAATCCATGCTAGCTGGGGATAATGGGAATTATGGTCTACTGAACTAAATGGGAACCAAGTTGTGGAAAAGTAGGCTAGCTATATTCAACATGCATGGATTAGAAAACAAAAAACAATAAAATGCGGAGTATATCTTTGGATTTATTGATTCCATTTGATGGAACAGACTTTTGATATAAATTGGGGATTCTTGTTGGCTTCGAAAAATAGGTTAACTCCATGGTTTCAGCCACATTTTTTTCTCTGTATCTCCCTAGTTTAATTTGTGGGATGAAGTTTCCTCATTGCTGAGGAGTTTTCCCCATGATATGTAGCTTTGCTCTTAATTTTTAGCCTTTATATCAGCTTAGATTTATTAATAATTACTGCAGTCCAGAACCCCAGAGTGCAGTATTCCTTTTATTAGTATCAACCAAAATGTCACAAAACAACAAAGAAGGTTTAAATTTCTGTAGGATTCTCCATTGTGTTGAATGCTGAATAGACTGTTTGGAAGTGAAGGGCAGTGGGAGACAGTTGCCATGGGCTTTTCCATTGGGCAAGAGACAGTACATGAGTTGTGACGTTGTACAGTCATTGCAACAAATTACATAATTTGTGTCATTTGCAAGACAGCATTCTGATGCATGTGACATTACAATGGCATGTGCAGAATGCCTATAGATTTGTTGTTGTTCAGTCGTTAAGTCGTGTCCGACTCTTCATGACCCCATGAACCATATTGCTCCAGGCCTTCCTATCTTTCACTGCCTCCCTGAGTTTGCTCAATGTCATGCTCATTGCTTCAGTGATGCTATCTAGCCATCTCATCCTCTGCCGTCCTCTTCTCCTTTTGCCTTCCATCTTTCCCAGCATCAGGGTCTTTTCCAAAGAGTCCTCTCTTCGCATTAGGTGACCAAAGTATCTGAGCTTGAGCTTCAGTATCAATCCTTCCAATGAGCAATCAGAGTTGATTTCCTTTAAGATTGACTGGTTTGACCTCCTAGCAGTCCAGGGGACTCTTAAGAGTCTTCTCCAGCACCACAGTTCAAAGGCATCAATTCTTCGGAGTTCAGCCTTCTTTATGGTCCAGCTCTCACAGCCATACATTACTACTGGATGCCTATAGATATTTGTATCTAAAATCAGAAAGGTTGCATTAATCACAGTCTTAACCTTACTTCACATATTGGATTAAGCCATGGTTTGCTTAACTGTGGTGCATTCAGTAAACCACAGTTTGTTGGGTTCATGCAACTGAAGCCAAAATGAGGGGTTATTAATCATAATAGCTAGGTTCACAGAAATGTCTAAGCCAAACTCAGAAAAACCATCTCATGACCTAGCACATCTAACCAGTTTGTGAACCCAGACATTGACCTTCCCTGTAAAATTCATTATTAACTGGGATTGTAGATTACCCTTGAATTAGTTTCACTTCTCTGTGTAATCCCTGTGTTCTTTCAAGTTGTTTTGTTTTTAATGGCTTTATAGGTTAGATACAAGGTAAAAAAAGAGATAATTAAAGAATTGCTAAGTTTCAGTTTTACGAACTATGTTTGCAATGCAGTGCTAGTACAGAACAACCCAGCGGGAATAAAGAGCTGTCATAATCTTGTTGATGATGCTCTTTGTTGATGTCCTAAATAACATAAGTGCCTGGATTGTCTTTTTCTAAAGAAAGAAGAGTTTATTCCATCAATTGCATGTTTGAAAAATCAGCATTTTCTTCTTAATAAAAACAAAGTAAAAGTAAACAAAGGAAGCTGTGGGTGTCTCTAGGGGACTTGGTCTAATCTAAAACCCATCATTTGGCAGTACCTCTATTAGAACCAAATGGAATATCTCTCCAAAGTAAGCGGACTTGAAAGTTCTGCAGAACTTTGCAACTCTTAATCAGGCTGGAGATTAAGCAAAGGATAGAGGGAAAACACTTTGATGTTGAAGCTACAAACTTTGTATGCATTGGGACTGCAGCTCTCAGCATTCCCAGACAACAGCAGCTATGACAAGGGGGACTGTGATTGTGGGAATTAGCACATTTGAGGGTCCTAGATTTGAGAAAAAGAGAAATGGATGAAACTATTCAAAAAGTTAAGTAGGATTGGACTCGATTAGTAATTTGATAGGAGGTCATCAGGAACTCTCAGGTTTGTGGGCACTGAAGGCAGTTGCAGGGCACTTCTGTCTTGTCTAGAAGACTCCACGGACATATCTATGGGGCCACCAGGGGTCAATCTCATCTTGAGGGAATTTTTGCCTTCTCCTTCTCAACAGGTTTCTTTTGTTCTGGCCACTCCCTTTTGTATTCCGTCCATATTAATTCACTACTCATTCCTTCATGAACTATCTTTTTGGGTTTTATGCCCAATTCTTAAGTACCCCATTCCCACTGCATTCAGCCTAACTTCCACATTTCTCCTGATGTGCCCAACTCTCAATTTCGCACAAAAAAGTGGGCCAAAATACATTTTTATATGCTACTATTTTCCTTTCTTTGGACAAACTTTCCCTCTTGGCAGCACTGCCTTCCCACCAGTGTTTGTCTTAAAATTTCTCCATCCATGTTCCTATTTCCGGTAAACTTTGTGCCAAAGTATACAAATTTACCTACTTGCTCTAGTTTTTCGCTACTTATGTGAAAGTTAACACTCACCTTGCAGTCATTCACTCCATTTTCTCTGAAACACAATTATTTTTGGTCTTCGATACGATAATTCTCAGATCTATGTACCTTGTTGCATCATACAATCTATCTGATATTTGTTGCAACTCATTTGGATTTTCAGCCAACAGCATAGTACCAACTTCATACACATACATTCACATTCTCAACCAGTACACCTATAGCATTACCCAAGTATTCCTGACACATTTTCCATGCATACGTTCAACAGCCAAGGGTACATTACACATCCTTGTCTTACTCCCTGCTTTTCAAGCATTTCATTTTTTATATATGCTTTACTTGCATCGTCAACTGCTCTTATTCCATTCAGCAATCAACCACATTCATGTAAAACATACATTTGCTCTAAATCAATGTTTCTCAACCTTGGCAGCCTGGAGATGTGTAGACTTCAACTCCCAGAATTCCCCAGCCAGCATGCTCACCATCTTGACTTTTTTGACTCCTCCATGGATGCTCCTGTGTACAGCCAATCCATAAGCAAACCATTTCTATATTTTCATCAAGATTTTCTTGCACACCAAGTCTGATAGCATTCAGTTCAGTGCAACTCTTCCACAAGTTGCTATCATTCCCACACAAACCTCCCAAATGCTGCTTTGGGCATTTCCTCACTTCAGTTCCATCCAAAATCATGTTACGCTTCTTTCATTACATCATTCCACCAAGCATTTTTTTCATACTTTCCGTTAACATAATTCCAGAAACATTTGTGGTATTCTGTAGCATAATTCTTTTCATTCCATTTCAAGCATCTTCCACAATTTGTTTCCTTATGTCTACTCACCATTTAATCTATTGGGAGATTAATTTGTGTTTTATAAAGGATTTATATTTTTTCTTCCTGCAGTCATTCTACTTTCATGGTCATATCTTTCACTTCTTTCCCTTTGTTCCATGCTGGTTTTTCCACAAGATCCACCCTTGACCCTTTCAGGGAATGACTTGTCTCACATTTGGAACCTCACATCACCCTTGTATTCTTCACTGCTTCTCTCAGCTTTTCATCATAAAAAATGGAATCATTTGTGCTTTTAGGTTTACACTAATTCCTCTGTGTGCATACAGGTAAACACACTTAAACTACAAAACAGGTCTTTTTCTAAGAAGGTTCTAAGCAGTCAACATTTTGATTCATTCCTAGGTCTCCAAATGGCCCAGTTACTTCTTCTGTATTCTGGTCTTCTCATTCCTGCCCATCCATTCATGTCGTCTAATAGAATATTTTTTTCCCCCTGGATCACACTATTTCAGAATGTTTTCCCCAACTCATCTCTGGTTCTTCCAATATCATCATTACCTGGAATGTAACATGCAATTATCACCAGTCAATGGATTTCTAGTCTCATATGCCACCACAACAACCCTGTTGAATCATTCTTCTTTCTTAATTTCACAGACAAATCTATATTACTCTTATTTCATTCATTAATGCTTTTTACTATTTACTTCTCTTTGCATACTATGCAAAGTATACTTTGTATACTATAGTATGGGTAGCCATATAATTTTAAAAAATAAATACAGATAGTTCCCAGTTACTGACCACAGTTGGGACCGGCAACTCCATTGCTAAGTGACACATTTGTAAACTGAAATGTCACATGACTGCACTGGACTTACGATGTCAGTTCCGCTGGGGTCATTAAGCAAATCACCATGGGTCATTAAGTGAGACATCACGTGACCACAACTTTGACCTCCTGCCAGTTTCCCCATTGACTTTGCTTATTGGAAGCTGGCTGTGAAGGTCACATATGGCAATCGTGACCATGGGATGCTGCAACTGTCGTAAATGCACACCAGTTGTCAAGTGCCTAAATGTGCGCCAGTTGCAAAGCACAATCATGTGACTGCAGGGATGGCTGCAACTTCGAAGATGGGTCATAAGTCTCCTTTTTCAGCGCCGTTGTAACTTCAGTCACTGAACAAGGAGGTCGGTAAGTGAGGACTGCCTGTAAATACCTGTGTCACATACAGCATTCCAGCTAACAGCAAGAACAAAACACTTTTGGGCTCTTTTTAGCTAGCATGGCCTGAGGGTAAATATTGCCCATTTGTACCCCAGGAGGCTCATGCTACTCCTTACAAGCTGAGATCTCTAATCCAGAGAATTCTTTGCCCACATCACACACACACTTGGGAGGTTTGTTTTACTCACAATTCAAATAGTTTGAAATTAAAACTAGCTTTTTAATATGAGTCTCTCTTAATTGTGAGGACTTTTTTTTTAAACCCAGGCTGCTTTAATGAATAGAAGAGAGGTAGAAACATACACAGAATAGAATGTATATGATTCATAGAAGCTACCAGAGCTGTAAACGCAGGCTCCTTTATTTATGTAATGCAGAATATAATATTGAGTTTTGCCAACATTTTAAAGCAACCTTCCTCATGTTGGCACTTTACAGATATGTTGGCACTGCAACTCCCCAAATCAGCCAGAGAGCATGACCTCAAAGTGAATTTGGGGAATTACATTTCCAACCTGTTTGGAGAGTGATACGTTGAGGAAAGTTCTGCAGAAAGTTGACATTGGTTTGGTTGCAGATGGCATGAGATTCTAACTACTAGAAATGGACATTAACTTGGGCATTTGTGACAACAGACCAAAAGCAGCAAGTTACAGCAGTTACTTTGTTGGACGAAAGAACTCCAGATCTGATTTTATGAGACATTCCTTATGTGACACTGAAAATGATGCATAGATGGGCAGGGGCCCAAGAAAAGCCAATCGACCACATTTTTCTCCACCAGAGCAATTTGAACTCGATTGCAAGCTGACCAGACTCTGCATTCTGCTAAGAACTGTGGCATACCTCCAGCACACCAGAGGACATGATGGTCAGGAGACCACCCAAGAATTACAGTTGTGTTACAAATTTTGGCAGAACTTGGGCAACCAGCTTTCATGTGTTGGAGACAATTTAAAAAGAGGCTTTGTTATTCACCCTAGGCTTTCATTCCATATTTTTCACAGAGTGAACAAAGTTTTCCATTGTCTCTTTCATAAGTAGTGGGCAGCATTTTGGAGAAGCCTGCAGTGTCATAACATGTGAAAAAAGAAAATAAGTGACCGTCTGTGTGTCGGGCAGAGGCTTCCCTGGCATTGCAGACTTCTTTTCATTCTTAAGCAGATAAGAGCTACTATCTTGATGGCCAGGCAGATACCTTCAGGGAAGTAACAGAGACACCCATTGCTGTTGTGTTTTATTGCAAGAGCTAATAGCTCTTGACAAGTGGGGCCTGCCCCCAATATTGCCACATGGAAGACTCCTGATCAAGGCTCCAGTTTGCCAATCTCTTTTACAGAATTAATTTCCATGGGTTCTGGCTAGCTAGTCTCAAGGCTGAGCCAGGTTCCTGAACATGCTTAGTCCTCCTTTCTGAAGTCTCTCCCTCTATCTATCTATCTATCTATCTATCTATCTATCTAATATTTATATTTATATATTCTTCAACACTGGTTAGGATTTCCCACTGTTGCTCTCTTGCTATTGTGTGTGGTTTTGATCCCCTAATGAGAGCATGACAGAGAATGACCTAAAACAGACATCCCACTAAGCAGCCTTCCAAACATTTCATTTATGAACTTTGGAACCCCCTTTACATGGGTGGGCAGGGCTGAAATATTTTTTATCTGAGGAAGGCAGGTGTTAAAGAGCAAATGAGATGCCTTATGCCAGTGTTTCTCAACCTCTGCACCTTTAAGACGTGTGGACTTCAACTCCCAGAATTCCCCAGCCAGCCTGGGGAATTCTGGGAGTTGAAGTCCACACATCTTAAAGGTGCAGAGGTTGAGAAACACTGCCTTATGCCTTTACAGGGTTAGAGACACTCATTTTGGCCCTTAGTGCCTTCCAAGAACCCAAGTGTGAAATGTTCCAGTGTGCACTCTGATTTGGCATGATGTTCTTGTTCATGCCATTGCAGACACGGCACAGAGAGAGCATGGCTCTTTGCTCCCCAAAATTTAAAAAAAAATCACTGTTGCTGAGCCATGACCAAACAAGCTAGGCTAACATAACAGACAAACCATTAAATGCACAACACAGTGTTTGAATCAGACCTGAATAAATCAGGTAAACCAAGGCTCAGTGTTCTGGGCTGCAGAGCTACATATAAGCCCCTTGCTTTCTTCTTCTCACTCTTTCTAGTCTTTATTTTGGTATAACTCTTTATTTATAAGACTCGCATGGCCGCTTTGTTATACTTTTGTGAGCTGCCCAATGTTACAACTCAGGGCGGCTCCCAAAATAAAATAAAAACCAAGGGAAACCATAGAAGCAGTGCCCCAAAACCAAATCCAGGGGCTCAGTAATTTCAATCACTGGGCTCCAGCCTCACTTTATCCACATGCTTGAGGGAAGAACCAGTTTTTTTAAAGCCTTCAGGAAGGCTCGGGTGGAAGGGGTGCTTGCTGGATCTTATAAGGTGTATCAGTGTACAAGAATGAGTAAAAAAAAACAGTGCAATCTATAAAATTATGGATCAACAGATTAATTTTAAAATTCCAGTAGAGAATGAGCAGTATTATAAAGCATCATTGTTCCAGGCCTTTTAGATCTTTGCTTAATTTGATTGGCAGTTCTGTAGACCAGTGTTTCTCAACCTCAGCAATTTTAAGATGCATGAACTTCAACTCTCAGAATTCCCCAGCCAGCATGGGGAACCCAGCATGTAGACAGAAGTGAAGAATTGTATATAGGAGAAAAAGAATTGCTGAGTAAACTCATTGCTTCTCAAAAAGAAGGAACGTAATAACAGTCTTTCTGGCAGGCAGTGGTCCATCTGTGTCCAGAAGTTTGCTTCTTACAGTGGCCAGATGTGCTTTTACAGCAGTGTTTCTCAACCGTGGCAGCTTGAAGATGTGTGGACTTCAACTCCCAGAATTCCCCAGCCAGCTGGCTGGGGAATTCTGGGAGTTGAAGTCCACACATCTTCAAGCTGCCACGGTTGAGAAACACTGTTTTAGAGTATACGAGCAGGAGATGCTTCAAAACGGCATGGAGCACTATGCTCAGAGGAGGTCCAGAGTTGGAAAACCAGAATTGGGGAGCCAAACACAGCTCTGCAATTCCATCCCTGCCCTAATTCATAAACCATGGTTTGCAAACCACAATGAGTGGCTTCATACAACACATTAAAGCAAAACCAAGCTTCATTTGGTGATACATATTCTTGTAACCTGTTTAGCATCCTGTATGGTTCACTCATATGACTAGTTTTATATATGTAGAAAAAGCTGAGGCAGGCTGTTTGGTAAAATACTCAGTTGCTGGCAAAGGTAAGATTGCTTCTTCCCTTGGTTCAGGCTGGATACTCCTGTATTGGAATACCTCTGTTCCGGAAAGTTCAATGTCTGTTACAGTTTTACTGTTTTTCTGGATCCTTAAAAGTTCCAGATCAGCTTTTAAGAATGTGCAGACAATGCAACTTTCAATATACCTTTTTTTAAAAAACAAAAATAGCTCTCTGTGTGAAATCAGACAAATTCTGGACCAGTGGAATCAGCCGAGTCTTATTTCTTCTTTATCCACTCCTTTTCTGTGTTCAGGACTGCAGTTATTTTACATTAGCAGATATTTTCTGTGAGTCATTGCTTCCGCTGAAAATTGATAATGGTAGGGCTGGTATAAAGAGCAGCATTAATATGTCAACAAAATACTTAAGATACAATTGTGCCAAAGTGCTGAACCCACTTAGTTCTGGCCTCTGGATTTGGAGAAAGTAAAAGGTGATTTCCATTTCTCCAGGAGGCACATCGTCTTCACAATTATTTACTTGTGTATTACAAGAACAATGCTTAATTATGATTGTGCCTATTCCCCCCTCTCCCTGCTGCTGTGATTAAATATTACAGGTGTCCTGAGAAAAGGGTTTAATCTGGCAAGCTAAACCACAGTTCCAGTGCCTGGGCTCAGATGTCACGCTAAAGCAAGGGTGCACAACTTTCGGAAGCCCAGGGCTGCACCTTCTGTGTCATGCCAGGGGACACAGTCTAAAACGCAGTGGGAGGGAGAGGGCAGGACAGAGACTGTATTTGGTTTGATTTATTTTGCATTTGAGCTTAATTAAAATGAAAGCATTTATATGATGGCTCTCCAGTCATGAATCATAGGCAGCCCAAATGCTCAGGGCTTGCAGTTACTACAATGGAAGAGGGTGAATACTCTTCACATTAATTAGCTGTTTCCTGGATGCGGCTGGATTACAAGATTTATTGAGGGGGACAGGATGGGGTTTCAAGTATTTCAGCAACTCAGCTATCTCCAGTTTAAATCTATATCCCTGTGTTCATTAGGATGAAGACTTTTCTGATTTTCTTTCCAGCAGCCTTTCCCTGATTTGACAAGGAGGCAGGTCTCATCACGGATAATGGGAAAAACTGAAGTGGGCTGTTTACATTGCGTGTAGGATGACTTGTAAGAATGTTCGTTTGGAAAAGTGGCCAGTACATTCTTAAATAAATATATCTCCCCAATTTAATGGGAAATGACTATTACAATTATTTGGTTATACTGGCTGAATTCACATATAATGCTTAACTGGGGTTGTTAACCATGATTTGTTTAAGCAGGTCTTAATAGTTTGGTTCATATGTAGTGCTAAGCCATAATGTGTTTCTGATTTGTTCAAACTAGAAAACTATGGTTTATGAACTTGGGTTGTTTGGATAAAGAGCGGTTTGCATGAAACAATGAAGTGCGGCTAATTGAAAACTGATTCACAATTGGAGGAGAGGAAGGGAAGAGAAGAAGCATGTGCTTGTAATGCTGAGGCATGATTCATAATCCTTCTTGATCAGGCCATTGTGAAGTTTTAGTCGTAAGGACTAGAAAGTTGTTTTTTACACTTCTGCTTTTATCACACACACACATGTATGTGGGCACAGTATCCAGGATATTTAAGTTGAATCGTAATGGTAATGGATTTGAAAGTGGAGGGAGAAGTAAGGAATGCCAGCAGTCTTCTGTATTTGACATTTCATAGGCTGGAAACATCTTCCAGCTAACCTGATTCCCCATCTGACGGCGTTTTTCAAACTTGGCAACTTTAAGATGTGTGGACTGGGGAATTCTGGGAGTTGAAGCGCAGACATCTTAAAGTTGCCAAGTTTGAGAAACGCTGATCTAAATGAACTTGTAGCTGGCAGAAGAGAAAGCAAAAGTGAAATGTTTCTGTTCTCTCGTGTCTTTTGAATGACTCAGGAGAGACAGACTTCATCTTGAACAGGATGTCACTTCCTGGGACGGAAAAGATGGATGGGAAGAACTGCGATCAACGCCTCTTGTTTGCTTTTCTGATTAGACAGGGTCATAAAGATTAACTTTCTAGTGAATAATAGGTAAAAAGTCTTTTGCTTCCTGAAGAGGGCATGGCCTTAAAAACACTCCTGACAAGCCAGACTGGCTCGTACAGCAGCCTTTTTCTTCACAAAAGGGGTGTGAATAGAACGAGCAGCACAATGAGTGACAGTTTTCCAGCTTCTCACGGGCTTCAAACGGTGGCATTCCTCCTTATTTCTACAAATGCGCATATGTATTTAAAGCATCTCAGAACACAAACAGAAACATAGAAATATAAAACACAAAACAGCAGGGCGAGAGATAATGAGCATTGCAAATATTTAAAACACTGGAAGAGCAAATGGGGAAAAAACCAAAAACATTGCACGGTGAAAGATCTCTTAAAAAAAAGGAAGGGGTCACCAGTGTCTGCAAGCTTTCGGGGGGGGGGGGGCACAGGGTGCAGGTTCTCACCACAATGCCTAAGCATACAGTAAAATGGAAAGGCATAATGTTCCCAAACACATCCATGTGATGGATATCAAGGAAAAGAGATTTCATCTGACATGTATATTCCAAGAGAGGCCTTGTGCAGATAAATTGGTTATTTTGTAATAAAGAAGGCCTTTCTCTGTATTCTATTTTAGTTCACAGACATAAAACTGAAATTTGACATTTTTATGCTTGTTTTTAATTGCCTGGAAAATCTCTGCAATAAAGCATGTCAAATGCCACTAAAGTTTCTTGTGGAAGCAAAAAAACATTTTTCTCTAGAAATAGAAGCCTCCTCCAACAGCGAGGGCCCATTATTCAACATATTAGAAATTGCTGGAATTTCTGCAATAAGTGGGCAAAGATATATTGTGAACGGATAAAAATATCAACTGTCTGTTTTGGTAAAGTGCCATTTGTATTTGAATAATGGGAATCAGTGTGATCAGACAAGATCGGTCTTTAGCAGAAATAAGTTGAATTTTTTAGTTCTTGAAAAATTCACAAGGAATAAATGCAGATGGTGGAAAACACTCGACTTCAGTGTTTCTCAAGCTCAGCAAGTTTAAGATGCAGGGACATCCACTCCCAGAATTCTCCAGTCAAGCATACTGGCTAAGGAATTCTGGGCATTGAAGTCCATGCATCCTAAAGTTGCTGAGGTTGAGAAACACTGCTCTGCTTCTGTTGGAAACTGCTTTTGGCAATGTCCAGTGCTTCCAGTAGAAACACATGGTGCCACTCATTCTAAAAACAGTATGATGGGATGGATGGGCAGTGGAGAACATCTGTGTGCAGCAGATAGCAGAAGCCAGCAGACACGATCCACCACTCTGCCCCGTCCCTTCTCTGAGATAAGAAACCAACCAACCAACACATATGGAAGAATCCTAATTGGCCACCAGACCATTGATACCTAACTGATTTGTCTTCATGTTCTTTCCTGGTCCTAGCCCAGCATCTTAACCATTAGATCACTGTTTTTCAACCTTGGCAACTTTAAGATATATGGACTTCAACTCCCAGAATTCCCCAGCCAGCATACTAGCTGGGGAATTCTGGGAGTTGAGGTCCTCACATCTTAAAGTTGCCAAGGTTGAGAAATGCTGCATTAGACCAAGTGGGCTCTTGTGACCAAGAGCCAAAACTTTTGATGTCCTCTATTTGTTCTTTTAACCACAAATTCTCAAAATTCTTTTCCCACACATAGACAAACACAGGGAAGCTCCCCCCCCCCATAGGACAGTATACCAGAAATATTTCTGCTATACCGCTAAGAAAAGCTTTAGCACATGATTTATATTGTCCATCCTTGCCTTCTCTCTTCTGTAATGGGAACGACATTTGCATTTTTTCTTTCAGAAGGCAAGACTCAGTTTAACCTTAAAATAATAGTAAGATAAGAATTCTAATTTGGGAAGGACAAGGATTAAAGTATTTTTTATTGGAGTGTTTTTTGTCTTGTTTTGGTAAGATACAGTGCTTGGGAAGACAGTCAGTTCCATGGAAATGGCAGTGTTGCTTTTAGAACATGTTGGAAGCATATAAACTTCAAAACTTCGAGAGTCAGCTGTCTTGGATAGAGCAATGCATTTTCATATCCAGAAGGGCACAGTGAGGGATTTTTTTAAAACTACTTTTTAAAAATAACCATTTGTTCCTATGCTGATGAGCATGTGACTACAAAGACCTCTGAAGGGTGTGGCAACACAAAATTCAAAGGTTTATTACAAGAACTGGAAAATGCTTGAAGGTTATGAAAACACACTTTGGATGTCCTGCAAAGCTATGACTTACTTAATCATAGCTTGTTATCCAAGCCACAATGGGCTGGGTTTCCTCAACCCAATGAGCCACAAATCATGGTTTACAAACAATAATGACTGGAGTTACATAGCACCCTAAACCAGTCTCAAGCAAACCATATTATGACCTAGTGTAATATAGTCAGGAAGAACTGTTCTCACCTACACAGATTTAGTTGAAGAGCAAGGAAAAGGTGACAACAATGATGCAGATGCTTGTGAAGAGTTTACGTCTTAGCATCCTATACCAGCACCAGTATATACTCAACGTATTGGACACGAACTTCAGAAACCAATCTGGAGGACTTTGGACCATCCAAAATCATATTTCTTTGTGCCCAACCTACCTGAGGATGAAATGAGGGGACCCCCCCCCCAATATATGCCATCTTACAAAAAAAAGGTAGTCTGTAGACACAGGAATAAATTTAAATAAATAAATGATTTCCAGGATTCTCTAGCAAAGGAAGACTGTGAAGCATATTTTTAATGTACACTGATGTGACTTTTAGGACCACATGTGTAAGAAATCTTGGTTGCTGTCTGGCCAAACTCAAGTGCTTCCATGTCTGAAAGAGTTCAGTTGAAGAGTCTCCATTTGAATTCAGTGGTTCTTTTCATTAGGACAAAGGCTGGATCTACTGTATGTACTGTAGGTCAAAGTGAGGTAGTATTGAAATGGAAGAAATGACTAAACTACCACAGAAAAGCCAATACAGTTTTTAAATTATATTCCTTCATAGATAGATAGATGGATGGATGGATGAATTGATTTGTACTGAACTTGAATGTTTTGCTTGGGAGATGGGCTATGATAAATAAATAGATGATTGATGATGATGATGATGATGATGATATGGTTTGTTTTTTCTTGTTCCATAGGCTGACATTTGAAAATAGTAACCTCTACCTACACTCCAAAATAGCAGAGTCCTCTTGCTGATTCATTCTTCTGCATGTATAGATCAAAATTCAGAAACTTCCTTGAAATACTAAGCCTTTTTTGTTAATCCTCCCGTGAGAATTTTTTTTCTTCTACATATTCATAAATGCAACCTATTCAAAGAACTTTATGAGCCATGAGTTTCATTTCTTCAGTTCCAGTCTTGGATTCCACCTAAAAGTGTTTGTGACCAGGACACTGTGTCTACTAATGTCTAGTTCTCCCTTTGATTCCGTTCACTTGGAAACCATAATTTAAAAAAGAAACCTTTGCTAAATGATTGTGAGTTGCCAGGAAGAGTGGTAGTGGTTTAGCGTTAATTGTAATGTTTTATACTCTGTGTTCCGTGAGCAAACTTTGGAAAGGTGGCAATGACATTTTTATAAGTAAATAACTCTTAACCACTAATATGCAAGAATGATAATTGGCACAAAACTATTCCAGAGAGGCATGCAATTAAGTGTTTTGTATTCCCACTGAAGGCCGTTCAGAGAGCTTGTAAGAACATTGCCTAGCTCCTGTTTTCCCCTGGTGAACAACTCCAAAGCATAAATATTTTGGAACACAGCAGGATCATGTTCAATTACTGCAGCCACATATTTTGAAAAAGGAGAGGTGAAATGATGACGGAGGAAATTTGCATGCAATTGTCCTTAGCACGAAGCAAAACATCCTGGTTTAAATAAGCCCAGATAAGTATAGCTATATGTGAAAACTTACTAGAATGGTACAGTTGCCTATACTTTGTGTTAGGTATTAATTCATTCCCAAGGCAGGATTTGTAGGGGGCTGTTTGCTCAGATCTTCAAATGGTTAGATGGTAGGTGTGTTATAATTATCCCCATTTTCTCCTCCTCCTCCTCCTCCTCCTCCTCCTCCTCCTCCTCCTCCTCCTCCTCCTCCTCCTCCTCCTCCTCCTCCTCCTCCTCCTCCTCCTCCTCCTCCTCCTCCTCCTCCTCCTCCTCCTCTTCTTCTTCTTCTTCTTCTTCTTCTTCTTCTTCTTCTTCTTCTTCTTCTTCTTCTTCTTCTTCTTCTTCTTCTTCTTCTTCTTCTTCTTCTTCTTCTTCTTCTTCTTCTTCTTCTTCTTCTTCTTCTTCTTCTCTCCTCAAATGGCTGGAGAGGTGTGGTTTCAGAAACACTAATCAGTGGTTTGTAATGATTAAGTAACTCATCCAGGACAGAATTGTGTTATTTACAGTAGGGGAGCGCAGCACTCCAGAGAGACGCTTTGTAGCACGGGTGGTATGAAGGTAGCACTTGTTGTCTGCAGCTCTTTAAAGCAGCAGATCTTTTTCCAGGATCATGTGGCAACTGTTCAGGGAGCCACGTGGTCCTGGGAAAAGACATGGCTCCTTTAAAGAGTTGCAGACAGATATGTGTTCCATCGCTGCTCTTCCAAAACACCTTTCTGGAATGATTTCTGCAGCATTGCGCAACTGTATTGTAAATAACGTAATTCTTTGTTTGGATGACTTGCTTAATCGTTACAAACCACAGCTTACTAACCATCTCTGGCTAGAAAGGTGAGATGCAAATAAATATGCATGGGGTTCGCTAGATGAGCAAACCCAGTAACAGTATGTTTTGTGGCAGCCAGAAAGAGATCAGATTGTTATCCCAGCAATCAGATAACAGATTTAACCACAGCCGTACTGTGTGGAAATGATTTGCAAGCCACGTCTTGCAGGAGAAATCCCCAGGCTGGCCAGGGAAGTTGAAGCCCAGACATCTGGAAATGGTCTCAGTTGGGACGCACTGATGTACAGCACTCCTGAGCAAAAGTGACACAGCCCATCTGCTTGTTATTAAAGGGGCAGTTGGGCTTCATTTCCCCTTGACTCATGCTTTAAGAAAACATATAAGGAACTCAAGGTTGTGTATGTGTGTGCGTGTGTACATGCAGGCGGATGAACTTTGAAACCTTAGAGCCGAGTGACATTATAAATGTTAAATTGTTTATCTCCTTGTGACATTTGCTGAAAGCTAAAGTTTCAATATTGTCCATTCCAAAGATCAGCTAACTGGTGGCAACTGAGTATATCATTCTTTTCTTCTAATGTCCTTTTTATTTGACTGGAATACAGAAAATCTCATATTACACATTGTACAACCCGGTGGGTGTTTTGTCTAATAGCTATCCTATTTCATACAGGCCCGTGGGATGCCTATGGTACACTTACACACTACATATAAACGCACATAGTGGCCCTGCTAAGCCATAACATGTATGTCTAGTTTTGGTTCAATGTATTGTGTGAACACCATCACTGTGGTTTATAAATCATGGTTTATAGCTTAGTGCAATGTGTGAACCTAGCCAATTGTGATTTGTTCAACAAACCAAAGCTTAACTGTGGGTTAACAGCCCAATGCATGCTTTCCATCATTCAGTCTTTTCCTCTTAGGCCAGTGTTGTCCAAACTTGGCCACTTTAAGATGAGTGGACTTCAACTCCCAGAATTCCCCAGCCAGCCATGCTGACTGGGGAATTCTGGGAGTTAAAGTCCACTCATCTTAAAGTGGCCAAGTTTGGACAACACTGTCTTAGGCTAATGCTCACTTTGCAAACATGCTGGTAGCTTGTGAAGTGGTTCCTTAGTCTTTGCCACGATTGTCGGTTCTGCTTTCGTGAAGCCATCTTCAGTTCACCATCCCCAGGAAGTCCCCAAGATTTCCATAATCTGAGTGGGAATGAACCGGTACAAAATAAAAGGTTTATATAATCCTTGCCAATATCAAGAATTAGGTCCAGGGCAATCTTATGCACAGGCACTCAGAAGTCAGCCAAATTGGGATTTACTCCTAGGGAAATGGGAATAAGTTTGTTTGTTTATGTATTTATTAAATTTGTATGCCGCCCATCTCCCCCAGTGGGTGACTCTGGGCGGCTCACAATAAAAGTAAAAGCCACAAACAGTTAAAAAAGAAACACCCCCATCAATTAATTAAAATTAATTAGAAGGTCAAACTACAGAAACAAGCCCTATACCTAAAAACTGATGCCACTGATTTCTTCAGAGGTCCAAAGCATGTTGATGAAAAAATGTCTTGCGTTAAAAGATGTCCCAGGCATTCAGAGACTTGCTTCGTTCACATAAAACTGGATTTTATTCCGTGGGCTCCCTGCTGGAATAAAACTGCTGGAAGCCAGCAACCAAGCACAGTCTTTTCTGTGGTGGTACCTCATTTATAGAATACCTTTACAAGGTTTATTTTCCTGGAACGCCACCTGTTTCTGCTGCTCTTATTATCTTGTGTGATTTTATGTGTTATCTATCATGTTATTAATAATGCTACTTTCTCTGCTGTTGTTATCTGTAACAAGGTCCTAGGGAGTTAACTAGGGAAGAGAAATAAATGTTCAACTAGCAGCGACAGAAACAGTTCATTGCAATTTATAGTCGAGAGAGATTCTGAATTTACTGCTAGAAACCAATGAATAGAAATCTTACTCTTTGGCGTTGTAAGAAAGGAGCTTGTCATGTTTTGCAACCTCTAGTACAGTGTTTCTCAACCTTGGCAACCTGAAGATGTGTGGACTTCAACTCCCCGGCTGGCTGGGGAATTCTGGGAGTTGAAGTCCACTCATCTTCAAGTTGCCATGGTTGAGAAATGCTGCTCTAGTATTTTGCACCATACTGCTCTGCAAATATTTGAGATTAATTCAAATATACCAAAACTACAATGCTTGAACTTCTGCTTTATGACATTCCTGTTAAGTAAAGAAGTCCTGCTTGTCTGACTTGGAAGAACAGAAATAGGTTTTGTGGAATGCTTATGTAGCATTCAACACCCTTTCGGCTAACCGGTATATGAGCCTCTTCGGCTTAAGAGAGCTTGCCGCGACAGCAACATGCTCTGCATTCTCTAACAGTTGGTGTTCTGCTGCTCTACAAATCGTGCAGCCGAGGCCAGTAGAAAGAATCATCCCCACGTACGGACGTTGGGGCTATGCGTTTAATAAAATGTGTTTCCCATCTTTATGACAGTTTACTAATATTTCCATATTAAGGGACAACATATTAGAAACTCGCTGACACACCATAGCAGAAGGGCAATATCTTCCTATGCGTGGTTAGTTTTCCTTGGGGTATCTGTTGGCCTTTGGGGAAAGCAGGAAGATGGGCTTCAGTGTGAGACAGTGGGGCCCTTCTAACTATAGGTTCATCGCGTTTGAAGAGGGAGTTTAGACCTTCAAGGTCATCTCCTGGCAGGAACCCTAATTACAGCGTCCCTGATAGTTGGCTGTCTAGACACCATTTCAACACGTCCAAGAGATCCCATCACCTTTGCTTACAGGTAGTCCTCACCTAATGACCACAATTGAGACCAGAATCTTGATTGTTGAGCAAAGTGGTTGTTAAGCGAGATGCCCACGTGACTGCTTCACTCAACGACCGCAATCCAGGCACTCCCGGTTGCAGTCGTTTAGCGACCTCCCAAGTCATAAAGCAGACGGAGCGAAAGAGCAGTCTGCTGAAGGATGCTCCCGGCAGGCAGCTCTTTGAGAGTGAAAGAGCTGCCTGTTGGGTGGTTTCAGCTCCACATGGAAGTGAAATCCTCCTGGCAGACAGCCCTTTCACTCTCAAATGTTCTTAAAACCCACTGAAGGGTTTCCCTTCCCCTCCACCAAGAAGTTTCCCTCCATCCCCTCCGCTTACAACCTTCCCTGCATTGACTTTCTGGGGAAGCCGGCAGTGAATATTGCAAATGGCGATCACGTGATGGTGGGGTGCTTGACAACCAGTCATAAATGCGAGCTGGTTGCCAGGCACCCAAAATGCAGCCATGTGACCACAGGGGGGCGGTGCAACATTTTATGAAGGGCAGAAGTGCTTCACAGGCCATAAAGGGCCCTTTCCAAGGCTGTTGTAACTTTGAACTGTCATTAAATGAACAGTCATTAAGCAAGGACTACCTGTAATTGGTTCCACTGTTGCACTGCTCTTATTTTTAGAAAGTTATTTTCCTACTACACAGTCAGAATCTGCCTTCCTGTAATTAAGACCCTTGTTTTGTGCCTTACACTTTGGAACGATGAGGAGGAGGTCTTGATCTTCTCTTGGACATCCTTTCTGATATTTGAAGAGTGCTGTTATAACACCCTCAATCTTCTCTTGGCAAGGCTGAACATCCCCAGTTCCTTCAGTTTCTCTTCATAAGACTTCTGGGTCTATCCGCCTTGTGGGCTTTTGCAACACAGAGGCACCAAAATGTGGTATCCTGAACTGGACAAAGACTCATAGAATCTGACCAATGCAAAATAAGGTGGAACTATTACTACTTGTGATTTGGAGACTATAGTTTTATCAAGCCTTTGAGATAGGCCAGGTCAAAGACCAGGCTCCACAACTCTACTTTATTGCTGCAGGGTATAAGAACAGAATCCTGAAAGCCAGACAGAGTCAGTCGGTCGGTCAGTCAATCTCTCCCTTTCCCTCTCTTTCTCTTTCTCTTTCTCTCATACCAAAGAGAGTCAAGGGAGGGCAGTCTTCAATTTCTTCCTCACGGCATCCTCTCTTCCAGGGCTAACTTAGTATTTACCTAGTGGCTGTTGAATACCTTCTTCAAAGGCCATATCCATACTCCCCTACAATGTCTCTTGATACAGCATAACATTGCATTTGCCTTTTTTGTAGCAGTAGCATATTTCTGGCACATATTCAACTTGCAGCCGACTGCTATTCCAAGATTTTTTATCTTTTTCACACAAGTAGCACTACCAGCTTAGATATCATCTATACTTACGCAGTTGATTCCAGTTTCCTCAATTAAGAACTTCTCATTTCTCTCTCTTAAATTTAATTTCCTTTATTTTCAGCCCATATCTCAAACCTCTTATGTTCTCTTACTATCCCGGGATGCTGTAAAATCAGAAATTCTAAACTTTCCAGTTGTTTCCTCTTCTCTCCTCCTCCTCCTGATGAGTATCTGGCAACAGTAACTCCTGCTCCTGCCAGCTCAAAACTAAATTACTGCCAAATGATGATTCTTTAATATAGAGCTGGTGGCTATTAATCAAATATTTAGATACGGCAGATTCCATTTGTGAACAACAGATGAGCGTCCGCATTCTGTGCAAGGGGGAACGAAGAACGGAGAAAAAGGGTGGGCCACCTGTAGCCCATGCCCACTCTTCAGCCCCCAGCTTCAGAATCAATTCTCCAGATGTTGCTGCTGAAATATAATTTGTCAGTGTGATTTTTGCGGAGGGGTTTTGTGGTTGCTGTCGGGGGGGGGGGTGGTTTTGGTTTTGATCAAAGTTGGGGGCAAAATTTCTGCCTTGCTGTTGACCAAGGGACTTGGACGAACCACTGTCTCTCAAGCCGGATGGTATCCTACAAGATTATTATACAGATAAAACGGGAAGAGGAATCTAAATACAGGATGCTACCTTAAGGGCCTGTGATGAATTCAGTTATGAAAAATAACACAAAAATACATCATGTGCTCTGTCATTGTTACTCATGATGATTATTCCCTTTATTAGTTTGGTGCTTGCACAATCTTACCCCAAGATGGAAACTTCAGCAGCTACAGCCCCAAACTGCTGGAGAGTTCCCAGCTGGGAAAGCTGGCTCTTACTCTGGGGCAGTGTTTCTCAACTGTGGCAACTTTAAGATGTGTGGACCTCAACTCCCAGAATTCAGTGTGTGGACTTCAACTCCCATAGCTGGCTGGGGAATTCTGGGAGTTGCAGTCCACACATCTTAAAGTTGCCATGGTTGAGAAACATTGTTTTCGGGTGTCCCAGTTCAGAATAAGAACTACCCAAAGTGTACATTTTCATCTGCATGTTGGAATACCCCAATTCTCTGGTTTCCCATAACCTCTTGCTTTAATAAAACGAAGACATCTGGATGCAGATGTCATCTGCATTAGGTTAAACCATTATTCTCCCTCCCTCTTTCATTGTGTGTGGGCGTGGATGTGTATACATAGGAAAGAGTTTGAAGCTGTTTCCCAATAGGAAGGAATATGTGAAAATACTGTGGTTATGATAAATGAAGTTTTTTTTTTATTATTTTATTCAACCAAACTTTCACTACCGGAGTAATATTTGGGTGTTTGTGTGTGTGTGTGTGTGTATTTTAATATCAGTCATTTCCTGAAGCTGGTGGTGAAGTGGGGTTTTTGTGAGAAACACTAACTCTTCCTCCTTCTCTTGCAAAGCCAGAAAGTCTATAATAAAAAGCCTTTGATCAAATTTCAGTGTTTTGTTCCTTTTGCCTTCATTGTACCATAAGCCGATACTTCCCGTTTTTGTTCCCCTACAGAATCAAAGTGATACCTGGAGTTTGAAGTCTTTTTTTTTCCTTTCCTTCCCCCCCCCCACCCCCTTTTTGGTGTTGTTGTTCTGGCTAACCTGAATGAGTCATAAGATGTTCCAGAAGCTGGTTAAAAAAAAGCAGCTTGATAAATTTGATCACATTTGTCCGTCTGACTTCCAAGAAGTGAGTTTTTCTTTTTTGCCTTTTTTTCCCCCTCCAAAATGTCATCTGTGAATATATAACAACGGCTTAATTGTGGAAATGTTGGAGCTTTGGCAAAATTGTGTGCATATCAAGTGCTCTTTTGAACATGGCACTGGCTGGCTGTCAGCACAACTAACAGGAAGAAAATGAAGCTGCTAGCATATGGCAGCAGATTAATTCACTCAAAGACTATTCCTTGTTTGCCGTTGTTTTCAGAGTGGGGAGGGTGAAGTGGATTTTGGGAGGGACGGGAACTGAACATTGGAATTTTAATTGCTTGACCTCAATTTCAAATTTGCTGGACACAAAGAGGCCAGATTTATTCATTAGTTTGTGATGATGATTAGAACCTCAACCAGGAAAAGGTGATGGGATCAACTTGTGCACAATTTTTACCAGGCACTTTTATAAATTCATTTGTGTATCACTAGTCTAGTTAACATTGAGTAAAAGTTGGGTTGAGCTTTTCCAACTTGCTGTCTTCAGAGATGGGGGACTGCAATTCCATCCTTCAGCTTGTTGGCTGAGGGTGATAGGCCTTCTGATCCAACATAGTTGATGGACATTGGATTGGGAAGGCTATAATTGTTTGCTACGGATTACGCTGTGTGAGTGCAATTAAAAACAGTATTTTTACAACCTGGCCGATCTAAGTATATCAGGGAAGAGAGAGAAAAACTGAATAAGGAGCCTATGATGTCTGCTAGGTTTGGGGACGATTGTTTGCTTGGTTTTTTAAGGTTCAAGCTAATTCTTGTGTATAATGCTGCAAAACTCCAATTCTGCTGGCTGCCTGGAAGCTGGACAAAATACCTTTTCGAAGGGGCTTTTTAAATTAACAAATTAAAAGAGTGCTATTGAAATTGCTAATTGTTATTGGGTTACATTTTAATTTAAAATTAAAGGTTATCCCCGAATAAGCTGCTTTGGTGTATCAGAGAAAAGAAAAAAAAACATAATTGGAGTAAAGAAATAAAAAGTAGAATAAAAAGCCAAACTTCTATGTGCCCTTAGAGGAGAAGTAGGTGTAAAAACAAATTAACAGAAACTCCTGTGTGCTAGGCTTGGAATTGACAGTGCTATTTTAGACTTCAGGTAGAGGAGTCAACATTCATCTATGTAAAATGTACCTTGTAAAAAGAAAGATGGTCTTAAGCCAGTTACATTCTTGTTGGAAAGGAACGGGCAATTTTTCTAGTAGCTTACACTTGGAGGCTTTTCTGAATCAGCTTAGGTGACCTTCAGATATATGGGCTTCAACTTCCAGAATTCTCAGCAATATTCATGCTAGCTGGGGTTGTGGCGGGGGTATCTGGGAATTAAGATCCACATTTCTCTAGAGCAGTGTTTCTCAACATTGGGGACTTTAAGATATGTGGACTTCAACTCCCTGGCTGGCTGGGAAATTCTGGGAGTTGAAGTCCACACATCTTAAAGTTCCCAAGGTTGAGAAACACTGCTCTAGAGCATGCAGGAGTCTAGATTACAACTGACGTTATATGGTAGTTGTTGGTTAAAATGGGGAGAGACCTCCCTATCCTTTACTTTAAACTCTCAGAGATCAGTAAGTCAGGAGATACGCATAATACAATTCTGACAGTAGATGTTGATAATCACATATAACTATTATTTCCTTATGTTCAAAGAGTGTATATGAGTTCGTTTTTCATGGTACATATTTTTCCTCAAAATATATGAACCCCCATGTAGAGTAGAGTAGACTTCATCATAAGCTGGGTTTAAAAAGCTTGTTTTCTATAACTACAGCCTTCTTAATAAAGCATCCTGTAGTAATGTCATTTCTGAATTATGTGAAAACTGTGCAGCACTTTGTTAAGATGAAATGGAACTTGTCTCCAGAGTCTGAGTATTCCCATTCATATTAAAATGTTCTGGCCTCTTGTTTAGATCCCAAATTAAATCTTTCATGTTGACACCAGTCTCCCATTTCTCCCCCCACCAGTTTTTCTTTATTGCTCAACTTGTGCATTTTAAAGAGAGTCACCCAGGTTAGTTCATGAATAATTGTAAAGACAAAAGGATGCTCACTATGTCTAAGTATGGTTGTTGATTTTTAAATGATTCAGATTGCTACCTTCATGCACTCATTTATTGGAAGTGTTGCTAAGGTGGCAATATACCCATGTTTGTCATCATTGATCTCTATAGCTAATGATGCATAATGCACACACACATACAATAGGCATAATGCTTTGAGTTTTGCCAGAAAATGAAACAGGTAATAACAGGTAATAAATCAGAAGTTAAGTCATAAGAAATTAAGACAAAAACAGAAATTAAGTCAAATAGTAGCTGATGATACCCTATCAATGTAGTTTTATAAATAGATTACAAGTGCTGCCACAGCTTTGAACACAGTGGTTCTGTTTCACTCCAAGTAGTTCTGTAATATTGAGGGATTTTGTTAATATTTTCATTACTTATGTTAACTTTGGAACCTTTATAACAATTCTCTAAGATAGGCCTGTGTTATTATTCATTTGATTGATTGATTGATTGATTGATTATGTGCCATCAAGAGTTGGTCTTAGCAACCACATAGATAGATTTTCTCCATGACAGTCTGTCCCTAACTTAGTCTTTCAGGTCTTATCATATAATACAGAAAATTTGCAAGCAATGAACATTACTTCTGTCTGTGTATGAGTAAGAACATCTTATGGTGGTTCTGTATAGCAGTCTCCTGACAACAGTGCAATTTATGTTCATTTTTAAATATCCAGCAGGTATTAATTTGAGATAATGCAAAGCAGAGTGAAATCTGTGGAAGATTTTAACAGATTGCAGCAATCATTCCTATATAGTTGTATGATGATTTTAAAAATCCAGGTTACATATACAGTAGTTCTTTTTGGCATTAAATTGTACCCCCTTGTCAACTTTATCTTATTGCTTGTTGGTTTGCTTTAACTGGGGTTAGTCTCCAATATTGAACTGGCAAAGCCTTTTTCTTGGCTTGTAAACAAATAAAGGCACGTGTGGTGAAATTTGAAAACAAGGAGGCATCCTTTTGATCTTTCATTGCAAAGGAGTTTCCAAGTCTTGTAAGAGCAGAGAGAAATATCCAGGCCAGTAGGAACGGTGCATCTTGCCCTGTGCAAATGAACAAAAGTCACAATTGCAAGATGGGCAGTTATATAAATCAATACGATATACTAAGAGAGAGAACGCAAAGCAGACAAATAGCACTAGGCTTGTTCTTCTGCACTCTCATTTGCTTTTCTCTTTCTTTCAGTGAAATACATGCGAGAGGCCACCCCCTATGTGAAGAAAGGTTCTCCAATTTCTGAAATTGGATGGGAAACTCCTCCTCCCGAGTCCCCCCGCTTGGGCAACCCAACCATCGATCCCCTGTTGCCGCTCTCTCTCAACATCCACCGAGACAAAAAGACCATCCCACTCAAAATGTGCTACGTGACGCGGAACTTGGCTATGTTAGACCCAGAAAACAGGTAAACAAACTAGGCTGGGGAAGAAGAACACTTTTTCCCATAATAATCCTTCTTTATTTTTATGGATCAAGTGCATGTGCAGTCCTGAACACAAGTAGACAGCAACTGTCTTTCTTCCCCTTCTTTTTCTCTCTCTGCATCTTTCCCATATTCAGCAGAGAAGAATAAAAGAGTATATCTTGCTTTGTTGATGTCCAGAAGGGAAGACAATTTGCTGGGTCCTTCTGGGGTTCTTCTAACTAGGCTGCTGGCATTCCAGGGCTTAAGGAAGGTTGCTTCTGTAACAGCGTCTGAATATCTCCCTCAAGGCCATCTCCATGGCTCTCTGTAGCAGTTCTGTGCCTGGATTAAACGGCTGCTGTTCTGTTGAATCTGCCAAATCTCAAGGTGTAGTTTTGGGAGTGGAAGCATTTTCTGTTCACTGGACAGGAGGGGACAATTTCCTCTCCTCTTCGTACCTCTCCATAAAACCTACTATGGCAGGTCCTTCAGCTCTCTGGGGTCTTCCATGGCTTTATTTTGTAATTAAAGAACAGCCCTACTTGCATAGCCTGCTTGCTGCAAAGCTCCCAGCATCGTCTTTCTTTGTAAGACTGTAAGCACCATCGATGTTCTGACCCAATAATGGATGTCCACAGCCAGCATTTTGTTTGGAAGTGCCTCTACTTTCCAGGGGTGGGGTGGGAACCAAACAAAGGTAAACTCAGAGCTGGGAGGGAGCTGTCAGGTTCTCCCAATCAGAGCTCAGCAGTAAATCACAAATCTAACTTGGCTTGAGTTAGATTGGTCAGAAGTCTCACAGACATGGCTTGGCTAGATAAATTTTTTTCTTGCAAACAAAAATGAAGTCAAATGACAGTGCTGGTCGCCCACTGTGAGTCTGAAGATCCAGTCTCCTTCTTATAACCACAGTGGTTTAAACCCATTCCTTTTTTCACTCTCTTCTTACCATGAATTAACAAACTTCTTGCTCAACAAGAAGGGGTAAAAGGGAACATGTAGTCCTAAATCTGATTTTTGCTGCTAAGATTTGAAAAAAAAGAACAAGAATTCACAAATTTCAAATGTCTGCACTCTTAAAAATGGTAAGGAATGTACTGTATGTAATTACACTGGTTTAAAGAAATCACATCAAAATAGTTTACCAGATTAATTTAGTTTTAGTTCATATCATCATTTCGTTTCGTTCATATCATTACATTTGTCAAAATTCAACAACTTACTGCTTGATAATCTCTTGTTCTATATAAGAAGAAAAAACTGAAAAGATTGACTCAAACTGAAAAAGATACAACCTCTCTTCAACAATACGTGTAATTTTATCACAGTTGAGTATTTTCCTTATAACTAAGAAATGCTTTAAACATGGCATTTTTCTTATGCAGATAATATGTTCAGGTAGGAAAAGGGTTGTAGAATACATAGTCCTGCGAACAAGTCTACGTCCATTCACAGAAGAGTTCTGGTCGGCTGAGGTTTTGCACTGCGTACAGAATAAGCGCTTGAACCAAGACACCAGGGAGGATGTGTCAGAAACATCAGAATGGTGGCCCAACCATACAATCAAAGCGTTGTCCCTTGTTTACATGCATTGTGACACACATTAAAAAAGGGCAGGGTTTCAATCACATGGTCGTGACCACTATCTTGATTTTTTGGACCCCTCCCTGGAGACACCCCTGACATGAGCTTTTGTCACGTGCATCAGTTCACATATTGTTTACCGGCTTTCTTCAGTGCACCAGAAGCGTGCAATCTGAGATTTTAATGCTGCACATACTCTGAAAACTGCCACTGTAATGCTGAATGTGTGAGAACGATTAAATTATTACTCTGGGGAGTAATTGTTTGGATTTTGTATAATTAACTTAATGTCATCACATTCAAATTTAGATTCGTTTAAATAAAAGATCAGATGGGGCCCACCTACTTTTGGAAGTGTGGCTCCTAGAATGCCATATAAAGTTTAAGTATGATCCCCATTCTGTGGCCCCCAGTTTCTGTCCCCAGTGGAAATACCCAAAAATGGGGAACAGAGTGAAAAAATAAAGAAAACTTGCAAAAACTGTCCAGCTACAACATGTGATGTGGTCCTTCCTGTTTCTCAGCTCCTTAGCCTGCAGAAGATGTCCATTCCTAATGTAAATGATGCAACAGATCAGTTGTTTCAGAATGGCATGACAGGAACCAGTTGATGGAAAGGGAAAGTTGCTTGTTCTCACTAAACTTTACAAGAAACTTTCTCACGGTAACAGCAAATTGCCAGTGCTGTCCACCGCTTGGAAGCAGACTCCCTCAACAAGTAAAAATCCAATGAGATTTGGATTGAAGTCTCACCATCCGTGGGTGTTGCCCAAAGCAGCTGGACATGATAAATAGTCCAAGAATACCTGGGAGTCCAAATTGATGAAGGCCAGTCTGGACCTTGATTGCACTCTTCTGTTCTGACAGATGTTGTGCTTCAAGGCCTGTCCTAAGAAACAAGAAACTGCACTGGGAGACTGAGTTCCTCCTCCTAATTTGAGTCACCAACCTCTGGACATTTGCTTACCGGGGAAGTGAGAAAAGGCAGCCTGGGGAAATGAATGGGAAATGAGACTTGGATGGCTCTTTAGAGTTTCCAGGCTCCAAAAATAGGATAAGCTTATTGGTCCTCATTTATAATGCATGAGGAGAGTTGCATCATTCCTCACACCTGCAAGCCTCTTTTGCTAGGAGAGAAGCTGTGAAATAAGGGAAAGCTGATGGGGGTGTTTAAAGGAGAACCTTTTTCTTCTCTCACATCCATGGTCTTTTTTGTTCCCTATCTAGTATAAAGGAGTCCGAAGGAACTTCATTGGCATCTAACACTTCTCTGCATGAAGGAGGCAGAAACCTAAAGAGTTTGCTGTTTGACAGAGGGCTCAGTGACAGATCTGGTGGCTAGACAGTGTGGTTGGAGCTCTCTTCTGACAGTGAATTATTGGGGCTCCTAAATTAGGCCTCGTCCTGTCCCTCTGTAGTTCAGAACCATCTGTAACCTCCAGAGAAAAATTGAATACCTAAGCTTAAGACAGTGCTCTATTCTTCTGTGTAAGCTCTACCTTCTGCCTACCTCTGTCCTTCTACCTAAGCTAAAGACAGTGCTCTATTGCAGATACACTTTACACTTTCATTCATTAATAAGGTTTGCTCTGAGCAGGAAATAAGGGCTTTGAATATCTCATGCATGGAGGTGTCTTATCAATTCTTGCTATTTTTATTGCCTGTGGCAACAGAATGCCCCATGGATGATCTCTGGTCAAAACTGCATGTCTTGGTCAATTCTGGATAGATTTTCTGTTTCCTGAATAAGAGAAAATAAGGACTTGCTGGAATGATTTGTACAGCTCTTACAAGACTTTGCAACTACACCAGATGACCCTGTAATTGCAGCTTTCTGATGATTATGCTAATTAAGATATTAGCAAGTGCATTGTTACTGTGATAGTTTTGTTTATGGATGAAGTTATTTTTTTATTGGGAGTCAGCTCTGGCCATTTTGGCAAGGGGGAACCCTTCCTGATATATTTGCTCATGGCTCTCTGCCCTTTTTAGGGACATAGGAATTGTCATGGGCACATAAGTATACTGTATGGGGTATGAGTGGAATCAGTTTCTATAATAAAAGTATAGCAAGTGGGTTCAGGATTTTGTAGGTAACGTAGTATTCGTAGGTCCTGTATTACTGCCCCTTGTTTTGTAGAAACAATTCTAAGAAATTCTGGTCCACAAACTCAGATTAGAAAGTGGATTCCTCTGTTGCTGGAACTAAGCAGGTTATTACAGAGATTCCACCCCAACCCACAGATCTCCTGGTGTGGGAACTCAGGTGACCCAACTAGGGAAATCAGAAAGCATCTGTCTTCTCACCCTGGACTTGTTACTAGGTCTTCCCTCTGTGTCACAAGCCACCTGCTGGATTTTGCTGAGAATTGCCTAGCATAGAGCTTGAACATCTCACTCAATGTTTGTAAGTGAAGAGAGTTTTTTAAAATCCTGAGTTTGTCTTCCTTTACAGACTGCAGTTCATCTTCATTCTTCACTTATTCGAGAGCACCTTAAAGTGGAAAAGGAAAGTGGAAATATAGGGGGAAAATACAAGGTCCTTCTGTAGAGATTTGACCTGGAGGTGATTAAATGAGGAATCCAGCCACTGAAATCCCAAATAATGGAATCAAAATAAGGGATTTCATGGAACCAAAGCAAATCCATTCCTTAATCTGCGTGATGTTCTTGGCACAAAGCTTGATATTTTGTCTTGCATTGTTGACTCTAATTCAAACATATTGTTCCAAGGAGAGAAGCACAGCTGTTTTAGAACATGGTCTTTGATAACCCTGTGCTCTTTCTAGTAATGCAACGTGGTCAGGTCCATAAAAGCAAAATCAGATTGCTGGCTTGGTTTCCTGCAAAGTCAGGGGCACAGTAATACTTTTGGAAATTGCCTTCAATATAGTTCTGAAGACTAATTAGATTCACATATGCATAAGCATAGTTTTTGGTGAGCCTTCTGAACTGGATCATGCCACAGCCGTGTTATAAATGACTGAATGTATGAATACATGGGGAAGCCCATGAAGCTGTCTGCCAGGAGCAGGTGCTTCCTTGACATGGGAAAGAGAACAAAACCTAATGTCTTCATATTCTCAGTGTCTCAATACCAATTGAGCGGTTTACTAATTTTAAAATAAAACTGAGGTTGCTTAGTACTCTGCCAATATATCCTGAGGTGACCATAAGCTTGAGAAATGTTGGTGTAGGTAAATACAGCTGCATAGATACTGAAATTGACCCCTTATTTATGCATGGTTATGAATATGACCACCAGTATGGTCCAACAAGTGAAGAAATAAGAGCTCACCCCATGGGATAAGCTGAAACTCTGTTTTTATTAAGAACATCTGACTTTTTGATAGTTCTTAGATTTCCATTCCTCTTCACTGCTCTATGAGACCAAACTTGAAACAATAGGTAAGTAATCAGAGTGCCGATTAACCACGGGAAAAGATCCAGGAAGATGACAAACCATAAGGAGATGTGGACCTCTGGTTCTGCTGTCAATCTTCGCACTTAATGAATCTTGTTTTAACTCTAACGGGCATTTTGTAACGACAAACCCAGCATAGGGACTGAAAGAGCCACCAAAACAGTTAATCAAGTTTCTCATTTTGCCAAACACATCCATATTTTCTCTTAGTTTCTCATTTTTGCAAATACATCAACTTTAGTTTATATAATTTGAAAAAAAAATTAGATACACTGAAACCTGTATGTATTTTGGTATGTGGTTCTCTATACATGTACATTTTTATGTTTTCAGTTGTGCCTAATGTTCTTGCAATACATTTTCCACTAAGATAATACAGTTCCCTATATAATCTTTATGAACGTGTGCCTATTTGTAAAGTAATTTCCCTAATAAGCTTATTTAAATTGCTGGCAAACTGCTCTGAAAAATAGAGGTCTGTGAATTTTGAATGGTTTTTTGGGGTTGTATATTGGTTCAATATGCATTGAGGTTGCATCTGAGTGGAAACTAAATTAAATTTTCTTCTACCAATATCCCAGAGATGGGACAGATTAGTAATGTCTATACAGAGATGGATTGTAGGTCTGTGCAAGTTACACTGTGCAGAGGATGACCAGAGAAATAGAACAACAAGGTAGCTATAACCATGCTGGCTGGGAGTTCTGGAGGTTGGAGTCCCAATGCATTTGGAGTTTGCTAGGTTGGGGAGTTTATTGTCATTTTATAAGAAACTGAGAGGTTTGATTGACCACGGAGGCTTTAGAGGAAAGATATTTTTTCTTTATGTCATTATCTAAGCAGGCTCTGAGAAAGCATGATAGCATTTGTGCGCATGGCTAGAACATAGTATGTATCATGGCAGCCATATCCTACTTAAATGCACAATTCCTTTGGGCCAATGTGGGCTTTATCAAAAATGTTCTGTATGCAGTGTTTGCATAACTGTGGTGGAGCGTATGAAAAAACAGAGCTGTGGCATTGCCTTAAATATTTCCAGACAAGGGGGAATTAAACAGAGAACTTTTATCACCAAATTGCAGATAATGTCATGTTTCAGAAGCCATATAAGCCAGTGAGGTTTATAGAAGAGCAGATCATATTTTAAATAATTTAAAATAGTATTTTGGTATACTGTCACTGCAGGCAAAGCATGAGTAACCATGCCCAAGGGCATTTATATTGGAAAGCCAGATAGGGTAGACTAGAAGGGTATGGCCACATTGACTGGTCCCATGTTGTTGAGATGAGGGTAATCCTCAAAAATAGTACAAAGCAGCTCAGATTCATTCCCGTAATCTTTTTTTGTTCTTTGTCTTGTTGACATTTTAATCGTTTCTTTGGAGAAATGACCTTTTTAGAGGCAGGAAGGTACATTTTTTATGAGTACCATTTTGGTTGATCATGTTTTATCAGTGAATACATTGATTTGCAATAAAAGTGTTTTTTTTTCTTGAGCACTCAACGTGCTTTCTAATGCGGAAGTCCAGCTTGAACATAATGGTTAATTATGATCCCACCCCACACCCAGTGTGAATGAACTGTGGTGAGTTATATCTCATGCTACAGTCTCTCCTCTGCCTTTCTGCTGAGATGGCAGTTCCCTAAATTCAAAGCTAACATAAGGGTGTTAATTTTTAAGGAGCAACAAGATTTATTGCCAGTGTTTACTGCAGCAGACTAATATTATTTGATAGATTTATATCCTGTCTTTCCTCCAAAAGCTCAAGGTGACTTACATGGGGACAATCCTTCATTTTATCCCCATAAGAGCAAACCAGTGAGGTAAGTTGGACTAAGAGAGAGGGACTGGCCTGAAGGCAGCCAGTGAATTTCCATAGATGAGGATAGACTTGAACTTAGATCTCTCATCCCCTAGTCCAATACCTTAACCACCACACCACACTGGTCCCCAATTTGGAAATGGTTTCTTAAAGTAAACTCTATTGAACTCTGGAGGGCTTCTGAGTTGATGCCCAGTTTTCTTTTCTTTAACTAGAAATGACTCTCCAGGGTCTTGTATAGAAAAAGGCAGTTCCCATCACAGCTCCTTGCTCCTCTTTAACCAGTGGTGTTAGAAGGAATTGTGAAACCCAGATATACATGCCACCAGTGTGCAACAATTCTTCCTCTGCTTGAATGCTAAATTGCTCAAGTTTCAGATAATCTAAGCTGTGTTAGATGAGTGGGTGGTGATGTTGCAGATCCATTTGCAGACTTGATCTGGCAGACTGGATGACATCAGAAGATGGAGCTTAATTGACCTAATCCTGTGAAGTCAGTTAACCCTGCCTCCTGATGTTACCTCTCTGTGAAGGAAGAACAGAGAGTAAACCATCATTCCTCATGTTTGGCTTCCAACAGAATATATCTTTGTCCAATAAATTTCTTCTACCATTGGAGAAGCTGCCCATTCCTGTATGGGGAGTGCACTGGCCTTGGCCATCCCCCTGAATGGAAGGGAAAGATGGGTTACAGGCAGAGAGGGTCTGAGCCTCCAGCAGTCCTCTGTTTTTCTATATCCCACCATACCATGTCGAAGGTTGATGAGAAACAAGTGAAACAGAACTGCAATGGGGTGCCAGGCTTATAGTATGGGGAGGTACCTCACTGGAGCCCCATTTGGCTGGCTGAGCTAGTTTGGTCTTCTGGCTTGAGTCTGTGGACCACAGGTTCCCCATCCCTGGCAGGGTAATTTTTCATACTTCTACACCAACAAAGCAGGTAGTCGGATTGGAACTTTGGGAATCAATGTAACCCTCCCCTCTTTTCCTATTTATTGTTTTTTTTCTACAGGCTTGTTGAAGTTCATTCACCGGATGCCAAGCACACTCTGGTTCTAAGGAGTAAAGATGCAAGCAGTGCCCAGTCCTGGTTCTATGCTATCCACTCCTGTATCAGTGAGCTCATTCCCAAAGTGATCTCAGAGGTCAAAGATCAACTGGGTAAAGCGGGAATTGCTGGAGGCCGAGAAATTAGGCACCTGGGTTGGCTGGCAGAAAAGGTAGTGCCAACATTTTCCTCTTGTCTTCAACAGCCCCCTGCATGTGTTTGAATTCTCTGGACATCAGTCCAACATTTGGTTTCAGTTGATCGGCTTTAATTCTTGGACCATTTACGTCCCACTCCTCCAACATGATTTGGAGTGGCCTTGTAACCTTTCATGTGTACACTAAGGATATGGATTGAAAAGTCTGTTCCAGCTCTATTTAACTTTGTTACACCTTGATTGAGGTGTTTGATAGAGGTATTTGCTTTAACTCTGTAAAGATAAGTGCATTAAGAGATTAATTGAAACATACAATTTGGTCAGAGGTGCCCTAAACCTTTGTACATCACCATGCATTCATTAGTTCACGTATACCCTGAACATGCACAGAAGGATGGACATTCCTCCAATTCTGCTCCTGAGCACACCTCACTCACACCTGCCGTCAACATTTTGCATGGTGAGTAGGATAACTTTATCCTGACAGTTGTATATGTGTAACAGTAGGCATAGGTCTGCATTAGCTGGAAGAACATCTCATGAAGCATTTACAGAGTTGCTTACAGGCAAATGTTTCAGTCAAGGTGTAACTGTTTTTAGAACTTCTACCTGGTACAATCATGACCATTGTCTGCAAAGTTAATGCCTACTTACTATTTGTGTGTGATTGTTTACAGATTCAAAATAAGGAAACAATGAACATGGCAGGTGCAAAACTCGGGACATCTTTTCAGTCAATATTTTGTAATACCTTCTTTGGCAGACGTGACAGCTTCATAACAGTCAGCTATAAGTCTTTCTCTTCTTGCTTTTGGATTTTTTCCCGCGACTCCTTGGTGCAGGAGTCTTCTAGCCTTTCATGTTTGAGACCTCATTGCAGTGAGTCACCATCTCCTTGATCTTGCCTTTTGTGGCTGCTTTCAGAGCATGATGTGATTTCTACTAGATGGCTCCTGCATGGCTAGGGACAGTTCCAAAACAGCCTCAGTTCTGAGCACCTTTGTGAGGTTCTGTATGATTGATTGATTGATTTGGTTAACCACAAAGAGCATCATGACTTCAAGACTGATTAATTTTGGCACACACTTTTATAGGCTCTTATTTATTCACTACATCTGTATCCTGCTTTTCCTCCAGGCATGTAAGGCAGACTATATGGTTCTCTGCCTTTTTGTCCTCATATCAATCCCGTGAGCTAGGTTAGCCAAAATCACTCACTAAGATCTATCTCCAAGTGAACCTCCCTTGAAATGCAATAAGTACAAAGTCTAATTTTAGTTGTTATGGCACAGTCTGTGCACCAACTAAGAATTATACTGTAGCTGATGAACTCTAGTTGGTAAATGCTTAGAACTAATCAGCTTTTAAGATATGAATGAGGAACTCTCAGCCCTCCAAAAAGATATGAGATTGGATATGGTAGAGATGATCGGAGCAGAATATGGAGAACCATTGGTTGGGCCAGTCCCTCTCTCTCAGCCCACAATGTCAGGCTCAGGCAACAAGCCGGTCGGTCAATTTCTGTCGCAACCAACGGATCAACACTCAGTTAATCCCAAAAAGCGAACCCTGCACTAGGGAAAACACTAGGAAAAAAAGTATCTGTGTTTATTACCACCGTATAAAATAGAATATACCGTGGCTATATAAATGAACAGAATGCTGTGAATTTTAACAAGTTTTTATTTTAATGGTACATTTATTATGTCTTATGTAATGTGGCTGGTTTTTCAGGGATTGCAGTTTGAGATGGATTACACTAAAGTCTTCAGGGTTTCTCAACCGTTCTTACTGCTCTGAGTCTTCAGATTCAGCATTCTTGCTTCACAGATCTACAAAGTAAAGTTAGTCTTTACTCCTTGAGATGACCGAGCTCTGTTCAATTAGGATTTTAGAAGGCAAGGAATGGGATGGTACACAAAACTGAAAAATGATGCCAAGGGGGACATGGGTGACCTTTCTTAAGTATGCATTATATGCGTCTGAAGTTCAACTTAAAGTATAAATGTATAAATGACGTGTGCCACTCAAACCTTTTGGGAGGTCACTGCTGGTAGACTATGAAAAAATATCAAGAGTATCTTTCCTACCAGATAAAAGAATGTTTTGGGGTTTGTTTGTTTTTTGGTGGTTTTTCTCTTCGTTAGTCTAGCATTAATCATGGAGTCCAGGATCAGACTGTAAAACAGAAGAATACAGCAATGATAATTAAAGTTTTAAAATTTTCTACCCTCATTATTTGGTCAGTGACTAGAAGAGAGATTTTTAAAATTAATTTTACAGACTTTATAGGGCTGGGTTGCGTGACATTTTTTTTAACCCTTTGATTGTGGGTTGCATATCAAGAACAGGACAAAGAGAGCACTGGGTCCCTGTCAAATTTCATATAATTATTTTAAAGATGATTAAAATTACATTAACTAAATACAGTTAATTTGTTACTTCCAAGTGGAGCTAATTAAGCAAAGAAGTGATGGGCTCACCTTCATGAGATGCTTGGCGGCAGAGGCTGAACACCCACTGTCAAGAATGGTTTGATTTCTCTCTATTTCTCTATCCCCCCCCCCCCCCTTTCTCCTCTACAACCCCAGGGCTATCCTGCTGTGTTCTTTGCATCCATACCACCTAAGGTCTACATAACTCATTAGTGGCACAATGAGTTTTAGTGGTACAAGACACACACCACATACACAAAACCCAAGACTGATCCTGTAATGAATCTGTCTTGGGACTAATCAATTAAAAGATTCTCAAACCAAAACAATAAAATGGTGCCCACTGCAATGAACACATGCTGAGTTACAAAAGGCTTACTCCATGGGATGAGGAATATCAACCACTGACTGCTGTTTCTGAGCCACACCCATTAAGAGGAAAGAGCCGGCGGGTATGTGTATGCGTGCTTATCAATAAGTTGTACTTGTGGCTTGCAGTGGCATCTGAAGGTTGTTTTCAGAACCAGGTACAAGACAGCTTGCTAAGTTTGTTATAATATATATTTAAGCAAAGTGATGAAGGGGGGAGTGATGAAGTGATAGCCATAGGGCTTCTTTATGTTCACACCCTCTCAATTTTTTTAATGAAGTGCTCTCTTAATTGCCATTCTGACCTTCCCAAAGGTTAGTGTGAAACACAAAAGATTTCCATGGGTGTAGCAAAAACAATCGGTCCAGATGCTGACCTGTTTTTTTTTTAAATAAACTTTTTTGAGAATGAGTCCCAAGACAGATTCATTACAGGATCAGTCTTGGGTTTTGTGTATGTTTGTGCGTGTCTTGTACAGTAATGTGCCACTAATGAGTTATGTAGACCTTAGGTGGTATGGATGCAAAGAACACAGCAGGATAGCCCTGGGGTTGTAGGAGAAAGAGAGAGAGAGAGAGAGAGGGAACACCATGCTGGCTGGTTAATTGAAGAGGACTATTGAGACAATGATGCAGAACGCAGGTTTATGGCTTGTGTGATATAATCAGCAGGAGAAGGAAAACAAGCCATTTTGTCTCCCTTGTTCTTTTATAACTTTTTTCATTTTTAGATGGACTACATCACAGAGAAAATTCGTGAGCTGTGAAATAGGAAGAACTTGAATATTAGGCAGACGTTCTGTTCAACTCCAGATAAATATTCTTTGGACAAGACCAATGCATTCCACATTTCCTTTTCTCCTTTAGAACAACCAAGAAGAAAAGTTTAGAAGCATCTGTTTCTTGGTCTAAAAATAGACCTTGGTCTAAAAATAAACCATTGTTTGCTTGATGGTTTTGACTTAGCATAGAAGTAAGCACTCTTTTGGGGCCAGTGCCACACTAAACATTTGTCAGCAGTTGAAGCTCACAAGATGGGTGAGGCATCATCACCCATGTCAGAAGGTCCAGGTTTGGGGAGGTAGTTTGATAATTTATTCTCTCTCTTTAACTGTGATAAGCCTATTTTAAGGCATACGCTATATTTTTTATAGGTTTCTCTTCTCAAAATGGCAGGAAAGCGTGCATTCAGTTTTCCATAATCACAAGCAGAGAAGGCTCTAGGAGGCCATAAAAAGGGACTCAGGGGCCCAACGTGGCCCTGGGATTGCACTCCCCCCCCCCACCTCCCAGCATAGCATGTACGAGAACCTACCTATTGTGATTTGTGAACAGGATGCCTTAGTGTGTTTTGATAATCACAGCTATGTTTATTGAATAAACACAGTTTAAACAAACCATGGTTTAATGGAATATGTGAAGCTGGGCATTGTGTCACTGTAGCTGAATAAAGCCAAACTGATTTATTGACTGTCGATGGAAACCAGTCAAGATCACCATTTCAAGTTGGCTTGTTTCCTTAAACTCATTAACACTACTGGTTCATCTATTAAGAGCGTTTATATAATTACATTTATATCAAGCTTGCAGCAACTTCCTGATATTACAGAAGCAATGCTAATAATAAACCATATTGGAATGATCATATTAATGGGGATTAATGGCCAGGGAAGGCCAGCATAAAAAGATATGCTTGTAAAAATCATCTAAAATGTCCATTCCATTCCATTCCAGAGGAGGTTCCCTTTTGTGCGAGTAGGGCTACCCAGATCCGGGCTGCAAATAATTATCATGCACATGTACATCAGTTAAGGCCTATTTTTAAACTTCTTGATTGCAATTCTATAATTTAATATTTAAGAAGATAACATTCATTTAGAATAAGCTTGCATGGAATTTTAAGATCTCTTATGCATGTGGTAATCTCAATTGCAACATATCAATTAATTGTTCCGATAGCTTACTTGATTATCTGTATATTAATAAGGGCTACATCAGTTTTTTAAAAAATCCAGACCACCTCTTCGAAAAACAAAGCAACATCTGGAAGAGAGCTTAGTTAGGGAGCTTCATGATTATTTTTAGCTAGGCTCTAAGAATTTTAATTTAATTTTAATTTAATGATATTAGTAGGAAGGAGAGACAGATTCTCTATGTGAGTGACCAAAGGGAGAAAGAGGAGGGAAGAAGTTAGGTGGTGAATGGTTGACACTGGGATTGGAACACGTGCATAAAAAAGACTTAAGACATTGATAGAAGAAAGAAGATCCTGTGTGTGTGTAAGAAGGGGGGGAGGTTGCGGAACATGGGGGAAGATGGAAGAAGAAAGAAGACCGAATGGTAAAGGAGTTATGGAGACCTCTAGGAATGTGGATTGTGAGCGTTGAGCAGGTCCCTCCCATGCTTGCCACAGACTGCATCATGCAGTCCTTCACCCCAGGTGACTCTGTTACCATCACTTATTACGTTTAGCAGCGCAACGGAAGCCTGGGCCCATAACCTGTTGAGCAGGGCAAAGCAGTTTGCTAAACTAGTGATCGGTATTAGGAGAAACAAACACAGACAGTCCATAGTTTTTCTTCATGTGTAGTCTATTTACAAATAACAGTAGAGCAACTTACATCAGGCAAAGAACTCAATAGCAGATACAGTTCAACAGCAACGTAGTCATAGCAGAGAGAGAGAGAGCAAAAACTTGCTAGGCTCTCTTTTATACTACTTATAGCCAGTCGATTTGGGTTAGCGATGCCTTAGCTTTTTATTGGTCACACCTGTGAGTGTGTGAGCCAATTTGACTCCGTTTTAGCATCAAAATTTATTTCCCTAACAAGTGGGGTAAAGAAGATGTGAATATGCAGCAGAAGGAAGTGATTGGAATTGTGGAAGTGGGGGTTGCGAGTAAGGTTTGGGATGTAGATGTATTTGTTTCTTGAATTGATTGGTGGAAAGGTCAGCCGGTTTGATTTGTGGGATTGTGGTTGAAAGGGTAGACGGTTGGTTTTGAAGCTGAGTGTTATGATGTGCGTTGGGGTTTTACGAAAGCTGTTGAAAAACTCTTTGGCATGTTTTGCAAATTACTCATCTAAAGGAGTTTCTTTCTCGTTTACGTTTAACATTATTGGGACTTAATATGTGAGTGCTGTATTGCATGCTGTTGTTGGGCTATGATCAAGAAGAGCCTGTGTCATTCCTACCTCCATCGTTGCTATCCTAAATGCTAGTTGTCCCTACTCATGCCCCTGGGTGACTTTGATTCAGTTGGTTGTGGTGTTGTCCTGGCCTGTGCTTAGAAGTTGGGGATTGAGGGCACTTTGTTATGGTTTTGTTCCTACTTTGAGTATAGATTTCAGGCAGTAGAACTGGGGAACTTCTGTTCTCATTAATGGCCTTGGGGCTGGGTGGTTGCAGGCTCCCACATACTATTTAACATATTTATGAGGCCATGGAAGTAATAAGCAGGAATTCTTTATGTCAATGATAGCCAGGTTTACTTCTCTTTTCCATCCTCACCTGGTGTGCCAAACAACCAATTCTTCTGTCTAGACAAGACTGCAGTCTAGATGAGGTATAACAAATTGAAACTGAATCTTTAAAAAGTCTAAAGGTTTGGTGGTTGGGGAAACTCCCAGTTTGAGAGAGCTTTTCTTGTTCCTAAGCAGTGTGTTCTTCCTCTGTGAGATCAAATATACGGTTTGAGGCTGAAGCTAGACTTTGCATTGTCCCAGGTCAGTGTGGGAGCTGGTAGTGCCTAATACCATCTGCAGGTGTTCTACCATCTTGTTCCTCTAGTAGATCATCCACAGATGGGCCGATCTCCTACCATTACCTACACATTGGTTATCTCTCAGTTAGATTCTTTCAACAGACTATAATGAGGATGTCCCTGAAGAAGATACAGAAATTTAAGTGGGACCAGAATGTAGTAGCCAATCTCTTTGCAATCCCTTGCTGGAGCTGTAGAGCACAGAAGCACTGAGATATATTCCCAGATACGAACCTGACCAGTGACTATCCTGCCCAATGAGAATGCTATGTGTGGGTTTTCCATTTACTGATGTTTGGCTTCAGGAGTCTGGAAACAGCGCACATCTATGGACCTCAGCTTGCTTGCTTGATTTGATCTACATAGCTGCTCATCTCATGTAGTGACTCTGGGTGGCCTGCAGCGGATAAAAACAATACAAAACAGTGTGTAGAACACAGCAGTACATGCAGCAGCCAAGAAACCAAAGCAATTTAAACCATGGAGCACATCATGGTCTTCTACTAACGATCCAGCCCCTATTCCTGGGAATGTAACCACATCTTAATGTCTTCTGAAAGGCCAGCAGGGTGGGGCCAATCTGCTCTCTGTTCCATAGGCAGGGTAGCAAGGTAACACTCTTCGACTGTTTATTGTGAAACCTTCTGCTCCTCCAGTGCAAAAGCTCTGGGCATCTTAAAGATTCCTTATTTATGTATTAAATTTTTAGTCAGCACAATAATTTTGGACACGCTGCATAAAAAAAAAATAGAATAAAACCCAGCCATCAGTTCAGGAAGCAGAAAAGCAACGTCAAATGGATTAAAAATAGCCTTCATCGACAGTTGGCGCTAAAAATTCCCTGTAAAGCTGAGGATTTAAAATGTTGTGTGTGTGTGTGTTGTAATGCAACAAAATAACTGTGTGGGCATCAGGTGAGTCTTCTCAGAGAGGGCATTTCATCAATGAGACACATGAGCTGCTTTCTGCAAGTATGTTTATAATAACTGTAGAATCAAAAGAACAAGATCATTAAGGATTTCCTGCTTTTGTATAAAAATGCCATCCTGGTGGAAATGAGCATGGAGGGCCAGCTTTTCTGCAAAGCACCAGACCAGTGACCTTGGATTTTGAAAGTTTTGAAAACCTTAGAATCGAAGCTCCATGCCAGAGTATATGTTGTTCAGGACCGTTCCTCTCCCCGTCTCCCAGCGTATGGTTCAGATTAGTAGGTGTTGCCAGTACAAATATGCAAGTCCAATTCTGATAATTCCTTTGCATCAGCAGTCACTCACAACAGGAAATCATTGTTAAACATTTGCTTGTACAGTATCTCTGTTTATTTACTCTCCGTATGTAACACATGCATGCACAAAACAGACTTCTGGCTTGCTTACTAACAAAACATTAAAATACACTTGCAGATCACAAGCCAATCTAATAAAGCAGTCCAGCTCCAGTCTTTGAGAACAAGATCCCATCAATAATCAATTTGGCAAGCAGCACCAATGGCAGATAAACCCATGTTAAAAATATGAAATTTTTCATAAGATCTTTCAAGGGAGGGAGAAGTAAAGATTCTCACCAGTTAAGGAAAGGGAACTCTGGTTAGTTTAGAGTAGCTAGGTTAGGTTGGGTGGGAATCACTGGCACTATTGTTCACTGTGTCTAGGGAGCACCAGGTTGGGGAAGACTAGTTTAAAGTCTTTATCACTTTAGTGAAAGTGCTTCCTAAATTTGTTTCTCACCCACAATTCGTTTCTACTTGGTTGCATACAAACATTTTCATTTGCCCTAGGAACGTACCTAGCATAGTCCCTCACACAGTTCAAAAACATTTTTCCCAGCTGTCTGGGTATTTAGTGGAATAACCAAGAGGCCTGGGGTGTGATTTGAGATCGTATCCAAAGGAGTGAATAAATCCCCCAAATATTTAAAATAGAAACCAGATGCCATCTGATAATTATTCTGCACCTGCTACCTCAATTTGTAACAAATAGGTTCATTATTCAGGGAGAAGGAGAAATCTCAGCTGTTAAAGAGTGTGCAACCTTTAACTGCTTTGCTTGTTACCCTTGTAGAAATTAAGGATGTTCTGTATAGTTAGTAGATTAATACCTTTTTTTAATTGGTAGAGCTGAGATTAAAGAATTTGGCCATGCTGGGTAATCCTAATGTTTTTAGAGGATATCCAGTAGGGGAAGAATGCTTAATATGGTTTGAAATCATGAAGTAATTAATAAAAATGGTCTGTGTAGTCTACGTTTCTTACTGATAGATGAGGAGGAGGAGGAGGAGGAGGAGGAGAATGCCTTGTTTAGCTGACTCTGCCCAAACACTGGTTCTTCCTTATCAGCTTCAGATCCCTCCTTTGTGTCTCACTTTTCCATAACTCAAGTCGTCAAACTTTATTATGGGTCACTGATCCAGTCTTCTTCGTCTCTCGCTTTTCGGTAACTGTAGCTCTTTTTCACTTCTTAACATGGCAGATGAGTCCCGTTGGCTTCTTCAAAAATGTTGGCCCTCCATGTGTGCACCACCAGTGATCCATGGCTAGTGAAATCATTGTGATGCTGTTGTGCTACAGTAGTTTTTCCACCATTCTCCCCGCCCTAAAGGACGGAGTGTGTCTGCTGTGCTCTGCAAACGTTCAGTCTGTAACAGGACATAATCATTCAGGGCATGAAGTGCTGCAGCGAACTATAACCGAAATACAGAAAATGCCCAGGAGACTTGAAGTACAAATTGAAAGCATTACTTTTTCAAATCTCCATTGCAGATAGCATGTAATTTGTTAATATGATTTTAGTGTAAAGGTTGACAGCCTTAGTGATCTTCCATCATTCAGTAATCTGGAATAAATAATGCTGCATTGCATTCCATTAGTTTGTAGTGTGCATGTCAGATTTGAAACCTCACACTAATATTGGACAAGGCAAGATGGTCTTCTTAAGAAAAAGATTTACTCTTTTTGTGGACTTCATTGAAATTGAGAGCTATATATCCTTACCTTCAAACTTATGGAAAGAAGCATGTTTCAGCAGTTGTTAACATTAAATAAAAATGTAAGATGCTGTTTCGGGGGGTTGTGATCTCATCTCTCATAAGCCTATGCAGCAAAAGACTCAACAGTGGGACACATATAAGAAAATCAAGGGATTTGCAGAAGGTATAAGAAATCTTTCATTTATTTATTTATCATTCTATAAAACAAGCCATGTTTTGTTATATGTAAGAAATGCACTGGTGCCTTAGATAAAGCTAGAGAAAAGGCAGTTTTAGTATAATTTCTCTGCTATATGAATAAAAAAAAAATCAATTTCATGTGACTTCTGGCCTAGGATCAGTGGAATTTGGCAACAGAATTGGCAGTAATGGAATTTCCTTTTGGCTTTGCATGGTGTCTAAATCAGGTCATTCTGGCTTGTTCAGTGAACTGTCATTTCAAAAAGCTTTTGCTTTGTCCTTGGAAAACATAAGCATTTTATCTGATTGTATTTTATTATTTATTCTGGTTAATTGTCTTACCAAGTATTGGCATGAAGGGAGACCCAGAAGTATGGGAGACACCAATCAAGCAAGGATTATTCGACATTCAATTATTTCTATGTAGTCAGAATATACAGATGCATTCCCCTACACTGTCAGATCATGCCACGGCGAAATGAGAGCCACGGTGCCTTTTGCATCCAAAGAAATGGCAATACAGGAGTAAAAACATATTAAAGTGCGTGTGTATCAGGCTGATATGTGACCTGGCAAGCCCCTCAAATAATACATAAGAAGCAGGAAGAAGGAAGGACAGAATATTCAGGTCCTTTCAGTCACAAATGCTACTGTTAATTTTTCCAACCTCCTGTTTTGTCACTTCTCCCCTTGCTTGGAAAAATAGCATTTTTTTCTAGAGCAAAATCTAAGACCTGTGGAATGTGTTTGGTGAGATCATGAAGCTCTGTGGCCAGTTGGGGATTGAACTACATGCTCATGTGCTTTGCTTCTTTGTCTGGATGATCCCAACTAATCAGATGTCTTGGACTATGACACCATTGAGGATGAGGAACTCTGTTCTAATCAGTGTTTCTTAACCTTGGCAACTTTAAGATGTGTGGACTTCAACTCCCAGAATTCACCAGCCAGCCATGCTGGCTGGAGAATTCTAGGAGTTGAAGTCCACACATCTTAAAGTTGCCAAGGTTGAGAAACACTGAGATAGATACTTTCATTCCTTTCAGTAACAATCCCTGGCAATTGTCTAAAGGGGGTTAATCATGATGGAATGTTTTAAATCTGACTCTTACCCTTCTGCACCCTCCCCCTCCCCAGTTTTTTTGCAACAACCCCACAGCGATTAGACAAATGTGAAAAGCATTCTACAAAAGTTGAGTGTGTAAAAGCCAGCCATAGATATCAAGTGGAACAGAGTATCTTTACACGATTTCTCCAATCCTTGGAAAAATTGCGTCTTTTTTTATCATTGTATCTTTTTTCCATCTTCCAGTTAACTTGCTTGTGGCCAGAACAGTCACAATAACGAAGGATTTTGGTTTCGCCATACTTTGCTGCCCTGAACTAGACTCCTGCTGTTCCTAGGGTAGCACTTGATCTACAGCACAAGGCAGAACTGCATCCTTCATCTCCTTGGTCATCCTACTCATCTCCCCAACCTTTCAAGCTCCTAGGAGAGAAATGGTACTACAGCCAAGATAGTATAACCTCTTCCCTCCAACTCCTGCTTTGTCACTTGCATCACTTGTTTTTGTTAGGGACTTACAACGGCTTGTATTGTGCTCTCTGGAGGATTTTGTATACCTTGGCAAATGCCCAGATCTGATAGTGAAATAGGCCGGCTTTGTAGAGCCTATTTGGATCAGGAAGAGATTAGAAATGAAAACCTAGCCTCTTGTTTCTTTTCATTTTCCTCTTGCAATAATTCCCCCAGTATTGCCTCCTTCCGTGCGATCAGGGTCAAAGGTATAATATAGTCCCATTTCCTGCTGCGTGGGAAGTACCAACATCCTGTGTTCACGGTTGCCTGTGCTAATCAGCGTCAACCTTGGAAATTACCTTGCTTTCATGGAGTTTGAGTGATTGTAAATGAAACTTTGAAAGGCCTGGGCCACCGTGTATATATTTGACATGTTTTACTTCTGCCCTGTAGTTTCCTTTGCTTCAGCTGATGAAGAGCCACTCTTTCTGGATTCAGAATTTTTGAGTCCTTTCCTGCATTTTATTTAGTTCAAGAAATAGCAATGAAAAATATTAAAAATTACAAGCTGTATTATTCCATTGTACGAAAAACTGTCAAATACCTGAAACCTACAGTAAATTGCATTTCCACATACAAGCAAGCATGCAACCATATCTGTCTATCTGTCCATCCATCCATCCATTATATTTATAACTCCATCACTCCTGGTAAAACCAGCCTGTAGCAGTTATATCAAATGTATTTTGTTCAAAAAGAACAAAAGGCAGATTGTAGATCTACAAAGATGTGTAATGGTATTAGGGAGCTTTAACTGTCCTGATGTTTTCTGGAAGATAAATTCTGCCAAGCATCCTTCTTCCAGGAAATTCCTGACTTCTCTTTCTGACAATTGTTACTTTTTAGAGGGTAGAGAAAAAGCAAGAGGATATTATCTTTGATGATAAAAAGAAAGAAAATAGAAGTAGCAAGATCATTTGAGGCAACAGTCTGTATTATGGTAATTGATTTTAAGGGAAATCAAGGCTCTTGGTTTTGATTTTAAGCTAATATTGTAGGTTTCAAAAACATGGATTTTAATAATCTCAGAATTATGATAAGTAGGATTCCATGCCAGGAGAAGCTAGTGATAAAAGGAACTCATTTGGAGTTCCTAAAAAAGGAGATACTAAGAATCCAAGAGCAAAAATAATAGGAGAGGGAAAATAGGCAAATAGAAAAATGTTACTGCATTAAAAGATTGATTATATGCCATCAAGTCGTTTTCAACTTCTAGGGACCACTTAGATTTTTCTCCATAACAATCTGTCCCTAACCTGGTCTTTCAAGTCTCCCAATGGTGCACTCATTGCCACTGTAATTGAGTCCATCCATCTTGCTGTTGGTCATTCTCTTCTCCTCTTTCCTTCCACCTTTCCCAGCATTAGAGCCTTCTCCAGACAGCTAGTTCTTCCTATAATATTTCCAAAGTAGGATAATTTGAGCCTGGTCATTTGTGCCTCAGATAAGAACTCTGGGTTGATTGGTTTGATGATACCTTGGCTGTCCAGGGTATTCTCAGGAGTCTTCTCTAACACCAGAAGTAATAGTTACACTTCAAGTACTGTGTCCAGTTCTGGGCATCAGAATCAGGTGTGGGTGATGAGGATGACCAGGGGACAAGAAGCCAAGACATTTGAGAGAGATTGAAAGCACTGGGAATGTTTAGCCTTTGGAAAAGACAGCTGAGTCTGGATAGGATAGAACTCTTTAAATACCTGAAAGGTTGCCCAATAGAAGAAGGTCAAGACCTGTTCTCCTTTATTCCAAAGTGCAGGACATGGAATAATGGATTTAAGTTGCAGAAAGACAGATTCCGATTGAATGTTGGGAGAAAAAAAACTCCTAAGTGAAAAAGCAGCTCAACAATGAAATCAATTACTCAGAGAAGTTGTGGGCTCCTCTTCACTGGACATGTTCAAGCAGAGGCTAAGCGGCCATCTGTCAAGGATGCTTTAATTGAGATTCCTGCACTGAGCAGGGGTTGGACTTAATGGCCTCAGTGGCCCCTTCTCACTCTCATTCTGAATATCTAAATCATTCTTTTTGAAGTTGGTTAATGGCTATGAGGAAGGAGAAATTACTTTTGCATTGAAAAGCAGCCTCCCTTTATGAACCCCAAAAGCACTTCAGTTAAATTCCAACCTGGCTGAATACCTGCTAAAACCAGAGCTTGCCAATAACAGACAATTTGTTTACTAAACAGGGATTGTAATTAAAATAGCTGTTCTCTGTTAATGATAAATGAAGAATGGTTTTTCAGGATACAACATCCATTTAATTACTGGTCAGCCTCATGATAAACGATGCATTTTTAAGCCGTTCAGCCAAACCTTGATTGAATAGTGATCTTAACTTAAAAAATTAAAAAGCCCCAAATGCCAATGAGAACAATATCACAGTGGGCAATTGTTGATTGATTTTTTTTCTCCATTGATAAATAATACATAACTTTTTCAATCTGGACAAACTAATCCACATATAAGCAGGTGTGGATCATAATCTCCAAAGAGATTATCCTTTGCTTCAAGCCATTAAACTGGACTACAGAGTTGCTCAGTGGTCCTTTCTTCCTGCTGCTTATCCAAAGGCCTCCTTAGTAATGGCACCCACTTTGCAAAATAATTCTTCAGGAAGCTTGTTTGGCTGCATCTTAAAACCAGAGAGTTTGAAAAGGCATTTGGAAGCCATCTAATCAAATTTTCTGGTTTTTATTTTTGTTTTTCTTCCTGTGTTGAAGATGCATCTTCAAAAATAGATTTATTTAGTTGGCTTTTGAGCCCTCTGGTTTGTTTCAGGTTTTTTTTTTTTTAATGTGTTATATCTCTTATATCATTGTGAGCTACTGGGCATATGAGCATATGGGGCTGAATGGAAGAGATGATAAAGTAGTTTTAGAAATAAATATAAGATGACTCCCTGGAGAATTGCGAGAGGTCACAAAATATATTTCTTCATACTTGCCTGGAGAATATTCTACTCTCTTGCCTTGAGGACAAAACTAAAGAGTGTCTCGATAAATCCCTTCCTCAGGGCCAGCAAAGAGGCAGGGTAGAGTTGGGAGAGGTCACTTCAAGGGAAGAACAGCTTGGATCTTTCTGCTATACTCAGGGGTGGGTTGGTAGAGAAAAGCAATTAGCAGGGAAGGAGGAATTGCTTGTAAAATAAACCCTACCAGATAACATGAGTAAAACCTATGCAATCAGAAGAAAGCATTTCACACAGTGAGACTGAGGATGGCTATTAAAAAGGAATAGGATAAATTCATCAAAGACAGGTCTGTCTGTTCAGTCTCGAAGACTCAATATTTTCTGCAGGTTGGGGAAGGCCTCCCTCCAAATACCAGGGAACATCAGGGGAAGATATCTTCATTTCACACTAGTGACTCATAGCATCTTCTAATGTCATCCAACCATTGCTGTGCCAAAACAACCGTAATGAAGACAAGCTTTATATCATTTCAATGATAGCTGGAAGATGCTGTGCAGATGTCATAAATCAGCAGTGGGGAAATGCTCTGTGTCTCAGTTTCCTGCTTAAAAGCACCCCAAGGCCAGAAACGTTCCGTTGGCTGCTGTGGGAGACAGAGTCTGAACTAAGGTGGGCCTTGGCATGATCCAGTAGGGCTGGTCTTAGGTTTCCGTATCGTGACATTCTCCTGAATCCCTTCCTTGCCACTCTTTCATTGGAACTCTTGTTTTGTTTTGCTTGCCCAGGTCCTGGGACAGAATGAGAAGCCTTGGAAAGCAGTGTTGGTAGTACTGACTGAGAAAGATCTCTTGATATTTGAGAGCATGCCGCGCATCAAGGAAGCTTGGTCTACTCCGCTTCATTCCTACCCTCTCTTGGCCACCAGGTACCTTCTCTTCTTTAGTCCAGAAAGTGTATATATTTTTTAAGAAATCTCATTTGTAAATTACTCATTGGCTGTGTTTTTTACCTTCCATTTTAGCCAGAGGGACTTATGCAGATCTGTAATAAAACAGGTTCCTCCCTCTGGCTACAATTAAAAAGGCAGGAGACAAAAAATAATTGGAAAGAGAGATGAGAAATAACAAATGATATGTTTCCATGGATTGGGATAGGAAATAGTATGGCAATATTTTATTAACTGGCTTCTATAGTACTTTCCATATCAAAAGATCTGTCCATCCATCCATCCATCCATCCATCCATCCATCCAAACAGGATCTGTTATAAAACACACATGGAATTTTAGCCCCTTGCCGTGTGTATTTTCTTTAATGGATAGTTTTCATAGTTCATAGCTATACAACCACCTCATTTTGGCAGTCTGAGAAGCTGCACAGAATTGTGCTACTGAAACTGCTGATGTGCCACAAATCATGCACACAGCAAGGCTTGTGATGGGAGGAGATGCAGAACACCATTTTATCATTGGATCAGCTGCCGACTCAGATGGCCTCAGCTCTGGGGACAAGGCAAAAGCAGTGATTTGAGGTCATATTCTTGAGGCAACATCTTTGAGCCCCCATTAGGGGAACATGTGATAAGCCCATAGCATACTTTAGAGTTGTCTAGTCATTGTTGTATACAAATAACAATTATGGGGCTAGGTTTTATATCACTTCAGTGATGGATGGCTGATGCTAGGAAGACACTGTAAGTCACAAGTAGAGAAATGACTATAGTCATCTATGGCTCACTTGATTTTTTAAAAATTATCATGCTGACCAGACTTATGTATAATTATCATTTATTTAGCACAGTAACTGGAGATTTTGCTGTATCAAATGGAGTGATAAAGGACTTTGTCTTGGGTCCTGTGCTGTTCCACATTTCTATCAGTGACTTGGATGAATGAATTGAGGCAACATTTATCAAGTTGGAGATGACACAAAGTTGGGACAGGTGACTAATATTTCAGAAGAAAGAGATAAGATTCAGAAAGGTCTAGACAGGTTTCAGCAGGATGGAATTTAACAAGGAAAAGTCTAAGATTCTGCATCTGGGTAGGAAAAAAAAAATGAACGGCGCAAGTATAGGATGGGGGAGACCTGATTTGGCAAAAGCCTTTGTGAAAGGGATCTGGATGTCCTTGTTGAACACAAGTTGAACATGAGCCAGTAGTGTGAAGCAGCTGATCAAAAGGCAAATGCCATCTTGGGATACATTAAGTGGAGCATAGGGGCCAGTCAATGGAAGTAATTGTCCCTTTGTGCTTTGCTCTGGACATTCCTTGGTTGGAGTACTGCGTCCAGTTTTTGGCACCCTATTTCAAAAGGGACTGTGAGAAATTAGAACAATTTCAGAGGAGGGTTACCAAGATGGTGAGGGGACTGGCATGGTTAAAGGAACTGGATATATTTAGCTTAGAGAAGGGATGACGGATTGGAGAGAAATATCACATAGAAGAGGAAATTGACTTCTTCTCTATTACCCCAGAGGTCAGGACCAGAAACAGTGGGTTTGAAGGAAGAAGGCTCAGGTTAGAAATCAGAAGGAACATCCTGCCACATGAAGTGGTGAGTTTTCTTTCTGTGGGAGGTCTTCAGAGGCAGATGGTCATTTGCTAGAGATGCTCTAACATAGGGTTTCTCAATCTCAGCAACTTTAAGATGGGTGGACTTCAACTCCCAGAATTCCCCAGCCAGAATGCTGGCTGGGGAATTCTGGAAGTTGAAGTCCACACAGCCTAAAGCCACCTAGGCTGAGAAACTCTGGTCTAGAGTGACTTCGAATTAATTGTGGCATGAAAAGCACAGCGAATTCTGCCCTCTTCCAATAACCCCAAATTTCTAGACTTATCAGCTGCTCACATTCACTGGTCTTACATTCTACATACCTGTCACTTGACTCCAGTTGGTAAATCTCAAGGCTCTTGATCAGAGAGACAGTTGGTACTCATATCCATACCATTTTGAGGAAAAGAAAGAGAATGGTTAGTGCATCGCCCTGAGGTTCTCAGATAGAGGAAAGTCCAGGTAAAAAAACAAAACAAAACTATTTGTTTAAATTAAATTATTCATCTGTTGAGATTTACAGCAGAGATCTTTCTGAAAATACAGTTCAAGTCCCCATCTATCAGGGAAGTTAAGAGGGTCTTTTTCTGTCTTGCTTTGAAGCTCCAAAATTCCAGAGCTATGTTTAGCCTCTCCTCTTTCTGTGTCTCATGAATCTCAAAAAACAAACCCCTTTAGCCAAGCCTTTAAAAGTCACTGATTTTTATTTCTGATTTGATTTGTTTTTCTTTTTCAAATTCTGCAATTGATGTGTCATTGGAAAATTTAAAAGATGTGAAAGTGACCCCTCCCAGCTTTAAACTGTCAGCCATCAAAGGGGGAGTGTACTGAACAGAATGGGGGCGTAGAAAACAAGTGTCTGAAGAAATGCATGATAACTTTGCAAAAATGGCAAAGTGGTGCTTTCTAGGTGGTTCTAGAAAGCACCACTATGCAATTCACATGGCTGACGGGGAGCAAAGCTGTGAAATATAAATGGAATGTACATACGCATCTGGAAAAGGGCAGTAGAATTATAGTACGCCAGTAGTTGGTGACAACCAGGATTCTTGTGCCTGAATCCTCTTCATGTTGCAAGTATGATTAACGTAGCTCCTTTTTAGCACATTTGTCCTGCGCATAGCAGAATATAAGGCCATCTCCCCGAAGATGGCATTCTCAAGAGCTGTCGGACCAACTTCTAGAATTCTCCACCAGCTGCTTAGGAATTCTGGGGGTTGAAGTCCTACACCTCTGGAGGCCACCAAGTGGGAAAAGGCTTTCATAAACTACAAGTGGTTCTTGGAAACACAAGAAAGATGAATAAATGGTACTATTTAATGGAGATTCAGTAAAGCATGAACTGTCAATGGAAGGCTCGGGCCCACCGCAGGGATGTTCTCATGTTACTAGCTAAAGCTGGCCCATGGAGTGATAACTGTTGAGCTGTCACTAGGGAAAACATTTCTCACATAGCTGTGGAGAGTGAATGGAGATGAATGACTTGTTGAAGGCCAGCCTCCCAACATAAGTAGGATTCTGCTGGTGAGCAAAAAAAAGGACAGGTTGGAAATGTTCTTATGATACAAGACTGACAAACTATTACTGCAGAAAAAAATCAGCCACAATGGCTTGTATACATGCTTTTGGGGTTTAAACCTGGCACCTTGGCTTGAAACAATGGAATCAGCTGAAACTCTTACCCCATCCCTAATGCACGTTTAGTTGGACTGCAGTTTTTATCATCCTCGACTACCGGTGCCTAGCAGGCACATTTTGCCTGACCCTGTATTTGTTTTGTTCTGGAAGCCACATGGAAACCTGAGAAACTTTGCAACCTCTGAATAGCCCAAGAAGCCAGTGAAATGTCTGGGGTATCCAGTTCCCTGTTTCTATAGACAGGAGGGTTATCTGAGGACAGCTACTTAGGACAGAACAACTAAGTTGCCACAAGCATGCAAGCCAGAGGGACTGAAAATCTACATCATGAGACACAGCTTCTTCTTTGAAAAATTCATCCCACCAGCATGCTATGTATCATCATAATCAATTACATCAGAATCCCAATATTCAGCTATTTTAGATAAACCTAAATGGATCTTCCCTATCTTGCTTTAAATTTGTCCATTTTTGTACATGGCAGTTGGTTCAGAAATCTTTCCCATAGAGCCAAACCTGGGCATATAAGTTTGTTCTAATAGTTTTTCTCTTTCTGTATTTCCTAAGCATTACCCTGGAAGTTATAGCCCTCATCTTACTTGTAAACCTTTGCATTCCTCAGGGTTCCCTCGGGTTCCCCTTTATTACACTTTTCCTTTCTGCTAGAGCTAATTTGCCAGGATCTGGATCGCACTGAGTGCTTGTGTTCATCTGAGTGGCCTGCAGTTTGCTTGAAATTACAACTGAATGCCAAAGTCTGAATGCTGAGTTTCTTTAATGCTAATGGGGCTAATACTATAATGATATTCCACTGTGTTTGTATTAATTACCAGTATATTGTTATAACATGTCTTTGGAACATTTGTGAAACAGAAGAGTCGAATGGTAGCATCTGGATAAGCCAGATACTCTTATCTTGGGCATTTGTGGCCCATGAAGGATAAACTATTTGCGTAAAGTTCTCAGCAGACTGATCCACCAAGCAGTTACTTGCAAAGAATCATGATAGCTTTATAGCATTGGGTAAACCTTCTAAAAATGAGTTTGTAGTCATCTAGCAGGCCAGAATAAGTATTTGGGGGAAGTGTCTTCCTGCATGGCATGGCAATTTTGCAGTCACTTTTATGTTTACAAAGTGTTGAGTTTTAAAAGAATTTAAGAGTGGTTTGTGTGAATATACAAGCTTTAAAAATATAAATGCATTAACTCTGTGTGCATATACAATAATTGTGGGGAAAGAAGAGAGAACTGAATCTATTTCTCTGTCTTTTGTCTGAAAGTGTAGTTTTGTAAACATTTTGCAAATCCTTTAAAGGTAGAGAAGTCCAAGGAGTTCAACTATTAAGAATTCTAAGATGAAGTGACTCGATCCAAATTTCTCAATCTCACCATGTAAACTAGCCACCAGATTTCATATCTGAACGTTGTGATGCTGTGGAACAAAAGCTTAGTGTGATACTTATTTTGAGAGAGGACATGTGTAGAAATGCAAGGCTTGAGAGAAAATATATTAAAAGGAAGTATCTAAAGATAGGCAGATTTTGTAAGATTTGTAAAATTTGCACATGAATGGGGAACAAGAGAACACAGACTTGTGGATGAGCAGATACAGGCATAGACACGTCCTGCCTTCTTAATTTGCCCATTTGAGAGGAAGAAGGTTGAGCCAGATTTTCTGTGCCTGTTACTGGTACATAAAATCAGGATAAAGCCAGCTTGATCTAGTGGTTAAGATGCTGGACTAGGAGCGGGGAAACTTGAGTTCTAGTCCTGCCTTAGGCATGAAACCAGCTTCGCGCCAATCACTTCCTCTCAGCCCTAGGAAGAAGGCAGTGGCAAACCACTTCCAAAATCTTGCCAAGAAAACCACAGGGACTTCTCTAGGCAGTTGCCAGGAATCGAGACTGACTTGAAGGCAGATGATGATGATCAGCCTTAGCTTGGCTCCTGGTGACTTGGTGGATATGTTTCTATGGTTCTTATTTTTTAGCACCAATACAGGAATGGTTTTCCACTGCCTCTTTTAAAGATATTTTTTCACCATTCCAGTCCGGCCAATAGCCTGGTCTCCTCACCATGTATGGTGGATGTGGGTTCTTGGAAAATAGTAGGGGGAAGGAATGTGTGGCATGGATTTGCCCAACCACTACTCTTCCAGAGCTGGCCACACCTGGCAATGATTATCCATGCCTTGATGACAGTCCATCTTGACTACAGGGCACATCCTGTTGGGCTGCCCTTGAAAAAAAGGTCTGGAAATTGCTGTTGGGGCAAAATGTAAGAGTTGGGCTGCTGATCAAGGTACAGGTTTGGTATAATGCCTGTTCTGAAAGATCTGTACTGATTGCTTGTTGCTTACTGGACACGATTTAAGGTGGTGGCATTATTCTTTCAAGACTGAAAGAGTCTGCCTCTCCTGTTACAAAGCTGGCCAGCAGTTTTGATCAGCCATTCTGAAGATGTCCTGACTGTTAGAGATTCTTCTTTCTGGCACATTGTGTGTGGGGGGGGCTCTCGTACATCGCTCCCAAACAATGGAATAGATCTATTCCGCCCACCCACCCAGGTTGTGTTTAGGAAATCTGTAAAGATGCCTCATTCTCAACAAATGTTGTTTATATCCTTGTTAGCTTTACTTGGAATTTTTAACTTTTTATATTCTGTTCACATGTAGTTGGGTGTCTTGCATGCTTGTCAGAGTGGAAAGGCAGGGTATAAATCAAATACATTTAATTAATAAATAAATACTTACCTACAAACAACCAAGTTTGACCCTACATGGGAAAAGTTGGCCAGATACTGCCACCTACTGAGATCGTCTGGAACATGTTGGCTCCTAGGTGCATCTCTCAGTCCATTAAAGAGTTTCTTTGACCTGGTAAATCCTCTCCAGCTGATTAACCTCCAGGTGAACTTTCTGGGTGAAAGCTCTCATCAGCTCCTTCATCCAATGCCTCTCTTTCTCTGTACTCAACATCCTTTGCTCAGTGACCTTGAAATGGCTTCTGATTCCTTACCTGTGTAGGTGAATAAATACTCAGGCTTTCTCTGATGCTGTTAATGTTGTGCAGAATGCAGCAATACTCCCAGAAAATGTGCTCAGGAAAAAATACACATCAGCATGAGAGATTTACAAAATGCAATGTCCATATTTTGTTCTCCAAAGAAATCCAGCCAGAAAATATATACTATCTGGTGTTTATTGATAAAAAAATGCAAAACTTCATAAAATACAAGTTGCATACAAAATATAGGAAAAAACACTTCCTATAAATGGAAGAGACCAAATGGCACATGGGTTCTCCAGTGAGACTGTGTTTCTCTCACTAAGATTGTTTCCCTAATGATCATGTCTTGGTTCCTAAATTTGTTTTCAGGTTGGTACATTCAGGGCCTGGGAAGGGCTCCCCACAGTCTGGGGTAGATTTGTCCTTTGCCACTCGAACAGGTACACAACAAGGGATTGAGAGCCATCTCTTCAAAACTGAGACTAGCAGAGACCTTTCACTGTGGACTCGGAGCCTAGTTCAAGGTTGCCACAATGCAGCTGAGCTCTCCATGGAAGTCACAACAGGTAAATCAACTGCACAGAACTTTCTTGGCAACCAAGTTCTTCCAGAGCAGGAGAAATTTTGGTGGACCTCAGCAGCTTCTACCAGTGGCAAGCAGGCTGAGAGACCATATCAGTAAACTAGATGGTATTGAAAGGAATCTTTTGCATTTTGGAATGATTGGCCAAAGAGCAAAGTCAGCTCTGATCCAACATCTTTGTTCATCCTGAATGGCAGATTTTTTAAGAATACTAACCTGGACTGTTGTTTTATTTAAAACATTTGATCAATGGTCTGGCCTCAGACTTGCACTTTAAAAGACATAAACAAATATAGGGAGGAGGAGGAGGAGGAAAGACCAAACTCAACAACAGTTCTGGTTACCAGCAGAGATGAAAACAATTCAGGCAGCCTGCTGGAAGATGTACATTGAGAAGACTGAGAGTAGAGCAGCTGGTCTCCCGGTGCCCTAGTCTTGCTCCCTTTCTCTACCTCTGCAGTGTCCTGGTCAGGTGAGTTTTACAGGTTCAGGGCCACAATAAGAGTCAGAGGGAAGCTCTATGGGATGAATTGAACTTCAAGCTTGCCAGCTGTGACATGAAGTACTGAAGCTGTCCCTTGATTACAGAGCTTACAAGTTGACTTGAGCCCAGTCAGTATTTCAGCCTCACAATTTGCTTGTTTTGTGAAGATACAGGATAAAATGAGGGCAAGAACACCCACTGCCCATGTCTGCTTCTTTAAGCTCCTAAAGGAAAGGCATGTAATGTTTATCAGTAGATTCCTGGCTATCACAAGAGGTGTCTTAGCATTTAGAAATTTTGAAAAGCAAGACCAATTGGTAAACCTCTTATTCGCTGAAAGCTTCACTTTACTCAATGTCCTTGACTGTAGTATTTTCCCAAAGCCTGATAAACCAGATTCAGGGATGCTATAAGATACCCAGCTCCCTTTTTAATTAAACACAGACAGCAATTGGTATTACACCATGGACCTTACCAGTTTTTAATGGTGTACGGTCAGCTGTGCTGAAACCTTTGTGCTATATTAACCTCACTGTTACAATCATTGGAAAGTCTTTCCAATTAGCAGGGAACTCATTAGCATCCCATTAATCCCCAAGCTACTACAGGTATCAGAGTGGCCTCATAATCTTTTATTAGCAATATTATGGCTTCTAAAGTGCCATAAATCCTGTTTGTTCTTGTTTTCTTCTTCAGCTTGCACGTACAGAAACCAGGAGTGCCGTTTGACCATCCATTATGACCATGGATTCTCCCTTACAACTGAACCCCAAGTTGGTGCCTTTCCCAAAACTATCTTCCAGTATCCCTATGAGAAGCTAAAATCATCATCAGATGATGGGATTCGGATACTCTACTTGGACTTTGGAGGAAAGGAAGGTGAAATTGTAAGTGTTGGGTTATTTATTCACACATGGAAACCCTGCAGGCAGACGGGAATACATTTTCCTGTTCCTTAAATTCAGCAGCTAGGTCTGAATGTAAAATTCTGTTTCTTTCATGGCCTCTCAATTCAGTTGGATTTTGGATAGACAGAGCCCTGTTCCCCACTGTCCCAGTCAGCAAGAAGATCAATTATTTGGGTAGGGAGTCAAATGCTAGGCTTGGTTCTCCCTCACATCTCATCACTGGTTTCTTAATACAGTTCCATGAATACAGCCATGGTGGGATTACAGTGGTAACCTTGTGTCAGCCCTACAAGGTAGACCAGACTAAAATACTGTACCAAGGTCAGGACTACTTTTATTGTAATGGCTACAGTAATGGAAACTTGCAAGTCTGAACGTGCTCCCTCCTTCCTTCACTTTATCTAGGGAGGGGCTTGTCTGAGACACTTTGTCAAGTTATTTTCTTGGCCCAGGGCTCAAGGCCCACTTATCTGGCCATTACCTTGATAGTGATTCTTCCCGTCCTTCAAGATCATTCCCTATTCCCTCCACATCATCTTAAGATGTAACATGCCTGGATTACTCCATTGTATAATCTATTGTGGCCTCAAAATGCTGCTGTTTTGATGGCCAAGGCTTCAGTTACAATGCTGAGAAATTCATAATGCTGTATTTCAACTAAAATACTTGGTGGATCGGACAATAAATTCTGGACCCAGTCCAGAATTAACTACATATAATAACTCCATGTCTCTTTGTGTTCTAATTTCAGCAACTGGACCTTCATTCCTGTCCAAAGCCAATTGTATTCATCATTCATTCATTCCTTTTTGCCAAGATTACAAGACTTGGACTGGTAGCATAAACTGTGTCTATCAGTAGCAAGAACAAAAAATGGAACTACTCCAATTCAAATGTCCAACATGTTGTCAACGCTGGGAGCTACTAGGATAACATATAACTATTCTGCAGATGACCTGAAGCTCAAATTGGGGGCAAAGTCAATGTTTTGATCAAATATAATAGGGCTCTGAAGAATAAAAGTTGTCAGAAACAGGAGTATTTGCTTCAACTAAAACACGTTGCAAGCGAAACAACATTGATTGCTCTCAATAAAGCCGAAATTGAGTAATTAAGAAGTAATAGATTAATACTATATGATGGCATTTCAGATTCATAAGTGTGCTTATATGTATGATTTTAGAGTAGTACTTTCCATCTTGGGTTCTGAGAATCTCTGGGCTTCCCTGGAAGATTCAGCAATTTTTCGATGAAAAGATTGGTAATGGTGGAGTAGCTTCTGTGAATGCAAAGTTTTTTCCTTCTCCCATTCTTTGTCTTCCCCGCATTTTAGAATGCACTCTCTATTTACCTCCAATGGATCTGGCTGACTGTTTTTGTAAATTGATAACGTATTCTAAATCCTTTGCAAAGTGCAGAGAAATTGACGTGGGTGGAAATCCCTGAGAGTAGGAAATCTAAAACCCACTGAAAAGTAAAAGCTAAATAGATAGTTACCATCAACACAGAATTTTTAAAATGAACCCTGTGCTCTATAGATTGTTTTTTTCTCACCAAACTATATTTCTGTTTTCAAAAAGCAGAAAGAAAATATCTGTGTACAAGCGAGTGGTTTGCTTGTCAAGAGAGGGGGAATGGATTTGACATCCATTGTATTCTTTTTCTAATCAGGAATACAACAAACTTTGTAACTCACGTGGGCAGAGCTCAAGGTGCTGCACACAGACTGAGTTTGCTGACTTCTCAAGCCCGCCATAAAAAGGGCACTCGGAATGGAGACACTTGGAGTGAGATCTCAAAAATGTCTCTAGATAACATAGACCAGCAGTTAGACAAGACACATTGGAGAATTTGCTGCAAAAACAGTAATGCCCATTCAGTTGATAAAATAACATAACTTTTATAAGATGCAATTGTTCAATTGACAATAATAACTTGAGCAGGGTGGGAGGTGGAATCTGGTGTACTTAATGCATTTTAAAATGTTAAAGTGGAAGTACTGTGGAAGCAGTGCAAATGATAAACATCTTAAAACATCTTAAAAAGAGGAAATGTATTTCCAGTTAGTCAAGGGTGGCTGAACCGTGGATCAAATGTGATACTGTCAGTGGAATTTTGGCTCATGCATTTTGTGGCTTGTAATTCCCTTGCACTGCCCACAAACCCTTTGCAACTTTTTGGCTGTAGGCCCTCCTAAAGCAAAGGAGAAGCTTTTGTCATGAGGAAGAAAGAAGTAATCCGAGAGGCAGAGGTAGCCTCCAGGAGAGAAAGGAGGGTGCTGAAGACATGTGGATGGAAAGGAGACAGAAGAAGCAATTAGCAGTCAGCAATGTTTAAAAAACTGGGAGCAAGGCAAAGAGGAGGAACAGCAACCTCAGCTAGAAGGTCCATACAAAACCCTTAGTGCAGAGAGGAAAGAGGTGGTGGCTATTAAAACTCAGAACAGGAAAAAGTTGGGGAGTGTGCTGTCCTTTATTAGGCACTGGGGTCCATCGTGCAAAAATCAGAATAATATCATGGGGTATCTTTTCCATTGATGCTCTGGAGACCTCACCTAAGTAGGGAAAGGAAGATTTATCTGCATCCTTCAAGGCCTTTTCCCTCTTCTCATGGCTTTACAGCAGTGTTGTCCAAACTTGGCCACTTTAAGACGAGTGGACTTCATGCTGGCTGGGGAATTCTGGGAGTTGAAGTCCACTTGTCTTAAAGTGGCCAAGTTTGGACAACACTGCTTTACAGCATAGGGATGGGCAAGGGGGAGAGGAGTAAGTCATGTGTGACCTAGGCTTTTCACCACCACCCATGCTCAGCATGTTTCCCCAAGGAAAGGGGGTATGGTCATCTTCCAAGACTTTCCAAGTTTTTAACTAGAAGAATCACAAAGCTTCTCATTCTAACTATTTGAGATTTTAAATGTTGTGTCATGACAGTTCATGGGTATCCGAAAGTTACAGTCTATAGTTTGGGAATTCTGAAACTTGTGTAGGCTGAAAGCTTAGCAGCAGTGGCTCATCCTGGTGACTGGCTTTCACCGCATTCACACTTAAGCCATAAGGGATCTATTCTTTTCTGTCTCATTCTGGAGGACAAGGACAGTCACATCACCAGCAGCCTGGATTGCTGCTGAAGTGCCATTTTAAAGTCATTTTCATATTTCTTGTAAAGGTAAAGCCTTCTTAAAGTCAAACTCAACTTCATGTAGTTTTCTTGGCTGCAATATGGGCACGACGGGCTTGTTCCTGGATGCTTTGTCCCAGTCCAGCCTACAGCTATAGACCTTTATTTCTGGTTTTCCTTCCAAGTACAAGCCACATCTAGCCCTGCTTAGCTTCTTATTCATCTGCTGAATGACTGTCAAATATATCAGTATTAAAAGCCTAATGTCTACACCAAAAGGGAGGAAAAAAAACTGGGAGAATGCAACTGTTGGGATACAGCACTACTATTCTTTTTTTAAACACTTATTTGCAATATTGATGCCCTTTGACAAGAGACACAAGATAACCCAGTTGTGCTTTTTTTAATTTATGGACCATAGTAAATAAATACGTTTTTTAGGGTTGTTGGATATGTGCGGTTAGTTGGGAAAATGTTTTACTGCGTGCCCCTGAATTCCCAACCTGAATCTATGCTATTTCCATGCTACCTACAGAATACAAATAAATAAAATGAGCCTGTATGAGGATAGCAAAAAATGGAAGTGTAAATACAAAAAACCTTGCTTGCTTTCAACTGCATTTGAAGAATATTCTCTGCAGCGTTACATCCTCCCGGAAGTAATTAATCTAGGTTTCAAGGTAATTTGATTAAGAGAAAAAACAGGATTCATAAAGGCTGCCCTGTTAATTCTTAAATGTGATTAAGGTAATCTTGGGGAATCTTTCAAAGAAGATTGGAAATAAAAGCCCCCCAGATTGAGCTCTTAACCATGGCTAAGATTTTATATATGCAGAAGTCCTACTTTAGGTAGTTCTATAAAATAGCCAATTGCCATAAAATGTCTACTATATAATTTATTTCCTAGCATTTTGCTAGTAATATAAACCTTAATAAAACATTGCTTGATTTTGAGCCTGTTATTCCCATATGCCCAGTTTGTGCCTAAGCTGCTACTTTTCATTTCATGTGGAGCTTTAAATATATATAAATAAAGTAGAGAGACCTCTCCTCTCCAGAGGTCTCTCTACTTTAAAATAAATAGGGATATCTTTGCGGATACGGAATTTCCATTGGTTTGTGTCTGTCGGTGACCTACATAATTTGTGATTTAAGCCACATTTTGTGAAAAAACAATAAGGACTCTGAACCAACACTTTCCAATGTAGCAGGATTTTCAAGTTCCTTCCATGGCAGTATTTATTATTGTGAATGAGGAAAAGCCAGAGCATAAAGTAGAATATTGTGTATTTTAGGAAAAGTTAATGCATATGTAAATTCCATTGTACTGCTACTTTCAACACCTAACATCCCCCCCCGTTCCGCACTGGAATATTATAAATATATCTGCTTTGTATATAATCAGGATTAATTCATTAGTTATATCATGTAATGTACGGTGCTCAAATTACAACATGAAGAAGTGAATAACTAATTTGCAAAAAGAAATATAAATATATATTTATAGTCAAATACAGATTTTGGATGACTCTAGATGGGATTACTTTAGATGGGGTTGATAGAATGAATTATATGGAACTACCCCAGATTTATAAGAATTTAGTCTACAATATTTATATTTTCAAGAGGGGGGGAAAAGACTATATTTAATAAAGTGTCATTTATTCGATTTTTTTGTGAGGTGATAATTTATTTGACAAGAAGTCATGGATTTTTATGTAGTGGTTTCATCCTACTAAAATGTGTAAAAAACAGTGAAGTACTGATTTCATGGGATGGGAGCAATTATCCCAGGTAAGTTCTCTTACTAAATCACTGTTCGGTAGCTTAGTTCATTGAAATGAGCATCAACCCCATTGCATTTCACATAAATATATTACCAAGTTTGAGAACAATGGGCTACAATCAACTTAGCAATTGGACCTCTCTCCAGTCTTCGGGGGTCTTTATTCATACCCATAAAAATGAAATTTGTTATGAGCATCCAATGTTTCCTCATTTCAAAATGTACATTTCAAGCAGGGCATTTAGATTGTAGAACAACTGAGTAAGAATGGTAGAGCAATGCTAAGGACTGAGTCTATAAGGTCAAGGGTTGCACAATGCCCTGATCCATTTGAACAGAACACTAGTTGGAGGAGTTATACTTCAAAGATGGAATGAGAGCTACAGAACAATTAAGAGAAATAACTGAATTTAAATATTTTGTGTTTTGTGAGTTATCCTACCTTTTGTTCCCCAAGATCTTGACAAAGTTGCTTATCTTTCAATCTGAATAGTTTGCTGTCTTGTAAAGTGAGTGACTTCTGACTTACAACTATCAAAATAGTTTTTTCTGATGGTACTTTCAGAAATTTCAAATGTACCCACCACTCCTAAAAAGGTTGAAATACCTGGTTTTAAAAAGTACTTACTATGCAATATTTTGGTTTAGTTTAAACAAACCATTATTTAATTAAATCAGACATTCTGCATATTTGAATGTAATAAAGAATTTAAGTTAAAATGGAAGCAAAAACTTCCAGTATCCTAGCAGTGATGCTAGGCAGAAGAGGGGCCTACTGTATAAACCTGAAATTTGAGCATGCTGTTGGTTTAATACTGCAATTATAACAAGTTAATTGACACAAGAAAAAAAAATCACTTTTCCAACAAAGGCTGCCTTCACCCAATGTGTTTGACCAGGTCTATTAAAGACGTAGTGTCTACATTCATACATCCTAAACTTGCTTATTGTTTGGGTTGGCCCAGTTAACTGTTGTATGAACACAACCCAATCTAGCTACTATTCAGTTACATTTTCTTTAGCATTTAGCAATTTAATTCAGTACCTATCTACCAAGTGAGAGCTGCCTTGGTGTAATTTGATTCTTCGTATGGATTTATGGCAAACTGAATTAGAGAGCAAAATGTACTTCAACAAACTGATGTATTGTAACAAATGCACGCGTATTGTCACAATTGGATCCCCTGAGGAGAGGCCAAAGCACCTATTGTCAGAGTTATGGACTGGTTGTGCCAGTAAGCCGATCACTTTTGGGGAGAGCAATGAAACAAAAGATGACAGAGAAACTCTTGAGCAGGGAAGTCCAGTGAAACATAGGCCAGCTACAAAACTTTCCTTGCTTGATTCTACTCTTTGTATTATGGAGGTAAGCAATCCATAGGCTATGGGCTTGCTCTGGCATAGTTTGCCACAGTTCCCGTGCCACTCCACTGGATGCTTGGCTGGCTGGGGGACAAAAACTGAAAGGCAAAGAAAATCCTCACAGCTTTCCTTTTTTGTCCATCAAAAGAGTCTGTTTGGGTGTAGGGAATTAGTTTTTGGGGAGGAGGGTTCTACGCACAAGTGTCCCTACATGCCCATGATTTTGAAGGTATCTAGTGGTCCAACCAGCACCTGGTACCACTTTCAGATCCAAAAAAGAAAAATGCCCATCCCATTTTATTGTGCACAACTTTGTTATTATGGATTAGATCATGCAGGTGTGGGATTGACTTAAAAGAACAAGATTTTTGGTGATCTTCTGATTCAGGTTTAGGGTGCTTCAGAGAATGATTTGTTTTGAGTAACTTTCTACAAAGTGCAAGACTCTGGTTAATGGCAAACGATATTTACCGAGCTAAGCAACTTTTAAATCATGCAGATGGAGAAAATAGCTTTTAAGAAATTTTTTTATTATTCTAGTAAATACAATACACAAATAACTTCAAGGTCAGTTTTATTATCTCAGAGATTTGAGAGCCTCACACAGCAGATACTACCAGTTTTAGGCATATCTATTAACAAGGCACTTTAAGTTGTTCGCTGAATGTACCGCACTTCCTTAAAAAGGTTCTCCACAGAATGGCAACAGTTCTTGCATATGTCACTTCTTGTTTTTTTCTAAAACCCATTCAATGACCTGTAAATAAGCCCCAGAAAATGTAATTAAAAATAGAAATAGATATATAAACAAACATTTAAGACATGTTGGGTGATAAAGTGCCAGAAGTTGAACATACTGGATGCTGAGATAGTTCTCCTAATTTGGGACCTAAGGAAAAACCCTGTGGATATCTAAAATAAGAGCAAGTCTTCTGCTAGGCAATGAACCAGGACTCTGTAGCAACACTCAGATACATCCTACAAATCAGCATTAAGGGGATGAGTCAGCCCTCTTTCAGATTCAACCAGCATTTGTCAGTTGACTTGAGGCAGCCTAATTCATAAAGCCAAACTTTGATAAAGGATGGAAGCCAATCCTCAGAAGCAGTTACTTATAACATGGTCTAGGCAAACACTACTTACTTGTTGAACATTGCTGTTAGCAGCTTTTTTCATTTCATCCAGCAGACCCCTAGAAGTTTTCAAATCCTAAATATGAAATACATTACTTTCAAAACATGCTGGTTTATTAATCAAAACATTTAAGATTGGAAGGAAGGAGAAATAATGTCCTTATTAATAACACACTACATCATCACCTTTCCAATATATTAAAAAGTTGTACGTTTCTCTTAATTTAGAAATTCGGCAGCCAAACAAGAAAAACCATTTATTATTGTAATCTTGACGAATCTCCTCACCACTTTTTGTTTGTTTGCATCATAGTCTATTTATTCACCCATATTGCTATTTAATTCAATTCCCAAATGTTTATACCCAACCATAAAACCATATCAGAAGTGATGGCGTGACATACTTGTGTGAAATCAGAGGCGTTGCTAAGTTAAATATGCAGCAAGGCATATTTAAGAGCCACATCAGGAGAAAAATTGCCACGTCATGGAATGGCTGTGCTCACAGGCAGAAGGCTGATATCTCACAACGGTTCCAGCAAAAACCCTTCAGTTCCTCTCATCCTGGCCTCACCTCCCACTCGGAGTAAAGGCTTGGTAGTTCCTGCTACCAGCAATCCAGGAGGGGACATCTCACCTATCATCTTCCTCCTAACCCTGATGAGTGAGGAAACAAGGGTTCCTCAGTCAACGTGGCTAGAAGATTCAGCTCTTCTTCTTCTTCCCTGTTCCAGCCCTCCCAATAAAACCATCTTATAAGAGACAGGCAAACCTTATTTTAAAAAGGAGGAATATTAAAACCCTTTTTCATTAGCAATGGAGGTAAATGGATGGAGTTGTTCTGATTGTGGGAAAGCAGCAGCTTGGTTGAAAAAGAAAATTCAGTGTTCACGCCGACCACAAGATGGCAATGGTCTGCTATGAATAGTGGAACTCTAACCCTAAAGTCTGCAAGAAGTAAAAAAATATATTTTCTGGATCATAGCCTGAAGCTGGAATTTAAGCACTCAATTTTATAATCCATACAGAAGAATAAAGAGTAAAACTTAATTAGCAGCACACAGAAAATAACCCCACTATTCTAATGGAAAACCCCTCACTAGGTTACCTATTTCTGCCAAGAAAAAATCTGCTTCAAACACATGCTACCTTTGTTTCAGTCTTCACTTTTGCCCTGGAAATTTCAAACTTTAAGGTGAGACTGTGAAGAGATGTTATCTCGATGTGTTTTCCAACCCTGATTCACAGCTTCTGGAGTTCTGCCTTTGGTTTTAAAAAGCCAAAACATTTTTTCTGTCTCCAGCAGACAGCGCAGCTGAGTTCACCTGCCTCTTTACGTGATCCAGAGCCATGCTTCATTTATGAATGTGGATTCTCTCTGGGACAACAGGATGTACATTGGGAATGACTAAGTTCTGCCACCTAGCGCAACAGCCCCTTTCAAAGTTTCTGAATTTTTGCATATTTTTGTCATTGAACGTTATCACCAGAGCTTCATATGGGTCCTGCAGTACTTGCATATTAAAGGGCTCTAAATGAATAAATAGCACCAATGTTTGGTGCTTGTTTTATTTATTTCATAATGAATGGCCAACCCTGCCCAAAATTCTCAAACATTCATCATAGCGAAGTTCTCAGAGCCAAGTTCTCATCATGCCACACACAAATTTCTGAAGACCTCCATTAAAAGCCATAGATGCCTATAGCAGTGTTCCTCAACCTTGGCAACTTTATGATGGGTGGACTTCAACTCCCAGAATTCCCCATCCAGCCTTGCTGACTGGGGAATTCTGGGAGTTGAAGTCCACCCGTCTTAAAGTTGCCAAGGTTGAGGAACCCTGCCTTATAGTGTGGAAAAGATTACAAAACCATTTTTAAAGCTTTGGAGTACTGACAATCCACCATCAGATATATTGTCTTGAAATAGAGAAGATTGGGACAATAGTTAATCTTCCCAAGAGAATCAAAATCACTTCAGGAGGGCAACACTAAGTAGTCAAGGAGGTCATACAACACTTGGAGATCTGCAGGTCACTCTTGCCTTGCTAAGTCAATGTTCATTACTCTTCCATCAGAAAAGCTTTGAGTAAAAATGAGAACATGGAAGAATTAACAAGCCAGAAGTCACTGCTACATAAGAACTTTGCCCCCAAGCACCTGGATGGCTCTCCAGACATCTGCAGGAATGTTTTATGGACAGATGAGTCAAAAGTGTAATTTTTTTGGACCACATTGGGAATGATCTGTGTGGCAAAAACCAGACACTGCATTCTACAAAAAGAATTTAACCATGTATTAAATTGGAAATAGTATCATGATCTGAAGATATTTGCTTGAAGGAAGCCTAAATTTCTATCCCAGAATTCTACAGGGGAATATGAAGCCATCTGTGCTGAAGCTGAAGCACAAGCAGCTCGTGCAAGAGAATGCTCTCAGATATACCAGCAAGTCTGTGACAGAATGGATGAAGAACAAGAATTCTTGGTGTTTTGGAATGGCCATGTCAAACTCTAGATCTCAATCCCATAGAAATATTGGGGCAGGAATTGAAATAATCAGTTTGTACCCGAAAATCCTCAAATACTTTATTTCATGCTAGAAAACCCTGAAATGGAGCAGACAGACATGGAGAAATGCAACTTGACAGACTAAAATGCAAAAATTCAGAAAACCCAAAAGGGTAAAAACCTTTTTTCATAGATCTCTATCAATGTGTTGGTAGCACGTGCCAAGAAATTCTCTCGATATAAAGGATAATGCTAAATATTCAGTTTCAGTTCAGCCAAAGAAGTAATGCAACAAGTTATTTAATATTGACTGCACTGTACACCCCTGAGAACACAGTACCCCTCTTTAAAGACACCTGCATGAGATCTCTGTACATTACTAGAGCAGCATTTTATCACTAAATTGATAAACTATAACTTCGGGGCATACCAAAAAAATTGTTATTATATTTGCCAACTTATCTCAGCATTTACAGTGTATCGTGACTTCTCAATTCCTGAAATAGGGTAATATGATGGATTGCATATCACCAGTTAGGGGAAAACAAGGACTGAACTTTTCTCCTTTTAAACCATCCAACAAAAACCTATTATTCCACAGCTTGATCATGTGGTATTTTGCACATAGAAAGAGGGAACATTTGAGTACCTTTAAGTAACACTTGGATATTTCAAATAAACGTTGACTGCATGTTGTAAAGCACTTGTGGTCTTTAGCAATGCCATGCTTCTCAAGAGTATTCCTCACTACGTCCTTCAGCATCTTGGAGGAAAAAGTAGGCATATTTTAAATTCAAGAGCCAGCATATCCACCTTTCTCTCAACAGATCAAAAGGCACCAGTTACTCTCATTTCAGCTCTGCTCTGTAACCATACAACATATTCTAGAGAAGCAAAACTCCAATCCAGAACTTCTGGCTTGGAAGCTGCAGATCAACCTCCTGAGTTGCCAGCAGGCCACAGAAGGCCTTTTGGTGGTGCAGTGATGTCACCAAAAAGGATAGGGTTAAAAAAATTCCAGCTTGGAATTTCCTTTGCAGGCTGAGACAGCAAACAATATGAGCAAAATGGGAAAGCAGCTGAAGCAGAGGGTTACAGGACAAGTTCAAAAGGATAACTACATGTAGCTTGAGGGCTTCCAGGTGAGAGTTACAGGATTTATGCCTCTCTCGCACTGCTCTAGGCAAAGTAAAAACAGCTAGAAATGAAGTTATATATGTTATCTTGAAAAATTCTTTACCCGTGTATGCTTCTGAGATCTCGATTCCTTTCTGGGCTTTAGCATCTCTGACTCCTCATTACAGTTCTGGCTTGCTGAACTGCTCCCGGAAATTACTTTGTTCACCCAATTTTGAGAACATTTGACCGCTGCAGTGGGCAGAGCGTCTGAAGTCTTCAGGCAATGCTTGGGGACAGCTGCTCGGCAACTTCTGCTGATTCTGCTTGCCTGGGGCAAGGCAGAATCTGTACTTTCAGAATGCAGTAACCTGAAGCGAGGAATGAAAGAAGAGGAGCGTATTTCTTTTAAGAAAATGTATGTATGCTGGCTTTGTTTTTAAAATATTGTAACATTGGCATCTATCAACATTATCAGCCTGAAATAACATATTGATTGATTAGGTGCCATCAAAACATTGTCTTAGTGACCACATTAAATAGATTCTCTCCATGACCATCTGTCCAAAACCTGACCTTGCAAGTCTTCACATGCAAATACATCTATTTTGATATATGGCACAAATGATTAAATGGAACCACTGTTGGACACGTTGCTCTCAGCCAGCATTGTGCAAGATTTTCCAATCTCCTACAGGGTTTATGAAAATGCCACCAGATCTTACTTCAGTATAGAAAAGGTTACACTGAAGGTTATCATATCTGAAAAAATGGTAGGGAGGAAGAAAAACAACAACATTATGTAACAGCTATGCAAAATAGTGATTAAGAGGAAAAAAAAGATCTCAACTTCTATTTATTTTTAAATAGTATATTACCTCCTATTGGGATAAAAGCCCTCTAAATCTTTTGATCTCCGTTTTAGCTTAGATGTCTCTATTTGGAGCTCCCTTTGTGAAGATTCCCCATCAGGGACACTTCCAGGCTCTGACGAAACTGCCGGGGATGGCAGGGGACTCAAGACACAGGGCACAGGGCAAGACTCCTTTGTGCAGGTGGTCTGAGTTTCATAACGGATAAGCCGAGACTGAAGTTCAGCAAACTCCACATCTCTTTCCAAAGCTCTTCTGTTGTCAAGGCAGTACCTAACATTCAATATTAAAAACAGTTTCAGAACCACTGGCACTGCAGAAATTCTGGGCTTATTCTTGAATAAAGAAAAACTTTATGCCCTTTCATTATCTTGCTGTATGGAGATGTCTCCCTTGCGTCTCTTACTTAGATTACTAATGAAATTCGAAAAAGAGATGCTTATTGTTTGCTATGAAATAGAATAAATAATCTCACAGATCATGTATACATTTCACAACCTGCCAAATCTCAGTTCACAATCTACAGACAACTGTAACAAAATCATCATTTTTACTTTGAGAAAGTTATTTTCTGCTAGCAAGAAACAATAGGTAGAGTAGGATCTGGGGTCTCAAGCTGAAATCTCTATGAAGCTAACCAGATAACCTTTGGACCAATCATGCTCTATCTTATGGGTCTCTCAATCACTAGGTGATTCAAATTCAATAACAAATAAGAGTTGTTTCACGAGATGGATGGTGACAAATTTGATGAATGAATGAATGAATGAATGAACAAACAAACAAACAAACAAACAAACAAACATTCATTCTTTAATGCTTAGAGCAGGGTAAATATACATAGCTTCCAATGATCCAATGCATTTCCCACAGTGGATTTATTTGCTTGAAACAGTTTCATATTGTCCTTCATTCTCGCCTGCATTTCTGAGCAGTTGAACAACCATAATCCAAACAAAAAAGATCAACAGAATCAAATAAATGGGCAATCTGCATGAGTATATCACTCTGCTACCTGAGAAGAGATTTAAGCCCTTAGAATTTGGACAAGATGTCATGCGTACTCAGAAAAGGTTATGACATGAAGAGAAACTGTCCATTCCCCTAATGGCTGAGCATTCCGGGGGTGGCTGTCTCCAAATGCCAATTTTCCTGAAGGCAAACCTGTGAGGCTAAAGGAAAAGGAACTTACTCAAGAATCTAAGTACAAGATGGAGAGAGGATCTGAGTTCCAAAAATAAAAGCATGCTTTTGAATTCTTCATGTTCTGTTTCAATATCCATTTCTCAGAAAGGTCTGTTGTCAGAGACCAAAACTGAATACAAGATTGAGTGGGGTTTGAGCCTCAAAGCTAACTTACATATTTGCCCCCACAAAGCATAACAAAATGCCTATTTCCCAAGAAGCATTTGGTGACAAACCCTGCAACCAAATCTCCACCCAACCTCTCCAACACCAGTAATATATACAAACCTCTATGAAATACACAGTTACCTCTATGAAACTGTAACACCACACAGTAAATAAACTGAATGAATGTGAAAAGGCACTCTATTTTTTTTACATCTACAATAAACACATAATATCTTTTCCTTTTTCCTCCTCTTTTAACTTCCTTTCCTTGATGCCTCTCTAGACTATGTCTTTTGTGGGGAGAGGAGAGCAACTTTAAAACACTGGGCTGCCGAAGGCAATCACTCTAAAACACTCAGAAGTGTTTGGAAAAAGAACAACAGTGTCTTGAGAGTGGGCTTCCCTTTGCCTCCCAGCATTGGTTGGTTTATTTCAGTATATCTCAACCTTAGCAACTTGAAGATATGTGGACTTCAACTCCCAGAATGCTGGGAGTTGAAGTCCACAAACCTTCAAGCTGCCAAGGTTAAGAAACACTGCTTTATTTATTTAAGTTAGGAAGGGTCTGGACCTGCCAAGTTTGCCCTAACAATTCTCTAAGGGCAGGGCTTGACCTACGGAATTTAATGTGGTGCAGAAAGCCACGGAGGTGACCATGGAGAAGGCATCCAAAAGCAATTAGGACAATAACAGGTGCAGAAGAAGTGTTCGGTCCAGGGGGCAGGAAAGTATTAGAAAAGAACTCAGACTAGCTATTCCTGAATCCCTGGGGCAGTGTTTCTCAACCTTGGAAACCTGAAGAATTTTGGGAGTTGAAGTCCACACATCTTCAAGCTGCCAAGGTTAAGAAACTCTGGTTTATTTATTTAGAAGTCAGAAACAGTAGGGACCTGCCAAGTTTCTTCTTCCTACTTCTGTTTTGCCGTAAAAAAACATTAAATTCAAATAAACTACAAGCTTAACAGCTTTACTTTCAACTGAAAGCACTGTCAGAACATGTTTGGTCTTTGCCTTTATAAACGCATGTATTCAAATCAAGACATTACCTTTTGATTTCAAGCAACAGATAACCAAATGTGAAAAGAACTGGCACATGCACATATTGTACGTTAATGTTTAAATATTTTCCAAAACTTGATTTGTACTGAATGAGAGGGGCTGGGAAAATAGTTCTTACTCAAGTTCTCACTGAGAAAATAGAACTTACTCAAGACCATGGTAATGGCAGCCAGCAGCTTTTTCAAAAGGCAAAGCTCTCAGTTTTCGAGGTGTCAATTCAGGTGTCAAAAAAGCACTGTCACTGAAAAAAGCATAGAGAATTCACCTGAAATCAGAGTTATTGCTTCCTTGTAGGAAAAAAAATACATTTTTACAATATGAATCGGAACAATCACTCTCATTAGCAGCATATTATGAAAACTACACGTTTGAAGCTCATCTGATTTGTAGCATGTTCATTTTATTTTTTATGTATTTCTCTCATTTATATACCATCAGAATCCAAGGACGCCTGATAGTTAAAACATATAACATTGATAAACGAAAGACGAAAAATATAATAAAAATCAAATTGCCACTATAATTACAATAATCAAATAGAACCCTCCAAAGTAAGGCAACCACAACTTTGAAAGACCCTTTGTAATAACTTCATCTTGACCACTTAATGAAGTGAATCATCATATAGCCTCAGGTGGAAGCTATCCCATAGGGTGTGACAACTCCCACCCATCCCAAGCCAACATCAAGTTCACCTCCTATGGTGTAAGAATCCATAGCATCCTCATCTGGGACAACTATATTAGACAAATTGGTTCTGCCTGGAGAAGGGGGTCTTGCAAGTACCTAGCAGCCGAACATTCAGCCTTTAAAAGCCAAACAACACTGAATTGTACTCAGAAGCTTACTGGAAACCAAAACAACACCTGCAGTATAAGTGTAATATGGCTGTACAGGTAGTCCTCGAGTTACGACTGCAATTGGGACCAGGATCGCTGTCACTAAGCGATGCAGCCGTAAAGTACAATGTTACGTGACTGCATTCCTTAGCGACAGCAATCCAGGCAGTCCCGGTTGTTGTTGTAACCCAAGATTCGCAGGTCGTTAAGCAGGAAGTGGATGGAGTCCCAGGTAAGGAATGCGGGGATGCTGTAGGGGGGTGGAGAAGGCCCTGGGAGGCCTGGCACAAGCTGCACGCAAGTTGGGGGAGGGGGTGCTCAGTGCAGCGCAAGCTCAGAAAGGCCAGGGAATTAAGGTGCAGGGGGCACGCGATCACAGGGAGGCCGAGGAAAGAGGGCACGGGGTGAGTGCATCTAAGGGAAGCCGTGGAAAGTGCGCGGGGTACATGTGTATATGTATGGAAGTGCAGGGAGGCCAGGGAAAGAGGATGTGGAGCGCATGCATATGTGTGCAAATGCAGGGGGGCCAGGGAAGGAGAGCTTGGTGCATGTGAGCGGAAGGCCGGGGGTGGGGGAGACTTACTCCAGCAACTTGTGACCTTCCTTGCTGGCTTTCCTTGACTTCGCTTGGGGGAAGACAGCTGGGAAGGGTGCAAATGGCAATCACATGACTGTGGGACACTGCAACTTGTCATAAGTGTGCTGGTTGCCAGGCTCCCAAATTTTGTTCACGGCAATGTGGGGATGCTGCAACAGCCAGAACTTTGAGGACAGTCATAAGGACCTTCGTTCAGCACAGCCATAACTTCAAATGGTCTCTGAACAAATGGTCATAACTCAAGGACTACCTATAACAGGTGTCTCCCATCAATACATTACACCAAGTGCAGTTTCTAAGTAATAGTCTTCAGTGGTAGAATGCACTGCAGTACTCCAATATGGGTGGTGGGATGAGGACATGATTGCCAGGTTCTTCTGCTTAACACAAGGCCACAACTGTGCACCAGCTGAAGCTGGGCAAAGGCCTCCCAGCCATGACTCCAGCTGCATATCACACAGTATGCATGGGTCCAGGAGGACACCCAAATTGCAGACCTCCTCTTTCAGAAGTGCCACCCTCTCTAGAGGCAGCTCTGGAGCAAACACAGCCAGATTATGTCTGGATTTATTTTTAGCTTCCTAATCTAACAATTGTGGATGGTGGCCCCACATTGTTTAGCTTCCAAGACTGGCCAAAGTTGATTAACTGCTGCCACTTGCTGAACTGACCTGGTACTAATCTCCCTTCTAGTGATGACTTCAGGAATAGCAACAAGGGCTCTACTTCTCCACAATCATACAACACTAGCTGCGAAATGAGCTAACTATGACATAGATTGTACTGAGAATCTCTGCTCTGTACACTGTTGTACTTTCAAGTCCAATTCCTTGTGAAATTTCAGAAGTCATCTAGAAATTCTAGGTTTCAGTGCCATACATAGTCCTATATAACTCTCCATTATTAGAAGCAGTAACAATGGAGGGTTATATGAATTGCACCAATAATCAAATATATATTCAAGTAACAGAATTCTCTTTGTCTTGGTAGAATATTTTGTTGCTTTTTAAAAGTACAGTTTATACATATGCTGTCACTGGTTGATCAAAACAAGACAACTTGGCTGACATTCCAAAAACAGCTTTCATTCCCATTCATTAAAAAAAAATTGGCTTAGATCAGACAGTATGAACAATATCCTCCACCCTCAATTTTCTAGATTAGTTCCTAAAAGTAATTGTAGTTTGCCATAATGTGTATTTGCAAACTATGATTAGCTTTAATCCTCTGAGCAGATGGTCTGAAATTCTGTTGTCAATGTCAGAGGACACACTATTAGTGGTGAGCAATAACGTGAAAGGGAAACTGCATGTAAGGAAGGAAGGAAGGGCTAAGCCCCACCCCAACTCCAATGCTCCAACCAGGTTTTAAGACTCATCTGAAGGAATCCCTTGTCATCAGTCTTCATTAAGGTCTATCAAGATTATAACTATATTTCAGTGTTGGTTCAAAGGTTTCTGTAATAATGCAGGGTAAAACAAAACTCATTTTAATAAATCATTCTGAATTTCTCGTCTGCAATTGTACTGCTGCTATATCCTTCTGAACAATACAGAAAGTTGGCGTTTGCAACTTGAAAAAAGACCCTGATACTTCAAATATGGGTGCTAGAACCAGTATCTATTAAATTATCTGAGGTGCTTAAAAAGACCACATAGCTGGAAAACTGTGAGCTTGCATAATCAGTAACTACACGTGAATGCTCCCAAAAGCAATCATATTCCAATGTGCAGAAACAGAACTTGTGCTTAGGATTCTCATCTGAGTCAACTGAACGCAGGGTTGTATGTGCAAGACAAGGACTTACTGCACCTTTTTGGAATGTGCAAGGGCTGCAGATCTCCTATAGGCAGTCCTTCTGCAGTGAAGTACTTCAGCATCTCTCTAGCATCAAGTAATGCTGAATCCTTCTGGCCATTTTTATGGCCCAACAGTTGCTCAGCAACTCTAGAAGGAAAATCAAATGGATGAGTGGAAAGCTACACTGACATGACAGTTACACACCTTCACATAGCTGTAAATGCTTAATGTTACCTTGTTTTTTGCTTAATCTTTTCAGAATTTTCCAAGTTCTGTAGGACATTTCTTTCAGGCCACTTCAAAGGATTTGAACCTTTTAGCTCCAGTTCTGAGAATGGTTGGGACAGTGGGTGAGAGGAAGGGCAAGAAGTCAAGGCAAGCATTTAATCCACTGCAAAATCTAGGGCAGTCGTCGTCTATTTTAATTCAGACACAGCGAAGGATGTGTTAGTTTCCCATTTTGTGTAATTAAAAGTTTTGTGGACCAAAGTTTGAATATTCCTACCCAGCTTCAATAAAATCAATTATTTACAAATCTCTTACTTTTTGCAACAATTAGAGTACCTATTGCCTACACACTATAACACCAAGTATTATTAGCTTCAGTTATACTTTGTGGTAGCAACAAAAATGAACAGTCAGAACATAACATGAGACAATTATAAACAGACCAAAGTCTTGCCCTGTGCCCCTTCTTATCATTATTTCAATCTTCTTTCTCATTCTCTTGGTGGGGAATACCAGTGGTCCTATCCACCAATACCTTGATAGTATTACCTGCTACAAAAAGTTGTCCACCCCAAGTCCTCCATTAACCAACCCCAAAGTTCAATCACCTCCCATTTCTCTTCTTCACATTCTGCATTAAATTTGAATGGATACAATATGAATATTCACTTATTAAAACAGTCTAACTTATAGGCAATGTATCTATATATTTATCCTAATGATTCTAATTAAGTAACAAAATGATGCCTACCATAAACGGCTTCCTGATCTCTAGTTTTAATCGTTGCTCCTGGACAAACGGTACTTGGATAGCTAACCTTCCATAATTCTAAAAAGCGTTCCCTAGTGTATGTTAATAGATTTTTCAGTTCATTCTTTAAAGCAACTGGCAGTTGCCCAGCAAATGCTTGTCTCTCTGTAAAACAGAAAACGAAAGCTCAGCTTAATTTAGGGGTCACTGATATGCTATTATGAAGCCAAGATGTATATTAATGCTACTTCACCGAACTGAATTATTGCATCATCCTGTTATCAAGAAAAACAGGGCTACAAATACAATCACTTATATAAGCTTATGGAGAAATGCCTTTGCAATTTGCTAGATACACACACTTGTGCATGTCATTTTAGCAGACTATTCACAAAACATTTTCTCCTAGTTATATTTTTCTTTCAACAGAGTTTTCCTGATTTACTGAACGAGTTTAGAAGAAAGCAAACATTACAGACTGGAAAATGGAAGGCACCACCCAAGAAGGAATTCTCAAAGTAAAATGAATGGGACTGTCATATCTCCCTAAAGCAGTGTTTCTCAACCTTAGCAACTTTAAGATATGTGGATTTCAACAAACTCTTGGGCAGCTGTTATCGCCAAACAATGAAAAGTGTAGTTAATAATTAAAAATAGAAATATATGTCAGGTAAATCCAAATTACTTCAAATCAGATATTGGAAGGAAATTTATTTTTATTTTTATTTTTTTATATTTTAGTGCCTGCAGAAGTAGGATGGGACTATCTCTAGTTAGGTAGCCTGGAGCTAAATTACCCAATGTTGGGAAAGATTGTAGAGAAAATCTATACCTTCAACTACACCTAGTGAGTGGTAAAATTTAGTTAAATAATTAACTTTTTAAAAAGGAAATTAGATTTAAGTGATCTTTAAAGCCTGCAGTTCTTATAGACTATTATGCAGGAGGAAGTCTGAATAACAAGCACTGTCAAATTAAACTCCAAGTTGAGATAACTTTAGTTCATCAGTTTACTAGCTAGCTGTTCCGTGTTACTCACTCAGGCAGTGATTCAAAGTCAGTGCTTGGAGATGAGCCAGTTTCTTCTCTCTTTGTAAAATCTGTTCTCCATAAAAATGTGGGAAAACTTTGATAAACTCTTCAAAGAAACCTGTGTTGATAGGGGAAGGGATGATTAAAAAAAAATGAAGTGATCAAATTACATCAAATTCTAAAATTTAGCAAAATAAATTACTTGAGAGAGCAAATATTAGACTATGATCAGGGAAATTAGGTTCAAGACAACCTCTACACACTGGATGACTTTGTAGAGAGTACCATGTACACTTTCTTGAGGCTTCAGGACATATATCCTCTGAATGGAAACTGGATTCATTAACGAAAAAGTATCTGTAGTACAGGTAGCCCTTGAGTTACGGCAGTAATTGGGACTGGAATTTCCGTCGCTAAGCGATGCGGTTGTAAAGCACAATGTCACATGACCACATTGCTTAGCAATGGCAATCCTGGGGCTCCCTGTTGCCGTCGTTAACTGAATTCCACTAGTCATTAGTCAAGGACCCACCCCAATCCAAGCCATTCTGGGCTTGGTCCCTACCAGCCCCGAACCTCAGTTCTTCCAAGGTAAGGGACAGCCTCTCTTTCAACTCTCCTTCAACTCCCCCAATTGTCTATTCCCCCCCATCTCTTCCCTTTTGGCTGCCCTGCACCCAGAGCCACAGCACACCAAGAAACCACTGAGCCCCAGCCACCCTTGGAAGCCTCAGCCTGCCCCAGCCCAGTCCCAGTGACAGTCATCCTTGACGCCCTACACTCTAAGGCCCCTGCTGCCCTGCGCTCTGCCACTCCAGCTGATCTCCGCTGTCTTCTTGCTTCTGCTGCTGCTGAGGCATGCCCACCCTGGCCGTTCACAAGATAGCTGCTGGCTGTGAGGCCATCTTCCCCAGGTCTCACGAGGAAACTGCTGTGCATGACCTTGGGAAGAAAACCTTGTGCCTTGCAAAGAGCCAGGCCAGGCACGTTGGTCAGCAGCGGGAGCAAGAAGCTAGGGTGGTAGGGGCCGTGGAGTGCAGGGGACCAAAAGGGCATAAATGGGAGGAAAGATAGGCGGGTGTGGGGAGCTGAAGCATGGGTATGGTCGTAAGTGCAGATGGGCTGCCAAGTGCCCGAATGTTGATGATGTGACTGCAGGGGCACTGCAATGGCTGTAACTTCAGGCATGGGTTGTAAGTCCCTTCATTCAGCACTGCCGTAACTTTGAACCGTCACTGGTCGTTAAGCGAGGACTACCTGCACTAACAGATATGCAGATATCTGTACTAACAGATGTGCTTAAAGAAAGGGGGATGTTAGCAATAATAATAGCCATAATTCACTGGTATAGCACATATTTTGCATGTATGCAGGGCTGGAAGAACTCTTTCCTGAGATCTTGGAGAGCCAATGCTAGTCAGCATCAATAATAGTGAGCTAGATGGACCTACAGTCATCTTCTTATGTCAGTATTTCTTAACCTTGGGAACTTGAAGATTGAGAGTTGAAGTCCACACACCTTCAAGTTCCCAAGGTTGAGAAACACTATCTTATATTTTCAAAGCAAGCGGGCAAGTATGTTTTCTCTATACAAGACGTTGTAAACAAACAGACAAAAAGGGGGGAGGTGATCCAGAAAATTTCTGCCCAAGTCTAACAAGCCCTTGGTAAAGACCTAGAGTGGAGACTTACTTTCCTGGAGAACACAGTGAAAGAACAAGTCTAACCTATGCAGTCATGACTGGACAGTCCCATCAAGAGTGAATCAAGATATATCTTAATGTCAAATAAGATAAACTCTCAGAACAAAGTTGTATTTGGGTTTTGATATTTGGTTAAAGAAGATAATAGATAAGACTATTCACAATCAATGTGTTTAACTCACAGATCTGATTAGATTTCTATGATTTTGTAAATAATTACTATTTACAAAAAAGGAATTATTCAACTTAAAACTTGCCCTACTGGATGAAAATCACACATTTTTGCCTCTTAGTTCGAATACCTGCTTCTGTTCCTTCTTTTTCTGTAGTTAGCTTTCCTATAGTTTCTGCAAGAGTGACAGAGCCATTGATCTGACTGGCTGAATAAATTATTGTTGCTTTACATCCTCCACAGCCATTGCCTTGTACCAAGAAATAATAATTGCAAGTTTCTCCTTTAAGTTCGACTTCTGGAACTAATGAAAAATACATCTTAATATTTACAAAAATTAAAAGTGATTTGTTCATAAACATATACCAAAAGCCTACATTAAATCAGCATGAATTCTAGTCTTCAAGTAGCCAGGATTCCAGTTTTCAATAGTGAGTTATCTTAAGTTCAAACTATTCTTTTGAAAAAAAGTTTCTTTACAGTTAGCATCATTGTTTTCCCAATCTGATATTCTCCAAATATACTGGACAATAATTCTTATACCCATTGTAAACCAACACAAGTTAGAAGGCAGCAAGTTGGGAAGACTGATTTAGATTAATATGCTTAGAACATTATCTTTTCCACCAGTAGAGTGGGGAAATAAACAGCTCTCTCTGTTATGCTCTTTTTAACAATGCATGTTCTACTATTCCTGTGCTCAGGACAGCTAAATAGATCATAGGATATTTCAACTAATAAACCCATGAGATTTGGCATTACGTGTATAAGAAAATATAGAAATAAAATAAATAAAAGTCATTATCACAGATTTTCTTTGCTAGGTAATGTTCTGACCTGAGCAATTCCTGTTCAAATATGTCCATGTAAATGCAGAGCAAACGACAAACAAGAATGCATATGTGGGCAGAAAATGAATAATTGACTCTGGTTTGCTAAGTGAGACTGAGACCAGATTATGACGTTTAGACACCACTATATTTACCCATCATAAAGAATATGTGCAGAAAGCCAGTGGTGCGATGGTTGAGGTACTGAGCTAGAACCAGGGAAATTCAATATTAAGTCTCTATTAGATCACAGAGTTCACTGGGTGCCTTTAGGTCATTCTCTTTCTTTCAGCCCAGCCTATTTCACTGGGTTGCTGCGATGAAGATATAATTAGACGAGGCCTCCATTGTATTCTTCTCAGGTCTCAGAGAAAAATTGAGATATAAATGCAATCACTACATAAAATCATGCTAAAATATGAGGGAATCTGTGGGATTTGAATGCTTTCCCTAATGTTCCAATTTTATAATGGTATGTGAGAAAGACCTTGGGAGACAGGGCCAAGAGACGCTGCCAAGGGAACAATCAGATAAGAGACAGCATAGCCCGCAGCTGGATAGTGGGTGGGGCAAGAGGCTCAGAAGAGACCCTCCCTAGTTTCTCAGACTCAGGCTGTAAAGGAGACAGTGAGAGAACTGTACTTTCAGACTTGCAAGACTGATGTCAGCCTTACTAGGTAGACCAGGAAACACAACCAGATGAGCTAATTCTACTTCATTATAAAGCTACATTATAGCTGCCAAGAGTCACCCATTGGGGGGAGATGGGTGGCAAATTAAATACATACATACATACATACATACATACATACATACATACATACAGAATCTTGCAAGTCTGAAAGTACAATTTTCCCACTGTCTCCTTTACAGCCCGGAAACCTAGGGAGGGTCTCTTCTGAGCCTCTTGCCCCACCACTATCCAGCTGTAGGCTATGCTCTCTCTTATCTAACCGTTCCCTAGGCAGCTTCTTTTGGCCTGTTCTCCCAAGGTCTTTCCCACATATCATTACACATTTCTTCTGGCAGATCCAGGTAGAGTTTGGAAGCTTTCATTTCTGCTTTTCATTAATCACAGAATTGGTTAATTCAGATACAGAATTGTGGTTAATCTTAACTTTAGTTTGAACCAGGAAGTTTTGCAAACCATAATGATCAGAAACCAACTAAGTTAAGATCATCACAGTTTCTCAGATTTGTACAGCATGGCTAGCAGTAGGGTGATCAAAAGCTGAGACACAAGCTTTCCAACTTCTCCGCTGACCATACAGGTAGAAGGCAGAGTAGGGGAGATCAGTTGATGTCTTTCTTAATCACAGTTTTCTGTACCATCCCAACATTCTTGATCTTTCTGGCAATTTACTGAAATGGGGGGGAAATGGCATATTGTGCAAACAATACAACTTTACTTACTGCTGACAACTTTGTGTTTTTCAGCTATATATTCCTTCCATTTTTTTGTACTTAGCTGGCTGGGTACAGGATTCAACATATGGCTTACACTGCAAGGCAATACAAATAAAGCTCCTACCTGCAGATAAAACATACATAGACTTGATTATAAATAAATCTTCTCAGATACTGATATATAAACTGCCCCATGTATAAGCTGAATCCATCATACTCCTCTAAAGCTAGCTGTGCATCAGATACTGTCAGCTCCACTAGGTAGACCAGATCAGAAAACCAACTCCACAGGAAGACTAGAACTCTACTTTATTGAGATAGGCTGTAATAACAGAATCTTGCAAGTCTGATTGGGCTATATCTCTTCCCCCAGTAAATCAGGGAGGCACCTGCCTGAGCTGCTTCCAAATATTATCCCTCTGGACTTAAAAAATGTTTTAGCCCCTCTTGCTTATGAAATGGCTCTTGCATATGTCCATAAAGATCATCCTCCTTACTCTCCACAGGTACCAGTAGTGAGGATACAAAGAATGATGTCCTCAGGAACTGTAACCAAGGAAGATGTTGACTCCAACTCTTACATTTCCTCACATCCTAATTTGTTAAGGCTAGGACGGGTATCACTTCAAGCCCAGCTCAGGACTTTCAATAACCCATTTCTACTCAGACCAAATCAGAAGCTGGTTGCTTTGATTCAAGACCCAAATCAAAGCAAGATTTGTTCCTCCTAGTAACTCACATGGGAAAATTAGAAACTATTTGAAATGTACAAGCATATATTTCTCAGATATAATGTCCTGAAAAACAAACTGTTTGAAGAGAGGCTAAAGATATGGTTCGTGGAAAAAAAGTGTTTGATTATCCTTCTAAGAGACTCCAAAACTACTTGTTAAACTAATGATTTTAATTTAAATCAATGTACTCAGTCCTCAAATTTACCCTAGAAATAAGAATTCTTTTGTGGAATACATGCAAATTAATTTTTACTAACTTTCATTCTGCTTAAATTTAATTTTACTAAAAACCACAATCTACCTTTCCATGAAGAGAAGAAAGCTGATCCCAAAATAGTAGAGATTTCTTCTCAGCATCAGTTTTAGCCAAGGTCCTAGACAAAGTTAAGGAATCATATCTCCACAGCTATGAAGTGCAACAGTCAACATTTGTACATGTTATAAAAAAATTTTTTCCAGGACTGTTTACATATTCATAGTCCACATGGATCATATATTCTGACAGCACCCTAATTTTTGGTGCTGTTCAGTATATATCACTAAATCCAGTCCTTCAATGGTATAGAAACTGCAAGTAATAAATGCTAGATGATGACTAAAGGGTCTAATTCAATTTCACAATCCTTAATGCTTTATGGTTATTACAACTAGTGTTTCTATGACAGCTGTTACATATTGTTTTATTTTGCGCATCATAACATATTGCTATTTTGCAAGTGTTTCTGCATTGTGTGTACATCCATGTGTATACAAATATGGGCAAACAACCCTCACTACTGGTGAGATGATTAGTTAGTCTAAGAGTATTCCTGAGTGTTGGAGAATTTAACGAACAAGAAGAAATTTTTTTCCAAGCCCTTCCAAGACCATATTGCTATTCAACTTTGCCAAAATATTTTGTGATAATTTTCTTTTTTTTCCTGCTAGGTCCAGGAGTTTAGAAGACTGAATTTAACTGAAAGCTACAGTGCTATGCACCTTAACTTGAGAATAAACCCACTGAATTCAGTGGAAGTAACTTCTGCATTTATAGAATGAATGATTGTCTCTATAAAAATTAAAGTAATGTTAGCAACAGTTGTATCATTCATTAAAACTGTCATTTATGACAGTGCCTATCTATGAGAGTATTTACTTTACTTGCCCTAAAGATTTCCTGTACCTAAAATTCCCTAGTCCACGGACTTAAAACTCCTAAATTAAACCAAATGACATCTGCCACAAAAGGATACAGCTCAAACTGAAGGTTTGACACTAAGCATGCTGGCAAGTGAGACAACAGCACCATCTGTACAAATTTTAAAGCAGGACCATAATAATGGAACACCTGAAAAAAAATATCGAAAGGTAATTTTGATATTATTTTATGTATTCCAGCACACACTACCAGAACTTGTGCTGGATGAAAAAATAGGAATGTCTGCAGATAGGAGCTTTCCACTCTTCCTTTCCCCTTGCACGCCTCCCAAAATTTTAAAGTCGGAAGATTCAACAGAGGTGATCTGCTACAATGAAGAAGAACTGGTAATGATGATAAAATATACAATGTAGATTAGGTTTAATTGGGCAAAATAAAGTTCGTTCCTTGTACCTCATAACAACCAAATTCTAAGAATAAGTAGCAACACTGACCTGAGATATTTCTTCAACAGTTTTGTCTTTTCTAAAGTTTTATCTTTGTTAGTCTCCTTCTTGATTCTCTTAGATTCTACATTTTTAGGGCAATGACCCTAGCTATTTTCTCTGCATAACCCTGTAAGAGACTGTGTATGTTTATGGTGACATTAAGTATATATAAATCCCGGATGAAAACTAAGCATTAAGTGATAAATTTACTTTCCTTCCGTACCCCTGACAGGCTGGATATCAAGAGTGAGGCTTCAGGGAGAGAGAGCCCTGCCGCTGGCCCCACCAGCTCCCAGAAATAGGCTAGACGTAATGGCAGAGAAGGCAACCTGTTGTTCCCAGCCATGTTCTGCGCAAGGAGAAAAAAAATGCTTCCTTTTCCTCAGCAGACAGAAACAGAAGAGACAGCTTGCCTTTGGAGCTCATCTGACGCCCTGCAAGCCAGAAATTCCACATTCCTGATAATAAAATTCTGAGCAGCTTCCATTCGTTTAAAAGCTCATACACTCGTGTCAAACAGCCTATCTGTTACTATGTGTTCAAATGCATTTCCTTAAACTGAAATCTGAGATGTGTTTTGCCCTGAGCATCCTAGTAAAAAAAGAACTGCAGATTATCCCATCCATACTGAGACAGACGTTTCCACAAGTTTTAGGTGCACATGTGCGTGTCCCCATATTCTAAAAGACCTGGGAAATGCAAGGAAGAATTGCTGTTTCAGTCTGAGTCGGAATTCTCTTCCTTTTCCTTGAGTTGCTCCTGGAGAACAAAGAAGCTGGATTTCTAAAGCAGGGTAATGACCCCGTGAAACAGATTTTTAATTTCTAAAATCCTGTGTCTCTACACGCATGCCTTTTACTCTTACTTGACCATAAACAGGCTAGATTTTTTTTTTTTTAAATTCTGGGTGAATATCGTTTTCAAGTTTTTAAAAAGTAATATTCTATTTTATGGCATAATCGGGCCTAGATTTATCTGCTTTCTAAAAAGCTAAGAATTGCAATTCAGATAGATCAAACACATGCATTACCTCTGAACAATGAATACTGGTATTCCTTGACTGTTTATTTTCATCAGCAGCAAAGAAAGTATTTAAACAGAAGGGGCTGAGCGATCTTCCAGATGCAGTGCCTTTTATACAAAAGTCTGGAAATGTAATTTCAGATCCAAACTGGCGAGGAAAAAAGCAAAGAATAACTATAAAACTCTTAAGTGTTACCTTTCCACCCATTTTTAAGAAGTCTAAGCTATTGCATAAAATGAGGAATTAAAATGTAGCCAATGGAATTTAAAAACACAGTACTTATGCATCCAAGAAAAACTATTTAAAATATTACCTACATTATTAAAGTTAGCACAATCATTTTCTGCTGCAAGTTCTCAAGTACGCTGACCCCAACAATGTCTTCTTCCCCCAAACGGCTGGAAATCAGATAGCTAGAAACCTGCCTTCTAATCCTATTTCCTTCCTCTTCTATGCACAGTATTCTAATCTGAGCCCACCACTCAGATCTTTTGCTGTGTGAATGTGAAAAGAGACTCTTCCTTTCACTCTTTCTTCCCTGCCTTTCATCCATGTTAGAATCTCTGGATTAACTTTTTAAGATCTGCAAACTGTGCTGCCCAGACAAAAACAACAAACTATGGATAGAACAAGTAACTCTGTTTAGAATTATTCCATGCGTGAAAGGGGTTCTTATTCAATGGAGTCATTTATTAAGCCTCTTCGGTCTTAATGACCTTTTTACTGGAAGAAAGTGATCTTTAACTTCAATCTCTAGAGTTTTTAAGTGTTGCAACTGACAGCAGGAGTGAGAAGAAGAAAAAAAAGGGTATAGTCTCATGACTGAAGCTCATTTGATGGCATGCTCCTGGCAAAGGTTCCTTTAGGCAGAATCCAAGCCTATGCTTACAGCAACATAAAGTTCCCTTTATTTATCTTTTTATGGGGATAAATATTTACATATATAGATCTAGTGTACATTTTTCAGCAATTTAATATGCCACCATTCCTCCAAGAAAGTTTCAAACCAATACCTTTTGTTCCCATATTTGGATCTTTCCTCTCCACAATTCGCTTGAATCAATACTGTCTTTTAAGTTTTCAGGAGCTAAGATATCAGCAGAAAGATATTCTGCAAATTTTTGCCAAGTACTGTAAGAAGAAAACGTGTGTAAGTTGTGCGGCTTTCGCTAAAATCTTTATAACTTTCAAGGTTAATGCTTCATATAATTTTTAGGACACTTAAGTATGATCATACAGTATTACAGATATCAGCTATGGAATGTCATTTATCTGTTGCAAAGGATTTAGGTCTTACTCAAAAAGTTATTTATCTGTGTTACCCTGTTAGATTTGTATCCCGCTTTCCTTCAGAAGTTCAGGGCAGTATGCAACTCCCTTCTCTGTGCAAGGCAAACTGGGCTGGGAGATAGAAACTAGCCCAAAGTCATCCAGTGAATTTCAACAGCTTAGCACCTCTTGAACCTGAGTCTTCACAATTCTAATCTAATACCTTAACCACCAACCACACTGGCGCCACCATGATTGTGAAAACAGCTTACGCCTTCCAGTTTTTTCCAAAATAAAGGTCATGACGCAGCTTTTTCAGACACAAAGGACATCACCCGTATTTAGCAAACTGTGCTTAATGAAAGGCTTTTAGAAAGCATAATGCTACTTAAATTTAGGATAAAGAAGTGGTGGGCAATTTAAAGCAACCAAAGTTATGTTGGGTAAGTCTCAGGAATAACACAAAAAAATCTGCGTCCACAAGCTTTCATTCCAATGCCTATAACCTGAAGCACTGGAATGTCTATGTCTTTTTTTATAAGGAAAGTTAATCTTAGATCTTTGAATTTTCACTTAAATTAGCATAAGAATCTAGCTCAAGATTCCCTAGCTGCTATGACAGCTAAATGGGTCAAGAAGACACCCTGCCTACTCAGCCCACTGTGACATTAAAACATGTATTTCATATCACTGTCAGACAGACAGCATTTCACAACCTACTTGCATTTAATGTATACAGTTCAAGTATAAATCTAGGCTGAGAACAGACATTTAAACAGTCTAAATAAATGCTTCTTCCCTTGAGCCAAGTTGTTAATACTTTGGACATAGGTCAATTTTGGTTTTCTTGCATTTTGTTTTCAAAAGTGCCTGCCAAAAATAGTAAGGGATTCATACTGGGGCTCCAGGATCACATGTGGATTCCAAAGTTTTGGGTTTCCACACATAAAACCTAAAGTATGGAGCCAGTATGTAGATGACACCTTTGTTATAATAAAAAAGGAACAACTAGAAAAGACACATGAAACCATCAACATCTTCAAAGGAATAAAATTCACCAGAGAGGAAGAAAACAACAACACGCTATTCTTCCCAGATATCCTCATCAGCAGAGGAAACAACAGCAAATTAGAAACCCAAGTCTATCGGAAGACAACCCACACTAATCAAGTACTCCATTACCAAAGAAACAACCCAACCTCCCACAAGAGGAGCTGTGTAAGAACATTATTCAAATGAACACAAACGGACTGCAGCAACCCAGAACAGCAGAAAAAGGAAACAGACCACCTATACAACATCTTCCAACAAAATGGATATCCATGCAACCTTATCAAAAAGTGCTTGATCAACCTACTAAACACAACCAACATAAGCTATGAAAAGGATAACCCTGCCATACATCAGAAACGTCTCAGAAACTACCAACAGACTATTACAACCACATGGCATCTCCGTAGCACACAAACCAACTAAAGCCCTCCAAAACATCTTAAGCAAACCAAAAGACCCAGTAGCCCAAGAAGAAAAAACAGGAGTCATCTACAACATACAGTGTAAGGACTGTAATAACCACTATGTAGGACAGACAGGCAGAATGCTCGCAGAGCGCATCCATGAACACCGACTAGCAGCCAGAAGACATGATGAAAACTCCTTAATTTCACAACACATGGACAGACTTAACCATAGTTTCAACTGGGAAACTGTCAGCATCTTAGACCAAGCTAAATCCAAAAATGCGATGGAATTCTTGGAAGCTTGGTATTCAGATAAGGCAGCACATAGAGATAAACGACATCTACACGCTATTCAAAAGAGACAACAGAAAGGAAAACAAAAGACCAGAACTTCTCCTCACCAGCATAAGCAGAGATTAACACCAAGATTATCACCAGGCAGACAATCAAACATATGCTAATCAAGGAACTACCAGAAGAGCAAAACAAAACCCCAGCCCCACCAGCACTGGCAAGGCAGGCCACAGCACATAAATAGAGAGCAAACCCCATCCCATTTTAGCACTGAAGATGTTACCTAGCTGGGTAATGAAACGTTTGCAAGAAAACAGCCAAGCACAGAGAACCCCAAGGACTCCAAAGTTTTGGGTGCAACACTAAGAATGATTTTTGCCAAACTCTATTTTTTTAAGGTGACAAGTGACAATCATGGAATGCACAGAAAGTAATCACATTAATGGCATTTAGTTAATTTGACTGTAATTAAATTAAAACTGAAACTTTGTTTTTATCCTCATATTATGTATTTCTTTGTCTCTTCTTTGTAGCCTTTAGCATCTCACTTGAAGCTGAAATACTATCCTGAAATGACATCAGTAATCCTCCATCAATTATCTTACTTGAAGAATTTAAACAACACTACTCACATTTTGCTTTTGTTTGCTACAATAGTGATTTTTGCTGCATGCCATTCTCTTAGGTGCTTTAGAGCACCAATGACAGGTAAGCAGTCTTTTAACTGAGGGGCGTCTGTTTCTGAAGACTGCAGTAGAACATCGACTATTGCTTTTCCTGCAGAAGTAATTATCACAGAAGTTAAATAAGACAGACATTTCAGTATTTGCCTTTTGTAGGGGCAGGAAATTGAACATTGGACTCCTCTTTTATTCAGCATCAGATTCAACGATGCAGGTATTTTCTTCAGTAGAAACTATTGAAAAGGAGGGACAACATATCAGGCTGACAGGGTCTGGTAAGACCCACTTAATTCATGGCTTAAAATATAGGAAAGCTGTTGCAATAAGCCCAGAAGAATTTTCATATGACCTGTCTCAGGACTGATGAGGACAGAGGAAGGAAAAAGGAGGAACAATTCAGTCTTTCAGATCTATGTTAGCACACTCAGAAGTGACAATTATCCTTGCAGAGCCCAGACTGGGATGGATTTAGAAAGATGGGCCATCTATGGAACCGAAGAATTGGTCCTCCACTATCTGGTCTAGTCCCCTCCTGACTTCCACCAAAACAAGTACTTAACAGAATCTTCCCTGTCATCTCTCCCTTTATAATATCAATAACATAACTGCTTTACAGTTGACAGCTAACACTTAACGTGCACATGGATATACATTTAGCTAATCTCAAACTCCACCTCACATATGGTACCTGTACATTGTATTCATTTTTACTCATTCTTGCCTTTTTCCATCCCTTTCTTGGGTTTTGTTTTTCCATTTTTGGTAATACATATTTATTAAATCTGTATGCTGCCTCACTCACAGCAACTCCTGGCGGCTCACAAGTAAAAACATTTAAATATATATATATAATAAGAAACAAAAATAAAGAATAAAAGATGGCAAAGATGACAAGAACCAGACAGGAACAAAAAAGAAGGAAAGAAAGAAACCCACACAATCCAAGGGCATTTCACTCCTCCTTGCCAAAGGCCTGGGTGAAGAGTCAGGTCTTCACGGCTCTACTAAACAGCAGCAGAGTGGGGGCCATCCGGATCTCAGGGAGAACCTCATTCCAGAGATCAGCCACTGTTACAAAGAAGGCACACTTCCAGGATCCCAATAGATGGCACCATTTAATTGAAGGAACCTGGAGGTGACAACCCTACCAGATTGAATTGGCTGGGCAGATGCTAGGGAGATAGGTGCTCCCTCAAGCAACCAAGCCTTGTGCCATGCAGGGCTTTATAGGTAACAACCAGCACCTTGAATCATACCCAGGAGCAAACTTGCAGTCAGTGCAGCTTGCAAAGCGGAGGTGTTACATGGGTATACCAAGGCATGTCCATCACTGCCCATTCTGGATCAGCTTCTGGGTGGTCTTCAAGGGCAGCTCCATATTCAACAATACATATACACAGAGCCAATTTGGTGTAGTGGCTAAGGTGCTGGACTAGAAACAAGGAGACTGAGTTCTAGTCCTCCCTCAGGCACAGAAGCTGGCTGGGCAACTCTGGGCCAGTCCCTCTCTTTCAGCCCAATCCACCTCACAGGGTTGTTGTTGTGGAGGACACAGAAGTGGGAGCATTAGGTATACACACTGTCTTGAGCTGACCAAAAACAAAGCCAGGATAAAAATCAAATAAATAAACAAAATCCTTTCCTCTTCTGTTAATTTAATTACATCACTGCCTTTGGTACAGAACATGTTTTATTCCTTTACATTACCAAACTTGCATGCTATTAAATAACTTCTTCTAGAAAGGGCATCCTTCCAGATTTTCGCTGTATAATTTAGAATTGCCTGTAAGGTATCCTTGTGTGCCAAGCTATTTATCAGAACATATTATATGCAGAAGACAGACTAACTGCCTCAAAGGCCATTGAAAAGCAAAATGATTTTGTCACAAAAATACTTTGTTTCCAAAATGGTCATATTACCAGGAGCAGGAAGTTTATCTCCTAAAAGATGTATGCTCTCTGCAGATTCTTCATAAAGACTGAAATATAAGAATGAAAAATAGGAAAAAAAATTACTCTCATTCAAGAATAAAATGCTTTAAAATGTTTAGTGCTTTACACAATTCAAGTATCAAAATTGTGAAGCATTATATTTGCATATAGAAAAAAGAAAAATATTCATTACTTCAAATGAAATACCTGCCATCAAAGTTTTGACTAGCAAATTTATCAGAATTTCCTGCTAAATCAGCTATTCTCCTTCTGCCTCTTCTTTCTTAGGAAGTAGCAGAATACTTACTTTCCCCCATGCATTCAAACACCATCTTGACCTGACCCAAGCCAAGCCAATGGCTGACCTTATGAAAATAATGTAATTTCTCCCTCAAAAAAGGGACCATAAAGTAGGTCCTGCACACGACCAAGCATCACACAGATAAACATCCATCTCTCAACTTCTAGGTCTGATCCAGCATTTTTTCTCTTTCATCCTCTACATCACAACTTCAGTCACAAGCTGAACTACTACCACTTTGTTAATAAGAATTTAACCCAAGTCCACTGGAGTTGGGCGGCCAATAAATTTAAATAAATAATAATAACCAGAAATACTGTATTTTTCATCAGAAGTAAGCCCCAGTCTGTTCAGTAGCAGCTTACTCCAGGTTTACGATAGTTTGATTACAATAATAGCATAAAAAAAAGCAAGCAGTATGTTTCAGAGACTAACTAGCTCCATCTTGTGTTAGCATTAAAAGTTCACTTATAAAACCATTTTCTAAAGCTTATTTATGCTCAAATTGGAAGTACAAGCCTATATTAAATTAAATAGTAAAGGTTTTTATAAGACTGTGGACACAATGCATATTCAAAATGAATACTGTCAGCATCCATGCCACAGCCCCACACTGTCATATCTAACACGGTTTAAATATCTTTCATAGTTGTGAATGATCAATGATTACATAGTATACTTTGATTCATTCAGTTTTCTTCTGGTTAATAAAATAATTTGTAATAAAGTTATATACTTTCCAGAAAAAAAAAATACTGCATTTCTCTGGCTTTCTTTCTCTCTCTGGGGGGCGGGGGAAGACAACAGTTAAAACGATTCTGGTTAGAAATATTAATCACCGTTCAATAAAAGACAATATATGATTCCTTATAACTACATGGTGAGGCCATTCATTAGTTTATGGTTGTTACATGCTAGCATTTTATCAATACTATCAGACCTAGAGAACATTACTATTAGACAGCATACATATGTAATAAAATAAATAAATGTGGCTCCCATTTTCTGACAATGTAAATAGTTTGTTCCATTAGAATTAGCTTCACATCACCATCTTATAAGGTATTTTTAAACAGCTTATGGAAGTTGTGATTTTCATGAGAGCCCACCTGACTGAAAGACAATTTATAATTTGACACATATAAATATCTCTATTTGAGTGATCTGCTGATTCATTCTGAATGTCCAGCAACTGTATCCTGAGTAATGTTCTCAGATGGTAAATGGACAAAGGCCATTCTGAAACACTTTTACAACCATTCTTCAAGCTAATGAGACAAAGAGTTCATCTTATCCAGGCCAACATGCCTTTTCTCCTGACACCTCAGCATCAGTTAATTTTCTGCCCACCCCCCAGCATTCAGGCAAGCTGCCATGTCCACTTTGCTCTTTCCTGGTAAATATCCCAATCCCATTTCTGTAGTGGGCAAAATGATTGCGTTTCATGGTAGGTATAGGTCCCTGGGAAGCAGCAAAGGCACAACAGAAATCTTCTCACTATGCACTATGAGCCCAGCTGGTAAGAGATGAGCAATACACTGAAGTGAATGACAGCATTTGTGTCAACTTCCACAGTTCTAATTCAGCCCCTTTTCTATGTTCAGAAACTGTATTCTCAGATATATTTTCCAACATATTAATAGACCCAGTGGATCAACTTACTCAATGAGTGATACAGATTCCCAACTATTATCTTCTTCCTCAACATTTTGATCACCAAGGTATTCTTCAATCTTCCTTCGAATAGAGCTTTTGCTTTGATCTGTCTCTTCATCAAAATTGATGTCCTCCCAGTCAGTACTACAAAACTATTCAATTAAAAGAAAATTCTGTAAGGGCTGACCAAGTCGGACTAATGTTTTGGATAGTTCTGTGTCTCCAGTGACTCACCTGGGAAAATCCACATATTGACTGAATTGCAAAATACCATTCTTTCACATATGGAATCCCAGTAAGAGAACATGCTAAAAGGAGAAGTAATATACATGTTACAATGCATTTTAGCAAGTTAAGTAGAGGTCTCATTTTCTTCATGAAAACACGCTTCATGAAGTACAGAGATTTCAATAGCTTTTAAGAACTAAAATAGCATACAAGAAATGAAAGCAATTCTTTCTCTAAAAGCTTAAAATCAGTATAGTGATAGCAAAGTCAAAGTGCTATTTCAAGTAAGTTCAGTAATTAACTGGGCTTTCTTTCTTCCCCATCACACATGAAAAAGTTAGCTGGTTGTTTTATTTCTGGTGTTTGATTTTCTGACTTTGTATTGCTTGCTGCACCTACAATTGCCTGCACTGTAGTGAGAGAGCTAGTGATTTAATGGTTAAGGTGTTGGACCATTCAGGTTCAAGTCCACCGTAGCAACAGAAGCTCACTGGATGACTTTGAGTCAGTCACACTCTCTCAGTCCAACTTATTTCACATAGTTGCTGTTGTGGTGGGGGGGATAAAATGGGAAGAGGGAATACTATACACACCACCTTGCATTCCTGAACACAAGATAGGATAACCAACTGCCATTTCATAAATTGCAAAGCCAAAATGTTCCTGAAAACCTTGTATCTGAAACAGAGTCTTGAAAATGTCGAAAACTAGTAAGATTACTCTGCCTTTCACAGCAAACAATGAGATATTTCTAGCAAGTTCACAAGCACCAAAGTTTGCAGATATTCATTCCCTCTATGTCCTCAACAGTTTTGAGTTCGCCCACTGTGCTACACAAAATGTAATTTGCTTTAGAAGGGCTTCACTTACCTGGGAAATTTTCAAATGTTGCATTTAGAGAGGGATTGCAATTTATTTCTAGCAAGTTAAAAATATTTTCAGCTGTCAAACCTGAAAAACACATAACTGAGTTTATTGAAAAATCATGGAAACAAGGCTATGTAGTCTAATCTTAAATCTACAGCACCATGCATTCCAGTGTTTTTTATAGCCACAATCTTAATATGATTCATTATAAAACTAATTTTCTTCTTTGGAGCATGCTGCAGGTTTGTACATATGCCCGGTCAACTCCTCCTATTTGCTTTCATGGTAATAATGTTAAAGCTATTTAGGACTGTTCTAATCACTCAAATATGAACCCTAGTTTGGAAAGAGGATTTAGATATAGGCTCTGTCCTCACAACATACATAACCCAGTCAAATCTCTTTTATCAATAGCTCTGGCAGTACACAATCTCACACTACCTGGTTCAAGTGTTACCAGTTTTTGAGTTTCTAGAGTTCTGCCCATTTTTTCCAGGAATATACTGTAATGGCAAGGCTATAAGTCCTCAGGAGCCCCTTTCCCACCAGCAAGGCGAGCAGCATATGTGTAATTTGTTAATATCTTTATAAATCACACACCTGTACTTACTTCCATACTAACATACTACATCCATTGTAAAACATACCCCCAAAATAGAAATAAAAGAATGAAAAAGGATAACTATAAAAATAGACATTCTAATATTTTCTTCCTGCACTGCAGGGGATAGTCTTGCACCCTTCAGGGTGCATGCACCCCACTTTGGAGACCACTGCCTTGGAGAATTAAGTATGCACAATGGGTCAATTGGCAGGACTTAGATCTTCCTACAACATGACTGATGGGGCTACATTAGTTTAACTCAAGTATGGTTTGGGTTAAAAGAAAGATTAGCTGACTCAGTCAATAAGTGCTTTTTTAGTGTTTCCTTAAAACAACCGCCCCCCCCCCCCCCGGTGACTCAGTTACTGTGATGCGGGAACAGGGCTACAGGTTTAAACAAGAGAAAAAGCCAGGTAGGAAAAAACCGATCTCCTAACTATCAAATAGTCGATCCTCTCAGCATTTTAGGATTGCGGGGGGGGGGGGGGGGGGGCGGTATTTCAAGTTCTGTAGGCAGCACAGAAGCATTATTCCAGTCACCCCTCCATAGTCACCCACTAGTAACTGCAATACAGATGAAGAAACGGGTTTAATTTTCTCTCCTCTCAATACAAGATTATAGACTTATTTTTTTCCAGTTTTATGGATGGAGAGGGGATAACGGGCATTCTATTAACTGCAATCCAAGACATCTAGGAAGGCGCCCTGCTGAGAAGGCTGAGGTAAACAGACGCAGGTTCCTAGGAATCGAACAGGGAAGGGCCAGGGGCCGCCCTGCAAACCCCTCAGGCCCGGCTAGGTGGCAGCACTAAGCGGGCCTTCTCCAAAAACTAAGCGGTTCTTGGATGGGAGACCACCAGGAGATCCCAGGTTAGGCAGGAGGAGCGAATCCCCAACGGGGGCAGCGACAGCAACGCGCTTCCGAAAAAAGCCACGGACATGTCCCTGAAGCCAGTAAGAGTGAAGGAGAGAGCCACCCGCCCTAAGCGCAAAAGCTTTTGCCTGAAACGGCACCTGAAAGGCCTCCAGGGCCCGTCTCGCCGCGCCGGACCCGCCAGCTCAGAAATAGGAGATAGCGATCCATGGCCGCCGCGGCGCTTGAAACTCCCGCGCCGCCCCTCGCGATGCTTCCCGCCTCGGCTGCCCCTCCGCTTCCGCTTCCGCTAAAGGCTCCGCGACCGCCGTTCATCTCTATGGTCGCGGCCGCCCACCGCTTCCGCGGCGGAAAACATGGCGAGCTTCACCAAGGCTGCGCAGGTATGGGCGTCTTCCTCCGGCCGGACAGGCTCCCGAGGAAGCCCGCCTCGGAAGGGGTGGAAGGAGGCGCCATAGGGATTGAAAAGGCCGAGAGGGTAGGCCGGCCGGCCGGCCTGGCAGGCTTGCTCCGCGCCGAGATACTCCGCCTAGAATTGTCTTGGAAGCGTTGGGCCTGTCGCTTAAGGGGCGTAAGTAAAGGTCTAGTAAAGAGTAACGGGTGGCCGGATGGTTTCTAAAGACACGTGAGAGTCTGGAGTTAATAGAGGGAGCTTCTGGGCGGCTTAAAGCAGTGTTTCCCAACCTCGGCCGCTCTAAGAGGTGTGGACTCCAACTCCCAGAATTCCCCAGCTGGGGAATTCTGGGAGTTGGAGTCCACACCTCTTAGAGCGGCCGAGGTTGGGAAACACCGGTTTAAAGCAATGAAACCCGGCAGCTGGACTTTGACTATGTAACTGGAATAAATGGCTCATCACTTTGGAAGCAACAAATAAATTTAAATAAATAATAATAAAGACTAACCAATGGATGAGTATTCTGAAGGACTGAATTTAGGAAAACTTGGGTTGTGTGAGGATTTTGGTAATCCTCTGGGGGCTGTCAGACCTCCACTGTTCTTGTTACAGAGTCCAGAGTTGACGGGAGTCAGACAGCATTTAAATTATTATTATAGCAAGATTACTTAAAGGCCACTAATTTCAAGTGTACTTACTACCTACTAAGGAAGGGTATAGGATTGCACCCTGGTAACCCAATCCTTCACAAATTTGGGTTGTAGACTAGGATGGGAAGCCAAGAAAACAGCTTCCAGGAGTAGAGCTTTACTCTTTTAATTGACAAAGCATCATTCGTACTATCTTGTCAACTGAGACAGGAGATGCTTTATTGTGCTAGCAAGCTTTGTTTAATTACACATTTATTATTTCTTTAAGCAATGGGCCACATTTGCTCGATCCTGGTACCTTTTAGATGGATGGATGCAGCCACCTGGAAAGCTTGCGGCCGTTGCAAGTATCCGACTGGAGGGAAAGCATAAGCCAATATACCATGCACTGAGTAAGTTTTGCTCTGCACTGAAACTGAATATTTATTACATCAATATTGATTTATTTTCATGTTCTAAATTTGGGGTGGGGGGTGGGGAAGATAAAGCTAGAACTAGATCTACTAAGTATCTGGGGGCTTGCAGCAATTTTTTACTCAACTGCAACAACAAAGTGAGTTCTTCAGATATTGTTTTACACCATGGTTTAAACTTTAACAACAAAATGAGTAGGTGGTTTGTTGAATATATAACAATGGTTATTAGCAGTGGAATCTGAAAAGATTTCTGACACCAGAATTATTTTGTTTTTATTTTAAAAATAATAATTTTGAGATTTCAGTATTCATTTGAGGTTTCATGCAAGATCACACAGAGTATCTGGGGTGAAATAGTATGTGCACAATCCCATTAAGGTGGACTCCAGATTTAATTGGATTTTGGCATCAACTAATGGTCTACCTGGTCACTTAGGCTCTTGAAATGTTCCCAAGGACATCTAATGAGCTTTTTCAGTAGTATTTCACTATTGTTTTGTTTAACTTTGTATTTGAATGATTTTAACTTTGTGTGGTTTTATTGGTTTGTTCTACTATATTCAAGTTTGGGATTACTTTTAATGGAAAGCCTGCTGAACATTAGCATACATAAATATTCTGTAGGAGACTAAACATGATTTGCAGGTACCGGTGTTGGTGAACTGAAACTTTTCTTTCATATCTTCAGATTTTTTTAGATCAGAATTCAACCCCATATATGTGTCTCAAAGGTTGTGTAGTTTCAGACAATACATTGCACATCCTACTGCAGATAGCAGTGGCTTTATTTGCTAGCTATTTGATTTACTTGCAAATGAATTTCATTATACTGAATGCTTCCATGTTTAGGATTAGAATCATTCTCTGTTGGGGCCACTTAATATTGTCACTCTATACCCTAGCAACTGTAAGATGTGTGGACTTCAACTCCCAGAATTCACGGCTTGCTGGAGAATTCTGGGAGTTGAAGTCCACACATCTTAAAGTTGCCAAGGTTGAGAAACACTGCTCTATACAATCAGATTTTTTGATCAGAGGTAATCTTATTAACTGAGAAATATTTTTAAAAAATAATTAGGTGACCTTGGAGATCATGTCGTCATAATTAACACAAGGCATATTGCTTTTTCTGGCAACAAATGGGAGCAGAAGGTGTACTCATCACATACTGGGTAAGCTTTCCATAATCCTAAATATATAAACTGAATGTTTCCAAAACATAACAGTATTGTAAATTACCTTTGACATTGCTTTTATAGTTTGGAGTCTTTTAAGTAAAAAAAAAAGTTGTTTGAAATGTATAAAATACATTAGCATGATGTGGAGAAATAAAAGAAGCTTTTCTCCCTCTTAGAATACTAGGACCGGGAGCCAGTCAATGAAGCTGAATTGTGAGAGATTTTGGCAAGTGAAAGTACTTATCATTGTTACTACTGATCTTCAGAAAAATCTTGGTCTGGCAGCATTTTTTATAGTAGCAGGATAGTGAGAAGTTATGGCTTTTCATTTTCTAAAAGGACTTTTTTTCAGATTCAGTAAAATCTATTCTAAAGGAGGCATATATAGTATGTATGTCATTCTTAACTGTTATTCTTGAATTTTTTATCTACAATTATTGAAATCAAAGACCTGGCTAGATGCTATTCTTTCTTTTAATAAATCTCAAATTTTATATATATATGTATATGTATCCCAATGTCCACTGAGGTGGCTGACATTGGGAAATCCTATCAGTGGCTGGAAAGGGCCGGACTAAAAGACAGCACTGAGGCACTGATCATAGCAGCACAAGAACAGGCACTAAGCACCAGATCCATAGAAGCAGGGGTCTACCACACTAGACAGGACCCAAGGTGCAGATTGTGCAAAGAGGCCTCAGAGACAGTCCAACACATAGTGGCAGGGTGTAAGATGCAGGCAGGAACAGCATACACTGAACGGCACAACCAAGTAGCTGGCATTGTGTGCAGGAACATCTGCACAGCGTATGGGCTAGACCCACCCAAGTCCAGATGGGAGATTCCACAGAAGGTCGTGGAGAATAACAGGGCTAAGATCCTGTGGGACTTCCAGATCCAGACAGACAGGCAGGTACTGGCTAATCAACCAGACATCGTGGTAGTAGACAAAGACCAGAAGACAGTGGTAATGATAGATGTAGCAGTGCCAAGTGACAGCAACATCAGGAAGAAGGAGCATGAGAAGCTGGAGAAGTACCAGGGCCTGAAGGAGGAAATCGAGAGGATGTGGAAAGTCAAGGCCAAAGTGGTCCCAGTGGTGGTAGGAGCACTCGGGGCCGTGACTCCTAAGCTGGGAGAGTGGCTCCAACAGATCCCAGGAACAACATCAGAGCTCTCTGTGCAGAAGAGTGCAGTGCTAGGAACAGCTAAGATACTGCGCAGAACCCTCAAACTCCCAGGCCTCTGGTAGAGGACCCGAGATTGAGGAGGACACATACTCCCCATAGGGGTGAGAGGGGAATTTTTTTTTTTTTGTATATATATGTGTGTGTGTGTATTTTCTCATCAACAGTGCTATTGGTTTTGCTATTTTTCTGTCTTAATATTTCCCAGTGTCCTAGTTTGCCAATACCATTAAGCCAGGGTTTGCTTTCTCTAACAATGGTTTGCCTCTGTTGCATTAACCAGAAAGTTTTTGTGTTTTAATCGTAAACCCTGGCTTATTCCTGACTTGTTTCTGTGGCCAGACTAAGGTAACCTTAATAGTATCCAGAAAAGTATGCAATAAAAATAGCCCCCTCCCCAAAGGCATTCTTCTTGCTTTTCCCCCCATGGGAGAACCCAGTAAGGGTAATGAGCATACACACAAGCACTGCTGCGAAATGCATGAACAGAGCCATCCTTTACATCTGCTGGATAAGACATGAAAAAGGGAAAGAAACCTGGAACGGACTGAATAAGCTGTGATTATTTTGTTTGTCTACTTTGGCTCGTAAAACGAATACTGGCTTTGCATTTTAGTCCGGTTTTTTTAGCCACAAGTATTCTGGCCCAGCAAGGGAAGAAAAATCAATATCCATAAAAGATCTAATGTAGCTAAGCTTTACTCTTTATTTATTATCCCGTGTAGCTGCTATTATAATAATTTGGCATTCATAATTGATTGTTGTTATATTGTCTAATTTTTATTAGTTTTTTTGTACCCAAATAATTTTGAAAAAGTGGCAGTTGACTTTGATACATATTGTGGCTTAGTTGTGTTCCAACTTACCACTGCTTTCTGTTTTACTGGATAATATATTTAAACATAGCACACTGCCTTGAGATTTAGCTCCCCATGATATGGTTAATATTTTTTATTTTTTTATTGTCTCATAAATATAGTCAGTATTTTGTTACAGTAAGAGCTATTTAAAATATGTGATATATAAATATATAAAAAATTGTAAGAGAATTAAAGAGTAAAGAGTGTGAATTAACAAAAGGAAGACAGAACACCCTCTGCTTGTTTAGTGACCGCAGTCCATTCCTTAAATCAGAAATGAAATGGTTGCTAAGTACATACATGACTGAGAGAGAGACTGCACTGGTTGCTGCTGTCTCATTCTGATAAAGTTTTCTCGTACAGTGTCCTGTGTCTGACCTGTTTGTTTTTCCCTTTTTTGCCCCCCTCGCAAGGTGGAGAGATTGCTTAAACAAGCTATCTCTTCCTGAGCTTCTTTTCTCTGTAGCACAGAGCTTCCCTAAAAAAAATGTTAAGCGCAAGTTAATAACCTCTGTTCTGTGACCTTAAGTAGTTGATTAGGACCCTCCTGTCGCTTGCTCTGCTGCCTGAATCTGCCAGACATTTAATCAGTTTCACACTGAAGGCTGTTGTCAGGCTCTCAAAATTTGGTGGTAAAAGTGTGCATTGGTCGGAAAATGAATTTTTTTGCAGTTATTACCGTCATATTTGTGAACAGTCACTAAACAAGGGAGCTGCTAAACAAGGAGTGGCTGTACTCTGCATCTGAAAATCAAAGAAAGGATAAAAATGTAATAGTTCTGAATAAAAGCAGTCTATTCTTATGGACTATTATTGATCAATATGCACAGAGAAGCGAAGGTATAGGTCTAATTATGAATGAAAGGGCTAAAATGTATGTCAGAGTGTGCGAGTTAGTGCCACTAGAATGCTGTGGGTGCAGAAGGTAGGAATTCATAAGCTGATGGTAGTTGCATGTTATGCTCCAGTGAATGGTGAAAATGGAAGAATCAGTGATATATTTTGAGAAGAATTGTGCAACATTCTGAATGAATGTAATCCCTGGGAAGACTATTCTGTTAGGTGACAGGGAGGGAGGGAGGGATGGATGGATGGCAACCACATGAAAGAATGCATGAAAAGGGACTGGGCCTTTTGGACACCCAAGAATGAATAAGAACAGTGTATGTATGGGTAGAATCTGTTTAGAGAAAAGTCAGTCTGTTTATAATATGTGGTTTAAGTGTAAGTCTATTCATATATAGAGATGGGAAGGGAATGAAGATAAATCTAAAAGCATGATTGATTGATTGACGAGGAAATATTGAAAGTATTATAAAGGACAAAACGATGATGAGAGGTTCTAAATATACAGCAGACCATTAATCTAATAGAATGAATGGAAAATGGGCGTAACGAAGCAGGATGTGAAAACTGCTTGAAACAGAATGAAAAGAATTATGTTACAGAATACCACAGAAGTGTGTGGAGTTAGGTTAACGGGAAGTATGAAAAAGGTTGCTTGGAGGAATGATTGAGCGAAAGATGCTGTGGATGAGAAAATGTATGCAAAAAATTATGAAAATATGGCATAATGCATATATAAAGAAAAAAAAGAATGGAAGTGTTATGTTTGTGAAGCCTCCATCTGTGTCCAATGACTGGAAAAAATGCTGTTATTGTTTCTCTATACAAAGGGGAGAGGAGCAAGAGTAAATGCAAAAATTATAGGGGGATTAATTTGTAAAATATGCCTGGAAATTGACAGAATTTTGATCAAAAGCAGTCTTTATAGTATAGAATGTACTATGTGGAAGTATAGTATGGCTTTGTCAGGCAAGGGGTGTATGCAGATTTTTCTTCAGCATCCCACTGAATGAGTGAGAAATAAACTCTTTTGCATTATTTGTTGACTTAGAGAAAGTATATGATAAAGTACATAGGTTTCAATTATGGAATGCTTTATGCAAATATGGAATTGAAGGTTAGTCGCTTAATGCAGTAAGTGATATATGATGGCAGTAAAGCATGCATAAAAATAAAGTGAATGCTTAGCAAATGCTTCAACACTGAGCAGGGATTTACGTTTCACCACAGTTCCATTGCTGAAGAGTTTCTACAACTTCTAACACCCTCTTGCATTGTTTCTCTCATCTCAAGGATTGTAAATCCAATGTGAGAAAACTATTTGTAAATAAAGTGGGGTTGGACAAATTATCCAGTCTCAGGAGACAGTATGTTTTGTCTTCAGATGAAAACAAACAAAACAATGGGGGTGGTGGGTTGGAATAATGCAGTCTTATGGGGCAGTCAGCTTACAGAGCCACTTCTGTTCTGGCACTTGGTGTTGAAATTGGCAGCCTGGAGATTCTAGCTGTGCTTTCTAAGTAGGAACCTCCTTGTCATCTGTTACCTAGTCTACTTCAGCTTTCTTCTCTGTAGTTATTCCCTGATATCTATCTAGCCCTTTGCAGTCAACATCATTTACTTTGACACCCATGATCACATGACACCTTTCTTAAAAACTGTGCACTGACTTCCTCCTATCTCTCACACCCAGCACACAATCACTGACTTAAATTGAAATTTGTTTTAATGGACCACCATGCTATTGTCTATCTCTGTTACTGTATTTCAATACTTCCCTGTGATGGTATTCACTCCTGCGTTTCCTCCACTTTCTACCAAATGAAGTCCAACTGCTACCTCCATATGGCCCTCCCCCTTTTTCCTTTGCTACCATACATGCATAGAATGACTTCCCAGATCTCTCATTATCTCTTACTTCATTCAGATTCCTCCTCAAAACATGTTTTCCTTCCAATCTTTGACACAAGCCTTTAGATTTCATGCTGTGCTATTGCTAAATATTTATCTAAAACTAGTGTGCACATTGCTTTTACTTTGATTTCCAAGTACAGGCAGTCCTTGTTTAATGACCACTCGTTCAGTGACTGCTTGAACTTATGATGTCACTGAACAAGTGGTAGTTATGACTGGTCCTCGTACTTGTGGCTGTTGCAGTGTCCCTGCAGTCACGTGATTGTGATCTGGGCACTGAGTGCCCAGTTCGCAATTACAACATTGCAGCATCCCACAGTCATATGATCACAATTTGCAACCTTCCCTGCTGGCTTCCAACAAGCAAAGTCAATAGGGAAGCCAGCAGGAAGTCACAAGTGGTCATGTGAGGTCCTCACTTAACAATAGCAACCAGGACTTGGTTTTTCAACTTATGACCACATTGCTAATGATGGAGTTTCCAGTCCCAGTTAGCATTATTAAGCAAGGACTACCTGTATCCAGTGCTAGATTGTGAAGTTAACAGTTATTGTGCATTCTGTAAATCTCAAGGCAGTCTGCCAGCACTAAATAAGAAATGCACAAAATAGTGGTATTGGCTAAGGAGGGAGAATAGAGGCAGGAAGAGGCTTAAATGGTCAAGAAGATCTGGGAAAATATAGCTCAAGAAAGGTAGGCGGAGGGCATTGCTTTCCAAGCTCTCTCTATTGGCCACTTTTTTATGCATATTCACCTTTGCCTATTTCTAAATGAACTTTGGCTATCATTTTGTATTATAGATACCCCGGTGGCTTCCTGCAACTTACAGCTGCTCAGCTTCATAAAAAAGATCCAACAGCAGTAAGTGCTAACCTTTTCTCCATCTGTGTCTCTAAATGATTTGCTGACCTTCCCTGCATAAAGTCCTGTCAGTTTTCCAAGAACGTTCTGTAAGCAATATGCCTGTCTTAGATCCATTTCTGACCCATGTCTTTGTCGTCTTCCTTAAACAACTCTATTCCTGCCATTGACAGTCTTTCCATCTAATCACTAAGTCCCACCTCTGTCGATGCATAGTACTGCTGCTGAAGTTTTGAATGGCCACATTGCTTATGTTGTTAAAATTATTCTAGTTAAAAATACAGGATTGCAAAAAATCTTGTAGCATGATGCTGGGATGTCTGTGCATTATAACATCTGGAACATGTGTCCCTTTTCTCCCTTTCCACTTGTTCCAATAACTTTTTTTTCATTTCCCGAGCCTCCCACTCTGGCTTTGTGTCATGCTTACCGTCAATTTCATTTACAAATTTTGTTTTATGGCTGCTTGTCTCTTCAAGCAACTTTCTGTCTGACCTCCCTGAAAGCCTTTCTCTTTCTCTTCTCAGTTCTGATCTTTGTGCCTTCCTTCATGTTGCCTGATACTCCTGAACAGCTTCTTCATTGCTTTTGAGCTGTTTTCCATTTTGTCATGATCAGCTTCTTTATCTGAACCATCCTGGTTGTGGTCCAGAAATTCCTCCAATGCTCTCTGATGCTTTTCTGTTCAGTGATCAAACAAGTGGCTTTGATTCTTGACCTGGGTTCTGGTGCTTGTCGTTCAGCTGAGCATACTTGGAAAAGAGCAGCAGAACCACCAAAAGGATTGTTTACATAGATATAGATATAAAATCATGACATGATATGCTTATGTGAGGTATAGATATAAAATCATGACATGACCTGCTTATGTGAGATACATTACCTAAAGTTTCACTGGCTAATTACTGAGCCTGGGAACTGATCTCAGTCTGAGAAGATTCTGTAAATGGTGTGAAGCCAAATAAACCTTGCTGGATTGAATCTGTACTGTCTCCTGGAGTTTCCTGGGCTAAACCTGACATCAATCTTCTCAGACTGAGATCAGTTCCCAGGCTCAGTAATCAACATGACTAGCATTCCTCAGGGAGGGGCCAGTCTCATCCTCTTATCTCTCCCCCGCTCCTCTGGTGATGAGAGCACATGTTTCACTACCCTTGCTCTATCTCTCACAACTTGTTGGTTGCGAAGTGCCCAAATGTCGATCACGTGACTACAGAGATGCTGTGATCGTTATAAATGCAAGGACGTTGCAATTTCAAACGGTCGCTAAATAGGGGAGTCATTAAGCAAGGTCTACCTGTATTTTGTATTTTCCTGAATATAATGGTTGCTGAACACCAGAGGGCAGTATAAACCAATATGACTTTAATCTTGCTGATATTCATTTAATTGGTAAGCTCCTATAAACTAAATTTTACTGTGAACAAAATAGTATGAAACATTATAAGCAGTGAATTCAGAGTGAACACTTCAGGATTAATTGAGCAAAATTAATGTATTTTAGCTGGAACCTGATGGTGATGGAGTGGTATTTTACTTAGTTCATATTTGGATGAAATATACAATTTCTTAAGTCAGTAGCTGAACTAGAGTGTAGTGTTTACTCTGTTTGTAATTTTGCAAAACGGTTCTTAAAACAGAAAATATGCATACGCATAGACTGAGGAATGCAAAATAAAATGTAAATATTATGGTGGAAGTGGAAAGCATACAGAGAATCTGCTAGCAAAAATAAATATATTAATCAAATATGAACAAAAATGAGAGAAATGTGCAGTAATGTTGACTTTTAAATTTTGCTGTTTTACATGCATAAACATATAATTCACAATCAGAATAGATTTGTTTTGGTGTTTAAATGAATATATGACAAAATGAAAGCATTTATTATCCAGCCATTGGCTGCCTCTGGGGAATGTGTGGGGCAAGGCATAGACTGGGGATTGGGTACCACCCTTCCTGCTGATGTGTCTGGAGCTCAGAAGTTTACAGCAGCCATGGCAGTAATAGGCCTATCCAGGGTGGTGAAAGGGCCAACACATAATGCAGGTCACACACTTGAGGTGAGAGATGAAGCACCTCAGTTTCTCTGAAGCATCTGGTCCATATTGAGCTGTCCAAACTTGCTTGAGTTGATTATATTGCCACTGTTGTAAATTAGGCAAGCAAACTTTTAAGTCGAAGTAAATCCTTAAAATAATCATTACAGAGTAATTGATTTAAAATTGTTCGAAATTCCACCCATACTTCCAACAGAACATCTTGCAACCTATTTTTAAGGTTGAATTCATCTGTAAAATTAAATATTCATGAGCCTTGCATCAAAATCAAATCTACAACCCAAAAGAACCCAGACTTGTCTAACTGCTCTCAATCCAGGAAATGAAAGGCCTTTTTATTATATATCAACCCAAGTAAATGACAAGAAATGATAGCTTTCTAACAAGGCCAACAATAGATTGTGTACCAAATTGTAATTCCAGATAAATGTGGATGATAAGATAGAAGCCTAATTATGTTTTTGAAAATCTGATGAATTATATCAACCATCACCAAAAGATAATCTGAATTTAGCCAATGAAATTCTTGGTGGCCGTTTTTCCATATGAATTTCCTTAATACTTTGTTTGCCTGAAGGAAAGATCAGTTCAGAATTAGCATTGGAATACCTGTTAAAACATAATTCAATTGAGGAGCAATTTTTATTTTAATAATATTAATTTTGCTCCATCAACTTAATAGAATTTTAACCAGTCTATTAATATCCAAGGCAAACTTTTTAAAAACTTTTAACAGACTTATTTTCATGTATTTGGAAATATATTTAGGAATATATTGTTTTAGGTACTTAATGTGTTCTGTAGAAATGATGAAATATTCTAAGGAAAAAATGTAAGTTGAATTAAGCAATCATAAATTAATTTTATATATACTACTTTAAGGTAAATACTTTTCACATATTACTGCCGAAGGACTTTCCCTCTATCTCATATGTGTTTTTATGTATGTACTGTACATGTATAAACATTTTTTCTCACTTCCCTATATGTAGTCAGATTGGAGTCAAACTTTCTGCTCATGTAATTCTTCCTACTTGTCTTGCCACTCATAGAAGTGGATATCCAAACAAGGGAATGTCAATGTGTTTCAACACATTTTTTCCCTTGGTCTTGGAAATTGAAGCTGTTAATTAAATTTTTGTAAAAGTTCTTAATTTTGAATTGGATCACAGACGTCACAAATTCTTTTACTTAAGCTGTAATTTAAGGAACAGTTTGTTGGTTCATAATACTTAGAAGATTATGTGTAAATATTTTTAATCTATGAATGCTGAGTTAATAACCGCATTAACATCATTTTCTCTAGTTATATGGCCCTTTCATATGAGGGAATTCATAAATATGTTGGAATTAAGTTACTTGCAAATTAGGAATGTACAGGATGAAAGAAAAGCTTTCTTTGGGAAGAGATTAATGTGAATGGAAAATCAACAGGAACAGTACATTTTATTGTCGTCTCAGTGTTTATCTGCTGTTTTGGAGGCAAAGGAGATTAATGCTAGGCCATGCAGCACTTGGGGTTCAATTCCAAAAGAGGCGCTTCTGAGCATATGAGAATGTGAACATGGCATCTCTTTGTACCTCTTTAAAGCAGCTGCATCTTTTCCTGCGATTGTATGGCTGTCTTCCTCAACTTCACTGCTATCCCAGGAAAAGATCATGGTGCTTTAAAGAAGGGCAGACATGTGCTAAGTTAGTTCCTCCATGCATTCCAAAGCACCTTTTCAAAATCAAATATAAAGTGCTGCATTTATATGAATCATTTCCTCTCAGTTTCTTTGTTTTCAGTTTCCCCTTCTTTGTAAAGAGGAATGCTTTCATACATGTGTGTCATTAGCCTCTTTCAGAATCTTTGGCTAATTTAAATTTACCCAAGGGCAGCTGCCACCAAATTTCCATTGGGCTGATGAGAAATTACAGATAGTGCTACTCAATGTCATGGTGGCTTGAAATGACTTTGGGCCTCATTTGCTTGTTTCAATCATCAGTAATTTCAGCATCATAAATATTGGGTCTTATAAATTATTAAATTAGGCCATGGGCTTACCATGAAGAGATCTGGGGACAATTCAGTATGAAATCTTCTCTTATATTTATAACTCAATATCTTTCTCTTTTATCCCCAGGGGTTTTTCATTTGCTGGTGGTGATTATTATATTCACCCATTTGTTTATGGCTTTTAAGTGTTCAAACTGGTTCATGTCTATTGTCTGTTTGTAATCCTTAGAACAGCATCTGAGTTAGCGTTATCTGCCTCTAATGCAGTTGGCAGAAAGTGACTGAGGCAGAGAAAGAGTAGTTTAAATAAGAGTACAGGTAGTCCCCAGGATAAGGACACCTGGTTTACAGACGACCCTGTGAGAGCTAGAGCGGAAAGAGTTAAGCACATTCTCTTATCCCCAGAACAGAGAGGTAGAGATAAGAGAATGAGACTTGCACCTCCCTGAGGAATGCAGGATGTTTGTCGGGTGACTCTGGGAATTGCTTTCACTCTGAGAAGATTCTGTAACGGGACTGAAGCCAATAAACCATGCTGAATTGAATCTGTACTGTCTCCTGGAGTTTCCTGGGCTAATCCTGACAGACCCATAGTTAAAAGAACAGAGACTGTTGTAGCAAAATTTGAGTTAAATACACAGTGATTCAAGTTTAAATAAGGTCACTTAGTGAATTCATAGTACGGTTGGAATTTGAATTTGAGATTTTCAGATTTTTAGCTACTCTGTTATACTGGTTCTCAGTTGCAAGACTTTTTACTGCTATATTTTTCACAGTTTTTAAAAAAGTGTTATCCCAAATCATGGTATTCTTGGCAGTGTTACCCAAACTATTGATTCTTGCTCTTAAACCCATGACATGTCTCCATTGAATGGCATATCCAGACTTATTTGTATGCTGGAATGAGTAGGTTTAACTCTTTATATTACTCACACTCTCGTGTCTGTAACCTACAACTGGGTGAAACAGTATGTCATAAGGCAACCATTTTTGAACTAAGGTACCTCAAATGGGCTAACTTACAGAATGCGTCCAAAATCCAGGACCCATTACTCCTGTGGGATTGAAATTTGGGAAAGTTGTGGCTGCTTCAGCACTGCTGTGCTGCTGCACCGCCATGGTCAATCCAGGTCACGTGAAAGTCACGGGCATATCCCCATCCTCTTTCCCATCTCCCTCTGTCCCCTGCGCCCAATCAGCTGGCAGCAAGGCCCGACGGGCGAGTGGCAATTACCTGCTTTGGAAACGCAAGAATTTGAAATCTCTTAATGGCTGTGGGCATTGAGGTAAGGATGAGAGAGAGATTTGGATTCCTTCTGGTGAGGTAGGGCTGGCTGTGGGATGCTGGTGGTTGACAGGTGAGCCCTTTTCCTCCCTTGAGGGAGGGAGCCCTTGGGGACATGCCAGAATGGGGAGCTGGGGTGCAGTTTTTCTCACAGTCTGCAACTCCCTTTGTTCCATGTCTCCCCAGCAAAATGGTAGGCAGTTCTGCATGTCAGCTGAGGAGGCAGTGGTGGCTTCACCGGGGCTCTTCTGAGGTTCATGAGGGGAGGGCAAATGGTGCAAGCCTTTATTATATGTAGGAAGGAAGGAAGGCGGGCAGGAGGGAGGGAGGGAAGGAAGGAAGAGGGAGGGAGGGAGGGAGGGATCTCCAACCTCTTTTCTGCCTCCCTCTGGACCCTGTGCCCAATCGGCTGGCGGCAAAGCCCAACAGGCGAGCAGCAATTGGCTGCTTTGGAACCAAGGCCAAAATTTGAAATCTCTTAACAGCTGTGGGTGTTGAGGGAAGGATGAGGGAGTGGCTTAGATGCCTGCTGGTGAGGTAGGGCTGGCTGTGGGGCACCAGTGGTCAGTGGGTGAGCCCTCTGCCTCCCTTGAGGGAGGGGGCCCTTGGGGACATGCCAGAATGGGGAGCGGGGGTGCAGTATTCCTCAAGGTCCATGGCTCCCTTCGTTCTACCTCCCACCAGAAAAGTGGCAGGCAGTTCTGCAAGTCAGTCGAGGAGGAGGAAGCTTCACGGGGGCTCTCCTGAGGGGAGGGCAAATGGCACAACCCTATATTATATGAGGGAGGGAGGGAGATTTCTGACACTCCCTGCAAGCTCCCCACAAGTAAGTCAGTGGGGAAGCTGGTAATAAGTCACTCACACTTCCACTGCTTTTTTGCCCTTGGTCATTCTGTTTCTCTGTTTAGGTAAGGAAATAGCTCTGAAATGATGACCCAGCGGATCACGGGTTGCCTAGTGCTTTAATAATAATGCACCTTCAGATTTATCTTGGAAAATATGACAAGTTGATTCTTCCATATCTTTGCCTTTCCAGCTATGATTCATATAGTATTCATATATTAGCATTGTAAGACTTGATTTAAATGTAATCAGGGTTTTTTTTTCTACATGACTAACAGTTCTGTAACTTCCTTTTTATCAAATTTGTCCAAACTGCATATTTAATATATTGTACTTTTGGCTGTTGAACGTCTACATTATTTCACGTTTTCAGAGAGGGCGGGCAGCCCAAGTAGTTCTCATGCTCTCCAGGGCTTTTGGATCCGACCCATTCCCTCCCCAGAACAGGCCCTGCTTTCAAGGATTTGGACAGCTTCATCCCCATGGTATTCCTCAAATGCAAATCCTATGTACAAGCCAAGATAAAAGCAAATAAAAATGACAATTGGAAGGTTTTTGTTTTTTTTTTTGCAGTAAGAAGAAACACAGAACCACTTTTCTGAAAAGGCATGGATCTCTGTGCTAAAACAGGACTCTGCAGGACTCTTATCATTTTGAATATGTAGGGCAATGTTTCTCAATCTTAACTTTAAGCTGTGTGGACTTCAACTCCCAGAATTCTCTAGCCAGCATGCTGGCTGGGGAATTCTGGGAGTTGAAGTCCACACAGCTTAAAGTCGCTAAGGTTGAGAAACACTGATGTAGAAGTTGGTGAAATTGAGGCCCGTATCCAGACAGTTACCTTAATTGTTGCATCTGAATCAGCAAACCACTACTCTTCTTTGCAAAGAACATCTCTACCGTGCTGTTCTTGGGTTTGTTTTTTCCTGGCTGCAACAAGAGAGTATGTTTCTTTTGCTGGACTTGATTATGGTTATGTTTATTTATTTAGAAAATATATATGGCCACCCATCTTATACATGATAATCCTAGGCAGCTCACAGCAACTTTCTGTAAAAACAAATATAAACCCACAAAATCCCACAAAAGACATCATACTTCCCACACAGTGTGACAGCATCCCACCAGCTTTACATTTGCTGGCCTCGCTTCCATCCTAGCCCAGCGCTTGGGTAAAAAGCCAGGTCTTCACAGATCTCCGGAAGGCTAATAGGGAAAAGTTCAAATATAACTCTTCATTGGTTATTTTTTCCTATTCTGTGTAGGTTTCTAAATACTGCTCTAAGCAACAAAACACAGGTTTACACAAAGAAAATGTGCAGTGTGTTACAAAAGCATGCCCTGCATACATAAAACCATAAAAAGAGGTATTTTAATATAAAAATCTAACTTTTCACTTCTAAACCATATTAAAGGGAACAATCTAATAAGGATCAGCATAGCTTAAGCCTTTTATACCTGAACTGGGACTCTTCAGTGTGTATCAGTTTGGTATTGTGTAAATTGAATTGATGGCTAAACTTTTATGGGTTCATCAGATGTTTAAGAGTTGAACATCTGATGAACCCATAAAAGTTTAGCCATCAATTCCGACTTACACAATTCCAGAAAAGCCTAACAGAACTTTTAAATAGAAGAGAACATCTGTAGTTCAGGGTTGAACTGTGGAGTCCCTGGTGTTTTCTGAGCTTGGTGGTTTGATTGCAGATGTTTCATTACCCAACTACAGTCATGTGAAAAAGAAAGTACACCCTCTTTGAGTTCTCTGCTACTTAGCCTCTTCATACCTATGGAAGCACTTAGGTTGTACTTAGTTTTTCACACATGGCTTCTCCTTTTTGGCTTTCTTTTTGTAAAATAAATGATGACGTGGTGTAATATGTCGTGTGTTGTTGTTCATCTGAGGTTGTAGTTACCTACTTTTGAGAACTGCTAAGGACCAGATGATTTTTATTATGTCCTGATATGTAAAACCATAGAACTCAAAGAGGGTGTACTTTCTTTTTCACACGACTGTAGGTAACATGATCAGTAATGAAACGTCTGCAAGCAAACCACCAAGCTCAGCACCAAGGACTCCACAGAACTTTTAAGTAATTTGCTTAAAGTCTGTAGCATTAAAAATACAAGAAAAACATTTTTAGAGAGCATGTGGCTGGCAAAGACTGTCCTGAACTCTGCTGCTTGTAGAACGCTCTGCAAATTTTTGTTTGCACAAAGCATCAGTAGTAAAGACCAGAAGATAATTGAAACTGTGTGACATTCCTCTGTTGTCTGCTTTCAGCTCACTGCTTTCTGTCCCTGCCTTTGGTTTACTCTGGTGTGTTTCATGCTGCTTGGTATTCTTACAGTTTTTCTGTTCACTTTGTGGTTTAGAGTTGGGTTCTAAGGTTTTGCCTGAAGATGATAGTGGTGATGATGACGACAACAATGATAAAAGCTTTTAATTTTAGTACCCTCTTTACTTGTGTTGATTGCTGACTACTTATGTGTTTTTCTACATGACTTCTTCATCCAGTTACCAAAGGTTAAGCACTGAAGCATTTCCATTCATTCCATAAAGGTTTCAGTGTGTTAAAATGGAGTGGTTGGGTGAAATTGTTTGGCTCTTTCTAAGCCAGTGAAACATTGGAAAGCCATTTTGTAAAGAGGTTGGGACATTGTCTGTCCATCAGGATAACTCTGTGGACTGAACAGAACAGGACTAAACTTGGTTTGGGGGAGAAACTGGGAAAATAAAGATCAAGTTTGAAAATGGGCCTGCCATCCCCTGCAGTGGAAAAAAGAATTCCAGATGTCATGCTCAGCACGCTTTCCCTAGCTTGTTAAAATATAACACATCTTGCTGTTCTTTTGGATAAATAAATTGGATATGCCATACTCATTTCTTTAGAAAGTATCAAAATAATACAGTTATATGGGAGTTTTGTTTTTAAGTAGGCAGTTTTATGGATATTGTAAGGAGCGATGCAGTGCACTGTTTTTATGTCTGCGATTCATTTTAAGCAGCCCCAGAGAATAACTCCTTCCAGAGCCAATAATTTCCTCCTTTGAGAAACTAATAGCTGCAGTTAGAATAGAGATGGCTAGAAAGAACAAATGGTATCTACTTTGTGGCATCTTTATGTTTGTGGTCTATGTGTTAGTACAAAGGGGCATTTAAAGTCAGGAAATATACATTCAAATTGAGTGTGATTTTTGAAGGGACCTACTTTGATTTTTTTTTTAATTGTCATTTAGTTGTGCCTCCCTTTTGCTTCTCCCTCAACTTTTTAAATTTTTCCTTCTGACAATTTTTTCATCATTTTAATTGACGGTACCCCAGAATTCCATACAAAGTTTTTCTGCAAGGAAAGTTCTTCACATTCTTTCTTACGTTAAATAGTTACAGGAAATTAAAGTACATATCAATAGATACTTGCAAGGGCTAATGAATCCATGGTAATTTAAATCATTTCAACTATTTATTACAGTTTTTCTTCCTTCCAAAAACATCATGATCTGAAATAAGATATATTCATATTTTGAACATATAAAAAGCCTATCCCAAGCCTATCTGGAACCCTTTATATATTTTGGAACTGAGATGAACTAACTCTGAAATTCTAATGATAAACATATAGTCCAAAAGGATTGTTCCATATAGAATTCTCTTTGCTTAAAATACTTTCTTCTTCCTCTTCCTCTCCTTCGTTCCTTTTATGTAATAACATTCATTAGGGTAAAATAGCAACTTTGATTTTGTGATTTCCCCTATCTAATAGAGTAACTTTGGGCACAGTGAGTAAATATTTTTAACAGTGGATTAATTCTGCATAGATATAAATATATAGACCATAGATAGTGTTTACCTCACCTGATTCTACAGATGGGCCTGCTTATCTAGAACATAAATTCAGTAAATCATTTTCTCAGGAATACTATAAATTGAGTTCCTGGAGAACTGTTTTTCAGTCAGTATTGGCTGGTTTTCCCCATTTAGACCAATATTTTCTCTACTAGCTTTCTCCAACTGTGGAGTCTTCCAGATGTGTGGATTTCAGTTCCCCAAATTCTTTACATTGGTCATGATGGTTGGAGAATTCTGGGAGTTGAACTCAGTTCATCTGGAGCTTACCAATATCAGGGAAAGTTGATGTGTAGACAATACTGAGCTAAAGGGGGTCACTAATCTGATTCAGCATAAAGCAACTTTTGTGTAAGACACTCTTCATGCTTGCACTTGCAAGCAAAACAAGGAGATCACCCCTTTTTAGTAGTGCTTGTGTTTATTGCATTTGTTAGTAATTCTCTTACCTAACTCTGTGTACATTGCCTCAGTATTTCTGAGATTTTGAGTCAAACTGTATTGTATATAAAATATGTACTTATTTTCCAGATTGTAAAACTGGCTATCTATGGAATGCTCCCAAAGAACCTTCACAGAAGAACTATGATGGAAAGGCTACATCTCTTTCCTGATAATGTATGTCAGCTGCTAATATTGTTCTTGTGCATGAATAACAGCTTATTCTAATTTGCTTTCTCAGTCTTATAATTAATTAATTGTTTTATTAATAATTAAGTCTTGCAATGTGTAAATAATTATTCCTCCACTGATTAATTTTTTTGTGCATTTTCCTTCACAAAGATGTAATACTGAAGCAATAGATGATAAATCTGGACCAAATCTTTTCCTGCATTTTCCCCATAGTTTTAGGTTGCTACTTATTATTGAATGATTGGTAGCAATAAAACAATCAAATTCCACAGGTATAAGACAGGTACTTGTCTTGGTAATGGTAATGTGAAAAGAGTAGTAGCTGATTGCAAACTGAACGAGTCAGTAGTGTGATGTGGCTGCAAGAAGGTAAATCCATATTTAGACTATCAGCAGAAGTATAATTTCACTTTATTCTGCACAGACTAGACTCTGCCCTTTAAGGAGTCAGAACGAAACAGTTAAGAGAGGGGCAGTGAGATGAGGGGACTAGAAGCAAAGCCAGTGAAGAAAGATTGAAGGAACTGAGAATGTTAAGCTTTCAGAAGAGAAGACCAAGCATGGATATAATATTTTGTGTTCTCTATAATTCCAAAGTGTAAGATAAGAAATAATGGATTGAAGTTACGGAAGACAAGAATTGAATGTTGGAAAAAACTTAATAACTGTAAGAGTGGTTTGACCGTGGATCCACTTAACTGGAGAACTGGATATGTTCTAGAGGAGGCAAGACAGCCATTTGTCTGGGACGCTTTAATTTGGATTGCTGTGCTGAGTAGGAAATTGGACTTGGTTGCCCAAGTGGCCCCTCCCAACTTCATGATTCTGTGAAAAAGTCGATGAAGACTGATGGTTACCGTTGTGTTTCTCCTCTCCCTAGGTTATCCCTGAAGACATTCGTAAGAATCTGGTACAGGAGCTTCCACAGCCACGCAAAGTGCCCAAGAAATTAAATGAATATACACAAGAGGAAATTGATGCTTTCCCAAAGATCTGGACTCCGTAAGTGTGTCATAAAGTCCTTGAAAGGAGTATTTATGATAACATCTGCAATGGATGAGCTTTTAACAAATGTATTTACTTCATGTGGCTAAGAAATCTTTTGAAACTATTCCCTTAATGGGGAGGTAAGTAAATCATTCATCAGTGCTTTCCCTGTTTTGCATTATCTGAAGCATTGATTTCCTTTTATTCCCAAATCAATACATAGATGTACAAACATATTTCCTGACAGAAACAATACATTCTCTTAACAGAGAAGCATTTGTAAAATTAATTCAGCCTAATCATCTTGAAGATAATAGGTGGTAAATGAGTTTTCAATACTGAGAGAGACAGCAAGAATGCAACAGAGGGGGACAAATCAAGCAAAGCCCTTTGCTGCTTTCTTTCTGTGTATGAACAGGTAAATGCAGTTTAAAGTACGTGTTTGGTTCTTATCTGAAATGAAGTAAAGGTCTTACAGGGGGAGCAGGGATCTGGTAAGCTTTTGGCAGTAATAAAAAATAGACATTGGGAAATTTCTGCCTTTTTAAAAGATTTGGGAATAAATTTAATTCCAGTGCACAGCCTTCCTCATTCCTATTTTACTCCATGGAGCTTTTAAATGCTGAATTAAACCATAGCTGTATCCATACCCAAATCATAGAACTCAATTGTCTCAAATCACAGCAAGAAAATATGTTTTTCATTCTACAGACTTAGTTTCAGATTTTATATTAATTGCTATATACTTCTGCTTCCCTTGCTCCTATCCTAATTGCAGTCAGGTACCAAAAGTCCCCACAGTTTTAGGACTGTACATCCTTGCAATAGGAATAATGCTTAAAGAGCAATTTTGATGCTCCCTTGCTTCATCCTTCATAAGATCCTCCCCACTCCCCAAAAGGGATCGTGCTCCATCACTGTTGTTACAATCCCAGGACATTTATGTATGCAAAGGCATGGACTCTGAATAGGAAGCTGCAGTCTGTTGCTGAGTAGTAAGTCTTGTGTGGCACTGGCTTATGCAGTTCTTAAATACAGTCCTCATTTAACGTCTACTCACTCAGCAACCGTTCAAAGTTACGATGGTGCTGAACGAGGGGTACTTACCATGGGTCCTTGTAGTTGTGGGCGTCGCAGTGTCCCCACAGTCACGTGATCGTGATTCAGGCACTTGACAACTGGCTTGCAAGTATGATGGCTGCAGCGCCCCAAGGTCGGATGACCACCATTTGTGACCTTCACTGCTGGCTTCTGACAAGCAGTCAGTGGGGAAGCCGGCAGGAGGTCACAAATGGCAATCATGTGACCACATGATCCCATGTGGGATTTGCCTAATGACAGCAATTGGGACTGCTGTCATAAGTCGGCATGGTCACGTGACGTCACACTTCATGTCATTTAGCGATGGACTTCACAGTCCCAATTACCGTCAGGAATAATTGATTCACAAATGCAGAGTAACCAAGTTGTATCCTAGAAACAGTGTGGATAGATCAACTTTGGAATCGGGTCTCCAATTTCCTCACAGAAAGCTACTTTTGATCGCTCCCAGGGGCTACCTAGATTGTTTATTATGCTTTTGTGTGAAGTACATTTCTAACTCAGGCTGCTGAGAATGGTGTGTGAGGGGATGGAGTGAAATGAATGTTCTGTCATTGTCTTTGTGGGCTTATGCAGTATGGCAAACTTAGTAAAGCTTTTCCACTGAACAACTTTACACAAAGTTTTACACAAAGGCGATTTCTGCTAGCAAGCCACATTATTCAGTACTTGTTTTGTCCAAATGATTCCTCATTCTTACAGACTTTAATTAAATAAGTCAGTCCTACAAAGGAAAATGAAGCAAAGTCAGGAAAGGGATTATACGGGATATTAAGGAGATGATTCAAGAGGTATTGTGCTATATTGAATATTTAAGGAATAAATTTTCAAATACAATATGGTGTGTTACTATCTTTCTTTTGTTATTCAGAGAAATTATATTGCATCACAGATAGGTTATATGGATCTATATCTTATTATGGCATGAAAACTAATAGCATTTTATAATTAGGGCAAAGAAAAATCACGATTTCAGAGACACCAGGAGACTCCTGTTTGAAAGAATCCTCAGAACCTAAACCAGCATCCTGTTGAGTTATTTTAGGCCATTCCTTTTGCATCTTGGATTTTCCAGTCTGCTAAACTAGGAGTAATCATGAAGATTTCCAGGAAAATATTTTTTTCTCTCAGAAGCACATTAAGATTACATTTAAATTGTATATTGAATAAGATTATGCCAAGATAGATGTTGCTTGCCATTGCCCTAACTAGGTAACAGTAGGAAAAAATTCTCTTTGTGTCTGCCGTCCAGGAATAATAACACTGATATATCTTATATAGCTTACTTAGGGAATGTTTTGAGCATGAGAAATGACCCTGAATTTAAGATTATTCTCCTCTCCAAAGGGAAGATTCAACAGAAAAATACTTTTCTGCTTCATTACTATATTTTCAGGAAATCAAGAAGTGGGAAAATTTCTGCAACTGATATTTAAGGAAACATCCCTATTTTGATTTACAGTTAAAAACCACAGTGTATGCACCAACACAAAATCTCACAGAATCCTTATGCAAATAATATTCTAACCAATCAGAGCTACAATATTATATGATGAATAACAGCAGCAGCAGCAAAATTTTGCACTTCCCAGAGGTTGCTGTTGATCTGTAGAATACTGTCGTTTGCTGCGGTGGCACAGCGGCTTAATGACACTGAAAGTTGCCGGCCAGAAATGGTCGACACTTCGGCGGTTCGAGTCCAGCCTTCGCATTATCAGGGTGAGCTCCTGTTTCCTCCCCAGTTCCTGTCAACCCAACAGTTCGAAAACTCACGTGAGTAGATAAATGGGGACTCTCACTCCGGTGGGAGGAAAAATGCTGGCAGCGCCTTGCACAGAGAGACGGGACCAGTTGCCGGTAAGCGCGAAAAACCGCGTGTGCCCAAAAAGGGCGTGAAGCAACGGAAACCCCGCCTCCTGCGCTCACCAGCTGGGCTCTGCTCTAGGAAGGAGGCTCTGGCAAACCACTTCCGAAACACCTCGCCTTGAAAACTGCAAAGGACTCGTCCAAGCAGGCACTGCAGAGTCGGTAACGACTGAGCGCAGATTAAAAAAAAAAATTCACCTAAGTAAAAAAGAAGCAAGCATGCAGATCTGGATACCTATCTATCCATCCATCCATCCATCCATCCACCCACCCCCTTACATAATTTGGTCTGAATACTAGAATATTTCAGAATCTTGACTGAACTGCACTTTTTTCTTTAGGTTGTTCCTTCCTGTTCATCTTTTTCTTTCTTTCACGCCTTAGAAATCTTCCCCCTTTTGACTTCTCAGCAGTCAAGAAACCTTGACTGAACACTTTCATTCCAAACTAAGATGCCAAGAAATATGAAGTAGCCTATCTCTTTGGAGCAGATTTCTCTTAATTTTTGCACAGCATGTATAAACGTGCACCGAGTTTGCATTCTTGTTCAACAATGTCTACTTGATTTCATTGGGAATTGGTTTTCCTGGCTGCTTATAAATGAAGATCAGAAGGATTTTCTTCCTGCAGGCCTGATAGAATGAACACCTTTCATTACATAATAACAGTGGGGAAAAAGTACAGATTAAGAATGGCAAGAATGGTTGGTGTAGAAGAGTTTGGAAGGGGAACAAATATCAAAACCCAATGGATGTTTCCATAGAATCCCATCAATCTTACACTTTTGCAATTTTATAGTGTGAATTTGGAGCCTGCTATCTCCATAATTTAGGAAGTTACAGGAAGCCAGCTGTTTAATGCAGAGAAATGCCCTATGGTGTTAAAGCGTGAAAATGGTACTAAAAGTACAGCTTATAATTACTAAAATGTGCTTGACAAGTATTTGCGTTCAGCTGTGATTAGTAGGCATCATTTCAACTGAAAATTATTACCTCCTTTGATTCCAGCTATATGAGAAAGAATGAAAACCAAAGGAGTCTCTCAGGGCACCTGTACCTGTTTAATACTACTTTTGCAGGAATGCCCTCCATGTGGGTTCCATTGTGTTTATTCAGAGAGAAAATAGGTGCATACGCTTCCCAACTTTTCCCAAGCAAAAGTTCTGACTTGTTTAAGCTTCTGATTTTAGAATGGGGACAGTAGTTAAAATGTAGACATGGATAGGAAGTCTTATTCAGATCTCATGCGTGGGGACGAGAGACAAAGCAACTATTGTCTCTATCTCATTTCTTTGTCTTTTTGAAGAGTGATAATATTAGTCTGGTTTACAAACCCTGATTACTAAGCGCACATACAGGGAGCATTAGCCCACATTAACTGGGATCATTCTAACAAACTTTGAATCATGTTTCTTTTATGATAGGCATAGATATGAGTCAGATCCATAAAATGAAAGTAATGTGAAATCATCCTACTATTGTTTGGATGGCAGTAAGAACTGTAAAAGAATGTTCATGTGAATTTCAGATGAACCCGATCAGTATTGTTCTGTAGCTCATCTATTGAACTGAACCTAAATAGATCAGAATTGTTGAGCCTTCTTTAGTCAAGTACCATTATGAATGCTGTCATTCTTGATCTCTTCAACAAACGCGCATTGTGTAAATTGCAATAAGAAGTGTGCTTTGGATTAGTACTTTGAATCAAACTAGTTTGGAGATTTTGCCATGGAACAAAATTCAAATGTGCAAAAGATTAGCATTTCAGGGGTTTGAAATTAAGTAAATATTCTGTGTAAACTGCCTAAATCCACATAGGGTTCATTTCTTCCCCACTGTATCTCCCCCCTCCCCCCCACTTTCTTTTGAAGCACTGGTTTTGCTTGGTATCTAGGTGCCAAAGCATGATTCTAATATGAAGGCTTTTAAAAAAGCCTAAAAACCCAACAAATTCATATTTAAGCTGTTCAGTTATTTAACTTAATCCAATGATTTCTTTATTTCTGTAATATATGTCTAAGTATGATATTATCTTTCTCTTTCTCTTCAGCTAAAAGTCTGGATGTAGTAATAATGCTGTTTGCTATTTCTGTTGGCTAAAGTATGTATTCCTACTAAACTCTGAGATATAATCAATACTGTAGAAAATAGTTGAGTGGTATCTTAAGTAGTTGCTTAACTATATGATACAGTATAGAATGGTCAGTTAAGATATGCAGGTTTTTTGTGAGAGGGATATTGTACACAGAAACTTGCTGGAAGCCAGTGCAGCTCATGAAGTAGTGATGTTACATGGCTATATCAGTGTGTGCACATAACTATTGATGCTGTCGCATTCTGGACCAGGTCTCTGAATTGTTTCCATGGTAGTCCTGTATAGAGTACATTGCAGTCATCCAAGTTTTTTTCATTTTTTTAAACAAATCAGTTTGAACACACAGAATAATATTGATCAGTCTTTCCATGACAGCAGTAAAGAACCAGTTCATAAGCTGTAAATCTGGGTTTGTGCTTGCCTTTCCATTAAAGAAGAATATTTTTGGTTGCACACCATGCTGGTAAATCCATAATTTTTCATGCATTATCAATTTCATATTTTATGCCTGTAATTCAATTTCCCATTTTTGATATATAATTCAAAATCAAATTCCCATCTTTAATCCATATCACTCGTCTCAAAATCATATTAACAAAGTTACAGAAAATTAAACTAAGACAGGGCAATAGCAGGACAAGCTTATCATACATTTAATTGTTACTGCCCCCAGTCATTTAACACTTGAAAGCCAACCCTTTTAAAATATACATATTTAAAATTATGTATCCAGTAACATGACAACATCTTTTGCTGATTTTATCTTAAGAGAATAAAAGATGCATTTAATATCCATTAAACACGTTAACCATTTGTTTGTTGAAATTGGGTAGTCTCAAACTCTATTCCATAATTCTCGCAGCTAGCTAATATTCGCCTAATTGTCCATAGAAAAGCACGCATATGTGTACATATATCTTACACATATCTAGATAGCCATATGGCTGCTTTGATTTTTCTCTAGTCTGCCAAAGTGAAATGGCTGTCTACCTCCAACAACTCAGTTACAGAGGGGCCCAGGACAAGTACTGATGATATAAGAGAATAAGATATTTTTGCAGCTATATTTCCAGTCAAGTTTCATGGGAAGCTCAAGCCAAAAAGCAAAGTATCTCAAATAGAAGAGCACTAGGGGGTGCCAAGCATGTGGTTGCAATTGATGAAAAAGCACACCTGCAAATGTTATTACTTCATAAATAGCAGACTTTGGTCAGGAAGTATGGTTAGATATATAGGAGGAGGCCATACTGGTTCTCAATGGGATCAAGCTCAACCATTGGATAATTTGCTTAAAGATGAGTGTAACTATGTTAAAGTATGTTAAAGGACTAGTCTAGCTTGTGGGGGGGGAGGGCGGTGGTTGTGCTCTGCCTTAGCAGTTATTAAATTCGACATGCTTAAATGTGGGTTTGTGATCAGATGAACAAATTTACTAAATTGAGTAACAGTTTCAGAATAATTTTAAATCATTTATTATAGAACAGAGGTAGGTATGTGGGGATGACCTTGGGAGACAGTTTGTTGTCAGCCTTGCAAGATAGTCCAGACAGGAAGCACACCCAGATGAATTAATTCTACTTTATTGTAAAGTTACATTAACAGAATCTTGCCAGCCTGAAAGTACATTTCTTCCCCCCCTTGCCTTTACAGCCCAAGAAACAAGGGAGGGTCCCTTCTGAGATGTTTGCCACGTCCACATTCCTTCTGTGGACTAAGATGCCTCTGATCCGACCATTCCCCTGGCTGTGGCTCTTACCCCTGTCTCCCCAGGTCATTCCCACATATAATTACAGTAGGCAACCTGCTGATGAAATTTGGTGCTATTTGTTCCTCTTATTTTAAGGCAGAAATCCATAAATGGTAAACTATAAATCCTTAAAATAAGCTTCATACACAAGTTATTTTTAAAATTAAGAAGAAAATCCTCAATTGCGTCAGTATGTAAACAATGCCATGTGTAATAGGTCCACCTACTGCAGCCCATGGAGACCCCCCACCCAAGGGTTGCTTGCCCATTCTTCAATTAGAGTAAATTGGTAGGCCATTTTGGTAAGCTAAAATTAATGTGTTTTTCTCAAACACTGACTTGATTTTCTCTGCACATTAGTTTAATGAGAATATTAAGGCTAAAATAAGGTATGTTTGCCTTGAAAATATTGCCTCTATTTGGTAATTATAATTCATCAGGTGAAACAGTGCATTCAAAGTCTATTCAAACAGTTTTTTGTGTTTTTTTTAATTAAGGAAGCCTGAGAGATGCAGTGACATCTTGCCATGGAACAGCATATGTGTCATCAGTTAATAATAACTGCATTCCAATTTCCTTGGCTTTCTCATAGGCGATTATTAATTGCTCAGTGGTAACTAAATTGGTGAATAACAAACAGTGGCCTTGATCTCTATTTTTGGAATGAGGTATTTTATGACAGTATGAATTGTTAAAAGTTGGGTGTAGATTTAGTGGAGTGTATATACCATTATAATCAAAATTAAGGGATACGTTGATACTAATGAGAGTTGTATTTCAGTCTAGTTCGGTGTTTCTCAACCTCAGCCAGTTTAAGCTGTGTGGACTTCAACTCCCAAAATTCCCCAGCCAGCGTGCTGGTTGCGGAATTCTGGGAGTTGAAGTCCATACAGCTTAAAGTGGCCAAGGTTGAGAAACATTGGTCTAGTTAGGTTATTTGTTTTAACACTATTTAAAACTTGTTTGATCCTGGAGAGGGAGCACATAATCTATTGATTTGTTCTATTTCATTAGATTTTGGTGCCAAAATCTAAATTCCCTGTATATACTGTGGACATCTGTTTGGGATGTTCATTTTGCAGATTACAAAAACTGCACACTCCAGTTTGTTTGATTTATTCTGTCAACATGGGAAATAACAGAAATATCTCTCATAAAACCAGGAATCCCACCTTCTGCATAGCTGCTCCATTGTCAAGGGCAAAAAATAGGAAGTTTATTCTGAACAGAAATGTGTTTCTTAGCAACAGCCCATGTCATAAAAACAGCATAGTTAAAAGAAGTAATTTAATGGGAAATAGAGGATTGAAGCAGAAGATTAGAAGAGACATCCATAATTATTACTCACCATGTTCTAGCTGGAATCAAATTATTGCTCATATAGATTTTTCACTAAGATACTTGCTATTAGGGATTCTGTACATTTCTTCTGCCATGCAAGGTAAGCTATTTTGCCTTTGCATTACTGCTCAGCCATTGTGGATAGAACCGTTTTCGTAGGCATCACTGTTTGTTGGTAGTTGTATTGGGAACAAAGTCTACTTCAAGAAACAGAGCAGGATGTTTGAAACCCAGCCACATTCTCATTGTTCTTTTTCCCATTAAGAAAAATGTCATACCCACCATCCAATGGTAATGAATATTCTGTCACTGAGATGTTAAGAGGAGGTAGGTTGTGACTATGTGAACTGTGTATCTTCATAATATTCCTAAATATTTTGCGAAGTCTTTGAATTATTTTTCATTGTCCTTTTACAGATTTACACATATGTTTATTAATGTCCACCTGTATGTATATTGAGAGCCAGTTTGATATAGTGGTTAGGGCACCAGTCTAGAAACTGGGGTGCTGTGAGTTCTAGTCCCACCTTAGGCACAAAGCCAACTGGGTGACCTTGCGTCAGTCACTCTCTCTCAGCCCTAGGAAGGAGTCAATAGCAAACCACTTCTGAAAAATCTTGCTGAGAGAAGTACAGGGACTAGTCCAGGCAGTCTCCAGGAGTCAAAACAATGACTCGAAGACAGACACACACACATATATTAATGTCCACCTCACAATGTTATTTGATGGACAGTTTTGTTGAAAGATATAAGCCAGTAATAACCAAGTGTCTGATTATTTCCTTAAGATCAATTCCTATTATAGTAGAACTAAGGATTCAATATTTTAAATTGCAGTAGAACTAAGTAAGTTTGAATTGTGTACACAATATTTATATCTTCAGACACAAATGTTCTTGCATTTGGTTTGCCTTTCCCATTCTCCGTACCTGTCAAAAATACATTCTGTGTATAATACTTGTTAGATTTGTTTCAATTCTATATCTCTGACAGATTTGCATGGCCACACGCTCTACTACATTGGTGCACAACTTCTAATAGCTTCGGCAGTGCTCCAGACTTGGTGTGAAACGTTGAGAGTTGGACTCCCCAAATGGGCAGGCTCAGGGATTGTTTTGGTGGAAGGATTATTCAGGAGTTTTAGGGCAGTGTTGTCCAAACTTGGCCACTTTAAGATGAGTGGACTTCAACTCCCAGAATTCCCCAGCCAACCATGCTGGCTGGGGAATTCTGGGAGTTGAAGTCCACTCATCTTAAAGTGGCCAAGTTTGGACAACACTGTTTTAGGGGGTGAGATGGGTACCTTATGGTTTCTTACCAGCTGAAGTAAACTGGAGTTCAGACTCGTTCTGTCCCTTTTGAACGTTCTAGTTGTCTTGTTAGACGTATCTTAATGTCTTATTACTAGTATACGCTGCTAATAAGCTAGCTGCAAGGCACTGACGTACAGTGGTGAAGGAGTTTAAAACTTTTTGGAGAAGCCATCTGTGGCAAGGAAATACAAAATACCTGCTGCTCACTAAGTGGTGATGTTCCATTTTGCACTGATGTGGATCTGGTCCTTTGGGCAAAAGTGCCATTTTCAGGGCTCCAGAGCTGGTATCTGGTTGCTGAGCTAGTAAATAACCGTTTTGGTTCTATGGCAATTCTTGTTATTTCTAATTTAGCATGTGCAAAAAAGGTATTTCATATGCTTCTGAATGCTGTTAACATTTTGGAACATAGATTTATTGTGGGGAAATTATGGCATTTTGCCTGTAGCAATTTATTATGCTTGGAATAAAAATATTCTTAAATATTTTAAGTGTTTGGTTATTGAGATAATTTGAAATCCAAACAACTATTTTTCCTTGTTGTATAGAGTATTTTTGTTTTCCATGTGGTCTTTGTGTCAGTATAATCCAAGACAAACTTAAGGGCTCCCATTTATCTAAAACAGGTGCTGGGTTATCTTTGTATGTTGAATTTGGTGTCTTCTAGCACATCTGAGTAAATTATACATTCATTGGGCCTGTATGTATGTGTGATTAGAATATAGGATACATTTTCCCCTTCTGAACGTCCCTGTTAGGCAGTGGGCAAACTTTTACATGATAAAATTACCAGAGTGCTTGGTCAGATAAGCTAGCCATATTTAGGCTTGGAAGACCATTAGATCTGGGATAGGATATTACTAGGGAATTCCAGAGTTGTAGACTAGATTGGAAAGTCTAAAGATAAAGGCAACAAACCTCTTCCTTACTGTTGTCAAGAAAACGGCAAGGAATCACCAAGTGTCAAGCTACACTCAAAGGAGATTTTATCTTTGGTCCAGCACTCCTGCAGAAGACTAAAGGAACTGTTCCATTACACATCTATCGATCCCAGTGTAAATTGGCTGTGCTGCAATGCACACAAACATAGAGTGGCCCTAGGAGTAACAAAATATTTTTTTCCCACAGTACATAATTAACTCAAAAGAATTAGGTACCTCTCATGGACATCACCAGATGGTCAATACCGAAACCAGATTGATTACATACTTTGCAGCCAAAGGTGGAGAAGCTCTATACAGACGGCAAAAACAAGACCAGGAGCTGACTGTGGCTCAGATCATGAGCTTCTTACTGCAAAATTTAGGCTTAAATTGAAGAATGTAGGGAAAACCACTAGACCACTCAGGTATGACTTAGATCATATTCCATGTGAGTACACAGTGAAGGTGATGAATAGATTTAGAGGATTAGATTTGGTAGACAGAGTGCCTGAAGAACTATGGACGGAGGTCTGTAACATTGTACAAGAGGCAGCATCTAAAACCATCCCAAAGAAAAAGAAATGCAAGAAAGCAAAATGGCTGTCTGATGAGGCTTTACAAATAGCTGTGGAAAGAAGGAATGCGAAAAGCAAGGGTGAAAGGGAAAGATATAAGCAACTGAATGCAGATTTCCAGAGAATAGCAAGGAGAGATAAGAAGGCCTTCTTAAATGAACAATGCAAAGAAATTGAAGAAAACAATAGAATGGGGAAGACTAGAGATCTCTTCAAGAAAATTGGAGATATCAAAGGAACGTTTAGTGCAAAGATGGGCATGATAAAGGACAAAAAAGGCAGGGACCTAACAGAAGCAGAAGAGATTAAGAAGAGGTGGCAAGAATACACAGAAGAACTATACAAGAAAGATCTTAATGTCCCTGATGTCCATGCTGGTGTGGTCACTGACCCTGAGCCAGACATCCTAGAGAGTGAAGTCAAGTGGGCCTTAGGAAGCATTGCTAACAACAAAGCTAGTGGAGATGACAGTATTCCAGCTGAGTTATTTAAAATACTAAAAGACGATGCTGTTAAAGTGCTGCACTCAATATGCCAGCAAGTTTGGAAAACGCAACAGTGGCCACGGGATTGGAAAAGGTCAGTTTACGTTCCAATTCCTAAGAAGGGCAATGCCAAAGAATGCTCAAACTATCGCACAATTGCACTCATTTCACATGCTAGCAAGGTTATGCTCAAAATCCTACAAGCTAGGCTTCAGCAGTACGTGAACCGAGAACTACCGGATGTACAAGCTGGGTTTCGAAGAGGCAGAGGAACTAGAGATCAAATTGCCAACATTCGCTGGATCATGGAGAAAGCACGAGAGTTCCAGAAAAGCATCTACTTCTGCTTCATTGACTATGCAAAAGCCTTTGATTGTGTGGATCACAACAAACTGTGGCAAATTCTTAAAGAGATGGGGATACCAGACCACCTTACCTGTCTCCTGAGAAATCTGTATGCGGGCCAAGAAGCAACAGTTAGAACCGGTCATGGAACAACCGATTGGTTCAAAATAGGGAAAGGAGTACGACAAGGCTGTATACTGTCCCCCTGCTTATTTAACCTATATGCAGAGTACATCATGAGAAATGCCAGGCTGGAAGAATCACAAGCCGGAATTAAGATTGCAGGGAGAAACATCAATAACCTCAGATATGCAGACGATACCACCCTAATGGCAGAAAGTGAAGAAGAACTAAAGAGCCTCTTGATGAGGGTGAAAGAGGAGAGTGCGAAAGCTGGCTTGAAACTCAACATTAAAAAAACTAAGATCATGGCATCTGGACCCATCAATCCCTGGCAAATAGAAGGGGTAGAAATGGAAGCAGTAACAGACTTCATTTATTTGGGCTCCAAGATCACCGCAGACGGAGACTGCAGCCATGAAATTAAAAGACGCTTGCTCCTTGGGAGGAAAGCTATGGCAAACCTAGATAGCATATTAAAAAGCAGAGACGTCACCTTGCCGACAAAGATCCGCATAGTCAAAGCTATGGTTTTTCCAGTAGTAATGTATGGCTGTGAGAGCTGGACCATAAAGAAGGCTGAACGCCGAAGAATTGATGCCTTTGAACTGTGGTGCTGGAGAAGACTCTTAAGAGTCCCCTGGACTGCTAGGAGGTCAAACCAGTCAATCTTAAAGGAAATCAACTCTGATTGCTCATTGGAAGGATTGATAATGAAGCTCAAGCTCAGATACTTTGGTCACCTAATGCGAAGAGAGGACTCTTTGGAAAAGACCCTGATGCTGGGAAAGATGGAAGGCAAAAGGAGAAGAGGACGGCAGAGGATGAGATGGCTAGATAGCATCACTGAAGCAATGAGCATGAAATTGAGCAAACTCAGGGAGGCAGTGAAAGACAGGAAGGCCTGGCGCAATATGGTTCATGGGGTCACGAAGAGTCGGACACGACTTAACGACTAAACAACAACAACAAAGATGTGGTGGTAGTTGTTGTTGCTAGCATTTGTCCCTCTTGGTTGTGGGAGTCTATTTGTTTTGCACTGCACTTACAACATTTCACATAGCAAAGCTATCAATGCATGATGAGACAGTGGCTTTGGTTTTCCAGCTGGCTTGGCATAGAGCCTGACAATGATTTGGGCTGAGAGAGAGTGAGCAGTCCAAGGTCACCTGGCTGGCTTTCATGACTAAGGGTGGACTAGAACCTGGGTCTCTCCACTCCTAGTCCATAACCACTACACCATACTGGCTCTCTGCCCAGATATGATTATAGGCATGCATTTCAAATGGCCTTTAATGTTGGCAATGGCTGCCAGCCCTGATGACTACCTACCTTCAGGTTCTGTAGCAGAAATCCTCTGAAATACCAAGTATTAGGACAGTCCAGTAAAAGAAGGGTTATTGCTCTTATATTCTACTTTTGGCCTGATTAGGTAATGGCACCCCAGAGAATATTAAAGATTCATTGAGAACACAGATTTTTTTGGCACAAAAAAGAATATGACCTTTAGATAATGGCATAAACTAGATTTAGCTGTATTTCTTTTTCTTTTCTCTTACCTCTAATTATTTTTCTTACTGTTTCTTAGTCCTCTGCACATCACACATAGCATTGTGTTGCTTATCCCAAGGGTGTAAGCTTGATGGGTATGTCTGTGTGTGTATATATGTATGTGATAAGGAGCATCCTAGACTGTTCAGACAATTTACCGTTGCTTTGTGTCACTAATACTGACTTAATTTGTACCTGACATTTTTTTACTCTGGAATGCTGCTTTCTGTTTGCAGAGCCATTGGCTTAAAGGTAAAGGTGTTTGGCTGGGGGAGCCCAAGTAGGAAAGATGGTGGTAAAAAGTGCCTCAGTCAATTTTTGTCTTTTATGGTGGTTAGTGTGTGATTCCACTAGAATGGCACAGACCCTGACTGGGGAGGGAGCAACCTTGGAGTGCTCCCAACAGTTTATAGGTAGATTTGTGCCCATATTTGGAAGAAATACAAAGAGCTTGACTAATTAAATATAGGTAGAAGGTGGTAAATGGGGGGGATCTCAAAGTCCATCTCTTTGTGGGACTATGTCAGCCTTACCAGGTAGACCAGACAGGAAACATGACCAGATGAGCTAATTCTACTTTATTGTTAATTCTACTTTAACAGAATCTTGCAAGTCTGAAAGTACAATTCTCCCACCGTCTCTTTACAGCCCAAGAAACTAGGGAGGGTCTCTTCTGAGCCTCTTGCCCTGCCCACTATCCAGCTGCAGGCTATGCTATCTCTTATCTGACCATTTCCTAGGCAGTGTCTCTGAGGCCAGTCTCCCAAGGTCATTCCCACATACCATTACAGACTACTACAATAAAAATGCTATTGTAACCATATCATCCATGTGGTTATTCTTTAGAGATAAGTGACAAGGTCTGGGCTCCAGATCTTTGGTAAATCTGTGTGGTACAGTGATGAGTTAATCTGTGCAGTCTTTCTTCACTGTTTTTTGTCAGTTATATGATGCTGTTGCCAATTTCAGAAATTACCATCTGCTAACCAGAACTCCAAGCTCAGTGGGGTCATGGGAATTGCAGACTTATTAGAACTGTTTCTTGCTTTGCATGTTGTCCACAATTCATCTTTTCTGTGCCTAGCTCAGATTTTGAATGGAAGACTACATAATTCAATATGTGCCTTTTATTTTAGTTTGTTGAACAGCAGTAGTTGTTGGACATTAATTATATCTCTCCATTAATAGCTATCAACTTCTAATACCAAATGATTAGTCACCAAGTTATCAAATGTATTTTCCCTTTTATGTCCTTATGATGATAGAAATTGAGCTGTTAAATTAGGTACAGTTTAATACTGTGATGGTAGCATAAAATTAGCCTATTTCTGATTCTTGCATTTATTTGACAAAATATCCCAATTAATGAATTGTCATGCTTTTGTTTACAGCCCTAAAGACTTTCGACCAACATAATAGGAAGAATGTAAAAGAATCGGAAGAGAAGCCTACCTAAAATTTGACTTTGCAAAGTCAGGAACCTCCCAGAACTTCACAGTATGGCTATTTGCATAAACATTAAATTTACCTGCTTTAAATTTTTTTTTTTTTATGTATTACTGATTTTTAAAAAATCTTTAATAAGATGCAAAGCTTAGACTGTAGTTGGTACATTTTTCTTTTTTTTATAACCCCCTTTTTGGTGGGAGGGAGATCAATAAACAGCTGAAATAAATAAGTAATAAACAATGTTTTCCTGAAAATAATGTGTATATTTTATCTCCATATATCCTTCTGGCCTTTGGATGAACTTCTTTTATGTCATGCTTACTCCAGTATATATAAAATATTTGAGCAAGCTGTTAGGTTTCATGTTCCTGCTGAAGGCTGGAGCTAACCAGTGATCTCACCTTTAATTTCAGGCGCCATGTTAGCAGCTCTTCTGTTTTGGAAGACTGAGCTGTATATTCAGTGCTATAATAGATAACTGCCACCCTCAATTTCACCACCTGCAGTCATCCATTTAGACCACAGGAATGTGTAGTACTAACATAAAATAACTCTATTGACAACTCTATTGAGTTACTGTTGTGTTGGCAGCACTCAGTCCCCATGTCCTAAACAGATGACCCCATGTTAACTCCTGTGTCCTAAACAATTCATGATTCCTCCATGAATTGATCACATCTTCTTTTCACAACATCCAAGTTAGTGGTCATAACTATACATCTTATGATAATGAATTGCACTGATTAATTATGCACAGGCTAACAATGTTCTGTTATCCCCTTCAGTCAGAAGGAAAATGAGCAATACTTGGATTTCAAGTCCTTTTCTGGCTGTACTTAGACGTCAATGTCTAGCATTGCTGTTTATTTTATAAGCAAGTTTGTTTTACAAGCTGCTTGTCAACCATGGGTCCCCAAAGTGGCATACCTTCAATTAAAATATTAAAGGCAAAAAAATTCAGAAAGCCACAAAGCAATAACCAGGTACATAGCGGCAGAGAGGCAAAAGTGCCCTTTCAAATTGCCAAAGGGAAGAGTCATTGTCCCCCTAGAAGATGCATGCACATCTGGATAGAAATACACAGCTGATAGGGCAAAACCTCTGCCTGAATTGAGAATGTAGATAACTTTGACTGTTCCTCCTGCACTTAAATGCGTCATAATTATTCTAATTTATAGGAACATCTGGCACAATCTGTAAGTTTTCTAGGATCTAAACATTACTAGAGTTTGGAAGAAATCTTGAAACAATCCATGTCCCTATTGCTATTTTTGGCATGCCTATAAACACTTAAACATTTAAAGCTAATTAAATTAGCATTGACAGTGAATTGTCATTAGAAGAAATTAGAGGGATAATTTTTTTCTCTTTAAATAGTGCAGTTATTTCGTAATGAGTATAATTAGTAATGATTACTCAGTTGCAACACTGTAAAAATCAGTTGCAATGGCTATAGAAGTACTGTATGCTGTCCCTTGTTTGTATCATGTGTTGTGAACATATACCATTGTTATTCAGAATTCAGTGTTTCACTGAATAATCCAGATTTAAATGCCTCCTCCACTGACTCAATGGTTCTCTAAAAATTGTCATACCAATAATTTGTGAAGTTTGCTTGTATTGCTGATAAAATTACCTGTCATTCTTAGTCTTCAGTCTTAGGATATATTACATATTACTGAGCAAACAGAGATGAATAATGATTGATAAAAGAGCTTAAGTAGCCACTAAGGTAAAATCAAACATTCCAGATTTGCATTAGTTCTTGTCTAAACAGTATGTTTTAAAAAAGATCTGTGGCATCAGGGGATAAAAAAGTTATTCAATCCATTTGTGTAATATCAAGCTAGAGCCTGCTAAGAGAGATCTTACAAGCAAAATGAAAATGATCGTCTAAAGTCCAATGAGGGTTGCATCCTTCAATGGTACTTCAAGTTGTAGGTTTGGAAATATTTAAGGAAAACTGTTAATTATATTGAATTAGATAATGAGTTGCAATCAAAGTGCTTTCAAAATGAGTTCACTCAGTGGCTTCATATCAAAACAATTTCTGACTCAGAAGGAGCAACATTGTGGCATGATGAATACAAATATCCAGAAGAAAGACCATCTTTCACTTAATTTCTCTAGCATGCTGAGGCCTGAGAATTCAACATCTTCTGGCAAAGAATACTAAGAAGTTGCATACATCATGGCATTGAGCATAATCAGAATGGGTTATCCATATCCTATTCCAACAACTTTTAAACAAGAATTAACGTTGGGAAAAATTATACTGTGCTGGTCTCACTCATGCAACGTTTTTTAACCTAATTATAGAGAAATGTGAAGAATTAGATGCTGATATGTGGTGATAGTGCTGGAATGATTAGGAAGACCATGAACAAATATGGCCCTTATGCAATGATCTTCAATTCAATTTTACTTGGCAGAGTAGATTTTTGACTTGCAGGAAAGATGAGGGTATCCAAGTCCTTTGACATAAGCAGGACTTTGCTAACTAGACTGATAAAGAGCAGCATTGTTGAAGTTGAAATTGCAGGGTTAACTGGATCAGACTAAGCTTTTACATATCCCCAATTCATATTTATATTGAAACTGTGGTCTCTTAAAATCAGTACAGTAGAAAAAATATTTATAAAAGTTTGCCACATTTATTTGTATAACAGAAAACAGAGTAGTAATATACCCACAATAAATTATTGGTGCATTTCCAACAGATATCCATTTTATAGGTATGCTGTGGGATGAAAACCCCCCACTTCATATATATCTTTATATGGATAATTTAAAAAAAAAAACTTCAGAGAACTCAGATAGCTTTAGTAGGTTTACTTTGTGAGGGAAGTACATAATTAAAATTTAGACAAAAAATCAGAAAGAAAGGGATTATAGAAGAACTCTCCTTGATTTAATTCAAATTTACCATCTAGTATTGCAATGTTTTGAAATGTGCATTGAACCAAACTCATAACATAACTAAGAGATCTACAAATACATCTTTTGGAGTTTCCACCTAACAATAAACCACTATACTGTTAATAATTTCCGGCATGCAATGTAATTAGCTCGCTCTTGTCAAAATGGTCATGTACAATATAGTTTTTCCTTTAATATATATGCTTGCAAACAATTTCCATGACAACATTTAGGTAACTGGACACAGGCCTAAACATTAGCGTAGGTAATGTACACAAAGAATATAAAAGTTCATTGTGAGGTTTTTTTAATTGCCCGATTGCGTTTTGGAAAGCTGATGCTTCTTTTGGAGATTCTCCTTGCAAAGCGGCTTATTCCAGGAGATCGCAATTCAGCAGCCTCCATTTCTTCATCAACTGGTGTGAACTCTGGTTGTGCAATGTGAGGTACTGGGTAGGAGGAATGAGGATGAGCGTAGGATCCATGAACAAGATAGGGCTGTTGCTCATCTTCATAAAGATCCTCAGAATCATAGATCTGGTAGGCATTATGGGATAATGGCACAACTGGAATATCTTGATCTGTTGGATCCCCATATTCACCTTAACCCACAAAAAGGAGGCACACAGTTAATACAAGAGGAAATTAAAGGTAGAGCATCATTAGAAACTGAATCAGTTTTAAATATCTAAAATGTCATCTAATAAAATCATCTTGTAAAATTAAATGATCAACATTAACCCAAACAGGGAATTTGTCATTAAATGTTAGAGCTATATAAGTAACTTTCCAATAAGTGGGAATATTGTAGTCAATGTGAATTGTTTATCATGCAATGCTTTAAAGCCTTTAATTTTTAAAAAATCAAGGTTCGATCCAGCCCCAAATAAAGTCTTTACTATATTTCAATTATAAGTCTTAATCCAAAGACAATTGATTGTATTTAAGTTTCACTGATAATGGATCCATTTGATTTTAAAAAGCATTTATGTAAGAAATTCAGAGAAAGAACAAAATACCACGTCCTGGAATAAGACATGGCTGGGTGCCAGGCACACGTATACATCACACTAACATTGTTTTGTGGGTTCCACCTTTTTCATTCAACCTCAAATAAGCAAAGAATTTATCAAGTTCTATTTATCAAGTTTTATACAATCCTATTCTAGACTTAACCTATTCAAGATGCTTATCCCTACAATGTTCTCAGCGGAGAAGGTGTGTCACGTGTTTTAATTGTGACAGGAAGTACAAGAAAACTAAGAGGCAACATCTGTTTTCATAAACAGTCAGGGCTGCTGATTGAAAGAGCTTGAGGCAGTTCAATAATCATGTCTGATCTTCGTCCAAATGAAAGAAAGAAAAAACTCTACCCGAAATCAGTTTCTTTCACCTTCCATATTGGTAGCCATTGTAAGGGAATGAGCCTTTAAAATTGAAAATGAACAATGATAAGGGGTGGGGAAAGAGGGGGAAAGGGATAGGAGTAAATGGACAACAAAAGAAAAACATACAGGTCAGTAAAAGACATTTCAGAGGCCATGTTTAAGTATACATATTAATCTTGCATTTTAAACCTGCATGCAAAGTTTAGGCACCCAGGCCAAATTCTGTGTTTCAGTGAATTGGTAAGTGAATGCAAGCTGACAGACCTCTGCTTGATATAAAGTTAAGGACATCTTTCTGGAAACTTGAATGCGTGATTACTTGTTATGTGTAGTTTACAGGTTTGAAACAAACCTGCGGGTGCAGAACTTTGAACACTCAGTCATGTTTGGCAGAAATAACAGGCCAAATGCTTCCTGTTGCTGGCTAAAAGTCTTTCTATTCTTGCTTTTGGATTTTTTTCCCCCCATTTCTGCAGAATTTTTCTAGTTCAAAAATACCCTTAAGTCACCTTAAGAATTTAAGATCTCCCCACAGATTGTCAATAATACCCAAGTTGGAAGTCCACTTTCTTTCCTGGAAGTGCTTCATGGTTGATTCGGAAGTATGTTTCAGATTGTGATCTTGCTGAAATGTCCAACCTCTTCAGCTTCAGTTTCCTCACTGACTGTAGGATATGAGCTTCCAGGGTAGGTAGATATTTGGTTGAATCCATGTTTCCTTCCAGCAACACAATCCTTCCTTCACCACTGGCTGCCACATAACCTCAAAGCCTAATAGAGTCAACTTGCTTAGCATCTGACAAGATGTTCTTCAAATATTTCACCCTTCCCCCCCCCCCCCCCATGTATCTTGCATGATTGTGCCTGGATAGTTCGATTTTTATTTCATTAGTCCAAAGCACTCTGTTCCAAAATATTTCAGGCTTATCAACATTCTTTTTACATACTTTAGACATTGACTTTTGTGGTGAAGTGAAAGAAAAGGTTTATTTCGGACTGCTCTTCTGTAAAGGACAGCCACTCTCAGCTAAGCTTTTCAGCAGGTTGTTTGTAGTGATCTGTGGAATCTGTTTTGCAGTTCTAGCAGGAATTTTACTTGGTCTTCCAGATCCTGCCTTGACTTCAATAGCTCCACAAAACTTCCATTTCTTAATGTTTCTCACAGTTGAAATGGCTGGCTGGAAACTTTACAGATTTTATATCTCTGTCTATGATCCTCCCCTGCTTTGTAAGAGTGAATTATTTTCATTTTCAAATGCTATGTCCATAGATGTTGAAAATAGGCAGAACACAATCACAACCTGAGTGTTTCCTCACCCATGAAATTGTCTTCTACCTCCTTGTAGGCCTACCAAGCCAATCAACTTCTGGGGCCTTATTAACAACTTTACCTTTAAAAAAAAAGAAACACGGATTCATCTGGAAGGTTGTCTAAATTTCTTCAGCTGACATATTCACTTTTTTTTCCCCACTCTGAATCTGCAAACAACTGCACATAAATAGTTTGCGTGCATTCAAATTTGCAGAAAGATGTCAAAGTTAACTCAATATCACCTAGAAGTTGTGTTAGCTTCTATTCCCTTAAGGATTCATTGAAACTTACAGTTTGACCAGAGACACCTAAACTTACACATGCAACTGTATGTTGGAAGTAACCAAACCTTAGTTATAAAGCTTCTTCTTACTTGCAAGGCCCAGCGGGTTGTTTCATGCTGCACCAAGCCAATCCATTTAAGGATCCCATGCAATATAGATATTGATGCCAAAGTTCTCTCAATTCCTCTTGTGGCCTCTCTATTCTAAAACAGTGTTTTTCAAGAACGGCATTTGCAACCCCGTTTCCTTATCACTTTGGTTATCACAGAATTCTCCATGTGGCAGAAACCTTGAGTGTACAACATTCTTGTCTGGCAGCAGATTGCAGGGGAAGATTGATGGGGCAGACCAACCACTTTTCAGTGCATTTTGTTTGCCATTGAGGAAAATGTTATGTTTATGGCAGAACAACACCAAAGCCATAGCTGTCGTTTAGAGGAACCTCTTAATATTTTTGAGGGGGCTTAGTAGTTTGAAAACCACTGCTTTAGTGGGAAAAAATTAAGATATAATCATGCGGTAAGAATATTTTAGTCAGGCTGTTCTTGGAAGGTGTATGTACCATTCATTCATTATGACATTATGCATTTTTGCTTCAGATTATTACAAGAGGCTTAGTTAGTAAAGTTCATTCCTCCATGCTGTTTGAAAGCTCATGAATAAGGAAGTTGGGTAACTATAAGGAAGTTGGGTAAGTATAAAATATTGGCTCAAGAGATGGAGAAGGGAATTACATGAATAAGGCATTCAAATGGGATGGAACAGATTAATTGGATAACATAGCAATGTCATAAGTGCAACAGACAAAACAAAATACTTTTTAATTTTATGTAGTTTTTATAAGGTTTTTTTGTTCCTTAGTAGAAGGTTGTATCGCCTCCTTTCTCTTTGGATGCATTAATTAAGCATGTCATACAGTATTCGTGATGCTTCTATGCAACCTATGAACTCCGGGTAAACAGACCCAACTAAATGCTGCAATGAGCAGTTTTGAACTACTCGAACTTCACCTCCATCAAAATTATTCAGAGTCCATAAGTGGGGTTTTGTAGATGTAGCTCTGTTAGTTAGTATGTGTACCTGTCCCTTTGGACTGCAACTTTCAAGTATTTAGTATTTATGGATGATAAAGTATATAACATTCAGACCGCTTTCCCTAAGAATGAATCTTGGCTCTTAGGGGTCAATTATGACATCATATTTATGATGGCAGTGGGAAGATAACCAACAAGTAACTTTTCTCAATCACGGCAGTGATACTGCCAGCATCATGGAGTTTGAGAATCAGGAAGAGAGCTGATCCCTGCCAATAAGTTAAAACTCCATCTGTGTAACATAAAAAAAGTTCATTTTTGATTCCCATGTCAACCTGAGAGTTTTGAATAGATATTGTAGATAGGTCTCCTTCCCCCAAAGGACCAAGTGTGCAGCCTGACACACACTCTTTGACTTGACTTAATCTCCAGTATTAAGTCCAAATTAGTTTTCCAACTATTGCTGATATACTAGTTGCATCGTCTAAAAAACAGTTAATGTAACCACCATTCCTGCCTGTATGTAACCTTTATTTGGCTTAGAAAGTTCTACACGAGGAAGTATGCTTGAATCTGCTTCAAGATTCATCCTGATGTCACTCTAGATATATATTATGGAGATATCAGAGAGAGGGGTCAATGCAATTTTGTCCTCATAGTTGTGACCAAGTAACCAACATGGTTAGAATCAATTCATTATGAAATTCTTACTTGGTTGGAATCATGTGACAGAGAGGTCTTTTTTTAATAAAAAATGAAAATAGTAGTTCCAGAATAGCAATGATTGGAACAATGGCCGCAAATATGCATGAAGAACACACTGAATGGTAAAAGAGAGGCATTGTTTTCTTTCATGCACATCAATTCTCCTTCTGCACCAAAAACTGAACACCAAAATCTTTTGGTACAGTGCTTAGCTTTCAAGGCAGGGTAGGGAAAAATATGGGCAAAAATAAATTCCAATCTGGAAAATAATACTTACCACCTGTTCCATAACCACCACAAGAAGAAGGATCGCAGTACCCTGGCTGTCCGGGTGTTCCCTGTGCCCCAGGAGGACCTGTGCGACCTGCTGTTCCTCTGGGACCCGGTGACCCAGGAGGACCTGGAGCACCAGTTCGACTCTCACCCGGAGGTCCTGTGGGGAACAGGAAACAGCAGTAAGAATCTCACCTCTGCCATATTGCAGAAAGTTAATCCATTGTTAATATTTAGGGTTTGACTGAATTTTAATGTTTACTGTATTTTTATAAATTTCCTAGAGCTGCTGAGTTTGGGAAGAACTCTGATTGATTGATTGATTGGCAATCAGGGAAGAACAAATAATTATGAATTGATTTCAGATCAGGCACCTGCACTTTGCCAACCTTTTCAGATCACGTTAATTGTGTTTATCAGTGCATGGGCAAACTAATTATCCCACTGCATAAAAGCTTCCTTAACCCATTTTTGGCATATATATTCATGAAGATTATATGAAGAAATAAAGGTGGATGGAATACTGTGCCAAATTGCACCTAGAGCAATTCCAACCTATTCAGGAAATTAAAAAATGCAGGGACAACTGCTCATGCTTGAAGGCCAGATACACAGGAATATCCAAATTAGTAAATACTTTTGGAAGAAGAGACTTAGCATACTTATCAGGAAATGCCCTTCCTGTAAAAATGAATGATAGAAGCAAGTGATCCTCCTTACCTAAAAAATTGGAGTTCTACAGTATATTTACCTGCTGGCCCTGGAGGGCCTCGGGGGCCTTGTGTTCCAACACCTGGGTTACCTCGTTCTCCCTTTTCTCCTGGTGAGCCTGTTTAAAGTAAAAGACAGAAATCAGAACAGATGGAAGAAAAAGATTGATACATGTTTCTCCCTGTGCATCTTTTACTAATTAAAAGGAAGGAAGGGAGCCAAGGAAATTGATTCAGAAACCTGTGTGGCTCTTAAGCATCACAGAAACTTGCTACAGTGGATTTCTACTTGCTATAGTATCTCTTGGATGGTATAGCATTGCTAACTTGAGGCACCACTGACTCTTTTGGCCTTGGTCAATATGCAGGGAGTAAGGAACTGGGTAGGGTTAGCCTACAGAAGAGGTGTCTGGGGAAGAGAACAGTTTTCCAGTATCTGAAGGGTTATCACACAGAAGAGAGAATTGACTCAGAGGGCAGGAACAGAACCGCTGGGTTACAATGACAAGGAAGCAGGGTCAGGCTACACATCTGGAAAAATTCCTGAGTGTATGAGCTGTCAGCCAGTAGAATCGGCTGCTCCACAAAGTGGTGAGTTCTCATTCACTGGATGACTTCCAACCAAAGGTGGAAGGTCAACTGTCAAGATGCTCAAGTGCAGTGTTTCTCAACCTGGGCAACTTTAAGTTGTGGGGACTTCAACTCCCAGAATTCCCCAGCCAGCATGCTGGCTGGGGAATTCTGACAGTTGAAGTCTACATGTCTTAAAGTTGCCAAGTTTGGGAAACAGCAATTTCTAACACATCTTTTGAAAACATTCTACCTCAGAAAAAAATAGGACTAGGAATGCATAAGTGATGTGTGCATGTGTTTTATTTAGATACATGAGTATCTATATGCCTTTGTGCAATGTTTCATATTTAAATATGAATAAATTGCAGGCAAATCTGAAATGGACAAAATGCAAAATGAAGGTGACATCTCTGCAGAATAATGGTTTTTTTAAACCATAGGCAAGCACCCAGGTTTCCCCCAACAGCATATTCATGGATTTTATTTTCCTCCTCTGCAACGAAAGGATATCCTTAAATTGGCAAAACTTCATTGTTGCTAAGTAGAAAATTAATTGGTCAAAGTACATAGGAAAGGTTCAGAATATTTTGACCCAATTAGCAGGGATATCACCAGGGTACGGTGAACCAAGTGGAAATGGCGTTTGCGAGGGTGTGATTGAAGCTCGGCCTGCTTTGTACATGTGTTACGAAGCTTTGATTGCACCATCACAGACACCATCTTGACTTTTTTGACCACGGTCTGCAGCCACCCCTACCAATTAGTAGGTTTCCACAGGATACACGTAGCCGTCTTCTCCCATCACAGGTGAATTTCACTGTGGTGCTTTTGTTCTTCCTGGGCTGAAAATAGCTTTTTTTAAAAAAAAAGTTCTATCCATAGAAGTATCTTCAACCATTACATGGTTTTCCATTCTAAGCCCAGGATGCCAAGTGCTCAGCACCATGGAAAACATGAACCTCACTTCAAGGGCTTCCAGAGAAGCTCCAAGCAACTCCACCAAGCAAAAAGCAGATCTTCTGGGGGCAGTGGTGGCATGGAAGACTTCCAGCCACTTGAATATTAATCAAAGTTTTAAATCAATATTTAGCAAGCACTGGAAGCAAGTAGGCATATACAAATAGTTTCTGTATTGTATTTGTGGTTAGTATCAAGAGGAAGTTGGTCAGAGCAGCTAGAGCTAGTTGAAGTTGTGGTTTAACATTTAGCAGGTACATTTGGTGGGTTCCGTGTAGCAACTCCAGTCTATTTTAAACTTTTGCCTTTTAATAATTAATTTGTAGCCAACCACATTTATAAATCTTGTACTTCCTTGTTGTTTGATTATAAATACACCCTGTTTCCTGCATAGCGGGGGTCTTGCCCATGGAGTGTTGCTAAACATGTCCATGTGTGCTTGACCTGGCTTTGCAAACCCATCATCAAGTGTTTGGAGACCAAAGTACTCTGCTGTCTTGCCTGAGTAGACAAAACGAACCTCATCTTGAGAAGGGAGAAAAAACTTGTAAGTCACAGATGGGATGGACATTTAGGAGTTCCCACTTGTAGATTTTTCTCCAACAGTGGAAACACATATTGATCATGAAGGATCAAAACAGCAACTTGGCTGAGCAGACTTCACTTATTGGGGCACAGCCTGGGCCTTTGTGAAACATGAAGATCTGTGTTAAGGGAAGGGGGGGAGCATCTCTTCAGTGCCCCCCCCAACACACACGCACATACAGTGCTAAGAGACTGCAGCACTTAAGTAGCAGAGGATATTTTATACACATGTCTGGCCTCCAAGCAGATGAAGCAGTGTGATGTTTGGGACCATTTTTGAAGTTCTCTGTAAATCAATAAATCTACTAAAGATTACAAAAGGCCTGTGATACATACAAAGAGCAGCTAGACAAGTTCCAAGAAAGAACTAAGCTGATGCAACCCTAGGCATGATGTTTGAGGCCACAGATGGACCACCAAAGCTTTGATCTCTGAGACAATCCATCTCCTCCATGGACATATGAGAGTATCAACAGGGAAAACTGCTCGTGACTAATAATCTCTTAATTAAATTGTCCTAAACTTCAATAGATTGTTCAATCTCTCTCTGACCTAATTGTGCCTTAACTTTGTGCATTATAATTCTGTGTGCAAGAAAACAATTTGAGGCATCTCCAATTAAGTGGTTCTGATCAATGGGGAAGGTTAGATGGACAAACACCCAAGTAGGCTTCCACACCCTTCATGGGCAGGAACTGACACAGGAACCCAATGGAAACCTATTTTCCCCCTGCTAACAGTGCTGGCAGTTAGGGCAACCTTTGCTAAAAACCAAAGACTTTTCTCCCCAGGAACATGCCCAATTGTCCTTGATCCAGAACATGCATTTCTCCACTTTAAGATAGGATTTTGAATCTGTCTGACTGCTTTTCTGCTCCCAATACATGGGAGGCACTGAAACTAATTAAGGTTGTCAATTGCACATTACATTTGCACATCTTAATGTAACTGAACACATTTAGAATAGAAATATGATCTGTAATTTACACAGAACTGCAATCTCACCATAGAGGGGCTGTGGTCTGGTGAGTGACCTGTGTAACTGCTTAATAGGGCTTTGCAGAGTGTTGGATTTGAAGCCCAAAAGGTGCTACAAGAGCAGTAATTCCTTAAAGCAGCTGTGTATTTCCCAGGGATCACACAGATGTTGCCTTTGCAGCTGCAGAGCGATCCTGGGAAAATAGTTCTGGGTTAAGGAGCGGCCAACAGGCCTTCCCCTCCGAGTCTGAAGAACTCCACAAGCCACAGTCCTCATGCTTAGAACATGGCTGAGATGCTGCTGCTGTTGAAAATAAGCTTCCAAGAGTCTTTTTTATGTTTTTAAGCAGCATTTGGATTGGGCAGCCCTTTAAACAAAGCATTGTTCTCAAGTCTTGTGTGGATGGGCAAAGACTACAGAATTCCCAGGCAATGTGGCCATTTGGCTGGGAACGCTGGGCTTTGTAGCGTCTGCACACTAAAGGATGAGGGCGCCCCATGAAAGAGAACCCTTTCCAACCAAGATCGGTCCTCTGTGAAAGGAGAACCCTAAGCCACTAGAAATGCAATGGGGTGATTTGATCTGAGGGTCTCGTGGAGGGTCTTGTGGAAGAAAAGGATGTCTACATACGGACGTCTACAGCCATGCTTGCTTTTCACAATGTTACTTTGAGGAACCCTGACTTTACACAAACCACCTGTTAGGCAGGGCCTCTGATTTTGCAGGCTTCTGGCACAAGTTACATTAAGCCTGCAGTTTGTGGTATGTTGGGCTGGTGCCAAATGCAATTGCTAGGCTGATAACTGACATGCCATCCTAGGAACATATTTTACCCATTACTTTGCCCATTACTTTGCTTTCAAAGCTTAGGTTCCAAAGCTCTGGTTTTACTCTTTAAAGCTTTAAACCAGTGTTTCTCAAACTTGGCAACTTTAAGAGGTGTAGACTTCAACTCCCAGAATTCCCCAGCCACCCACGATGGCTGGGGAATTCTGGGGTTGAAGTCCAGACATCTTAAGGTTGCCATGTTTGAGAAACACTGCTCTAAACCACTTAAAGCCTGATTATTTGAGTGGCTGAACCTGTCTGGGCATTAAGATGAGGAGGAAAATCTCTCTAAAAATGCCAGTGTCTTCAGAAGCCCATCTGCTAGGCATCCAGGAAAAGGCCTTCGGTTTCACCACCAAAGTATGACATGAATTCCCCCAGGAGTTATAACCAGCTCCTTCCCTTTCCCCTTGAAGCCAAAGGCCATTCTTTTCAGCCGGATTTTTTAAGACAATACATTTAAAGAGCTAAACTGCTTTGTTTTTAATTGCTTGCTTGTTCTATATCAGGGATGGTTAGCCATCTGTAGTTTACCCCTCAACTTTGTTTACAGTTCCAAGGTCAGCACTTCAGCCATATGCGTATTATGGATGCTCAGATCCAAATATTCATCTTCGGCAGAGCACTGCATCTTCAGAAGATTGTTGCTGGCCCGGCTGCCAGGAGCAAGATAATTTGTGAGAAGAGAGACGCTGCGAAAGGAGAAAAACGTCTAGCCTCTCGCAACTTCCCTGCTCTGCCAGAAAGCCCTGTCTGAACTGAAGTCTGACTACCTCAAAGGTCTTGTTGGCAGAAAGGAAGGGTGGATATACAGTAAAAAATAAATTCACATAACTACATCGAGCTATCAAGCAGTATTCAGGAGAGCAGGGGTGCTGGATTTTCCACATGTGAAGTTGGCAGTCATAAGAGCCACGCTTTACTTCAAAGCTTGATAATCCTGAGCTGATTGATGGCTCCCCTTCCATCTTTTGTTTTTCCAGGTTTTCTGGGCCAGTCACTTCACTTCACTTCATTTCATTTCATTTCATTTCATTTCACACCCAATGTGAATGCTCAGAATCCAGGCTGGCATTTCAGGATCAGGGGCTTATAAAAAGCACACGTTCAGAGAATCACTGCTGCTCTTTCCAAGTTCTCAAAGTGCACACTTTGCTAATTTCAATGGCTGCCTGACTTTCTAATGGCTCGGTTATCTGTACTGATGTTACTTTTATAGAGGCTGAATTATAAAGAAACTTCATCCATCATCTCTGGAATTCTGAAATACACTTGCACGTAGAATGCAACCATCAAACAGCCTCCCTCGCCTTGCAAAACCTGGCTTCTAAAAACCAGACATTGCATTTTTTGGGAATGGGCTTCCATGTGGTACTACCAGTTGGAGCAGGGGCGGCTGCAGCAAAGCCAGACACATTTTGGCCTCCTTAATTTCCTGAGTTATAGTGCGATGCCACTATGGGGTGGGTCTTGCATAGTAACATCACCACATATGTTTAGGACACACAAAAAACATTGGTCCTTGCTTACTTGCTAGCAAAAAACAGGCCACCTAGCTGGGCTTGTTTTCTGCCAGTAATTGCTAATTGCTTTCTAAGAGCTTGCTACAGCTGGTCTGTTTTTTCCCAGTAAGGAATTGTTAAAAAGCGCTTTTGAAAAATGGCCTCCCTCTGCTTGGATTGTTAATTTTTTTTCTGGGGATCAAGTTATATTAATTGACTTGACTGGAGTGCAGATACCCATGAATTGGAAGGAGCTTTGGGCAAGATGTTACTCTAGGGCAGTGTTTCTCAACCTTGGCAACTTTAAGATGTGTGGACTTCAACGCCCAGAATTCATGGCTGGCTGGGGAATTCTGGGAGTTGAAGTCCACACATCTTAAAGTTGCCAAGGTTGAGAAACATTGCTCTAGGAGTCCACATGCTGTGCTTCCCCAGGTCCCCTGTTCTCACTTCATTCTTTCCAGCACTCTCCCCACCTCCATCAATAGAAAACCACTTTCTTCCCCAGGTAAGAGAAGAAAAACTGCTGCCTTGCAGGGGAGGCAATGGGAGGAAGAGAGTTGGAAGAAAAAAGACACGTATATGGTAACTACCCTTGGAAGCCCTCTGGATAGCAAGCTCCTGAACCTCTCTTAAGTGTTTAGCATCACTGTGGACAATCCCACTCCCCAAATTTCTCACCACAAGGGATTTTAAGCATCCAGGGACAGATGCTTGAAACTAAAAGTTTGCCTCTGATAAATGGGAAGTTACAACTTAGCCTTTTCCTCCACAGTTTGTCATGTACACGTGGACAGCCCAAGAAAGATGAACAAGTTGAGAAAGAAAGCAGAGTCCAGGGTAGGCACTGGTAGAATCAAGTCTGTAATGACAGCAGGGCTGAATTCCAATTCAAGGGTTAGCCAAAATGTACTTAAATTGAAATCATAATGTTTCCATGGATTGTTGGCTTAAAATCCAATCTAACTGGCTTGTAGGTTGTAACCTCCAGAGTTTTACAGTCTGGCCAGAAGCTAAGGCTGACGCTGAATGCTTAGCATTGTTTCAGAGGCAAGACATGGTCAGCTGGTTTGGCATAAGATTAATAAAGCAATTAGGAGAAAACCAGCCACCAGGCCAAGATCCTAGGCTGGTTTCCCAGGGCTTTTTTTTTTTGGAAAGACATAATTATATTCAGGCTTAAAGGAAACCTGCAGTCATGGTTTTCCATTGCAATTTAAGATTCAAAATACACACTGAAAATCCTGAAGAATATGGGATGGGAGCAGCTGAACTAAATTAACGTCCTTCCAAAATATGAAAAAGGAGAGTATTTCATGCATGTGGAAAAGAAATAATTATCCTAGCCCTCTCCCTTTGGCTTAATGCTGTTTAAAATACTGTGAGTGATCCTAGCAATATTCACACAACGTGGCTATGTCAGCTGCTATCCTGGTTAACCACTGAAATCCATATACTGGTAGTACGAATGCCCAAGTCAAACAGGGAGTGGCTATCTTTATTCATTTATTTGATTACTTATTTATTTCCTTCTTTATTTACTGATAGCTCAATTCATCACCAACTCTGGGCCAAGTTAACACAGTGGTCCAGTGCATTAGGAGAAGGAGAAGGAGAAGGAGAAGACTGTAGCAGGGGAAAACAACGTATGCTATAAATGTTCAGAACCAATCTCACACTGGACACATACCCCGCCTTAATCCAAGGCTCCAATCATATTTTATTCCCCATTAACCTTGTGGCCTAAGATGGCTGGGAGGCTCTCATTTCCCAGTGGAGAAGAATTTGGTAAAGAATAGAACAAAACAATAGGGAATCCTCAGGGGTCCAGTCAGGATTGATACCATATATGACCTGAGTCAAAAGTCTTGGCCATCCTTTCCCATTTCATCCCATGCTTCACTCTCTGTAAGCCCAATAGTTGTGGAATATTTTTAATTATTATTTAATTATTTAATTGAATATTCAACATTTCATTTAATAATAATTTAATTATAATTGTTGTGTTCTAGGACTTCATCTTTGCATCAGGATCTAGACATGAGACACATAAGATCCAAATTGACTCTTTTTTCCCATCTAGCCCTGCTGGCTTCTCTGATTATTAATCTGGATGTCTCACATATCAGAATCAACTGACCTATCAATCTTGAATTATCTTTTCTTCCAAATTTTTTCTTTCTTTCATAGCCTGTAGACAACCTGGAGGACCAGGCATACAGCTTCCTCTTTTCCTTCCTTCACATTCCCAATCTGTTGTCCAATTGTGCTGTCTCTTCTTGTACACTGTCTCTCCCACTTTCACCTTTCCCATCATAGTGCTGCTCCTTTTTCCTCCTTCCTCTAGCCACAGACCACCCCATGGACGGGCTACTAGAAGTGAGACAGCCAAGGGATCTCAAGGCAGATTGATGGTGGAGTCCTTTCTCCAGCCTGTTTCAGTCAATGTCATGCTAACTTCAAAATCATACTCAAATGAGGAGGAATTTATTTTTACTTTCCAATCTAGCCTACAATCCTGAGATGTCCTGGTGATTTTCTATCCAAATACTGACCATGTCCAGTCCTGCTGAGTTTTTTAAGGTCACCCAATTGGGCTGTACAGCTTTTTGAGATCATCTAACTTGAACCTGAAACTACTGGCCTTTAAACAGGCATAGGGCTCATCCACATAGCCCTGGATCTGAGATGGACTACTTGCCGGTCCTTGCAGACACGTTCCTCACCCTAAAAGACTTTTATCTCATGGTCATCTTGGCAGAAGCTGATATAGCAGGAAACTAGCAAACAGTACAAGCCATCCTCTATGCAAACATCCCAATCTGCCTAGGGGAGAAACCTGCAGGAGGGCAACAGTGGTTCTCTCCTTGACCATCACCTTGCATCTGGCCATAGGGCTCTTTGCGTCTATGGCCATTTCTCTTTGAGTGGGTCTCGTAGGAACAGTGACCTCATGGAAGATATTCTACAAAAACACTGCACAGTTTGGTGTAGTGGTGAAGGTGCTGGATTAGAAACTAGAAGACTGAGTTCTAGTTGAACTCACAGCTTTTCCCCTCTAGCTCTACAGGCTTGAGGGGAAAATAGAAGGTGGGGACCAGCTAGAATTGTACAAAATAAAGGGAGGATAGAAGAGAAGGAGCAAGGAATATAGTTCCCTTCCTGCATAATACTTCTCTCATTCTCCCCACCCTCCAATACCCCAATTCTTGTGCCTGCTTGCCTGCCACCAGCCAACCAACTGCATGCCCCGTACCCACTTCCCAGACAGGTTTTGCCCTTAGTCACTCCCAGTTGTAGCCTTGCCTGCTTCCTCAATGCCACACCTCCCTTTCCCCCCTGCACTCCATGCTACCCACACCCCATCCGAATGCAGTTTACAACCTGGTGAAGCAGCACACAACAGACAGGAACTAGGCAGACCTTTGATTGCCCCATTGTGACTGCAACCGTCTTCACTTTTTTTACCACACCCTGTGGGTAGCTGTGATGCTACCCATGGTGTCGCATGGAGATTCTCCCTCCTTCCCCCCTTCCACTGCTCTGCAGGACCTACTCTGCCAGGGCTGCTGGTGAGAGATGGGGCAATAGCTGTGATGCCTTTCCCCCACCCTTCACAAAGGGCAACAACTCTGCTGGCTTTGTTCTAAAGCAGTGTTTCTCAACCTTAGCAACTTTAAGATATGTGGACTTCCACAGATGCTGGCTGGGGAATTCTGGGAATTGAAGTCCACATACCTTAAAGTTGCTAAGGTTGAGAAACACTGTTCTAAAGGCACAGCAAAAGGACCATGGTAGAGGGTTGGTAGGTTGCAGTTCTCTCCTTTCCTCCAGTCTCAAGGACAGAAGGGAATGACATCACTGAAAATGTGGGGAAGCACCCTTGTTTGATTCTTTTGGTTTTAGTATTTATGGGTAATCTGTGAAATATTCATTCATATTCTCTCTGACAGAATAACTGGAAGGCAAATTCTGGCACATGGAAATTAAGCAGCGTAATTAATACAGGGCTCTTTCTGTTCTATGTCCAAAATGTCAACAAATAACTACACTGTTACTCCAGTGTTTTTTGAACTCATACCCTTGGCATGCAAACAGTTTGCTGCTCAGAATTCTAACTTTTATTTTAACCGTGGGTTTCTTTCCTAAAACAAAAATTGGGATTTTTCATGAAATAACTTCAACAAAAAGATACAGTAACTGCCACAAAACAGAGCAAAAGTATAGATTTAATGAGCAGAAAGAAACAGAACTTGAGGGTCTCTTCCTCCTCCTCTTTACTGATCTTATACAGTCTGTTATCTTGTTGACCCCAAAGACTGATGGTGCTTTTCAAATTGGGGAAATTCTAATTAAAAAGAAATGAAACGGTCCAAGTTTAAAGGAAGCTTTTTTAAGTTAATTTCATTGTTGCAGGGCTGATTTTTAAAAAAAGGTTATAGTGGTTTTCTTTGATTTAAGGATGCAGGTAGCATCAAGGTACAGTCTGGAAGATTAAAGGATAAATGACTAAATCAAATTCCTATGAGGATAAGGATTCATTTGGATAAAACAACATTCCCAGAATAATTCAGCCAAGAGCCAGGTCTTCATCTCTTACCTAACTACATTGTTTGCTATTTTCCCATCAATACTTGCTGTTATCTTCCCAATTTACTGATTTAGAGGCCAAAGGATTTCCCCAAAGCCTACATATTTAGTCAAGAGAAAACCTCCCATCAATTTTGAATTTATGACCTACTCTCTCACTCCTTTCCAAACAATAGTTGATTCCAAATTCTTACATAGCTTACAGAAGATTTTTAGGCATAAGACTCATTGATATAAGGTTTTGTTTTTTTCAACACATTGAGAAATCTAGCAAGGGAACTTGGATAGAACCCATCCTGAGTGTTTTTGCCTGGATTTAACAGTGCAACACTCAGAATGAAAAGATAAAAATCTTTGGAGAAGACCCTGATGGTTGGAAAAGTTGAAAGCCATCAAAAAAGAGTATGAGAAAAAATGAAAGGTCTGGCTAGATACTGATATCACAAGCTTACAGAATCTTAGAGAAGCAGTCACCGACAAACAATCCTGGTGAAATGACATCCATCAGGTCACAAAGAGTTGGAAGTGACTGAACGACAGTATTCAGGACCTTGACTGTTAACCAATGCATGTATATAATCACAGGAAATAAATAGGTTTGAGATTGTCACTTCTCCATGGCCTTTTCCTTCAGGGCTATTAGTGTCAAACTTTATTTATGTATTACTAGGACTGATGTGCCATGTCAATCACAGAAATGTTGCAGGTTTAATAGAACAAGAGCCCACCTTCTGAAATCTCAAATCCATAGGTGGTTCCAAAGCCTTTCCAAAAGTTGCAAACAAACTGTAATTATTAATGTGACAGAAAATGATTAAATGCATAGGTAATTAGACAAGAATTCAATGTAATTTATTTTTTGTTCTGAATTCATCCACTTCTTTACCTAATTTTTTTAAGAGCAGCCCTTAGTACCCTCATCGAAGCCAGATAGTGTCCTTGGCCTGAAATAAGTTTTGCATCTCCATCATTGATGGAGATAATCATGGAGGAGGAGATCTGTTTGTAATCCTTCCCGATACTTATTTCCTTATTCCCACAGAAACCAGTGTCTTACTGGAGAACATGGCAGTAGTTTGCATGCTGCTTCTGGTGCCTGTATATGTGCGTGAGAGAAAGAAATCTTATGGTAACAGATGCTGGTCTTTCAGATACATTGCCATAAGATCTCTTTGAAAACTAGATTTGGAGAACTGACATGATAGGCAAACTACAGCTTAAGCAAACCCAAGTCTGCAACATTCAAAGGAAATTACAAAATATAGTTTGTCACGTATTTGCGCAAGAAGGTTCTCTTCTCTTGTATATTAGAAATTTGGACCTTGAGTTGTTGAGCTGCATATGACCAGCAAGTCCTCCCCACCTCCTAACACAATCAGGAATCTTTCTGGATCTATCAGTATTCAGAGACAGACCACAATTCTCCTTCATTTAATTTAAATCCTGCTATTTGGTAACCTACCCAAACACTGGAGTTCTTTCAAACATTCCCATTCATATTCCATTTGCTCAGTGAAAGATAAATTGAGAGTATAATTTGCCACATCTATGGAAGCCATGGAGTGGTACCTATTCTTAAGACATTCTTAATGTGAATGTTGGCATTTCCACTCAATCAGTTTGATGGAACTCCTCTATCAATTAAGGCAAACACATTGGTAGGTGATGAAGTGGGTGAAATATCTAGAGACTCTCACTCATTTTAATGTTTCATTAACAGGTACATCCAATCACATTTTGAAACAACCAATGTAGGCTTGCTTCAGTTGTAACCAACTCTCACACCTTCATTGTACTACTGGTAATTGACATTTTCGAAAGTGGTTTGCCATTGCCTTCCTCCTAGGGCTGAGAGAGAGGAACTGGCCCAGTCACCCATCTGGATTTCATGTCTAAGGTAGGACTGGAACTCAGGTTTCTCTACTCCTAGTCCAGCACCTTAACCACTGGACCAAACTGGCTCTCTTGGACCAGAGTAGGCCCCTATTCAATGTCCCCATAATCAGAGGTGGCTGTGAAAAAATATGGCTGATCCTCTAAGAAGAGTGTTGCCATTCCTAAATCTTGCTAATAATTTTCATCTTCTCCAAATATTTCCATTTAAGGTTTGTGAAAATTCAAGATGCCTACTGCCCAAAAACCAGCTGTTTCAAACAGTCCCATCATCTTTCTCCACAACATTGTTTACCTGGGGTTTTGGAGATCTGGGCTCCAAAAATTCAGTCACAACATAACAACAAAGAGATAAATAAAACTCTAATTCTGCTGCCATGGTGATAACAGAGTGGTAGCCCAAATTTCTGCAGTCCAAATCTGGTAGCCTGCGTCTACCAATCTGCTGTTGTGAGGACAAAGAGGCAACACATTGTTCTGCCAACTAGACCATCCTCTTTGTCAACACAGCTGGCTCTAGAATTCTCAGCCTGAATTAGCCTAGTGTTAGCCATCCCAGATGAGCAATTCAGCTCTGCCAAAATGTCTTTTTTACTTTGAAAATGATTTTGGTAACTAATTCTGAACAGGAGAACTTCAGTCCTGTGTTCTTTCATCTTATTGTTGCAAACTTAATTTTCTGGCATGTTCTGTGAAAGCTGTACATAAACATACAAAGTTGGCATTGGTGGTTTGGGAAATACTGCCACTGTTGCAGTTGCTATTTTTCCTCTCTGTAATTTATGTCTTTAACCCTGGTGTTAGGCCCTTCAGGCTTAAATATATGTATATAAATTATGCATAGAGTGCCACTGTAGACCCTCTTCCTGCTGCATCCCACTTTTCTTCAGTCTACCCATTTTAACTTTCATCCCCTTTCTGGTTTCCAACGTCCCATGCCCCTCCATACCTCAACCCCTTTCTTCCCTGTGCCACCAAACAAAGCAGCTCTTTGAACTGCTTTGCCATAGAAACCTAAATCTTGCCTCTTCTGACTCAGGGGGTCTTGGAGAGTGCTGAAAAGTTTCCTCATCGGAACCAACTCCGTGTCATCAAATCCCATGGATACCAAATGAGATTTTTAATACATGAAGTGAAGGGGAAAAAATAACCAAACAATGCAAATCCCAGACTTTCCACATTTGCATTTTAATTGACTTGGGCTGCTGAATTATGCATACACTTACATGTGGTGTGTGTGTGTGTATGTATGTGTGTGTGTGTGTGTGTGTATATATATGTATGTGTGTGTGTGTATATATATATATATATATATATATATATATATGGGATTTACTTTGAAGTAGATTTATGTGATAGTGTACTATCAACTTCAGTTATTTCTAAAAAAACAGAATAATCGTATATACATGCAGACCAATCTGATCACCACTTTATTCATTCCATTCCATTTGTGAATTAAAGCAGTAGCAGCATTCAACCACTCACAGATGCTTTTCTTTCCCCACATTTATTTTTATGGTTTCTTCACCACTTTCTCTATAGCAGCCCCATCTTTTTTTCTACCTGCATCACAGAGCTTTGATCACATGACTGCGGCCGCCCTCTTGACCTTCTTGACCATCCTGGGGACACCTCTGAGTCCCTTCACCTTATTTATGGCATTTTATAGAAGCAGTCCTAAAAGACTTCAGTTAGCTGAAAGGCTTTTATGAAATTATGGAGCACATTTTTTCTAGCACTCCAGAGAATAGGAACAATGAGTTAAAATGACAGCAGACAGGATTTTGAGTAAATATTATGAAGAATTGGTAGCAAGTCTAATAACGGAAAAGTCTAGTGTAGTAGATTTCTGGTATCAGCAAAATGTGTAAATTATTTCAGGCATTCCTTGTAGTCTTATGGTAATAGCAAGTTCCCACCCCAAGGACCAAATATTATTACACATTCTCAGAACAAATTTCCATTCAGGATAGAGATCAGTAGAAAGAGAAGGCTTTGTGGAAAATCTCTCTGCCTGAAATAATATTTTTTATCCATTAAGGTCCATTTATTTCACAGTGAATGATTCATTTATCTGAATTATTATGAAGTACATCTGGTTGCTGGACTTCAAGTCTTGAAATGTAAAGATTTATATAAAATCCATTCTTCACTGATGTGATGTCAATAATTTCCTACATACACACATTAAAATATTCATGCACACAGAGAATTTTGCTTACCTTTCATTCAGGAATAGGCAGCTTAAGATCCATAAGGCTCACTGATTCTATTGGGTAAATATTTTATGTTTTTTAGAAAATGAGAAGTTGGCCTGGTACAAATCTGAGTGCTTGGATCCAAAATTATCTTTATTTCCAAGTATGATGGGGAGTCATATAAGCTTTATAGGCATTCTTAGATTTTTTTTTTTAATTGATGATTTTTACAGGCTAAAGTTTTACTAGAACTATGCCTACTTGTTTATGATATACACAATGAAAGAGGCCAGGTCAGAAGCATTGATTTTCACATTGCTAGGATACAATTTTGTTCTGCAAAAGAGTATTTTGTTAGAATACAGGGGCCTCTCTTCGACCCCCTCTGCCCTTTCTCCCCTTTCAGATTTTGCAGTTAAGTTGATACAAAAGGCTGAGGTAAGACCACTGGTAGCCGTTCACAAACCAGAAGTAACTGTAGGATGATGTTGATGGTGATGCAAATGGAGAAGTCAAGAAAAGAGGACAAGGTTATTTGTCTAAATATATGGAATATTTACTATTCCAAATAATAAATGGAAAAGTGGGGTAAAGAACTAATGAGAGGGATGGAACGTGGTATAAGAGGAAGAGATGATACTGCATCCTAACGTTTTAAAAATGGGAGATCCTTGTAACAATGAGGAAGAAGATTTGGCTCTTCACCTGGGTTGGACTATCCTGCTAATACTCACTTTTGCAAGGATCCCTCCTCCATCTAACCCTGCCTTTGGGAGGTCAATGAAGAACTAAGATTCCACAATGGATGGTAGACAACTTGAATGCCCCAAGAAGTCTTAAGACCTTTCTCCCTACCCTGCTTCCCTCTTCCTTCCTTCCTTCCTTCCTTCCTTCCTTCCTTCCTTCCTTCCTTCCTTCCTTCCTTCCTTCAAATTAGGATGCTGACCTTCATCATCACTTACCAAACTTCAGATGCTGAATTTTGTAACCATTTATCAGTCTAAATAGAAGAAACAATATCTGACCTGCTGTAGTATTCCACTATGCTTTAAGTAAAGAATCTGTTTTAAAAAATGTGGTTTGATTCTTAAGCCCCATACAGTAGCTTATTTCAAAAACATAGTGGGGTGTAATCTGGATGTATATGCGGCATGGCCATGCCAAAGAAACCCAGGGTCTGTGTGTTTGAGTCCAAGATAATTCTAGTAGTCCCCATTCAATAAGCAGAATATTACCAATCCCTCAACAGCTGTGATAACTGATGGTTCTCAGTCAGCAGACAGAAGATCATCAGTTCTTCTTTCATCTGAGCTTTCCTAAAGGGAAGACAACTGAAAGGTCCCAGCTGGGCACAAGACTGTCAGTCTCTTAGGGAACGGCATGACTGAAGATAGATGAAAGCGAACAGAGTCATCCTAGTTCAAGTTGAGCACAATACTTGCCCAGGCACACTTTTCACATTTTTCAAAGCAAATTCTACTTCATAAAAGAGGAAGCCTCACATGGATGCTCTTCTTAATAGGGCAACCTTAACATTAAACTTGGACATTTCTAGCAATATCAGATAAAAATATGCTGTCTTTGATGGCCTGTGGACAAGCTCCAACTTTAGATATCTTAGAGTCCACTTACCTCTTTCTCCTGGTGTTCCAGGTTGACCAGGATTGCCAGGAAAACCTGCGCTTCCTGGAGACCCTTGCTCTCCCTGTGGTCCAGGTAATCCTTGCCGTCCTGGTTCACCAGGGGGCCCCGGGATAGTACGTGTTGAGACTGAGTTGCTTGGAATCTGATTTAAGATTGAGCTGTATCTAGCCAGATGACCTGCAAAGCAGACACATCCAGAAAACATAAGCTTTATCTAAGAACTCTATCCTGATTGAGTTTTATGTTGATAAGAAGAATAAGGGGGACTCAATTCAAGAGTTATTGGGTTTGGCCCAATGAACTATACATAAATGCAATTTGTTTTAAAATGCACAAATACATCCAGCAAACCTACAATCATTACAACTATGAAAGTACAGAAGTTCTTGTACCCACCTTGGATAAGCTGTTCACACACCTGACGAGCTACTGCCCGTACCATTGCATGGGACTGAAGATCTCCCTGTACATTAAGGATATAGTGATACATCAGCTCCCATAAGAGAGGCTGTAAGGTGCATAAAATACAGATGTTCCTCACATACAACCAATCTTTACCAACCTGGCATCTTCCAAAGTATTGAGAATACAACTTTCAATCCCCCTTTGGCCTCCTGGCAGTTCCAATCCATTTGGAGGGTACTGAATGGGAAAAGGTTGGGGTTTCTTGGCAGCACAACCTAAGGATGTCTACTTACAAGTCCCACAGGATCTACTCCCACATAAAGACACATAGGACTGCCACCTACATATACTGGGGAAAAAAAAGCCTCCCAAAGTAGTACTTTATTCTAAAAATAAAGAAACTGTCTTTAAAATCTGTAATTAAGGCACTTACACGTTCACCTTTTTCGCCTTTTGCTCCAGGAAGTCCCTGGGTTGGAGGGGAGCACAAAATATAAAATAAATAAGCACAGAATCTAATGTAAATAAGTTCCCCACCCCCTTCTTTGTGATCCACAGGCCTTTTTAATGTGGCAACCTTATAAGTCATAGGTTTTCAACCACACTGCACCAGTAGTTATTTAAGCAAGATGGGATTATACTTCCCAACGCACTTCAAAGATGGCTGCAAAGTTTCGCAAAATTAGTTGTGGTGTGGTATCTTTGTGATGAGGTGTGATATGCTCATGAAAAGCTTTTGGCCATCTAGCTATTGGCTGAAATCTGGGTGAGAATGAAGATATCTGTGTATTTAGCAGCTTTGAAGAAGGGTCATATTCCAGGCAAAGTTTCATACCAGATCCCATACTTAGCAGTAGGATCTTTCAAACTCTGCTCTGATGGGGAACATGCATAAAAAGACTTCTTGGAAGACAGCCATTGTTTTCATTCTAAGTCAAAGAAAAGAAATCAAACAGAGCTGTTTTAAATGTCTACAGAAGGCAAAGTAAATGTTACTTTAGCAGTGCAGTTACAAAACATGTAAGGGTTTCCAAAAGCATTTAGTTCTAGGTGCAGGGAGGCAAACTGCAGTGGAAGCTTTCTCAGCTCTGCTGGTGAAAATCTCCCACCCCATCCCACATTACAGTTAGCATCAGGGGGGAAAAGAGACCTTGCAGTGATGACAACAGGACCTTCAAAAGCTAATCACATTATGGGGGAAGGGTGTGATTTTGGTGATTGTGGCTAGGAGGAAAAGTGAAACCTTTGCTCTCTGGACATACGGAAGATACTATTTTTCTTTGAAAAGGTGGTTTCCAATTTGGCTCTGACAGTGTTAAAAGAATGTCCAGGTCTCCAGGAGAGATCACTTGACATATCACAATTACAGGAACACAACAGAACCAGTTTTGAACATAGTCATGGCACAAACAAGTCACTGGAGTTCTGTGCTGTCCTACCACATCATCATTTGTGTCTGCTTAAGAAAACATGTGCTGATCATTTGAGGAAATATTCTAGCTGCCATCATGCAAACATATTCATCATAATGTTTACTAGGACTTCCTGGCAAAGTTGAGGAGGCCCATCCAATAAAGGCGGACCTACAAAATATTTACTGAACTACTCTGTTATATATCACAATATAATATGTAAATATATTATTATTATTTCCTCTAATTATGATCCTACAGTGACCTCAAGGACTAATTAGGTGACCATTTTGGGGAAAAAATATCTGAATAGAGCATTAATTTTCCCTCTTATGAAAGGATCTCTGCATGTTTACAATCTAAATTAACTTATGCTAAAAAAAATCACCTTAGAATACTTCCTACACCCAATAGTCTTTTTTCCCCCTTTTTAATTCATTCTTCAAATACTGGAAGCTGAAGAAAACTGTTAGAATAAATCAGATCAATGAAATATCCTCTTCAGTTTATAGATTCACTTGGTTTACAGGTCTGTTATTCCTGGCACTCCCTGCTGCTTCTTTTCCATCGACTGGATTAGTAGCAAAATCATTTAAGTCAAAGGAGTGTGGTAGAAAATTGAAATAAAAGCCTTAACACGTTTATATCATTTGGACCAGGCACGTGATGTACTTATTGAAAAGCTTGGTGTCTCATCATAGGTATATATACATATATATGTATACAGATACACAGGTACATGTACGCATACACACATACACACACATATACACAGAGTATGATGGACTTCTACTTACAGGTGGTCCAGCATCTCCGTGTGGGCCGACATTACCCGTAATTCCTGGGACACCTGGAGCACCAGGTATTCCCTGCATAGAAAGAACAAAGAAAACGAGTAACAGGAGTTCAGATATACTGGTTCTCTGTTTATACAGACTTGTGCTTTGAATCTTGGCTGACATTCTCCAACACCTTGGCTCAAGAATCCACTTTATTTCAGAAAAGACAGCAGATGAATCATGGTGAGGTTGTCTATGCACTTCCTCCACTCTTTCAATGAATGCAAGTTATTCCTGGAGAACCACAGATAAAGGCCCATCCAAATGCCAAGTTATTGTTCAGCAAAATGTTCCACAAGAGCATCAATAAATTGGTTAGTCCACAGACTTATTTGTCCCAGTGTGGAAGATTTTCCACCTGTCATCCATAATGAAACCTCTTATTCTGTATATCAGTGACTACTTGTTTATCAGATGACCACTTCTGCATTGTCCATTCAATTAGATTCATTCAGGAATTTCCCATATTTTCTTTCATTTCTCACAACCAAATCGCTTTGTTCTGCCCCCTCCTGATTATAACCTCAGAGCCACTAGCTGTGTTTACACTCTACAGTAAATCATAGTTTGTCTAAGGACACCTAGATGATTAGTCTTGCCATCCCCCAACCCTTCTGAACCCAGTTTAAAATGTACCCAAAATTGACCTGGGCTGTTTTGACTGTTTGCAGATATATTCCCTGACTTTCCTTCCTTACAGCTCTTATTATGATTACAGTAATCCAGGCAAAATAAAATGGGTGAAATTGGCCATGTTGACTAGATGGAAGTTTTTTTCCTGAAAGACTTGCTGGCTTGCCAGACTACTCCAGATTTTTGGTCTTGAGGGGTTTTCCCCCCAGTTGGAACGATGGTCTTGACATGGAAGTTCCATGGAAAAAACAGGGATATAGCAAGATTTCACAGAAATGAAGCCCTCAGTCATGACATCATTGACCACTGGGTGGCTCATCGTGTGCCAAAGATGGAATTAAACCCTTGGAATAACTCCTGAAGCTTTGGAACTGACTCAAGGTTTGAGCTATCCGTGACCTTTTAAACACATGAAGTTCCTGACGCATTCATCATTTTTATTTTCTAAAATATACCTCAGGGTTATCCAGAAGCATTTTTGGAAATAAAAATGATGCCAAAGACGTATAACTTTGTTTCACAGATAGTTTTCTATTTTTTTAAAAAAATTAAATAGTTTTTAAAATCATAATCCATTTAAGAGCCGCATTATCTGTAGACACCAGGGCATCCTCAGCCACTGTGCTGGGAAATCTAGATTTTATGAATTAACTTCGTTATTTTACAATGAAAACAGGTTTATATATCTATATCTATACCTATAGCTATATCTGTTCCCGATTCACCTTCTGTGATTCAAAGATTTTTAACCAATTTTTTTAGAAGGGAATAGCATGATTGTCTTTACCACAGGTCCTGGGGGTCCTGGGGGTCCCGTTGGCCCATCTTTGCCTGTCAGGCCCTAAAAGAGATGAAGTACTCAAATTACCATTTTGGTCTTTATAATGGTTTAAAAGAAGCAGCCATATCATATATATGAAGATTATATTCATTCTTATACATATATAGTACTATATAAAGCTAAACAACTAAAATCATTGTCATGTTTCCTTTTGCTTAAAAAATAATAAAAATAAGATTGTTCTGGAATTTTTGGAGGTCTTTTAAATTTAGTTCCTGTGGTTATTACCATAGGAATACTAAAGGTATTGCCCATATTTATATGGCTGTTTCCGCATAACATTTCTGTTGCATCTACCAAAAGATTCACATCTACTGTATGCTTTAACCCAAATGTTCCACTTTTGGAGCAACTCGTAGATGTTCTTGATTAAAAAAAGCTAATGTAGAATTGCTGCAGCCAAGTCATTTGTAGATTGCTTCTGCTTCTGCTACGTGCAACGCACAACGCACAACACACACAAACACACACTCTTCATTCCCACCTTTGCATAGTCCTGCTTCTCAGTGTTTGCTGTATAAGCATGTGTGTAAAAAGGGATTAATCAGAAAGCGGTTTAGGGAATGAATCCATATTGCCATCTTTCTGATGAGTAACAGATGTTGAATTCCCTCTGCTCATTATTCAAACTTCAAAACTTAATCCCAGAAAAGTTACAGTAGGGCACTTCATAACAGAATTAGCAATATGACAGTGAAGACGATAACCTAGAGAGGTGGTGGTCTCCCCTTTACTAAAAGTGTTCAAGTGGAGGCAGATAGTGGTTCATTTGGATTCCTGCCCTAAACAGGAGGTTGGACTCCATACCTAAATGACCCTTTTCATCTCTAGTTTCTACAGTCTGCGGGTAGACTGGAGAACTGCCACCTTTAAGACCATGAAGCTGCTTGCTCCATACGCATTCTGATGTAGCTTCACACATGGTGTTCCTTCAACACCACAGTACACCCACAAAAATTCAAATTCAAAATGCATATGTTGTCTGTAGTGGGGGGGAGGGGGGAGTCAATCAAGTGAAAATGGTGGTTATAGCCAGGCAATGGAAGCCCTGCCCCTTTTTATCATGCACCACATGCATTGCACAGATTTAAAAGGGGCAGAGATACCCCTGATTAACACAGAGCTGAAAGCAAGACTGGCTTTAGAGCACAAGAGATTTTAGCAATAGAACGCTATTCCCATATCCGAGGGTAAACATACTGTGCACGTACTATTCCGGTAGGAAAATGTTCTTTGACATGATGGCCAACAATACTACCTTTATTCTCCAAGTGGCTCTGAAACTAAGAGGCTTCGGGATTGTAAGTTTACAATGTAGTTTTAGATTTATAAACTTGGAAGAAAGTTATGAGATGAAACTTATGAGCTGATGCTTATGATACATGCCCATTGCAATGTGTTATTTATCTTAATGACGGAACTGGGAATAAATTTATGGCAAAGAATTATTTCTCCTCCTCCCTTCTATGATTCCTGAAGGGGAGAGAGAAAGGGAGAGAGAGAAAGAGAGAGAGTGCAGGATTTAATAATTTGAACAGAATCATAGCTAGCAGGCCAGTTTTTTTAAAAAACAAACCCCTATAAAATGGTTCCCTGTCATCTGAACAAAACTTACATCTATGTAACATGCTTAGGACAAGCACTTTTTGGAATAACAAAGTTTTTCACCCTGTTACTAGATGCAGTTAAATGCAGACTTAGAATACTAAAGGCCAAACTCCTTGAGTTTTTAAAATATATTAAGTGAAAACAGATTTCTGACACTATTTCAAATCAGTCTTATATGCCACTGAGTATATTTTATAGTTTGTGCAAACCATCAAGAAACCAATCCTAGCTGATCCACAGTAGAGAACCGAATTATGAAATTGATGGAGCTCGTAGAAATGGCAAAGCTGACCAGTTTGGTCGGGGAAAAAACAATTAAGACTTTTTTAAAAGTCTGGAAGTGTTATACCGTCTTTTTGCTGAAAGAAGAAAAGACAGAACTGATGATTTATGGACTTGGGGACTAGGGAAGGAAGGAAGGAAGGAAGGAAGGAAGGAAGGAAGGAAGGAAGGAAGGAAGGAAGGAAGGAAGGAAGGAAGGAAGGAAGGAAGGAAGGAAGGAAGGAAGGAAGGAAGGAAGGAAGGAAGGAAGATTAAATTAACTTACAATTAGAAGATGGAAAGTTAGCAGCAGACTCTCCTATTTTTCTGTTGTTTATCCTTTTTGGCCTTACACACAAAGACCCACTGACAGACTAAGGCATGGAGAGGGAAAATTACAGGCAATTAATTGCCATGGACAATCCAAGTTGTGAATACTTTTATTCCCCCTCCCTTCCACCCATGAAAGGAAGTGATATGCACAAAGATGTCTGAGAACAGTTGCACAAGGCAGGAGAAAGCCACGTTTGCTTTATTGTTTTGAAGAGGGTATTTCTTACTTGAGAAGCATTTTCTTCATAGGTTTTGCACAGCTCTAGTTTGTGCTTCTATATATATTCCCATTGCTACTTCTATTAGTCAAACAGTGCTATTATAAGTTAAAATATTTTTTAGGTATTTTAACTTCTGTTAATTAGTTTCAGACCAAAACTATTGTTACATAACTACTACTTTGATATGATATGCCGCGGTCCTTTTTTCATGTTATACTCAATTTTGGATGAAAAGTTAAATATTTTTATGCTTGCAATGTTGACATCCTAAAATGCTATTAATATTGATAGAATTGTTACTATTTTCTTCTTATTTTCAGTATTTCAAGCTTTCTAAATAATCAAATGTTCATAATTTATAATCATATTACATAAATACTATTGCATTGAAATCTGCATTGAAATGATACAATGTATCAAGATTTATAACATTACAATAAGGGGGGGGGGGGAGACTGGAATATGGTAGAAAAGCCTGTGGAAATGATCTTCCTCTTACTTTCAACATTCTCCTTCCAGCCTCTCTCATCTACTACATATACTCTTCATAGTAATCATTCCATCCACGGTTTATTCTCAGAGCAAGAATTACTGAACTCTGCTACCAACTACCATATCTTCAACCAGACTCTTAGCAGTAGCTATTCCCAAAGACGGTAAAAAAGGTTGAAGTATTAAGCCTGACATTTTTAGACTCTCAGACATCCCTCAAAGACCCAGCCTCAGTCTGAGTTCCTGATTCATCTGGCCCTTCACAAATTCCTTCCCAAGAAAGTTTAAAAAAATCTAAGAGTAAAACACAAGGAATCATAAAACTCATTGAGAGAACGTGATGTACATCACATGCATTTGCACACTGGCTGGCATTTCTAAAATTATACTCCAAGACATCTGGATGACATAAAGTTTAAGAATTCTGTTATGTATTTAGACCAAAGCGAGACTTGCTTCTGAGTAAATATTTATAGTGCAGTTCTATTCATGTCTTTACAGATAAAAGCTCCATTCTGTTTGATAATAGTATTTGCTCCCTGCTAAGTGTGAACAAGACCCCAACGACAATATCTTGAACTGACATAAACAGGCCATCAATGCTGGGTAGCGGGGTGGAGTGATTTGCTTCAGGGAGCACCAGGTGGTGTAGAGAAAGGAAGGCAGGAATTCACTTTAAAATATTTGCCCTGGTGGGAGGGAAAACATTGGGAATCTGCTTCAGGAGGAGGAAGAGATGATAATCCTTTTATTCCAATCTCTATATTCCACACATCTGGAAAGGACATCCATCTCAGACATAACAGAATAAAAAGCCTTCTGTGAAAGAATAACTGCATTCCAATTTAGTAATCTCATCCAAAATTAGCCTTTCGTAGCAAAGCTCTTGAATAAATTTGGGGAACTGAGTTGACATTTGTGGCAGTTCTTGCAGGTCCCCTTAAGGAGACATAAGAAATGTTGAATCTGCAGGCAGAGGCTAAGAAGAAAAACATCCGTCAGCCATCCCATGTACTTCCCTCTCTAAGATTCATTGAGAAGCATCTAAGAATTAAATCAGAATTCTCTGCAGGTAGGGAAGAATAAAATGGCACTAGGCCTGGATATGCACAACATGCTAGATTAAGCTAAAATGGAGCTGGGTTGTTTGGAATTCAACAGGTTGTGAGAATCCAACCATTAAGAAGTTGTTTGAATGCTGTCATTCCAAATGATAACATGGTTTCTTTCTTTGGGTCTATATGAAATTAAGACAGGAACTGTGTTTTGTTCATCTGGGTTTAGCATTGAAGCAGGTAACATAAACTCATCCTAGTAAGAACAGTTCATAGTATGCAAAATTAAGCCTTGAAGGAACAGAGCAAGATGAAGTAGCTGGATGGTTACTATCAAGTCTTCCATTTTACCCTTTGCCCTTGGCTTCCATCTCGTCCCGGTGATCCGGTTGGTCCTGGAACACCCTGAGGAACACCCAAAAGAGAGCCAAATTATACATTTCAACCTAAATTTCTGCAAATAACAGCAACAATAATAATGCAAATCTACTTATCCACATTTATAAAAAGAACATATAAATCTAAATATAGATTGATTAATGGAGTTACACTGTCCAGTTGTAAACGTTAGTGCTCCACAAAGCTTCAAATAGATGACCTGATGGAGAGTCAAACCAATTATCTTTGAATCAAATGTCTGAATCGAATATTTCACTCAGCCTGCAACTTGCAGGGACAACACAGGTGTGAATGGGGTGGGCATTATCAATGTCCTCATCCAAGAATTGTGCAGGTAACATTACATGCAATTGCTTTGAGCAGACACAATGTGATGCTCCTTTGTTATCTGTGCCCAGCAGCACAGGACTAGCTGGGTCCTGGATATAAAACTTTGGAGCATGTTCTCCATGCTTTTACAAGTGTGGAGGTACAACCCTTGCCTGGCACCTGCTAGGTTGGGAGCTCAGATAAATCCTGCACTTCTAGCTCCAAAGGTCCCTTCTTGCAGCACTGAGGATCTGTCACAGGCAAAGGGTGGAAGATCCCCAGGACAAGCAAGTTGACCTGGAGGATAGAGGAGATGCTGACATTAGAGGACCCATCCTTTAGTCTACTTGAGTCTGACAGGTTGTGCTATCTAATGGAAGACATCATGCTCTCAGGTAGTTCCTTAAGCAAATGGTGGTGCACTTCCTGCACATTGAATGCAAGAAAGCACTAGAGTGAAGTACTTACGGTAATAGTGCTACCCATGACCAAAAACACACTCAGAAAACTCACAAATATGGACAGGAGGGTGAAAAGCCCCACTCTCCTTTTGTTCCTCATGGAACTAAGTTATACAGCCCTGATTCACGTGAGAGAATAATGCCATCAAGACTAAGAGCTTAGAGTCCAATCCTCCCTGCTGTTCTCCAGTTTCCAATTGGTGGCTATCAACGTATCTGACAGGAGCGCAGGAGCAAAATCCACAGTAAAACTATATTTAATTCCTCCATTAGTGAAGGATTGTAATAATAATAACAACAACAACATCTGCCTGTACCAGGTCCTTGGGAAGGACTTGGTAGGTGAATAAAAATGCCCAATCCGGTCTAAACATCTGGCTGACTGTGCGACCAACAATAATAAGAATTAACAATACAGCTCTGAAGTATCTAATAGTTGAGTAATGTGCAGTAACTCCATTCTAGACCAGCATAGCCAAATGGTTACCTGAAGGCCTGGACGACCAGTTTCTCCCCTTTCTCCTTTTTCTCCAGTTGGTCCCTGTAAACAAACAAACACTCTTTATTGTTTGTGTCACTGCCCCCCTTTTTGCCAATTTCCTTCTGGGGAAGGGGAAAAAAAGGAATTCCAAAATTGCTTTATGAGACTGAATTATGGTAATAAAGATTTGAACTATGGAAGAAAGGGTGGGATAGCCCTTAATTAAATCCACAAGTCAAGGCATCTGATTCTTCTTTAATTTCAGCTTGTTTAGATCCACTATTGTTGGGCAGACTATAGACAGACATCCAACATTACACAAGCAGACCTTTAACTACACAGCGGGTTTTCTTTAGCTCCCCTCTGCCTCCACCTTCCCATATCTGTGTCTCCATATCCAGTCTAGAGGGAAGGGGAGAAGAAAGCAATCTGCTGCTACAACCCTAAAATTATACAGAAAAATAGCCAGGGGAGGAAGGGTATCATGAAACATAAAGTATTTTTCTTACCCTTCAAATACTACTTTTTCTAGATCAAGTTTTTCATAAAATCCTCTAGGCTGTCATTGCAGTAGCTAAAACCACATGAAATAAGAAGACCCTTGCTGGATCAGATTAAAGATCTCTCTAGCTCAACTTCCTAATTCTCATAGGAATCAAACAATGGCCACCAGAAGCAAGACATGGGAGTGCTCACACCCTTCTGCTCATACTCCTCAGCAACTGAAATTCAGGGGCTGGTTATTGGCTGCCCAGAATAAGTATTTGCATAATAATAAACCTACTGGAGGTCCTTCAATAGAAAGTCCGCTTGGCCCCTGAGGTCCAGGAGGCCCTTGAGGACCTGGAGCACCAATTCCACCTCGAGGTCCATCTGGTCCCTAGAACCAAAAACATCATCACAAAGTCCCATGCTAAAAATGTAGCAGTTTACCCTTTACTTATTTACTTAACATATTTACTTAACTGCTTTCTATGTGAGTGCATCTCAGAGGAGTTTACAAAATGCAGTATTAAAATAATGAAAAACCTATAAAACATGTTCATTAAAAAAAGTTGGGAGGGAAGGAAAAGCAAAGCAATTATTCACCATTCATAGGCGGAAGGGCTTGGGTGAAAAGAGGGGATTTTAATATAGATGTAGGCAGTGCAAAGAGTTTGTTCTGTTTTTATTGCTTGTCGTGAGCCAACTAGGATCACTATGTAAGGTAGACAGCCATTCAATTCTTTAAATATATAAATAAAATATAATAATAGGCCTCTCAGAGATTTTAGGGGAGAGAGCTGATCCAGAATGAGCTGCCACTGCAGAGAAAATGGCTTGAGAGTAACTGCTAGGTTGTCTCAAAGATCGACCAGATCCAAAACAGTCAAGACACATTTTATCAGGCACCTTAAGATGTGACTCAGCTTAATGTACTGTTATAGATGTTGGGCTAATCTGAGCAGTCTCTTAAGGAACTTCCTACTTTGTAATTTTGGAAAGTTAAAGATTTTTATGAATACAGCTATCAGCAAGCATTTGTTGAGACAACCACTCTTAAGAGTTGACAGAGGAGCAGGTGATAATTATAGTGGTATTCAATAAGCTTAGGAAGATATTGATATTTTGTCTTGCTAGGCATATCCTGAGAGTTTGAATTACAGAGCATATGAACTGGAAGGGACCTCATAGGTCAGCCAGACTAAGCCAGTGACCAGTATAGAAACTCAACAAATCTACCCAACAGGTGGTCATCTAATCCTCATTTGAAAATCTCCAGCAAGTCCATCATTTTTCTAAGCAGACTGGTTATGGTTTAACAGATCTTCTCATTAGGAAGTTCTTCCACTATTCAGCTAGAATCTCCTTTCTTTTAGTTTCAACTCACTGGCCCTTGTCCTGTTCTAAGTTTCCACATGCTCTCTCTTGCATGTGACTTGACTGGAAGATCTGAGAAACTAGCAAAAGCCAGGGTTTATATTATATGGTATTTGAGTTTCCCTAGAAGCCTGAGGAGAAGAGCAAACTACCAGTGTTCAAATGCTGTAAATAAGACGTGGGGAACCTTTCTGGGTCAGCAGACACAACTCAGTATTCTGATTATTTGTTAACTCAACTTGTGTGTATGACGTATGGAGTGGGGAGTATTTGCCAAAATTGCATTGTTTCAGACATTTTTGGTGGTGCAATCTAGTGGAGATTCCAAGTCTTGTACACTTGTCCTTGTGTATTTATGGGTAGATCCTGAAACTTTTCACCACTTTGATGCTGAGTACATGTTTGTAGCAGTGTGAATTAACACGATGGAGAAAGTTTAAGAAAGAAACTTATTTGCAAAGCTCTAAATCAAACATAGAAATAATAAAGCTGAATTAGGAATAACAGAAGGTGCCATGAATTCTACCCTTTCTATAGAAATCCTTGCACCTTTTAGCAAAATCTTCTCTTTTTTCCCCCAAACTGTTTTTCTCCCAATAATAAATATTGGGAAAAGATAACAAAACAAATAGCACTTAGGTCACATTCTGCATAGACAATAAAAGCATTATGTGGGCTGGGGCTGGGATATTTATGGAATATCATGCAGAAGGAAGCAGCATTAACAAGTTACCTTTGGACCATCTTCACCACGGCTACCTTTGGGACCCCGGAGACCTGGACCACCCTGTCAAACACATTTTAGATTAAAAGAAATCAAGTAGGTCCTGTTGTTCAATGTCGCATTGTGTTTTTATGTCCTACTCAAGAAAGTTCTTATTCAGAGTTTTAGCCAAAGAGCCATCCTTTAACATATCTCAGTTTCTTTTCCAACAGGCACATTCAGTACTACTGAGAATGACTTGTTCTCTCAAGGCTGCTCTTGTTTCACAGTAGCCCTGTTTTGGTTCCAAACCTGGTAGCATAATTCACCAATACAGAGAGAATCATCACCATCATCATCATCATCACCATCCATCATCTCCTCCTCACAATGAATATAGCAATTCATATTTCACTATTCCACCCGCAACCCTCCCCCATCATTAAATGTGCCCATTTCTCTTAAGGAAAACACAACTGAAATTCAGCCTTCACAAAGCCAATCGGGAATTTTCTATAAAGATGTCATTTTTGACTCATTTTCGTGCTTTTCTTAACTCTGGAAACCAGCCAGCTCCCCAGGCCAAGTCACACTTGGGTAAGTGTGAGTTCTGTCTTATCACTGAGGGGCTTAGTAGGGCTGTGCATGCTTTAAAAGTGGTTCAGAAGAAGTGCAAATCCAACATATTTTGAAGGTATTAGATTAGGGAAGAGAGAAATGCCATGGATGTTTCCAGACATGGTCTTTATTGGACAAAGGCCCTACCCAACGTCTGATTCATTGGTTTGACTGGTGGTCCAATAATGTACCACGTTTATTCCACCACTTCTTCACTTTTTTTTTTTTTTTTTAGTTTCAACAAAATATCAAAAAGGAGAAAAAGATGGAATAGCTGAAAGTTTTGATTACCAGCAGTAGGAAACAAACTTCTGGAAAGTCCCCAACACTCTAAGTAATGGAACAAAAGCAAATAAGCCTTATGTATATTTATTGATATTTCAGAGCATCATCTAGAAACTGGAAACCTTGTATGTGAGGCACACAAATGCCACATCCCCTCTGCCTCAGTGCTTTCCAGATTTACAGAGGCTATAACTCAAGCTAGTAGGGACTATAGTTGCTTTTCAATACAAACTCTACTTCAGAGCAATAGGTAGTCCTTATTTCAATTCATTGTATTAAACTCTCAGCCCTGAACAAGAGATTTTGGCAGTTTGCATCACCAGGCTATGTTTTCAATCTATCTAATAAAATTAGATATTTGGCCACCTGGCAGTATTTGAAATGGGACACTGGTGAAAGACCAATAAAGTAAAATCTTACAGGTGGTCCTGCTGGCCCAGGAGATCCTTTGCTGACTTCAGAGCAGGAGCAAGAATGTGGAAGGGCAGGGCAGCTTTCTTCATCTCTCTAACAAAACAAAACAAAAAGTTTGTGTTGTCTTCAGTGTATTCCAAATTAGGATACTCTGGATCCTGGTTATACAGGTAGTCCTTTACTTACAACCATTTGATTAGCAACCATTCGAAGTTCCAATGGCAGTGAAAAAAGTGACTTATGACTGGTCCTCATACATACAACAGTCACAGCGTCCCCACAGCCACATGATCATAATTTGGGTGCTTGGCAACCGGCATGTATTTACGATGGTTGCAGCATCCTGAAGTCACATGATCTCCATTTGTGACCTTCCCAGCTGGCTTCTGACAAGCAAAACCAATGGGGAACTACATGATTCACTTAACAACTGCGTGATTCACTTAATGACCACTGTGATTTGCTTAATGACCACTACAAAAAATGTAAAATCAGGTGCGGTCATGTGATGCCTCGCTTAATGACCAAACCATTTAACAATGAATTTTCCAGTCCCTATTGTGGTCGTAAGTTAAGGACTACCTGAATGTTCATCTTCTGTAGATCTTTCCAGACATAGTTATAACTGAATTGCAAATAACTGAATAAGTATTTTTAATGGGTAACATCTTACCAAAGCTGGAAGTTCACAGCATTTATCTCTATTGGCCCATGAAGTAGTACAAACAATATCAAACATCTGCAGCTGGAACTGGTTTAAGAAGGAAAAAACAATTCCAAAATGATTAGGTATGATCTAATAAAAACAAAAACAACAAAAGCTGAAGAAAATAATCACTCATGATTTCTTATTTTTTTATTTACCAAATCATGAACCAACTGAGTGCTTACCTTTGAGATATTGTTGTATAAAAAGATTTAAAAGTCACCCCAATTTATCCAAAATTGCAAATTGAAGATGACCCCCAAAAGGAAGCTTAAATAGAAAAAACTCATCTGCCTCCAGTATCATATTTACAGCAACTCTTTCTATTTTAAAAGTAAATTTTTAGCAAAGAAAATCTTTCTTTCAGGTAGATACAATGATGCTGATGAAAGCATACTCAACTTTGTTTTCCAAAATTATTCCTCTTCCATCCAATTTCTAACCCTACAAATGTCATAATTTTGTTATATTAAGAACAAAAGAACTGTTAGCCATATTGCTTAAATCAGGTCCAAAAGCAAGGTCAAAATGTATATAAAAATGGAAATATTTATTGAGAATCCATAGCTCAACACTATAAACCTGTCTTAGAAGTATTTTCTCTTAATTTAAAAATACAGAGTAGGTATGTATATGCCTCTCACTGACACCCATCTGCATACATGATTAATGTGCCTGTTTGCAGGAAAAAAAAATTGAGGTACACTGTCTCAGATGCCTCAAATAAAGATCTAATGTGATGTAATATTTTTCTATTGTTTAATAAGTAAAATTTATTTGAATTAATTTATTATATTTATGTAGAAATTGGCTGAATCAGTCTTTCTTTGGACAGTGAGATGCAATAGGGGTTCTTGCTCTTGATTCCAAGTAAGCTACTAAACAAAGATATCCTTTTTTCTGATCCATTTATCCACAGAGTTTACATTTAGTTCCATGAAGTCTCGATTCTGAAATAAACAATTCCACATAAACCTCCAAATGCCAATTCGACTCACACGCAACATTTCCAACAGAACAAACAAATGGTTTCTTTAAGATGCCTGAAGGAATGACATTTAAATGAAGAATATACATTAGCATAATTCATATTGCTGTATCTGGAGATACTCACAGACATAACTCTTCTACAAGTGGGATGCTCCTTTAAATTCAACAGAGGGCATGGTCAAGGAATCCTGGATATCACAGGTAGTATATTTCTTAAAATCTACAGAGATTGGCCTATTCCAGCTGGAGTGTATATGGCCAGTGACATTGTTATAATTATTAACTCTTTTACTATATTACATTATATCATGCTGGCTGGAGAATTCTGGGATTTGAAGCCCACACATCTTAAAGTTGCAAGTCTGAAAAACACTGCATTATATGCAGTACATCAAGATTCAAGGTGTGCATGCTGGCAATATTATGCCTGACAATCATTTCTGCTGGGCTTTGCCACATAAAAAGAACTTCCAAATTTAGCATCAGGTAAGGTTATGCCAGATATGGTTTAGAAGAAAGTGTATTTTTATTTTTTTGCTAAAAAAAATAAACTCCATTTTTCAGAGCAAAGTGAAACATCCCTGATAGTTTAGCCTCATGGATCGTAGGACAGCATCACAACATAATTTCCTGAAAAATACACTGTACCTGATGAAGAGCACAGACTTTGATAAAGTGGAATTTGTGAAAAGAATGCTCTTTACTGAGAAGTATGTTTTGAAATGGATGTTTGTGGACTTACATAACCATCAACCAATTCAACTATAGGTTTTTGCTTCCTGTGGGTGTATAGTTCACTTGACCACTTACCATTCATACAACCATGATTTTCCCAATAAAAGCCATTGTTTCTTTCCTTTTTTTTCCTACAAAGCACCCTTCAACTGCAACTTTTTACAAGCTGGCCTTTGTCTTTCCCTCCTGGAACATGGCCATGGAGGTTGCTTGGTTCAATTGTCTTGTAGGAGTTGATATATTAATTGCCAAGCTTAAGCCAGGAGTCTGAAAACACTCCTTCTTTGTGCAAAGCACATAATTTTGTAGAGAAGGGGGCAAATACGTTCTCTGCAGGCTAAACAAGCTGAAGGCAATTAGGTTGAAGTGGCTCTTCTGGACAAGAGAATTCAAAGGACATGACCAGATTGTCCAGCTTTGAAATTAATCCACTTCTCTCCTATTAAATTTTCTTATTTCTTTATCAGATAATCAGGTCTCCCCAGGATATAATGATGTTGTTCTGGAAGAGTTTCTCTTAATTTTTTGGAACTGTCATCTTGAAAAGAAGATAATTTAGTACAGGCCAAGTCTCAAGAGTTCAGCATGTCAAGTACTTGTCAGTGAGAGACCCCAGGGACCTTTCCCCGCTTGCATTTAACCACGACACAAAGATGCCCTGACAAAGTGGGGGAACATGGATTAGATTTAATGTGAAGGAACTTGATGGAGGTACAGCTGAATTCATGCCTTCCTGTGTAGTTATGCAGGGGTTACATCAATCCTGCATGAATAAATCTTCCTGAATTATCATCCCCTTTTATTTCAAATCCATAGCTCCTTCACTTACTGGTGCAGAACTGTCCCTTGGTCCTCTTGATCGAACCATCCTTCCCAGTACTTCAATCCCATCAGAAGTGACATTTCCTGCTGCATTGATCATCTTCTCACCCACTTCCTTGCAATCAATCACTACTTTAGCTGTTGTTTTGCTGATAACAATATGCAGCTGGAAGAGGAGAGGGATGTTTTTATACACAAAGAAGAAGCCAAAAGGGCACACACAAACAGGAGCTCTCTGTACTGATATTTTTAATATAATCCACAGGCACGCTATTGCTTTCTCAAGTTTCTGTATGCGCAGAGGGCTGCACATTCTCCTATGTTCCTCACTGTTATGTATCTTAAAATAACCTGTTGGCCATTAATTCCATCTTCCACCTAGAAGGGAACTTGTGTATCATTAATGACAAAAGAAAGACCTGACTGAAGATCCACGGCTGAGGGACCAACTGGCCATGCCCAGAGACTGAATGGTCAGGATCAGGCTGCTTGCCCCATGCCTCCTTAACAGAGATCCATAACTTATGTGGCTTTGTGTGGCTTGGCGATGGCCAAATTCCAAAAATAGGGGGATCACGGTATGTACTGAGAGAAGGACTCAGGAGTTTTTGGAGCAAAATGGGTGGCATCTTCAAGGTTTAAGGCATTTGTTTTGACCCTTGAAATGTCCCCCAACCGCTAGAAAAGCAACAACAACAATACTATCTTTATTAGTCACTGTCCAGAAACACAGACAGTTCTCTAACAGAATCTGCAGAGTTCATAACAATTTGTAATTAAATTAGGAAGAAAATAAAAATAAAATGAAACAATGTCATATAAGTACCAGAGTGCTAAAATATTAAATATTGAAGACTAATCAAATTAGAAAACTATTCTGCAAGGATGTAAAACAGAGTAGTATAAAAACACGTAACAATTTTGACAGCTGCCAAATTACTTCCCTTGTTTCTAGAGAAATTAAACAATAGTCTTATCTCACTGTTTCCTAATGATATCAGCTCTGAAACAGAATTTGGCAGCTTTAAAAGTGACATCATTGTTACAGCCTGAGAAGAAATGAAATTGAGAATTTGTCTGGTCTATCAGAGGACTAAGCCAAAAAAGGGGGGGGGGGGGGTTATGTGTTTGGTCCCACTTACTCGGACATTTCTTGAGGCCACAAAAGGGATACTAGTGGACCACATGCAGCCCCCAGACCACCCTTTTTGTATGCTTGCTGTATAACTTTGAATCCTCATAAATTAGGGAGAACAGGGCAAAACTGGGAAGGCAAGTTCTTTTACATTTAAAATCTTTCTGACCTTTTTAAAACCTATTTCAGCAAGTCTCACCTTATGGAAACTTCCATAAAATATTTTCTTTATATCAGGCCCTTCAAAGGTTACAGTCTGGAATTCTCCTTTGTAGTCATAATTGAAGAAAGTCAAGGTTTTGCCATCATCTGTATGGTGTGTGAGAGAACAAGGCTCAGAGAACTGTCTACTTTTTAAGATTATATATTGGCTTATCATATTTTCAAGCAACAGACATAAACAGCCAGCTGGCCAAGGCAACATTTTAGAGAACAGGTTTCTATACTCCTTCCAAATGTGCTCCCTAAAACTGTGCAGCTTGTGTAGGCAAAAGGGGAGTGAGTTTTGACAGATGGATAAACTGTGCTCTCCTAGAAAAAGTGCAGAAGCTTAAACTGGTTAAATCTGAGCATCCCACAGGCAAAGGGGAAGCTATTTAAATCCACTTCCTCTTTGTCTGTGCAAGCCCACTGAGGTTAATGAAACTCCATCTTTCAGGGCTTTTTTGTCAACCAATGAGATATTCAGGACACCCAGATATAAGTACCAAATGTGGACAGTTCTGGTCAAGCCATGACATATAGTCCATCTACAGATATATCACCTTAGATACCTTCAATGAGAAAAGGTGATTATAAATATTATAAATAGATAAGATACAGCACAAATTAGTAGAAAAGCCTATGGAAAACTGGGTAGGAAAAGTATGTAGGTTCCCTTGAAAAAAGAAAATAGCAACTATTGCTTCTTAAGTTCCTTGTTGATAAAATGCAAAAAATAGAAATAGAAATAAATTAATCAATCACAGCATACCACAAAGCCACAAACACTTACTATCCAAAATAACTCCAACCAATGGCTCATAGCTTTCATTTAAAATCTCCCACAGAGCAAATGGTTCCAGGGGTGTTTCAGGAAGGATGCGGAAGAGAAAAGTAATGGTGTAATCTGACGGGAGACCCTCTGGGTGTAAATATCTGTGAAAGGAAAATAAGTTTGCAGAAATTGATGTTAACAAAGAGAAAAACATTGGCAGAAATCTTACATCAGGAATGCACAATTTTCGTTGGTCCAAGGCCACACGAGGCCGCGAAGAATATATCAAGTGCCAAACTCTGTAAGTAGACAGAGCTAGGAACCATCTGGGAGCAGAATTAAGTGAGGAAATGGGTGCCTTAAGAGGACACTCTAATTTTGCCCCTTAAGTATTTTCATAATTTCAACTGTATGTAAAGGGCCAGCATTTTGGGCTAATCAACTCTGTGAGCACTGGTGGGGCCACAAAAGAGATGCTGAACTGCTCCCTAAAATGCCAAGTCTTTACTTTGTGCCCTACAATCACAAGATTGTCACAGACAAGAAGAGGACAGCATAGATACCGCTGTGGCAGCTCCTTCAAGACAAACCAACTTTATTGGGCATAAGCTTTTGTGAGGAGCACAATTAGTCTTGAAGGGGTTACCACATTCCATGTTTATTTTGTTGCCATTGGTAACATGGCTTGTTCCCCCCACCATCTCCCCTGAAAGAACACAACACTCTAATCAAAACTGTTTCTGATGATCTTTTATTGTTGCATTTTTTTAATGTTTTTTCATTTTTATTTTTCTGTGCTCAGTTTGAATAATACAAAAGGAGGATTATACATGCTCAAATCAAACTCAGCAGAAACTGTTCAAGAGATCAGAGAGGAATATGTTAGTTATTGTTTACAAAAATGTTGCTGCCAGTGCTTTACTAGGGTTGAAGGTAAACATTAGCAATAAAACTACATTTGTATACCAGTTGAGACAAGATTATTTCTCAGTCAGTTAAGATCTGTGATCCAAGTAATAAACATCTTACTTGGAAATCTTTAATGGGCCTAGCAATTTGTGTTTATTTATTGATGGATAAAATGGGAGGAGGTAAATGGAAAATGATGATCTTACTGTAGTTTTTAAAATTTCATTTAATATTCTTTTTGTAAGTTACACACCATTTGATTAACTCCAATCAACTGCAGACACGTATCTCTATTTTAAATTTATAATTACACATTTTAAAGAGTACAAAGCACATGATGATACAGAAAAGAAAAGAAAATGTTTTTTTTTCCTTTATGGACTGAATTTGCAAGTTTTTAGGAGTACCTTGCAGGAGTTTGTTACTCCTGCAATTCTTCGCTGAGTACACATGGAGAAAATGGACAGGGAGTCCATTTTTCTATCCTCAAGAGAAGGCCACTATAGGACAAATAAAAAGCACTGTGTCCATCCACTCACACACACAGCAGCAGAACAGAACACAGAAGGAAAATAACATTTATTTAGTCATTCCGTCATTAACAAGAAGTACGAGGTTGATGCAAGGGGTAAAGTTTGATCGCATGATCGTGAATTTTCTACACATTTGCGGACACCCCTAGAATACTATCTTTTAATCTGTTTCTTATTCTGTCAACGCATCTTTACACCTTTAGCTAATGACATGACTTTTCATTGTCCAATTGGAGACAACTGCCAAGTCCCACCTGAAAAATTGCTGAGACCCCAGTTGGGTTCAGAGACTCCATTTGAGAAACAATGACTACAATGAGTGGTAGATTGGTCTGTATTCATTCCAAACTGCCATAGAGAAACATGTTTTATGACTGGTCCCACATTTAAATGTGTCAAGTTAATAGAACGCTAGAAGAACTGGGTCAAAAGAGTATAAGAGGTAACAATGAAAATGTTGGGAAGTTAAGTGCTGTTTTATGCCAGGCAGGTGGTATTCAGATCAGATTTTTGCTCTTCAGAGGTTCACTGAGAAATGTGAATGTGAAAAATGAAATTTTATTGTATGTTAATTGATTTATAGAGTGACGTGTGTCCTCCTGCCTACTTTATTATAATAGAGGTAAGACTTGAGTATATCAGGAGAAAAATTAAGGGAGAATTTAATGCAGTGGGAATGGGGGGGGGGGTGGCAAAGCAAGAAGAAATATTAGGGATTGCACTGAGTTGATAAGATCTTAGAAAGAGAGATGAGAAGTTTGAAAAACAAGAGGTAGTATACAAAGCTGTACGAATGTGGTCAAAGCAAGGATAACTTACAAGAACAGAAACATACAGCGAAGTAAAATGAATGGTGTTGGTGCACACTAGATTTAGTTGTTTCCTTTTCTTTTTTCTTATCTCAGGTATTACATTTCTTTGGCTTACTATCTGTTTCTGCATAAGATTGCTCTCCCGAAAGAGAATAGTGTGCCAGGTATATACATATGCAACCTATCATGCCTTCAAGTGTGCTAATAAAACAGCACAATTTGCTAGCTTATACAGATCATAAGATTTGAAAAGCATCACCAGTATGCAGAAGGGTGTTAATAGAAGGAAGGCATTCTATCAATCATGATAAAATTGCAGCTTCCCCCAAACACCCTATCAATCCTTGCCCCTTTAATCCTATCATAACTGCGAAGTTTTGAACCAACCTGAGTGAAAGTGTGCTATGTGGATCCTCAAAATCAACATGCTCCATCAAACTGCATACAAGATTCCTGACCAATTGAGGGTCACCATCTCCATACTCAGCTGATAAATATCTACGACTAAATATTTCAATGTTAATGCTTTTCCTGACTTTGACTCTTGTCCATGAAATTGGTTGCTGTTACTGTTCTATATTTTAATGTTCTTTTTAGAAGTGGAGAATGCTATACCCTTGTTCATATATTTTCCCAGCCTGCAGCCCTCCAGATGTGTCGCTGTTACTTTGGGAATTCTGGGAGTTGTCGTTGCCACACAACTGGAAAGCCCCAGATTCAGAGAGGCCATATGACTTTATGTTTTTAATTCGCTGAGATTTTCTTTTGGAAAGAAGCTAGGATATCAAGTTTAAAAAACACAAATACAATGATCAAGCATATATAACTCAACTCCCCTTATTCCTCAGGGCATCTGTATGGCTGCTAATTATTCTGATGGTTGATAACGTTGCAATGTTATAGACAAAATGACTTTGTTCTGCATAGAAAATTCATATGGGCTAGTACAAAGCATACAATACTATTACTGGCTTTATTCTAGAAAGCTTATAGTATTATTGATTTCAGATACAGATATTTCTACTCATTGCTTGCTCTTTTAATTAGATGATTGGGAGGGTCTGATTACAGAGAGTAGATTTCCCTAGTTCTTGGAAGATATGCTGCTGATTGCTAACGCAATGGTAAGACATCTCATTCATCTTTTATAATTCTCACACTGCAAGCTCACACATCTTGAATCAGGTATGCAGATAAGACTGACCACACTGAAACCAGCAAGCGTGTCCTAATGAGGCAATTTTCAGTTCTTCAATGCTCCTCCAGAGGAAGTGGTTTGAAGAAAGCAAGGTCTATGATATTTAACTATATCCTATCATCATATCTTGGGTGATCCTTTTGGCAATATATACTCTTGGCATACACTCCTGGGAACACCCCCTACCACCACAATGTAACAGCAGAGCAGGACTTGTGATGTGTGTATGATGGACAATATGAACACCTAATCTTACCTGAGTTAATCATTCGAGAAGAACCATCAGAACAGATTATACTGTTGCAAATCTGAACATACATTTGAAACACACGTATAAGGGTTGACTCATCATCAATATTTCATCAGAAATAAAGGGATATTGCGGTGGAAGGGGTGAATAATTAGGAAATATCTTCAGGCAAACAAATGAAAAGAAGAGGAATTCCTGAAGATCAATGAATTTTGTCTGGGGATTGTGTACAATTCAAACTTTGTGGACTTTTATTTGTGGGGAGGCGAGTGTCCTCACTTGCAAGCTAAGAATTTTGAAAGAAATCAAAGGAATGTAAATAAGCTTAGAAAAAACTCAGATATCCCTAAAACCGAAGGGATATGCAATAGAAGGATTGCTATAGCTCTGAGCTGTAGCAACTTCCTGTAAGACATCCAGCCAATGAGCACATCAAATACTTGCTGTTAAACCCTAATCACTAAATTGGGCATCACCATCTTTCCCTTTCTGGGAGATACCCTTTGCACCACCAGAGACCATTTTGTTTAACTGAGAAACATAATTAAATGCTTATTGCTTATACTATTGACTTGATTTGTTCCAGTTCTACACAAGGGTTTGGCTTGGAAAATAACATGCAATATTCTTAAGGCTTACACTTCCCGCCTCCACCCGTGTACCTCCAGTTACAAACTTTGCTTCCCCCCACCCCCAGCACGTCTTTCATTGCTAATCCCTACAGTCCGCAGAGTCCACATATGAGCTGAATTAACTTATCTCTCCACTTAACAAAATGCTCTTTTTCCAGGCAATACATTTCTCCCTCATAGTCAACATCTAAATCTTATGCCAGAGTGAGACAGACAATGAACCACTTTAACAAATAAGGAGGAATTTTTGAGCATAAATCCAGCCCCGGGGAAAATTAATACTGGTAACACGCCAGAAAATGCATAGGCAGCTTCGCATTAAGAGCAAAGATGCTTACTTTAAATGTTTGGGAAAAAAAGGATCTGCCCACTATTCTTTTTGGAAAGCAAGTCAAAACTTCAATCCAAAAATAATACTACAGTGAGATGTCTCAATTCAGGCATCTCTCCAAAACCAGCATAACGTGTAGACCTTCTTTTCCCTTACCAAATGAATAATTGATTAAAGGCAGGACGATGGGGCTTCAAAGATTAAACAAGTTTCTTGTTCCCAATAGGATGTCCTACTGTGAGAGCAGCCCAGGATGCTGGTTTTCGGGAGTTTTCCATCTTTACAAAACCTTATACGCATGTGGAATAAATCTAATGCCTGTAGAAACTTAGAGTGATTACCCATACTGGATTGTATTCAGAAGCTGCACAACCAGGTACCATGGAAGATATGAAAGTGATCTGCTCATATCTTGCAATTTCCCAAATTTAAGGGGAAAGGAAGGCAATGCTGTTGGCTCTGGTGATTCATCCATACATCCCTCGGCTTCTTGCAGTGGCTATATCATTTGCCCTTTGTACCTTGCAATTACGGGGAAAGAACAAGCCTAAAGCAGTACCCAGTGCTGCATAAATGCAGTGCAAATCTCCTATTCTCAGCCAAACTAAGGGTGCAAGATAGGTATAACAGCAGAATTCCTTCTGGGTCCTGTTGCGTATGCCACGAGGGGTGATTTGCCATGGTGAAAGATCTCAAAATCCACCCTCCCTTAACGGAGATAAATTCCAGATAAAACGGCTATGTTGGAAAACATCAAAATGAACCATGAGGTCTTGTTTCTGACCTTTACAGAGAGAAAGCTGTATACAGCTGTTATGTGTGTAGTAGCCACGCCACTCCTCGGTGCTTCTGAAATAAATCCCCTAGTTTAACTTGCACAGGATTGGCATCCAATAGATCTAGGTAGTCACTCAAGTGCAGACATACATTTATGACATGGCTTTGAAGTTTAAACTAGACATTTCCTAGCTGGAAGATAGTTCCAATTTCAGTTTGGGTCCTTGCCAGAGATCTATCTACTACTGCAGCTGAAACCTAGTCTTAATTCTCTCTGGATCTATAAACGGGATGGGAGCCACCCCTTAGTTTTCTGTTGTCTTAAGTGGCCACATTAAATGCTGCCCCTCCCTGAAATTTTAGGCTGGCTACTGCTTAGTGATTGTCCCACCTTAAGCCCCCAGCAACAGCAGATGGTCTCGTCCATCTAAGCTGGAAGGACACACCACTGCTCTGGATATAGAAATATCAGCTCAGTGCCTGGCATGGCATTAACGGCGTACAAGCTTAAGATTTGCACAGTGGTCTACATTTGATCATTTCTGATTCTTTTGCTGACAAAACACACAGCATTTTCCCCTTAAGTACCCCATAGCTCCACAACCATGCATATGAATACACATATACATGGCATTCAGATGTAATGGATTCAAAGCACTCACCGATGTTCTCAGCTAACTGCTGTTTCTTGTTTAATCTGAATAGGAAAAACTGTGGGGAGGTGAGTTTTTTTAGATTCTTTTATCCCCCCTTTATTATTTTGTATAAATAACTCAAGGCGGTGAACATACATAATACCCCTTCCTCCTCCTATTTTCCCCACAACAACCCTGTGAGGTGAGGTGGGCTGAGAGAGAGGGACCGGCCCAAAGTTTAAACTGGGATATGTCCTGAACATGCCAACTTCCAACCATGTTTTTTTCATCCAGGCTGATTTGTGCTGGTTTGGATGACATGACAAACTGGGGTTCTAGTGAGTACTGAAGCAAATGTTTTTGATTGTCTTCTAGAAGTCATACTGAAGGAGAGGGGAGAGAAATGTGGACGGCAGATGTAACATTAAACGTTGATTTAGTGTTGCATTTCAATGAAACTACTGACTCAACCTTGTAACTTCAGCTAAGATGCACCCATCAGATTTCTGCCTGGAATTTTTTCAACATGTTTACAAGTTAGTGAGAGATCTCTCAGGAAAGAAAGAATGTCTGTGGGAGAATTTCCAGATGCCATTTCTTTTTCCCACCACCTCTCTCTAGCAATACTTCTTTATCAGGGAGACTTCTTCCATTGGCTTTAAGTCAAAAAGCTTTTTTAAACATTTGTCTTTTCAGTGCAAGATAATTGCCATCACGTACAAAAACTGCCGGAGATTTTTTGTTACTTTATGAGATTTTAGTTGTTAAAAATGATACGTGCGTGCACATGCAATGTATATCTGAGGGCAAGAATGTGGGCATACACACACATACTGTACACATATATGAACACTCTGTACTTGCACATAAAAATGGCACTGTAACTCCAAAATAAGTAAATTCCCATTCCTGGATGCAAAATCATGCTAACATGGACACTGTTAGCTTACATAAGTTCTTTTTTAATAGTTGTCAAACAGTTGTTCACAGCTATAATACCATGTTTACTGTAAACCGCCCAGAGTCACTCCACAGTGACATGGGCGGTGACAAATTTGAAATATAAAGAAATAAAATAAAATAAATGGTGCAAAAGTATTAACGGCAGTACATACTTGGTTGGCTGAGAAACCAAGGCATCCTTATGCAGTCCATAACAGTGGTAGGAATTAAATGTTCCAGGTTCCATAGACACCCCTTCTACAGCTGCAAACTCTTTTTCAACCAAGCCAAACATCTCCATCATTTTAAATCCTGGATACCATAACAGAGGAATACGTGTGTCACTTCTACTTCTTAATATGAACAGGAAGTTAAATATGAGTTATGTAATTAAGATTTATATGACAGAGTTTAGCGGCTCAGACACTGCAAATTCTTGCAATCTGACAGTTATGCTCTTGCACAACTATTAAAACATGTTCTCGTGCTTTCAATTTCCATTGTACTCAAAGCAGAAGAGGCTAATTAAGGAACACAGTAGCAGGTAGACCTATGCTTCCTTTTGATCAGACACCATCCATCTAGATCAGTGCTTCTCAACCTTGGTGACTTGAAAATGTGTGGACTTCAACTCTCAGAATTCCCCAGCCAGCCATGCAAAGGTCTAGCTGTCTGGAGAAGCCTATAATGCTGGGAAAAGTGGAAGGAAAGAGAAGATGACCAGCAGCAAAATGGATGAACTCAATTTCAGTGGTTATGGGTATGCCCATGGAAGACCTGAAGGACCAGGTTGGGGACAGATCAACCTGGAGAAGATTGGGGTTGCTAAGTGTTTACACCAATTTGATGGCAGATAATCCATCATATCAATTTAAATTTAAATATAAATCAGATTGGCTTTAGTTTGGCCAATTCTGTTGTTTTGGGCTGCCCACCCCACCCCACCCTACTCTACCCTACTTTTGGAACTGTGAGCCTCAGCCCATAAATGAAAAGCCCAACTGTAGCATTCAAGCTGTAAAACTTAATCATTGTAACAAAACACAATTTCTAATTTATAATTTTGCTTGAACGCAACTTCTTTCTTTCAACACTGCTTTCCAGTTATAATTTCCTTGCCCCATTTATTGTGCAGTGAAAGCAGCACATAGAATGTAATATTATTTTTATTATTTATTTATTTATTTATTTATTTATTTATTTATTTATTTATTTATTTATTATTTAATTTGGCACAGCCACTCCAGTAGACTCTGGGTGGCTTACAAAATCCAAAAGCAGTAAAACCATTAAAGGGCAGGGCAAGACAATCAAAACAGTAACAAAAACCACATCAGGGCCCCATAAATAACCCAGAATTCTAGATGAATGCCTCTCAACTGCTATCCTTTTTAAGCGGTCACTACTGCAAGCAGATATACCATGTACATATTACATCATTCCCATATTGCTTATTACATGAGAAATGTACTCTCTTAATAAAAACATACCTGCTAAACTATTGCCATCTTTATACACCAATGGACAAGCTGTAAAAAGGAAGAAACAAATGATCTCTGACTAAGAAGAAATATTCATAATGCCAAATGTATTGTTTCACCTATGCATGAAAAATCGCATCAACAGCAAGAGATCAAAACTTGCCAAGGCTTTAGAATGTGGCCTGATGCGCAAGCATTTTTATAAAAAGTGTCAAAGATTTATCAAGCACTCCTTTGGCCAAGTTTCTCACACTGCAATATTTCCTATTAAACAGTAAACTTTGGACATAGCTTGGGGCTATTTGTTCTTGAAATAAACATGGCAATGTTGCGATCAGTGGAATCTATTCTGAAAATTCAGTCCACATTTGGAAAGCATCACAAACTCATCACTGCTCTGTGGCTGCAATGTGAGGCAAAGCAGATGTTTGAAGACCAACAGTCATGTCTTTATTTTCTATAGCTGGGACGGTCAACCAGTAACTACAGGAATGCATTGTTATTCCCTTTGGCATTCAGTAGCTCATGATGACACTGCTATATGAATTGTAGCCATTATTATATTGGGTATTACATACTACATATTAATGTAATGTATGGTGGAAACAGAAGGGTGAAAACTTTAAAGAATGACGTGTATTAAGCAGTGTATGGACATGATGGAAACAAGGATGGTTTGCAAAGATAGAAAACTATGGAAAAATACAGTGAAACTAGATTTTGCTTGGCATGGTAAACTTTAACTAGGTATAATGAACTAGTTCTGGCTACATTTCCTTTTCTTTTTTTCTTATCTCCATCCTTTAATTTCTTTTTCCTAACTCCATCCTTAGAACTTCTTACTCCTTTTCCATTTTTTGCATACCATTGTTTATCCTGAAAGGGAATATCATGATGGAAATATATGTAAGTTTATATAACTAACATATTTAAAAAAAAAAAAATTCCCCTCTCACCCCTATGGGGGGTATGTGTCTTCCTCAATCTTGGGTCCTCTACCAGAGGTCTGGGAGTTTGAGGGTTCTGCGCAGTATCTTAGCTGTTCCTAGCCCTGCACTCTTCTGCACAGAGAGCTCTGATGTTGTTCCTGGGATCTGTTGGAGCCACTCTCCCAGCTTAGGAGTCACGGCCCCGAGTGCTCCTACCGCCACTGGGACCACTTTGGCCTTGACTTTCCACATCCTCTCGATTTCCTCCTTCAGGCCCTGGTACTTCTCCAGCTTCTCATGCTCCTTCTTCCTGATGTTGCTGTCACTTGGCACTGCTACATCTATCATTACCACTGTCTTCTGGTCTTTGTCTACTACCACGATGTCTGGTTGATTAGCCAATACCTGCCTGTCCGTCTGGATCTGGAAGTCCCACAGGATCTTAGCCCTGTTATTCTCCACAACCTTCTGTGAAATCTCCCATCTGGACTTGGGGGGGGTCTAGCCCATACGCTGTGCAGATGTTCCTGTACACAATGCCAGCTACTTGGTTGTGCCGTTCAGTGTATGCTGTTCCTGCCTGCATCTTACACCCTGCCACTATGTGTTGGACTGTCTCTGAGGTCTCTTTGCACAATCTGCACCTTGGATCCTGTCTAGTGTGGTAGACCCCTGCTTCTATGGATCTGATGCTTAGTGCCTGTTCTTGTGCTGCTATGATCAGTGCCTCAGTGCTGTCTTTTAGTCCGGCCCTTTCCAGCCACTGATAGGATTTCCCAATGTCAGCCACCTCAGCTATCTGTCGATGGTACATCCCATGCAGGGGCTTGTCTTGCCATGGCACTTTCTCTGCTTGAACCTCCTGCCTTGTCTGCTGCTGCCTGAGGCATTCTCTCAGCAGCTCATCTTTGGGTGCCATCTTACTGATGTACTCCTGGATACTCCGGGTTTCATCCAGGACAGTGGCTTTGACACTCATCAGGCCCTGCCTGCCCTCTTTGCGCCTGGTGTACAGTCTCTGGGTGTTGGACTTGGGGTGGAAACCTCCATACATTGTGAGGAGCTTCCGGGTCTTCACATCGGCAGCCTCCATGTCTTCCTTTGGCCAGCTCACTATACTGGCAGGGTATCTGATGACTGGCAGGGCATACATGTTGATGGCATGGATCTTGTTCTTCCCATTGAGCTGGCTCTTCAGGACCTGTCTTATCCTTTGGTGGTACTTGGATGTTGCTGTCTTTCTTGCCTCCTCCTCATGGTTCCCGTGTGACTGTGGGACACCAAGGTATTTATAGCTGGTCTCTATGTCTGCTATGTGGCCCACTGGTAGTTCCACTCCATTGGTCTTAACTACCTTACCTCTATTTACTATCATCCTGCCACACTTCTCCAGTCCGAATGACATCCCAATGTCCTCACTGTAGATCCGTGTCAGGTGGATCAGTGAGTCGATGTCTCGCTCACTCTTAGCATACAGCTTGATGTCATCCATGTAGAGGAGGTGGCTGATGGTGAGGGGTTTAAGCCTATGCAGAACAGCAGTGGGGACAGTGCATTACCTTGGTATATGCCGCACTTGATGGCCACTTGTGCGAGCTGTCTTGAGTTCACTTCCAGTGTTGTCTTCCACAGTCCCATGGAGTGCTTGAGGAAGGTCCTTAGTGTCCTGTTGACTTTGTATAGTGCCAGGCATTCACAGATCCATGTGTGTGGCATTGAGTCATAGGCTTTCCTGTAGTCAATCCAGGCTGTGCTCATATTGGTCTGCCTAGACTTTGACTCTTGGGCGACTGCCCTATCTATGAGTAACTGGTGTTTTGAGCCTCTGGTGTTGTTCCCAATGCCCTTCTGAGCTGTGCTCATGTACTGGCCCATATGGTCCTGTAGCTTGGCAGCTATGATACCTGATAGAACTTTCCATGTTGTGGGGAGGCAGGTTATTGGCCGGTAGTTGGATGGTGCTGTTCCTTTGTGAGGGTCTTTCATGATCAGCACTGTCCTTCCTTGTGTTAGCCAGTCTGGGTGGGAGCCTGCTGCTAGCAGTTGGTTCATCTGTGCTGCTAGGCGTTCATGCACTGCTGTTAGTTTCTTTAGCCAGTAGGTGTGGATCATGTCCGGGCCAGGTGCTGTCCAGCTTTTCATGTTCTTGACCCGCTATTGGATGTCTGCTACTGTGATGGTGACTGGTTCCTGTTCTGGGAGATTGCTGTGGTCTGCTTTCAGGTCCTGCAGCCACTTTGCACTGGTGTTATGCATCTTCTCTTTCTCCCATATGTTCTTCCAGTACTGTTCAGTTTCCACTGCTGGTGGCTCAGCTGCTACTCTGTGGTTGCACTGCAGTTGGGAATACACTTTGGATGGTTCTTTGGAGAATAGGGCATTTATCTTCTTGGCCTCTGCTTCTCTAGTGTATCTCCTTAGCCTGGTAGCCAGTGCTGTGAGCCTTTGTTTAGCAGTCTCTAGGGCTTCAGATGGAGTCAGGCCCATGTATTTTTTCAGTAGCCGAGTCTTATCCTTAATCTCCACACGCTTCTGTAGTTCCACCAGCTGACTGACTTCTCTCCGAGTTGCCTTGATCTTAGCCTCCAATCTCATTTTCCAGGGCGGGTACGTACTGCTGTTCTTCTTGATCGTGTAGCCAAGCATTTCCAGGATTACAGCGGCTCTAGCATATACCAATTCATTGGTTTCAGTTATGGTGGTAGTAGGGATTGTCTGGAGGGCTCTGTTGGCATCTTCTAGCATACTATCTGATGGTACTTCTCCACTGAGCCTTGGTAATCGGACTCGAGGGTTGACTGTAGCTAGTTTATCCATGATCTTATGCCTCATATCAGCTGCTGTGCTCTGTAATGGAAGGGGTGGCAGTGACATTCCAGCTTCAGGTGTTGGCTGCACATCTGGTTGTTCTTCCAGGTCTGCTTGAGTCCGGGTTGTAATGTGGAGTTGGTCTATCTCAAGTTGTGAGAGCAGCTTCCTTTTCACTATGTTGAAGCGCTGGGTAACTAGTTGTTTCTCAGTTAGTGTGGATGTAGGCCTTCTGTCTATCCATAGTTCCCTCATACGTTTCATATATCCCCTCTCATTAGGTCTGCTGTTGTAGTAGCATTCCATCATTTCCAAGTTCTCTTGTCTCGTCCATGTATGGTTTGTTCCAGTAGCCCATTTAACATCAGATTGTCCTGGTTCCCCAACATCTGACGCGGACCTTGTTAATCCGGGCGACGTCCGAGCCGGCATGACTCTCTTAGTTCGTGTCACTCTCATATTTTGAGGTAGGCAGGTGAAGCGTTAGGGGGTCTTTGCCCAAGGTCCCCTACTGGTAAGGTAGGTACCAGCCGGGATTTGAACCCCGGTCTCCTGCATCAAAGGCGGTGTTCTAACCACTACGCTATCCAGCCGTATGTGTATATATATGTAAGTTTATATATATTCTCCATTACTGTCTTTTCTTGTATTTAAAATATTTTTAGAATTCTTTACATTGCCTGGAGATACTTGAAAGGCTGAGAAGAACATTCTCCATAAATGATAATAAATGACAAATAATCATGCCACTGATTTTCAGTCATCATACTACTAAAATATGGCTTGGAAGAAATGAATTTAACTATGGCAAGATTAACCCGTTATGTTTTTTGTGAAGGTTTAGGGTGTTCCAGAGAATGGAGGCCTCTGGAATACCCTAAACCTCCATTTAACGTGGAAACATTTAAAACTTTACTATAATTAAAAACAAAGACTTCTCTATCTTATAATGGGAAAATCTTGGCTCCATCCATGTAGATGACATAATCCCACCCACTTGATTTATCATCCTGGCACTACAGCCCTGGATCCTTCTGAAAAGCTGTCTCTGCTACAGGTCTATGGAAAAGCACACTGAACTCGATTGATGGATGGAAACTCAGGCTGGTTCAGCTCATTTCTGAAAGCCTATTATAAAATGAATTAGGATACCTTTGCATCTGCTTTTTTCTAGAATTGCTCATTTTTTTAATCATTCTCTTCTTTTATTGACAAATTGCCTGACATCATTGCTAAACAGACACATCCCAGTCAATTCTGTCCTCCTAAGTTTTTAAAGACATTCTCTATGGCTTGTTCTCTTTTCTTACTGTAGAAGCATCCTATCCAACTTGACAAAGTAGGTGTTCAATGATAGGAGCAGTTCCTTTCTTTTCAGTGATGTATTTGTAATTAATTTAATTATAATATTATGTTGGAAATTATTGTTATTCGCTATCTTGAGCACCACCGAATTGTCTATAAATATAATGCATAATTCTATAATGCCGCCCTCAAGTGCACGCTTACCTGGGAGAAAACATTAAATGTAATGGGACTGACTTCTAAGTCAACATGAACAGAAATGGGATGCGGTACACAATCATTTTGCAGGTCACATTAGAAAAATGCTCTTTTTATGTGGGGCAACAGGCAGAAAAAAGTAAAAAAACAACTACTAACTTGCAGAGGCTGTTTCACAGACAAAAGTGATCAATTCATCTTCAATCTTCTTAAAGGCATCAAAGTCATCCACAAAGAAAACATGTCTTTCGCTAGGCTTGCTGCCAATGTTAACCAATTCTGAGTAATCAGCATCTGCTACTCCAATGGCAAATATACTAAACCCTAGAGAAGAAAGGAAGGAAGGAAACGTTCCTGGGATCAGTTAATTGCTAAATACAAAAATAAAAGCTGAAGATATTTTTATTAATCTAGCTGAGGCTTCCCCAGCCCAAATCCTCCAGATGTGTTGGACTAAAGATCTGATAATTCCCCAGCTAACAGTCTAAGAGAATGGTGGATATTACAGTCCGATACATCCAGAGGGCAGATTTCAGAAGATTGTTCTAGCTACTTTTTGGGCCAAACCTAGTTTTCTCCAGAGCCCAGAAAAAGTCATAAAATCACCTTCTTGCTCTTATCAACCCCATCTGTTTACTCTTTCTGCATTTTCAGAAAAGGATTGGTTTTGGAATCCCTTTCCTTTGGCTAGCCAAGTTTATTTTAGAAACAGAAATGACATATTTCGGACTCAAAAGGATAAAGAAGCATATTGCCCTTATTTCTCTCAATAACATATGATCTAATACTAACATTTGCTTTGCCAGCATACTACTATTGCAAACTGGAGTATTTTGGAAGGTAAAATTATAGGCATTACAATCCCAACAAATCTTGAGGGCACCAGGTTGAAGAAGGCTAGCATGAACACTAATCTGGAAGCTAATTCTGTGGAAGGCTTGCTTCTGAGTAAACATTTATGGACTGCCCTATATGTGTCTTGTGGCATCTAAGTATCCAATTAGCTAACCAATTTGCAAAGAATTAGGGATCACATATGTTACACCATTATTTGCTCAATCATGGTTTATTGAATAAACTACAATTGGTTAGGTTCACAGAATAAATTAACTGAGTCATCTTTTTACTTTCCATGGAAGGCCAGCCATGTTTGTATCAAACTGGGAACACTGTGATTGTTTCCTAAGAAAATGAAACCTTACCGTCTAGTTGCATCTCTCTAGAAACTTGATTCACATCATCTTGAGACCGCCCATCTGTGATCACTACTAAAACTTTTGGGATCCCCTTCCTGGTTCCAGATTCCAAAGTAAATAAGATCTGTTGTGCGTGTTTAATTGCTCTGCCTAGGGAGGGAGGGAAAGAAGTTCTCATGTAATGTTAAACTACTATTTGTTGTGTAAGAAAAGCTGCAAAGAACGTCAACTTTGAAAACTCTTCTCCTACAGCTCTTCTTGCAATCCAACCCACCTGTTTTGGTGTTTCCCCCTTTGTATGCTATGTGCTTAATGGCATCCAATAGAGTTTCTTTGGTTCTGTAGGCATTCAATTTAAATTCTGTCCTTGGATCATCACTGAACTGAGCAATTGCCACCTGAATAACAAAGACACCTTAATAATAATTAAAATACACAATTTAACAAGTGGAGTGGGGCATTCATTCAGTTTTTTATTCACCCTATGAGTTAGATATGGGAAGGAGCACAAAGCAAGAAGATCAGTAAAAGATGTCTGGTCACCAGGCCAAAGAAAGTGGGAATTTTTTCTCCCTCTCTCAAAGTACTAGGACTGGGGTCATACAAACAAGCTAATTTGATAGAGATTTAGAACAGACAAAGGGGTACTTTTTCACGTAGGTCATAATTAACCTTGCTGAAAACATACAGTTTAAAAACTATAGAGAAATTGTAGCCGCCAACAATTTTTGGATTGTGTCTGAATAGAAATGTGAAATATAAATAAACAAAATATTTTTTTTCAGATTAATTCATGGTGGTACTATATTTTATACAATTTAAGACATTTCACACTCAACTTTAAAATATTCATATCTATTTCTTTAATGAATCTACTCCCTCACTCACCTGAGTTCCATCAGGACCAATCTTGTCAAGAGCACCAACAGTGCTGTATAGAAAGCCAATTATTTTGTTGAAATTTTCATCTCCAATACTCCAAGACCCATCCACCAAAAACACCAGGTCAGCCTTTGCAGCTTTGCAAACTGCAAAAATACACAAAGTACTTTGAAATTTAAAAAAACAGTGATTCCATGAAAAGTGGTCAGAAGCATGTTCATATACACAGATATTTTTACTTATTTTGACAAACCTTTGTTCCACATAATAGACCACAAACTACTCCTTACCTTTGTACCAGCATTTGCACATTTCTCCATCAATTTCCCAATTTTAGTAAACAATCTATCAAGGTACACAAATTCATCTATGTGCTTTAATTTAATATCTTACTTGCAATTCCTGATTTAATTTTCCCTGTCAAATATAACTACTTTGGTCTTTAATACATTAAGTTGCAGATCCATGCTTATTCTTTCATAATACAATCTAACATTCACTGCAAATCATTCAGCTTCTCAGCCAAAAACATAGCAACATTTCCATACAAAAGTAATGCATATTCATATCTCAACAAACCCAACTCTAATATCACACAGGCATCCATTGTACATCTATCCATAGACACTTTGAATAACCAAGGAGACAATGCCAAGACATTTGCTAAGCATTCCATTTATTGTCACACATGCTTTACTTCTATGATACACCATTCTTAGTGATCAATCAACTTTTAGCTCCATGTTTGCTAAGAATTTTTCATAATTCACTCCAACTCACTTCACACATTATCTTGAAATCAACAAACATGTGATACAATTTCCTTCTCACATTCATATGTTTCTTAATGACCGGCTACACAGCAAAAATTTGGCCTGCACCCCCTGAAACTACCAAATAATGGTGCGTGCCATATTCAGGGCCTTTTGTCGCTTTTGTATCATTCACTAGTTTTCTCACTCTTTCATCATAAACTATAAAAACAATTGTGCCTTATGATCCATTTTTCTTCCATATGCTTAGCCTATGCTTAAACCACACGCTCAGAACAAAGACCATCTCTAAGCAGATACAAAACAGGTACCATTCTAATTCATTCTTTTTTTCTTTTTACAGAAAGATTACCTTCTTTTGCTGGAGGAATCGTAGGCTGTGGAGTGGTGGTTGGAGGAGTTGGTGGTGGTTCAGTTGGATATGGCACTGAGGCGGAGAAAAGAAAAGTTAGAAGGGAACTGTATAGCAAGGTTCCTCAACCTTGGCAACTTTAAGATGGGTGGACTTCAACTCCCAGAATTCCCCAGCCAGCCTTGCTGGCTGGGGAATTCTGGGAGTTGAAGTCCACCCATCTTAAAGTTGCCAAGGTTGGGGAACCCTGCTGTATAGGAATGGCAATATATACTGTATGCCTTACTGAGATTTTGGTAGAGCAAGAATAAAGTAAAAAAACATGGTTCTAAGCATGGCTACTGAGATCCCACTTATAGAGATCTGAAGTGTTCCCTCAAGTCCAAAATCTGGAGATCCCCAGGTACTGGAGCCGGTGTCTAGTTTGTTGACCAATCAAAGGCAGAAAAATAAGTTCCTAATAGAGATACTAGGCCTGCCATCTGCTAATCACAAGTGTTTCCTTCAGTGTCTGAAGAAGAGTCTAAGGTCTGGTCCCAAAAATTCCAACTAATGTAGACATCAGCCTCACTTCATGAAGCTCCTAATTCCAGCTGTAGTTTCTGATGCTATTATGTCAAAGGATGCTATAGAAAAAGTCATCAGAAAATTAGATAGGAAAATGTTTACTTCTGAGAACTAATACATGAACTATACTCAGTCAGCATTATATAAGAAATAATTCACTTACACGTTGTCTCTCTTATACTGACAGCAGGCCCTTCTATTTCCTGAACTTGTGCATAAATACTGATGTTATATTTTGTGCCAGGAAAGAGGCCAAAGAAGCAATGCCTAGACGTCCCCCAACCTAGCAGTTCTTCTTCTTTCACCCCATCTGAAAGTACAGAGAAAACATTAAATGATCAGGACTTTATTGTTCTTTTCTAGAATACACAGCGTAATAAAGAAGAACATTGTAAACACCAGTATATTTTGAATTGTATGTTCCTCCAGGGAGGAGGACTGTGTATAGGATCATGAATCACTCTTGTTTCTGATATTCCTTCATGATGAAGTAACTCTAATCTATTAATGTCAGCCTTTGGGTAGACCAGATCAGGAAACAGAACCCTGTAAGCCTAATTGTGCTTTACCTCCCCTCCCTCTTCTATCCCAGTGAATCAGGGAGAAGCCAGCCTGAGTCTCTTCCAAACACTATATTTTTACCAGGACTTAAGGAATGTTTCAGCCCTCTTTGCTTGTATAATGGTTCTTGCCTATTTCCTTCAAGGTCATCTCCCTGATTCTCTGCAACTAAAGTAGGTTACTTCAAATTTTGAGACTGGTGGGCATGTTTGGAATTTTAAGAGCATATTGTGGGTGCGTAAAATGGTTCCTGGGGTGTCTCATCTGTTTTACAAAATGGCTGCTATGATAGGCATGGAAATTGGATAGCCTTCCTATAAACCACCTGGCATTGGTCATCCACCATATTTATTTTTGAAGAATGCCAACTTCGCACGTATTCACTTTTAATTGAAATAACTAGATTTTTTTAACAGGACTGCTGAGTTCTAAAGGAGATGTCTACAGGTCTTCTACATGTCTACATATTTCTGCCCTAATGAAGACCTCAGCTTGCTACCAGAATGGATTAGTTAGTCTTTTACTGGGAGAGTTTCAGCAGTTCAAAGCTTCCAACCATGTAACTCTTGCCTTTCAGGTAAGAGGGAGACCTAACTCTTACCTGGATCCTTCTCATGCCAAATAGGGAATATCTTAATAGTTGAGCAACATATGTATGATATACCGACTTACCAGTAAGAGATTCTATTACAACTCGGTAAGCAGTCGCATGTCTGTGGGGCTGCCACTGAACACATAAACTTGTCATTCGCGTTTGATAAGCTCCTAGGTTTGTCACACCCAAATACACTGCAAAGAAGTACACAAGTATGATATTAATAATGTGTCTTTTTAATCAATTCCAGCACACACAAAAAGGCACATGAAAACATACTTTTCTACACAATTTGGATATCATAGTAACCATGGTTCTTGCTTAATGGAGTTCCTTTTTTAAACAGAATTAGAATCCAGGGGAGCTTTTAACAGTGATGCTAAGCTAATGCCAACAGTGGAAAGGCATACGACTCTGCCGTGGGAAAGCAGATCATGGAAGCAAAAGGGAAACTTCTAATGTTGTGCCAAAATCTGCCTTGCAGTTTCTGAAAAGTTTTCCTCCTCTGCAGTGAAAGAGGCTTTTGTTCTTCTATCGCATTCCATCAATGATGCTTTGAGCATAGCTGATTGTTGGAGATAGTGGTGGGGTTTCATATTACAGATCTTTCCACCATTCTGAAGTCTCCCTGGCTGTCCACACCTCCCAATCTGACAGAGGTCGGCAGGAGAAATGCCCTTATTATGTGTTCCTTTGGGACTGAGCTGAAGTGTGTGAAACCTGGAATGCTGCAGACTGCTGGAGAAAGGATTGTACAGGATAACCCCACACACCTCTTGGCCACCTAATCACCCAAACGTCAGACTCAAGCTATGAGAATTTCATGAACATTTTGTTCTCCTCTGAAATACATGAGAAAGTATATTCTCTTTCATCAGATTGAAGAATGCAGGAGAAATTTTCAGCCAAGCATTAAGAATGGGAAACAGAAGGAGAAATTACAAAGAGGTTGAGGCATAACATCTGAAGTCCTTTGAAGATTTTGGAGAGAGGAGCCCCAGGGTCATACTTTAATCTTATTAATCCTTCTTCTCTTTACAGTTTATGACTGTAAATTCCTCATTGATCACAATTTAGACACTTGGGTTTGCCCAACATGCTTAACCAGGAAAGATGTGGAAAGGGGTCAACTTTTACCAGGTTTCAAACACCCAGATAGAAGTTTTCAGAACTATTACAAAGAACGGAACTGACCACTTCTTAGTAAATAAGAGATATACAAAAATGGATCTGATTTTAAAAGGTTATCTTCCACTTTCTATTCCAAATGAAAAATATTCAGCAGAGACCCTCATTCTTCATGTCATACCCAAATTATGACTTCTTACTAAAGAAAATTATCATAGTTAAAAATAAAGATAGAAAAGAGGAATGATCCCATTTTTAATGCTAAGGTTACCAGTGAAATATGATCCATGGAAAAGAGGATACCAAGAAACAGAAGGTTCTTACATGTTTTGGCAACATCTGTTAAGGCTTCACTAAATCCTGTAGAGTATGAAGCAAATACTTTAACATTGTATTCTGTTCCACTAAGCAAATTCAAGATAAGGATAGTGTTGATATCATCACCCACAAAGGTTTCAAGTGCTGGTCCAGAGACTGAAAGAAACAAGAGAAGAACTCAGTGCACATGGTTTTCCCCCCATAAAACTGCATTCAGGTTAAAGACATTGGGAAATTTCATTACTGCTTTCTTATCCCCAAAAATGATCCTTAATTGGAAAGCAGGAATACATAGCAAGAGGCCTACAATAACATAATAATATGACATATAGATGTGATGTATAGTTTCATATTTATTCACAGATTGTTTGTTTTACAGGCTCTAACCTCTGAAGTTCAGAAAAGAAAAGGGAAAGATTTCTTAAAGATTTCTTTGTTTAGAACAGTGTTGTCCAAACTTGGCCACTTTAAGATGAGTGAACTTCAAGTTCACTCATCTTAAAGTGGCCAAGTTTGGACAACACTGGTTTAGAAGAACCGTGAAGACCTGGCTCTTCACCCAGGCCTTTGGTGTGGGAGAATGAGACCCCTCGCTTCACCACACTTCCCATCTTTTATCTTTATTTGTTATGCTTTATTGATTTTATTGTCATGCCTTTGATTATTTTGAGTTGCTCAGAATCCTTGAGAGTTGGGCGGCATGCAAGTTGAATACATTATTATGGTTACTGTTATTCTTTTCCTTTCCAATTGTTTTTCCACACAGACAAAAATCCCCTCTCCCAGCTGCTTTTATCCCCACCAGGAAGAAAGGAAGAAAAGGAAGGAAGGAAGAAAATATATACTGGTATCTTTTCCTCTGTGTAGATAAGAGTAATTTGGTGAGAATTAGGAAGGAACATTGACATGTCTGATTTAACTTTTGTTTTAAGATAGCTATGCAAAGTATGACTAAAGCACTCAGGTGAATATTTTAAGCACTCACCATTCACAGGTTTATATACAATCCTGTACCCCATCGTGGGAGATCGAGGGGCTTCCCAGCTAATCCTTAATCGATTGTACCATTCATCAGAGACCTTCAGATTTTGTGGAGGAGAAAGAGGCACTAAGGGGGGAAAAGGCATATTATAAATTATGTTTTTCTCAAAACATCTCAGAGAAAGAGCTTAATTACATACAAGCAATTGCATATATTTGAGCCTTCACAAAACTTGTACTCACAAGTTTTTCCGGGAGCTGACAAACTGACTCCTTCTCCATCAGAATAGATCGGGGTGACCATAATTTTATATTCAGTGTCTGGGAGCAAAGGCTGAAGAAGCAAATTGTTTTGCCTTGCAGGGACTGTAACCTGGACGGAAGAAACATTAAAAACAAATATTACAACTGCATCATACAATGTCTTGCAGGCTTGGTTGTAATAAAAAAACAGAAACAAGTGCAAAGACAAAACAACAACTTTGTGTGCATGCATACATCTGTGTAGTTTGTTACATGTGTGTTTTTCAAATGTGATATGCCATGACTTCCAAATTTAAATCAGATAACGAAGGGTTTCTCTAGAAAAATCTAGACAAAGATCTAGAAGACTTTCGGACACAAAAATGCATATATTCTTCCCCATTTGTAGGTTTAGCATTCTTAAAAAAACTTCATATATGAAACAATTCTTCGCGCATTTACTACATCACACATTTGTATTGGTGACCATTTAATATCTGCAGAAAAATCCTGGGAATTATAGCTTGGTGATGGTGCTAGAAGATGAGATATACCAAGTTGCCTTCCAAGTACTACAATTACCAGCATTCCTTATAGAAAAGGAATTACTAGGAAACCAGCTGTACACTGTTGTACTGGTTGGTTTGTTCCCAATGCAATGTCCTTTCCATGTTATGTAACATCCCAGGCCTTGCAACAATAAACATCTTGTTCTTTCAGCGTGGAGAGACCACCTTTGAATCCAGTCTTTGCGATATCTACAGATGCATTCCAACCTTTATGAAAGGGCAGACAACCTTTCTGCTGCTGGAGTTGCAAATTTAAGTTCTTTTTAGGCAGCTGAGTCTTGCAGGAAATGGGGATCAGATATGGAACATGAAGTCTGGGGAGAAGGAACAAACATCTGCCGGGAACTCCTTAAACCAAATTTGTCTTTTTCCAGGGATCGCATAACCGCTGTTGAGGGTAGCTGAAAAAGATGCAGCTGATTTATGGTGTCCGAGCAGGTGCTGTATGTGAGATCCCGTGCGCTCCAAATCATATTCTGTGCTTAGATTCTGGTTGCCGCACAGCTCTAGTTTAAACACAGACCATAACCCTGTGCAAGATTCAGCTTCCTCAGAGTTGAAACTTAGGGTTGCCAACTCCAGCTAAAACCAATATTGGAGATAACTGGGTATAAAAACTTGGTATGTGAGAGAAAGAAACACAAACAAATTTTGCAGAATGAAAGAAACAAAGGATTAAAAGTATGTATAACACTCCTCCCCTGGCTTCTTCCAATGAACCAGCATAATCCCAGGCTGCCTTACTGGAATAGGAAGTAAAATGGACCGAAACCATACTGATTTTCACATCCCTAGTGTCTCCTGGCTTTAGAAATAAATATTTTTAAAACAAGTACAGCGTGACTTATTATTAACCAGTATTTAATTAGGGTTTCCACCAGCACAGGTTACCTTCTTGTTAAGTCAGCTGAAACATGTCAGTTTTCTGTGTCAAGAGCAGAACTTCGTGGATGTGGACAGATTCTAACTTTCTGTTACACGGAGCTTTCTACTTCTTCCTGCCTTCGTTCCTGACGATGTGCTCTTGGCTTTCGGTTTTTAGAATATGCTGCTGTACTCCAGATATTAGATATTGCCAAACTCGGCTAGCCACTAAGAGATGCTGAGCAGCTGTGGCTTTTACTGTGGTCACATTCCACGTTACCAACCATTTGCATGAATGATATCAATTAGTCCGTGCAATAAAATCCTGATCAGAACTTTGTTTCTTTCTTTCACAGTCACATATGATCCTGCTTAGCCCCCCTGCTATTGTTCAAAGCAGTGGTTTAAAAATCAACAACAACTAGCCAAGCTTCAGCCAGCATTTCCCATATCATCTTAGGTGCTGGTGAACTTCTTGCTTTGCTGCAGATGATTCTGGACCTGGATCTAGAGAGTGGGTGGCAAACGTTTGTGCCCAGTGGTTAATTATGGCAGGTAACACTTTGGGGAAGCCTAAAGCTCACAATGGGGTAAGGAATTTATGCCAATAGTGGGTGGTGGGTCTAATTTTTCCCCTGTGTTTTGGATGGCAGACCTTGAATGGGGTTCTTCACATTTTAAAATCTGTTAAGCTTACTGTAAGATTTCTGCTATTATTTTTCATGTGCTTCCTCAGGAAAATTAGAAATTGGATCTTCAATTTCCAGCAATATTAGTCAGAGGATCTTCTGGAGGCTCTGGCAAAAAAGGGAGTCAAGCATTGCCCATTCCTGAAGCAGACCACAAACGCAGTTCAAGAAAATACACCAATTTTTAAAACTAATTGATTGCCTGTTGCACATACCAATCATTCCCTCTCACACACACGTGCAAACCACTCTTGTGCAAAGAAACTCATAAGCATGCACACACAAAACATTCCCTTTCCTTTGTCCAGCAGAACCCCAACATGGAAGAAGAGATAGAAGGGATGGAGAAAGGGAAAGTAGAAGAAGTAGCTGCGGCAGGAAGAGAAGGAAAGGGAAAGTAGGGAAAGCTGGATGGTGAGAAGGAAGGCAAAGAGACAACTGAATAGGGAAGGAGAGAAAAGCTAGGGAAGCCCTCTTTAGCTATGTGAGAGTCAGGACCAGAGGAGTTAAGAACTTACTCTCATCACCGGAGCAACGAGGAACAGATAAAAGGATGAGACTGAACCCTCCCTAAAGAATGCAAGGGAGGTTGGGAGGGTGACCCTGGAATTTGCTCTCACTCTGAGAAGATTTCTGTAATGGGAGAAAGGCCATTAAACCTTGCTGGATTGAATCTGTACTGTCTCCTGGAGTTTCCTGGGCTCATCCAGACATCAATCTTCTCAGAGTGAGAGCAAATTCCAGGGTCACCCTCCCAACCTCCCTTGCATTCTTTAGGGAGGGTTCAGTCTCATCCTCCTATCAGTTCCTCGTTGCTCCGGTGATGAGAGTAAGTTCTTAACCCCCCTGGTCCTGACTCTCACAAGCTATCACAAAATGGGTGGACATTCATCAGGAAAGTAGCCACTCCCAAGAAATGTCTAACTTTCAAAGGCTTCCATGCTTTTCAGCAGAGATGTTAACAAGCATTTGCATATCCTACCCATTCTGTTGTTTCCAAAAGTTTCTTATCTTCTGACCCATGAACATAAGACACCCCTCCCCAATTCACAAGTAATTAAGTTGAGGGGAAAAAAGGACTGAACAGTCCACAGACCGTAATGAAGCTAAGCTACGAAATTACCCTGATATTCAGAGCAAAATTCTTTTAGCCTTTTATCTTTATCGTTATTTCTGTAAATTCTGGTTTTTATAACTTTTATAACTTTTAAACTTTTTATAATTTTAATTATATATTTTCAATTTTAGTTGCTGTAAGCCGCCCAGAGGCCCCCATTGTGGGGAGAAGGGCGGGGACAAGGCAAATAAATAAATGTATTTATTTATTGATTTTATCTTTATAAAATAAATAAATAAAATTCACTTCTCTTTAAGCAATGACCCTTTAAGTCATTTGTTTATCGAACATACTTCCTACCTTTAAAGCTAAGAATTAAGCTGAAAGAGGTTACTAATACTACAGACAAAACCAGTTACCATTCAAACATGCAAGTTCATTAAAAACACACTCAACCAGTTAAAACCCACATCAGAAGGCAAAATAGTTGCATCAGGTTCTTTCTGAACAAAACAGTCACCAGCAGATGGGAGGTTAATATAAAAGGAGCTGGGTTGTCTTGACTTCTCAGCAGTTGCAGCACCAGGCTGGGTTTGCAAGTAAGTGAAGCAGGGTTGGGGCTGATTAGCACTTGGATGGGAAACTTCCAGGAAAAATAGACTAGATTGGGAAGTTTTAAAAAAATCTTAGAAAAAGGCAATGGTAAACCATTTTCATACTGTTGCCAAGAAAACTATATTTGTTACATCCAGGAGATTATCAGGAATCAAGCTTAACCCTGAAGGAGATTTGACTTGACTTTAATCTGTCTCCTATGGCACAGAAATCCAAAGATTCAGAACAGCCACCAAGAATATTCAATTTTTCTTGTTTGCGTCAAATAAGGGGGGTGGCACTGAGAAAAGGCCTCTCTCACAGATTGTAAAACTGGGCAGGTTCTAATGAAACAATGCCTCTTTCAAGTAGTTGTATGAGGGCTTTACATAGGTAAACCTTTTTGAATTGTGCCCAGAAAATCAGTGGTGGCCAGTGAAGCTGCTGTAAGACAGACACTGCGGGCTGAACAGACTGAGTCAACAGCTTGGCCAGAATTCAAATCATTTTATGGGTCCATAATATCTGTAAATCTTTCAGTCCTTGTTTCTCACTGTAATTTCCTTCCAGCTTTCTCATGCCCAGCTGCTTGAAACTCTTTCATCTATTTATTTCATGTCTCCATCAGAAAGATTCTCAAGGTGGATAGCAATCATTTGCAAAGTACAAGTATTAAATCAACAGATGAAAAGCAGTCAAGACTCTTCTTTCTTAATGATTTCTCCTCTAAGCCACTAATATTCTAACTCATCTACCCTTGCTGTCCCTATTTCAGAACATATCCCTCTTCTTTCAAATATCTTCTTAATGCCCTGGGTTTTGGGCTTAACCCATGAATTCTCACCCCGAAACAACCCAGTATTAGCAGGCATAGTTACGTAGTCACATTCATTACTGGCAGCCATTGCCTGAGACCTCAAGGGCCAGATTTTTCTTTCAAAGAGAGCCACTATGGGGATGAAAACTGGTTCAGTCCTCTGATGGTGTTCACCCAACATGCTCTCCATTTGAACTGAGAATCCCACACCTCCTGTTTGCAAGAAGAAAAAGGGTTTTGTTGAACCTTGTGTCCAGAACAACCCCCATCCTCCATTAGAAATCTAGCAGAGGAAACGTCTTCCTTAACTTTTTATGCCAACCCTTTAATATTTGCCAAAACAACATTTCTGCTCTGAAAGGTAAATTTATTTATTTTATTTATTTTTCAAATTTAGTTTGGCCCTTAGTCCCCATTTTCTTTATTGTCTTCCTTCCTATTGATTTTAAATAGCAAGCCCAGGGTCCTTGTTAGTTTTTGGCTTAAGAAATTGCAAAACACATTGGACATAGATGGGACATATCATTTTGTGTAGATAAATAAACAACACTAGCAGAATGAGGCCTACATTATGTGGGCGGCTGATACTTATTAACTGAAGAATGTTCCCTTTGTGTCCTTGTTATGAACAATTGTTTGAGAGTCCAAGCTGAGATTTCAAAAACTTCACACCAATCATCCTTACCGTTTCCTCCCCACGACCACCATCAGCCATCAGGTAGGTCACCCTGAACTGGGAAACTCCGAGGTCCGTAATGTCCCATTTCACTCTCAAACTTGAGGTAGTTTCATCTTCAACCATGAGATTTTTTATTCCTGTCCGAAAGACTACAAGAACATTAAACATTTCAAACAGTTTTAAATCTTTTGAAGCACCCAATCTGGATATCAAAGGGACCCACATTTCTTCCCCACTCCAGATACTACAATAACTATTTTATAACATCCCAAATTCTAACCACAATCATTCTAAGAATACAAAAATACGCATCTTTGCTCTGAGTAATGTTAACTAAACCACCTCTTGAACTATGCATGCTTTTACTTTTTTAATATATTTTATACCTGCTGTTGTAGGCTGAGTAGTAGTGGTACTTGTTGTGGTTATGGTAGTTAATTCAGTAGTCAGTATTTCCACTGGAAAAGAACAACAACAATTCTGTAATATGTAACAAGCATATTACAGAATTCCATTCTGGCAACCGCTCCCATATGTTTCTTGTATAGGTTTATCTACATGGCACTTTGATGCAGAACATCATGGCTGGAGAAGATAAAGTCAGTTTGAACTGAAATTAAAGGAGAACCTGGATTAACTGCAGAGATTCAAAAGAAAGAATTCTGGATGGAGCTACACCAATATTACTCTATATTGGGAGGGGAGGGTTGAGTAGTTTCCAAGACTATCAAATTTCAACTTAGATCTGTTCTAAATGTCTAGATTCACCCTGGAATACACAAAGCAGGAGCAGATGAAACACCCCTTCAGAAGATGCAGACTGCATTTCAGTTATCAAATGAGTGCAAGACACTGTCCCTGTACATTAGGGAATAGAAACACAGGACTCCAGGTAAGAAGGCAGAAGTTCCAGATACTTCTGGACTTTGCCTTTTCTAAAAATTAACTTGGGAAGGATATATGGAGGATAAGTATCATATTTCCCATCTTACGTGTGGTCCCAAGTACAGCAACGACATCACTTTCACTTTCATCATCAAATAGGGCTACCAGTGACACCTCGTACTCCATATTGGGTAGCAAGCCTTCAATCTCATATGTGTCCACTTCTCCACTTAAGATGATCTTCAACAGACAGAACAGGAGATTTAGAAGACTGAAAGGTGAATTACGTCTTGTGAAACAAGGAATACCTAAATCATTTTCCACATTCCAAAAACACTGATAAATATTCTTCATGTCTCTTGATGAAGTAGTTGATCTGCATTGAATATCCACTAAGCATGCTCATTCTTCATATAGTTCCTTTAATTATTGACTCCCTAATTTGTACTTGTGCAAATATTCCTTGAGGCATTTTCCTCAAAGAATTTCTCTTAGCACTGCTTTGCCTTCATAAGGATCCAGACTCGGGTGGATTTTTGAATAGTATAGAGGATGACCAAAAATCCCTAGGCCGTATGTGGCTTAATTGTTGTTATTATTATTAATGCAGCCTCTGGCATCTTCTTTAACTACAGCACTGAAATTTGGCATTTCAACTGCTTAAAATCAGTGACACAATTGTCTTCCATTTTGAGGTGCAAAACACAAGACCATAATATTAGCATATAATATAATATAATATAATATAATAAAATTGGCTTATAATATGTTAATATTATAATATAATATAATATAATATAATATTATATAATATTAATATTATTATATAATATAATATAATATAATATAATATAATATAATATAATATAATATAATATAATATAATAAAATTGGCTTATAATATGTTAATATAATACAATATAACGGAAAGGAGAATATAATGGAAAATTGGGCTCTTGCCCCATGCTTTTCACAAATGTACTCATCTGATTTCATCATTCCATCCACTGTGACTCTACTCCTCAAAATACACAAAATACAATCTATCACCAGCACTCCAACTCTGCTATAACAAAGAACATATGAGGGACAAGAACTTTTACCTCATCAGCTTCTTCGCCAGCCAATGGAATCCATGCTAGACGGTAAAGAGCTACATCAGAAGATGGGGGCTTCCAGCTTACTGTTAAACTATCAGTAGAGACTTCATCGATTTCCAAAAATTGAGGTGATGGAACTTTCTCTGCAAGATAGAGAGAAAACATAAGGATTCCAAATGTGTCTCATATTCCCTACATATGATCACTGAGGTCCCTTCCAACCCTATGTAATATTAGCAGAAACACTACACTTTCTAAAGAATTTTCAAAAGCTGAACTTGATCAGTCAGTTATAACTGCATATATTTCTGTACTAAAAACAATGTTCATGAAACAATGAACGTTAACAGAAAAAAGTTATGAAAGTTAGATTCTGAGCCGTCTTCTGCAATTACAAGAGTTCCTGCCATCTGTGTAAAGAATTCTAACTTCATGGAGTTTCAGCTGGAAAAGCAGACAAGGGAAGGGGTATAGTTTTAATGGATTTGTAACATCCTCTGCAAACTTTTAACTCAGACTCCATCCTATTCCAGAAAGTCCCAGAGAGTTTTTTATAAGTGTAAGGAACATTATGGATAGGTAGTTGGGATTAAGTCTGCCTGTCCATCGACAGGATAGTCTCTACAGAATGGGACCAAATTTGGTATGTGGGGAGAAGCTGGCAAAAGAAAGATCAAGTTCAAAAATCAGCGTGATCTAGTTGGGGGTTGGAGAGGAAAATAAATTCCCCAGTGCATCATGACAGGGAGTGACAAAACATTGCTAACTGCTCCATGCAAAGCCCATTTCTCTCCTGGTCATGTGATCCACATTCAGTCTGCGCCATGGTTCCCCATGTACAGACACATATACACAGACCGACAGAACACAAGGGGAGAGCAGAAACATGCCTACACAAATGAACACAATAAGTTACTTCATTACATAGAAGAAAATATAGATGCCTCCCATGGCCATTGCTGATAAATGTGGTGGAATTTCAAAAGCCATGTTCTATCTTGTAGTATTTGTAACATATTTGTTTTTTCAATATTTTAATATTTTGGGGAAGACTGATTGGTTTTTAGAAAAAAGTCGGGCTTTTTTAGTTTTCAGTGATCCCACTGATTTTGAAGTCATCTTTATACCTAGAGTGACCCCAGTCACAAAAATGGTAGTTTGTGTGTTAATAAAAATCGCTAATTCCTGTCTAAGGATTATGCAGCAGCTGAGGGGCTATGAGTTTTGGGGGGCATTATATACATGTTCTGCATTATTAATAATTAAGATACCTGTGAGTTCTAGTTGGGTGATGAAATGTCTACAAGCAAACAATTAACACTAAGAGCACTAAGAACTCCACAGTTCAACCTTGAACTACATATATTCTTTTTTGTTAGAATAAGATGTTTGCATTCTTGCCTTTTTTCTGAAATTAGAAAGAAATACAGCAGAGGATGACAAAATTTTATTGTTCGGTTTCTTTATTTCTTCTTTGAGATGCTTGAAAGTTCTAATGAGTAACCAAATTATGTTTGCAATTTTTCTATTAAAAAAAAGCCTATGCAATCAGAAAGTAATGTCTACTTGAAGCACTTGTGAGTTCTTGGCTGCATCTACAGAGAACTGGCAAAACATAACTTGACTTCAAGTGTCCTGTATTTAAATTTCTCTTTCTTCCTGTAGCAACCCAACTTGAACCAAGATATTAGACCATGTTTTCGTTTGCATTTGTTTTAAATAATGTAAAGTTTCCAAGCTGTCAAGTGTACAGAATGGGGGCTATAATCTCCTTTTCTTAAGAAAATATAAATAAAATCAAAGTGGCAGATTGTTCTTTTCAAGAAGAGTAAAGGCATATTGGGAGTGTAGCTAGACTGCTTTCAAAAACACAGTGAGACTTACTTGTGGTAAAGCTGCCTGTGAGTGGCTCAGACTGACCCTCACTATAGAGGGAGAAAACAGCTACAGTATATTCAGTGAGAGATGTCAAGCTCTTCAAAGTATGTGCTGACACTCGACCAACTTCTTCCTGCATCATAGAACCAACAAGAATTAGAAAAGAGGTCACAAATCCATATCTACATCAGGATGCAAAAGAGAGGCTTGGTCTAATTCTTCAGCCAGAGATGTCTTCACAATTGAGAAAGGAATCCCAGATTAGACCCCAGGCTGCATCAATCAGTGTCTTGGCAAATGCTCCGCCTTACCAAAAGGAACAACCTGTTTGCTCCCCTTTAGCTAAATGGAAAGGAGGGGGAGAGAAAAGGGGGCCCGTGCTGACAGACTCCTCATCCAGGGATGGTTGGAAGCAGAGTGTCATTCAAATCCCTCTACCCCACCCCTACTTTCTTTCATCCTTCCCTGCGTCAAAGTAAAACTTTTATTTATTGAAGTCAGTAGACAGGAGCCAACAAGGAAGCTCAAAACATGGCAGTAATGGGAGACCTTAACACAGTTTGACAGCTTTGAATAAAATGTGTTGAAATCTGATCACTTCCATACCAAACCATGCTTTGCATGAGAGGCTGTCCAAGGGTAGGGCCTGAGGTACTTGCCTAAAAATTCCTGCTCCTTTTTGGCCACGTTTGTAAAACCTTAGTGGCCAAGTCATCTACTGCCCCAGACAACTGATTAATCTTCACAGTCTGGCACATACAATTACAAATCACTTGGTCCGCTGCAAAGTAGCAGTTTTTTAAGTCCTCCTAGGTATCACAAAAGGTTTTTGCTCCATCAGGGAGCAGTTTCTCTTTCTCTCTCCTTAAAAGTGCAACTGGAATCACCATCATCACAGATAAAGGGGGACATCTGGAGGGCAAGCCCAGATGTCTGTTTTGCTATATTTTCATCTTATTTTTATTCTCTGTTAGCCACCTGGAGTCTTATGTTTAAGATGGGCAGTTATACAAATTGAATACATAAATAAACCAACCCACCCCTACCCCATTCTGCCACTTTTCACCACTCCCCTGGTGATTGTGTTGCTTTCCTGTAAGAGGAAACGTGGCAGAATTTTTATCAATTTCGCCCAATTTCAAAAAATAGGTTCCTCTGCTGAACCTGTTAAAACCCCAAATATTACAGTTCTTCCAGGGTCTTGTACGACAAAGCAGGGGTGTCTGCAGGGGGTGTCAACCATCTGCCCAGCCCCTTTTGTACATGCATCAAAGCACGTACAAAATGGATAGGGCTTGGATCGTGACACCACTCCCAGCATCTTGCAGACGTTGACACCCTAATGAACACTATGCTAGAAGGGGAAACGTGGCAGAACTTGTCAATTTCATCCAGTTAAAAGAAAAAAAAACAGAGAAATGGCTCTGCTGAACTTTTCTCCATTCCATAACTAAACCTGGAAAAAAAATAATAATCGAAGTTCCCATCTTTCACAGCAGCTCCATATGAGATGACCACTGAAGGCAGAGAACAGGGATGGGTGGGCGTGCCCCTCCAGTGCACACACCAGCTAACAGGAATGGAGGCATTTGTGTAAGAAGGAATGAAGTGCCACATGTGGACTGGAGTGCCCCGTTTGTGTTAGCAGAGAAGGAAAGACACTATTTCTGATGAAACTCAAATGGAGGTCACCTTCCCAGCAGCCATGGGATGGTCTAAGGATGACACCATCCATTCCTGTCCTCCCAAACTGATGGGAGGCTCATCCTCCACCAGGGTAAGCAGGAAGTGTGGATTAGCTCTAAGGTTAATTGAGTGGGCGATGTTATCAGCATGATAGAACTACCCTTGACCCCGTTAAGCATGCTATTCTATAGGACCATTATGTCACACACCATCAGTTTGCTTGATGAACTGGGAAAGAAGTCCCAGGACACACATTTGTTATTTTTGTTCTGTTTTAAAAATGCCACAAAGAAATATATCTCTTTATGAGCCAAGCAGCTGTCCCTCCATCTTACTTGCTGCCACTTTTTCCTCCCATCAGCTGAAGCTGAAAGGTAGGATAGCCCTTTTTTAATAAAAATGCAGCTCTTCCTCAGCTTTCTTTAAAAAGGGACATCCTACCTTTCAGCTTCAGTTGTTGGGAGGAAAAAGTGGCAGCAAGTAAGATGCTCTCTGGAAAAAATATACACTGGTTGTTTCTCTAGGGTGAAAACCCTGAAATATGTATAATGTTCTGGACAGGACAGATGGAGATCTTGTTCCTCTGGTCCACATGGCCCCAAGCCTGCTATCCTAGACTCTCTAGTTAGATTTCCTGCATCACATAGGCTGGGACAGCCAGCTGCTTCTCTTACTGGAGGAGGAGAGAGGTTGAGAGCTAGAATTTCCCAGGACAGGAATGCTGAAAATGTCAATAAGCAACTGATACCTAGTACAAAGCACGGGAAGCATAAAGTGGGCCTTTTGTTAAGGGCCAGAGGAAAAGGCATCACGTTTAAACCCACAAGGGTCTAAAACAGGGGAAGCAAGCCTGTTCCATCCTGTTCTAGCAACAAAGATTCTTTACAAGCCGTGTCATGTTGAAATTCTGGAAAGCTTCAACCAATTTCTTGCCAGGACAAGGAGAGCCAGACAAGCAGGGAAGGGAGGGATGTGTGCCAAGACTTATAAAAAATACTTATTGAAAAAGATGTAGTTTTATATCAGTTTGGGATGAAGAGGAAAAGTGGTTTGCACAGATGGAGCATTCTCAGAATTGATAGCAGCGAGGACCGCCTTGGGAATGCCCCATGGCCTTTGCAATTTTTGTAAGCGAACAGGCACTACAAAGAGTCTGTGGGGTATTTCCATTCTCCAGTCTGGCACCCCAGTGAGCCAACCCAACTCATTACATTTTAAGGTTAAATGGCAACCTTAGCTATTTTGGAAAACTGAGCCAGGGAGACCATTAGGGTACCCAAGAGATGCCTATCTATGTCTGTCTGTCTGTCCGTCCATCCATCCATCCCTGAAGGCAACAGCAAACTAATTCTGTATGTGTTGAGAAAACAACATGGACATGTCCCTATAGACATCAGTAGCCAAGCTTGATTTGAAGAAGACTACCTTTTCTTTTTTCTTTTAGCATATTATACCATTTACACTGAATAAAACAAACAAAGCAGTATTTAAAGGAAAGCACCTCACATCCTACATGATGGTTAATTCCAAAGCATAAAATTGCTTAATGGTACCACTGCTTGATAAAGAGAATATGAGAGATGGGAGGTGGGAAGAGAATGGCTTGAATAATTAAAGAATGAAGGGATTTTTTAAAAAAAATGACCTCTGTGCAAAATATAAAAAAAACAATGCATCGACATAGGGACTCGAATTTCTTTGTAGAGGAAGCTACAAACAATTTCTCAATCCTTTGAGATGGACCTGTGTGCCACATTTTGAAAACTGTTCTCACCCATAGAGAAGTTAGTCTGACTGCCATTATATCAGTTATTGACAGATGGCAAATAAAATATAGGTTTCTCATAATAAATCTGTTTTTAAGTTCTTTACGTTTATTCTTTTAAAAATCTGCTTACCTCATTGGTTTCGGTCCCATCTGTTTTAACGTACATAATGCGATAGCCTTTGACCTTTTGGGAAGCAGGATCCCATGATATTTTAGCTGAGCTGTGATCCACATTCGAAAACTTCAAATTTCGTGGTGGACTTAAAGGCACTTGAAAATGGAAATGAATCCATATTATAAATAATATCTTTGTTTTCTGTCCGCTGGCCTATTCTGATACATTGCTTCCGGATAACATAAATCTCCATGCAACGTTCTGTGTCTGATACACTTTGCAACAGATGTTTTTGTCAAGGAGGTGGCCTTCAAATATATACAGTGGAACCTCTAGTTACGAATTTAATCCGTTCCGTGACTCTGATCGCAACTCGAATTGGTAGCAACGTGAAGCACGTTTTCCCATAGGGTTCAATGTAAATAGGGTTAATCCGTTCTGCCCTCCGAATTTGGTCGCGCCGCGAGGCACATTTCTCCATAAGGTTCAATGTAAATATGGCTAATCCGCCCTCCGAATTTGGTCGCTCTGCGAGGCACATTTCCCCATAAGGTTCAATGTGTCAGCCGGCATTGCACGGCTAGGAAATTCCCCAGGCGCACTTTAGTCAGCCCTAGCGCAGAAAGAGGAAGTGCTAATGAAATCTGAGCTTTTGTGCGCGCACGCACAGCCGGGAGCGGGAGCTTCCCCCCCCCCCACTGATTCCTCCGCACTCTTTCCTTTCTCCATAGCGACAAAAGCACAGTGAAAGCAATCAGTGCACTGGGGGGAAAGGCTTTTGTCACACACACAGCCGGGAGCAGGAGCTTTCCCCTGCACTGATTCCTCTGCCTCAACTCCGCGCTCTTTCCTTTGTCCATAGCCCTTGGCATGGTGCACCGACAAAAGCCCAGTGAAAGCAATCAGCGTGGGGGAAAAGGCTTTTGTGGCGCGCACAGGGAGCTTTCCCCCCCCGCACTGATTCCTCTTCCTCAACTCTGCACTCTTTCCTTTGTCCATAGCCCTTGGCGTGGTGCGCGCGAGGAAAGCCTTTCCCCCGCGCGCTAAGATTAGTGAAGAGGCACCAGGTGGCCCTTTCATTAGCACTTCCTCTTTCTGCGCTAGCGCTCGAGCGGTGAAACTGACTAAAGCGTGCCTGGGGAATTTCCTAGCCGTGCAACGCCGGCTGACACATTAAACCTTATGGGGAAATTTGCCTCGTGGAGCAAGCCTCCTTGCTACCGCGATCTCGCCCACAGGAAGCCGCGACCACGTGGCAGCAGGGCAAATGGCTATGGATCTGGTTCGTAGCTTGAGGCGGAGTTCGCATGTCGAGGTAAATTTTTGCGGCCGGAGCTGGTCGTATCTCGAAATTTTCGTAAGGTGGGGCGTTCGTATCTTGAGGTACCACTGTATAAGGACACCAAGAGGCCATGCGTAATCCAAAAATCTGAGTCTGTGATGGAATGGAATTATGAAGGCCAGGGTCAGGGAGATAAACATTTTCTTAGCTCGCCAGAAGAACATGGGAGGAACAAGAGGATGAGACTGGCACCTCCCTGAGGAATTCACACTGTTGTGGCTGGCTGACTTTGGGAGATGGGGTTTCAGTCTGGGAAGATTCTTGCTAGAGGTTGTAGCTAATAAACATAGCTGGACTGAATTTGCATTGTCTCTTGGAGTTCCTTGGGCTAGGCCTGACGGAGTCCCTGGTCAGGTTCAGTGCAAAGGCCTCTCCCTACAAAATTCACACTGTATGTATACCGATGGGATTTTGTCACATGTATGGCTTGGGTTATACAGTTATATGGTACCTCTTCCTAAATATGAAGCCAAGCAGCTTTAAAAGAAAACAGAAGTCCCTTTACAGCAAACTCGTTGAAATTAGGATGCATTAGACCCAGCGGAATCCACTGGAAATAAATCATCATTCCAATGCTAGAAGTCATCTCCTACAATGTTCTTATAGTGGAAGTTGAATGTTTTTGTTTTTCTGCAAACAGAATTTCTGAAATATGAGATTGTGCAAATATTAGATTTTTTTTTTTGCCCTGTGTAGTATGGTTGCAGTGTATCTGCTTTTGGCATCCAAGTATCTTCCAGGTGTGTTGGTCTCCAACATTTAGAATTCTAGGCCACTGGTGCTACTGGTGGGGAATTCTAAGAATTACAGTCTAATGCATCTAGAAAGACTTGGCTTGGGAAAAGCTGAGATAGATACACACACTCAGGAACATTGAGAACTTCTTACATATTTCAAGAACTCCACTTGGAACTATTCTATATCCTAATGCCTTCTTCTCCACCCCCAATTTGTCCCTACACTGGATTATCTCGAGCCCCTTCCAAATTTCCCCATCTCCTTCTTTCCAAGAAATAGCAAGGGTGGGGGGGGGGAGGCTCAGTTCCTGCACACACTTGTTTTTTTCAGGAGGCTGAAAGCCATTCAAAGTCAAGCCCCCTTCTCCAGTGGTACACACAAACAATATCTTTGCCTCTGTGTAGATCAATTTGGTGGCCAGTGCAACATCCCAAATTACATTAATAAACATTAAAAGGTAAACTCTCCTATCCCAGACATCACAAAACATTTCAGGGACAGAGGTAAATACATCTATGAATGCAAAATCTGTCTGCCAACTTCATGCTGCCGGCATCATGAAGATTTAGTTTTCTGTTCCTGGACTAGAGCCTGGCTTCTATTAGATTGATACATTCAGCTCTTTACAAGACAAATATGCATCTAAGATCTCACAATATGCATGGGGAGGGGGGAGGGAGGGACAGGGAGTGCATGACAATTTGAAGTTAAAAAAAAAGAAGCCAATATGGAAAAACTTAAATATCTCAAGCACAATTTCCCAAAGCTGTTCTATGTTATTTTTTTTAAAGGTGATCTTGCTACTGACACTTGAACACATGTTGTATGCCTGGACTATGAACTATTTTAAAATAGAAACTTTGGATCCCTTCATAGTATTATAGCCAAAGAATAACCACTGAAGAGGCACTACAACATTTTTTTTCAGTGGAATTGACCCCTAGGGGAGCATGAGTTGTGTGAGTAGTGAGTATACATATTTCAGAAGAATCTTCCCCGCCGTGTGTTAGATTTCACCTCCCAGAATTCCCAGTCAGTCATCTGAGAATTCTAGAATCTGGAATCTAACAACTCTTGAAGGTACCCAGTTATGGAAACTAACATTACATTTTAAAACATTAAACACTGGGATGTAAAAATAGGCTACCATTAAAATTCAGTGGGGTTAAAATAGATGTTATCTCACATCTATTTTAGATGGGAAGCAAAGAATATGTTCTACAGAAAAGTAAACTTCAGAAAACTTAAAAACCTGCTGTCGATATCTTAAAACTTTAAGCAAGAATAGTTCTACTGAAGTCACTTTCTGTATGTGGTAATAACCAGATATCAACAAGTCATTGAAGAAAACCATGAGCACCTTACTGAAGGGGACACCATTGCTCTTCACGTTCCTTCCTAAACAGTGCCTCTAGGGATTAGTATTCTACTAAAGTTTAAAGTCATTCTTTTTCGGTCTCAGAAAGCCTTTCCAGAATTTACTCCTGGGGCATGTAGAAAGACATAAAAACCACTTACATGTTGTTTCTTGTCCTGTAAGAGGATCACTGGCTTCTTCTCCAAACATTGCATAAACCGTGACTGTGTATTCGGTGTTCGGCAGCAGACCCTCAAGTTCAACATGTGTTGAGCTCACCCCAATTTTCATCTACGAAAATGTGAATTCGTTAAAAAAAATGGATGAAATAATTGCATATATGAGTAGAAGGTGGAGAACATTTTCAGGAGAGAGAATAATGTATGTCAACATAAGAAAAATGGGGGTTGTGATATTAACAAGGGATTGATTCACACCACTTTGCCCTGCCTGAGGATCACTTGCATAAATTATTCCTATAATGGGTCGATGGGCAGCTGTCCAATTTGTGGGAACTCCTAGAACATAGAAAACCACCAACTGAAGCCTAGTACAAAAGGCAGAATTGTAGAATTGTGATTGCCAGAATTAAACAAGTCCCTTTGTACTTTCATATAAATACTTTCTTTATAACTTTTGCTCAGCTATCCTTAAATGATATAATATTGTAAATGCTACTTTTAGTATTATTCATTACAGTTAATAATTTTGACTCAGAAAAGTTCCAGATCTATTAAGGGAAAAGACCAGGTTGATCTTTATTGCCCTTACTATACATGTTATCTGTAGAGCCTCTATTATGGAAAATCCAAAATAACACACAGTTGCAAGTCAGTAGATTCTTACGTGAACAGGAAGTACCGGTGAAACTCGAAAAATTAGAATATCGTGCAAATGTTCATTTATGGCAGTATGGCAACTCAAAAGGTGAAACCAATATATGAGATAGACGCATTACATGCAAAGCGAGATATGTCAAGCCTTACTTTGGTATAATTGTGATGATTATGGCGTACAGCTTATGAAACCCCCAAATTCACAATCTCAGAAAATTAGAATATTACATGACATCAATAACACAAGGATTGGAAATAGAACAATATCGGACCTCTGCAAAGTATAAGCATGCATATGTACTCAGTACTTGGTTTGGGCCCCTTTTGCAGCAATGACTGCCGCAATGCGGCGTGGCATGGATGCTATCAGCCTGTGACACTGCTGAGGTGTTATGGAAGACCAGGATGCTTCAATCGCGGCCTTCAGCTCCGCTGCATTGTTCGGTCTCATATCCCTCATCTTTCTCTTGGCAATGCCCCATAGATTCTCTATGGGGTTCAGGTCAGGCGAGTTTGTTGGCCAATCAAGCACAGTAATCCCATGGTCATTGAACCAGGTTTTGGTACTTTTGGCAGTGTGGGCAGGTGCCACGTCCTGCTGGAAAATGAAGTCAGCATCCCCATAAAGCTCGTCTGCGGAAGGAAGCATGAAGTGCTCCAAAATCTCCTGGTAGACCGCTGCGTTGACCCTGGACTTAATGAAGCACAGTGGACCAACACCGGCAGATGACATGGCTCCCCAAATCAACACAGACTCTGGAAACTTCACACTGGACTTCAAGCATCGTGCATTGTGTGCCTCTCCATTCTTCCTCCAGACTCTGGGTCCTTGGTTCCCAAATGAGATGCAAAAGTTGCTCTCATCAGAAAAGAGGACTTTGGACCACTGGGCAACAGACCAGTTCTTTTTTTCTGTAGCCCAGGTAAGACGCTTCTGACATTGTTTGTTGTTCAGGAGCGGCTTGACAAGAGGAATACAACATTTGAAGCCCATGTCCAGGATCCGTCTGTGTGTGGTGGCTCTTCATGCACTAACTCCAGCCTCAGTCCACTCCTTGTAAAAGTCCCCAACACTTTTGAATGGCCTTTTCCTGACAATCCTCTCCAGGCTGCGGTCATCCCTGCTGCTTGTGCACCTTTTTCTACCACACTTTTCCCTTCCACATAACCTTCTATTGATGTGCTTTGATACAGCACTTTGGGAACATCCAACTTCTTTTGCAATTACCGTTTGGGGCTTTCCCTCCTTATGGAGGGTGTCAATGATGGTTTTCTGCACAACTGTCAGGTCAGCAGTCTTTCCCATGCTCGTGATTCCTACTGAACCAGCCTGAGAGACCATTGAAAGGCTCAGGAACCCTTTGCAGGTGTTATGGATTCATTAGCTGATTAGAGTGGGACACTTTGAGCCTAGAATATTGAACCTTTTCACATTATTCTAATTTTCTGAGATTGTGAATTTGGGGTTTTCATAAGCTGTACGCCATAATCATCACAATTATACCAAAGTAAGGCTTGACATATCTCGCTTTGCATGTAATGCGTCTATCTCATATATTGGTTTCACCTTTTGAGTTGCCATACTGACATAAATGAACATTTGCACGATATTCTAATTTTTCGAGTTTCACCTGTAAATGCAAATGCTGATGATTTGCACTCTTTTTATCTAAACCAACAAAAGAGTTGCCAATTTTAATTCAAGAAATTAGCAACTTTTGAAAACTAACAAGATTGAAAATGAATTATAAAAACACAGAGGTATTTGTCATAAATATAGGCTCTAAAATCCAGAATGAAATTAAGAAGGAATACAACATCAAAATTGGTCAGAAGTCAATAAGATGCCTAGGAATTAATATTACAAAAATTCATAGTAAACTAGGTGTATTACATTACAATCCATTGCAAACAAAAAACAAATACAAATAATTTAGAAAATGATCATTACTTAATCTACCTGTTTTGGACAAAATAGCTGCCCTAAAGTTATCAGCGTTTCTGAAGTTATTTTATTATTTCCAAAATATGCCAATATAGACGAATTCTAAGATCTTGAACTCCTGGCAACCAATGTTTATAACATTTGTGTTTAACAGAAAAAAACAGAGAATAATAAAAAGCCTATTGCTTTTGAAATCACAAAAAGGGACAAATTACAGAAAAATCTTCTCTTGATCATCCTAAGTTTTCTTCATTCTGGCAGAATAATTTAAGGCAGTGAACTGTGGGCAGGAGTCATTCAGTGACTGATACACAGTCTACACAACTTGTGACTTGAAATTCTACCAGACAATTTGCTTTACAAAGTAGAATTAGGGGAGGGTTATTCCACAGATTGGAATATGGAAGAGTGGTGGTTAGAGCAGAACTAGATATCTCCACTCAGCATGGAGGTCCATGTTCAAGCCTACAGTCTGTCGTAGAGTTTCACTGAGTGATTTTCGTCCAGTTACTATCTCCCAGCCACACCTATTTTTAAAGTTTGCTGTTATCAGAATAAAATTGAAAAAGCCTTTACTAAATTTTGAACTCCTGGAGGAAAGGTAGAATATAAATCTAACAACTCCATGATTTCCTCTAGAAGTTCAAGATTCTTTTCTCACTCTACCAAATAAAGAACAAGCATACAGCTGCTTTAGGAAAATTTGTTATTCTTATTTGTTTTATTTTTTGCAGCTGCATCACACTTGGGTCATATTCAGCCAAGACATCCAGATTCTTTTCATAGTTTGGTCTTCTTAACATCCTAAACTTGTGCTTTGGTTTTTCCCACTCAAATGCAGGACTTTAATTTGTCCTTGCTGAAATTCCTCCTGTTGTTTACAATATTATCCATTCATTGTTCAAGTTTGTCAAGATCCTCCTAAATCTTGAAACCTTTTTGCAAGGTGTTTGTTATTCATCCTGTCTTTGTGTTATCTGCAAATTTGATCAGAGTATTTTCTAACTCCTCATCCAAGTCATTTATAAATATATTGAACAGTACAGGGACTAGGTTTACTTGAAATCTGTCTGTTGACTGAGGATCTAAGATTTGCTGATTTCAGTCAATTTTCTGTGAGGGATACATGCTATATAACTTGCAGAAAATAAACACGTTTACACATTCAGTAGCTTCTTGATGCCCCTTCTAGAATCTTACATGCCTTTTCATGCTATGAACAATTCTCCTACTTGAACAAATATGAATATAATTTCACACTAGAAATCAAGAAGTAGGCTAGATCCAAGTTTACATTGTTTAATCTGGCAGAGTTTTTAGCCACTTCATACTAAACACAATTTCTGACTGCACCCTAGGAAAAACTTATTTTAATTTTACTTAGGAATGCAGGACACATTTTCTGCATGCAAATGTATTATATTCAACGCTTGAAGCAAAATGTAGTTGTCATTCCAAATCTACAGTTCTCAGAATACTGCACTGGAGTTTGATAATAGTTTTAAAAATACCTATTAGGCAAAACATTCAGTTTTGTACTCTGTTAGTACAAAAACGCATACACATATTGTACAAAAATGCATTAGAGAAAATAATCTGCAAAAACTATAAATTAAATTACAAGCAAAAATGCCTAGGTTTGAAGAGATGTGCACCAAAATACATTTTAGAATACAAATCATAGTACAATTCTTTTCTTTTTTAAATCACAATCAATGCATATTCACTTGGCATATTCACAGAAATGAGAAAGTGAGAAAAACTTAAAAACCTTTAGGAAAAAAAATAAAATAAAATTGGCTCATATGCCCCTCCTTTAGTCTGCATCAGCCTTTTATAAAATGTAGCCTGCCAAGAGACATATAGCCCATAAGCAAATAATAGCTTCCTGACTTTGGGTCAGTTAAACTTCCTGGGCTTTTTTGCCTGCTTGGTTGTGAAAAGGGGAGGGGCAAGTATCTAGCAGAATACCACCTATGATGTGGGCGGGGGGGGCAGAGAAGTGGGATTGCTTTTAACTCAATGGAGTACCATGGATAGGATCTACATAGGCCAATTTTAATAGGTTATTGGCAGCTATCAGAAATGCATAATAAATTATGTAAAACAAACAGGGACACTCAGATTCAGAGTAGAACAAGTTGCAGTGGTCTTCATAGGGTGATCTTTGATTCGTCACTATCTCGAAGCCTTACCTAATTTTAGTGCAAGCCAACCACGAGGGCCCCTGCCTCTACCAATCCCCAACTGATTGCAGCTCCTGCTTCTCTCCAATTAACTGGCTCACTGTTACTTCCCCAAATGTCACTACTCATTAACCCAAATCCTAAACCAGCTCCTCCATCAGATGGCGGTGCTCTGAAATGAGAGAGGAACCACTGTCTGGGGCAACTACTCATTATGTTACATGAGATTGTTGGGTTGGATTGCCTTGGGTCCCATACTCTATTCAAACATCAAGAAGATGGAGGTTGAACTGTAGTACCTATAGGCTCTTCACAGCTAAACATGGAAGTCCCTGAACACCAACCTGGCTCACAGGGTATTCTAAAAATACAATGAGGGCAGAGAAAAATAATCTTAAGATCTTTAGGAAATGTAATGAATGAAAAAACATTTTACAGCTCTTGTCCCAGCTATTTCCCCCCATGTTTCTGACATTTATGGTGTCATTTAAAACATTAATGAATCTGATAAGAACATTAATTTTAATACAGTAAAATGGGATAATCAGACAAATACATATATATTGCTTAAACATATGTTGTCACAATATTTCTGCTGCTTTGAATGGATAATTGGGACTATGTTAAAAACAGCAATTGGTCCCACCCAAACCCACTCTATTGGTGGAATGGGCTCTTAAAAGACTACAAGGGAATGCAGCTGTTGAGGAAAAAGGGATTAAAACTTACAGAGTTTGAAAGGAGCTCAGAAATCATCTAGTCCAACCCACCTCCTTGGTACAGGGTATACTAATGCATATCAGGCAGATGGCTACCCAGCCTCTATTTGAAGACCTCCAAAGAAGGGGAACTAGTACATGAGGCAACCTATTCCACTGGTTGACTGCTTGTACCATCAGGAAATATCTCCTAATAGCTAACCTGAATCAAATTCTTGTGGTTTCAACACATTTGTTCTGTCCTGATTTCCTGGGAACAAGTCCACTCTCTCCTCTGCACGACAACTCTTTAGACTTTTGAAAACTGCTATCTTATCTCCCCTCAGTCTCCTGTTCTACAGGCAAAACATACCAAGCTCCTTTAAGCTCACATGACATGGTGGCTTTCCTCTAAATTTCTTTCTAGACTGTTATTCTAGACCCAATAGCTGAGTAAGGTTATGACTTCCCATGATCTAGATTCTCTCCTCCTGTTAAACCTCCCAAAATAATGCTTGCATTTTTAACAGCTACATCTTACCATTGGCTTATGGTCAATGTGTCATCTATTGGAACATCCAGATCCTTTCCACATGTACTATTGTCAAGCCAGGTCTACCCTATCCTAAATTTGTGCCTTTTATTTTTTTCTCCCCTGAAGCAGGACTTTAAATTTTTCCTGTTAAATTTCATCCTGTTTGTTCTGGCCTGTTCTTCAAGCTTGTTTATCAATAGAAGAGAATATGGATTGAATTGTGGAATCCTTGGGGTTCTCTGAGCTTGGTTGTTTTCTCACAAACATTTCATTACCCAGCTAGGTAGCATCTTCAGTGCACTGAAGATGTTACCTAGCCAAGTAACGAAACGTTTGTGAGGAAACAATAAAGCTCAGAGAACCCCAAGGACTCCAAAGCTTGTCTGTATCTTTTGGATCTTCTCTTTCTCTTCTCACTCCTCCTAGTTTTGGATCAACTACAAATTTGATCATCATCTCCCTCAAATCCTTTATCCACGTCGTTAACAAAGATCTTGAACAACAGAAGGCCCAGGACAGAGGCCTGTGGCACTCCACTTGTTATTACTATCCAAAATGATATGGAGCCAATACTCTCTGGGGGTGATCATTCAGCTGAAAATAGGGAGTACTACACCTTTCAAGAATATCAATATCAGCTTTTCAAGAATATCAGACCACTCTTTGAAGCAAGGGTCAAAAGGTCTAGTTGATGCCATCTCTCACCTCCTTTTCATCTGCCGCTAACCCATCAGTGAGGGGCGCATACAGAATCATATAGCCAGTTGCACCTGCGACTGAACTCCACTTTGCTTTCATACTGTTGTGTGAGACATCATACAACTCCAGATCTGACGCCATTGGCAATGCAACTGCAGTGGGAAAAACCAAGAGACAGTTACTGCCTAATTTCTTCAAAGGGAGGAGCTGGGAATGCTTCCAGCAACAGCAACAACCAAGACGGTTTTAAACTCAAGATTTTTTATAAGGGCTGAGCAGCAAATCTTTGAATTCTTTTTCTAAGAGAAGTTCTTGCTAATAATGAAAAGAAGGACTGTCTTCAAAATATGTTTAAAAAGTTGATTCTGCAATCCTATTTGGTCATTTTGGGTAGCTAGGTAATTGCTCTTCAACTGCAATAGATAAAATTAATTACAAGCCTTGTTAATCTGCACAGCAACTCTCAGAGATCAGAGATGACGATTTCCAAAACACAAAATGGTGAATTAAACCAGTTCTCCTCCTCCCTCCTCCTCTGCTTGTCTGTGATGTGATAGAAATCAATGTAGATAGCAGATCTGTGATGTATTATATACTTAGATCTCATGTTATAAAGTCAGATCCTATTTATGCAATTCCCATAGCATTTCATAACTGCAGCTTCATCAAAACTGCCCTCAGACCAAGATTTGAAGTACGTGACTTCTTGATTATATCTATTAGCACATCTGAGTATAATTAGTCACTGGATTGATTGATTGATTTTTAGGTACCTATAAGCTTTATGTATTATTTATCTATACGCTCAATTCAACAAACCCTGGCAGCTAACATAAAATGACAAATAACTTAAAACCCATAGATTAAAATACCCTCTGGTCAAAACATAACCAAAAACTAACTCTGTCTGCCTGTCTGCCTGTCTGCCCATCCATCCATCCATCCATCCTATTTATAGGGCTCCTTATCTCATGGCGGTGATTCTGGATGGTGTACAAGGTTAAAAACAACTTAAGCTTAATAAAAACACACCATCCAGGTTCCAAATGCTCGATGGAAAGCCAGGTTTTCATCACAGTTTAAGTGTGGGGTCCACTGAAGAGGGGAGTGTCCCAGAGAGCCAGGGCCACCACTGAAAAAAGCCTGCTTCTGAGGGCCCATCTCCCTAACTTTCTGAGGAGCAGGGACCAGAACATATCCTCCCTGGGTGATGGAACAGAGCAGCCAGATTCTATTGGAACGATATGTTACTCTAGGTAACCTGGAGCCAAGCCATGTACAGCTTATGTACACCAGCACCTTGAATTTATTTATTTATACAATCTATTGACCTTCACTCTGCCCCAGAGCCTGGGACAATAGCCAGGTCTTTAATAGCTTCCTGAATGTCATGAAGATGGAAGTGAATTGTACGCAGAAACATTCTGGTAATCAGTGGACAGCAACAGTATGAGTGTACCTCTGCTGAAATGGCTTTACCCCAGCTGCATTCTGTACCACCCAGAGTTCCTAGATAACCTTCAAAGGCAGCCCTGAGTAGAGGGCATTGCAGTAATCTGTTCTGGAGGGCATGAGTAACTATTGCTAAAGCCTCCTGGTCTAAAAAGAGCTGCCATGGGTGAACCACTGGGAACTGGGAGTACCATTTATGTCATCCTAAGTGAGAGGAACAGATGTAAATGTAGCTATTAGTTGCAGAAATGCAGGTCACAGCCAATACTGGGGTAGGCAACTGGCCCCAACAGACCTTACCCTGTTTCATCCCAAGCACCTGATTTGGTTTTTTTTAGGAATTAATAAAGAATACATAAATGAAAAGCAGAATTGCTACAGAGCAAAAAGACTGTCTTTAGCCTCATTTCTATTTAAAAGAATGCCTTTCGGCCTTTTATAGGCCCCACAGGCTTTCTTTGAAAAAAGAAATTATAGAAGCCGGTGTATCCCATGCAGTGTTTTCTTGCAAGTATGCCCATCAGACACACTAGGAGGGACCAACTGGGGATGATGCTAGGAAGGGTGCCTTCTCTGGGGTGGTGCCTGCCGTCCAGAACAGCATCCCCCAAAGATCTGTATGGCTCCCACCCATCAGTTATTCCAGAAGTTTTTCTTTTTCTGGAATGTGGATGGCTCTTTTTCTCTATTTTATTGTTTCTTGTTCTTGAGATGTAAGCCTCCCAGAGTCATTTGGGAGCCAGGCAGTCTCCAAATCCAATCAATCAATCAATCAATCCTGTGTGACTGGCACCTCCCCCTCTGCCAGCCATTTTATGAATGCGCAAGCCACCCCAGGTTGCCCTTTTAAGAGATCACCAAGACTATGTTCTCCAAATTTCAGAGGCACTCACTGGTCCCTGGTCCCCTTTCCTCCAGGCCCACTGGAAAGAAAAGAAAGCAGGGGCCATTTTGGAGATATTATGGACCCCATTCCCTGAATTCTGACCAAAAATGCACTTACTTTAATCCTTTTCCCTGTCTCACACATCCATGGCCTCAATGTATTTACCTCAGCTGCTAACTGCTGCATTCCCTCAAGACTACATTTAATGCCTGAATCTATGGTCTTTTCATTTGCAAGTCATTTTAATTTGTTATTATCTGCCAGCAAGGTCAAATATATAAAGTGCATTTTTCCACCACCTCCCCCTGACAGCATCATTTTTTCCCCCTGAAATGTTACCTGGAGTGATTAATATTTACTTATTTCAGAGCATTGCTTTATGACACTTGAGCAAAGATTAAATAAAATTATGCTTGGAGACATGCTGCCTTAGGCAGTAGTCGAAAAAGAAATGCATACGGCTGGACTTAGTCAGAACTTGACTTCAAAAGAGCGCCAGGTGCCACGGAAAATGATGTTACTGGGACAGTATGTGCTCTCGGACCATGGAAATCATCATTAACCAATTCCTAACCAGGCCTGTTCAAACATATGCTAGGCTAGACTTTTAATTCTTCTACAATGCAGCCCCACCCAAGTTTACTCAAAAAAAGGGGCCATAATGGGTCAGCCCCACTAGATAGGCCAGACCTGGAAATCAACTCCACAGATGATAGTTAAAACTACTTTTTTTTTTAATCCCACCTTTTTTTTATAAATAACTCAAGGTTGTGAACATACCCAGTACTCCTCCCTTCTCCTATTTTCCCCACAACAACAGTCCTGTGAGGTGAGTTGGGCTGAGAGACAGTGACTGGCCCAAATTCACCCAGCCAGCTTTCATACTTAAGGTAGGACTAGAACTCACAGTCACCTGGTTTCAACCTGGTGCCTTCATCACTAGACCAAACTGGATCTACTTTGATCGAGATTGCTAATAGTAACAAAATCCTGCAAGTCTGATTGTGCTGGACTTCCTCCACCTTCTTATACTCTTGTGAATTAGGAAGGCCTCTGTCTGAGCCACTTCCGAGTGTTATCCCATTGCTCTGGACTTAAAAAATGTTTCAGCCCCTTTGGCTTAGGTAACAGTTCTTTCACATTTCTGTCAGGGTCATCTTCCTTATTCTCTACATAGTGGTAAATATTTCCCAATGTCAGAGTCTGTGATAGCCAGTGAGCTGCTAGAAAAACGCTGGAATTGTAGAGACACATGGAGATGGCCTTGACTAACCTTTCAATCAGCCTTTGAAGTGGGATGGTCCTTGTATTGTCCTCCTACATTGAGCTCAGGGCCTGTAGCTAACTGGATCTGAACCAGATCTGCAGTAGCTCAGTAGGTAGGACACTGATGGGGCAACACCATTTTCATTCTTCTAATGGAGATGAACACCTACAGGCTCACAGTGTTCCCTGGGTATTGCAGCATTTCTGGGTAAACTGTAGCAAAGGTAACTAGTGGGTGGCTTCAAGCTGCTTTGGGAGAAACTGGCAAGCAGAAACAGCGTGGGGTGGAAATATCCATAGTTAATGCAAAATGGCAAAACAATCTGGTAATGGAGACCATCGCTAAGGCTGAGTATTGGTCTTGGATGTTCATGATATATTAGGCTTGATCTCATATCAGGGTTGAAATATGCAAAATAATATATATACTAGTTACATATTTTGACTTCCTAAGATGCTCTAGATTTTCTTTTCAAAAGAGCCTGTTTTCAGCCCTTCTACTGGAGTGATGTTTCCAAGTGTGTGTGCAATGCCTTGTAAAATCTCAAGAACAGTGAGGAAAACAGGATATTCAGTGCTCATGATTTCTCTGAACCAGTTTTAACTATTTTTTACTGATACTTTGAAATTATACACCTACGTATGTACACACAATCCGTTTCAAGAACATGGAACACATAGCCCTAGGATGATTTTGATCCTCAGAACTGTATTTCCCTGGTAAGAATCATAATTCAGGGCTCCCATTCAGTTGCCCCTGGAAAAAAGGAAACATTTCCCCTTGGCCCGAGCAGATTCCTTGGGATGCACTGAGGGAGCAGCAGGGTGAAAAAAGCCGTCTATCTTTAGCTCTCCCTTAACTCAGAGATATGAATGAAAACCATGTGACGTCATCTGCACCATCCCTACAGATGCAATGCTCAAAAAGCAGGCAAAGGTCTTCATGCCACCAGGTCGAAATGTAGAACACCCCAAACTCACATGTGCTTCAAGAAATCCTGTACCATTGGCACTAGTTAATTGCTTCTGCTCAAGGGATGGCTGATAGCCGGCGCCAGGTAGAAGAACGCAGCTAGGCTGCCATCAAGTTTATTCAGACACAACCCAGATTCAGCAATCCAGAGTGAAGAGTGAAGGCTCTTATCAAAAGGCCTGCTGTTTTGTCTAGAGGTTTTATCACCACAATTTGCAACAAGAATTGCTGGCAAAATGGAAGCAGGAAAAAGGCTGACCCTGAAGGAAAGAGGTCATTTTGAGGCATGGACATCAAGAGGACCTCTTGATTCATGAAAGTAAATGGCAGAACCTACCTTGAAATCATCATCTTCACTGGGATGCTGTGGCAGTACCCTTATGTGTAATGACTTGGTGGCAAATCCTACCAAGCAACCACATCTGGATAGAATTGGGATGTTCAGGTGAGGGTTAGAATTGGATTTTTCCCTGTACATCAGTGATCCCTAGGAAGATCCTCCCACTCTTCTTACTGGCCTTAGGAGGAAAAGGTTCCCATAGATGCAAATAGCATAATCATCATCATCATCATCATCATGAGGAGGAGGAGGAGGAAGAGGAGGAGGAGGAGTTGTTGTTATTTTTAAATACATCATGACTGAGAAGGGAAGGATTAAGCCCCCCTCCTCTCTAGGTGCTCTGATCCCAGCCAAAAATCAACACAGAATATTGTTAAATGTACTTTTTCTCCTCATGCCCAGCAGGTTTTCATCAGGTGTAGGTCCACATCTAGAACACCCAGATGTACACCTACAATGCAAAATTAGGTGGTTCCAACACAAATTTAAAATACTGCCACTTTCCTTTTCTGTCACTTACGTGTTGTTTCGGTACCCCTGAGGCCTTCACTGGCAAAACTAACATAGATGGCAAACACAGCAATCTGATACTCAGTTAGAGACATCAAGTTTTTCAATACTGCTGTTGAAACCGTTCCATCTACCACCACCTGTATGAAAGCAAAGGTGCCGTTAAACAGGCTTTTAAAATGTCCACGGAGCAGGCTTTCTCCTTCACTTGGAAACAGGCTGTAATTCAATTCCCAAGGAAAGGTCTTGAACATTGATTAGAGAAGTTCAGGAGTATTTGATCACTGCTTCTAATAGCAATTAGTAATGTACTTTGCTTAGCACAATTATCGGATCCTATCGTTTAAGGCTTTACATTATGTAAATCCTGATTCTGCTCACGTGTGTGAGAATAGCCTGTTCATTTTCCATCCTAACCCACCCCCAGGAGCCTTTGGTCCTCCAAAATATACTCAACACAACTTGCAGGCACCAAAACTTTGTCCAGTTTTCTGTTGGGGATCAACATTACAAAAGGAATCAAGATAAATAATATTCCTTTTTTATATGCATGTAGCACACTAGTCTAATCAACTAAATGGACAAACTGGTGGCAAGATCCATTCCAAACAGTTTTTAAGTTGTGAATTGCATCTTTTCCCATCTAAAATTATTTTCAGGTAAGTACACAGCTGGGGGATTGTTATTCCAGTACCTCTTCTGGTTGCCCTCCTTTGGTGGGATAATAGACAACTCGGTACTTTTCCACCTTGCCTGGTGCATGAGTCCAACTCACACGGAATCCTCTGGCTGTCACCTCAGATGTGACCAAATCTGTAGGTGCTCCAAGTGTGGCGACCAACGCTCCTAAAGTTTTAGACATCAGAGATGCAATTATTTCACCACCCCAAAATGATCATCTTGTTCAGCTGTTCACTTTTCTAGATCTTGTAGCCAATCTGCTGGTGGACAACTCAATAAAAAACTCAGATCACTGTGCAGTTGAAATGTCTTGTATTTCTGGAACTCAGGGTCATCCAAAGGAATGGAATTTTGGAGAAATTAAATGGAAGAAGCCTTTTACCCAACACATAGAATTCATTAAAATAATATGTTCTGATGGCTACCACACTGACATTAAAGAATTACTCATGAAGAGAATACTGGCTGCTAGTCACTATGGCCATAGTGTGTTAGTCATGTGGCAAAAGAAAGCTGGATGAGATAGTCTTTTAGCCTGACCTAGCACCATTCATTGTATGTCCTTTGAAAAGAGTATATCTCCTGGCTATTCCTACCTTTAATTTCTTTTTCTTGTTCTTCAACTCTCAAGCACACAGTCTTTGTCAGTTCTTCCACAATGGAGTTCATTAAACTGAAGTCAGCAACATTGTAGACATGAGTGCTGTGTGGTTCTGAGGCAATCTCCCTGAGTTCATTTTCATCAGCATTCTTTACACCTGCCATCAGAAGAAGAAACAACGAAGTGCAATTTTATATAATAAAATAGCTTGGCTTGGACATCAGTTTGTAAAAAAAAGTTTGATTTTTGATAAGACAGTGTGTGAGCCCAACCATTGTGATTATAAACCATGCTTTACGGTTTAGCATGGTGTGTGAACTAATCTACTGTGGCTTATTTAAAAAACCATGGCTTTGTGAACTGATCTGAGGACAGTGTTTGTTCATGGCAGACATCACTTGATCAATGATCAATATGGTCAGGAGAACAACCTGCCTGCAAACTGGGTGTGTTCTTGTTCTCTGGAGGCTTATCAGCAGAAGGTAGATGCCCATCACCTACTGTTAGCAAGGTTGTGGTTCTTATGGTCAGGACTGCAACCTCCAGTTTTCTGGAAGGCCACAAGGAGCCAATCCAAGGCAAGTGATGTCACTGAAAAGGTCTTGGCTAAGCTCATTGGTCCCTTCTCTGAGATTTGGGGAGGTTAAAGATGTGGCTGGGAATGGACCTAATGTTTAAACTTTGAAATGCTCTCTTCCAAGGTAAAACAGTTGCTCTGTCTGGCACAACTCCATTCCAAACTCAAAACAATCCCATTTAATGATCAAAGCACGTGTTCTAAACTTGAAACCACCATTTTGAGCTCAAAACAATTCAATTTTGAAACGTTTTGCACACCCCTACTTAAATCATCCCCTAAACCCCTAAAATAGCCTGAATTCACACCACCAAAATTCAGCTACTTTACTGCTGAGTTTAGGCAGCTGGGAACCACACGCAGCCTGCTGTAACTGCATGTTACATTGTGGATCCTGCACTGAGCTAGGAAAGGGCTGCATGACCTCTAGAACTTTTCCAATTCTATGACTTCATTGCAACAATACATACCTATAGCAAACAGTTCGATGCCAGCATCTCTCAGATTTTTTGCAGGAGGAATGACATCATCTTGAGATTTCCCATCAGTGATCAATATGCCAATTTTGGGAACTCCAGGTCTTGAACCTGCATCCGGCTTAAAGTTGTTTTCCAAAATAAAAGTTAAGGCAAGGCCTGTGCACAAAAAAGAAGGGAGAGAAAGAGAGAAAGAATGAAGAGAAGGAGAAGGAGAAGGAGAAGGAGAAGGAGAAGGAGAAGGAGAAGGAGAAGGAGAAGGAGAAGAGAAGGAGAAGGAGAAGGAGAAGGAGAGGAGAAGGAGGAGACAAAGCAAAAGGTTGACCAAAGATATTTATATTGCTATAGCTCCAAGACTATCCAATCTTTTACTATATATTGACAGCATCTCATAATGGTTGGTTGACTGTTTCCTCATGGCTAAGAGATAAGAAGCTCCTCTTAATTCTTTCAAGAAAGAAGATGGGATTACCCTCAGCAAAGACTGAGAAAATGATATATACCCACAGATCTCAGAAGGTATGTGTCATGGATACACGAAGCAGCAGTTTTCCATGGGAAAAAGACAAAAAGTGCTCCAGGAACCCAAAGCTTAGGAGGACCCAATAAAAGCCCAGAGACAGAGGTAGATGATGAGGACAGTAGCAAACAAGCTTAAGGCACTACCACAAGAAGATTCTGCATCAGATCAAAATCAGCTCTGGGCCTCTATAAAGCCAACACTGTTGGTTATGTTCAAAAGTTAAGTGGGCCTATTGCTGGGTCAGTTGCAGTGAAGCAACGGTAAAGCTCCCCTTGTCTTTCAAAGACTGGGGCTCTGTGCAGCTTGTGATCAGCCTATTTTACCATTTGCATGATCTCCTACTTTGTCGTACCGCCTGGCTTTTAGGCTTCAGGTCCTTTAAGAGGAATGATGGCTTCGTTTTGTTGTACCTTCCCTCCCCCACTGGAACTGCTCAAATGTTCGGGGGGATTTAGGGTCTTCCCCCCCCCCCCCCATACAACTGGACAAATGCACATAATATAAAGATGCTGATGGGATGGGGATACAAATATTTTATTTCCCTTTTGCATGAAGTGAGCAGTGGGGATGACTGTTTCTGCAGGACCCAACCTGTGGCAGTTCAGGGCTGTGATTTTTGGTTCGTGTTCTCAGTGTTCTTAAACTGGAGGAAGAAGGGAAAATGAAAATTACCCTCAAAGTGTTTTGAGGAACTGGGGATTGAAGACATTGGCAGGACAGAAGTATTTCCAATATTCCCAAGCAGACTTTCTCTTTCTTAGTTTTAAAAACAGACTACAGTTAAGTGTAAGAACCAGTTTAAGGCAGTTGTTAAAGGTGCTGGACTGTAAACTAGAGACCATGATTTGTAGTCCTGCCTTAGGCATGAAGCCAGCTGGAGGATATTGGGTCAGTCCCTCTATCTCAGCCCTAGGACGAAAGCAAGGGCGAACCACTAACAAAAATGTTGTCAAGAAAATTGCAAGGACTTGTCCAGGCAGTCACCAGGAGTCACAATTAACTCAAAAGCGAAGTCACAATTAACTCAAAAGCAGGGGGGGAAAGCAATTAAGGGTAGCTAAGAAAGCACAAAGATACTTGCTTTTACTTGAACATACCTTATTATTTTTCTACAATAAATAATCTGGCTCCCAGACAGTGGGCATTTAAAGATAGCCATGACAATCAGAGTAGGGAAACTAATTTTGAGATCGCAAGCAAGACAGATTGTTTCAATTACAGCTTCTGGGGACTAATATTAGAGAACAGCTGGTTTCTGTATGCCCTTGCAGGTTGCTTGTGGTTATCTGCTCAATCAGCAGGATACTAGTTCTCAGGGGCATCAGCAGTTGGGGGGGGGGGGGTGTCCAAAAAGCCAGGATGGCAGTTTTGATTGTGTGATCAAAGCTGTGTCCCTTTATCCAGGTGCACATACATAGGACAGGCTTTGATGGTGTGGTCATGACCACTATCTTACTTCTCACCCTCCTCGCAGATGCTCCTACTTGTTATCTCTCCTATTTCAGTCTCTTTCTTTTTCAAGAGTAGCTGTGTTGACCCCAAGCTAAGCTCAGAGTTCATCCCTAGACCAAAAGGTCCTTCAGTCACAGCATCCTACTCAGGCACATGTCCTGTGCTTCTCTCTCAGTTAAATAAGATAATACTGCAATAAATCACATAGGATTACATTTTGCCCCAAAAGCATCATTCAAAGGCATCCCTTCTCCTCTTTGCCTTATCAGAACAAGGTCTGTGTCATCCTGCTTTTCTCTCTTCTCTTGATGATAGAGAATATCATTCATTCATGATATTCTCTAAATTGTGGCAGAGTTCAGCTTATAAATACTGCACCCTGAAGGCCAGAGGAGAAAAGAATCAGAAATATAATAAGGAAGCCAAACACAGCAAAATACGTTTGCATTACTGACAGGGTATGAACCAGGTCAATGGCAAATACCATAACTTTAAAAAAAAATCCATTTCAAAGCAGTCATGTACAAATCTGTACCTGTCAAGGTATTTCCACCCTTGTACGGGAGGTTCCGCACAGCATCTAAGACAGCCTCTTTTGTGTTGTAGGTATTCAGATGCCATTCTATCCTGGGATCACCGCTGTACTGTGCCAGGCCTTGAGAAGAAAGGAAGGTACATTTATAATACTAGTACAATGACCTGTGCAGATGATATGAACATGAAGAGAGGTTGTGTGCCTGTGGCAAGGAGCTTTTGCATTCTGTGTGTTTGTAAGCACCTTCTGGATGAACTGGAACTCCATTCTTTGAAGTCAGTCATACTATCTTGGAATTTTGGGAATAGACCTCAAACCCATTCAGAACCCTTGTGATTGAGAAGGCTGACATAAAGAAGATGGCATTTAACCAACTAGGGTCCAATCCCCAAAAATCTATGGGTTGCATTCACAAAACACACAGCAGGTCAGCTAAGGACTGAGTGCTTGTATCCATAAAGCATGCTAAGCCTGGTTGATTCTAACATAATTATATTTTTGGGGCCTTACCATGATCTGCAAACTCAGCCCATTTGGTTAGCTTAGGTGCCAGTGGTATGAAGAAACAAAATAGGCTAATTCAGTAACCAAGTTAAATGTAGTATAATGGTTAAGATGTCATACTAGCACTGGCACGATCTTGGTTCAAGTCCATCCTTTGTGGGTGATTTTGGGCCAGTTCCTTTCAGCCAGATTGGGTCATTTTTTTTAAGGGGGGAAGGGAGAAATGGAAGAGGAAATGTTATGAATGCCACTTCAAACTTCAGGAAGAATGTGGGAAACAAGTGGATAAATAAAATACATTCAATTTAATTATATATTTATCATTTCATTTTACGTCAGTTTACCCCATTATTAAGGAACAATCCCAGTATAATGCAGACAAAGAGGGATCATAATATGGGCATTAGATGAATCTTTTGGGGAAAGATTCCCCAAAGAGGGATCATAATATGGGCATTCCCCAAAGAGGGATCATAATATGGGCATTAGATGAATCTTTTGGGGAAAGATTCCCCAAGTAAGTGGGGAACAAACTTAAAAAAGGCTCTGTCCTTTGTTAACCATGTAAAACATTTTCTTGGAAAAGAGAACTCAGAAGAGAGTGTTCAAAACAATCAATCCATCTGGGCCAATACATATACAAAGGAAGACATCCTGTTAAGTCCATTACAGTTTTCAGGAATTCCTTCTTACAGAAATACTCAGATCAATCTTTTCAGAGGGAGTTTGACACTGTAGTATTTTGGTTGATGAAATATTGCCTGAAATGAAGGAATCGTATCAATATAAAAAGTGAGGAAACCAAATCAGACTAACTTGGATTGCAAAAAGATTACCTATTCTTGTTTTTTCAGAATCCACATTGAAGGCAGTGACCAGATTTTCCAGGAAAAGACGCACAAGCCTGAAGTTGAATCTGCCAATACTCCAGGATCCATCAATCAAGATAACGATGTCTGCAAAGGCTGGAGTCTTGCATTTAAATTGGTTTTCTGTTAATAATAAAATAACACGGAAAATGGTTTACTCAGTGAACTTTTGGCAGCATAGGTTGGGCTTTGCTTTTTTTTTAAAAAAAAAAGGAGTTAGAGAAATAGAGATATAACCCCGATACCTATGATAACAAGTTGAGACTGAAAAGAAAAAAAAGAATAAATGATATCCTGGCTTCAGACAACCTAGCAGGTTCAGCCTCTCCAGCACTGCAGCGATAGTCATTTTGCCCAGATGACTGGAAAAAAACTATGATGGACACCATGTTATAGAAGGTCAATTTACTATATTGTAGCTACAGATGAAAAAGGAATTGCTCCTCCATTTGTCTTCATGATCAATCTTTTATTGGGGCTCTAATTTATACCTCTGGGCATCAATTAACTTGAGAAGGTAAAGATTTCTGGCACATAAAGCAGAGCAGACAGGTGTGAAAGAGACAATCACTTACTAGATGTCTGATGATGTTATCAGCACAATGCATAGACAGACAAGAGGCAGCAGGAGCTGCATTATTAATCCATATATAGTCATGTTTCATTCAAAAATCCTGTAATAAATACAATTCATGTCTGACTCACAAAACATAGCATTATAGCACAAATATGGCTGGTGTTATCTGGAAAACAGAAGTCTGGGAAGACTAGGAATTTAAGGATGGGAGTAAGGAACATAGCAATGAGATTTTATCACAAAGGATTTTATACACACACACACACACACACACACACACACATTTGAATGCAACAACAATGCACATCAACAATTCAAGCACATGACTGAATGCCAGCATTCAAATATACCATAGCAAAAGCAGATTTTGTTACAGACAGCACATGTTAGGTTAAAAAATACAGTATATAAAATACTGTACTAGGGTGATAAGTACTCAGTTGCACTAATGCTATACACTGAAGATATTCTGATGCAAGGAAAAGCAGTAAGATTTCATTTTTCATAATTTTGTGCTGTGCTGAAAAAGAGGAAAAACTGGCATTAATACATGTCAGAAATCAGAATGAGGCTCAATGAATTCTGTAGGAAGATGTAGGTAATCATTGTTCCAAACACATTAATCGCAATTTTCCCACTCATTTCTGTAGGGATCAGATGTCCAAAGAGGCGCAAATGAGCAACCATTAGATATAAGAAGCTTGTCAATACAGGTGAAACTCGAAAAATTAGAATATCGTGCAAATGTTCATTTATGTCAGTATGGCAACTCAAAAGGTGAAACCAATATATGAGATAGACGCATTACATGCAAAGCGAGATATGTCAAGCCTTACTTTGGTATAATTGTGATGATTATGGCGTACAGCTTATGAAAACCCCAAATTCACAATCTCAGAAAATTGGAATACTGTGAAAAGGTTCAATATTCTAGGCTCAAAGTGTCCCACTCTAAGCAGCTAATGAATCCATAACACCTGCAAAGGGTTCCTGAGCCTTTCAATGGTCTCTCAGGCTGGTTCAGTAGGAATCACGAGCATGGGAAAGACTGCTGACCTGACAGTTGTGCAGAAAACCATCATTGACACCCTCCATAAGGAGGGAAAGCCCCAAAAGGTAATTGCAAAAGAAGTTGGATGTTCCCAAAGTGCTGTATCAAAGCACATCAATAGAAGGTTATGTGGAAGGGAAAAGTGTGGTAGAAAAAGGCGCACAAGCAGCAGGGATGACCGCAGCCTGGAGAGGATTGTCAGGAAAAGGTCATTCAAAAGTGTTGGGGACTTTCACAAGGAGTGGACTGAGGCTGGAGTTAGTGCATGAAGAGCCACCACACACAGACGGATCCTGGACATGGGCTTCAAATGTCGCATTCCTCTTGTCAAGCCGCTCCTGAACAACAAACAATGTCAGAAGCATCTTACCTGGGCTACAGAAAAAAAGAACTGGTCTGTTGCCCAGTGGTCCAAAGTCCTCTTTTCTGATGAGAGCAACTTTTGCATCTCATTTGGGAACCAAGGACCCAGAGTCTGGAGGAAGAATGGAGAGGCACACAATGCACGATGCTTGAAGTCCAGTGTGAAGTTTCCACAGTCTGTGTTGATTTGGGGAGCCATGTCATCTGCCGGTGTTGGTCCACTGTGCTTCATTAAGTCCAGGGTCAATGGAGCGGTCTACCAGGAGATTTTGGAGCACTTCATGCTTCCTTCCGCAGACGAGCTTTATGGGGATGCTGACTTCATTTTCCAGCAGGACTTGGCACCTGCCCACACTGCCAAAAGTACCAAAACCTGGTTCAATGACCATGGGATTACTGTGCTTGATTGGCCAGCAAACTCGCCTGACCTGAACCCCATAGAGAATCTATGGGGCATTGCCAAGAGAAAGATGAGGGACATGAGACCGAACAATGCAGCGGAGCTGAAGGCCGCTATTGAAGCATCCTGGTCTTCCATAACACCTCAGCAGTGCCACAGGCTGATAGCATCCATGCCACGCCGCATTGTGGCAGTCATTGCTGCAAAAGGGGCCCAAACCAAGTATTGAGTACATATGCATGCTTATACTTTGCAGAGGTCCGATATTGTTCTATTTCCAATCCTTGTGTTATTGATGTCATGTAATATTCTAATTTTCTAAGATTGTGAATTTGGGGTTTTCATAAGCTGTACGCCATAATCATCACAATTATACCAAAGTAAGGCTTGACATATCTCGCTTTGCATGTAATGCGTCTATCTCATATATTGGTTTCACCTTTTGAGTTGCCAAACTGACATAAATGAACATTTGCACGATATTCTAATTTTTCAAGTTTCACCTGTATATGTGTTTTTCCTCTTGATGCATCTGCATTTTTAATCAATGCATCTGCATTTTCAAACCTAGGTTCATTACCACAGATACTAAAAAATAAATTTAATTACCCCACTGGGGATCCCATTTGCAATAGTGCAACCTTTAGAATAAAGGTAGATGAGTTTGAAACACTTGGCTGTGTCTGCAGACAATGGATTTTTCATGTGGCATTCTTATTTGGACGCAGGATTTCCCTAGCCCTGCAATCAAGGACATGGTTTGGGAAGTGAACTGATAGACAGACAGACAGATAAATGACAGACAGACAGACAGCTTGGCCCTGCAGGGCAACTTTGGATCTGGAAGTGAACAATACAGTAAAGCAAACCTCCTAGTTCCCGTCAAGAACTGTAACCCTAAAAAATATGGCAGCTCCTAAAGCAGGGAAGCATGAGAACAGTATGTGAGTGGAGCTAAAATGTTCCAATATGTTGTCACCTTGGATGGAAGGATGTCAATTTCTAAACAATTGCTGAATCAACAGGCACTCATCTATTTGAATTGCAATTGTGATCCCCCGTGCTAGAAACTCAATGGAACTTCCTTCTGAGAAGCCATGTATAGGACTGCATTATTCACTGGATTGTATCATGGCTCTAAATATTTTTATCTATATATTTAGAAGAGAAGGAGAAATATCCCTCCAATTGCATGAAATGTAAGAGCATGAATATGGGGGACACTCCAACTTTTATTGCTGGCTGCTGAGGATTTTCCAAGGGTAAGAATTTGAGATTGGAAGTCTCTGTCTAATCTTGGAAAGGAAACAATATTAATACCCCAAGCATCGTAGGACTGTTCTCTAAATCTAGTTAGTCTATCCTGAACACATTATGGATGAAGGCTTTAAATATTTAATCTTCCCATCTCATTTTTTTAGTTCAGTTTGCCTTTAGAGACCACTGGAAATCCCATTTCTAAATCACCTTCTTCCAAAGGAACTTTTTTTTTTTCGTACAATGCATACAGCTAAGATCAAACTGAAAAAAATATATATTCTGATAACATAAATCAATTCACAAGAGAAAACAGCAGCTGGATTTGTTGCAACATTTTGTTTCAACTCTGTTAGAACAAAGCAATCCATTATTCAATTCCACAGAATTTATATTAACAAATCCCACATCATATTCTACAAAACTTGGAACAGATACAGCTCATACTTGTAATGAACTTGATCAAAGCTACAAAGCTGCTTTTGCACACCCACTAAGTTTCCATATTTCTTTTTCTCCTAGCATTTCACTTGAGCTTACAGTCAGATGCTGAACGTTCTTGAAATGGAATAACATTTGTGAGATATTTAAAACCCTGATATAATTTTGGTGCTCAAAAGACAAAATCATACAAATAAAACAATAATGTCCGAAGTCAAAGCGAAAACAAGTATTTATTTTTATCTAGTTCAACAATTTAAATTGTTGCCATCTCACACAGCCTTACTTAAACCATTTTAAATCTCAAGTAATCATTAATCAAATAATCAATTCAAGTAATCAATATCAAGCAGTAACTAGTAGCACAGTACTCACCAACTGAATTCTAGTACAGTTCATCACAGAGAACATCCCCTTGCCTAACCTAAGTTAACCTAAAGAAATATATCTCAACGTGGTTTAGGGCCTGTTCAATGGTTATGCTGAATGCTGAGAATATGTGTAACTCGTCTGCTGAATTTGTTTTGATGGTTTTTAATATGACTTTAATGTGGTTTTATATATTTGCTTTGTTTCTTATTTGTACTGTGCTGCTTTGTTGATGTAATGGTTGTGAGCCACTCAGAGTCACTTATGTGAGACTGGCTATATAAATTGAATGAATGAATGAATGAGTGAACGAATGAACGAACGAATAAATAAATAAATAAATAAATAAAACATAAGATAGATGACAGTTGCCCACCCTTTCACCAAGACTCTCAGGACATGTGAATATTTGATTCAGAACTTTCTTTCAAAGATTATTTGATCAAATATCTGAATTAAATCAGATTTCAAAATCAAATTGGCAAGTAGACTTGACTTGCCACCAAATGATCTCACTGTTTGGATTATTCCTAGATGTTCACAGAAATGGGGTTTTTTTAGATCAGCTTGGAAATCCAAACTGAACTGACTTGATTCAACCATTTGGTTTGGGAATCAAATCAGACACTTATTGAATAAAAATAAAATCTAATTGGACTGCAAATCTGAATCAAATTGATCATTTGAATAGGATTTTTGTACACAACCTTTCTATTAAGGGCTGCATAATATAGTTCAGGGGTGGGCAATACACAGCATCCAAGCTCCCAAAATGTATGCTGTCCAAATTCGATAGCAAACTACTGAATCATGGCAGCACTATTTTCTAAACGTTTTAGCCAGAAACGAATAAAATAGGTGAAGTCAGCCTCAAAACACTTCAAACACTTCTTAACATAAAGTCAAGCAAGCCCTCCCCAATCCGAAAAGGGGCAGAAAATTCTGTCCCCACCTCTCTGGCAGCATCACTGTGTACCCCTGCAGCATTAAGCCCTAGGAAAAAAATAGTTTTTGAAGAAGTGCAGCCTGCTAGCTGCAAAATGTTGTGCTATTGCTGGCTAATCAACCACACCAATGCAGTCTACTGTAGCTTCTGCATTCTGCATCCAAAATTCCCAGAAAGTTCCTAGGCTGAGAACAGCTTTTGTATTGGAAGATTTCTTTTTTCTGGGATCTTCCCCATTCGGATGTGTGCTCCTCTCATTCCAGAGAACAAAACAGTGGAAGGAATGATTTGATCCAAACGAACCACATCTGCCTGTTCTCCAGAGAGATGAGCCAACAACCAGATACTTTCTGCAGCTGCAAAATTGCATGTCGGAAGACAGATAAAAGCATCAGATCTTGTTAAGATAGATGAGCTGGTCTTAATAATCAGTCTGAAGTTTGTTAGCAGTGAGTTACTAATAAGATCTGGGAATGCTTGTTACCCTGCACCAAGCAGCAAAGAGTCTTAATGTCATTAGCTCTGGTTACACCATGGAGTAAACAGCCCTGAGCAATTTAGATATTCCCCTTGCCCCAATACATTTTCCTCTTTTAGTCACCTCTCCCATGCATATTTCTGGCATTTATTCTTTAAGGAGGTTTAAAAGAACCCCCACACTTTCATTCTGGCTTTAATTAAAGCACAGTGTTATTTTTTATTTGTTTGTGTAATTTATATAGCCACCCATCTCACAAAACAAGGGTCTCTGGGCAACATACAACAAATTCATGAACAACTATCAGTGCAGTACTACAGGCTGGGAATTCTGAGACCAGAGGATGGCAGGTTGGAGAAGTCTCTTTTAGCAGACTTTACTAAAATTAAAGGTAAGTCTATCTTTTGTGGATTTTCTTAAACCTATTATAATGCTATTCAACCTGGAATGAGCCAATGCCAGAAACCGGGGAAATTAAAATGATATGAAAGACACTCGTGCCTCAGACATGGAGCTTTATCAGCTACAAACACAGACTGATCTAGTAAACTGACTACTTCCCAGGTTGACTGGAAGGTATTCCACATTCAGTTTAAATAAATAAATCTGGAAACTTAAGGGGCCACCTGATTTAAGTTTACCTGACATGTATTTATTGATTTGCAAGACTTATAATGTCACCCCAACTGAAACTGACTCTGAGTGACTTAAGTACCTATTTACTTAAAAAGCACAAAATCTAAATCATAAATAACAAAACAGCAGCAGATTGTTCTCTAAATTACTGGAGGGAGCAGCTCATGACATCTCCTAGGCTTGTTGGAAAAACAAGGATCTACTGGCCTTTCTGAAACACAGCACGGTAGGGGCCATCCAGATCCCAAGGGAATGTCATTCCACAAAAGGGGGCCGTGATTAAAAAGGTCTCCCTCTGAAGCTCCTGCAAAGGGCAATCTCTTAAGTCAGTGTTGTCCAAACTTGGCCACTTTAAGATGAGTGGACTTCAACTCCCAGAATTCCCCAGTGAGCATGGCTGGCTGGGGAATTCTGGGAGTTGAAGTCCACTCATCTTAAACTGGCCAAGTTTGGACAACACTGTAAGTGAAGAGACCTGAAGTGTCTCTTCACTTGAGAGGACAAACTTTAAGCATTCTGGCAGATTAGCTCATCTTAATTGGGACCACAACCAGCACTAAACAGAACTTTGATTTGTGTCTCAGAGTGTTAGATTAAAAATAAAGAAATAAAAGAAGAAATAAAACGGAGCCCAAAAGGAGAAGTCAAAACCGAGGATAACAAAGAGAGAAACTTGGGGAAAGCTCACTAAAAGAGCTGCTGTTCCAGCACCTGATCTTCCAATGTTCTACCTCCTAGGTAGGAACGTACAGGAAAGCAACTGCCTGTTGTATCCTTGGGTGAATAGCCTTTTAAATTAATGAATCCGTTTAATGAACGCCCACATGGATTTGGAAATATTAATTGTTTAAGACATAGCTCATCTGATGACTCAGGTTGCTCATGATTATGATTCCATTTCCAAACTGAATGCCAAACCATACTTGTAGCAAGAGACTGAATCTGAAGAGAATTCTGCAATGACTGTAGACATGGAATCAGTAAAATAACAAACAGCTGCGCTGACTAGTTTCATGAAAATAAATTAAATCCCCCAATTTTTCAAGCATATTATTCATCAGAGGAGTATAAGAATTTGATCGTCCAGCCACGTCATATGGATTTCTTTCTGGAAAATTCAAGTTTATCTCTTCTTTGGGAAGTCACTTGCCGGTAATATATTCAGATTTAGATAAACAAGGAAATGAAAGTGCAACCACCTTCCTTCTGAATTTTGGCTACCACAGTTCTCCTTCTGCAATGTCTGCAAACGTTGGTAGTTAGGCTACAGTTGCCATTAATAAGCCAACACTTCACATTTATTCATTTATTTATTTATTTAAATTTCGAGGCTGGCTGACCCCTCGACAACTCTAGGCAGCTTACAAATAAAAGAATACAACATATATCAAAAGAGCATACAACTGAGTGGAAGACCAATTCAATAAGCAAATAAAGGTTGTAAAACCTGAGGGACTCCATCATCATCCTATTCCAAGAACTGGGAGAACAGCCAAGTTTTAAACAGTTTGCAAAAAGTCAGTAAGGTGGGAACAGTGCATATCTCTGGGGGATTCCATTCCAGAAGGCAGGAACTGCCTTTGAGAAGACATGTGTCCTGTGTTCCACAAGATGACACTGTTTGACTGATGGGATCTGGAGCGTGCCTACTCTAGCAGACCTCACAGGATGGGTGGAAACATACAGAGTCAGGCGGTCCTTCAAGTACCCAAGCCCAATGCCATGAAGAGCTATATAGATAATAACCAGGACCTTGAATTGCATCTAGAAGCCAACTGGTAACCAGTGCAGTTCATGAAGCAGTGGGGACACTTGTGTGCACTGTGACACCCCCATCCCTGCCCACACTGATGCATTTTGGACCAGCTATACCTTCCACATGGTCTTCAAGGGCAGCTCCATATGGTGCACACTGTGGTAATCCAATCATGAGGTAACCAAGGCATGAATGACTGTCTGAAGGACTTCCCGGTCAAGGAACGGGTGCAGTGGCCCTCTTGCCTACAGCTGCCACCTGCTCTTTGAGCTCAGTGATTTCAAACTGTACCTCATTGCCCTAAAACAACTTATTGTTTATCCATTGGCTTGATTTGCGCTTCACACTAAGTTTTTCTTTTTAAAAAATGCTAGCACAACATGTACCAGAAACCCATCTAGCATTTTCATATTCATCTCTTGGCCATTTGCATTCATGTTAATAAAGTAGCATGCTTAGCTCCTATTCAGCAGCAAAGTGGCCAGCCTGGCAGGGATGCATCAGAGTGAACCAGAAGAATCTGCTCTACCTTGTGTTGGAAATCTTGACAGTACAAGGGAAGCCACCATTGGATTAAACTGATAAAGTTGATAAAGGCTCTGTTGACATTCATCCCCTATAGGAAAATTCCAAATAGGAGTGCAAATCTATTTGCAGGCTGACTTGGATCCCTAGTGCTTTCAGGAAACCATTGTAGTAAGTCCCACATGTTCCAAGTCTGAAATTTTCTAAGCAGCAAATATTGCTGTAGAAGTAGCATCTCACTCTGTTGCATGGGGCAGTTTAAATGGTCATTGGAGGGAATGGCTGGCACACCCCAAGTGCCTGGTCTCCCAGCACAGTGGCTAAACATCAAAACTGGTCAAAAGGCCCAAAATACATAACAGAATAAGAAGATTTCACCTACTGAAAAACACCAGAATATTTGTGTTTCACTCTTTCTCAGTTCAAAATGAGCTGCTGGCTAGCAGAGAAGCATACTGGGTTCTCTCCCAATAAATATGTCTGATTCCTGTAGTGTCCTGACATCTTTACAGATCCATACAGAGTAAGAACAGCCTAGCCAAGACCTGCAACATTTTAATTGTGAAATCAGAAGACTTGGGTAATGGATGGATTAAATGGACAATGTAGACAATCTAGAACAGTCCTAGGCCAGCCTTCCCCAGCCAACGTCCAGAATTCCAAAACATTGTGAGCTCCCATGCTAGTTGGGAACCATGGGAGTTAAAATCCAAAGCAATTGGAAGGCACCAGGTTAGGAAAGGTTTCTCTAGGTAGTAAAGCTGATTTCTTTCCTGTACTTTTAACTGCATTTCCTTGTCTATCATGGCCCTGCTACTAGAAATCCCTGCAGTTCTAAAGGAAGTTTCTTTTTTTATGTATAGGCTAGGTTTCAGCTAAACAATGTGATGTGTCTTTTTTTGGTCAAAGCTTTTCTTGGAACATAAGCCACATCTGTGTTTTGCAAATGGTGCTGCTGTTTTGATTAATGATTCCCTTTCCCAGTTTTCTGATAAATGGCTGTGAATGTTCTATAGCTTTAATCATCCCTCAAATCATATTTTGAAAAAGAGGACCCTTAAAAATTAAGTAGAACAGCCCCTTCCAATGAAAGAAATGAGGAGGCACCAAGCCTTGGGGTGCTTAGAGTCAAGCTAGACTTGTGGTGAAAATTCCACAACTAAAGAGTCGGTGTTTTTTTTTTTTTTAGAAAAAGGCTTTTTTTGTAGAAATGCCTCCAAGTTCTATGTGTACTTAAAAAGTCATCGCTTTGGGGGCGATCTGTCTTTGCAATTATTAAAGTCCTGAGTGACATCTTGCATTGCTTTTGTTCTGACCAATGGGTGGAGGAGACAATTAAGATCAGTTTGGCACTTTGCTATCTTACAACGTGGCACATAAACTCCTGGAGGAGAGAAATGAAGACAGGATTTGCAAACTGGTGGAGAAAATTAGGGGAAGGAGGGAAAAACATGAAGTTGCTGGACCTCTCCTAACAGAAGTATTGCCCTCCAGGAAGGCAAAAGCTTCTGGAGTTGTTCAGACCTATGATTCCATAGTTGTTTTTTCAGATAACAAGAAATCCACACTAAAGAAGCATTAATCATGGCTTAAGGTATGCAAATTTGAGATTAATGAAGCATTCCAGAGCTGCTTTTATTGACTTGCATAGAAAGGCTCTTTATCAAAAAAAAAAAAAAAAGATTTAGTTATGGAAGAGTTATCTCATATTCCAGTCATAGACATTTGCGGGGATGAGTCAAAAAGTCAAAATGTAAACAAAAAATTCAATGATGCCTGCCCCTTTTATTTTTTTACAGAAGTCACAGATGCAACACAGATAAAAAACAAGGTGGGGCTTTCATCCCATTGTCGTGGCTGCCATCTTGCCTTTTGACCCCCCCCCCCCCCCAAAAAAACACTCCTGCCTCTGAATCATCATTCTGCTGAAAATAGACTCACTGAAACTGCTGTTTGGGGAATGTGAGTGTTAATGTGTCAATATATTCAAACATCAATTATTAAGTAGCAGTCTAGGCAGGGAAGAAGGTTTTTCTACAGGAAAATGACATGAGAAAAGATTTAAACCCTTTCTCTTACCCTGCTTTCCAATCCAGTTCTTGTTCCCTCAATGGCTGATTTTACAGAAGTTGATTCAGTTGGGGAATTCTCACATGATATATTTTGACCTTACATATTCACAGTGCAGAGAAGCAAAGAACTTTATTCTTTTTCTCTTCTCTTCTCTTCTCTTCTCTTCTCTTCTCTTCTCTTCTCTTCTCTTCTCTTCTCTTTTGCAGGCCCTGTACATGCATCTCAATACAGGAAAGCATATTCTTCTGGCTAACCTCATTATCAGTATGGAATACTAAGATGGTGAAAACAACAACAACCCAATATGTTAATTCTTTTGCTGCCAATTAGCAACTATTAGCAACTGTGTGTACGTATGCATGTGTGTTACTGTTAACAACTATTAGCAACTGTGTATGTATGCATGTATGTATGTTTCAATAGAAGAGAACATCTGTAGCTCAGGGTGGAACTGTGGAGTCCTTGGTGCTCTCTGAGCTTGGTTGTTTGCTTGCAGACATTGCATTACCCAACTAGGTAGTCATCAGTGCTAGTGAGTGTGGGGTTTGCTCCCTGTTTATATACAGTAGTTTGCCCTGCCAATGTCGGTGGGGGTGTGGTTTAAAGGTGATTCAGGAGGCATTATACTTGACATTGACAAGCAGATCCTCCATGAATTTATCTGCTCCTCTTTCAAGATCATCAAAATTTCTGACCACATCTGTTGGCAGTGATTTCCACAATTTAACTCTGCATTGTGGAAGAAGACATACTTCCAATAGAAGAGAACATTTGTAGCTCAGGGTTGAACTGTGGAGTCGTTGGTGCTCTCTGAGCTTGGCTGTTTGCTTGCAGATGTTTCATTACCCGACTAGGTCACATCATCAGTGCTAGTGAGTGTGGGGTTTGCTCCCTATTTATATAGAGTAGCTTGCCCTGCCAATGTTGGTGAGGGTGTGGTTTTCACCCTGGTAGTTTCCTGATTAGCGTATTGTTGCCAGGTTATTTGAAGGACTGCCTTTTCCCAGTTTCATCTGCCTGACCCACCAGATCGGCGAGGCAGGGTATGTTACGGGTCCCCTTTATTAAGAAAGTCCATCTAGTGGGACCAAGAAGAAGGGCCTTCTCTGTGGTGGCTCTCTCCCTGTGGAACATCATCCCTGCAGAGAGAAGACTGGCTCCCACCTTGATGCTCTTCCGCAAGGCCCTGAAGATATGGTTGTGCCAGTGGGCCTGGGGATCTCAGGTCAACCCGGAGCCCATCAAATGGCTAGTGTAAATGTATTGTTCTCATCAGGGTGGTGGGGGGTGGAGTGGGCTTTGTATTGGGATTTTTATTTTTGTAAGCCATCCGGAGTCACAATGAATGAGTTAGGCAGCCATATAAATTGTTTAAATAAATAAATAAATAAATAAATGGTTTTCTGCTTGATAGTTTGTCTGGTGTTAATCCTTGCTTATCTGTTGGCTGCTGGAGGGGATGTGTTGTGGTCTTTTTGTTTCCTTCTTAGTTTTTTTTTATTGTTTCTTTTGGATGGTGTGTAAATATTCTATGTGTCTATTGATGTCTGATTTGTCTGAATGCCAAGCTTCCAGGAATGCCCTAGTGTTTTTGGATTTAGCTTGGTCTAGGATGCTCACAGTTTCCCAGCTGAAATTATAGCTGAGTCTGTCCATGTGTTGTGAAATTAAGGAGTTTTCATCACGTCTTCTGACTGCTAGTTGGTATTCATGGATGCGCTCTACCAGTCTTCTGCCTGTCTGTCCTATGTAGTGATTGTTACAGTCCTTACACTGTATGTTGTAGATGACTCCTGTTTTTTCTTCTTGGGATAATGGGTCTTTTAATTTACTTAAGATGTTTTAGAGGGCTTTATCTGGTTTGTGTGCTACAGTGATGCCATGTAATAGTCTGTTGGTTGTTTCTGAGATGTTTTTGATGTATGGTAATGTTATCCTTTTCATAGCTTGTGTTGGTTGTGCTGTAGTGGGTTGAGTGGCCAGGTATTTTTTGATAAAGTTGCGTGGGTATCCATTTTGTGGGAAGATGTTGTATAGGCAGTCTGTTTCCTTTTTCTGGTGTTCCAGGTTGCTGCAATGTGTTTCTGCTTGTCTGAATAATGTTCTTACACAGCTCCTTTTGTGGGAGATTGGGTTATTACTTTGGAAAGAGAGCACTTGGTTAGTGTGGATTGTTTTTCGATAGACTTGCGTTTCTAATTTGCTGTTGTTTCCTCTGCTGATGAGGATACCCAGGAAGGGTAGTGTGTTGTTGTTTTCTTCTTCCCTTGCGAATGTTATTCTTTGAAGATGTTGTTGATTATTTCATGAGTCTTTTCTAGTTGTTCCTTTTTTATTATGACGAAGGTGTCATCTACATACCAGATCCATATTTTTGGTTGTATGTGGGCTACTGTATATAAATAGGCTCCTGTATATAAGCAGGAGCAAACCCCACACTCACAAGCCCTGATGATGTTACCTAGTTGGGTAATGAAACGTCTGCAAGCCAACAACCAAGCTCAGAGAGCACCAAGGACTCCATGTGTGTGTGTGTGTGTGTGTGTGTGTGTGTGTATAAATATATATGAAAATTGCATTCAAGCAGGAATAGATTGACTACTGAAACCTTGAATTTTTTTCACTAGCAGTACTCTTAAAAGTTCTTGTTTGGTAAAACCAGGGAAAGAGACAATAATTCCCTTAAGCATCAGTCCAGGGATAATTCTTGTGATATGATGGGTAGATCTTTGTCTGACAGTTCTTGTTCCTGCCCCATGCAAGAACTAACTAGCTATTGCCGTGACCTTACGTGCCCTTTTCTTTTCCTGCCCCAGTTCAAATTCCTGGGGAGGAGGGTAAGCAGGTAACGTCAAAACTATGGCAGATTATTTTGGCTTTAAGAGTTTTAGAATTTATCACAGCGCTGATCCTCCAAGAAAAAGCTAAACTGTATCTCTTTGGGTTTATAAAAAAGATATATATATATAATATACTTTGCATTAACCTATTTCGTTCACGCTGATCTGGTTACTTGTCTTTTTAAGAACAAAGGTGGGGAATATCCACGCTTTGTCTCACTCCATATATTCTGACAGCTTAAAGGCATTTCATGATGTGCAAAGAAATTAATTAAGCCTGACAACATTCTTGTGAGACAAGTATTACCATGCAGTTAAGACACAAGAGTGAATGGGCATCAAGGATCTAGCTGTTCATTCAAGGTTGGCAACCAAAATTAGGTACTCAGTTTGGATAAATGTTTGAAAAGAAAGCTGCATGTTTCACCTTTTCCCTTCATTTATGTGATTAAGAAAAATATTCCAGGTAGCAAAAATATATAAAAATATTAGCATATATAGATTTATTTATAGCAGATTTATTTATTTATTTAGCAGATTTATATAGGTACTTCTCATCAGGCAGAAATCAAGAATGAATGGATAGAGGGAGAGAGATACAGTATAGAGAAAGGGAGAGAATATACAAATACCTGTACATATATACCAGTGTTGTCCAAACTTGGCCACTTTAAGATGAGTGGACTTCAACTCCCAGAATTCCCCAGCCAGCATTATTCTACCGAGGGACATGACAGATGTGAGTGAGCAGAACAGGGTGAAATTATTATTTCTGTTGAGCTACTGGGAAAATCTGACCACAGCTTTATTGATGATAGCTTATAGGGAGTTGGGATAGCATGCATCCTTTTAGCCAGTTCCCTAGCTAACATCTGAAAATGAGAATCCTGCATGCCCACTTTAGCATGAACAGACCACATGTTGTATTCCTCTACAGTACCTGGGATCCACACCAGCTTCTGGATTGGGCTGGACCCTTCTGGCCTCATCCCAGCTCCTCAATGAAGACTCCCTGCTTCCTTGTTTGGAGGATGTCAGGCAACTGCTTGCCCAAAGCCCTAAAAACTATACTATCCTGAAAACACAAAACAGCATACAGGATAAATAGAATTATAGCATACTATGTGAGCATCTTGCAAGGGGGGAAATGAAAAGCCTGGATGCCAAGCCAAGCCAGTAAAATTCCTTGTATTAATCAATGACTGATGACATCACCAGCAATGTCATCAAGAATGACCGACGGGGCAGGAGCACAGTGGCAACCACTGCAGTGATTGAAGCCTCACGGAGGTCAATATTTTAGAGCAATGAGTGGACCAAAGTGAAGACTACAAACTTCACTTCTTATCCTCCCTTCTCCTGGCTCCTAGTAGATGACTCAGTCGCTTGGTCTACAGAAGGTAAGGCTGTTTTCTACTGCTCTTTCTCTGTGCTTCTCCTCACTTGCACCTAACCATGATATAACCATGCCACGGACACATCATGGTCTTTGGCTTGTCCCCATGATATTGCCTTTATCTCATCCCCAGCCCAGGAGTGAGACAAACCTAAGTCATCCTTAGTTGTTCCAGCATTAAAGTGATATTTTCCTTCTTATCCAACACTGTCCAAGGGCAGACTCAACATCTGTAAAATCTGTTACACCTTTTCACCCATTGCCTAGCAGGGAAGTTTTAAAAGAGACATAAACACTTGCTAGTTGTTTAGTGATCTGGATGTGGAGGGTATAGCATCTAGCCCTTTGCCATGGTCAGATAACTCTGTGGTCTGAGTGAGACTGGTGGTTATCCATGATCTCTCTGGGGTAAATGGACCCATTCATGTGGCTGACCCCAGATGTCTTATGGATCCTGATGGATTGTGGTAAGCATTTAGAGATTTTCCCAATTATCCACCAGAAAGTTCCATTGATTGTCTGGCTAGCCACTGGCAGTAGGAGGTGGCCACTGGCAGTAGGAGGTGACCCCTGGGTTGTTTGGAGATGCTGCTTGTCTCCTTAGTTTAGCTCCAGGAGATGAACCAGCTGGTGGAGTACCAATGGAGGAAGACCACAAGTGAATCTGATCAAGCACAAGTATTCAAGTCATGTCAGAAAGGGAGGCAAAGTGTCTATTTCTTCTCTGTTATTGCAAAAGCAAGCTATTGCCCAGCTGCCTCATTTAAATTCCATTTAAATTCCATTTCTGGTAGAGAAATGGCAGCAGATCTTCCATCTGGCAGCTGTGACTGTTTTTAAAGTGCTTTGCAAATAAGGTTACTCAGTTTCACCAAAGTATTGATTCTGCATGGGTGGGGGTCTGATGGAGACTGGACTGGTGTCTGGCCATGTTAACTGAGACTTTTTTTAGGACTGCAGATTCTGATGAAGCAAATAAAATATTATTATGTCCCTGCCAGGTTCGTGCTCCTCCTAGCTCTTGCATAGGATAGTAGGGAGTGTGGTCCTAGATCCAGGAGTGGGTCATTACAGAAGGGATTATTTGCTACCATCTTGAAAGGGGCTGTGGTACACTCCCTCCTTACAAGGGTCTTCCTGGATCCAGCTTTACTGGACAACTACTGGGCGGTTTCCAACCTTCCCTTTTTAGTGGTGGAGAGGCAACTTCAGAGCACCCTAGAAGAAGCAGATTATCTGGAACCTCTTCATCTTGGGATTGAGGGCTGAGCATGGAAAAGAAACTGCACTGGTTGCACTGGTTTAACCTTTGACCTAGATTCAGCAGAACAGACCCTTTCTGTTCCTGTTAGATCTCTCAGTTGCCTTCAATACCATGGTATCCTTCTGGACCATCTATGGAGGTTTAGGATTGGGGTGCTACGCTCAACTTATTCTGGTCCTTCCTCAGTGGATGGTTCCACTCAGTTTCTGCAGGGAGGGAGAATTCAGCCTGGTGGCCTTTTACATGTGGAGTGCCATAAGCCTTAGCTCTCTCCCTCCTACCTTTTAACATCTATATGAAGCCACTGGAAGCAGTCATCCATTGGTTTTGGGTGGAGTATCCTTAATATGCTGATGATACCCAACTGTTGCCACCCCAGCTGTTCTGCTGATATAGTCAAACTCTTGTCTTAGTGCCTGGAGGTTGAGTGTAGATGGGTAGAAATAGGCTGAAGCTGAACCCACATGACAGAGCTACTGTTTATTCAATAATAAACATATATATGTTTTGTTGTTGTTGTTTAGTCGTTAAATTTATTTATTGGTAATTGGTATATTATTATATGGGGGCTATTTTATGATTATGTAAATCCCTACATTGAGATTTACATTACAGTATCCATGTGCTTCTTTTCTCAAAATGACTGGAAACAGCTCTGCCAGTTCTTGGCAACTGTGGCCAAAGGGAGAACCTGGAGTTGCAAAACTAGAAAATCTGGGGCTACCTGAAATCTTAGGAAGCAGGTTACCCCCTTGCTGAAGTGAAGGAGGCTTCTAGAAATCTTGAGACTGAAAAGGGTAACAGAATGAGAGTTTGGGAAACTTGCTTGTACTTGTTTTGTATGTCATAAAAGATTGCTGATGAGAATCTAATTGCTTTGGAATGGTAGGTTATTAAAAATGGGGGGGGGTCAATTCTAAAGCAGCACGGAGAGAGATTTCTCATGGGCTATTTAAGCACAAAGCATCGTTCAATATAAACAGGTTTTATTCTGGCATTCCATCATCCTTAACAAGTCTAGTTTGTTCCTCTCACAGTGACATCATTCCCATACTGAGATTACAGGTGCCTGCTTGCACGAGACTCATGTACAAGGGAGTTCGGGAAGTGTTTCCTCAAATGCACGTATAGGCATATCCCATTCTGAAGGGCAACCAAAAATCCTAGCCCAGCTTTCTCCAACTTGGCACCCTCCACTTCCCAGATGCCTTGGCCATGCTGGCTGGAGATTCTATAAGTTCAAGTTCAACCCATCTGGAAAGCATCAAGGTGAGAAAGACCTCACTTTATTAAGCTACTTATCATCTTTATAAGAAAGATCCTATTACCAAAGCAGGGAGAACAAGCTTTCAGGAAAACTTAATTTATTTTTGCATGGCTCAGCAGATGGAAGTCCCTAACAAATCTTGGCTGATCTCGGAAGCTAAGCAGAATTAGCCTGAGATAGAGAGCTGCAGGGAATTCCAGGGCTGTTTGTTAAACTGGGAATTCAAAAGAAGGTGGCAATAGCAAACGACAGCTGTAACACAGCCAAGAAAACTATATGGCTGCACTCAGCAGGGGCTAACCATGATTTCAGTGTCACTATTTTTTCTGCAGATTTGGAGCACATGCAGATGCTACAATCATATGTTTTCCAGACTAAAGAGGATGCTGTGTGGTTAAAAGTGTTCCAGATAAGATATGGAATATTCTGCTTCTGAGCAGGAAAGATGCGAAGCACAAGTGTAGGATGGTTGGCAGTAGTTGCTGTGAAAAGGATTTGGGTGTCCTTGCTGACTGTAAGTTAAACATGTCCCAGCATCGTAATGTGACTGCTAAAAAGGCAAATGCTGTCTTGGGGTGAATTAACAGGAGCATAGAGTCCAGATCATAGGAAATCATTGTTCCATTGTGCTCTGCCCTATTTAGAGTACCAGGTCGAGGTCCAAACAAAGTTCAGAGGCCTACCAAGATGGTGAAGGGTCTGGAAATGCAGTTGTATAAAGAACAATTAAAGTTCTGCATTACGCTTAGCCTACAGCAGCGTTTCTCAACCTTGAGAACTTTAAGATGTGTGGACTTCAACTCGAGTTGAAATCCACACATCTTAAGGTTCCCAAGGTTGAGAAACTACAGAGAAGATGACTGATAGCACTCTTCGAATATCTGGACAGCTGTCACACGGAAGAGGGAGTGGATTTCTCCTCCATTGCCCCAGAAGGCAGCATCAGAACCAGTAGGTTAAAACCACAAAGATGGAGGTTTAGGCTAGACATCAGGAAAAACTTCCTGAGTATATGAGCTGTCAGCCAGAAGAATAGGTGGCCACATGAAATAGGGAGTTCTTCCTTGCTACAGGTTTTCAAACAGAGACTGGATGGTCAAGTGTCAGAGATGCTCCAGGATAGTGTTTCTCAACCTTAGCAACTTTAACATATGTAGATCTCAACTCCCAGAATTTCCCAGCCAATGGAATTGTGGGAGTTGAAGTCCACACAACTTAAAGTTACCAAGGCTGAAACACACTTGATCTAGGGGATTCTGCACTGAGCAGGGGTTGGAACAGATCACCTGAGGAAGGAGAAATGCTCCAACAATTTCTTCAAGGACAGGAGGCCCCTTACCTTATTCTTGAAAGAGCTGCATGGAGGAATTTACTCATAAATTCTATAGCTGAGATTTAATAGAAGAGAAGAAGCTGCAAGGGGGCTCCAGGTAACTCAAGAGATCATTGTATAATGAGAGACAGCAGGTTTGCACCCCCTTTGATTACCCCATAACTAAATCACTACAAAAACACTACAGTCCACCCAGGATGTGGTTCTGAAATTCCCATCTCTGAAAGGCTTTCTAAAGCAAATTCTCTTTCATCAAATGGAATGGGAACAGAAAGAAAATTCCAGGGTAATTTCTTTGCCCAACACTAATCACAATGGAGACGGGATTACAGAATAGCCAAAACATCACTGTTAGATTCCCCCTACACCTCCTTTAATAAATTCTGACCTTGTGGTTTTGGAAGGGGCATCAAGTCTGTATCCTCTGTTGGGACAGCAGGCTTCAATTTATCCAAATCCTTAGGTTTTGGTTTCCCTGACGTGTCCTTCTTTTTCTCTAGATCTTTAACTACAAAAGAGGAGATACAATTAGTTTTTAAAAACAAGAGAATGAATCTTCATCCCTAAGAATCAAATTGAGTCCTCAAGATGGCTGTGCGTATACACTCACCACATTAGAGATGTGAAGATACAGATCACCACTAGATGGCAGTGTGGCGTTAGTGTTCTGTACCTGTTTGCTACCATCTAGTGGTCACCTGGATTCTTGCAGCACAGATATGGTAGATCTACAAGCATGACATCAAGAAAATAATTTAACTATTTCAGCTCCATTCCAATTTTTATTTTCTATTGTTCCCAACCATATGTCTGGCGGTCTCTATATATGTATGTATATAACATAAGGGTTGGCTTTTAGAGCATCAAAGTCCAACTATAAAACATATATTTAACCATTATGATGAATAAATCAAATAATTAAAATGATAGCTCACTAGAAAAAATAAAGAGTATAGATTTGCCAACATTCCCAGGAAAATTAATTCGGAAAATGGCTTTTCCAGTGCTGAAACCTATTTGTCTGTTTTTAAATTTTATATGTTGTCTGTTCCCATTTAGAGCTCTTGGCAACTTACATGTATTTAACAAAAGGCTCTTACTAGTTCATTCATTTATTTAAAGTTTGATGGCATGACTTTTCATCTAACTGAAAAAATCCTTCAGGTGGCTTTATGTTTTAATACAAAGCAACAGCCATACTCTAAATTGGTGCTTCTCAACCTTGGGAACTTTAAGATGTCTGGCTTCAACTCCCAGAATTCCCCCAGCCACCATGGCTGGGGGAATTCTGGGAGTTGAAGTCCAGACATCTTAATGTTGTTGAGGTTAACAAACACGGCTGTAAGTGGAATTTGTTTTACAAATGCAAATTATAAGGCATGTATGATTTTGGAAAAGTCCCACACCACCTGCTTTTCTACACATTCAACTAGCAGAGTTTTCTCCGTAATTTAAGAACAATGCAAATTCTGCATTGGAAGGGATCTTTTATCATGGCTTCTTCCATCCGTTTCTTAGACAGAAGAGCCAGTTTGGTGTAGTGGTTAAGGCGCTGGTCTAGAAACCAGGAGACCACGAATTCTAGTCCTCACTTAGGCATGGAAGCCAGCTGGGTGACTTTGGGCGGTCACTCTCTCTCAGTCCAACCCTCCTCACAGGGTTGTTATTGTGGGGAAAATAGGAAGAGGGAGCAATATGTACACTGCCTTGAATTGTAAAAAGTAAAGATAGGATATACATTTAATACAGGGTTTCTCACCCTTGGGAACTTTAAGACGTGTGGACTTCAACTCCCAGAATTCCCCAGCCAGCCATGCTGGCTGGGGAATTCTGGGAGTTGAAGTCCACACGTCTTAAAGTTCCCAAGGGTGAGAAACATTGATGTAATAAATAACCCTCCATATATCCATTTCACAGTAATGGACAAAGTAACAGCCCAATGCCAGCCAACTAACAATCTTATGAATCATCTCTCCATACATTCTGTTATTTTCATTTTGAATACTAGCTTCTGCAAGCCAGGCCAGGTGACCCTTCTACGAACCCCCTAGAAACGACCAGCTTCCTAAGATATAGGGACCACATAATTTGTTGTCCAAACGGAGTCTCTTGTGTTGAAACATGGAGAACTAGCTGGAATCGATGGCTCAGGAGAAGCCGAAGGTCAAGATGGGCCAGCTGGCTATGGCAGGGAAGAAGACGGAGGTTGCCCTCAGGCCTCGCAAGGGAGGTATAGCATGAAATGGATGCCTGGGGATCACTTTGCACGCATGCACAGAGATTAAAAAAGGACGAAGAAATCCAGGGCTACCAGCACCAGTGTTGCTTCACAAGTAAACTCTTATTAAGAACACTGTGAAAAAATGAAAAATCCAGGAGAAATGTTAAAATGGACGGGATGCTGGGAGAACAGGGGTAAACCGGAACTTGTCCCGGGCAAACTGGAAGGTAGGATTCCCCCTACCCATGGAGCCCAGTCCTGTGAAGCAGACAGATAGCAGGAGAGAACATACTTCGGAATTGGCCTTGTGCTGCTTTGCTCTCCTGATCTTGAGCAAATGCCACTATCTGAACGATGTAGCTCTGGTCAGGGATGAGACCTTGAATAATTGCTTTGTTTGCATTGTTCTGAAGAGTAAGCTCATTTGTCTTCCCTCCTGCAAAAGAGAAACACAATCAGCGCTGCACTTTCCATTTAATTATACTAGTACGAAGAGATCTACATTGTTATGTACATGTGCAATATAAACGAATGAGGTTGCCAAATTCTCATTATTGCCTCATCTGGTCCAGTGCTGTGGCCCTCCCTAAAGAAGGCAGCTCGCACTTCTTTCTTACCCCCTCCCCCCGAAATTCCTAAAGGAAGTTCTTTAAAGGAACTGGCCAGGATATATAAGTGGGCGTCTAAAGAAATACAATCGTTACAAGAAGTCACCCCTTTGGCATACGCCGACATGATCCAGCTTTCAGTCATGTTTCTACATATCTCCTTATGGGGATTTACCTTCCTTTAATCATTTATCCTTGCAGGCAACTATGCAGACATGCCTGAGCAATCTGGGATTTCTGTCTATAAGGCCACTAAAATAAGGTGCCTTCAAGCCAAGTTCAATTTCTGATGACTTTACTGACACATCTACATAGTTTCCTTTGTGACAACACAGAAACTAGTTGAGATTCCTTTCTTCCAGCCTGTTTTTTTATTTCCCAGTCTGCTCTGTACTCTGGGGTTCCTACTAGTCTCCCATTCAAGTCTTAACCAGGCTTAATCCTGCTTAGCTTCCAAATGCAGACATGGTCACCCAAGAGCTACCATCTGTTAGTACATAAGGCTTTAGAAAAGCTATTCTGCAAAGGAAAGAGTGATATGTCTGGTTTTGGGACCCTTCCCCAACAAATTAGTAACTGCCTGTAGAAAGATAACACATCAAGAACAAAATCTGCAGCCCAGTGTAGAATGTGTTTATTCTTAGGGGTGAATTCAAACATGATCCACTTGCATTTGGAAGGATTTATTTATTTTGTAAGCAGCACTTCATCCTGCAGTCCCAGAAAAATGTACTTGATTTCTTTGTTTCTTTGTTTGTTTATTTATTATATCAATTTATCTATCCTCCCATCTCAAATACAGGACTCTGGGCAGTTCACATACAATTAAAAACAATATAAAAACACCAAAACAATACAAAAACTACAATTTAAGAACAATAAAAATATTAAAAAACATACAAAACCACGCAACAACCATTTAAGGCACTAACAATAAAAAAAATTGTTAATGTACTGAAAGAACTTACCACGTGTTGGGCTTTTTTAAAACATTTATACTGACTGAGTTCAGCCACTGTTTTAACTATGATTTGCTGAACAAGCCACAACTGGAAGGTTGCCTCGACAACTGCTATAAAACCCACACAAGTTGTGAAAGATTCTGCAAAAGGTTCTAAAATGTGCTGGAAACCATTCTGTATCTAGAGAAAGCAGCTTTTTAAAATATTTTCTCAGCTCATGAAAGGGATGCTCAACAAATTCCAGATGTGATGGACCAAAGCTTATGAAAAAGTGAGTGTAATGTTAAAATGGGCAGTGATAGGCCATGCGGACTTCTATGGTATATTTTTAAAGCTGTTTCTCTTGATGGTTATCTTAAAATCCGTCCCATCTTTTATTTTATAAATGTTTGATTACTTCCATCTGCTTTATTTGTCCCCTGAGTTCACAGAAACCAAAATCTAATTCAGAACCAAATATCTTTTAATCATTACATCATAAGCAGGTAATTTTAGTCACTGAAGAGAAGCAGACACCACTGTACAGGGCTGTATTAAACATGGGTTAGGTAGATCAGCTGCATGGGTGAGGTAAAGATTACCTGGCAGGTCAGTTTTGGAGTGATGAAGTTTTTTTAAAGGGTTTCCAATTGAGAAAACACCCCCTCACACACACCATCTGTTTCTTGCAAACAGGATTTATCTATATACTACCAAAACTCTCATTCTGTTTATCTGTTTGTCTGTACCTTCAACTGAGCCCAAATGGTGCATTATTCCACAATTTTTGAATCACGGTACCTAAAATCTGCTAACATAAAGAATGTAAAAAATCTGGGAGTCATTACTCCAATGGAATTAAAATTTCCACAATGTTCAGAACAATTTTATTCGCAAAGTTGTGGCCGTTGCAGCATCCCTGTGGTCATGTGATCATGATTTCCGACACTCCCTGCCAGCTTCCCACAAGCAAAGTCAATGGGGAAGCCAACAGGAAGTTGGAAGTTGCTCCCGCTCCCACTGCTTTTTTGCCCACCCATGGTCATTCTGTTTCTCTGTTTAGGTAAGTAAATATTGACTTATTATTGAAGTTTGTTTGCCACTACAATTATTTTTCTATTTATGATATATACTCTTCTTAGATGATCATGGGACCATCTAGCATTAGGGTAAAAAAAAATATGGTCAATTTAATGTTCATTCTGGTTACATCAGACTGCACTACCTTCCTCTCAAAGGATGACCCAGCAGATCACAGGATTGTCTAGTTCAATGATACAATCAATGGGGAAAAAACTCTTCTTGTTCCATGACAATTCTGTGCATTTCCTTTCCCAAACTGGTGGAAAACTAGCTTGTTCATTGTCAGTAAGAGGAGACAAGGAGAGGAGCAAAAAAATGTTTCTCTCTGCACCAAGTTCCCTCTGATTGATGTTCTGAGAGCTATTCTTCAGAAACTGGGTAAGGCTCAGATAAACTAGCTAGGGGAATAATTAAAGGCATTTGTTATTATACTTACATTACCCATGCTTTTCATAACTTTCTCCTGTCACTTTCAGAATAACAGCTCGGCAATAAGTTTTAGTGGGGTTCTGAAGGCTGCACTCCAGCTGTGCCGGGGAAGCAGCAAGCAGCCGTGGAGCTCAGAGAATCCTCCTCTAATTTACTTGAACATTGCTGATATGGTCAAATGACTAATCAATAAACTGTACTACTACTACTTGAACATTGCATGCATGGCTGGCATGGGAGTAAGCTAGGATAGCAGACACATCATTTCCACTACAAACTCATGTACCACATAAATATGAATTGCTATTTTTCTCTTGAGAATTAACTCAAGCAACACATAAATTATAAAGGTATAGGTAAATTCTTCTTCACATTGAGCTCAACTCTGGGGACATCGTGAACACACCTGGGCACTTTTCTTAGCAATAACACAGAAATGATCTGCCTTTACCTTCAGGAAGCTTCTCCAGCTTTCAGTCTAACCTGCAGCCCTGGGGTTTTCTAGTGATCCACCCAACTACTAATCAGGTCTGACTCCTGCTTAGCTTTTGGAGACCTACCAAGGTTAACAACTTAAAAAAAACAACTAAGGAAGACAATCATGTCACACTGGAAGTATGCCCTTAGTAGTATTCAACACTCTGCTGAGTGTTCACTTTGAGAGTTATTGTAAAACTGATCGGTCCTCCTTGGTGAACAGTTACATACTGCTCTTTAAGCTTAAGTTGCCCCAGCATAAGCAGAGGATCTGAGTAAAATTGGAAAAACAGAGAGCGCTGTTTTCACAAAAATAATAGGTAGACCTTGTCAGCTTCAAAGGAACTTTGGGAGGGCCAAAAGACTTATCCTAAAAGCTATCCTGTTACCCCCAGGCTACAAGTTGGGTGCAATCCAATCCCTATTAAGTTTCAATAGCCAGTATACTCAGCTTATGTAGGTCTAATGCAATGTGGTGTGCTGTTTTGTCCCCTCCTTCAGGTATGAACTTAGGCCAGGTGTGAACTTTGGAATTCAGGTGGAATATTTCCTTCCCCACCTCTCCTTACCTGAATTAGGAGTGATGAGAAGTTTATATCCATCAAACTTCCCTTTAGGGGCTTTCCATGAAATCTGAATACTGTCAGGACCAATAACCGTATATCTTAATCTTGATGGTGGAGCCACTGAAAGGGAAATTAAAAGGAAAAAAAAGCACTGTAATATTAATACGGTTTATCACATTTCATTAAAAAATGCAGAACATACAGGCATTCAAATTCATGACATAATACACTTTTCAGACAAAGCAAAGGATGCTGGTTATCAGAAGAATCATATGATATGAACTCCTAGTCTGTAAAATGATATATACACCCCTGCCAAAATGCACGATTGGTTCCCCAAAACAAACTCTACACAACACATTAACAAGGAGCCACAAAGGAACAGGGAAGTTAGAGGTTAAAAGCAAGATAACCCACGTGCTTTTTTTCTCATAGAATATCTTTGTAGATATGTGGGCAGGAGTAACCTTAATAGGCTATTCTAACTTTTTAGCTTTCTTGTGAGGGGGAAGGTAGAGATGATTTATGATCATATTCCCAGACATGCCTATGGGCATGAAGTATGTATATTGTATGTTTCAGGGGGCTTGCAGGAAATATCACAATTTTCAAAAGACAGTGATGTTGCTGTGAATGTATTAAATTAATAGTATGAAAGGAGCTCTTTGGCTTGAATGTCTGCAGTTACAAGCAATGAAGGTTGTTAGATATTCCCTAGCCTAAAAGCCAAATGTCACTTAGGACAGAACTAAGCTAATCTTCTTTGCCCTCCAGATAGGTTGGATTATAATCTGATCATTTTCAGCAACCTTAGTCATGCCATGCTGACCGGGAGAGGTGGAAATTTTAATCCTACACATCTGGAGAGTACCAGATCTGGGATGGTGGATCTCTTGCTTTGAAAAGCAGAAGATAAATATTATCAATAAAAGAATCATAAATCTGTCCAACTATCATGGTTTCCTGCTAATGGATCCTCAAAAGTATAGACCCATGTACCTCTACTGTACAGCATTCTCTGACCACGTGTACGCCTGCACAAATAATGCTGAGCATGAGTATATACAAAGTATTTTGAGAAGGTCACAATACACACAATACACCTTTCTACAATTTGCCAAAGATCAGCACATCTGCAGAAGACTTTATCCAAACTGTATCATTTATAACTCGTCATTTCAAAGGCAATACCCCAGGTTATTTTGTAAAAATCTATTTCCATTACCTGTCCAGCACCAAAACAATCAGACCGGGATCTGAACTTAGTTTGAGGCAATGGCACGTTACAAATTGTATTGGTTTGCCTTAGGCTCAGACAAGAAGCAAAAGAAGTATACCGTGGATTCCATACGAGCTGTCTTTTTTTTGCATCCATCACTGTCCCCTCCTTAAACTAACAAAGCCTCCAAGTGTTTTTCCATTCCCTGCCCCCTTCAAACCAAACTCTGCAAGGGACCTCAAGATTTTTTCAGTCTACTTCCATTCTAATCATGCTACTTAAGGAAGGATCTGCCAGCAGAACTGAGTCTGTGCTGCTTGAAACAGCATAATATGGGTTCTCTATATTGTAGTATTAAAGCATAGTTAATGAGTGATGCACTTAAACAGTTTATGAATTGCAAAAGCTTCACATAATGCCACAATCTGGCATTCCTTTGTCTATGCTAGAACATTTCAGCAACTTCATAGAATTTATATGCATAACCCACTAGCTGTGGGCTTATGCACATATCCCTCTAACTGCAGCATGAAGGTGCCCAATATCTGTTTATATAAGACACGTCCTCATGATGTTGTCTTCATCTCATCCCTAGATTAGATATCTTTCCAAAGAGCACTATAATCATGTTCAGAAATAACTCAACTGACAAATCAATTCCTCCTTTGGACTTGTGACCTATCAATCAGGCTATTTCTGAACACAGTTCAAAAAGGATTAAACTGATGTTCAGAAATAGTCAAGATAACAGGTGATAGACATGGGACATCTCTGTATCAGTGACCTATGATGTGGCCAATTTAAAAGGGGTCTAAATGCTTTGTCTGAGGCCCCTGCCTATGCTTCTCCAACTCCACCCCACCATACCCTATGAAGAACAACTGGTGGTTCTTTATCCTGCCAGCAGCTGATACTCTGCCAGCAGGTGGGAGAGGAAACAAAGGCAGATAATCCATCAACTGCTTCCCTTAATTTGTCTAACATTAACACTATAACCCCTTGCTGGCCTCATTCCTGAGGCAGAACAGGAACTGGCAATGAAGACCTGCAGCGTATGCAGGCATATTTTTTTACCAACTCAAGATCTGGCTGGGACATTCATATGGCCATCTAGCTGTGCCTTTAATATTGAGATTGAGTCTGCCTATTTCATCTTCTCCCCCAGCAAATGACCCACACATAAATGCCATAATTTTAATATCAAGCTAATAGATTTAATGTCAAGCTAGTAGTTTAATCTCCAATACATTTCAACCTTATTCTAAAATCAACGTTTTCACAGATTTAGGGAAATGAGTGACTGTTCTGTGGAACATACATGATCGTGAAAGGAATTTAATATACATAACAGTAATTTATGTATATTCAGGAGAGCACAGACAAGCGATGCAAGTTTATTAAAAGGAGTGGCAGAGAACAGATAAGTACAGAAAAACAGATCATTAGATTGGATATCAGTAACGGTCAAGCTACATAACTCACACGACTACACAATATACCATTTCTGGATTCTACCACTTCAAAATGCAGGTAGAGAAAATAACATTTGAATTGCTTCTCCCTAGATATACTATTTCGTCTAAGGTTTATTCAAACAAAATTCCCTAACTGTGGTGTGAGTGATACAGCTGGAGAGAGTTCTATCTCATGATCCAGCAGGTCAGCTATACACAGCGTTATCATGAAAAACTGAAAGTGCTATTCAGTGTCTGCACCCCATTTTACCCTTCAACCTTCTGAATTAGAACATGAAAAAATAGTTACTGGATTTTATAAATGTCATATATTTATAGGTTCTATGCGTGAAAGATTTTCTCTTTTAAAAGAGTATCTGTGCTTGTGAATAACTAGCACATTAGAGAAATATCAAGACTGAAATCCTTCTTTACCTCCTAATTTTTAGCATGCAGGGAAATTTGTTTTACTTCTATTTAAATGCAAGAAGGTTGTACCACACAGTATTTTTGCATGCTTAAATCAGCTGGGCAGAGTGGGAAACAACTCAGTCTTAATTCTTGATAAGCAACAAAAGCCAGTAAACATTCTCAAAATGAAAAGAGCCAAAATATATAAGTATTATGTTTCTCCATACATATATATGAATAACAGCAGAATTATTTATCTATATTAAAATTGTATGAATTCAAGGAAGGCAGATTGATGATAACTGGACTTACAACTCAAATGACCTGGCTTGTAACAAACGTGACCTCCAGACAGCTATCCCCAAAGATGTGAATCTGATTTGGGAGGGAGATCTGTAGCTATTGCAGTAACATTCAACAGTATGACTTTAGAAGTATTTGTCAAAATGAATTCCCACAGTTCATACCAATGAGATTTAATTCTCTCCGATTATACCCAAGTTTGCATTTTGATCTGGTTCAGGCTTACAAACCTCCTTTAATGCCCAGCAGACAGACAATCATAGATTGCCAGGAAAATTCATGGACACTCACATATTCGCAAAAGACCACAGTTCTTTGAAACTATGACATTATACAAGTATGCTTATGAAATTAAAATGATGTGTAAAAAATGCTATTGAAAATTAGAAGTGTTGGGTTCTTGGTATTTTGTAGGATTAGGGTGTCTGAAATTGTAAATCTGATCTTCAAGACTCGTAGAAGAAAGATAAACTGGAATAAACTATATATGTAACCATAAATAGCAAATTTACAAAGATACATTTATTATTTACTCTTTAATTTTCTTGCTCCTTGAGATCAATGGGTTGCTTATCAAATTTGCCGATGACATGAGGTCTGGTTAACACCCAGGAAGCAGAACAAGATAGCAATGTAATTGAGATAGGTAGGAAGATGAGGCTGAGAAGAACAAGACATCCTTCAGCATAGAGAAATGTACAGTATTACAGTCAGGGAGGAAAACTATTGGGCAAACATACAAGATGGGAGATTAATGGCTTGGAAGCACTATGTTGGAAAAGGTTTTGGGTGAGGTCATTGACAACAAGCTGAATATGAGCCAGCAGTGTGAATCAGCTGTTAGAAGAGCTAATACTGTACAGTGCCGGCCTGCATCAGAAGAAGCACTGTATCAAAGACTTGTGAAGTTCTTATCCTCCTCTACTCTGCATTAATGGGACCACACGTATGGAGGCTAGAGGTTCACTGTCTCTGGAGGGTTTTAAGAAGAGGCTATGTTTATAGGTGGGCACCTATTTTAAATTAGTGTTCCCAAAACTGATGGCTTCTACAACAGAGAGATTATAACTCTCACAATTCCTATTTAACAAGGCCGCTGCTGTCTTGACTGAATATTATGGTCATTTATCCCAACATATCTGCATGGCAAAAGTTTGGCAACACTGATTTAAAGAAATCTTTAAGCCAAGTACAAGTTAATAGAGAGACCAAGTTTTTCCTTCTCCTATAAGGAAGGAAGTCGTGATATGGCCTAGACTGTAAGAGTTACAATATTTCTCAGCTGATATTACAAGGAAAAACTGCTGGAATTGAAGAGGTAGAAAAACTTGCTGGAGCTGAATTAAGAAACTGCATGTGTGGAGTCGAAGTGATTTCATTTTCACAAATTGAGTGGATGTAGGAATTGATTGGACGTAGATAATGTCCTCTTTCTGGGAAAGGATAATTTGTGATTGCCTCAGCTGACACAGATCAGATACAGAGCATTAGCTTCTCTATCCTATTGCAGTTTTCTGCTATGATTGGCAACACCTTAGCAGGATCTCAGGACCTTTTAAATCCTTTTATCTTACAGCTACCAGATATGGGCTGCAAAATCTAGATGACCAATAGATTGCAGCAAAGAGTCAGCATATTCTATATCTCTTTGCTTCCACCTAATGATTGTCTGAAGTTACCTCACATCTTTATAACTGCAGATACTGAAGATTCAGTCTGGATCTTCTACAGATATGGCCCATCAAAGAAACAGAGCTGTAACTTTACCGGTAAGTAGCCAACACCACAGAAAGTACCTTTCCAGAATCCTTAAACAATTTCTCATATGAGCGAGACAGAAAAAGAAGACACATTTGCTAACGCAGTTCTGAACACACAGCTACTACAACACAATAGCCTAGACAAACTGCAAAGAACGACTTTACAGGGGTAGAAGATTACAGGAGTAGAAGATCTTTACTGAAAATTCTCTGGTTTGATTAAAAACAGAGAGGTCAAAGAAAAGCAACACCAAAAATGTCCAGGCCAATAACAATTACATATGAGCCAAAATTGTTCTTTAATGGATGTACTTGAAGGTAGTTATGAAAAGGTTGTGTTCTTGCACAAGAAAGTACATGCAAGTAAAGGATCTTTTTTTAAAATCTAACTTTTGGACAAACTCAACAAGATGTTGATTCAGATGACTTCTGGGTCATTAACTGGAAGGGAATCTTTAGTTCTATGGGACACCTTTATTGCTTCCCATTTCTTTCAAAAAGAAAAAAAGAAGAATCAATCTAAAAATCAATCAAGTTAGCTTGACTGATCTAATGATCAAACATTTACACAACGACATCATTACACGTGTAACACTGTGGCTTCTTAAAGATGCTGATTAATGGCCAGAAGTAACATTAGAGCATTAATCTAAAATGAAGCTAAAAACAAATTCAAGGCTTTGGCATACACAGATCATCTCAAAATTGACTAATTTTCAGTACTGGCACAGATTCTCTAGAAACATATGGAAGAACTTTTCAAACCACAAGGAAGATGGTCTGAAAAATTCAATGCTTGAATCACAACACTGATAATATTTACAAATTGGGTCCAATTTTGCTTTAAAAGAACAATTCTTGCTACTCATATCATGAAGATTTTTAAAGTAATCTTTTCCATCTGCTATCAGAATGCAAAAAGCTTTGAACAGATACATATCTGCTAAGGAAGCTTCACTTCTACAGATATTGTTCTGGAAATAAGTCCACTGATTTGAAATGGGCTTAATTTTATCTCAACATACTTAGGCACTCTGCATACCTAAACTAAGCTGAAGAAAACAATGTAGGAAAACATTTTTTCCTACAAAAGCAAAAAAAAAAAAGGGGGGGGGTTGGTGCCTTCAAGTCAGTGTTGACTTCTGGCAATTGCCTGGACTAGTCCTGCAGTTTTCTTGGCAAGATTTCAAAAGTGGTTTGCCATTGCCTCCTTCCTAGGGCTGAGAGAAAGTGACTGGCCCAAGGCCACCCAGGTGGCTTCATGCCTAAGGCAGGACTAGAACTCACAGTCTCCTGGTTTCTAGCCTGATGCTTTAACCACTGCACCAAACTGGCTTTCTAGGAAGCAACTATATACATTCTATTCTGTTAGGCGCTTTTATAATAAACATTACATAAGTATATACCTAAGAGAAAAAGTAGGTATTCCAGTCTTCCCAGTAAGTGTGACCAACTTAGAACCCAACATATTGGGAATGTACTCGATTAGATAAAGCTACTTTATACCATAAACGAGGGCAGGATATAAAACCTTTTAAGACAAATAAACAAAGATGATTTAACTGGTTTGCAGATGCAGGATATCTATTTTTAAATCTCCTTTCTTCAAGTAGGCCAGTTCAGGAGTCAGGGATCTCAAGGACCACAGAAACTCTACTTTATTGTTATATGGTATAATAACAGAATCTTGAAAGCCAGTCAGAGTGTTCCTCTGCTATCTCTTATACCAAACAAAATCAAGGCATGGTTATCCTGAGTTTCTTTCTCACTCCCTCTTCCTTCCCAAGGAAGTAAGCTAATATTTACTTAAAAGTGCTTGCATTTCTTCTTCGTGGCTGCCTCCATACGCCTCTACATTAAAATAAATATAAATGTCTTCTTTCTGCTATAGGTCTGTAATTGTGGTTGGAGGTTAGTGGAGGTGTCTCCCTACAATTTAAGTTCTCTTTAAAAGACATTAATTTTTAGGGGTGACACACCTCTGAAAAAAGAAGAGCTTCAATCACACCATTGTGGCCGCCATCTTAACTTTGTTGATCACATTCTGCAGACACCCCTGCAACTGATTAAGACTAGGCTGACCCAACATAATAAAAACCCCAATGACTTTACAGCTTAATGCGTTGGGTGAGTCAGGAGGACAGTATAAAAAGTCAGTATAAATTTAAGTAGTCCTAGTTAGGTCCTTCTCCCAAACAAGTCTTCCAGCCACACAGGAATAGAAAGGGAAAAGCAAATGTACAAGCATGACTCAGATTGATATGTATCATGCTAAATCCTAGTTCAGTGTTTTTGTGAGAGATAGAGCAAGAGGGGTTAAGAACGTACTCTCCTCCCCAGAGCAGTGAGGAAGAGATAAGAGAATGAGACTGGCCCCTCCCTAAGGAATGCAGAGGATGTTTGTGGGTGACCCTGGGAATTGCTCTCACTCTGAGAAGATTTCTGTAACGGGAGTGAAGCCAATAAGCCTTGCTGGATTGAATCTGTACTGTCTCCTGGAGTTTCCTGGGCAAATCCCTGACAGTTTTATCTGAAATGGAGCCCTCTTTCATTTCTTTAAAATGTACACACAACCAGAGGAAACACATTCAGCATTACATGATTTGAAAAGTTAAACTAGCTGTTACATATATAATAAATGTTATTGATCACTCATCTGACCCTATCAAAAAACTATAAAAGCAATACAGAAAAACAGTAGGACATATTCATAATAAATCATCACCCTTGCAGTCAACCCCAACCTGTTTAAGTCTATCCTCTTCAGACTGGTCTTTGATATGAAAATGGCAGTTTTCCTAGTAATAGGAGAGCAAAAAGTACAATACTTTATCCTGGGTCTCCCAATATTTCTTAGTATTTACGTAAGGATCTAAGTAAACAGCCCTTTTGGCAGAATATAGTTTGCAATCAAACGGGATATGTACAATATCTTCAACAGCTGGTACACCACATATTTGCAGTCTTTCTTTGAATGGAGCTCCATGAAACCTCCCACATCTTACCACAGAATCAAGCTGTTCAAAACATGCTACGATCTGTTACAGATCCCACCCAAAGAAAAAGAAAAACCAATTGTTGAATGCAGAGGATAGAAAACAGGCACTGCAAGAATACTGGCAGGGGTGTTCATAAGTAGGGGTCAAAAAAGTCAACATGGCAGCCATGACCGTGTGACTGAAGCGACACCCCTTTTTATGTGTGTTAAAAGGGATAGACCTGGATTGCATGTTCACAGTGCCATTTTGATTTTTTTGACCACCACCACCACGCAGATGTCCCTGAATACCGAGCTGATTGGTTAAAACAGCAAAAGTTGCAAACATTCTGCCCTCTTTAATGAAATTGGAAAAATAACATGTATGGTAATGCATGACACAGTAGAAAGAGAAAGTAGTATTTAATTATGATGACCATATTTTCTTGGAAAAAATAAAGGCCAAACCTGAAAAAGGGGCATCTCTGAAAGAGGTTCGTAAGGATAAAAAAAATATGTTTACCGTATTTTTCCGACTATAAGACGATACTTTTTTCTAAAATCCTTACCCTAAAAATTGAAGGGCGTCTTATTCAAGGAAGTCAGCCGAGGAGAGAACCGCGCGGTGGCAAAACTGCCCATACTTTGTCTCTGCAGGCAGGCTTCCTCCTATTGCCAGCCTCCAATCACGAGTGAAATAGCTTGTCTCCCAAACAGACTTCCTCCAATCACGAGCCTTATGTAACTGACGTCAGCTGATGCTGAACAAACCAATTAGAGAAGGCTGTTTGCAGAGAGAAGCTATCGGCAGTTTCACTCGTGCTTGAATGTAATCAGTTATGCAAAAGAGCCTGGAAATAGAGCTTCAGAGAGCCGGTTTGGACCTCCTCCCACCGAGTGTATCAGGTCAATGTTAACTAATTACTAAATAAAAATGTGTTCTGCACTATCTTTAAAATATTGATTCTTAATTTTGGGTTGGAAAAATGGGGGTCGTCTTGTACATGGGGGCGTCTTATTGATGGAAACATACTGTATGTTTATAACTGACCTGGTTCTGCCACCTGGCCTGGGGTGGGGTGAGAATACCTCAAGCATGGGGATGGCTAGCCCCATAGAGGCCTCTGCCTTCAGTCTCACATTTTTCATCCTCTTGGTCTCTCCTTCTTTTTAGTAATGTTTTAATTTAAGGTTTTATGTGTTTATGTCAGGGATTAGCCCAGGAAACGCCAGGAGACAGTACAGATTCAATCCAGCAAGTTTTATTGGCTTCACTCCCGTTACAGAAATCTTCTCAGAGTGAGAGCAATTCCCAGGGTCACCCACAAACATCCTCTGCATTCCTTAGGGAGGGGCCAGTCTCATTCTCTTATCTCTTCCTCGCTGCTCTGGGGACGAGAGTACGTTCTTAACCCCTCTTGCTCTATCTCTCACAGTTTATATATTTTATGTTCTAATGTTTGTTGTGAATCGCCCAGAGTTCCCCCACTGGGGGGAGATGGGTGGTTGAAAAATTTAATAAATAAATACATAAATAATAAAATAAACTTTGCTTTACAAAGGAAAATTCAAGAGCAAAACTAAAAAAACTTTACAAAAGCACATATTCTAATAAAACTATCTAAAATCAAACAGTATATATAAATTTATTTTAAAAAGATAATTCAATTTCCATATTTTTCGCATGAATGTGAAAGACCGTGCATTAAGTAGTACCATTTGTATGGTAAAAGTTAAATGACCATAATAAAGGACAAATGTTGACATTTTTTGTAAAGTAAATAAATCTAAAGGATAGCTTTCTGAAATAAAGGACTGTCTTTTATAATAATGGACATACGGTCACTGTATAGATAATCCAAGTCTATTCCATGCCAGGAAGGTCCACGTGACCTCCTAGGTGGTCTGCACAAAATCATGTGACCTGAGACCTATCTCAGATTAACCATCAGAATGATGGTTCTGAATAAACTTTCAAGGGAGACAGCAAATTGTTTCTAAAAAATTGGGAATCCATTTCTGCACATCAGACAGACCTCACAAGATGGTTTCCATATTTACCTTGACCCCACACGTGATCACTCAGTTGTAGAGACACAGCTATGAAGCCAAAGACAAACCAGTTCAGGGTCTTCATTCCTCCCACTGCTTACATACATCAACAAACCTGGAAATGCATAAAAAGATTGTGAGCAAAGGATCAGAACTTCAGGCCTAGAAAGCAAGATTCTTACCAAGGCTAAAACCCTCATCCTGGAATCCTAGGGATTATGTTGCAAACTAATAATATTTTTTAACAAACTAGGAATATTTGTTTTTAAAAATTCTTCACAAGGGACCTGTACCCTAGTACAGGCCTTGGATATATTCAATACTAAATTGTAAGCAAAAGATCAGTTTCCAAAGTATTATGCTATTTTGTTCTCTGCTGCTGTTTGCATTGCATTATTTTATGCAGTTTAATTACTTTTTTAAACGTAACATTATCTTATTTTTCTAGGTCTACTTCTGAAAACCAGTTGGGTACAGAATGACAACAGTAATGATATCGTTAGCTATCCTAGATCCTTGGGAAGGATCCAATAGTCAGAAGTACCAACTTACCAAATCTAGGGAGAACGATCCGGTAGTCAATGTGTAAATAACAACAACAACTAAATAAACACAAGCTTGAGAAGAACTACAAAGCCTTGTAACTTCTGAACTTAATAGAGCAGGGTTTCTCAACCTCAGCAATTTTAAGATGAGTGGACTTCAACTTCCAGAAATCCCCAGCCAGCCATGCTGAAAGTTGAAGTACACACATTTTCAAGTTACTAAGATTGAGAAACACTGGTCTAGCAGCTTCCTGCCAGAACATGAATAGTTTTGCCACTGAAGCATTCACTAATACAATTTTGAAGCTAAGTCAGAATTCAAACATTTTATCATTGGGGCTGAGCTGGAGAACTGACCCAAGGAAAGAATTACGTGTCTTGATCACCAGGGTCATTTTAAGTTAATGTGAATTCCACAGGCTGCAACGCAGCTACAAAATTGAGATGGTCAGTTCAAAATAGGCAATTTATTCTGGAGAGCAGTGGCTGTGAATTTACACACAAAGTTGTATATGTATTTTTTGCTTAGCCCTAATAAGTTTGGATTGGTTACTAATATATCACTTGGTTCTTATTAATAGTGAACTGCAGTTATTGGATGTATAGCCCACCTTTCACTCAGGAGCTGAAAGCAGAGTATATAAGCACTTCCTCCTATTTTTTCTTGCAACAACTACCCTCTGAGGTAGGTTGGCCTGAGTGAGAGTTACAGGTCCAAAGTCACCCAGTGAGATTTCCTGGTTGTGCATGGACTAGAACTCAGGTTTCCTTGCACCTTAACCACTAGGCCACACTGCCTGTTACATTTTGAAGCCCATCCAGTGTTACAGTCCAATAGAAGTGAATATCTGTAGCTCAGGGCTGAACTGTGGAGTTCTTGGTGTGCTCTGAGGTTGGTTGTTGGCTTGCAGACGTTTCATTACCCAGCTAGGTAACATCATCAGGACAAGTGAGTATGGGGTTTTCAAAACAATACAGTAGTCTAATCAAGGAACCACCAAGGAGAAAACCACATCTCCACTGCTCTCCACTGCTCTCCAACACTGGAGAGCAAGCTACTGTATATCAACAGGGATAAAACCCCACACTCACTAGCCCTGATGATGTTACCTAGTTGGGTAATGAAATGTCTGCAAGCAAAGAACCCAGCTCAGAGGACATCAAGAACTCCACAGTCTTAAAGTTTTCCAGGGTTCCTTGAATCCTTCAAGTTTTACCCCAGCCTGGCTTAGCATTGGAGGATTTCAGGATCTAAATGGCTGTAAAGTGAGTCTCCACCATTATCATGAATAGGGCATCAATGCTGGAATGACATGCGGAATAAGAAGCTGTCTAGAGTAGAACAGTTTCAGTAAATAGCACTTATAAGACTATATGTTCTTGTCAGAGCAGGTAGCAGCCTTTATTCAACCAAGGATGTTATTGAAAAAGCTAAGTAGAACAGAACTGTTTAGCATTTGGATGGGAGACAACCAGGCAATTCTCAAGAGGTAGGCAAGATATTAAAATCACCCTGGAAAATGGCAAACTATTTTGATATTGTTAGCAAGAAAAAACTGCATGGATATGTCCTTGTAATCACCAGGAATCAAACTCAACATGAGCAAGGCTTTAGATTTTATTTTTCTGGAGCCATCTCCACATTAAGCTAAACCCTAATGTAGTTTGTTTGGATTTGACTTAATGTGCTATGTAAATCCAATCCTTGTGATTTGTAAATCATGGCTTATGGAATATGTATGAGCATAGCCAACTGTGACTTATTATTTAGGCACAATCAAAGTACAGAGAGAATGTGCAAAGTGAGATATATAGTCTGTTAAGGGATAGAGGATTATAGCCTAAGTAAGCAAAACTAGTCCTTAAACTTCTGGAATTAAGAACTGAATCAATCTTCCTTTTTCTCAGACCATCCATATGTAGTAGGTCTGCAACACTGACAATTTCCAGACTTCATGGGAAACTTTAAGGGAAATTGTTATTTATTCAAATATTTGCATCACAACTTCCATCACAGAAAAGCCAGCCTCAGGCAGTTAATAGATAAATTATGAAACATAACGACATGCAATTAAAAATTAATTTAAAAGCAAAAATTAATTTAATTTAAAAATTAATTAATTAATTAATTAAAAACATTAATTTAAAAGCAATGAAATTAAAAACTGCAAAACAAGGCAGCACAAATGGCAGGGAAGTCATTCCCATTTTGAGAATATGCCACACACCCAGCATAACAAAACAAGATGGGTTTCACTAGGATTGTGTGTGAAACAGCTAATGTGTTTTGTGTCAGACCACAAACAACCTTCCTGTCTCTTGGATCATTCTAGATCAGCTGCAACTTGGAAGAACTGCAACCAGGAACATTCTAGTAGTTCTGGGTTTGAGCGAAAACAAAATCTCTTCTCCTAAGACCTGGACTAGGATGGGAGTCCCGTTGGAGATAGATAGATAGGCAGAATATATTAATTGGATTAGATTATTAATATGGATAATATTAATCCATTAGCTGCCAGGAGTTGCTATGGAGTTGGGTGGTCTCAAAATTGAAATAATAAATCAATAAAATCTGGATGGATCTTACAGGATAACAAGGGCACCCCACCTTTTTATCCCCTCTTCTCCAGTACAGCCTGTGCTGATCTTCCCAGCACCATCCTTCCCCTAACTTCCCTTGGGGAAATTGGGGGCAGGTCAGCCTACTTGGGTACACTGCTCTTGAAGCAGAGAACATCAGCATGACATGGGTGGCTAAGGAAGGGCAGAGAAAGGAAGGCACTGGGAAGATTGGGAAGCAGGTAGATTGCCACTGATGTCCCTGACTTTTTCCTTCTCTTCCCCATCACCAACTCTGCCCAGAATTTGTAAGCTTCCACCCAGACAGAGACTACCTAGAAGTAATCATCTGGGTCTGGAATTATTTATGAAGTTTTGTACATCTGTAGGTTTCACACAGAGATGTGACAGTGTCACGTTTCTGTCAATGATCAGACTTGGATCAGCAACTCCATATAATTTTGAAACCAGATGGGCATGTTGATTTTACAGTTATACGATGCTTTCACAATCTAATCCAACCCCCAAGGTAGAGCCTTCTTCAAGTCTAACTCAATTCCTGTTTTTCATCCCTGATCACTTTGATTGTCCTCCTCTATACTGTTTACAATTCTGTTATGTCCTTTTTCAAATGTGTTGGCCAGCACTCTATACAGCATTCCTGATGCTGACATATCAGATTTGTATAAAGGATTTACAGTATTGACAGTTTTATGTTCAGTCATTTTCCTAATGATCCCTAGCGTGGACTTGCCTTTTTCACAGCTGCCACTGTGAATCAACACCTTCGTGGAGAGGTGACCAGGTTAATAACAGTTGATGCATATCCCATTGGTGGAGATGTAAACAGAGTGCGTCACTTTACATTTACTTAAATGGAATCACATTTGCCATTTGGTTCACCATTCCCCCAGTTCAAAGAGTTTATTCTAGAGCAGTGTTTCACAACCTTGGCAACTTTAAGTTAAGTGGACTTCAACTCCCAGAATGCATGCTGGCTGAGGAATTCTGGAAGTTGAAGTCCACCTATTTTAAAGTTCCCAAGGTTGAGAAACACCTAGAGGAATTTACAATAATTTTTTTAAATTATTTTTGCCATCCTGAATATATTGGTAGCGTATGCAAACTTGGCCAGTTCACTGTTTACCTCCAATTCAAGATCACTTATGAACAAATGAAAAAGTGTCAACCCCAATCCAGATCCATGAGGAACTCCACTTCTTACTTTCCTCCATTGAGAACATTGGCCACTGATAGTTTTATTCTTTGTTTCTGCTTTTCAGCAATCCATAAAAAGATGCCTCCTCTTATCCCACGATGGTAAATTTACTCAGGCCTTGGATAAGGAATTTTTCAAAGGCTCTTTGAAAATCCAAGTGTAGAACATCAACAAGGTCACCTTCATCCACAGGCCTGTATACCTTCTGAAAAAGTTCTGGCAGGTGGTTGCTTAGGCAGGATATATCTTTAAAGAATATTTAAAGAATATATCTTTAAATCTTATTCTTCCATGGGCTTTCTTTTTTTTTCTTCTTTTTGATTACACTTATACAAATATCCCTGAAATAGACATTAAGTTTTCTGGCCTATAATGTCCTTGTTCTCCCTTTTTAAAAATATTGGCTACCTTCCAGTTCTCTGGCATTAAGCCTGAGCTGAGAGGGAAGTTACATATTTTTGCTCATAGGTCACTGATTTCACATTCACATTCTTTAAGAACTCTTGGATGGATAGATGTCCTCAAGAGCTGGTAATTTGTAACTGTGCAGCTCCTGAAGATGTTCTAGAATATCTTCTCATTCCCTTGTTTTTGTTGTTCTGATTCACTCCCTGAGAAAGCCAGTAGAAGCTCAGGTATCTCTCCTATGTCTTCTGTAGTGAAGACAGATGTAAAGGATTCACTCTGTATCTTCCTTCAGCATCCCTTTCACTCTTTGTCATTTAATGACCCAACCCAGGAGTGTCACGGTGGCAGCCAGAATAGTGCAATCACATGCAACACACATAAAAAGGGGGCTGAGCTTTTGACTGCAAGGTCATGGGTACCATCTTGACTTTTGTGACACCCCTGCAGACACCCCAACCACTTTCCTGACTGGTTTTCTGATTCAAATATATTTAAATCCATTCTTATTGTCTTCTCGTTTCCCTTAAAGGGGTTGGGTGTTTCCTTTGTTTTGTTTTTTGACAGATGCTGCTCACCTTCTGCTTGCAAGTCTAGATCTCCAAAGATCAGAATTGTGCAGGCAATGGTTTTTCTTGGGACACTCTATGGGAGCAAAAGTTGAATTTTAAAGAAGCAGGATAGAAAGAGTACAATATTGACCCTTCTGAAATTTGGAATTGGAGCAGACTCCTGAGAAAACCATTGATAGCCAAGAAAACAAACCAAGGGATCATCAAACAAGTCATTTGCTCAAGGCACAAATGACCAGGCTCAAATTTTCCTACTTTGAACACATCATGCAAAGACTCAGCTCCTTTGAGAAGTCATAATGCTGGGAAAGGTGGAAGGAAAGAGAATAGGATGACCAGCAGCAAGGTGGATGGACCCAGTTACAATGGCGATGGGTGGACCATTGGAAGAGCTGAAGGACCAGGCTGGGGACAGATCCTCCTGGAGAAAAATCAATCTATGTGTTCATTAAGAGTAGACACTGACTTGATTGATCAATCAATCAATCAATCAATCCTTACACTCTCTACTCCTTTTCCCCTCTCTTGTTACCACTGATGGATATCTTTTGAAGGAAGTTTAAATGAACCATGTAGCCCCTTTTGGTGATCATGAGCGCATATGCTAAGCCACCATTTCCATAATCTTTACTGAAGCAAATGCAGAGGCTGCCTTCACCTAACACAGAATAATAGTCTTAAATCACAGGAAAGCAGATTCTGATAAATGTCAGGAAAACTGCCTGACCAATGGCAGTTCAACAGTGGAACCAATTCCCAAGGGAGATAGTGGACCCCCTTCCCTGGAGGTATTCAAGCAGAGCATGAATCTGTTATGAATTCTTTAATATGGATTCCTGCATGGGAAGTTGTTTAAATGGTTCTTTTCATGAATATGCGAAGTCCTAAATCATGAGCAGCAGTTCTGCATGGGAGGTTCAGAAAAGGCAAGATGGATATGCATCTCCAGGGCTGAGTCCACAAACTGCTGAGCCAAAACCAGGCAAACCACATTATGACTTGGCATAAAGTCCTTCCACATGTAATATCAAAGTACCTTGTGCACTGGTCATGTATGGTAGGGTTTTTTTTTTTATCTGTTCAATCGTGTCCAATTCTGAGACTGCCTAGACAAGACCCTGCAATTTTCTTGGCAAGGTTTTTCAGAAACAGTTTGCCATTGCCTCCTTCCTAGGGCTGAGAGAAAGCGACTGGCCCAAGGTGACCCAGCTGGCTTTGTGCCTAGGCGGGACTAGAACTCACGGCCTCCCAGCTTCTCGCCTGATACCTTAACCACTAACTTGGGCATCAGCCACGTATATTGGTCCCTCGCGTAGAGAGGGAATGCTGGTGCAGAATTACACTAAAATACTGCCAGCTTGTGCACTGGTCACATATTTCAGTGTAATTCTGCACCAGCTTTCCCTCCCTGGGACTAACCAGATGTGCTGGAATTGAGCTCTCAGAATAAGTAGTCCACATAATCCTTGGAGAAAGCAGATATACATTCAGGCCCTGTTCACAGGACACTCTCAACCCTGGTTTACTCACTTAGCCTCCTTGGCCAGATTTGTGCAACAAGCTGAGCCTAAGTAATCTCACCAATCAGGTTCGCACAACACCCATGGCTGAAACATGATTGGCTAAGGGGTGGTTCCGGGTGTCACATGAACACGGCCGGGCTGTGGGACCTGATCTGAGAGCTCCTGTCCCTTCAAGAAAGCCACCCATTTCTTTAGACAAAAAGACCTGCTTGAAAGCCCAAAGCTTAGCCCGATTGCTAGCGGAGGGGGAGTTCACAAGAACTCTTGACTTCGTGGTTCCTGCTGAGAAGAACGCGCACAGAGAGAGATTTCCGGGGAGGGCTCAAGCTTAAATTGAACCCCTGAAAATCTCAGTGACAGACAGGTGGCTCTCTGGACATGCTCAGTGACACTCTCCTTTGTGATTATTTCACTGATGGGGCGGGGGGGGGAGGGAGAAGATAGAACAGGATCCGCTCGCGCAGCCAGGCGGGCAACCTCTCCAAGCAAAGATCATCGCGCGCGCGTCACATACCACGCGTGTTTCCCCAATAAATGCGAGGAAAGATAAACGCGTTTAAAAAAAAGCGAAACACCTCAGCCACCAGACACACAAGGCACCTCTTTCTTATTACGTCTCCGTCTCTCTCCGAAACTTATTTCTACCCCATCATTAAACCTCCCAGGTCTTCCTTTGTTCAGAGGTGAAACTCGCGAGCCCTTGAAGTCACAGATCGGCCAATGCTTACGAAGCGCGTTTTCCTGCCAGCCCGCTTTGCTTTAATGCTCGGTTCATTTAAAAAAAGGAAAAAACACCTCCATCTCCGCCGCTATTTTCACACACAGACACACACATATGCATTGTGCAAAAAGAAGAAAAGGGTGGGCTTTTTGTGCGGGGGGGGGGAGGATGAGAGAGAGAACTAAACAAACCTTTGGAGCCGGGGATATCGTTTTTAAGACGTTCCCTGGGAAATAGGTGGACTTGCCTGGAAGGACAGAACCTGCGCGGAAAGGCGCGCGCGCGCAGCGTCGGGGAAGCAGGAGCCGAAGGAGCTGCGCTTTCGAGCGGGACTTTTCCCCAAACTTTTTTTTTTCCGCTCCTCTGCAGTTGCTCGTCCCTCCTCGGCGCTGAAGGAGCAGCAGTGGAAGAGAAAGGAGACACCCAACCGAAGGCTAGAAGGTGGGAAGCAAAAAAAGGAGAAGAAGGAGGGAGGGAAAGCGGGGGAGAGAGAAATTCAGACACATAAGCAAAGAGGAACATGCATTTCCCTCCCCCCCCCCCGCTCCGTCCTTGCTCGACCCACCCTCTTCTGCTCACCTCCTAATTTCAGAAGGGGGAACCTCGGGGTTGCCAGGTGGCCGCAAGGTGAAAAAAATGAGATTTGGGAGGATTCGGCGGAATGTAAAACACTTTTTCCAAGTTTGAGAAATCAAGTGCCAAACCCATCTTGGGAGTAGAGGGGAGCGAGAATGGGAGTGGCCTTCATCTGGCCCCGCGACAGCTGTCTCGCTGGTAGCTTCAAAAAGGGGGGAAGGAGTTTATTGGGGGGGTTGAAGCTGTTCACACTGGAAATATCCCCTTGACCTTCTGAGAATAGATATGTCCAGGATTGACCACTATAAACCTTATTTTCCCCACTGGGAAACCACAAGAGTTAGGTTGTATGTATGTATGTATGTATGTATTTAAACCATTGATATACATTTATAAATATTTCTTATGGGTATTCACACCGCTCCTTGAATCACAACCACAATGGATACTCCATGTTGTGGAAACCCAACCTGTGGGGTGAGTTTTGGGTTCCATAAACCATGCCCACCAGAACATTAACTTGAGTAAACCATGGTTATGCAAACCATGGGTTTGGGTGAGCCTTGTGGGTGCTGTGTGGGCCCAGTCATTAACTGGCGTAGATAATGGTTCTCCTGGATGATGCAAACAAGAGTGGCTCTTCCCCACCCTTTTGCTGCCACATCAAGTCATGCTGTTGATACAGGAAGGTGCCAGCCTTCCAGCTACACAGGACATTTCAGCAGGCAAAATACTCGATTGATCAGTTCTTGAAGTGTGGGGCTATAGCAGTGTTTTTCAACCTTGGCAACTTTAAGATGTGTGGACTTCAACTCCCAGAATTCCCCAGCCAGCCATGCTGGCTGGGGAATTCTGGGAGTTGAAGTCCACACATCTTAAAGTTGCCAAGGTTGAAAAACACTGGGTTATAGTTTAAATTCTGCAAGTTCAACAGGAAGGAGAGGGAAAAAGAAGAATGCTGTTAACAAAGTTTAAGTTTGGGGGAAAAAATGCCAAAAGATGAGCCATATGCTTTCTGTTCTCAGATTCTCGGGTTGCAGCATGTCATAGGTTCAGAAGATCTGCTACTGGTTCACTTCCTCCTAAGACATTTGTCTTAAAAATGAGTTCCATGAGAAACCCAGGTCTCACGCAACATCTTGTCTGGTCTCACAACTTCGTTGATTGTACATGCAGAAGAGACCGGGCTGAGACAATGGTTTTGGAATGAATTTTCCTTTTCCCCATTCTGATTTCCTTAGAGAAAAAGAAGAAGTATGAGAGGGGTGCTACAAATTGGGGGGGGGGGGGGGGAATAATTTAAAATCTACCTGGCTGACTGATTTTTTTCAGGGGTTCCCATTAGGCTGCCTCCAGTCAGGCTGAACCTTCTGACACCCTTTCATCTGTCTAGCTGGGCAGTTCCTTGCCTTTCCAGTAAAGATTTCTTCCTTCAACCCAGCTCTAGAAAACTAGGAATGAAAATGTTTGGGATTGTCCTACCTAAAGCCCAAAAATACGAAATGAAACAAACTTTGTGCCGGTCCTAGAACGCAAGGGGTAACTCCGTAAATGACCCTGCAGTGTACACATAAGGAAGATTTTAATGAGAAATTCCTTTCTTAAATCAATGAAGTTAAGTCTGTAGATATAAACTGGAGTTTACTTGGAAAGGAGAAAAACAGGAGAGCAGTACAGTAATCCCATAAAGAGAATTCCAAAAATCAGTATAGTCAGCTAGCTAAACTGTTTATTACCTGCTTGAAAGGCTGTTAGGTTTCAGCATGTATTCGGAGTTTGTTGGAGAGGGATCATCTTGGTATTCTGACTGGATGTTGTTAGCCAGGTCCTTATTGTTGCTACTTTTCTCTTGAACACCATCCAATCTGTTTTATAGAATACAGAGAATGTGAAAGCTAGTTGCTTTGCCCAGTGCAGCAAAATATGCCATCTCTACATCTCTAGCTAACAAATCAGAATTAGGCATTATGAAAATACATGCGTTAGGAAAAATTTTGCTTTTTTTTTAAGAAAAGAAATATTGAAATCCATCTGTTCAGGTCTCTCACTATGGAGTCACTACCAGTTGCTTTGGGGGACCCTGTTGTGGTATTGAAGAAGAGGATTTGCCACAAAGTGACAGGTGCAAATTTTATTGGGACAATTGTGTGGTGACAAGTTTCAAAAATTGTCTTCTTTTTGCTTTTGAAATTTCCTGCTTGCCTATTCCTTTTAATGTTGCTTTATTTTCATTGTGTTTTATTTTTTAGATAAATCTCTTCCTGGATCTGGTTTGGCCATCAGATTGCCTTTGTTGCTGAAAACAAGAATCAGATACTGCAGCTCTGAATCAGTTTTTGGCATTATCTGAAGATGTGCCCATTGGAATTTCATTTATTTTATTTAGACATTAATGCTAATACAGCTTAATAGCAGCTTGATGCGTTTACGCATGTGTGGACTAACAGAAGAGGAAGGGTTAAACTGTTGTCCTTCTGCACTGTAATCCCAATAAAAAAGATGGGCAGTGGGGGACTAATTTTAATTAAAATTATGATTAGAACAAAAAGAAAAATCAGTGCTTTTCTTCAACAATATATTTTATGGCTCATCTGGTTTGGCCCAAAATTCATCTGGAACGTGCTGGCTCAGCTATGACTTTAGTGGGAAAAGCCCTAGTGAGCCCCATCATCTATTAAATATGGCAATAATACATAGATATTTCTTTTATACTATTTCACTTTTCCAAAAAGTTGCAAAATACCTTAACAGCAGTCTTTTTTTTCCTGATGCACAGCTGTTTTCCAGCTATGGAGGTGAACGTTGTGGAGAAGATGACAAAGATGGGAGATTTAAGCTCCTTCTCCCTTCCTCATCACATTGTGCAACGGAGCACCAAAAATACGTGAGCAGTGACAGATTGGGGACCTGATCTATTGAATGCCCTCACTAGAAGTGAACCAGTTCTTGCCAAAAGCAACTTCCATCTCCTCTTATTTTTCTCTGAGGAGCAAGCCTTTAAGGAAGGGGTGAGGCCTTGTCCTGCCAAATAGGAAGTCCCAATTGTGTTGTTGTTGTTGTTCAGTCGTTAAGTCGTGTCCGACTCTTCGTGACCCCCTCTTGGCTAAAGATAAAAAGAGGGAAAGACTTTAGAAACTGGGTTTTGAGGAGGAAAGCGGAAAACACTATTTGGACCAGTGTTTCTCCACCTTGGCAACTTTAAGATATGTGGACTTCAACTCCCAGAATTGGAATCATCAGGTTTCCAGTGATGTGATGTTTTAATCCAGGGTTCCTCAACCTCAGCAACTTTAAGACAGGTGGACTTGAACTCCCAGAATTCCCCAGCCAGCATGGCTGGCTGGGGAATTCTGGGAGTTGAAGTCCACACATCTCAAAGTTGCCAAGGTGGAGAAACACTAATTTAGACACAGATGAATAATTAATATTCATTTGCCATAAATTCAGTTTAAAATGATAGCTACTGCAGAAGGGAGAAATTCTGTACTGTATTTCCCCCCATTTTCCCCAACAGCTATAATTTACTTTGAGATGAAAACCATGATTAGAAAGCACAGTACCTTGGTTCTGCTTATTCTGTAATATTTATACCTGTTACCCTAACATAGAAGTACATTCTTAAATACTGGCAAGTATTAACAATTTTTCTTAATGCAGATCAATTTGTCACCCTTCTAACCTTTCTTTTTATTTATTGGTATGATATCCACCCAACATGCCTACAAGCTGTTCTCCAGTTTTCACTCTGCTAACCTATAGAAAGGTCCCCCAGCAATCAGTATATGATAATACTTTTTAGTTTTTTCAATAAATAATTCAGGGTGCTTAGATGTACTGATGGAACCAAACTACTTAGGATAATAAATTTTAAAAAAATACAGAAACAGTTTCAAAATGGCAAACACAGATCAGGGTAAGCAAGTGCAAATATATTTACATTCATTCATTTTTATAGTTATATAACACCATAATCTTCTTGGATTCCCAGCAGGTTGTGTCTATAAAAAGTATACAAAATACACATAACAAGAAATATAAAACATAAAACACAAGAATAATAAAAAGTACAAATCGTAAGTGCAGGTGGAGATCACTGTTCAGTCTCCAAATACCCTCTGGAACAATTCCATCTTTAGCAACTTTTGGAAGGCCAATAAGAGGGTGATAACCTGAGCTGAAAAGGGGTGCTATCTCAAACAGTATGAGCCAAGATTGCAAGTCACCATCTGCAAACCCTTTCTTCACCTCACAAAAAGAGGGGACAGCTAAGTTTTTCTTTTATTGGAATGTATGCATCAAGTGAATTGCTTCTATGTAGAGAAGATGGTCTTGAATTTCTAAGTATCAAACCATGTAGGACTATATAGATTAAAACAGGGTTCCTCAACCTCAGCAACTTTAAGACAGGCAGACTTCAACTCCCAGAATTCCCCAGCCAGCCATGCTGGGTTTAAAACATCACATCACTGGAAACCTGATGACAAGCACCACAGCAACTGCTATGGGAGTTAGAACATAGCAATCCTGTTTGCCAACATGCAGGCCACTTTATTTTGAACCAATTGCAATTTCCAAGTAGTCTTCAAAGGTAGCCCATGTTGAATGTATTGCAGTAATCCAAACAAATGATGATAAGTGCATGATTCGCTGTTGCCAGGGCTTCCTGCTCCAGGTAGGCTGACCAGAGTTATCACTAAAGTTGGGAAGGTACCCCTTTGCATAAATAGTAACTCCATCTTGATGAGATTCAACTTCTGTCTAGTTTGTCTCATCCAGACTTGACAGTTTCTAAGCACTGGGGCAATAGTTCCACAGCATCTCTGGCTCAGCCTGAGAAAGATATGTAGACCTGTGCATCATTAGCATTGTGATATCTCACCCCAAAGCAAAACATGACTTCCCCACTTATTTTCTATAGATGTTAATCAGTAGCAGAGATAAGATGGAGCCTTAAGGTTTCCACAAATGATTTCTCCTTCCCCATTGCTACTGACTGGAACTATTCACTCAGGGAGGAGTGGAACCAGTGAAGCACAGTACCCCCAATTCCTATCAGGCAGTCCAAGAGAATGCCATGATCAATGATATCAAGTGCTGCTGAGAAATCTCATAGGACCAAGAGGCGGGCATTCCTTTCATCCAGGTTCCAGTGAAGGTCATCAACTGCTGCACCTCCGGTGCAATGCCCAGGCCTGAATCCAAACTGAAAGTGGACCAGATAATTGACTTCTTCAAGGACACTGTATAGCTGGTTCCCCACCAACTTCTGAACAACTTTCCCTAAAGAGGGAAGGTTGGAAACCAAGTGATAGTTTTGAAAATTGCTGGATCCAGAGAGGGCTTCTTGAGAAGGGGTGTAGTATTGCCTGCTTCAGGGTAGCAGCGACATCCCCTCCCTCAGAGAAGTACTGACCACTTCACAGACTCAGCACCTCACACTTCCCCTGGCAGCCCAAAGGAGCTTGGAGGGGCATGGGACAAACTCCACAACCAGCTTGTTGACAAGGTCCTGGAGCTCACAAAGACACCCACCAGGCAACTGGGCAGCTGGTACACAAGCAGGATCTCCAACTTGTTGTTTTGCCCAACAACTCCCACCATTCCTAAACCAAAAAGCCACAGGCACCAGACACCTCACAATAATTGCTATCCCCAATGCCGACTCAAGGGTCAAGGGTACTGAAGAACCTGAAACCCATAAGGACAGATCTCCAAGGGCGGCATATCACTTCCCTCACTCAATGCACGCCATGTCCTCTCACTTATCCACCGTTAAATCATGAATGAACATCTTGATGCGTGTGGACCTGGTATTCACCATCAGTAGCTCAAGGCCAGGATTATCAAGAATCTCCAATCTGCAATAGGGCCTTCAAGCCAGAAATGGGGATTGAAGCAGGTTGTTGGTCTCCCTTCCCCTTTAATGTCCTCCATCATATCTCCCCCAACCCATCACCATAAATTGTGCTTATTCCTTCCTCCTCTCCTTGCCATTATATACAAAGAGACACATATTGGCTCTAAATTTCACATATACACTAATGGGATTTCACCTATACATTAATCAGATCTGACCTGGCAGGAACCGATGTGGAAGCAGAGCTTGGTGGATTTTTGAATAAAACTATCAATTTAGTATGTGGCTGCTCTAAAAAGACTCATGTTCCATGCATTGATTCCATGCCTATAAAACACAATGCAACACAACAGAAGTTTCATCATAGATAGATAGATAGATAGATAGATAGATAGATAGATAGATAGATAGATAGATAGCTATTTTATATATATAAATCTATGATGAAACTTCTGTTGTGTTGCATTGTATCCTTCTATTTCTCAAGCACCCCCGAAATATTGTAGAGCTAGAAAGGTACCAAAAAGTTAAAATTATGTGGGGCTACCACTGCTCCTCTATCAGGAAAGAGTACCACAATTTCGAACTTTTCAAGCTTGGAGCAAAACAGGTAAGGAGAGACATAATAAAGGTACGTGTGGTGTGAAATACTGAGATAAAGAAATGGTTTTTTTCATAAGGTTAGAACTTGGAGTAATTTACTGAATTACTCCAAGGTGAGAACTTGGAGTAATTTACTGAAGCAAATACAGGGTCTTTTGGCGCTGATAAAAGGAAGATTCTCTCTATAAAGTGCACAGAATCCCCTGTCCTCAGATGTGCTGGTGGTCTTCTTTTTAGAAGACACATGGAGAGTCTTCATGGGGTTTTTGTTTGATGTGTCCACCACCCAGGATACTTTGGGACTGGGGTGGGTTACGAGTACTGTAAAATAAATAAGAATTGATGCATCAGGTAATCAACTGTTATTGGTTTGATGTCTGTCTATTACCTCCTGAATCACAGGAAGCACACCTTAAATATCAACTGCTGGGGAATTACAATACAAGAGGGGGATCGTTCACCTGTTCCTTTTGGTGAGCTTCCTGAATGCATCTGGTTGACCTCTGTGTAACCCAGAATGCTGGACTAGATGAGTCTTAGCCAGATCCAGCAGAACATTCATTCATTCATTCATTCATTCATTCATTCATTCATTCATTCATTCATTCATTCATTCATGTAATTTACTAGGCTTACATTATTGCTTCAACTATGTCTGATCAGCTTCCAGGACTCCATAACAGGAATAAGATTAAAAACTGCAATGCAGCAATATAACAACAGCACTGAGAAATAACTAAAATCATTTACACCATCATTCCCCAGGAAAAACAAAAAAAACCATCAACCCCTGGTATTTTCTTGTGTTCTTATAACGTGTGATTATTCGTAATATTGCTTTTCAATAATGCAGATATAGGGTGATTGTATGGAATGAAATGGCTGTTTTTATTGGTGTCAAATGCATGGAATATTTCCAGGGAACATTTGGTGGAAATCATCCTCACCTTCTTACACCTAGAGCAGAGTCTAGGCATTGTGCCCTTTCTGGAGTGGAAGATGCAGAGATGCTTCTGAACATTAGGCTGTGTTTCCAATTCTTGTTGACTTCTTGTTCAGGGAAACTGTTCCCTTAGGATCAGTTAGGAAAAGGAAATATTTATTACTGCAATGAAGTAATAAATATTTAAACTGAAGTTCAGATTGGTTAATAGATTTCTGTTGATGATTAACCTGGCAGAAAACAAAACAGCAACTTTTTCTGCCAGATTATCTTCCCTTCCCTTCCCTTCCCTTCCCTTCCCTTCCCTTCCCTTCCCTTCCCTTCCCTTCCCTTCCCTTCCCTTCCCTTCCCTTCCCTTCCCTTCCCTTCCCTTCTTCATCCATACACATGTATATTCCATTATATGTTCTGGAACAGTTAATATGCAGATATGTCTGTTTTCTGAGCCAGCCCTTTTGCCTATGCAGAAACAGATCAGCACTTTGGACCGCATATTCACTTTAGTTCAACTTCAGAAAGAACAATCATTTAGAACAGGGTTCCTCAACCTTGGCGACTTGAAGATGTGTGGACTTCAACTCCCAGAATTCTCCAGCCAGCCTTGGAGAATTGCTGGCTGGGGAATTCTGGGAGTTGAAGTCCACACATCTTCAAGTTGCCAAGGTTGAGGAACCCTGATTTAGAATACTTGAAATTGTTGTAAGCCACAGTTAAAGCAAAGAAGAGTTTGGGGGAGGAGGCGAAAGGAAAGAACAAGTCTGGCCACGTATTCCCTGAAGCCTTCAAAACCTTTGGGGAAGGAAGGAGAGAAGAATCAGGTTCATGCATGGTTGTTACCAATAATGAAGTTATTGGGACTTTTGGAAGTCTTTCTAAAGTGGGTTCATGAAGAATCAAAATATGAAGAAGAAAGTGTAGCTACTGCTATACCAGCATCCCCAACCTTTGTGCTTTCCAAAATGTTGGACTATTGTTCCCGTTGTCCCCAGTGAGGCACAAGACTGGCATGAACTTCTATAGAGGGTGTATTTTTTTGGAAATGTGACATGAGTGCCACCATGTGGTGAACCCCAACCTTTGAAGTTGGAATTGTCAAGCCATACACTCTTGAGTCAAAAATACAGCAACAGTGAGTGGACAAATTAGCCCAGGGCAGAACATTGCTCCTGCATTTTTCCTACCAGTTCTTTCGATGAAAGAGAAATTGCTTTTGAAATTTCTTTCAAAGAAAAATTAAAATGTGGTGTCATTCTTATGGGTGGAATGTAGGTCCTGGCAGTTCTTTAGGGAATAGATGTTTGGGAATGTCTTGGACTCTCATCTTTCCAGTGACTTGCAGCCCCCCACCCCCACCTGCTTGTGTTTCAAGAAAATCCCAAAGACATCACAGGAATACTCATTCCATGTAGACTTTTCCAGGTTGGGAAAATGGGCAGCCAGGAAGGCCTCTGAGTGGGCTGAAAGATTTGTAACACCACAGTAGCCTCTAGATCTCCTAATCAAGTGAGTTCAGCAACCCCGTTCAGAGAAATTCAAAAGAAGTTCTCAAGCATTTTGAGGATAAGGTAGAAAAACAATCCTATTTTGCTGGAAAAGAAAACTTGAGAAACTCAAGAAAGATTTGGCACTGCAAGAACTTAAAGGTATTTCTACTTTACCTGAAATTCCCAATTTTTTAATGGGAAACCTGTCAGGTTCAGCCCAAAGAACTCCAAGAGACAATGCAAATACAGTTCTGTTGCGTTTATTAGCTTCTACCTCAGGACAGAAATCTCACCAGACTGAACCCTAGTTCCCAAGCCAGCCAGCCACAACACCGTGAATTCCTTAGGGAGGTGCCAGCCTCATCTTCTTGAACTTCCCATGCTCCTGTTGGGTGCTAAGAACACACTTATCTCCCTGAGCCTGGCCTTCATAAGTCCATTCCATCACAAAACCACTCAGTACGGCCCTGTACATATGTCAAAGAAAAGTATTCTTTATTAGAATAGCAATGATGGTGAAATATATGTAGACAAAGACCCTGATGCACTCAAATCAATAGGTTCAACTCCCACAAAAAACTGATGATATCTTTGAAGCTAAAATATGCAGAAGTAGGACTTCTCCACAGATGGCGCAGTTTCTGGTTTATGACCCTAAGAGGATTCCTACAAATGTTCAGCAATAATCTCCCTCCTTTAATTTGTCAGCTAAATTTGCCAATCTATTAAACCTGTAGAGGCTATAGGGAATGGCCTTGAAGGACAGGAGGAAGAGCCACTACCAAGGCAATGGTCAGATAAGAGGGGTTTGAGCATGGGCCAAGAATGTAACTTGAGAAAACATCTCAGACAGGCCCCTCCCTAGTTCACAAGAAGATAAAGTGAGGTTCGGGGAAAGCACATTCAGACTTGCAAGATTCTGTTAATATAGCTGTTATAATAAAAGTAGTCCTGACCTATATGGTGTTGGTTTCTTAGTGTGGTCTAGCTTGTACGGCTGACAAAACCCTACATGTCTCTACATATTTGGGTACAGGATCGCCACCTACATCTACTCTCTGGGGCAGCAGAGGACAAATCTTTGGTCTCTTCTTGGGTATAGAAGTATCACAGCAGCTGACCTGGGCTGACATTGAATAAAAGTTGATCAAGATCCAACTCAGTTGGTACATGAACGGGGACCCCCAGGACATTCCAGGCCCACAGACTAGACTGGGAAATTGAAAAAAAAATATTCCAGAGGAAGTCTGTGGCAAGCCACTTGTTGCCAGCAAAGCTATATAGAGGCTCCCACGCGGTTACCGGAAATCCAGTTCAGATCTAGGGTGTCTTTGCCCTCCTCTGCCTTACATATCGGATGAATGTCATCGGGCTGCCCTTGAGCATCAAATATGTTCATATAATTGGTTTCCCTGTGGCATTTTGGCATATCCAAGGGCATCTTTCTTGCAAAAGCCATTATTGAAAACCAGAGGTAAGGTTTATAAACAGCAGTGTCCAAAATGCTAGAGAATAGTTGTTTAATGTGATTTTAAAAGCCTAAGGAAAATGTTAGGCTAGAGAACATAACAAATCAAATGTGGTCTAAAATACACCATTTAATTCACAGTAATGTAAAAAAGACTTCAGAGGCACTTTAAAACAACAGAGGGCGACATTGTATAAGACGTGCTGTAACTACCTTGTTTAAGACACATGGGAAGAAAAGGCAACAAGATTTTTTAGTTCAGGAACAAATACAAATACAGTATTCTTTTCCTTAAAAAGGTACTGAACAGGCAGTGAATTCAGAGGTAAAATATTAGAATGTTGCCCTGATGAAATCAGGCAATACAGAATCATTGAACTTGAGCAGAAATCTAATCTGGATGGTTGCCAGGACTAAATAATACAGTTTTATGTTTTAATGTAAAGGTGCAATATATGAGATGCAGCATTTAGCTCTCAACTAAAGCTGATTCTTGGGAAGGAAATATTGTTACCTATCGTTTTTTCTTCTTATAAACATTTGGTTTGTTAGTGCTTCAATTCAATATCTGGAGGTATCCACAGGGTGTGGTCAAAAAGTCAAGATGGTGGCTATGACGGTGTGGTCAAAGCTCTGTTTTTTATGTGTGTTTGACTTCTTTGACCACACGCTGTGGACGCACCGTTTATAACCCTTGACAAAGGCTTTACTGAACTCAGTAGGAATTACTAGGATGTAGGATTACAGGAACTACCAGATCTGGGCTGCAAAACTCTAGAAAACTGCTAGATGGCAAGCCAAATGTAGAATTTTCTATTCTTCTTGCTGTCAGCTAGTGATCTTCTGGCTTTTGGCCACCCACATCTGGAATGTTTTTGCCCTGTTTGTGGGCTTCTGCAGTAATTTATTAAGATGCCCCTTAAACTTTAATTACTGTCACTGCTACAACTCAGGACAATGCCCGTAAAGACATTTATTTATTTATGTATTTATTTAGTAAATGTATATAGCTCTCTATGCCAAGTGGGATTTATATAGACATCTGTGACAAGGGGGTAGCCTTATCCCCCCTTTATTCATTAACATTCATTGATAAAAAGTTGGGATTTCCTATTTACCTTTACTCGTTTGGAATGGCATTTCTAAAATCAGGGAATGGGGTGGCACCTTTGCAGACTAGAAAATGTTATTAAAAAGGATGAGCTTTGGTGGGCTATGTTGCTGTTCAACTTCACTGTAAGCCTCAAAGGCTGGTTGCAGTTACCAAAAGAAAAACTGGAAAACATTTCTCCAAATTCTGCCCTGCTCACACATGTGCTGGGGTCCCATTCTCCATGTCACCCTTGACTGGCCCAAACATTAAGTTTGGTCCCAGAGTTTGGTCATGTCTGCAACTAAGATATAGTTCATAATTTCCAAACTTCACTGCCTGGATTCACAAAACATACCACTGCATAGTAAAATACATGGAAAGCAAATGAAACTTTAATTTTGGGATTTGATGATTGATACTGTTTATGATTATAGAAATACTGTGTATTAGTTTAAATTGTAGAGTAAGAGGTGAATGTATCATATATTTGTACCTATGCTAAAGAAAGTCGGAAGTGCCTGCCTGCCTGCCTTCCCTCCCTCCTTCCTTCCTTCCTTCTCTTTTCTCTTTTCTTATTTTTTCCTTTCTGCACTTTAAATTTCATTCTTTCTCTGATCTTTTCTTCCCTCTATTCTTTTTTTCTGTTTCCTTATGTTTTATTTTTTGTCGAAATTTAATAAAGTGTTTAATAAAAAAAATAAAATACATGAAAAGCAACCAACCACATAGCTTAATGGGCAAACCAATTTCTCTCCATCTTCTTCCTTCCTGATGTAAAGCAAATGAAAAACCTTCCTCTACCGTTTGAACCAATAATGCCTCCTTGCAGCTTGTATATCATGTTAGAAGCATTCATAAATGATGTCTTCCAGAGTGAAAGATATTTTTAGCCCTATAAGAGAAAAATATTTAATATGGAATAAAGCAATCTCTGGACATGATATAAAATCTGACATGACAAGCAAGAATTTTTTGGCTTGGCCTAAGCCAGAATCTTAATCTTAATGTATTGGCTTCATCTAGCTGCCTTGAATGTAGGGAATCAGCATAAATATATTTCAAAGAAAGCAATAACATTTAGACCATGATATGATTACATTTTAGCAGTTGTCTCAAAAAACCAAACAAAAGCTACCATATTTATATTGCTAGTTTATACTGATTTATTCCTTTTGTATCTGGGGTATATATCAAGATTCAGAGACATTTTTCAGTGAATATAGTAATGGGGAAAATTAGAAAGGTGAGAAATCTTGGGACATCCTGTTAAAAAAAAAAGCCTGGGGAATATGTCGTCCATTGATTTAGGACAGTGTTTCTCAACCTTAGCATCTTTAAGATATGTGGACTTCAACTCCCAGAATTCCCCAGCCAGCATGGCTGGCTGGGGAATTCTGGGAGTTGAAGTCCACATATCTTAAAGTGGCCAAGGTTGAGAAACACTGATTTAGGAGAACATACAATTAAGGATAAGGACGATTCCATTGGATACGCAGATAAAGATGCATGAATGGTTGACTTGCAGAGGCTTTTCTTGTTTTCCATATTCGTTGGCAACTCACCCAGAAGCCCTGAGGAAGCATCTTGACTAAGATGAAAGCAGCTGGGGTTATCAAGTTTCAGAACTGATCTTCTGCCAGAAATAGATTGAGGCCACCAGAGCTCTTCTGCTGTTTATTTTAGATGATATCTCTCTTAAGTAGAGAAGGAGGACTCTCCTGTGGATAATGCTCAGGTCAAGAGCTACTGTAGCACACACTCCCTGGCCTGTTATTAGGACCAATCATCACTGGTCTAAGATAGGAAATTAAATAAATTGCCAGCCACCTTGAGAAATTAGTGAACTGTGTGTTCTGCTACTCTCTGTTTCCTTCTGTTGGTTTCAGCTGTCCTTGTTGTTTTAACCAGTTCTGATCTTTCAGGAAGTAATTGTAGCTGAGTGGTAATACACCTATTTTGCACGCAAAAATCATTTCTAAAAGGATCTGGAAGAAAAGTTTAAAATTCTGGGGGCATCACAGCCAATAGAAGGGCCTTTCCCCACTGCTGAGTTGAAGTGCTGAACACCCATCCTTCAGTTGGCAGAAATTTATACTGGCATGAAATTTGCTACCACCACCACCACCCCTTGCCAACCTTTATCCTGTCTCTGTTGTCTTGGTTTCAAAAACCTGCAGTCACCTGATTTCCATCCCAAGAATGTCGAACAGATTTTATACTCCTTGAGGCTGCCCTGGGATGGTGTTAAAAGAAAGGGGGAAAATCTCCTTTAATGCCAGTACAACTTGTCTCCATCGTGAGTGAGGTTGGTCAGGCCTTTCTGAGAAGGCCATCAGTGGGCAAGGTAGGCTGATCACTAGTATTTAGTAGATAGCAGCTTCATGTGTCGATATGGAGACCTTCCCCAAAAATGTACTTAATGGGCTTCCTGTTGAGTTTGTTAGCTTGCTTGCTTGCTTATCTAAGACTCAGTTGCAGAAGCAATGAGTGCACCATTGGAAGAACAGAAGGACCAGGTTAGGGAGAGATCATCATGGAGAAAATCTATCTGTGTGGATGCTAAGAGTTGACAATGACTTGATGGCACATAATCACGATCATCATCAGTCCTATAATAAGAAAATTGTTTATAAGTTATTGGTGGTTGGTTGTCCACTCATGGAGGAGCTAGTCTCAATATTAGCTCCAGGTTGGGAGCAGCTGGCTTCCAAGTATGTGTTGCAGTGGGAGACATCTGGTTGGCCACTGCAAGAAACAAAATTTTTGCCGAGTGACCTTGCCTAAGCCAGCAGGGCTTCTCTTATGTTCTTAGGATAACAGGATGGGACTTAGCCGGGCTTGAGACTGTGCGGGCTGAATAGTCCAGCCCAGGGATCCAAATAGGCCTACAGGCTGGAGGTTGCTCATTCCAGCAGGGGTGTCTGCAGGGTATGGTAAAAAAAAGTCAAGATGATAGCGGCAATGGTGGGATCAAAACTCCTCCCATTTTTATGCGCATTCCATGCATGCATTCCACTAATATGGAACAAACTCTGTGTTTGTTTCTTATTCTTCAATAATAAAAAATGTATTTTAAAAAAAGGTGGCAGTGGTAGAACAGAAAAAAATTGCCCACATAATACAGGAGATAATCAAATTATAGCACGTTAAAAATTTCCAATCCATCCCAGATGGCTTGAACAGGGGGAAGAACAGGTTTTAGCCCATTACGTTGCACATTCATGATAAGCCCTTATGTAAACCCATTACCTTCCCCCCTTGTTTTCTGCCCTACCATCCTTTCACCTTTTTAATTCCCTGTATTTAACATCCTGTAAGAACAGTCGTACAGTATGCATCTGATGAAGTGAGCTTATGCCCTAATAAAGTTGATTCTTCTTGAAGGTGCTGCCAAACGTCCTGCCTACTTTGATGGAAGTACATATTTTATGAGATTGAACATTCCATTTATCTTTAAAACACGCACACACACTCCAGACACACCCCCAAGGCTAAGACATTTCACTTACTAGCATACCAGAGTAGGATAAGTGACTGCAAACAAAATCATCTTTCACAGCAATGAAATATTGCCAGACAGAGTGAGACTCATAGCCTGTTGACGCTCAACACCCCCACCCCTGCTTCCCGGGTTGTTTTGCTATAGCCTTCAGGTGTAGTGTTGGAAGTGAAATTGTCTGGTTTCTGAAACTAGACCCGGGGGTGGGGGGGTGCATTTAGTCTTTTGCATTAGGCAACAGAAGGTGTTGAAGGAGCTTACAGCGATGCATAATGGGGGAAGGAAAGCTGTGATTGTTTCTATGAGTAGTTGGGTTCCTCTTATCTAAAGGTATGAAATGTTGAAGGCAAGGTCCATAGACCTGGGATAAAGCAAGGCGTTCTCCTGGAACTGGTGGCCTGCTTATATGTTTTGTTGAAAGTCTGCACAGTAGAGACAAGGGTGGTTAACCAGAGTAGAAGATCACTTTTCCCCCACCCACGCAAGCCTGCCAGTTTTGGCTCCAAGCCCACATTCTGGAGAGTTAATGAGAGTATCTGTTTTCTCTTTATCTTCTAATAAAATGGCAAGCTAAGAAGAAGAAGTTGTGTCGCTGCAATAGTTGTATGGAATCTTGAGTTCATCCTGGAGGGCTATTTTTTGTTTAAATCAAACTAAACAAACATCTCATTGTTTATCAGACGGTTGTAAGACAAGCAAACAACCTGCAGTGGCTTTGCAAACATGTAGTGCTGGAGTGCATGGAAGCTCTTGCTAAAATGTGTATTTTGCCAGCAAACCCAGATCCTGAATCCCAAAAAGGGTTTAACTGTTTCATGTATAAGCAGGAGGCAGGAACATTTTAGAAACCTCCCATTTAAGCAAAAGCTTGATTTACTTGTCTTAATCACATTAAAGCTACAGCGCCATATTTTTGCCCACACCGATGACACCACTAGATACAATTTTTGGGCTGCAAAAATTCAGATGACCGTTAGACGGCAACAAAGAGCTGGAATGTTCTGTATTATCATCTTGTGGTCATGATTTTTGCAGTCCGGAACTGGAAGCCCAGATTGTTATATTCATTCCCTCATAATCTACATCTACATGCACATACAGATATACATCTCCATCCTGGGTGAAGTAAGTGATGCCATGGCTGCCCTTTCTAGGTGCCTGGAGGCTATAAGGGTCTGGATGGGGAGCAACAGGCTTCGGCTGAACCCTGGCAAGACGGAGTGGCTGTGGGTTAATGGCTCCTCTGTATCCGGGACTTTGTCATCTTTGGTGCTCAGTGGGGTGGCACTACCCAGAGAGACCCAGTGCATAATCTGGGAATCCTCCTAGACTCACGGCTCCTGCTTGAAGAGCAGGTGGCAGCCGTGGCCAGGAGGGCTTTTGCACAACTTCGGGTTGTGCATCAGTTACACCCTTTCCTGGATCGGGAATCCCTTTGAACAGTCACTCACGCCCTTGTTATCTCCCAGATAGACTATTGCAATGCGCTCTACATGGGGCTACCCTTGAAGAGTATCCGGAAGCTACAGCTGGTCCAGAATGTGGCCGCGCGGGCTATTTTTGGAGCCCCGAGAAGGGCCCATGTAACACCGTTGCTTCGCGAGCTGCATTGGGTACCAGTTTGGTTCCGGGTCCAATTCAAGGTGTTGGTTATCACCTTTAAAGCCCTACATGGCATGGGACCAGGTTACCTAAGGGACCGCCTCTCCCCTATGACTTCAACCCATCCCACCCGGTCACACAGAGAGGGCATGCTTCGGACCCCCTCAGTAAAAGAACTCCATCTAGGGGGTCCAGAGGGCGGGCCTTCTCTGCGGTAGCCCCCGCTCTTTGGAACATTCTGCCCCCGGAGGTGCGATTGGCCCCCTCACTCCGGGCCTTCCGAAGGACCTTGAAGACCTGGTTTTGCCACTTGGCCTGGGGTGGGGAGGGAACAGCTCAAGCAGGGAGATGGCTAGCCCCATAGTGGCCGGCTGTCCCCGACCTGATTTTCCATCTTCTTGGATTTTTTGTTTTTAGTATTGTTTTAATTGTATTTATGGTGTGTATTTCATGTATATTTATAGTTTTATTCTCTCTGTAACCCGCCCAGAGTCCCCTGTTGTAGGGGAGATGGGTGGGAGAGAAATCTAATAAATCAATCAATCAATCAATCAATCAATCAATCACATAACTGTCCTGACTTTGCTCCACCATGCACACATTGGTGTGCATGCACACATTGCTGTGGTTTGTTTGGCTTGTTGGTTTATCGACTCCCAACGTCTGGTTCTCTGGGGAGTTTCTCAATGTCTCAGGAAATCCTATCTAATCAATTTCAGATTCCTCGTCAAATTCACAATGCCCATTAAAAACTGTACAGCTTGATTTTCCCTGCTTCCTTCAACAATGTTCCACAAGTAAAATCCCACACAAATTCAGCTTTGAAACATGTTACACTTGGCAGGACATAGAAACCACAATTTCCCCAAAGACCAGTCAGGAGAAAAAGTAGATCTGAGGGAAAATCACATCCGGAGAATGTGTTGAAACGCTATCCTATGTTCCCTGAGTGTGGTGCTTGTTGCATTGATGTAATATAACTCATATGTAGCTGAAGCTCTACATCTACACATGGGGGAATTGAAAGTCCTGCGGTTGTCGCTGTAACTATGTAATTAATACTATAATAATGAAACTGCATAATTGTTTCATAATAAATAATGGAGCAAAACCAAACCAAAAAGAAAGAAAAAAAATGCTGCCTAACAACTATCCATGAATAGTATCATCTAGCCTGGCTGGGGAATTCTGGGAGTTGAAGTCCACTCATCTTAAAGTGGCCACATTTGGACAACACTGATCTAGATGCTCTAAAACTGACAGCAATTCCAAATTAATTCCATTAATAGTAATGTGGATGGCCCCGTATAGGATAAGAATCTCCCAGGATTCTTCTTCCTTCAACTTATAAAATAGCATTGCTACTTTTTAAGCTTTTTGTCCCTGTAGATTTTACTCTGTGGCTTTTAAATGTTCTTTTAGATTTTATATTATGTTTTATTATAGTTGGGTGTTTTAAAGTCTTAAGCTTTATTCTGAGACTAATCTACAGCTGTTCAGCAATAGAGGAAGGTACTCAACAATGTGGTTGTAATGTGGTTGATAATATAATTGTTTATAATAGCTGGCAAAAATGGATCCAGAAAACCTGTAAATACAGAGCAGAGAAGAATAGGCAGGACAGTAATTTTCGGCATCTCTTATAAGGGGATACAGATATTTGTCTATCTGATCCTTCAGAGGTCTCCTGAATATGCTACGTTGCCTCCTGACCCATTTTGTACTCTGCAGTTGGGGAGAGGGGACTTGAGAAGAGGATGTTAAGCCAGCAGTGGGATGAGAGGGCACTAAAGCAAACTGGAGCAAGGACAATACTAGGTTATCTTTAAAACAAAAAAAATTGTCAGTGCTAATGCTGGAGAATAAGTTAAGGGGAATTAGGAGGGAAATACGCTGAGATATGCATTATCCATTAACTGAATGCAGCATGGATCACGCTGGCCTGGATATGCTGAAAAGGTGTCATTTCACACGGGTCTTCGGCAGCTGACTCTGTAGAAGTTTCTTGGCTTCAGCTGTGCTAAAACATTGGAACCAAACTGTGCCAGGAAAGTGTTGCAACCATTAAAATACATGTATTTTATTGCTGTGATATTTCAGGGCTGCTTACGTCTTATGCAATATAAGGAAGGCTGCTTTCTCAGGTCACCAAGAAAACTGTTCATGGAACCAAAAGCACAGCAGGTTTGTTACCAACTTTGGTGGTAGAGGAAGAGTTTCCATCTTTTTTAGCTGTGAGTCGGTAGAAGTGCAGTTAGGGTTGATTTTTAGCATCAGATGTTCGTCGTTTATATTCTTCCAAATCCTGGTGGCTTCACCAAATAAACAGTGTAACTGAGATAAGCTAGTACTCCTCATATGTGGGGATATAAATCTTTGAATCTTTATCAACACTTTGGGTGCATACCTTGACTGTACAATAAACCTCCAGTTGTGAACAACAGTGGAGAATGCCATATCATGTCCATTTGCATAGGCCTTCAAACACTTTGCAGTTTTAAAAAAAGTTTATTTTAAAAATGTGATCAGTTCATATACAGTCCGAGTCCCAGTCCAGAATACTTGTTGTATACAGCTTATACACTTTTGTGGAAAGTATATAAATAGATATACATTCAAATAAAATTTATGGCACATTTGTCAAAGTTGGATTGGGAAGTAATTGCAGTAATGCAAATATCTGTTCACATTCAAAACGAACCACATTTCCCCCGTAACTTACAAACATCTTACTCAAATTTTATATAGTTTTTAAAAATTGCTGCCCACTGTCAAATTGTCCTCCCCTCTCTTCCCCACAAGATTCATCTTGAAACCATGGACAGATAAATCTGACCATTTCAGTTTTCCTCCAGTGCTTCCCATCAAGTTCAGTTTGTCAAATATGACGGTTTGAGATTTCCAAAAAGATAGCAGCAAGAGTTGGGTGCACATTTCTTCACAACCGTATATTTTTGCTTGCAATTTTGCTAAAGTGGACAGTTTTTGCAAGTAATTTCCTCCCACACAATGCATCCTTGAGCTTTACTGTCATAAATATATAGACTTCCCTTAATCATCATTTTTTAAAATTGTTGAATTGCACTGCAAATGTTGGAAAAGTGCCCATTTAGAAAGTTAGCCAAGTTTCAGTTCTTTACTAATTTCCAACTAGAGACTTAAGTAAGTTCATATTCAAATGCAAACTAAATGAACTTCTCCTTCATCCTTGCCAGAAACATGGTCTAAAACCTGATGTTTTAATTGTTCAATCTAACAGCTACATAGCTCATGAATCTGAATACCAGCTTAAAAAGAGACAATAGATTATCCAAGCTAAAAGTGATTTGAGAGGAGATTTATGCTTCTTTTCTCTAAGTGGTGCAGCTGATCACACGGATCTGCAGTGATAGCAATGGGATGAATATGAAGATCACATGAAACCATTTCTTTTTCAACTCGAATCTTGTGGGGAAAGGACTCGACTCTAGCTTAATTTTACAACATCAGCTCTCCACTAGACTTTCATTCGAACTTTTTCACAACCATTTCTGAAAAGAAATGACTAGATAGTTCAAAAAGTGAACGCTCTGCTCCTTTAAAAGCAACTATCTATTCCACAATGTCAAGAGGCACATTTGAAGGCAATTATGCTTGTAGCGTTCTCTATTTTAAGTGCTCCAAAAATCCTGCCAAATAAAGCTTCTGCAGATCCATTCTTTTTGCTCAAGCTGTACAAAAGTCCTTTTGAGTTCATGAATGTCTGCCTGTCATTGAATACTACAGTTTAAACTCAGTCTTTTCAAAGGCTTCCACTGATTTTAGTATCAAGGCAGGAAAAAAAAGTATGCTAAAGCGCTTCCTTGAAAACTTCAGTCCAAATGGCATTTAAATCAACACACAGTATGTGATCTTACCACATAAAGAATCCTGGGCAGTAGGTTGAGACAATTGCAAGGTTTTATATCCTTTTTAAAATAATATATGCATCCCGTCTTCCAGATCATGGTGGTAGTTGATCCATTTTGTATTCATATTTCTTTTCATCACAGCATTTATGTCCTGCTTTTTCTCAACAAGGTGCATTTCAGAAACGCCCAACCTTTCATCTTTACAACAATCCTGAGAGAGCTGCAAGAGAGCTGGACTGTGTTCACACAAACATTTAACCTGCTTACCAAATTAACCAAGTTTCTGTGCTCTTATACTAAACAGATTCATAAGCTAATCAAACTGAGTTTGATGAACACACAAAGGCATATAAACCGTAACCAACTAAACCGGGCTTAGGATGTTGTGCAAATGCATCCAGGAGAAATTCAAATCACCTGGTTCAACAGGTTGTGCAAACACAACCAGAGTGCACAGGCCATAGTCACCTTGTTCGTTCCTTGGCTCAACAAGACTCATACCTGAGTTTCCCCAATCCTGGTCCAACATTATAACTCTCTGGGATGGGTAACAGCAACATACTCAAATCTGGTCCCGTTTGGATGTGTTGGATTATCACTGACTACATTGGCTAAGGATAATGACAGTTCCACACTCCTGCAGGATACCAGGTCAGGCTGGCTGCACAGCACAGAATCACAGAGTTACAAGGGAACTTAAAAGTCATCTAGTTCAACCTTTGCTCAGTGCAGGATCCACTACAGCATCTCTGGCAGATAGCCATCCAGCTTTGGCGATTTAATAGTGTGTGGGAATGACCATGGGGGATGGGGTCAAGAGATGCTACTTAGGGAACGGTCAGATAAGAGACAGCATAGCCTGCAGCTGGATAATGTGTGGGGCAAGAGGCTCAGAAGGGACCCTCCCTAGTTTCTCAGGCTGTAAAGGAGACAGTGGGAGAATTGTACTTTCAGATTTGCAAAATTCTGTTAATGTAGCTTTACAATAAAGTAGAATTAGCTTATCTGGTCTTGTTTCTTGTCTGGTCTACCTGGTAAAGCTGACAAGTTTGCAGACCTCCAACAAAGGTGAACTTACTACTTCATGCAGCCACCTGTTCCACTGGGTAGCAGCTCATATAGTCAGAAAGTTCCTCCTGATGTTTAGATGTTTAGGAAGTCAACTTCCTTATAGATTTAATCCACTGCCCTCTGAGGCGAGAGAGAATGTCTACATCTTCTATGTCATATTTGAAGTCTGTTATCTTATATCTCTTACATAGGCATCGTTCTGAAACACGATGACACCAAACTGATGAAACATACATAGTGACATTGCCATGCAAGCTCTATCCTTTGGTACATGCGCCATTATATTGTATACAAGTACATAAGGAGCAGAGTTTGCACCAGAACTTCATGACACATATTTCACGTCTTGCTGCTCCTTGCTCTGTCCAGCAGACATATGTCTGTCTGTCTATCTCATTTATTCTACACCCTAAACATACCCAACTCCTTTAACCATTCTGTAGTAGGACTGAATAGCCTCCCTTGAACTTGCACTAGCTTATCAATGTCCTTCTTAGATTGCTGTGCCCAGAACCAGACATAGCATTGCAAGTAAGAAACAATGATTTTCCATGATCATGCAGATTTTAGTCCAGTTTAGAAATCCATTTAGAAAGCCCCAGATTAGGATGAATGAGATTAGGATGCTACCCAAGGAACATCAAGCTCAGGGGTTCAAGTCTAATCCTTGTCCTTGGAATTATACACATTAGCAACTTGCTAGCAGCCATCCAGCTTTAGAGGGTAATGCTATGTCTACGAATAAAGCTCATTACTGGAACACCTTATAAGAGACTTCCGCTGGTCTTCCCAAGGTTCTTACTAAACAGCTGTGTTCATGTAACACACCTAACCTGGCTACTTAATTAACCCATTTTCTGAGTTTGCACAAAACACTGAACCATAAACTAACCAAATAGGCTGAGTTTGCATAATATGTGAAGCCAACACAGAGACAAACTTAACCAAGTTTAGCATGTTGTGCAAAAGTGCCCACGAAGACTTTATGTGGCCTGGTTAAGTATGATATAAATACAGCCAACTAGTTAGAACTGAAGCAAATAAATGCTCATCTAACCAATTTCATCTCTCACAGCCTTTTCTGGCCAGGGGCCTGCAGATCTGGTGAGGTTATAATTTCCAGACAGCATATCCATTTATTGATGAGAATGACCACTGAAAATCAAGAATCACTGGGGTCTCAGGGTTGGCAAAGAGGCATTTTACAGCCTCGTGTCTTGAGAAACTGTTTAAACTTGGTGTTGCCAGAGTATTTGCTCTGGCTAGATCATTATGAAGTCTCCTTTCCTGTAGAAAGGTAGATGGCATGGATATTACAGCCTTACAAGAACAGGGAACATTTCAATGATTAGTGTTCCAAATTATCTCACAGTGGAGATGGAACCATTTTGTGGAAGGACTATACCATGAGTGATTGAACATCTTCAACTGACCTTAATGACCTTTAATGACTTAATGCAAGATTAGTTATCAGAACCAGGCTGTGTTCACCTGGGTTCTGAATTAACCATTTTTCAAGATCTCCACAATAAACTGAACCATAAAATAACTAAAAAAGGCTGGATTCACACAGCAAACAAAGTCATAACAAACTCATTAAGGTTAATACTAATTAAACAATGATTTATGTGAATCATCCAAATCTTTATCAGACCTGATTGTTTTGTGTGAATGCAGCTCACGTGTGACTCAGCTGAAATATGAAAGGCCAGTTTTCCTTCACCATTTTGCCCAAACTCTTCCTTCCCCAGTAAATAGGAGAGTCTATGTTAACTGCAGCTAAATTAGAGCTGAGAGGCCTTTTGCTTCTCACCACAGATCCCAATAAAAATAATCTTTCCAACATTGTTACATTCAGTATCAGGAAAGTTCCCACAGGCATCAATGGAAGCTTCTTCTAAAATATAACTAGCAGCTCCAAAGACATTTAGTGAGTATCATAGAAGAAGAATTAAATTCTTTCTCTCTGCTTGCCATGATCCTGATATCCACCCTTCCCTGTGGTTATTATGTGTAAGACAACTTGTGTTCGATAAGTGCATTCATACAATTAATTCCAAGTTTAGGTTGGTCATTGGAGATCTTACTGGGGATGGATGAAATGTGTGGATCACAACCTCTGATGGCAAGTTGATCAGGACCCAAAAGAACATCAGTGGGCCTTTTCATCCTTGCAGGGGCATGACTAACAGGAAGATTAAGAATGCTAAGCAACTGTGATAAATGTACATTTATCTGCATGGCTTATAAGATTCCACTTTATTTGCTGTAGCACAAGGGATTTTGTTAGGTTTCTGTAACTGTCGAAACAAGAGTTGATTGACTTGCTTTTTGCAATATCATAGATGTATTAAAAAAAAATCTCAGAATCTTGGATGTCCTAAAATTGTGGCATCGATATTTACCCACCTTATTTATAAAAACATATCTAAATTGTAACAAAGTGCATGTCAGCTAAATTATAATGTAAGCTGATGCCCCCAGGTGGTCCAGAAGTAGATAGCACATCATACTAAAGTTCATATGTCCCATGCAAGGCTGGACTGTGTGGTGTGCATCAGGGAGTGAATTCTGTCTGCTGTACTGTATTCTTAAGTGAGATTTTTCATCAAGATGATGGCAGGGCTTCTGTACTTGATAAAGTTTCTTCTCCATCTTCATAGATAAAAGGATAAAGGTTCCCTTGAACTGAGCTCGACTCTGATAGACTACATGGGTACAGCCATATCATTTTGTTGGCAACAATATGGAAGTAATTTACCATTATTTTCTTTTGGGAGAGTTTCTCAACTTCCCGGTCTAACACATAGACCCAGGGTTTGCTAGTGGTCTTCTATTAAAGAACTAAACAGGTCTGACTAGTTTAGCTTTTCAAGATCAGCCAACCTTGGCTACAAAACAGACTTAATTATGCAAAGCCAGCATGTTTAAAATGTACACTTGCTTTCTGTTGCATAATTTGTTCAGGAAATAGGAATGGGCCTTCCTCGGAACCAAATCTGTAACCATTTTTCTTTAAAAATAAAAGCTTACTTGTAGCCATACATTTGAACTGAAATTGCTACCAGATCCTTAAAATGAAAGCTATCTGGACATGCTCTAAGTCAACCTGCCCCAATGGACCGTGCTCCAAACAAACTGGACCAAAACTTCTTGAATTCTCCGCGAATTCAGCTGTTGGTTTTGCTGAGGAATTCTGGAAGTTGTGGTCATAATGTACCTGGAGACATTACACTGAAAAATCTGGGCTAAATCTGTACAATCCCAAATTAAAATGTGAATTAAAAGAAAAACAAGACGACATTGAGGAGCTTGGCACAGACGTGATTCCTAATGTGAGATTTCATAACTGCATCAGACCTTGCCCATCCATGAAACTGACCGTCTAAGTTTGCCATGACTTGGATCTGTAACCATTCCTTTGTGTAGCACAAGCTGATTTGTGCTTCTGTAGTTTAGACTCACCAATGTGCACCCATGGTCTTAAGACTACATCCATTGAAGACTCTATCATTAAAGGAGGGGAGGAAAGTACTTAGGAAGCAAAACTGATCTCTGAGAAAAAGTATGTTTTTATCCCCTTGTATAACTTTGCTTCTATTTGCACAGTAGCTAAATCCACGATGGTGGAGCAGTAGATCAGGAATACATCTCAAGGCTCGATTTCTTCCATCACTTCCATGACGATGGTCCGAGGACCAGTTAAGATGAGATTGCTCACAGTCCTGTAATCTGCATGGAGAACATTGAGCCCGTTCACTGAAACCACAAACTGACAAACCTAGGAGGAGGAGAAACAGGCAAAGGCACTTAGTCATGATGCTGGAGAAAGGCACAACAGTTTGCTCTGAGCCTGAAAGCAAACTGAGTACAAAACCATCATAAACTTTCTGCAGCCCAAAGACATATAATGCAGGCAAAGCATCTGTTTTAATATTACATCTCCCAGCCCATTTAGAGTTATCCATTAATATTTGAATGCATCTCTGGATAATAAAGATTTTAATAAAGATCTTTTTGAATTTTACAAGTGCAGTCTGCTAAACTGGAAAGACAGTTTACAATGGCAGGAGAACAATGGGGGAAAGGTGAGGAATGTGACAGCTCTTGGCAAGGAGAAGGCAAGGTTGCACAATCTAGTTGGAAGAATCCCAAGAGAGCTTCTTAATTTTGCAGAATATTGGGAGCAAGTCTTAACTCAGATGAGCAAGCCAAACAAAAGCTACCAGGAACGTAACAAGGAAGGCACTCCAAGTTTTCTTGTACTGCAAGAATAAAATCTGACATGATTCCAATGTTTGTGGAACTTTAATTAACTTCCTAAAAGTTACTGTTGACTGGATAGTCTATGCAGCAAAGATGAATTCCCACTGCCCCAGCTATTCTCAAGTCTCCTGATTAGATCTGGCTTTTAAAATCTTCAGACTTAAAAATTGCCTATTTTTGAGACTCTTCCTTGGAATACCTTATAACTATTAAGCATGCAATCTGGTAGGCTGCATCTCCTTTCCAAAGTTTAATGAATACACCTTTTCCTGCTTCTTCCCTCATGAATCTGTTTGCCCCAGACTTTCCTCACCTGTGCTGGGGCAGAATTGGAGTCCCCTATTTAAAGGGAAATAAAACCCTCATGTGGACGCATCGCAGTCTAGCCTTCCTCCTAGCAGCGTCTTAAAATACCACAGAAACTGCTGATGGGAGGGAGGGCATGGCAATTTTCTGATGTCTTTCAGTCATGCAGTTCGGTATGTAAATGATTTTCTGCAGCTCGTTTTGATAAACATGTAGGGTGGCTAGGAACACAGGACGGAGCCTCAACATTTGAAAGCAAGGAACAAAGCTTTCTGCAGCGCCAAGTCCATCTGCCAACATTTGAGGACCTGCATATTTCTAAAATCATGGGATTTCTGTCCTCTTGACATGTAGCAAGCTTCTCTCTCTCTTTTCCAAATCTATCCTCCTGTCTTTGTTGTGTACATTTTCCACAACCATCACAATCCCTCAATTCTATGACTGAGCAAACATGTCACCCCTGGTGCCATGACAAAAGAGCCAGGGATTTTTAAAGAAGCCAGCCCCCAATTCATCCAGGCTCAAAGAAGGTGACTACAGTTAGCTAAGGTGCCAATTTCACCGCTTAACATCCATCATTTTCACTTCCAGTTTGTGTCATCTGTCGGCTGAATTTTTAAATAGGCAAGGCTCTAACCTAGTTAATTACAGCAAGATTCCCCAGTACTTCAGCATTATTGGAGTAAAAGTATCTTAAGCGGGAACTGAGTGCTGTGCCTTCCATGAGAACATCTTTTATTTAACACCATCCCCAGGAAGAGTCTTTCTGCACACACCACATTTGTGTGAATGTGTGTCACTAACATCTCATTGGCTGAGGAGTGGGCGGTGTGTGTGAGAGCAACAATCCGGCTCTGGCAGAAACAGAAGATTACAGCTCCAGAGAATAAACATTAATCGCTTTCAACCTGCAGGAGCTCAAAGCCTGTGGGGTGTCACATTACTGTAGAAACTTTCTAGGAAGTGTTTACTAGAAGCTAGGATTCAATTTGCAGAAGTGAGAAAAACAACAGTTTATTCTCCTGTAGGATTCTTCTGCCTACGGGGCAGTGCTCTTTGTGTTGATAAAGCAAACAGGGACTGTTAACAAGTTGACAACAACAAAAACAAAGTTATGAGGACACCCAGTCGCTGTATAAAAGTCTTGTAAAACTTTACACATGGAAGGAGTCAAATCTTCTTTGAGTCAAATTTGATCCCTGGTGACTTCATGGTTTCCTTACCAGTGGTACAGAAATGGCTTGCCTGCTCTTTCTTAGCCCAGTGTTCCTCAACCTCAGCAACTTCAAGATGTGTGGACTTCAACTCCCAGAATTCCCCAGCCAGCATGCTGGCTGGGGAATTCTGGGAGTTGAAGTCCACACATCTTGAAGTTGCTGAGGTTGAGGAACACTGTATTAGCCTATAGTCAATGGATTCTGGGGGTCTGTTGACCAAGCATTAACCACATCTGACTCTTCCTAGCTCCCATTCCTCAAGGTGTTTCCACTTCCAGTAGCTACATATGATGATAGCAAATCTGAACTGTCTCATACTCTCTACATCTCTCATCAGGATCAGCTGCCTGTGGATTCCATCTCTCCACCTAGAACCAGACCAAGAATTAGATGGTGGATTTGCTGACTCAAGGAAGGGGAAGATGAACAAACTCAGCACCACGCACAAGTTAAAAAAATAATTCAGAGAGATCTGTCTCCTCTTTCCTCCTTTCCTTTTGCTCTCCCATGTGCATTCTCTTTCTGCTCTTCCACTCTCCAAACTTGCTCTGTCCTCAGTGAGGCATCAACTGAGTGACATTGGCAGAAAGGTGGGGGGGGGGATGGCAGTGGCAAATGGCCAAAGCAGGTCGCACCAATGCAATGCAAGTTCCCCCCTTTTGTACATGAATTGTGACATCACCCGCATATAGGAAAGGGCTGGAGCTTCAGTTGCAGCAGCATGCCATAAAAAATGTGGAGTGCAGAGCTTTCAGTACGATGTTGCAATGTTGCTTTCATCATACAGAGTGCCTACAGACACAACTGCCTGAACCCCAAACGTTTGGACATTGTCCTGTGGAGGAAGGCCGGCTTAAGTGAATCAGGATTGGTCTAGTTCCAACCTGAGACACAGAGGCTACTTTGTGCCCTGAAGGCTCCTGAGATGGGACACCTACAAAGCAGGCTGAGATGTCTGTTGGCACTATTCATCCTCAGGGCGGAAGGAAAAAAGGGGGTTCCAAAAATGATTAATCTCTAAGGCAGACAGAATTTCAGCATCCAAATTCCCACCAAGAGCTGCTGAACTTTAAAGGCTATTTTAAGTTGCCAGCAAATGCTCTGAAGGGGGAAGAGGTCACAGCTGTGCGGTCTGGAAGAGGGTGCACGCACTGCAGCAGCAATTGGGCTCCTGCCCAGACTGGAATTTGCGAGCCAAATGAACACACAAGCAAAACCTTGTTGCTCTGCTGGCAGCCAAGGCTGAAGCAACCTCAGCGCTATCTGAATGGGCCCAGCTGCTGGGGTTCAGCCCTCAGCTCCCAGGCCTTTCCATCCTGGATAGGTTTCATCTTAGGTGCCCATCAAGCACCTTCAGCGAAACAGGCTGTCAGACTCCTTGTTTGAAATATTCATCTCCCCCCATAGTGAGACCAATTGGTTTGAGACAGGTATGGCAGCTGCAGCCTGTGAACCATTTGCAGTCCTCACGGGTGGTCCACAGAGTGTGGTCAAGAAAGGCAAGTTGGTGGCCACAATGATGCAATCAAAGATCCCACTGTTTCTTTGTATGATCCTTTGCAAATGCCCCTGTCACATCTCTGTACATTATGACCCTGTAGCCCTTGGTTGCAAAGACATGTCCATCCTCTGCTTTGCACATTATAATCCCCAGCAGCATGGCTTTTGTAGTCCCAATACATCCGAAAGGCACCAATTTGGGGAAAAATGGCTTAATCATTCCTCCATCTGCTTTTGTTTCCCTGCCTTCCTTGGTTCTTTGTATCTCAATGGTTGCAAATCTATGCCTAGAAAATCCATTTGGGAAAAGCAGCCTGGGAAAGGTCTTGTTGACTGGTTCAGTAACCCAACCCACTTTCCCCCTTTTCTGGCTGAGTCCACACAGTACACTCCAAACAAAGCTAAACTAACAAAGCTGCAACTTAGCATGTTGCATGAATCTAACTCCTGTGTTTGCACACCATGTTTTCTAGGTTAGTGTGTTGTATGAACCCAGCCAATTTATTTTGTTCAGCCAACTATGGCTGTGCAAGATGTGAAACAGGTTTGTATGCTCAACAGGACAAATCCATCATACAACCAATCTAAGAAGCCAAACCTAAACCCTCCTCATGTATAAATCAGATATCAGCAGAGGAAAATCACGCACACATGAGATTTACACATGCTGGCCTCTCACTATATGCATGGTCTACCCTGCTGACATGGATATTTTGAGGTGGGTTACATCAGTGGACCATGGTCAGGGCACAAGGGATATTTGTGGGGTAAGTTCCAAGCCTGTGTATGATGTTCACAAGAGGTGCATTCCCTGGTGCTCAGCCATCTCTTGTTGAAGTTTTAAAGCAGCTGTGTCCTCTATAAGAGTAACACTGTTACTTTGAAAGTTATCCCCAGATCTCTGCATGCAAGTATGTACACCACTGTTTTGCTTCCTCCGCAATCTCAGTGAAAGTGTTGTGTGAGCAGGCACAAGTAAAAACCAGGGGCAGCTTTTGAAGCGGCCACGCAAAGGTTTTGCCAAGGAAGCAGCTGCTTTAACACTACACAGGGAGCTGCTGTTTGTGCTAATGTACTTTGTAAAGCACCATTTCAAATGGTTTGCAAGAACCCTGCTGAGTATTCTTCCTCTCTGAACACCCAAGCAGAGCTATTATTTTGATGAAAAATATCAGGTAAAACCATCTCCGCTTTTGGAAAGAGGTGTCCTTAGTCAAAGAAATCATTCTTCTCACCTGAAGCCAGCACTAGTGTTTTCACCGAGTGGCTAATGTCCTTATCGTATTTGGCAGCTCGTCGAAATGAAAACAAAACAGAATCCTGAGTTACTGCTTTTAGCTTCCAGCTGGATCCAGCAGGCCTTACTGGGTCTCTGTGAGCAATGACTACAATGGCTTTTTGGAAAGAGCAGCAGGTGTTTGCAAATCTTTATCTCTGGGTCAATATTGACTCCACTTTGGTTTCAGACCTGGGATACAAAGCCAAACTCTGTTAAGTTCTTGGGTGCTCAAAAGAAAGTTGCCACTTCCCGTCAAATTGATTTCATGTTCCTGCAAATCTGGTAGCAAACTAACAGAGGATCTTTTCAGATTTCCTGCCACCCAACAAGGCCAGTCCTTGATATTTTATGACTTAGATAAAGAATGAACTGTCAGCTGGTTATTTAACTGTTTGCAGAATTTATTGATTTGTTAGATTTCCATCTTCCTCCAGGAACTCACAGAGGCTTGCACAAGGATCTCCTTCATTTATTCCATAACCACTTGCAAGCCAGGCTGAGCTGAAAGAGAGTGACTAGCCCAACATCAACCAGCCAATTTCCATGGCTGAGGGTGGGCTGCAACTTGGTCCAGCCACTTAACCCCAGGGGCATCTGCAGAGGGGGGAGTACAAAAAGTCAAGATGTGGACCCTGGACATTCGAGTGAAGCCACACCCCTCTTTAGAGCCCACATAAAAAGGGGTGTGGCTTTGATCACATGCTCACAGCTGCCATCTTGACTTTTTTGACCCTCTTCTCACAGATGCCCCTGTTAACCACTATAATATTCAGGTCAATTAGACTGAAAGTTGAAAGTTATTTCAGTGCAGTCAATATCTTTATTACCTTTTCCAATGTTTAAAGCAACAGGCTAATAGTTGTGCCATTTGGAACTATTCCATATTTAGGATTAACTCGTATCATTTCTTTTCAAGTTAACAAAGAATATAATCCTTCCTTGGTCTTGGGAAATAGGAACCCTAAACACAACAAACAACTTTAATGGATTATGGTCGCACTTCTAGGTGATCTCTGGCGAGAGCGGGACGGGGGGAGTGCATCCATCCTTGCTCTTCTTGACCTCTCGGCGGCTTTCGATACCATCGACCACGGTATCCTTTTGGGTCGGCTGCGGGAGTTGGGGTTGGGTGGCACAATGTTGTGCTGGTTCAGCTCCTTTCTCCAAGGCCGAACCCAATCGGTGTTGATAGGGAGCGAGGGGTCCAGCCCCCGGCCCCTACTTTGTGGGGTGCCACAGGGGTCAGTGCTTTCACCGCTCCTATTTAATATCTACATGAAACCGCTGGGTGAGATCATCCGGCACCACGGGGTGAGGTATCATCAGTATGCTGATGATACCCAACTATACATCTCCATCCCAGGTGCCCTAAGTGATGCTGTGACTGCCCTCTCGCGGTGCCTGGAGGCTGTGGGGGCCTGGATGGGGGACAACAGGCTTCAGCTGAACCCTGGTAAGACGGAGTGGCTGTGGATACGGGGAGCCTCAAGATCTAGGACCTTGTCATTGTTGGTTCTTGACGGGGTTGCACTACCCCAGACAGACCCGGTGCGTAATCTGGGGGTTCTCCTGGACTCACGACTCCTGCTCGAAGAGCAGGTGGCAGTCGTGGCTAGGAGGGCCTTTGCACGACTCCGTGTGGTGCGCCAGTTACGCCCCTTCCTGGATCAGGGGGACCTCCACACGGTCACTCATGCCCTGGTCACCTCTGGGTTGGACTACTGTAATGCGCTCTACATGGGGCTACCCTTGAAGAGTAGCCGGAAGCTACAGCTGGTGCAGAATGCGGCGGCGCGGACAGTTCTTAATGCCCCTAGGAGGGCACATATAACACCGCTGTTGCGCGAGCTGCATTGGTTACCGGTTTGTTTCCGGGTCCAATTCAAGGTGTTGGTTATTACCTTTAAAGCCTTTTATGGCACAGGACCAGATTATCTGAGGAACCGCCTCGCCCTGGTCACTTCAGCCCGTCCCACTCGGTCCAGCAGAGGGGGCAGGTTGCACACCCCACCAGTCAGGGAATTTCGATTGGTGGGGTCTAGGCAGAGAGCCTTTTCTGCTGCAGCTCCCGCCCAATGGAACATCCTGCCTCCTGAGGTCCGGTGTGCCCCTCCCTCATGGCCTTCAGGAAAGGTATTAAATCCTGGCTCTGCCAGAAGGCCTGGGGGCCAGAGGGGGGCCCGCACCTGTGGAGATGGCTGGTGGGATGATGGGTTGTCTCCCCCCCCCAGCATCTTACAGGTTTTTTAGGGCCATAAACCAGAGGAGGTTTTTTAGGGTTTTTTAATATGTTTTTAATTATTTATAGTTTTTAGCCATCTCGGTGAGAGCTGTGTTTTTATTGTGAGCCGCCCAGAGTCACCCGTTGGGGGAGATGGGTGGCATACAAGTTGAATAAATAAATAAATAAAATAAATAAATTATCATCTGCATAAATTTGACAATTTATTGTTACTCACTTCTGCGATTCTCTTTTGATACTGCATTTCAAAATTATTGTTATTATGAGGTAACACTTGAACTAAATTACTGATAAGAAGCAACCCTGAAATAATTAGCTAGTGTTGGTTAACAGAATTAGATTGGGGGTCATGAATTCTAAAAACAATTTGCTTAGAAAGTTGGCATGTATTTAATTAATAATTAGGAAAAACATTAACACTGCTGGAAAGGTAGTAGGTAGTACAAGATCTATTCCATAAGAAGCTAAAATAACCCTTGTATAAAAGCATGCTTTTGTCCAGAATGTTTTCTGGAAGTGATGGGAAAATGTTTGTGTGTGGTAAATCAGGAACAGCCAGGAATAATAATAATAATAATAATAATAATAATAATAATAATAGGAAGAGGAAGAGGAAGAGGAAGAGGAAGAGGAAGAAGAAGAAGAAGAAGAAGAAGAAGAAGAAGAAGAAGAAGAAGAAGAAGAAGAAGAAGAAGAAGAAGAAGAAGAAGAAGAAGAAGAAGAAGAAGAAGAATGGGTGTTGAATGCCCACGGAATGAAAGAAAAGTAAAAGGCCAGTACAAAGAAGTTATGGTGAGATGGTTTGATCACACGGAGAGAATGACCTACGATGACTTGCAAAACAAATAAATGAAAGAAGAAAGTGAATGAGTTGAGAGGAGAAGGAAAAGGATGATGTGGCCTGGTTGTCTGAGGGATCACCTATTCCCAACAATTTGTCTGCCCAGTAAGATTGGGCAGAGTAGGCGTGCTCCAGGTCCCTTCAATCAGTGTTTTTCAACCTTGGCTGCTTGAGGATGGGTGGACTTCAACTCCCAGAATTCCTCAGACAGCATGCTGGGAGTTGAAGTCCACATATCTTCAAGTTGCCAAGGTTGAGAAACACTGAATTAAACAATATCATCTATCGGGACCTAGGAGGCATGCTTTTTCTGTCGCGGTGCCTGTCCTCCAGAATAGCTTCCCCCAAAGACTGTATGGCTCCCACCCTGCAGCTGTTCTGCAGGTCTTTGAAAACCTGTCCCTGCTCCCAGGCCTAGGGTTACGGTGGCTGTCAAGCCTTTGTTAATTTGTTCTGGACGTACACGTCTTTCTTCTTTCATTTTACTGTTTCCTAATTTTGGAGATATAAGTTGCCCAGAGTCGCTGGGAGTTGGGCAGCCTCTAGTTCCAATAAATGAATAAATAAAGACTGAGAAAGTCAGGGTGGGATGAAATTGATGATGCCTTCCAAAAGAAAAAAATGAGAAGGTTTAAGAACCAAAGGCAATGCCTGAAAGTGATGGATGGAGGTGGTAGAAGCAAGGATGGTTTGCAAGGAGAGAAAGGTGTGGAGAAGCAATGTGGGGAAGGGAGTCTGTTCTTCCTGAAAGTCCCCTGAAGTACACCATTGTGCTAACACCCGACATCATTTGTGTCATTTAAATACAGCCATTTGCATGATGATGTCATTACACAAATGACATAACTGGATGCAAACAATGCTATTTGCATCATTCGAATAATGATGTCATCACACCAGCGCACAAGTCTCAGCGGAATTTTGTAAATCTGGAAAATCAACATTTCACAATATGTGTATATATGTGTGTGTGTACACTAGCAGATTTGAACAGAGCAATTTTACGTTCTGATGCCTATTATAATGTGTCAGATTTTTATTTCAATCCCACAATGTGTCCCTTGGTTTTTTTAATTGTTTTTATTATTTATTTATTTGTTTAAATGTATTGGCCTCCCAACTCCAGTGGATTCTGGGTGGTGTATTATTTATTGATTTAAGGCTCCTAGAAAGGCACATGTTCTTTAAGGGGCTGGGACCAGATTGTGCAATAGGCACAGTTCCATCTTCCAGGACAGAAGAATGGCAGGGAGGCTCAAGAGAAGCTATCGCGGCACCTCTAACATCTGTTTCTCATCACCATGCTCTGCCCACAGGGAGGCCTTCCCAAACCCACTCCTGAATTCCTTACTGCAACATGCACTAGCCAAGGTTGGACCACCAGAGACCTGAGGACAGCACATGGTCCCAAACCCTGTTTAGCAGCTTCTACCTCTACCTCAAACCAAAATTCTGAAAATCTGAGATAGGAAATAGACAAAAGTTAAAACAGGCTTTACCCTGACTTCAAAACAAAATCCTCATCCAGAAAACCTCTCCCATCCTAAAAACGGGGAAAATCCTGCCCCTGCCCCTTGGAATGACATGGCTTCATCCACTTGACACCATCATCCATTCACTGGGCACCTTTGCTGTCCAAAAATGACAAACTTAGCCTCCAGCCAGCGATTGGTTACCCTTCCCTGCATTAGATTATAGAATATAGATTATAGCCTTTGACTGAAACATGCAACCCATGGACCATGAAGGTCTCCACCCATGTTTCCAAACTAGATTAACACACATGGTAATTTTCATGCTTGTGGTCATGAGAACTCCACTGACTGTTTTCAGTTCCAAAGATTCACAGTGGAGTATTTGACATTAGAACATATTGTGAGGCAAGCCTCCAAGAATCTGTGATTGTGGCACAATATAAATCTGATAAATAAAATAAATCAATAAAACATACAGAAGCGACCGGGAAGAGAACCCTGGAGGATAAACTCCTGATCCATGATTACTCTTCTGCACTTGAAAATACCCAACAAACATTTAACGTATCGGATTCGGATTGACAAGGGTTTCAATATCCAGTCGCTTGCCTGCAGGAATGGTTAAGAATAATTTCTGCCTCCTAGTACTGAACCATCTGAAGGCTTTTACCCTAGTTGAATTTAATCCCCTTTTCTCAGACAACACCATTTGGGAAAGCCGTTTGTCCTTGTGGAGTGATGAGGTGGTGACAGTGAACCATGCTATCCAATTTTCTCCACGGTGTAAAGACATTGATTATGCCTTTTTACAGTGTTTTTCAGGCAGGAAGGGCAAAGTTTGTTTCGTATCAGATGAATGATTGGGCCTCTCCAGCAGCAGAGCAGAGTTTCAAGGCATGCTCACCTCCCACATCACCTGTGACAGGTTGGTAAGCTTTATGGTGCTGCCCAGCTTTCAGTAAAGGGTTGACTCTCCTCTTAACTTTTCTTTTATTCTGTTTGTTTGCACCTTTCTCAATATTCTGCATGCTGGTCTTTTGACCCTAACAATAAACCAAACCAAACTAAGCAGAGGAAGCTTTGGCATACACAGACTTTCACTCAGCATAAACATAACTCCAGAGAGCTCCCATTAACAGGATATTAAGAAGAGGGACTTTCAAAGATATCTGGGTCTCCTCTTCATTTTTTCTAGAAATGAAAGTTTGGTTGAATGCCTGCATATTTTTCCCAACATATCTACCTATGAGATCTGGGCTGTGAAGATCTGAAGGCCAGTAAACAGCAGCAAAAAAGTCAAGATAATTTTAACTCTCTGTGGCCATCTAGAAGCTGTCCAGAATTTTCCAGCCCAGATCTGGTAACCTGAGGTTCAGGCCTCTTTCCAGATTGTGTGATTTTTGGATTGGTCTCCCCACCGCCTTGCAAAATGCAAAGCGCAGCCCTGGCGTTCTCATGTGTGTTCTTTCTAGCTTTACAGAACAATCATTCTTCAAATCTGCCTGCTGCATTGTAGCCCAAACTCTGGCCCTAGGCCTTTGTTCTGCGGGATGCGAGCAACAGGAGTGCAAGGCGTGAGCGTGTGGGGAGAATGAAGACAGCAACTTTTCTAAACGAAGGCAGCAGGCAGCAATCCTCCAGATGCCTCTGGGTGCATCTCGAGACAGAGCAGGCGAGCTGGCCCTGGCACCAAGGTCTCTTGGAGAAAGCGAAATGATTCTTGCCCTTTTCATTCTCGCCAAGTGTTCTGCGTCTTGTCTTTTGGTGGGAGGTTCCATGCTATTCTGCCAGGAGCATTTGATTAGAGGAGAGAAATAATGTCTTCGCTGCTGGGGCTTGTTACTGCACGGAGTGGAATGCTCCTTATTGTATTACTCTAAGGGAGATTCGGGGGGGAAGAGGCACATCTGGCTGTTACCTAGGTCAGAGAGGGATGCAGACTCTGAAGAGGGCATTTGCCCCCCTCCCCATATGTTGTCCCAAGAGACCTTCTAAACTGCAATTTTCAATGTCTCAGAAAGATAAATTTATTAAATATGTGTGAAGTGAACATACTAAAAAAAAGATAGAGATGCCCTCAATCTCTTTGGGATGACACAGACACAAACATAGCATTTCTGCACAACAGCACAAAAGTAATTTGCCACTGCCTTCCTTCTGGAATGTTTTTCAACGTCTCTCTGTCGACTACACCCGAGGGATTCCCTAGTGGCCTCCCATCCAGGTTATAACCAGGTCCTGCCATGTTTAAGCTCTGAGCCCCCGCTAAGATTCTGTGAACATATTAGCTCCATTGAATGAATTCAGTTTAGATGGTAGTTGAATGTGAATGAAATAAAGCCAAGTTTAGTTTCCATTCCAACTCTAGTGATTGCTGGTATAGAAGCAGCTCCCAGCACACCCTCAAAGGCTCAGAGGGCCCTTTGCACAGCCCCGACTGAGACTGTAAGAACAACAGCCTAACTAACTTCTGCCAGGACACAGCATGCAGTCTCCACATTGCAGATGTGTCGATCATGATCTGGGCGCCTGTCACATAGGACTGTTTTCACAAGAGCTATATGGAAGTTCTGGGCAGGGTTTTATCCCAGCTGAAGTGGCCCAAACACCTGTCCCCCCAGGTCCCACCCCCCACCCCCCATTAGCATGTTTAACTGCATTAACTCAAGTTACCTTCATCCCTGATGCCGCTGCTGGGCCACTGGGATCCACAGCTTGCACGTGGCAGGGTTTACTCCCACGCACCACGAATCCCCACCCAACAGCATCACCTACAATCTTCAAAGAAAAGAAAAAGATGGCCATACTGAATCCTGTTCATAATCTGTCTCTTATTGCAGTCTCTTTTTTTTCAGCAAAGCAATAGCATTTGATATTCAGTAATGATACAGTGGGTGAAGTCAAGAACCTGACTTAATTCCTGTCTAAAAAAGGTGAAACTTCTTGGTAAAGCAGGTCATACTGAAACCAATTCTTACATTCCTTTGCATGTGCATGCACGTGTTGGTTCGGTGAACAGGAAGACGTTCCAACTCTTGTTTTGAGGAGACATTACCACAGACTTTAGACATCCTAATGACAGATTAGCATAGCTTATTTTTTAGCCCCCCTTTCTCCAAATGCTAAATTCATCTACCTTAAAAAAAAAAATCACCCACACGATTCTCAGTGTACCCATTGGGAATTATCCAAGACATTTACCAACAGACCCAACTTCTGTTTACAATGAGGAGTAATTTCTTCTTGTTCTTTGCTCAGCAAAACAACAACAATGCAAGGTGGAAAGTTTGTGAAGGAGCACTTATTAACTCTTCTCTACTGTATTTTAAATCTGCATTCCAAAAAGTGTCAAGAAAGCACAGCTTAATTGTAGGGCAACTTTCCTCCTTAGAGACCAAAAACACAGCCAATCTGAAGCATTTATACTAAATAGACCAGTGTTTCTCAACCTTGACCACTTGAAGATGTGTGGACTTCAACACCCAGAATTCCCCAGCCAGCAACACCCAGCAATTCCCCAGCCAGAATTCTGGGAGTTGAAGTCCACACATCTTCAAGTGGCCAAGGTTGAGAAACACTGATATAGACCATATGCTAGTTTATATGCTATCTTTGCTCAGATAATGTATATAAGTGTGTCTTGTAAATTGCAAAGCGTTCCATGTTCACAATGTTTCTAAGCATGTGTGTTTGTATGCACGTGTGTGTGTGTCTATCTGTACATCTGTATCTGTATCTACTGTATCTGTATCTATCTGTCCAGCTCATTTCTTGGTGATTGCATGCATGTGTTCATGGAGTTTTCATTGGCAGTGATACAGAAGCAGTTTGCCATTGTCTTTTCCTAGCCTACTTCCTTGACATATTCTGCTGGTCTCCCATCCAAGTACCAACCCAGTCCAACCCTGCTTAGCTTTCTAAGATCAGGTCTGACCCATCCCCAGCTGGGCACATGAATACATTGCTCTACATTTATCAATCATATTTATAAGCTCAGGAACTGACTTCAAAACTGTTGTATTATTTCTGCATCACTGCATGAAAATATGCTTCCAAGGACCTCAGATTATGCCACTGTCAGGTTCAGCACCTGAAATTTAATACCTAAAACTCTAAGCAATGGTCGCAGCACAGCATAAACCTTTGTGGGCATAAATGATCAAAATGTGATGAGCAACAGAAAATAAAGATGTGAATCGAAAACTTACAGTGAATGTTTTCCTGGCATAGGGAGCCCCAGGCCTCAAGAGTTCCTCAGGAGTCACTGTTCTCTTTAATACTGCAAAAAATAAAAACCAGGAAGGACACCTAAATAAGACTTGGTTCTGGTTATTCTTCAGAGGCTGAAGCTGCTTCCAAATTAGGAATTTAGACTGGAACTGCCTGGCCTCATTCAGTTGTTTTTTCCAAGGATTATATCGCTATTTCTACTTACCTCTTCTGCTTTTTTCTTCTCCCAAAGATGACTTTTTTGGGAATAGAGCAATTACTCTGTACCTACCTTCTCTTTTTTGAGAATAGAGCAATTACTCTGTACCTTTCCTCTGTACCTAAGAGGGAAATCATTGGGCCATTTTTCACAATTGTCAAGGAGATCAACTGTTCATTGTCAACAAAGCGAATTTCAGAAATGACCTGGATGTGCTTACGCCATGAACTTATAAGGGAAAAAGGCTGCAACAGGGAGGACCCTCTTGCTTCAGAAAACATAAAGAAAATAGTAAGCTGGTTGCTGATTTGCACTCCTTCTTTTCATAAAGTCTACATGTGCATTTTGACATTTGTCCGCGCGCCCAGGAAATGCCCAGTTTCTGAGCATTTAAATCCAAAGAAACGAAGTACGGTTGCAACCCAGTATAGCTACAGGGAAGAAGAGAGGGAATGATGCTCTTAATCTGAATGATGTCACAAGCACTGCTCAATAGATCCCACAATGCTTTTTTATTGCCTTGTCCTTAGAAATCAGGCATCAGTCCTACAAACTCTGCTGAAGTAAATGGGACTGCCTTTTAAGCCTACATCAGTGTTTCTCAACCTTGGCAACTTTAAGATGTATGGACTTCAACTCCCAGAATTCCCCAGCCAGCAGGCTGGCTGGGGAATTCTGGGAGTTGAAGTCCACACATCTTAAAGCTGTCAAGGTTGAGAAACACTAGTCTACATGGATAAGAAAATGCTGATATTCATTCCAACTGAAACAGATGTGCAGAAACTGAGTGGAAGTTAAGGGAGGGAGCTGGGGAATTATTAATATTCCCAGCAACCCAGCATTTATACTTTGATTGCTGGTAAGTGTAATGTCCACAATAGGAGAGGAAATTAGGAGGAAATATGTCTAGAATCACAAAAATCAGTCATGCTTGTGGGCTCACGAGACAATTAAAGCACCCTCTGTCACACAGCCTGAAAAGAGCTATTATGGAGCCACAGAAACTGTCTGCTGAAGTTATTAATGCAGAGCCAGACTGACATGAGAAAAGAGAACCCCAACTTATTTCTTCATAGTCAAATTTCCCTTGGAATAAGCATCTTTCTTATCCTTTTATTTTTTTTTAAGTCCAGAAATGAGTTATCTTTCATCTTTCTGGAAATGCAGGAAATTGCTTAGAACAAAAACAGGCTGGTGGTAGCTTTCATCTTGTTAACGAAGGGCTTGTCAGATAAGAATTGATGTGACAGCTGAAAGAATTTTGTAGTTCCTCCCAGTCATAGCATCATCACTTTGTTGTTCCACTTTCATGTGCTGCCATTTCATTCACAGTTCAAATAAATCAAAGGCTATTCCTTTTGGCTTGTTCCTGAGCTGCGGATTGTGATTTCAGTTGAGCAACAGAGAAGACTTACAGACTGATCTACAATTGGGAATCAAACCAGGCAGAAAACATGGAGTTTAATCTGATTCTGAGATGATTCGGCATCCAGGGAATTCTACGAACAACTGGCTCTAGTATCATTGATTCAGGATGTGGTGACTTTTAGCAGATTGCGTCTCCAAGAAAGCTTTTTATTTTGCCTAGAAGATAGCATTTTACAAGCAGTCCAGGCATTTGTAATCTTTCCATGCTTTTTCACCAATTCTTTTGCCTTTTTGTTTAAACCAAAAATCCACTACGGAGAGATAAATGGAAAAACTCACAATGCCTTCAGACTGGTTCTGCTAGGAGTCATTGATCCAGAAACATCTCCCAGTTCTGACCAGTGCACATCCCTGTCTATTCACATACCATCAGTGCTGTGAATTCAACACAGTGAGTGAATGTTAGATGAAGGATGACTGTATGGAAGCCATGAAGAATTGCTTGTAAAATCAAATGCATCACTGCTTAGTCAATGTTCACAAACACTGTAGGTTACAAGTGTTGAAGGGACAGTAAGACAAGTGGTTGTCTCTGTTGCTTCAACCTAAGAAACATCCAGTAGCCCAGAGGCCATTTGAATAAATAATGTGGTTGTTCTGGTTTTTGGCTCAGCACCTATGTCAACACAGCCAGCTGTGGTCTGGGAACCCAGCTCGAGGATGCTTCCAGGCAAGGTTCTTCCACGAAGAAAAATCATACCAAAACCAGCACTCTGTGCAATGTATCTGATGCTGCGAGAAACCACTTCCAACGATGTGCAGAGTTGTGAAATACCAGAATGTTTTATCATTTAAACACCCCAGCTTATCTGAACATAGTTTATCAGGGTTCTCTTTAGCCTGGCATGCTAGCTTTGAATGTGCCGGCATGTTTGTTTATTTAATCGCAGGGAGCCTGTGGACATTCAGTTCCATACCTTTGAATGGAAATGGTACAAGTCTCCAAAAGAAATTTGACATGGGGCTGCCATTTGTACAGCTGTCTACAGCTGTCTAGACAGGTGGTGATTTGTTTGATTATTTGCTCCACAAAGGCAGGCAGGTGGTGACTTTTGCTTTCTTTATATACATTTTATTCAATAAATTTCACCACAAGCATGTAAAAAGGTTAGGACTGTGGCGAGATCGGGATTCAGAGGGCAAAATGTGATTCGAGTGCCTATGTATCTCCTGTTCAGAACCTTAACCCAGGGCCAAACAATTTCCTTCATATCTGCTTCATATCAGATATGAAGCTGGCTGGGGAATGCTGGGCGTTGAAGTCCACACATCTTAAAGTTGCCAAGTTTGAGAAATTCTGGTTTAAAGGGATCCTGACAGGTGTTATGTACACACCTAGATGTCTTCCAAACCCTTCGAATCCAAATCTCTGCATAGCCCTAAACAAAGACAACATTCTGTCACGTCAAACTCGATGTCTGGTTTCTATGTGTTATTTGCAACAATACAGAAACGGATTACTGTTGCCTTCTGCCAGGATGTAAGATTTGGAGGGATGAGGGTGGGGGCAGGAGGGAGATACAGAGCATAAAGCTATGTAAAAATTGTGGAGTCCTTGGTGCTCTCTGAGCTTGGTTGTTTGCTTGTAGATGTTTCATTACCCAACTAGGTAACATCATCAGTGCACTGATGATGTTACCTAGTCGGGTAATGAAACATCTACAAGTGCACTGATGATGTTACCTAGTTGGGTAATGCAACGTCTGCAAGCAAACAACCAAGCTCAGAGATCACCAAGGACTCCACAGTTCAACCCTGAGCTATATATATTCTCTTCTATGTAAAAATGATGCAACCGAATGTCTTCATAAAGCACATATTTGTACTGAGGATATAAGGATGTCCCCTTGTATCAAGATAACCACTGTTATCTCAGAAAGCCAAATGTGGCCTTAAGCCATATATAACCATTAATTCTGCCTGGGATGGTAACTGCTCCTCCAAGACAGTTATTAATTTCTGCCCAAGGTAAACCACCATGTTGAGCCATTTTCATCATGGGGAACAAAAAGAGTTAAATTTGCTCTCCAATAAATAAACCATAATCAATCATCATCACATTCCCCAGCTCAGTAGCTGCTATTTGCACTTAAACAAAGAAAGAAAATGTGCACATTAAATGCAACGATGCAGAAATCTGGCTCCTAAACAATCACCGCTGCAAACATGCTCAGCATCCTACCAGATTTGGGGTTGCAGAGGACAGGTGGGCTGCTGCCGAGGGTCGGGCTGCTGCTGAAGTACCCGCTGCTGCCACAGCTGCTCATGCTACTTCTTCTCACAGCAGAGACAATCTTGATCTCTTTGCTGGGGCTCACTGTCCAAACCAAAGAGTGAGGGAGGTTTATGGAGAAGACAAGAACCAGGCTCGCATCTCATACTGTTTTCCTTACATTCTTCTGTCACATCAGAACTATATTATGGGTAGTTCTCATTGAATGACCACTTGTTTAGCAACCATTCAAAGTTATGGCAGTGCTGAATGAGGGGGACTTAGGACATAGTTGCAGCCATTGCAGCATCCCTGCGGTCATGTGATTGCAATTAGGGCCCTTGGCAACCAGCTCGCAATTACCATTGTCGCAGCATCCCATGGCCAGGTGATCGTCATTCATGACCTTCACCGCCAGCTTCTGACAAGCAAAATCAATGGGGAAGCCAGCCGGAGGTCGCAAATGGCAATCGTGTGACCATGGGATACTGTGTCCATGCCTAAGAACGGCAACTGGAACTACAAGAACTGCCGTTGTAAGTCAATGTGGTCACATGATGTCATGCTTTACGACGGTATCACTTAGTGATGGAGTTGCCAGTCCCAATTACTATTGTTAAGTGAGGACTGCTTTATCATTTTCCCCCTTATTGGGCAAGTGTTCTACTACACCGCAAAAATACAAATCGCTTCAAACCATTCTGTTTGGCCATGTGGCTGTCTTTGGTTACTTCCATGCTAGTGACTTATTCTGCCATCGTTGTGCCAAGTTAATAGTAATGAGGATAGGCTTTATATCACTTCAGTGATGGCTGGGTGATGCTATGAAAATGCAGTAATGGGGACATGAGCTTCATTGCTACTAACTTGGGATATAGAAGACAGAGAATTTTAGGGCTCTCCCTCCAGCTGGCCAACAGAAAAATACATAGGTTGTCATTCAAACAGTGCCTTGGGTTATTGCTGGTCCTGAAACGACAACAATAAAACCCCTCACCACCCCAAAAGGAAATTAAATGTACTGATGGTGCCTAACATTGGGTTTATTTATCTGGTTGTCTGCCAGAAACATCTACATGCTTGCTGTGAAGCATCAATGGATCCACTTCAGCTGCATACTATGTCACCTGAAACCCAGATGCTGGGAGGTGGGATGAATCAAGAATCAGTGGGAAAAGACTACTCACAAGGTCTACACAACATTTACAATATGTGATCTGCATTGGCCAGATGCTTATTCACACTACATTTTGCCTTTCAGGTTTACAATGAGCACAGATTTAAATTTGCATAATAAAGAACCCAAGAAGTTATCTTATACCAGGACAGACCATTTATCATGGAACCAGGTCTTCTCCAGAGGTAAGCACTCTGCGTTCCTACAGCTGCTTATGGCCTTAGTCTCTTTTCAAAATATCTCTGCAGGATCAGTTCAAGTGTGACAGGCTTCAGATAGCAAGCAGGGCTCAAACCACTTTGGCAACCTCATAAGAAATCCAAGAACTTATGAGTAGTAATATTTATGGAAGAAAGTTAGGAAGCCATAACCCCCAAAAATTCAACAACTTTGATGGTTCAAGAACTAGGCCTATACATAGAAACAATGTTCCAACTCTCCTGTATTTCTTTTTTCTTCCTGCCGCACATAACAACCTTTTGCCCCCCTCTTCTGTGCATTCTGGTCTAATTATCCTTTGATTTTGCAAGGGTTATCTGGTTTCTCACTGACTGTGTGAGAGGTACCTGTCCTAAGACAGTTGGTGAGAGCACTCTCTCTTTTTCCTGCAATCCACTACTTGGGAGGAAGAAAAGACGGAGTGAGAAAGAAGGGGATATGAGAGATAGAATGAGTGTGCCCCTGCTCCACTTTCCTACATTTTGCCCCACCCACCAGGTGGCTGCCAAAAGATTGTGACCCTAAGAGGAAATATGTCAGCCTTACCAGGTAGACCAGACAGGAAACAGGACTGGATAAGCTAATTCTACTTTATTGTAAAGTTACATTAGCAGAATCTGATAAGTATGAAAGTACAATTCTCCCTCCTTCTCCTTTACAGCCCAAGAACTTAGGGAGGGTCCCTTCTGAGCCTCTTGCCCCACGCACTATCCAGCTGTGGGCTATGCTGTCTCTTATCTAACTGTTCCTGTGGCAGAGTCTCTTTGCCCCATCTCTCAAGGTCTTTCCCACATACCATTACAAAAGAAGAAAGGCCTTTGTCCACATCTGGTTTCATCTACTAGCAGTAACCCCCCCAAAACTCAGACAGGGATCTGTCATACCACCAGATGCTTTAACAGAGAAATGACAGGGATGAGAATTTTTGCCTGCAGGTCATATTCCCTACCACATCCCTTTATCAAGCATTAAAAGGCCAACACCCTGGTGTAATTAATAGCAATAAACTTCATGTGAATAGACAGGAATTTCCTGGACCATTCCATTTCCTAAGGTGTTAGAAGGAAAGTGTACCTCTTCAGGGGAAACTGGTCATAAATGCAATTTTGGAAAAAGGATTTGCTTAACATGTGAGCCTCTCTTGTAACAAGGTGGAGGACTCAGGTGCAAAATTAGGCATTATTGCAAGAGTGGGGAACCTGGTTTTGTAAAAGAACTGCCTTTCCTTGAGGGGAATCAGTCAACAGCTGCATGCTGCCTATGTATAGAAAAAGAAGAGGACAGGAAGCAAAGAAATACCTTCTCCAAGCAGGATCAGAATTAGCAATATTTTAAAAAGGAAACTTGTTAAGAATTCAGAGTAACTGTTTCCAGCCATAGTACTAGGCTGACTGGATCAACACTCTTGAGTTACAGTAAGGCAGATTTTTATCTCTACTTCAGAACTGTGGAGTCCTTGGGGTTCTCTGACCGTGTTTGTGTTCTTGCAAATGTTTCATTACCCGGTGCCCATACTTCAGTGCACTGAAGATGTTACCTAGCTAGGTAATGAAACATTTGCAAGAAAACAGACAAGCTCAGAGAACCCCAAGGACTCCACAGTTCAACCCTGAGCTACACATATTCACTTCTCTTGGTACTTCAGAACTTAGAAAGCAAGTAGAAAACATGGAAGGAAGGGGTGCGAATCTTCACCCAGATCTCAAACATGAAGGTCAGTAGGCAGAGATTCAAGAACGTAGCTCTTTGATAACTTATTATTATTATAGATACTAGAAAAGAGGTATAGTAATTATAGCAGAAAACCACAACTGCCAGCTATGAGCCTGAAGCCATAAATACATGTGCCCAGGTTCAAACCTTACATTTCTTTTTCCCACTGCTGTATCATGATGGACCGCAAGGTGGTCATTTCTCAGTGGTGGACACCTGGGCACTGTTACTGTGATAGACCCGCTTGGTCCCTGGTTCTCTGTGTCTGACGTTGGTCCTTCCAGCTTTCATATATGGTATCCTAACCATGGAGCACTTCAAAAATAATCACACACCTTCTGAGCTGTATCCAGAAACAAGCTGGTGAAACATGCTGTACAATCTGATATATTGCAACAGTTCCTATGCATAGTTCCATATACCCTGAGACTCAGGGACAGAGCGGCAATCTTCAGCTCTAATCAAATGTTTACCTGAGAGGAAAGTGGTGTGTTTTTTATGGTCCTGATGTTGCTTCCGTAGACAAAAGGGACTATCATGACTTTCGGGCATTAAGCGGGACTTCTCGGCAAGCAGTTCCATCAGTCTCCTCCTGCGGCGGAAGTTCATCCGGAACTGATAGAGCAGGTTGCTATCCATAAAATGGTGTTTGTTGGACACTAGAGGCAGTAAGAAAGACAAGGAAAGCCTTCATTTTAGAGGAGTGGCAAAATTAGGAGGGAATCAGTATGCTTTGGGATGACAAGATGACACCCATTGTTCACCCAAGTTAACAAAAGTAATTTTAGTAGTAATTGTAAGTGTATGGTTCTTTTGGCCAGTCCATTTTGGGAAATCAGTGACACAGCTTAATATTTGCAATGCTCTTTAGTGCTGAACTGGACACAGATTCTATACTTGAGTTCTTTCCTATATACAGTAACTTCCCAGCACTTGCTTACATCTCTCACAACTGTTAGATGCTCTCCATTTCTATAGGCTGGTTGAAGCAAGAGACTATGTTCCCCCACAGCTGATTTTCTTTTAATTATATAACGTTTCACCCTACCAAATATACTTTCAGTTTAAAACCCAGCAAAAATCTCCTTGTTCTAGTTGAAACAGTAAAAGTCACAAAGAAATTAAAAAATTAAATTAAAACTTCCCAATCATATCTGGAAATGCTCATGCTGAACATTCAAACTGCTCTGTTTTGAGTCCCCATTCTACAGGGTGCCCCCAACTTTGGCTGCCTGAAAATGCCAGTTCATACCTTGGATGTACTGTAGGTCTTCATGACCGGAACTAGGATAGATGTGTGCCATGTCTGGGAAATCAGGTTAGATTTTCATCTTTTGTACTTGCATTTTCTCATCTAGTTGTGTTTTTGTTTCTCCACATTTAATGGTGGAATTACTTTTCTGGATCATAATCAACCTGATGTGAAAACTTTTGGGAAAGTGCACTAGGCCTGAAAATACTCATTTGTTGACAGACAGACAGACAGACAGACAGACAGACAGACTCATTCATTCATTCATTCATTCATTCATTCATTCATTCATTCATTCTCTCTGCTTGTATGTCCCCCATTCCCACAGGCTCTAGATGGCTAACAATGTAAACATATAATATACCCCAAGAAACCCCATTTACATAGAAGCATAAAAATAAAAAAATAAGCATTAACAAGTACAAATGCCACATACCAGCACCCCCACCTTCTAGTCAAAGAACACCCTCTTCCTGTGCAAGAGGACACAGGGAGGTCTTCAAAGGCTTCCTGAAGCCTAAGAAGAATGAGGCTGATTCCCACTATGTCAGATCTTCTTTCTTAGGACTGGGTAATTTTTTCTGCAAGTCCTCCTTAATGGCATGTTCATTCCTTCTTCCCTTAATGGCTTGTTCATTTCTTCCCTAAACCCAAGGTCAGTTCTAAATTCCTTTATACCTGGGGAGGAGTTCCAAAGAAAGGGGGCACTGAGATTGCCTGTTTCCAAGGCCAATCCCATGGGGGACAGGATCTGAAGTTAACCCTATTTGATCTATTGGATGAGGAAAGAAGGTGGTCCCTCAGATAATCAAATCCAGAGCCCTTTAGGGTAACAACCAGCACCTTGTACTGTGCCCAGAAGCCACCCAGTAATCAATGCACCTCCCAAAGCAGTGGAGTCACCCAAATATTTCAGGATATACCCATCATTGCCAGGGCTGCCCATTTCATACCAACTGCAGTTTCCAGATGCTTGAAGCCAATAACAAATATTTTTCCTAATACAGAAACAACTGTATAATATTCTCTGATATTAACAACAAACCCTAGTACCAATTCTGCCCTGAGAAATAGCTACAGAGAAATTGAAATATATCTACAGGACACCGTGTGTGTACTAGGAACTGCTAAGTGCCATATGTTCATACAAGGAATATAGTAATAGCTCTATGCCTGAATTTCTAGCTGCCTGAACATGTCTAAATACAAGGTTATGTTCTGCTGTACTTCCTTGCAATGTGCTTCTGCATGTAGCTAGCATTAATACCGAACTTTTGAAGAGTCAGCATCACTACACCTAAGAGTTATTTTATTTTGCTGCCATATATGTTGGTTCATCACCTTAGTGGAGCTTCCAAAGTCCTCCCACAAGGCATACAAGGAAGCTGAATAGTTTTGTTTTTTAAATTCCAGTGAAAGAGGATGCTGCATTATGTAGCAATTCCTCTCCAGCCTTTGTAATTCTAATCACAGCCATGGATGCAAATGAACCTCCCAAGATCAAGAGCAATTGATCTCATTGTTTTGAAAAGATGTGATAATCACTGGAAAGGCAGAAGGGGGAGAGAGAGAGAGAGCATGAGTAAACTTTGCCAGAAGGAGTGGCTGTTTTCCACGCTAAATAGCCTGGGTCCCTAGCATCACCAGTTAAAATAATCGGGAAATAAATCATGGGAAAGTCCTATCTTTCGCTGGATAGCATCTGCTATCTGGTTATATGCTATAACCAGATGGTGATACGGAGCTGGATGGACCTAAAGTCACTTTCCATCAGCAAACCAGCTATAGTAGTCAAATGTTTCTCTCTCCCCATCTCCCTTGACAGAAAATGCATTTATACGATTAACTGATTAACTGTTCACCCAAGGATGGCAGCAAAAAGAATCACAGCTATTTAAAATTCCACAACTCCTTTTCCTCTTATATGCATGGTTTGCTTTTTCATTGTTTCCTGCAGGTAGCCTCAGCAAATGCAGCTTTGGAAATCTGGTATGGTTTTTGCTGCTATGGAGCTACATTTTCTGAGCCACAGCAGATCCGATCCAGTTCCATTGGTGGGTGGTGGGTACACCATGTCAATGCTCAGATTCCTACACTTTCAACTCTTGGGGGCCAGATGCAGGTAACATTACAGGTAGTGTGGCAGCAAATCCAAGGTTTGCAATCAGGCAGATCCCCAACTAGGAACTGTGGCTATTCCTGGGTTTTGTACGAATAACCCAGGTGGCTAAACTGGATGGTATCTGAAATACCACCCAACTGTGGTTCTGGCTATTTTTGCTTGTGAGCAGGGAGGAGCATTTGATCCTTCAGGGCTGCACTTTATTGACTTTGGCTGATCTCAAAAAAAGCAAAGTGGGACCTGATTAGGAGACTATCTGAAAATCCTGCAGAAGATGACCAACCGGTTCTGAGAACTACCTGGAAGTATCCATGAAGACACAGGGACTTGAACTTGAGGTTCTCTTAAGCTGCTGTCCTGTTGAAATCCTTGCCATCTGCTATTTACTGCAGGCAATCAGCTGCCTTTCTTGCTATCAAACAGCTTCTTCCCTCTTAGTTTCAGAGAATATCGTTTTTCTCTTCTAGAAGCACGACTACCTTCCTTCTCATTCCTCTGCTTCCAAACATAATAAATAGTTACAGCTACGTTATTCTCAAACTTGGCCTATCTCACAGGCCAGATATCTGAATGAAGTCACATTTATTTTCCTTCACTCACTTTTGGAGGCACTCCCAACATTTTATTCAAAGTAGAGTCCAGAAAATCACCCTAATAAAAGTTGTTCAGTCTGTATCTTCTCATATGTTGGCCCTTTGGTTCATCTGGAATCTTCTATAAGTGCATTGGAAGGCCAGATTTAGAAGCATTATCCCCCCCCCCTGCCCCCACACCGATAAAATCCTGGAAGAACAATGCACTTCTGCTGATATTTAGTTCAGATGGCTAGCCTGTTGACCGCATAAAAATGTACATTTGATCCCTCCTCTTATCCTCAATGTGCAAATACTGCCCTGCTCAACCTAGCAGCAAGGAAATATCATTTCCAATTTTCCTCCCCATGGGTAAAAATATTGCAGAACAAAAATATCAGATAAGTTAGAGTGTTTTCCCCATTATTTTGAAATACATGCATACCTAACACACATATGCACATCTTCATACCTTAGCTGGCTTCTACAAATGTTCTTTAATAGTGGCATCAACTCAGAATATTTACACCAATGTTAAAAAAAAATCCAAATTTTCTGCTCTTGGTGTTTATCTCATTCTATTTCTCTATCAAAGCCAGTTCCCAATATGACTTTTCCCTCTTCTCACATGTCATCAGCTTTACTGTTTCCAAGAATGGCTTTATGTAGATAAGGACTAAGAACACCATCAGTTCTTTCACTTCTGCACATATGAACAAATGGCTGTCATGCAGTCTGATGAGTAAAAAGCTGTTTTTAAGAGCAGGCTAATAGTGAGAACAGAATGTGACTTCTGCCCCTGGCTGGCTCAGCCATCCAAATACTCTGTGCATGGAAGTGTAAGTAGCCTGAACATCTGGGTGGCTCTCAAGTGGTTCCATAAAGAACAATGCAAACCTGAGTTACTTCCTCCTGACTTCTCTGACCATCACTGCAGGATGGAGGACAGTATCATTCCCCTCATATTACTCCCACATCCATCACATTCAGCAGGTCTTTAGATAGCCAACACTTTAGCCAACTTCATGATACTCTAACATCAAACCAAGGAAACTCTTAGGTACATCCCTTATAACAAGGCAGTCATAAGAAGATTGGATTAGACCAATGACTCATCTGGTTTATCGTTGTGGGCCGCAGGGTGGTCAGCTAAATGCATTCCAGAGGTTGACAAGCACAGACAGGTGGACAATAACCTTTGTCCATCATTGTTCCCTATGCATTCAAGGCATTCAAAGCAGCTACATTCAAGAAATACTACTAGCAGCTAGTAGCTACTATTCAAGGCATGCTTCTTGTGATTCCAGAGGCAGGTAGCTACTGATAGCTTGATCATCCATGAAGTTATCCAATCTTCTTTTAAAGTGAGTGGCCCTGGGCAGGATTCTTTTCTAATGGGACATGCTGGAGGCCGAACTTGGAGCAGGACAGATATTCTGATACTGATCTCCAGCCCTTTGTCCAGAACTAGGTACTAGAAATCTTCCTTTTCAGTCCTCATCATTAGGTTGTTCTACCTAATCCAGTTATGCAGCTATTTCTCATCTTTTGGATGTTTATTTATTTATTCTGTCATTTTTATATGACTGCCCATCTCATGCGAAGTGACTCTGGGTGGTGTACAATAAAACCAAGAATTAAAACATTTTGCAAACCCCTTAAAACAATAAACATGGGTAAAAAAAAGACCACGAGAGGGAAGATGTTTACATACAGTATAGCTAGCATGCAGACTCCCCTAGCTTGCTGAAAAAACCACATTTTGAGAGCCTTACGGAAGGCCATAAGGCAGTGTTGTCCAAACTTGGCCACTTTAAGATGAGTGGACTTCAACTCCCAGAATTCCCCAGCCAGTTTGGACAACACTGCCATAAGGGTTGGGGCTAACTCATCTTGGGAGAGATGATGTTCCAGAGGGCAGGTACCATGGCAGAAAAGGCTTGCCTCCTAGGTCCTGTCAGATGGAACTCTTTCATGGACGAGACCTGCGGCATGCCTTTCCTGCCGGACCTGATGGGATGGGTAGATGTAATAGGGAAGAGGTAACCTGACCCCATGCCATACAGGACTTTAAAGGGATTTAAAGGTCGAAACCAAGAACCAAAAACCAACGTTTGGTTCATGGTTCTTCTGAAAAGGCCTCATTTAAAATCCAAGGCTTTAAAAGCATGCACTCAAGGATTTCAGACAATGGATGGCCTTTTCCATCCTTAACTGGAAAAGTCAAGGGTCTACTAAGTAGAACCCCAGTTGAGGTATATTTAGGTTTAAGGTAGGCCTGTTCAGATAGGCCTGGCTGATTCCTCCATGATTCCAACCACAAACAACAGGAAATCAAGGAAAGGGAAATAAAAAAAGCAAGCTCTACCCACTACACAAAAGCAACAAGACTTTTGTAACTCTGTTCTGCTGCTTTGTCCCCAAATATCTACTCTCTAAAATGGGAGAAAACTCCATAATAGCAGCTGATATACCTTAAACAGCTGCAACTGGAAAGGAAAGTTGGTACACAGTTTCATAGGTGCACCGGTAGGCTTCTGATATGTGCCAGGACCTCTCACAATCCTGGAAAAAGATCTAGCTTTTGTTTGTTTTAACCACTTTGGAGCTAAATGCACACTTGAACTTAGCCAAAAGGCCTTGAAGCTAAATAACACTTTGCCTTTAGAACTGATAGGATATAAATCAACATTTACTCAATGAAAGCAGAATCACTTGATTCAAAGGGGGCGGAGATAGAATGGAGATAGAATTGACTCTCCGTGAGTCAATAACTTTCCACTTAAGAAAATCTAATAAAATAATAAGATTCCTAGCCTAGCTCTCTCATGATTAATGCTGTCCTTATATAGACTGAACTCTCTAGCCAGAACCAGCATCTTGTGCAGGCATATGCAGCCTGATGCCTTCCAGATGTTTTGGACAACAAACACTGCAACTATTCATGTTAGATGGGTCTGATGGGAATTGTAATGCAAAACCTTTGGAAGGCACCAAGCTGGCTTGTCTTGCCCCATGAAGCTCTCTTCAGCAAGCAGAGTATACTCGATTAGTAGACTATGCAGTGCTTTGGATTTGATTTTAAGGAGGTGTTTCAGAGCACATGGAACATGCACACAGCACCTGTCTGCAACTCCTTAAACCAAATATATACTTTCTGGATTGCAGGACAGCTGTGGTGAGTGGTTGTATGATCCTGGGAAAGGACACAGCTGCTTTAAGGAGTTGCTGACAGGTGCTTTACTTGAATGACTTCATCCTTTAGAGCATCTTTTGCCTTTGAATATGGAATGCTGTAATCTTAGTAGCTATCTTCGAAGTCCCAGTAAAATGATAAGATCGTACATAGGAAGCACTTTGACCTTTTAAAACTGTTACCCAAATGCTAAGTATGCACTGTTGTTCAGCCATTTTTAAAATAAGAACTTATTCAAAGCTGGGATACCATTGCTATAAATGTACATATATCATTTAGGTTATCTAAACAAGGAACATTCATTTTATTATTTTTCATGTTTATTCAGCAGTAAATGTCTCTATTATTACACACACTGTGACAGCACTCTATAAAAACACCAATGAGGCACAAAGGTATTTTATTCTATACTGAGACAAAAGTCTTATTTGGTTTTGCCAGGTTTCAGAAGAAATGTCAATTAGTGTTAATTGAAAGTGGACTGACATACAAACTCCAGAGATGGGTTTTGCCTGTGGAGAGTAGAGAAAACATGCCAAAGGTTGCATGCTATGTTCTTCCAAATGGAGTAGACTCAGAGAAGAATGCAATCAACAGTTAAGACAGGAAGTGGTTGTTTCCAATTAAGCCTGCAATTTAGGACCAGGATGGTTATGGGGTAGGGAAGGGGGGATAGCTTTCTAACTTTCTAGCTATGTTAAGCATACAGACGTGGCAAATATGAATGGTTTGCTCGTTGGCTTCAACTAAACCCATAATCGTTCCAGGTCAGTAAATATAACCAACACTGTTTTTAATTCTAGTGAAACTATAATGAAATCTACAGCTTTCCCATCCTCCCCCAGTCTTTCCTTTAAGCCAAATCTTATAGTGGCAAAATACTATAAACAACTTAATCCCTAGGCCAATTTTCACCAATGTGGTAGCTGCCAAATGTACTGGGATTATAATTTCCAGAATTCTGGTCATTACTCTGGCTGGGAATTCTGGAGGACTTTATGTCCAAAGTAAGTAAAGTGCCTGTGGGCCCCCATGTGCCCCCAGATACCTCCCTTGTTATCCACCAGGTTCCCTGTCCCACTTTTAAATAAATAAATAAATAAATAAATAAAGTAAGTAAGTAAGTAAGTAAGTAAGTAAATCATAGGAAGCTGGTAGGTGGCAAAGCAAAACACTACTCACAAAGGTTCACATTTTTTGGAGCAACACCAGCTGGGGAGTGGGAAAAACCTAGCACGCTTGTAGCAGTGGGTGTTTTGTGGGCATCCATGTTTGCAAATAGGCAAGTCTTCTGTGGCAACCATATTGTGTGTGTTTACCTGCACACTTTCCAAACTCCAAACATGTTCTGTCACCAAATGGTTGCCTACCTCCAATGCATTATGTGTTAGCCAGTTTGTATTCCTTAATCATTCTAACTTTTTGTGGACATTAAACTAGAAAATTGGACTTTTATAAGGATATCTTAGACTTGGGAATCTAACTTTATCGTTCATTATCCTTCCCTTCATCATACTTCCAATCTCTGGGGTATAGACTGCAGAGCTGCACGATCGAGGGCCTTTGTTGGTAGCTAATCAACATTTTTGATTATCAGCAATTATGACTCATCTAAGAACAGGCAACTTCAGGGACAACACTTCATAGTTTTCCAGATTGAGGAGAAGATGAAGCTTGTTCATGTCATACATCATGTTAGTTCAGGTCAGCAGGAGTATCAACAAAGGGGACCTACTGAAAAGAACTATTTTAATTTGGAAGGAATTCCCATTATCATCCAGTGATTTCTTGGCCCCTTATGAATTAACCACTGCTATTTGGTATCCTCCATTTTAATATATTGTTCTCCAAATCAAAGCACAACACATTTCTGGGAAATGCGAATCAATATAGTTATAGAACACCTCTGCTGTAAACCTGCAATGGTTACAGTAGGTTTCTAAGTGCAGTTCAAAGTTATAAAGCCCTCTTGGGTTTGGCTTCTAAGTACCTTCAGAACTGCTTCCTCCACATGGAATTGACCTATGCAGTGCATGTTCCCTTTTAAAATCTGTTAGGGGTCTCTCATTTCCTACAGAATAAAAGTTCAGGGGGTTACAGATAGTGTTTCTTAGTTATGGCCTCTATCTTAAGGAACAGCTTGCCCCCTGCAGCTAGGTTAACAATCATCCTGATGGCTTTCCAGAAACTGCTAAAAACTGAACTCCTCTGGAGACTTTGGAGGACAATGGGTTGGCCATGTGGGATTGCAGTCTTGTTGCAGTGTGCTGGCTTTTTCATACTCTTTAATGTTTTAAGGATGTCCACCACACGTCCATGTAGACTGCTGCAGCAGCAGTTCAACAAATGAACGAACAAATGCCTTCACATATAAAGGCCCTGCTGATGTTTCCTCCCAATCCAGAAGTTATTTGACCTTTGATTTGTGGATTTTTGGGGCTGCACATTCTGATTCCGAGATATGATGGGAGGTTTTTAACCATGGTTTAACTAGAAGGAGGAACACCCACCCCTGGAAGTTTCTGAAGAAACTTGAATAATGATTATAAAAATGGTAGAAAACACGCCTTGCATGTAAAAAAAAAAAATCCCCCAAGTTTAGTGTCTAGGTGGTGTTGGAAAAAACCTGTTATCTGAAGTCCTGGAAGGCCACTGTCCTTTGCTATGCAGACCATGCTGACCTCCTAATGGACCTATGACTCCAACTCAGTTTGTAATCTTGCTGTATTCCTATAGTGACAGGCTAATGATGGGATGTTTTAAAAACCTAATTTCTCTTCTTGACAATCCTTGGAGCAGCAGTTGTTTTTTTTTAAGTCACCCATGAACCATTTTATTTGGTCTTATTTAAAAGGAGCTTGCCTGCATGAAACATGTAGGATGGGAACTAAGCTGATTATTGTTCGCTATTCCAACTGTGATGCTCTGAAAAAGAAAAGTTCATCATATCCATTTTAACCTTGGGCCACCTTTTCCCTTTTATCACCCCTCTCTGTTCTTGTTATTCCAAGGCCAAGGAAATTCACATTCCTATTATACTGTCTACTTTGCAGCTCGCATCCTATAAATCACAGTCTTGTGCAACAAGGAGACAAGTTGGCAGAAATCACTCCATTTCCATATCAAGTTCTGGGTAAGTAATAAATAAATAAAACACTGTCTTTCTCAAAGCAATGTCCTTTGAGCACATTGGGCTTCCCATAATACTTTGCAAAGCTATAGGAATACAACATGGACCTAGGGCACATATCTGCCAAAGCAAAATCTCAGTTATGACTCCACATTTCCAAGTATTAATTTGCAGTAGGGACAATATCCATAGCTCTTCTCTTGGCTCTGGAAACATAACAGCTCTTACTTCCCAAACTGCCTCTTGTCATTAGCAGAACTGATATGCTCCTGGTCTGCCAGCAAGTGAAACAGAGACAGGAGCCTTAAGAATGAATTATACTTAAGACAGGGAAGGCAAAAACACTGCTCCATTGGTTTGAACTGGCCATAGTTTTAGACAGCATTTTTGTTGGATTACTTGAAAGTCTACTGAACTAGGAATGACAGCTTTGGCCAAGGTAGAAGCGATTACTAAGAACATCACCAAAACCTCCCTGAGAATGGCAGAAAAGAAGAAAAGATATAGGCCTCTCAGCTAAAAGGAATGGCGACCACAGACAAGACTGTGATCAAAATGCTTTATTGATTGATATGAAGCCTACACAAGTGGTGACCCTTCCAGATGAATGCAAGCAAATTGTTAGCTGTATACTGTAGCAGTCCATGGGAATTCTATCCCAACGTAGTCCAGTTAGAACTGCAAAAAAGGGAGAGTGATGAATCACACCTGACCATTTGCGATTCACATCTGGTGAGCTACAGCTGGCTGGATAAAGTACCCTAAGGACAATATTCAGAATGACACCCAAACACAGAAAAATGGATGCTCCCATTTTTAGCCAGAATGCCATTTTGAGCTTAAAAATGGTTTTCCATCCTTGGTTTAAGCAGGATGCCTCTCCTATCATTTCTCTACTCCCTTTATGGAGGCCGTTGACATCTTGGTAGAATTATGTAACTGAGAACACATTTCTCACCGTGTTGTATAATTCCATGCTCCAGCAGTCTACGGCCAAGTTGTTCAGCCTCAGCTCTTGTAGCGGCCTCTCCTTCCTGGATCAACCAATCAATCAGTTGAGATGCCATGAAAGTACGTTCATATTTTGCTCCTTCTTCTTCTCTGGCTTGTAAAATAACATTTTCAGTATTCATAAGCCTGTAATGAAAGTGGGGAGTGCAAAGGGAAGGGGTCAATGCACACATAAGTACATAATGTTGCACAAATACATTCTCAAGTTTCCAATTCCTGATTGATTGAATGAATGAATGAATGAATGTATAAATAACCCAAGCAATTGCTTTGATCTAAGATCATTAATAAAGCAGATGATCCCATATTTAGCCCACAGCTTATCAAGCTGATTTTACGCATGACTGAAGCAAATGTCATCTGCTCAATTCTCTTATGCAAATAAAACTCAGAAAGCTAAAGGAGAAATGTTGAGATACATTAATACTATAAATAAAGCTACAGTTATGCCTCTGTTTTTCATAGGAAATCAGTAGCCTGGTAGCCTGTGGGCCAGGTTATAGTTCAACCAATCCATTAGCACTCTCCAAACTGGTATCTTCCAAATGTATGGAAATTGCAGCTCCTAAAAATTCCAGTCGGTATTAGAATCTAGCCATTCTGGCTGGAAGGCCTGGAACTTGCAGTCCAAATACATCTGGAAAATATCAAGTTGAGGACAGTTGATACAGATTTTTTAATTAGCTGAAGCTTCAATGTAATGTAGAGTTTAGATGGGGTCTCAGTACCCATGCTGTTCCTCTTTAATTTCTTCTTCACCTTTAATGGAAGTTATTAGCCTTGGTACCATCACAATCCTCCCACTTATCCATTTTTCACATTCCTTTTGTAGTACTGTATAGTTAACAGAAGCGCCTAATGCACTTGCATAATGAACAAACAGCCACAAATGGAACAATTGTTCTTATAACTATGCCATAAATTGGTCAGGATACAATAATGTTTCAGCCAACATTTCCATCAACAACTATACCAAGGAGGAAGTAAAGTCATCAAATCATCAAAATTATTTGACAGACTTAATTTCCATTTAATTTTTTTAAAAATTGAAGAATTTAATCCCAGATCATTCACTTGGTACAGGTAACTTTGTGGAGATAACCTTTGTTTTTATGTCCTTCTTCTCCAAAAGCGAATAATCAAACCAGATGCCAAAAGCCCATAGCCTAAAATCCAAAGCCAAACCAAATCTAAATTTTTTTTATTTATTTATTTATCAAATTTATATAGTCACCCATCTCTTCATGACTCTGGGCAGCATACAACAATCAAATAAAAAACAATATATACATAAAAACAAACTTTTAAAAAAGTATAAAAAGTCAACATTAAAAAATAGAAGTTAATTAAAAATACAGAAACCCCTGGCAGAGAGAGAATGAATATATCCACTTCAATAGTGGAGTCATTGGGACATATCTCTGGTTCCCTGGGACTCCCAGGCCTGGTGAGGAACTTCCAGAACATCAAGAGGGATGGAGCTAACCTAATTTGGGGAGGGGGGAGAATGTTCCATAAGATGGGCACCGCAGCAGAGAAGGCCTGCTGTCTGGGATCTTACAGATGTAAGTCCCCGCAGCATGCTATCTCTGCTGGATCTAATGGGGCAGGCTAATATAATCTGGGAGAGGCAGTCCCTCAGATAGCCCGGTCCCATGCCATGAAGGGCTTTAAAAGTTAAAACCAGCACCTTGAACTGGATCCAGAAGCAAACTGGCAACCAATGCAGCTTGCAGAGCAGAGGTGTAACATGTGCTGTCTTAGGAGTACACATAACTGCCCACGCCACAGCATTTTATACAGCTGAAGCTTCTGGATACTCTTCAAGGGCAGCCCCATGTAAAGCGCATTACAATAGTCCAAACTGAAGGTGACTAGGGTATGATGACTGTGAGCAGAGCTTCCAGATCCAGGAATGGGAGCAACTGGCACACAACCTAAAGCTGTGCAAAGGCCCTCTTAGCCACAACTGCTACCTGCTCTTCAAGCAGGAGTCATGAGTCTAGGAGAACCCTCAGATTGCGCACTGGGTCTGCCTGAGGAAGTGCAATTCCATCCACCAAGGAAGGCATAGTCCTAAAACCAGTAGGCCCCGAAACCCTAAGTGACTCAGTCTTGCCATGGTTCAGCTGAAGCCTGTTATTCCCCATCCAGACCTTTATACCCTCCAGGCACCAGGATAAGATGTTCATGGCATTGCTTAATTCACCATAGGCAGAGATGTATAGTTGGGTATCATCAGTGTACTAATGATACCCCACCCCGTGGTGACGGATGAGCTCACCCAATAGCCTCATGTAGATGTCGAATAGGAGAGGGGAGAACACCAAATCCTGTGGCACTCCACATAGTAGGAGATGAGGGTGAAACCTCTCCTCCCCAGTCACCACCGACTAGAATCAACCCTGAAGAAAGGAGGCAAACCAGCACAACACTGTGCCACCCACCTCCAATCCTCTGAGTTAATCCAGAAGGATACCATGGTAGGGGATATCAAAAGCCACCAAGAGGTCAAGTAGGGCAAGGAAGGATGCACAACCCCCATCCTGCCCACACCAGAGATCATCAAAATGGTTTGCAAAACAGCTGTTGCATAAGAATTAGAAACTGTGGTTCTGCAGACACTAAGTGAGAAATTTGTGTTAATTGTTCTTTGACATGGAATGCCAGAAGATAGATTTCGGTACTGTATTGAACTAAATCTCCATGTATTATTAATATAAGCAGATCACACAGGAATCCAAGTACAGATACAGATTTGTGTTGGTTTCTTGGTAAAAATATAGAAGGGCTTTGACATTGCCTTCTTCTAGGATGAAACTAGAATAAAATGATAAACCTCCTGAGTAGTAGCAAGCTTTAACTGCACATAGTAATGATCATATATTTGAATACAGCATCCACCCTTTATCTGCTTATATGTATATAAGAGACAGTATCTTGCAGTAAGAAAAAGGAACCTCCAGGATTTTGATTAGACTTCCATGCCAGACTAAGAACCGAATGTTCTCAATGAGAAAATATAAAACTGAAAAGGTACTCATATCAGTGCTTGCAATATAATGTTGCTAGCTTCATGCCCCTTTGAGTGGAAACAGCAGGATATTGGCTTATATCTAGTCCAGGAGATATTATATCAAAAACGGGCTTAGATGTTTCTAGAAACTGAAGCTCAGAAATTGCTGTTTTTAGGGTCAAATCCCATAATTTTTTCCAATAAAAATAAATGTAATTTCTTCTTGCAATTTTTTCTTATTCAGTCTGTATGATGCACTGGGGAGGATTTCTTGGCAAAAAGAAGAATATCTCAACAGGATTTTTCTTTGAATCTGTTGACTGAGGATATGTTGAGCAAAATGAAGGTTTGATTGATTGAGTTTCAAATGGTGAGTATGTAGTATTTTATACACAACTTTTTTACATGAAAGCCCAACCATATTCAGGGGAGGAGGCAACATAAAAGTGTAACATTCGCTACTCCTACAAATTCTAGGAATGGAAGATTATCAAGCTGAGGAAGATTTTTTTTGGCCAATATTTCTTGGTACAAAACAGCTGGGAGTTAAGTTGAGTATTTTTTTGAGGAGTCAGGATTTTCTGCTTTTTTCTTGGAATTGGAAATTGTATGTGTGGGGGGGGGGGATTGGAAAAAGTGTGCGGAATTGTTTTCTTTTTAAAAAAAAAACATTACTGCAGGATTTACATTGCAGTTTTGTGCATTTTCCAGTTCAAAATGGCAGGAACCATGCCATGGAATTTTTATCAGAAGGGTCTCTTGGATTTGAGGGCCAAAGGCAGTCCACTGCTGGTCCACATGAACTCCACAGTGACCCTCATTCTCCTTCTCAATTAGTGAAGGGCAAGCAGAACTCTTATTATAACTATCCTCAGTCATCCCTCTTCTCGGGATCACAGGAGGAATTAATCTTATGCCACATTGCTAGAAGAATTCATCAATCACTGGAAACCTCTTGTCTGATAAGAGCTAATTAGTACCTTGCATTAGTTAAGTGATCCTTTTAATCACATGCCTCATTTAAAAAAAAAAAGCTTTCTACAACTTCATATCTGCATATGAGGACAGTTACTAACTCCTTAATCATTGGAAGAGCCAAAATATTCTAGGTGCTAAATACAGATCTCATCTTACCTGGAAATAGAAGATCTAGAGCAGTGTTTCTCAACCTTGGCAACTTTAAGATGTGTGGACTTCAACTCCCAGAATTCCCCAGCATGGCTGGCTGGGGAATTCTGGGAGTTGAAGTCCACACATCTTAAAGTTGCCAAGGTTGAGAAACACTGAGATAGAGTGATATTTCCAGGGGAAGTACATTCACATGCACGCACTTGTCAAAATCAACCTTGTCGACACGTGTCTTTTATTCACAGAGGAATAAATTCAAGGATATCAACACAAGGGCAATTGTCATCATCATTACCACCACCGCCACCATCTTTTGCTATTGGGGTGTGCCATGGTACCAGGAACTACCAAATACAATGCAACCAGAGGATCTGTTGTTCAATAGAAGCCCAGCAGGCAAATCAGTCTCCTAATTAAAATTGAAATTAAAATTACTAGTAGGATACGCCTGTAATTTTGATGGTGTTGTGGAACTGGAATTGTGAGAGGAAGAAAAGGTGCCAAATAGGAGCAATTTCCAACAGGTGATTCACTAAGCCTTCTTATCCATTGGCATCACTATAAACTTCCTTCCTGGTCCAAGGAGGTATTTTGGTATGGAGAAATTAATTGATTCCGTGGTTGTTGGAGAAAAAGCTCAGTTCCTTCCTTCTGGTTTCCTGTAATTTGTTCTTATTTTATATGCTTTTTAAATTAAATAAACCAAACAGACAGACAACAATTTGCTACAGAGACTGTTGAGATCATGGTTTTTGGGTATAGGTTGTCTGATCTGATACCCAATTAATTAGCAAGATTTATTAAAATGGGACATCATTAGTCCTATTGCCTAAGCAGAGAGAGAAATACAAACAGCTGAAATGTTTTGCTCTTTCTGAAAGATAAGACAAACACTCCAAGTAACTTAGAACCTTCTGATGGGATCAAAACTAATAAATTTCATTTCTTCAGAACTGAAGAAGAAAGCAGTAATGAAATTCTATAAATGCTGAATCAGATCTGTGTGTGTGTGTGCGTGCCTTTGAGTCAGTGTTGACTCCTGGCAACTGCCTGGACAAGTCCCTGCAGTTTTCTTGGCCAGATTTCAGAAGTGGGTTGCCATTACCCCCTTCTGAGGGCTGAGAGAGAGTGACTGGCCCAAGGTCACCCAGCTGGCTTCACGTTGAAGGCAAAACTAGAACTCAAGGTCTCCTGGTTTCTAGCCTGATGCCTTCACCACTACACCAAACTGGCTCGAATCAGATATAGAAGGTAAGTAATAATAGCAACTGCAGTGACATTGGAAACCAAATACTGTAGCTATTAGAAACAAATACAGATTTTAATAGATGGGCCTCACTTAAATGGAACATTTGGAGTAAAATTAACACATTTACAAGCTTGGGAAAGGCTGCAGAGCATGGCTTCTAAATTTCTTTCCAACCCCTTTAGCAACAGTGGCCATGGGAAGCATCTGTGTAATGAAATTGCATCTATCTGTGTGTGTGTGTGTGTGTGTGTGTCTTGTGTCTGTTTTCCCCATGTGTTGCATATGAGGTGTGTTTGTGTATACCTGTGCACTGGGAAGCACAGAGGGGGCTGTCTATGTTCCACTGTGGGTCTTGTGTCCAGTTGGACTTTGACGGGAGCAGTCAGCAGCATCCTGACTGCCTCTCCCAGGCATTATGGGTTTTTTTCCCCCTCTGCAGTCTCCATAGAGATCCAACCCACTTTTGAACCCAAGCTTTCTTTTGCTTCTCCCCCCTCACCAAATGTGGTCCCACTCTGTTCTGTTTTCGGAGAGTTAGCCTGCTGACAGATGGACCTGAGTCCTGAGCCCCTTTCCATAAATTCTTTCCAACATTCTATTGGGCTGGAAAGATTAAAAGTGAATGTCCTGCCAGGGAAAATTAATATTATATGTGGTATTCTGCTAGATATACCCAAAGCATATTTTCAGGAATTTCATATATTCCTTCAGAGGTTTATTTTTTCTTCCCCTCAGGAAACTTTACTTGTCAAAGAAGGAGATATATAGATTTAAGTTTACTCCATAAGGTGGATCTTCTTTCTCAGAAAATCAGGAATCTGGTAGGACCTTTTCCAACAAATTTTATCAAAAGGCAGAAGCCACAGCTCACTTCATCAGGTGCATAGAGTGGCTAGACTGAAGTAAATTGGGGTGGGGGAAAGGGGGGGGAAGACAGGTTGCTCATGAAGATGCAGGTTATGAATGAGACAGATTAGAAATACCTTATCAACTAACTATTATAATGTATTAAAGCCCATTGTGTTTGTCAAGACCTTCCATGATTGCCTGAACCCTTCTGATGTTCAACAATTTCTTGCTTGATGGTACTGTTAAAGGCTCACTTTTCTAAAACAGTCACTTTGAAGTCTGCTATGGAGTATCCTAGAAGGATGAAATATTCTGATATTACTTTGTCCTTGTTTAGGGTCCTGAATGTCAAACTTGTGCCCACCACAGTACCTGTAATTCTTCAGCACAAAGTATGTCCTGTTTCTCCTATGTAGAATCCAGAGGGGCTTTGCTGGCAAATGATGGCAGATGTCACGTTGGAGGAACAGCACGTGACGGTGCCTGTTTTAAAGACCTAGGGGCCAATGCTATGTACCATGTATCCATAAGAATAATCAAATTGTATTTTGCCAAATGGTGAGTACAAAAACATCAGCTTTGCCAGATTCAATCCCACTTAAACAGAAGCCAAACTAGCATGGCTAGGAAAGAATTTTTCCTCGATTCTTGACAAATGGTTGGAAACTGGAAAAGCCAATCTTGAGTTTGAAGATTAAATGGTTTGAAAAAGGATGTTTTGAATTGAGATGTTGACTTGAATCCACTTCATTCCACAGAATTTTATGGAAGTCCAAAAATCATCAACTTGGTCCAGCTATAATTCTTCCATGATTTCAGGACACACCTTCTATTTTTCATCTTCTCATGGAAAATTTGCTAAGGAGGGAAAGATTAAACTGATGTAGAATTGGGATACTTGGGAGACATCTATCTTGCAAAATCATTGGTTAATGAGTTCTGGATCAAGTAAGCTTATTATTAATTCTGATGACTTAAAAAAGCATTTTCATAATATCCATGTATTTATTTTGAGTTCAGAAATCATGATTCTTGGCTGCAGAATTTGGCTTGTTTTAAAACCAAACAGGGAATAACCAGCTCTCCCTTTCATCAAGTTACATTAGAAATTGCTGTGGCTGGGGTGGACTATATAAAGTCCTGTTTTTTTCAAGGAGGTAGGAACAGTATTCCATCACTGGGGCAAAAAACATCTTTCTCATCTCCTTTAGGAAGAATTCCAACTTGGAATATCTGACTCAAACTGCTGCCATTAAGCTTTCCAATTCCCCCTTATTTGTTAAACAATTTCTTCTTTCAACGGGGTACCAAAAACATAGCAGGCCTTCTCATTTTCTGTATCCCTTGCATTATGAACACTAAGAACAAATTGTTGTATTGGCTACTGTAAACAAAATCAGCAAGAAGGCATAAAAACAAAAGAAAACTACAACTGAAAAGAAACAGAGGAGAAACATATGTCTATCACGGGGCCATTCCTGGAGCTCTGGATAGGATTCCAAAGACAATCAAGTAATCTAAGAACAACCACTACTTTCTCTCATTTCTTCTGTTCTATTAGCATTTCTGATCAACCAGGTTTTGCAGTATTTTTGAAGTATTAGAAAAATGATTCACAATGTGTTCAATCATCAACAATATAAGTTACATTTTAACTCTCTCAGGGAAACCTCTGCACCCCTTTGTCCTGCTAGATCTCTCAGTGGTGTTAGATACCACCACTCATGGTATCTCCTGAACCATTTGAAAGAGTTGCAGTGGTTCTGCTCCCTTCTGAATGGGCAGCATTTATCAGTGCCGTTGGGGAAGGAGAAGTCAAGCCAGAAGTCAAGCTTGGGGTTCTCCTGGACTTATGGTTTCTGTTGGAAAAACAGGTGGAAGCCATGACAGGAGAGCCTTTAGTCTGTTTTGCGGGGAGGGGGGTGCCAATTGTACCCTTTCCTGGACCAGAAAGTGCTGAAGACACTCATGCCTTTGTCATCTTTCAGTTGAACTACTGCAATTTGCTTTATGTGGGGCTGCTGTTGAAGATGATTTGGAAGCTACAACTGGCACAGAACGCGGCAGCCTGCTTGATCTTTTTAAATTGTTTTTATTGAACTATGATTAACAAATGATATCAGCTAACTACATTAACATAAATCCAAGATGCATATAAAAAAAAAGATGCAGAAAATACAAAAAAAGAACTCCTACAATGTAAATAAAGAAAGAGGTACTGCACATGTACAAATTTACCATATATGTAAAGTATACCATATTATAGTCTATTACTGTTGAGGTAAATCATAACATCTATCCAAATTTGATAAAATTATGGTTCCTGCCTCTGATGGCTCATTATTTTTAACTTTATCTGTGATTTTTTCTAACGTGGCAATTGAAGAGACCTTCTTAATCTACATCTCAAATGTTTTGTTATCTAGAGTTTTCCAATATTGTACAATTATTATTTTGGGTGCTAAAACTAAATAGTTAATAAGTTCTTTATTTTTAAGCTTGAGATTTGGTCTTGTAAATAAATGCAGTAAGCCTAATTCTGGGGAGCATTCAACTCTTTGTTTAGTGATGGTACTTATCTCCTCAAAAATTTTATGCCACATGACCACCACAAAAGAAAAAATGACCCCCCCCTTTTTTTGACAACCTCTCCAACATTTGGAAGAATAATTTTGATACATATTAGCCAATCTAATGGGAGTCAAGTGCCAGCAATGTATAATCTTTCACTGCAGTTCTTGCATTGAAGCTGAGGTGAATCCACCCAGTTTCCATAATTTCTGCCAATTTATCTCCTGTATGGGATTACTGAGAGCAGACTCCTATGCTTCCTTTAAGCCATATGGTGAATCTCCCATTTGTAATTGCAAGAATAACCTATACATTTTTGAGATTGTTCCTTTTGGTTGTTCTAAGTAGTGAAGTATTAAATTCTCAAAATTGGTATAAGGCCATGTTGCTGAAGCTGTAATATTTCTATTGCCCAAAAGAGATTTGAATTGATACCAGAAGAGCCATGGTAATTTATCACCTATTCATTGCTCTATCTGATCTTTATTGAGAAGTTCCCTATTACTGTAAACATCTTTTAGTCTAAAAAGATTGTATTCTCTCAAAAATTTCATTTCATCTATATATGCTATAGGTGTGTATCTATATATGTTATAGCTGTGTGTAAGTGGTGTATGGGGTGTCTAGAGAGGGGTCGCACCTCTGGTGGAGGGGCCTGCCGTGCCCTTTCTAGGGCTGCTCATTCACCTTTGGTCCCCACCTGGTGCTTAGCTCTCACCTGTGGCTCCAAGTAGCTGTAACATGCGCAGCGGCCAAACCTCAGTAAACCATCTCAGCAGACAGGCCAAACCAGGTAAGGGTAGCCAATGGATCTTCAACTCTTGGTGAGATAGGGGATTTATCTATCCCAGCATGTGAAGTCTGGCCCTGGGAGATTGAGTGAAGGAGACTGATCAATGGTCCAACAGTCAACAAGGCAGGCCCAGCAGGTATTGTGGAGTGCTAAGAGCATGACAAGACACTTAGATGTCCTGGTTATTCACTGCAGCTGTAACAGTTCTCTATGCCACTGGATTAAGGTTTCTTATGCCGAGAGAGTGGGACTGCCCCTGTACAACGACTGTTCCACTTAAAACTCCATCACACGCAGATTTCTGTTGTGCAATTCATCTTCATCTACAACTCATCTGCAAATCTTCTCAGTCCAAAACCTAATTCATTGAGCCCTGTGATGATGGGGGAGTGGCAAAGCAACAGGTGGAGATGACCACTCACAGTTGTAGTCACAAACCTGCACGTGGGTGGCCCTTGGACCAGTGGCAGTTCATCTCAGTATCCAGGGTAGCAGAGATGTCCAGCAGCATCCAGGGTGACTGGGCAGTCCTTCTAGAATAGCACTGCCCCCTCGCATGAGGGAGGGAGTTAGAAAAGATAACCTAAACATTGCCTACCCCACAACATCTGACTAGCTAACCACAGGTGGAAGATCCTTAGTGGTTGAGCATCAAGAAAAACATATCAAAGAAAACTCATTTTTGGAGGCTGGAATGTCTGTACCTTGTTGGGTAGAGACAAGGTGTCAAGACCTGAAAGATGAACAGCACTCATAGCAGCTGAACTTTGCTGTTATAGCATTGACACTGCTGCACTCAGTGAGACCAGGCTGGCAGATGAACATTCAGTACAAGAAGCAGCAAGTGGATATATGTTCTTTTGGGAAGGGAAACCACAGACTGACAACAGGACTCAAAGAGTAGGTTTTGCAATCAAAACTGCTCTGTTGAAGAACATCTCTACTGTACCCACTGGAATAAATGAACACATTATGAAGTCCTACTTTCCTCTCAACAAGTCCCAGTATATTATCACTGTCAGTGCCTACACACCAACTCTCATGAGCCCAGGTGAAGACAAGGAAGGTTTCTATGAGGACCTGGGTTAGCTTATTCGAACAACACCCACCAGCGACAAACTTGTCATTCTGGGAGACTTCAACGCTAGGATGGGGACAGACAGTGACAAATGGACAGAGTCCTTGGGAGACATGGGGTGGGAAAATTAAATAGCAGTGGCCTGCTGCTTCTCAGCAAATGTGCTAAGCACAACCTGTACATCACTAACATGTTGTTCAGATTTGCAAACTAGTACAAAACTACCTGGATGCATCCCAGGTCCAAACACTGGCGCTTACTTGACTATGTCATAGTATGTCAGCATGACCTTAAAGACATCACCATCACACAAGCCATGTGAAGTGCTGAGTGCTGGACAGATTACAGGCTGGTTCGGTCGGTCCTCAACCTGCACATAGCTCCTTTACATTGTAAGCAACCAAGGACTATCAGAAAGTCATTCAACATTGGCAGACTGAAAGACCCAGGCCAAGTCCAACACCTCCAAAATGTACTTAATGAAAAACTCTCTGGCAATTTACCACTTGTAGGAACCTGTTCTGAAAAGTATATGCAGTTTAAAGATGTCATCACACATACTGCAACAACTGTACTCAGACTGAAAACCTGGGTGCATCAAGACTGGTTTGATGAAAACCACACCACCATTTCAGCAGCCCTCCAGGCCAAGAACAAGGCCTATGCAGATTGGCAGAATGATCCGTCATCTGTTTCAAAGAAAGACAAGTTTAAGCACCTGCAGTCCAAAGTACAGGCGGAACTGTGAGAAATGCAGGATGAGTGGTGGCAAAGAAAGGCTGAGCAGGTGGAACACTATGCAGATATGCATGCCACCAGAGAGTTCTTCAGCATCATAGTTTATGGTCCTTCTAAATCATCTGCTGTTATCTGATTGGTTGAGCCTGATCAAAGACCAGGAAGGACAGAAAAACCATCGGGCTGAACACTTTTACAACCTATTCAATAGGCTGTCCACAGTTGATCATGATGTCTTACAGCAGATTCCTCAGCTGCCAATCTTGGATGCCCTAGACCTGCCTCCCTCTACTGATGAGATCAAGAAAGTGAGTTTGCAGATGAACTTGAATAAAGCAACAGGACAGGATGGCATTCCTGCTGAGATCTACAAAGCTCTAGACCCAAACATCTTACAGGTGTTCCAAGACATCTTGGAAGACATTTGGTCCACAGAGGAGATGCCTGATGACTTCCGTGATGTCCTCATTGTGGCTTTCTACAAAAATAAGGGAAACAAGTCAGACTGCAGAAACTACAAGGATATCTCACTGCTGCCCTTTGCAGGCAAGATGCCTGCATTCTCCTGAACAGACTTGTCACTTTCTTGGAAAGGAACCTCCCAGAGGTGATGTGGCTTTCGGCCAGAATGGAGTACAGCAGACATGATATTTGCCGCGAGGCAAATCCAGAAGTGCATCGAGCAGAACAAGCCTCTTTACTCTGTCTTCATTGACCTGACAAAGGCATTTGACCCTGTAAACAGGGAGGCTCTCTGAATCATTCTGAGATGTTGTGGATGTCTGAGGAAATTTGTGGACTTCTACTACTCCATGATGGAATGACAGAACAGCATAGCATTACAATATAGGATTAAAATGCCAATTATAAGTAAATGGAATTTGAGCATAATAATCACTGGAGTGTGATCTAAGTATTGGTGCAATTTCAACTTGTTGCAAAACATTTGAAAAAGTTTTAGATATCCATATGCAGTCTATCCTAGAGTGGGATTTATGTCTATCTGAATAAAATGTATGTGCTTTTATTGCAAAATCATTGTCCATGCGTCTATGAATCCTGCTTGATGAACAGCATTAGCTGATTTAGCAGAATAATATATGCTCCTGGGAGCTGCACTGGTTGCTAGTGGGCTTCCAGGCCCAATTCAAGGTGCTGGTGATCAACTATAAAGCCCTTTATAATTTGAAGCTTTGCTCCATTCTTCATATAGAATTTGCCTATCTTACATGTTCTAATAGGGAGAGGAACCTCTGAGTGTCTTAGACAGCTGGGTCCCAGAGAATAACTTCAGTACAACACCCTTTCTGGAATAGCTTGCCTTCCAAGATTAGGTGTACCTTTATCCAGATGACCTTTCAAAAGATGATGAAAACAGTCCTCTTTCAGACAGCACTTGAACATTTAATGCCAGCTACAGGTTTATGTATAGTCTTTAAAAGGTTTATTATTTATTGTTTTTATGAACAGATGTTAGGATTTTACTGATAGTTTAACTCATGTGTTGTCAGTTGCCTAGAACCACAAAAGTATGTGGCATAGATGTTTTGATGAATAAATACATATAAATCTATCTACTGATATACCTATCTATATAGACGTATATACACACATAAACATACATAAACCCTGCCTTCAAGTTATGTTTTCTAAGGCCTAATGAGAGGGCTGAGGATGACGAAGCCAAAAGCAAAGAGTCTAGGACTGGAGGAGATTAATATCAGAGTCTAGGACTGGAGGAGATTAATATCAGACCATGTTATTGATGCCCTCCACACCCAAGGCTGAGAAACTAGTAGCAATAATGCTTGGGCTTTTTTAAACAGAGGACTTGATTGCTTCATTCTTCAGTAGTGGATCCTCCTTATTGGAACTTCTTTGCATCTGCCATAAAAGCAGCTTATCCATCTGAGCCTTGTCCTTGACTCTTCACTGCTAACTCCTTAGAATTGGTGTGAGTTCCTAGAGAGAGAGTTATTGGCCAAACTCTGATACATAAGGCCATTATTTACTTGCAAGGAAGACAACCTTGAATTTAAGGGGATCCATCCCCCACTCAAAAGAAGAGCAGAACTCCACCTGAATCCACTCTTGGAGATTCCTTTTCCCCAATAAATGTATGTCAATGACACATTTGTATACGTGTGTACATATATGTATGTACATGGGTATACAGTTGCCAGAAGCTACACTTCAAAAAAAAAAAGCTCTTATGATAAGAATTATACACAAATTACTCATTAAAATTATTTGCTTGAAAAGTAAAGTATTTATAAAATATTCCAACGATTCTCTCTTTCTCACATAGATATTTATCAGCTCACACACATATGGACATTTCCTTCCCTCCTTCCAGTAACAACACCAAGAAGAAAGAAAGAAAACTGGATTCAGAGGTAAGATGTAATGGTATGTGAGGATGACCTTGGGAGACAGGAGGAAGAGCTGCAGACTAGACAACTGGCATGTAAAAGATATCTTAGCCCACAGAAGGGGGGAGGGATGGGAAACATTTCAGAAGGGACCGTCCCTAGTTTCCCAGAGAGTAAGAGGAAAGGAGGAGAGAAACAGTCTTGCAAGATTCTGTTAATGTAACTTTACAATAAAGATAGAGCCAGTACTCCTGGTTGTGATTGTCTGGACTACCTCGCAGGGCTAACATAATTGGACAAGGAAAGAAAAGCAAGAAAAACCCTGTTTAGGCATCACAAAAGGATGATGTTCACCAGTAACTAAGAACCACCTTCCAAGGACACCTGGTACTTAATCTTTAATGGCACCTCCCACATATTCTTGTCCACAAAGAAAAACAGCTACACCACTTCAATTCATAAGTAATTATTTGAAAATATTTTTAAAAAGCCCTCATCTGTCACTATGTATAATCTCTACAGCTTCCATCTCTTTTTGTTAATTTTGACTTTAATTTTGACATGATAATACCATCACCTACGGCGGACAATCAAAATGCAACCTATTTTCTGTAAGATGTTCCATAAATAGCCACCTGTTTATTCAGGTTGGGAGCATTGTCCCAAAGGATCCTATTTAATTTGCCCAATTACACAATGGTTCACCTTTTGTACTATCCACATCTAGTAAATGTCAACTGCGAGTAAATGTCAACACCCATGTTCTGAGCAAGCTGCAATGCTTGAGCAAAAATTACATGCACCTTATTGAGTATAGAGAGTATGATTTACATCCATTGTTATTTGACCCAAACAATCTAACAGGACATTCAATATTTCCCATGCAACCTTCTGTTCTGAATCTTAATGATATGCTGTGGATTTATCTTCTATAACCTTTGCTAGCTTTAACATAACATTTCTGTTGGGAAAAAAAACCGAAGAGCTGGGACAGGATGAAAATAATGTAATTAAATGAGTAACGTAGATATTAATTATTTAAGACATTAAAGATGTTACTTAACCCTGTTTTTCCTGTACCAAAAAAAGCAGCATCTCAAAATGATTTAAAATATATATAAACTGTAAAATAATCAAACACACTGATAAGCTAAAAAGAATGAAAAAAAAATAACACAAAACACCTCCTCCTCTGTGTTGCAGTTGTCATGCCCATCCCATAAACTGTTGCATTATATTGGGATTCCCCCTCTGAAATCAGGGAGGGGGCTCCGATCTCAGATAAGGCCACTGACACTGGATTGCTGTTCCTGGCTCCTGCTGATATTTCAGCTGTTGTGCCCTCTCTGCTGGAACTCTACCGAATGCCTTGAGGAATACAGCATGGGAAGTTTGGAAGAAATGTTAGATCTGTACTTCCTCACCCTGCTATTTTGCAATCCATCTGAAAGTTGCGATCAGCCTTAGTATTAGTCTAAATTGATTCCCTCCCACTGCTTTCAAAACAAGACTTCCTTTCTTGTTCTTTCCTATCCTGACTTTTGCCCAGGCCTGGTGTCACTAGCAGAGAATTTTGAGATTGGAGCTTTCTAAATTAATGTGCCAGGATTGCTCTGTAAGCAGTCTGAGTGTTAAAGGAGAAATGCTTATACTTGGCAGTAGAAAACAACTGAAGGAAAATATGTCTTAATTTCTTTGGGGAGAAGTTCTATGTATGAGGTCTCGCCAGTGAGAAAGCATTCTTGCACGCTCACAGTAACTGTGATGGCAGTAGCACATACCAGTGGGAAACAACACCTGATCTTAAGGACAGATGGATTCACATGGGAGAACAGTATTCTAGCAAGCAAGCCTGAATCCACTTAGATTTTGAAGATGGACAGATTGCTTCCTCATGACCATGGAAACTGGAGCTACCAGCCTCTGTAGGAATGATGGGCCAATTTAAGATGGCCTGTCCTAGGTACCTGATGGATCCAGAGAGTTTCCAGCATATGCCTGGGGCATTTCCCAGTGTTCTGGAGGGCAGTTTTGTAGAGTGCCTGCTTAACCTCTGGATGACAGAAGCAACTTAGCTGCTAGATAGGATTGCCCCTATCTTCTTGTCTACCAATCCAAGGGGGCACCTTCATTCTCTGAGGTGCTCCAGGAAATGGAGTCACTGAAGAAACCCCTGGAGCGATGCTGGTGGAAGACAAGGAGCAAGTATAACCGGACCAAAGCATGTGCTCAATCAAATCTACTTTGTGACAATAATCTCTGATCTTTCTGCATCTGTAAATGCCAGCCAGTTACACTGTTTAGAGTATTAGAGAAAGACAGGCCAGAAGATCTACCAAACATCCCTCTTAGAAGATTAAAGCAACTGGGGAGGAACAAAGAGTTGGATCTGGGCTGTAGTCAACTCCTCCTTGGGGGAGATGGAGGTTCAAGCACTTTTGAAAGAGGTACTGGTCTGCTCCCTCGTCAAGAGGTCTGCCTTGGATCCAATAGTATGGACAACTCTCATCCTATATCCAACCTTCCTTTCTCAGGGAAGGTCCTGAGAAAAAGGTGAGGTGGGAATTACAAAGGACTCTGGAAGAAATGGATTATCTGAACCTATGGTAGTCAGGATTCAACCCTGGGTAGGGTATAGAAACTGCACTGGTCACTCTCATAGATGGCTTGGAACAAAATATGGAGGAAAGAAGTGCAACCCCCTCATCCTTCTGGACCTCTTGACAGCTTTCAGCACTGTTGGTCACAGTATCCTTCTGGACTGCCTCTGAGGGTTTAGAGTGGGTGGGATAATGTTATGGCGGTTCCACTTCTTCCTGAATGATGAATCCAATTGGTGTCTGTGGGAGGGAAAGGCTGAGCCTGTGACTGCTCCAGCATGGGGCATCCCAGGGCTCAATTTCCTCCCCCATCCTGTTGACATCTACATAATGTTGCTGGGGAAGGCCATATATGTACTGATGAATTAATATATTTCCATCCTGGGTGGAATGGGAGATGTGGTAGAAGTCCTGATTTGGTGCCTAGACTGTGTCAGGGCTCAGATAGGGAGAAACAGGCTCAAACTCAACCCAAGCAAAATCAAGTGTCTTAATACAGAGGCCTATCACTTCTGAGGTGGCACAATTTTGGCTCTTGATGGGGTTGTATTCTCCCTGAAAGAGCAGGACAAAAATCTGGGGGTCTTCCTGGACTTAGTTCCTGCTGGAAGAGCAGGTAGAAACTGTGGCCAGGAAGGCCTTTGCCTGGTTCAGCTAGTGTGCTAGTTGAAGAGGATGCACTGAGGATGGTCAATGGTCAATCCTTTTCATCTCTCACTTGGATTACTGTAATTCACTCTATATGGAACTCCCCTGGAAGCCCACCTAGAAATTTCAACTGGTACAAAATGCAGCTACCTTTATGCTTATTGGGCAATCCAGCTATGGGAGCTGAACTGACTACTGGTTTGCTTCTGAAGACAATTCAAGGTGCGGAGTCCTATATGGCTTGGGCCTGGTATTATGAGACTATCTATCCCAGGTCAATTCTGCCTGTCCAATACAGGTGAGCTGAAGGTCCTTTGCTGTCAAGAAGTACAATGGGAGCAGCTGGGAGGGGCTCCTACTCCCACAGCCTTCCATAGACCGGCTTTTCCGCAGGACCTTTTGAAATTGAGCAGCTTGATTGGAGTTGGAGCCAAATATAATGCTGTTGTTGTAATTTGGTTTTATCCACTGAACTTCTGTTGCACTTCATTTTGTTATTCTTATTTTGCATACTGCTTGGTATGAAGCAAGTTTATACGCTTGTAATAAAGAAATGAGCAAGATCTTGAAGGGCTATTACAAAATCAGCTGGCAGACAGGACAACTGATTTATTGATAGAAGCTTCTGCAAGGGGTTATAGGTGCAACCTTTCTTAAGATAGGGTTGACTCAACCCTTCCCTTGAATTGACTCAATCACCGTCATCCCTTCAAGTCAGGCTAGGACAACAAACACTCCATAAGAAAAACTACAACTCTGCTTTATTGATATAGGCTGTATTAAGAGAATCTTGAAAGTCTGACAGAGTTTTCCCTCCCTCCCTCCCTCCCTCCCTCCCTCCCTCTCTCTCTCTCTCTCTCTCTCTCTCATACCAAAAAAAGTCAAGGAAGAGTCACTTTCAGTTTCTTTCTAACATTTTCCTTTCTTGGCCTTACAGCATGTTGTGTAAACTGCCACATGCCTTCTCCAAGGTCATCTCTGTGATTTTCTACAATGCAGAGTGACTTAAGTTTTGTTGGCAACAATATGGAACTGGTTTACCACTGCCTTCTTCCAAGATTTTTGTTTAATTTGATTTTTTGATCTAGCATAGAGCCCTTGGATTTGCTAGTAATCTTCCAGCCAAGTCTTAACTTTTAAGACTTGAATGGAGTCTTACATTTTTAATTTTTTTCAAGATTAGCTAGGTGTACTTATTTCACTGGTATTACAATGCAGGACAAAAAGATGCTACTTTTCACCAGCTCAGGAGCTACTTCGAGACCTGTGTAGAGCATTGAAGCTGCCCTCCAAGAACAGGTGGGAGGACATATTTTTTTAGATTTTATATTTACTCTTATTTTAATGCTTTTATTTTAACATTTCTTTTATTATTTGGAAGAAGGTCATTGCAAAATGTCTCCCCTCCCAAGAATGCATGTTTTTCTTCACTAGTAGCCTGTTTAAGTACTATAGCCTATTTAAGGATCAGAGCACCCACTCTTGATGGGGCGGGGGGGGGGGGGAGGAACCCTGAAGATTTTTGTTTCATCAGTAGAGGGAGCTGTGGCAATGACACTTTTTGTACAGAGCCTAGCTCAATGTTTCTCAGCCTTGGCAGCTTGACGATGTGTGGACTTCAACTCAAGTCCACACATCTGCCAAGGTTGAGAAATGCTGGCCTAGCTTCTTCTGCTTGAACACAGCACCTAGCTGACCCTGGCTGATCTCAAAAAGCTAAGCAAGGTCAGACCAAGTTAGTACTTGGACAGAAATCTATAAGCTATAGGATAGGCTGGACCTGGCGGTGGCCTCATCAAGAGTCCAGGGAGTCTTTATTTATATATTTAATTATCTAACTCCCTCCCTCAACTCACAATAATAGCAGGTTATCTTTTTCCTCCCCCCCACCTTTTTTTTAAATAGAGGGAAGAAACCAGAAAAGCAAATCCCTGCTATTTCTAATAGTTTGAGGAGAAAGAAAAGAAGGGCTGCAGGACTGGGGAGCAGAAGATGGAGATGACAGGCTGGGAAGGTTTGGATGTGAGTTGGAGGAAGCAACGTAGCTTGGGGAGGCAGCACGGGAGGCTGGATCAGAAGCAGGAAGAAGCAGTGCAGAGGCTGGAAGAGAGCCAGCGAGGAAGGAGGAAGAAGGCAGACAGCAGAGGGATGGGCAGATGGAAAGGAAATTGTGCAGGAAACACAGTTCAGGACAAGCATGGGTGTGGGGAAAAATGGGGGATGCTGGGGAACTTGGGAGGGTATTTGTCACTTTTGCACAGTATATCATACTTGCAGGATAGTGCTTCTCTTGAATTAGCATTCAATAATCCATCAGCAGTTACAAATATAATAGAAATACACAATCCGTTGTGCTTCAGTGTGCAATATGCCATTCCAGGTTCCTTCCCTGCCTCAGTTTTCCAGTCCATCACCTAAAAGGTACTAAGCATGTCATGACAGCAAAGTAGGCTCAGTTCTGACATCTCTATTTTGGTTTCTTCTGGCCTCTTTATTGTTGGGATTAAAAAAAAAATTCTGCCAACCTTCAGATTCTCTTGAATCTGCTAATATCTCCTTCTCACCTCCTGTCAACAAAGGTCACCATTCAGAACATTATCTACTGCTCCACTATATTCCATTCCCACTAGCGGTCACATTGATTTCACACACACACACACACTCACTCACTCACTCACTCACTCACTCACTCACACACACGTCAGTCTGCATTCCCTGGCTGCTGAGCAACCCACAGGCATTTGTACTGATTTTTTTATTTCCTTTATATTGGCTGTGTTTCTGCAAGTATTGGTCCCAATGCTTGCCTGCTCAAAAGGGCCCATGCTCTTTTGCCTATATATGTCACAACACCCATAATGAAACATCAGAAACAAAGGAGAACGATGGGAAAGACTAGCTGTCCCTTTTAACCTACTGCGTATGCAACATACTTTTCATATATTCTCTGTCCTCTCATGAAAGCCTTCACTTCGTTGTCAAGTGGGAACGTTCCATCATCTTTCCTAAAGCGGTAGAAAAGTTTGAGATCCTTGAATTCCTTATGCTCATCACAAACTGAAACATAAAACACAGGAAATCAGGATGAAACACTCTAGATGTTTTTATTTAGGTTTTGTGGTTTCATGTTAGATTTCCAAACCATGGAACTCACCTCCCCAGCGTATCCTCAGCTCTTTCAGGAACCCTAACTAGCATTTCTGGATAAGAGCTTGGGAACGCTGATTCTTTTCACTCACCATGGTGGATAATACTACGATCCAGTAACTTCTGCACAAGTTTAATTGCTGTCTCCCTGTCAGAGGCCTCCTTGTGATCAATCAGCCAGTCAATCAATTCTTTGGCAACAAAACAATTTGGGTAAGTCTTCAGGTGATGTCTTCGGTCTTTAATAATTTTTTCTTCATGCAGCCTGAGCCTGTGAAACAAATGATATCACACTGAAAAATCAACTTTCTATGGAATTTATCTTTACCCTGCAAGCTGAAAAGGATGACTATTTCCTTGTATTCTTGGACTTGCAAGCAGAGACTGTCAAATATGTCAATTTCTCACTTTTTCCCCATCATACGTTCATTCTTCAGGGGATACAAATGGCCAGAAAAGAACTTTCTGCTACTGAAGTTAATATCATTCAACATATGAAGGACATCAAGATGAAGCAGGGTGAACCTATTCACAAAATGGCTACTGTAATGGCCATGGCAAGTCTTAAAATATGTATTTCCCACAAAGCAAAGCAGTAAGTTGTGCCACACTACACATTCTAGCTCTACAATTTCCCCACCATGAAGATAAAGCTTACCTTTACTTTCTTCTCTGACGGAATCAGAGCTGTTTTGGTGTAGTGGTTAAGGTGCTAGACTAAAAACTGGGAGATAGTGAGTTCTTGTCTTCCCCTGAACACGAAAGCTGGCTGGGTGACTTTGAGCCAGCTTTCTCTTAGCCCAATCCACCTCACAAAGTTGTTGTTTGGAGGGAAATAAAAAGAGGGAACGATATGTATATTGCCCTGAAGGCAGGATATAAATCTAACAAGTAAATAAAATCTGCAAAGAAAGCACTGGGCAATAGCTATCTACCTTTTTAGATTTTTTAAGCGCACTAATGCCTTTTTAGAGCCAATCTGGTGTAGCAGTTAAGGCATCAAGCTAGAAACCAGGAGACTAAGTTGGCATGAAGCCATCTGGGTGACCTTGGGCCAGTCACTCTCTCTCAGCCCTAGGAAGGAGACAATGGCAAACCACTTCCAAAATCTTGCCAAGAAAACTCTAGGGACTTGTCCAGGCAATTGCCAGGAGTCAACACTGACTCAAAGGCACACATAGACATAACACACACACACACACACACACAATGCTTTTGGAAAGAGGAAAGCTTTGCAGTATGCCAGCATTCCATTCATGTTTTTTTTTAATTAGAAGTTTCATTTTTTAAAAAAACTTTGGCAGGTAACCTAGGGGTAGCAAGAGAAGCATTCAGAGGATTTTGCTGCCTATAAGGGTCATGTTAGGGCTGCACCCTTAGCATCTTTCTTTGTAAAGCAGACATTCCCGTGTTCCTTTTGAAAGAACACAATCAGTAAACCATTGCTTTAATGGACTAACAGAAGTGGTGTTAAAGCAGAATGGCCGTTACTGAATAAGATTTTCCATAGGTATATTTTCCATACATGCAGAAGCATAAAGTTGTAAAAACAGATTTTGTCCATTGCATCAAAGTCTGCCAAACTGAATTCCCTTGAGACCAAGGAAAGGAGTTGTGTGATTCCACGGGGAAATTCCAGACACGTTTTCTTTGCTTTTTTTTTAAAATAAGACTTTGATTTATGAGTATAGAAAACAAAAACTTTTGCAGATTAATTTTTAATGCTTCCCAAATTGGATCCCGGGAAATTTAGTTTAATTAGAAGCTGAGAACTCTCTGCTAAAAATCTCTTGTTCACTTCCTAGAATCCCAGATCTAGAGCTGTTTGGGAGAGATGACAACAATTAACTCAGTAGCATAGCTACAATCAAGAACTGTCAGGCCCTTTGTAAGCCTAGCAGATGGTGAATTGGTTCTTGGCCTAACAGGCAATGAAAACATGAGGAGTTCACAAAAGTACTTTTCCACCAGCATAATGTGAAATGCATAAACATGTTCCAATATGTTTATTAAAATAGGTTTGCTCGTCAGCTACAGCCAAGAATAAATCTCTCATTTAAGTGCTAACAAGCCTGGAATTACAACATTATTTCCAATATCCTGCTACCAAAGGATTTTAGTAACTATATCCAGAGTTAAAAGTGAAGGTTGTGAACACAAAGTGTTTACAAAGATGAGTTAGTATTTCAGACACAGGAATGGAAATAATCAACAGGAACAGATTCAGACACTTTAGTACAGTAGTAAATCTAAGCAGAAAGTACTGCTTGACAGAAATTTGAGAACTTTACCTTTCCAGGATGTTTCTGACTCATATTTATGACAGAAGGATATGCAAGGAATCTTATTTTAAGAGAAAATTGACAGGTCTCTAAGTGCCCTAAATTTTCCCTTGTGGAGGTCAACAATGTTCAAGGATTAGATACCAAGTCAATGGAGTCTACATTTTACATAAGGAAAAAGTAAACATAGGGGTACATGGGAAAATCATAAGTGGCTCTAGCATGTTACATCATTGTTAAGCCAGCTTAAGTAAGTTGCAACAGCTAGAGGTGCTCATGGGCACCACCATGCTAGCAGAGATCTCTCTTGATATTGGCCAGGCTCTCCACACCACTGACTTTATTTTTTAAATGCTTCTTTATTGCAGAAAAATCAAGTTGGCATACTGCAAAGTAAAGGGCCCAACTCCTATTCATTTTCAAGAAAGTACATAGGCCTGATGGGCCTTCTTAGAAAGTAAAAATAATGAAGGTGCAACTCCAGCCCTAATGAAGATAAAAGTAAACTGGAATGGAAGGAAGGAAATATTTTGAGATACGCTGCCTTCTGATCAATGGTTATTTCATAAGATTTCAATGTTTCACCATTGCTGCAAGTTCAGTTAATTTTAGAATCCAATCTTCTACTGTAGGTCTTTCATTACTTTTCCAACTTTTTGCGTACCATAATCTTGCCACACAGAATTAAAGCTGGTCTTTAAACAGATTATATAAGCGTCATACAAACCATGCCATCACTATTTCAAGGTATGAAAAACAGACGTTCTTTAAAAAAAAATGTATAGGAACACAATGTGATTTCTGTAGCTGTTCAACCAGCATTTCTAAAACATATTTTAAAATCTAAAGAAACTGAATGATGCCCTGAAATTTGGGGAAGAACCAAAGCTCTGGGGCTGACACCGAACAACAGAGGATCTATTGATATTGAATGGCATGCTGAGACATGCTTCGGATAGTTGTGAGTGGGGAAATGATACAAGCTATATTTGATTTTTCAATTTATTTTTATTGATTTACTGCCACTTGTATGTCTCTCAAACCCTAAAGGGTCCAAGTGGTTCACAAGTAATCCCCAAAATATAATAAGAACAACATAAACCATAAACCAGATGGCCAACAACAACAACTTCCTATTCATCATTACAACAAGGAAAACCCTTCTCTGTAACAATATTTCCTGCAGGGTAGGAACCCATCATGTTCCCAGTCCCCAAAGGTTTTTACAAACAGCTAGATCTTAGCAGAATGCCAACAGAATTGCTGCTATATAATTGGTGCTGATTTCAGGTACACTATTGTTCCAAGGAGAGGGGGAGCAAGATTTTCAATTAAAGGTAATTAAAAGTGAAATATAGTTCAGATGTATATTCTACGGTCATGCATTTTAATCACTGCTCTTGCCCTATTAACAATTTCAACTTATTCATCATTTTTATCACTCTCTGGGATCTGCATGCAAAGTTTTGGGAGTCCACATGCATGCCTGGGAAGTTGTAATGCTGTGTGGGAAAGACCTTGGGAGACAGGGCCAAGAGATGCTGCCTAGGGAACTGTCAGATAAGAGACAGCGTAGCCTGCAGCTGGATAGTGGACGGGGCAAGAGGCTCAAGAAGGGACCCTCCCTAAGTTCTTGGGCTGTAAAGGAGACGGAGGGAGAATTGTACTTTCAGACTTGCAAGTTTCTGTTAATGTAGCTTTACATTAAAGTAGAATTAGTTCATCTGGTCATGTTTCCTGTCTGGTCTACCTAATAAGGCTAACCTCAGTTTTCCTCCACTGTTGTCAGGTAAGGCTGGAAAGGTGCCCATCTGGAAGTATGGAGAGCTGTTCTCCTTCAAGACAGACAATAGTTAGCTGGGTTGATGCACAATGTGAGTTGGTGTAAGGCAGTTACTTATGTTCGTTACTGTGTGTCAAAAGCAAATGTATTCAAAAAGCCATTCAATCTGTTTAGAAGAAATTTAATTTTATTTCCTCTTTGTTGCAATAGAATTACTTTGATTTTAGAAACTTTACCTAAAGCTTTGCACACAGACCCTGGGGCCTGGTAAAAATGATGAATAAGTTGTAATGTTCAAGGGGGCAGGAGACAATGGTTAAGCATGGAATGTTAACCATTAATAATAGTGGTTATTAATTTGTAAACATTATGTTAAAAAAACACCTTGAGATTATTGCTCAGGGTTTATATTGCAAAATAATGTTATCAAAGGTTATGGCTAACAAGGAGTAGCTGGCCAGGGATGGAAAGCTCGTGGACTTTGGTTTGATCTAAGCAAAGCACTATTGATTTATTATTTTCCAAGCTGGAACAGAAAGTGTGATCATGAGATAAGTTGGAGAGTATTTTTACAGTTGCTACAATATTGTAACTACCAGTGATGTACGTAGGTAATTTTAAGCTCTGGACTTAATAACCTGACAGGCCCACCTCATTAGAGAGTAACTGATATCACAAGGATACCCTATGCCTGCTGAATTTGGAGGCTCTGTGGTGTAAAGCTTTCCAAGGCAGACATGAACTGGGCAGACATTTCCCAGAGGCTTGAAGGACATGGATAAGAACTAAATCTTTATTGTATTTCAAGAATGAAACCATTACAGACAGTTGACAGTCATTGGGCTGTTTGAGGCTGACACAGAACTTACATCTCCTAGTTCAAATCCAGTGGCCTCTTCCTGCATTCCCTGCTCTGTAACAGAATTCTTGTCTTCCATTTCTTGCGCTCAGTTGTTACTAACGTTTGCCTGCTGATATTTTCTGCATTTTTGCTCCAATAATTTCTTGCCAGTAACAGGATCCTGCCACCCTGGACATCTCATCTAAAGCAGGTGGTGAGAGCCCCCTCTTTCTCTCACAAGCTGGGTTTAGGGGGAGAATGCCAGGTGAAGAGCTCCCTGGAAGACAGGTGGTGGTACTGGGAACTACCAAGCTTTTACGCCAAGGGAGGAGTTGGGGCCAGGGTATGAAGACCTAGAGGACTTCTAGGAGAAGCAGGGTGATATTCCCAGCCTTCTGTCCTATGGGCTCTGCTATGCCACTACAGCAGCCTTTCTCAACCTTGGCAGCTTTAAGATGTGTGGATTTCAGCTCCCAGAATTCCCCAGCCAGCACGCTGGCTAGGGAATTCTGGGAGTTGAAGTCCATACATCTTAAAGTTGCCGAAGTTGAGAAACACTGCACTACAGAATAGCTGTTTTTTAATATTAATCTTCTATTCCAACATGTAAATATTAAGTCATTGAAAATACATGGCACAGGATAGTGACTGACAAAAGGTAGATGAGCTTAACATTTTCAGTGATTTGCAATGGACCAATAAAGCTCCCACAGTACAGTAGTTTAAGCAAACCAACCACAGTTATCCTCCCTTCCCTTTTCTGCTGAGTAAAGAGAAAAACTTTGTATACAAACTTGCAAGAGAAAAGATTCGTGTACAAACTTCTAATAAAACCACTGAAAATAAATTCTATTGGGGTTCAGTATGTTCCAAAATTCAAAGTTCCCCTTCTTGGAGAACCTAGAATTTTGCATCTGCTTCCAGCTGGCAGGCCTCAAGATTCTACTAAAACAACACACTAGATCCGATAAGTTAATGTTTGCCCATTCTCCTCCATGAAGTTTGTGGGTGGGTGATGTCATATGCAGCCCAACACATTTGTGGAGTAAACAGATTTGGTAGCCTGATGAAGGACCTTTTTAACACTTCTTGAAGAAATTGTCTTGAGAACATGAGTTTCCTTGTTTGTAATTAGCTGTTTTATAACAACTTCCTGAAGTTAATGGGTAAGAGTTTCCAGCATCTTGCACTCCTTTCTATTTGCATCTCAGCCCTAGGGAAGGTATCTTCAAAATGGGAAGAAATAATAGGACATCCACCCCCACAGAAAGTATAAACCAAACTGGGTTCAGTAAAAAAAAAAAGTCATTTATAAAAGTATTATTGTAGATGTCGAGAGAGAGAGAGAGAGAGAGAGATCTATAAGAAGGGTGTCTGGTAAAGGGCAGTTTAACTGAAATGCATCCGATGCTTCTAAAGTTACACATTTAATTGCACACAACATGGATCTTTTTAAAAGACCTACATCAGTGGGAAACAAACTCCAAACATCTGCCAGTAAACCCCAAAATGCACATTTCAGACCACAATGTCATCTTTTGCAGATAGAGGCTAGCACGTTTGAAAATGGGTGTTATAATGGTTGCATGGAACCTGGTTTTCAACATCACCAAGGCCATATGACTTGCTACTAACTCTGGCAGAATAATGTGCTCTTTGCAAGAAAGGAGGAGCTTCTAACAGCCACCTTTTCTAGCAAATGATTTGCCATCTTCAATCAAGAAACTTAATTATTTGCACATTCCTTTTTTTATTATGATTGGGAAGGTCAAAGGAATTTGTACAGCTGAACATTTTAAAAGGCAGCTATGAATTATCCATCTTGCCTGTTCGGTCTTTGAGGACTTTAACTCTTTTGACTACAGGTGGACTTTGCTGACAAAAGAGCACAGCCAGTCCCCTCCAAATATATTGCTCCTTCAAGTAACAACGTCTAAATGGTGCCTATGAAATCTAGAACAGCATCTTTACTAAAAAGAAAAAAAACAACCAGCCCAGCCTGGTGTCTTCTGTACAGGCTGGCCATCAACTCTCCCATCCTTTGCTAGTGCAGTCAGGGGCATCAACAGGTGGCAATTTTTGTTCAAAAGGATTTCTGGGGTGCGGAGGAGGTGAGGGTTAACTGAAAATATACCTTTAGAAATGGGATATCAACATTGTTTCTACAATTTAAAAATCTGTGTTGATCAGTTTTTCCAAGAGTTGGGTCTTTGGCAGTTTAGCATTCCTCTTCTTTCTATGCACGTTCCTCTTTTTCATAACAAAAACAGTCTTACAGCAAAAAGTTCAACGTTTCCATAAGAAAAACATTAGAGCCTTACGGTGCAATTCCATGCATGTTTGACTGGCAATCTCAGGATAGCTTAGTAGGCTAGCTCAATCCTTTCTCCTTAGCATTCATGTAGCTTTAATAGCCCCACTGGTCTTCTCTTTTTTTTTAAAAAAAAGCACATCTGACAGTATATTTATATTATCCACTAAAATAAACATGTAAAGTTAATTTTTAAAAGGAACATAATTTGCGCACATTGCTGCTCAGCAGAAATGGCTGGGCAGAGGAGAATTAATCAAAACAATTAACTTTTGAGTTTGTCTCAGTACATCATAGCTTCAGCAGCAGAGTTAATTCTCCATTTTTAGAAGCAATACATCACTGATAGCAAAATGGCAGAGTTCAAGAACAGACTCACAGAATCACAGAGCTGAATTATGCCCATTATGTCCAACTCCAAAGTGGGGATGTCTCAGACCTAGTTGTCAGCCACTAGAAACCCAGTGTGGATGAAGAACTTGCCCTCCTTAATTCTTGAGAACATCAGTGGAATAGCTTGAGCACCCCAATTTTATTCCTTGTATCCATGACACTGGCCTTGACTCCTCTCCTGGACACCCTGACTCCTCTCCTCTTCTGTGATACACACAATCTTCTCCCATCACGTTCTGCACTTGCCAGCTGCAAAAGAGGAGGTGGAAGAGACCCAGAGCCACACAGCATTTTGCTAGCCATTCTTTCTGTTCCTACAGTAAATGCTGGGTTCCACTAAGGATCAGCAATTAGAAAAGGGGGAAGAAGAAAGGTCTTGTCTTTTAGAGACCACCAGGAGAGAGGCTCTTGTCTACAGAAGGACCTATAACTCTTCAGAGAGATCTCAACGGATAGCTGTCAGAGGATTCCCCTCCTTTCATCAACCCAGTCTCCCCCCGCCCCCATGTAACTCTGCTCCTTCTTTCCTCCTGTTTCTTTTTTCCCCCTACCATTTCTCTTCCTAATCTTCTTTGCTTTCTGTGGGATTCCTCCATTAGACTGGTATGAAACAGGCCAAAAGTTGGTTGGGTCACAAATATCCACCCCCACACTTGGCTAGAACCAACAAGTCAATTCTTACATGAAGCCTATGCTTTTTCAGTTATGAAACCTGAGCCCAAAAAACCACATGTATGTTCTGCATTTTAAATACGCAACACTTGTTCCAATAAACCTTCACCCAGATATCTCTCTGTTCACCTGTCTCATTACATCTTGCCAACCAGCTCTCCTATGAACTTTTAAAAAACATGAGTGTATTCAGCGTGCAATTGTATATTCAGGTTGGGGAAATTATTTTTGCTCAAAAGCACTTCTACCCATGTTTGTTCCCTTCCATTTCTTTATTAAAATGAATGAAACTGAAAGTGATTTTCTAGATCCATTTGAATCTACAGTAGTTTCCAGACTGGTTATGGAACAGAAATTGCCTTGGTTGCCCTGTGGGACGACCTGTGCTGAGAAAAAGATAGTACAACTGTGATCCAATTGGTCCTTCTGGACCTCTCACCAGCTTTCCCTACCACTGACCATGGTGTCCACCAGGACAGGTTGTTAAAACTGTGGGGCCACTTTACTATGGTGAGTCCACTCCTACTTTCCAGAGGTGATGCTGGGGTATTACTCTTCTGCCTCATGGCAGCTGAGTTATAGAGTCCCCAAGGGCTCCATTTTAAACCCCATGCTCTTTAACATCTTCATGAAACTGCTGAGAGAGGTCAACCAGGGATATGGGCTGAGGTGCCATCTCTACCTCTCCTTTCCATCTGTCACAGTTGAGGGGGTTGACATTCTGAACCAGTGCTAGGGCAGGGTAATGGACCAGATGAGGATCAATAAATTAAGACTTAACCCAGACAAGACAGAGATTGTTTATGGGTGGTGCATCTGTCCAACTAAGTGATGCCTTGCCTGTCCTAGAGGGATCCTCACTCATCCTAAAGGAACAGGTTCACATCTGTGGTTCTAGATTATTCACAGTCACTAGGAGCCCAACTGGCCTCAGTGGCACAGAGTTCCTTTTATCAGACTTGGCTTATTTACCAACTGCAACTTTACCTGGACAGAGACAGCTTTGCAATAGTCACTGTATGAATGTTCTGATAACTTCTGGTTGGATTATTGTAACATGTTGTACATGGGACTGCCTTTGAAAATGGTCTGGAAACTTCAATTAATTCCAAACTGAGCAGCTAGACTGCTCACTGGGACTGGTTGATATGGAATTTATTATGCCAGTTCTTTACCATTCACACTGTTTTTTGGACACAATTCAAAGTGCTGCTCTTGACCTTTGACATCTTAAAGTCTTAGGACCAGGTTACCTGAAAGACCTCCCGTATGTACCTGTCTGCACCTTAAAAGCTTGTAATGAGGTTCTCTTCTAAGTCACTTCATCAGGGATGAGGTGGACCTCTGCAAGGGGAAGAGCTTCTTCTGAGATGGTCCATTTATGGAAAACCTCCCCCAGAGAGGCTCAACTGGCCCCCACACTAAAATCATTTCAGTGTCAGGTGAAGACCTTTCCATTTTCCTAGGCTTTTAAATCAGCTTTTAATTATATTTTAATTCCTGTTGTTTTAATTTTTGAATGTTCCCTAGTTTATATGGTGTTTTTATTTTGCATTTTATCGTATAGGTTTTCAGTCAAATTGTATTTTTAAGTGCATTTTATTGTAAACTGCCCAGACAGCTTCCACTACTGAGTGCTTTAAAATCTTTAATAAATAAAATAAATTCAATTTATTAATTATTCATTTGACCTGCCTTTCCTCAAGCAGTTCCCATCTCTCCTTACATGAACCCTGTGAGGTAGGTTGGGCTATGAGTGCCTGTACCAAAGTCATTCAGAGAACTTTCATAGCTGAGAGTAAAATTAAAACTAGTCTCCCTGGTCCCAGTTCAACACCAAACAGCATTTCTTTTTCAACATTAACAAAAATTTAATTGCTTGTGCATCCCTAACAATATTGACTTGGAATAGGATGTATTTAATAGCACAGGTGCAAAGCAATTCCCAGAATGGTTGTCTTAAGAAAACCTATACACTCTATTGATTTAACTTACTAATTCATTTAACTTGGAAAGCCCAAGTGCTGGTAACTTGGGAATTAGGTGCATTTTCTTAGAGAAATACTGTTATAGGTTATACATTGGACAGATAATGAGAAGGTTCACACATCAGATTACACCATAAGAAGATTTCTATGCTGCATAAATATATTTGTTGTGGCTTGTAGGCTGCATAAATACTGTGCATTCATTGTGGTTTGTAAACTGTAGCTTATGTCTTAGGCATAACCCAGGAAGCCAGCCAATTATGGTTTACTCAATCATGATTACATAAAGCACTTTTTAGCATGATGCACGAACTAGTTCCAAATGTCAGAAAGAGTGGGAATGTATAGAAACATAAGATGCGCTACTTCTTCATAAAATATTTAAAGAATCATGACATTTTTCCTAGCAGCTTCTGCCTTGGTTTAAGCCCTCAATTAAGCTGCATTTAACAAAAACAGAGAAGGAAATGAGGCAACTTCATTTCTGAACAGCACAGCTTAACAAGCAATCTTACATCTCTGGACATTAATCAAATTGAAAATAATTGAATTTACTTTCAGGAAGTGATAGCCGCGGGTTTGCGAGATCAGTGGAACCGATAACCTTTGAGGAAGTCCTTCTAGGTTTGTGACTTAAGAGAACAATATGCCCAAAGTGACAAATAAGTAAGAACACATCACCCTTTCCTTCCTCCACATGGAAATTAATTTAGAAACTTCCTAAAGACTGTTTCTTCAGGTTGGAGAGGATGCCGAGCAAAACTGCCTTATGTCGAGCTTTCTCTTTGAAGGGCTATTTCATAGGACTCTATTCCAGACTCGGCTAGCAACTACTATTTCAATTTTCTCTGATGCCCTGGGATATATGTATTTTTACCCCAAAGCATTGCGGGACACCAACATGGAGGCAGGCAATCCCAGCTGTGTAGTGTTGGCTCCACTGGGACTCTCACCTCTAGCAGCTGCTGTAGGAAGCTGGATGTCTGATGGGAAATTATAGAATTTGAAGAATTCTGAACTTGTGACCTGGACCCTGTGCACTCAGAGTATAAATTAGGATAGTGTTTCTCAACCTTAGCAACTCTAAGATGTGTGGACTTCAAATCCCAGAATTCCCCAGCCAGCCATGCTGGCTGGGGAATTCTGGGAGTTGAGGTCCACACATCTTAGAGTTGCCAAGGTTGAGAAACACTGAATTAGGATGATTAGCAGGTTTTGTCTAATATAAGCAACTACCTATTACCAAGCATGCATATTTACAAAAAAATGCAGTGTCTCTCCATCTTCCTCTTCATGTGCAACTCCTCCCTTTGTCTTTATAAGCTTACGACTGTCAAATAACTTAAGCAAGAATCCAGCAAAGAGGGAGCAAAATTCCAAGATGACTGGTTCTGCAAAGTCCTTGTTACTGCCTCAAGTTTATCTACGGTGAGCCACGTTACTGAACAAAGCCAGCTTGAAAGAAGAAAACTCCAGCAGGAAAGACTGAGAGAGATGCTCCAAAAAAAAAAAAATCTTGCCTTTTACGAACGGTTTTAAAAATTCCATCCCCAGTTCAGTTCTTACAGTACATAATTCAAGTAAACATGGCGCTAAATCCATTTCTGTAATGGGCAGAAGCAATAACTTTGAGGAACAGGAGGAAGAGCCGCGACCAAGACAACGGTCTGGGAAAAGAAATCTGCGTCTAGGTCAGAATTATAACCTGAGAAAGTGTCTCAGGCAAGACCCTCCTTAGTTCTCATGAACATACAGGGAGGGAAGGGAAGCACATTCAAACTTGCAAGATTCTGTTACTATAACCTTATAATAAAATACTACGTGCATTACTCTGGTTTCCTAATCTGGTCTACCTTGAAGGGCTGGCAATTTCTGAATCCCATGAATGATACTTCTCTTTTCTTAAATTAACTGAAACCTTGCAAGCAGATGGGTGTAATGCATCCTACACTGGGATTTTATAATCTCCACCCTGCTACACAGATAGCTTCTGCCACACACTTGATCAGATTCTCCCTCCCCAAGGCTGCTGTTAATTAATAAGAAAGAAAACCTCAGACACAGTATTCAAAGATGGATTTAACACTGAGAGATCTATCATTTTGATTAGGTTGATACAACATATAAACTAAACTGGAGGTGGGTAATTTGTTGCAGCACTCGGCCAACCTCAGATAATCTTAAAAAGCTAAGTAGGGTCAGATCTGGTTAATATTTGGATGGGAGATCACCGGGTTTTGGGGGGGGGGAACAGAAGAAAGGAATGACAAACCACTGTGAAGAAAATTACATAGACACATTCATGAGGTTACCAGGAGTCAAACTTAAATTGAGGATTTTACTAACCTAACTTGTGGTTTAGTGTGGTAGGAAACCAGCCACTGTCTTATGTTTTGTGTCGGCCAGGTCATCATGTTAAACCATAATATATTGGGGCATAGTATGTTATGGGATCACATTTTTTTTTTGTTAAGATAGGTCAAGATGGGCAAAACACAGCCTGAGAAACTGGGAACTGCTTTATGAGTGTGCCTTCTTCACTCAAAGCTATATAGCCTTAACAGCCAAGATTTGGTACATCAGGGTAAAACTCTAGATGTCCTTTTAGGTCACCACACAACTAACAATGTTACCAAAATTTAGAAATATCTATCTTGGAAAACACATTTGTCCAGCACATAGTACTCAGGTGCCCATATAACAAATATTTTAATCTAACAATAATCTTTCCCTTTCTGCAAACTCTCATAGATTGCTCTGAACAAAGCAAGTATGCTGAATCATCTTCTCTTGGTGACCTTTTCAGCTCTTTTTGCTCTTTTTTTTCCCCAGCCTTTTCTTCTCATTTCCAAGCATTCTGGGCATTTGCTATCTTCCACACAGACCCAAAACCTTAGGGGCAACCATGTAAGGAGAAACTTGTCTTGTTTCGAGCTATGACCAAACAGCAGTACTTGAAACATTCTGTTAGAACAACCAGAACCGGCTATGTCTATCAGAGGAAAATCTGAAATGGCTCAGTGCTTTATTCTGATTTCAGAACCATCTCTTGATTCTGAAATCATGCTTTGTTCTGAGCTCAAAACACTCAAAACAGGCTATTTCAAAGTCAGGATGCTAAGATGGTTTGCTATGACCTTGACACCCAAAATGCTGCTATTTCAAAGGATGAAATGTTAGACTGCAACTCAGACAAAACTCTTAAAACTTAGGAGTTTTGTTTCCCTCTTAGAATACCCGAAACAGCAGTTCTGAGCTTGAAATGCTCAAGGTACACCCTTAAATAACAATTTCTGTGGCTCCTGCGTTTGTCTGGTTTTTCACACGGGGGGAGTGTTACAACATTTCCAAAAGGGCTTCCAGTCATGTATCAATAGCCAAGAGACAATTCAGTTATTATATAACTGAACTATATAACTGAGAAAATTGGCAAAGCTTTTCTTAATGCTCAGTAAGTGTCATCCCTTCAAGGTAGAGTAGGTCAAGAAACAGACACTGTAAGGCAGTGTTTCTCAACCTTGGCAACTGTAAGATATGTGGACTTCAACTCCCAGAATTCCCCAGCCAGGAATTCTGGGAGTTGAAGTCCACATATCTTAAAGATGCCAAGGTTGAGAAACACTGCTGTAACGATTCCAGGTATGCTCCTTTATTGTCAAAAGGTGTAATAACAGCATCTTGAAAGCCTGTCAGAGTTTCTCTCTGCCCCATTTTATATCAAACAGAATCAAGACAAGATTCTTTTGAGTTTCTTTCCCATGCTTCCCACTTTTTCAGGACCAGGTTCATCCAACCCTTCTTCAGGGTTATCTCTATCTTCCTCTACATGAAGAAAGCCAATCGGAATATTCAGCCCTGAGCCTGAACAAGCTTGACAAACCCAAACACACAGCTTCCACCTTTTGATTGCTGTCTTCTTGGTGCCTCATACAGCCATGGACAGCAATGGCCCCCAGTTCAGGGTTCCCTCCCCTCTCACCTGCCTCCAGCCTGCCAGACAGGTTCATTCTCTCTCCCTTCTCAAAACATTCCTCCCACCCTTTGCAACAGGGTGTCTGTGCGCAGCAAGCTTCTGCCCTTTGTGTCTTGGCTGCACGTGTCTCTCTCTCCTGCTCCTGCCTGTCCTGCCTCCTGTCATCCATGCCCCCATGCACAGCTGTTCTCAAGAAAGAGAGAAGACTATTCCAGAGCAAAAATGTGAGTTCTAAGACGTGTTGTTGTTTTAAGCTACTGGGTCTCCTCCTCCACTCCTGATCGTGCCAGCGTTTGCCTCGGTGGCCTTATCTGTGCAATGATCTGCTGCTGGAGTGGGGAAATGTAGTGTCACACACCAGTGCTTTGGCACTGTTGTATGGTTAAAACTACTCATAAAACCCTCTGCTCTGTACTTGTGATCTCAACATTACTTGCCCCTTCAAGGTAGTTTCCCCAGCATTGGCACATGATGGAAAATTCTGTCTCTGCCTCCTTGCAGCTCAGTTTATGTCACCTGCTCAGTTGCTACTTCCGCAACTCCAACACGCACCAGCCATCATAGCAATCCGCCATGCCAACACTTGGTTGGAGCCTCCATTAAGCGACCAAATTAATGTGCCTCTAATCTTTGAGAGAGGCAAGGAGAAATGGAATGCATACCTTAGCCATCAGATAATGTGCAGAATAGCTTGAGGTAGACCTGGGAAAACCACATACCTCTTTGTTGACCAAAATGAAATAAGGAGAGCTCGAAAGTACACAGACAGATAAGATCAAAGGACCATTAATCCACCCTGCTTCAGAAAGGCAGAATCCTCTAGCAGTGAACTAATGATCCACAGATCTCTGCAAACATCACCCACAATCCAGACTTGCAAAGTAAAAACCAGCCACGGCCCAGAATGGCACTGATGTCCATTGCAAATAAGACATACTCTACAGTGAGCAGAAATTTCACTCCCCAGTTATTCGCCTGCACACAGAAGACATAACTGATTCTTTCTTATTCCTTCACTGAAGACGCAGACCAATGTGTTTCAAACTTGACAGCTTTAAGATGAGTGGACTTCAACTCCCAGAATTCCCCAGCCAGCATGCTGGCTGGGGAATTCTGGGAGTTGAAGTCCACTCATCTTAAAGTTGCCAAATTTGTAAAAACAGCTGTAGACTAACCTTTCCCCATCAAGGGCTTTCCAGGTATGCTGGATTATACTTCCCAAGAACTCCCATGTTGGCTAGTTAGAGAAGGTGGGTGAAGTTATAGCAGAGTAGCTACTCCTCGCACCTTTCCTTAAAATTTGCTCAGGTAAATGCAACGAATTAATGAATAAAGATACTTCAAGGACTGCCTCCTCCAGGTAGAGGTGATCTGGCTCCAGGTGAGTATGCAGTGAAGCATGCTTATGGTCCTGTCCTACAAGAAGTCAAGGGGACACAGTCGAAAGGTTATCTTTCTCTGTGATGACCCTCATCCTGCGGCATGCCTTGCTTTCAGACTACGCCTGAGCACCTTTCGTGTTGGTATTTTGCAATAAGGAACGTAGTTTTAAACAGGTATTTGGAAGTTGATTCTTGAGTGATATTTGATTTGGGTATGGTATATATGAGATTTTATGCTGACCAGGCTGCTATTTTTATAGGAAGTTGCTTTTTATCTTTTGGAATGATTGGGTAGAGTCTATTTTTAAAATTATTATTTGTACACCACCTGGAGTTTGGGAGCAGGAGAGTATCTCACCGCCCGTAAATGAGCAAACGAAGAAATATCAGGGTATCGCAATGCCTGAATTTTCCAGCCTGTAAGTACTTGTGTCACACATCCTACAACCAGTGGACACCACAGGATAGCATGCAGCCAGAAACAACACAAAACACAAAAATCAATCTTCTCTATTTGATATGACAACAGGAGATCATTAGCCTATCAGACTCATATATTTTGCTTATCATAAAATGTTTATATCTCAGCTCCTCTTACTTGGTCTAAGTTTGTTGATGGCTATAACGAAGGCTTTGTGAATTCTGCAGGGATGCAATGTCACTTTGCAACAAAAACTCTTCTGCACCAACGACTGGTGGAACACCTTCCCAAATTTTAATCTCACCTCATCCCGGAAATCTTTTTTTAAAGAAATAAGAGCATCCGGATTGGATCCAACCAAAGAGACTATCTAAAAGAACATCCTACTTCTTTTGGCTGCCATCCTTATGATCCAGGGAGTTCAAAGTGGGTGGTCATGCACATAAAAAACAGGGCGGAGTTTCAATCACACCATGGCCGCCATCTTGACCTTTTTGACCCTAACCTACATGACATGCCATCCCCTACGTGATGATGAGGTATAAAAGCAATGCCCTTCATTCTGCTGTTCTTCCTCAACAAGTGGTAGTCATAAGTATACTGTTTCTGAAGTTCTATTTCCCTTTATGCCCAATGCTTTGAAAGCCTTAAACTCTGTGGAATTATCTAATCTCTTTTAAATTGGTGGCTGGCTCTATAATTTGTGCCAATAAAGGTATACATCAACATTCAGCAAGCTGATGCTCTCCAGAGGAGCTGAATAATCCAACTCTCAGGATCACCAGTCATCGTTAAAATGCTAGCCTACTCCGTGAAAAGGGGCATGGAAAACAGAAAATTACAGACAGCAAGAGGGAAATGTGACCTTGGGCCAAAGAAGTTGGAGCTTCAGGACCATGATCTACCCATTTTAGTTTTCACTCCAATCCTGCATCCAATCCTTGAAAACCCAAGTTATTTGAAAGGCAATGTACATTAAACAGAACAGGCTATTATAGCTACATGCCTGAGTATGGAGATTGTAGATTTTGCCATATGTAGCAGAACCAAGACTGTATACCTGAAAAGGAAGTGTTGTTTGGTAGACGGTGCAGTTTGGCAGACAAAGATTGGAAAAGATGTCAAACAAAATGTGCTTTTAATTGAGGTTTTTTATTTTTTATTTTTTTTGGATGTCATTTCATACTTAGACTCTGGTCACCCCATAACAGCAAGACAGCTAAAAACACCCTCCTGCTTTTGTACAGTTTGAACAGATTGAAGGATAACTCTAAACTCATTCTTCTGAATTCATCTTTGTTTTCTGCCGGCTGGGGAAATGAAAAAAAAACTTAAAATAGAGACAGGCTCTGAAGATTGATCAACCTCTTCTCTCAGAAAACTGCCTTAATCCAGACCAGTCTTCCAGATGAGCTGGACCACCACTCCCAATGCCTCCATCCAGCAAGGCCAATCTGGTAGAGGATGATGGGAGCACCAGATCTGGAAGGTTATCCTGGGCTATTTGTTCATTCAGAGCAGTCTTTTCTCCTTGGGATATCACACAGCTCTTGAAAATATCAGATGTCATTTTGGAGCTGGACTAAGCATGAACTACATTCTGTTGTAACACAGTGGCTGAGATGAGCCCTGAAGTGAGGAGGTCCAGATTCGTACCCCTGCTGAATCACAGCATTCACCTGGGGCCTTTGTGCCAGTCAGTTTCTCAGTCCAATCTACCTTGCAGGGTTATTGTTGAGGCCGATAAAATAAGGGGAGACCCTCCCCATGCAACCTTCAGCCTTTAAAGGAAAAGCGGATAATTACAGGCCACCATCCATAAAACAAACTCTGGGGTAGATCTCAGTTTCCCTTGCTGCCCTGCCATGCAAAGGGTCTGTGAAAAGCAACACCCCTACCTTAGCTGTTCCCCTGTCAGAAGGACCTCCGCCATGCATTCCAGCTCAGCTGCCCTTTGTTGCAGGTTGCCCAAGCTATTTTCTTCCATTGCTGCAACCGGCCTGCCCAGAAACACGAAACAAAGTGGGAGATGAAGGGTGACCCTATTCGGGAGGCATTTTTCAGCATCCCAAGGCTGGGAGATGCCCCCGTTTCATCCCTTTCAGCTCCCCCCTGAGCCTCTCCCAGCTGGGCTCCGACTTGAGACTCAGCCTTCACTGTCTAACAGGGCTCCTCTTTAGGGGGTAAGTGTGTCACAAGGAGGCAAGTGCCGCTCTGCAGTCAGGAGCAGAACCCCAGACTTAAGGCAAGGCCTGCACGTCGCTCCCCTCTAGGAACTCCCGGGCGCATACCTGCGTCTCCGCTCTGCCTCCCTGCCGACTTGCCTCTCCGGCTGCCTCCTCCCCAGACCCTATTCTGGTCCTTTTCATCCCAAATTCTACCCGGCCGGCCCTCGCGCTCTCCGCCATCAGCAGCCTCTCCGCGGCGTATTCAGCCTTTCCTTCGACTGACCCGAGAAGCGCTTCTCTCGGACCCGCTGCCTTCCCGGCGGCGCGCACCGCAGCCCTGTACGGAGGAGCCAGTGCGGCGGCCCCCGCGCCCCGAGGCGCGCAGCTCCGGACGCCCTGGGCTCGCACCGCCGTGGCCGCGCCAAGGCACGCCTCTGCCCCGCTTCTTGGCCATCGCCCGCTCGAGAGGAAAACAAAAACGAGCCGCCACACCACCCTCAACGGGCCACCCAAGAGCCCTGGCGTTCGGCAACGCCACTGGGGCACCGTCTCCTCTGGGTGGGGACGGGAGAGTCCTGAGATGGAACCTCGCCGCTGCTTTTTACTCGCCTGGCTCGGGAAAGTCGCGTTCCGCCCGGAGATCCCGGGGAGCAGATTCCCCCGAAGGCTTCCTTGTTGTTGTGTGACAGGCAGGCTGCGAATGACACGTGGTTGCAGCAAAGCGCAGCCTTGCCAGCAGCGTCCCCCTCCGTCCGGCCCGGCGGCGAGGGGCTTCGCTGGGGCTGAAGGCATGCGCTCGGCGGCGGCGGCGGCGGCACGGGAGCCAATTCGCCTCAAGGTCGGGCGGGGAGGGGCGCTGGGAAGCATGGGGAGGAGGGCGGGAGGGAAACAATTGTTCCCTGGTTAGCAACCCCTAAAAAAGCAGAGCGCACAGATAGGTGGAAGGAGGCGCTTCTGGAGCGCGGCCTCCCTCCGCTGAAATTCAGCTTTTGCCTGCTCTTCTTCCTCCAAAACAGAAGGAGGGTTGGAGTCACTGGAAGCTGAAAAACCAAGTTGTCAATGAAAAGCCACAGCAGCAGTTCCTCTTTTAAAGTCACAGACATCCCCGGTCAGGCGGGGGTCTCAAACCTCTGGCGCCGCACCTTTTGGAGCCTCGCGTCCCGTCCCCCCCCCCCCCCCCCCCCCATCTTGGCTTGTTGGCACCACTGCTGTTAATTCTCCTGTGCTGTGCTGGAGGGGTGGGAATAAAAATTAAACATTTCCTTTGCGCAGGGGCTGGTTTCCCAGTTTGCTTGCTTGTGTGCCCAACGTGGTCCAGTTACTGCGGGAAAGAAATATTAAGGGATGATGCAAGCTCTGAGCCGTTTGCTTCTGAGTCACAACTGCGCGGTGCTTTGGTTAGAAGTATTTTCCATCTTTCTTTTACAAGCTCGTAGGTAGAGCTTCCAGCTCCGTTTCTTATTCTCAGCAGCCCAGTGAGACAGGTGGGACTGGGCACCCAGTGAGTTTTTCTGGTTGGGGGTGGACTTGAACCTGGGTCTCTATTTGATATGACAACCTGGGGTGGTTAAGGCAGTGTTTCTCAGCCTTGGCAACTTCAAGCTGTGTGGACTTCAACTCCCAGAATTCCCCAGCTGGCTGGGGAGTTCTGGGAGTTGAAGTCCACGCAGCTTGAAGCTGCCAAGGTTGAGAAACACTGGGTTAAGGTATTGGACTGGAATGGGATGGTCCAGGGTCTAGTCTACATTCGGCCAATGGGTAACTTTGGACCATCACTTTCTCTCACCCCCAACCTACCTCACAGGGTTGTTGTTGGGGGCAGAAAGAGGAGAAAGGATCACTCTCTATAACCTGCCCAGAGCTGCTGTACAAAAGGCAAAATAGAAATCTAATAAGCGATTTTCCGGCATGGAAAGATTTCATCACTTGGATAAAAGTCTCCTTCAACTCAAGCTGACTTCTGGTAACTACTGTACATGAACACGTCTATGGGCCACAAACGGTATTTATTTATATGGCTGCCCATCTCACATACAGTACATATGTACATACATGACTCTGCTTTGCTGTTGCCCCTGTCATGGATGCTTTTTAATATTTCCAATGCAAAGGAAAGTAAACATGGAAGGAGGTTCAGAGCTCTGACAGACAGAAAGCTCATAGCAGAACAGAACATGTTGGTATGGAAGCCAGCGAAAGAAAAATCAAGCTTCAAAATGGGTGGGAGGAAAAAAATGTCCCCAGTGCATCCATAGGGGAGACACAATGGGACAGTGATGTGGAGTGTGGCCATCAGCATCATTCTAAGCCTCCATCCCTCTCGTCACAAAACTCAAGCTGGACCTGCTATTAAGCGTTGAAAAAAACTCCAGAAGCCAAGCCTACTTTGACTTTCCAGTTTAGTCTACAGTCTGGGAATTTCCTAGTGGTCTCCCATCCAAGTACCATCAGATCTGACCCTGGTTAGGTTTCTGAGATCAGCAAAGGTTATCTGTGTGCTGCTACTGAATTGGGCACCCCTTAAAAGCAGACTTAATCAAAAGCATTCGTGCTTTTTTCTGAACAGTTCAGAAAGTTTGATTAACAGCCATGATCATATGGCACACTTGTTTGCAGGTTCTGTATTTTGTGAAGTTAATCACCTGGTTTTCTTTGCCCAAGATTTCCAGTTCAAAATTGTTGTATTTGACAGATCTGCTACAAATTCCTAAAACAAAAATAAAAAAGAGGAGAGATGGGGAAAGGGTTTAGCCCAGAGACTCTTAATCGCTTTTTAAAAGAGTAAAATGCTTTATAGTTTTCAAATCACAGCATGATGTCAATTTACACTATATTAATTTAGTGTCTCATCCCCGTTACATCAACCCATCCCACCCAGTCAGGCAGAGAGGGCATGTTGAGGATCCCATCAGCAAGGGAATGTCGGCTGGCGCGGCCCAGGAGGAGACCCTTCTCTGCCGTTGCCCCTGCCCTTTGGAACATTCTCCCCCCAGAGGTGCGGTGGGCCCCGACCCTCCCGGCTTCCCGAAAAGATTTAAAGACCTGGCTCTGTCAGTGTGCATAGGGTGATATGGGCTCTACCTGCCCCTGGGGGTGGTTAGCCCCCTGATGATGCTCCCTGGAATTACTTGCCAATTTTCTATCTTCTTAGAATTTATTTATTTTTAGGATTGTTTTTATGTTGTATTTTAATGAATTTTTATCTTGTTGTAAACCGCCCAGAGTCGTTTCATGAGATGGGTGGTGACAAATTTGATGAATGAATGAATGAATGAATGAATGAATGAATATAAATAAATAAATAAATAAATAAATAAATAAATTTCTTAAAGTAAGCTTTTCAGCAATTGAAACATCCTGGGTGAAGTGTTATCTCATTCTGTACATTAAATACTACTTCATTCTTACCATCTATCCATAATGTGATGAATGAATGAATGAATGAATGAATGAATGAATGAATGATAATATTGTTCTTTTTCTAATGGCTTCACTATGTTCATGTTTTTTCTCCTTCCTTGTAATGTCAAAGAACAGCACTGAAAGCATTAAATTGCCCTTCAAAAGTTAGCACATTTTTAAAATGTACTGTGTATAATACATGGGCAATGAAAAGGAATACATCACATTTAATGTATCAAGTTACAACAATCAAAACAGAAATGGCCACTTATATACAGTACTGGTATATTTATAAACATCTATATATGTTGGTATAATTCATGACATGTTATGCATTGCTCTTTAAACTGAACTACAAAATGATGTCTTAATTTCATGGAAAGAAACCAGCTAAAATGTTTTTGTTTTTTTTTAGGTTTATTGTCATTCTTTAAATGTCATATGCTCTGTGAGTTTTGACACTTTACGGTATTCTAAACTTTTTTATACTAGTAAGATATACTTCACCAGAATCCTGCTGCAAGTAATAAATGCTCTATGAGCTCTGCCTGTCTGAAGTGAACTGCCGTTGTAGCCCAAGCTTACGCTTGTCAGTTCAAAATCTAATTAACCTCACTGAAACGTCTTCATTTATACAGCAATTCATACACCGCCCACTTCAAAGACTCAAAGCAGTTTACAGGAAGCCTAAAACCCACAAGGACTGAAACAGTGCCGACATAAACAATCAAAAACCTGCGTAAAATAAAATAAACCATTTTTATTAAAAAGGCAGTGCTGCATCACTTGCTGCCAAACGCTCACCAGAACTCACTGAGCCTGCGAAGGTAGGAAACTCTCATTTTCAGATAATCTCAAGAAACAGTGCAAGAGTGATGACATAAACAGCAGCTTAGTCTTAAAAGAGGGTGAGAAAGAAACTCAGGATTGCCCTGCTTTGATTCTCTTGGGTATAAGAGGGAGGGAGAGAGAAACTCTGTCAAGCTTTCAAGATTCTGTTATTATACCCTATAGCAGTGTTGTCCAAACTTGGCCACTTTAAGATGAGTGGACTTCAACTCCCAGAATTCCCCAGCCAGCCATGCTGGCTGGGGAATTCTGGGAGTTGAAGTCCACTCATCTTAAAGTGGCCAAGTTTGGACAACACTGCCCTATAACAATAAAGGAGAGTTCCAATGGTTCCTGCGTTGCCTGTTTCTTGACCTGGCCTACCTCGAAGGGCTGACATCCATCTTGAAAGCCTCATCTGGTTGCCTGGAGGCTGTGGGAAAACAAACTAAAGCTGAATCCTTGGAAGACAGAGATACTGTTCATTCGGAGACCACCAGTGACAATATCTGCTCCTTTGTTAATGCTGAATAAGGGTCTGCGCTATTCCAGAAGGGACAGGTACATAATATGGGTCCGGGAGTCCCAGCTCCTACTAAAGCAGCAGGTAGAGCCTGTGGCCAGGTGTGCCAGGTGAGGCAGTGCCTGGAGCAGGAGGCCTTAGCAATAGTACTCACACCATTATTTTGAAACTGGACTACTGACATGCAGTTTACTTGGGGCTGCCCTTGAAGACTACTCAGAAATTTCAACAGGTGCAAAATGCAGCAGCCCATATGTCAGTGGGTGAGAAATGCTTTAACAGAGTAACAGTGATACTTTATTTTGGCTACCAGTCTTTCTAGGTATAATTCAAGGTGCTGGTTATTAATTAGAAAGCCTTATGTGGCTTAAATCCAGATTACCTGCAGGGCCACTCTAATGGTACGTGGGAATGACCTTGGGAGGCTGGGCAAAGAGATGCTGCCGAGGCTCAGAAGAGACCCTCCTTAGTTTCTCAGGCTGTAAAGGAGACAAGAAGATAATTGTACTTTCAGACTTGCAAGATTGATGTTGGCCTTGCGGGGCAGACCAGACAGGAAACACAACCAGATGAGCTAATTCTATTTTATTGTAAAGCTACATTGACAGAATCTTGCAAGTCTGAAAGTACATCCCCTCCCCCCCCCCCCCGCCGTCTCCTTTACAGACAGAGAAATGAGGGAGGGTCTCTTCTGAGCCTCTTGCCCTGCCCACTATCCAGCTGTGGGCTATGCTGTCTCTTATCTGATTATTCCTTTGACAGAGTCTCTTTGCCCAGTCTCCCAAGATCATTCCCACATACCATTACAGAAGGGAGAAATATTTTCCAGACTTGCAAGATTCTGTTACTGTAACCTTATAATAAAGGTAGTATTATATTCATGGTTTGTGCTTCTTGTCTGGATTACCTTGAAAGGCTGACAACCACTTGGGATGTTCTGGGGTCTCCTCCTTGGCAGATTAAGGGTAGGGGGAGGAAGGATGTGGAAAGAGGCCTTTTGAACCAGCTCCCTTGGAGATTCATAAGGCCCTATTATTTTGTAGGGCAACGAAGACTGATCCTTCAAGAGCATTTGGAGAGTAGGAATAATGCCTGGAATTGGTTTTTAACATTTAAGTAATGTTATTTTTGAGCTGTTACTGTTTTTACTATGATTTTGAATGTTATTGTCAATTTGATGCCACTAGCTTGGAATCTTTGAAGCAGAATGGGGTACAAATGTGAGTACATTCAGTCAGTAAACAAGTAGACAAATATATATGTTTTCTTTTTCTATTACTTTTCCTTCTGAAGGAGCCCAGAGCATTATACAAAAGAACAATGAAAATGATCTTGAATGAAACAGTGAAGATTGTTGTCTTGCTGTTTTCCTTAAAAGACTACAGAAATACAGAAATGAAATAAGGTTCATTAAAACAAAGAACAGTCTATGTCCTGTGACAGACTGCTATTGTGCAAATGTGTGAATGAACAAAAACCTCATTTGTCACTTGAAGCAAGATTGTGTCTCTCACAGAAGAGAGCTCCTGAGTCCGAATGTTGCAATCACTCATTGAAAAGGCTTTGCTTTTAATCATCCCACTGCAAGACAGATCCACCCACAGGACCAAGAACAGGGCGTCTCTATCCGATGTTAGCCTGTAGCTTACATGACATTGGAGAAGTGGGTCTCATAAAAACTTGGACCCTGAGCAGTTCCACTTGCTCCATAAATGGAAGATAAAACCTTAAACTGTGTCAGCCTTGCGAGATAGTCCATATGAGAAACCCACTCAGAAGTACTAGCTCTAACTTTATTGTAAGGTTACATTAACAGAATCGTACAAGTCTGAAAGTACATCTCTCCCCCCTCCAAGAAACTAGGGAGGGTCCCTTCTGAGATGTTTGCCACACTCCCATTCTTTCGGTGGGCTCAGCTGCCTCTTATCTGACTGTTGTCTAGTCTGCGGCTCTTCCTCCTGTCTCCCATGTGCCATTACAAACTGGGAGCTGGCAGTAGTGCAGTTCTCCAGTACTGTTGTCATGTAGTCCTGTTTAGCCCTCTCCCCAAGTAGTCAGATGGCTGTGTTCTGTCCAGTTGCAGCTTCTGGATGACTTTAATGATAGCCCCCTGTAAAGTGCTCTGTAGTAGGAATCCAGTTGTGAGGTTATTAGGGCATGGATTGCTGAGATCTGTCTAACCCCATCCAGGTAGGGAGGCAGCTGGTGCATCATGTCCTCCTTTGTTGTAAAAATCATTCAAGCCACCTGTCAAACAAGATCCCCCTTAATCCCTTTGAAACCAAACACCATCGACCAAATATTACAATTTCTTCCCGGATGGCATCATCTGGTCAGACAACATTCAAATTGTGTGAATGCAGCCGATTCTAGTTTTTGTGATAAACCATGAGCAAGCAAACCATGGCTTAATATAGGAGTGCACGGTTTTTTCTAGGCTGAGAGCTGCCAGGGGCTGCATCATAAAAGGTATTCAATGGATCCAGGATATACCCTAAACTGTGCACATTTAATTTCCATGAAACTAAAAATAAGTGTTAATATGTTCACTGAGCATTTGTATATGTAATAGTTCTCCATTAAACATTACAATTTAGCAACAACTTTTGGAGGTTCTTGCAAGCCACAGCCAGACTTTCAGCGGCTGGGATTTCAAATGGTGCATCTCTGGTTTAGCATATCCAGTATTAATGATGATATATGTTGAATGTTGATCTGTTAACACACACACTGGCTGGGGAATTCTGGGGGTTGAAGTCCACACATCTTCAAGCTGCCAAGGTTGAGATCACAGTTGGGTTCCTTCCCTGGGTTCCTTATTTTGTCTGCATCGAGCAGTATGTATTATTTTGTGTGTGATATTTTGAGATTCATCCTCTCTTCTGGCTTCTAGGTATACAAACAGAGAGTTAGAGTAGCCTAAACTAAGATAAGCTTTGACCCTGTTCATGCCACTGTTGAAGGAGAGCTATCTTAGTCTATTGTAGCAAAAAATCAGAAGGAATTTGGTAGCGTCTTTTCTGGCTGACGGATTTTATTAAAAGGCATAAGCTTTTGTGAGCTGCGAGCTCTGAAAAAGTACTACTGAACTCCTTCTGTTCAATCTGTAGAGTAAAAAAAAAGATCCTGGAAACTGAAAAAAAATAAAGACAGGAAATAAAACAAGCCCTCACAAAAGCAGCTGGAAGGCTATCAGGGTAGCAGTTGACATAGCAAGCTGAGACTACAGTATTGTTGGTTTAAAGGATTGCTGGTGCTGGATCACGGGGTGTTTTATCCATGGTCCATACCAGGCCCAGGGGGAGGCGCTGTGAGAACCCATGTGTAATGTTTTCTACGAAATTATCAAGTTCTCCTTTCACTGCTGCAGGACGTGCCTCTCAGCAATTGTGAACAGGTCTGCAGAAGGGGCTGAGCTGAACTGTGGTTTGGCTAAGTGTGCAGTCCTACGCTGAGACAAAATTCAAGGCTGTGGTTGAGATGAATGCCGTAACCACATACCATTAACCTATTACGTTTCAGGTTACCTAATATTTACCATATTCAAACATGTCACTCAAACTCAAATGGGGAATTAACTCCCCCAGTAGTTAATTTCTCCTTCTGGCCTCCAGATACAAAGCAAAGTGACTCTCTTTTAGCTTTCAGCATTTTATTTATCGAATCTTAAAACCCATCCCACACAGGGTGACTCTAACCCCAACGGGCCAATCACACTTTTCGTAATTTATAAGATAAATATCAGCCAAGAAAGGGGACTGGCAGACCATGACTAGTACGTATTTTCTGGTTAACGCTGCGTTCTGCTCCTTGGGTCATGCCAACAGCCGTGATATTCCCATGAGCAACATCAATTAGCCACCCCAAAGGAGGGATAGAATTTAAAAATATACACACATCTGCACATTTTGCCCTCTAGAACAAGATATCATAACCTCAGGCCTGAAAGAGGCCATGATAGAGCAGGACATTTTATGGGTCAAGAGGGAGAATTGTCACTTTGCTGTTGGAAGTAGTTTCCTTTGCTTGAAAAGGCATGAAGTCTCCAGGAAAAAAAAAACATTATTTTTTTTTAATTGTTAAAAATATTTGTTTCCTGAAGTTGAGGAAAGCAGAACAAATTAAGGGGGTGTTCCAGTTCCTCGTTCCATTCTTCTCTAACAGGAAGTGTGCCTTATTTAGTCATATCTAAAAGCTGCCAACACTTTTAGACGAGGCTTAATTGCCTGGGATAATTTAACAAGTTAGAATAGAAGAAAAATGAAACCATCCCAGGTTTTTTTAAAGATTAATACATACAATTTTTGCATTTTAAACTATGGTAGTAAGATCATAACTTCACAAATCAAAGAGTTTCCTTATAGTACTCATTTACTTGAGAATAAATACCAATTTGTTCTTTTTAAAAAATGGGATTGTCGTATATGCAACTCTAACCATATACATGTCTATCTAACTACCCTCTGGTTATAAGACTGGGTTTAGACCTTGTGTGACTCATTACTCATAGTTAATTAATCATAGCTTACTTGATTCAGTTTTGGGGATTTCTACAATACCCTGAGCTATAAACTAATCCCATGTTCCGCTTTCCACAACATGCCAGACTACAATGTAGTTGGCCAGATTGTTGCTCAGCATGTTGTGCAAAGCAGAGATATTTGTTTGAGTAAACAGTAGGTAACCCCTTCATGCCAAGCACTGCCCATATGTCATACTTTGAAGAATGCGCCTGTTATTAAAAGTCCTGAAATTTCTTCAACGGTGCAAAAACAGCCGGTAGCTGGAGAGCAGGAAGCTACAGCAATGCAGCTGATATCTCCACCTTCAATTATATTACAGTTTCATTAGGGCTATCAGATTTAGGCAGCAAAATTCCAGGTCACTATTAGGTGGCAGGAAAAAGATACAGGAAACTCTCTCTTTGCTTTTCTCTAAGCGATCATTCTGATTTCTGCAGCTCAAATATTGTACCCAGATTTTCACTGTAGTGTTTCCTGACCCAACACCATGTTCATATGTTATATCAGTCTGCCCCCACGTGGCATTATATAGAATTAGATGGTGGAATGTAAAATAATTGCATTATAATGGGCTGGCTGAAAAGTCAAGGAGCTGCATCCCCAAACCAGGACTGGGAATCCATGGCCGTTCAGATATTCATCTGAACTACAAGTCCCAGCATCCCCCGCTCATTGGCTAAGATGGTTGGAAATTATTCATCCATTCAATCAGTTTTCCTACCATGGCCTTAAGAACATCTGGAAGGATTAGGAATCCTTTTACAAAGGAAGGGATCCTTTGTAAAATGTGGGAAGAAATTCTGCTAAAAGGAATGTTATCTGCAAGGAAGACTATATGGAGTACATTTGTTAGGATTAAATAATTTTAATCCCATTTTTTCCCAATTGATTGAGGCAGTGGTTGTTGCAATATTGATCAATAAATCTTTGTTCCTTCATATTTGTGCATTCTTGGGGAAACTAACTGAATGATTGGGAAGCCTTGTAGTTTTCACATGTCACACAAATAGTCTTCGTTGTGGTATTATTGTATTCAAAATGAATCCGAGACTTTATTTGAAGATTTAAATAACCAAATGAGGTTGGTTTTTTTTCCTTTTCCTTCCAGGACTTGGATACTGATCGCATGAAACCTATATTATTCACTAGGGATGGACTGATATTTTTAAATGACTCTATTTATTAAAAAAAAAAAAAGGATCTTAGGCTGTTAGGGCAGAAATTAATTCTTTAACTTGATGAATCCCTTGATATTTATATATTAACTGAATTTTAACAATGACCTGCAGCTTTTAAGGTGGTGTAAGATATTCAGTTATGTAAAACTAATGAAATATTAAAAATTCTTATCTAACAAATTTGGTCCTATTTGATACTTGTAGACCTTTGTGTATTGTATTTAGAACTTTGTGTATTTTCTTTCTTGCCGCTTTTCTCATTTTTCTTCCTCAAAAATAATAAATCTAACATTTTTATTAACAAAGAAACATTACATCTTCAAAAATTTTTCCTTCCGCTGTTTTCTTCGATAGGTCGTAGGCGTAAACCACACAACCAGCCTTTATATAAGTACGTCACTCAGGCGGTTAATTTCCATCCACACCGCCCTATCCCAAGCTTTTAGCCCCGCCCCCTCCCTCTCGGATTGGGCGCGTACGGCGCACAAGCCCCGCCCCTCTGGATCTTGTGACGGGTGGTTTTGGCGCGCTTTTGGAAGAGGACGCTCTTTCTCCGTCCTCTTTGCTGTTGCTCCTAGAGACGCCCGTTGGCTCTGAGTAGGGAAAGCCGCCAAGGATGCGAAGCCGCGAAGAGGTTGACGCCACGCTGCAGGTCGCTAAGCTAAACCCTGCGGAGTTGCTTCCGACGGTGCAGTGCCTCAGCTTCAGTCCGCAGGTCGATGCCGGGGATTACTGTCTTCTGCAGCTGGAGCCGGAGCTGTGCGGCGAGTTGGAGGCGGGGCAAAGGTACGTGCGTGCTCGGCCGTGCCCTCTGGCGGCAGAGCGTGCAGCAGTCTTGGTAGCTCGTCTGGCGGCTCTACAGCGACCCCTGGCGCCTGGGAGGGTCAGCTGGTCTAATTCAGAAAGGAAATTGCATTGCCCACCTCTGCGTGCTCCAGATGTGTTAGACCAGTATTGCTCAAACTTGGGGAATTCTGGGAGTTGAAGTCCACACATCTTAAAGTTGCCAAGTTTGAGAAACACTGTGTTAGACTAGAATTCAGCCCGTTTCTATTTTTTTTTTTTTTTTTTGGCTGAGAATTATGGTTCAACATACCTGGAATATTGGGAGAAGCTGGGCTGTGGGTTTTCAGACATATCAGCCTCCCATCTTTATTTATTATGTATTTTTAAACCCCACCTTTATCTTTGGTCAACTCAATGTGGTTCGCATACCTATTGCTCCTTCCTCCTCCTTTCCCTGCAACAACAACCCTGTGAGATGGGTTGGGCTGAGACTGGCCCCAAATCATCCAGCTGGCTTCCATGCCTAACAAACCACCATAACTCACAATGTCCTGGTTTCTAGCCTAGCACTTTCACCATTGCACTATGCTGGCTCTCTTTAACAGTATGTCTTTATTCAGAGATTAGCATGTTTTTCTGTCCAGATCTTTGAGGTTACAGCTCCTGCCTTCCATGCTGATTGGGGCTGTGGAGAGATGCAGGCCAAAACTTGCTTTAAGTCTTGATCCATCTTAGGTCCCATCTGTAGGTGTTGCTGGACTGCAACTTCCATCATTCAATCACAGCTACAGCATTTTTAACATGAAGAAATACCTGTGCGGCCTATTACAATCTGCTACAGTGTGGGATAGCTATGGCAGATACAGACTGATTGAAGCGATGGTTTGTTATTTCAGCAAATTAATAATTTATTAAACTTGTATGCCACACAACTCTCAATAACTCTGGGCAGCTAGTTCATTGCAAATCGCAAGTCAGTTGGTCCTTAGAGCCAGCAAGTTTAAAAAATTGGGGGCAGTTGTTGGGGGGGGGGGTGAAAGAAAAAGGAGATAATTTGGACTTGTAAAAAGAAACAAAAAATAATAGTTTATGACAAAGTGCCATGTTATAATTAAATATGGAGTATTTTTGTTGATAGAAACAACTTATATTCTATAATATCTGCTCACACATTACTGTAAATTTTTAAATTGTTCATAGTGGATTGTTGCTTTGGATAAATGAGAGACAATATAATAATAGCCCCCCCCCCCCCATCTATAATACTACTGTACCAGGAACAGAACCAGTAAGTGAGGAGATGAAATCAGTATAAAAGCAATCCTCATAAGACTGCTAAGTTTATTGTATGGGTTTTGGCAATGAAAATTTAAAATATATTATTGATCTCCCAAATAAACTTCACAAGAATTATGCTATTTCTGAGCAAACAAGTGCTGTTTTGCCACTTTCTAGCAAAATTCACTTACACTTTTTATATTCTGGGCAGAGGCAGGAGAACATGTTTCTTCTTGGCCAAACTTTTTTATAGCAAGTGTGCGCCCCATCCCCTCCCACTCATAATAGTTGCATTTGCATGTACATCCAATGGCTGTATGATCAAATAGAAGAAACAGAGTTGGACTTTTTTGTTTCCTTATTATTTTTAAAGCAAACTACTTTAAATTACAGCTTATAATTGTAACATGCTGATACGAGGTAAATTCTAAAAGACGTTAAATTCTGCATCATAGTATTTTAAAGGTTTGGTATGGAGCTAGTGCTGCTTCACAACAGTTGCTCTGTTAAACCTATAGATTGGTTCACATATCCTGCTAAGTCTGGAATTTTTATACTACAGATTACATGTAACGCTAAGTCACAGTGGATGATTTCAGACATTGCGTTAAGTGAAAAATAAACTACATTGTAGTTTTGCATAATGTGTGCACCTGGCTTATGTGCAGATGTTTTATCCTGCAGCCTGGTGATCCGTGGAGAGAAAGATGAACATGCTGTGATGTGCAGTAAAGACAAGACATATGACATGAAAATAGCAGATACTTCCAATATGTTGCTTTTTATTCCTTGCTGTGAAACTCCAGAGCAGCTTGGTGCAGACAAGTCTTCCTCTAATATCCTCCACGCTGAGGTACTGTGTCTGAAGATTCATCAGAGCAAATTAAGATCTTTGAAAAGTCATCTCCCTCCCTTTTAAAAAAATAAGTCACATTTAAATCCTTTTCCAAGGAGTTCAAGTTTGTGAATGTGAGAGAACCCTAGTTTATCCAATGAATTAAGTCAGAGCATCTTGTGGCCAAGAGATACAATAATTATTTTGGGGAGTATTTAGGGGCATAGTGGGTAGGATAATTATTTAAAATAGGACCACATATCTATGGGTGGGATCTTGGATTTGGGGGCATATCAGAGCTGATAGAACTTGGAATTCAGTAACCTCTGGGAGCACATATGTTATCCATGACTTAAAATTAATCTAAGCAGGAATGTGATATTTGACAGGTTGATGGGCAAATGACTGAACCAGATGGAACAGACTTTTTTTAGTCTGGCTCTGTGGTTCTGTGTTTATAGCAATTATTTCTCTAAGAAAGAGGGTGGAGTAAAAATAAGTTATATCTGCAAGTGCCAACTTTGCAGATTAGTCTGGCAAATCCAATTATGGTTCTTGCTGTAGATTGCAGGCTTCTCCAATAATTTTTGGGAACTAAGAAGATGTCGGCCCAAATTGAAGAAACTGAAGAAACTTCTAATGGAAAATCCTTATGAAGGTCCAGACAGTGAGAGAGAGAGAATTGCGACTAACCCAAAGGTAATAAATAAGACACAGATGGACGGAAAAGTTCTTCTGAGCCAAAACAAGATAGAGCTTTTCATAAAGAGACGTTAACTTTGTGCAAAAATAAAAATTAAGCAAGGCATGAACTGTGATTAGAAAGTAGCAACCCATATTAAATACCAAGGAATGTAGGTTTGTGTTATTTCCCCATCTGGCCCCTTGTAAAGAGCCATGTGTACATGTCATGATAGCCATGCGTACATGTATTAATTACCTAAACTTCTTAGCTTGGCGTGTTGGTTGAATATAGCCTCCCACTCACAAATGAATTCTACTCTGTGTCTCTGGGATCCCAGTCTCTATGGGCCAAGATACTCATTATCAATGGAGTAATTTTTTTCTTTAGCCATTTCCCCAAGTGCATAATTTCCCTCCTTCCCTTACAAAACAAAGGGTACAAAAAGTGTAGTTCTCCATCCCTTTTGTGGCTTCAAAAGTGGATGGGACTAAACCTTTTGATCCCTTTTTTATATTTTGGGGGTGTTTAAGCGGCAAAGTGGGTAGCATAGGCCTTGTTTCACCTCTTAAAAGTCCTGAAATATCCTCCCAGTGTAGTTCTTGGCATGTGCCAGAAATCCTGATTCAATCCTTAACCGAAGAAAATTGCAAATACTTCCCTTGAAATAAACTTAGGTGGGAGAAGTAAACAGGACTTAGGAAAGTCTCATTCAACCTCCAGCTTTACAGTAGCTATTGATGAAAAGCTGGGAAAATAAGAAAATATTCAGAATTAGTTTAAGATATAAAATGCAGTTTTAAACATCTGTTTATAGAGAAGTAGCAAGGCACTCATACAATGACATTGAAACTTAAGGAAGTAATTGTTAGCTCAATGCTTATGTGTGTTTTGTTTACTTTCTGTAGTATACAACAGAGGACTTCTTGAATCTGGTCCAAGCAAGTGAGGAAGAAATAATGCATCAGCTGAAGGTTCTGAAAGCATGCCAAATTCAAGGTAGTTTTAGCTACAGAATGGGGCTAGATCCTGTTTTATATGTCTCTTGGAATTCCTTATTTAAACTGAAAATTGCTTACTTCTACTGTATTTTACTATAAGACAGAATATATTTGTGCCTTCGAGTCAGTGTAATATAGAATAAGGAGTGTGTTGAAACTGTTTGCAAGGATTCTGAGAGATTTTCAGATGTTTGACAGTTAATTCAGTCTCTTGCCACATCTCATTTTAGGAGACTAGAGAGGTAATCCCAACTGTCTAAGAATCTTTTTTTTTTAATTACCAGATAAAATAGCACAGCATTTCCTTATTGTTCTCCAGTTCACTTTCAACACTTCAGACAAGTCTTGTACTCTGCCTGACATACAGTTGTGTAACTACACAACCAGAGCCTAGACCACAACTGTGTAGATACTTGGATTATACTCTTCAGTTGAGGGGTGTGTGTGTTTGTGTATATACGCCGCATGTGCATGCCTTTGAATCAGTTTTGATTCTTGGCAACTGCCTCAACAGTCCCTGCAGTTTTCCTGGCAAGATTTTCGGAAGTGGCTCGCCCTTGTCTTCTTCTTCCTAGAGCTGAGAGAGAGCGACTGGCCCAAGGTCACCCAGTTGGCTTTGTGCCTAAGGTGGGACTAGAAGTCTCCTGGTTTCTAGCCTGGTGCCTCAGCCACTACACCAAACTGGCTCTTCTTCAATTGAGTACTGAGGGAGAAAATAACTACTGTAAGCTGGCATCTTGATCATCATGCAGATGTGCAGATAAAAGAGTAGGGAAAGATCAACAATGCAGATGAGCTCTGCAGTGTATGGATTTTATAGTGGATTTTGTAGATTATACGCTAATGCCATTCTCTGCTTGGCAGGATACTGGAGGATTCTAGACTTCGATTATGAGATGAAACTGTTGAATCATGTGACCCAACTAATATATACAGAGTCCTGGTCATTCGGCAAAGTTCCTTTAAGTATATGCGTTCAAGAGCTTGGACCTCTAGAACCCAAGTAAGTTATTTTATTTATGTCTATATAAATATGTAAGATAACACTTTATTCTAAAATAATAAGGCTCACTCCTTTGTTTCTTTGTGAAAAGTTCCTGTTTCAGTTAGTACAATATGCTGTTCACAAAATTAGTAATTTCAGATTTAAAGCTGAACAAGATAAGACTGGATTCTCACATCATGCCAAGTCTTGGTTTCCTTAATCATGGTTTATTTACTGAACTAGTGCATTATGAGTTCATAAAATGCACTAAACCAGAAACCATGTTTTATACACCATAATAGCTGGATTACACAACGTGCTAAGTCACAGCCAAAAAACTACATCGTGTTCAGTGAATTAGAAATCATATCAATCTTTTTTCACAGCAGATAGATTGTAACTTTCATTGGAACATACACACTGTTTTGATGAACACTTTCCCATGCACAAATAGCTATGCTAGGACACATTGGGATTCTGAATGTCCTTCCCTGCTGTTTAATTTTTTTTTTTTTTAAATCCCAGCATGGTTTCAAATGATGCACAGGCAGTCCTCGCTTACTGACCACAACTGGGACCAGCAACTCAATCACTAAGTGCCATGGTCACTAAGCCAAAAATCACGTGGCCATGATTTGTGATTTCACTTCTGCATCCTCCATTAATTCTGCTTGTTGGAAGCCGGTTGCAGAGTGCCTGAATGGTGATCACGTGACCGTCGGACACTGCGACAGCTGTAAATGCAAGAATTGGTTGCAAAGCTGGTTTTTTTTTTTTGCCAACTGTTGTAACTGAATGGTCACTAACCAAGGCAGTTGGTAAGTGAGGACTACCTGTATGTAGTATCAGATCTAGTTTGGCCTTTACTAAATAGCCTTCCCCAGCTGGGCCCCCAGATGTGGTGAATCATTGGTCTTTTGGCTCAGAATTCTGGGAGTTTCAATCCCAGGACATGTAGTAGGTACCAGGTTGGGGAAGGGTGCTCTAGTGGAATGGGGGAAAACAGTTGTCAGGTTACCTTTGGTGCAAGGAGTACATCTGTCTTCAGCATGCTTTTTGTCTTATAAACAACTCCTAAATGGTGTATTCGTGCACTTAAATATTTATCATGAATTTAAGGAAAACGTATTGATGAATAATGCAAGAATAACCCTAGGTGGCTAGTTTTAAGCCCAATCCTGTAGAGTACAGGTTTTATTATATTTTATATTGAAATTAGGCACATTTCTATTTCAGGGAAATGATAGAACACATCCTGGAAAGTTATGGGGAAAAATATATGGATGAAGGTAAGTTACCTTCATAAATGCATATCTTTAATAACGAAGATGACATGCGTGGCTTGAGTACTCCCTAGAGCAGAAAGGCAGGATAAAAATTGGTAAATAAACAGAAGTACTTGTATCTTGATATGAATGAATAGCTGAGAATGCCAGATTCAAACTTAAACTACTGAATTAATTCTGGTTAAACTGCAGAATTTAATGTTATTTTGAAGTTGATGGGAATTTTTTAAAGATATGCATTCAAGTACGTGTAATATCTTCGTTAATTATTTCTGATTTTTAATGCTCCTTACCAGGTGAGACTTACTTTGAAATGAATGAAGAGAAGGTATGTAGAGCAATTGCACAAATGCTCTTACAAAATGCAGTTAAATTCAATCTCTCAGAATTCCAAGAAGTGTGGCAGCAGAGTGTCCCTGAAGGAATGACAACTAACCAGGATCAGTTAAAGGTAATATGATACGCAAAATGCCACTTCCATAAATGTGCTCAATGTGGAGCATGAAATTGAAGTCCACAGTGGATAGGGTCAGATTAGGATTTCTGGGGATGAAAGTTCCAATCCCCTGTTTAACCCTAAAACTGACTGGATGTTCTTGCGTCATTTGCATCGTTTAGCCTAAAATACCTTATGAGGTTGATGTAAGACTAAAAGTTTAAGAAGTTCTCTCACTGAAAGAAAGAATAAGACTGAAACCTAGTAATGTGTTTTTTTTTAAATATTTATTTATTAAGTTAATATTTTTAATCTACTCAATAACAAAACTTTTCTGGACATATTCCAATTTTGATCTTATTTATTCAAGGGGTTGGCTCTTGTGGATAGATCCTCTAAACCAGAGATTATTTTCTTGCTGAATGTTGAAGATTTACCAGAAGGGGATAACGAAAGGTTTAAAAGCTTGTTCTCTATTCGGGACAAATGGACAGAAGCTGATATAGCTCCATATATAGAGTAAGTAGTAAGTAAATGCAGAGTAAGTGGTAAGTAAATGCAGCCCTATAGCAGTCCAAAAGCCCACTCCTTATACCTTATGGATGCTGGATTTACCAGCATCTCAAACATACCTAATTCTTGCTTCAGTTCACAATTAGAACTAAAGTATTTTTTGCCTGTTGCAAGTAACTTTGTTACCAATAGCTCCCCCATTTCCTTTTGCATCCTTTCTCACAATCATTGTGCATTATTTCCACTATTCTTCTTCAACCAAGATGGTATGCTACTGCTGGTTGACACTATGTACTGCAACACAGTATGTCATTGATGATTCTGTAATTTGCCTTAGAATATTGAAATTGTTAAATGGTTCTGGAAATTACATTTTTAAAAAAAGCTTTCTATTTTACAGGGATTTATGCTCAGAGAAGCAAACAATTGGCACACTACTAACAAAATATGCTCGTTCGTCAATGCAGAATGGACTCAAAGTTTATAATTCAAGAAGACCTGTTTCATAAGAATCATTTCAGCTAAGCAGGGGCTGAAAATACTCTTAAAGACTATCAACTGGTAGATCAAATTTGATTTGTAGATTTGGGGATTTATCAAAATGTTTTGCCGTATAGTTTAAGTCTCACAATTTTCTGTGAGGCATCTAATAATATTAAGATCTCTTGAGAGTTCTTCTTTACTGATGAAACTGATATTTCTACAAAAATTTAAAAAGCAATATATGGATATTTCATTCAAATCCTTTCTGTATTTTGTTTAAATTAAACAAATCGGTATTAAAATTTTTAAAAAATTATATATTAAAGCATGCATTGTAAAATAATGGGTTATCTTGTAAGAACACAAGTTTAAGATAGAGGGTGGGCTTCTTTTATCCTTTCCTTTATACTACTAACGTTTAAACTTGATCTTCCTTTGAAGAACTAAATCAGTCTTCTCGTGTGTTCCAGTTCAATATATATTAAGCATATAGATTGAATAAATAAGGGCAGAGTATACAGCCTTGTCTCACTCCTTAGTGTCTACCAATGTGGTTTTCCTGGTTAAATGCAGGAGTGGTTTACCACTGCAATATGAAATAAATGTCTTTGCTCTTGTCACTAAGGTAATCATCTGCCTCTAGCATCTTCTATATTGCTGCTGCCCAATATAGGTGCCTACTTGCTGCAACCGCAACCCTAACATCAGTCTCTTGGAAGTATTATAAAGGAAGTTTGTTTTTAGCATATTTTAATTAATTAATTTTATCTATTTTAATTAATGCTTATTCTATTTTTACTGTAAACCGCCCAGAGTCACTCCACAGTGAGATGGGCAATCACAAATTTGAAATATAAATATAAACAAACCAACTGGGATGACCTTCACCACTTGGGTGACCCTGCTGGGATTATACTTCTGGGTTTCTTCACTCTTCTCTCTCAGGAACACACACACACACACACACACACTCTCTCTCTGACCATGATGAGGCAGCACAGCAGTTGGGAAGGTGTCTAATGGGATGAGCATACCAAAATAGTGATAAGTAACATCCGTGTGAATGAGGGAGGGAGCAAATGAGACAGTTAAGAAACTGTAAAAAGCTCCATATATAAATGTATATGCATGTCCACTAGTTTGTTCAGCTAAAGCCATGGAATAATAGGAATAAGCACAAATTATTTATTTGAAAAGCACTGTAACAATAAGCATTTTAGTCTGGATAAGAAACACTGGATGGGTTCTGTCCCAGCAAAGCATAATGGTATAATTAGAGATCCATGTTTCACTGACAATTGCATCTTTTTCAAAGATATCTTCAGAATTGAAGAACCCCATAGAAATTTATGGAACAATGTATTGACTTTGAAAATATTTTCCAGATATGTATATAGGAATTCCATGCATAATATTCATTTGGCAGTGTTTTCCTACTTCAGAGGTAAGGCTTAATGAGTCCCATCGGTATCCAAGGAATTCTCTCTGTATATCTTATTCATATTATCTGAGAAATATCACATGGGCTACTTCAATAAGTTCAGTATATAGACAAAAAGGTCAATTACTTAATGTATAAATATGTCTTTCCCTATTGCCATCAGTTTGACTTAGACCCATATTTTGCAATTTGCCCATATGGCACATCATACAAGTACATCAGAGCTGGAATTGAAGTATGAGGTTTGGAAATAATGAAATATCAGCACAGAATACCCATTATAATGAATTATGCAAAAACCATGGCTAGCTTGCCTAACAGTACAAACTAAGGGTTCTAAATAAAAAAAATTAAAGCAAGTGAACCTCCTTGTCTAGTCCCTTTGTAGAATGAGCAAGTGAACAACACCATTGACCCTTTTAGATTTTGGGACTGCAGGGAGATTCTGGAACCCATAAAATCCACATGCGATCTTGAAATGTGAATTTATTAAGAAAAGTAGGTTCACACAACTTATTGTGCCATGTGGGTTTTCGGTTTCTCTCAGCCACTGATGTTTGCAAACTGTGGTAGGGTTTAGCGTGTATACCTGCTATGAGTTATCCAGTAACCACAGCTGAGCCAACCATGGCTTTGCCCAGTGCAAGCCCAGTTCCTGAATCTTTTTTCTATAGTGTCCCTTTGCCTTCCCCCGACTTGGAGCTTCACAGCCATGCTGAACTTCAACACCCATCATGCCCCCATTGTTGTGGGAGTTGATGTCCAACGCAGGGAAAGGGCTGAGAACAAATGGTACATCCGTGATCTCTTACAGTATTTACCTCACTAAAAACTCTACCTAAAATACTGGTTTCTAATTTAATTGAACTCAAAGGCGCTACGTTAAGCCTTCAGAAGTAACTTTAACACTTTACGACAGACGCCTAAAATGAGCCAGGCGGCATTCCCCGCCGTTAGAAAAGCGCGCGAAACGACTCCCCTCCGACGCCGAGCGCGAGTAGTTTTCCCCAGCCAATCACGACCCATGGTAGCCTTCCCACGGACCAATGGGCGCTCTAGTTGTGAGGCGCATGCGCGCTCCCTTCCCTTAGCAACGGATTCACTTGCGCATGCGCCGCTCGAAATCGACTTCGTGCCGTTCGCTTTCCCCTTCTCGTCCTCTCGCTCACCTCAGCAACCGTTACTCCGGAACTGGAAAAAAAAATAGAGAGGGTCTAATAGAACGCGACTTTGACCTTTGTCTTGGGGTGAGAGGTCAAGAGTCTCCGGGAAAATGGCGCCCGTGTCTGGCGAAACAGGGATGCCGAGCGGGCGTGTGGAAGCGGCCTAAGGCGAGCCGGAAAGCGACGCTCATCTCTCTGGAGTTGCGTACGTAGAGACCTCTCTCGCCGGCCGGGAGCCTGAGGGGAGACGTCCATCCGACTCTCGCCAGGAGGCTTAAAAGTCTCTGCTCTCGGAAGTCGCCCGTTGCCTCCCGGAATACCCGCTCGCTTTTCTCAGAGCTCCTTGTCACGGGCCGCCGCTTCCTCTGAGAGCAAGCTCCCTTGTCTGCTGGACAGCCCCGCCGACTATCCTTTCCTGGTGAAGCTGGAGCCCCATTTCATTGTAGTCCCTTTTTTTCACCATCCTAACTTGCTGTGAACTGAAATCTCCCAACTTGCTTTGAGCCCCTCAGCAAAGTGCTCCTGCCCTGGGCAGCCTCAAAAACACCATGTGAGAAGACTTGGCAACTGGACATTCCCTTTACTTAAGTCAGATGCTCCCCTGGTGATCAGGTCCAAAGGGTTGCTAAAGATCAAGATTATAAGAGAAAGACTCCACACAATAAGCCTAGAAATACAGTAAAATTACCTGGAATTAGCCCCGACTGGGTCTGTAGCTGAAACATAAATTCAGCCATGAGGATTACTTGTAGATTAATGTTAGTGTCCTTTTCTCCAGATGTGAACATCACCAATAATTCAGCCTAGAAGTACATGGTGACATGGTACAACTTCCTGTTACGAAGAGGAATCTGAGAAGCCTTTGCATAACTAAATGGCTGTAGAAAATGTTTTAACAGTGTGGTTTGGATGCCAGGAGCTACCACTTAAAAGAGTGATCTTTTAAGTACTGCAGTATAAATCTGGCATTCTGTAACTAATAAGGGAAAGCTTTTTGTAAAAGATATGATTTCTTGCTTTATAGCATATAATTACATCACATTGTAGTCTTGAATATGAAGTGTAAATAACCAAATCTTAGAAATCAGTGTTACAAGGTTTCTGATTTAGAAAAAAAAAAAAGTTTAAAGAACTCCTTAAGTTGATCATATGCATTTTTTACACTCGTTTTTCATTTTTAAATGGGTAATGCTGCCTCTGGATGTCCCTTTGGCTGTTCTGAGATTTACTGCTGAAAATGCTTTAATAAGAAGAAACTTGTCAAAAAAGGAAGAATTAGAGTACCTTTGGAAAGACTGCTAAAGAGAATGGTCGTGGTGGTGATATGTGTTTGATTTTCCCCAAAATTTAGTGCTTCTCTCCATCATGAACAGGAAGAAAGGAGACAAGGGGTTTGAGAGCCCAAGACCTTATAAATTATAAGTATACTTATAACTATAGTTTACATTTTTAAGCTATCATGAAGTATTCAAATGTTGAAAGCTGGTATAAACTACAAAAAAAATTAGAAAATTGTAGAACATGTATTTTAATGAATAGATATCAATTCCGTATAAAACAGAAATCATCTTTGTGGGAGGGGCCTCTGCTGCATGTAAACACCTGGAATATAGCTTTTAATTGATCAAAAAGGTTTATGTTAACCTTATGTTAACATAAGGTTAACATAAATACATTTAACAAGTTTCTAAGTCTCACACTGGTTCTTATATGTATCAGGTATTGCATTGATTTCAGCATAGTTAATGTAGTGGGAGTGTACTTGAAGTATTTATTGCTATATATAGTTGCTCTGTGATCAGGCAAGAAAGATGAGAACAGTGGAGAATTTGGGGACAAATAAGCATGATTTGAATGCTTGCAGTGAATTGGACAATTGAAATGTGGATCTTTCTCTGAAATTCTGATAATAATTCTTATCTCAAATTTGGTGAGAAAGGGAAAGCTCTTGGTGTCAGTGAAACAATTTACCTAACTAGTCCAAAACATATATTGAGAAACATACATTTCTGAACTGTTTTTAGTGAATTAGAATGAAATCCCAGTATGTTTATATTGTTAGTGCTGATTGTGTTTTATAGTCACACATGGTATATATCTTAAACTTTTTCATTAAATGTGAAATAATGCATAATGAGAATACTTTTTGTCTAGACTTAGCCATTTTTGGACTGAATAATTTCAAGGAAAGGTCTTGCAAACCTCTTAAAACTATTATGTTATATATAGCACATCCAAGAAGATGAGCTAGGAACTTGTCTTTATTATCAAATGTTATGTATTTCTGTAAACTTATCAAAATCTTTATTTAGAATTTTCTTTTTTCCCCAGCACAACCCACCAAGTGGTTTGTATCAACAACATAAATTTCCAGAGAAAATCTGTTGTTGTAAGTATGTTAAGAAGAAAGGAGTATAGCTTAGTAACGGAGACTTAACGGATGGATGGATGGCTATACTGGCTTCACACATGATGCAGATATTATTAATTATTTTTCTTGAGTTAATCACAGTTGGCTGAGTTCAGAAATTATGCTAAGCTATAAACTGTAGTTTACAAACCCCATTGGTTTGTCGTAATACAATGAGTGTTAACATTTTTGTGATGTTATTGTGTTTGTGAGTTGCCCAGAGTTGTGTTCTAAAATGGGCAGCCATACAAATCTTTTTAAATAAATAAAATATTACAGGATTCAGCACAATATATGAACTAAGTTGTAGTCTGATATGGTATAAAGAAGTTCTTATGTACTGTAGTCTCCAATAGCTGCTGATAGTAGTGGATTAGATCTACAAGATCTAGTTTCAGATCTCTGCTTAGCCAGTTGAACTTGTTTAGAACATCTTCCTCAGAGAGAAGATATGAAGGAAAAAGATTTCATTTGACACTGTCTATTTGCACTATGTATTCTGTGTTTGATTTTTGTTTTTTAAAAGCAATAGTCCAGATCATAGTTTGAATATTTCTGCACTAATGCATTTTTGTGAGCTAAACTCATTTTGCAAGTTAATTGAAAAGAGAAGTAGTATAAGCTTTTCCGTTTAAGATGAGATTTATGAAATAATATATGGGCCTGAATCTCTGTGCTGGAATTCTTTCACTGATCAAAAAGTGTATTGCAGTTCAAATGTTATTGTTTCATTTCTGAGAAGGAGAGTGCAACCCTAGAAAATAATATTAGAAATATCAGTGGGAAAGCAGAAGTTAATTCAGATGATAGAGAAGGGAACTCTTTTCCATACTATAAATGAGGGTCTGTGTGAAAGAGAAAATATGTTTTGACCCTCAAACAAACCATTGCATACTAGAAGTTCTGCCAACAGTTTGGATCAGCTATGGCATGAAGGAAAAGAAACAGAAGAGTTTGATTGTTCTGAGTTTTAGCTGTGAAACAAAATCCAGAGGGATGCCAGAGTGAACATTCAGAGCAAGTGGGGGCAAGGCTGAAATACCATCTTGCCTCTCTACCTGGCCTCAATTTTCCTAGTATCTTCTTATCCTCCCTCCCCTGTTTTACCTCAGCTGCAGATGTCCCAGCATTGCATATCACACCAAAGCACATAAGTTTCGTTCAGGTTCAGATCACCCCAAACCAGCTGTTCCTTGCACAGAATCATTTGTGCACATTTTTGTTTTATAAAAAGCAAATTGTTTTGAGTATAAGCTTTATGAGCTTAAAACGTGTACTTATTATATGAAGTATATGAATTTCTGACATTTTTTTTTAATTGTAGGGCTATGTGGAGCTGACAATATTTCCTACAGTTGCAAACCTGAATAGAATTAAGCTGAACAGTAAGCAGTGCAGGATATATAGAGTAAGAGTCAATGATCTGGAAGCAGCTTTTATATATAATGATCCAACACTGGAAGTTTGTCACCATGAGTCCAAACAGTGAGTAACAGGCCATGCTGGCAAATGTACTTGTAGTAATTATCAGTGATTTTCATGGCAGAATATAGATTGGATTTCAGGACCACAGATTCCTTCTAAATACAAAATGTTTTGGAATGCAGTTCTATAATGATAATTACAGATAGAAAGTTCCTGTATTGTATTCAGGTAAGTTGAAATTAGTCTCACTGAATTCATTAAAATTGAATTCAAGATCTGTGTTACTTTTTGGTAATGGTGTTCATTATTGCAATTCATTATTTGCTAAAAATGTACAGATAAAACAGTGTTAGGACAAAGAAACAAATTAAGAATTGTTTATGTTATGGTTAGGGAATGGTAATTGAAAGAATTACAGGCATAGGTATAGAAAGCATTTATTGGACTGTTTAGTGATTATGGGCATATGCTTCAAGGCATGTTATAGTAAAAATATTAAACATTATAGAGAATTTTAAATAGGATTCTCCAATTTTGGTACATTTATTGTTATTAATTTCTGCCTAACCAAAATAAGCTTTTCTAAATCCTGTTTTGTTTAATAATGATAACCAAATTAAGGATGAGGAATCTTTTACCGTCCAGATTTTACAGAACTACAGTTCCCAATATCCCTCATAGTGTGTGAGGCTGCTGAGAGTGACAGTTTGTGTTTTATTGAGGAAAAAAAGGCAAGATGAAAAGAAACAACAAAAAACTAAAGCAAAAAATATCAAAAATAATGCAGAATTTAAAAGAATATTAGTAACATAGTGTAAAGCCATGTAGGCAGAGAACTCAACTGAGTGTGAAACCACAACTGTTAGAATGCAACAGGATTTTATTCATTAATTCATTCATTAATATTTCAAATTTGTCACCACCCATCTCACTGCAGACAACTCTGGGCAGTTAGCTTTATTTATTTAGATAAGTTAGCCGTAATGAACAGGATTCATTGTGGCTACTTACTGGGAAGTTAATTCTTAATTCTCAATTTCCATTGATTTGTAATTCAGAATTTTAGGTACCAAAAAACTGCATGTACAACGTACACAATATAAAATAGAAGTCAATCGTATAGGCAGTCTGTAGTCATTTGGAAAATTGTTTTGTCCCATGTGGAGTAGCAAAAAATGCTATTTTGGCAATTTAGTGGCAATTATACTGATTTGGTTTTCTGGTCCTATTGATAGTGGCAGTCTCCACAGTCTGGATCCATGATTTTATTTTGCCATAAACGTTCAACCTAACTTTATATAAGGGTTATATATAGGCCTGTTTTGCAACCTACAGAAGCCTACATCATAACCCCTAAAATCATTTTGCATAAGGCAGGCCTTGCTCCTTGTGCTGAATCATATTATGAGAATATATACTATGGGATAATTTTCTCATGGTTAGTGAATGATTTTCTTAAAACACTTACTTCAGACGTTCTGTGGTTAGTGAATGGCTTTTCCGGGTGGGTAGAAGAGCTATTGCAGAACATATTGTTTTAGAAATATAGTAATTGCTTGAGAGTTTTTTTTTTTACTTTGGAGTGTTGTTTTTTTTTATTTTGGGGAGGAGCTGATTCCAAAATGTGAATTACCTTTGTGTTGAAACTTGAAATAATAGATTCATTAATGTTGCAGGCGAAATCTCAACTACTTTTCCAACGCTTATGCTGCTGCGGTCAGTGCTGTGGATCCAGATGCTGGAAATGGAGAGTTGTGTATTAAGGTGCCATCAGAGCTTTGGAAACATGTTGATGGTACAGTATAAAGATCCTATTGATTTGTGAAATAAAGATGCTATATCTTTGAAATCCAGTTGATATACATGACACCTGTTTACTCCATATTGGGAGTGGATCAGTGCCATTCAATAATCACTTTTGATTTTTGAGGAACTGTGGAATGGGTGGGCCATTCAATTTTCTTTCAAGCATTATAGGCTAGTATACAGGAAAGACAGCATCAAGAGAAATGTTTTTGGTTTCATATTCTCAATGAACACATTTTAAAATAGAGATTTAGGATTTTGTTAGGATTCCTACACTACTTTCAGCTTCCTAATTTTCTCTTTCCAAGTACATTAATATTATAAATGCAATGCAGAATTCTCTTGAAAGCAAGGATGAATATATACATTTTAAAGTAGATGTTTGTTTTGTGTTGCTACAGAACTAAAAGTGCTAAAGGTACACATCAACTTTTCTTTGGATCAGCCGAAAGGAGGCCTTCATTTTGTGGTACCTAATGTGGAAGGCAGCTTGGCAGAAAGAGGTGCTCATGTTTTCTCTTGTGGTTATCAAAATTCTACAAGGTGAGATTTGTGCAGCCTTGTTTTCCTAGTAACTGGTGTGTGCATTCCTCTCTGTCATGTGTGTTCGAAAGTGCTGAAAGAATTAGCCCGTTTTTCTTCACAGTTATTTCAGAGTATTTTAGGATTTCTAAGTCATGAAAAAAAAAATAGCCATGAATATATTGATCAGGAATATACTGTCTATTGCAGTTTTTCAAAACAAAGGTAGATAGCATTGTGTAGTTCTTTTGTACATAACTAAATAAATTTATTTTCTTTTTTCCTATACCAGTTGATTATGTGCCATCAGGTTGCGGTCAACTCTTAGCAACCACGTAGATAGATAGATTTTCTCCATGACAGTCTGTCCCTAGCCTGGACTTTCAGGTCTTCCAACAGTGCACTCATTGCCACTGTAACTATCCACCTTGCTGTTGGTCATTCTCTTCTCCTCTTTCCTTTCACCTTTCCCAGCATTAGAGCCTTCTCCAGGCAGCTAATGCTTCACCTAATGTGTCCAAAGTAGGATAATTTGAGCTTAGTCATTTTGTGCCTCAAGTGAGAACTCTGGGTTAATTTGTTCGATGATCCATTGGTTTATTGGTTGTCCACGGTATTCTCAGGAGTCTTCTCCAACACCAAAGTTCAATAGCATCAATATTCTTCCTATCCTGCTTCTTCAAAGTCCAACTTTCACTTCCGTAGAGTGTTACAAGGAATTCCATGACTTGCATGTTTCTGACCTTTGTGGTATCATAGCATTTAAATAACTTTGCCGAGGCCTTCATGGCTGCTCTATCAAGTGCTCGTCCATGGCATATTTCTTGCTTATTTATTCCTTTGCTGTTGACAATTGATGCTAAAGGCAGAAGCTATCCACCACTTTGATATCTTCATTCTCAGTTCTTAGGCTGATTGTGGTACCTGGCTGGGAAATTCTTGGAGTTGAAGTCCACACATCTTAAAGTGGCCAAGTTTAAAAAACACTGTTCTAAAGTATCTTGGATGTTGACATCTCTACTGTATAGTATTTCAGTATACTCCTTCCATTTTTGTTGGCTCTCCGTTGAGTTGGTTGCTATTCTTGTATACTAATGTGGAGAGTTCTTAGTTTGTTTATACTGATATACAAAAAATTACATTTGAAGTGCTTACATTTTAAGAAGTGCTTAAAAGTTCAAAACCAGTGATATAGTAATTCTGTTTCTTACAGTAAATGTTCAATATTGCCTTAAATCTATTGTTTGTCTACTAGTTCAGATAAAACCGATATAGTATTAAAATTTAATAATTTTTTAAATTTATTAAAATTTATAAAAATAAATAGTATTGAAATTCTGTATTAAAAGAATTTTTAAATCATGTACATATATAATGATTTATATATATAAATAATTTTTTTTTAAATAAATTTTCAGAATGTTGAAATCCACAGATCACACATGTGGGTCTAGCATATTATTTACCTGAATGGGAGATGTCTTTCAGTATAGGGAGTAATAAAGATATGTGGAGTTTTTTTCTCATTTTGATGGCAGACAAGTCATTGGTTTAAGGTGCCAATAAGATATTTTCCTCAGATTATTGTACGCACATTCATTCAGTATGACTTACTGAACAATGTGCTGTGTTTCTTGCTAGGCTATTATGATCAGTGGCATATCTTGAATCAAAAATATATTACAAATGTTCTTTGCAGTACAGATTCCTGAAGTGTTATCATAAAATAGAAATTTAATAGAAATCCTAGGGTGGTCCAAGTTTTAGTACTGTAGGACTGCATCCTGATTTTTAAAAGCTTTTATCCATAGATATTTCTAAATGGATAGTTCTTACTGCTTCTGATCAAAAAACATTGTACAGCTATTATATATTTTACCTTCTTAATAGATTTATTGTGATCTATAAAGAAAGCCAGTACAATTCATAGTTGAAGCCTTATCAGGAACTCAGTCAAAAAAAGGCAGATTTGTAGTAGTTCTTGAGGCAAGTAGTTCTTGTATCTTTTTGCTTATGGATACAATGTAGTAAGGGGCCAGGATTTAAGTTAGGACCAGAGATTTATAGCTGCCTATACAATGATTGTTAATACAATTATGTACTTTGGGTAAACTTAAGAGCCAAAATGATGTTTCACAGTGTTTTAGGAGATTAGCCTAACATTAGGAAAAGAAATACAAAATCCATTGCTGGGTGCAAGTTTTTAAGATTTTTGTTGGTCCAAATAAAGCTATTACTTAGCAGTGGACTTTGATGATTTCCCCCATCTACTAATGTAACTGTGGCATCTCTTTATTGTGGAAAGAGTAATTCTTTCTGTTTTCTTAACTTTCTCTCTAGGTTCTGGTTCCCTTGTGTTGATTCGTATTCAGAACTCTGCACATGGAAACTGGAATATACAGTTGATGCCACAATGGTGGCAGTCTCAAGCGGTGATTTAGTGGAAACTGTGTATACTCATGATATGAGAAAAAAGACTTTCCATTATATGTTGGCAATTCCTACTGCTGCGTCTAACATCTCTTTGGCTATTGGACCATTTGAAATTCTTGTTGACCCATACATGCATGAGGTAATGCTCTTGGATGATTTTATGTGACTCTTAATATTGAACTAGATTTGTGTTAGTGTGAAGTTTTGGTAATGCGATTGAGATACCACTTTTGTTATATTAACCTTATACAAATTTTAAGATAATTATATTTTTTATTAGGATACATATTGTTGTCTATCCTTAATTTTCAAGGCTAGAGTTGGATAAAGAGGCAAAATAAATTGATATCAAGTTCTGCTTTTGTGCTTTTCTGTTTTTGCTTTGTAAAATTTCATTATTTTTCATCTGATTCCATATCATTTCCCAGTTTTAGTTTAGTGCTGCTTTTTACTACATACAACTTATTTTCCATAGTTTGAGACCATTTCTTGAAGGCTCTCGTTAACGTCCTTCTCCTGGATTTCTAAAGTGTTCTAATATTATATTCAGTAGTGTATACCAAAAATTGCTGGTAACATCTGAGCTAAGAGTTATTCCTGTTGTTGCTGTTATTATAATCTAATTATTCAATTACATGTTACATTTTTTTATTATTTAGGTCACCCATTTCTGTTTACCCCAACTTCTCCCCCTGCTCAAACATACTACGTCATATCTCCATGAAGTATTTGAATTCTATGAAGAGATACTTACCTGTCGTTACCCTTACTCCTGCTTCAAAACAGTTTTTGTGGATGAAGCCTATGTTGAAGTAGCTGCTTATGCTTCTATGAGCATTTTTAGGTTAGTATTTATTGTAACTGTTCTGTCTAAGCAAAAATTAAACTACCATGGTTTGTTTTAAGTGGAGCTGTCCTTGAAGATGACTTGGAAACTGCAATTGACACAGAATGCAGCTGCTTGCTTGCTGGTCAGTATTAGTTCAGCAAAATAACATCAGCTTTGTAAGAGATGTGTTGGTTGCCAGTAGGTTTCTGGGTCCAGTTCAAGGTGCTGCTGATTACCTATAAAGTCCTGTTTGGGCACTTGCTACCTCTGGAACTGCCTTCTTCAGATAGACTCTGCCTGCCCCACAGTCTAGCAGAAAGAGAATGCTCCAGGGCCCATCCTAGAAGAGATCTGGGTGTTGGGTCATTCCCAGCAGCAGTATGTAAATAAATAAGTTTTTGTAAGAAATACCTGGATATCAACTATATATCACTGCATATACAGTAAAGAAAGTTAATCAAAATCATTTTGGGGTTAGTGTGGAAGAGCAGGCTGCTGGAACAAAATTGCAGGCGGCTGTGCTGCTTTCTTTCCCTCCCATCTGAGCCTTCTCCCCAGTGTCAGCACAGCAGAGTTGCCAGTTAAGCTGCAACCTTGACACAGGTGTGGGGGGGAGATGAGAGGAGAATGGAGGAGATGTGTGGTTTGGAGCTGTGCAGCCACCAGCAACAGAGTACAGTAGCCAAGGCATTTTTCCGTCAGAAGGAGTGGATGGTCCAAAAGACAGGAAAGGAACTATAGCAAGACAAAGCACAACGTAAAAAAAAAAGGTGCAGGAGCTCTACATGCTGGCCATTAACAGAAAAAGAAGAAGAAATCTCAGAGGGAGAAGGGACTTCAGACAGAACAGGCTTAAGAAACAAGCATTGATGCATACTAGTAATAGTATGGATGATAATATATAGGTAATTGTAATAGAGTAATAGGTAATAGTAATAGTAATTGATAGAGTATAGTATAAATACTGTCATAGTAATAGTAATTGAATAGTAATAGCATAGTAATTGTAATAGTAATTATCATAGTAATAGTATAGAGATAGCAGTAGAATAGAATATAGGAAGCATTCACGCATCACTTTTATATGTTTGTTTTTACAAAATAAAACATCTCCCCAACCCTTATAGGGAGAGATAAAGAAACCACTTGGTCCAGGGTCTCTCTTTGTGTCTCTCTTGAGTCTGGATCAGTCTAATTGGGTACAGTTTAAAAAAGAACCCATTAGGCAAAGGTATCTTCATAGATAGATAGATAGATAGATAGATAGATAGATAGATAGGACTATGGATAGAGTTAAATTTCAGATTTAGCAGTGTCCAAAATTAATCTGGAGTGCATGGCTTTGGATTCGTTCTAGGTTAGGATTGATGATACCAAACACGTTCAGTGCATACTTTATGCTGAGTTATAGAGTTTGGGGTTTTTTACTATTGTGGCATGAACCCACTGTTTAGTGTTATCTGTGGACTAGACCATTATGGCTTATTCATCAAACTATAGTTAACATTTTTGATTAGCATTGTATGGTGAAACTGTAGTCTACTGATGAGTAAAAATTTTAATAACAAATAACAAAAGCACTAACCATTTAAGTGCCATTGTCAATCTTATTTTCAAATTGACTTAGGTCTGTGGAGCCAGGTTTAAAAACATAGGATGTTGTCTGTGTTGATGGCTTCAAATTTCAATTCTGTAGCTACAAATTATGAATCACAGCAAGGAGTGAAGGGTGCTATTAAAAGGCTAGAGTAGAGTTTGTAAATGTTAACCCTATTTTGAAAGGCTCTTACAATTTTTGAAGCAGACTTTATACCTGATTTTCTGTTCAAAAAAGCAGAAATGTATTTGTGCATGTGTGGTGAAACAAAGCAGTTTGGTGATATTTACTGTCTTTGTAAGAGAAATATTGAAATAGCTGTTTTTATGTTCTTGAGTTCAGAGGAACATCAGTTCTTATTTCTAAGATATTGGACTGATGTAGCTGAAGTATAAAGAGCCAACAGGGTAAAAACCATTGATAGTTTACTCTGTTCCATGATTAACAGGAGTCATGCAGTTGTATGCATGCCTGCTCAGAGGTAGGCCACTGTCTGCATTCATAGTGGCTTCAACTTTTGCAAAATAAATACAGTTGTAATCCAGTAAACAAATGTCAGTATTATCAATGAAAGATTAAGAAGGAAATGTTTGGTATAAAACTTCAATATATAACATTTACTGTAAGAGACACTGATAGGTGACATTGGATCAGAATAGCAAAACTAGGTAGGACAATATTAAGTAATTGTGTTTCTATTTTATTGTCAAGATTATTATGCTGATTTAATACTGAAGATTGTTGAATTTGATTAATTCAAAAGTTGTATTTCAAGTTTATTGGACTCCCCAAAGAATGTCTTTGAAAGGATGGACATCAGATTTTGTTTGAGGGAGCTATAAAAAATGGAAGGTTCATTGACTCATATGATTTGGTCTTGTGTACTGTTGGTACTCTTTTGGAATAGTATTTCAGTATATATAAGTAGATTCATGGGGAAATCCTTAAATGATAAAGATATTAATGTGATGCTGAAGTATATCCCCAAACTCTGGAATCTGTCTTTGAGGAATTATGGATGGGGAGTGGCAAAAAGAATTACAACGAGACATTGAAAAAGTGATATCATTCCAGATATTAAGGGTTGGCTTTTGGAAATCTGTAATGTATCTGCTCTAGAAAAGGCAATATTTTCAACTAATCAAAAAATGAAGCAATATGTTCTTTGGATAGATTTCATTATAATTTACAATAATGCAGGGGTGTTATTATGTAATGTTTCAAAACTTCTTGTATATGATAATATAGTATTATAAGGAATATTTTGTAAACTAGTAATTTCTGCGTGTTTAACATAAACATGTTAGATGTTTAATACTGCAATTTGTTATGTTCTGGTAGGGTGTTTAAATGTTGCGGGGGGGGTCTTTTGCTTTTAGTTTTGGTTTAGTTTTAATTCTGTTCATTAATTGTTTTAATATTGTATGGCTCCTTTCTGTTGGTTACCTTTGGTAGTCTAGTACTCTATTTTGGCAGTCTTTAAAGAAAAAGAATAAATATTTAAAAGGAGTGATTTTTTTTTAATGTCAAGGCTTAATTGCAGTATAGTGATATTTTACTTAAAACAATTGGTTAATCTAATACATGTTTATTATGTATTATCAATTAAGGTTTTTTTTAACTTGCTTTATAAAGCTACTAATAAAAATAGTTTGTTTATATTTGTATAAAAAACTGCTTGCTTTTCTAATTTTCACCATTTGACATTTACTTTGTTATATTTTTAAATTAGCACAAACCTTTTGCACAGTGCCATGATAATAGATGAGACTCCTCTAACCAGGAGGTACTTGGCTGAAGCTCTAGCCCAGCAGTTCTTTGGCTGCTTCATATCTAGAATGTCTTGGTGAGTAAATGGATACTTTGGAAAAAGAATTTTGCATTTGAGTATGTGAAGGATTAGCATAATGCTAATGTAGATTATTACTAGTACCATCCTGGGCTTCATGACTAATTGTAAGAACCATCATTGACAGCTCTGCTGAATGCACTTAGATATTTGTTGCCGTATCCTGGAACACATTTTGAACTAATAAAGCCCCCAACAAATACTCAAAAAGCACCTCAAAACATGGCTGGTTAAAACATTAGCACAGACTGAAAGCATTTCTGAAAGGATAAATTGAAAGTACAGGTGGTCCTCGCTTACCAACCACAATTGGGACAAGCAACTCACTAAGCAATGTGGTGATAAAGTGAAAAGTCACATGACAGCATCTGACTTACAACATCAATTCATCAGTTCTGGCTGCAGTCATTAAGTGAATTACCATGGGTTGTTAAACACATCACATGACCATGATATCCTGCTGGCTTCCCCATTGACTTTGCTTGTCCAAAGCAAGCTGTGAATATTGCAAATGGCAATCACATAACTGCAGGATGCTGTGACCATCATAAATGCGCGCTGGTTGCCAAGTTCCCAAAATGTGATCATGTGACTGCGGGGACGCTGCAACAGCCAGAACTTCGAGGACTGGTCATAACTTCAAAAGGTACTGAATGAATGGTCGATAAGGGAGGACTACCTATATTACTGAAAGTACACCAGACCAAGTGTGGTCACACCATAAAAATGTATATAAAAACATTCTTATGTTGGCAGTTTTATTTTCAATCTCTTTCCTAATAATTCAGAGCAGGGCTATTTAATTATTGTGCACTAGGCTAGTGTTTTCATTGAGTTATTTTCCATATTATTATCCTTTTTGTAAATGCATCAGTGCCAGGCAGATTCCCTTCATATACAGGTAGTCCTTGCTTACCGACCACTTGTTCAGCATTCGTTCAAAGTTACAATGGTGCTGAAGAAATAACTTTATGTCCAGTTTACAACCATTTACTACCTTTTCAACATCCTCAGTCACATGATCACCATTACAGTCAGTATGCGTTGTCCTGTGCCTGACCTGTGGTTTTTTCCTCTCCCCCCCCCCCCGCAGAGTAGAGAGATTGGAGAGGAAGGGATTTCAAGAGAGTAAGCTGTTTGTAAGCTCTTCTACACATCAAAAGCAATGTAATTGCACTGGCAGCCTGGGGCTGGGAGCTGCAGGTGCACTATGCAGCTTACTCTCTTGAAATCTCTTCTTTCCAATCTCTCTGCTTGTGAGGGGGAGGGAAGGGTCAGGCAAAGAAGAGATTGCCTACAGTAATCATTTGCTTTTTTTTATCCCCCCCTCCCCCTTGCAGAGCAGAGAGATTGGAGAGGATGGGAATTCAAGACAGTTCTGTAAGCTGTTTGTGTGGCACATCTGTGGTTCCCAACCCCAGGCTGCCAGTGCGATCACATTGCTTTTGATATGTAGAAGAATAAGCAACTTACTCTCTTGCAGTCTCTTCCTCTCCAATCTCTCCTCTCAGCAATGTGGGGGGGAAGGGTCAGGCAAAGGAGAGACTGCCTACAGAAATTGCTTGCTTTTTTTCCTCTCCCCCTCACAGAGCAGAGATTGGAGAGGAAGGGATTTCAAGAGAGTAAGCTGTTTGCATAGTGTGCCCGTGGCTCCCAGCCCTGGGTTGCCGGCTCAATCGCATTGCTTTTGATGTGTACAAGACAGTAAGCAGGCACTTGAGCATTCCAAAGGGCGGGGGAGTGGCTAAGAGGCAAATAAAGGCTGAAGGTGTGAAACTGAGTAACCTTGTCCCTTTTCAGCTGGAAAGCACAGTCTCAATCACGTGATTTCCCACTTAGCGGCAGGGTTGCTGGTCCCCATTAGGGTCGTTAAGTGAGGACTACCTGTACACATCCATGTATTTATTTTCTCCAGTGTTTATCCCAGTTGCTTACATCAGACTACATACCTGGTCTGGAGAGTTCCTTTCGTAGCTCTTCCCAATTTGCCTTTGAAGAACAATTTCTTTCTGGAGATCAGACTTGCCCCATCTTTGCTTGCCTTTTGGAAGCTGTAGAAGTCTGAGCTCTTTCAAAGCAAGGCTATAGAAAAAGAGGATGCCACCTCTGATGGCTGGGTATTGTGGTTTTGCTCTTAGATGATGATGATGATGATGATGATGATGATGATGATGATTAGATCTTTGATATCTTAATTTGTTTATTATTATTTTTCTTCTATTTTTTATTGTAGACATTTTAGTTATTTTGGCTATAGTTTTTAATTGTTGTATATTCATCTGAGCCTGTTTGGTGTAGTGGTTAGGGCACCAGACTAGAAACTGGCAGACTGTGAATTCTAGTCCCACTTTAGGCACGAAGCCAGCTGGGGGACTTTGGGCCAGTCACTGTCTCTCAACCCTAGGAAGGAGGTAATGGCAAATCACTTCTGAAGATCCTGTCAAGAAAACTGCAGGGACTAGTCCAGGCAATCACCAGACTTCAACACTGGCTCAAAGGCACTATATGTATGTATGTGCATTCATCTTGTAAACTGCCAGGAGTCTGAGAGGATTCGAAAGTAGACAAGCTTACAAAAACGAATAAATAAAATCTGCAACTTTGGCTGCTCTTCAGAAACAGAACAATTTTCAGTTGCCAAGTTTTTCAGTAGCTTTGTGATTCTCCTAGGTCCCACTTGAGGACATATACCTCAATTGAGAGATCATCTGTCTTTTGGTTACTTAGACATCCAGTGTTGTATCAGCTGTGAAAATATTTGTAACTAGGGAAGTATCAGATAGGAGCTGTCTGAATTTAGACTACTCTGTGAATCAAGAGAGATGTTATATTTCTCTTTTTTGCTTACAGGTCAGATGAATGGGTATTAAAGGGAATCTCTGGCTATATTTATGGACTTTGGATGAAGAAAACATTTGGTGTTAATGAATATCGTCACTGGATTAAGGAGGTAATACATCCAGATGGATAGCACTTTTGGAAGCATCTCTAAATCTTCAGAGGATAAGTTCAACAAAGCTGTTGGTGCTCTTCATATATTTAAAGCAAAGTCCCCCACAAATTAGAGGGACATAAACCAAGATCCAAATAACATGTATGTGCCATTTTGGAACTATTCTGTAAAACAATGTGGATTAAAGGCGTGGGTAGTCCATGAATCAAATAAACAGCTTTCTGAAATATTAATGTAATCTAATTATACATTTTGATACAGCATTTTATTGTGTTGGGATGCCTACTTAGCATGACCAACTAAATATTAGTTAAGTGTCAATAAATCACAGTACAGAAAAATCCACAAGTCTCTGAGAACTTGAAAAGTGCTTAGTGTGATTTTGATTGTGACAAGATAGCTGCTTAGAATGTTAGGAAGAACAATTCTATATTAGCCTTCTCTTTGATTTTTTAATACTTGATGTGGAGGGAATTTGTATTTAAAGAGGAGTGTTCAGTTATGTGAGCTCCCTCCTGCTGTCAGTAGTAGCATAGCCAAGACTGGTTTACTGTCTGAGTCAGAATTGGGCACATGTTTTAGAGAATACTGTACTTCTCTACTAAGAAAATGTTTTTGTCTAATTCAACCATCCCTGATCTGGAAGATTTTCAGATGTTTGGAGACCCATACATCTGGTGAACACCCTGGCTGGGGAAACCAAAATACTGTAGTTCCAAGTAACAATTCACTCTGAATATTAGGAACAAGACACCTAGCAAGGAAGTGTGGGGAGGTGGGGGGTAGCAATGATGGGGCTATGTATATCTTCATTTTCTACAGTTTAAAGCAGATTTTTTTTCCTGCAATTTGAAGCAGAATTTTCTTCTATTTTCTTAACAGTTTAGGATTGTTTTGGTAAAATGTTTGTATGAACGTTTGTATTCATTTTCTTGGGTGGGGTGAACTTTGAGTCAGTCTTGACTCTTGGTGACTGCATTTTCTTGACAATGTTTTTGGAAGTGGTTTTCTTCCTTTGGCTGAGGGTGAGTGATTGGCCCAGAGTCACCCAGCTGGCTTCATGCCTAAGGCAGGACTGGAACTCACAATATCACAGTATTTAGCCTGGTGCCTAGAACGCTACATGAAACTGGCTCTTCTACAGTAATTACTATTAGGGTATGTGTTTTGGTTTCCTGGCATTTGTTGTATCTGACTGACCTTTTTTGAACTTTGGTTCCAGTCAGTACTTGAATAGGAGACCTGAAGAGATTACCAGGGCTATAAACTAGGCTGGAAAGTCAAGAAACTTCCCAGAAGAAGACAGTATTGAACCTTTTTATTACTGTAGCCAATAAATTATGTTGATATGTCTATGATGTCACCAAGTCAACTCAGCTCAAAGGAACTTTATCTTTTTAATGCATGTGTGTACATATATTTAATAGGTAAACTGTATTGTAACATTCAGAGAAATTAGAATATGATTGTGTTCTGGTTCATGTATTTGTTGGGGAAGGGCAAACTTGGTTAGTTCTAATTAAAGTGTGAGCCAAATTAATCCTTCCTCATCCATCCCCAAAATTTTCTCTGGCAATTTATCCCATTATCTTTGCCCTCAATAGTAGGGTTAGATAAGCAGCCATTTCTAGGCAACTGTATTCCATTGTGGACCTCTGAATTAAGTCATCTTGATAGGCTTCTGAGAAACCCCAGGATGTGAAAAACAGATTACAAATCATTATAGAATACAGCTGTTAGTGGAACAGTGGGATGTGGTTTGAAATAAGAATGTGCTTGTGATTCAAATTCCCAACCTCTCTGGGGTGAGTACATATGTAAGAAAAAGATCACTAGGCTGAAAGAATATGCTTTTCATTCTTATATGCCTTGATGTACATGTTGTGGCACTAGCTACGGTTGTATCTATAACTAGTCTGCTCTTTTTAACTAAGTACATGCTCACAATATAATATGTTTTGCATTTCAGGAACTAGACAAAATAGTGGCGTATGAATTAAAGACTGGTGGTGTCTTACTGCATCCAATCTTTGGTGGAGGGAAGGAAAAAGACAAGTATGTTTAGTAAGCAATGGATAGAGTTACAGGGCAATTGATATATGCCTGTTAGAAAAGTAATGAGAAATTGGGCCTAAGGCTTAAATTATTTCTGTTTGATAGTCCTGTGAAGGACACATTTGGCAAATATTATCCCTGTTTGTGTGTTTGTGTATATACACACACACACACATATACACGTGTGTGTGTGTGTGTCTGTATATACACACATATATATGTGTGTGTGTGAAATGAATATGTTTATTAACTGAATATATGTTCAAAAAATGTTTCAGTGAAAACAAATAGGTTCACTGGAGAAATGAAAATAATATTTGGTTTATTTCGTAACTATTAATATTATTTTATTAGTTAAAGCATAAGGGGAAAGTTGCACATGTTTTATAGTAAGTAAAAAGGTCTTGTAATACTTAAGACAAAGTTTTTGTATAAGTTTTCTTGGATCATAGTTTAATTTAGATGTAGATAGCTTTTGATCCATAAAAGCTTATTCTGTAATAACTTTGTTAATCTTTATGGTTCCACAAGACACTTCATGTTTTAGTTGAAAAATACTAACACAGTTACCCGTGTAGAAATTGTTGATGTCCTTTAATATACTTAAAGGCTACTTATACATTTGGTCTATATTATATCTTTGGTGTTTTTTGTCCTGCTTGTTTACCACTAGCTTGCTGTGTTAAGCATTTTGCAGTTCTCCAGTTTATATCCTGCTGTAAAGGTCAGCAATAGGATTGGTATCTCTGAAATGATTTTAAACAATAATCTTAACGATTCCTGTCTTCTTGAGTAGAATACTTTTTCCAGAAGTTATCTTCTATAAAATTCACATACTCAGGGATGAATTATGGCATAGCCATTATTTCTTAGCATGATGATAAAGAGGAACAGCAATGTTCTTCTTTTTGTAACCATTCATAGAATCACTATGTTACTAATATTCAGGTAAAAGCACATCACTGTTTTTTCGAAACAGAGGTGAATGTTTAATTTATTACTTTGGTTTTAATTTTACATCCCACCCTTACCTTAGAAGTTCTTCAGAAATGAATAAAGTTTGCAATAATATGAATTCAGTTTTTAATGTTATAGATGTTTATGGTTAATACTGTGTAATTCATGAATTAGTAGAATCCCATCTGCCTTTTTTATTTCTGTTGCAGTCTCAGCTGCAGTATGTTTTTCATATAAAATATACCATGAATGAAAAATTATCTTGCTTTAATTTTCCAGCCCTGCATCACATTTACATTTTTCTATAAAACATCCTCACACATTGTCCTGGGAATATTACACCATGTTTCAATGCAAAGCCCACCTAGTTATGAGACTAATAGAAAACAGAATAAGCATGGAATTTATGTTACAAGTAAGTATTTGGATCATCTATTGAAATATATTTGATTTTTGTTAATTAGTGTTTCTTTTTTACTTAATACTTGTTAAAAATGATTGATTTCAGTTCCTTAGATATAATTTATAAAATAAAACATAGATCATGAATGAAGAAATTGTTTCCATTCTACATAAACATATACTCTTCATTAATGCTGAGAGATTATGAAAAGTTAACTTGAACTTGAGAAACTTTGAGATTCTTTGTTTAAAGACTTGTAACCAGGGTTTGAAGTTGGATAACAAAGCTGGCCAAGACAAATGGTTAACCTGTAACCACAGATGATGTTGGCTAAGATTTCTGCAGTCATATACATATTTAAATTGTAAAAAATTACATTAAACTTAAACATTGTAACTGTAATCCAGACAAATTATTGAGAATTGTCTTTAGGAACAGATTGTGGGAAAACAATATGTTGTTATTTTATAATGTTTGGTTAGGAGAAATCTTAAAGAGAAATCCTGAACAATATTTGCAATATTGACATTTGTTTGAATATTTGTTATATTTCTTACAGATGAAATAGGTTGTTAGCAAAGCAACTGCATCATGTTGCCTTGACATCATTCTCTGAGTCTTAGTAGTATGAACACCTCTTTACATGGCTGGCCCTTTAACTTCCCTTGCATTTTGAGTTGTCTTGTACTCACATCCAGATTTTCTCTTTTGGTCTACAATAACATACTATGGAATCAGATCTCTTCTCGCAAAACTGTTGCACTCATTGATGTAAGCAACTGAATCAGTTCTGAGTGTTTTCCCATGGAAACAATTAACAATCAACTTAAGGCTTTTAGAAGCATGTTTCTTTCTTACTTTGTATTGGATACTGAGTGTATTAACAGTGATGTACTAAAAGGAATTCTGGAATATAGGCTGTATTAATCTAAATATAAATTGGGAAATACAGCCAGGGAAGGCTCTCTTGTGTGTTCTCATAGTCAGAAAGTTAGCTGCTGCTGGAACATTGACATTAGGCTGATCCAGCAAGACCCTGTTTATGTTTGATTTGCAAACAATGTATTTTGGCACTGATCACTTTTCAGAAATGTCTTCATGTCAATATTGTTGTAGGAGTAATGAGGTTATATGCAATAGATGTAGTTTGAAGTTTTGATTTAATTGATTTAATTTGTATATTGAGCAAGGACTTATTAAACTCTGAGTTCAATAAACTATAATTAGCTGTATTTTCACAACACTAGGCCATACAATATAGTTTAATACAATAGTACAATAGCTGAATTCACATGATATGCTTAGTTCAAAAAGTAAATCAACTTTTGTTTTAATGAAATATTTAAACTTGGTCTTTCTGATGTTCTCTGCTTCTCTTTGTTCTCTGTAAATTGTTTAAAAGCAATATTAATCTTGTTTTTTATGAGAGGTACAATACAAAGGAACAAAACCAAAATTCCTCCAACTTTTCCTGCTGATGTTTACTTTTTAAGTGACAGAAGGCAGAAATGATTAAGTGTAGGAGAAATGATCTTGCTAATTGTTTTTAATTAAATCAAATGTTTTTAGTCTGGTTCTGTGTTCAAAGGTCAAGTGTGATTTGCAGTCCTCAGAACTTCCTTGAATATTCCTTTTTTTAAAGGTGTACAATTATGTTATTGTCGTTTGCATTTCTCAAGAATTTAAGAATCACTTTATATTTATGAATCTGACCAATTTATGAATCTGACTTAATTTCATCATAGGTTTTCAACAAATTGTTGAGTCTAGCGAGCACAGCTTCTTCCCAGAAGTTCCAATCTCATATGTGGAGTCAGATGCTGGTTTCTACATCTGGGTTTTTGAAATCCATCTCCAATGTGTCTGGCAAAGACATTCAACCTTTAATTAAGCAATGGGTGTATCCTTTTCTATTGTGCTTTGGGCTACTTACATGAAGATGAAAAGCAGCTGTTTAGGGCCAACTAAACGAATGGGTTAAGGTATGAAAAACAATCTTTGACGACTTTGTTCAAACTGTTATCTCCTTTTGTAACGAGCAATCACATTTTGGTGGTGGTTTTGTTTAATATTTAAATGTTTTATAGTAGTGGGAGTACCTTGGAAGGAATACAGCCCTTCGAAAAGCAGACAGGAACTCTAGTAGAATTCAAGGAATACTACCCAAGAATTCTTGTAAATCTTCATTTCAGGTTAATGAAAATACCACAGGTAAATGGATTATCAGGTTTGAATTGTAAAAACATAACCCTAACACCAAAACAGTTGTGACAATGCATACTACTGCGTGAGTTTGGTGCAAATCTTGAAACTCACAAATCTACTTGGCAGTTTAATCTGTTAGTTTGGGGATATTACCTTGTGGATAGAATGACGTTCACAAAAGTAAATAGAACAGATTTGCTTCCACAGATAGTTTTCACTAATGTAGTGTCCTTGATAATTAAGATGCAGATTTCTGCCAATCTCAGTGCAGCCACTCCTCGTTTAGCGACTACCTCAGCGATCATTCACAAATCCAGGTAGTCCTCAGTTTACAACCATTCAGCAATCATTCAAAGTTATGATGGTGCTGGATGAGGAGATTTACGACAGGTCCTTGAAGTTGCAGCCGTCCCAGTGTCCCTTTGGTCATGTGATTGCTGTTCGGGTGCTTAGCAACCAGCTCACAATTATAATGATCGCAGGTGGTCATGTGATTGCCATTTGTGACCTTCACTGTTGGCTTCCAACAAGCAAAGGCAACAGGGAAGCTGATAGGAGATCACAAATGTCAATTGTGATATCACGCCTAACAAAGGGATTTGCCTAACAACTGGAACTACTGTCATAAGTCAGCGTGGTCATGTGACGTGCTTTATGATCGCATCTTTAGAGACTGAGTTCCCTGTCCCAATTACCATTGTTAACAACAGTAATAAACAGTACTAAATAGTAGTAAAAAAATCATTTTCCAACCGATGTGCGCATTTACAACCAAATTTCTGCACCTGACAACAACGCACACTAGAGTGAGAGGAACACTGGTGTAGCTGCATGTGAGAACTTTATCTGAAAGATAGAGCAGCAACCAGCAATCTTTGCAGTGTATTTCTCTGTCAGTCACGTGTTTGCTTAGCAACTGTTTTGCTTAACAACAAAGTCACTGGGATGGATTGCAGTTGCTAAATGAGGAGAGAGTGTAAAAGTGACCTCTATTTGGGGTTGATAGGAGGTAGAATCTAAAACATCTGGAAGGCATTAATCATGGAAGATTATTCTGGACAGTGAATTTCATACACTGTTCACATCTTCATCATGTATAGAAGTATATTCTTCTATACCAAAAGTATAGTGTACCTCGATTGCCATTTCTTGAAGCCATATATGGTGGATAAAAGAATTCTGAAAATGGTAATTCCGTCAATAAGGAAAGTGTATGCTTCTCTTTTAAAAGTGTGCTTTGTTTATCCTAAACTGTTGTTTCAAAAGCAGTTAACAATCTAGCACATGAAGGAGATTCACAAATAGAAGCAAATTCAATTTAGTTTGTTTTACAAGTGTATTATCTGCAGTCAGCAAAGATTGTTATTCATTAACCCATTATTCTTAATCAAGCCTAATTTTCCAAACACCCTGGGAGTTCTCCAAAATATAATGAAATTTGCAAAATGATACAATGAGCCAGTTCCCCAATTTGTTTTTTCCATTAATTGCTTGATTTTTTATGATTTGCAGCCAGCTGCAACTTTTCTGTTAATGAAATGCTTCCATCAGCAACCTAAAAAACTGATTTCATTTAAAGTCTACTCTAGAATATTTAACAATTATCTAGGGCAGATTTGAAGTATTTTATTCTGTGGGGCAGAGGTGGGGGAGAGAAAGACTCGCCACATATGAAGATCTGCAGTCAAAAAATGTTACATGTAACTATAGGTGGTCTTCACTTAACAACCACTCGTTCAGCAACTGTTCAAACTTACAATGATGCTGAATGAGTGGTACTTACGAACAGTCCTCGTATAGTCGTTGCAGCTGTTGCAGGGTCCCCACAGTCCCGTGATCATGATCTGGGTGCTCAGTGACACGTTATTGTGATTTGCAACGCTTAGCAGCGTACATTCTAGTCCCAATTGCTGCTGTTAACCAAGGACTACCTATACATGTAACTAACTTTCCTTTATTAATCTACATTTGGACTGTTTTTATTCAAATTTCAAGAGCAAGATAAGTGTTTGAAATGCAAAGATGTCTGCATGCAAAGTGACTTTTAACAATTTGGGATTATTGACATATTCATCAGAGAAAACACAGTTCTTCCAATTCTAAATAAATGAAACTTGCTCATTGCAGTTAAGTCTGTAAGCTTGAGAAATATAAAGTATCAGTTTTTATCCTATGAAGTTTGGCAGAGATCAAAGCAGTGTGGTCAAATTTTATGGCAGTTTTGCATTTAATAGAAAACGAAATGTACTCGAGTTAGAAATAAAGCAAGATTATACCTCTCCTGGGACACAGAAATATGTGGTAAGTTTACTTTTTTCCATCTTTTCCTGAAATCTGTCAAAATTGTTAAATATTGCATTACAGTTCCTTTTGGGTTAAGTTACTACCATTGAATTAACTGGCTGTTTTATTAGCCTAAACCCTGTTTGCAGAATTAATGGCCCCCACTAATTTTAAACACTATTTTCGAATCTCTTCAATGCAAATTGAGTATCATTTTCATTCATTGAGTTCTAAGGCTGTATCCTTTTTTTCTGTCTACCTGTGGAATATTTTCACTTTAGTCTCTATAGCACCACTCCAAATATGCCCCAGGGTCAAGGATACAGGTAGTCCTGGGGTTATGATGGCAATTGAGACCAGGATTGTCATCACTAAGTGATGCGGTTGTAAAGTATGATGTCGTGGGACTGCATCGCTTAGCATCAACAATCCCAGCAGTCCCAGTTCCCACTGTAATCCCATGATGTGTGGGTCATTAAGCAGGAAGGAGGAGGAATCCCAGGCGAGGAGCGCGGGGGTGCCATAGGGGGATGGGAGATGATGGATCCATGGGGGGGTGCTGCAGGTGGGAGAAAAAGTGGCAGGAGTGACTTCCTGAAGTGACTTGCGACCTTCCTTGCTGGCTTCCCCATTGACTTTGCTTGTGGGAAGCTGGCAAGGAAGGTCGCAAATGGCGATCGTGTGACTGTGGCTTGCTGTGAAGGCCAGAACTTTGAGGACTGGTCGTATGTCCATTTTTCAGCACCACCATAACTTTGAACAGTTGCTGAATGAATGGACATAAGCCAGAGCTACCTGTCCTCCAGAGCAGATGAGAGGAATTGCTTAAGGAACAAGAGACAAAAGGGAATTGAATGTTTCTTTGCATGAGTGGAATTCTGCTTATGTTATGTTGAATTTTATCCATGTTTTATATAATTCTTTCCGTTATATGCTATTACCTTCAACTAAACCTTGGTTAATACTTAAATAAAGCTAAAGTGTAAATGTTGAATTCATTTCGCTTCTAGCCTCTGTATTTATGTTTTGAATGGCAAAAATATCCAAGTTAAAAGCCTGCTTTTTAATATGTAAAATAGTAGGGCAGTAGGATTACACTGAAGTTTTTTCAGCAAAAAATAGCTGACAGAGAGCAAATATATTAAATACAGGATTCAATTTTGTGCAATAAATATGTTCAAGTTGAAACCGCTGCTTATCTTTAAAGCACACTAAGTGACAGTGGTCAAGTCAGTTTCTTCAGCCTCCCCTGTGAAGGTTAAGAGGGTATCAGTGGAAATGCAACTCGGGCTGTCATAGATCATTATGACTGCTGATACTTTACTTGGTAACCATACATCTTTTCCAAGGGTCCGCTAAAAGTGACAGTGCAAGAGCTGGATGGATCTTTCAACCACACGCTTCAAATAGAAGAAAACAGCCTTAAACATGACATACCCTGTCATTCAAAGAGCAGACGGTAGGGTTTATACCACCAATGGAATGTCCTTATGAAATGTATATCTGAAGTGACTGCTATATCTTGTTTTTAATCATGTTTATATTATTAAATGTGTTATATCAAAAGTCTCAGAATTATGGCAATGCTGCATTGTCCACTATCAACATGGCAGCGTGAAAACCCTAGCCTGCATGTGAGGGACTCACACCTTGACTCTTCCAAATACTAACATTGTTTTGCAGAATTGGTTAACACAGCACTGATGTCTCCAGTTTGATCTGGGTCTTCTGACATTGCTCCAGCAGGATAGATACAATCAACTCTGCCATGTAATGCAAAAACCTTAGTTGAAAGAAGGTGGTGGTCACTAGTATACACATGTGTCTCCTTTTCAGGGATAAAAAGGTTAAAAAAACAGTATTCTGGGTATCCAGACAGTATGAACAATTTGCAGCCCAATTAAAGCAATTGCAAGAAATGGCAGCTATACAAGGAGGTAGGCTGAAAAAAAAACAATTGCCACAGAAATAAGAATCAGCAAAAATATGTCAGGATGCCCTCAATCAATCAAAATACATTTGTATTGTTGAAGGCTTTCACAGCCGGCATACGAAGGCTGGTGTGGGTCTTCTGGGCTGTGTGGCCGTGTTCTGGAAGTTTTGTTTCCTAACATTTTGCCAGCATCTGTGACCGGCATCTTCAGAGTGCAGGAGCACAGACAGGAGCAGTTCTCTCTGTGCTCCTGCACTCTGAAGATGCCGGTCACAGATGCTGGTAAAACGTTAGGAAACAAAACTTCCAGAACATAGCCACACAGCCCAGAAGACCCACACCAGCCAAAATATGTTTGATTGACAGCCTAATCATAAGCTGCTCTGCTTTTGTAACCATGATTTAATCTTTTTATTTTTAAACAAAAGAAAAAGACAAAAATATGATTTCAGTATGCATCTCTTGCTGGTTTTTATATACAGCAATAAGAAGAAAAAAATTCCTTTGATGAATGGAGAGGAGGTGGACATGGATCTTTCTGCCATGGAGTAAGTAAATTTATGAAAGTCACAGGATTTTTAAAAATCTTCTGCATACGGTATTTTCAAATATGTAACAGAATATTGGTCCAAATATCATAAAAGGGGAAGTACTAATCATTTGTGCAGGAGACATTTCCTTCCCCTGGTTCTGCATTCTTTCACCTCTGGACTGGAGGGAGTGTTCAAAGTACAGAACAGAGGCTTTGGGGATATTCTGTAGTTTGGAGGGCCAGGAACTGCTTTATAACAGTTTGCTAATAGCTTATATTAGTAAACATTGAAGTGCTCAAAATATGTAGGAACTCCGATAAATTTTGTTACGCTGCATGAAATAATTGTCTCCCTAAACATCTTCCCATAATAACAGGTCAGTGGCAGGTAACAGGCCTATTCTTGCATTCCTTCTTACTTGGAGTATAAAGAGGTTGAAGCAGCCATGTGAAATATATTAAATTTATAACTTTCCTACTTTATAAAATGAATACTCTAAAAGTACTGTTTTGCAGAGAGAGAGGGAGAGAGAGAAATTGCTCAGTATTATTTTTAAAATCACAGTTTAGTGTTGTGCATGATCTGGCCCCTTCTGTTCTTGGTTTTTATTAACTATATTTTGTATGACGCTGGAATTAGCAAGTTGTAATTAACAGTGAACTTCTAAACAGCGTTTTAAGTGGATTTTTAAATCGTGATTTAAAAGATAAGAGTCAAATTGTACCTTGTTAGTTTAGATGTCATGGCAATCTATGGGTACTGGAAAACAAGAATGTAAAGAAATTTTCTTCTGAGAGAGAGGAAGAAAGATTTGTAAGTCATGAGATGTTTCTCAGTTGCCAAATCATAATACTGTATACTTGAATTATGACAGCCTCCAAATTTGTGTATGTCATTATAACTTTGTTTATATTGTGCAGGATGAGGGGTTTCTTTGTAACCCTCCAGAGAGCTTACATTGTAAAATTTGACACGAGATAAGACACCAAGGGAATTGATAGGAACTGGAATAAGGCAATACAGAATTTTCTGTTATGTTTGCTTAAGATTATTTTCAGGCATATAGGTTGCGGTGTTATTTGTACTCAAAATTGCCTTCCAGATCAACATTTATTAAGCACAGAGTTCACTATCCTGAATGTGCTATCAATTTTCATATTGAAAATATCAGAGATGCCACTTTTAGCAAGAAGAAAAGAAATAGTTTGCTGCCCTGTCCTAAGTTTTGATCATCTTCTTTCAGTGCTGATTCCCCTTTACTATGGATAAGAATAGATCCAGATATGTCTGTCTTAAGGAAGGTAGAATTTGAACAGGCTGACTTCATGTGGCAATACCAACTCCGCTATGAGAGAGATGTGGTTGCGCAGGAAGAATCCATTTTGGCTCTTCAGAAGTTCCCCACTCCAGCATCACGGCTTGCACTGACTGATATTCTCGAACAAGAGCAGTGTTTCTACCGAGTGAGGATAATGGCTTGCTTCTGTCTTGCAAAGGTGAGGAGTGGCCAGGGAGTTCTGTCAGATCTTAATGCAGGTTCTATAAGTCTGAGCAACTGCTAAAGGTGAGGTGAGGTGTGGTGTACCTGTAGCAAACTGGGAACGGAGTTTTTGTCCATCTCGCATCACTTTGAAACCATAGATCAGGGTTTTGTTCTGTAGGGTCCATGGGTACTTTTGTACTCAGATGCCACTAGATGGCATCAGCTTACTGTCAAAATAAAAAAAGGAATGTCCCAATCTTGTGAGAGAGGAATTAGAAAAAATCTGTATATTCTCATACATAGTTTTTGTGAGATTTCAACTGTTCTTAATTTTTAAAGATTGGGAAAAAAAATTTTAAATGGTTAGTTTAAAAGGTGCTTGCAACATGTTCACACACATTTCATGATCTCCTGTATTTTTATTTATCTTGGTAACATCATGTTACTATGATATTCTGTAGCTCATCTTATCTCTTTATATGGAGCCTGTTCAGAATCTGGCCAGATCGCAGAATTTTGCACATAATAATCAATGAATCTATTTTAGCCTTGTATTGTTTGATTTCATTGTCAAGACCAGAAAAACGTGCAACGTATGGCTGCAGTCTTTTGAGGTTGGAAAAGTTAAATTTATTCTTTTTTCTTTCCTTTCTATAAATAAAGAATAGTATGAAATTTCAAGAGTTGTGGCTAGTGTACAAGTTGTTTTAGAGTCCCTTGACTTAATATCTTTCATCATAGTTATAAATAGACTAAAATTATACATAATATTGTTACCCTCAGTCCAAAGTACTGCACAGCTAATTGGATTCTTAGCACGTTTCCTTAAACCTACCCTCTGTGCCATTGCAGAACTTTTTTAACCATGTAGGTATTTCAGAAGGTTATATAGCATGAAAGGAATGAGTAACAAAGATGGTCATCTCTTTTCTAATGGAAGAAAATTCCTGTCATATTAAGAAGTATGGCAGTTCTTGGGCACCTCTAAAGTATTTCTCTGAATGATAACAATATATGATGATCAACTACCTGAGAAATAGAAACTTGTATTTTATTGTTACAAAGCTGCAGTGCAGAGTTTACATACTTTTATATATTTTAATTATTAGCAGTTTAATACAAAGTAAAATTTTGCCTCACCTTCAGAATTGTCTATGCATCCAGGTATATGGAAGTATTTAGTAAGTGTTTATAAACCTACCTTGAAAAAAGGGTCATAGTAATTTTCATGATAGTTGTTGAAAGTAAGGTCACAGGCAAACACATTTCTATTTCAGTAATCCTTAGGATTAAAGAAAATCGGTTGTTCATTTGATATTTTGACAGATGGTTGGAATGCACATCGCTCCAATTTATCAGAAATACCTTTGTCCCTGAGTGATTGTAAAATGTTCATGTCAGCCTGAATAATTTGGTCTTTTTTCCATGTAGGTTAATTGTTTTAAAAAAAAGAAAAAATAATACTAGATATCTGGTGATTTAGAATCAGTATTTCTGGCTAGCAGGAAAAAAGTATATAGTATGAGGTATAAAGTTGAACTGTAAAGCTTGAGCAAAGTATCTCATAGTATTTAGCAGCATAGCTCAAAGTGAAAATAAAAATATTTTAAGAATTTATATGGGCGCTGTTTGAAAATGTTCACTATCCCACATGGCTTTTAGCTGCAACCGCTGATTTAAATGGTTTGCTGTACTCCCCATTTCATCCTCACAACAGGTGGATGAAGTGGGGTGGGCTGAAAGTAACACAAAGCTCAGAAATACCCCAGACTAACAAATATGCTTGGAAAGGGTAGTGAACAATTTGCTTACCGTCTCTGAAACAACGCTGGCTAAAGGTGAGGGTAGCCACTTGCCTAAACAGGAAAGATGAGGCACTTGGAGAAAGTCACATGGATTGCACAATACTACAGTAAAAGAACAAGAGTGTAAACTTGCCCAAATCTTCTGAATGAGCTTCACTGCCAGACAGGGTTGGAACCTCTAGCTCTCCCTTTACAACAAATACATAGGATACTATTTCCATAAATAGGATGTCATCCCCTAATGCGGCCTCTGTTAGCAAGTTCCTTTGGTATTCACACTTTTAGAACCATTGGTCACTGTCAGGGTTGATTTTACTGCAGAATTTTTCTTTCATGTGCGAGTACTTTTTGTTTTTTGTTTTTGCTTTACTTTGATGAGCAGGGCCATCACGGATATCCACAGGGTCAAAACCAAATCAAGATGGCCACAATCCCATGGCTGCCATCTTCACTTTTTTGACTCCTCTCCCTGGAGACACCTCTGGGTACCATTCTTGTCTGCTCCGTCGGCTACTAGCCACAGCACTCATTGCCAGCACTGCCATAGCCTTGCATTGCCAACCAAGGATGGCACTGTTTACTGATTGCTTTCACGTTGCCCCACGTTCCTCCTCCATGCCTGTTTAGGGACATGGGTTTAGTGCTCTCTTAGAAGCATTAGCCTAAAGCTCCACCATACATTAAGGAGACATATCAGTAGTAATTTTTACCACTGGTGAGGGATACCCAGCTGGAAAGGAAGCAAAGCCAAGGGAATCCACCCATCTCTTGTCCTGCATTAAAACACTAAGGATAACACCACTGTCTGTTGTACTATTAGGGTAGAATAGGGATCGACAATGAAGTTTGCCTTGGCACACTTTTCTGCTGACTGACCGACTGGAGGAAAGCACTTGAACACAGCTCTCTGGCTGTGACCTCCATCTAGCCATTAGGTAAAAGAGGACTACTTTGCTACCTTTTTTCGGGGGAGGTTTTACTTAAAGAAAAGTGTTCTTTCGCCTTCTGTATTGTGTTCACAAATGGGGTAGATTTCAGTCCTTTACTAGCTAGTAAAATAGTTGTCTTAACTCAGAATGCAGGGCAAATAGATCAGCTGTTAACTTTGCTTTACTGCCATGTCTGTTTTCCAACTGGAACTCAACACTTGGCAACATTCTGAATTCTGAATTGTCTTTCTCCGTGGGTGATCTTGTGCTCCCCGGGTGGCGGAGGCGTGGTTGAAATCTTCATTGAGGTTATTGGCAGGATACGTTGAGGAAATCAGTAATGCTGATGCCTCTTCCATGACTAGCTTCTTTTCAATCTTCTTTAAAGATTGAATATGTGGCTTTTTTAAGGGGGAGGGGAATTTCTGAAACATCGATGGGAGGAAAATAATTAAAACCAAGATTGATTGTGGAAAATAATTAGTTACACATGACCTATAGGTAAAAACTCTTTCATTGACTGAACCTCCACTGAGGTTACAATGTATTTAATACGTTATGGTGGTGAGAAACTATCTGTGCTTCAGGTAGCATATTTATTTATAGATTTGGTTTACAAATCATGTTCAAACCCCAGGGGGTTACTCAGTGACAATATTGGAAATGACAGAGAAGCTGCCTGACAAGTGTTGCTCGATATTTTTTTGCTGTGTCAAGCCATGTCATATCGGATAAATTTTGGGCTACTTGATCCTTACTGATTGCGTCCATAAATGCAAGAGCTTTTGCATGCATCAATGCTTTAGCTTATGGCACAGCCCCCTACCCTTCCTCACCCCCACATTGCAGGGATTCCATCTCAGATACATAGGAGTTATTTAGCGGGCAAATGTGGAAGTAGGAAGATATGAAAAATGCTGATTGAAAGGCTCTACCTTTTAAACAATTAGGAATATTCATTTACAGAAATGTTCTTTTTTTTTTTTTTTCCTTTTCCGAACAAGCTGGAAATAAATATGATGAAAAGAGAAATTGGCACTGAGATGTAGCAATAGACCAAACTCTGCAGCGCTGTTAGTAATGTGGCTTCTTTTTTCCTTCCTAATTATACAGATTGCAAATTTCATGGTGAGTACATGGACAGGACCACCAGCCATGAAGTCTCTCTTCACTCGAATGTTCTGTTGTAAAAGTTGCCCAAATATTGTGAAAACCAATAACTTCATGAACTTTCAGAGCTACTTTCTGCAAAAGGTACAAATGTAATTTATCATCTTAGTTGATTTTCTAAACATAGCAGCTTTCCATAGTAGAGCTTGGTTCAAGGCTGGATTAGAATAGTGTGAGAAAAAACAAAAATAATTGCTGTTATTTGATGCGTGTGATATCTTCATAAGGTATGGCATTTCTTTGCAATGAAAAGCAAAATGTGCTTCAGAAAAGTGATAATTAAAAATGATAACTATTGATTTATTAAATTGTCTGCACAAAGATAAGCAGAAATAAATTTTATTAGATATGTTTGGACAACTTGCCTGTGGTTTATATCCAACATTTTGTGCCTGATTAATTTGGTACATTCTCCCCACTGCTTAACTGCCTGGTTAGTGTTCTTTAGCATTTCCTGGTATTAATCATCTGGGATGTACGGGTGAGATATATTGCTATTTTCATACCATGTAGAGTTAATTCATTTAGGGATAGCCACCATAGAAATGAACAAATACCAGAAATAAGCCAAAATATGTATACAAAACTTCAGTTTCCAGAAACGTTTTGTTTATTAGGAGATGGCAATCCATCTGCCTAGCTATTTACACTGTTGTAAATAGTGTACCCAAGTAGTTAGTCTTCTGATCTGATCCTGCAAATTGGTTTTTAAATGCAATTGAATAGAGAGCCTCTACTTCTTCAAAATTGTGACTGCATGTCTCAGGAGTCATTTTATTAGGGAAATTTGTATGATATTAATCTTACTGTTGGAGGGTGAAATTGAGTATGATTTAATTAAAATTTAAACAATTAATTATTAGGGTTTTTTTCCCCCACAGACGATGCCAGTGGCAATGGCCTTGCTGAGAGATGTTCATAATCTGTGTCCTAAAGAGGTTTTAATGTTCATTTTAGACCTGATCAAGTACAATGACAATAGAAAAAACAAGGTAAGACGCTGTTTAAGCTAACAGACTTTTTTCTTCATGACTCTACTGTTTTCATATGTAAAGGACAATACAAGGCAGGTGGATGCATATTTTTATGGAATATTTGAGGTACCATCACCTATTTACTTATGCAAAAATGTGTATACCTCCTATCCACAGTACATCAAAACTATCCCCAAACACCAACAAATGAAAAGACTCATGTAAATGCAATAAATAAAACACAACGTCGTAAAAATAGATAATGTCAAAAAGGCAGTCCATAACTTCCATTAGTGACCAAGAGCTTGGCAGCATTCTGTAATCTTAATTTTATAGTTTTTAGCCATCTTGGAGAGAACTGTGTTTTTTATTGTGAGCCGCCCAGAGTCACCCGTTGGGGGAGATGGGCGGCATACAAGCCAAACAAACAAACAAACAAACAAACAAACAAACAGTCTTACAAACGTCTAGCAGACTGGGGGGCCCACAGAGCTCAGGGGGTAAGCTTCATAATGTGGGGGCTGCCATCAAGTGGGACCATCTCTGGGCCCCTGTTCCCTTCATCTCACATAAGTTGGGGATGTTCTGTACCTCCTTTCAGGATGAAATACAAGATAGGCAGAATCTGGTTGGAAGAGACAGTCATTTACAGTGTAATATATACACATGCACACACAGATTTTGTACACACGTAACATTGAATGTAAGAACAAAAGGACCTTTTGCACAGGTGTGAGATGCATGGGTAGTTTGAATGTTGTGCTTCAGGGAAATGGGACAGTAGATATATCTAGAAGGGGAAATAAATTCAGCCGAAGTTCAGAAATAAAAGGTCATAAATGGCCCTTTAATTTCCAAGTATCCATGAACAATTAGGAAATAAGGCCATTTACACTTTAAAATGGCAACCAGTGCAGGACCTACAGCACAGATGTAATGTGCTCTTGGTGCCTAGTGCCAGTTAGCAGCTATGTTGCTGCAGTTGCTGAGTGTTCTTTAAAGGTGGCCCTATGTAGATTGCATTATGCTTTGCACTAGTGCAACTAGGTAGACCAGGAGTTACCATTATGATATCCTCCTGCTCCAGGCAGTGCTGCAACTGCTAATCTTCCCAAATTACATTTAGATTGCATAGTTTAGGAATCCTGGTGCAAAACATTCTGATTAAAGAAATAAAACTTAGCAAGGAGAGCCTATTCCAGTCTTTTTCAGCTGGAGCACCTTCCAGATGCGTGGACAGCGATTCACAAAATTCCTTAGCCAGCCAGCATCTGAATTCTGCACATCTGGAGGGCAGCCAGACTGGGGAAAACTGACAAAACACAAAACTTTTCCTAGATTCTGGATCTGGAATCAAAGTCTAGACACTAGAGCAGGACAGGTAGAAGATAAAGATAACAGGTAAGGGGTATGAGAGCCAAACCACTTGATTCTTAGATTTACATGATAGGAAGTTTCCACACTGGGTTCCATGGCTAAAAAATGCACTTGGTGGTCAAGGATATTTAAAGACTTCACAACAAGAATTAAAATTGGGGGCTGGATTCAAGATTGGTTTGGTTTGGTTGGTTGAAGAATGAAAGGAGTCCTCAAGAAAGTCCCTGGCTGTTTGATTATGGTGGCAGAGCATTGCCAAAGGCATGAACATAGGGAACCGTAAGTTGCAAATACAAAACAAAGAATATCATCAGGAGTATCCAGATCTTCAGCAGAACTATTTAGGGGTGGGCAAGCTTCAGGATTGGCTCACATTTTAAACAGGCTCTGCACTGTCCAGGTTAGAAATCTCTGGAGAAGTTGAGTAGGCATTTGGAAGGGTGGAAGGCATGTGCATGTATATACCCTTGAAGGGTATCCGGAAGGTACAGCTGGCACAAAATGCAGCAGTGCGGACAGTTCTGAATGCCCCCAGGGGGGCCCATATAACACCGCTGTTACTTGAGCTGCATTGGCTGCCGGTTTGCTTCCAGGTCCAATTCAAGGTGTTGGTTATCACCTTTAAAGCCCTTCATGGCACAGGACCAGGTTATCTGAGGAGCCGTCTCACCCCTGTTATATCAGCCCGCCTCACTTGGTCCAGCAAAAGGGACATGTTGCAGACCCCACCGGTCAAGGAATTTCGACTGGTGGGATCTAGGAAGAGGGCCTTTTCTGCCGTGGCCCCTGCTCTGTGGGACAACCTACCACCCAAGGTGTGGTGTGGCCCCACTCTTGTGGCCTTCAGAAAGAGTGGGAAATCCTGGCTATGCCAGATGGATGGGGGCTGGATGGGGGCTTGCACCAGTGGAAGTGGCTTGTGGGGTAATTGATTCTGCCCCCCCCCCCCATCATCTTGAATGTTTTTAGTTTTTATGCATAGGGTTTGCTTTATTTTTTGTTGTTCAGTCGTTAAGTTGTGTCCGACTCTTCGTGACCCCATGCTTTATAGCTTGACCTTTTAATTGATTAATCAATTTTAATTAATGTGTATTTATTTTTTAAATTGTTCATGGATTTTGTTCTAATTGTGAGCCACCTAGAGTCACCTGTTGGGGGAGATGGGCAGCATTCAAATTTAATTAATTAATTAATAAAATATGCAGCACGTGGAGCCTGTTGAATGTTCTTTTGGGGGAGGCTTCCTTTTTTTATATCCTTTAGGAGATGACTTTCCTATTTGCAAAGCTTTGGGGTTGTTTTAACTTTGTACCTGCTCGTTCAAATGATTTAATGTTACTATTTTTAATTCTGGTTCTGTTGCATTTTATTCTGTTGGCATTGTGATTTTTTATTGCATGCATTCTTAATATATGTGTAAGCCAATTTCAGGGATGTGGGATATAAAACAAGTGGGTATGTTCTTTGGGTTCAGCCCTGCAAGTAGTTTCTTTGTGTATATAGAGTAGCCAGTTTAGTGGAATGTGTCTGGCAGACGCTTTTCTTTGTAATATTCTGCGCTGCATCTTAATAACTTTCAGTCTTTAACTTTAGTTTTCAGACAACTATTACCGTGCAGAACTGATTGATGCGCTGGCAAACTCTGTAACTCCTGCAGTCAGTGTGAACAATGAAGCCCGAACTTTAGATAATTTAAATCCTGATGTGCGCCTTATTCTTGAAGAGATTACCAGGTTCTTAAACATGGAGAAACTGCTACCCAGTTACAGACACACAATTACAGTCAGGTATGATACAGAAATATTATGATTCTTCTGGAAATATAAGTCTGAAAAACAGCCAGATGAATTCCCTCTTTTTTCCCTTAACTTTATACTACTGAGCAGTTAATCCTGATATTGTCAGTCAGATCTTGCACCAAGTTGCTTTTTAAAATGTTCTGATTATTATTAGTAGATGCACAAGAGACAAAGGAGAGATTTAATAAGTGCCTAGAAAATCTTTTCAGAAAAAACTGCCTTGAGAAAAAAGTAACCAGTAAGCATTAATAAACAAAAGCATTTGTAGTTCTTTAACATTATTTTCTATTTATAATGTGATAGAAGCTAAAGTTTACAGTTTATGGAGTCATGACAGTCAGTTAAGGGTGTTTTAGGTAGCAAGTCTGTACAACTGTAAAACACATTCCAGTCCATGCTGTGAGTGACACAGGGCATTCTCTTTACAAGCCTAGATCACTGAAGTGGGGGACTAGCAGGAGGTGAGTCTCATGCAGGAGGGACACAAAGGGAAAAGAGAAGAAAAAGCCATAGGAGCTAGAGATTCTTAATATAAGATTACCTCCATATTTACTTGCAAGGTTTTTCTTACTGTAGATGGGTTCATGCTGTATTGGATAACTCAGTGAAAATATTAAATGACATTAATATTTCTTAATAAGTTTCAGAAGTCAAGAACACTCTTGTTTTTATTACTTGTACTCTTCTATAAGATTGTACTAGAGGCAATTTGAAGAAACATTACCTACAGGTAATCTTCAATCTATGACCATTCATTCAGTGACCATTCAAGGTTACAACAGCACTGAATGAATGTTGGTTATGACTGGTCCTCAGAGTCCTGGCCGTCTCAGCACCCCTACAGCCATCTGATCATGATCTGGGTGCTTGGCAACCGGTTCGCACTTGCAACCAATTGTAGGACCCTGCAATTATGATCGCCATTTGCAACCTTCCCTGCTGGCTTCCCCAGAAAGTCAATAGGGAAGCTGGCAGAGAAGGTCGCAAGTCACCGGGGTAAGTCTCCCCCACCCACACACCCTTCCCCAGCCCTTCTGCGCTTGTGCTGTGCCAGCTAGCAGCACTGCACCTCTCATGCACCCCCTCATGCACCCTCCCTGCACATCCCTTCACTCCCTCCACCACCTGGCAGCAGCCAATTACCTGCCTGCCAGCCTGGGACTTGCAGCTTCCTGCCAGCTTCCCCACTGACTTTGGTTGTGGAAAGCCGGCAGGAAGTTGCCTTGCCTAACAGCCGTGGGATTCAGTTAACAACTGTAACCAGAATTGCAGTGATTGCCATTGCTAAGCATTGCTAAGCTTTATAATGGCAGTGATTGCCATTGCTAAGCATTGCTAAGCTTTATAATCGCATCGCTTAGCGATGGAAATTCCAGTCCCAATTGCTGTCATAAGTCGAGGACTACCTGTAATGAATTTTGCATAATTCAGAAATTATGATACTCTTCCATTTATTTTGGTCATGCTATCAAACATGTTTTTTATTTCCAGTGACTAGAAATTTGGATTTTACAGCAGATTTCTTTTTCTCCCATACCTTTCCTTCATAGCTGCTTAAATGCAATTCGGATCCTGCAGAAGAATGGGCATGTTCCAAGTGATCCTGCTGTCTTTAAATCTTATGCAGAATATGGCCACTTTATAGATATTCGAATAGCAGCTTTGGAGGCAGTTGTTGATTATACAAAAGGTGGGGAGGATAATGTATATTTTTTATAATAAAGTATTTTATTTTATTTAAAAGAGCAGTTTTCTTTCCTACTCTTTTAACAGTGCATCACATTTTAGAGCACAGGGGCAGCTCCCCCCCCCCCAACCCTTCAGGGATTTTGCAGCTCTCTCTACAGTCCATTTTGTTCAGGGAAGGCCGCCTGCTTTATCCCATTCTCTAGACTATCAAGCATCAGGCAGCCTGTGGAGAAAATAACCTCTTCCTGCAATTTCACTGCTGTTACAGATGTGAGAACAGTAACCTTGTCTGTGACTTAAATGGTTCTCCCAGCACTCCCAGGTCAATGATGCTCTTCCCAGCCTGCCAAACAGTGGCATACAGCGGTGCTTAAAAGTTTATGAACCCTTTTGAATTTTCAATATTTCTACATAAATATGACCTAAAACATGACCTGTTCTCCACATGTCCTAAAACTAGATAAAAAGACACCCAATAAAGCAAGTGAGTCAAAAACGTTATGCTTGTTTTGTAACCACGTTTTAGATCATATTTATGCAGAAATATTGAACATTTTAAAAGGTTCACAAACTTCTAAGCACCACTGTAGTAGGTTCAGAAAATGCAGCCCCTCCCTCGTTCCACTGGGTATCATCAACATAATGCCTCTTTTCAAAGTTATTTTGGTTCGCAGATGAGGAGGTTTAAACTTTCCCAACTCCATACACTAAGATGGGTAGAAGTCTCTGTGTGAATGCATGGGTACATGTTTATGCTGAATGGGTGTGATTCTCGATCTACTTTTTATTATTTCAGAGCGATCAAGAAACAAAGCCAGAATCATAGCATGCTGGTTTGTTCTTAATTACTGGAATCACTGTTATTCATTACTTCAAGTTTGAGGCCACCCAACTCCCCAGCGACCCTGGGTGGCCAGGGAACTTAAATAAATGGAGTCAGGGAACATATCTGGCTCTCGTCATTATGGTTCTTATCCTTTTATTTTCTCCTTCAGTGAATAAACGGGCATTGTTCCATTTTTCCATACCAATAATGAATCTTATCATAATTGCAAGATAACTAAGTCTTGAAAATGGCATATTTTCTTCACAGACTTATTTGCTAGAGACTCTTTGCTACCATTGTAGCATGTAAACACAGGGCATGCTAGATAGCACTAATTTCCCCAATGTTTTAGAGAATCTGTCCATGAAGAGTGGAGCACCATTTAAGAACTACTGTGCTTTGATCTAGGAAAGAAGATACTACAGCTTCTTGCTGGAGTAAGAGGGATTAGGTACAATTCTGCCAAACTGTTTAAGAATCCTCCCAATTGCAATGCTGATTTTGCTGAGAGGATTTTACATGGAGGCAGTTGATTTGTAGTAGGTACCGTGTGCTCAACTGCGCAACCAAAACGAGGAACTGCAAGAATGTGAGTGCGCGAGTGACTAAAGCATACTTAGTTTCCCTGTGTCTGAAGTTTTAATTGTGACACCTCATAATGCATCTGCTTTGTGATGTTTTGTAAAAATTGTTTTGCAAGTTTATTCCTTCCTCTTCCTCTAGAAAATTTTTCTAATTACTTCTGATGAGTGAGAGCGACCATCTTGTTTAACAGGACATACTTTTATCCTTACAGTTGACCGAAGTTATGAGGAACTACAGTGGCTGCTAAACATGGTCCAGAATGATCCAGTGCCCTATGTCAGGTTAGCCTTTTTGGCAAAGTTGCAGAATTTCAGTTTACTTTATATGTAAATAATACCCTAAATGTAAAATTGCTTTTCCAATAACCCATTTATAACTCCAACTTAAAAGAGTATAGTTTTGGGTTACAAATGTCAAATGATTTTGCCTTTTGGTTTTTTTGGAAAATACATTATACTACTGTGTTTCCTTTCCTTGGGAAGCATACATAGCGCTCTATTAAGCCGTAGTTCCATTTTTCAGCAGTGAAAATTTGCAAGACATCTTAGTTTTTCAAGATATGGAAATTATCCTTGGGTTATGGCTAGCTTCATACAACATGCTAGATTAAATTATATTGATCAGTTTGTATGACGCCAGACTCCACATCTTATGTGAACCCAGGCATGTTGTGTGAATATAGCTTATAGCAGTAGTACTCAGATCCTACTTTAATTTTTTCTTTAGTTTTTCTCCTTTATTTTTATTTTTTTATTAAATTCACACTACTCCCAGTGTATTAGAGCAGAGTAAGACATCATTCTATATGGGTACTAAAGAAAGTATTACTTGGTTTCTGGTTTGTAATTGGGGACAGAGATTATAAATGATATATTTGTTGTATGCTTTGCCTGTTGATTTTAAGCTAGAGAGTTAGTGGTCCAAGTTGGTATCCCTGATTACCTGAATAATGGCAAGATTTGAACAACGTAGCCTCTTTTCCCTGTTGGTTTCTTTGTTTTGTTAGTTCCACTGACCGTTACTGACCTGGGACTTCTCTCTAAAATGTCTGTTGATGCATTTTTAGAAGCCTAGGCAAATTCACTGAATGTGATTTCCTACGTTTTTGTGAGCACAAAGGACGAGTTTGACCCTGTAATATTAAATTTAAGGACTTCCAAAATTTGAGAAAATGCAAAAATAAAAACCTGCAGGTTAGAGTTTGTGTGGATTAAAAGTTGATTTTTGTCCTCTTTTAGACATAAAATATTAAACATGTTGACAAAGAATCCACCATTTACCAAGAACATGGAATCTCCTTTATGCAATGAAGCTTTGGTAGATCAACTCTGGAAGCTTATGAATTCAGGTTAAATCTTTTTTTTTAATTATTTACTTTTTAAAATGATATAAAACATTAATTTTTTATATTTTGGTGTATTAGATACACCAAATGGCTTTCCCTGCACATATATTTACTTGTTAGTAAGTCCCATTGATTTTAGGAGGGCTTATTTTATTAAATTCATATTCTACTTTTCTAGCATGGTACTTAAGGCAGCATGTATGTTTCCCAGGCATTCTGTATTGATATACAGAACAAAGCTAGACATAAAAATTCATGTACCTTCAGAATTTACCCTGTGCCATTATAGCCTAAAGCACACAAATGGAAATTCTTTGGACTTAATTCCTGCACAATTTTCTCTAACATAGACTTTGTCTTTTAGTCAGGTCTGCAATAAACATGATTCTAGGTATGCTGTAAATGGGAACTACCTCCATTGGATACTGGGTTTGCCTTTGTAATAGTGAATTTATGGGCCAGGCTTGATCCTTATGACAGGCTTCTTCAAAATTCAGCTCAACTTGAAAAGCAAATGTCACATCTAATAAACATAAGAATTTCACTAACAGACATAATGCCAGACACTGAGTTGTCATAGTCCTACTTGTATAATGGGGAAGAACACATAGGAAGAATATTCCTCAAATTGCTATTGTTCATCTGGTAACTGCAATTAAGGCTTTCTACTGATAGAACTGCTTCCATCAGCAGAGCTGGGAGGAGGCTGTTCTCCCCCTTTCGGCCCTTCACACATCCTGCCTGCACAACGTGGACCTTCATCTTACATGCTAACAGACATGCTCTTCGTTTCAAATTAATTTGATTAGAAATAGGTCTGGCAGCAAGGGGAATCAAAGAATGCCTAATTAATTTATAGACTTTATTGCCACAAGTTGTGGTAATGGCTACTAGCTTAGATGCCTTTTAAATGGAATGAAGACATTCATGAGAGTTAATAGATCAAATGATGATGTTGGTCACTGTGTTTATATGGCACTTCTGATTTCAGAGGTGTAACATCCTGCTTCCCACAGTGGCTAAACATACTTCTGGAAGGCCCACAAGCTGATTATGAAGGCATTCAGTCTTTTCCCACTCAGCCCTCCCAGGAAGTGGTATTCAGTGGCACTTCTTATTCTCATAACAAACCCTGTGTTTCTTTAACCTCATATTAATCGTACATATAAAAATATGCTATGGATTTTAAAAATCTGTAAGAGATTTGCAAGCAAAGTATTGAGTGGAATATTCATATGTCTTTTGCTGGTAAGCTGTTTTTTTTTAAATACAGTACTTTATGGAAGAAAAATGTACAAGAGTTCTATCACTGTTTTCTACTTTCCTGTAACAGACCCTATCTTACCAAGAGTGTAAAAATTGATTTTCAAAATCTGACCCGTTGTTTATAATACTTACATCAAAACATTTATATGTGACTTTAATCTTGTTTGACCTTTGTAGATTTGCAAGTTTATAGCTATGCTAGCAGCTTACATAATTGTGGGGACAAAACCCCCACAGTTAATTTTTGGAAAAAAATGCTAAATGTCAAATTCAGGAAGTAAATAGTTTGGATCTTGTCTTGTATTTAAAAAAATATTGAAGTGAGTTGGACTTACAAAGTTAGTCTTTAACTTATTGACCTTGTTGTAACAAAAGGATTGATAATGGGAGAGATATTCTTGATTTTTGAAGGGTTAGCAGCAAATCTCTGAGTCATGTGGACCTTTTATTTGAATTGTACTTTCTGTAAAGAACAATTGTGAAGTTCCAGATTACCAGTAAGAATATTTATTAAGATAAACTGTCTCTAGTTTGATGATTGGAAAGGCCCATTGAAATAATTAGATCTTCACCATGTCATTACATATTAAGGGGAGGGTAAACTGCCTCCCAGAATAAAGCTAGAACTAGCGAATACCAAACACTTTTTAAAGTCTTTAAATAAATATTCATATTTAAAATATCTGCTTCTAAGGCAATCATTGTATTCAATAACTGGTTATAAAGTTCAGATTGCATACTTTTATTGTTACCTTCTTTATCTGAATAAACAAACTAATTCTTGGCAAAGATCTGTTCTTTCTATCTATGGTTGAAATCAGTGTGTATATATATAAATTGGAAAGAAAAGAAAAGCGAGAGGAAATAATCTCTAGTTTATTATCTTCTGGAAGATTGGTTCAACTTTGGATGGCAAGAACTGTTGAGCTTCGTTTCATTGTGTTTTTAGTCTGAGCATTCTTATTAGGGCAAAAGGGTCTTTGTGTCCATACAGTATCATATGCTGCAGGATCTTGTGACGGTTGTATACATATGGGTCCATCCTGTAATTTTCCTCTTTGCTGAGTTGTGCTTGAAACACGTGCCTTTTACTTCATTTACTGACTAAATTTCTTTCCCTTGTGGAAACTGTCTACTAAAATATATATTTCAAAATAATTTTGCTTCCCACTTGGTAAATGTATCAGCTGTCCTTTGTTGGCCTTGCGTGCAACTTCAGGTGTGCACATTGTGACACAAGCTGCAACAAATTTCTGCAGAATACAGATGAGTGGGGCTCTACTGGCTGGTAACCTCTTTAAAAAATAATTTTATTAAAGATTATAATTGCAATAGTGAAAACTAATACAAACTAAAAGAAGAGTAGAAAGAAAATAAAAAGTGCAAAGAAAAAGAAAAATGTAGAGAAAAGAAAGGTAAAAACAAAGAAAAGAAATATATAAAGAAGTGACTTCCAACTTTCATCACCTTCTCTTAGTTTACAACCAATGATCTCTTTATCCCATGTCCCACCTCTTATCTATAAACAAATCTATAAAGCATCATCATTTCAGTCCTGATGTCTGCAAAAGGCTGTATTAAGGGTTGCCAGAAATAACAACATATCTATTTTAACCTTGATCAAATAAACCAACTTTATATTCCTTCCTTTTACTTTTAACAATCTTAATCTTTAGTCTATTCAAGTAATGTTTGTAGAACTTGATTTCTTTTCATTTCTTTTCTACCCCTTCTTATAAGATTCATCCAAGCTTTAACAAACCTCTTTTGTAAATCAGATATAAGAATTATCCAGATCACTCTCTTGGTTTATTATTTGTAATTCCCTTTTGATTTTTAAAGCATCAGCTGATTTCTTTTATATGTCCAGTGAAACATCTTTTTCCATGTCATTCTTGTAGCCTGTCATCTGTAGATCCACTTTCGGTATCAACTCTGTCTTAGTCTTGTCAGATAAAACTTGTTCCTCTTCTGCCATTTCTTTCAAAACATCTTTAAAATTTTCTTTCATTGAGGATTAGAGGTAGACTCACCCGGTGTTCTAAGACTTGTTGATCCAAGGTTTCTAATAGCTGAAAATTAATTAATAAGCAATTTCCATATGTGAGTAGAAAAGGAAGTATGTGAACTTAGTGTCCTTTCAAAGGCACCAACTGCAGTTTGAGCAAAATGGCAATTTCATCATCTCCCAGTGCTGAAAACCTGTCTTGCTGTCTCCTCACGAGGACCAACTGTTTGGAGCACTTGTGGGTGATCTCCCAACCTCTCTTTTTTTGGAGAGGTTTGAAGAGCTGGTCCACTCACAAGCTCTTTGTTCTTCGCTGCAGTTGTTGGCTTTTTGCAGAGCTGTCTTTAGTCTGCCATTTCTTCCTTTGGAAGTCCTGGCTGGTAATTTTAATGCAGTCAGTAGGATATGAGGCATAATGCAGTTGTACTAAAGACAGTACCAAGACAGAAGTCAGAAGTCACATGCCACTCCTCTAACAAAAATTTTGGTTTGGCTAGCTAGTATTTGCTCTTAGCAGACAAAGATAGCACAGACAAGAGAAACTCTACACTGTAGGTAGACAATCCAGCTATTTGTTGTTTGGTTATTGGAAATAGGCATGGGAATGAAGAAGCTTTATGTTAGTTAAATTCTGCCACAAATTCTTTCTGGTGCAAATTCTGCTTTGCCATCTGGTAGCTTGGAGCTTGGGTCTCATCTGTTTCCTGTTGATTCTTATGATAGTCCAATCTGGTGCAGAAGGACTAGAACTAGAAGCACTAGCAGGTAGAAGTTCATTTTTCTCTTTAACAGAAGGCTGCATACATGGGCTTGGAACTTCAAGGGAAAATGTTGGTTCAGCAACAGCTCATTTCATGGTGAGAGATTTCATAGTAGTTGATACTTCCATCACTTAGTGGTTCTTAGCCAGGCCCTGATCTGACAAATTTCATAGACATCTCTCTTCCTAAGTAGATCTTTGTAGTGCCAGCTGGGACCTTGGTTAGTAGTTTTGAAACTTCCTGTCTGGCATGCCCTCTTCATTCATATGATCCTGAGAATAATGAAGAAAGGCTCATCTGGTGCAGAGGCTCCTGAGGATTACTGGCAGTTTGGCAAGAGCAGGATGTGCACCACTTATTCTGCACATCCTCCAAAAGAACTCTAGATTTCAGATCCGAGCAGAACTAAATGCTGTTATGGGAGGATATTTGGTGATGATGGAGGAGACGGTGTGCTGCTTGTTAGGCCTCCTCTGCGATATGGGAAGGATGCCCAGACTTCACATTTTGGACTTTGTAAAACTAAAAATCATTTTGTTAAAAATATTTAAAACTCCTGAATAAAGAATGCTGATTACTTTAGTGGCAATATGACTATTTTAATAATCTATGACATTTCTCAGAGTAAATCAGTCAGAATGAAAAGAATAATAGAAACTAGGCTTGCTAGATCCCCTACTTGGGTACTGATTTTTGCACCATTAAAGTTGATGCAGTGAGCTTATTGTCCTAATGGAAGCCTTCAGAGAAAAAACGTTGAATATATGTCTGTGTGTGACAGTTTCAAATCAATTAGTTTTGTTAAGTGTTTGCATTTTTTTTCTTTTAATTAACCCTTGTATTTGGTATATCCATCTGGCCTTGTATTGCAGGCCATGCTTGAGTTGAGGGAGGCCAGGGGAGGGCTTGGGAGGCCCAGTGCAGGCTGCATGTGAGTCGGGGAGGGCCGGAGGAGGCTGTAGGTGGGGAGGGGGTGCTGTGGGTGGGAGCAATTTGCAATCTTCCCTGTCAGCTTCCCCATTGACTTTGCTTGTGAGAAGCCGGCAGGGAAGGTCACAAATGGCAATCACGTTACCCCGGCTCCCTGTGATGTTGTAATTGCAAGCCAGACACCGGGATCACGTGACCACGGGGGTGCTGCAATGCCTGGAATTTTGGGGACTGGTCACATGTCTGTTTTTTCAGCGCCTCCGTATTTTGAATGGTTGCTGAACGAATGGACATAAACCGAGGACTATCTGTACCATGCTTTGCTGTTCCTTTCTCCTTTTCCTCCTCAGACAACTTTCTGCTTTTCTTTCTCTGGTCCATGTTGACTGTGCTGCACACAATGACACAAAGCACCTGAGTGAGTAGTTAGAGACTGAAGACACCTGTGATACTAATTAAAGTAAATAGTCTGCTTGAGAGATCGCTAAAATCCAATAATGTTTTTTAACTTCTAAAGGGTACCAATAATTATGTCCATGCCATTTTCATTTGTTTTATTATTTACAAAAATGTCAAATATGAAAAGCAAAGCATCTGCTCTATGGACTATGAAATAAAGAATGGTGAATGCCATTTACTTGTACCAGTTTCAACTTATTGCACAGCAAATTGGGATTGTTTGGGGAAAAGTGGAGGGGTACCAATACTTTTGGCTGCATCTGTATAAATCTACGTCATCCTGTTCTCTACAGTTCCCTTTATCTGGGAACTGACCTAGTTTTTAAATCCCAGCTTGTTTAGTGGAAGGCATGATGATTGTACAGGTAGTCCTTGCTTACCAACCACTCATTCACCAACCATTCAAAGTTATAATGTTGCTGAAAAAGGAGACTTACAACTGGTCCTCAAAGTTCCAGCCATTGCATTACCCCCATGGTCACATGAACAAAATTTGGGCACTTGGCAGCCAGTTCACACTTACGACCGGTTGCAGTGTCCTGCAATCATATGATTGCCATTTGCGACCTTCCCTGCCAGCTTACCACAAGCAAAGTCAATGAGGAAGCTGGCAGGAAAGGTCGCAAGTTGCTCAGGTAAGTCTTACCCCCGCCTTCCTTTGCTCACATGCACTGTACCCTCCTTTGCTCGCTCGCACATACCACACCCTCCTTCCCCCTTCGCTCACATGCACACATGCACCAGTGCCCTCTTTCCCAGGCCTCACTGCGCTCACACATACCCCATGCCCTCTTTCTTGGGCCTCCCTGCACTCGCACACATGCACACACCCACCAACGCCCTCCTTCCCAGGACTCCCTGCACTTGCATGCACCCCGCACCCTCCTTCCTTGGCCTTCCTGAGCTTGCTCCACACCACAGCACCCCCTCCCCAACTTGTGCTCAGCTTGTGCCGGGCCTCCCAGAGCCTCCCCACCCCTCTGCGGCACCTCCATGCTCTTTACCTGGGACTCCCTTCGCTTCCCGCTTAATGACCTGCATGTCTTTAGGTTACAACAACGCCTGGGACTGCCTGGATTGCCATTGCTAAGCAGTGCAATCATGTGACATCGCATTTTACGACTGCATTGCTTAGTGACCGCAATCCTGCTCCCAATTGCTATTACAGCTCGAAGACTACCTGTGGATGTAAAGTTTATACCTTTCTGAGAGCCCTTTCTACTTGCTGTAGAACTTGCTGTGGATGGTGCAGAGCTGGGCACAATGCCTGTGGAGATGACTGAGAATCTTTGCTCTCTCTTTGCTTCAAAGGTACATCCCACGACTGGAGGCTGCGCTGTGGTGCTGTCGACCTCTACTTCACGCTGTTTGGTCTTAGTAGGCCTTCCTGTTTGCCCCTGCCAGAGCTTGGCTTGGTCCTTAACCTCAAAGAAAAGAAAGCTGTGCTGAACCCTACTATTATCCCTGAGCCCGGGGCAAGTGGCCCGGAACCTCCTAACAATCCAAACGCTCTGGGTCAAATAGTTGGCTTCCAAAGCACCGTAAGCAAATTCCTTGATTCCTTGCACAGCTTTAGTTCCCTTAACTCATAGTAGCTCAGTTTCCCACAATGACACTGGTCTCCATTTTTAATCCTTTAATTGCAGTCTACTTCCCTTGTTTGGTCAATGTATTCCACTTCTTTGGAAAGGAATATTGGTCAAAGCTTGTCTCCATTCTCACCCAACCATTTATTTATCAGGCTGTAGTTTTTCTCATCCAAGTTGCTTGAAAAGTGAACATTATGCCTACATCCAGTCAATAGAAGATTAACTTTTATGGGGTGGGAAACCCCCATAGCCAATGGCACACATTGTAAGGCATCAGCCTGTGTGGTAAATTGCCACATGGATGAGTGATGACGAACGTAAATGAATGTGATTTTAGCTTTTCCTCTCAGTTGACGTCCTTTTTACTAGTGTGTCTTTCACCAAAAAGGCTATATTAAGAATCTTGCTCGTAAGGCTCTTCATACCTCAGCTTATAAAGGTAGCTTTGTTTTGGCTTTGTTCATAACTAACCTATGATTAATAATAGCCTCTCTCCCACCCCATTCTCCCAGTAATCTTGTTCACGTAGGGGTCTAATATCCCAATTTTTTTTTTTAATGGCCATTTTGAAAAGGAATGGCCATCATTGTTTAGTAACACATGGACTATTTGTCTGGCTTGGGAGAGTGACAGCTTGTTCCATTGTATCCAATAGGAATGATTGCATTTGTGTTCTCAAGAATTACTCCTACAGCTGATATTGTGAAGGATCCCAAATGTATTGTGTTCAGTTCCCAATAAATTAGAATTGGTGCTTACATTCCTGTTATTATACCAACTATTAGTATTTCCAAATTTAATTTTTTAATTGCTTCTCAAGGAGGATGATCACCTTGTTAAGGAAACATCAGTCATCCCCCTTCCACATCAGCAGGGGTTGAAGAGGAAAGCTGATACACCACTTGGGTCCCCACTGGAACCTGGCCAGATCCTTGAGAAGACCGAAGACAGCAAAGTTAAGCTCAAAATAAGGGTAGGTAAATGGTAAATGACTGGAGAACCGTGCATATAAGCTCCAGTCTTAAACATAAGATATCACTATGGTTCTGCGCTTGACTGGGAAAAAATCCAGCCCCTTTTGGAAGATGTATTGTAACTCATCACATGATTCTTTGGATGATGGGTAGACTTTATTTTAAATAAATGAGATACTCCAAGAACAAGACAGAGTGAAACAACTTCAACTTTTGAAATTACTGTGTCCTGTAGCTTCTTCTGTTCCATAGTGCTAAGACACTGCTAACCCTATTACCAAGCAACCCATTGTCTGCTGCATTTTTATATTTGTGTTAATAGCCATATCTTAAGGAGCACAAACAAATATTTCTCATTCTATGCTTTGACAGTAAATGAGATTAGGCTGTTTAAAAAACAACCTTTTTTGTTTTTAAACAAGCTTGCTTATTGTAATTATTTTCCATAAAGGTGGGAAAGAAAACATATTTAAGCTGGTGAGTAACACTCCTTAAATTTGTTTTGGTTTTGTTTGTTTTCTAACGTTGTAGTTTTCAAATTCTCAAGAGGAGGAAGAGATTGATATGGACACTGTTCATGACAGTCAGGCTTTTATCTACCATCATTTGAATATGCTGGAAAGACCATCAACACCAGGTTAGTGATAGGGTGGATTAAAAATCAGTGATTAAAAAAAAGATTTTTGTTTTTAAATTTATCTAAATCTGATTTTTAATTTAAAAAAGACAATAATATCTTGTTTATCAAAATGTAAACAAAAATTTATTATTCAGTCTCATGGAAATGTGCAAAATCTATACTTAGAGTATGGTTTGGTCATGTCCATATACAGTGGTACCTCAAGATACGAACGCCCCATCTTACGAAAATTTCAAGATACGACCAGCTCCAGCTGCAAAAATTTACCTCAACATGCGAACTCCGCCTCAAGCTACGAACTGGATCCGCGGCCATTTGCCCTGCTGCCACGTGGTCGTGGCTTCCAAGAGGAAGTGCTAATGAAATCTGAGCGCGAGGACAAAAGCCCAAGGAAAGCAATGCAGAAAGAGGAAGTGCTAATGAAATCTGAGCACGCGGGGGGGGGGGAAGCTCCCGCTCCCGGCTGTGCCTGCGCGCTGATATTGCTTTCACTGTGCTTTTGTCGCTATGGAAAAAGGAAAAGGAAAAGCCATTTGCCCTGCTGCCACGTGGTCGCGGCTTCCTGTGGGCGAGATCGCGGTAGCAAGGAGGCGTTCAGTGAGGCTTGTGGTGTGTTTTGTGGCGTTTGGAAGGTTTTTGGTGTGCTTGTCAGCATGGCTCCAAAGAAAATGCAGAGCGGGCGTGGCAAGAATAAGGCTTTGCAGCTAAGAGGCAAAGAAGAGAGGAAACCCCTGAAGGAGATCTCCCTGAAGTCCCTTTGGAGGGGGACTCTCCCTCCAAACAATAACTGCCTCCCCACCCCATTCTCCCTCTTCATACTGTGCTTTTTTTTCATGTTTTTGTGGTTTAAAAATAAAATGTATATGTTTCAGAACTGTTTGTATTTACATTGAACCTTATGGGGAAATTTGCTCTTTCCTTTGGCCATAGCCCTTGGCCTGGTGATTGCTTTCACTGTGCTTTTGTCGCTATGGAGAAAGGAAAGAGCGCGGAGGAATCGGGGGGGGGGGGAAGCTCCCACTCCGCTGTGCGTGCGCGCGACATAAGCCTTTCCCCCCAGCGCGCTGATTGCTTTCACTGTGCTTTTGTCGCTATGGAGAAAGGAAAGAGCGCGGAGGAATCGGGGGGGGAGGGGAAGCTCCCGCTCCGCTGTGCGCGCTACATAAGCCTTCCCCCCCCCATTCCTTTCACTGTGCTTTTGTCGCACGTGCCAAGGGCTATGCACAGAGGAAAGAGCGCGGAATTAAGCAGCAGCACGGGGTGGGGAAGCTCCCGCTCCGCTGTGCGCGCTACATAAGCCTTCCCCCCCCATTCCTTTCACTGTGCTTTTGTCGCGCGTGCCAAGGGCTATGCACAGAGGAAAGAGCGCGGAATTAAGAAGAATCAGCACGGGGAGTGGGGGGGAAGCTCCCGCTCCCGGCTGTGCGCGCGGGAGCCTTTCTCAGATTTCATTAGCACTTCCTTTTTCTGCACTAGGGCTGACTAAAGCACGCCTGGCGAATTTCGTAGCCGTGCAATGCCGGCTGACACATTGAACCTTATGGGGACATGTGCTTCAGGATGCGACCAAATTCGGAGGGCGGATTAGCCGTATTTACATTGAACCTTATGGGGAAATTTGCTTCAGGATGCGACCAAATTCAGAGGGTGGAACGGATTAACCGTATTTACATTGAACCCTATGGGAAAATGTGCTTCAGGATGCGACCAATTCAACTTGCGATCAGAGTCACGGAACGGATTAAATTCGTATCTTGAGGTACCACTGTACATGGACATTAACATGGTCATTCATTTCAGTTTTACATCTCCTGAACGTGGCTTAGTTCATGCTTTTAAATGTCCATTTCAGTGATTAAAGTCATATGTACAAAGACAGAGGCTAGATGGAAGTGTATCCTGTGCTGAGGTGATGGTGAAACTAGTCCTAGTTAGGATAAAGGGATATTTATAATGTAAATATACAAATCTACAATGCAACAGAAGTACATTTTATTTACCTATTCATTTGTTTGCTTACAATTATTTGTATACTTCCTACTCATCAGACTTTGGCGGCTTACAATCTGAAAAGCATGAAAACATCTTCTAACATACAAATATATATGCTATTGGTCGAAAATTTAAGTAACTTTTAAAAAAAATTTATAGATAATAATTGGCTTCTTTTAAGTATACCTCAAACTGACTGACTAGTACTTCCTTGCTTCTCCTGTGGTACAAGTAGAAGACTGATAATTAGATCCCCAAGTCAGCAGATCCTAGTAATATCTGTTTTAAGGAAAAGCATAACAATCAACTCCTCCAAGTGTCTGAGATATACCTTCTGAAGAGGGTGTGTTAAGTACCATATCAGCAAAGCTTGAGGAAGAATGTAGGCCCAGGGCCCAACTAAATCATGAACTTCTTAAACTGCTTTGTGCACATCCTTAGGGAAAATCAAATGCAAGCTAAACAAATCCAGTAGCAGGTGTTAAGGGCTTGCAGGACAGATTCTGCCATGAAGGAAAAGTTAATTAGATGTGAGCATCTCCTTTCCTAAAGTGTTTTTCAAACAGGCTATAGTTTTTCTCAGTGAGCCATAATCTTCAGAGAATTCCTGAGTAGCTCCCTAAATAGCACTCAGAAAGCACAGAGCTGGCAAACAGCGTGTGCTTTTTTAAATCAAAAGCTTCCCATTTCAAGTAGCCACTGTGATGTATGTAGAAAATTTGTCCCAAATCTTCCACTTCTTCTGCTCAACTGGAATCTATTCTGTATAGGAGAGGAGCAATCATTTAACAAACCTGGTTGATTCAGGATTCCAAAACTTACATGAGCAGAGAGCATGTTTCAAACAGTAAGCTGGAAATCTGTTGGGTCCAATAGCTTCCATGGGCAGCTTCCATTTTATAAATCACAATGCCATCAAAAGCTTTAAGTACCCATTAACTTCATCTTTTCTGTGTTATTTTTATTTTTAATTGTAAGCTATAAACAGAAAACAATATGCAGTGCTGTATTTTAGACATATACAGTCACCATTCATCAGGCCATAACATAAGTGGTAGGGTACATCCTATGAACTCAGAAGAACAAATGCAAGTCAGCAGGCCTGGAAACAATGTCTGTGGTCTGAAATCTCTGAAGACCTGATGTCAGATAAGAGAAAGCAATACCAAACTGGGTGAGCCAATATTTTGGCTTGCTGTAACATGGTTTTCTGTCTTTGTATGGTTCTATAGCCTTCATATGGCATTTATTAAAATCAAAGGACTGCTTGGACATATTCTTCTAAAGCAGTGCTCCCATTTTTCAAATAAGAAAGGCATCACTTGTGAGCCTCTTACTGAGAACAAAATCTGGTAGCTTTGGTACAGGCATACACTGCTTGGTTGCAAAGATGATTCTGAAACTGTTGTTTCAACTTCTCTTTTAAATAATAAGAGGACAACAGCTCATCTGAATAATCTGTAATTGGATTAAGTTAAGACTTGAAGACCCAAAAGTGGCCTCTAGAATACTTATGACTTTCAGATTTGACAAGTTTCCAACTATGACTAGAGTTTTTCCTGTTCTGAAGCCAGTTTTCTAACATAGTCTTGTACTGTCTCCACTTGGTTCTTTAAAACAATTAATGTTTTATTTTGCTGGGAATACTTAGCAGATTTCTTCTGGAAAGTCTTAAGGCACAGTTCTCTGCATAGACAAGGCTTTTTTGTCACTCATAGCTTGGGGCCGTGTACTTGACAGCTTTCTTTCAGGTCTTTATAACACGATGACCATTTAATTTTCAGGCTTTATGCAGTCCCTGGGATTTAGATCTGAATTTTATATTTGCATGGCAAATATCCTAAAAGTCCACAAACCATACATCTAACCAAATTGCAAATTCAGGGCAGATTTCCAGAAAGTGAAAGTTCAAAGAAACATTGGGTTAAAGTTATGAAGCTCATATTGGAATTAGTGGGGAGAGTTTGAAAGCATAATAGATAGGGCAAACTGTGTTTGTGTTTTTGGAATTTTATTTAAAGAACATAAGTGTTATAAGGTATAATTCTGTGCAGTTCTTGTACCAGTAGGTCCATATGGTGAAATGGTGAAAGTTGTATGTTCCTACATTTGGGCATTTATGTTGTTAAGGTGCCTTGACAAGACTTTGGTCTTGAAAATTGCCTAAGAACTTGTAACATGGAAACAGCTACTGAAGTGTTATATATAATCCAACAGACAGGTTCAATTACCATATGCCAATGGCGGTTCTTTTGAAATTATCTCTTTCATTTTCCACAATGAGCAAGAGAATAACCTTGCAGGATCAACCCAAGGCTGTAAACCAGCTTTTTGTATGTATGCATGCATGCATATAATTTTTATTGAAAGTTTTAACAACAATAGGAACTAGTACAAACTAAAATAGAATGAAAAAGAAGAAAGGGAAAGGAAGAAAAGAAAAGAAGCTAGAAGTGCAGAAAGAAAAAATGTAGAAGAAAAATAGAAAAAAAAAGATATAAAGCAAGATACAAAGACGTGGCTTCTGATCTTCTTCACAGCAGTTATAAGTACAATTATATTTTAACCTCTCTAAAGTTACAACAGAGAAAGACTCTCTTCTTTCTATAATCCATTCTGTATAATCACCAAAACCATAAATCATAAGTTCATTTTTTTATTTTTTATGCAAAAAGTCCATAAGGGATTTCGAGTCACCCATAAAAGTACTTATTGTCTTTTCTCTAATCAAACAAGTCAATTTAGCCATTCAGCTTTTTATTTCTCAGTGGCCAACTAAATGCTGCTGGGATGCTTGTGAGCAAGTGATGGAACCATTTCCTACCATTAGTCCTACGGAGGTAAGCTGCCCTTAATCTGAAGGTAACATTGAGTCTTAGACTGTCAGCCCTCAGTAGAATTGCCCTCCATGAATTCATCCAATCCCTTTTGAAAGCCATCTACATTAGCGGTGGTCACCATGTCTAAACTTTCTGTACCCTTACCCTTATATTCTTGTATCTCAGTAATGAGCATCTGTGAGAGTGAAGACAATTCAGCATCTGCCTATGTACATTTATTTGTTGCTGGATTGAGATCTCTGTTCTGAGGTGCTGATTTAATCGTTGTCCTAAAAAGATAACATATAATAACCAGTCCTCCCACAGAACCAACCATGTACAGAAGGGTATTAGAAAAAGGGGGCAGACCTTTTCAAATGATACTCAGAAGACAGGAGAGGGCTGTCAAAGCTAGCCATCACAAGCCCTGTGTGCAGACATGAAACTCTTGCGCCAGGAAATTTGTGTTACATGGCTTTGGATGGTGTGAGAGACCTCATATGGATCACATCAATCCTTGTGATTACCTCCTCTTTCAGACATGTTGTGCTTTACCAGGTGGGGGGAAGAAATTCCATGGTTTGAGAACCATTGACCCAGATCACTGAGGCAGTTAATTAGCAGGGTTGGGACAACTTTCTTATCCTTCTGTTGACAGAAAATAGATTATTGTAAGCCAAGAAGTAGGGGAGGAAACTGAACAAGGGCAGAGAGTCTATGTGAGCCGAAAACTGAATTTTGATTGCTGAACCAGGCCACTGTTTCCTGAAGAATTCTGATCAAAGAATATATTTGCTAAAGATGAAGATTTGGAAGAAAATCAGATAGTCGTTTGATATATTTTCTTCCATCTGGAAAATGATTTGTCTTATGAAACATATGCTAAAGGTGTTCAACAAATTGAATTAGTTCAAAATAATAAGGACTTGGGAGTTTTAGCGTTAACATTAGAAATTCATTTGCATGACTAGTATTATCTGGGGATCAGATTGGCCTATGAATATAATCAGTATTTATAGCACTTTATTAGCATTTCATAATACTTATTTTGTGCTATTCTTATACTGCCCAATGAGGGGTATAAAGTAATAAGAGTTCCTGGAGACTTGTGCCAGAAAATAAACAGATGTTACTTCAGGGACCATTATAGGAAACAGCTGCACACTTTGAATTGTTTGGTGTCAAATGAGTTGGGATGCAAATGGCTGCAACTTTGAGTCTTTCAGGCTACTTGGCTCATATGACAGAAACCTACAGCAGGCAAATAATCTATTTGGGGATCACATTTGTTCTAAATAACCACTGAATCCTGCAAAGTAACCTTTTGCCTCTAAAAAGGAACCTGTACTTCTTCTCTCTAGAATATGATACCATACTTTCTGGAGCACTTTGATTTAATTTGAAAATGGAAAAAATAACCTGGTATACAGAATGGAAAAAAGATGATCTGGTATACAATTTCCGTACAAACCAAATCTATGATTTTTCAAAAGCAAACATACACACTGTTGGAATGTTCATTATATTTTTGCCTTAAGTATAGTAGCTTTGAAAGCATCAATGCAAACCCTTTTTCAGTCTCTGATGTCATTCAACACCTGACTTATACTATGAAAAACCGATTTTATTTGAAATTCCATCTTCAAAACAGTAAGAGTGATTCACTCTCTTGCAGAGATCAGAAAAATCCAAACAACCAGAGTGAATTCTCATCTTCATTTAAATTTCAGCTTTCCGATTATATTATAGATGATACATTTCTTTCTACAGTGCTGTATGGGTAAATATGGAGTATGCTTTTGAGCAGTTTTTTGTAAAATACATTATTTAAAACATGATTACAGATTTATTGTTTAATAAATGACAGCTTCATTCTTGCCTTAGGTCAAACCCCAGGTCAGAGTACATGCTAATGTGTGTGTGTGTGTGCGCGCGCGTGCATCCTCCCCGGTTTAGCATCCCCAATTTAGTAACTAGCCTGTAAGATAAGATAAGCATACAAATAAAAGCTGCCCAAACATCATGCAATGAGCTTTGTAGCTTAGGCCATTCAGGACTGAATCTTTATCTGCTTTGGATCTGTATCCAAAATTCTGTCAGTTGCATCATAGTGCCTCTTTCTTCTATATTTGTTTTTTAATCCATTACTGTCCTAGATGTCTTTTTAGTAAGAAAGGCAGTACAGAAATACTAATCACCATCAGGAAATAAGAAAGCAGTGCTATTCTAACATTATCATTGCTGCCATTGAGAAGCATTCATCTTTCTCAACCTTGTGCCCTGAAATCTTAATATTCCCATGGTGGAGGATGCTCAGGATTGTAGTCCAACACCCCTGGAGGACATCAGGCTGGGGAAGGCTAAGGTACATGATACCTTTCCCAATTATAAGACCAAAAAGAGATCAGGATATTTTTATAATCTAAAATTGTGCATGTGCATATAAAATGAAATTGTGAACAATGTTAAGTCAACTAAAAGGGCTGAATTAACAATATGTTTAATTTCTGAAATCCCCTGTTTTTACAGTTAACACCAAAAGTTGTTGGCTGGAGTTCAAAGGCTAGTGGGAGCCAAAGTGCAGTAGCCACTAGTCATCACACAATATGATACATCATAGTTTCCCTTCTTTTCCTTTTTTTTTTTTTGGTTGGGGTTTGTAGTGACTTCCACATTCAGGTACAAGGAAAGCTTTGGAGCTTCTCTGTAGAGGCCATCTTTCCTTTCTTGATTCTAAGCATCTGTTTTGCAGTGAGACTAAGAATGATGTTGGCTTCTGAACATTGAAAACCGGGGGAAGGTGTCAAGTGAATAGCTAGCATAACTTGTGTTCTCTTCCAAAGAGTATTAGTAATCACTTTAAAAGCAAATGTGGGTACCTCACCCTTTGTGGTTATTCCAGCCAGTTACTAAGAAAGACCCTTTAATTATTAGGGGAGAAGAGCAACCTGGGAGGCTGCAGAATGAGCGTTGCCTCCCAAACAATGGGAACAGTCCTTAGAGCAAGTTCTTAGTCATAGAGAAGTATGGGTGTGGTTATCCATATTGTAAAATTGGATGCTAAAATTCAAGGCATGTAAGCAATTAACAAACTATACGTGAGAGTGGGAAATGAAGGGAAAGAAGTGAAAGTGAGTATGATGGAGATTGTAGCCGTTAATTAGGGTGGGGTTGATTGAACAGCGGCTACTGCTCTGGTGCTAACGGAGTCTTCACCAGCAGGATACCTTGATATTTCTGGGGCTGCACTCTCAGAATCCCACAAAATATTAGAAGGAAGATAAAAGGCACTTGCTTTAAACATTGCCTCTTATTAATTCCATTCCCTAAATTTACTTGCCAGCAGATTTTCAAGACTAGACTGGTTATCACTGCTAACTAAAGTAGTAATTATGGATGCTTCATTTAATTTAGGTTGACCTTCAATAATTCGACCGCGACATAGTATCATTGTATTTGTATTTTTTTCTCTATTTTATTATATTTTATAGCAAGGTTACAAAAATAAACATAAAATAAACAGAATACAAAGGTAAACAGTGAAACAAGTAATGAAATACTAAAAACAGTTAACGAACTACCAACAAAACAAAACAAAACCCTAACCAGAACTTAGAATATAAAGAAGAACCACCACCACCCCTAAAATAATAAAGAACCTACATAAAATTTAAAAGCCATATTACCACTGTAATTTTACACGGAGGGTTAGTTTTAGTAGAGTAGAGATGTCTGGAAAAAATCTGCTGGCAAGTGAATTCAGGATCTGGAATTAATAAGAGAGTGTTTAAAGCAAATGTCTTTTATCTTCCTTCTGATATTTGTGTTGAACTTAATGAACTGCATCCATATTATTTGAGCATTACTGATTTCTGATAACCTGGTGAGTACAAGATTTTTATGCAGGCAACGATTTTAACTCCATTGTTTGATTTTGAAACTCTGCCAATTTTTTTTCCTGAGATAAAATCCTGCAAATCAGTGGGATTTATCTTCCAATAGACTTAGAAGATGTTTGAGAGTCGTTACAGTCCTGTTTTGTTCAGTTTAATTTCATCTAAATTTGGTTACAGATGTAGGCAGACTTTTTTTGAAGTAAATGCCTTTATTTTCAGTATCAGCTTCTTTCAAATAAGCACCCAGGATATTTATAAGAGACAAAAGAGAAAGGGCCTGCAATTATTTCTCTGACAACTTGAATTTTAGCTAGAAGTTTAACTGAGGTTTAAGCCAGGTTCTATCTCTACTTGGTTTCCCTTTCTGGTATACTCCATTACATTCCTGTTTCGACAGCCTGAAAAATTCATTTTGTACTTTTGTATCTGGTTCTATACTTGTGTTTTGAAATGAGCCTAAAATCTGGTATGGTTTATCATGCGTTAGATGTGTGTACCCAAATCACCAGGGGTACACTTTCTGTGTTCATGCAATGAATTAGGGATGACAGCTTTGTAATTAAAAAGTAAGCCTGTAATGTAGAAGCTGTAATTATGTGGTCAGAGGCTTGACTGGGAATAGAACAAGGCAAGAAATCCAGCACATTAAAGAAATAGCAACATGAAGAGACAATATCCTTGGGATGCCTAGGGAGATCTTGCTAATCTAATCAACTCTAACCCCATAGGAGAGACCATTACCTCCCCTGGTCACTGTGGAGCAACGTCTTGCTGAAAATGTTCCCGTGATAATCAGAAATGAGGACAGATGCTGAAATCCAGAGAGGGGTAGCGAAAGAGAAAATGTTATAAAATGATACAGTGATGGAAAAGCCCAAAATTACATGCCCTCTCCAAAAGCCTTGCAGGACACTCCTGGAGATCTCCAGAAATTGTTGCCAAAGTTTTAATGTAACAGAAAGAGAAATTGATTCTATATCGTTGTTTAAGTATATTAAATATAGTTTGGTTTGTACTCAAGATGATAGAAGTGTTGGTACAGATGAGCATATTCAGGAGTCAGCTATTAAGACTTTCCAGGTTGAAGTTTAAGAACAGCTTATCCACATAATCCTACTGCAACTGACATTTATTTTACTAGGAGATAATGGTCTAAAGTTGAGGATTTGGGATACAATGAATCATTACAGAGTTGACCAATTAACTTGGTTATCTCTTGCTGTAGACTGCAACTTTATGGAGTATAAGAAATGGCAGCTGCGTATATGAAACTGTTTTTCTCCCCACATCCTGTATTTTTATAGTCCAGGTAGGAACAAAAATTATTTTGAGATTTCTGCCCCATCTTTTTTTCACACATTACAATAATTAGCCATTGTGGAAACAATTTGTTACTCTATTCATCTTATGTGTTTTGAGTGTTTCTTTCCATGCTGGCTATTTACAGTTACTGCATCATGCTTGGTACATATCCTTGCAGAATTTGAATGCTTTTCATATAAAAACCTAGAGGCTTGAGCCTGTGAATGAGTTGGTGTGGTGTCTTAGAGAGTGGTACACTCTGAATTTGTTGGAATTGTAATTTTTCAGGAAAAACCAGGTGTATTGCCATTTCCACTTGACACTTCCTATGAGAAGAATCCAGCTGAATAAACCAGGAAGTCTTCATCCTTGGTTTGTTTAGCACTAGATACCATCCTTGTTTCTCTTAAAAAGCCAGATTAGTAAATTAGGTTTTGTTTGTGGCTTATTTAATCTGACTTGTTCCAGGAATAAAAAGACAGGGATTCTGATTCATATGTAATAGTGAATAAGCTGCTGGCAAGGTTTCTCTAGTGCTTTCTCTAGTTTGGTGGCATGAACCTGGTGGGCACATTTCACCAGCTTGCACTAGCATGCTTGCTCATTCCCAGTTAGTCATAATTCCAAAGAATGGCTTACTGTTACATTGAAATAGGACCATCATGTATACTTGGGCTCTTACTGTTTTTTACTCATAGGAAGTACTTTGCTAACCTAAGCTGGCTTCTACTTGGATGGGAGACCACCATGAAATCTCTACCAGCGGAAAACACCAAGTCTGTAGGGTAGATTACGAAGTCAAGAAAACATCTCAGGAGAAGAGAGTGCAAACCACTTTGCTTTTGTTGCCAAGAAACCTAATGACTGTATCTAAGAATCAAGCTTGAGTCAAGGAAAACTTCATTTTTTTAAAATTTTCAATTTGCATCTGTAAAATTAAGTATAACTATATAAATACAAGGAATTAATTTTTCTGGACAAGTGCTGCATAGTCTGCTCTGTGACTTGATAAGCACCACTTTGCTGTTTAAGATCTAACTAGAGATGCCAGGACTGGATGCTGACACCATCTGCATTCAAACCATGGGTCACCTCGTGAGCCGTCCCCCCCCCCCCCCATGATAAGTCTGCCTCCTGATGAGGCAGGTTTTGCATATAGTTTCTACAACCCTATAATATTATTTTTATAAGTTGATTTTTGTAACAGTTATAAAAATCGATAGAGCGCTTTGCAGCAGTAGGTTTGTAATCTTAAAACCAATGACATAAATCAACTTCTAGTAGAGATGCTGTTAAAGAGGTTGCGCCAGAGGGTAGGGCATAACTTTCAGCTTTCCAATCTCTTCTTCTTCTTCTTCTTCTTCTTCTTTTTTTTTAATGGACCTGTCTTCCTTTTTTAACTTCAGGTAAAGAACAGTCTTCCTTGGAGCCGAACATGTTGCCAGCACCTCTGCCTTCGCTGGCTGGTTTTCCTAAGGAGCCTGGCTCTTCCAGGCATAGTGAGCACCATCATCATCACCATCATGAGCACAAGAAGAAGAAGAAGAAGCACAAACACAAGCACAAGCACAAACACAAGCATGACAACAAGGAGAAAGACAAGGAGCCTTTCACCTTCTCCAACAGCCCTGCCAGCGGACGGTCCATTCACTCGCCCTCCTTGTCAGACTGACGCAAAGGACCCTGCAATCGAGAAAGCTTGGCAGGTCTTCAGGATGGAAACCAAGGCGTCGCGTCACACGGGTTCAGAAACCAGGACAGGATCCCAGGTTTCTGTTCTATTGGTCAGCAGCAGTAATCAGACTCGAATGGTGGGAAGGACCGAGGGTTTAGGAGTTTGTCAAAATGTTCATCGACCTGCCGGCCTTATATTCTCGTTAATATACGTGTGTGTAATATACATGTGTGAACTTGAAGTGGCTGTCATGACGTGAAGTAAGCATTAAACAAAAGCCGACTGCCCAACCTTGAAAAGCTCTAGTGTTTGATACAGTGTTGTACGACATAATTTAAGCTTCCTGAAACCTTTGTATAATTCTCTTTCTTTTCTTTATATTCCTTAAATATTTGTTCTGTTCCTTAAATATTGCAACTGTCCCATCCCTTTTTAAACCCTTTGAACAGTTGCATGCTCAAAGATTTCTGCTTTTAATGTTAAGGCTTTTTTTTAAAATGGATTTAACCTGTTTGAACATGGCAACCTTTGACAGTCATTTCTACTGGATTGTTTACTTTTGCAGAGAAAAAAATGCTACTATCTATACTGCGCTCTGTAATCAGACTCATAACTGTGTGATGGGAGTTTAAACAAAAATTACAAAACTGGCAAAAGCAGCTCTACCTTAAAACGTCAATTAACCTTTAAAATATAGTCATGGGAGAGACAACAGTGCAAAAATGTCTAGTTTCTAATCAACTTGCTGGGTAGCAGTGCAACAGGATGCTTTTAAATGTATAGCAAATAACTCAAAACATAAAGCTGTGACTTAAAAGAGTTTTATTCATTGTAGTAAAAATACCTAACAGATATTCTCTTGAAAAACTCTGTGATTATGTGAAATAGGACTACTTTTTAACATTTCTACTCATTTCTGTGTAATATTAGTGCTTTTTCACTCTGTTCCTAATTTTCTAAAATTTCAGTTGTCTGCAAACTAGTCCAGTGTTTTTTTTTTTTTCTTGAGAATTCAGCCTTAGGTTAAACATTTTTTATAATTTTGTGTGTATATTTCTTTAGTATTACTTAATATTTGTTTAAACAGACAAAGCTGATCTACAAAAAGAGATTTAAAAAGATGGCCAAGATTTTTTTAAAAAATAAGGTTATTCATTAATAAACTTTTTGTACAATGCACTATTAAATATTCTGAATTCTTGCTTTTGTATAGATAAGCCTATGAGGAAAAGAAAAATATGTGCCATCATGCAGGCATGGTTTTCTCTGTCCTGCTATATTACCCCAAAAGTGCAAGATTACCTCTATCGAACCTTTGGAGTGAGATTATAAATATCCTCTATTCTTTCAGTCGGTATATAGGTGCTGGTTTTTAGCTGGAATCTTCCCTAGCTCGATGCTGCATTTTCTTCATTCAAGCCTCCGTTTTTTGCTGTAATCTTTTTTTTAACGATTGCTAAGGGGCATGAATTTGGTTTACTTACATATCATCGGTGTGCCATGGAACAGGTATTCGGAAGAGCATCCGACTATAGGATCACATCCACTGAATCTGAAAGTGCTAAGTAGGTTCCCTGTTTTGTACTCAAAGCCACAGGCTAATTACTATAACTGAAAGCCATTTCTCGTCAAGCTGTATGGGTTGCGTTTGCTTCTTTTTTTAATCACGTAAAATGTGTACACCACTCTTAATCCTCAAAGGAGTAATAGCTGTAATCCTATGTTAAATTTTAGATTTTGGAGAGCAGGGCATCTTCATGTTCATAAAAGAATGTGCAATTGATGGGAGACATTTTTGCTTAGCACCATTGAATGCGTGGAGCACTGTCCTATCTGTAAACTTCAAACGGAAGGCATCTGGTTGGTTATCCTAGGAACAGACTTCTGGCCAAAGTAGGCCTTTGATTGATTCAGTAAAACCCTTCATGCTGTGTTGTATAAGTAAATTAAAATTTTGGATACTCACAAAGCTTTTAAGGCAGGAAGCTACTTTGGTCACTCATCAAGTTGAATCCCAGCCTTGCCTATTTCTTAGCACTCATGTTAGTGAGGAAGAGTAATTAGGGTGAGAGTATGGGCCACTCTTAGTTTTTCTTCCATGGCCCCATTGATGCTACAGCTGCCCTTGAAGGAGCAATGCCTTCAGATCCTCAGAAGCTCCTAAGTTTTGGATATATTCTTTATTTAAGATGTCAAAGCCTCAAAAGAGGCTCATAAAATATAGTCCAGGTGCTGGTTCATTAAAAGCTTGACAGTGTTATAGTCTCCATGACAGTTACATGTTATTTTAAAATTATTCCAATCTTTAATATTATTAAAATATTTATATTTCTATTCAACCCTCATCCCATGGCATTTTACCAAAAAGAGATAAATTAAAAAAAAATCAGACTATAATTCAAAAGTTGTAGTAGGCTAAAATAATGCTGTATATAAGAAAATGTAAACATCATATAAGGATAATATCAGTCCAGATTAACTTCTTTGGGATGTGTTCTTATCTGCTTGTCACAGCAGGTGGCAATATCTAGCCACCTTAGGCTGATCTCAAAAATGTTAAGCAGGATCAGTCCCAGTTAATACTTCAATGGGAATTTGCCAGGGAATCCCAGATCTGTAAACTAGTTTGGGAATTTGAAAAAGTATCAGAATAAGATGATAAGCTACTTCCATTTTGTCTTCAAGAAAACTACAAGGATGTATTCATAAGTCATTAGCTGACTTAAAGGAGACAGAGCAAAGTACATATGTAATTGGAAGTCTATATAAATTGAAAGTAGCAGGACTGAGTTCTAACCAATTGCATGTAAAGATTGTGCTGGAAGGTGCTATGGAACCAAAAGAAGATAGTTGTAGAGGTAGGCAATCATGAAAAACAGATGTTAACATTCATGACTACCAGATGGACAAAGACATTCCTCGACTGTTTCACCAATTGAAAACCAGTTATATTTCAGGGCTGAAAAGAAATTCTTTTAGGAGAAGAAAATGACAGCAGCCACTGTGTAATTTTCCCCAGCCCAAGTCACCACCTGCAGGGATCAGGGGAGCATAAGACCTCTGAGAATGATCTAAATTGTTGTAGAGGTGGTCCTCCAAATACCCTGGGCTTAAGCCATTTAAGACTGTGAAGCTACTAAAAATGGTGCATTGTAGACAGAACTTTATAGATGGGACATTTATTATACTGGCTCACAATCTTCCCAATTGTGGTGAGGTATATTTCTACTTAAATTGTAGTAATTATTTCCAAATTGGCATCTATCTGTATAATTTTATGCAAATCTGTGTGCTTCTTACTCCTCCCTTTTCAGTATTCTTTTCCTCTTATGTAGAAAGTCCTTCTATTTCAATGCAAACAGACAAATATACCTTGTGCTCTACAAGTTCTTTTAACATTTGGATTAAAAGATCAAGGGAATGCTTATCAAATCTTCAGAAGAGACAAAACAGAATAGAACAGCTAATAACATTCAAAACAATCTAGAGAGGTTGGGAAGCAGGCTGAAAGTAACAGAACAAAGAAGACAAATAGACTGTAAAGTTAATTGTTTTTTAGGCAAAACAGAGATATAGGATAGGAAATTCCTGGCTTTTTAAAAGTGTTTGTGGAGAGGATCTTGGAATTCTAGATATTCACAAGTTGAATATGAGTTATCAGTGTGGCATGACTGCTAAAACTAAATGAAAAAAATGTAAAATTTCTAAATGTCTAGGCAGGAACCAATAGTTCATTATGTTCTGTACTTCAATTTGAGTACTAATTCAGTTCTTGGCTCCGCATTTCAGCAACAATGTAGGGCCTGGAACAAGTGCAAGGCAGGGAAGATGATCAAGATGGAAACCAAGTCTTTTGAGGAGAGACTGTGCAAACTGGAGATGCTTAATACTGAGAAAAGATGATTGGGCGGGGAATACAGGAACACTTTCCAGGTATCTCAAGTGTTCTCATACAGGAGGAAATCAAAATTGGTCCCCTGTTGTTTCAGAGTGTAGGTGCGGAATAATGGATTTAAGTTACAAGAAGGCAGATTCTGCTGGATGTTTGGAAAAATTCCTCATAGTAAGAGAGATTATGACAGTGGAACCAATTACCCAGGCAGGTGGGAGCTCCCCTTTTATGGCTGCTTCAAGGTAATGATAAATTGGAAATGCTTTAGTTTGGGTTTCTGCACTGGATTGGCAGGATAGCCGTAACATTAGGTGGTCTTCCAACTCCAGCGTTCTTGGAATCTAAATGCAGCTCGTGTATTAATGGCTATCACATGATGGTTGTTCCATTCTATTTTAGATAAGAATGCCTCAGGATTACAACTTGTTACCTGAAACCTATGAGGGAGAAATCTGCTCTATCATGAGCTGCTTGTGAATTCCCAGAGTTATTTCTTTGCCCACTGAAAGAAGCATCATAGATGGACCTTTGATCAGATGACCCTGCAGCGATCTTCATTTCTTCTCATCATGATTGCTTCCACATTACACTACACACTTTATCAGTCAGGTGGATTAATTATTATGTGAAATCAGATATATTTTTTCCTTTTAGGGATGTGCTAGGTCTTTAGTGAAGTTAATGGGTAATTCCCAGAAAAGGCCTAACAGTGGAATGTATCTTTTGGGACAACCAGGGTACTGTATATAGTGGAACAAAAGATCTCTACTTGTATCACATCACATACTTTGTTACGATCAATGATCCAGATACATAAAATCTCAATTTTTGAAAACAATTTTCACAGTAACTTAAAATAAGAGGGAAAATCTGAAATCATATTCTAATGAACAAATATTAAAACAGTTGCTTGATCAAATTCGTTGGCGGGGGGGGGGGGTTGTTCATAGGTTTCAGGCACTCACTGCTGGCTTAGGGAGTTGCATTTGGGACCCTTAATTAGAACTTGGAGCCCAAACGTGTGTGTGTGTGTGTGTGTGTGTATGACAGCTTGTAATTTTTGTAGATCTACAAATCAAAGTGATGATAAACATATGGAATATGTTTAAATATATTCATATTCAGCTTTTGCTTCTACATGTTCACCTATGGGTCAGAACAGAGCCTCTGCATGCTTTATTTGTATGATGTAGCTTAAACCACAGAGAATTTTAAAATTGGTAAAATTGGTGGCATAAAAGGTGTAATAAAATATATATATATAAATAGGCTACACAGGTGCAATTGAAAATGATGCAAATTGCATTTCAGTTCTTTCTTCTGCTTCTGATGCAGTAAACGCAATAGCAGTAGCAAACTCTTCACAAAATCATTTCTAAGAAGGATGACAAAGCTTTTGTTTTCTTAGGTTCTATCTGTCAAGCATTTCTGCTTTTTATTTTTTTTTAAAAGCACAACACTTTTGTTGATGTATAAAGTTTTCCAGTTAATCCTAATACAGACCTTTGATCTGTTCTTCCTGTTCCAGATTTCTTTCCTAGTAAACACTGTGAGAAATAAATGCTGGACAATTGCCATGCATTTTGAACCCAAGTGAATTTGATAAAGATACAGCTGATGGTGCAACAGCTGGAACAGAAGCCATAAAATGACACTTGCTTAGTTCATTTGGGATTCTCTACATACTTTGGGTCACAATTGTCTTTGGAAAAAATAGTGTGAAATTTTGCACCCTACATTTTTTCTGAATATGTGAACACCGATGAAGTGTGACTATCACACATCACTTTTTTTATTATCATTCTTTGTAGTATTCATGTAAGTTTTCCAAAACAACCATGAGCAACCTGCTCTTGGCATGGAGCCATCACTTTCTCTCTAGATGGTCCCCATCCTTGATGAAAGTATGCATACATGTATGATCGATGATTCATACCCTGTCCTGTCTGCCTGAACAGCCCTGAAGGGCATAATGGAAGCCATTTCAGTCCCCCATTTCCCAGTCCTGTTCTAGAATCATAAAATATAAGGGTTGGGTTGACCCTGGAATCAACTAGTTCACCCCCCTACCCAGTGCACAAATCCACCACTACAGCATCTCTCCGATTTGGCCACTCAGCTTTGTTTAAACATCCCAGTGAAGAAGAGTCTATCACTTTCCAATGCAGCCTATTTGTTGAACAGCTCTTACCATTAGAATTTTTTTTTCCTGATGTCCATAAGCATCTACTTCCTTCTAATCTGAATACTTTTTTTTTCTTTTTACCTTGTCTTCTGGGACAACTCTATTTTCTACATAACAGCCCTTCAGATACTTGAAGACAGCTATCTGTCCCCCCAGTCTTCTCAGGCTAGCTTTCAAAAATTAAATCAAAGTAACAAAAAGCCCATAAACCAACAGAGGTCAACAAAGTGATACAATATTAAAATTAAAGGAAGAAAGAAAAGAAAAAGTCCTAGAACAGTCTATCTTATACAAAGCAATTCCAGCTTTGATCAAATTGTTCAAACATCTTCTTCCAAGTCCTTTTATCAAAAAAAGGAAAGACAAGAAAGGTATTTGTTGAGATGGGCGGCTATAGAAATGAAATATTCAGTTCAAATCTTGATAAAACGTATCAGCAATCTGTTGGTGCAAATTGAAGCATATTATATTACACAGTGCCTTACCATTCTTACCTAATTTGAACTCTCAATAATCAAATAAGTCAAGTTTGGCTGGAGGTGGGGTGAAGCAGGTCTTATGCAATCCTAATATCTGCTTCTCCAAGTAAACATTCTCCATCACATTGACCTTGGCCATATGCAAAAACACATACTTTGCCCTGTTTAATGATATATCAGTAGTACATCAATACTTCACTCACCATAATCATTAGCTCTACCATGCTAATTCCATGTGAAAGCATCCATTGGATATTGATATGGATACCAGCCCGTGTTATATCTTGATGACCTTGAGATGTAGGGCATTGGAATCAGGCCACTGCGGCATGTGTCCAGACCTTCATCTAGAGAGCCAGAGGTTGTGGTCACTGTTCTGAATTTTGCTTGAGGCAAACGTAATGACCACCTGAATGATAAAGACATTCTCCCCCTGCCCTGAGATGGCATGCTTCTTTGTATTCCACCTTTCCTCCAAGTTACTCAAGGCAGCAAGCCCAGCCCTCTTCCTTCATTTTAGACTCAGATCAGTTGTGTGATGTATGTTAGGCTGAGAATGATTGTGCGCACCTAGCCAACTGAACCACAAACTAGTTAACCCTTTTGTTTTGTGGGAACCCAAGCCCACATGATTCATGGTGTCATGATTTGAAAGACCAAATTATAATCCTAATTTTCTCAAGGTGTGGCCACTTCTAACTTAACTTACAGGGAGAGAGAAATGTCGAAAAGAAAAAAGAAAAAGAGTATCGTGGATGAGAGGCATATTCCTTCCTCTGAAAGGAAGGAAACTCTCAAGGCTCTTTCTGACTTTATTTATTAGGAAAATGTTCTGAAACCTTTTCTGTCACCAGCTGATCCTTTTGGTGACCAAATTAATGAACTAATTCCTGTTTTGTACCACTGGGGAGAGATTATACAAGGAAACGGATTCCTTTGCCTTGACTTGTTAATTCAAGGAACATAGATTAAAAAAATAAATATGTTCCCCTGAAGAAAGTGTTGAATGAGGATTGCATATCCTTATTAACACAGAGGGACACTTGACAAGAAAAGGAATGCTCAAGCTCTTGGTAGGTTTGAGCAGCTTTTCCTAACCATCTTTCCTTCAAAATTATTGGACTTGAGTTCTAGAAATCCAGATGGCAGTGGGCTTTTGAGATTTTGGGCAGGTTCTTTCTAGCATCTGCTACGGATGAAGGACAAATTTGTTGAGTTTGCTTTTCAATGTTCATTAATCTAATTTTGAATCTTTAAATCAGTATCCAAACAAACACTTCCTCACTGGAAAACCACAGCTCTCTGCATTTTGCAGTGTAGGTCACCAATAATAAAAACAGCATACAGTATTAGGGAAAAGGTTACACAGAAATGATGTATTCTCATGAAAACAACGTACAAATATGCACTATGTCAAGAACTCTTGGCAAGACCCATGTGCACTAGACAAAAGTGCAAAGAAAAACATATCTGTTGGAAGAAATATGCACCAAAATGGTTTGATGATGAACCAGACTGGGAGAGGCCCAACACAGTTAACCCTCCGCCACGGAAGCTCACTGCGTACCTTTGAGCCAAACATTGGCTGTATTCATATGATTCACAGAACCCCAAACAAGACAACCACATTTTAGCCTAATGTGTTGTTTAAATTGAGTCCAGAGTGGTTAGTTTATGTTTCAGTGTCTCATGTGAATCCAGAAAGGGACTGAGTAAACCAACATTATGTAATTATTTGTCAATGTGTTGCGCAAACAAAGCCATTATCCCTCCATCTAACTTACAGGAGTTTGGTTGTAGACATAAAAATTAGAGGAACGAATACTACGTACTCTTCCTTGAACTCCTGATGGAAAAGTAGAATCTAATTCTAACAGATAAACAGTTGGGGGAATATAGGTGTTGTGGCTTGTAAGATCATGAAAGAAGGAGTAGGCTTCAAATTGTTGTTTGATAGTAATTACTTCATTGATGAATTTCAAATCAGTCAGAATGATCCATGGAAGCTTTATATAAGCTGTAACCGCACTTTATTATTTTTTCCTTTTGCTCCTCAATGCTCCTGCTATCAAAATGCATGCAAGAGAAAGACTTCATTAAAAAAACCTCTAAAATAAAATAAAATGAAAAGAGTAGACTTTTGAAGGGAAAAGAAAAAAAAAAGCTGGCTGCCTAAAGCATGGAATAAAAAGGATTATGACTAACAAGCTCCAATAACTTGCATTGTTATGATATGATTCCATATTTGATCTTTCAGTGTGAATCACAGTTGAAACACTTTCTCATTACGTTGTTAAATCTACCCATAAACATACCCCTAATCATCTGGCAGAAGAACCAAAATGGCACACTCACACACTCATTTAACAACAAACAACTCCTTCCACGAAACTTTTGCTAAAGGATTTGGTTGAACACTTTACAGCTTCTTAGTTCCTCTCTCCCCCCAAATCTAAAAAGAAAGACTAGATTGAGATGGGCAAGCTACAGTCTTAAGGCTACTCAAAACCCTTGGCCCAATTTCATGCACTTTCAACTTGTGTTTTCCATATACCTTCAACTTGAACACTTCTCCAGGCCATTGGATTTGGAGGAAGACCAACCTTCCCCATCTTGTTACTTGGGAAAGAAATCAGGGAAAGAGGGAAGAGGGTTTCAAGAAGGGAAAAAGGATGTTACAAGGAGGGGGAAAAAGCTGTGTCAGAAAGAGACACAGCTCTGTCCTACCCACAGTTGCCACATGGTCCCACAATTACTGCTTTGAGAGAACCACGTAGAACACAGTGCTAGATCTTTGTATCTATCTCTCTTGCATATTCATATATAAAGTTGCATGAACTGAAATAGAAATTTAGGACAGAACTCTGCTGATAGTACACATTTTTATTGTATTTATTTTGCCCTTGTTGTCCCATCTTTATCTTATTAATATTATTTTCTTCTGACTTGGAGTCTATTTTAGATGTTCCTAGATGTCCAAATGATCTCTCTGAAAGAGAGGGAAGGGTTGCTCATGTATTGAACTAGGTGAGATCAACTTTTCTGGGCATATCCAGTCCACCTCTGAAATCCCAAGGCATTCACCACTGGCAGCCACTTGTGACTCATGTTGCTTCCAACCCATCATTAGGCAATTGCTGCCTTAGATTAATGTGGCTTGAACTGTACAGCACTGGTCTAATCCTTGCTGAGTCGAAAAGGTTCAATTAGCAGAAAAGTTTACTGTGAGCTGTATTTGAGAGGTCTCATCTTGTGTCGTATCCCACAATCCAAAGGCAAGTCTTTAAGCCACATCTGTAATTTAACTTTCTGGCATGGCTTTGCTAAGTTCACTTGTAGGAGCCATGGAGTTCTGTTCTGTTTTGTTTTTTTGTTTTTAAATCATCAGCTCTGTAGCATCCTGATTTTTCCCTGAAGGTTTTCTTGGTCATCAGCCAAAAAAGTTAAAAGGGAAAAACAAGAAAACAAAGTTACTTCTAGCTCATAATTCTTAAAGACCACCCAATCCTATAGTAAGTCAGGCATATGTACACCCATTGATTTCAACTCTACATAGGACTGAGCTAGAAGCCAGTTAAGAATCCTGCTTACTTGAGAGTAAGCCCCTTTGAATTAACTGGGACTTACTTCCAGATAAACACACACTTGGCTATACTGTAAATTAAGAGACTGGAAAAAAAAAAAAGCACCCAACATCAAAGGTTTATTTAAGAAGAGCAAGATCACATGGTCCTGTAAACAAAGTCAGAGAGCAAAGAGAAGAGCTCACATTTTCCAGTGGCGCTACTAAGAATATTTTATTACTTGGCATTTTTGTATCTGATCTCAAACCACAGGGCATTTTGGAGGAAGAATCAGCCTGATCTCATCATTACACCAGCAAAGACAAAACAGAGAACTAATGTAATTAAAAAAAAAATTGGTGGTAAAGTTAAAGGAAGAGGCTCTACCCTGTAGGCAATGATTCCTGGCGTTATTTATTTATTTGTAGAGTTCTTGATGCTCTCTGAGCTTGGTTGTTTGCTTGCAGATGTTTCATTACCCAACTAGGTAACATCATCAGTGCTGTAAACCAACATTACGTAATTATTTGTCAATGTGTTGCGCAAACCAAGCCATTATCCCTCCGTCTAACTTACAGGAGTTTGGTTGTAGACATAAAAATTAGAGGAACGAATACTACGCACAGTGCTGATGATGTTACCTAGTTGGGTAATGAAACATCTGCAAGCAAACAGCCAAGCTCAGAGACCACCAAGAACTCTACAGTTCGGCCCTGAGCTATGAATATTTTCATTTATTTATTTATAAGATTTATAAGGCCACCCATCTTGTGGCATATAACTCCGGGTGGCTGACAACAGTCATAAAAACACAAGCAATAAAAATGCAACAACAACAACAAAATCAAGAAGAACCAGGGGCCCAATCCATCAACTACACCCATCTATACAATCCCCTGAGCTTCAACCTTACTGTCCCAATGCCTGGGGAAAAAGCCAGCTCTTCATGGCTTTCTGAAAGTTCAGGAGGGCGAGGGGCCTGCCAGATCTTAAGGGAAGTGTGTTCCATACGGACACCACAGAAAAGGCACACTTCCTAAGTCGCACTAGAAGGCAACATTTAAGGAAAGGGACTTGGAGCATGCCCACTGTATCTGATCTGGTGGAATGGGCAGATCCCCTCAGGGAGAGGTGGTCCTACAAATAACCTAGCCCTGGATGCACTTTGAATTGCACCCAGAAAGAAGCTAGAATCCAATGCAGCTCATACAACAATGGTGTAATGAGGGGAAATGAAGGGGCAACCACTGGTTGAGGTTACCGCAGACCTCAATCGAAAAGGTTGCGTATGCCTACCAGTTTAATGTATAACTGACCAAATGATTCCATCAAGGTCTTGTCCCAATGCCTGGAGGTTATCAGGATCTGGATGGGAGGAACAGGCTTTAGCAGAACCCTAACAAGACCGAATGGCTTGCCGAAGTCCAGTTCTGGGGATTTTCTATCCTTAATTCTGAATTAGGTTGCACTTCCCCAGGCAGAACTGATGGGCAATTGGCGGGTCCTCTTGGATGCACAGCTCCTGCTCAAAGACCAAGTGGTAGCCATGGCCAGGAAGGCCTTTGCCCAGATTAGTCTTGTGTGTCAGTTGTGCTTTTTCCTGGATCAGGATGCCCTCATGATCACTCATGCCCTTGTCACCTTGCATGTGGACTATTGTAAAGTGGTCTGCACGGGGCTACACTTGAAGACCACTCAGAAACTTCAGAATGCAGTGATGCAAGCCATTATGGACTTGGTGTTCCCATATAACATCTCTGTTACATGAGCTGCACCTGTTACCAGAAGCTTCTGGGCGCAATTCAAGGTGCTGATTATCACTTACGAAACCCAGGATGGTATAGGATCTAGTTATTTGCCTGTCTTTCTCCCATTATTTCTGCCCATTCTGCAGGATCTGACAAAATTGGCAAGTTCCAGACGGCATCTATCAAGAAATATACCTTATGGGACCCAGAAGGTTTTCCTTGTCTATTGCAGGGCCTGCCCTCTGGACCAGCATCGCCCCTGGTGGGCTGAACAGCTCCAACCCTGTTTTCCTTCAAGCAAGCCTTGAAACCTGGCTGATTCCTCAGGGCTTGGGCTGCAATGGGGTGTCCACTGTGGGATTTGTCTTGCACATTTAAAGCATATGTTTCCTCTGTAATAATCATCTTTTAGTTTTAGTTTTAGTTTTGGCTTTTTATCGTATCACATTGGATTGTTTTAACTTTATATGGTACCCAGAGTTGGTGAAGATATGTGTGGCCCTAGAAATCTAAAGAACCTCACATACATACGTAATAGGGGCTCTCGTTGTCCTGCTCCATATACTATTTAGATAGCCTTGGAGCTGGAGAACTTACTCATACTATTCCAATAATGCTGATAAAGTAATATTAACATGGGAGGTAACCACTTCTGTTGACTCATCCCTATAATCGCTTCATTTCTTTGGCTGTGTTCGTATCATGAGGGAGTTGGTGGAAAGAAAAGCTTGACTTGAAAGAGACTTGATCTTAACTTACAAGCCCAAAATTTAGAAGCTACAAATGGCAATCATTTCAGGTTAGGATGACACATTATGCCACTAGGTTTGGTTAAAGAGCTGTGTTTAATCTAAAGGATGAGAAAGTTTGGGCAGATTCAACTAAATTGTTTCGTTTTGTGTTTTTTTTTAGTTTAGCATGAAAAACACAACTATGGTTTCATTTCATTGTCCCTTCCTTGCATATAGCTACTAGCAGAGCTTGTTCTTCCTTCCACAATCTCACTTGTTCCTGTTGCAGATTTAGTACCAGTTCTGGGAATCACTGTTGGTGATTAATTATGGTTTAGATCAAGCAATGCATTTCTCACAAACATTACAGCAGCCCTCAAGGCAAGTTACAGTTCAAGGGCTCTTCCCTGTGCTGGAATTTTCTTAAACATCCTGGATCTTGGCATGACTTTTATCATGCAACGTTTTGCCAGTGTGTCCCAGGTCAAGGAAGCAGGAGGCCAACCCAGAGAGAGTGGAATAATACTAGCTTCTGATAGTTCCAGGACAACATAGCCAATCTTTCTTTATCTAATCTTTTCCCACTCTCCTCAGCTAATCTATATGATTCCCCTTGATTCAGAACTGCAATGGTCTCCTAGTCAAGACATTCTCAGTAACTGTCAATGACAAATGAAGGACATTCTTCCCCCATCCACCCCCCCCCCACCCACCCTGTACTGTGTGCCTCACCCAACAATTTACAATCAGTTGCAGACTTGAGCAAACACAATACCACACTTCACCACAAATCCCAAGTCTCAACAAAACACAGAAGTTTCTTAAAGGAGATAGAGACCTTCCTTGCTTTGGGATTGTAACAAGGGGTTCTAGTAAACAAAATAGTCAACTTGAGCTTTGGCACAGAGAATTGTGCCAAAATGGAATGGCTAAGTCCCAAATTCCAAGTTGTATTTTCAAACATAATAAAATCCAGGACAAAAGCAACATTTCAGCCATTGTTATATCAATTGTTAGTTGTGCTCTCTCTAGGTAATAAAACTGGTTTTAAAAAACATTTTCTTCATTTTCAGCAAAATAAGGAATAGATAGGTATGTGGAAATGCATACTCTGTTTGAGCAACATGATAAGTTATTAAATACAGAAAATCCAAGATCGCAGTTGAGTTCTGCCCAACAGCACTGCAAAATGATGGCAAGAGTAGCTCTATTAATTGAGCTTTCTTAGCTTAGTGTACCAATGTGAACATGGCCACAGAGCTGAAAATGGAGGTAGATTTCATGTCAGTCAAAAACACTGATTGATTGATCGATTGATTAATCAAATTAATAAGGCCACTCATCAGTAAATTAACAGTTTGGCCCCAATGCCTGGTGGAAGAGCCAGGTCTTCAAGGTCTTCTGAAAGGTTGGTAAGGTTGGGTCATCTAAATCTATAGAGGGAAGCTGTTCTATACAGCAGGCACCATGACAGAGAAGGCATGCCTCCTAGGATCAACCTGGTGACATTGCCTCCAAAGGCACTGCTTCATTCTGGACCAACAGAAGCTTCTGAATGATTTTTCAAGGGCAGCCCCACGTAGAGCAAATTGCAGGGGTCCAATCAGAAGATGACTAAGGCATGAGTGCCTGTGAGCAAAGTTTCCTGATCTAGGAATGGGTGCAACTGGTACACAAGATGTATTTGTAGAGCTGTGAGTCCGGGAGGACTCCAGATTGTATGCCAATTCTGCCTGAGGGAGTATAATCCCATTTAGAGTTAATGATGGAAAATCAGCAGATATGGGGGGCCCTAAAACCCATAGCATCTCAACCTCGTCAGAAGCATTGCAAATAAACTAGCTGTGGTTAATTCTTTCTTAACTGTTTTGCATTTATCTACTGGAAGAAGGCCTTGAAGCCTGACCAACCTTCCCATAATTGCTTTGAAGTGGAAGCAGGTGATTTTAACATGTCTCATTTTGAGGTGTGTTGCTGGATTCTGCTCTGAAGTTTGCACCATTCTAACAGGAGCAGTTTCTATCTTTTTTTCATATTGCCCCTGCACTGTAACTGGTCAATGACTACTTGGAAAGAAGTTGAAGAATAATGGAGAAGTGAGAGAGCCAAAGGTTATTCATATGACTAAGTTTCTGTGGGAAAGGTTGATTGCTGTGGGCTTTGCCCATACAGATGTGTGAATGTTTCTACTTCCTAACTTTCAGCATCCACCTTGTGAACAAATGCCTCTCTTTTTCTAATGATTTAGGGCCCCACTTTGACCTCCAAGTGGTGTGTTGGGGTAGTAGTCCAAAAAGTAATGGATAGAACCAAGACAAAAACTGAATTTGGTTTGATTTCATTTGCATTTAAAATTCAATAGAGTATGATTACTTCCAATCACATTTCCTTTCTCTCCATTGTATCCTAGCTGTTCTTCTGCTTCTGCTTTTCTTGGTCTGGAGAACAAGGCTGAGCTATTTGTGCCACATGGACTGTCTTACTCTCCAACTGGCCTTAGGGCTGCTGGACATAAGGTTCAGCTGGCTCACCAGTCCACTGAAGCTGGCTTTATGGAACATGCTAGGCCAGGAATCCCCAACCTTTTGGACTCAGTAGATGCTCTGCCACAAAATGGCTCCCGTGCAAGGGATGTGCAGCACTGCAGATCTGAAGGTGCTCTACCATGTAACCTCTTGAGTTTAATTTTTGGTACCTTTCCCTCAGTTTCATGAAAAAGTTTGCTTTAAGCTTCCTATGATCCGTGCTAAGTAGCAGCTGTTTGTTGATGTTCTCTGAATGACTGCCCTGAGGAACCTTAACTCCCAAGTATCTCTCATACCAGGATCCATTTTCAGAATTGTTTGCATTGTTGCATATCAGAAGCTGAAAAAGGGCCTTGGAGCAGATGTGGGCATGCCCTCTGCACTTGTCAACATCTCCTTAAAGAAGCTGCCTCTTTCCAAGCTTGTATGCTAACTGCCCAGTCCAAGGAAAGTCCTCTGAAGCACCCTGTTGCACCTGGATTTGTATTTTCTTGGGGTCTGAGTGCCCAGGAAAAAAGGCAGCTTCAGATCAAATAAGAGTGTAGCCTTAAACCTGCCTGACAGAAAATGCCATTCCAAAAAATGAGGCTGACTTTTGAAGGAATACAGACATGATGGAGCTGTGAATTAGGTTAGAAAATTAGGGGCACCTTTGCTTCGTTGTAACGCTAAAGCATGCTGTAATGTGGTATTTGCACTTTTTCAGTTGGAGCTGTTGATAAGTTTAGGCAATCTGGGGGAAAAAAAGCTTAGAGCAATTCTTCCAAAGGTCATTTCATTGGGATCTAGCTGACGGGGCTTAGTTACTTTGGGACAGAAGAGGGTCCCGTGAGCATAATGGCTGTGGGTTAAACTAATTAAGCTTGCCTGGCAGGACCTGGGGGGAAGTGATGATATATTTCAGGGAAAGGATATATGTGGTGTGTGGGTTTGGTGTGGCGTGGTGGGGAGAAAGAAGTGAATCAGTCCCAGGAACAGCTCCTTTGTTTGGAAGACATCATCCAATTGAACCATTGTCTGCCGAGGACAGCTGGCACCAGGACTTCAGCTGCATTGGACCCCTCTCAGAAATAAACAACCAGTGGACAAAACAACACAAAGATTGTATATCTCATGTGAAAAGAGAAGAAGCATCTGCAGGAGAGCAGGAAGCAAAAAAGACGCTGAAGATCCTACCAAAACATGGATAAGAAAAGCAAGCTGGTAAGAAAACACGTTTCATTGCCTCCTGCCTCTTTAATCTGTTATCTATGTTGCACTTGATAAGGTTAACAAATCCATTTTTATTATGACTCAGAGCTATTACTCTGGTATGTCTGTTTATTGTGAGCAGTCTCTGGGGGGGAGGGGTATTACAGAAATGCATGTTGAAAGAGAAGGTTGCTAGTAATGCTTGAATACTAAATAGCCTAAACTTTTGGCTTGGAGATCGTTCCCCCTGCAACCTGGGAGGTCCAACTCCATTGAACTAATCATCTGTCATCCCTGGCCAGAATAGCAGAATGGGGTTGAAGACAACTGAATATAAGGCAGGGATCAGTTTTTACTGCTCTGTTGATGGCTTAACACTCATCCTTTCTAAGTTGTAACTCAACTGGAAAACAGCAAGGTTGAATGGCACTCCACCTGAGTGCTTCTGAAACTGCACCTCCAAAACTGAGTTTGAATGAATAATATGCTATAAAGAAGCAATCCATAGTTCTGCTTATGGTGTTGTATGAGTCCATCCTATGCAGCATGCCTCCTAGATAACAAGTCCCAAACAACGGATTAAGAATTCTCAGCAATATGCTATAAAAGATCTTGTTCATTTTTTAATGGTTATGTAGTTTTAGGAAGAATATCAGTTCTTCCTCAACTTTGTGATAAGATTTGTTTGGTTGCACATAGGCTTCTTGGGCGCATTTACCAAGAGATAAAGGGAATTGCTCTGGAGAATGCTGTTTGAGATGTGCTTGGCCTACAGCTGTTGAAGTCTTTCTGGACCTGGGATCCCTCTTGCAGTTAAACTTATTTTCTAAGAGAAACTTGGGATTTCCTTTCCACCATGATAATACCTTCAAATAGGATCTAAGCTTCTTTATAGCTGCTTACAAATGGGAAATGTTGATTAGGGTATTATAGTGATAAGAGACCTTGCAGATCATATTGTTTTCTAGTAAGAACTTTGTGAAGTTACTATTATAGACTAGTTAATTCTTTTCCTTCTCTTTTCTTTTTGCAAAAGGAAAAAAACAAAGAACACAAGTGACCCCCCCCCTTCACACACAGAAGGGAAAAAAAGAATAATGTCACCTCCTTTTTCTCAGATAACAACAAATCACCCCAAAGCTTTAAAGATCTGAGATTCTTTGGACGTGAAATTGTACTACAGAAATGCTTACATTCAAGACTTGACAATTAACTCTGTTCTTAACCCACCCTACCTAATCTATTTCATGGATTCTGTTGGCTTTTTTAGAAAACATTATTTTCACAATGAATACAGATGTGTGTACAGGGGGGTGTGCAGGGAGGGAGTCAAAAAAGTTAAGATGGTTGCCACAACCACAAAATTGAGACCCTCTCCCCTTTACATGCATTCAAGGGGAAGGCTTTGACCACATGGCTGTGGCCACCATGTTTACTTTTTTGACCCCCTTGCAGACACTCCTGAATGCTTCCCTCACTCAGACAAAATTAGTCATGGTCAATGTGCTATAAACCATAAACAGAATCCACCTTCAGCTCAGGAGGAAAGATAATCCTGGAAAATATTGTAAGAAGTTTGTTTTGTTCACTGCATACATACAACACTCCGAGTTTGCCTGCTAAATGACCTTGCTTTGCATTGTCATATCAATTGCTTTGGATTATGCCATCCATGATGCAAGCCACAATGCATACTAGCTATTTTTTTTTTTTTTGTCCAAAGATTTAAGTAACAGCCTGTGTTGAAAATACAGGAAAGAAGACGTGTAAAAACTGGTCCTTCTCTTGGTCTTAACACGTGTGAATGCTTCATCCTCAAACAATATATAGTACCCTGTGAAAACTTACATAAAGTTCCATATAAAATAAAGCCTGTTATGCTGGTCTGTAACAAACTGTAAACAGCCATGGTCTGACTATATCTTTTTGTTAGGGTCAATGAAATTGAAGACAAGCTTTGGTACTCTTCATCAGGCAGAAGAAGGAAAGAATGGGGGGCGGGGGTTATTTTTTTTAAATTTATGAAGTGTGCATGGTCAGGAGACTAAGACCAGGGAGGTAGATGAGAAGGAGACAAAAACCTTGGTAATTAAGTAGGCAACCTGGTGACCTCCATATGTTTTGGACTACAACTCCAGTCATTCCAGGTAGAGTTGTCCTGAAAAGACATTTTCAAAAGGGATTATGAGACATTTACAAAAGGGATTATGAGAGTTACCTTAAACATCTGGAAGGCGTGTTTTTGAGTTACAGCTAGAATTACTGGGATGTATAAATGCATAATGGTGCACGGAAGAGTATTGTGGGTAACTCACCACTGCGTACGTATATGGCCAATTTCTGCAAGTCAAGCCTTGACTTTATAGGACTTTCTCCCAGAATGTTGAATAAAATTCTCAAGTAGATTTTAAACCAGCAAAACGCAGCTGCTCTCACTCCAAAACAGCCCTTCTCAAAAATGATAGAGCTGTCCTCAAAGATATTCGATTGATACTGCCAAAGAAATATTTCCCCAGAAACTGTGCTTTTCAAGAGAATTATTTATAAAAAGGAACCATATGTTATCATTCTAATAGAATGTTAAACTAAACTACTGTACACATAAATCTTATGTTTCTGGTTTGACATGCATATTTACTCTTTTCTTTTTCTGGTGCTATGCAGAACAGAAAAGAATAGGGGACAGTAGCTATTGCTTCCACCACCATTTACTACTTCATACGTTGACTTTTCCTCCTTACGCTTTTCATCACTCTCCTTTGGAGGATCTCATCAACTCCGTCCCATCACAACTTTCTCAGTCTTCCCCTTCCTCTTGGTCATTTTGCTCTTCCTTCATATATTTCTTTTGTGATTCAATCTTCATTCATCCTCTCTGTATGATCAGTTCACCTCAACATATTTCTTCCATTCTGCTAACTCACCTTTGTTCTCATTCATACTTTATTTCTATCCTATGCTGCTCTTATTTTCAGTAGTATTACTGGAATTTTTATTGGTTCATACTACTAAGTAGAGTCTTCCCCAGTATGAGAGAATAGGTGTAGTTCTACATTGAATGGCTGAGGTCTTGGTGTTCACGGAGCTTGATTGTTTTCCTGCACATGTTTCATTCCAGGCTAGGTAACTTTATCAGTGTGGGGGAGATTAGCTTGCCTTGCCAGTCTTGGTTGGGGAGTGATTTCTTCCTTGATGGTTTCTTGACCAGAGTATTGTTTCTTCCCTGATTATTTATTTGGTGCTGTTTCCTGCTTATCTTAAACAATCATGATGATGTTATCTAGCCTAGTAAAAAAAGTCTGTGAGAAATCAATCAAGGTCAGAGAACACCAAGAACCTAAGACTCTTTCCCAGCTAATAAACTTTCAATGGCTTTTTCTTTGAACAAAATAACCCAGTAAACCTCTCACAGTTTGACACATGCTTTCAGTTCTTTCTGTTGCCTCTGTTTTCCAGAGTGATGCACTTTCCAGGTCTTTCTCTGCTGAAATTCTCTTTGGTCAGATCTCTTCCTGAAACTTTCTAGTGGTGGGTTTTGCTGCCTGCTTAAAGCTTCACTATCTTCCCAGACCAGCTTTCTTTCACCTCAGCTATCCATTCTGACTTCTGGCTCTTTTTTCCTACAACTTTCTTTAACAAGCTTTACCTTCTCTCCTACCTCTATCAGTTACACGTCCATTCATCAACGGATGTTTTCTATTACATAAACCATCTTGATTTTTTTTTTTGTAAAAAAGAGGCTGAACAGAACATTTGAACCGTAACATTCTTTTTGCATTTTTAAGTACCAGTCCAAAATTTACTTTATTGTGTCCTTGTAATCCCAAAGCATTCATGTTAATATCAGTTGTGAAGCAAACGTATCTACGGTCCTGTTGTGGTTCAAGAGAAAGTAGCAGAGTTCATCCTGTAGGCCTTCTCATTTACACTGTAAATTCATTCAGAGGTCTAATCTGAGAACAAATGTCGCAATATACAAATAAAAGAAAATGCATTACAAATAAAGCTAATGCTGTTATTTTGGAAATATAAACCCAGTTATATAGATTTGTCCCCTAACTTTGAGGAACAGATCAAGGTGAGTGTTTTGTAGTTTAGTCTTGAAAGCAAGGGTGCTGTGTGTAAAAAAGAGACAGAGATTCAACTGCATGATCACAGTTGCCATCTTGACTTTCTTGAGCCCTTCCTATAGACATGCCTGACTATAAGATAATGGCTTGAAGGAAGAGCTGGAATCAGAAACTAAACAATAATAACATGGGGGGAGGGGTTCAAGACAGTGGCCACAACCATATGATTTAAGGCCTGTCCTTTTGATGCACATAAACATGGGCAGGGCTTTGATTACATGGCTGTGGCCACATCTTAAGTTTTGGATAGCCCAGTCATCATCTTCATCACCATCATCATCTAAAATGGTCAATGTCAGTATCAAATCTTCCCCTTCTTCTTGAGTCTAAATTATGCTGATGAAGCAAGTAGGCACGGTCTACAAGAACCAGACACTTGTTTTAAATTAAAAGAAGCAGCAATATGTGATACTGTGTATGTATATTCTTTAATGTAAACATAAAAATAGTATTGGGCAGGATTACAAGTGTGATTATGGATTAATGTATGTCCTGCTTTAAAATATTTTATAGAAAAAAAATTCTACCAGGCCCAACAAGAACCCTATGGAAGGAATAGAGATCAGAGATGTTTCAACTGGATAAGTCCCTACCAAAATTTAGGAAAGTGGATGTACCAAAAAATTAATTGGAATTGCCTGAGGGCGATATATGAGGCACCTGACTGAGTGGGAGAAAGGAAACACAAGGTTGGAAGATGAGGAGATCTAATAAGTTGAGTTTACAGAACACACTAATTTGCAAGGCTCAGTTAACAAGTATATGCTGCCAAGTTACCCTTGATAAATTTGCTGTAAGAACTTCAGCTTGTGATGTTAATCTAAAGCAGTATTTCTCAACCTTGGCAGCTTGAAGATGTGTGGACTTCAACTCCCAGAATTCCCCAGCCAGCGTTGCTGGCTGGGGAATTCTGAGAGTTGAAGTCCATATATCTTCAAGTTGCCAAGGTTGAAAAACACTGATCTAAATTCCCTTCTGGACCTGAAGTAGGTGCCACTGGCGCTTGGACTTTGTAGCTTGGATTTATTGCATCTATTTCAGATCTGGGCAATACAACAAACCACACATTTCGATGAACTAATTGTGGATAGTGGGGAACGGTTATAGGTCAGTATACCTGCCTGTTTTTGGTAAAATAATTTTATAGCTTTGTGTGACCTGCTAACACAGCTATACAGCAGAAGTTTAATTCAAGAAAAATGAAGGCAGAATAAAGTAGAACACAGGGGAAGGCTATAGCTGGCATTACTATCCATCTTAATGACTATATTTTCCAGTCACTTGGTGGTTTCTTTTCACATACGATGCTAAATTGATGTATTTTCCCTCATCTTTTGTTATTTTTTTTCCTACGCAGCTAGAATTTTGCATAAGAAGGGAAATTCCACTTTGTAACCATGTGAACCTGCTCTCAAATAACGTTTCCTCTATTATTCTTTTGGAGAACAATTGCGTTCCAGAAGGGAGCAATGTAAGCATTTCAGTGAAATGCTATGATTCATACCCAGGAAACTCCTAGTTACCCTCAAAAGCAGATTATATTTCACAATAAACACAAGTTAGATCCACAAAGGGTAATTTTAAAAATTCTATTGTAAACCAGCTGTGGCCTTAATTAGAGGATATTCTTCAAAAATGCATTTTTGGGAAGTTTGCAGCATTTATTGCTTTCTAGCATTTTACATGATATGCACATTGGAAACTGAAGAGCAGGTGCTTTGGACTAGATAAGGAGGAAAAAGAGGCAGATCCTGGGCTCATCCATGTGCCCCCCTAACTGCAGCATGAAGAGGCCATCCGGTTCTTCAAGGATATGTCTTCACAATGCTTGCTGCCTTTGTCTCATCTCAGCCTATAGCTGAGGCTGCCTAACTTTGATTTAGCTGATCCAAAGTTTGTGGTGTTTTCCATTTCCCCCCAACACAAGTGTTGTGATTTCTGGTGCTTCAGCAGTGGCCGCAGTGATGGGCATGGTCAGAGGCTGGGATCTTCTGAGCTCCTCTTGGCCCTTTTGAGCTGCAACATTCATACCCCCTCCCCTCCAGTCCCTGGGCACTTCCCTCCAAAATTGATTTGGGCTGCTGGATTGACATGACATCTGGCTTCATGAGGCAGGTAACTGGTTGGTGCTTAATATATTTTCACCACTCTTGCCAAAGAGTGAAAGACCACTTTCAAAACACGTGCTCGTTGCTTTTGTGCAACAATCCTAGACAACACACTAGATCAACCATGCTGGCTAGGGAATTCTGGGAGTTGAAGTCCACATATCTTAAAGTTGCCAAGGTTGAGAAACACTGCACTAGATCTGTCTTTAAAAAGCAAGATCTCTTGAAAAACAAGACTAGCAGAATGTCTTTCTGGCAATACAGATGGCCTAATGCTTCTGCCAAGGGGGGCTGCCATTTTGCCTACTCCATGGACTCATTGGCCTGGACTTCTGCCCTTCGGTTTTGGTGGCACTACCTCCCATGCTGCTGATGACTGTTGGGATTATGTATGGGCCAATCCAATGGCGTGCACTGGTGACTTCCAGGAGCTGCCAAACGCAGGTTCAGATAGGGACTCGTTGCAGGAGCCACTCAATCACTGCCCTGTTGTGACAAAATATCTAACAGACCCAGAGAAAGCTGAGGAGGAAAAAGGACCATTACAAAAGGGATACATCAGTCTTGGGGAGGGGATGGAGTGAGAAAGAGACCCTGAGCACCTCTGCTTTAATCACAGTAGGTATAACTTGAGTGGGAGAATGGCTTTGACAGGCTTTCAAGAGTCCGTTGCATTATCCTACTAGCGATTAAGATCTTTCCAGAAATCTAAGTTTGTTTCCTGAGCTTGCTAGCTTTTCAGGGCTTGACACCTGTTGAACAGTAGCCACTGCAAGAAAGGAGCATCAACATAGAGAGACTTGGATAGGCTTTCAGAATTGATGTCAGCCTTTGAGGTAGGCCAGGTCATCAAGTAGGTATGTCAGGGATTCAAGGAATGCTATTTATTGTAGAATTAGAGAATCTTGAAAGCCTATCCAAATTGCTCTCTGCCCTTTCCTGCACTAGACAAAATCAAGGTGGATTTATTTTGAGTTTCTTTCTCATGTTTCCCTTTTTCTCAGGACTGTGCAAGTCCTCCTTAATGGCTCATTCATTCCTTCTTTATGTCCAAGATCAACCACATTCCTTTATACTTCTCCATCATGCCACCAGCCTCTCAATCCTGATGTTGGATATGTGTCTATTGCTCCCTTGGAATAACACTAGACACGTGTTCAGAACTACTCAAGTGATTGAATACCTCTGCACCGGCAGCCTTTCACTTGGGCAATTTGAAGAACAATGCTTGCATTATATATGATGTATAGGGTTGCAGACTTTCAGTCCAGTCCTATAGTGCAGCAAAAATAGCAACTGAATTACTGAGATAGATTCAGCGACGTCTCCTTGCAGCCCATTTGCCAGAGATTCTTTGCTGATCATGTTGATTTTTCTTTTCTTTTCTTTTTTCTTTTTGGTGCCTTCAAGTCAGTGTTGACTTCTGGCAATTGTCTGGACTAGTCCCTGCAGTTTTCTTGGCAAGATTTCAGAAGTGGTTTGCTGTTGCCTCTTTCTCAGGGCTGAGACTGGCCCAGGATCACCCAGCTGGCTTTGTGTCTAAGGTAGAGCTGGAACTCATGGTCTCCTGGTTTCTAGCCTGATGCCTTAACCACTAAACCAAACTGGCTCACTGATCATGTTGATACCTACTTATTAATGGAGTTAAAACTTCCATCAATAAAAAGGAAAACAGTAGGATATTGGGGTTTTCTAGGAATAGCTGCTGGGAATGCTAATAGTCAGGGAAATGCCTGGATAAATAGCACTTTTTTGAATAGAAATGCTCTACTGGAAGCTCAACTGATCTCAGTAGAGAGACTGTTATACATGGAGTACTTGAAAATGCTTTGTCTGCACTATTACTAAATGCACATCAATGAGTCATGGAACAGTTAACAAGGCAGCGTATGTAAAACATAAAGATCAGAGAGGTTTATAGAGAAAAGAAAGAACCCTGTTGCAGATGCTTCCATATTGGAAGGAATGTTGTGGTGTTCCAGGACCTCCTTGAAATCCCTTTCCATATTATCTGCAGGCCAGCAAAAGGATTCCCCTTCTTGCACTTACTGTATACTCATTTCAGCACAGTCCTCCACAAGGTAGTGGTTATGAGTTTGATCCCCAATACTGTAATGGTCTGTGGGAATGACCTCGGGAGACAGGGGGAAGAACCGCAGCCGAGACAATGGCCAGACAAATGGCAGCTGAGTCTGCAGAAGGAATGGGGGCATGGCAAATGACTCAGAAGGGACCCTCCCTAGTTTGTTGGAGTGTAAAGGTGAGGGGGGAGGAGATGTACTTTCAGACTTGCAACATTTTTTTAAACCTTACAGTAACATGAGAGCTAGTACTTCTGGTCTGGGCTACCTTGCAAGGCAGACATATACTTACACTGGGACAATGTTTGCAATGAGATCCAGATGATGGGAGCCAGTATTGCAGTTGCAAGTCACATGGGCAAGGTAAAGCAAACATTATAAGAGCACAATTTTAGGGAAAACTGAACTGTCCTAGTTGGTATCTGTGGAAATTTGCTATTAATGAAGATTGAAAAACTGTGCACCCAAGTGGTTATGTAGATTCTTTTGACCTGGTTCTTGGCTCAGATATGTCTCTCTGCCTATTTAGCTGAGTTTCCTGGCACATCACTAACAAATATTAGACAAATGAATGCAACAAAGAAGACTTGTGCTATTGTTACTAAGATAAGGTAAACGGCTAATGGACTTACTTCTTTTACTTATACAAATCAACTTACCAAATGATTGAACTTTTTTAAAAAATTAAGATTTAAAATTTAAATTCTTGATCAAACCAAAAGTTAACATTTTTTTTCTCCATATGCTACTCCTTGTCAGGAGTCAAGAATTTAAATTTTAAATCTTAATTTTTATAATGCCGACATTTCAATAACCTGAAGCAGCTGTTAATTTTTAAAATAAGGTATTCTCTCTTAGCTTTACCATACTGAAGCACAGTATTACAGTGTTTACCCATTCCAGAGAAAGCTATATTCTTTGACCCAGGGAGTTTTGCAATTGAGTGACCCAATTCTTGTGTGATTTGTTTTCCTTTTCCTGGAGCAAGAACCAAGACTCCATCAAAAATGTTAAATTGCCAGAATTGCAAAACTAAGCTGAGTTTTGGTTTTGGTGTCACTTGCAGTTGTACATGAGGCCACTAGTTAAGAAACCTTGAAACAGGCAAATGTTAAATGGGTGATGTCACATCTAGCTCCATGGCAACCACAAGTCAAGTGACACCTATCTCCACTTTTTCAGTAGGATATACCTTATATCTCTTTCCTGCACTGAGTGGCGTGAAGTTTTTGGAAATTGAGGAACATTCTATAGTTTGGTTGTCCTAGATAGATCACCATCAGATGAATTTTGACATACATTGACTTAGGGCTTTATATGGATGATGGTCGGGAAATATTTATGGCACCTCAGTAGATGATTTGATTGATCTCTAGGATGGAGAAAATCTTGGTGAATGGCTTAGCTATTCTTGAGTGCTTTCTCCTTTTAAAAATTAGCATGCCTGAATCCTTATAGGAAGTGGATTTTTTCCAATCCCAGCAGTCTTTTTGACACAAGAGTAAGCAGTTGGGTGGCCAGCAGAAAGGGCATAACATTGTAGGAATATTCATGATCCCCATGGCCAACTTCTGCCATTGAAGGTATGGATTGCCTGGTGCTCATTGGGAAACAGCTTTCCCCATCAGTCTATGTAAGTATGGCAGGACAATCAGAGTGGCTTCTACTTTGTGTTCTGTCTATCAGCAATAGAGCTGAAATTCCTACATGCTAGAATAGGATCCATAAGCATTTATTCATGTACTTATTTTGATGTTGTGCTTCTCTGTTGTGCACTGTATCCTTGGGCCAACCATAGCTAAGTAACCACTGACCTCTAGAACCACTGGGCTAGAATGATGGCACTCCATGCTGTACATTTGGATAGATGAAATTTGCTGTTCCTAGAGCTGGGCTATGATTAGCTACTGTGCTGGTTAGAGTATTGTCATCTGATGTGGTTGAGGGGATTCCATGGGGCATGGACTCTAATAGAAATGTCTGCTTAGAATAGATGATAGTATAAATAAATCTGTGTTTAGGTCAAATGCTGGAGGAATAATTTTCAGTTTTCCCCAAGAAAGCTGAGCTAAACCTTAAACGTCTTGTTTTTAATTGGTAGGATTATGCAATGGTGAAATGGTACAATTTCTTAATTTCAACCATATCTGGTGTCCTTGTGTGTAAACTCTAGGGGATGTGCTATGATAAAAACCACATGGCTTGTCCTCTGAGTAATGCCTATGTACACTGTTGCTCTTCTTTAGGATTTGAAATATAATGTAGTAGATTCTCTGATACAAGACTTGGTTTGAAACAGAAAAACAAAACTGTGATCTACTGTTTTTAGTTGAAACAGTATCTGTACTTTTTTTCTCCCTGAAAAAACAGAAAGTACTGTTCTAACCACCAAGATGTATGTTTTGCTCCTTCCAGCATTTCCTGTTGGATTCCATGGTAATCTCCAAATAACGGGGGAGTCCTTAACCCATGTTTCTACTCAATTCAGTAGAAGCTACTGCAGATGGATAATTTCAAGTCCTCAGCCTTTTCTTCTAAAGTTTATCTCTGAATTAGATGTTCCTTCAGATGAAGAGCAGTGACCATCTTTATACAGCGTACCATTTTAAGAAGGAACAGCCAAGTTCTTCCATTTCATTGCTTTCATTCATTCAATTTACCAAATAGATAATTTTTTCATTTCACAGCTTTTTCCTGTCCTTCAGATTGCCTGTAAATACATGCTCCACAGTTGCTTGTCTGTATGTGTGTTTCACTCTCTCTATCTTAACGCAGGAAATGAGGAACTCTACTCAAGGTCCATTAAGTCCAGAGCACCTAATGACTAAATTGTATAATGACGTTGTCCACAAACACATTAAAAATATGATTTCACAAAAAGAAGCATGACATTATATACCACCTGGATCAACAGGTGAGAAAGAAAAATACTAGAGAAGCAAAGCATTTACTTGTAAAACAACTGCAAGTACTCTGCAAACATTTGTTATGTAACAATTTTTTAAAAAATCCAACCCCGCAGGCCAAAAAAAAAAAAAAAAAAAACCAGCTCAAATTTCAGCTTTCTTACTCTGTCATTTTGAATTTGGTCAAAATTATAGATTTCACTACTATGAAGTGAGGTTCCTGGTAGTTGTGGTGCTCTTAAAGAATAAATTCCCAAGTAGTGACCCACTTCTAGCTTTGTCTCTGAAGTAAGGCATGCTTCATATGTAATCTTTCATCAAATGTTGTGGAAATTACAGAGAAAATAAGAGTTTTACATTCAGAATTACAATGCAGGGTTGTAAAAGAGAATCCTGGGTCAGTTAGCAAATCTAACCTGAAAAGATTCTTTGGCTACATAGGTAGAAGTAATTATATCTAGGGAGCCTCACGCAGGTGCCCTTCAGATTATTAAGTCAGTGTAAATAGCAAAAAAAATCCAAATCTTACCCCAACCATTTGATTAAATGTAAGGTCTGGTGTGTATCCTTCACAGGCTGGGTGTGTGACATGACCTTACCCCTTGCTGTGGCTGTAGCTCCTCCATGGGATTCATCTGGCACAAACTAACTCTGATCAAACACCAGCCTTTATCTTTCCCACTTTCCCCACTTCATGGGTCTAAATGCAGAAATCGTAAACAAGGCTGTTGATATGCCAAGGCGGTTACTCCTAAACCCACTTATTCAGGAGTGTGTTGTGGATCTCAACAGATTGGCTTTTGAATGGAGACGCATAAGATTGCAGTGATATCCATTGCATGCACGTCTTTAGGCTTGGAGCAGAAATGCTTCAAAATACAATCACAGGATTGGAAAGGGCCATTCAGCCCCCTGAGTCCAATCTCTTGTTCTGTGCAACAATCCAGATTGAGGCATCCCTGAAAATGGCTGCCTAGTCAATGCTTGAATGCTTCTAGCAAAGGGAAGGCCGCAGCCTTTCTGGATCATTAGTTCTATTGCCAGTTGCTCTTGGTCTTAGGTAGTGTTTGGAAGTTTTCTTAACATCAGTCCAGAATTGTCTTCCTGTAAGTCAAACACTTTTACTTCATGTCCCATGGTCTGAAATGATGGAGAGTAGGTCATGGCCTTGTTTTTGTGGCATCTTTGACATTTTTGTGCCTTTGTATCCTGCTCCTCCCTATTCTCAAGACTCTCCTTCTTTCTCTTCTCCTTCTTTCTCTCCTCATAGAACTTCTCCAGTCTCCTTATCATCTTTGTTGCCTTTCTTTAAACCTTTCCCAGTTTGTCTGAGTCTTGTTAAAAAATAGTCTCTCCTACTGATGCCGTACTCAAGGCGGACTCTGACTAGGGAAGCATAGGGTGGCACTGGTGCCTTCCCTGTTTTGGAAACTCTGCTGCTACCAACGCATTCTGGAATTGCCATTTACCTTTCTTTGCAACCACTGTTGACTCATAGTCAGCTTAACTACAATTAAGCATCTTAGTTTTGCTTCATGTTCCTTGAGTTGTTGGCTGCAATGGCTCTTGGATTTATTTCTAATGAGGCAAAGCTGGACAGTGCTTTATTTCCAGGTGTTGGTTATCACTTTTAAAGCCCTTCATGGCATAGGACCAGGTTATCTGAGGAGCCATCTCGCCCCCGTTATATCCAACTACCCCACTCAGTCTGGCAGAGGGGGCATGTTGCAGACCCCCCCCCAGTCAAGGAATTTTGGCTGGCGGGGTCTAGGAAGAAGGCCTGTTCTGCTGTGGCCCCTGCCCTGTGGAACAACTTACCACCTGAGGTGCGGTCTGCCCCACTCTCCTGGCCTTCCGGAAAAGTGTGAAATCATGGCTGTACCAGATGGCCTGGGGGCCTGATGGGGACTTGCATTGTTGGAATTGGCTGGTGGGATGATCAATATTGCTCCCACCCATCATCTTGAATTGTACATAGTCTTTTTATATAGAATTGTTATATGGATATTTATATTTTTATTGTTTTTACTGTTTTGGATTTTAATTGTGAGCTGTCCAGAGTTGCCCTTTGGGAGAGATGGGCGGCATATAAACTAAAATAAATAAGCAAGCCCAGGGTTAGAACCGGTACTTGAAAGATCTGCTACATCAGAACTTTAGCAGTCAGCTTTTGTCTTTATATAGCTGTGGTAAGAGACGTGAGCTTTCACTTGCCTTGAGATGGGATCAGCCCTTGCAGCATAGATAAACGTCCTCACAGGGTAAGCTAGTGCAATTAATAAATATAGTATAATTAACAATAAAGGACTAAAACAAAACAAACCGCAAAATGTAGCACCTAAGACATCAGACCAGCATGCCTATCAGTAAACTGAAGGGAATTAAATGCCTTTTGCAAACCACCGTAGAGAACATCAAGGCTTCGGCCATCAGCACCCCCTGAGAGAAAAAATTCCAAATATGTGCAATCACCATTGAAAAGGTCATTTTTGGGAACCTGTCCTTCTGATGGTTTGGCTCTTAGAACAACATACTCCATGTTCTGCCTGAGTCACTGATCTGGATATGCTTATTATTATTATCCTACTTGGATAATCTATGATATCTTGCCTCCGTGTCTGAGATAATTCTATATTGCCCAAGGCAAAACTGGCACAATAACTTAGGCATCTGATAAAGTAGGATGCTTGTGTCATAAAACATCTCTGAAGGGCCAGAAGGCTCTACATATTTTTTCTGCAGTGTACCAGTAGAGCACTTCTGTCATTCAGAATTCATCCACAGGAGGTACCAAATGGCCAGAATAATGAATCATGCAGGGCTATAGCGAGCAGATGGTCTACTGACCACATGCTCTGTCTCATAGCTACCAGGCTGCTTATTCCCTAAATGAACAGTATCATCCAGATGTTTCAACAATAATGTCCTAAATTCCTAATCATCGGCCATGGTGCTGGAGCTGGTCAAGTGAACTGCAGTCTGAAACATCTGGAGAGCATTAGATGACCTATCCCTGAATATATTTTCACATGGCATGAATTTTTTCAGGGATCATAATCTAGAGATAATTCCCTGGAGTTACAGAGATCTAGATCTTGCTGATTTTGTCACTTTTGCCTTATGTCTATATGCCCTGATCAGTTTGTGCAGAGATCTGAATGCTTATCAGTCATTGGAATTAGCCCCACTGGTATAAATCTGATAGGCTTCCAAATGTGTGTCTGAATGCCAATCTACTTGAATGTCTGCATTCTCCAACCTGAATTTACCCGATCTTCAACACTTGTTTCAAAGGTCATCCTTAGATGTCCTTGTAGGGGCAGCTCTAGTCGTTCTAAGGTAAATATGGGTCAATAGAAGTGGTTCTGTGCCCATGCTCTTAACAGAAGGACTACAGGGAAAGGTTTGATGAGAATGTCTTCTCCAGGCAGATGCCAACTTGGGTGTGCTTCAGAAATCCAGTTAAAAGCCTTGGAAGAAGAAGTGACTTGCATGTCTCCTTTGGCTATTTTATTTTTCAGTATAGCTGCTGATTTATGTAGACGGTGTGACGAATCTATTGTTCAGTTTTTAGTGGAATATGCAGTGTGGCTCAATTAGTAATGAAATATAATCTGTTATTAATTGGCTATTTCATGTGCATGATTTTTATATTTCTATTTTAGTCCTTTTTATAGTAAGTATTTTGCTTAACTAGAAAACAGAATTCATTGTTGCAAAGGAAGAGATTAGACAGAATCCCAAGGGGACGGTCTAATTGAAATTATTGATCACAACAAATAGGGTCTGCAACAAAATGTGTAACCTTTATTCTTCAAGGTGCCAATCAACACCATTTCCCCCCCAGGATATTGTATTTTCTTCCTCTTTAAGAACAAACAAACAAGCAACAAGTCTTCCTAAGGCTGCTCAGCACTACATTTGAACATTTGAAATAGATATTGAAAATGGGCTATTTGGCATCATGTATGTTTGAACCAATAGAGAAGTAACATGAAGATATAGGAATGTAAAAGGTTTTTTTTAAAAAAATGTGCCACCTGTAAAACTAGCAGCATCTTTGGTCTTGCATTGCAACAGCACATCTTATAAAGTTATGGGAACATTTCACATCATTATTTTTGGCCAACCATCTAAACCAGTGTTTCTCAACCTTATCATCAACTTTAAGCTGTTTTTTGGTTTTTAAGGTTTTGGGAAATCCAGATTTAGACAACCACTTAGGTTCATTATCAGTTTCTATTCTGATGGGTGGACTTTAGTTTCTTCAATCATATCAAAAATCTTGGAATTTAAGCCCATCAGATATAATACTGCCTTCGGGGGTAGCCAAGAATAAAAGTTTACCTCTTTTATGTGACACACCTTCAAAGATTTGAAGAATGTTATCATGTCTCTTCTCAGTTTGCTGGCTGGGGAATTCTGGGAGTTGAAGTCCCCACAGCTTAAAATTGACAAGGTTGAGAAACACTGATCTAAACCTTTAGCCAGAAGACTCAAGGAAAGTTAATATATAGTTTTTTGTATTTTGTAACACAACTATTATTATCTAAATCTCATAAACATGGCATAAAAAAAGTAATGTATCCTGTTGTTCAGAATAAAGCTGTCTTTCCCACCCTACCCCTAACTTCAGTGATGCTCAATCTGAAAGTTCAGTTGGTTTCCATCTTGAAGCGTCACCTAGTGGCTGTTCCCATTTGTTGCAGACACCTTTAGGGTGGGCATATGTCAAATTTTGGTTTTCAATTCACAAAATTATAGAGATGAAAAAGTATCTGTGAGCCATGTAGTCCAATCCTCCTCTGGTTTCGGGAAATCCAGATTTAGACAACCACTTAGGTTCATTATCAGTTTCTGTTCTGATGGATGGACTTTAGTTTCTTCAATCATATCAAAAATCTTGGAATTTAAGCCCATCAGATATAATTCTGCCTTCAGGGGTAGCCAAGAATAAATGTTTACCCTCTTTTATGTGACACACCTTCAAAGATTTGAAGAATGTTATCGTATCTCTTCTCAATCTTCTCTTAACTCAGACTTCAATATCTATGAACTGAGACCAGCTGGGTGGAAGGAAGAGGAAGATTTCTCTTTATAGAAGAGGATTACTATTAACTTCAAAACTATTTCTTTAAAACCATAACCAACTTCCACTACACATAGTCCCCAGGTTAAGAAAGCCTGGTTACAGACAACCCATATTTAAGAACAGAGCCTATTATAACAAAATGTGAGTTAAATACACAATGGTTTGAGTTCATTACAAAATACTACTTATATAGTATGATATAATAATACTGTTCTGGCTTACATACAAATTCGGCTTAAGGACAGACCTTGGGAATGGAACTCGTTCTTAAACTGGGGACTACCCGTATTACTCACTTTGATGCTTAGCTTGCAAGATGGGTGGAATATTTTTTTTAAAAGCTGTTTTTAAATGGCTGGAGGTTAGAAGCTGTTGTTGGTCTTCTGAAAGATCTCTGAGTGATTTGCAGTAAATACTAATCTCCCAGCTGTCCCCTCCTGCTTTAGACTGCAGAAAAAGGCCTGCTAGAATATACAATCACCATTCCTGGTATGGTGAGTCATTCCCTCCATACAGTTAGTAATGACACGTGTGTCAGGAGCTACAGCAATTTCTGAATCACCTTCAACAACTAGAGAAAATGACTTGAAAGCACTATGGCATGACTGTTTCATAACTTACTCCTGAGCTTATTTGCAGAATTCCTCCAAATCAAATTAAGCTGTTTCAATCTCCTTCAGGACAGGTCCACCAGATCTGGCCTGTATGAACCCAGTTGGCCACTAAGTGCAGCATTAGGTGTCTGTATCTCTTTGCTGACATTTACTGATTCCTTGAAGGTAGTGCATGAGCTCCTGAAGAAACCTTCTATAGATCCCTTAAGTCTTTACAGTGCATGGTGATGCATACACTGGTAATCTCAAGACTGGATTCTTTCAGTTTTATGTATGTGGAGGTGGTTGGGTCCAAAACTGTAGTTAATGCAAAACTGTATGGCTGGGGAGCTGTCACTACATTAAGCCTGTTTTAAGGGCTTGTAGGGGCTGCTTATTTGCTACCATGTTAGGTTCAAGGTACTTGTAATGACATACGAATGTTTATACATCTTTGGATTGGGAACCTTGAGGAATGCCTCTTCTCTTACATATCTGCCTACAATCTCAAATCTAGTGGGGGCATCCTCTTGGAGGTGGCACAGCTAGTAGTGATGAGTTCTGCAGCTACCCATGAGAAAACAGCATTGATACTAATATTGACTATTAATATGGAAACACTGTTAATAGAAGCATGCCAGTTGTGAAATTCCATTGTTGTTCATATACGGTTGGCAACAAGGCTTTTCCACTTCTGGTGCCAACTTAAGGTATGTCTGTTCAACCAGACTTTCTGTGCACCTGGTTTGGAATTGTCTTGCAGTTTCTAAACTATTTATCATTTTAAGCATGTTACTTTTAATGATGCTTCATTGAATTATGTTCTAATTGTTTTAATTTGTAAACTTTTTTAAAAAGTGACATCTGCTTTGGGATCTGCGCATTAATACTGAAAAATTAAAAGAACAAAGCGAAACAAAGCAAAACTCTGCTTGCCTTTTTTTGCTCTCTCTCTCTCTCTCTATCTCCAAGATTGAGTATGTGTGTGTGTCTACACACACACACAGATGACATTCAGAATTAATAATAAAAATTAATAAAGACATTCTCAGATTCTGAGATTCTCTAAATCTCAGACTAAAGATTCTCCTATTCCTCAGCCTAGATAAGAGAGAGACTACAAAAGTGGCCACAGATGGCCAGATTTTGCCAGTCTTCTAAAGCCTCAATCACTTTGCTAGGACAAACAACTCTGCTCCTAAGAATATATATTCCAGCCCATATGTGTTGCTGGATTCAGTCCAAAGTCCTGGAGGCTGCTTGCATTCTTATATTGACCTAATGTGACTTTGAATACTCCCTGGTGGCACAGAACTACCAGTGAATGCTTGCACTGAAAATGTTTCCTCTGCTCCTCCATCTAAGCTAGAACCTCCAGACCTTTTGGAGGACTTCAGTCATTCCATGAAAGAATTTGGACCAAAACGGCCCATTGAACTTCACCATCCATAAGTTGGATAGAAAACTGTGAGTGCAACTGTGTATCCCTTATTCATTATGTTGAAAGAATACTTTAATTGTTGAAGAAAATGTTGATCAGGGTTTTTTTGGGGGGGGGGGTTCTTTACCTATTGCTTGTTTTATCAAGTAATATGAGCTAATGCTGTAATTGCAGGTAGTATTTATTGAACTAAAATCTCATGATTGCATTGCCTCATGTCATTTCACGCATGCCAAGCACAAGTTGGAGATTTCTACTTCGTCCCAAGGAGTACATAGACTTATCTTTCTGTCCTCAGTTGTGACATTGAGAAATAGCACAGATAAATTTGAGAGGTAATTTTCACTCTGCCTCAATTGAAGTGGATGCTTGCATAGAATGACATGAGACAATGCAATAATCCTCATTTCTTCATTGATGTTACATCCCCATTCCTACCCTGGATACATACAGGTGAAACTCGAAAAATTAGAATATCGTGCAAATGTTCATTTATGTCAGTATGGCAACTCAAAAGGTGAAACCAATATATGAGATAGACGCATTACATGCAAAGCGAGATATGTCAAGCCTTACTTTGGTATAATTGTGATGATTATGGCGTATAGCTTATGAAAACCCCAAATTCACAATCTCAGAAAATTAGAATAATCTGAAAAGATTCAATATTCTAGGCTCAAAGTGTCCCACTCTAATCAGCTAATGAATCCATAACACCTGCAAAGGGTTCCTGAGCCTTTAAATGGTCTCTCAGGCTGGTTCAGCAGGAATCACAAGCATGGGAAAGACTGCTGACCTGACAGTTGTGCAGAAAACCAACATTGACACCCTCCATAAGGAGGGAAAGCCCCAAAAGGTAATTGCAAAAGAAGTTGGATGTTCCCAAAGTGCTGTATCAAAGCACATCAATAGAAGGTTATGTGGAAGGGAAAAGTGTGATAGAAAAAGGTGCACAAGCAGCAGGGATGACTGCAGCTTGGAGAGGATTGTCAGGAAAAGGCCATTCAAAAGTGTTGGGGACTTTCACAAGGAGTGGACTGAGGCTGGAGTTAGTGCATCAAGAGCCACCACACACAGACGGATCCTGGACATGGGCTTCAAATGTCGTATTCCTCTTGTCAAGCCGCTCCTGAACAACAGACGACGTCAGAAGCGTCTTACCTGGGCTACAGAAAAAAAGAACTGGTCTGTTGCCCAGTGGTCCAAAGTCCTCTTTTCTGATGAGAGCAACTTTTGCATCTCATTTAGGAACCAAGGACCCAGAGTCTGAAGGTAGAATGGATAGGCACACAATACACAATGCTTGAAGTCCAGTGTGAAGTTTCCACAGTCTGTGTTGATTTGGGGAGCCATGTCATCTGTTGGTGTTGGTCCACTGTGCTTCATTAAGTCCAGGGTCAACGCAGCTGTCTACCAGGAGATTTTGGAGCACTTCATGCTTCCTTCCGCAGACGAGCTTTATGGGGATGCTGACTTCATTTTCCAGCAGGACTTGGCACCTGCCCACACTGCCAAAAGTACCAAAACCGGTTCAATGACCATGGGATGACTGTGCTTGATTGGCCAGCAAACTCGCCTGACCTGAACCCCATAGAGAATCTATGGGGCATTGCCAAGAGAAAGATGAGGGACATGAGACAGAAGAATGCAACGGAGCTGAAGGCCGCTATTGAAGCATCCTGGTCTTCCATAACACCTCAGCAGTGCCACAGGCTGATAGCATCCATGCCACACCGCATTGTGGCAGTCATTGCTGCAAAAGGGGCCCAAACCAAGTACTGAGTACATATGCATGCTTCTACTTTGCAGAGGTCCGATATTGTTCTATTTCCAATCCTTGTGTTATTGATGTCATGTAATATTCTAATTTTCTGAGATTGTGAATTGTGTAGTAGATAAGTAAACTGTTTGGGTCAGAAGGCTATTACGTGGTTGAACTGATTCCAGCTTCTCTTTCTACCACTCCAATTTTAGGATGTAAAATAAAATAAAAGGTAAGAATATTAAATATGTCAATGCTTCAGTTTGCTCACTTTTAATAACCTCTGCTAGTAGAAACTAGTGGTAGAAAAACCAATTCTGGTTTTCACCCCACCCCCAAAGAGACGTTATGTTATGTGAGCTGTTTTGAAGGTAGGAGTAAAAGATAAATTAGTGAAATGATGGAACTGTCCTTCATAATAACATAAATAGATAAAGTGAGTGAGGAGAAATCTCATTAAAAAAAACAATGATTTTTGAAAAAGCTCCTGGTGAGATTTGAGCCAGCAAGATCTGAATCCAGAGGCAAAAGCTTAAGGAACTATATTACCATCACATTAAGTCTAGACATGGGTCAAAACCTGTTATGAATAAAGACAGCTGTTTTTTTAAAAACTTTTTTTGTTATTGCTGTGCCTGCATGTATGTGCATATTAGTGTTTCAACTTTGTAAATATAAATATAACCTAACATTGGGGTGTGCATATACTGAGTGTGCCAAAAGTCAGGCCCCATAGGCCAATCACACTATACTTTATTTTTTTTTTCAGAAAAAAAGGTTATTGTGCTTAAGAATGTTCAAAGGTCATGCGTCAAACAAGTAAGGAAGTGTTTAGGAGAAAATGGCAGCCAATATAATATATATAATAAATTGCCTATGGGGCCTGACTTTAGGTTCTATGTCTGTCTGTCTGTCTGTCTATCATCCACCCACCCACCCACCCACCCACCTATCTCACACACATACACAGACACAGAAACGTATCTAAAAAATGTAAACCAGTTTACAGTCAGACCAGCATAAGCAGAAATCAGAAGCAACTTCAATGCTAAGTTAGCATGGGAAAGAATGGCATCTCCTTCAACAGCAATGCAGCACAGGAAGCAAACTGGTTTTGCTTGCACGAGTATGTAGTGACAACCAGGAGCAGCTTATGAAGTAACCATGTGAGCTTGGACTAAGGTGATGGATTTGAAGAGAGGTACTTTGTTTCTACTCCTGATTAATATGAAGCACCTCTACAGAAGGATTTGTAGAGCCATAAAAGTCACAGAAGGTAGCTGAGCTTGTCTGGGCTTGGCAGAAGGTTTAGGCCTGGTTAGTACTTAGATGGGAGACCAACAGGGTAACCCCAAAGGTTGATTAAGAAGTTTATAATAAAATCTCAAAAGAAGACAATGACAAACCCACTTCCAAGAAAATTATGTGGATGTATCCTTGCAGTCACTAGGAGTTGAGGGAGATTTTGCTACAGAGGTTAACACTTTACTATGGGACTGAATTGCTTAATGAGTGTCAAAATGTAAAATCAGCAGGGCTAGGAATTGTACTTTGAATTGTACTAAGCATGCCTAGATTTTTTTTAAACAGAAGAGAATTTCCAACTAAAAAACTACTGCACACTATTGGACCTGATGCCCATCAACTCCTATGGACTTCAGTTCTCAGAATTCTTATCTGGCATGAGCTGGCTGAAATCCAGTATATCTAGAGGGCACCGAATGGGGAAAGGCTGCCCTAGTACTGGTTATTAAATCACTGTGCAGCAGTCCTTTTTTCTTCTCCACACATTTCTGGTGTGGGAAATCACAAACAGAAGAAGCAATCGGAACCCAGGGAGTTAAAGTTTGGGGGTCCCCTTATTTTGTGAATGAGGTAGGTTGACTGCATGATAAATTAATTGGCCTCCTTCACATCAGGTTCATAAGAGATGTAGCTCATTTATCTATGAGAATGGTTTATACAGTCCATCTTCCCTTAAACTCTCAAAGAGAGAGACATACAGATGTTACTTGATAGCATGTCCCCATGTCCAAAGTTTTACAGGATTTCCATACATTTCTCTATTTTTACACAGTATGTATCCCCTGTGGGGTTTTCCATTACTTTAACTACCAGGAGGCCCTACATGCCCGGTTTCATCCATATGAGGAATCATCAGACATACATAGCCAGATTTTATTCAACGGTTCAAACCTTCTACCAGGAATTGAATTAATTGATCCTTGTATTTGAATTTGAGATGCAGTCATTGTATCTCCAACTAAAGCTATAAGCCCCTCTTTGCAATCCTGGACAACTGGCTGTGGGCCTCTGCCCCCTCCAGAGGCTGATTTCAGATACATGATTTTTCATCCCCCGCTTCCCCTGTTGGCCGGAAAACCAGTGTTGGGTAGGTACGAGGACCCAGCATGAGGGTCTCCAAATAACACGCAGGACAAGACAAATCCAACCCAACTCGTTTATTACTGCAGCAGTAAAGGAGGATGCATCCAGGTGTCACTACACAGGGAGTGCACTCAGTGCTTGTCATGTTAGCCCTTTTAGACAGGGAGAAAGAATAGGATTGGTCAAAATTTGATACAAATCACACATGCCTATCCCATAATATACAAGTGGGGGTGCAATTATAATATAATTATAATAACATAGGAGGTGTGGTTTTAACGTCCTTTCGTCATAAGGTCACAATAGTTCACCAGTCGAACTGCAGACCTGGTCTTGTCTGGTTATGACCATTAGTCCTGGGTTTCCCTACCTGCCCCTCAGTTTCATAACCCCGTTTCCTGCCCAGCCACAGCCAGTTTAGGCCATCACCCCTCTTAGGGCAAGAATGCTAATATGATTCATCTGGTTTGGCCTAGTGTGCTGTGTGACCCAGCCATTCTAATTTATAATCTATGTTTAGTGTAATGCGTGAACCCAGCCAGCTGCACCTTACTCAAAAAGAGTGGTTAAGCAAACCATGGCTTTATCTAATGTTGAATGTTGAAAAGCAGTTTCTGACGTTTGCAGGAAGGTTTTTTTCACAGCTCCCGATGTCAAGGTGGCTTCTTTCCAGCCGAGGCAAGAAGAAAATTGGCCTGCAGGCTATCTTAGTCACTGATGACCAGTTCTTTTTCATTAGTGCTTGTCTTGTCCTGTCCATGTGAGGCCGTTAGAAACTTGCAGCCTCCCCATGGGGTCCTCAGTGTGGATTTTGAATCCCAGAATAAATACGCTACTGGCTTCAAATGAGTATGGTTCTTGCAATTTGCTCAAAGGTAAAGATGACCACAAGTCCAACTGAACTCTTGATGGCAACATCCTTCACTTCTCCCCCTGGCCCTATAAAGCATCAGGAGCTGTGCCTCATCCTGAAATAAGCCCTTGTTTAACATGAGAGCGCCTGTAATGGGACATCTGAGAGTAAATAGCGTTTTCTGCCAAGGTGCAGCTTCGTATGATCAGCTTGCCAAGCAGACATTTGGGTTGCTTTTGGGTATCAAAAGAGGCTGGGGAATAGCTAAGGCTTTGAGCTGTAAATCTGGAAGTCCCTGTTTCAAACCTCTCCTTGGTTGCAAACTCTTCCAACAGACTCAGGCTAATGATTTCTTTCTCTCCCATTCCTGCCACCACTTCTGTAGTACAGACAACATTGCCCTACTTCTTGGGGTGGTTGGAATGATTACTTGGAGCGGTGTTTCTCAGCCTTGGGAACTTTAAGAGGTGTGGACTTCCAGAATTCCCCAGCCAGAATTCCCCAGCCAGGGTCTGGGAGTTGAAGTCCACACCTCTTAAAGTTCCCAAGATTGAGAAACACTGACTTGGAGCAGACTTGAAGGATGTTGGAAATCTTTTTTGAAGCCAGCCTTACTATTAGACAGAAAGTTTCTGTCCAGAGGATGGAGGATTTAGTGAGGTGGCTCCCTTATTTTTAACATCCTTTTATTCTCTGTTTTATTTTGCTTTTTATATTTTTAATCTATTTATTGACCTTTTTTAGCTTTAGTTTCTTTCTGTCTAATACCCTTTAAAGGAAGTAATTTGTTAATTCTCATTTATCAGCATGGGGATCTCATATGGATTGCTAACGTATTTATTTCTGCATTCATGCAATTTATCTACCATCTCAATTTATTTTTATTTACTTATCCGTCAAATTTATATGGCCACATAATTTCTACCCTGGATATTAAACAGCTCAGGCAGTTCTTTAAGACCTATATAGGTTTTTCCCCTGAACTCAAATTACTGTTTTACATTTCTGCGTAGTGTGGAATAAACAGTTCTACATGAAATTAGCCGGAGCACCAAACTGATTTTCAATATGATTCTCTTTTGCTCTGCAGACTGGTAGTAAATGTAAACCCACCAGTAGAAAATAGAAACGCTTCACTGCAATTTGTGAAAATATTTTATGCCTTGCCATTGTGCAGTTCCACAAACGTTTTCCTGCTCAACTTCTATGTGCTTCAGGCTAAGCAATCCGGTGCAAGCAAATACGATTCTGGTTTAGAATAAACTGAGCATCTCTTTGGAGAATGTAACATATAATTTCACTGAAAAACCAAGGCTTCTGCTCAGATGGAATTGCTTTGCCACGTAAACCACAGGAGAGAGGCACAGCATCATGATAGGGTACATGTGTGTGTATATAAAGATCAGATGCCTACAAAAATGTTGTTGAAAAAGGGCAGCTTCTAATAATGCCATTTGGACGTGGGGAGTGTTCTAAGCGCCCCATGCAGGCTGCACTCAGCTAGGTTGAAGAATTGTACTGAGGATTTTTTGAGAAAATTGTGAATTCGTGATTGGACTAGATGACTTCTAATGTCCCTTGTTTCTGATTGCGTTCATATATTCTTCTCCCCCCTGAGGTGAAGTTGGCCTCATCATTGTTCAGCTTCTGGTGGTCCCTTAAGACTTGGTTATGCCAGCAGGCCTGGGGACTCCAGGGGATGGAGGATTTAGTGAGGTGGCTCCCTTATTTTTAACATCCTTTTATTCTCTGTTTTATTTTGCTTTTTATATTTTTAATGTATTTATTGACTGTTTTTAGCTTTGTTGTACGCCACCCAGTTGCCTGTGATGAGATGGGGGGCTTTATAAATTGGTTTAATAAATACATAAATAAATAAATATTGCACTGAGATATAACATGGTTGTATAGTTTTGGCTTAATGTGGGGCAAGTCATTGTGAATCGTAGACCATGGATAATGGCTTGACAGATTGGGCCAATCCAGTTAATAGTGGTTTATCAGGTTAACCATGGTTACCAGATAATGGCTTAGCAACGTGTGTGAAGGAGGTTTATCACTTAATAAGAGTCAGCCAATTGAGTAACAGGAGCTGGTTAAATGATATAATTCTGATATATATATATTCAGAATATATATACATACATATATGATAGAATTCTGATTCTGAGCCTCTGCAATAATGATTAACGTTCCCTTGGAATTAAGATGTCTTATGAAGCTTTTGTCCTGAAGCTGGAGAAGTTGCAGTGAATTGAAGATACATGAGCAAACTATGCTGAAATCCAAAAATAATACCTAGGATTATTATTGAAAAATCTAAGAAAAGGTGTTACCTTTTAAAATAGGTTTTGGCAAATGGTGGCTGTCGGTAAACAATTCAGTGAAAAGTGTTTTCATCAGATTGAAAAAAAGCATCCCCTACCTTAGTAAATAATTTGCCTGAGCAAATAAATGTTAACTCTCAGTTTGTACCATAACTATATCCACTATGATAATCTGCTCTGTAAATACGAGAGTTTATCAACGGTGGTCTCTGTCTCTGTTTTAAAAGATTGTGATCGTGATTGATCGAGGGCTAGAAATTTTGCTTCTACCTATCGCTTTAGCCAACCTGGGGCCTAACAGATATTGAAAAAGGCCTGTTTTCATAGCCTTTTGGGTGATAACACTCTTTCAGAGTGGGGACTCAAAGGGAGACGTTCCTTCCAGACCTTATTAAATGGCAGAAACCAAGATCTCTAAGTCCTGAGCCATGTAAGGCTTTAAAGGTGACAGCCAATACCTTAAACTGAGCCTGAAAGTCCCCATACAGTCCCCAAGGTAGAGATGCTATCCAGGAACAATGAGGCACGCCCATAACTATTTGAGACCCTGGATTCTGGACCAACTATAGCTGCCAAATAGCCTTCAAGGACAGCCCCATAATAAAGACTGCCTTCTTAGAGTATCTGGAGGGGAAGAAACTATCCCACTAGAACCCCTCACTTTTAACCCATGTGGCCTTGTAAATCAGATTGAGGCTAACAGTGACCAATGTTTTGTTAGTGTTGGTGTTGTCCCTGATATAGAGTTCAGGAGGAGCCAAGAGCCTAAGGCTTCTAAAAATGACATCTCTGAATAGCAAATGGAGCTTGGAGCTGAAACGTGCACCTTGAACATAAATGCTGAGGGCTAGTTTTCACCTTAGATTGTGCACACTTAGTTGGGTTCAAAACAGACCTTCCTGAATTGATGGACCCTTCAGTTAGCTATTGCAGACTTAAGGCCTATTGAGTTCAAGGAGTCCGCTTGAAGCATGGTTACCTCTGGACCCAATATAGATTCCTTCATATGTAGTTTTGGCCTTTTTCTCTCTTAGTCAAATGTAAAGGAATCCCTATTGCACATTCTAAGCCAGTGTTTCTCAACCTTAGCAACTTTAAGATAGGTGGACTTCAACTCCCAGAATTCCCCAGCCAGCCCCATGCTGGCTGGGGAATTCTAGGAGTTGAAGTCCACCTATCTTAAAGTTGCTAAGGTTGAGAAACCCTTTTCTCAGCTTAGGGAGCTCAATCCAGGTCAGTATCGCAGACCTCCACTCTTCTCCTGGAGTCTCAATCACAGCATAGCTCCACTTCTCAGCATGAACAACCCACCTTGTCCCTTCAGCTTGTCACTTACAGAGGTTGCATTTCAAAGCTGGGGACCTGCCGCCCACTGGAGGATGGGGAACTGCAACTCCCAGCAGCACCCACAGCTACCAGCTCACTGAGGAGGGACATCGGGCGCCGTAGTTCAGGGACCTTTGGAAAGTCTCAGATCCCCCTCTGGGTCTGTTTGCAAGCCCTAATGTGTCAAAAGTCGCTGTTCCTCGGGCTCCCTCTTTAATCAAAAGAATGCCGCCGCCTCGCAGAGATAATACAAATCTTTGCCCTCGCCTCTGGAAGGGAGGCTGGGGGGAAGAGGGGAGCGCTGCTTTCCGCGGGTCTGCTCGGCTCCGAAGCGCGGCTCTCGCCCCTCACGTCGCTCGCTCTCGGCGCCCGAGGAAATCGCCCCCCGCCGCCGTTTTTAGGCAGCGATGGCAGTGCGCGCGCACAGCCTCGGCTTCCTCTCGCAGCCCCCCTCGCGCCCGCCCGCAGGACCCCAGCGAAGATGGCCCTGCTGGCCACCGCGGGGCAAGAACATCGCGGCGCGGCCCGCGGGGCACCACAGCAACGGGTGCGTGCGCGTCGGCGGGAGGCGGGCGGGCAGTGCCTGCGGCTTCGGGCCCTGCGAGCTGCGATTTGCGAGCGGCACGTGATGAAACCTCCCCCTGGACAAACCACAGGGAGGCGGTCAACCTCACCAGGTGGGATTAGTTGTAGCTAATAGCCTGTGCAAACAGAGCGCCGCGCTCAGTTTCCTGCCAAAGGGAGCTCCCGGCGGAGGCTTGGCGAGGCATATGGAGAGGATGGCTAAGGAAAACGGGGTCCAGCTCTATCAGGTAGGAGCGGCCCGGGATAGCGGGCGAGAGCGCCGCGCTCTCAGGAGGAGGGGGTCGGGACCCCTCACCCCCACCCCCACCCCGGTGCGTGGCAAGGACTATTCGTCTGGTCCTAGAAATCGCGGCTGGTGCGGATTAATTTATTCCCTCTCGGAGTGGCCCTTCCTGTTTCGGCAAGGAGACGGGGTGACCCAGAGGCAGCGCTGCCTGAACAGCGGCCGTCTTGGGCTCCAACATCGCAGAAATGTCCTTAAAAAAAGAAGGCAGGACAAGAGCTGAAGGCTGGCTTCGTTGTGTTAACTTCTTTCTCTCTCTCTGGCTCTGTTTTCTTTTCAGGTAACCTCCTTGCTGAGTTTGGTTTTGGGCATGAACGTCTGTGCTGGATTTACAACTCATCGTTTCAGAAGATCTGGTGAATTTGGGGAGGAGGGTCCAGACTCAGGTATAATGTGGATTAAAGGGTCCGTTTTTGCAGCAACTTGGGGGTGGGGGACCAGTGGATCCTAACATGTAGCTTTCTGTTGTCTTTTTCTTTCCAACTGCCCCCCAATATATCAAAGGTTATGTGAAAAAGCTTGCGTTGGTTGACCTTCAGAGCGTGCTTATAGGTAACCTATTTACTTCTCTCTCTGTGAGAGAGATTGAGACAGACATGTTCAATTTTTGTTCTGGGGCTGATGTGATGTGTGTGTGCACAACATGACTCTTAGAATATAAAAAAAGCTGATGGGGTTAATATTCGGATGGAGGCAGTTCCCCCATCCCTGATTGATATGGACAGTTCTTGTTTGATTGTATTAGTTTACTGACAGAGATTTCTTATTATCTGTTAGATAGTCCTGTTGGCTCTGAAAATTAGATGGCCAGAAACAAGCAAACACAAAAAGAGAGGAGGGAGAGTAGAAGGATTGAGAAAAGCAGGTGTTTCATGTTGGAAGTTGGGGGCAGCTGATGTTGTCTTATGTTACATTTTTTTCTTTAAAGTTGGGTTCCTTTAATTTCAAGGGGAAGGAAATACAATACAGTCTAGCCAAGACTTCCCCATTCCCCCATACGGTCCTTGTCAAAATGCCTATTTGACATCTCAGTTCTGTTTAAAAAATAGAGGAAGGGAAGGGCTATTCTATACGACTTGTAATTTGTCTATGGAATGACCTTCCATTCATGGTGGTGGGACAGTGAGTTACTTTAAATGGCTTTTAAAATCACAATGGGGTTATCATTTACTATTTATAAATAAATTTATCATTTATTTATTTACCATTTATCACTGGTAATTGGCCACAAGAAGCAAATGGATGTCTGTTCTCAGAAGCCACGTCCCTCTGAATTTCATAAGTTGGCATCAGACAGTGCAATCGTGGTGCTACTCTTGGAAATATATAAAAATGTCATTTGGGCAAGCCAAAGGCTCGTTTCATTTATCATGCTGCTTCAGTAATGCTGCCCTGATGTCTCTAGAACCCTCCATTTCTTCCTTCTTATTTGGCCCAAACCTTGAAAGATGTTTGTGTGAGCTTGGCTAAAACACCCTTGGCAACTTGTCTCCTTGGTCTAAGAAAGAATCTTGTGGCACATTTCTATTCGTACTGATCAGCGGTTTTCAGATTCGTTGATATTCCTGACTCATACTGTAGTTTTTCCTCTGACACAAAAGGAGGCGGAGGAGTTGGCTTTGGTACAGCCTTCTCCAAGTTGGAGCCCTCCAGATGTGTTGGCTTCCAGCTCTGTTTTTTTTCAAGACAGCATGGCTAATGCTGTGCTAGCTGAGGGGGGGGGGGAGTGATCGCTCAGTGCTTCATGAGGGGCACCGATTGGGGTAATTGAATTAATATCTCAGAAACGAAGCATTCATCTACAGAACTAGTCTAAGTTCCAAAGCTGTTGTAGCTATTTTGGTGGGTATTCCTAAGAATCAGAGCATCAAAATCCTTTTTTTGAAATGTAATAACCAAACCTAGCCTCCTTTGGGACAACTTCTGAAGGTGCTCTGGGTAATGTAGTAAAAACAGCTTGATTGTCCAAGTGTCAGCTGTTGATGTTCCTTAGGGATAGATGTGAGCAACCTGCAAATATTCCCCACTTATGCCATAGTATCCCTTTGTTTATAGTGAACAAAGCCTGTTTACATTGGAGAAGTGAAACTGCAGCCAAGTTGCTGGTTCTATTATAGTGATCACAATCTGTGAGTGTGTGTGTGCACGCGCGTGCGCACTGTCCTTGCCAAAGTCGTTTCTAATGTATCAGAGTAATGGAAACAGGATGTACAGAATGTGAGATCAGAAAGCCTTGCGTTCAGTATCATAAATGGGAGAGCTGGACAATTGTCTGCGAAAAGAAGGGAGTGCTATTATGCTGGATAAGTTAGATTTAACTAGTAACAAATGCTCAGATCAAAGGAGCCTGTCTTAGGCTTTGATAAGCACACATGATTCCTATTATTAGTAATGGTAGTTGCAGATGGAACAGTCTCTCTCAGAGAAGGCAAACTTGATGTTTGAGACAGAGGTCTTTTTACACCACGGTAGAGTTGGCTTGCGTGTGCAAGTACTTTGCATCACTTTTGAACACATTCTGCTGTCTGATCCAGCTGCTTTCTAAAGTAACATAGAAAATTTTTTCTCCATCTGTTGCTGGAGATAGCTTGCGATGTCCCTGCAGGTGCTGGAGACAATATTTGCAAATTCCAAACATATGGCTGGATTTATTAAAACAGTCCAGCTACCATTAAGGAATTAACTGACCTGAAAGTCTCTTCCACATTGACTTCTGAATTAAAACCTTCTTTCAGGAGATGCTGCTTTAGATAAATTACGGCTGCATTGGACCATTTTGTTTAGGATCCAGAGCGGCCCACCTCTTGGCTCAGTGTAAACCCTGGGTCTCAAGCTTGCACAGAGTTCTGGCTTTAATTTGCCTATCTAGCATTTATCTTGACTTCTTTCAACCTGTTTCTCCTGTCCACGAAATGAATAGCTTCTATTGTTATCACTTTAAAACATAGTCTTAAGGCTTACATTAACAGGGTAGTTTCTCTTACACTTGGGAAGGAAAACCCTTAGCTGCTTGGAGATGTTCCACTCACTGCCCCATTGCATTGTCACTATTGATACCGAAGCCTTGCTTTGCAATGTCATGTGTTGTGACCTTGATGCATTTTTGTAAAACACTAGATGGAAATTGCTGATCTATACTTCTGAAAAACCACAGCACAGTTTTGTCCTTGATTTCCCTCTGCCCTCTTGCAGGACATGACTACTCAGCACTATTCCCATTATAAATGTTTGTGTAACATTATACATTTTGCTTCCTATTCAAGCAAAGCAAACAGATACAATACAACCATCTTAGGTGGGTGATTTGAGAACAAGTCTGTTGTTATACAATTTATTAAACCATTATACTGGTTCGTATATTCTCAAGCAGGTTCCCCCCCCCCCCCCCCAGCTTGTTTTTAAAATTGGGAAAACCATGGATTGAAACCAGGACCTTCAACATGTATGTGCCCTGCCACTAACTGGGAACTCTCTTTCCTTCCGTAGCACTGCCATTAAAAGTGTTATTATTTTTTAATTAAATCACTTCTACCCCCATAGATGAAATTGGAAGGAACTGCGGTTGGAAATTTCTGCCTCTTGATAGAATTTCCATTTAGGACACAATGTTGTATTCTGAAAATAAAGGTTGGCATGCCACAAAGTGAATATCTAGGCTTATGTTTATGGTCCAGAGAGCTGGAGTGGCTAAGAATGTTTCTATTATAAATGAGTTAATTAAAAAGACTATCCCATTTTTAATGGAAATGCTGTTGCCCGTTCTAGCTATCTGGAATATGAAAACAAGTCCCTGTCAAGAATACCAGTTATTGTTTGAATCTTGTATAGTAAACAAAATCCATATGATTTTCCTCAAGGTCACAGCCCTAATCCACTCTCACATTGCACCACCAGCAGGTAGATGCTTTGATTTCATAGGCTACCTGGAGTTCATGGATCCATGCAGGACAGGCTAACCATCTCAACAACTTGGGAAGTACCAGCAGAATTACAACCATTAGCATGAAAGGCAGCCCTCAGGTTATAATCCTGTCACAGATTGTCCTAGGGGATCCCTTGCAAACCTGTTTTATTTATTTTTTGGTAAATTAAACAGGTGGGAAAAAATGTTCCCTATGCTGAGCCCTGCTCAGCTTTAATGCATGGCTGGTGACCCAGCATTTGGCATCTGTATAAACATTGTTTGCATAAATCTTAAAAAGCAATCCCCAAAGGAAACAAAAAGAAAATTGCATTCTTTCCATCATACAATAAATTTTCCTGTCATATGGTAAATTTACCCTACAGCAACTGGGACGCTAAAGGATAAAGCTATTTTTCATGAAGTTGGTTTTTCAACCTGAACATGAACAAAAGCATAAGATTCCATACAAGACCAGAGCAAACGGAATACTGTGTTTTATGTTAAAAAATGGAAAGCTCTTCTTTACACAACAGTCCTTTCTTTTCTTTCTTTCCTCTCTCTCATACACATAGTATTGCTTAAATGCATTTTAATTTCAAACAATTACACATGGACTTGTCCAAACTGCTTGTGCCCCAACAGTTGTCATGATGTCCATAACTGTAATTGCAGGCTGGATTAGTTCCAAGCAGAAATACCTCAGTTGCGCAAGCTTTGTAAGTGCGCTAGGCCAAATAAAATGAGTAAATGAAACTCTGAAAGAGGCCATGCAAAAGCACATAATGTCATCATCTTACAAAATGTTATCCTGCACTTTGATAGGATGGTACAAGAGAGACTAAAAGCCAATGAGAATTGAAGGAGTTCAGTGGCTTCTAATTTTTAGAATTATTTTTGAATGTGTTTTAGACTTTAATGAGGTGTTAAGCCTAACATATTCCCCCAAACAGTGGATTGCTTCCTCTGACTAAACTAATAGTTTTAGAATTGTTAAATGGCCTTTGGAAAACAGATCAGCTCTTAAAAATCTCCAAGTGTATAAAATGTGCCTTTATACTTATAAAACATAGTCCTTACACCATCCTCATGAAACTCTTAGATTAAGCCAGAACAGATGGAAAAATGAAATAAAACAAGCCATATCATCATAATATCTTTATTACAAGAAACCAAATGTACTTGAATCTTTATTCCATCATTCCCAGGAAAGATTTCAGCTCTTCACACTTTGGCCTCAGATGTTTGCTCTGATTCCTGAATTGTTCTGATAACTAAAGAAATCAAAAAGGCTATCACAACTATTTTATATCAGAAAATAGCCTATGATGAAGGCCAATAGGGAAGGAGAGAAGAAATTGTTAATATTTTTGCAGGAACCATGAAGGAGGATGCCTGAGACAAAAAGGCTTTTAAACTGTGCCACTAGTCGATCTCTCAGGGAGGGAGAAGAGAAGAGAATTACTAGATTAAGCAACGCCATGGATGTTCTCTTTCAAAAAGGACATGTTTTGTCCTTCAAGTGATTGCTTTTTGGATAGCAGCCAATTTAATTGCTTTGCTGAATCCTTTGGAACAAAATGAGACAGACTCTTATAAGCTGAGCTTTATATGTAAAGAAAAAACATAATCCTTAAAAGGGGGCAGCCGGTGCTCAGTTTTCCTAGGAAATCTTAACTACATCCTTGGGAAGGAGCCTTGAGTCTAATCACAGTAGAATGGAATAATAGCTTGGAAGCAGGCATGTCTCTTCATGCAAACACAGATTTGCCCCTTTGACTCCTCTGAGGACCCACGTTCTAGGATCATCTTTAATAGCTCAGTTAGCTTGATCTGAGGAGTCTTCCCTTTAAGGCAGCTACTTTCTGTAACGTTCTGTCCTGACTTTTCTCCTCTTTAGGCCAAAGAATGCTCAGTTCAGTTCTCTGACAGTCTACTCATTTTATATCCAGGATCTACAGTCTCTAATTTGGATAACTTTGGTCAAAATGTGGGTTTTTCATGCAATATGTGGAATGTTCTTTTGGCACAGAATATATGCAGCTTTGATTTATTGCAGGTTAATCCAGGATAAGAAAAGTGATTGGAGGACTATATCAACTCTTTATTTAATGAATTTTTCCTCATCTATCTCTTAGCTTTCTTTACCATACACCTCTTTTTTTTTTCTTGGATGAAGCAGCTGGGCTGTTAACCTCCTTTGAACAACCTTTGATCAACCAGTAATGGCTTAACTTACAGTGTTGTATTTCTCTCTCTCTTTCTTGCTCCCCCACTCAGTCTTATCAGATTCCCCCTGGATCAGTACTTCTGGCTCCTGCAAAAACCGATGCTTTGAACTCCAAGAAGCAGAGCCTCCAGGCTGCCGCTGTGACAACCTGTGCAAGAGCTACTATAGCAGCTGTTGTGCTGACTTTGATGAACTATGTTTAAAGACAGGTAGAATACAACTGAGTGCCTGCTCCATAGAAAGAACTATGCTAATAAAGAGTTATCATGGCCCTTCTACCAAGCAATGTTTTAGCCTTTTTTGCATGACCATTGGCCCTTTTCAAAGAGCAGTTGGGGAAAGTGAAAACAGTGCTCTGTAGTCATTCTGGCTAGACGTTATTTGATGGCCATGAAACACTGGTGCTAAAGCATTCCAGAGAAGATATTTATTGGGGAATCATCATGGCTCATTCACACACATTTTGTGGAAGGCCTGGTGATGGCCTCATCCATTTATAATCTTCCTGCATTTGCCCAGTGCTCCACTCATCATTTTTCATGCAGGAGAAAATCTGTATGAAAAGTAAAGTCATCTCTACAAATGTAGACATGTTTGTGATACACTTCCATCCTTTCCTTAAAAGAGATGTAGCTTAAATAGTTTATGATGTTGACTTGGAAGACTGACAGCAATCAAAGGTTTGGACAATGTGCTAAACTACTTAATCTGAAATGGAGCCCACCAGTTTTCATTCTTGTGACTACCTTGCACGTGAAAAGGGCCAGAATACATGAATATTTAAGCATCTGTCAAATTCTGCTATACGTTTAAATATCTTGCTTGTGGACCAAAGTTCTCAGACTTTTCTTATGAAGGAGAATAAAGGCAGAAGTATTACTCACTTTCTTTCTAATATTACTTTTCATAGATAAGGAATTCAGATGTTGGCTGGGTTTACACAAGCATGCTCAACCATAAATCATAGGCACTAAATCACCTTATGGCTAGCTGCAATGTTTGAATAAGGTCATTGGGATTTTCCCAAATGTTGGGAACCAATCTGGTAACTGAACAGCAGTTTTAGAGTCTTGGAAAATATGAAACCAATATTAAAACTCTTTCAGCAAATAATTATTTATCTATAGTTCTGAGCAAAGGGTGGTATGTTTTAATGCTATGATAATTAGGCAGATATTACAAGAAGCCTTGTAAGCTTTGTAGATCTGCCCTTTTCTTCTGGTCTGTGCTGCCCTTTTAGAATGTTTACAACATGCTTCAGTGAAAGTATCAGGCGATACTGAGTGACTATAATGTAATTCTCTTGCCTCAAAATATTCTGCTTTATTTTTTAACAATTCTGTTCTTGTGATGACACCAGCTGGTGGTTGGGAATGTACCAAAGAGCGTTGTGGAGAGACAAGGAATGAAGATCATGCTTGCCACTGTTCAGAAGACTGCTTATCAAGAGGGGACTGCTGTAGTAACTACCAAGTTGTTTGCAAAGGTATTGCTTCCCATTCTATTCTTTCTATATTTCAAGAAGCTTTGAAGTGTTGTAGGTACTCATTCTGCATGTGTGGTGATCACTACAGTTGTGCAAAGGGAAATAGATCAGAACCAACCCTGTGATAACCATAAGAAGTCTTGCTTAGTGCAGTGCAATCTAAGTGCAGTGGAATCTGAGAAACGTTTCTACTTCTTAGGGAATGTGTAGCATCAGTTTTTTTGCCATCATAGGCTAACACAGCTCTTCTACTATTACTTATGTATTAACTTCCTCAGTCTTGGTAAGTTATTTATTTTTGGCCAAGGGCCTTTGATAGAAAATGGATGGGGTCTAGGAAGAACTCCAAAATGTAACCCTAACTAAAAAGAAAAAGAGAGAGTGTCTCCATGAAATTTTGATGGCAAAACTTTCAGAAATGGCTTGCCATTGCCTTTTTCCTAGGACTGAGAGAAAATGACTGGCTCAAAGTCACCCAACTGGTTTCCATGTCTAAGTCAGGACTAGAACTTAGTTTCCCCGTCTCCTAATCCAGCACCTTAACCAATTGACCAAACTGGCTCTTCATTAAAATAATACATTATCCTTATTTCAGAGGAGAATGTTTAATTTCTCTTCACTTATTTCTTCTATTCAAGGACCACATGAAAGGACTTTCAAACATTACACTTCAAACATAGTCTGACCATTTTAGTTGCTTGTTCTGCAAACCAAGCTGTTTTATTTTGAAATTGTTAATGTTCTACTACTGAATATCTTTTGAACGTCATCTCTCTTAAAAACTGCTGTGAATGCATCTATTTCCCTCTCTTACTTGAGTCCAGAAAGGTGCCTTTTTCCTAACCCGACTAATTCAAGTTTCTGTTCTGTGTCCCCTATCATACAAAGGTGGATTTCTGTTGCTAAAAACAAAGAAGGCTGTGGCTCCATAAAAGCTAGTCCATAACAGCTTATGTCATAACAAATCTGTCAGTCTGTAATCGCTACAAGGCTTTCTCTGTCCTTGCTGCAACCAACAAACACAGCTACCCCTTCAAAAGTTGTTTCCACTGGTAATATTAACTTTGGGAGTTTGTTTTGCATTTGTGCTTGCTATTAAGTGGAGAGAGCCGAGGATTTTATTTTCCGTAATTGACGTCATCAAGTCCAAGTTTGCATCTTGCAACACAGTACTCTTCAGGCAAGACATTGGAAGCTGTGACACTAAAGGCAAGGATGGGGTGGACATGAGGACAGCTATTCTGCTCCCAGAATTTGCTTCAGAGTGGCATTAATAGTGTGTAGTGTGTGATACACATATACCTGGAGACCTTGTTAACAAGTTATCTAATTTTTAAACAGCCCAGCTACATTACTTGATGTTGAAGCTAGGCATCAAAAGTAAAATCAGAGTGAGCATACATCAGACAAAAGCTCAGCTCATATATCTCACTAAGTCCAGATTTTATTAAATCATGATTTGTTGAATAGATCAGGGTCACCTGACTTGCAGGTACACTAAATTGCAATTAATGGGATCTGAGTAACTCACAAGCCAATAGAGTACTCTTACCTTAGCAAATACAATGTGTCTTCCCTCTAGACATATCTGCACACAAAGTTCTCTAATCTTTTTGGGCCAATGGGTTGAGTGCCATTATCAAGATGTTGAGATAATGTTATGGGCACTCTCAAAAGACAGCGGTCATGGCAGCTATGGCCAGTCAGAAGACACCCTTCTACCAGAAAGCAAAATAACCATTGGACTGCAGCTTCCATCTTTTTGGAATCCAGAGGCATTGCTAGAAATGCCAGCTATGTTTGAAGCTGGCGATTTGCTTTTTGGCATGCTTGTTTTCAATTCTTTTTTTAAAAGATGAAAAGAAACATTAAAAATCAGGGAGGGAGGGAGCTTGGTAGGCATCAGAGAATTTGCTGGTAGGCACATGGTCACCCCCAGATGCCACATTGGCACCTGAATCAATATAGGGAGAACAGAGGACTACTGCTGTTGCAATCCAATGTCAGTTTACTTGAGAATAAATCTAGGCAATCATAATGCATAGGATGTAACATGGTTAAAACCTAACCCAATTCCACTTTGTATGTGTTGTTTTCCTTTAGGAGACACTCACTGGGTCACGGATGATTGTGAAGATATTCGAACTCCAGAATGCCCAGCAGGGTAAGTTCTCCTTTTTGTTTACTTACTTGAAATAAGAAACCAGCTTTGGCTTCTCCTGGTTGCCAAACTAGACTAGTTGTGTGACTTCTTTAATACTGGAAGTGCTTGATCCATCCCAAAATCAGCGTTTCAAGGTGAAGTTAAATGTATTCAAGTCCTTCCAAAAATTGACATCCAACGAAATAATATAATTGCAGAAAGGAAAGAGGAGATGCTGTTCAAGCCTATCTTCCAGCAGAAATTGCACGCATGCATAAATAAATAAATGTAATCACAATTTGATAAACAATCCTGGAGTTTTAATGGGAAAAGAAAAAAAATCTCAGCAATAGTACTTATGCAGGGGAGGACAGGAAACCAGAAGAACCTTGGGGTACACTTATTTCCCTTAAGTGTTCATTTAAATTGTAGCTTTTACATTTCTGTAGTGTATCTAAATATAAAATGGCTAAAGCATACTTTTTTATCTTGAATTATAGGGCAGAGATAGGGAAGCTAGATCCACCAGATGTTGATGGACTCCAACCTCTGTCATCTCTGACCATGGGCTGTGATGACAAGAGATGATGGGAGCTGGTCTCCAGCAATATTTTGAAGGCTTAGGTTCCTTCACCCATGCATAGGGTTACACTGAACTACATACAAACTTCTGTTTGCACAATTTCCCTCCCTCTCTGTATCCTGAGGCTGCTCCAGATAATTTCCCAACCCTTTGAATTAGATTTCTTTTGCAGGGAAAGGAGGGACTAATAGAGGAAAAGCCAGACTTTTTGTTCATCAGGAGAAGGCCCTACTTGAATGGGGTAGTTATTGCAGTGTATTCATATATATGTTTTCTTGGAAGCAAATCTCACTGTGTTCAGTGAGGTTTATTTCTATGTAAGCATGTACGTAGGACTGTAAAGTTACTGTCTAGGAAAGGAGTGAGACGTGCTGACCAAAAGACCAGAGAACACACGTGTCCGGGACCAAATATAACATTTTGCAACCCTGATCTAGTTAAAGGTGTTGTTTTATTTGCAGCTCACTGATCATTGTAATGGTTTGATTCTAAATTCTCCAAACAAGGTTGAAAGGACTTTTGTAGGATTGGTGGGTACCTAAAATGCTTCAGTAGATGGATGGGATGTAAAAATGAAATAAAGCTAAGATGTTTTCAGATGGATAGCTCCTATTGCTATTCTCAAAAGGAAGAGCTGCTGTGTCTTTCCCTCCTTAAGTTGTGCACCCACATATGTGTCTGTAAGAAAATAAGATGGAAGGAAGGAAATGGATAGCAAGCCCAGGTATGATGCAAATGAAGAGCATCTTTGGACTCCCCATAAATTCTATGAACAGTCCAACACAATTGCGCAATGGAAATTTTCTTCTGTATGCACCTTAAGAAAATATTGCCTCTGTTTGGATTATATTCTTCAACACAATTTGAAAGCAGAATCATTAAAATGCCATACATTAAGATTGCTGTTGTTCCACTTTAAATCCTTATTCTGCCCTCCACATTATTAAAAAGAATACACATTAAGGCAGAACTAACTGGGAATGATTTAGACAGAAGGATCAAGAAATGGAAACAATTATATGGTTACTGATTATAATTGTTGCCACGTTCTTGGATGCATTTTTTACAAAATATTTTGAACTCTTTTTTTTTAATGCAGCATAAAACATTCATGTTTGTGATTTATGGTACTGCAGATGTAATAGTAGTTCCCTGGATTAAATAATGAAGCATCAGGATAAATGCAGGTTCAAATGAAAATGTTATAGTCAGTGCTTTACAACATCTCTTTGAAAAAGTATTGACCTTTGAAAAGACGTTTATCTAGTGTGTGTGTGTATGTATGTGTATACACACACACACACACACATATATATATAATTTCAATAAGTTTATGCATTATATTTTCATGATCATTGTTCAAAAACAGCCTTTTCTAATCTGGTTCCAATAAGCTCTAATCTAGTCTAAGATCAGAACTGTAATTTTCAAGTAGCCTGCCCAAGTGTTTCATTTATTTTGTTTATTTTACAGTACCTATAACTTACCCCACTGTCTGGGCAGCATACAACATTAAACAAAAATAATAGGTAGATTCAAACAATATCAACAACAAAAATAGCCACAGAAAGCAATAGCTGAAGGTTATGCAGTACAACACATCTAGGGTGAGATTAGAAAAATCTGCTCTAAACTATGAAATATGTGCTTTCGGAGTGTTTATTCAGCTAGATTGGACTGCAGTGGTTCTGTTTCGCTTCTTCTTGTTGTAGCCAGCACCACTGGCTTACTAAGGTATCTTTGTCTTTCAGTTTCCTTCACCCTCCGCTGATCATTTTCTCTGTGGATGGCTTCCGTGCATCGTACATGAAGAAAGGTGACAAAGTGATGCGCAATATTGAGAAGCTAAGTAAGTGTGCATGTTTGAGTAGTATACCCCAAAATGGTTAAGCTCTTGACTGGCCGTGACTTTTGCTGGATGGGGTGTGCCAGTTTCTCCTGAGCTCAGACAATAAGCAGGGTAGGGCCTGATAAGTATTTGGATGGAGGCAGAAAAAAAAAATAATAATCCAGGGCTGTACAGTAGAGAAGAAAAGAAGAAGATGCTGAGTACATGCTGAGAAGAAAAAAAAAATTCTGCAAGAAGGCAATGGCAAGCCCTCTCTGCACTGTTACCAAGGAAACTACATGGACATGTCCAAGTAGCTCACTAAGAATCGAGATCAGCTTGACGAAAACTTGGCATTTTACAAGTGTTTCTGCAGAATGAACTTGCATTGTTCTGTTCTTTGCCGTTATCCCAATTCAGTGCTTTTCCCAGGATTTGGTTACCTTGAAAGAGGAGTCTTTGGAGAACTTTAACATTTAATTGTAGAAATGCTCTATTTTGCATAGACACAGGTTTAGCATAGGATGAAAATCTGTAACAGCCTTTTTTGAGAGGTGTTTATTGAGAAGTAAATCAATAGATAAAATTGTGTATTTTCTCGGGACCATTTCTCTAGTGAAAGGAACACACATACATATGTATTGACAATCTATCTGTAACTCAAATGTTTGCATGCTCTTGTTTAGTTTTTGTGAAAAAAAATGTCACTCTTGGGGTCTTGTGGGGTTCAAAGCAAGCGGGGCATGCATAAAATTGATTTTGTCAACAGCTGAATGTGTGCTATTAACATCTTGATGAGGAATGTCATAAAAGTCTTCCTCTGTTCAAAACAGATGTGATACACCCAGCTTTACAGTGTGTCCAAATGTATGGCTGTGAGAATGTGTTTGGTGTTCCTGGATATGTTTAAAATTTTATACTTAATAGAAAGAGGCATTTTTAAAAAAAACCATTGCAATTATACTCAGCAGGTTAAAATTTTACCAGTTGCATTTGTAGAAATGTGGTCATCTTCAGGAATGTTTTGACTATAGCAGCATACATGTCTCCCCTTGTTTGAATGTTGGATTATATGATGCTAAAAGAAATTAGCTATCCTCTTACCCATACGGCATATTAGCAGAGTCCACACAAGTTGCTAGATTAGAGAAACTGAGCTGAATAATTTGTGGGAACCCATCCATTCTCTTCTCATGGCTACATGAATCAAACCATTATATTGAGCTCATAATAAGTTTAGCTTGTTATATTGTTTGTTACAATGTGTATGTTAACCCAGTTTTAAGGTTTAGCATGTTGTGTGAACTGAACCATGTGTTTTCAGGAACCTGTGGAACCCATGCCCCCTATATGAGACCTGTCTATCCGACCAAAACCTTCCCAAACTTGTACACTCTGGCAACTGTAAGTTTTCTTGTTCTTCATGCATACATACAACTATTTTTAAAAATCCTTCTCTAGTATTAGCATGGCTGGGAGATTAAAACTCTTGAATATCTTACCGTCTTTCCTCTTCTGAACTGGGGAAAAAAGCTCATTAATTTAAGGATGGCCCTTTATATTCCTGGGGTGGAGAAATAATCAGGACTATGTACTGTATAAAGAGTTAAGAAAAGACAATCTCTAATCATTCCAGCTTGATAAAAATATGTCTGGACTCGTGGCTTAAATAAGCATTGTCCTATACTGGTGTCTCCCTAGATACAGGATACCTTCAGGTCCATCCTAGTCATGCTGGCTGCTGATTATGGAACTGAAGTCCCAGATCTGGAAGGTATCATCTTGGTGAAGTCTGGCAGAATGATCATTGACTATAAGGGGAAGCTTCAGTAGCAAGTTTAGAAGCAAAATGAGGCCATCAAAAAGATAAAATAGATGTTATATATTCTAAGTGTTCAGATGGGTATATAATCATATGTATGTATGTATGTATGTATGTATGTATGTATGTAATATTAACTAACTCACTTTTGCACAAAGGGGCTCTATCCTGAATCTCATGGAATAATTGGAAATTCAATGTACGACCCTGTATTTGACGCTACTTTTAGCCTTCGAGGAAGAGAGAAATTCAATCACCGATGGTGGGGAGGCCAACCGGTATGTATCAGTTTTGTTTGACTTTGGTCCATTATGGTTAACTCTCATAGCTGTGGCTTTTGAGTTCTTGTAGTGGCACTAGTTGCTTTCATTATTTTACATGGAATTCATTTTAGTCAGTGGTTAATTCAATTAATGCTAATTTTCACTTTTTTGTGTGTGTGTCTTGTCCCTGTCCCTTTTTGAAGTGTGGCTTCTAGAGGTACATGTACACCCTAGGCTATGTAAATCTTTTGAATTATTAAAGCAGCCGTGTCCTTCTCCAGGCTTATGAAACCACTTCAAAAGCTGTCCTTGACTGTTTCTTCATTCATTAAAGGCATTCATTAAAATACACACAAAGGGCATGTGTGTGGAAACTCCAGGATTGTCTTCAGCTGAGTTGCCAATTCTGAGCTGACAAAGTGGGGAAGCTGCATATTGCACAGGATTTTTGATCTCGTTTATTGAATTTTTTTCTCTTCCTTTTGAGGGTAGTCTTAAATAAACTTTTTTACACTATTTAATAGGGTAACTATTATTACTATTATTAAGAAGCCTACTATTGGAGGGTCACTTCAGAATGTCCTTTGAACTGGCTGTTTGAACATTAAGGAGCCATGTCCTTTTGAAGAAGCAACACGGCTACTTTGAAGATTTCTACTTGTCAAGTGATGTGCGTGTCTGTTCATCCATAAAAGGCATTTCTCCACTGTATGTGCACATGTATGCTTAGAGGAAAAGAGTTCACTTGGAAAGATTGAAAGATTGCTACCAACCAAAAGAACCCACTTCAGATCATGATTGATGTACATCTCTACCAGATGTTAAATACTGCTTTGAGAGTAGCATCATTATGGATTGCCATTCTAGATAGCCTTATTCAGGCCATTCCTGTAGCCATTTCCATACTGTGTCGTCGTTACTTTCTTTCTGTTCAACCAAGTATTGTCAATAATGATACTCTGATTCTGTCAGACTGAAAATAACTTGAGGCTGCTGTGAACTCCTTTTTATATATTTTAGATAGCTTTATTCTTTGGCTTTATGTTCTATTTCTGATCTGAACTGCTTCTTATAAACCCTTCTAAGAATTTGATAAATGCTACAAGTTCTTGGATCCAAACGCTTAAATTCTTAGATGCAGTACGAGAAACCAACGTTTTAATTGGTTTTTAAAACATTTATGTTGTAAGAAAGTTTGTCCTTATAACACAGACATTTTGAGCTGTTGTAATCTGATTATATTTTCCTCATTAGATATGGATTACTGCTGCTAAGCAAGGAGTGAAAGCGGGAACATTCTTTTGGTCTAAGTAAGTATTGATTTTTATTGATTTTTAGAAAGTGAAAATTCATATACCGGAGAGATTTAGTAACAAAGCTACAATCCTAAATGCAGATATTTGAAACCAAATGTTCTTAAATGAATAAGGCTTAACTTTTCAAATAAAGATAAAATTTATTCTTTGGCCTGCCTGTTAATGGCTTTTAAATCTGACAGCATATTTTTTCCACTCTTCTTCTCTTGCTTCTTTAGAGTGGATTAAATTATATTTATAGTGTTCTCCTTATGTTACTTCTTAATACCTAGTTACTTATATAGTGCTTTTCTGCAATGCTTAATTGAACATTCCTACTGGAATCACTTGAAGCAGGGATGGGAAATCAGTGATCTGCAGTGGTGGTTGGATTGAGCAAAGTACCAAGCTAGCTTGTTTTTCTGCATGTTAGTAAAGCTGTTGCTACCCTCCGCCAAATGTTATGAGTGTCCTCCAGCTGTAAAGGTATCCAGCCTTCACTTACAAGTACTTTGTCACTGTACCTATCTAACAAACTCTGCTGGATCAATCAATGTAATCCAGCATTAGTGGTCAAGAGGCCGATGGGAATACATGAATTAAAGGAAGACATGAATAAAACAGCGTCCTCTAATGCATGTTACTCAGCTGCCAATATTCAGACTCATGCTGAAGGTAGTATCTAGCCACAATTCCAAGTAGCCACTGATAGTTTTATCCACTGTGAATGTGTGCTATTTCCCCTTTAAATTAAAGCTATTGAGCTGGCAACTGCTAAAACATCATAGGGAAGCAAAGTTCACTTTCATGTTCTTGAAGAAATACTTTCATTTATCTTTCATGATTTTCCCACCATTTGGCTTCACTAGACAACCTCAGTTTTAATGTTTCTAGTCTCTCTTGATTAAAAAAAAGATCCTACTCACTTTTTCAACACCATGCACAATATAATAGCCCAATCAAGCTTCAGTAGAGAAGAAAGCTTGTCATCTAGCAAAGACTATGGACGTTCTGCCACATTTAGTTTTGTGAAGAAAAGAAAGGAATCTTTTTGAATTGAGCATTTTGAGGACATTTAGTAGCCATGATTCCTGGGATTTGGTGTTGAGGAAGCAATTCAGTTAAGCTGGTTTGAAAAAGGCAGAGATTTTTGATGTAAATGTGGCCTCAGGGTGAGCCACCACATAGAGGTAAAAAATGGAACATCTACTCTTAATGATGAACTCTGTAAGACCATAAGCAATTAATGATCTAACTGAGGTTTCATGCTTTTTTTTCTCTGTTTTGTTTTAGTGTGATCCCTTACGAGCGCAGAATATTAACCATACTGCAGTGGCTAACTATGCCAGACAATGAAAGGTTGGCAATTTCTCTGTCCCCTCCCTTACTTTTGTAGCAGTGAATATAATGACTGCATTACTGATATCCTTGGTGGCCATCAAATTTTGATCAGCCATATTTGTTTGCTTGATGAGCTAATGAGGTGAATGCTGTACTGGGGAAAATTTAATTACATGGGTTAAAGCTGTTGATATGTGGGTTTTCTGTTACTCCTATTTCAAGTAATAATCCAAGAGTTGGGCAAATAGCAAGATTTTTTAATTGGGTAATTGAGAATACATGGGATCGTATTTTGCCATGAGGGAGGATCCAAGAAGAAACAGTTGTAGTATTTTCCCCTCTCTTAGGGGAAATTATAGAATGTTTTTCCAAGAGACTGTGCCTCTTTTGGCATACTTTCTAATATTATAATGAAGTTACAAAATAGAACAATACATTGTTTCATCACTGGAAAATATATGAGATGACAGCCTTCTGTTTCTTTGTTTTTTTTCATAAACAAGAGTGCATACAAGGTCAGAGCCCTGTCTGAACTTGCTCCCATTCTGCCAGGACAACCCAGCTTTGCCTTATCCCAGCAAAGTGAAGGGGAAAGTCCAGAGTGCTACCTGGGGAGAGATCACTGTCAGAACCTGCTCCTACTCTGCCTAAACAAGTTGACAGCAGGCTTCTCCAAGCAAAACCTGGAGCAAGTGTTGACTGGGCTCCAGCTTTGCGTGCACAAACCTCACAGTTTGTATGCTGAAAGTTGTTGGAACTCTGCCTGCACAGACTGATAGCAGAATCAGGATTTTCTAAAGCTGCTGCTACAGAGAGCGAATATTGATCCAATTAAGAGTGACTCTCAAAAACAACCCGATTTTCAGGAGTTATGCAAAACTGAGCAAGCTTATCCTCATGGTTTGAAATGTGATTGTTTTATTGCTTATTTCCAATCAATAGGCTTTCTTTTATAGAGTTGCAAAGTTCTAGCAATTTTTTACTGGATATATTGATTTTTATTTCTTGACCAACCCTAAACCCAACGAAATCATTAGTTTTATTCATAGGGCCATGTGAATGAGTTTATAATTTTCGAGGTTTGCAGTACTGGAAAGTTTGAGAATCTGTATGCTAAACAAAAGTTGTGATGTCTGCTTTTCTTTTCAGGCCCTATGCTTATGCATTCTACTCTGACCAACCAGATATTGCTGGCCACAGATATGGTCCATTTAGTTCTGAGGTTAGTATAGTTCATCTTTGCCCATAAGTGGAATGCAAAAATCCTGGTGCTTCAGGTTTTGTCATTGTCACATTAACCTGTATTGCCAGTCCTGAGTCAAATTGTTTAAAGCAGCTAGTTAATTCTTCACCTCTATAAGCCTCCAAAGGAAAGAAGGCCTTCTTGAAAATATAGAGACTACTTTTACAAGAGACAACCAAAATGGTAGTGACATCCATCTGCTTAAAGTTCCAGGGACTGATGATGTGTGTGTGTGTGTGTGTGTGTGTTGACAGGGCTAAGATTATCACCAAAGATTTGCAGGCCTACTCTTGGTTGACTAGATTAAAAAGAGCATTGTGGTGTGAAAAGAGCATTTATTTTTTCATGTTTTATAATAATTCAGTAATTTCATGCAAATTATTTATGCACATTCCCTCCTGACTTTAAACTAAAGTGATTTTTGCTTTGTGCATGGTATGCTAAGTAAGGAGGCTTATTTAACTGTTTCTAATCATCATTAGTAAATGCTGTTGGCCACTTGAGTATAAATATGGAGAATAATCAGATATGCTTTAAAATATAAAGGGGTGGAGAGAGGATGGACCATCATTGAATGGTCTCTCTGGAAGTCCCCTCCAGTTACAATCCATAGAAGCATGCAGCCAAACCCAGGGCTGTGTGAATGTGTTTGAGCAACAACTTTACCTTGCTTGTCAAACCACTTGTGAGACTGAGGTCCAAATTACACATTTTGTTGATCCCGTGCTTTGGCCTTGAGAATAAATGTAAATACCCAATGCAGAGACCTAATTCACATTGGAACTCTGGCAATGGCATTGGGGCAGGGAGTTGTCTATAACCTTCCAGCACTCTAATACGTTCCTCCTGCTTCCTTTTCCTCTCTGTGAATCCAGGGCCAATGTGAAGTTTGAGAAAAAGTTTTCCAAGTTCCAAGCACAGTGGTTAATTATTCTGTTACCTCAAATCCTAGTAAAATGCTGTTCCACAGGGAAGACCTACACAGTTAACCTTTGATCATAGACTCTAAGGGAATATTCTCCCAGCTACATAAGAACTGCTTAAACAAACAGCTCCAACAGAGTTGGGAGAACATGGAAAGAATAGGTCAGTGTTGGGTTGCTGCTCCAGGGCTGAGACTGCTAAACTGGTGGATCACTGCCACCATAGAAAACAATTTTATGCATCTGCTGATGGGCCTATTAAAATTAATCAGTGTGTGGCAAAAGTTTATCCACAGTTTCACTCTTGGATAAAGAAATGGCTTTTAAGAAGTCTATATCTGAGGACAAGGAGAGGATTGATTTCTTCAGCAACTCAATTCAAAGCTCTTCTTAATGTAATTATAACTATTTAAATCCAAGTTTCCTGATTTTATTCCAAGATTGTGGAATACTTACCCTACAACACCCTTCCTCAGACTTGTACTCTGCAGATGTGTTGGATGTCAGCTTCTACTCTTTCCCAGCCAATATGGTTATTGACAGCCCTTGAAGGACTTGCTGGGACTCATCTCTTTTACCTTTGGCTCTTGGGAGTCCCCAGCTGGCTGTTGCAACACTTGGCCCTGCAGCTCTCAGTGTATTTTGGAAGTCTAACACCAAAATAATATTGCTAAATTTAGAGCTGGAGTTGGCTATAGAGATCACCCTCACTCTTGCAGAAGGGTCCTCTTGCTGTGGAGGTCATCTCCACCCTCTTCAAGCTTCAGACTTGGAAGTGGGGACAGCAGATTCTCTTCCCTAGCTGCAGATATGTGAAATCAAGTTTTAGCTTTTGCAAGTATTTTCTTTGGCAGTGAAGTCCAGCTGCAATCTGTCAAACCCTGCTCAATTAGTCCCAAACCTGCAGTTGGTGTCAAAGTGACTGGAGGTCAAATGAGAGTCAGAGGCGATGTGGAATAGAGCATGAGTCTCACGGGTTTCTTCTCTCACCTGTATCACCTGACAAAGCGGTCAGGGGAACCCTATTTGTTTGGGGTTCAGAGAGGAAGGGGCAGATTTCTCCTCCCCATGTTGAAATATTCAGCCCTCAACTCAAGCTGCTGTTTCCCTCGAGATGAAATGGAGAAAAGACATCTTGATCTCATATATCACAATAGATTTGGCCTCAAGGTTCTTCATTAACCTTTAGAGAAGTCAGTTCTTCTGTGGAAATTACACAGATGTTCTGATTTACATCTGGGCAGGATTCTTTTTAAGAAAGCACAGGAAGTATTTATTTATTGTTTCTCTTCACCTTTCCAGCTTATAAGGAGCTGTAAATATCTCAGGAAGCAGTTAGAAGGGAGAAATTAGAGGAAAAAACCCTCAAAGTTTCCTTAATAATATTGGCATTTTGACAATCAAAAGCAATTCTTTTCTCTTTCCTTATCCATATCCCACCCACTCCATTGTTTTGAGCTGGCTACACGTTAAACATTTAGGATTAATCTTAGATATTCAGATGATGTTTAATCAGTAGAGCTGAGAAGCAAATTGTAGAACACCCCCACTCCCAATGTCTTAAAATATTTATTTTCTCAGCCATTTGGGTTCATCATAACTGATCTCAGGGATACTGAAAAACAACGTAAACCTTTTTCTCACATCACGCGTCCACTTCCACAACCACTGTTGGAATAGTACTGTATGTATAAAAGAAATATTAGGATTAGTTGAACCCCAACCAAAGTGAAAGGACAAATATGTAGATAGACATGTTGTGATGGAAATGACTGCTAAAATCTCTCCTGGTGTGAAATCAAAGCTAAAATGGCATCTGTGTTAGGTTGAAGCTGTAGTTATAGAAGATTTGACATTTTCAACATATTTTTATATTTTCTATTACTTTAGGAATGTTATTACTGTATAATTAAGTACGTTGTGAATTCCCAGTTAATGTCATAGTTAAGATGATTTTCTGAAAGCATCACTATTGAGGTGTGGATAGGAAACACAAAAGGCAATAAAGACCAGCACAAATTAAACTTCATGGCGATGCAGTTGTTAAGATAAAGAAATACCGGCTGTCCAGAACTGTGGGGGAAGGAGGTTGCGTGTAATTATTGCTGGGATGTTTACTACAGTGTGTGTGTATGTATGTACATGTTTGTGTGTGTGTATGTATATGTGTGTATGTGTGTGTATATATATATTTGTTTCAGGGTAGTGCTTGTAATGATATTTTGTTTGTATTTTGTTTTCTTTATGTTCTTAATGTTTACCTTTCATAGTATGCAAGGCAGGAATCATAAACCATAAATGTAATACTAAATAAATTTAACTTCTATTTTGCAGGTGGTAATCTTCACCTGAAAGATTATCATCTGCAGAATGCATTTACTTTCTGATCCTTTTTAAAAGATGCCTTTGGAAAGCAAGAACAGGAGCGATAACAACAACAAAACAGTCTTCCCCTGGAAAGATCAGGGTGACGTAAAGATCAATAAAGTTGATCAGGAGATTTTATTGTCCTCCAAATATTGTCAGACAAGAAATCCCATCATTCTTGCCAATAGATCATACTAGCATTGGCTGATGAGGTTTGGAGTCCAGTAATATGTAGAGGTCCACAGGTCCCCACCCTTGCTTTGGAAGATAATTTACAAAGTCATTCCAAGAGAACAAGAGGAATGTAGAACTAACTTGGCTGCAAGAGAAGCATTGATCTTAATACAGGATGATACTGACTTCTCAGCTCAGCCTTGCCCAGGCTGATTGGAAGTGATGCAGTCCAGTGGTCTGGGCCAGGCTCCAGGTTGGCCAAGTAAGTCAGAATATTTAATGCAAGAGTTTCTTTTCCCTTCTGATCTTCCTAGTAAGGATTTTGGGTTGTGACCATCTATTGAGGCCAAGATTTGAAGTTTGGTCTCTCCTGTTTATATTTAGTATTCCATTCAGTGTACTGCATTGACTCACAAGGAGAGCACTTTCTCCATGATAGACTACTCCAGTCAGTAAATTTATTTATTTGTGCAGTTTATCCCTCCCTTAATCCAGAGGGACTCTAGGCAGTTTCCCTATAGATGCACTACTGCTAAACTGAAATAAGTGGAGGTTGATGATGTAAGGAACACCTAGACCCATTTCTGATCCATCACCTTTGTTGACCTTGCAAAATCAGCCAGTCATCTGGATTAAGTACCAATCTGTGTGTGGGTAGGTAAAGTCACAATAGGTTTTGTAGAGGCTGGAGTTGAAATAATTTGACATGTGTGATTGCTAATGCACAAGATCTTGGGTTGGTCTTTCTTTTTCTTTTTTTGAAAATAACCCATCCAAACCAGAGCTAACAGTGAGAGAAAATGATTTAAGATATCCAATCATGGTTATCTGGTCTCACAGTTGTTTTTTGTTTTTGTGTTTTTAGCCCTGTCCCTGTCTCACAACAATCCAACATTGCATGTTCACCCATTATATCTTGGTATTTAATGTACTGTTTTGAGACATTCTGTTTCAAGTACAAGTAAACCTTGGCTGATTAGTTCTTTCAGTTCTAGAAGTTGAAGGTCCTTAGGTATCATCATCTTCAGCTTGTATTGATCTCATTCTTTCAACGCGGGGAGTGAGGCTAAGATTTGGCTGATTAATACAGATTTGGCTTTCTTCCTAGCTTTAATTTCTTAAGAAAGAGAAGCTATCCCTTTTGTGAATGTATGTACAAATGCTGTCTACCATGATCTATGAATTGGACAACATCCGTATGCTTAAGGACTGCTCTGCTGCTCTTCTAACATGCTACCCTGGAATGGGGATTCTTGTTATTAGAACCACTTGATGGCATAGTTAAAACTCTGGCTGCGCTTCTCTTGGAAAGAGTGAGTAAACTCTTCAGAATCCTTCTCCCGCCTGCTGCTGCTTTCACCAAGGCTGCACGAAGCTTGAACTCTTCCTCTTCTCTTCTTTTTTTTCCCCCCCTCCTATTTTTTAAAAAGAAAACTCTGAAGCTGCTTTCTGAAGAGAGACAAATGGAACTGGATTAGCATTGCCCTTCCAGCTGCTTGTCTAGGAGCAAAGAAACAGCATGGCAGATGGTAATGTTTTTTCTTCCAAGAACGTGGCTCTGTGATTGGAACAGCAAAGATGGAGAATGGCTATGCAGATAGAAGCAAATGGCATTGTACATCACTGCCAGTCCTCAACTTCCCTTCTCTTCGCTTCTTTCTTTCTCCATTTTTTTAATGAATAAGCTGTACTATCTTCCTGTATGTGTTATCTTTCTCTCTTCCGGGAACCTGATCCTAAAAGATGCCAAGAACTCTCATTGCAGCTGTCAATTGGAGTTGCCTGCAAAGTTGCTTCTTTTTAAGATCAGTTCAAATAGCATCCAATATCTGTGCATTGCTTGGCTCTGCAACTCTTCTTTTCAGGTAATTTCCCCTCCTCTTAATACATGGTTCATTCACAGTTCCCCACCCCCCTTATTTTTTAAAGCACGTATCTAAATAATCTAATGGTATCCTACAGAAAGCAAATGCAGGATGTGTTGCTCAGTGTTTCCCCCCTCTTTTAAAGATCAGAATGAATGACAGGTCAATACTAATGCCTTCCAGATTTGCCAGTTAATAATGCCATGCCTTCTGAGCTTCTTTTAAAAACTGGGCATGCCTTCATCTGCATGGAGTTGATAGTGACTGGAAATTTAACAGTATAGAAATACAATATGAACAATTTTAATTTATTTGAAATTAAATATATATTTATATATATATCGTATGTTATACTCTTTCTTCTGAAGAAGCCTGCTTTCATAGGCACCTATTGACTTGGGAAAATCCTTATCTTTATTTGAATAGTGAAGTATTGATTAGTTAGTACAACAATTTAAGACATAAATATGTTGAGCATCTAGTGATAGCAATGGCCACTACTACTGATACTTTATTTCCCTTGATAAACATAAAAAGAGTATCCCGCCCCATAAATAATTACATAATTCAGACATCCTCTTCAGAGTGTTTTTTCCTGCAGGCCCCAGGGCTGTTATTTACAAATAATTAACTTCTTCTTTTCAATCTTGACCTTGAATTGACCATAGAACCACTATAAATGGTTTTAACCAAGTTTTAGTGCATGGTGTCCTAGACACAGGTAGTTTTTAACTATCTGGTGTTAGCTTAGTTGAGATGAGCTTTTTCTGAGTCCAAGCATCTCTCTCCGCCAGTACAGGAGAGTAGTTTTGGCTCCTCTCTTACTCCATCTAAAAGACCTAAAAGAAAAATCAGTCCTAAGAGGAGACAGAAAAGACGTGTTGCTCCTTCAAAGAGAAGACGAAAGGTACCTAGAATGGAACACTCGTCTGCGGAATCCCGTCGGAACAAAGTAAGTTTTCAAAACTGGTACATATCAACCTCTGAGACTCTTAAACGACTTGATTTTTTTTTTTTTTTGTCCTCCAAACTTTGGAATTATCTTTTTCCAAATGGAACTTTCAGTGCAGCCATCTTGAAAGGCAACAACAACAGACTGCCACAAAGCAGCTGGGTTAATTTGATGTTTTTGTCTTCCTTCTTTTTCTTCCCCCTCTTCTTTGGAATAGCATTCTCCATATCTTGGCTTATTCTTAAAATCCTTAACTATTTTTTTTTAACATCACAGATTCTGATTTAAAAATCCGTTTAAAGTTTTCCATTCACAGGTAGAAAATGTTGGATTCGCCTGTAGAATCAAACTTATTATCACCCTTACAGTTGCATTTTTCAGCCAAAATGAATTCCTTGGAACTGATGATTTGCTCCTCTAGAATGTTCTACTTGTAATAACTGCAATGTGTTGGAGAAATTTTGCCAGGTTAATTCCTTTCAAAACATGACATGAAACCATTGGTTTCCTTTAGCAGGAGACATCAAATGAAACATCTTTCATAAGAATTGGTCTATGGTCCTTTTTAATTTAATTATCAGTAACTGTATGGTACCAAATATTTTGAAATATTGGATGATGCTTGGAGCTTTATGAATGTTTTGAGGCAATGAATATCAGTAAGTTCAAAGGAAGATTATCCGAGGCTGCTATCTATTTGAACTGTTACTCTCAGTGATCAAGTTGGATGAGAACATGATTGTAAGGACAAGTTGATAAGGTGGCTTCATTCTAAATATAGAATCAGTATAGATCATGGATGTGGCTGAAAGTTAGATTGAAAGCCCGAAAGCCTGGCCATGGTTCTCCAGCTGTGGACTCATAGAAATGGACTCAGTTTGATGTTCGAGTGTTTCACAGTATGAAATGTCTTTTCAGACTTTCCTGATGAATTTGGATATAGGATGTAGATGTTTGGGATAAGCTGTCCTTTTCATCTTGGCAATACCATATTATTATTCTTCAAGAGCAAATATTCTTATAAAACAAACAAATGAACGCTACCCAAATCACTCAGCTGAGATTCAGGATATGCCCTGTATGAACTCCAGCATTAGAGTTCGTACATTGAAAGGGAAGGGAGGATGGAAAGAAGCTGTTTCTCTATCATGCTTTATATATAAATCATGCCCAGCAGCTCTTTTTCTTAAATGGCTCCTCAACTTTGCTTTAAAACTCATTTATTGAATGAGGTCCATGAAACCCGCAGGCTGCATGGATTCCCATATGCCTCTTCTAGTCTCTCAAAATAAGTGTGCTGTTAGGAATCAAGGTTGGAAAAATATTATTGCAAGACCTTTATTGATTGAAGTGACCCATTGCTCTGTTTTAAAATTATCTTGGCTCTATGCCTGATTTTTTTATTTTAGAATATGGCTTCCAGAGATCTTGAGTTGGATTTATGTTTTTAGGAATTAAAAAAAGGAGTAAAGAACCTTAGCTTATCGCAACTTTTAAAAATGTTAAGTGATACAGCATAAGTGTGATGTTCTTTAATACCAGCATCAGAAGATTATGGGTACACCTTTTAGTATAGCTCACAAGCTTGTTAAAATTTCCTTGTGCTTACTTAACTCTTTAAGATCAATGATTTTTGATACGATGTGTCGGAGTCCACCAGTACATTGTAGGTTTTAAGGAAAATCTTCATGTGTTCTGTATTTCAGATATGATTAGTACTGATCATGCTGTTTTGATAAGCATGGGCGAAGAATATAATGAAAGAAAATAAATACATGAAAGATAAAAACTATCAATCACCTCTAGACATCAATTACTCCGAGGGATAAGCATGTCTCTGAAAACAGTTGCTAAGGATTAATGTGCATGAATTTATTGTCAGCAAGTCTTTTTTCCCCAAAAAACTTCTGGTTGGCCATGCAAGAACCAGAATTCTGGACTAGATTGGTTTTGGTGTGAAGTAGTGCTAGAGAAAATAATACCATGTAATATAGTATAGTACAATTAATATGAAATAAATATATCAGTTAATTGAAACATACCAACAGATCAAAACTCAGGGGGCTGATAGTGTAACCTGTAGTGAAAGCTAAAAAAGAAGATTAATTCTCCCTCTTTGTGCAAATATATGTGTGTATATATAGATGTTAACTCCATTAAGAGATATTGACAAGATCCTTGGGCAACTAATGGATGGATTGAAGCAGCTGAACTTACACCGATGTGCCAACATTATCTTCGTGGGTGATCATGGTAATTAAAAAAGTTTTGCTTGGGTTTGATGTAGGAAAGACTCAGTTTCTACTGGAAGGCATTTTATTAATCTGTTAAGATGAGCTGTATTTAAACTGAAATTTCATTTGGAGGAAGAAATCATCATGTACCAGCACACAATATGAGTTCAGCCAAAGATACAAAGTTTTGGGAACAAATTGATTGTGAACAGATTTCTGAACACGGGTTCTTAATAGCTGACTCATAGTGCAACTTTGTGTTTTTTTAAAAATCAGAAATAGTTTAATCTGATTATAGACATGTCTGATGATCTCATATTTTATTCTTTAATTTGCATTTTTGAGCAGCACAATGGCAAATTTGATAGGACTTCTTGGCTGTTCATAACTTCAGGGATTAGAATTCTCCTCTTACTGCTACTTATAGGATATTTGTGGGAATATTTTAATCTTTAAAACTTAATCCAGTACACTAATATATTTTAATTGCTGAAATGGCAGTCATTTTTCAGCATCATTTAAATCTGAGGAAGTTATTTCTGGGTTAAACAATAAACTTAGACTGATATGTAGATCCCCTGATTCCTTTTTAAAGAATTTGTCCTCTGATTTCTTATTAATTAAAAAAAAATAATTTATTATTATAGCTTTGTAAAATTTTAAGGATCAAACTCTTCTAACATGAAAAGAAGTATCTTGAGAGAGCTGGCTCATAATACTTTTGATTGTATTTGTTGTAGGCAAAAAATGCATGGACAATGTGTGTTTTAAAGCTGAAAAAGACATAAAATTTCTCCCATCTCTCAACATCTGGATAGCAAATATCTACACATACTTCTTTTAATAATGCAGTGGTGCTTATTTTATAGGGATGGAAGATGCTGCTTGTGAAAGAACTGAATATTTGAGCAACTATCTGTCTAACATAGAAGACATAACGCTGATCCCTGGAACTCTAGGGCGTATTCGTGCCAAAGCTAATAGCAATGTTAAATGTAAGTTGACTTTTCTACGTTGACCCTGTACCTTGGAGCGTGTTCATTTTCTTCTGTGCCCTTTCTGAGGCTCAGTTTCCAATAGATGAGGTGGGAGGGAACATATTTATAAAGGTCCTTCCACCTTTAGAGAGATACGGTTGCTATTTAGAAAGACAATTGCTCTTTTACCTGACTGATAAGTCCCAATAGAGCCAGATATTTGAAAAGATTTTGCTTCACAATGAACTAAACCCCAAGAACCATGAGCAAACAGAAATTAGATGGTGCATTTCTGCAAATGTTTGCCAAAAAACCCCAAACTTGTGCAGGTTCTATAGTATGCCAAGCTTGTCCTAGCAGTTTTTCATCTTGAGATCTGAGCTTCACATTTTTCCCATTATGTTCTTCCTTGAGGCCTACAGTGATTCTTCTGTGAGAAAAAAAAGTATCTTTCTCTAACCAAACCTGTTGTTTAGTTGAATGCAGCTAATTACATATGAATATTCTTGTGCTGAAAACTCAGCTAATGGCTCAGTTTTGACTTTTCTTTTCTCTCTCTTTCTGTTTGAAATCTCCCCATCCATGTAACAGTTGACCCAAAAGCCATTGTGGCCAATCTCACAGTAAGTATCTCCTTAGTACTCCACTCCTTCTTAGAGCACACTTTTCAAAAAATAGTTGTTATATGTATAGTTGGGCTTATTAACTCAGGTGTGGCTTTAAGTGGAGATTCAGAGTATTCTCAGAAGAATCTTCATAAGTGTGGATTCCATGGATAAATAGGTTTTATCGTTTGGCTGCATTGCCTGCAATTTGATGTTGCATCCGCCTGATAAAAGAAAAGTTTTATCAGGATTGTGCTGAAAACTTGATGTTTTAAGTTGCACAATACTAGTAATGTAATTAGTGTTGTATTAACATTTAAAATGAGCTCTGGCTTGGATTTGAAGTATAGCTTTTTGGAAAATTGAAGCTTGAACTTGTTCACTCATCACTGAAATACTTCTGTTCTGTTTTTTTAAAACAATAATAAACATGGATTCTTTAAAGACACTCAGATCCCAAGCTTTGGAAAAGTTGTATGATGGTTGTGGTGGTTCTTACCATGTTTTGCAGCACTAGGCTGTACCACTGCAGAATATCTGCAAACCATTAATAGTTCAGTTCCCAACATTGCCATCGGAGAAAGGGAACCTAAGTCTAATGATGGATAAAAATTATTTTGGAGCTGCTTTCAGACAGAGGAGAATCTGATGCTAGGATACAAGATGAATCAATGGACCGTTTGGTCTTGATTGACTGATTATGTGCCATCAAGTTAATGTCAACTCTTAATGACCACATAGATAGATTTTCTCCACATCTTTCAATTGGACTTTTAATGTCTATAAAATGGGGATTGTTTATCCTCTCTAAACAATTATTTTTCCAGTTAACAGCCATTTTCTGAACACTCTTGCTTTGTTTCAGTGCAAGAAGCCAGACCAGCATTTCAAACCTTACTTGAAGCAACATCTTCCCAAGCGTTTACATTATGCAAATAACCGAAGAATTGAGGATATTCATTTGTTGGTGGAAAGAAGATGGCATGTGGCCAAGTAAATAAGGATTTTTTTGTCCTTTTGACTTGCTGTAGATCTCCCATTTAACCAAATATGATATCTTCAAAACTCTCTTAATTGATTAGTTCAGTGTTATTTTGGGCCACAGTTAAGAAATCAGTTGTGTTCTGCACCCAATCTGTATGGCTATGGAAATAATTTTTGTTGTATTTTGGTTAGTCTTTGGCTCAAAAACGTAGTAAGAGCAACATAGGTTCTTTATTTCATAGTGTCTCTTTAATATTCTGAGTCACATAATGTTATAGCATTATAATATAATTTAGATGACAAGACTTATTATTTTCTCAAAGTGCCTTTATTTTACAGAAGCATTTCGTAGCCAGCAAATAATAGCCAATAACCAGCCTGGAGACCAGATTTAGCCTGCAGAACAGTATTTTCCAGCCATTGAAAGCCCACTAGATTTTAGTCAAGATGTACTAAAAAAAGTTGCTCTGATTTTCAAGAAAAAATTGAAAACTGTTTTTAGAACTTCTGTGAGAGAGTCTTAGAGTTATTTCTCTAATGCATTTTATATATAATGCTCCTATCATATGCTTATCAGATGGCACTAATTCTATGCTGGAGGTTGATGATAGCACATATGTGCCATCAAGAAGGGATTGGACTATGTTGCAAAATAGGTTTTCAGCTCCTGGACAATGGGCATCCACAGGGGACAAGTGAAGGAACATGCATCATGATGCAGTGGCATAAATCACATAACTTATGTATTTGTCAGCTCTTGGGATGCGGCTACATAGAGACAAGATTTGTACAATGGCGTTACTGTGTGTGTTGTTATTTTTTGTGTCGTCGTGGCTTGCTGGGAATGCTGCTATTCTCAGCCACCATTTGGAAGAGAAAACAAAAGTTGGCTGTTTTTATCCAAACAGATTTGTAGATCAGCTATTTTTCTGCAGTCCATTGGAAGTTGAATGCTAATGTTTATAAAAATTAACCGCTGGTGTGTTAAAGAATCTTCTTCATGTGTTTAGGAGGCCTGCAGATCTGTTTAAGAAAATAAGTGGAAAATGCTATTTTCATGGAGATCATGGCTATGACAACAAGATCAACAGTATGCAGGTAGGGGCAATAAACTACTTGGAGTAGCGGATGGTGGTCAGTAAGTAGTATTGTTGGCATTCGTAACTTACAGTAACTTACAAATGTATATTTTAATTAGAAGCCACATAATTCTAATTCTTCTGCTGCAATGCTATAGTGAGAAAATATTTAAAGATCCATTGCAGCTTATTTTATTCATCTTTGGGCATTCCAGGTGGGTTATATCGAAATGTTTTGGAATGAAATTAGAATAAAATATAAAACAGAAATAAAGCCTCAAAACAAAACAAAAGGATGATCTCCTAAGATCAAAAGCAAGACCACAACTCATGTTTCAAGAGAATTAAAATAAATTTTGTTTGCTATCTTGACCCAAAATTGGGAACAGAGAGCGAATTTAGCAAAAGGAGACCCAAAAAAGCATCAAGCAAATGAGTTTGGGAGGCTGTTTAAAAGGCTAATCCCTGGTGGGTCCTTACTGCATTCATGAGTGTTAGATGATGATTTCAGCAACCGAAAAGCTCACATAGGAGCTGATGGCATTACTATTACTCTGTTTCTCTCTTAGACAGTTTTTCTAGGCTATGGCCCTTCATTTAAATACAAGACAAAAGTACCTCCATTTGAGAATATTGAACTGTACAACCTTATGTGTGGTAAGTAGTAGTCCTTTTTTTAAAAAAAATGTATTTGAAAACAAATATGCTGTTTCTTTTCTCAGCTTTCATTCTGGCTAACATCTTAGGATTCACTCAGCTTGCAAGCTATCTAATAGAAGGACCCTAAATTTATTCTCTATACAGGTAGTCCTTGTTTAGCAACCACAATTGGGACCAGTAACTCCATCGTTAAGCAAAACGGTCACTAAGTGAAACCACGACTGCGCTGACGATCTTAACTTCAGCTTTCCTTTGCTTTACTGACCTGCGAAGGTTATAAATGCGAGGATTGGTTGGGTCTGTCAGTTCCCACAGGCTGAGTTTACATAGAGCACTAAATTCTGACTTCTTCAAACATGGTGTCAGCCTCCCAAATAGACCAGACAGGAAACATGGTCAGATGAACTAATTCTACTTTATTGTAAGGCTGTGTTAACAGAATCTTGCAAGTCTGAAACTACACATCTCCGCTGTCCCTTTTTGCCTAACCTGATCAGTTAGGGCAAGTCCTTTCTAAGTTTCTTTCTCTGCCCATTACTCAGTTGTGGGCTCCTACCCCTTTTATCTGATCGTTCCATAGGCAGTATCTCTTTCCCCTCCCCATCTTCCAAGGTCATTCTCACATTCCATTACACATGGGTTGCTAAAAAATAAAAAAGGTTCACACATTGCAGTAAGGTATTAATTTTTTAAATAAACCATGATGGTTGGGTTCTTACAACACCCTAAGCTGAAAAGAAACAAAGTACATGAAGGTTTACTAATTATCCTAATTATTGAGTAATATGAATAAGCGCGAAGCTGAATCCAGTAATCTAAGCCTGGTTTAGTTGTGTATCATCAAGGGCGTTTTTCTGCCTTCCACCTACAAAAGAATTCAAGAAATGTTTCTTAGCCACCATCTAAAGGAAACCAGTGGGCATGTGCCTACATATGATAACACCGTGCATCTCATCAATGCATTTGGAAGAGAAATTGTGCCTGCCTCTGTCATGTTGCCACTGTAATCCCAGTTAAGAATTTTGGAAATACAGCAGCAAATTAGTCTGCAGGATTTGGCTCAAACCTTACTTGATTTACAACCACATTTCTTTGCTATTTTTAATCCTGCTCCAGATCTCCTTGGTTTGAAGCCTGCTCCTAATAATGGGTCACATGGAAGCCTAAATCACCTCCTGCGGAGCAGTACCTATAGACCTATCATGCCTGAGGAAGTAGCGAGGCCACTCTACCCAGTAGCTACGACACCTTCATCTGACTATGATCTGGGATGCAGTTGTGATGATAAGGTAAACTCATGACATTCATTGGTACCTGGAAGCCCAGAAGGTGATTGCTTCTCAATCTGCTAGAAAGAGGTGAATTGTATCTATCTAGAGTCACACCATCACCTGGAACTCCTTGGCATACACTCTAATCTATTTATGTATTAAATTTCTAGAACCTAGACTCTCATTGTAAAATGATTCTATAGCAGTAACAGCAAATATTGTTGTAAAATCCAAATACACTGTTGTTTTGTATGCCGTTTTACCAAACCAATCATTGTCTTTGCAGCTGAATGTTACCCAAGTTACAATTTGCATAGTATTTTCAAGGCTATTGTGATGGATTGACTCAGGAGAATATAAGAGGATGGATTTCTGGGGACAGACTAGATTATTTGATTAACCTGGGTGTCAGGATTCACATTACACATAAAATGATAAGCAAAGTGCAGAAGGTGGGTTTGTATACTACATTTACCTAAAAAGAGCTTGGCTAGATTGCGAGTCATTCTGGCCTACAAGCTCAGCAGCTGCCCCATCCCAGGTTTGAGTCCCCTTCCAGTGAGAAATTATTTGAATTGGACTGTCTTCTAAAACTGCATCCCTTCATCAAACTTGCCCCAACAGGGCTTTCTCGAATATACCTACACTAAAGAAAGGAGAAAACCTTCTAGACTGGAAATATCATGTGGAATTGATGGGATAGGTTTGTAAGCCACCCAGAGTCATATGTATGAGATGGGCGGCTATATAAATTAGAAATATAAATAAATATGAGAAACAGCAATGCGAAAAGGACAGCTGGGGTTAGTGCCATTGAATTACATTTGTGCTTGCTGACTAGGTGCACTTAGCACAGACTACTACTCCAAGAACCAACACAATTGCTGAAAAAACTGAGGAAGAAGAAGAAGACTTCACTTGAGAGCCCAAGTTGAATAGAAGGATGTTTGTTTTAGTCCATTTGGTGCCAGATGAAGCACAGCTTTGCTTTAGAACTTCAAATGTTGGACATCTCCCTATTGATTCCTTTGGCAAAGTGGATTTGCATTGATTTCTTCACCCTTTCCACCAGCTATTAGTCAGACGTAGCAAATTCATTATGGAGAATCTCCTAATACTTCAGGGTGATCTTGTTCATATCTAGTCTTCCAGACAGTCAACAATCAAAGTCTGTGGAGTAACTACAGGGATTCTGCCATCATCCCATAGCCAACATCAACGAAGGCAGGGAACTCACTTCTCCTTTATGTGCCATTTTACAGCAGTCAGTCATTCATTCATTCATTCATTCATTCATTCATTCATTCATTCATTCAATTTTACATATTTCTATCCCGTTGCAATCAAAACACTCTAGAAAAGTTTACATACAATATAGAAGTGAATTCCACGATACAAACTTCCATAAAGACAATAAAAACAACACCAAACATAACAATACAAACAATAAAAGTAAAGTTGGCATGATAAAATCAGGAGAGGGCCCTCCAAAACAACTCTGTCTTTAATAGCTGCTGAATCACAAACAAGGAGGGGGGCACTTCCAGCCTGTCACTTCCATCCCCACCCTTACAACTTAGAAAGTGGGTTTATTCCAGCTCTTCATTTTGATGACAGTGCACAAAATACGCTCTATGAAACAGCATTGCTGTAATGGTCTGTGGGAATGACCTTGGGAGGCAGGAGGAAGAGCTGCAGACTAGACAACAGTCAGATAAGAGGCAGCTGAGCCCACAGCAGGAATGGGGGCATGGCAAACACCTCAGAAGGGACCCTCCCTAGTTTTTTGGACTGTAAAGGTGAGGAGGGAGAGACAAGCTTTCAGTCATACAAGATTCTGTTCATGTAACCTTACAATAAAGATAGAGCTAATACTCCTGGGTGTGCTTCTAGTCTGGACTACCTCGCAAAGCTGGCAATAGCTCATCTTTCCTTGTTGGTAGTAAGAATAAAGCATCATTTAAAAACAATACCAAATCCAAAACTGGTCTCTGAATGAATGTTTCTTAAGAGCAAATGATCATGGATTATTTATATGGCCAAAAATAAAGATGATCTCTGCCTAGGGGTGCATGGGCTGAATGAATGAACAGAATCTGACTGTGTTGTGCAATAGCTACAGTGAAAATAAATAGATGTTTGCATCCCAGAGGTAAGTGAGGGAGCCAGTCTAGTGTCAGCACCCATCCTATGGTGTCAGCAGGTTGTAGAGTTCCACCTGCCAATTCTGGCATATGCTATTTTAGCATGTTGGTAAATCAGCTGAATGCTGGTGAACCTTTCCCAAACCCATTCAGCCTAAACTGCCTTGGAGAGGTTGTGTGAAATAGCCTAAGCCTCCTCTGAGTAGAGGGACTAAGTGATCCTGGGAATCCATTTTGATCTGGCTGATTGCAAACGTTTTGCATCAACTGGTAGAATGTGTCTTTCAGTTAGGAAAAGTTACCCATAACTCTCTTATGGCTTTGTGGGAAATAATCAGAAATGGAAATAAGATAATCTTTTCTTGTCTGTGTTTGTTGTTTTAAATAGAATAGGTTGGATGAACTGAATCGCCGTCCTTATAGCAGAGGAACAGAAGGTAAGGACCCAATAGATGTTCAGTAAAAGACTGATTATTGACAATCATATTACTGGTGTGTGGGCCTCTTCTCTAAAATTATGCATTCTAAATCATAATATAAATCTGATTTTTTAATCTCTGCATTCCATCAGTATGGTGAGGTTTCAAGATCTGGTAGTTCAGCTTTGATCAATGCAACTGCAAAAGCAATTTGTTGGTTTTCAACAACATATGCAAATACATTTAAATCCGTGAATTGCTTTTGCATGTTAATTGAATAATGAACTAACTCCTCTTTTAAACTAGCCGTTCTAACCATACTTACCTAGACATCTGTGAGCTCTTTTCCACCCTGTCTCCCCATCTCTTGTTGAATTCACACAAAATCAACTTGGTGCAAATTCAATGAGAGATCCACTATGCAGTCTTTATATTAAAGCTGGGCCTAAATTAAGATGTTATAATTTAAGATATTATTCAACAGCGAGAACCTACCCAGGAGGAGAAGGATTTTATACCAACGACCCTGAGAATGTATTATCTGAGAATGGATGCCTCCCGTCACCAGGTAATCTTACTTGATTTGGCTTCTTTTTACCTAGTACAATATCTTAAATTATCTCTAGCTTTGTTAATCTAAAGACTGCCTAGTTGATCTTTCTTTTATTTTCCATTTACCAAGGAACCTGTATCCCATTATGAAGAAAAAGCAGGTTTGGATTTTCTGAGTTCAAAAATGTGGAAATAGAAAATGGGCGGGGTTCCTCCTCCCAGCAAGTTTTGGTGGAATATGACAGCAGTTCTGGGTGTGATGGGACCCATTTCACATGTCTGCAGACTGTAACATGCTTCATATGTAGCTCAAACACCAATTACTTCCCTCTCCCCTTTTTTTTGCATTTTTGATTGACTGATTCTATTTTATTTATATACCACTGCTATCTACATGTATTCATGGCAGTTAACATCAGTAAAAAGTTGAACAGAGCAACACTATGCTTGATGATATTCCCTGATAAAAGAGTTCTTGGAAATGCCAACATTTGCATAATTGCTTAAACTTTCAGTTGCCCTCATAAAAATATTGCCTCTATATAAATGTTAGATATGCCTTTTGTCCCTCACGGTCAACATCACTGTCTCTGTCATTTCCTTAACATTTATAGCGTTGTATAGATTTGGACACACGTTATTGTAGACTCTGTCATGAAAAACAATAGGATTGGCTATAATTCTTGGTTGAGTTTTATATACTATGGTACCAGATCTGAACTGCAGAAGACTAGTCAACCACTAGGTGGAACCTAAGAGACTCTTTGCATCTCTGTTTCCATCTAGTGGTTGTATAGATTTTGGCTGCCCCCAATACTCCTACTCTAGTAGTGAACCTGCATTTGCTGTTGAATATCATCAAAAAGGCCCAGACTAAGGTAATTTAGTGAAAGCATGTCATCAGACAGATGGAGACTAATGACTTTCCAGTTTATTCTTACATTCTGTATCCACTCTCCAAGCTACTGCATTAAATCTTCCTTGTGGTACAATATGGCTGTGTGCAAGGAAAGAACACATGGGCCTGTTTTTATTGTAGTTTTGTAAAATGGCTTTGATAAAATCGTACACTGAAACTTCATTGTTCCCCCACTGTTGTCTTTAATTTACAGAGAAGCACCTCCTTTATGGCCGCCCAGCTGTTCTTTATCGTACAAAATACAGTATCTTGCATCATCATGACTTTGAAAGTGGCTACAGTGAGACATTCCAGATGCCTCTCTGGACATCTTACACTATTTCAAAACAGGTCAATAAGTTTGCCTGTTTCTCTGTTTGGGTAGCAGGGGTGGGGAAAGTAGGAGTTGGTAGCATCTTCAGCTTATCCAACCTCTGTTCAGCACAGTAATCTTTGGATGTATATAGTTTGCAACTGTATATATTTGGGGAAGGAAGGAGAGGTTGAGCAAGCCAGTAATGGTTAAGATGATGGACTAGGGCTGGAGAGACCCAGGTCCAGATCCACCTTGAGCCCCAAAAGCTCACTAAATGACTTGGAACCAATCACTCTCTGCTCAACAAGGGGATTGTTGTTGAGAAAAATTGGAGGGGGGGAATGCTAGGAATGCTGCCTTGAACTCCTGGAGGAAAGGCAAGATATATGTATTTACAACAATACAGCTAGTCTTTAGTTACTGACTGCCTTGTTTAGCGACCACTCAAAGTTGCAATGGTTGGGAAAAAAACAGCTTTGTGACCAATCCCCACATTTACAACCGTCGCAGCATCCTGCAGTAATGTGATCACCATTTGCGAGCTTCACAACTGGCAGAATTAATGGAGAAAGCAGAAGTAAAATTGCAAGTCGTGGTCACATGATGTCTCACTTAACAATGGAAGTGGAAGTGACGTTATAAGTCTGGTGCAGTCGCGTGATTTTTTGCTTAGTGACCATGGTGCTTAGCAACAGTTGCCGGTCCCAGTTGTGGTCAGTAAGTGAGGACTACCTGTATACAAAATACATTTTTTTCAATATCACATGCCTATCTTCTTCTTTTGATGCAGGCAGAGGTGCCTGGTGTCCCAGAGCAGTTGATCAGTTGTGTAAGACCTGATCTACGCATTTCTCCAAGCAATAGTCAGAGTTGTACCGCATACAGAGTGGACAGACAAATGTCTTATGGATTTCTTTTTCCTCCCCGTAAGTTGATATGGGACACCTGTAGATTTTTATATTTCCTAGGCTTGGCATAGATACAATGATAAAAATTAAGCTGTCAATGCAAAATAGATGTTGAACGCAGAGAATGTGTTCCTTTTGGTTGCATTGTTTTTGAGACTTGAAGAGGCATGCTGCTAATTCCATGTTTGCTTTGGGGGCGGGAAGGCAGTAAGTGGCTTTGGCCCTGATGGTTTCTTCACATGCTGGAAACCTCTTCTAAGAATAGGATCTCCGCTAGTTCTTGGTTACCCCCTAGAGCTAGTCATTGCATGAACCCTGAAGTTTACTGGTATAATTAATTCTGGCATGCCATAAAACATCTTATTTTTTAATTTTCAGAACTCAGTTCCTCAGCAGAAGCAAAATATGATGCTTTCCTGATAACAAATGTAATTCCCATGTATCCTGCTTTCAAAAGTAAGTACATGATTTTTGCCTCTCTGAGTCTTTGAGGTAGAATGGTGTACAAATGTTATATAAAATGTTCAAATGTACAAAATGTACAAATGTTAAATAGAAATAGTTATAAAATTTGCTTTGGAAAAGCCAAGTATTTGCTTTACACCTTGATGAGAATTGAAATAAATGATTTTCAAGCAGTAATGAATTCACGGAATGGGAGTAGCCACCCAGAAGGCTGCTTCCATGTGGATATTACTATGGCTTAAAGGGGAGAAATTTGGAGGGAAGGATTTTTAGCTATTCTTTCAAGCTTGGTCAGATTCCTGAAGAAGCGTACGATCTTCTAGATATTTTGGTTTCAAGCTCTTTAGGGTTTTAAAGGTCATAATCAGCATCTTGAATTGCACTCATAGGGAAAGTGGTAAACGGTGTAGCTAGAATAACAGCGGCGTTGATGTGCTGATCTTTTAAAGTTAGTTAAACCCTAGTTGCCATATTTGGGACCAACTAGAACTCCTGAAGAATCTCCAAGGATAGCCCCATGTAGAACATTTTCCAGTAATCTAAACCAAGAGGTAATAAGGCACAGAGTCACTCTGGAAGATTAGGGAGCTCCAGAAATGGTCACAGTTGGTGCCTCATTCAAGCTGGAGGAATACCGCTTGTATCCAGTATTTGGTAACAGATTGAATTTCTTTAATTCTCCTTGCACTAGTAACTGTGAAATTCCTTGAAATATAGCTGAGGGTGAAAGGCATGATCCACCTAACTTAAATGACTGAAAGTACAATCACAAAGAGATGCGGTTGGGATCACTGTGGGTATAGGTAATGCCATGGGGAAAACAGTACTGGTAGAGCTGATCTTGTTTTGTAGGAGACGAACAATGTGATATTTGTCCAGCCTGCACAGCTGTACCAGCCACTGAAGGGCACTGGGTTGTTCTTTGTTCATGCCCTCTCTGTTTGTTGGGGACAGAAGGGAGGAAACCCCTGTCTTTATTTAATGTTAGGCCTATTTTAGCATTCATAGCTAATATTATGTGGAACTGACATGGATCAGTTAAAATATTCATTTTTCTGTTTTATAATCTTACTAAAATTCAGTCTAGATAATCATAGTAGCAGAGTAATTATCATTACTTTATCTATCAAAACACCAAAGCCACCTATCTAAAGAATGCTCATGGAGAGGCAGATCTATATACATTTCGTGATATTCCATTTAATGTATATCAGAATATGGTGCAAAAGGTTCAGGTTACTTTCAGAGGCATTGTTTGTCTCCTTCCATGGCTGATTTATTGTCTGTCAAGAATACCCTTTGTGGACATCAGCTGCCAGCATAGGAGATTTAACCAGTGTATTATAAACAGCTCAGGAAGGATAGACTTCTTTTACACTTTTTGTACTGGATGTATCATAATAATGTGGGTATAGTGAGGTTCGTCCAGCATTTGTGCTTAAACCAACCATATGTCTTCAATACCTGATCCTTTTGCCAATACTTGATCCTTTTGCCAATACAGAGATCAATATCTTTATGTTTGAGATGCTGGGTGCCCAAAGAAATAAATAGATGGACCAATTCTTGCAAGATTTTGACCGTTTTATGTTACCTGGCTCCTTTGGTATTCTGCGGATATCATCTAGGAGTGTCATGGTCATTGTGGTACTAGAAATGAATTGCTGTTACTACAACTGCTTGTACTCACACACCCAGTCAGCATTTGTGCTAATGGGGCGTGCTCTGCAAATTTACATATTTCCCCAAATCTACAGTTTATGCTTTTTTTTTTTTTTATGTAGATGTTATAGGATGAAAGCCATGCTAGTCTATGGTAGCCAAAGACTATAACTAAAAAGCTTATGAAAGCTTATGCTCTTTAATGAAATTTGTTAGTCTGAAAAGATGCTGCCAGACTCCTGATTTTCCTTCTTTCATGGCACTGGTGCGCTGTACTTCGTGTCATTTGTGGGCTTTATAAATCACATCGGACCCAAAGATAGACCCAAAGATTCCAGAGAATGCGATTCTCTGAAACATGTGGGCAGAAGTCTAGCGTGGTTCAGATGACCATGTTACTTTTGCAATTTGCTTTTTTCACTCATTTAATTTGTAATTTCTGAAGTGGGGGAAAGTGGACTGCTGTTAAAGGAAAACAAGCGGTCACTGACACACTGGCCTAAATAGAGGGGACAATGCAAACTGTATTGTCCATCTCTTATAGTACTCAAAATATACTGCAATGGGACACTTTTCTTTTGCCCTTCATTCCAACTTTAATAGAAGATTGAGTCCTCATTTTAATTCCAGCTACCTGAGGGACTGTGGTTTCTGCCCATACTGTATGATCAGACGTGAATGGCATGCTCAGGGTCCCATTGATTAAACAGTGTCATCTGATGGGATTTAGGAAGTGGACCTTCTCTGTCACAGTGCTTGCCCTATGGAACAGCATCCCCCCTCCCCCCCCCCCGAGATCCCTGTGGTCCCCACCCTTTGCTCATTGAAATGGTCTTTAAAGCATGGTTTTTCCACCAGGCCTTGCTAGGTAAGCGGACTATGTGTATTAGGACAAATGTTTTATCGTTCTTCCAGATGTGCATTGCCTTTTCTTTTTGGTCTTTGTTCCAGAGTGTGTTTATTGTTATAAACTGCCCAGCATTGTTATGGAGTTGGTGGGGGGGGGGGGGAGCTCTGTAAGTCTGATAAAAGGAAAAGTGTTGGCTACATTTACTACTAGTATTTCTATATCCTTCTGCAAAACAGCTCTGAGCAGCAATGTAAGGACTTTACTCAGAGAATAATGTTTCTGTTATGATGGAATGCTTTCTCTGGTGGTTTTTAGGATAATTTTGCCTGCATTTTTTTATTCGTATACAGAGGTCTGGAATTATTTTCAGCGGGTTTTGGTGAAGAGATATGCCATTGAACGGAATGGAGTCAATGTGATTAGCGGACCGATCTTTGACTGTGACTTTGATGGGTTGCACGATACCCCGGACAAAATCAAACTGTAAGGATCTTCTACTCTAAGTTGCAATCCTAGGCATGTTTACCTAAGAAGAAGCCATTCTGTGCCAAGCCTTTTGGTTGATGCTTAATTACTTCTTTGAACCATGTACATATCAATTCCCATGAAAAGATCTCACAGCAATTTAGGACTTGTTCCAGAATTGCCTCACATAGGGTCTAAGAAACGAGCAGCGTTTTTTCCATTGCAATTATTTTTATTATTGATTTCATTCTTCAGTTCTTTCTATCAAGTAAACTCCATGAAAATGTTCATAAATGCATTACACTTAGAACATTGGAAACTAGCTTTTTAAAAAATTATAAGTTTTGTTAAACAAACATACAGAAAATAAAAATGAAATATCACCAAAGACAAAGGGGGAAAAAAAATACAGCCAGCAAACATAGAAAGACAGAAGAAAGCAAAGAGTCTGAAAGTACAACTATATCCCAAATTCATCTAATTTAGTAAGCTTAAAGAGGAAAACTAAACTTTCAAAGTTCACCCAGCCTATCCAAGATTTTTCTTCCAAAGGGAGAGATAATGTGACATTTTCTGATTAACAGAATATATAATTTTCCCAAAAATGACTAAATCAGGCATCTCTGAAATCCAGTCCTTTCTATCTGGAATTATTGGCATTGGAAACAAGCTTTAACAGAATCCAGACCGCTCATCTAACTGGCCCAATATTGTTAGCACTGACTGGCAACCCCTCTCTATGAGTGTAATCCATGCTCAAGAAGGTTTGGCTAGGAGACTGCAATTTTCTTGTATCCATTCCCAAACCCAGTGACTTATCCAGCAACTTTATTTGGCTAAATTCACTTAAATCCACAAGCCAAGCCTTTTGGTGGGGTGGGGTAAGTTACATAAAATCAGTCTGCTTGATTTACCTGCAGCCATAAAAAGGATATGTTAGCATTTTCTTACTATAGTTGGCTGATAATATTATACCTTTTTTCCCTTGTCAGAGTTTTAAAAAAAACAAACATTGTAGAGATTGAAGTATAATTCATGCAGTGGTGGGGCTATTTTTCTCCCCCTCATTATGATCAGTTAGGTATGGATTTCTTTGTCCTTTTGGGCAGCAAGAAATGCTGTTTAAATAATTGTTTAAAAGCCGATAAATCAGTGGTAGATCATTTCTCAGAACCCGTGCTGCTTTATTTCCCTTAAAACATGTTTGTAAAAAGATTAAATCTATCCTACCTTCTAGGTATGTGGAAGGAAGTTCAATCCCAGTTCCAACTCACTACTACAGTATCATCACAAGTTGTTTAGACTTCACTCAGCCTGCTGACAAGTGTGATGGGCCTCTCTCTGTTTTGTCGTACATCTTCCCCCACAGGCCTGACAACGATGAAAGCTGCAATGTAAGTTTCAACTGATTCCTACTGACTTTTTTGCTAGGGCAGCGGGATGTCACAAAACCAAAATCCTGAACAAAGTCTGAAGCAATGTTTTCAGAAAGTTTTTTGAACCATGTTATATAGTTGCAGAATTAAAATAGGTCCCAAAGGTGATGGAACCTGTTTTAATTCTGCAACTATATAACATGGCTCAGAAAACCAGGGAGGCAGGGTAAAACGAAGTCAAGATGGTGGCCACATGAGAGAACATATTAAAAAGGGTTGGTTGGTGCTATCCTGACTTTTTTGACAACCGTGCCCAGGGCCAGATTTGTTCTCTGCTGTGCCAGAAGGCAGGACTAGAGCCAACAGTTGGGAATGGGTGTCAGAACCTTCAGCAATCAAAATATTAGCTTCTGGGAAAGAGAACTGGCGGATAGGAGGAGGGGGGGTGAGAAATTGGGGTAAAAGCAGAGGGAAAGAAACGGGCTTTAGTTTCAGCAATGCTTTGTTTAGTGTTACATGTACTGTTCCAATAAATGAAATCTTTTTTGAACCTAACCTGGGTTGCACAAGATTTTTCTTCATTGGGATCTGAACATCGTAAACCTGACATTGGGAAATAATCAGATTTGAGCAAAACACTCAGTAGGAGAAACTTCCTGGAACTTCCTGACTTTGGCAGAGTCTGTGAGAGGAGCAAGGTGTTTTAAGCAAAGGTTGCATAGCCAGCCATCAAGGATAGCGCCATGCTGAACATTTCTCCTGTGTTTTATCCTGTTGCACTTCTTACTCAGTTTGATGGAAGAGAATTGGCTTTTGAAATGTCCTTCAAATAAGAAGAGAATTTTAGAGAAATTCTTATGAATGCAGTGTGGGGTTGCTGTTGTTGTTTTTGTATTTATGTAGTTACAAGGTGGCCTAGGAGAGTATTTGTGTGCGTGTGGTATGAATATCTTGTCTTTCATTATACCGGCATCTCATCAGTGTTTAATTCAGGTTCAGGGGGAGATCACTGGAGGCAGGTGTCATCTCTGTAATACATTGTTTATTTACATATATTTGTGGGCTGTAAACTACTCTGGGAAGTATAACAAATGAAAACAGATGGCAGTGTTAGACCCCTTCCATATATTTGTTAAGGAAGAGCACGGGCATATCCATGTAATCATCAGGAGTCAATCTTGACTCAGAGACTTTAGAGAGAGGAATGCTGTGATTTGGCTAACAAATATGGCCAATAAAGTTCTTTCTGTTCTCCCTGTACTTAAAATTGCAGCATCTCCAGGTCTACTTTCCAGTTACACACACACACACACACACACTCATTTTGCATGTAATTATGTAGGTTGTCCCAGAGATCTTATTGCAGTTAAGGATCCATGACATTGCTGTCTAGGGCAATAGAAACAGAGACATGTTTGAAGCGACTGCTGTAATGTATGGATAGAATTATCTTGCTTTTCAACATTTCACAAATGCATATGTCTTTAAATTGCTATTCATGGGGTATCTATGGAAATAATGATGTGCCACTAGAATTAGGACTGTTTTGAAATTTAAGAAGGTTCAAATGACAAATCATCACCTGGTGTCTATTTAGAGTCTCCTATAATGATCATTGCATCCATGTGAGGATATAATAATCTCAGTTTGAACAAGTAAGGAAGTAGTAAAGTTGGATTCAGGTTTTGGCTATGTGGAGCTGAAATAGGTTCTTTTCTTTAAAATCATAATAAAAAAGACATATGTCTACCTTGGGTCACTACCTAAATATTCAGTGATTGCACTGATTAAGATATAGATATTATAGATAAGGATACTCATGTTGTAGTCACTTTCTAGATGGCTAACATCAACTGTCCCTTATGGTTCTGGGGGACTTTAATCTGCCTTCTCTAGGAGTGGGGTTGGAGGTGGCTCGGGAGTTTATGGCCACCATGATGGCCATGGGCCTATCCCAGGTCATCCAGAGTCCGACACAGGATAGTGGTCACACTCTGGAACTGGTGTTCCTGTCGGAGCAGTGGCTATGTGGCCTGAAATTGGGGGAGCTCTTGGTGTCTCCCTTGTCATGGTCAGATCACACCCTGATTTCCATGGGATTCTCTAGTGCCACTATCCACTGCAGGGAGGCTGGACCCATTAGATTGGTCTGCCCCCAGTGACTGATGGACCCAGATGGGTTTTAGAGGGAGCTGGGGTTGCTCTTGTTGGTCTGCTGCACTGTCCATTGGAAGCCTTGGTTGCTGCCTGGAATAAGGGCACAGCTGAGGCATTGGATCAGATCATCCCCATGCCCCTCTCCCCTCTTGGGGATCCCATCCCTCCCTGCGGTTTATGGAGAAATTGAGATGAAACCAGAGGAGAAGTCTAGAGCATCGTTGGTGCTCAACCAAGGATGAACTTGACCAAACATGGGTTAGAGCTGCTATTAAGGCCTACCTTGTGGTGGTAAGGGTGGCAAAGCAGCGCTTCTTCTCTGCCCTTATTGCATCTGCAGATTGCCACCCTGCAGCCCTGTTTTGGGTGATACAAGCCCTCTTGGGTAAAGGGGGCCCGGGAAACCTTTTGCAGGTATATGTGGAGGAATTTGCTCAGCATCTGTCAGACAAAATCTCTCGGACTTGCTTGCAGTTGCTTGCTTGCAGTTGGACACTGGCTTTGTTGAAGGTCCAGAGGAGATCCCTGGGTCATCTGGCTTTGTTGAAGGTCCAGAGGAGATGTCTTGCCCAGTTATCTGGGAATGGTTTGAACCTGTTGGACCTGAGGAAGTGGACAGGGTCCTTAGGACTGTAAGCTCAGCCACCAGATCCATGCCCCTTCTGGCTTATGAAAGCAGCCCAGGGGGTGTCATGCGAGTGGGCTCTAATGGTGGTTAATTCTTCTTTGAGTGAGGGGGTTGTTTCTTTACCTCTTAAAGAGGCCTTGGTTTGCTCCCTTCTCAAGAAGCCATCGCTAGACCCCACTATACTGGACAATTTTCATCCAGTATGTAATCTAATCTATACATCTCTGCCCCTGGCGAATTAAGCAACGCTGTGAATGTTTTATTCCAGTGCCTGGAGGCTGTGAGGGTCTGGATGGGGGACAACAAGCTTCAGGTGAACCCTGGCAAGACTGAGTAGCTTTGGGTTTTGGAGCTTACTGGTTCAGGGACTATGCCATCTTTGGTGCTGGATGGGGTGGCACTGCCCCAGACAGACCCTGTGTGCAATCTGGGGGTCCTCCTAGACTCACAGCTCCTGCTCAAAGAGCAGGTGGCAGTCGTGGCTAGGAGGGCCTTTGCACACCTTCATGTTGCGTGCCAGTTGCGCTCTTTCCTGGGTCGGGAGGCTCTGCTTGCAGTCACTCATGCCCTAGTCACCTTCAGATTGGACTGTTGTAATGCACTTTACATGGGGCTGCCCTTGAGGAGTCTCCGGAAGCTTCAACTTCACTCTGTAGTGAGATGGGCGGTGACAAATTTTAAATAAATAAATAAAATAAAATAAATAAAATAAAATAAAATTTAAAAATTAAATAAATAAATAAATAAATTAAATTTGCAAGTCTGAAGTGGAGCGAATGCTAATTGGCTTTCCTTCTCTGCCCTTAACTATTAGCTAGCTTAGACTGAGCTCTGATTGGCTGAAGGCACTGAGAGCTCCAGACTAGCAAATGTATAGATGAACCATACCGAATGCATCTTCAGTTTGCAGATGGAAAAGACATAGTGGGGGAAATGAGTTTTGGATTGAAAGTACATCAGAAATGATTTGCAGACAGAATTAATACTACAGCAGCAGAGCTCAATGCATTTCCTTCAGTCTAGAACTGCTTTGAACTTTAAGAGTATTCAGATGACAAATCACTACCAGCTGACTACTTACAGTCTTCTAAAATCACCCCATGTGAGGATTTAGTAATCTCATTTTGAACAAGCAAGGAAGTTGTGAGGTTGGATTTGGATTTGGGCCCTGTGGAACTGGTCTGCTTGGCACTGCATTGATGTTTTGTTTTTAAACGAAGGAACTTTGAAACTTTCAGTTGATAGGTATCCTTTTCAGTATAGTAAATATTTCCATATGAATATGATAATGAAATAATATGAAATGAAAGCAAGTAGTGAATTTCCTGCATGTTTTTATTGCCAAATTAAAGCCACATGTTAAGGTAGAACAGGGGGGGGGGAGTAAAGAATGGTCTTAAAGAGAACAAAGGAAGAATTTGATTTGAGTAGTTTGATAGTACTTAAGGGTTGGGGAGGAGAAAAAGAAGCAGCAGCTCCTCTCTCTTAAGATAAAATCTTTATTAATCTTATGAATTCTAGATCATTGGGTTTAGAGCAGGAAAGAGGTTGGTTCTCTCCAAATATTTTGTGTAACAACTGCTACTGGGTATGCTTTCGGGGGCTGATGAAAATTGGTCCCAGACATCTGGAGATTCCAGGTTGTTTATCTATGAATAGATATACTGGGGACTATATCTGGTATTTTCAGTGCTTTCAACACATTTTGACCCTGAGCTATAGTTCTTCCCATTGCTGAAGGTCCAAGTAACCAAAACTGAGTTCATTTTTTGAAAAAACAACTGAAGCATGTAAGTCGACCTTGCCTCAGTTTGGTTCTCAGGAATTATTTGAATTTTCTTTCCCTGCCTGCTCAAGCAAGATAAGCCAAAAAACCCAAAAAGGGTCCTTTGTACTGAAAAAGATAACAATGTAGACACCAAACTAACATCTATGGGAACATCTGTGCTGTCTACCATTGGACATCATCACAGAAAAGGTCCTCTCTCTCAGTTGCCACCTACTGCATTTGGGGGGAGGCTTCCGAAGAAGCATTTAAAATCCTTGTAAATACATATGAGAATCAAAGCACTCCAAACTGGTTTTCCTGCCAGCATTTCACAACAGATTCACTATTTTCATCAAATATTGCTTTGATCACAATTATTTACATGAAGATTGCACCTTCCGCAATTATTTTGGAAGTGTAATCTTCATGTAAATAATTGTGGAAGGTGTAATACTTCCTTCAAAAGAGACAGCAGCTCTGAGCTAAGTGGCTTTTTCCTTACTATAGCAGAGATTTTGTGATTTTACAATATTTTATACTGATTATATTTTAGTAGTGTATTTATTAGTAAACCAGTGACTATTGATAAGTATAAAATATAAGGTAGATTTTTTTTCTTTTCCTCTTTTTTTATTTGCATTTTTAGATCATTTGGGGTCTCTTTTCTAATTTTTAAACTTTTTTTTTTAGTTTAACGGTTGTCTTGTTAATTGTGTATGTTAAGAATTTTTTTTTTTAAAGTTGCTTTTTCCTTTCCAGAACTCTTCTGAAGATGAATCACGGTGGGTCGAAGAACTTCTGAAAATGCACACAGCTAGAGTACGTGATATCGAACAGCTTACCGGCTTAGACTTCTTCCGGAAGACCAGTCGAAGCTACCCAGAAATTCTTTCTTTAAAAACATACCTGCATACGTTCGAAAGTGAAATTTAACTTTCTTTTAAAATTCAGCCCACCCATCCTCTCATGAAGTGCTGTATATTTTTATATTATATTTATTAATTTGAAACAGGACATTAAAATTATTAGTGTATTTTTAATCTTGCAACAAATCTTAAATATATTAAATTGGTGTCTGTTGTGTTTTGAATCTTCAATGTAAGGCATATGTTTTTGGACTTTTTATTTTTTTTTTTTACGAGCTCTTGGTGTGCAGCTTCTTAAAGGGTTTCTTGGTCCAAAGCTTCTTAAAATGGTACAGCAGAATCACTTACTTAGGCTGAGGAAATGTAATTTTTCCCGCATTCTCTTGTCCCATGTTTTTTTTAGTCCTGTACTGTGTATCATACATGTAAAATGACAATGATTGTTAACTATGTGATAGACATATTTAAGCTTCATAGAGAATAGAAACTTAAATATAATAAAACCACACATTTAGGGTTTTTTTATTTGGTGTTCCTTTCACTCACAATATTTTGAACAACGGCAAACTTTTTTTTACCTTGTTTCCAGGTCGATCCTTCCTCTGTACACAAGCATGGTATAATTTACTGCATGAGCCTAAAATTATACTGATTTTTAAACCCAGGAGGCTGAATATATGAAGAAGTGCTCTTTCTGCCAACTTCTGATTTTGTTAAGAAGGGACGTGGGTGGAGCCTGAGGGTGAAAGGGGTGCGGCTACAAGGCCTCAATCCTTTGGAATGTTGCTGTCACTCAAACACAACTTCTTCCAACCAGGTAGTCGGATCCACTGTTGGGGTCATGAGGGCTGCAAAAGTCTGAATTACCGCTTGACGGCACCAAAAAGCCAAGTATGGGGAAAAACATTCGTGAGGACTGCCTCATTTTTTTCCCCTTCTGCCATGCTGCCATCTTTGGTCCAACAAAATGTACAAAGGGCAGCTTCAAAGGAATCACAGGTCCATGTTGCAGCATTGCATAGGAGGAGAAAGCTTACAGGAAACTTAAGCCTTGTTCACCCGGCACATTAAACTATGATGGGTTTTGGTTCTGGTTTAGGGTGATGTAAAATTGTGGCTTTGAAGCTAGGCTTTCTGGCTTAGTTTTATGTGTGAACAGTGCGCAAATGTTGGTGCATCTTGCCCAACACACTTAAGCAGGTCAATTTAAAACCCCAATTCTTTGCTCTCGCCTAGTGGTCAACTGGCTTATTTGCAGCTCAGATCTGATAGCCCTAGATCAGTGTTTCTCAACCTTGGCAACTTTAAGCTGTAGGGACTTCAACTCCCAGAATTCCCCAGCCAGCATGAAACACTGCCCTAGATTGTGTTCACATGACACAATCAGTACATTGAACAGTAGCTTACCCAGTTATGGTTACAGAGAAAACAGCCCTCTCTGGTAGCAACCTAGCTATCTTAATGGTGGCTGGCAATGTCTTACTTTCATTAGTTCAGGTGCTGTGTATTTTTAGCCATCCTTTTAAAAGAAGTCTTGGGATGGCAATTCTGCAAGATTCTATACCTGTGGTAGAAAATGACTTATGCTCACACATGTATTTAAAGAGACCAATCTACACACAAAGGGAGTCAAATTTTCTTTCCCATAACTTTGCTCAGTAAGTTTAATTCTCCCTCCCCGTGCCCCCCCAATTTCTCTTCCCCTCCCACATGTTACAGCCATGACCATCTCACATATTAAGGCTTTTAAGCACATAACTATACTTTAAAAAGGCTGGTGGATTTTGGCCAATATATGTCAGCCCTATGAAGTAGGCATCAGGAAACTGACTCAGCAGGAAAACTAGAACTATATTTTATTGAGATTGGCTATAGTGACAGAACCTTGCAAGTCTTGGATAGCTTTTTCAAGGTCATCTCCATGGCTCCCTACAATATTTGCATATACATCAAACACCCCAAGACGGGTAGCTCTGGAACATTTGAGCTGGAGATCCAGGGCAGCAGACACATAATGTGAAAAAATGGCACAGAGAGAAACAGCATGTTAAACTGGACTCAGAAAAGTATTGCTAGCCAAAGCAATTAGTGCAGATAATATCAGCCTATTCTGACTATGCTGCCCCTCCTCCCCAATTTATTTATTCATTTATTTCAGCAATTTATATGGCCGCCCAACTCACACTTACTCTGGGTGGCTTACAAGAATAAAAGTCCCAAATACAAAACCCACCACACCCCCTACCCTTTCCGAGCACCCATATGCTGTGCCAGTTGTAGTATTCAGACCATGTTCAAGGACAGTCTGGCATCTGTAGTGCTTTACAGTAGTCTAGTATACATGCCCCAAATGCCTGAATAAATGTACTTATTTATTCAACTTGCTCTCCAGAGTCCACTGAAATCTCTTAACTTTGCCAGGCCTTAATTTTCTTCTAGTCTAACCCAACACCTTAGCTTATAAAGTTTAGAGTTACAGAATTACAAATGTTTCTCCTAGAAGTTATAATAGTCCCAGCAACTGGTTTTTGAGAGCATATGACTTCTGATCCTACAGTCAGCATGGCCTGTCCCCTCTGTGGGTTCATTAGGGAAGTCTATGGTTATATTATCGGCTTCTTCCATTATTTTATAGGTTGCTAGTGCAAATATTCTCAATTCCTGAGGAGGTCCAGTGGACTGTCTAAGCCTTATTAAAGGAGATGTCTTGGCTAGCCACTGTTCAAGTGGCCAGGGAGTTTATGCTCACAAACAGCACTTGAAGTGCTCAAGGGTGCCAGCAGCAGCTATGCTCCACTTTGCCTTTGAAGACTAGCACAGATTCCAGTTTTCAAAGCCTGTCTGTCTCTCCATGTTCTTGGCAGAGCCTCCAGTCGCTTGCTCACCCACTACCATGTCTAAGCCGGCTCTAAAAATAATGCTGATGGATTTTCCAGAAGCAGCCTGCATAGGTCTGAAAACGGCTTTTGATCTTCAGAAATAAGTCTCAGACTTTCCCTTCACGGAACAGACATCAATTATGTGTCTTTTGTACATGGGCCATCTGGAAAAATAATGGTATGTTGCTGCAGTTTGGCTCTGCTGGCTGGACAATGGTTTTCTTCTCATGGCCTAACTGTTCACAGGTGGTAGGTTGAATGTATTAATCAGTCGCTCAGAAGAGGCTGAAGGCGGCAGGAGGAGAGGAAAGGATTCCTACCATGGGATTTAAGATGAAAAAGCTGCTGGAAGACTTCTGCAGAACTTTACTGCTGTTTCCACTTGGACGAAAGAGATAGTGAGGACAGTTCTGGAGCAATGCATTAATCTTCTTGAAGCAGTCAGATGGGTAGTTCCTTCCAATATCTGCTGCATGAGTCTTCGGATACCAGGTTCCGTATTTATGCTTTTAGCCAAGTCACGGCATATATGGGACATCTGCCATTTAATCCCTAGACAGTTTTGTTTTTCCTATTACACAGGGCAGACGTTCACAACCTGAAATCCTATAACCATATGTCCTGGGTGCAGTGCCCAGGGACCTGCAAAAGTTGCTATCAAATTGTAATGTTTAATAGGGGAGAAGCTGAGCTTTATTCCAGGGCTCACTTTGCTTTGAAAATGATTTGGAGAAGAGAGCATTCTGCCACCTTCTACATGCAGACTTTCCACTCACTGAATCTGAGTAGCATAGTCTGTCACTGCTTCTAGACAAAAGTGTTCACTTAGATTCCCTTCAGCCACTTAGCGCCATCACGGTTGTTGGGAATGATCCAGCCTTAGCTACTTTTGCATCACAGATCCACCCATTCTTTGTAGTCTGTGGACAGAAAAACAAGTCCAGGCACAGTCCTTTGCTAATAAATATTGGTTAATCTTGCATTAAAGTAGAACAGCACTCTGCAACTAACATGCAACTACAGTTCTCAGTTTTGGCACAGGCAAATGAACAAAGAGAGTAACAGGAGGGTGGAATGAATTAATCAAGGGAAGAAAAAAGTGGGAGAGGACAATGAATGTCTTCCATGAGGTTGTGTCCTCATATGTGAAAACATAATCTCTTTGAGAAGCTGCTGATTGCCAACCAGGGTTGAGTGCCTACTTCTTTCTGAGCAAGCAGAGTCTGTAGGAGCAACATAAGGCAGCCAGGAACAAGATTGCTGAGTAAGAAAAACAGCAAACACAAACAGGAATTTGCCAGGATAGCTTGGTAAGAATTTTCCCTATAAGTGTGTGTGTGTGTGTGTGCATACATACATACACTTAACAAACCTAAGATTGAGAAAAGAAAAATAAACAAAGGCCTTAGTAATGGTACCTTAAGAAACAAAAGTAAAGCTGAATAGACAGAACTCTGCATTGCTTGTGACATGTTTCCTCCTAAAGAACAACCTAGCATATATTTGCAAGCAAGTTCAAGCTTTTAGAAAAAGTCAAAGATGGAGCAATGAATAGCCAGACTTCAGCTGAAGAAAGAGGATGAAGGTATTCTTGGACATAGAAATAACTCTACAGACTGGCATCTTGCTTTGAAGTTAAGACAGCTCCCCTATTTAAAAACCATAAACAATAACATTCAGTGGAACAGGAAGCTGTGGACATCAAGGAAATGATCAACCAATGCCCTGGTGCCCAGAGGCACCATGTTTAGAATCTCAGATACAGAATCTTACACAGTAGATCTTGTGCAGGATTCTAAGTGCCAAGCTTTCTGTTTACAGGGAATCAAGCCTGAAAGGAGGGAGATTCTACAAAGCCACTCAGCAAAGTGCCTAAAATAAGGGTCCCTTTGGACTAAACTTTCTTTCTCCTAGTCAGTGCAGACCATGACTGAAACTATGGGAACTTACATAGATTGTGGTGAGCACATTCACTGATGCCTCCAAATGTTATGAGTTGTCACTTCCACTTTTGCCATTTGTCATGCTGGCTGGAGTAAAACTCAAAATGTCTGCAGGGGTTACATTCAGTTGGAGCAACCTGGGTGGGATCAATTTTTTTTCTCTCCCAACTTGAGGCTTGTATTAGGTTTGCTGCCTACAAGGGCATGACCACGGCCTAGGGATGGATTTTCCAACCCTACTCTCTGGCTGGTTCATCCATTTGGCTAAAATAATACAGCTTCAGCCAGTTAATCATTAGTAGGATGGATGACACTTAACTTAGTCTGGATCTAACCTGCTGCACTTTGGAATGCTATAGTATTTTCTGTTTTGAACCATCTACTGTATATTTGATAGGTTGTATTTTGTCAAGTAGAGGGTCCCCCTGTCACAATCTGATCTGCCTAAATCTTACAAAAGATACATCTTTGGTCCATGCCACCTGATTTTAAAAGAGGAAAAGGCTGTGATTTTTACTAGGAAGTAGCCCTGCTGCAGATTGCTGCTAAGCTTTTATTTATTCGGTTTATATAGCTGTCCATCTTGCTTTTATGTGATTTTAGGTAGCTTACAATAACATACATAAAATACACAATATAAAAAGTAAAAATAAAACACGTACCAGCCGGGCATTATACAACCAATTATCCACACAGCCAGGAGACAGGCCCAGGCACAAAACCAAGTTTTCAAAACCTTATGCAAGGCCAATAGGGATAGGGCCAATCTAATCTCGGGGAGGGGGGATGATCTTCCAAAGGGAGGGCACCATTGCAGAAAAGGCTCTCCTTCTGGGCCCCATCAGCTGACATTCCTTAGCTAATGGTATCTGGAACATAGCCCTCCTGTCGGATCGGCTGTTCCATCCTATGCATCCTATAATCCTCCACCCTCAACAGCTTGAATCATCTGGCCAACCTTGTCTAGATCTGAAAACTAAGCAGGCTCATATCTGGTTGGCACTTGGATGGGAAATCATTCAGGAATATTAGGACTGAAGGCTAAATTGGAAAACTGAATAACAAAAACCATCCAGAAGCTTCTGTATTGTTGCTGAGAAATCTAGACATGTTCATGAAGTCAACTCAAGTGGAACTCACCTCAAAGACTTCCAACAGTACAGAGATCACCTGCAATCATCTTCTTCCTGATTTTTTTCTTACTTTCCAGTCTGGCATCCAGCCCAGATATTCCATGGAGGTCTCCCACCCAAGCACTAAGCAGGCCTGACCCTACTTTTCAAGTCTGGACAAGGTCTGTCAGGTGCTGCCATCTGCTGAGATAAAGGAGACTTCCCTGCTATAAATGCTAGCATAGATTGGAAGAATGGATCATAAGCTACTTAAGAGCTATTGGGAAAGATGCCAAAGTTCAAAATACCACTCCAAAGGCTCTTCAATAATTGACCTTTTCTTTTGTGATTGAAAGGAAAATTATTCAATGCAAGGAAAGTAATCATGTTAAATTGATTCAACTTGGATACAGTTTCTGTACTTGCCCTGCCTGCTTCTTTATCTTGGTTTCATCTATTTGGTGTATGATTCAAGGATGTCACTCAAAGGCCAAGGAATATACAGCAGGCACTTTGTTGAAGATCTTTGGTCCAATTTCTATTATCTCTAATTAAAGCCTGTCAAACGACAGCAGCTGGGAAATACCTTTTCTTGATAGGTTAGATCAATGTTTCTCACCCTTGGTGACTTTAAGACATGTGGACTTCAACTCCCAGAATTCCCCAGCCAGCATATACTGGCTGGGGAATTCTGGGAATTGATGTCCACATGTCTTAAAGTTACCAAGGTTGAGAAACACTGGGTTAGATCAAGGACTGGCAACATAGCAGCCATGCCACCACTAGATGGCACTCACTGACCTCCAAAATGAAAAAAGCAGTGTGCGCTTGTGTGTGTAAATAAATAAATAAATCTATTTTTCATCTGAAGATGAAATTGTGGAATTTGGCTGCATTCTCACATAACTCCCAGGATTTTGGACCTTTTTTAATTCCACTTATCTTTTGCAAGGTTGCATAACCACACTACCAGAAAAGTTTGTAGACCAGTTTGCCATTAGAGTTAGGTAGAAGATGCTGGATTTAATAGAGTAATTATAGGATTCATTCCTGACTTTATTTGCAACATATAACCCAAGCTAAAATATAGCTCCAATAGAAGGGAAGGTTAAAATATGGCTTTTAACCTGTTTTCTAGCTCCAAAATGAAGTGTGGAACTTTCCAGTGCCAGTTGCTTTATATCCCATGTTGAGAAGTTTTATTTAGTAATATCAACATTCACAGAAATAAAAAAAAGATTATACAATGTATGCTTTCTATTTACATTTGCCGTTTCTATAAAGCACAGACCTTTCTTGAGTTATTTACAGTGTTTGCTTTCTCCCTTAGCAAAAAAGCCAGCTGGTCTGTGGTAGACTGGTACACAAACTGAATATTAAGTTGGATTGTAGAAAATTGAGTGTTGGCATTCCAAGGCAAGAGAAATTATCTTGGACAGGGTCTATAAAACTCAAACTTCCAATGACCTCCCGGCGGTTTCCATGTTTACAGTCTTACCTTCACAATTGCACAACGCAAGTTCTGTATGTTGTCTTTGTAGTGACTCTAAAATTTTAGAGATCCTTTTTTGTGTGTGCAGAAACATCCGTAAATATAGTTCTGTGCAGTATTTAAATAAAAAATATTGGTGCGTTCTGTGGAGGTACTAAACAAATGTATAGCATTACCCACCCTGGTCTTAAAGTCTACCAGGTGTTGGAAAACATTCCCAGTTGCTGAGACATTTTTTCCCACATGGATGCTGCCATATTTGTGGATTTGCTGAGCATTCTGGGAGTGAAAGTCCACACATTTGTGGGCACCAGGTTGGGGAGGTCCTTTCTGGGACCTTTTGCCAAAATCAAGACTTAGCATCTGCTCAAGACAAGACAAAGAAGAAAACAAGGTTCGGGAAGAGATGTGCAAAAGCGGGACAAAAACTAGGGAAGCGTGTTTTATTTTCTGGGAGAAAAATGAGCAAAGGATTTTGTCCTTAGCATGAACTGGTTTTGTTGCTGACACAAAAACCACATTCCTTGCTGGTCATCAGGATTTCAACTCTGATGTGCCCAACTCTTGGCTGTAGTGAATGTCAAGACAATAAAGCACACTAGAGTACAAGCATCTTGCTCATCAAGTTTAAACAGCTGGTCCAAGGAGAACAATGTAGAAATATGATTGTGGCATGCTAGTACATGTAGCCAAGAAAAGAGAAGCTGCTAAGAAATAAAAGCTACATACCCCCAAGTGACAGTATTTTAATGAGGCAACATTGTTTGAGGCAAGCATGAATTCAGAAAATTCCACAGGAACCGAACTGGGTTATCTAGAAATCAAATGATGGACAGATTGTATGGGGAAGCAGAGCATGTGATTTTGCCTCCCTCCCAAAAAAGAAGATAAATGTTGTTAAAATATTACAAGACTAGTCTGATTTTTGAGTGGCTCATTCAACTGAGCTTTCGAACAAAAGCGTTGCTATTCTGAGGACAGTTGCTGTGACACACACACGTAGCGATGGACATCACAGGATGCTCAATAGGGTTGCCTTCAGGACAACAGAATTCCACCTGGATTGTTCTCGTTGTGTGTGGAGTGCAGCACCGTCCATCGTTGCAGATGCCACAGTAACGGGGTTTATACATCTGGATGCTGGTGCAGTTCTTGTACTCCAGATGGACAGCTGTGCGAGCCTTTATAGTTCGGAGGCATTTCTTCCCCTTCTGAGAGAAAGGGCAGAACGTTAATTAGGCAGACACCCAAATCCAAGTTAATGCCGCACAACTATGATGCATTAGGATGAAATGGATGTCATTTCAATGGCGGGAGGCCACTTTTAATGTTTTTTTGCTTGGGATGAAAGCCAGAGTGTGGGGGCAAGGATGCAAAACAAGCGATCTGTGCAGGAAAACGGTGCACGGAAAACTTTCCCTTTAGGCGAGTCTGGGAATTTCAAAGTAGCATGGTGGTAGTGAAATTGCAGAAGGTGGTGAGGAATTACTGGAAGACACCCCTTTTCTTATATACATGGTTTCCCTTTTTACGTAATATGTGCCTACAGGCTGTAAATCAACAGTTGGTGGGTTAAGATGAGCCTCATTTCTTATGCTTCACTTTTTGGGACATGCTATCAGCATAACATGATGTGTTTATCTCAGACTCCTTTTCAGTGATATCAGCATAGCATGATCTCAGACCCTTGATCACAAGGCTAGCCACTTGGTGTAGGGAGTTAGACTGGCACGCCAGGCGTGTTTCATAGAAAAGACTTTTGGGTTTGCTTTCTGAATTGCAAATCCATTTAGAATTTGCAGTCAACTTTCAGCTGGATCTCCAAATCGAGGCTTCGCACAGCCATAGCAATTTTCATATGCTTTGTACCTCAAAATGGGTAGGACGCAAGTCCAGGAAGCCAGGAGAAACACTTGGGTTAAACTGCAAAACTGGCAGGACTGGATGTTGGAGGCAGGATGAAAAGCTACTTAACTTTTCCTGCATATTACATGGAAATGTGCATAGCAGTGATGCTCTTAATGGCAACCATGACTACAAGAGCGGCTGCAAGGAAAACAGGCAGCTTTCTTTGAACCTGTGAACATTTACCTTTGGGTACTACATTCCTTTCTCTGGGGGAAAAATCTCATCTGCCATAAAAGGTGATAAATGTGCATTAGAAGCCCCCCCACCCAAATCTCTTTCCTCTCTTAGAGAAAAGGTTCCCAGAACAGCCTTATAGTATAATGGGAAGTATGAAGCAGACAGCTTGACACAGCTCACACTCTTGGAAATATCCTTGGAGGCAGATCCCAGTTATTAACCTACACCAACCCATTATTTGCTAAAGAAATATGGAAGCTCTGGGTAGAGCTGGATTCAATTCTCCAAATGGGATAGTTGAAACAATGCCATATTATTGCATGGCATGTGCTTCCATTAGTACATCTACTGCTACTTCAGAGTGTTAAGAGCTGAAAAGGTCTCCCATTTAAGGCATTACCTAGATGGCCTTATTTTGGCATCCAGTAGCACCCTAAGCTATAATTTGGATCCAGCTGTTACTACTGATGGTAGCACCCACATAAGCTATAAGATGGCTCCCAAAGAGATGTGTCACAAGCATAGATTCTCATCAGGCCACTGTTGTACTGGGCTCCCACTAAGGAAACTTTGCTCAGCTTGTACCTTTTGGTTTTGCTGGGACTGCAATTTTCCCAATTCCTAGTCAACATAATAATCATGGAATTCCGGGAGCTGCATCCCAACCCATACGAAGTTTGCCAGTCTGGCTGTTCTGGCTACAGGAAAGTCCTTCGTCCTCTCTATGTAATAAGTTTTGTGAGTAGAATTATAGAATTAACAAATGGCTTGAGAGATCATATACCATCTTCTGAGACACTGGCTAGCTGCCTGCTTCTGCAGTAGCCCCACGCCAGGCCCTTCTTGCTCTGGGTGCACTTGTGTTCAATGTGTGATGGATGCCTTCCAAAATCTATTTCCTCATAAGGCAACTCCATTTTAGAAGCCATTTCTGGAGGTAAATGTATAAAAAAGACCTGCTGGATCAGGCTGTCATCCATCTAGCCCAACATATTTCCCACTGTGGCCCAACCCAAAATATCCAGGACACTCACAAACAGGTGTGAAGAAATAATTTAAATGAAGGACTCGATGGACAGTCAGCTCAACCTTCATCTCCAAGCCAAGGTTCTATATGCTATGCTCTCTCTAAAATTAGTACAGGTTAGTACAATCACTTGAATGTAAGCCATACTGTCAGGGCCAGCCCAAGAATGACGACGAGACAGTCCAGTCCAACATAGTTCCTTTATTAGCTCACTCCTAATATACAGAATCTCGCCAGACTAAACCTATGCTAAAGCAATTAGTGGATATATCCTGTGAGACTCTAGGGAGGGGCTGTCCTTATCTTCTTTGTCTTCCCATGTTCCTGCTGTGGACTGAGAAAGTGCTTGCTCTGGAATGTCCCCCCTCCTTCCTGATAACCTTGATCCTCCATTCCAGTATCCTCCTCACTCATGCCATCCATTACACATACCTTATCAGGTAGTTGACTCTTTTCACAGGGCCGCACTTCACATAGCCTGATCTCTTTCACCATCTCGCACATTGGGTTCTTGTTAGTGACTCTGGTGGAGGCACCCATTCCACAACTGGTAGAACATGCACTCCATTCTGTTGTCTGCTCGATGCAGTTAGAACTTGAGTCAGATGCTTCAATCCCCAAAGTAGCTTCCTGTCTGAATGCTGAAGACAAGATTTATAGCACTGAACAGCCCTGTTGCCCAGAGGTCCTCAAACAGTAAAATATTAAGATATTAGCTCAGAATTGGAAAGGATGCATCTGGCCATAAATGCGTGGTTCAGTCATGTTCTGTAGGCTACAGAAGACTTTTGCAAACTGCAACTGGTGCAAAAAACTGCAAACAAATTTAGCCATGAGGGACACACCAGGAAATATATTATACTGGTCCTGCATTAGTTCCAGTCTATTTCTGGGCCCAATTTAAGTTACTGTTGTTTATAAAGCTCTAAGCTATCTGAAATGCCATCTTCTTCCACATGGCCCTGTCCATAGCTTATGACCTCCATTTGAGAACTTATTACATAATTCACCATCAAAATACATTAGATGGGTAAAGATTATAAAATAAGAATTTGCTGCAGAGAAGAACCTAACTTTGGAAATAGAAAGGTTAAGCTTGCTGTTTTCTTGGTTTAGTTTCCAGCTGATATGTTATTCTTCTTCTTCTGAATGTTTATTGAGGTAGGAGTGGACAGCTATTTTTTTCCTCAAGGTTTTTTATTGTCTTTTTTGTGTACTACATTGATTTAATATTTGTTTTGTATGCTCTCTTGGGTATCTTATGACCAAGAGGAGTTCTATAGATATTTTCATTTGAGTAAACTGTAATTTTAAAAATGGCTTTCAAAAAGACATGTATTATGTAATATGAGAAGGATCACCTAGACCAGTGTTTCTCAATCTTGGCAACTTGAAGATGTGTGGACTTCAACTCCCAGAATTCCATGGCTGGCTGGGGAATTCTGGGAGTTGAAGTCCACACATCTTCAAGTTGTCAAGGCTGAGAAACACTGATCTCGACTGTGAGGCTTTGGATCTAAACCCAAAGCAGATCTGCCGTGAAATACAGGCACTGTGGATTTAGGGGCTGCATTTCTCTAATAGGCTAAGCTTAATTTATATGTAACCTTTGCTATTTACATAATCTCATAGCAATTTATAATAAAAGCCAGCAATTAAAAAAAATTAAAATAATAAAAATACACATTAAAATATTATGTAAAACATACGGGGCAAAACAAGCAGCAATATAACAAAGTAACAGCAGCAGCAGAAAGTTAAAATTCATAGCAGTATTGTTATTCAATCTTCTAGGAGGATAAAAATGTCTTTGTCTGGTGCCAAAGATCTTAGGGAAGATTTTATGTGGTAGAATACAACAGCTAGACTGTTCTCTGGTCACCGTTTTCTTAGCTGGGAAAAGAAATAACTTTAGATTTGGGGGCTATAACTGGGCCTCCAAAGCTTGAGCATTGTTCTCAGAGTCCCTTCAAAATTTACCACGAAAGCGCAATGTTTAATGACACAGAAAGAGGAATTTTTGGGAAGCAACCACACTGAACACAACCTTAAATTACATTTCAAACAATTGTTGGGCCCTGGCCCCACCCACTTTTTGAAATACGGCCCAGGGCAGGTTCCTCCAGGTTCCACAGATTCACTATGTTGGTTTTCCAGTTTCTCCTCACCACCTTAAGAATGAGAAACTTGGTTGAAGTAAATTCAAGGCACCGGTCTTCATGTTCAATAAATGTCTTTTGCCTGTTCGATTGGGTTGTCAAAAGATACCCAGCAACCTTCAGATCAGTCTTTCTCAGTGGGGTTCTATGGAATCCTAGGGTTGTGCAAGAGGTTGCTCGGGATTTGGTGAGAGGTTGTGATTGGATTTTTTTTTTAAAACTTTGCATGCTGTGCAACACTAGTGCTCACAGCGGTGGGAATTTTTATGCACAATGACTCAGCTGCCAGCCTGCTGCTCTGCTGTTGTTGTAAACATTGTAAAACGTGGATTGTGCAGGTTAGAAGCAAACTGTATCATGGAGCTTTTATATTTTTTGCTATTTTTGTGAAGGGGGTCCCCAAGACCTGAAAATTATTTCAAGGGTTCCTCCAGGGTGAAAAGGTTGGGAAAGGCTACTCTAAAAGGCTTGGACCCAGAGTTTCCAGGGCCAACTGGCTGGGAATAGTGGAGTTGTGGTTTCAGTACATCCAGAAATCACCAGGCTGGGGAAAATTGAAACAGTAGAACACACCACTATTTCTTACATATATATGCACTCTACTTACACATCCACACACACAATTTCTTTTTCTAAGCATGACAACTATGCAGCCCGCAAGTGCCAACATGCAAGCTTCAGATGATGTACTTATATGCAATGCCTCCTTACTTAGTTATGAATGCATGCTAAATAAAAAAACTACTTTGAGGTCATTTTTAAAATGGTTTATCCACTATAATGTCTGATTGCTATTTCTCCATACTTACATTTCCCAAGTTAAGAAATGCTTTTTTTCCAGGCTAGGTATTTTACCCGTGGCATTATTACAGGGAAGATATTCTAAGATCCCATATGAGAAACATGTTTGCACATGTGGAAAGCAATCCAACATGTCTTATTTTACTGTAGTATCTATATGGACATTCGTAACAACCATATCTTACCCTGTCTTGTCAGTACCCTGGAAGAAGATAACTTGTATGATTTTATTCTTTTCAGATTTCAATTTCTCTATAACTCTACTGCAAATATTTTACAGTAAAAGGGGAAATGAGGCCCCAACTGATGCAAGTTACACTGACCACTAGGATGTGACCAGTTTTGTCCTTATTGGGACTCTTCAGAGGCAGGTAGCCAATGTTATTGATGGGGTTCGAACCCTCTACCAGGAATTGAGCTCACAAACCTTAGCGCTATACATGACCATATGTATACATGAGTATATACACCATTTTAACTTTAAGAGCTATCCAGGAGGCCCCACATGACCAGTTTCATCCTTACTGGGCCTCTTCAGACTACTATTCTTCAGGCTACCCACATCTGAAGAGTTCCAATAGGGATGAATCTGGTCACACAGTGCCTCCTAGTGGTCAATGTAATTGAAAACACCACACAGGATATTCACTGTGTAGAGATCTTCCCCCCAGCTGGCTTCATGCCTAGGCGGGAATAGCACTCTGGTGTCTTAACCACACCACCAAACTGGACCTAATGCTAATTGCTTATTACTGGACATTTTTCTTTTTTGGCAAAGAAAGCTTTTGCCTCAAAAAGTTAAGGCTTCCCAAGATACTAGCAGTTTTTAACACAATCACACTGATTTCACACGGATGCTTACACTATAAGATTTAAACTTGATCGAAGTTTTTCGAGTGGTAGAGTCTTGTAGCACGAAACTAAAAATGAACCTTGGACACACTTGGACAGCTAACTCTACATAGCTTTTAAGCATTATATTTAGCTTTAGGGCCATCTGAAGAGCTGAGAATGTTTGATTTAGGGTTGTTTTGGCAACACTGAGAAGGAAGCCAACATAAACAAGATTTCCTAATTCTCTCATACAAGCATAGTGTCCTTTCCAACATAGTTCAGATAGGCATGACCATTTTAAGGCTGAAGGCCTCACTTGGTCTTTGACTAATGTGCTAAGAAGTGTATTCTAAAAAGAACTTAGGGCCAGGACAAAGAAATGGGAGACACCAGAAGAAAAACTGCAGAATGGGATTGGATATTAAATGCAAGTAATGTGATTAATAAGGAATGCCTTTTTTATCACCTTAAAAATTATAATTAGAAGAAATTTTTGAAGAGGTCCTAGGGCCTCAACACCCATTCTACTCTTTTTGATCAACTTCCTGCAAGGAATTAAGGTCTCCCACTCATAATGTGTTCTGTGGAAAGAAGAATGAGAACACTACATGCATTCTTTCTGCTGAGGGAATTCTGGGAGCTGAAGTCCACACATCTTCAAGCTGCCAAGGTTGAAAAACACTGACTACATGACGCAAAATCAAATGTACCGAGACAGAAATGTATGTTATGATCTACTGTAAAAGCTTTCTATCTGAAGAAATCTAACAGAGTGGCAGGTTAAGGTTGAAACTCTCTTCCCCTGATGCTGGCTGCCTGTTTGGAGAAGGCTTATCTCAAGCAGGACATGCAAATAAAATGGCTACTATATGTAACTTGCAGCCATTCTGCACTGTGAGCCCAGTCTCTTTCTCAAGAACAGGGGGTTCCACTTACATCTGGTTGATTACAATACACTTTCCTGTCATATACTCAGATTTACAGCACATGTGCAAATGAAAATAGAAACGTTAGAGGTTGTTTATGGTTAATTACTACTTTTTAAATTACTTTTTCTATTTATAGCTGTCAGCCTTGCGAGGTAGCTCAGACAAGAAGCATACCCAGTATAGCTCTCACGTTACTGTAAGGTTAAAAAAAATCTTGCAAGTCTGAAAGTACATCTCCTCCCCCCTTGCTTTTACAATTCAAGAAACTAGGGAGGGTCCCTTCTGAGACGTTTGCCATGCCCCCATCCCTTCTGTGAGCTAAGCTGCCTCTTATCTGACCGTTGCCCTGGCTGTGGCTGTCCCCCCAACTCCATTCCCACACACCATTACATCAGCTGACCTTCCTTGTGAGAGCTCTGGATGGCTTACCTGGAATCTCCCCAAAATTTTATTCCCACAACCACCATGCATGGTTGTTTGAACTGAGAGCGAGTTACTGGCCCTAAATCATTAGATGACGTGATCAGTGGCTGGCATGAACATCAGTTTTCTATGGCCAACATTTGAACCAGTACACTATGCACTTGTATGTACCCCCCCCCCCCAAAACACACACATTTCTGATGTGCCAGTGGATTTCTGGCATCACTAAATTCTCAAGAATTCACCTCCTCCATGACTAATGTTGGTGAGTGATCATTGGTCTTGAAGAGTCACACTAGCCCAGTAGATACCCACAGAAGCAAAGAAGTTACTATAGAGCCTTTACACACCTGCCATTGCAAAGCCTCCAGTGTCATCTTCTTTAGGGTCACATGACCATTGTTCACAGCATTCCTTGGGAACTTCAATTTTCCTGGGGAAGGGGCATTCAGGGCCAGGAAGCAACAAATCAACATTGCAGAGGGGCACGCAGCTGATCTGTCCATCCCTGCAGGTACAGTGGTATTTACAGTTGGGCTGGAATGTCTCACCACTTCGATAAATAATTCCATCAAAAACACAGTTGTCTCCTTCAAGGTCTGAAGCAGAAAAAAAAAAGCAATCAAGCTGTGTGTGAACCTAGCCCGTTGGGATCTCAGCTCATATCTACTCCAAGACAAGGGAAGAAAAATAGTATGAAAAAGTTCTTCCTGCTCACCTGCAAAAAAAAATCCTAAAATAGCACGTGAGTGCCACTATCATGTATCTATCTTCAGAAAAAGAAATTTGAAAGGTATTCCAGGCTATCTAGTACTGTATTGATACCTTTGATCAAGCTAGACTCTTGGTGATATGACCATATTCATAAAGACAGGAGTTTCCATCATACTAACTATATTTAATTTTAATTCAGGGAAAATATAAATGATGTCAAATCAAAGATAGCTTTTGGGGTAGCCCAACTATTGGGTTAGGTATAAGAATCTTTAAGGAATATACTGATTAAATCTAGCAAAAAAAATCAAGCCACCTTCAAGCTGATCTTAAAACTCCTGGTGACTTCATGCACATCCATACAGCTTTCTTAGTACCACTGTGGAAGTGGGTGGTCACTGCCTTCTTCATTATTTGGATTTCTCAATTTGCCCCAGAATTCGCTGACAGTCTCCCATCCAAAAAGTAACCAGGCCTTACCCTACTTAGCTTCTCTGTCCAGCCAAGTTCCTTTTGGTTTTTGTTTTTGCTTTACACCTAAACTTTATTAGGCAAAAGACAGCACAACTAACTACCCACCAATACATAGATAGAACCAGGATAAAATAATGGCTAAATTCTACTATTGAATTAGCTCCCATTTATAGCCAAACCAAAATGTGGTTTAATTCAGATTTATGGTATACAGTTAACATGTCCATAGAGGCGAGTATGTCTAGCTCAGGGTTGAATTGTGGAGTCCTTGGGGTTCTCTGAGCTTGTTCTTTTCTTGCAAACATTTCATTACCTGGCTAGGTAACAAACATTTGCAAGAACCCCAAGGCCTCCACAGTTACCATATATTAGTTTTTCTCTTCTGGCATATTAAAGATTACAAGGGGGAGGGGGGGAACACAGCTGATGATTTCAAGGGCCATGTGCAGGCCAGGGGTTGCCAATAGTTTATCCTTGTTACAGGTCTTTCAAGCAGCAGTAGGCAGTGTTTCTCAACCTTGGCAACTTTAAGATGTCTGGACTTCAACAATTCCCCATGGCTGGCTGGGGAATTCTGGGAGTTGAAGTCCAGACATCTTAAAGTTGCCAAGGTTGAGAAACACTGCTATAGAGGAAGAACAGGCCACTTCTGATTTTCAGGAGCTGCAATTTAACACCACTGGGAGGTCATGGGTAGCATAAGCAGGTGTTCTCCAGATCTCTGCCATGGCGAATCTTGTGGATCCCAGCCTTCTCTTCTCCCAGACCGGGCGCCGTCCTTCCCAAGTCCCCTGGAGAGGCGCAGCTAAGACAGCCTAGGAAGGTGACCCGCTCGTTCCCCACCCGGAAGGTCCCTTCGCTCCTCTTCAGCGGGACAGCGGCTCTCGGGCTGGGAGCGGCAGGACAATCCAAGAGGCCGACCCCGCCTGCAGGAGGAGAGTCCCCTGGAGCCAGTTACCCATACAGACGCCGAGGCCGGCCTCCGTTCCTGCCCCGCGGTCGCAGTACAGGCCGGCGCTCTCGTCGCAGGGCGTCGCTTCGGAGCAGCTCTCCCCGCGCTGCCGGGCGCAGGTCAGGCAGCAGGAGCAGCCGTCCAACACGGGCGGCACGCCAGGCGCGCAGGCAGGCGGGTCCGCGGGGCACTCGCAGGGCAGGCGGCACCGGCGCTCCTCGCTGCGTGCCTGGAAAGAGCAAAAGCGAGAGGCGGCGTCAGCCGAGCCCCCTTTTCCCAGCCGCGCCGCTCCGACGCGCAAAGGCAAACCTCAGTCGTCGTCCACAGGAGGAGGAGGAGGAAGAGGAGGAGGAGGGCGGCGCTCAGCGCCTGGGACCCGGAGCGGCAGCCGACCCGCATCCTGGGCAAGCGCTCCCGGCCAGCCTCGCCCGGCGCCTTCCCCATCGCGCTGGGCGCACCTCGCCGCGCTCGCCCTCGGGAGCCCGTTTATACCCGGCGCCTCCGCGATCCGCCTCCGCCGGTTGGATGGGCAGCGGGTGGGCTGGAGCCAATCGCAGCCCGCGGTGTCGTGTTCGGCGCCGGGCGGAACAGGTGGCCGCGGTGAAAGGTGGTCCTTTGGGGAGTCGTCCTGGGGGAAGCTGGTGGGGAGCGCCCCCTTCTCCTCGGAGCTGCAGGGAGGGGAGATGATGACCTGATGCCCGCAAACTACAAACCGGCAGACGCGCGGCTTTGCTAATCTCTGGTTGGCCAACTGATGGCTCGGGGTGTTGGATTAATTCACGACAGAGCGGTGTTCAGTCGCCTTTATCCCCCTCCTTTTTTAATTCGGGTTGTTTAATCTTTTTTCTATGCCAGAAGACGTAGAATGGCTGTATTCACACGACATATTTAACCTGGTACCTGAATTAAATCATGATCTGGGCCAGCACAAGGCATTAAATCATAAATTATACCAAGAGCTCAACACGTGAAGCTGTAAAAACTACACAAGGTTAACATTAAGCCAACATATTCATGATTTCACTAGGACTAGCTAAGCATGTTGTGGGAGAAATAAAAGAAAAGAAGGCTATACATTAAAAAAAATCACACTAATCATTCTCTTCATGCTCAAGAAATGGGAGAAGGGATACAGGAAGGATAGACACGTGTCTTTGCCCTTAGCATCCAAACTGGGACCATTCTGAAAAGTGTGGAGCCTGATTATAAAGGCAGGTATATCTAGTGTAAAGTTTAGTTGATTTAAATTTAAAAAAAAATAGTTCTGGAGGTTGTACTTAAAACTTCATAGGTATGAAGCTTCAGGTTAGGCATCTGAGACCTGTAGCAATCTGGGGTCCCATGCAAACTGTTTGAGGCTTTACACAGCTAATGTATGTTTAATGTAAGGCTGGACTGATATATAACTCTAAGCCAAGCTACGTTTGTTTAGCTTTCCCTTAGTACATTCTGTCAACCAACCACGGTTTCTGAAAGTATGGCTCAACATCATGTGAAACTACAGGGTTTATGGAAAGACTGATACATTTATTCCAGTGCAGAAACTGGCATAAAATATGGGACCATAGCTGGGCTGCAAAAATCCAGCTGATCACGAGATAGAATCTTGGGGATACAGAAATCAACTTTTTGCTCCCTTCCAACGGTTATATGGATTTTTATAGCACAAACATGGTAACTGTACCTAAGATAGGAAGCTGATGCTAAATCAACTTGACCTCTTGGAAGATAGCACAGAGGCCCCCTGGGTTCATTGATTATTAGATGTACATCCCACCTTGATTTGTGCAACTTAAGGTAATGTACATCATGCTCACACCTACCATTTTCCACACAACCATCGCCCTGTGGGATGGGGTGGGCTAAAAAAGAGTGAGCAGCTCAAAGTCTCCCAGGTGGCTTTCATGCCATGCCCAAGAGAGGACTAGAACACACCATCTCCTGGTGATGGCGGGAACTTCAAGGATTGGTCATAAGTCCCGCTTGTTCAGCACCAGTGTAACTTCAAACGGTCACTGAACGAGTGGTCGGTAAGTGAGGACTACCTTTACTATTTCCTTGGTTTTAAACAGCTTTAAGGATGCTCTTAAGCCAACTGTTAAACCAACTGAGGATTTGCACTGTCATATTAATATGTTTCTTGCCTCAAAATGAGGAGAAATTGTGCCATCAATTTTCAGCAGTGGTCAAAGGGAGCTGCTAATTGGCGGCAGCACCTAATCCCATCCAAGGTTAAAATCAGGTCTGATCCTGAATAGCTTTTTAAGATTGGCTGAGATTTATTTATTTATTTATTTATACTGCTTCAGTCAAACAAATCAAGATTGGCTAAGTGCAGCCACTTAGCTGGAGAGATTGCTTCTAACAGAGGTTACCCCTCAGTTGATAGATTGGAGCAGCCTATAAGCCTGGTAAATAAACAAATATAATCAGCAAAATGGATCTCTTACAGAAGGGCTTTGGAATTAGGATGAAATTAGCCACAGGGTGATTATTCTGGAATGCCTCATTGGAGCTATAGATGAGGGCACATGGCTGAACATCTACCCAGTAGACTGGATAAGCAGAAAGAAAGATATTCAGCTTCCTGTTATAACATCCAGAACAAGGAGCTTAACTCTCCACAAGGAGCACCTCTCACGATCTGCATAGGATACAGGACGGAATGGATTCTGTGGAGGGAAGCGAAAGGCTGGAAGCAATTCCTCAATATTCAGCAGCTCAAATACCAGGCCTCTAGGAAGAGAAGGAGGGAGCAATGTGGATGTGTGATGGTTGGGTTCACACTTCATGCCAAACCAGGAGATCTCAAACTAAGTAGGAGAAAATTTGAGGAGGGTGGTGCAACTTCTGGGGTTTGGGCAAATAGCTGGATGCTATCTTAACTCACACCTGCTCTGACTGGACAAACTGGCTATTGGCTTGTCCAAACACAGTGGAGAAGAAGTTCCAAGCATGGTCTGAAAGGGCTTTTCCTTTGACTACAGAAGCCTAGCGTCTTCTGCATTCAAAGCTGGACCACTGTTAGAACTCATTCCTGTTCTGCCTGGATGAACTAGCAGGCAGCTTGTCCAGGCAGAGTGGGAGTGAGGTTCGACAGGGCTTTGGCTGTGGATGCACAAGGCTGATGGCATCTGGCTTTTCCATGCAAAGCCTGTAGTGAGTATTGATGGCTTCTACGTGGAAAGCTGGATCACTGTCAGAATGTAGTCCTCTGCCTAGACAAGCCAGCCGTGGGGTCAGGATTTTCTACAGTTCTTCCTATAAAAAGCACATTTTGATCCAAAATAAATTTGGAATAAGAAATAAAAATGGCTGTCTCAAAAAGTAAAACTCATATTTCAAGAATTATATAAAACTCAACTAACTTACCCTTTCCATCAAAAATACGGCTTTACATTTGATTGTTTTATTGCTTATTTCCAAGGAACAGGATTTCCTTATGAAGTTGGAAGGTTCTGTAACCATTTTATTTGATATAGATTTTAAAAATGATTAATAAAAGGAAGTGATATATTTATTTCTTGCTCATTGCTAACTCCAATGATATTATTAATTTTATTAATGGGAGAAGGGTATCACACAAATTCATACACTATTTTAGGAGTTTCTGACACCATGAAGTTTGAGAATGCTTGTGCTAAGCTTCAGTCAGATGCATCATATTATGGCTGGGTTGACATGGCATGCTAAGCTAAAATCAAAGAAGCCATATTATGACTTAGCATGAAGGGTGAACCTAGCTGCTCTGGCTTATAAGCCATGGTTTATGGCTTAGAGGCATGTGTGAGTCTGGCCAGTTATGACTTACTCAACTAATTATGGTTAAGAAAGCAATAGTATCATGCAAAATGTGAACCTGTTTGTATCTGGGTTTGTACAACATGCTGGAGTAAAATGTGGCTGCTTGGTGACTGGCCTGCAAACCAAGACAACTGGATTTATTCAGTAAACCACGGATCTGTTTATCATAAATTGGCTTATTGTATGATTACAGTTTGTGATTTAGCATGAAACATGCTTCCCTCCCTCCCTCATTTTGGTTTCTAACTTGAGAACATTGGAAATAAAGTGGATGCTGCTATAATCTTTAAACAAAATTGCATAGGCATTCCAACAGAATTTCAATTGCCAATTCATTTCCCCCCTTTCATCCCTCACAGCTAAAATGATCTTGCAAGATTTCATGATGATTGCAAACATCAGAAAAACAAATATCCTTCAATACCTGCTTTCTTCTCATAATAAAAAAGTATCAGGCACCAACTGCTGAGGACTTGCAAAATGCTTTTCATTTCCTGCTCTTCTTAAAAGATTCTTACTGTTGGGAAAAAAATAGAAACCCCAAAGTAGTTGATGAGATTTTTGGTAAGTCCTGAATCTAACTTGAAGCTAACTTAGATCCAGAAGTGAATAGTTGCTTCCTTATCCTGTTTCCATCCATAGCTTGTGAACTTGTGGAGATGAATCAAGCTGTGCCAAAGGATTACAGAGCAAAATGTCTGTATCTTGGTTTAGGAAATTTCTTGAACTCTGAAATGTATTGCTTTGTGCCCAAAATAAATATTTCAGCACTTTTCAAACCTTTTTATTGAATGTAATGAATTCTGAGAAAGAGGGAGAGGGAGAGAGACACAGACACGAAGGAAGGTTGATTTTTATTCCAAAATGCCATAATTAATCTTTAAAAAATACTTTGCAAGATCAGTTTAAAATTCCATTTAGATCTTACATTCTGAATATTTTTTTCCTCTTTTTAACTGGAGGGAGTGGTCTAAGGCAGGATGGAAATTGCTTCTTGAGGTTTAGTGCACCCATTCCAAAGGTATTTTGTGATTTGGGACCAGAAATCACGCTGTCAAAATTTGGTAATCGCGCTGCTCAATTTTCAGCTGTGTGATTCTGGCTCATTTTCAGGGTTTGGAAGGAGGCTTGGGTATATTCTATCTTGCAGGAGATCAGCAAGCCTATTGGGCTGGATTTCACTGTTGAAAATGAACCATTTTGCTACTGAATGTTGGGATGTGACCTTGGTGTGCTTTGGATTCACAAATAGGATGGGAGGGGCTTGTATGTGGCCTGCGAAGCAGGGATTGCCCACCCTTGTTCTGAAGTTTGGAGAGATTTTTGTTGTTGGAAATCCTTGCCAGTGGTCATCTCACCATCCTTTCCTCTCTCTAGATTCCTCCACACACTTCAGTTAAGTATACGCTTTCCTTTGTATTGCCCCCAAAAGTTCAAGTGCAGGTTTCTCAAATGGGTCAAGAATTCTGGGAGTTTTCTAGAGATGTGACAGTTACGAATTGTTGGTAGGGAAAAAGAGGAATGCTTATCATTTAGAAAGAATGTGGTTTCCACTAGCCAAAATTTGGTTCAGTTGAATGTGGAATTGGAGCTGGCCCTGCATCTCTGGGCCCCCAACCTTTAATAAAAATCATGATGATTTGCAAGAAGTCATCCTGGCACTCTTCTGCTTGGTTTTTATCTAACACTTGTTGACTGTAGATCAAGGCTATGTGAACAACCACATTTGGGCAGAAGTATGAAGGAAAAGAAGGGATTGAAAAGAAAGCCAGCAGGCAGTGGAATTGCCTTGGTGCTGATAGGAACAAAGGACTATTTCGGGAATGCATTGTTATGCCAAGACCAACAGATCTCATTAAAAATAGCTTACTGCATATTTCAGTTGAACCTCACATGCTTAATTTGGAGTTTAACTGTGGATGCCATTTTACATTTTATGCTGTAAACAATATCCTATGAATTAGGAGAATGTGGTGGGTTTGTTTTGTGCTAGGCACATTCTTAACAGAAAGACAGGTGAATAGGGAGGAATGATAATCTTATTTGTGTGGCTTTCTTTTAGAAATACTGTATGTTCCTTCCTAAAAGAGAGAGAAGGGCGTTGGATTTTTCTTTTAAATGATTGAAGATGAGGGAATGCTGCTTAAGTCCATGGCTGGTCTGGGGGATTTCAACCTGCCATTTCTGGGAGTGGATTTGGAGGCTGCTCTGGAGGCAGTGAAGGACAGGAAGGCCTGGCACAATATGGTTCATGGGGTCACGAAGAGTCAGACACGACTTAACGACTGAACAACAACAACAACTGGAGTTTACGGATCGGGAAGAACAAGCTTCAATTCAGCCCTGCTACAATTAAGTGATTGTAGGTTCTGAGACTCTCCCAAACTGGAAATTTCCCATCTTTTATCTCTGAATGAGGTTGCATACCCCCAGAAAGAGTTGGTGCACAATTTGGGGGGTCCTCCTAGACTTGCAGCTCCAGCTCTCAGAGGATGTTTGTGGAGGTTCACCTTGTGCACCAGTTGCACCCATTGCTAAATTGGAAAGCCTTCCTCACAGTAATGCACACTTCAGTCACCTCCTGGCTGGATGAAAACTTTGGAATGTGAAGAGAGCTCCCAGAGTAACAGCACTGACATCTCTAGGGAGGGACAGATTGTTCCATTATCTAAGCAGCAACGAAATGCTATTTTATTTCTTCTGTTCTGGAGAATCAGCAGTATCATATTTCAATCTGGCAGTATCAGAGTGATGTGCAAGACAATGTAGCCCATGCAGTCAATGTGCATTGAATTCCTTTTCTCTCTGTTTCTCCAGTCACTTGCTGCTGAAGTGACTGTATAACTTCAAACAATTCTGTAACTTCACGCAGGGTAAGGATTGGTACGTGAATGTGCTTGTTTTCCTTTTATTTATTTTCCCTTTGATATCCTTTCAGTTGCAGCTCCATTTAAACTCCCAAACATTTGTTTTCTTTGAGCACAATGTACCCAGTGTTAAGTGCTTATAGTCCCTCCTTGCAAAAATCCATTCCCAAGCTTTGGGTATTTCAGTAACCTGTTTTACTGAAAAGAGGTAATTTCATGCTTGCTAATTTGGCTTGAGAATTTCTTTCAACTTTCTTTTTGTGGTGTTTTTGAGCTTCCTTAATGTTCGGAGGTGGTGGCCTGAACTGCTGTTGAACTGTTTTCTGTTATGCATCATTCCATTCCATTCTCACAAGTTTCCTTCATGAGGTCTTTCATTAGGATTTAATGGAATCTAATGGATGGATTTAATAGAATTTAATGGATGGCCCCCACCCTGCTGTTGTTTAGAAGAGTGGCAAAGACCTAGCTCTTCATCCAGGCCTTTGGTGAGGGAGAGTGAGACTCCTCACTTCATCCCATCTGCTCTGTCGAGCTTGCCATCTTTTATCTTTTGGTGATTTTATTGTAATTTCTTTGTTTGTTGTGAGCCACCCAGAGTCATTGGGAGTTGAGTGGCATATAAGTTTAATAAATAATAATAATAATAATAATAATAATAATAATAATAATTATTATTATTAAAGTAAGATGGCAGAGGGCTAGAGACTACTGCAGAACAGAAACCCAAGAAAATTCATGTACACCCCTTGGCTGCCTCACTGTTATATAAGTACAAGGACTTGCTACCTCATCCCTAAGAATTTCACCAACATTCACATTTTCTTTGATAGAAATTGCTAAAGCAAATTATTTTTCTTCCAACTGAAGGAGAACAGGTAGAAAAAGAAAAGGAGTTTTTAAAAAATCAAAGAATTTTTTGTCTGACTGTCCATAACATTCAGTGGTTGAGTGGAACAATTGCACCACACAAATCTCATCTGGAAGTTCCCCCTTAGATATAAATGTTATTTATTTCAGTGGGGTTTACTACCAAGGAAGTATGCTTGGGATAGAAATCCTAAAAATAATAGATCAATGCAAGTAAGAGTTAGGGTTTGCACTGGAAAAGGCATGCATAATGCTTTTAAAATAACTCTTTAAATTCTGTAACTCTTTTTTGAAAAATGGGAAGTAGACATCTTACAAAACAAAGCACCAGCTCCCAGCATCCTCTTAATTTTTAAAAATATCTCTGGGCTCCTAAAGGGCCTGAAGGCATCCTTAGGAAATAAAAATGCCATGTATGGAAGATGGGAACATTGGAGATGTGTCTCACAGTCCAGGAAAAAGCAATCCTTTGAAAATTCACCTATCTTTGCTCCAAGAGATTGGAGACCTTGAATATAGAGAGTGATTGCCATGTTGTTACTTTTATTTTTTTTCTGGAGAGGAAGGCTAGATTTTTCCATTGTAACTATGAGCAGCCAGCTCATGGGTAAGATCATAAGCAACTCAAAACTTCAACCAGTCACCTCCAAGCTTCTGCTGCAAGATACTTTTAAAGGATTCTAACAAATTGATTGACCAGATATTGAATGCAGAAGCCATTTAGAGTCTTCAAAGGGAATATTCACACTTTGAATTGTGTAGGAAGGGGAACTATGGGAGCAGTTTCTGGAAATGGAAGACCACACATCTGGAGGTCCCCAGGCTGAGGATGGCTGGGCTATGGTTACATAATCCTGCTCATGTACTGGAATCAAAACACAAAATATCCCCTTGAATACAGCCATTGGTTTACTGTTTGTGCTACATGTACCCAATCCTTCTTCACAGAAGCAGTTTCTTCCATGTTGGCTTCCACAGAAAGATCAAAGGTGACTGAAAAGGCAATAATATATTGCTTATCAAAAATGTTCTCTTTTCCCCTTAAATACATGCCAGGAAATGTTTTGTTCCTGGTATGTACAGCCAAGTTGGGCCCAGATGTTGTATTCTGCTCTTGTATTTAGGGGTTGCCCCTTTAAATAAATATTCCTTCCACATACCAAAGGGATAAGCACATAATGTCATATTGAATTAAAGTCTCTTATTATCTCTTCCCCACCCTTCTTAGTTATTTAAATCGCTAGCTTAACAGTAAAAATGATCACATAGGTACAGAATTTCTCATAAGAAAAACTCTGAGCCATTCTCTGTTTTTTTTCTTTCTTTCTTTCTTTCTCTGTCTCTCACTCTCTTACACGCAGAGGAAAAGATTGACCAGAACACCATTAAGGACAAACCAACATTTTTGTAATTGTACAACTTCATAGAGAAGGTTCCAAGATCATTGCCCGGTAGATAGGAACCAAAACATTGAAAGTGTCTCTGATTGGGATTTTGCAGGATGATTGCCATGGTAGAGAATGCTAGCTTGGATGGAAAAACAGACCAGGTTCACCTAATGCCAATCCATATTATGGCTTCTTTGTTCTTGGCATAATGCATGAACCCAACTTACTGTGGCTAATTCAACAGGGTGAACAAATCATGGCTTACTGCAATGTATAATTTCAGAGAGTGCTTTCATAGCACAACAAGTGACATAAGAGAGTTCCTGTGTGAATCACCTTCCTTATTAATATCAGGGCTGTCTCTCATGTGCCCCTAATTATGACACAAAGATGCCCTGGTAACTGTTCTTTTCTGGCAAGTCCTCATGATGTTGTCTTCATTTCATTCCCAGTCTGTAACTGAGATTTTTATTAGTTCTGAGGATTCGTGCAGGAGCACCACATCTATCACCCTGCCTAAGCAACTCTCCCGGGACCAGTCTTGTACAGTTGCAGTTTCTATATCTGCTTATACAATGTGCCACAGTTTATATATTTGTCATATTTAGAATTTCTCTGTTCCAGATAAAGTCAGCTGTGGGCATTTCAGAAGACAATATTAGCATTAAAATCTAGCAATTATAAAAATATGCTTAGATCCATAACATACAAGGCCAAATCCATAAATAATAACCATATGAAATAATACAACATCATGGAGCTACAAACACTATTCATAGAACTAGAATCATAATGGGGGAAAGGCAAGCTATTAAAAATAGGTTCTAGTCTCTTCTTGGAACAGAGCAGAGAGAAAGTAGCCTACTTATGTCCCCCATGTCCATTTCAACTTTAGCTGTTCCAAGTGTCATAGTGATGTCTTATTATGACATAACAAGGGTAAATTTGACAGGGGAACCTGTCAATGATGCAGAGAGGTGGCAGGTTTCCTTACCCTGGATCGACAATAGAGGTTAGACTTCCAACTGTTTCTGATGCTTTAGATTGGGTTCCTGATTCAATGGCCCCTTCCAATTCTCGAATTTTATGAGTCTAAGCCCAGGATAGAACTTGGTGGTTTTATTGAATTTATGGCTGAGTGTGACAAATTTGGCATAGGAATGGCTAAATGGATCAAAGTCAATGGAAAAAATGCACTGAATTCCACAGCTCAACATGTTGAGCTTTAGTGGATGAAATACTTGGTAGCAACCTTGAGTCACAAGGACTGAATGTGCTTGGAAATAAATTGCTAATAGGGAGTCTATGGGTCTGTTTATTTTATTTAGCATTTTTGACTAGATGCAGGATTGTAGCCTTTGTGTTTTGTTACTGGCCTGTTCCCATGGAAATAAATATGTATTAAATTTGGGATATATAAAATATAAATAACAGGAGTTTAGCTTAAAAAAAAAAACCCAGAAGCGTTCAGTAACTATTTCTCCCCACAAAATATGCATGTGGCATGTTGCATCAGATGATGAAAGATTGAAAGGAAATGACCAGCATTTTCAGGCCTAAAATGGTAGCGCCACCTGTTTAACACCTTAAGCAGGAGATATTTCAAGAAAATTAAGTGCATCTGATGTGGTATAAGAACAGGTTCCCACAAACCTTCTTTACTCTCCCTTTGGTGAAAATTTGGCCCCAATATTGACATTTAAGAATGGAACTTGTTAGAATTTGGATCTAGGACTGAATCTATGGTGAAAGAGATCCATAAAACTTGTTGGAAGATTGAAGTAAAGCTAGAGTGAACAAAAGATACTTCATGAACTAGTACCACAGCACAGATTCCCCTCATGTAATACCATGGGCCCGTATATTAACCTTACACATGTATCTAAAAATTTGGTGTCTGTGCCATGATGGGGCTGATTTCATTCTTCTGTGATCACACAAGGTTGCCCCTGTTCAGTGGCTGAGCTGACTTTCTTTTCCAGCTCAGTGACTGTGTACTTAAAGCTGGTTTATTTTTTGAGATGGTGCAGTTCAAAATGGATGGGCCATTACCCCATTTGGGGAAACTCTTGCTGTTCGTTGCCTCCAGTCCCTGGACTGTAGAAGGTCTTTTAAGGGGAAAAACAGCTTGAGGGTCTGACAGCTTTTCAATTTCTCATCCCAATTGCAATTTTGGGGATTTTTTTGTAGTTAACCAAACTCACCATGAAGTAAGGAGGCAGATGGGGATGTGCAACTAATTTATTTTGCTGTCCTTTAATAATGTGGAGATAAACATTTTGTTGTTGTTGTTCTTGTTGCAGGACCTATAGCAGTTTAGAATAGGGCAATGACTTTTCCTCCTTTCCTCTGTTCTGCAGGGTTCACAGCCATGAAGACAGTTGCAGATCTTTTTGTTTTGAGGATTTGAGGTTTAATATTTTATCTGGTTTTAAATGTCTTGTAAGATGCCCAGAGTAATTTTGAATTGGGCAGCTGTAGAAACTGAATAAATAAATAAATAAATTTGTAGAGCAAAAAGAGCAGTGAAAAACCATTTTTCCAGTATCAGAAAAACACTGCCTTTCTCCTATGATTTCTTTCCAGCAGAACTAACCCCTAATTAAAAATGGAAAGCTATGGCATTTATTGTCTCTTAATTGGGAGCTAGCGGATAATATAGGGGATTAATTAATTCCGTATTGGTAGGCATGGAGGTTAGGTCTAACAGTGCAATCCTTTGTAAGTATATTTGCAAATAAACCCCAGGGAATCAGTGGGCTGCTCTGGCTGCCCTGAATGTGTTGGGGAAAAAGCCAAGCAGGAGGTGGTTTTCCTGGGCAAGAGGCAAGCATGTCATGGCTTTTTCATGAAGATTGTTAGTTAGAGAAGTTAAAAATCCTAATTCCATAAGTAATCCCAATTAAGATTGCTGTTTACCATGGCTGATTAGTGCTAAGAAACAGTGATCTCTTCCGTTTGATGGGAAAAGAGGATTTAATCCATCCCCCAGGATCTTGATTCAGCCCAAAACACTGGGTCTCCATTGGCAAAAGCTATGGTAGGCAAACAGTGAACTGAGTTGGCTTAACCCACTCCCTCTACATTCCTTAAGCCTTCTCATGCTAGGATGCAAACGCGGTTATTCTTCCTGCCCCAGCAGGTGGCAACATTATGCATGTGTGCAAAGATAGGCATTATGTGGACCTAGGTATGTCCAGTACCATCAGTAGGGTAAAAGGTTGCTTACCTCCATGCAAAACTGAGCCCAAACCTTTCTGAATTTTCAGATCAATTCAAAAGTCCAGATCAGGTTGCTCTGTCAGTTTAAATGTTCAGATTGGATTGATTCCAAAGTCTGATTCGGTTCAAACAAAAAGGCTTCTGCTTATGCATAACTGGATTGAATGAGATCATTAGATCCAGTCTGATGCATCATATCAAACTGATTCAACAAGATTTGTGAAGCCTGCTATTAGCCATTTCTAGAATGAGTATAGACCATGAGGCAGGAACACTGAACAACCTTGTTCCAAACTAGAACTGTGTGAAACGAAGAAGATTTAAGTCTATAAATTCTTGCCATATAACACAAGGCTGGACTTAAGGGTGCAGAGATTCCATAAGTTCCAATATCTTTGATGGGAGCAGAAGAGTGCCAGTGCTAGCATTTCACAAGGATAGGACTTAGCACCAGCTGCCATGATAAATAGCTCATGCAAAGCAAAACAGTCTTTTGATTTCAAAAATGAAAAGAAAAGCACACTCCTCGGCTGATTGTTGATACAACTTGGCTGTGTTCTCAGTCAACATAAATCAGAAACTCCAATAAAGAGCCAAGGGTTTTGCCTGGACAATGATGACAACACCCTGGTTGCTGGAGACAGATAGGATGGTGAACAGAACGTGTCAGAATTTAGCTCTTCAGATCCCCAATCAATACAGCCATTCTAAAGAAATTTGAAAATGCCTGAGAATGAGGGATCAAGACTGAAGACCCTTTTGGAGGGGAAGAAGACCTTGGGAAACTAAAAGGCAGGTTTCAGTAGGGTATCAGGTGTAGCCTGCATGCCATTTCTTCTGTCTACATGGTTACTGAAGCTCAGAAGTCATCTCCTTTTCAGGATTTGAGCAGCCTCCAGACACCTTTTGCAACCCTAAGCCCCTTCCCAGTTACATTACCAAAATCACTGCAAAATAACAATTTTAGGAAGCATGATTTATATCTATGCAAGGGTGGGGGTATGTTCGTGTGTGCTTCCAAAATAGCTAAAATAAATAGCTAATATCCTGCTATGCTTAACATTGCAATGCTTTGTTTTTAATCTGCTGAAAATAAAAAAGGCCAAACATTTAGCCTTGTCTACTTAGAGGGCATGACTGCATCACCAGCATGACTCTTGAAGGCTTAAGTAATTAAATTGCCTACCCCTGCCATAAAAGGGGGAAATTCAAGGAGGCAAACCGTACAGTACAACCATAAGACCACCTGTTGGCTAGCTATCATAGCTACCCTTGCCAGCTCATGCAGTTGCCATTTGTGGTCTGTTTGAGTCTTTGGAGGGTGGTTGCTTTTCAAAAATTAAGCCCAGTCCCTCCCCCCCCCGGTATAATTTTATTTTTAGTAATTTTTATGGTGAAATATAACAACCAAAGTATAATAAATAGTAAAAATGATAATGCAACAGAAATTGCACAATCAAAGAAGGTTGTACAACAAAGATTTAAAAGTATTGAAGGGAGGGAGGGAAGGGAAGAGACATGTCCTATCAATTTCTCAAGGGCAGGACTTCCTCATAATACTGTCAATAGCAGAAACTTCCAGGGCATCACGAAATAGCTGTAAGAACCCTGGATTCAAACCATGCACATTTCTCTGAAATTCTTCTCTTTGAAATAATTTCAAAACTTTTCTCTTTGATCAGTGAAGAAAACGGGTGGAGAAAAAAGAACTGGATATTTTTTTTCTGCAAAAAGAGACATCCAACACCCCATGATGTGGCTGTAGCAACTGCCTGTGTAAACCAGCCCCAGCCCCGTGTTTGCTCTGAAAACCCTCGTAGGGCAGCCAGTAGGGTGGCAAGTCACTCTAGAGGCCATTTGCTTCAGGAGTGATGAAGCAGCTGCTTCTTCAAGCAACATATTCAAGTTGTCCTATTTTTTGTTGTCTAATGGTAGGGGCAACCCTGCAAAGCCTGCATGGAAGTCAAGCTGTGTGGCCTCTCGTTTGCTTGCCACTCCCAATATGGCTGCTTGAAACTTCCAGTCTTCCCTTCCCAGCTGCTTTCTACTTCCTGTCCCAAGACCCTCTCAGCCCAGGAGAGTAAAAGGGAGTTGCTGATCCCCTGCTAACTGGGCTGCATAGAGCAACAATTATTCTGCCTCCACTGAAGATTTCAGGCTGCTTCTGCTCCAAGCACGCTTCCCAGCATGGCTGCCACCCCCCCCTTTTCTTCTTGTTCCCCTTCCACAGCTGTCCTCTTTTTCCGCTCCTTACAGCAACGCTGCTGTTTTTAATGTTCCCCTTTAGACTTGGTCCTCACAATGGCTGTGGCAACAGTCAGCATGGGCCAGGGCTGTTGCAGCTGGGCTGGGGTGGAGGACTGAAAGAGACAATCCCATGTATGATGGATGAGGCAGGGCCCTGGTAAGATGCCAAAACATTGGCTATACATGGAGTAATTCATCTCTATATCTCCTATCTAATCCTATCTCTTTCCCTTCCCTTCCCTTCTCTTCTCTGGCTATTCCAGTAGAACTGATTTGCAGTTGTGCCTACTAAGTTCCTAAATGTTAGGGATGCAAAGTCAACAAAGGAATATGCCTCAGGCTCTTCAGTGAAAATATTTTGATGATCTGCAGAGCCACACAATAACTAGAAACTTAGTTCAATAACTATTGAACTAAGAAAAGATGTTCCAATCCAAACATGGATTATACTGTATATAAAGCATGATCACTCCTGTGGGCCTCTACTGGTGACCCCTCCCTATTGATTCAAAGAGTATTTCATACATACTGTGAGTCTGCAGAAGCTGATCCTTATAGCTGTTCTAATAAAAGTAGCTTTAGGTCAGCACAGTGTCTGTTCCTTGGTCTGATCTACCTGACATTAACCATGATTTCTTGGATAAACAAGATATAAGCTTTATATGACGGGCTTTATAGGTGACAACCAGCACCTTGAATGGCACCAAGAAGTCAAATGGCCACCAATGTAGCTTGTGGAGCAGTGAAAACACACGGGCGTACCAAGGTATGCCCATTACAACCTACACTGCTGCATTTTGGGCCAGCAGTAGCTTCTGGGTAGTCTTCAAGGGCAGTCCTGCGTACAGCGCATTGCAGTAGTCCTGTGGTGAAATACCTAGGGCAAAAGTCCTATATATTTGTCTATATATAGATGTCTCATTTGAAAGTAGAATACTGGCTGGAATTTTTGTATTTAAACTTGAAGCTATTTCCTAGTCAATCTTACTAATCAGAGCTCTGAGAGACTTGTTCTTGGGGTTAACCACTTCCAATCCAGGGTATTACCAGAGAAGCCTGACTTGTATGCCATCGCTGTGGTATGGGTTGAAAGGATATAGATACAGTATATGAGCATCTGCCTATCCCTGCCCATGAATGTACCACATTTGAGCTGAACTAATTTTCACTAGACTCAGCAGAAGGCAGCAGCTGAAAAGCGAAGCAGGATCATGGGGTAGGAGTTAATACACTGATAGGCGAGCAGTGTGAATGCCTAGGTAGTTGGTTAGACTAGAAACTTGAAAACAAAATCCTGGAATATGGCAATGGCAAACAATTTTGATATTTTTATGAAAGAAAACTACATGGATTTGTCCCTGTAATCATAAGGAGTTATTTAACAGTCTTTAGTCTGTAGCGGGTGGCAGCACTAACTGCCCTGGCTGATCCAAAAAAGATGGATGGGGTGGCACTGCCCCAGACCTGGTGTGCAGATCTGGTGCATAATCTGAGAGTCCTTCTGGACTCATGACTCTTGCTTGATGAACAGGTGGCAGTCATGGCTAGGAGGGCCTTTGTGCAGCTTTGGGTTGTGCACCAGTTGCACCCATTCCTGAACCAGGAGGCCCTACATTCAGTCACTTACACCCTGGTCAGCTCCCACATAGATTACTGTAACATGCTCTACATGAGGCTGTCCTTGAAGAGCATCCAGAAGCTTCAGCTGGTGCAAAATGCAGCGGCATGGCAGTTATGTGCACACCTAGATCAGTGCACGTTATACCTCTGCTCTGCAAGCTACATTGGTTACCAGTTAGCTTCTGGATTTCATTCAAGGTGCTGCTAGTGACCTATAAAGTCCTACATGGCATAGGGCCAGGTTATTTGAGGGACTGCTTCTTCCCAATCACGTCTACCCATGCCATCAGATCCAGCAGGAAGGGCATGTTGCAGGTCCCATCCACAAAGTATGTCATCTGACAGGACCCAGGAGGACAGCCTTTTCTGTCGCAGCACCCGCCCTTTGGAACATCATTCTGAGGTCAGACTGGTCCCAACCTTGCTGGCCTTCTGAAGGGCCTGAAGACATGGCTTTGCCTGGCCATTTGGGAACGTGGGTATGGAGACTGTAAAATGGCTGTATTAATAGGGGAAATGAGCGTACGTCCCACAGATTGGGGGGGGGGGGGTAATGGTTTTTATTGTTTTTTAAAATGATTCTTGTGGTTATTTTTTGGTTATTTTGTTGTATTGTTTTCTGAATTTTGTACGCCACTCAGTCACAAACATGAGATGGGCAGCTATATAAATTTACCAAATACAGGTGAAACTCGAAAAATTAGAATATTGTGCAAATGTTCATTTATGTCAGTATGGCAACTCAAAAGGTGAAACCAATATATGAGATAGACACATTACATGCAAAGCGAGATATGTCAAGCCTTACTTTGGTATAATTGTGATGATTATGGCGTACAGTTTATGAAAACCCCAAATTCACAATCTCAGAAAATTAGAATATTACATGACATCAATAACACGAGGATTGGAAATAGAACAATATCGGACCTCTGCAAAGTATAAGCATGCATATGTACTGAGTACTTGGTTTGGGCCCCTTTTGCAGCAATGACTGCCGCAATGCAGCGTGGCATGGATGCTATCAGCCTGTGGCACTGCTGAGGTGTTATGGAAGACCAGGATGCTTCAATAGCGGCCTTCAGCTCCGCTGCATTGTTCGGTCTCATGTCCCTCATCTTTCCCTTGGCAATGCCCCATAGATTCTCTATGGGGTTCAGGTCAGGCGAGTTTGCTGGCCAATCAAGCACAGTAATCCCATGGTCATTGAACCAGATTTTGGTACTTTTGGCAGTGTGGGCAGGTGCCAAGTCCTGCTGGAAAATGAAGTCAGCATCCCCATAAAGCTCGTCTGCGGAAGGAAGCATGAAGTGCTCCAAAATCTCCTGGTAGACAGCTGCGTTGACCCTGGACTTAATGAAGCACAGTGGACCAACACCAGCAGATGACATGGCTCCCCAAATCAACACAGACTGTGGAAACTTCACACTGGACTTGAAGCATCGTGCATTGTTTGCCTATCCATTCTTCCTTCAGACTCTGGGTTCCCAAATGAGATGCAAAAGTTGCTCTCATCAGAAAAGAGGACTCTGGACCACTGGGCAACAGACCAGTTCTTTTTTTCTGTAGCCCAGGTAAGACGCTTCTGACGTTGTTTGTTGTTCAGGAGCGGCTTGACAAGAGGAATACGACATTTGAAGCCCATGTCCAGGATCCGTCTGTGTGAGGTGGCTCTTGATGCACTAACTCCAGCCTCAGTCCACTCCTTGTGAAAGTCCCCAACACTTTTGAATGGCCTTTTCCTGACAATCCTCCCCAGGCTGCGGTCATCCCTGCTGCTTGTGCACCTTTTTCTATCACACTTTTCCCTTCCACATAACCTTCTATTGATGTGCTTTGATACAGCACTTTGGGAACATCCAACTTCTTTTGGGGCTTTCCCTCCTTATGGAGGGTGTCAATGATGGTTTTCTGCACAACTGTCAGGTCAGCAGTCTTTCCCATGCTTGTGATTCCTACTGAACCAGCCTGAGAGACCATTTAAAGGCTCAGGAACCCTTTGCAGGTGTTATGGATTCATTAGCTGATTAGAGGGGGACACTTTGAGCCTAGAATATTGAACCTTTTCACACTATTCTAATTTTCTGAGATTGTGAATTTGGGGTTTTCATAAGCTGTACGCCATAATCATCACAGTTATACCAAAGTAAGGCTTGACATATCTCGCTTTGCATGTAATGCGTCTATCTCATATATTGGTTTCACCTTTTGAGTTGCCATACTGACATAAATGAACATTTGCACGATATTCTAATTTTTCGAGTTTCACTTGTAAATGCAATAAATAAAAAGGTTAAGCAGGGCTCGACTAAGGATGGGGAATTAGTTCGTATATGGAAGACTACTAGGAAATCTCAGGACTTTAGGCTAGACTGGAAAAAAATCCCAGAAAACAGCAGTGACAAATAACTTCCTTATGGCTGCCCAGAAAGCTACATGTCCATGTCAATGTCACAACCAGGAGTGGAGTTCAATTCCAGGGAGAGAATCTTCACTGGTGGAACAGCTCTGCTCATACAGAACTACAGCAGCATATCTGGGGTCTTCCAATTTTCATAGTGGCATATGTTGGGGTGGTTTCCCCTAAATCCTAACACCACTCGCCAGTGGATCACAATACTCTTGTGTATTATAAATGCATCCTTTTGATCTGTGCTCTCATTCCATTTATTTTTAGCTGTCTAAGAGACTAGCTGGTTAGGGTTCTGTGTGTTCCCCCCACCCACCCACCCCCGCTTTTGCAAAACTTGATGATGCTACAGGCAACACATCAAAAGAAATAGTTGGAGAGATGCTGTGGAGAAAACCACAAGGGTCATCCTAAAACATTTGAGTCTTTGGAACAGTCAATATTTTTTTAAGATCCTAGCAATAGGAAATATTTTAATTCTTGCTATATGACTTCCCTGGTTTCTTCAAAACACTCCACCTTTCTTCCATCTGCTGCCAGCTATCTATGGTTGTAATTGCAACCAAGTTCAGCTCATAAGAACACGCTATTTATTCATCAGCATTCAAAGCCAGGGACTGAGAAGCTGGATGAAGATCAGAACCTACCTGAAGCACTGATATCATCAAGAGCACTTTGGGTTCACCCCCTACTAGTCTGAAAACAGCAGTTGGATCTATTAGTGGGTGGGATGTTTTATAACTTGGCAGCACCCAAGTCAAAATGTTGCACCAAGATAACCCATGTTCCACATGACATCAAGCCAAACTTTATGATTGGTTCCATAAAAGGATACATAAGCATGTATCTGGCTCCAGATGTTTTAAGGACAGAGATGATGAGACTCTGTCCACAAGAGATGATATATGAAGAGTAACCTGGAAATCTGATAAGGCTTGGAGTTTTATTTATAATCCAGTATTATTCCTTTGAACTCAGAATTGAATGCGATTTTTTTTCATCCAGGCATTGACCAGTTCCAGACCTGCTAAACTTCAGCAAGGTTAGCATTTCATGTAGCACAACCAAATGTGGGTTGTAAAAATTCATATGGTCACTTAGTAACAGGAAAGGTACAGAAATCTCTAACTCTTACCGTATAGCAATCATCTGCTGTATATTGAATAGCCCTAATTTATGCAATTTTAACCTAAGCTGAGAACCTCTGGTTTGCAAGCATAAATAGGACTCAGGGAAGTAGGTCCAACAGGAGGAGCATGCTCTGGGTTCCTTCAAATAAAAAATGTCATCTTATGGGACCTCAGCAGTGTGCCTTTTCTTGTCACAGCACCTACCCTTTGGAGCATCATACTCCCTGAAATCTGATGGGCCCCAGCCTTGCTGGCCTTCTGTAAGTGCTGAGGACCTGGATGTGCTCAAGGGCCTGTGGGTCAGGCAGTCAGATGGCCCATTGAGAGGTTTCTGTCTGTTGCCCCATTGGGTTCATTCTTGGTGACCACTGCTGGTTTTTTATTCTGCTAATATTGTTTTAATGTGTTGTTAGCAGCCCAGAGCCACATTTGTGAGATGGAAGCCATATATATTGATTAAATCAATCATTCATCTGCTTGTGAGCTCCTCAGGAAGATTCTGCCTTGCTCCCTAAGCACTTACTTGAGGCAGTAAGTGAAATTTAGTGGACCAGGACTGGTTTTATGACATACTCAACTTGCCTCCTGCCTCCTGTTACAGATGGGAAAAGCTACGGGATTCAGGAAGAACAGTGAAGAGTGACAACATTTGGAGGTAAGGGACATGAAGTACAATGGTTTTTATTTCTGGCTGTCAAAGGCTTTCCTGAAAGGCAGAATAGTCTTCAGCCAACTGTGTTCCACTTCGTTCCTTCAGCTGCCAGACAGCAACTGTATGGGAGTAGAAAGACCAATGCTTTCAAGTCTTGTGTTTTCACTGGTGAGTCATTCTTAAGGAACTGAGTGAGGAAAGACAGAACTTATGCTTTAGCCATGCTTGGCCTTGGTTATCTCTTCCTCAAGTGTGAATCTTTACACTCTTTAGAGCTTTTAGGGCTGTGCACTGCTTTGAATGCAATCTTCAAAAACAAATGTTTGTCTGTCTTTGCACTTCCATGCACACAGAAGCCTCTTTGGGAGATTGAATTCAAAGTGTTGCACAACTCTATGAAAGTTCACCTCCTTGCCCCCGGTGCTCTATAAAAAGTAAAGATAAGATAACTTCAAGTCTAGCCTGACTAGTGGTTATTGAATCCATGCTGTTTTCTTGGCAGTAATATGGAAATGGTATGCTACTGCTGTCTTCTGGGAAGGGTGGCTTTTTAAAAATGACTTTCCAGTATAGCTAAAGCCCTGGAATTCCTATCCAAATGCTAAACAGGACTGACTCTGTTTAACTTCTGAGACCAGCCAAGGATGGCCACGTGCTAGCTGTTCCTCCCCTCCCCTCCTTTCTATTACATGGAATAAGGATAATAAACTGTCAGATAATGTTAGAGCTCCATCTTTTGTTTGACGGTGGAGAAGCAGGTTCTGGGCTTCACAGCAACATTTATGGATGGTGGTGGTTCTCACAATCCTCGTATTCTGTATCCCAGCCAGTCCCATCAGAGCATTATGGACTGTATATGGTTCCATCTACTTTCCTATTAAAAATCAGAGCTAGGAAATGAATTTTCAGGCAATCTGGTCAACTTTTTTGCTGTTCTTTTAATGATATAAATGTCCAATCTTTTTCTGCCTTTCCAGTTTTGATATGATAAATTGTCCACACCTAAAATGTTAATTGGAAGCTGCAGCTGGTGTAGAATGGGCTAGCATGGAGAGTTATGGGCACAGCTTGATACACCCATGTATCGCTACTACTTGTGAATCACGGTCTCCCAATAGGTTTTTGGATGCAATTAAAGGTGCTGGTTGTCACCTATAAAGCTCTTCAAGGCAGAGGGTCTGGTCATTTGTGGATTTGCTTGTCTCCCATTATCTCTGCCCATCCCACAACTAAACAACACCATCTGACGGGACCTAGGATGCATGTCCTGCTAGGGTGCTTGATTAGTTCGAGGGACAGATTCCAGGAAAAGCATAAAGGGAATGTAAAACAACTGAGCTGAGGTTTAAGATATTTTGAACTATAGTATACCACCTTTGTTGTAGTAACATCTGTATTAAGGCCTGCTGAAGTGTTATCTGGCAAAACTGCCCATCTAGCAGTTCCAACCTGTTTTTAACTAAACAGGTTTTATTTTGCTTTGCTGACAAAGCCCTCTTTTGACATTGGACATGAATTACACAATAGTTTCAACTGCCAAATGTATTTCGGTCCCTTTAATATCACTTATATTTGCAATAGGAAAAACAGCACATAAAGCCATTTTCTGACTTGAATTTGGATCGATCTTCCATAACCAGACTGCAAGCAATATGCATCCTATTAAAAGGTCTGATCTGCTGTTAAGTGCTCTTTCCTAGTTCAAGTTTGGTTTCTGCCCCTGATAGCAACTTACAGTAACACACCACAAAATAAGGCATTATATTGGAGGTATCAAACAATAACCTAATTATATGATCTTTCCCCAGAACCTGCATTCTGAAAAATGAAACAGAACATATAACCTCAAATATAAAATAGCAAAAGCACTGAGGTTCAGAGGAAGCCAAGAAATCTCCAGAACAATTCAGCATAAACATTTTCTTAAGTGGAACACAAATGCATTAGAGGCATTCTGTAATATTAGTCGGTTTGCTAAGATAAAAACAAGAAGCTTTTGGCTTCTATATCTAAAGCTGATAAATAAAAGAGTCTATAAGATAAATTAGAAAATGTGAGTTTAGAGTAAAAGTTTGAGGGAGGGAGGGAGGGAGGGAAGGAAGGAGGGAGGGAGGGAGGGAGGCAGGCAGGCAGGCAGGCTGTCTCTTGCTTGCAGATAGAAAAAGGGACTTCAGATTCTTAATATTTGTACAAGTAAAACCTGTATCAATGAACTACATATAGGATGGGCAATCCATCTATTTTCTGAACTTACCACACTAGCAAATTTTTAGGTAAAAACTAGCTTCTGAATAAGACATGTTTCCCTTGAATAAGCACATAAACTTTAAACACATTACCTGAACATTTCTCAGATTTACTGCACCAAGAGAAAACGAATTATGACATTAGTCTGTCATTTCGCTAATGGACATGCTCCCAGATTTTTTTTTTTTTTGTATAAGCCACAACAATATTTTCTGAAAACATCTTTTCCTAACAATGGTACAACTAGATTCTGGTTAGATAGAACATAAACAAATGGAATATTTTCTCCTGCTACAAATTACTCTTTCAAGATGGAGATACAGTATTTCTGAAAAGTTCCATTTTTGTTGGTAGTTTAGGACCAACATGGCCCAGCTTATCTATGAGCATCAGCATAAAATGAACAGAAGCCTTAATCCATCGCCCGATGATACTAAGGCTCAACAACCCAGATAGGAAACCCATTTTGGATTACCAGAACTCTGGTAAACCCCCAACATCAATTCACCAGGCTGCAATTCTTGAAAGATAAAAATACGATAGACAGAGATGAGAGACATATTTGCAGGGGGAAGGGGTAAAGCCAACATTGTAAAGAAAAATGAAAAATTCAGGAAAAACATTCTATTTTTTTTTTCTGAATTAGGAAATTTGGGAATTAAAAAAAATTTCATGCACATTTTTTTAAATTTAAGAATGAGGAGTGAATATATTCCTTGCACTTTAAAATAATACTATTATACAACTGTCTAGCTGAAGACTCAAAAGTTGCAAGCTGAAGCTAGTGAATGACTCTGAGAACTAGACTCACTATCTTCTGCCTTTAAGAATGGATGATTAAATCCTGAAATTTGGCAACCCACGTCAATCCTGCTGAAATTACTGACAGTTGGGCATGGTGGACTATAAAGCAAATTTTAGCCAAAAGCACTGCATTATTAATTATGCCTACAGTCGTTTTTCTTGATTGCGGGTATGTTACACGTTTGCTAAGACCTTTTATTTCTCCTATAAGCATCAGAGCACTGACATGCAATTGTCTGCTAATGGCAGTATGATAATACTGGATGAGTGGGGCTGTAAGTTATAGAGCACAATGTTCTTGGGAAGATCAACTCAGCAACTGAAAACCAACGTAAAAACTTAAGCTGTGCTGAGACTGTCAGCATAATATTTCTCATGCACAGCTGACATATTTAAAATATTACAGTGGGGACAGAACCTGGGGAAAAAAGGAAGGAGAAAAATGTAGGACATGAGAAAATCCTGACAAGATGGTTGTGGAGTAGTGGTTGATATCTTGTGGCCCTGGTCACCCACCATACTGTTGACAGAGGGTTATTTCAGAAGCACTGTGTGGGGAAGAAAATAAAAGATTTCATCTGAAAATGATGTGTGTTGTTTTTTTCACAGAAATGTGTATCTTATTTTCACTGAAGAAATAATGTATACGCAAAGGCCACTATTGCTGTTTCTACTTCTTGTCAAGCTAGGAATCTTCTGGCACCCAAAACTGATAATAATCCCTTCTGTTCTCAAGACCTTGGTTCTAAACACTACTCCCACTTTTGTGACATGTGAATGGCGCTGCTGAACTGGGATAGCAGCTTCGATACAATCTCAACATAAACACAGATCTCCCCACCACCACTCCTGAGAGTATACAATTATGGCATGGTTGGGTGTGTATCTCTCAGTGTTTAAAAAAAAACTACAGATGTATTCCAAAACATCCTTTTGATGGAGAAGTCGTACTCTGTCTGATCTTTGAACAGGTACCAAAATCAGCTAGGATGTAGCGGAGCTGTAGGCCTCTTTCCGATGCTATAGTTTCCATCTTCTTAAGGCAAGGGTGGTGCTGCATCCGTAACACACTGTTGTTACAAAGGAAAAAATCTGCAACAGAAAAGGAGGCATGGAACGAGAAATAAACATGAGATCTGTATCCAAGATGGGCTGTTGCGCTGGCTTTGAATGCTTGTTCCCTAGATTACTATTTTGCATGTTCGTCGCTTCTTGAAGCCTTCAATGTTTCCTAAGGTTAATGTCTGTATTTGGCTTACTTCATGGGGAGGGAGCATGCGTGCACACACAGGAGAGGTGTGATCTTTTGTCACAAAGTTTTACTTCCAAGTATACACATGGTGGGCAAAAACCAACACTAAAGACCTACTTGTTTACTTTGGAACCCAGAAGACCATGGATACTTAAGAGAGGGAGGCTGCAATGCAACGGTTAGAGCAGAACTCCCTGTGATGGAATGGAATTATGAAGGCCAGACTCAGGGAGAGAAGCATCCTCTTTCATCTCCTGAAGGGAGGGGAAGAAATAAGAGGATGAAGCTGGCACCTCCCTGAGGAATTCACTCTGTGTTTACTGGCTGACCCTCGGAACTAGTTTCAGTTTGGGAAGACTGATGTCATGCCTAGCCCAAGGAACTCCAGGAGACCATGCAGATTCAGTTCAGCAATGTTTATTAGCTACAACCTCTAGCAAGAATCTAGCTGAAGTCCTGGGGGAAAAGGAAAGCTTTAAAGAGCTAAGAAACAGTGCTACAAACATAGGAATAGACACAGAGACAGAAATGCATAGATTAAATAAAACAGAAATAGTTGTAAACTTCTAGTAATAGGAAGACAGTAGAATAAGATAGATAGGAAAATAGAAACAAGCAAAGAATTAGCACTCAGTTTAGAAGTAAGGAATAGTTTAATTTTTATACAATAAAACAGTTTTTGTGGGAAAACAAATGCAGTCTTTGTGTCTTCATTTGTACCATATTAAGAAAAAACAGGCAGATATTGGAGAAGTATGCATATACCGTATCTATATCTATACAAGGCCTGAACTCTGTGGGTGGAACTGCTGCACGAGTGAAGAATCTCTTCCTTGAGCTTCAACCTATGCGGATTACACAGCTCTTTCAAAGTGCCAATTTCTGAGAAAGGCACCCACCTCTCCTAGTTCCTCTTCCCACAAGATGCTCCTTACAACCCCTGCTCACCTTCATCCTTTTTTCTGGGCAAGCAGGAACACCTGTAAATTAAGCACCAAGCTGCATCTGCCCATCATTCCTAATTTCCAAGAAAGGCTTTAGATCCAGTTGGGGCTCCAAGATATTCTGCAATTTAGCTTTGCAGCATGCCAAGGTTCCATTTTTTAAAAAGATTTTTTAAACGTAAAAAGTCAATTGGAGCCTAGAGCCCAGTGGGGATCAAAGGAGGTACCTCTAGATCTCTGGAAATCCTAAATGAGGGTGGAATACCTTGGAAAAAAGCTAGCCTGGATGGAACTAGGAACAGAAGCTCATCACCCTATGATACTATACTACAAGACCTGCTTACCAATATATTGTCTCTTGACAACCTGTTTCCATTGAGGAGCTACCAACTTAACATTCTGGAGAGAGAACCTGAATTGGTGATGACAAATCTGGCTTCCATACAAGGTCCCTGCATTCTCTGGTGTCTAATTTTATTGACATCCTCAAATTCCATCTCTCTGATCTTTCCTGATTCCTGGCAGCAAGCAGTGAGGAACTCAGGAGAGATGCTGTGAATCAGAATTGACAGTCCTGGGTAAAGGTGGACAGTCCACCTGACGTGGTCTGAGCTCACTGCCAAAGTTCAAGGGGCTGAGGCAGTAGCAATATTGAAGAGGGAGAGGATGGTCTAAGCAGAACCCAAGTTGGGCTTACTCCAAGGCTGAGAAGCAGATAACATCTGGACACAGAGGAGAAGAAAGAACTGGTTCTATCAGGATATTTAGCATCATGAGCTGCAACTAGAACTCTTTGCTGGCTGGGGAATTCTGGGTTACATATGTCTTAAGGTTGCCACGGTTGAGAAACCCTGATCTAGATACTCTGTAGTATCTTGACTCCTTCACAGCCAGGGGTTTACAAATTTGACAGGACAAAGGCTACTCTTGGTCACTAAGTCTTATGCCCAGGGCTACATTCCCAAAAGTAAGTCAAGACAGGTCTTCATTTTATTTAAATGGAAATATAATTTAAATAAAATCAGAGACAGTGAATGTGTTAATAATTTAGGGGCTCGGAGGGCTGCACTTCTGATTTTGGGGAGCCAATTAATCTGTTTTGCTGCTCTCTAAGGACCTGCCCTCCAATCTAACTCTACTGTCAAAGCCACCCTTAAGGATGACTGGACCAACAGGTTCCAGTTCCGGGTCAGTCCATGCCAGGAAGACAGACAAGAAAGGAAATGGGAAGAGAAAAGGCTCTCAACATAGACACGGTCAGAACCTGGCTGACCCCAGATGATACTTACCGCAGCTGCTATGCTCAAATTATATTCATGGTCATTTAGAAGCGCTCCAGAGGTGGTGATGTTGGAGGCAAGATTGGAGGTGACCTTAAGGGGGTGACTGTGCAAAGATGTTGTGGCAGTTTGCAGTAAGAAGGTCCCAAAGTAGAAGACAAAGACAGCTGCATGGTAAAGGAAATCCTGGGGGAGCAAAAATGTAAAAGTAAAAATTGAGAAGACTGAACATTTGCAGGGATCAAATGACTTGCTGTGCAAAATGGATTATATTCCACATAACATTCTTATATGTATAAAAGTCAGAATTAATTTGCAGAATTTTTTGCCTTGAGGCTAGTACTACAAAGATGGACAGGGTTACATAGGAGTCTGAAAAAGAAACTCATGTGAACGTATTTCTTCCTAATTCCTCTGTATTTTAATCCATCTACAATACATCAGAAAACAAAACAAAACAAAAAGCATAAAAGAAAAATCAGCACACATGACTGATGGTATCATACTACACTAGAGCTTGTATGACACTTTATACCCCCAACATGGCGCTCCTCCCTCAGACACGCGTTCCTTTCTCAGCCAGAGACATTGCTGTGATAGCTAGGGATAATGGAAATTGTAGTCCAACATATTCACAGGGTTGATGGTTGTAGACGACCTTCTTAGGATAAAAATTAAAACATCCTTCCGTATCCATAGTACTATTCCTGTATCCAATGCTTTTCCTTATTTTGAAACCCCATCGTCTCACAATGTTTAATATAGACAGTTCAGATGGTATTGTTTTCTTCCAGGATGTTGTTCTGATCTTCTAGTCTATAGCTCTGTCATTCCTGAGGTCCTGCCATGCAACTACTAACCAGGCATGGCCCTGCTTAGCTTTAGAGGCCAAAGACGGGCATTAGCAGTGACCTGCTGAGACATGCTTTTTATTAAAAGGAATGCATGATGTAATATTATCACTCTCAGAGTGACCCTGCTGTTCTCCCTTCTGCCTGTGGTTCCCAGAGGCTGAATCAAGAAAACATGACACATTGTTGAGGCAAGCTTAGAGCAGATGCCATGTTCTTAATAACAAGAGGTCCTTAAGCCTACCCATCTAACTTCTTCCCATCTAACATCTCCCACAGAAGAACAGCTGCTCCCCACATCCCTATTTAACTGGGGTTTGTGTGCATGTCCAGTCTTGATGCCTGGACAACCCACTGCAGTTTTTTGGCAACCTTTTCAGAAGTGGCTTGCTATTTCCTTCTTCTTTCTAAGGCTAAGAGAGAGTGACCGGCCCAAAGTCACCCAGCTGGCTTTGTGCCTAAAGCAGGAATAGATCTCATGGCCTCCTGGTTTCCATACCTGTGCCTTTAACTACTACACCAAACTAGCACTTTATTTAAGTGATCAGTTCTCCTTATTTTGAATGACAGGATAGGCCCCTATCAATAAAAATCAATCAATCAATAAAAATACTGTATTTTATTTATTTATAATAAATAAAAAATGTATTTTATTTATTTATACAATTTATAGAGCTCCCCATCTCACAAGAGAGACTCTAGGCCAGTGTTGTCCAAACTTGGCCACTTTAAGATGAGTGGACTTCAACTCCCAGAATTCCCCAGCTCTAGGCAGTGCACAGAGGATTGAAGTCCCAAAGCCAAGAAATAATACAGAAAATACTAATCAAACAACAACAATAAAAACAATAAAACATACCACTGGGTCTAAAAACATTCTATTTTCAATCAGTGAAGACCAAAACAACAAATCTACCAATATGGCTCATTTAATCTCCCAGCCCAAATGCCTGAGGGAACATTTAGGTCTTCAATAACTTATGAAAGGCCTACTGCACAGTGCTTGGGCTACAGTGAAGCACAACCTCCTATGACCTTCATTGATCCATGAATGTGCACATAAATACTGCATATACATACATACTCCCAAATGCATGGCAACCCCTTTGCAGTGAACTGGCTTCCTTATATGTATTATATAAACAAATTCTGCTGCAGGACGTCCCTATCCAGGCCTATAAAACTTCCCGGACCTGTATACTTAGAGTTTCAAAAAGCCCTTGATAAGGAACGTTCTCTTATCTTGAGTAAACCTATCGTCATAGAATAAGAAGATCTGTCTTTTCATTGACTAACTGGTTTAAAAAACTGAAAGCAAAGAGTAGGAAAAAATGGAGAGTTTAGATGGCCCACAACCTATTGATTTTTCCAGAAGGTGATCAAAATGTGCTTATGCCAGACAGCGTGAGTAAAACTAGTGGTAAGCGTCCTGTAGAGGTGCACTGGTTGTTCTGTAAATGCCTGAGGATGATTGTGAACAGAATGGTGACTTCAGTTGTATCCCTCAAAACAGTTCCTGTCTCATCTCTGAACACAGCCCTAGCAACAAACCACACAGCAGACAGGGATGTTTTGTATGAAGCCCAGGAAGAGGAAGAAATATTTGTTCAGTTTAATACAAGTCTATCTAATTTGCATTTCCTGATCCACATATGTGAACCAAAGCCAAGTTAGCCTTAAGAATTTCCACATCTTTACATTTTTCAATGCAGTTCTTTCCTCAAACTTGAACATCTATTAGTGGAATCTACGGATCAGTGTATCCTTTGGATACAATTATGTACAAGAATGCATGACAACAGAAGAAAACTGATACCAAAATTTGGTACAGTTGCAAAATAGGGGGAAAATTACGTCAGGAGCAATATACCTGCCAATACATATGGATTTTCATGTGGATTTTTTAAAACAAAAATTCGGCAAACCAGCGTTGAAAGGCTCATGACACAGCAGACCTTAACAGGGGTATTTTAAGTTTCAATGTTCACTTTAATACTGAGCAATGGTCTTTCCTTGTTTGTTGTGCAAACAAAGGCAGAATTAAGGTTAAATTATCTCGTGAGCTTGCAGCTTTCCAGAGCAAAGGTGCTCTTACAATGCTTCCACTCAACCCAAACAAGAATAAACAAATAAAACTGAAGCTACAACAATGGCATTAAAAGAACACAGAAGTAAATCATCCTGAACTTCCATCTTTACAAGTTCAAATGCTTGCACCAACATTAACAATAACACATCAATAAGCCACAATGACATTAATGGAATTGCTCATCCTCTGGATTTATAGCATGGTTAATTCTTTTGGATTTGGGCCTGTATACTCAGCAATTTCTCGAGTAGTTCCTTATAACTGCCATTTTTAAAAGTAGCCTCAGCTTCCTTCAGTACTTTCTGTGGTCTCCCCAATACCCACAAAAACAGTAATTCAAGAAAACTTTCACTACAGGTAAAACATATGTGAAGAACATGCATTAGTAAGCCATTCTTATTACATCAGCCATGTAGATTTTTTCATTTGCAATACTTAACAGCAACACACTGGGCAGTGACAAACCATTTCTAGCTACGGGGTTTTTTTTTAAACAAAAAACAGCTGTCTTTTATTAAGAGTAGGAGGATCTGCTCTGTTAATCCCATTGATTCACTGTACTAGATCCAAGACTAACACAGTATTTTCAAAAGCACTGTTTCAGCAAGTATGTTGATTGTTCGGCCTAAGACTAAATATGAATCTTCTCTAACTTGGCATCTGTAATGAGAAGAAGGAAGAACTTTGGGGAATAGGAGGAAGAGCTACGACCAAGATAATGGTCAGATAAAAGAATTCTGAATCCAAGGCAGAAATGTAATTTGAGAACACGTCTCAGACGTGACCCTCCCTAGTTCTCATAAAGATAAAGGGAGGAAGGGGGAAAGTATATTCAGACTTGCAAGATTCTGTTACTGTAACCTTATAATGAAAATAGTATTAGCATTCATAACTTTGGTTTCCTAGTCTGGTCTACCTTGAATGGCTGATAGCATCCTCCAGGAGACCTGGGACTGCAACTTATGACAGAGAATTGTCATTTTAACTAGGAGTATGCTAAATGTTCTACCATGGGATGTCGGGTTGCAAACTCTCAGAATGGACCATTTGGAAAGTTCCACAAATGTCTCTGTCTCAAAATATATGTTTCAACTCTTCTGGAGTATTTTACGCATCCTGGTCATACTACTTTTCAAGACTGGATAACTCCCAGGATACTTGGACCAGCTAGCTGTAGGGAAGGAGCATTCCATGATGAATGCCTGAGACATCTTAGGTCTAATATAACTGCAGCATACCCAGTTGGAGAAGATTGATATATGAGGATCAGGCTGAAGTTTTGACACATTTTTAAACACTGACTGGCTCCACACATTACACCAAGCCATAGTTAGATTTAATTATGGTTTGGGTTACTAATCTGCAACTGTTGAATTTGAACATCACATTAAGCCATAAAGCATGGTTTGCAGAACACAATGGATAGGTTAAACAACACAGCATGCCAAAACCAAACCAACCCCCCTGCAGTTTTGCGAAATGTGCCAATCCAGTCCTGGAAATACCACTGGACTGGCACATTTGTTTCCCAGCTTTTAACTTGCAGCCTTTTAAATGCTTACCAGACGGTTCCAATCAATGGCAATTCTCTCTCGATAACTGAAGAGAAACACCGAAAGGAAGGAGATGGAGGTGAAACAGGCCGTCACAGATACAAACATCACCCAGCCCTGCAGCAGCGGCAAAGGAACTTTTGTAGCAGCAACTAGTATCCATACAAATGCTCCAAAAAGCTGTAAAATACAACATATAAGGAAAAGTAAGGAAGCATACGTACCCACGGTTCCTTTCTGTGACAGGCAAAGTTAGGCAGAGTATATGGAAAAAATACTAAGCCAAACAATAAAGACAAGAGAGGGAAAAAAAGGAATTATCATCTACACTGACACCGTTCACTCTCTCTCCATACGTGCAGCGCATCCTTGCTTTCATCACGTGCACATACCTCTTCATACATTTATCTTTCATTCTTTAAATTCCTCATCTCTGTTTTTCAGGGACTCACCAACTTTGTCCAGTCATGACTTTCTTGCCCTTCCTCTTCCTCTCAATCCATTCATAATGAAGCACTTTTAAAATTTAAGGCTGAAACATAGGCTCTTAAGAGTTCTGTGTGCACATTCTTAAATCCAGGGTGTTCTTCATGTGGTGTCCCCTGATAGCTCTGTTCAGATGATGTTAAATTTGGGGTTACTTATTGGACCAGTTCAGTGATAACGTCATAAAAAGCTGAATTCTGTTCAACTGCAATCACCACTGGAAGACTGTGAATCTGGCCTTATAGCTTATTTTTATTTGTTCTTTTTCTTGTATGAATCCCTTTTATTTACCGCTTTACTGTATTTTACTTCCTTTCTTTGGTCTATGATCATAAATTGGAGCACATATCTCCATGTGAGAAACTTCTGAGGGAACATTTATATCAATATGTTTTCCAACTAAGCCAGGACTCTGCATTATGAAGGATGATGATGATGATGATGATGATGATGATGATGATGATGATAATAATAATAATAATAATAATAATAATAATAATAATAATAATAATATTTATATGCTGCCCAACTCCCAATGAGACAAAGTTGTGTCTCATATCAAAGCACTGGCTTCTCTCCTGCAGTCTTAACAGGAGTGCTCCAGATTTTTGAACACCTGAATAGGACTTGCACTATTTACACCCCCCGCCCCCCCAAATCTGGACATTAAGAATGCTATCATTTGCCAGAATGCCTTCAGCAATCTGTTATCTTTTCAGAGTGTTCAGCTCATCTCCTAGAATCTGTAGCCAGCAGGGCCAATGACCATATTGGCTAGGAATTATGGGAGTTGAACTTCAACACATCTGGACGGTACTCGATTGTAGAGTGTTGTGATAGAAATAAAGTGGCTCTAATTCATTGGGTTGTTGCTGGTCAGTTCTTTTAATATAACAAAAATGCTCATATTGAGCAGGGCTCTGTTGAATATACAGGTAGTCCTCATTTAGCGACCATAATTGGGACCGGCAACTCAGTCATTAAGTGAAGTGGTTGCTACATGAAACCGCCAATGTGCTTGCTTCAGCTTTCCTTTGCTTTATACACCTGGAAAGGTTGTAAACGCAAGGACTGGTCACAAAGTTACTTTTTCATCACTGTCATAACTGTGAATGGTCACTGTCTGAGCCAGTCACTAAACAAGGACTACCTATGTGTCTTTTGGTAAATACATGCAACCCTCCCCCCCCAAAAAAACCCCAAAACCAAATACTACTCAGCAAGTAATTATATGCACATAATCTTGTGGGTTCCAGGGTTTGCGTATCCTTAATAGCAGAATGACTGCGAGTAATTCAATAGTAAATCCTTTCCCGTCACTTGGCAGGAAAGGAATGCTCAACTGAATTTCTTTTTCTTTTTTTTTAACCAAGGTGTTAAAAGCGCCACATGGCCTGGCAGAAAAAAAGAAATTAAAAATAAAATGGCATTGCTCCTAGGTAAAAAGGTCAATTTTATACTTGGTCCTTCTTTACCCTGTCATGGAGAAATTAATTGGATATACTTTAAGTATCATTTTATCCCCATGGGAGAATGTCTTCCCCTGCTGCAATGTGATATCCATTTATCTGGGAATAAGATTCCACTGGTCATAATGGGACTATTTTAGACTTGCACAGGAACGTATTTCAATTTCTTATATTATTCAGCTATTTGAGAAACAGCTGATAATTCTTCCAGGTCATTAAACACATTTCATTCTATGGTGATGGCAGTCACAGAACAGTATGGATCAATCTATTTGTGCTTCTTTAAAGGCCTAGTGTCTGCTTTGGCAATGCACTACCCCAAAATATGAAAACACAATAAAACTGGTCTGTTTCAACAAAACACCCAAAAAAGCATATGAGTATGTTGTGAATTTGTCCTAAATTCCACATAAAGTCACTTCCAGCATGAGGGAGGACTGTCGACATACCTGTCAACATCACGTAAGCAGTAGTTAGGTCAAAATTTGGAATCAATATTTAGGACAATTTGGTCTTTTGGAAGTTTAAGACTGTATCATATACCCCTTTTCTGGGAAGTAAATCCCATTATATCCAGTGGGATTTATTTTTAAGCATACATGCATAAATTTTATCACAATTAATACCGAATCAGAGTTGTGGGAAGCAGTTGATGAGAAAGCAAGTATACCTGAAGTTATAAGCACAAGACTGAGGGAAGGCAATGAAATAACATATAATCAAGCTCATCTTCTAGTAACCTCATAGACATGTTCACGTAGTCGTCTTGGCAACAATACAGAGGTGGCTTGCCATTAACAACTTTTGGGATGATTTTTCAAATCTCCAATGCAGCCTACATCTCAAAGACTTCCTGATGGTCTCCCATCCAGATACTAACTCGGTCTGATCCCAGATTGTTTTTTGAAGATCAGTAAAGTTTGGCTAGGTGTTCCCACCTAGCTGGGCCATGAAAATAAAAATGGGTTAAAAATGAAAATACAAAACGGAACCACGATTGCTGTTGCTTCTTCTCCATAGAACTTGCGTGTCATCCAACAATACAAATCCCTTCAACTTGGAGCAACCGTCTCCAACCACTGCTATGCTACCTTAAATAATTATTTTAGCCAAATAACCATGTTTAAATTAGCCACATATTCCAAGTCTCATTGTATTCAATGGAATTTCTTCCTAATTATGTTTGTCTAAGTAGAGGGACTGTCTTTTTGATGGGAAAACAGAAAGATTTTATGGAAGTAGAAATCATGTTACAGCACAGATGTCATATGCAGATGAACCCAGCTTCAGTCTCTGACATCTGTACATAATGGACCAGAGGTCTAAAGGCAATGACTGAAAGTAATCCATCTCATCTCTGCTAGTACATATAATAGAGAAACATAGAAATACTATGGAGGACTACATCAAAGTGGAAGAGTTGTTGCTGTTATTTTTTACAGCTATGCCTCTGTGTCCATGTAATGATTCATATTCCAGTTGCCAAGACAACATAAGCAATGATTCCAGGTCCTGCTGCAGCGCCAATCACTACAAGCAAGAGAACTTAGTTTCAGTTGATTCAGCCACTGGGACGTGTCCTTCGCGTCTCTCAGCTATGGCAGTACAGCTTTGTTAGGGCATGTTGCCTGTGCTAAGGCAATGCTGCCAAATCACATGGATAACATCCCAACACTATGGAGCCATTCACTAAAATCTGGTGCAGGCATTTAAAACACACAACCCCCCCCCCCCCCCCAGCTCTGCTGCCAACCACAACAGTTCTCACCTCCCTTTCTGGATAATGAAAGTCTACAAGGAGGCTGTAAGTGTATTTGGTGGAACATGATTACAATCTCCTACAGACATGGGAGACCTGATTGTGCAGGATGGCGTACCCATGGAAAGCTTTAAGCTTGTTTGATGGAATGTGAAGGCTGTGGAAATATCTGAACCTGCATGTCTGCTGTCCTGTATTTTATTATTTTCTCTTTTTATAACTTGAAGAGGACTTTGGTGATCCCTGATTCATTGGGATTACATGGAGGAAATGTAGTTGAGGAAGCAGAACAGAAGGGACAGTGGAGTGGCTGAATGTGGAACCCCCGAAGAAACCACTCTAATGTGGAGGTGGGGGTAGCAGAAGAGATTGTGTCTCCTTAAGACCCCCTTTCAAATGCAGTCCAACTATAGGACTTTCAAATGCAGTCCCACTATATGTGTGTTAGGACACTACATATATCTCACTTGGTGGGACGTAGGCAAGGTTGTATCTAGATTAGAAAGTGGAGCTTGCATAGAACAAAGTGAGCATGCTTTGTGTAAAATAGGGCTGTTGTTGCACTTGTGGAATCCTGGCCAAAATGGGCCTAAACTGACCAGTACTTTCCTACTGTAAATGCTGGCACAGATGTGACTAAGTCTCTTCCCCAGTCTTCTGGTGATGGGCCTTCTTCCTGTACTCAAAAGGAATACAAGGGTAGCAAAGTTGCTGCTCTCGTACAAGGATTGGGTCAATGGTTTCTGCTGCTGTGCGGGCAGCCAGGAACAGATGAGGGGACTCTTCTTCACTACTGGCTCCCTCTCTCCCCAAGCACAGACATCTTTTTGCATCTCTCTATGGTGATCTCTACCCTTACTTCCTCACTGCTGGAGAGCACTGTTGCCACCCCTATGAATATGAGGAGAGGGCAGCAACAGCATTTTCTAGCAAGCACAGAGGGAAAGGCAGGGATCATCATGGATGGAGGCAGCAGATGCTACCTGTAGGAATACTGAATAGTGAGTATTCCTAGTGGAGGAGGAGGAGGAGGAGGAGGAGAAGGAGACAACAATTTTGGCTGCAGGGGAAACTCTGCTCTTTCCAGCAGCTAAAGAAGAAATGGTTGCGCCGAGGCACCGAGACCCATGGTAGATAGGAGAGAGTAGTTCTGCAGTGGACAAACTGGAGCCCAGCAGGTCACTGACCTCCCACAGGCTCCTCTTCTATGACAAACAGAACATTTACACAGAGGACTTACAACACTTTTCAGCAGAAAGCACTACTTTCCTGCAGGATCTATTTGGCCTTGAGATTGTAAAGATATGTCTTCAATGACCAGTAAGCAGACCTTCTCAGTGCCAAAGCAAGAGGGCTGCATATATATTATATATATATATATATATATATATATATATATATATATATATATACGTACACACATATATATATACACATACATACATACACATATACATATACATATACATACACACACATTTAATTAATTAATTAATTAATTAATTAATTCATACACAACAGCATGAAATCACACATTGCCAGTCTGGCCTTTTATAATTTACAGAGGGAAATTCTGTCAATGTGCAGATTTTCTAAGTGCCATCCAAGGTTTTTTGAAATAGCACCAGCATGTCGATAACCACCGGGACCACCGCTGCTGCTTTATTTATTTATTTTTATATTTCAAATTTAGTCACCGCCCATCTCTCAAGAGCGACTCTGAGTGGCTTACAGTAAAACAAGAATAAATATTAATTAAAATACAATAAAAAAACCATGTTCATACATAAATAATGTATTCCAAGATACTGACGGTAAATAAAGGTTACGGGAGCATCTTCAAGGTGCCAGCCACCCCCAGGGTAGCTTGCCCCACTTCTCCCCCAACAGGAGTTGGTAGAGTCAGGTCTTCACCCCTTTCCAGAAGGTCGGGAGAGTAGGGGCCCACCTCACCTCTGGGGGAAGTATTCCATAGGGCGGGGGCAACGGCAGAGAGGGCTCTCCTTCTGGGCCAGTCAACATTCTTTTGATTACATGCCATAACCTTCCAACTTCAATTTTCAGATCTTGATACTTTATGATCTTCTCCAATTCTTTGACTTCTGTTCTACTATCCCCTGGTATTGCCACATCAATTATCCACACTTTCTTCTTTTCAACCCCAGTTAAATTTGGTGTGTTATGCACCAAGACTTAATCAGTTTGTATTCGGAAATCCCACAATATTTTAACCTGCTCATTTTCAGCTGCTTTTTCAACTATGTTTTCTGACCAATTTTTCATTACTGGCACATGATAATTTTTACAGATGTTCCAGTGAATCATTTTGGTGACTGTGTTATGTTGTTGTTTATAATCAGTTTGTGCAATCTTGCATGAGCTGAGTATATGACCTACTGTTTCTTCTGCTTCTTTGCACAATCTGCCCTTTGAATCATTTGATGATTTTTCAATTCTGGCCTTGATTGCATTAGTTTGAAATAGCTTGGTCTTGAGTGGCCAAAATTAAGCCTTCTGTTTCTTTTTTTAATGTTGTAAGCCATTGCCAGGTTTCATCTTTATCCACTTTCCCCTCAATCTTTAGTAGAAATTGACCACGTAATGCTTTTCCTTGCCAGCATTCTGTTCATGTTTTTATTACATTATTTCGATATTCATGTCTTGTTTCCTGTACATTCAGTAAGTTCCAATTTTTAACTTGCATCAGTGCTTGTTCTTGGCTGTCTTTTACATAATCAGCCAATACATGCTTTGTTTCTTTGACAGTTTGTTTGACTTGAAGTAAACTTCTGTCTCCATTTCTGCAGGGCAGGTATAATCTGTCAATATCACTACGGGGATGTAATGCATAGTGAATAGTCAAGAGTTTTCTTGTTTTTTGGTTCAAACTGTCCAGTTCAGCTTGTGTCCAGTTAATAACTCCAGCAGTGTCTCGTATAACAGGCACGACCTAGATATTGATGGCTTTGAAGGTGCTTCCAGTGTTCAATTTTGTCTTTAACAATTTTCTCACTCTTTGGATGACAATGATAATGATCCCTAAGACTAGGAACCTTGTCTACACCTTCTCTATCTTAATAAAAAGCATTAGGTAAAAGCCTTAATTGCCCAAAGCTGTGATGGATGGCAGAATTCATGATCTATGGATTCAACTGGTGATGACCACAGCATATGGAAGACTGTCACTTGCAGGGCAAGGAGAGTAAATGCTAAAGATCATGGATTAGAAGAGGAGAGGAGACGAGAGGAGATGACAGGAAAGGAAAGGAAAGGAAGATGGATGTGTGTCTGTAAAACTAAGATAGAGGGGAAGGATATAAAAGTGGTCTAATTCTGTGGAGTGGATTTGATGAATACATGCAGGGAAGTGAAGATTTAACTTTAATTATGAATGAAAGAACTCAAGTATGTATCAGAGTGTAAGTAACACATTTATTTATTTATTTATTTATTTATATTTCAAATTTAGATACTGCCCATCTCACAAAAAGTGACACTTTGTTGCAGGCGTGTATGAAAGTAGGAATCCACAAGTTGGTGACAGTTGCATTTTATGCTCCAGTGAAGGATGATAATGGAAAAACCAGAAAAGAGTTCTCTGGGCAACCTTCTGAATGAACCGAATTCAGGGGGAAAAGTATTTTGTTAGGTGACATGAATGGGCGTGTGGGAACGAGACAAGAGAATACAGAAGATCATTTGGAGAATATAAGAATGAATGAGTATAGAGAATGGCAAATATCTGCTTAGAAAAAGGTCTTGTTTCAAATATATGGTTTAATATATTCATATATGCACAGGACAAAGGGATGAATATAAATTTAAAGTCATGACTGATCTGATTCTTTTGATGAAAAACAAAAAGAGATAATGAAGGATACAAGGGAGATGAGAATTTTTGAATGTGGGACAGGCCATTTTTTGTTAGTGGATTTTGGGAAAAAGTGGGCATGGAAGAAAAAACAAAGTGAAAAAATGAAAATGAGTGTATGTCAAGCCGTGCAAGGCTTGTGATGCAGTTGCAAAAAAAGCAAAAGTAATCTAAGCCTGTATTTAGGAGTATAGTGTATTGATAACAAACAAGCATTAAGATGATAAGAGACTACAAGGAAAAACTTAAAGAGGGACAATTTGAGGTCTTGGGTATGTTTAGCCTGCAGGATAGAAGGGAGACATGATATCTTCAAGTATTTGAAGAACTGCCACATAGAAAACAGGGCAGAAAAGTTCAGGGTTGTTCCAGAAAACAGGACAAGAAACAACGGTTTTGAATTCCAAGAAGTCGATTTTGGTTGGACATCAAGGAGAATGTCCTAACAGGGAACTGTTATGTTTTATGATTATATAAAGCAGCAAAGAGATACTGAAAACTAACCCTTTGCTGCCATTTAGTGGTTATTTGGATTTTTGCAGCCCAGATATGGTAACCCTCATGAAATCCTACATTAAGGCGGGCATTGGCAACCCTGAATCTTTGTGCTACTCTCACCCAGAGAGAGAAAACCAGATCTCTAATAAGAGCTATCTATTCCCTCCTTTCAGCCTGCTGCTTGGGGAGGGAAAAAAATAGACCATTAGAGATACAATGAAAGTGTCCTTGAATTTTCATTCTGAGTCCATCCTCTACAGAGCTCCAACAGAGGGAAAGGGGCTTTCAACCCTCTTTTGCTCAGCCCTCTATTAAAGAAAGATCTACGCCATTAACAAACCAGGGCAGAGGTCCTGCCTCTTTAAAAGTTTTGAAGAAGTGGTGATAAATGTCCCACTGGCTGAATTTAACTCTTTCAGAGAATGGTTAAAGAGGTAGGAGCCTTTGTGGTTTGCTTCTGGCCATCCAATCTGGAATTTAACAAGCCCTCTCCAGCATCTGGATCATCTCCTGACTTACATGATCATATATTACATGCATTTTTCCCCCTCTAACTGTAATTTGCTCATATTTACTGTCCCGCAAGCCGAATAAGATGGAAATTTACTTTTGATTCCTGGGAGAAGCATTGCATTGTTCTTAATGCACTGATTCTGAAAAATTTCTGGGTATAGCCAGCAACATTTCATCCTTATTTCCTAAGCCCCACTGTATTCAAAAAAGAGTAATTCCCAGCTGCATTGCTTCTGCTTTTTTTTTTTTGTCTGCGCTCAGTCATTACTGACCCTGCAGTGACTGCCTGGACCAATCCTTGCAGTTTTCAAGGCAATTGTTTTTCAGAAGTGGTTTGCCAGAGCCTCCTTCCTAGAGCAGAGCCCAGCTGGCGAGCGCAGGAGGCGGGATTTCCGTTGCTTCGCGCCCTTTTTGGGCGAGCGCGGTTTCGCGCTTACCGGCAACTGGTCCCGTCTCTCTGTGCAAGGCGCTGCCAGCATTTTTCCTCCCACCGGAGTGAGAGTCCCCATTTATCTAACCAGAAGATGTCACTGGGTAATCTTGCAGGTAAACAGAGAGGAATACACAGAAGCCACTTAATATCACTTCTTCACGCCAATTCACTGTCTTTGTGTCTAAGAAACTAAAACACTGTAGCATCCAAAGCAAGATACAGATTATATCGATATTGTATAAATAGTTGATTTACTCCTAAACCAGTGACTGGGATCACACACTGCAGTAACCATAATTGGTTTTCCTTGGTTTTGGCTTAGTGTGATATGTGACTCGAGCTATTTGAATTGTTATCATAATCAAATAGCATACAAATTGTTAAAAAACAAAAGAAAACAAAACCATCACCAAAAGATAAGGAAAATTATTTCTTAAAATTCTTTCCAATCCCTTTACGAGAAGTGGCCATGGGTAGTTATTGTATCTTCTTCTACATCACAAAGCAACGTGTTACGCCTCTGTGTGTGTGTGTGTTTCTGCTCTCCTATAGTGTTACTACTGTATGGATGTATGTGTGTGCTGGGAAGCATGGATCAGATTATATATACACTGCTCTGTGTCATGTGACCAGGAAGGAGGCGAGAGGGAGGCTTAGAATGGAGAAGTCATCAACATTACTAGCTACTGCCTTCTCTGTGGCGCTGCCTGCCCTCTGGAACAACATCTCCCCAGAGATCCAGATGTTTCCTACCCTGATGATTCTCCAGAAGCTATTGAAGACCTGGCTATTCTCCCAAGCTCTGTTAGATGTACTTCCTTTGGTTTTAGGTTGCTTCTAGGGCTGTTCATGATTCTTTTTTTTTTGGTGTCTTTGTACTTAAAAAAAAAAAATTAATTGTAAGCTGTCCAGAGTCATGGACATCTGGGCAGCCTATACTGTAGAAATAAATTTTAAAAAATAAATAAAAATAAAACTGGCAAATTACTTCTCCCACCGGGGAAATATTTTCTGATTTTTTTCCCCTATAGCCTCTAGCCTGTTCCAGTTCATTTTCAGACTCTTTTTTTTTTTTTCTTTTGAAGGCTTTTCCGACCACATCAACTTCAACCTCATTCTGTTCTATTTTAGAAAGTTATTCTGTTGACAAGTGGACAAAGAAAGTCCCAAGCCCATTTACATAATGTATTTCCACATTCTATTAGGTTGGAAGAATAAAAGAAAGAAAAAAAACTTGTTTTAAATAGGTTCTTGTTATCCTTCTCTTCACATTAATCCCCCTTCCCCAATAGTCAACTAAATGAATCTGTCCTGCAATAAAATAGCATATTTTAATAGCAAACAGACACAAATGATAGCAGCAATATATACTATCCATTTAGTTAAGAGACTTAGGTTTGCATAATATTCTTAACTTGGTTACTGAGCTAATTCATTTTCTGGGTTTGCACAATACTCTGAATTATAAGCTAATTAAATGGGATGGGTTTTTCCAACCAAGCCATTAAAAATCCAACAAATCAAAACTAATCAACTTTAGCATATCATATAGATCCTAGTTTAACTCACAAACGAACAAACAGGTAGTCCTCGACTTACGACCACAATTGGGACCAGAATTTCTGCCACTAAGCAATGCAGTTGTAAAGCAAGACATCATGTGACTGCACCACTTAGAGACTGCAATCCCAGCACTCCCCATTGCCGTCATTAATTGAGCATCATGGATCATTAAGCGGGTGCCCACCCCAATCCAAGCCATTCCAAGCTTTTCCAGCCCTCAGCCTAAGTAAGGTTCAGCTCCATCTCCCTCCCATCTCTGCTCTTTTGGCTGTCCTGCAACCTTGCTTGGGGGCGGCAACCAGTCCCAGAACTGTGTGGCTCTGGGGCTGCTTGCCACACCCCAGGAAGACGCAGCCGCCCCAGCCCAGTCCCAGCCATAGTTGCCCTCACCACCCTGCACTCCATCACCCCCACTGACAGGGGCTGGGCTGGGCTTTTGCTTCATGCTGCAAAACCAAATCAAAACCAAAACCAAAAGGCTGGGCATCCCTCGTCAGCAGCGAGAGCAAGAAGACAGTGAAGGTTAGCTTGGGCAGCAGAACACAGCGGAGCAGGGGAGCAAAGATGGAGGGGAGATAGGTGGGTGGGGGGAGTTGAAGCGCCCCTGTGGCCGTAAGTGTGGATGGACTGCCAAGTGCCTGAATTTTGATCATGTGACTGCAGAGGTGCTGCAACAGCCGTCACTTCAGGTACCAGTCGTAAGTCACTTTTTTCAGCATGTTCATAACTTTGAACTGTCACTGAATGAATGGTCATAAGTCGAGGACTACCTGTATTGCAATACCCTCTCAACAGGGCTGTCCTTGAAGACTATTTGGAAGTTACAGCTGGTCCAGAATGCGGCAATACAGGCAATGATGGGCAGGATATGATATGCCCATTTGTCACCACTGCTCTGTGAGCTGCACTGGTCACTAACTGGCTTCCAGGATGCAATTCAAAATGCTGGTACATCACATATAAAGCTCCTCATGGCATCAGACCTGGTTATTTGAAGGATTGCCTAACTCCGATAGTTTCTGTAAGATCTGGCATAGTGGATGCACTCCACATTCCTCCATTTATCAGCATCTAGGAAGGAGGCCTTCTCGGTCACGGTGCCTGCCCTCCGGAACAGTATTCCCCAGAGATCCATGTGGCTCCCACCCTGATGGATATTCTGAAGGTCCCTGAAAACCTAACTGGTTTCACTGATTTTAGGGAAGGGTGAATGTTGAGCCTCGGTTAGTTAGTTTTTGGTCTGTTACGGGTTTTTTTTTTTCATATGACATGATTTCCTCTCTTTATTTTATTGTCTTTACTTTTTAAAGGGTAAGATGTCCACAGTCCCTTGCAGCTAGGGTGGCCTCTAAATTTAATAAAATAATAATAATAATAGTAGTAGTAGTAGTAATAGTAGTAGTAGTAGTAGAAGTAGTAATAGCTTAGACGGTTGCATGAATCCAGCTGCTGAGCAAACTGTGCAAATCGAAATGTGTCTTGTTAGGTTTTCGCTCAGGATGTTGTACAAAGCCAGCCAGTTGTGGTTTATTCTATAAAATAACATCTGGAAGGAAGGCCAAGGGGCCCAACCCCGTGGGATCAGTAGCAAGGCTGTGCTAGAGGAGGATCCTCTTGGGGAGTTTATTAGAGCTCCTTATTTAAAAAAAAAAAAAGTTTAATAATATTTAACACTGTGACCGTGCAGGGCGATGAGACAATGTGGAAAGGGGCACCAAGGAAGGAATCACTCCCAGCAGTTCGGTTGTGCCTCCAGGGTGGAGGAGCTAATGAAATGTTTCAAGAGCTGCAGTTCTCTCTTATGTAAGCAATGACAGGTAGGAAAATGTTTGAGGAAGACCTGTGAGAGGACAGGCTTGCGCGGTGTTACCTAGCAGCATGAATCATTCTCATTTTCCTCCACTAACTTGGTTCCAGGAAAAAGCAACTGAGAGAAACAGGATGTCTGTTTTCCAGACCACCAAATAAAAAACTTTTGGTGCTTTGTCCTCCCCACCTATTGCCTGTGGCTGGAGAGCCTCTTGTTCAACACGTTGGCAAAAGACTCTGGTTGGAAGTCTCTGCAACTTCCAGATGGCTGCAGAAGGCAACCCAATCATGCTGCAATGTCATGGGAAGGGTTGGGACCGACTGTTGTAGGGTTTCTCTGGAGGGCTTGAAGAGCAGGAGGCAAGCTACTTTTAAAACAGCCTGAAGACATCTTTTTCACTTTTATGGCAATTTTTTTTTTTTTTAGGGGAGGAGGAGTAATTTGGCCACTCTGCTGCTGAATCTATGTGACACCGTCTCCAGATGCAGGGGGCTGTGTGAAGACCATGTTGATCATCCCTGTACTAAATCATGGTTAAACAAATCATGGCATCATATAAGAGGGGAGCTAGGCATTATGACATTCCCTTAAGGTCGCCCATTCCCTTAAGGTCACCTGCCAGTGAAGACAAAGTCAGCAGAGGGTGTGGCCAGTCCCACAAGTGGGGTGATGATGGGACTTTTGCCAATTGGGCTGCTACGAGGTATTCAGATGACTCTTGGGATTTCTCTATTATCTTTTGCCAAGCTTGTCCTTAGTGCACCCCGATACTGTCCCTGCAAAGTGCAGCAGGAAGAATGCCATTCAGATAGGAGCAGGCAGGCAGGAAGCGGTTGGAGGAGTAATAACAGAGCAGTTTCAGCAACATAGGCGTGCTTGAGAAAGGTGTAGGAGAAATACAGAGATTAGAATACAGGAAAATATTGCCAGCTTGGTTCCCAGCAAGGATCTTCTGGTTCACTGGCAGCCCAGGAGCCTGAGATCCAGCAAGTGAACTTTCTTTAAACATAGCCCTCTCCCTGATGAGGAAATCACATATTCTGAGATTTCTGCACATCGTGCGAGTGCCACAGGAATTTTAGGAACCTTATTGGAGAGAAATGATGACAACTCTCCCCCTGAACTGACTTTTGGCTTTAGCGGCACATGATTGGCTGTCATCACCACAACACTTTTTGTGCCTGGTTTGGAAACAAAACTAGCTGATCTTGAAAAGAAAGGGTGTGGTGCTGTAGAAAAAGCTGAATAAGAAGTACAAACTAGCTGCTAAGGAAGAGTCATAAAATTTAACTGAAGAGAAGATGCTCTGTGTGTGCGTTGTCTCATCTTGGCTTCTAGAGCTAAAGTTCCTCAGGGACAGAGACAGGCAGGGAACTGCTTGAGAGTCTAGAAAGCTAGTTATATACAACTGGACTAAATTACCCGATCTCTTCAAATTGGGAGGCAAGGGAAATGCATAATTACATGAAAGGGTGGGAAGCTTTTAACTAAGGCTTTGGATAAGGAGGAACCAAAGGGGAAGCTGAGGCTCTAATGGACAAACAAATAAGAAAGGAGAAGCTAATGAAGTGGATTCGCACATTAATCTAAACTCTGAAACTGTGTTCAATTCCTGTGTTCACATAACATGCCATGATCAAATCAATGAACTGTGTTAGGGCTTAATGTTCACACCACATGCTAAGAAAACATTTGGGTACCTACAACATGCTAGACCAGAACCATCCTATTTTAGCTTAGCCTAACCTGTTATGCAGTCCTGGTTGTAATAAGGTCTACACTTACAACCTACTTTACTTCGGGAAATGCAGTTGCTGCCAGAAAAATAACAGGGGAAAAAACGGAGTGTTGTAAAGGCCTTGGTGAAAAATATGCAACTTAAACAGGAACTGAGAAACGCTAGTGCTTGGGAAAGAGGTCGCCAGAAGCTGGGACTAAGGGACAGGGGCTCCTTCCTTCTCCTGAGCCTGACAGCTGTATGCACGCCGCAGAATCCAACAGGTGTATCTGCCTCCCAGCATCGGGCTCGCAGACCGACCTGTGCGTACTCAGCTTTTCTGCCAGCACGGAAGTCAACTCTGCCCGATCTGCCCAGCTACCTACCAGACCCAGTCCTTCAACCAGCTGATTGCTTTGATTGCTTTTAGGGGGACTCGGCCAAAAAAGGCAAACAAGCGAGGGCTGTCAAAGACGCGAGCCAGGGGAAGAGAGGACCCTCCCCTCCCACAGTCCCGCTGAAGAGGCGGCCGAGGTGCGGGAGGTGCCTGGCCGGGAAGAAACTCCACACCTGTTGCCCCTCCGCCGCCCGCGGTCCCCCCCCCCCGCTCCCTCTCCCGCCCTCGGCACTCACGATCTCCAGGCAGATGAAGGCCCCCGAGTAAGTGCGCAGGATCTCCACGCCGCAGGGCAGATTCACGCGAGGCGGGGGGTAGTAGGCAGTGGCGTTGGGCGGCGGAGGCATGGAGCCTCCGCCCCGGGCAGAGATCATGGTGCGGAGGGAGCCGAGCGTCTGGCCGCGGCGGGAGCGGCAGCGGAGCCCGAGCCCCTGACGTGGCCTCGCCAGGTGAGGCGAGAGTTACGCCAGGCGGAGGACACTGGAGCTGCAGGTGGCGGCAGGGCGGGAAGGGGGAGAGGCGGGTGCGCTGGTCGGGCGCCGCCCGCCGCCCGCCCCTTTCCCAGCTCGCGGGGCGGCCTGCGCGCCCACCTTCCTGCGCCTTCGCAGTTCCGGACTGCCAGCCTCCTCCTCTGCAGCCTTTCTCACGGCCGCTGCTGTTGCCCAACACGACTACAACGGCAGGGCGGCTGGGAGCACAAAATGCTGCCCGTCGCTGGGTAAGGTGACCCGCACGTGACTGGGGAGCGCTTAGTCGAGGCTCCGCCGCCAAATTCCTGCCTCCCCGCCCCTCCCCAGCCAGGAGGAGGTTATCCCAGGTTAATTGCCAGCAGCCGCCGGAAAGGGACTCGGCCCGTTCGCACGACGCGCTCGCCCGTGTTTACCTGAGCAGGAGGCGGCTGACGTGACCCCGGGTTCTGCAGCGGCCGGCGGCTACGTGGGCAGAGCGAGCTCAGCGCGCTTCAGTTTAACCTCGGGAAGACTTTTTTGTGACTTCGCGCGTTGTGCAAAGCTCATTTGGTTTATTCGGGGCTGGGGGCGATGTGAAACTGGGCATGTACGGCCCCGGAACTGGGGTCCTCCCTCGGCTGGGTTCACACAACGCGCACTCGGCCAATTCAGAGTGTTGACGGAATAGACGTAATCCTGGCAGAAATTAACTCTGCCCTATTTCTGCCCAGGTAGAGAACACCCTCCCCCCCCCCCCCGGCAAACTTGGTTGGTCTTAAAAAGCTGGGCAGTGTTAGATCTGGGTAGTACTTAGGTGGGAAACCACCAGGTGATCCCAAAGTTCTCAATTAAACTTTACCAGATGACGGCAGTAACAGACCATTTGCATTTCGTGCCATGGAAAACTGGCTCTGGAATCAGCAGCAGACAAGCTCAACTTGAGGGAGACGTTACTTTAAGCCCTATTTTTAAGTGAGAGAGAGCTCCAGATGTTTTGGACTTCGGCTTCTGGAGCCAAAAGTGAAAAACTGGCTGTGTTCATGTGACTTAGTTAAGCTAGATCCTAAATTAATTCATTTTCTGGGATTATAGAACACATTGAATTTACCAAAACAGCTAGGTTGGCATAACACAGGAAGCCACTGAAAAAAAGAAAATCCCTAACAAGGTTAAAACTAACCAAGTTGAGCATGTTGTATGAATGCAACTGTTAGGTCTTTACATAACCTGATTTGGGATGTTGTATGAACACACCTGTTTGGAAGTGGAGGGCAGCTGATTGCTTACAATTGTGTAGCATAAGTTGTGCTGTCTTTAAACAACACACCATGGTGCAATCCAATTTCCTGAGTTTGCACAACACATTGAAACATAAATAAATGATAGTTGTTTTGAGCCACACACTAAGCTTGAATGTACTTGGCTAATTTGTTTTTGTTTTCTACTTTAATTATTTCCTAAAGGGGGATTTAAAAAGTCAGATAAATGGCAGGGCAATCAACTGTAATTCTAAGTAAATATAACTGGCTAAACTTGTTGAGGTTGTGATGGGCAAGACCTTAATTGTTGGCCTCTTCTAGTGTGTACCTGAGACTGCAAATGATACTGACGTATTGCTTGTACAAGACTTTTCATAATAAAAATTCAACTCTTTATTTCCAGATGGTATCACTAGGCACTCCCAAAATTATATCAGTTTATACGCAATGTAATCCATCCCGTTTTCTTGCAGCTCAATCCAGATTGAATGCCATCTTTGCTTCTGTTCTTATAGTCGTCAACATCAGTTGGCAATTTACATTCTGCTGCTCGTGTGACTTTCGTGGTAGCAGGAAAATGTTGAGAAAAAACCTCTGGATTCTGTCTCGTGTTGCCTCCACAAAATAAGAAGGTCTCAGTGCTATAAAACCTTCCAGCAGAAGCCAAACTGGGACCATATTCATTGTTTGAGAAGGAAGCCTGCCCGGAAGATGAGTCTGTAGGATTTCATGTGAAGGGCAACTGAATGAGATGGCAAGTGCTGGGGGTCTCAGGGTGGATTTTACACTTTACTTAGAGGTCACCTTTCTTGAATATTCTTCTAGGTAAGAAATTGGCATTGTAAAAAAATGGACAGGAGCAATGTGTTTTTAGAATGTGTCTGAATTTTCTCTCTTTAAGCTTTTTAGGTGGTGTCTCTATATATTAACATATTTGTTTAAAAGGAAGTTTTTTAACATATAGGGTTTTTCAAATAAATTTTATTGAAGACATTTTTAACAACGTATAAACCGTAAAAGAAAATAAAGACAATAAAGAAAAATAGTAAATAGTGAAAAAAGGAAATAGAAAAGGAAAAGAAAAGAAAAGAAAAATTATAAAGAAGCGGCTTCTGT